>OZ007586.1:322346360-325208860 GCA_963931845.1 Maratus michaelseni | reverse complement strand
AAAATTTTCGTAAACTCTTTGACCCATAAAATATTTGTCCTTTTCCTTTTTCGCCAAAAAAAAAAAAAAAAAAAAAAAAAAAAAAAAAAAAAAAAAAGGATGTTTCTTGTGTTGCCAAACATGAATTATTATGAACACATAGCACATAGAAGTATGAACTGACTTCTATGTGCTCATTTTTGAGTATTTCCATGTTTCAAAAATGAGTTTGAACTTATTCTAATCATTTTTGAGTATGCCCATGTTTCAAAATTGAGTATGAACTGACCTCTATATGTTCAGTTTTGAGTATGCCAATGTTTCAATATTCTGAGTATTTCTTTTTTTTTCAGAATTGAAAGAATTGGGTCGTCATATTTGAAACAAAAAGTTTCATAACAAAATGAAAACATCGATTTACTCAGATTTGAAAATGTCATTTTTCTCAGTGTAGGTGAAAGAAAATTCAAGTCTATTATATCAACGGTTTAGTCTCTAGAACCTACGCAGATTAAAAACTATTGTTTCGACAAAGACGTGTTTAAAATTTTCGTAAACTCTTTGACCCATAAAATATTTGTCCTTTTCCTTTTTCGCCAAAAAAAAAAAAAAAAAAAAAAAAAAAAAAGGATGTTTCTTGTGTTGCCAAACATGAATTATTATGAACACATAGCACATAGAAGTATGAACTGACTTCTATGTGCTCATTTTTGAGTATTTCCATGTTTCAAAAATGAGTTTGAACTTATTCTAATCATTTTTGAGTATGCCCATGTTTCAAAATTGAGTATGAACTGACCTCTATATGTTCAGTTTTGAGTATGCCAATGTTTCAATATTCTGAGTATTTCTTTTTTTTCAGAATTGAAAGAATTGGGTCGTCATATTTGAAACAAAAAGTTTCATAACAAAATGAAAACATCGATTTACTCAGATTTGAAAATGTCATTTTTCTCAGTGTAGGTGAAAGAAAATTCAAGTCTATTATATCAACGGTTTAGTCTCTAGAACCTACGCAGATTAAAAACTATTGTTTCGACAAAGACGTGTTTAAAATTTTCGTAAATTCTTTGACCCATAAAATATTTGTCCTTTTCCTTTTTCGCCAAAAAAAAAAAAAAAAAAAAAAAAAAAGGATGTTTCTTGTGTTGCCAAACATGAATTATTATGAACACATAGCACATAGAAGTATGAACTGACTTCTATGTGCTCATTTTTGAGTATTTCCATGTTTCAAAAATGAGTTTGAACTTATTCTAATCATTTTTGAGTATGCCCATGTTTCAAAATTGAGTATGAACTGACCTCTATATGTTCAGTTTTGAGTATGCCAATGTTTCAATATTCTGAGTATTTCTTTTTTTTTCAGAATTGAAAGAATTGGGTCGTCATATTTGAAACAAAAAGTTTCATAACAAAATGAAAACATCGATTTACTCAGATTTGAAAATGTCATTTTTCTCAGTGTAGGTGAAAGAAAATTCAAGTCTATTATATCAACGGTTTAGTCTCTAGAACCTACGCAGATTAAAAACTATTGTTTCGACGAAGACGTGTTTAAAATTTTCGTAAACTCTTTGACCCATAAAATATTTGTCCTTTTCCTTTTTCGCCAAAAAAAAAAAAAAAAAAAAAAAAAAAAAAAAAAAAAAAAAAAAAAGGATGTTTCTTGTGTTGCCAAACATGAATTATTATGAACACATAGCACATAGAAGTATGAACTGACTTCTATGTGCTCATTTTTGAGTATTTCCATGTTTCAAAAATGAGTTTGAACTTATTCTAATCATTTTTGAGTATGCCCATGTTTCAAAATTGAGTATGAACTGACCTCTATATGTTCAGTTTTGAGTATGCCAATGTTTCAATATTCTGAGTATTTCTTTTTTTTTCAGAATTGAAAGAATTGGGTCGTCATATTTGAAACAAAAAGTTTCATAACAAAATGAAAACATCGATTTACTCAGATTTGAAAATGTCATTTTTCTCAGTGTAGGTGAAAGAAAATTCAAGTCTATTATATCAACGGTTTAGTCTCTAGAACCTACGCAGATTAAAAACTATTGTTTCGACAAAGACGTGTTTAAAATTTTCGTAAACTCTTTGACCCATAAAATATTTGTCCTTTTCCTTTTTCGCCAAAAAAAAAAAAAAAAAAAAAAAAAAAAAAGGATGTTTCTTGTGTTGCCAAACATGAATTATTATGAACACATAGCACATAGAAGTATGAACTGACTTCTATGTGCTCATTTTTGAGTATTTCCATGTTTCAAAAATGAGTTTGAACTTATTCTAATCATTTTTGAGTATGCCCATGTTTCAAAATTGAGTATGAACTGACCTCTATATGTTCAGTTTTGAGTATGCCAATGTTTCAATATTCTGAGTATTTCTTTTTTTTCAGAATTGAAAGAATTGGGTCGTCATATTTGAAACAAAAAGTTTCATAACAAAATGAAAACATCGATTTACTCAGATTTGAAAATGTCATTTTTCTCAGTGTAGGTGAAAGAAAATTCAAGTCTATTATATCAACGGTTTAGTCTCTAGAACCTACGCAGATTAAAAACTATTGTTTCGACAAAGACGTGTTTAAAATTTTCGTAAATTCTTTGACCCATAAAATATTTGTCCTTTTCCTTTTTCGCCAAAAAAAAAAAAAAAAAAAAAAAAAAAGGATGTTTCTTGTGTTGCCAAACATGAATTATTATGAACACATAGCACATAGAAGTATGAACTGACTTCTATGTGCTCATTTTTGAGTATTTCCATGTTTCAAAAATGAGTTTGAACTTATTCTAATCATTTTTGAGTATGCCCATGTTTCAAAATTGAGTATGAACTGACCTCTATATGTTCAGTTTTGAGTATGCAATGTTTCAATATTCTGAGTATTTCTTTTTTTTTCAGAATTGAAAGCATTGGGTCGTCATTTTTGAAACAAAAAGTTTCATAACAAAATGAAAACATCGATTTACTCAGATTTGAAAATGTCATTTTTCTCAGTGTAGGTGAAAGAAAATTCAAGTCTATTATATCAACGGTTTAGTCTCTAGAACCTACGCAGATTAAAAACTATTGTTTCGACAAAGACGTGTTTAAAATTTTCGTAAACTCTTTGACCCATAAAATATTTGTCTTTTTCCTTTTTCGCCAAAAAAAAAAAAAAGGATGTTTCTTGTGTTGCCAAACATGAATTATTATGAACACATAGCACATAGAAGTATGAACTGACTTCTATGTGCTCATTTTTGAGTATTTCCATGTTTCAAATTTGAGTTTGAACTTATTCTAATCATTTTTGAGTATGCCCATGTTTCAAAATTGAGTATGAACTGACCTCTATATGTTCAGTTTTGAGTATGCCAATGTTTCAATATTCTGAGTATTTCTTTTTTTTTCAGAATTGAAAGCATTGGGTCGTCATATTTGAAACAAAAAGTTTCATAACAAAATGAAAACATCGATTTACTCAGATTTGAAAATGTCATTTTTCTCAGTGTAGGTGAAAGAAAATTCAAGTCTATTATATCAACGGTTTAGTCTCTAGAACCTACGCAGATTAAAAACTATTGTTTCGACAAAGACGTGTTTAAAATTTTCGTAAACTCTTTGACCCATAAAATATTTGTCCTTTTCCTTTTTCGCCAAAAAAAAAAAAAAAAAAAAAAAAAAAAAAAAAAAAAAGGATGTTTCTTGTGTTGCCAAACATGAATTATTATGAACACATAGCACATAGAAGTATGAACTGACTTCTATGTGCTCATTTTTGAGTATTTCCATGTTTCAAAAATGAGTTTGAACTTATTCTAATCATTTTTGAGTATGCCCATGTTTCAAAATTGAGTATGAACTGACCTCTATATGTTCAGTTTTGAGTATGCCAATGTTTCAATATTCTGAGTATTTCTTTTTTTTCAGAATTGAAAGAATTGGGTCGTCATATTTGAAACAAAAAGTTTCATAACAAAATGAAAACATCGATTTACTCAGATTTGAAAATGTCATTTTTCTCAGTGTAGGTGAAAGAAAATTCAAGTCTATTATATCAACGGTTTAGTCTCTAGAACCTACGCAGATTAAAAACTATTGTTTCGACAAAGACGTGTTTAAAATTTTCGTAAATTCTTTGACCCATAAAATATTTGTCCTTTTCCTTTTTCGCCAAAAAAAAAAAAAAAAAAAAAAAAAGGATGTTTCTTGTGTTGCCAAACATGAATTATTATGAACACATAGCACATAGAAGTATGAACTGACTTCTATGTGCTCATTTTTGAGTATTTCCATGTTTCAAATTTGAGTTTGAACTTATTCTAATCATTTTTGAGTATGCCCATGTTTCAAAATTGAGTATGAACTGACCTCTATATGTTCAGTTTTGAGTATGCCAATGTTTCAATATTCTGAGTATTTCTTTTTTTTCAGAATTGAAAGAATTGGGTCGTCATATTTGAAACAAAAAGTTTCATAACAAAATGAAAACATCGATTTACTCAGATTTGAAAATGTCATTTTTCTCAGTGTAGGTGAAAGAAAATTCAAGTCTATTATATCAACGGTTTAGTCTCTAGAACCTACGCAGATTAAAAACTATTGTTTCGACAAAGACGTGTTTAAAATTTTCGTAAACTCTTTGACCCATAAAATATTTGTCCTTTTCCTTTTTCGCCAAAAAAAAAAAAAAAAAAAAAAAAAAAAAAAAGGATGTTTCTTGTGTTGCCAAACATGAATTATTATGAACACATAGCACATAGAAGTATGAACTGACTTCTATGTGCTCATTTTTGAGTATTTCCATGTTTCAAATTTGAGTTTGAACTTATTCTAATCATTTTTGAGTATGCCCATGTTTCAAAATTGAGTATGAACTGACCTCTATATGTTCAGTTTTGAGTACGCCAATGTTTCAATATTCTGAGTATTTCTTTTTTTTCAGAACTGAAAGCATTGGGTCGTCATTTTTGAAACAAAAAGTTTCATAACAAAATGAAAACATCGATTTACTCAGATTTGAAAATGTCATTTTTCTCAGTGTAGGTGAAAGAAAATTCAAGTCTATTATATCAACGGTTTAGTCTCTAGAACCTACGCAGATTAAAAACTATTGTTTCGACAAAGACGTGTTTAAAATTTTCGTAAACTCTTTGACCCATAAAATATTTGTCTTTTTCCTTTTTCGCCAAAAAAAAAAAAAGGATGTTTCTTGTGTTGCCAAACATGAATTATTATGAACACATAGCACATAGAAGTATGAACTGACTTCTATGTGCTCATTTTTGAGTATTTCCATGTTTCAAAAATGAGTTTGAACTTATTCTAATCATTTTTGAGTATGCCCATGTTTCAAAATTGAGTATGAACTGACCTCTATATGTTCAGTTTTGAGTATGCCAATGTTTCAATATTCTGAGTATTTCTTTTTTTTTTTCAGAATTGAAAGCATTGGGTCGTCATATTTGAAACAAAAAGTTTCATAACAAAATGAAAACATCGATTTACTCAGATTTGAAAATGTCATTTTTCTCAGTGTAGGTGAAAGAAAATTCAAGTCTATTATATCAACGGTTTAGTCTCTAGAACCTACGCAGATTAAAAACTATTGTTTCGACAAAGACGTGTTTAAAATTTTCGTAAACTCTTTGACCCATAAAATATTTGTCCTTTTCCTTTTTCGCCAAAAAAAAAAAAAAAAAAAAAAAAAAAAGGATGTTTCTTGTGTTGCCAAACATGAATTATTATGAACACATAGCACATAGAAGTATGAACTGACTTCTATGTGCTCATTTTTGAGTATTTCCATGTTTCAAATTTGAGTTTGAACTTATTCTAATCATTTTTGAGTATGCCCATGTTTCAAAATTGAGTATGAACTGACCTCTATATGTTCAGTTTTGAGTATGCCAATGTTTCAATATTCTGAGTATTTCTTTTTTTTTCAGAATTGAAAGCATTGGGTCGTCATTTTTGAAACAAAAAGTTTCATAACAAAATGAAAACATCGATTTACTCAGATTTGAAAATGTCATTTTTCTCAGTGTCGGTGAAAGAAAATCCAAGTCTATTATATCAACGGTTTAGTCTCTAGAACCTACGCAGATTAAAAACTATTGTTTCGACAAAGACGTGTTTAAAATTTTCGTAAACTCTTTGACCCATAAAATATTTGTCCTTTTCCTTTTTCGCCAAAAAAAAAAAAAAAAAAAAAAAAAAGTATGTTTCTTGTGTTGCCAAACATGAATTATTATGAACACATAGCACATAGAAGTATGAACTGACTTCTATGTGCTCATTTTTGAGTATTTCCATGTTTCAAATTTGAGTTTGAACTTATTCTAATCATTTTTGAGTATGCCCATGTTTCAAAATTGAGTATGAACTGACCTCTATATGTTCAGTTTTGAGTACGCCAATGTTTCAATATTCTGAGTATTTCTTTTTTTTTCAGAATTGAAAGCATTGGGTCGTCATTTTTGAAACAAAAAGTTTCATAACAAAATGAAAACATCGATTTACTCAGATTTGAAAATGTCATTTTTCTCAGTGTAGGTGAAAGAAAATTCAAGTCTATTATATCAACGGTTTAGTCTCTAGAACCTACGCAGATTAAAAACTATTGTTTCGACAAAGACGTGTTTAAAATTTTCGTAAACTCTTTGACCCATAAAATATTTGTCTTTTTCCTTTTTCGCCAAAAAAAAAAAAAGGATGTTTCTTGTGTTGCCAAACATGAATTATTATGAACACATAGCACATAGAAGTATGAACTGACTTCTATGTGCTCATTTTTGAGTATTTCCATGTTTCAAAAATGAGTTTGAACTTATTCTAATCATTTTTGAGTATGCCCATGTTTCAAAATTGAGTATGAACTGACCTCTATATCTTCAGTTTTGAGTATGCCAATGTTTCAATATTCTGAGTATTTCTTTTTTTTCAGAATTGAAAGAATTGGGTCGTCATATTTGAAACAAAAAGTTTCATAACAAAATGAAAACATCGATTTACTCAGATTTGAAAATGTCATTTTTCTCAGTGTAGGTGAAAGAAAATTCAAGTCTATTATATCAACGGTTTAGTCTCTAGAACCTACGCAGATTAAAAACTATTGTTTCGACAAAGACGTGTTTAAAATTTTCGTAAACTCTTTGACCCATAAAATATTTGTCCTTTTCCTTTTTCGCCAAAAAAAAAAAAAAAAAAAAAAAAAAAAGGATGTTTCTTGTGTTGCCAAACATGAATTATTATGAACACATAGCACATAGAAGTATGAACTGACTTCTATGTGCTCATTTTTGAGTATTTCCATGTTTCAAATTTGAGTTTGAACTTATTCTAATCATTTTTGAGTATGCCCATGTTTCAAAATTGAGTATGAACTGACCTCTATATGTTCAGTTTTGAGTACGCCAATGTTTCAATATTCTGAGTATTTCTTTTTTTTTCAGAATTGAAAGCATTGGGTCGTCATTTTTGAAACAAAAAGTTTCATAACAAAATGAAAACATCGATTTACTCAGATTTGAAAATGTCATTTTTCTCAGTGTAGGTGAAAGAAAATTCAAGTCTATTATATCAACGGTTTAGTCTCTAGAACCTACGCAGATTAAAAACTATTGTTTCGACAAAGACGTGTTTAAAATTTTCGTAAACTCTTTGACCCATAAAATATTTGTCCTTTTCCTTTTTCGCCAAAAAAAAAAAAAAAAAAAAAAAAAAAGGATGTTTCTTGTGTTGCCAAACATGAATTATTATGAACACATAGCACATAGAAGTATGAACTGACTTCTATGTGCTCATTTTTGAGTATTTCCATGTTTCAAAAATGAGTTTGAACTTATTCTAATCATTTTTGAGTATGCCCGTGTTTCAAAATTGAGTATGAACTGACCTCTATATGTTCAGTTTTGAGTATGCCAATGTTTCAATATTCTGAGTATTTCTTTTTTTTTCAGAATTGAAAGCATTGGGTCGTCATATTTGAAACAAAAAGTTTCATAACAAAATGAAAACATCGATTTACTCAGATTTGAAAATGTCATTTTTCTCAGTGTAGGTGAAAGAAAATTCAAGTCTATTATATCAACGGTTTAGTCTCTAGAACCTACGCAGATTAAAAACTATTGTTTCGACAAAGACGTGTTTAAAATTTTCGTAAACTCTTTGACCCATAAAATATTTGTCCTTTTCCTTTTTCGCCAAAAAAAAAAAAAAAAAAAAAAAAAAAAAAAAAAAAAGGATGTTTCTTGTGTTGCCAAACATGAATTATTATGAACACATAGCACATAGAAGTATGAACTGACTTCTATGTGCTCATTTTTGAGTATTTCCATGTTTCAAAAATGAGTTTGAACTTATTCTAATCATTTTTGAGTATGCCCATGTTTCAAAATTGAGTATGAACTGACCTCTATATGTTCAGTTTTGAGTATGCCAATGTTTCAATATTCTGAGTATTTCTTTTTTTTTTCAGAATTGAAAGCATTGGGTCGTCATTTTTGAAACAAAAAGTTTCATAACAAAATGAAAACATCGATTTACTCAGATTTGAAAATGTCATTTTTCTCAGTGTAGGTGAAAGAAAATTCAAGTCTATTATATCAACGGTTTAGTCTCTAGAACCTACGCAGATTAAAAACTATTGTTTCGACAAAGACGTGTTTAAAATTTTCGTAAACTCTTTGACCCATAAAATATTTGTCTTTTTCCTTTTTCGCCAAAAAAAAAAAAAGGATGTTTCTTGTGTTGCCAAACCTGAATTATTATGAACACATAGCACATAGAAGTATTAACTGACTTCTATGTTCTCATTTTTGAGTATTTCCATGTTTCAAAAATGAGTTTGAACTTATTCTAATCATTTTTGAGTATGCCCATGTTTCAAAATTGAGTATGAACTGACCTCTATATGTCCAGTTTTGAGTATGCCAATGTTTCAATATTCTGAGTATTTCTTTTTTTTCAGAATTGAAAGCATTGGGTCGTCATATTTGAAACAAAAAGTTTCATAACAAAATGAAAACATCGATTTACTCAGATTTGAAAATGTCATTTTTCTCAGTGTAGGTGAAAGAAAATTCAAGTCTATTATATCAACGGTTTAGTCTCTAGAACCTACGCAGATTAAAAACTATTGTTTCGACGAAGACGTGTTTAAAATTTTCGTAAACTCTTTGACCCATAAAATATTTGTCCTTTTCCTTTTTCGCCAAAAAAAAAAAAAAAAAAAAAAAAAAAAAAAAAAAAAGGATGTTTCTTGTGTTGCCAAACATGAATTATTATGAACACATAGCACATAGAAGTATGAACTGACTTCTATGTGCTCATTTTTGAGTATTTCCATGTTTCAAAAATGAGTTTGAACTTATTCTAATCATTTTTGAGTATGCCCATGTTTCAAAATTGAGTATGAACTGACCTCTATATGTTCAGTTTTGAGTATGCCAATGTTTCAATATTCTGAGTATTTCTTTTTTTTCAGAATTGAAAGAATTGGGTCGTCATATTTGAAACAAAAAGTTTCATAACAAAATGAAAACATCGATTTACTCAGATTTGAAAATGTCATTTTTCTCAGTGTAGGTGAAAGAAAATTCAAGTCTATTATATCAACGGTTTAGTCTCTAGAACCTACGCAGATTAAAAACTATTGTTTCGACAAAGACGTGTTTAAAATTTTCGTAAATTCTTTGACCCATAAAATATTTGTCCTTTTCCTTTTTCGCCAAAAAAAAAAAAAAAAAAAAAAAAAAAGGATGTTTCTTGTGTTGCCAAACATGAATTATTATGAACACATAGCACATAGAAGTATGAACTGACTTCTATGTGCTCATTTTTGAGTATTTCCATGTTTCAAATTTGAGTTTGAACTTATTCTAATCATTTTTGAGTATGCCCATGTTTCAAAATTGAGTATGAACTGACCTCTATATGTTCAGTTTTGAGTATGCCAATGTTTCAATATTCTGAGTATTTCTTTTTTTTTCAGAATTGAAAGAATTGGGTCGTCATATTTGAAACAAAAAGTTTCATAACAAAATGAAAACATCGATTTACTCAGATTTGAAAATGTCATTTTTCTCAGTGTAGGTGAAAGAAAATTCAAGTCTATTATATCAACGGTTTAGTCTCTAGAACCTACGCAGATTAAAAACTATTGTTTCGACAAAGACGTGTTTAAAATTTTCGTAAACTCTTTGACCCATAAAATATTTGTCCTTTTCCTTTTTCGCCAAAAAAAAAAAAAAAAAAAAAAAAAAAAAAGGATGTTTCTTGTGTTGCCAAACATGAATTATTATGAACACATAGCACATAGAAGTATGAACTGACTTCTATGTGCTCATTTTTGAGTATTTCCATGTTTCAAAAATGAGTTTGAACTTATTCTAATCATTTTTGAGTATGCCCATGTTTCAAAATTGAGTATGAACTGACCTCTATATGTTCAGTTTTGAGTATGCCAATGTTTCAATATTCTGAGTATTTCTTTTTTTTCAGAATTGAAAGAATTGGGTCGTCATATTTGAAACAAAAAGTTTCATAACAAAATGAAAACATCGATTTACTCAGATTTGAAAATGTCATTTTTCTCAGTGTAGGTGAAAGAAAATTCAAGTCTATTATATCAACGGTTTAGTCTCTAGAACCTACGCAGATTAAAAACTATTGTTTCGACAAAGACGTGTTTAAAATTTTCGTAAATTCTTTGACCCATAAAATATTTGTCCTTTTCCTTTTTCGCCAAAAAAAAAAAAAAAAAAAAAAAAAAGGATGTTTCTTGTGTTGCCAAACATGAATTATTATGAACACATAGCACATAGAAGTATGAACTGACTTCTATGTGCTCATTTTTGAGTATTTCCATGTTTCAAATTTGAGTTTGAACTTATTCTAATCATTTTTGAGTATGCCCATGTTTCAAAATTGAGTATGAACTGACCTCTATATGTTCAGTTTTGAGTATGCAATGTTTCAATATTCTGAGTATTTCTTTTTTTTTCAGAATTGAAAGCATTGGGTCGTCATTTTTGAAACAAAAAGTTTCATAACAAAATGAAAACATCGATTTACTCAGATTTGAAAATGTCATTTTTCTCAGTGTAGGTGAAAGAAAATTCAAGTCTATTATATCAACGGTTTAGTCTCTAGAACCTACGCAGATTAAAAACTATTGTTTCGACAAAGACGTGTTTAAAATTTTCGTAAACTCTTTGACCCATAAAATATTTGTCTTTTTCCTTTTTCGCCAAAAAAAAAAAAAAGGATGTTTCTTGTGTTGCCAAACATGAATTATTATGAACACATAGCACATAGAAGTATGAACTGACTTCTATGTGCTCATTTTTGAGTATTTCCATGTTTCAAATTTGAGTTTGAACTTATTCTAATCATTTTTGAGTATGCCCATGTTTCAAAATTGAGTATGAACTGACCTCTATATGTTCAGTTTTGAGTATGCCAATGTTTCAATATTCTGAGTATTTCTTTTTTTTTCAGAATTGAAAGCATTGGGTCGTCATATTTGAAACAAAAAGTTTCATAACAAAATGAAAACATCGATTTACTCAGATTTGAAAATGTCATTTTTCTCAGTGTAGGTGAAAGAAAATTCAAGTCTATTATATCAACGGTTTAGTCTCTAGAACCTACGCAGATTAAAAACTATTGTTTCGACAAAGACGTGTTTAAAATTTTCGTAAACTCTTTGACCCATAAAATATTTGTCCTTTTCCTTTTTCGCCAAAAAAAAAAAAAAAAAAAAAAAAAAAAAAAAAAAAGGATGTTTCTTGTGTTGCCAAACATGAATTATTATGAACACATAGCACATAGAAGTATGAACTGACTTCTATGTGCTCATTTTTGAGTATTTCCATGTTTCAAAAATGAGTTTGAACTTATTCTAATCATTTTTGAGTATGCCCATGTTTCAAAATTGAGTATGAACTGACCTCTATATGTTCAGTTTTGAGTATGCCAATGTTTCAATATTCTGAGTATTTCTTTTTTTTCAGAATTGAAAGAATTGGGTCGTCATATTTGAAACAAAAAGTTTCATAACAAAATGAAAACATCGATTTACTCAGATTTGAAAATGTCATTTTTCTCAGTGTAGGTGAAAGAAAATTCAAGTCTATTATATCAACGGTTTAGTCTCTAGAACCTACGCAGATTAAAAACTATTGTTTCGACAAAGACGTGTTTAAAATTTTCGTAAATTCTTTGACCCATAAAATATTTGTCCTTTTCCTTTTTCGCCAAAAAAAAAAAAAAAAAAAAAAAAAGGATGTTTCTTGTGTTGCCAAACATGAATTATTATGAACACATAGCACATAGAAGTATGAACTGACTTCTATGTGCTCATTTTTGAGTATTTCCATGTTTCAAATTTGAGTTTGAACTTATTCTAATCATTTTTGAGTATGCCCATGTTTCAAAATTGAGTATGAACTGACCTCTATATGTTCAGTTTTGAGTATGCCAATGTTTCAATATTCTGAGTATTTCTTTTTTTTTCAGAATTGAAAGCATTGGGTCGTCATTTTTGAAACAAAAAGTTTCATAACAAAATGAAAACATCGATTTACTCAGATTTGAAAATGTCATTTTTCTCAGTGTAGGTGAAAGAAAATTCAAGTCTATTATATCAACGGTTTAGTCTCTAGAACCTACGCAGATTAAAAACTATTGTTTCGACAAAGACGTGTTTAAAATTTTCGTAAACTCTTTGACCCATAAAATATTTGTCTTTTTCCTTTTTCGCCAAAAAAAAAAAAAAGGATGTTTCTTGTGTTGCCAAACATGAATTATTATGAACACATAGCACATAGAAGTATGAACTGACTTCTATGTGCTCATTTTTGAGTATTTCCATGTTTCAAATTTGAGTTTGAACTTATTCTAATCATTTTTGAGTATGCCCATGTTTCAAAATTGAGTATGAACTGACCTCTATATGTTCAGTTTTGAGTACGCCAATGTTTCAATATTCTGAGTATTTCTTTTTTTTCAGAACTGAAAGCATTGGGTCGTCATTTTTGAAACAAAAAGTTTCATAACAAAATGAAAACATCGATTTACTCAGATTTGAAAATGTCATTTTTCTCAGTGTAGGTGAAAGAAAATTCAAGTCTATTATATCAACGGTTTAGTCTCTAGAACCTACGCAGATTAAAAACTATTGTTTCGACAAAGACGTGTTTAAAATTTTCGTAAACTCTTTGACCCATAAAATATTTGTCTTTTTCCTTTTTCGCCAAAAAAAAAAAAAGGATGTTTCTTGTGTTGCCAAACATGAATTATTATGAACACATAGCACATAGAAGTATGAACTGACTTCTATGTGCTCATTTTTGAGTATTTCCATGTTTCAAAAATGAGTTTGAACTTATTCTAATCATTTTTGAGTATGCCCATGTTTCAAAATTGAGTATGAACTGACCTCTATATGTTCAGTTTTGAGTATGCCAATGTTTCAATATTCTGAGTATTTCTTTTTTTTTTTCAGAATTGAAAGCATTGGGTCGTCATATTTGAAACAAAAAGTTTCATAACAAAATGAAAACATCGATTTACTCAGATTTGAAAATGTCATTTTTCTCAGTGTAGGTGAAAGAAAATTCAAGTCTATTATATCAACGGTTTAGTCTCTAGAACCTACGCAGATTAAAAATTATTGTTTCGACAAAGACGTGTTTAAAATTTTCGTAAACTCTTTGACCCATAAAATATTTGTCCTTTTCCTTTTTCGCCAAAAAAAAAAAAAAAAAAAAAAAAAAAAAAGGATGTTTCTTGTGTTGCCAAACATGAATTATTATGAACACATAGCACATAGAAGTATGAACTGACTTCTATGTGCTCATTTTTGAGTATTTCCATGTTTCAAATTTGAGTTTGAACTTATTCTAATCATTTTTGAGTATGCCCATGTTTCAAAATTGAGTATGAACTGACCTCTATATGTTCAGTTTTGAGTATGCCAATGTTTCAATATTCTGAGTATTTCTTTTTTTTTCAGAATTGAAAGCATTGGGTCGTCATTTTTGAAACAAAAAGTTTCATAACAAAATGAAAACATCGATTTACTCAGATTTGAAAATGTCATTTTTCTCAGTGTAGGTGAAAGAAAATCCAAGTCTATTATATCAACGGTTTAGTCTCTAGAACCTACGCAGATTAAAAACTATTGTTTCGACAAAGACGTGTTTAAAATTTTCGTAAACTCTTTGACCCATAAAATATTTGTCTTTTTCCTTTTTCGCCAAAAAAAAAAAAAGGATGTTTCTTGTGTTGCCAAACATGAATTATTATGAACACATAGCACATAGAAGTATGAACTGACTTCTATGTGCTCATTTTTGAGTATTTCCATGTTTCAAAAATGAGTTTGAACTTATTCTAATCATTTTTGAGTATGCCCATGTTTCAAAATTGAGTATGAACTGACCTCTATATGTTCAGTTTTGAGTATGCCAATGTTTCAATATTCTGAGTATTTCTTTTTTTTCAGAATTGAAAGAATTGGGTCGTCATATTTGAAACAAAAAGTTTCATAACAAAATGAAAACATCGATTTACTCAGATTTGAAAATGTCATTTTTCTCAGTGTAGGTGAAAGAAAATTCAAGTCTATTATATCAACGGTTTAGTCTCTAGAACCTACGCAGATTAAAAACTATTGTTTCGACAAAGACGTGTTTAAAATTTTCGTAAACTCTTTGACCCATAAAATATTTGTCCTTTTCCTTTTTCGCCAAAAAAAAAAAGGATGTTTCTTGTGTTGCCAAACATGAATTATTATGAACACATAGCACATAGAAGTATGAACTGACTTCTATGTGCTCATTTTTGAGTATTTCCATGTTTCAAATTTGAGTTTGAACTTATTCTAATCATTTTTGAGTATGCCCATGTTTCAAAATTGAGTATGAACTGACCTCTATATGTTCAGTTTTGAGTACGCCAATGTTTCAATATTCTGAGTATTTCTTTTTTTTTCAGAATTGAAAGCATTGGGTCGTCATTTTTGAAACAAAAAGTTTCATAACAAAATGAAAACATCGATTTACTCAGATTTGAAAATGTCATTTTTCTCAGTGTAGGTGAAAGAAAATTCAAGTCTATTATATCAACGGTTTAGTCTCTAGAACCTACGCAGATTAAAAACTATTGTTTCGACAAAGACGTGTTTAAAATTTTCGTAAACACTTTGACCCATAAAATATTTGTCCTTTTCCTTTTTCGCCAAAAAAAAAAAAAAAAAAAAAAAAAGGATGTTTCTTGTGTTGCCAAACATGAATTATTATGAACACATAGCACATAGAAGTATGAAATGACTTCTATGTGCTCATTTTTGAGTATTTCCATGTTTCAAAAATGAGTTTGAACTTATTCTAATCATTTTTGAGTATGCCCGTGTTTCAAAATTGAGTATGAACTGACCTCTATATGTTCAGTTTTGAGTATGCCAATGTTTCAATATTTTGAGTATTTCTTTTTTTTTCAGAATTGAAAGCATTGGGTCGTCATATTTGAAACAAAAAGTTTCATAACAAAATGAAAACATCGATTTACTCAGATTTGAAAATGTCATTTTTCTCAGTGTAGGTGAAAGAAAATTCAAGTCTATTATATCAACGGTTTAGTCTCTAGAACCTACGCAGATTAAAAACTATTGTTTCGACAAAGACGTGTTTAAAATTTTCGTAAACTCTTTGACCCATAAAATATTTGTCTTTTTCCTTTTTCGCCAAAAAAAAAAAAAAAAGGATGTTTCTTGTGTTGCCAAACATGAATTATTATGAACACATAGCACATAGAAGTATGAACTGACTTCTATGTGCTCATTTTTGAGTATTTCCATGTTTCAAAAATGAGTTTGAACTTATTCTAATCATTTTTGAGTATGCCCATGTTTCAAAATTGAGTATGAACTGACCTCTATATGTTCAGTTTTGAGTATGCCAATGTTTCAATATTCTGAGTATTTCTTTTTTTTCAGAATTGAAAGAATTGGGTCGTCATATTTGAAACAAAAAGTTTCATAACAAAATGAAAACATCGATTTACTCAGATTTGAAAATGTCATTTTTCTCAGTGTAGGTGAAAGAAAATTCAAGTCTATTATATCAACGGTTTAGTCTCTAGAACCTACGCAGATTAAAAACTATTGTTTCGACAAAGACGTGTTTAAAATTTTCGTAAACTCTTTGACCCATAAAATATTTGTCCTTTTCCTTTTTCGCCAAAAAAAAAAAAAAAAAAAAAAAAAAAAAAAAGGATGTTTCTTGTGTTGCCAAACATGAATTATTATGAACACATAGCACATAGAAGTATGAACTGACTTCTATGTGCTCATTTTTGAGTATTTCCATGTTTCAAATTTGAGTTTGAACTTATTCTAATCATTTTTGAGTATGCCCATGTTTCAAAATTGAGTATGAACTGACCTCTATATGTTCAGTTTTGAGTACGCCAATGTTTCAATATTCTGAGTATTTCTTTTTTTTCAGAACTGAAAGCATTGGGTCGTCATTTTTGAAACAAAAAGTTTCATAACAAAATGAAAACATCGATTTACTCAGATTTGAAAATGTCATTTTTCTCAGTGTAGGTGAAAGAAAATTCAAGTCTATTATATCAACGGTTTAGTCTCTAGAACCTACGCAGATTAAAAACTATTGTTTCGACAAAGACGTGTTTAAAATTTTCGTAAACTCTTTGACCCATAAAATATTTGTCTTTTTCCTTTTTCGCCAAAAAAAAAAAAGGATGTTTCTTGTGTTGCCAAACATGAATTATTATGAACACATAGCACATAGAAGTATGAACTGACTTCTATGTGCTCATTTTTGAGTATTTCCATGTTTCAAAAATGAGTTTGAACTTATTCTAATCATTTTTGAGTATGCCCATGTTTCAAAATTGAGTATGAACTGACCTCTATATGTTCAGTTTTGAGTATGCCAATGTTTCAATATTCTGAGTATTTCTTTTTTTTTTTCAGAATTGAAAGCATTGGGTCGTCATATTTGAAACAAAAAGTTTCATAACAAAATGAAAACATCGATTTACTCAGATTTGAAAATGTCATTTTTCTCAGTGTAGGTGAAAGAAAATTCAAGTCTATTATATCAACGGTTTAGTCTCTAGAACCTACGCAGATTAAAAACTATTGTTTCGACAAAGACGTGTTTAAAATTTTCGTAAACTCTTTGACCCATAAAATATTTGTCCTTTTCCTTTTTCGCCAAAAAAAAAAAAAAAAAAAAAAAAAAGTATGTTTCTTGTGTTGCCAAACATGAATTATTATGAACACATAGCACATAGAAGTATGAACTGACTTCTATGTGCTCATTTTTGAGTATTTCCATGTTTCAAATTTGAGTTTGAACTTATTCTAATCATTTTTGAGTATGCCCATGTTTCAAAATTGAGTATGAACTGACCTCTATATGTTCAGTTTTGAGTACGCCAATGTTTCAATATTCTGAGTATTTCTTTTTTTTTCAGAATTGAAAGCATTGGGTCGTCATTTTTGAAACAAAAAGTTTCATAACAAAATGAAAACATCGATTTACTCAGATTTGAAAATGTCATTTTTCTCAGTGTAGGTGAAAGAAAATTCAAGTCTATTATATCAACGGTTTAGTCTCTAGAACCTACGCAGATTAAAAACTATTGTTTCGACAAAGACGTGTTTAAAATTTTCGTAAACTCTTTGACCCATAAAATATTTGTCTTTTTCCTTTTTCGCCAAAAAAAAAAAAAAGGATGTTTCTTGTGTTGCCAAACATGAATTATTATGAACACATAGCACATAGAAGTATGAACTGACTTCTATGTGCTCATTTTTGAGTATTTCCATGTTTCAAAAATGAGTTTGAACTTATTCTAATCATTTTTGAGTATGCCCATGTTTCAAAATTGAGTATGAACTGACCTCTATATGTTCAGTTTTGAGTATGCCAATGTTTCAATATTCTGAGTATTTCTTTTTTTTCAGAATTGAAAGAATTGGGTCGTCATATTTGAAACAAAAAGTTTCATAACAAAATGAAAACATCGATTTACTCAGATTTGAAAATGTCATTTTTCTCAGTGTAGGTGAAAGAAAATTCAAGTCTATTATATCAACGGTTTAGTCTCTAGAACCTACGCAGATTAAAAACTATTGTTTCGACAAAGACGTGTTTAAAATTTTCGTAAACTCTTTGACCCATAAAATATTTGTCCTTTTCCTTTTTCGCCAAAAAAAAAAAAAAAAAAAAAAAAAAGGATGTTTCTTGTGTTGCCAAACATGAATTATTATGAACACATAGCACATAGAAGTATGAACTGACTTCTATGTGCTCATTTTTGAGTATTTCCATGTTTCAAATTTGAGTTTGAACTTATTCTAATCATTTTTGAGTATGCCCATGTTTCAAAATTGAGTATGAACTGACCTCTATATGTTCAGTTTTGAGTACGCCAATGTTTCAATATTCTGAGTATTTCTTTTTTTTTCAGAATTGAAAGCATTGGGTCGTCATTTTTGAAACAGAAAGTTTCATAACAAAATGAAAACATCGATTTACTCAGATTTGAAAATGTCATTTTTCTCAGTGTAGGTGAAAGAAAATTCAAGTCTATTATATCAACGGTTTAGTCTCTAGAACCTACGCAGATTAAAAACTATTGTTTCGACAAAGACGTGTTTAAAATTTTCGTAAACTCTTTGACCCATAAAATATTTGTCCTTTTCCTTTTTCGCCAAAAAAAAAAAAAAAAAAAAAAAAAAAAAAAAAAAAAAAAAAAAGGATGTTTCTTGTGTTGCCAAACATGAATTATTATGAACACATAGCACATAGAAGTATGAACTGACTTCTATGTGCTCATTTTTGAGTATTTCCATGTTTCAAAAATGAGTTTGAACTTATTCTAATCATTTTTGAGTATGCCCATGTTTCAAAATTGAGTATGAACTGACCTCTATATGTTCAGTTTTGAGTATGCCAATGTTTCAATATTCTGAGTATTTCTTTTTTTTTCAGAATTGAAAGCATTGGGTCGTCATTTTTGAAACAAAAAGTTTCATAACAAAATGAAAACATCGATTTACTCAGATTTGAAAATGTCATTTTTCTCAGTGTAGGTGAAAGAAAATTCAAGTCTATTATATCAACGGTTTAGTCTCTAGAACCTACGCAGATTAAAAACTATTGTTTCGACAAAGACGTGTTTAAAATTTTCGTAAACTCTTTGACCCATAAAATATTTGTCTTTTTCCTTTTTCGCCAAAAAAAAAAAAAAGGATGTTTCTTGTGTTGCCAAACCTGAATTATTATGAACACATAGCACATAGAAGTATTAACTGACTTCTATGTTCTCATTTTTGAGTATTTCCATGTTTCAAAAATGAGTTTGAACTTATTCTAATCATTTTTGAGTATGCCCATGTTTCAAAATTGAGTATGAACTGACCTCTATATGTTCAGTTTTGAGTATGCCAATGTTTCAATATTCTGAGTATTTCTTTTTTTTCAGAATTGAAAGCATTGGGTCGTCATATTTGAAACAAAAAGTTTCATAACAAAATGAAAACATCGATTTACTCAGATTTGAAAATGTCATTTTTCTCAGTGTAGGTGAAAGAAAATTCAAGTCTATTATATCAACGGTTTAGTCTCTAGAACCTACGCAGATTAAAAACTATTGTTTCGACGAAGACGTGTTTAAAATTTTCGTAAACTCTTTGACCCATAAAATATTTGTCCTTTTCCTTTTTCGCCAAAAAAAAAAAAAAAAAAAAAAAAAAAAAAAAGGATGTTTCTTGTGTTGCCAAACATGAATTATTATGAACACATAGCACATAGAAGTATGAACTGACTTCTATGTGCTCATTTTTGAGTATTTCCATGTTTCAAAAATGAGTTTGAACTTATTCTAATCATTTTTGAGTATGCCCATGTTTCAAAATTGAGTATGAACTGACCTCTATATGTTCAGTTTTGAGTATGCCAATGTTTCAATATTCTGAGTATTTCTTTTTTTTCAGAATTGAAAGAATTGGGTCGTCATATTTGAAACAAAAAGTTTCATAACAAAATGAAAACATCGATTTACTCAGATTTGAAAATGTCATTTTTCTCAGTGTAGGTGAAAGAAAATTCAAGTCTATTATATCAACGGTTTAGTCTCTAGAACCTACGCAGATTAAAAACTATTGTTTCGACAAAGACGTGTTTAAAATTTTCGTAAATTCTTTGACCCATAAAATATTTGTCCTTTTCCTTTTTCGCCAAAAAAAAAAAAAAAAAAAAAAAAAAAAGGATGTTTCTTGTGTTGCCAAACATGAATTATTATGAACACATAGCACATAGAAGTATGAACTGACTTCTATGTGCTCATTTTTGAGTATTTCCATGTTTCAAATTTGAGTTTGAACTTATTCTAATCATTTTTGAGTATGCCCATGTTTCAAAATTGAGTATGAACTGACCTCTATATGTTCAGTTTTGAGTATGCCAATGTTTCAATATTCTGAGTATTTCTTTTTTTTTCAGAATTGAAAGAATTGGGTCGTCATATTTGAAACAAAAAGTTTCATAACAAAATGAAAACATCGATTTACTCAGATTTGAAAATGTCATTTTTCTCAGTGTAGGTGAAAGAATATTCAAGTCTATTATATCAACGGTTTAGTCTCTAGAACCTACGCAGATTAAAAACTATTGTTTCGACAAAGACGTGTTTAAAATTTTCGTAAACTCTTTGACCCATAAAATATTTGTCCTTTTCCTTTTTCGCCAAAAAAAAAAAAAAAAAAAAAAAAAAAAAAAGGATGTTTCTTGTGTTGCCAAACATGAATTATTATGAACACATAGCACATAGAAGTATGAACTGACTTCTATGTGCTCATTTTTGAGTATTTCCATGTTTCAAAAATGAGTTTGAACTTATTCTAATCATTTTTGAGTATGCCCATGTTTCAAAATTGAGTATGAACTGACCTCTATATGTTCAGTTTTGAGTATGCCAATGTTTCAATATTCTGAGTATTTCTTTTTTTTCAGAATTGAAAGAATTGGGTCGTCATATTTGAAACAAAAAGTTTCATAACAAAATGAAAACATCGATTTACTCAGATTTGAAAATGTCATTTTTCTCAGTGTAGGTGAAAGAAAATTCAAGTCTATTATATCAACGGTTTAGTCTCTAGAACCTACGCAGATTAAAAACTATTGTTTCGACAAAGACGTGTTCAAAATTTTCGTAAATTCTTTGACCCATAAAATATTTGTCCTTTTCCTTTTTCGCCAAAAAAAAAAAAAAAAAAAAAAAAAAGGATGTTTCTTGTGTTGCCAAACATGAATTATTATGAACACATAGCACATAGAAGTATGAACTGACTTCTATGTGCTCATTTTTGAGTATTTCCATGTTTCAAATTTGAGTTTGAACTTATTCTAATCATTTTTGAGTATGCCCATGTTTCAAAATTGAGTATGAACTGACCTCTATATGTTCAGTTTTGAGTATGCAATGTTTCAATATTCTGAGTATTTCTTTTTTTTTCAGAATTGAAAGCATTGGGTCGTCATTTTTGAAACAAAAAGTTTCATAACAAAATGAAAACATCGATTTACTCAGATTTGAAAATGTCATTTTTCTCAGTGTAGGTGAAAGAAAATTCAAGTCTATTATATCAACGGTTTAGTCTCTAGAACCTACGCAGATTAAAAACTATTGTTTCGACAAAGACGTGTTTAAAATTTTCGTAAACTCTTTGACCCATAAAATATTTGTCTTTTTCCTTTTTCGCCAAAAAAAAAAAAAAAGGATGTTTCTTGTGTTGCCAAACATGAATTATTATGAACACATAGCACATAGAAGTATGAACTGACTTCTATGTGCTCATTTTTGAGTATTTCCATGTTTCAAATTTGAGTTTGAACTTATTCTAATCATTTTTGAGTATGCCCATGTTTCAAAATTGAGTATGAACTGACCTCTATATGTTCAGTTTTGAGTATGCCAATGTTTCAATATTCTGAGTATTTCTTTTTTTTCAGAATTGAAAGAATTGGGTCGTCATATTTGAAACAAAAAGTTTCATAACAAAATGAAAACATCGATTTACTCAGATTTGAAAATGTCATTTTTCTCAGTGTAGGTGAAAGAAAATTCAAGTCTATTATATCAACGGTTTAGTCTCTAGAACCTACGCAGATTAAAAACTATTGTTTCGACAAAGACGTGTTTAAAATTTTCGTAAACTCTTTGACCCATAAAATATTTGTCCTTTTCCTTTTTCGCCAAAAAAAAAAAAAAAAAAAAAAAAAAAAAAAGGATGTTTCTTGTGTTGCCAAACATGAATTATTATGAACACATAGCACATAGAAGTATGAACTGACTTCTATGTGCTCATTTTTGAGTATTTCCATGTTTCAAATTTGAGTTTGAACTTATTCTAATCATTTTTGAGTATGCCCATGTTTCAAAATTGAGTATGAACTGACCTCTATATGTTCAGTTTTGAGTACGCCAATGTTTCAATATTCTGAGTATTTCTTTTTTTTCAGAACTGAAAGCATTGGGTCGTCATTTTTGAAACAAAAAGTTTCATAACAAAATGAAAACATCGATTTACTCAGATTTGAAAATGTCATTTTTCTCAGTGTAGGTGAAAGAAAATTCAAGTCTATTATATCAACGGTTTAGTCTCTAGAACCTACGCAGATTAAAAACTATTGTTTCGACAAAGACGTGTTTAAAATTTTCGTAAACTCTTTGACCCATAAAATATTTGTCTTTTTCCTTTTTCGCCAAAAAAAAAAAAGGATGTTTCTTGTGTTGCCAAACATGAATTATTATGAACACATAGCACATAGAAGTATGAACTGACTTCTATGTGCTCATTTTTGAGTATTTCCATGTTTCAAAAATGAGTTTGAACTTATTCTAATCATTTTTGAGTATGCCCATGTTTCAAAATTGAGTATGAACTGACCTCTATATGTTCAGTTTTGAGTATGCCAATGTTTCAATATTCTGAGTATTTCTTTTTTTTTTCAGAATTGAAAGCATTGGGTCGTCATATTTGAAACAAAAAGTTTCATAACAAAATGAAAACATCGATTTACTCAGATTTGAAAATGTCATTTTTCTCAGTGTAGGTGAAAGAAAATTCAAGTCTATTATATCAACGGTTTAGTCTCTAGAACCTACGCAGATTAAAAACTATTGTTTCGACAAAGACGTGTTTAAAATTTTCGTAAACTCTTTGACCCATAAAATATTTGTCCTTTTCCTTTTTCGCCAAAAAAAAAAAAAAAAAAAAAAAAAAAAAGGATGTTTCTTGTGTTGCCAAACATGAATTATTATGAACACATAGCACATAGAAGTATGAACTGACTTCTATGTGCTCATTTTTGAGTATTTCCATGTTTCAAATTTGAGTTTGAACTTATTCTAATCATTTTTGAGTATGCCCATGTTTCAAAATTGAGTATGAACTGACCTCTATATGTTCAGTTTTGAGTATGCCAATGTTTCAATATTCTGAGTATTTCTTTTTTTTCAGAATTGAAAGCATTGGGTCGTCATATTTGAAACAAAAAGTTTCATAACAAAATGAAAACATCGATTTACTCAGATTTGAAAATGTCATTTTTCTCAGTGTAGGTGAAAGAAAATTCAAGTCTATTATATCAACGGTTTAGTCTCTAGAACCTACGCAGATTAAAAACTATTGTTTCGACGAAGACGTGTTTAAAATTTTCGTAAACTCTTTGACCCATAAAATATTTGTCCTTTTCCTTTTTCGCCAAAAAAAAAAAAAAAAAAAAAAAAAAAAAAAAGGATGTTTCTTGTGTTGCCAAACATGAATTATTATGAACACATAGCACATAGAAGTATGAACTGACTTCTATGTGCTCATTTTTGAGTATTTCCATGTTTCAAAAATGAGTTTGAACTTATTCTAATCATTTTTGAGTATGCCCATGTTTCAAAATTGAGTATGAACTGACCTCTATATGTTCAGTTTTGAGTATGCCAATGTTTCAATATTCTGAGTATTTCTTTTTTTTCAGAATTGAAAGAATTGGGTCGTCATATTTGAAACAAAAAGTTTCATAACAAAATGAAAACATCGATTTACTCAGATTTGAAAATGTCATTTTTCTCAGTGTAGGTGAAAGAAAATTCAAGTCTATTATATCAACGGTTTAGTCTCTAGAACCTACGCAGATTAAAAACTATTGTTTCGACAAAGACGTGTTTAAAATTTTCGTAAACTCTTTGACCCATAAAATATTTGTCCTTTTCCTTTTTCGCCAAAAAAAAAAAAAAAAAAAAAAAAAAAAAAGGATGTTTCTTGTGTTGCCAAACATGAATTATTATGAACACATAGCACATAGAAGTATGAACTGACTTCTATGTGCTCATTTTTGAGTATTTCCATGTTTCAAAAATGAGTTTGAACTTATTCTAATCATTTTTGAGTATGCCCATGTTTCAAAATTGAGTATGAACTGACCTCTATATGTTCAGTTTTGAGTATGCCAATGTTTCAATATTCTGAGTATTTCTTTTTTTTCAGAATTGAAAGAATTGGGTCGTCATATTTGAAACAAAAAGTTTCATAACAAAATGAAAACATCGATTTACTCAGATTTGAAAATGTCATTTTTCTCAGTGTAGGTGAAAGAAAATTCAAGTCTATTATATCAACGGTTTAGTCTCTAGAACCTACGCAGATTAAAAACTATTGTTTCGACAAAGACGTGTTTAAAATTTTCGTAAATTCTTTGACCCATAAAATATTTGTCCTTTTCCTTTTTCGCCAAAAAAAAAAAAAAAAAAAAAAAAAGGATGTTTCTTGTGTTGCCAAACATGAATTATTATGAACACATAGCACATAGAAGTATGAACTGACTTCTATGTGCTCATTTTTGAGTATTTCCATGTTTCAAATTTGAGTTTGAACTTATTCTAATCATTTTTGAGTATGCCCATGTTTCAAAATTGAGTATGAACTGACCTCTATATGTTCAGTTTTGAGTATGCAATGTTTCAATATTCTGAGTATTTCTTTTTTTTTCAGAATTGAAAGCATTGGGTCGTCATTTTTGAAACAAAAAGTTTCATAACAAAATGAAAACATCGATTTACTCAGATTTGAAAATGTCATTTTTCTCAGTGTAGGTGAAAGAAAATTCAAGTCTATTATATCAACGGTTTAGTCTCTAGAACCTACGCAGATTAAAAACTATTGTTTCGACAAAGACGTGTTTAAAATTTTCGTAAACTCTTTGACCCATAAAATATTTGTCTTTTTCCTTTTTCGCCAAAAAAAAAAAAAAAGGATGTTTCTTGTGTTGCCAAACATGAATTATTATGAACACATAGCACATAGAAGTATGAACTGACTTCTATGTGCTCATTTTTGAGTATTTCCATGTTTCAAATTTGAGTTTGAACTTATTCTAATCATTTTTGAGTATGCCCATGTTTCAAAATTGAGTATGAACTGACCTCTATATGTTCAGTTTTGAGTATGCCAATGTTTCAATATTCTGAGTATTTCTTTTTTTTCAGAATTGAAAGAATTGGGTCGTCATATTTGAAACAAAAAGTTTCATAACAAAATGAAAACATCGATTTACTCAGATTTGAAAATGTCATTTTTCTCAGTGTAGGTGAAAGAAAATTCAAGTCTATTATATCAACGGTTTAGTCTCTAGAACCTACGCAGATTAAAAACTATTGTTTCGACAAAGACGTGTTTAAAATTTTCGTAAACTCTTTGACCCATAAAATATTTGTCCTTTTCCTTTTTCGCCAAAAAAAAAAAAAAAAAAAAAAAAAAAAAAAAGGATGTTTCTTGTGTTGCCAAACATGAATTATTATGAACACATAGCACATAGAAGTATGAACTGACTTCTATGTGCTCATTTTTGAGTATTTCCATGTTTCAAATTTGAGTTTGAACTTATTCTAATCATTTTTGAGTATGCCCATGTTTCAAAATTGAGTATGAACTGACCTCTATATGTTCAGTTTTGAGTACGCCAATGTTTCAATATTCTGAGTATTTCTTTTTTTTCAGAACTGAAAGCATTGGGTCGTCATTTTTGAAACAAAAAGTTTCATAACAAAATGAAAACATCGATTTACTCAGATTTGAAAATGTCATTTTTCTCAGTGTAGGTGAAAGAAAATTCAAGTCTATTATATCAACGGTTTAGTCTCTAGAACCTACGCAGATTAAAAACTATTGTTTCGACAAAGACGTGTTTAAAATTTTCGTAAACTCTTTGACCCATAAAATATTTGTCTTTTTCCTTTTTCGCCAAAAAAAAAAAAGGATGTTTCTTGTGTTGCCAAACATGAATTATTATGAACACATAGCACATAGAAGTATGAACTGACTTCTATGTGCTCATTTTTGAGTATTTCCATGTTTCAAAAATGAGTTTGAACTTATTCTAATCATTTTTGAGTATGCCCATGTTTCAAAATTGAGTATGAACTGACCTCTATATGTTCAGTTTTGAGTATGCCAATGTTTCAATATTCTGAGTATTTCTTTTTTTTTTCAGAATTGAAAGCATTGGGTCGTCATATTTGAAACAAAAAGTTTCATAACAAAATGAAAACATCGATTTACTCAGATTTGAAAATGTCATTTTTCTCAGTGTAGGTGAAAGAAAATTCAAGTCTATTATATCAACGGTTTAGTCTCTAGAACCTACGCAGATTAAAAACTATTGTTTCGACAAAGACGTGTTTAAAATTTTCGTAAACTCTTTGACCCATAAAATATTTGTCCTTTTCCTTTTTCGCCAAAAAAAAAAAAAAAAAAAAAAAAAAAAGGATGTTTCTTGTGTTGCCAAACATGAATTATTATGAACACATAGCACATAGAAGTATGAACTGACTTCTATGTGCTCATTTTTGAGTATTTCCATGTTTCAAATTTGAGTTTGAACTTATTCTAATCATTTTTGAGTATGCCCATGTTTCAAAATTGAGTATGAACTGACCTCTATATGTTCAGTTTTGAGTATGCTAATGTTTCAATATTCTGAGTATTTCTTTTTTTTTCAGAATTGAAAGCATTGGGTCGTCATTTTTGAAACAAAAAGTTTCATAACAAAATGAAAACATCGATTTACTCAGATTTGAAAATGTCATTTTTCTCAGTGTAGGTGAAAGAAAATCCAAGTCTATTATATCAACGGTTTAGTCTCTAGAACCTACGCAGATTAAAAACTATTGTTTCGACAAAGACGTGTTTAAAATTTTCGTAAACTCTTTGACCCATAAAATATTTGTCCTTTTCCTTTTTCGCCAAAAAAAAAAAAAAAAAAAAAAAAAAAGTATGTTTCTTGTGTTGCCAAACATGAATTATTATGAACACATAGCACATAGAAGTATGAACTGACTTCTATGTGCTCATTTTTGAGTATTTCCATGTTTCAAATTTGAGTTTGAACTTATTCTAATCATTTTTGAGTATGCCCATGTTTCAAAATTGAGTATGAACTGACCTCTATATGTTCAGTTTTGAGTACGCCAATGTTTCAATATTCTGAGTATTTCTTTTTTTTTCAGAATTGAAAGCATTGGGTCGTCATTTTTGAAACAAAAAGTTTCATAACAAAATGAAAACATCGATTTACTCAGATTTGAAAATGTCATTTTTCTCAGTGTAGGTGAAAGAAAATTCAAGTCTATTATATCAACGGTTTAGTCTCTAGAACCTACGCAGATTAAAAACTATTGTTTCGACAAAGACGTGTTTAAAATTTTCGTAAACTCTTTGACCCATAAAATATTTGTCTTTTTCCTTTTTCGCCAAAAAAAAAAAAAAAAGGATGTTTCTTGTGTTGCCAAACCTGAATTATTATGAACACATAGCACATAGAAGTATGAACTGACTTCTATGTGCTCATTTTTGAGTATTTCCATGTTTCAAAAATGAGTTTGAACTTATTCTAATCATTTTTGAGTATGCCCATGTTTCAAAATTGAGTATGAACTGACCTCTATATGTTCAGTTTTGAGTATGCCAATGTTTCAATATTCTGAGTATTTCTTTTTTTTTTCAGAATTGAAAGCATTGGGTCGTCATTTTTGAAACAAAAAGTTTCATAACAAAATGAAAACATCGATTTACTCAGATTTGAAAATGTCATTTTTCTCAGTGTAGGTGAAAGAAAATTCAAGTCTATTATATCAACGGTTTAGTCTCTAGAACCTACGCAGATTAAAAACTATTGTTTCGACAAAGACGTGTTTAAAATTTTCGTAAACTCTTTGACCCATAAAATATTTGTCCTTTTCCTTTTTCGCCAAAAAAAAAAAAAAAAAAAAAAAAAAAAAAAAAAAAAAAAAAAGGATGTCTCTTGTGTTGCCAAACATGAATTATTATGAACACATAGCACATAGAAGTATGAACTGACTTCTATGTGCTCATTTTTGAGTATTTCCATGTTTCAAAAATGAGTTTGAACTTATTCTAATCATTTTTGAGTATGCCCATGTTTCAAAATTGAGTATGAACTGACCTCTATATGTTCAGTTTTGAGTATGCCAATGTTTCAATATTCTGAGTATTTCTTTTTTTTTTCAGAATTGAAAGCATTGGGTCGTCATTTTTGAAACAAAAAGTTTCATAACAAAATGAAAACATCGATTTACTCAGATTTGAAAATGTCATTTTTCTCAGTGTAGGTGAAAGAAAATTCAAGTCTATTATATCAACGGTTTAGTCTCTAGAACCTACGCAGATTAAAAACTATTGTTTCGACAAAGACGTGTTTAAAATTTTCGTAAACTCTTTGACCCATAAAATATTTGTCTTTTTCCTTTTTCGCCAAAAAAAAAAAAAAAAGGATGTTTCTTGTGTTGCCAAACCTGAATTATTATGAACACATAGCACATAGAAGTATTAACTGACTTCTATGTTCTCATTTTTGAGTATTTCCATGTTTCAAAAATGAGTTTGAACTTATTCTAATCATTTTTGAGTATGCCCATGTTTCAAAATTGAGTATGAACTGACCTCTATATGTTCAGTTTTGAGTATGCCAATGTTTCAATATTCTGAGTATTTCTTTTTTTTCAGAATTGAAAGCATTGGGTCGTCATATTTGAAACAAAAAGTTTCATAACAAAATGAAAACATCGATTTACTCAGATTTGAAAATGTCATTTTTCTCAGTGTAGGTGAAAGAAAATTCAAGTCTATTATATCAACGGTTTAGTCTCTAGAACCTACGCAGATTAAAAACTATTGTTTCGACGAAGACGTGTTTAAAATTTTCGTAAACTCTTTGACCCATAAAATATTTTTCCTTTTCCTTTTTCGCCAAAAAAAAAAAAAAAAAAAAAAAAAAAAAAAAAAGGATGTTTCTTGTGTTGCCAAACATGAATTATTATGAACACATAGCACATAGAAGTATGAACTGACTTCTATGTGCTCATTTTTGAGTATTTCCATGTTTCAAAAATGAGTTTGAACTTATTCTAATCATTTTTGAGTATGCCCATGTTTCAAAATTGAGTATGAACTGACCTCTATATGTTCAGTTTTGAGTATGCCAATGTTTCAATATTCTGAGTATTTCTTTTTTTTTCAGAATTGAAAGAATTGGGTCGTCATATTTGAAACAAAAAGTTTCATAACAAAATGAAAACATCGATTTACTCAGATTTGAAAATGTCATTTTTCTCAGTGTAGGTGAAAGAAAATTCAAGTCTATTATATCAACGGTTTAGTCTCTAGAACCTACGCAGATTAAAAACTATTGTTTCGACAAAGACGTGTTTAAAATTTTCGTAAACTCTTTGACCCATAAAATATTTGTCTTTTTCCTTTTTCGCCAAAAAAAAAAAAAAGGATGTTTCTTGTGTTGCCAAACATGAATTATTATGAACACATAGCACATAGAAGTATGAACTGACTTCTATGTGCTCATTTTTGAGTATTTCCATGTTTCAAATTTGAGTTTGAACTTATTCTAATCATTTTTGAGTATGCCCATGTTTCAAAATTGAGTATGAACTGACCTCTATATGTTCAGTTTTGAGTATGCCAATGTTTCAATATTCTGAGTATTTCTTTTTTTTTCAGAATTGAAAGCATTGGGTCGTCATATTTAAAACAAAAAGTTTCATAACAAAATGAAAACATCGATTTACTCAGATTTGAAAATGTCATTTTTCTCAGTGTAGGTGAAAGAAAATTCAAGTCTATTATATCAACGGTTTAGTCTCTAGAACCTACGCAGATTAAAAACTATTGTTTCGACAAAGACGTGTTTAAAATTTTCGTAAACTCTTTGACCCATAAAATATTTGTCCTTTTCCTTTTTCGCCAAAAAAAAAAAAAAAAAAAAAAAAAAAAAAAAAAAAAAAAGGATGTTTCTTGTGTTGCCAAACATGAATTATTATGAACACATAGCACATAGAAGTATGAACTGACTTCTATGTGCTCATTTTTGAGTATTTCCATGTTTCAAAAATGAGTTTGAACTTATTCTAATCATTTTTGAGTATGCCCATGTTTCAAAATTGAGTATGAACTGACCTCTATATGTTCAGTTTTGAGTATGCCAATGTTTCAATATTCTGAGTTTTTTTTTTTTTTTTCAGAATTGAAAGAATTGGGTCGTCATATTTGAAACAAAAAGTTTCATAACAAAATGAAAACATCGATTTACTCAGATTTGAAAATGTCATTTTTCTCAGTGTAGGTGAAAGAAAATTCAAGTCTATTATATCAACGGTTTAGTCTCTAGAACCTACGCAGATTAAAAACTATTGTTTCGACAAAGACGTGTTTAAAATTTTCGTAAATTCTTTGACCCATAAAATATTTGTCCTTTTCCTTTTTCGCCAAAAAAAAAAAAAAAAAAAAAAAAAAGGATGTTTCTTGTGTTGCCAAACATGAATTATTATGAACACATAGCACATAGAAGTATGAACTGACTTCTATGTGCTCATTTTTGAGTATTTCCATGTTTCAAATTTGAGTTTGAACTTATTCTAATCATTTTTGAGTATGCCCATGTTTCAAAATTGAGTATGAACTGACCTCTATATGTTCAGTTTTGAGTATGCCAATGTTTCAATATTCTGAGTATTTCTTTTTTTTTCAGAATTGAAAGCATTGGGTCGTCATTTTTGAAACAAAAAGTTTCATAACAAAATGAAAACATCGATTTACTCAGATTTGAAAATGTCATTTTTCTCAGTGTAGGTGAAAGAAAATTCAAGTCTATTATATCAACGGTTTAGTCTCTAGAACCTACGCAGATTAAAAACTATTGTTTCGACAAAGACGTGTTTAAAATTTTCGTAAACTCTTTGACCCATAAAATATTTGTCTTTTTCCTTTTTCGCCAAAAAAAAAAAAAGGATGTTTCTTGTGTTGCCAAACATGAATTATTATGAACACATAGCACATAGAAGTATGAACTGACTTCTATGTGCTCATTTTTGAGTATTTCCATGTTTCAAATTTGAGTTTGAACTTATTCTAATCATTTTTGAGTATGCCCATGTTTCAAAATTGAGTATGAACTGACCTCTATATGTTCAGTTTTGAGTACGCCAATGTTTCAATATTCTGAGTATTTCTTTTTTTTCAGAACTGAAAGCATTGGGTCGACATTTTTGAAACAAAAAGTTTCATAACAAAATGAAAACATCGATTTACTCAGATTTGAAAATGTCATTTTTCTCAGTGTAGGTGAAAGAAAATTCAAGTCTATTATATCAACGGTTTAGTCTCTAGAACCTACGCAGATTAAAAACTATTGTTTCGACAAAGACGTGTTTAAAATTTTCGTAAACTCTTTGACCCATAAAATATTTGTCTTTTTCCTTTTTCGCCAAAAAAAAAAAAAGGATGTTTCTTGTGTTGCCAAACATGAATTATTATGAACACATAGCACATAGAAGTATGAACTGACTTCTATGTGCTCATTTTTGAGTATTTCCATGTTTCAAAAATGAGTTTGAACTTATTCTAATCATTTTTGAGTATGCCCATGTTTCAAAATTGAGTATGAACTGACCTCTATATGTTCAGTTTTGAGTATGCCAATGTTTCAATATTCTGAGTATTTCTTTTTTTTTTTCAGAATTGAAAGCATTGGGTCGTCATATTTGAAACAAAAAGTTTCATAACAAAATGAAAACATCGATTTACTCAGATTTGAAAATGTCATTTTTCTCAGTGTAGGTGAAAGAAAATTCAAGTCTATTATATCAACGGTTTAGTCTCTAGAACCTACGCAGATTAAAAATTATTGTTTCGACAAAGACGTGTTTAAAATTTTCGTAAACTCTTTGACCCATAAAATATTTGTCCTTTTCCTTTTTCGCCAAAAAAAAAAAAAAAAAAAAAAAAAAAAAGGATGTTTCTTGTGTTGCCAAACATGAATTATTATGAACACATAGCACATAGAAGTATGAACTGACTTCTATGTGCTCATTTTTGAGTATTTCCATGTTTCAAATTTGAGTTTGAACTTATTCTAATCATTTTTGAGTATGCCCATGTTTCAAAATTGAGTATGAACTGACCTCTATATGTTCAGTTTTGAGTATGCCAATGTTTCAATATTCTGAGTATTTCTTTTTTTTTCAGAATTGAAAGCATTGGGTCGTCATTTTTGAAACAAAAAGTTTCATAACAAAATGGAAACATCGATTTACTCAGATTTGAAAATGTCATTTTTCTCAGTGTAGGTGAAAGAAAATCCAAGTCTATTATATCAACGGTTTAGTCTCTAGAACCTACGCAGATTAAAAACTATTGTTTCGACAAAGACGTGTTTAAAATTTTCGTAAACTCTTTGACCCATAAAATATTTGTCTTTTTCCTTTTTCGCCAAAAAAAAAAAAAGGATGTTTCTTGTGTTGCCAAACATGAATTATTATGAACACATAGCACATAGAAGTATGAACTGACTTCTATGTGCTCATTTTTGAGTATTTCCATGTTTCAAAAATGAGTTTGAACTTATTCTAATCATTTTTGAGTATGCCCATGTTTCAAAATTGAGTATGAACTGACCTCTATATGTTCAGTTTTGAGTATGCCAATGTTTCAATATTCTGAGTATTTCTTTTTTTTCAGAATTGAAAGAATTGGGTCGTCATATTTGAAACAAAAAGTTTCATAACAAAATGAAAACATCGATTTACTCAGATTTGAAAATGTCATTTTTCTCAGTGTAGGTGAAAGAAAATTCAAGTCTATTATATCAACGGTTTAGTCTCTAGAACCTACGCAGATTAAAAACTATTGTTTCGACAAAGACGTGTTTAAAATTTTCGTAAACTCTTTGACCCATAAAATATTTGTCCTTTTCCTTTTTCGCCAAAAAAAAAAAGGATGTTTCTTGTGTTGCCAAACATGAATTATTATGAACACATAGCACATAGAAGTATGAACTGACTTCTATGTGCTCATTTTTGAGTATTTCCATGTTTCAAATTTGAGTTTGAACTTATTCTAATCATTTTTGAGTATGCCCATGTTTCAAAATTGAGTATGAACTGACCTCTATATGTTCAGTTTTGAGTACGCCAATGTTTCAATATTCTGAGTATTTCTTTTTTTTTCAGAATTGAAAGCATTGGGTCGTCATTTTTGAAACAAAAAGTTTCATAACAAAATGAAAACATCGATTTACTCAGATTTGAAAATGTCATTTTTCTCAGTGTAGGTGAAAGAAAATTCAAGTCTATTATATCAACGGTTTAGTCTCTAGAACCTACGCAGATTAAAAACTATTGTTTCGACAAAGACGTGTTTAAAATTTTCGTAAACTCTTTGACCCATAAAATATTTGTCCTTTTCCTTTTTCGCCAAAAAAAAAAAAAAAAAAAAAAAAAGGATGTTTCTTGTGTTGCCAAACATGAATTATTATGAACACATAGCACATAGAAGTATGAACTGACTTCTATGTGCTCATTTTTGAGTATTTCCATGTTTCAAAAATGAGTTTGAACTTATTCTAATCATTTTTGAGTATGCCCGTGTTTCAAAATTGAGTATGAACTGACCTCTATATGTTCAGTTTTGAGTATGCCAATGTTTCAATATTTTGAGTATTTCTTTTTTTTTCAGAATTGAAAGCATTGGGTCGTCATATTTGAAACAAAAAGTTTCATAACAAAATGAAAACATCGATTTACTCAGATTTGAAAATGTCATTTTTCTCAGTGTAGGTGAAAGAAAATTCAAGTCTATTATATCAACGGTTTAGTCTCTAGAACCTACGCAGATTAAAAACTATTGTTTCGACAAAGACGTGTTTAAAATTTTCGTAAACTCTTTGACCCATAAAATATTTGTCCTTTTCCTTTTTCGCCAAAAAAAAAAAAAAAAAAAAAAAAAAAAAAAAAAGGATGTTTCTTGTGTTGCCAAACATGAATTATTATGAACACATAGCACATAGAAGTATGAACTGACTTCTATGTGCTCATTTTTGAGTATTTCCATGTTTCAAAAATGAGTTTGAACTTATTCTAATCATTTTTGAGTATGCCCATGTTTCAAAATTGAGTATGAACTGACCTCTATATGTTCAGTTTTGAGTATGCCAATGTTTCAATATTCTGAGTATTTCTTTTTTTTTTCAGAATTGAAAGCATTGGGTCGTCATTTTTGAAACAAAAAGTTTCATAACAAAATGAAAACATCGATTTACTCAGATTTGAAAATGTCATTTTTCTCAGTGTAGGTGAAAGAAAATTCAAGTCTATTATATCAACGGTTTAGTCTCTAGAACCTACGCAGATTAAAAACTATTGTTTCGACAAAGACGTGTTTAAAATTTTCGTAAACTCTTTGACCCATAAAATATTTGTCTTTTTCCTTTTTCGCCAAAAAAAAAAAAAAGGATGTTTCTTGTGTTGCCAAACCTGAATTATTATGAACACATAGCACATAGAAGTATTAACTGACTTCTATGTTCTCATTTTTGAGTATTTCCATGTTTCAAAAATGAGTTTGAACTTATTCTAATCATTTTTGAGTATGCCCATGTTTCAAAATTGAGTATGAACTGACCTCTATATGTTCAGTTTTGAGTATGCCAATGTTTCAATATTCTGAGTATTTCTTTTTTTTCAGAATTGAAAGCATTGGGTCGTCATATTTGAAACAAAAAGTTTCATAACAAAATGAAAACATCGATTTACTCAGATTTGAAAATGTCATTTTTCTCAGTGTAGGTGAAAGAAAATTCAAGTCTATTATATCAACGGTTTAGTCTCTAGAACCTACGCAGATTAAAAACTATTGTTTCGACAAAGACGTGTTTAAAATTTTCGTAAACTCTTTGACCCATAAAATATTTGTCTTTTTCATTTTTCGCCAAAAAAAAAAAAAAAAAAAAGGATGTTTCTTGTGTTGCCAAACATGAATTATTATGAACACATAGCACATAGAAGTATGAACTGACTTCTATGTGCTCATTTTTGAGTATTTCCATGTTTCAAAAATGAGTTTGAACTTATTCTAATCATTTTTGAGTATGCCCATGTTTCAAAATTGAGTATGAACTGACCTCTATATGTTCAGTTTTGAGTATGCCAATGTTTCAATATTCTGAGTATTTCTTTTTTTTTTCAGAATTGAAAGCATTGGGTCGTCATTTTTGAAACAAAAAGTTTCATAACAAAATGAAAACATCGATTTACTCAGATTTGAAAATGTCATTTTTCTCAGTGTAGGTGAAAGAAAATTCAAGTCTATTATATCAACGGTTTAGTCTCTAGAACCTACGCAGATTAAAAACTATTGTTTCGACAAAGACGTGTTTAAAATTTTCGTAAACTCTTTGACCCATAAAATATTTGTCTTTTTCCTTTTTCGCCAAAAAAAAAAAAAAGGATGTTTCTTGTGTTGCCAAACCTGAATTATTATGAACACATAGCACATAGAAGTATTAACTGACTTCTATGTTCTCATTTTTGAGTATTTCCATGTTTCAAAAATGAGTTTGAACTTATTCTAATCATTTTTGAGTATGCCCATGTTTCAAAATTGAGTATGAACTGACCTCTATATGTTCAGTTTTGAGTATGCCAATGTTTCAATATTCTGAGTATTTCTTTTTTTTCAGAATTGAAAGCATTGGGTCGTCATATGTGAAACAAAAAGTTTCATAACAAAATGAAAACATCGATTTACTCAGATTTGAAAATGTCATTTTTCTCAGTGTAGGTGAAAGAAAATTCAAGTCTATTATATCAACGGTTTAGTCTCTAGAACCTACGCAGATTAAAAACTATTGTTTCGACAAAGACGTGTTTAAAATTTTCGTAAACTCTTTGACCCATAAAATATTTGTCCTTTTCCTTTTTCGCCAAAAAAAAAAAGGATGTTTCTTGTGTTGCCAAACATGAATTATTATGAACACATAGCACATAGAAGTATGAACTGACTTCTATGTGCTCATTTTTGAGTATTTCCATGTTTCAAATTTGAGTTTGAACTTATTCTAATCATTTTTGAGTATGCCCATGTTTCAAAATTGAGTATGAACTGACCTCTATATGTTCAGTTTTGAGTACGCCAATGTTTCAATATTCTGAGTATTTCTTTTTTTTTCAGAATTGAAAGCATTGGGTCGTCATTTTTGAAACAAAAAGTTTCATAACAAAATGAAAACATCGATTTACTCAGATTTGAAAATGTCATTTTTCTCAGTGTAGGTGAAAGAAAATTCAAGTCTATTATATCAACGGTTTAGTCTCTAGAACCTACGCAGATTAAAAACTATTGTTTCGACAAAGACGTGTTTAAAATTTTCGTAAACTCTTTGACCCATAAAATATTTGTCCTTTTCCTTTTTCGCCAAAAAAAAAAAAAAAAAAAAAAAAAGGATGTTTCTTGTGTTGCCAAACATGAATTATTATGAACACATAGCACATAGAAGTATGAACTGACTTCTATGTGCTCATTTTTGAGTATTTCCATGTTTCAAAAATGAGTTTGAACTTATTCTAATCATTTTTGAGTATGCCCGTGTTTCAAAATTGAGTATGAACTGACCTCTATATGTTCAGTTTTGAGTATGCCAATGTTTCAATATTTTGAGTATTTCTTTTTTTTTCAGAATTGAAAGCATTGGGTCGTCATATTTGAAACAAAAAGTTTCATAACAAAATGAAAACATCGATTTACTCAGATTTGAAAATGTCATTTTTCTCAGTGTAGGTGAAAGAAAATTCAAGTCTATTATATCAACGGTTTAGTCTCTAGAACCTACGCAGATTAAAAACTATTGTTTCGACAAAGACGTGTTTAAAATTTTCGTAAACTCTTTGACCCATAAAATATTTGTCCTTTTCCTTTTTCGCCAAAAAAAAAAAAAAAAAAAAAAAAAAAAAAAAAAGGATGTTTCTTGTGTTGCCAAACATGAATTATTATGAACACATAGCACATAGAAGTATGAACTGACTTCTATGTGCTCATTTTTGAGTATTTCCATGTTTCAAAAATGAGTTTGAACTTATTCTAATCATTTTTGAGTATGCCCATGTTTCAAAATTGAGTATGAACTGACCTCTATATGTTCAGTTTTGAGTATGCCAATGTTTCAATATTCTGAGTATTTCTTTTTTTTTTCAGAATTGAAAGCATTGGGTCGTCATTTTTGAAACAAAAAGTTTCATAACAAAATGAAAACATCGATTTACTCAGATTTGAAAATGTCATTTTTCTCAGTGTAGGTGAAAGAAAATTCAAGTCTATTATATCAACGGTTTAGTCTCTAGAACCTACGCAGATTAAAAACTATTGTTTCGACAAAGACGTGTTTAAAATTTTCGTAAACTCTTTGACCCATAAAATATTTGTCTTTTTCCTTTTTCGCCAAAAAAAAAAAAAAGGATGTTTCTTGTGTTGCCAAACCTGAATTATTATGAACACATAGCACATAGAAGTATTAACTGACTTCTATGTTCTCATTTTTGAGTATTTCCATGTTTCAAAAATGAGTTTGAACTTATTCTAATCATTTTTGAGTATGCCCATGTTTCAAAATTGAGTATGAACTGACCTCTATATGTTCAGTTTTGAGTATGCCAATGTTTCAATATTCTGAGTATTTCTTTTTTTTCAGAATTGAAAGCATTGGGTCGTCATATTTGAAACAAAAAGTTTCATAACAAAATGAAAACATCGATTTACTCAGATTTGAAAATGTCATTTTTCTCAGTGTAGGTGAAAGAAAATTCAAGTCTATTATATCAACGGTTTAGTCTCTAGAACCTACGCAGATTAAAAACTATTGTTTCGACAAAGACGTGTTTAAAATTTTCGTAAACTCTTTGACCCATAAAATATTTGTCTTTTTCATTTTTCGCCAAAAAAAAAAAAAAAAAAAGGATGTTTCTTGTGTTGCCAAACATGAATTATTATGAACACATAGCACATAGAAGTATGAACTGACTTCTATGTGCTCATTTTTGAGTATTTCCATGTTTCAAAAATGAGTTTGAACTTATTCTAATCATTTTTGAGTATGCCCATGTTTCAAAATTGAGTATGAACTGACCTCTATATGTTCAGTTTTGAGTATGGCAATGTTTCAATATTCTGAGTATTTCTTTTTTTTCAGAATAGAAAGCATTGGGTCGTCATATTTGAAACAAAAAGTTTCATAACAAAATGAAAACATCGATTTACTCAGATTTGAAAATGTCATTTTTCTCAGTGTAGGTGAAAGAAAATTCAAGTCTATTATATCAACGGTTTAGTCTCCAGAACCTACGCAGATTAAAAACTATTGCTTCGACAAAGACGTGTTTATAAAATTTTCGTAAACTCTTTGACCCATAAAATATTTGTCATTCGCTTTTTTTGCACAAAAATTATTTTTGGGATGTTTCTTGTGTTGCCAAACATCAATTTGAGGTCAGATTATCAAATTTCAAAAGAGACAAAATATTAATATATATATATATATATATATATATATATATGTTAACTTACTATCAGTAGGCTATTCCTATGCCATACAACAGTCTTTCTAATGTCTCACAATTTTTGCATATCAGCGAATTTTTTAACTCGCTTAGCGATGATTGAACTTTTCGCAGCGTCCACCCACCGCGTCCACCCACGAAATTCATCTACTTTGACAGCGAATTTCCCGGTTTCCAGACCAAAAGAAATTCACAAAACGTTCATCGTTCCTCATAAAAAAAACTTCCATCCTTTATTATGAAAATATTCCTTCATGAAATAAATTTGAAGCTATATATGTAGCAATTTGCGCAGTTTTATAACGTAGCCGTCGTTTTCCGGCCTGAATGCTAGTACGTTGGACTGCCTATAGCAAAGTAAATAATGAATGGTTTTAAAAATTCTTGCAGCACATCCTACACATTTATACCTTTTAAAAATTGTAAAAAGAAATCTATTTTTCAAAAAAAATAAAAGTATATTCTGTTTTCTTTTTATTCTTTACACAATTGTTTTAATTATTTATATTAATTAAAATTTTTATTGAATTGGAAGATTTATAAATTATGATTGTGTAATTTAGATCAAAGTAAGAAAATAAGTATCATTATTTTCTGTTGCATATTAACGGAAAATAAACTGATTTTTAGTTCATATGAAGAAAAATGTTCTGAAAGTGAAAGACAGTAAAAAGAACATCGTGTGAAGTATGAACAAGTTTATTAATTCACTAATTAATGTTAAACTTTGTAGAATTTAATACCTCCATTTCTGTTGAAGTAATTGTTTACAAAGTTGTACTTTTCTTTAATGGAACAGTACAATCGATTATTAAACATTGATTATTAAACAATCGATTATTAAACATTGGGAAATCACTTTAAAGTGGATTTGTACGATCAAACATTCTAAAAAAATTATTAATATTTTTTTAGATATTAGGATGATGTGGATGATGATGAAATTCGCCACCATGATTCAGAAAATGAGGATATTTTTAAAGTGAATGAGAATGAGTGTTCAGAGTGTCTAGAAGAGTACAATAAAACCTCAGAAAAATGTGATTGGATCAAGTGCATTCAGTGCAACTGTTGTTGAACATGATGTTACATGAAATTTGCTCAAAGTTCCTAGACAAATCTGCAGTTTGCGGCAGAGCTGAGATATTGCTGAAAAAACGGAGGAACGTATGAAAAAAATTAAAAAAAAGGCTGGACTCTAAAGAACTTTATTTCAGTGACTTTGCTATATTTCAGCTTGTTATAAAGTTTTAAGAATTAGCATACTTAAGTGCTATAATACTTTGAAATGTTAAGTAGAACATAATATTTTTTTCAAATATTAGTTTGTTTTCTATTAAATTGCCAATGTTTGTTACATTCATATATTTGTAATTGTCGAATACTAAGAAAGTAACAACTTTAGTATGTCTAAAATATTAAAGTTACTTTTTTTTCGTTCCATTATGTGTTGCACTGCTTCACTAATATCATTGTTTACATTAAAACTCCAGAATCCATCTTACTCCAAGATTGAAATGCAAGCATTTACAAAAGCAAACTTTTATGCTTTCAAGGACATTTGTGAAATGGAATACATTTTAAAATCATATGTAAATGTATCAACTTTCACAAGAAATTAATGAATGAGAAATTTTTAAAAAATGGCGATTTTCTAAAAAATTATATCAAAACCTAGGGCATCTTCACCCAATCTACCATATATTGTTTCGTAAATCGTACAAAAAAATAAGATTTTTAATAGTTTGCTTTTGTGTAAATCTTCGATGAATAAAATTATTTTTATATAACAGAAGTAAAATGTTTGCTTTAAAACTGTTTAAAACTTGTCACATTTTTACCATTTGATACTGATCAATTTTGTATTGTTATCCTATCAAAAGTTGGGATTTTAAAGCAGGATTTATTCATAGATATCTCCTTCAAACGTTAAATAAATTAAATGATTTAAAATGACGTCTACAAATATTTTTTTCAGAAGTCTCAAAATGAAAGTGAAATAAAATAATAAAATATGATATTTATTTATGTATAAAGAATACTCTTTTGGAAAGACAGAACAAAAAATCTCAATGTTGATTGGACTCAGGTGGTGGTACTTTTATGTATTATTGTAAGATTCATATTCCGATAAGCATTATATTCTGATCTCGTTTTCTAAAGTATTCAAGAAATGCTTTTCATTTAAGATCCTAAGTATTGACAAAAATGCATGAAAGAGTAGCTTATGGATTTTTATCATCCAGCGTATTAAAAATAAACATTGAAGTTTTTCACTGGTAACAATAGTTTCTATATTTTTTAGAACACATTTAAAGACTCTTTTATTTCTGAAACATATACATAAAAAAATTCTGAAAATGTAATTTTAGACAGCTTTTCCATAATTTGCATACCGTTTTTAGAAAACATTCTTTAAATTTACAGTATTCTCAACAAATATTCTTAGAAAATTTTTATAATCTTTGAGTTTGAAAATTTCACTATATATATATATTATTTTAGAATAAATACTTTTGCCGAATGAAAAATTTTCTAAAGAGCAAAATGCATAGCTTCTTTATATTTTTGGAAGGAATGCAGGAACATGATGTTATACATTTTCAAATGTACCAAATATACTGGGTGATTAGTAAAGTCCTGTGCACCCTCATTAACTTTAGAACGTCGACAGCTATAGTCATGAACATGTCGTCTAGGTACAGTAACGCGGCTATGGGCTACGTGCTGATGATACCACCTATAGTGTCACCTAGCAAAAAACAGCTGAGTTATGATTAATATCCCAAAACTGGTGCAAGATGCGATGTAAAAGTCAACTACAAAGTTGTAGAACGTCTTTGAGTATGTATGAAATTATATATTACATCTAAAAATAACATTATTATAAAGCTAAGAATGTAAATTATTTATATCCTATCACAAGGGTGATTACGCCACTAATTGTATACTGAAGTGTGGCATTTTAAGACAGACGCACATTTACTAATAAAACTAACACATCTAATCAAAGTACACTTTATTTGAATAATCAAGTTAAGTAATCTAAGTATGCCTCCAATCGAAATATATGTAGAATGTATCTTTAATTCCTGCAGATGATGCAGACATTTAACATACTTAACTTGATTTTCTTATTAAAATACAGTGTATCTTGCCTACATGTGTAAGTTTTCTTAGTGAATGTGCATGTGCGTATTTACGCTGGTGCATGGATATGAAACATTTACATTTGATGGGTTTTAATAAAGTAAGACATCATTTCATACTAAATTGAGGACGCTCGACAATTTTGTAATGAAATTTTCCCTGTAACTTGAACCATTTCTAGATAAGATGATTGTTAACACCACAATTTGCGGTTATGTGCGGTTATCTAAGCAGTCTCATCTCGTGGCGCACAACCATTTTCATATACATGGACACAACATTTATGACTATTGCCATACTGAAGTTAATGGGGGTGAATATGGATATAGTGGACACTCTATATAAACATTATTAAATATTCCAGTTTCACTATTTTTGTTGAATGTTTTCATTTATACAAAATTCACAGCTACGTTTTAGGTGTTTGCGCCTTATCATTCGTGTAATCACAGTATGCTCTTATAAACTACAGAAATCCACAAAAGACGTGCAACTACAACGACTTTACAATATATTAAATTGCTTCATTTATGCAGTCGGAAGTCTGTTACGTAATGGTGAATAGTGTGAAATAATTATTTTCAATAATGCTTTTCAATTTGAGTGAAATTTTTGGAATAAAAGACAGCATTAATTAAGACAGAATAATTTTTAAATAATTTTATGCTAGAACAAGATTTTTATGGTTCGTACCACTTTCAAATCACTTAGAGTTAGAATCTCTCATGTCACAATGTTTAAATTGCAAGCTAGCTAATTCTCTCGAACTATATCTCAGCAAGAAATTAACTCATCCATTTCATTTGAATCTTCTTTTTTTTTTCTCTATTCGTACTCAATTTCATCTCCTCTGTTCTCTGAAAAACCATCTTCTGCAAAAGGACTTGGGATACATTTACTTCGAACGCTCTTCCATGCTGAATAAATCATGTGAAGAGCTTCTAAAACGTTTATATATTTTTTTTCTGCCTCCAGATTCTGTATTTTTTCAAAAGTTGATTTATGTAATTTACATTGAACGATCTATCACCAAATAACAAGTTTAAGTTTCTATTATGCAATTGGCTGTGAAAAATTTCATTTGCACATTTTGTTACTTTAAATATACAACATGGACTGTGCATTAATCAACAAATAAAAGAATCTTTCGTTTCTGTAAGCGCGTTTATCTATCCAATTTGCGAAGAAAATTTTTAAAAATTGCTCTTGTCATCCAAAATTTTTTGCTTGAGTCATATCCAGTAGACAATATGCTTACATTCTTGAAACACAAAGGGTTTTTTGATTTTCAAACAACTAATGGTGTTATCTGCGGTATATTTTCACGCCTTTCTGAATTTGTGCATAGCAAAACAGTCAATCGCAGTTTGGATAGTTTCCCACCATGACAGTTTTCATAATTTACTGTAACAGTCTTATGAAGAAGAATATTTTAAAACAATCCTGCCTCGTCAGAATTGAAAACGTTTTTAATGGAATATTATTTTTTTCAAAAACAAAGCAATGTGTTGGTCACTCTTCGACATTCTCAGAAACGACTCCAGCAGATTCGACACAAACAGATTTGTGGGATAAATTGTACCTCCTTTTAAAGCGGAATATCTTCCATTTAAAGCTGCGAATCCTTGAATTCCCAGTTTAGAAGCAATATCTATCCCTTTCTCTGTCAAAATGGGGCCATTTATAGGAATGTTTGAACGAACATTGCACAGTGGGACAAAATACCGAAAAGCTTACCAAAATATGAAAATATTATTCAAATTGCCTGAAACTTCATACACAGGTGTTTTTCAGGATGCTGATTCCGATTCCGTAGTTAAAATTCAAAAAAACAAAATGGGAGATCCAATTAGCGGACTAAAAATTTAAATGTTTAGAAAGTTATTCAATTTGTATGAAATTTTGTATATAGGTGCTTTGAAGGATGCTAATTACGATTCAAAAGTTGAAATTTAAAAACAAAATGGCGAATTAGTATAGTTAGCGAAAGCATGCAGTAGAAAATTGTTAATAACAATTTTAAATTGTTTAAAGAATAATTTATTTATTTAAAAAGCTCTTATGTAGAAATAATATTAATCGTAAACATTCTCTCATGACGTTTCGTGATTTTCATATCCCTGAAAATCGGTTTAAATTTGCAACTTTTTTAATTATACTGAACCATTGGCAGAAATCTGACAGAACTCACAATTCTTATCCTTTCATAAGATCATTGTACAACTGTGGCAGAAAAACATGGTTACTTTTCCCGGTAATTCTGGATAAGAACGTCAAATAAAAAGCGAGGATAGACAAGGGATAGCCCACGGCTTCTTTATATTAATAATATTGACCATGCAAAGGCTTAAGAATCACACAGAATATGTATCTTTATTATTTTTAGCAATAACAACTCATTTCTGTTTCAAACTGATTTTCAAAGGGTTGTAAAACATTTTAAGAAACTTAGAATACAACATTGTTTTTCAAGTAGCAAGTTTTTTTTTTAAATTATCAATTTGTGAAAGAAAAAAAAGAGAAAAAGAGAACTTTATCACACTTTAATTAAACCCTCTTTTTAAGAATATAATAATACACGTCAATAAAACAAAAACGCTGCCATTTTCGGAAAAATAACTTTGCACAAAGAACTGATGGCGCTAAGCTTTGGCAGAAGACCACAGCAACGCAGACAATAAAATTATGTTCTAACACATACACTACTCTTTTACAATTTCAGAATTTTTGAAGCGACAAAAAAAGTGACATTTCTACTTGTTGTTGCAAAAATCTGCCCGAAATGTAAAATGACAGTTTTCGGTAAGCTGTTTTTTTAATTATTTATTAGATAATATTTCAGGAAATCACATCATTAAATTTCGTCTCGGAACACTGTGGAACTTATAAACTTTCTGAAATTTGAAAACAAAAAAATAATATTAAAAAAAATATTTTTATCAAAGATAATCATGACATTATTAAATGTTATGCGCATAATATAATTTTTCTAACACATGCTAATCATTTACACACCATCGTCGTGTGAATACATTTTACAGAATTGAAATTGGATGATATGGAAAACTGTAGCACATGTTTAGAGGAACCTCTGTTTTGCTCTTTTTGTTCACCTCAGATGATACTCCCCCAAGCGTCACTTTTGAAATGATGCATTTTGTCAGGGAAACGCGAAAACCTTTTTCTAAATACAGATTCTGGCCCTCCAAACATTATTATAGCCAACTGTATAACCAAAATTTCCAAAATAATAACTTTATGTTTCGACTTTTAGCCAGGTTTCGGGATTTTGCCTCACTGTGCGTCGCTGATAAAGGAAATTTTCAATTACTTAAACATTGACGATTTTACATTTTTTTAGCCAGTTTTCCATTTTTTTCTAAATTTTGCTCCAGTAAATATGCTTGCTTTAAAATTGTTTGTTAAATTTTTAAAAAAATGTATTTTATGCAATGGTAATATTTGGGTTTCCTGATGATTTTTGCTTTTTCCAGCAAAGGAAAGAGTTTTCTTTTTTACGCCACATTTTTACCGTCTACAACTAACGAAAATTCTCTAACGAATGCTAGCAGCTCCTTTTTTATTACAGAAAGCGCAATACAATCAGACAAAAGGATATTGGTCAGTGGGATTGTACGAATATGCGTGGATGGAAGTGCGAGGGTATATCGAATATTGGATCTGCAGTTGGCCAGAAAGGGCTAAGACACGGGAGATTTCCAATTTTTTAATATAGAGATAAAAAGTACTTTTTTTCATCACAATTTATGACTACTTTAGGAAAATTCTATAGGGTTTTTTTCAGCTGAAAATAACGTTAAATGAAAAAAAATAGTTCAAAATGAAAACGTTAAACATGGGATATTTTAATATTAATAGTATTGGAAATTAATTGGGACTAATGCAAAATTACATTATATGCGGGATATCGTTAAATCGGGGTTTTACTGTATATATATACAGGGTGATTTTTTTTAAAGTTGTGAAAGTAAAACCCTATAACGAAAAAACCACTGATCCAAATGACTGGAAATTTCACCAGTATGCTCCCAAAGCAATGGGAATTTTTTTAGGCATGGTTAAAAAAAAAACTTAAAATCTCACCGACAGATGGCACTGAATATGCTGTAAAGTCGGGAGAAGGAGCTCGTGCAAGACACACGCACAGGGGATACTCTTCACTCTGTTGTGGAACATGCGGTTTCACGTTTCCAACTCGTAGCTGAAAACATTGGACAGCACACTGAAAATCGTATGCGTTAGTTGCGCAGTTCTGTATGAATGTTTTACTCTATATTTTTATTTCGTTCTGTTTCTGCAGTTGTTTGCAGTTCCTTTTCCCAATACAGAATGCAGTAACTAACGTATACGATTTTCAGTGTGCTGTCCAATGTTTTCAGCTACGAGTTGGAAACGTGAAACCGCATGTTCCACAACAGAGTGAAGAGTATCCCCTGTGCGTGTGTCTTGCACAAGCTCCTTCTCCCGACTTTAAAGCATATTCAGCGCCATCTGTCGGTGAGATTTTAAGTTTTTTTTAACCATGCCTAAAAAATCCCCATTGCTTTGGGAGCATACTGGTGAAATTTCCGGTCATTTGGATCAGTGGTTCTTTCGTTATAGGGTTTTACTTTCACAACTTAAAAAAAATCACCCTATATATTAAAATTTCTCGCCAAGTACAAGAAACAACAACGCAATCAATAACAAAAGAAATGACTTTCCCCAAATTATTTCCAAACGATTTTTGAAGGTTAAATAGCACTCTGTCTAGTTTATATTTTTCTAATTGAACAAAATGGGATTTATTTTTACACATCTATAGCTTGCGTTCTATTTGTTACAGAAAGCAATTTTTTGTTTCAATCGAATAGAGCATGCAAAGTAACTTAGTAAGTTAGAATCCGAAGAATATGTGTTTATTAAATGCGGTTTTAAAAGTGCACTTTTTGTTTACCTTTTCAAATTTTATTCACCACAGATATTTTACCGATGTAGAGAGATATGTAATTATATTTTTATGTGTTTTTCTGCATTTTGTTTTTTCGTATGTGTAATTCAAACCTTTAAATTTTCATGTAAATATATTAATTAGTTTTTGATTTATATCAGTTTAAAATATTTTATTCTTATACTTACTATACAGTAAAAAAAAACACTAAATGACGTAACGCTTGCCAAAATGGTCATATACAAACGGTATTAACATATGTTACAGCAGTTAACCCCATTAAACGCCCTATAGTAGAAGAGCCCTGTATCATTTACGGTCTGTTTACAAGGTCACTCAAAACATATCGCAAACATTAAAGCCTATGTATATTTACCAAGTGAAAAATATTTTAATGACTTTATACTATTTCAGTCTGAGTAAAGTTTTACTATATTACTGAAATATGCAATCAATTTGTCACTCTGATAGTCTTAAAGCTCGTCCATCCAGGCTTTAACTTTAGTGAAAATGCTCCTATTGGTATCCCCACGCTCCCTGAAAATTCCATTGCATAGTTATTTTTGAACATAAAATTTAGATAGCCATTTAAAGAAATTGCATTATGTATCAAAACGCAATAATTATTCATGTAGGTACTAAGAAAAATAACCATCGCTGATTTCTCCGTCCATGTTCGTGAAGAGTTACAACCATTGAGACGTTTGTCTGTAGACATTGAATACGGTGAACCCTTAAAAACATGCACATTAAGATAACATAGGTGCCAACCTTTCATTAATATTCCGTAATATACGGGTTAATTTAACCCAGGTTTAACACGTTTCACAACAGACATTTTTTTTAAGAAATGAAATTAAATAAATTCCACGTAGAAACCTGAAATTGAATAAATAAAGATTCATCCAATAATTTTTCTGGTTTGAAAAGTTGTTAAACTGGGTCAAATTAACTCGCATATTACGGAATATTAATGAGAGCTTGGCATCTATGAGATAACGCTAGAATTTTTAACGAATGCCAGAGTACTTACAGGCGGACAAACAAATAGACTGGACTTATATGGCAAACGCAAAGAGTTTAATTTCAAAGTTAACACTTTTCCTCATTTTAAGTCATATCTTCATATATCTGTTTACCGTAATATACTTCTTAATCACACGTTTAGAATAAAACGATTATGCTTTTCTCACCTTATTAATAAAAATATTAATCAACTAATTTTTGATGCAATAGAACATGGCTTTCCAAAAAAAATTATATATACTCTGATATAGTAGATAGTCCATGATCAAATCTACAGGACGGATGGGTGGTTAGATGTTAGAGTATGGAGGGGGGATGTGTTGTTTGTACAAAATTAACAGTTTAACTCATTGCCTAATTTTGTATTACATTAAATATAAAATAAAAATAAAAATAAAGTAAAATAAAATAAAATACAAATTTGAAAACAAAAGAATAATAAAAAATACAATAGGACGGCTGGGTTGTTAGGTGTTACAGTATGGAGGGGTGGCGATGTCGTATGGCTAATTAATTCGCAATGTTTAATTCATTTAAAAAAGAGAGGGCTTATTGATTCTTAATGCTTTCATTCAATGCTTTCATTCGTTCTTTAGTTTATTCAGAACACTTATTCCTTTCTATTTAACAGAAATTATTTCATATCATCTACTTTATGCAGTTTTTATTTAATCTGTTGATATTTAATTAACTTCTTTCATTTGTGAGGAACAATGTCATATCTAAAAAACTTCGTCAATCATCTTACTTTAATATAATATTTGCCTTATTTAAACGTTTCCTTCACCCCATTAATTATTATTATTATTATTTTCTTTTTCTTTTGTATATATGTAATATTATTATGGACTGTCATTTAATTAAATCATTTATTAATTTTTCTTTTATTATATTTTATAATTAATTCTTCATTAATTTAATTAATGTATTCTACTACCTATACTACCTATTAACTTTTCATTCATTATATAACTTAATTTTCTTAATTTATTATCCTAAATTTAGGCACATAAACTAAATTGTAAAAAAAAAAAAAAAAAAAAAAAAAAAAAAAAATCTGTCCTAATTCTGATTTTCTATATTGAACTGCTACTGGATTGCAGTTCTGTTCTTTAATTTCCTTTCCACCTGCCATGAAAAATACTGATTTTCTATCTTGAACAGCCACTAGATGGCAGTACTGTTCCTTAATTTCCTTTGCAATTGTCCTGAATAATTCTTATTTTCTATCTTGAACTGCCACTAGATGGCAGTACGGCTCTTTAATTTCTGGTTTTATCAAGATATTTAAGCTTCATTAACGTCTTGGTTTGAATCACCGATCTTAAATATTTTTGGGTCATTCATTTCTCTTATAATTCATCTACTGAATTAGTAAATATTTTTTTAGGCAACATGTGAAGATTTGTCGAGTCATGCAGGTTTTCCAAGTTTTTTATGGGGCAATCTTCATCGCATCTATATTTTTCCTTTTGTATTTCCTTTCATTTCTGATTTATTTATGTGTGATTGTCCAAATTTTGTATAATTTTAGCTTATTATGGATTGTAGAAGGACGAAATTATATATTTTTGTGAAAACTATAGTAATTTGAGATCAATGATTCTGCTACAGTTACAAAAATATTTCATTCATTAACTTTTTCTGGTTTGAATTATCTTTTTTACTTACCCATCATACGTAGTATAGGGTAAGTCTTGTAATCGTTTTGAAAATCGAAAAAATTTTTTTGACGCATTTACACGTTTCAGACTCTGGAGATTCCGAAAAACATATTTTTAGAAAAAAAATTTTGCCGTCCGTCTGTGTGTCTGTGTGTCTGTGTGTGTGTGTGTCTGTAAACGCTCTATCTCCCGAAAAAATTGAGATAGAGACTTGCAATTTGGTATGTACTTAGTATGTAATAATGGGAAGAAGCCTATTTCATTTCAATAACCTCGATTAACCGGAACAATTTTTTTCGGACTCTCGAAATATTCGTTCTGATGAAAGGTATATAAAAATTTTCGAAATTGTTTATTTTAAGAAATGAATATAAAAGAAAATAAAAAAACATAAATTCTGAATAAAGCATGAAGTCGATCGGATAATTAGTTGCCGAGATATTTGGAATCCTATTTTCCACACTCTTCGATTTTTCATGACCCTGTATTTCATCCAAATTTCACTTCAAAGATATATTTTAATTGGAAACTTGACGCTTAATCAGATGCAATAAACCGCTAGTTAATAGGATTATTATTTTTGGAGTTATAAGGAAAAACCTCTTTCAAGCAATTCAGTAATCGAGCCTTTAAAGTTTGTGACGTCATCAAGCTACGATTTTATTTGAATTGCAATGCATTTTATAAATAGTTTACACATTTTTAACACTTTCCAACCTAGTTGAAAAGTGTTTATGACTTCGGTTTGTCTGGCCGTATGGCCGTCTGCAGTCTGCCGTCTGGCCGTCTGCCGTCTGTCCGTCTGTCCGTGCTCTAACTCCCGTAAATATGCTCGGATTGCTCTGCAATTTTTATATGTTATAGTCGTTATCTATAGCATGTTCCCTATTTCAACGGAAGTGTGTAGCACTGATAGTTTTTTTACAGGGACACTCAAAAGAATTCCGTTACATTGCGGTCTATGGGGAAAAATCATTGACGGTTTATTTAAATAATGTTTTACTATTTTAAACGCATTGAAATTTATATATATCACTAAGATGCATTAGAAGAAGCTTAATATGGAATAGGGTGTGCATAGCACTTATAGTTACTTTACAGGGACAGTCAAAAAAATTCTGTTACATTACGTCTATGGAGAAAAATCGTCTGCGGTTTATTTAAATAATGTTTCCCTATTTTAAACGCATTGAAATTTATATATATCACTAAGGTGTATTTCAAGAGGCTTACTGCAGAATAGTGTGTGTACAGCAGTCATCGTTCATTTACAGGGGCGCACAAAAGTTCGCGAACACATTTCCGTATTATTTAACTCCAGACGGAGAATTTTAAACTGTGCTACGCGTTTCCTAACTGAACTGAAATTTAGCATCTTATGTAGTATATATACAAATCTATAGATCCTATACAGGGCTGAATAAAAGTATTCGGATTACTTAGATGTTATCTTTTAGCTTATTAAACGGTATGATTTGTAAAATTATTTTGGAAGCGTTGGAAAGTCTTACATAATCTATGCTTGACGCATGATTTTTCGTTCTTGTTATTTTAATATTTTACATTATTCATATCCATGATGGGTAAGTATTACGGTGGCCCCCAACGACTAGTTTTATTTTTGTGGTCATATATTATATTTTTTCTTCTTCCTTTTCTGAATATTATTCAAACAAGTATGTGTTCATATTTCATTTTGATTTTTATTCCGCCATTTATGTAGAATACGGATTCTCTGACTTTCGTATTGTTTTTCGTTGGAAAGTGTTCATTCGGTGGTGGTTCCGAATAAATATCATCAGGATAGAAAAATGCTTGTCTGCCTAATGTTTGTCATTTTTCATTTTCGATTTTCTAGTTTTTGTAAAGGATTGCAATCACTCTAAAATTATAATTTATTAAGTTACATTTTACTGCTATACATTTTAACAAAAGTCATCGTATTGTAGAGTTTTTTTTTTAACAGATGCACGTCAAACATTTCAATATATGATTGTCAATTACATGCCTAAATGAGCGATATTGGCACCGATGAGAATTATAACGAATTTGAACAATAATTACAGGTTACTTCAATCACACTTTGCTGTGCTAAACCATCCTACCTAAATTATATCAAATGATGTGGAATAAAGCAATATGAATGAAAACTATTCACCTGAAATATTTTTTTTACTTAAAAATTACTTTAATAAATATTTATTTCTCTTTAAAAGAGCAAGTTATTTTATATGACAAGATTACGGGGATAAAAGATGCAATTCATTAATAAATAAATCCTGTTAAAAATATAAACAATGACAAAAGACTAAGAAACCTTTTTACCTTCGATTGACATAAAGTTATATTAAACTCTTTTGTTTCTGGAACTTTTACCATTAGATTTATTTAGTACGTATTTTTAAATTTTCAGAACATTTACATACACAGATCTAAATTAATAAAATGACGTTTTGGTACAAAAATCTATTGCATGTTTCTCTCTGCAAATTTGGTAAGGATAGACAAAGATTATAGAAAAAATAAGATTCAATTCATCGATAAATGAATCCTGTTAAAAATATAAGCAATGGGGACCTTTTTACCTTCGATTGACATAAAGTTAAATTAAACTCCACTGTTTCTGAAATTTTTACAATTGGATTTATCTAGGATGTATCTTTAAATTTTCAGACCTTTTACAGACACATACCTAAATTATTAAAAGGATGATTTTTCTCTGTGTGTGTGTGTGTGTGTGTCTGTTTTATGGCGATGGCTACGGAAATCTATCGAATGTAGAGGTCTGCAAATTTGGTTAGGATAGACGAAGATTACAGAAAAAAAAGATTCAATTCATCGATAAATGAATCCTGTTAAAATATAAACAAAGTAAAAAAATAAAATGGTAATAAAAATTAAGGAACTTTTTTACCTTCGATTGACATAAAGTTAAATTAAATTCCATTGTTTTTGAAAATTTTACAATTGGATTTATCTTGTATGTATCTTTAAATTTTCAGAACTTTTACAGACACATATCTAAATTATTAAAAGGATGTTTTTTTCTTTCTGTGTGTGTGTGTGTGTCTGTTTGATGGCGATGGCTATGGAAATATATCGCATGCACCGGTCTGCAAATTTGGATAAGGATAGACGAAGAATATATAAATTCATCTGAGATTTAGGTTTTTTTTTGTTAAGTTGCCGAGATATTAATTAAAAAATCTAAAGAACGCGCTTAAATATTTGGCAGTTCACCGGAGTTTTAAGAGCGTTTCCGCACATGTCCGGAGAAGTCGAATTTTCTCTAGTACGAGCGTTATAAACACTTCGTTTTTTCTGAATTTTGAAATCGCAATCCCTTATAGAGTCACCAAAAAAAGGAAACAAAATTCTGAACGTTTTCACAGTACTTTCCCGGTTGTAACTGCATCTTTTGTTTACTCAATCGTTCACACAATTATGTTGTTCACCCAGTTCAATTTTGTTGAAAAGTCGAATACAAGCAATATAAGACTTTTGACTGGTCAAACTAAAATGAAAGTGTTTCAAACATTCAAAGTGGATCAAGTCCAATTTTAAATGTATATATAATAAATAATTATTTATTCATTACCATCTAGGGAGCCCCGCATTTTTATTATTCTAAATAGGGTGTACTAGATGACTTTTTTTATCAGTATTATTCTTTTTCCAATTAAACTAAGTTATTTTCTCTTCTTACGTAACTAATTTTTATGCATTTCTTATAAAGTGCAATTTATAAAAAAATTTATTTTCGTTCATTTCTTTTCATTTTCTAAGTTACATTATATTATACATATACAATGCAATATATTTAACATACATATAAGCTTCATATATAATGTAACTTATAATATTATAATATGGTATATATTCGGATTATTTTGTAATCATTTTCTAAATTACATTATAATTTAATACATAACCGGATTATCTTGCAAACAGGAGTGATATCTCATCAAAATATTTTCATTGTAAATGTTCTCGCCAAACCGTAGACTAACGTCAGCCATGAAAAGGAATGATATCTCATGTGAGTGCCATGTGTAAATCTATCACTATTAATTATTGTTGCAAATGCCTCTGAGGGTGGTACAATATGTGAAAACTACTTGGCGACCTGAAACCATGTGTCAGGTTTGAAAGTTTTAAATACTGATTTAAAAATATTTATTTATATATATATTATATGTTTTAAAGTTTGTACACTTCTCTTTTAAATTCTCGAGTATTTATTTTTATTTTCTCTTCAGAATAATTTTTGTTATTATCTGGAAGTAATAATTATAGTACATAGCTATACATTTTTCATAATGACTTCATTTATGTCTCAATATTGAGTAAAAACACAACAAAAGAAGGGGGGTTCACTTAAATATCTTCGCATTGTTGGGGATTCTTTTATTTCAAAGTATTTCACTCTTTAAATTTAAAATAGGGACTATTTGTACAAACGAATAATTTCAGATAAAATATATAAGACACTAGAAAGCTGTTATGTCTGCTTAATCCTGTTGTAATACGACAACTTCCAAACGTCTTAAGCCATTCTTCTATAGCCTATTGTTATGTTAATAGTACACAAAAGTGCGTTAGATGAAATATTCGGTAAATTTCAATATACCATAACTTTTGTGACTTCGATAGATACTTTATATTTTTTAAAGGTAAAAATAATTCCCCCCCTCCCCAAAATTAAAAGTAATAATGCGACTAGGAGGGGTTAAAATTAATTGTACGAGGTAAATGAGTAAAAAAAGCATAAAATGCTGTACACGTATTCAAGAAATCCAACGTAATCGTAGTAAGTAATAATTATGGGAATTACATTCCTAATTATTTCTAAACAACATCTTCAATAATATATTGTCTGCTTCATTACTAGTTTATTCGTTACAGCTTAAATAGTTATTGACTGGTCCACCTACAATAATCTACATGTTATTTTTAATTATTTTGTTTAATATATTTTTTGTTTTTGCAAGCACAAAATTCATAGTTATATTATGATTATAGTATTCTTCCGTATTCATCGACGTTTCCATTTCATTTGATGACCGTAATAAAATAAACGAATGTTTAAGGTGATAATTAAGAATGGATATTCATCAATTTTAGGATTATTCCTGGAGAAGTTTGAAATGCAGTTAAATAAGGCCTTATAGGTATACAAAGGGATAATCGACTAAACATGCAGTCTTGTGGACGCACATACGCTACACACGCCCGCAGGTTAACAAGCAGTTTTGATATACTGTACCACACTCCGAGGCATTTGAAATAATTTAGAATATTGATAGATTTTCACACAGCAATTATATTGTAGTATAAATACCTAGCTACTCTCTTATGAAGGTAGTCTATTGTCGAGTGAGTTTTGCGTTTTGCGTGCGATCATAGTGTTGTAACATTTGCGCGTGAACGAGCTACTTCTTCTTGCATTTGAAGCAGTTATATATAGTGACAGATTTTCACACGGCACTCACGTGAGATTTCACTTTTTTATGGCTCACGTGTAGAGTTTATGGCTTGCTGAGACCATATACAACAGGCTATTTTCTGATGAGATTTTATAGAAAAATCTAAAAATGCGCCTATGTTTTTCAGTCTAAAGTGGTAAAAAAATGGTATTCTGGAAAACATTTCCCAAAACACTTAATAGAATTCGTTGAATATGTAAAAGAATAAATTATAAATTAGGACGTGAACAATGAAAAAAGATGATGGATCATCCTAGTAAATGTCTTCTCTTAACAACTTAAAAAGGTTACGTTTGAACATAGTTTTGTAATATATCATTTGTTAATATGCATTATATAAAATGCATGTCTGGCTTATGCATGGTTAATTATATGCATTACATTTATAAAAGTAAATCGTTTTTATTTGCAGCAGTAATTTCTTTTGTAACTCTGTTCATTGTTGAAACCTCTTTCATTCCAATGAGCATTTTCCAAAAGAATAATGAAACCAACAAAACAGATATAAACTATTTTCAATAAGGTATTTACTTTAAAATAAAGGAATTCTTTCAACAAATAATCCGATTAGAATCAAATGGAAATTCTCCTGCCCCCTCAAAAAAAAAATCTAAACGATTGTCATTGCTCCAATTCTAAAAGTCGCTTAGAAGATAGCCATTTGGTTGGACATTATGTCTTCTTAAATTTATGTTGTAAACTAAATCTTAGGGGGGAGTCATCATACTGGAATATTATCAAACATTGAAATATTTAATACAAAAACCGAATTGTTTAACAGCTTGTTTAGATTATTCTGTACATTTTACCTTCAGATAACAAATTGGATGTCATTCGGTCAAATAGTTTAAGAATTAGGAAAATTTAAAATTTAGAACCCCTCGTACTAAATTAATTTGTAATCGTTTCGGAACACATTGAAATGATGCATTTTTTAAGCAAAACTCAAAAACTATTTGGCAGAATGAGCTGTAATTTTGGATTCACATATTTAAAACTTCTAAATGAAGATTTCTGTTACAAAAATTATAGGTTATAATTCTTGTATTTTCGAAAATTAATTTAAATATATATATATATTCGAAAGTAATTTTCAAAAAGCATATAAGAAATGCCACCTATGAATTTTTTAACATAAATCGATTTCTAGGGACTTCTAATATGCGTATAGGCAGTTACAGCTCTTTCTGACAGGTAATTTTTGAGTTGTGCTTTAAAAACTACCTGCATTGCAATCTGTTTTGAAACGACTAAAAATTTATTTAACTTTCGGAGTTTCAAATTATTTTTTTTATAAATCCTAAACTATTTAATCAAATGTCTTCCGTTTGGTATCCGAAAGTAACATTTCCCGGAAAATACAAATACACTCTCAAAATATCATTTTCGCATTGAAAATTTCAATCTTTGGTTCAATTTATGTATGGAGGCGGCCTCTAAGCTTATGTTTTCAATGTATAATTCCCAATCAAATCGAAAGAAGACATAACTCCCAATCGAATGTTTTCTTTTCGTTTTTTTTTTTTCTGCAAATTTTAGAACTGGAATAACGACCATCGTTTTTGGATTTTTTTTAGTAGTTCGGGATTTTTCATTCACCTTTTTTTACTTAAGTCCTCACTTACTTTTAGCAGATGCTGCATCGCAAATTTATATGCTATTATTGATTTATCTTTAATCCTAAAGACGTTAAACCGAAATTTAAAATTTTGAATTACTTAACCTACACCTTTAAAAATAAAAAATAAACGTTTTGGCAGATATCTCCGAATAATATGATGCACACTATTCCTTGCTGTCAGTCAGCTGTCAAATTTTACGAAGAGTCTTTAGATATTTAATAAAAATATGAGACGGTTTCTCTCGAACAAAATCTAATATTCTTAAATCGTCCAATGAATTTTTAAGGAATAATTGATTTTTTTCAAATAAAGTCCATAACAAAATATATAGAACTTTTTTATTTAGATGTGTTACTTACAAATATGGTGTTTATATATTAATAAAGATTTTGTTTATTACATCCGGATCAATCAGGTTAATACAAAATAAAATAAGAAATTACAAAGTATGGCAATAAAGTTCGGTGAAAGTGTTTATGAACAAAACATTCTTATGTACTTCAGGATAAACGCGTTATGTACCTCGTAAATAACGGCCATCATTTTTTTTAAAGAAATGTATATTGAATTTTTTACTTAAGTCCTCACCTATTTTTAGCAGATGATGTACCGCAATTTCATATGCTTATTATTAATTTATGTTTTATTATAACTACGTTACACCAAAATTTAACATTCTGAATTACTTAACCTACAGTTAAAAAAAGATTTTAGTCAATATCCCGGAATAATGGATGCACACTATTGCTGTCTGTCATTCAGCTGTCAAATTTCACGAATAGCCTTTAGATATTTAATAAAAAAATAGAAGACAGTTTAAAAAAAATAATAATATTCTTAAATTGTCCAATGAGTATTTAAGAAAAAAATGATTTTTTTCAAATAAAATCCATAAGAAATTGTATTAAAAAAAATTAGAATATGTTACTTACAAATATGGTGTAGAGAAATTAATACAAATTTTGTTTATCACCTGTAGATCATTAAGAGTAATACAGAATAAAAAAGAACTACAGATGCGTTAACAGAAAAAGTCAACTGGTGTTATAGTGGATGTTATAGTGGAACAGTTGTGTATAGTGGATGATCGATGACTCAAAAACCTCTACGAGCCATAAACTGATTCTGCACCACACCTAATGAAGCTGAACAAATTGGAAGCCATGTAACGTGTGTACTACATGAGATATTATTAAAAAAAAAAAAACTTTGCCCGCAAATTTCAAAAATTGACGTTATCAAAGTACGTTACAAATTACAGAGATTACTTCGATGGAATATAAAGTGTTTTCTCAGATTTATTTAAAAATCTTTTGTAATGACAATTCTTATAGAAACAAATATAGATTCGTATAAGAATACATTTGCTGAAATTTATTTCTCCACCCTGGTAAGTAAAAATGTTAGTTAGAACAAAAAAATCTAGTTAATAATTTACTTCTTGTTAAAAGAAACATAAAATTCAATGACCAAAAATTATAAATAAAAATAATTTTCACCGTCCGACAAATACGTACAAAACAATTATTTTGCATTCCTTTCATTATACGACTTTAAACATTATAAAATAGTGATTAAAATAAAATAAAAATACAGCTTAAAAATTGCTATAAAACATATTTTAAAAAATTTGATTAACTTACCTTTTTAGGAAGCTAAATATTTTAAACAAAAGATATGAAGAATGACGCAATTTTAATAAACTCTTTTTATGATAGTGTTCAGAAGATTGCTTCAAGCAGTTTTCATTAAAATCTGCCTTTTTTTTTCGGAAAACATCACACGACAATTTTAGTCTTCTTTAATGTGGTTTTAGTTAAAGGGAGCCGAATTTTTTTTACTTTTAGTTAAACCGAAACATTTAAAAATATTCGAAAAATTAATGGAATAAAAAAATTCTCTCGTGATGAAAATATATTAAATGGTAAAATAAATGAATAATCTATAAAGATGTTTTACACTTAAAAATGAAGCTTCATAAATATGTTAGATTATAAAATGCGGTTAAGGAGAGCAGAAAATTTTCAAAACAATTTTTTTTTATATAAGATTTTTTTACTTGTTTCTGAAACATTTTAGAAGTTTTCACTTGCTTCATTAATTAAAATTTACTGTGGTTACACTGTTTTTGTAAGATATCATTACGATTATTATGATAAATTAATAATTGTTAGACGACTTTTAGTTTAGCCGTTCGACATATTTGATCCCCAGAAATGTTCCTATTAAAATTACATTAGGTAGCGTCTATTGCATAAAGTAAGAAGCTGCCAATTGCAACCGCTCAGAGGAAAGCAATTCCAGAAAATGTCGGTATATTTTGAATTACCATGATCCCCAGACTCCAAAGCCACCACCTTTTCCAATAATCGATTTATATATATATGCATATATCTGATATTTGTCATGCTGTAGAACTCGTATTTATGAACCCATTTGGATGTGACTGAGCATATGTACCTCACTCTTAATTATTGGGGATGTTACTTATAATTAACAATGTAATTTTGCTAACTTTGACGATTCGAAAATGCATACTGATTTTATTAAAAATACTTAATGTATTCTTTAACGTTTTACATTTTCAATTTTTTTTAGTTTAATGTTACACTGATTATTACACAAGATTTCGGTTTTACCATGGTCTCGACTGAGTTCGTTCGCCAGCTTCATGCGCCATTTTGTTTCAAAATGACGGCGACTTACAAATTTATCATTCAAAAGATGTAAAAATAAATTAGAAATTTAAAAAAAAATTCACCCTTAAGAGTTCTGTCTTTAGTACAAGCATTGCTCAGCAATTTTTTTGTTTTTTGCTTCTATATTAAAAAATGGCCGAGATGTAGCAGTTTGAAATTTTCGGTTGGCTGATTTTTCAATAATTAGGTTTCATTTATGAGCTTTAGAAAACGTGGTTTCTCGCAAAGTTGCTTTAATTATTTTAACCATTGTTGCAACTCTCATATGCTTAAAACTACATAGTCATATCCACCAGCGTCAAAATTTTCCCAGGCCTGGTGATACTTGGCGAAATATCGCCAAATTTGCGAACAAAAATAAATCGCCCTAAATGAAGCCAACTTTGATATTACTGACTAATTTGATGAAATTCATATTCAAATAGAGAATTGACGAAATTTGGGATTGAATGTTATATAGTCGTGTTTCACGAATTTTAGCTTCGTGTGTATTTGTAAAATGAGCTCAATTTTTAAAAACAAGTGTTAGGGTAGCTACTTTTTCCTCCCGGTAGAGGTCTGAAGGACTTTTTTAGATAGACAGTGTTGAAATAAAAAAGCTTTGGTGTTAAGGGAAAAGCTTTTTAGTTTGTTTGCTAATAAACTATAATGCGATGAATGTTGATAGACAGGCATCTTGTGTAATAATTAGTGTCTTATTTTATTCACATAAAACCAATTTAGCAAATGTAAAGCATTAAAAAATACATTAAACATTTTAAATAAAACTTAGTATGCATTTTCGAATCGTGAAAGGTAGCAAAATTACATTGTAATAATCAAAAGCAACATCGTCAATTATTAAGAGTAAATGTTTTTCTGTGGTAATTCTAAACACTCACATAAAAATTATTTATAAAATAAGTTCAAACAACACTTTTCACCAAAATTTTCTGTTCTGGAAAAAATCCAAGAACTAGAGGAAAGAAAAGTAATTTATTTTAGAGATCTGTACATAAATTCCGAAGATAAAATAAGATAATATCAACTTTATTAATCTTAGATTAGCACATGGATATAGTTTACAAATGAAAGAAAGGAAAACTATGATGATCTGGTGAATAATACTATCTTTTCGTGTACTTACAAAGTCAATAAATATGGTTTTATTTTTCGATAAGTAGCAAAATCTACTACTTTTTGTAACATATACGCAAATTTAAGCGTACGTATATGTTTTATAAGATTATTTATTTTATTATTTGTATCAATACTCTATATTGGGGTAGGGGGGGATGTATTAAAGGAAAACAATATTCTATTCTTCTCTTTGTTTAGACATGAAATTTGCAGTACATGGAATGCTGCAAATCAATAATTCTAAAATCAGCTAATTGCATTTCACACATAATAAAATCGGGTTAGTTATACAAAAATATTTTTTATAAAACTTTTTAAACTCGTCAACTGCATTTATATGTTCAACTATCTGAAGCTGAAATTACGTTTTGAATGTATTAATTAAGAACAATAGTATTGTGGATCTAAAATACTGTATGTTTTGGGAAAGAAACAAATGTGAAAAAAATAATTAAATACTAACATGAATATTCTTATATTACTCTAACAAATAGAAATTTGTATTGCATCATCCTTTTTCAACTTTTTTATGGAACACGATATTTTTAATTTGTGGTATAAATTTGTATTATTTACCAACTTGTGGCGATGAATTTATGCATTTTTTAAACGGCCTCAATCAATGTCAGTATTTATTTAAAATCTAACAATTAAGTATAAAAAACTTTTAAGTAAATAAATCTTTAAATAATTAATTTTGCATTCAATGTTACATTGTGTATGTCCGAAAATATAATATACATTAAAGGTTACTAAATAATAACATGTTAAACAAATAATTTAGTAATTTTTTTTTTGTATCTCAAATCCCCAAATAATGTATATTAATAAACAAATTAATGTTTTGAATTAAGCTTGTAGTTCTTAATAAGAGAAAATATTTTATCTTGTGTAAAGAAAATAACACAAGTTGTATTTATTAAAAAATGGATTTGCACGAAATTGTTTGAAGACACCGAAACACAGTGTAAAAAAGAGAAATCTATACTTATAAAGGAGTAGCTTAATTTTCTCATAATCAACGCCGAGCCTCAACCGTTTGTCCTAGAACAATGCAATTTGGAAGACATGTTCTTTACACAATGTAGGCGCGTACTAAGAAAGTATTTTTGAAAATTCACAGCATAAGGGGGTAAAATGGGGGGTCGAAAATTTTAGACAATTTCGTCTTTTCGACATATCTTAGCAGGAGTTTTAAGTAGGAGCGTGAAATTCAGGATAACAATTCTACTAAAGAATAGTTAAACATGTATTTCAGGCGATTTTAGAAATTCAATCATTAAGTGGGTTAAATGGGGGTTCAATAATTTTCGGTGATTTCACATTTTCTCCATATTTTATCAGCAGTTTTAGGTAAGAGCGTGAATTTCAAGATAACAAATCTACTAAAAAAATAATTAAACATGTATTTAAGCAATTTCAGAAATTCAATCGGTAAGGGGATTAAATGGGGGTCTGAAGTTTTAGGTCATTTTGCCTTTTCACCATATCTCAACAACATTTTTAGTTAAAAGCGCGAAATTCAGAATAACAAATATACTAAAAGTTAGTTAAACACATATTTCAGCGATTTTAAACATTCAACTGCTAATGGGGTTAAATAAGGGGGGGGGTCGAAAAGTTTTAGTCATTTCACGTTTCCGCCATATCTCAGCAGCAGTTTTAGGTAGGAACGTGAAATTCAGGATAACAAATCTACTAAAAAAATAATTAAACACATATTTCAGCGATTTTAGAAAATCATTCATTAAGGGGGATAAATGGGGGGGTCGAAAGTTTTAGGTCATTTTGCCTGTTCGGCATATCTCAGCAGCATTTTTAGTTAGGAGCTCGGGATTTGGGATAACAAATCTACAAAAAATATAGACAAACATGTATTTCAGCAATTTTAGAAATTCAGCAACTAAGGTGGGTTAAATAAGAGGTCAAATATTTTAGGTCATTTTATCATATCTCAGTAGAAATTATAGGTAGAATCATGAAACTCTGGATAACAAATCTACTAAAAAAATAGTTAAACACGTATTTCAGCGATTTTAGAAATTCAGACACTAAGGGGGGTTAAATGCGGGTCGAATGTTTTACGCCATTTTGCCATATCTCAGAAGACGTTATAGTTAGGAGCGTGAAATTCGAGATAACAAATCTACTAAAGGATAGTTAAACATGCATTTCAGGCGATTTTAGAAATTCAACTACAAAGGGGGTTAAATGAAGGGTCGAAATTTTTCGGTGATTTCACCTTATCACCATATTTTATCAGCAGTTTTAGAAAAAAGCGTGAAATTCAGGATAACAAATCTCTTTAAAAATTAGTTTAAAAATTATTTCAATGATTTTAGAAATTCGGCCACTAAGGGGGGTTAAATAGTTGGTCGAATGTTTTATGTCATTTTGCCATTTCTCAATAGAAGTTAAGGTAGGAGCGTGAATTTCGCTATAACAAATCTACTAAAGAATAGTTAAACATGTATTTCAGGCGATTTTAGATTTTCAACCTGTAAGGGGGTTAAATGGGGGTTGAAAGTCTTATGTCATATCTTAGCAGCAGTTTTAGGTAGGAGCTTGAAATTCAGGATAACAAAACTATTAAAAAACACATATTTCAGCAATTTTAGAGAAATTTTGTCGCCACTATCGGCTATGAACCCGATTATGAAAGATTAAACGAGTAAGAAAACTATTGCTGATTTATGATTAGATAGTTTGCGCAAGACATTATTCAAGGGATTTTTTTTTCATCTATACATATGAAAGAACATGTCCTGACTTACTCACTATCAACTTCGAGCCTTAACCGTTGCTCATATTTCATACACAATGTAGGCACGCATCCATACCGTTATACTAATTGTCGGTAACGGAGCATGCCTGTTTAGGTCAATATCTTATGTAATAGGGAGGTTAAATACGGATGTTAAATGGGGAGTCGAAAGTTTTAGATTTTGCCATATCTCAGCAATAGTTTTATGGGTGAGCGTAAAATTTCAGCCTATCAAATTTACTTAAAAAAAGTTAAACACGTATTTAATACTAGCCGGTCTTCGCCCGTCTAGCCGGTCGCTTCCGAGTGGGGCCCAGATACAAAGTACTACTTGGGCCCCAACCCTAGATAATCACGGGTAGGGTGAAAAAAATATTTATGTCTCGAAGTCTTTATTTAAGGGTTTTTTTATATTCTTATTAGTTATTTTCGTACACTTTTTATTTATTTTGTTTATATTTTTCTGGTTGCATGTAAAATGCACTTTCTGAGCCCCAAGCGAAGTCAGGGCGGTACACTTCACTACATATCTGGGGCCCCACTCGGAAGCGACCGGCTAGACGGGTGAAGATCGGCTAGTGTTTTTTATATACCAAAATTTACTCAAATATAGCATAACCTCTTCCGACTTATTCACGATTTCGAAACGGGTTCTTTATCTTAAGAAGCCTCAGAAATCAATCGATTTCAGAGTATTCCATAATCATTTCCGAAATAAATTTTATGTTGCTGCCCGTTTCAATGGGAAAAAAACAACACGCATCTGAGTAATGTGTACAATGAATTAATTAGTTTTCTGAACACAAAATGTAGTTTTTTGGATGATATCAATCCTCATATATTTATTTAAAGCTGCGTAACATAATTTATGCATGCAAAAATAACAAAACAATATTAATTTTTATATTAATTTTAATGCTTTTAATTTATTTGTCTCTGAAGTATATTTGTTGAACATTAAAACGTTTACTTGAGAAATTATAGCTTCCAAAAACGTTATTTCGTGTTAAGAAACTGATTAATGCACTGTAAATACTATTCGGATTATTATTATTATATATATATTTTTTTATAACGGGGAGCAAAAGAAACTTTTGTTTCAGAAATACCTTAAATATCGGAATGCAACTTTACATCTTGGAAATCGATTGATTTCTGAAGTTTCTGAGATCAAGAAACGTATTTTCGTAATCGTGGATAGCCCAGAAGAGGTTATATTACATTTTCGTAAAATTTTGCTGAATCCAGAAACATTTCTCTTTTATTACATTTTATTTGGCTGATGCTCATAATGGTGGTTTGCAAAAATAAGTGTTACATCTGTATTTACCACTAAATATTTGGTCAAGTGCGGATTTTACTCGCTCACAAAGGGTTCCATACAATAAATGTATTAATAATAACTGGAATGTTAAAAAATATCGTTGCTAAAAAAATATTAAGTCTGTGTAAAAAACATGGAATTATTATGAATTATTTTTCAATAATTGCCTTCAATAATTGAATTCAATTGGAATGGGAAAACTAGACTACTTATCGCTATGATTCGCCTTACCCAAAACAAAAACCTTGTACAAAGTTTAAACTTGGCATTGTGCCATGCACGTTTGGAAAGGAGACCGCAAAGTTGCAACTCCGCCTTGGTCCGTGCCGTGTTTTTCTAGATATGTTTTCAATTAATATTTCGACCAAATACCAACAATTATTTTCTAAAATCAATATAAACAATCTATGGATGATTTCGCATCCATAGGTACATAGAGCGCCCCTCAAATCTCTCGCTGAGCAAATATATATAAAACCGTTACAAACCTTAGTTTGTGTGTAACGGGAAAATGAGATTTTCTCAAAAACTATGTGACCTAGGATAGTCGCTAAAGTTTTTCTACAAGGTTTAAATAAAATCCTACTCCCCCTAATTTCTTTTATAAATTTGGTTTCAGTATATTCGGGAAAAAATTAAGTAGCTAAATTAACACCCAAAATTTTTATATAAAAATATTTTTGAATGGCTAATAATCTATAAATATGTGGGTCAATAACCTTTATAACCCGCGTTCGATAGTTTTCACGAAAAACGTCTGTGACAGACGGACAGACAGACACACAAGAGATCTAATGCGGCAATAACACACGCTATTTAAATTAAACTTTAAGCTCAACAATCATCTTTATCTGAAACTGTTGCGCGAAAAACACCGTGTGATTGGGATTTCGAATGAAAAACATTATACGCAGTTTTTTTCCCTTCAAATGAATTTTGTTCCATGCTACGTGTAATCTGACTAATAGCGTCGCAGGAGATTACTTAAGCCACTCCTTCGAATTCAAGATAGCTGCTGTTTCTGCTGATACACATTCTTTTTGTTGAAAACAAATAAAATATTTTAAAAATAGCCATAAAATATCGTTCTTTGTATAACAGAAGTTTACGGTAATGAAATATTATTATCAGACCGATGCGATGGCACAAATAAGTATCCTGCAAATTTCGATGAAAGAGCAAGTGCCATTAACTCTCAATGGCTACAAGACAAGATAAAAATGTTTTGAATGACAGCTGGTAAGTAAATTTTGATAAATCAATAAAATATTTTTTATAATTAATCTTAAATTTTATTTCATAATAAGATTTATTGCAATGTTGAGAGGTTTTGTATACCTTTTTTATTTGTATGATCTTTGATATCGTTTCGCCTATTTGTCGCCGAATACGCCAATATCGCCAAGCACTCTCTTGCATCTTGAATGAAAAAAAAAATCAGCCGTATGCACCTATATGTGGTATATTACACTACATAATATATTATATTTCTCAATATTTAATATGTGCAATTCTTAATAAAATTGCAATATTTCCATTTCACCTTTTATGAAATCAATCATATGTTCTGTTAAATTATTTAACGAATCGTTTTTCCTACAAAGAAATAAAGTAATTGGAAAATATTAATCAGTTACTAAAAGTATTTCGGAATTTTACAAGAGGAATTATTAATATAAGCATTAACTGCATTTCTTTATTATACACAGTACTTTATTTAATTTGTATAATTGTAATAGTTTTGGGGTGCAAAATATTTATTTTTCATTTACCTAATATAAGCATTAACTGCATTTCTTTATTATACACAGTACTTTATTTAATTTGTATAATTGTAATAGTTTTGGGGTGCAAAATATTTATTTTTCATTTACAGGGTGACACAAAAGAATACTTTTACATAATGCACTACCGGTAAATATCTTTTGCGGCGCATTTTCATGATAATATTACGGTAATTCATACATAATGAAGTCTACAGAACTGAAGGGCACTACAAGTTAGTTATTGAAAAGTATTGTGTACATTACATTTATCGTTCATTTACAGACACACATAAAATAATTCGGTTACTGTACTGTCTAAAAGCGGTAATTGCTTTAAATGCATTTTCAACCTTCTTTTGCGTTTTTAAGTTTAACTAAATTTTTGCATAGTATGTATTGTGTAATCACGTTGATCATATACAGGACTACACAAAGGATATACCGTAAATATTACTGCCTATGGTTCTGAATTTTTAATTGTGTTATGCATTTTCGTGATGAACTTTATTTAGTATACTAATAGAAGTTTATAGATTATAAATAACTTCATATACAGGGCTACACAAAGAACAAGATACATTGCCTTTTATGGTTGGTAATTACTGGACGTGCGTTTTAGTCGTGTTATGTCTTTATGACCCGAATTTAATTTTAGCTTAATATGTGATGCATGTAAAAGTCTTTGGGCTTTTGAAATGAATTCGAGTGTATTTCCATCTACTAGCAAAAATTGCTAAAAGGGAATTTTCTAACTGAACTAAATTTCAGCTTGTTAAGTGGAAATGTATAGATATAAACAGGGCTGCACAAAATAATTGGCTACTTATTTGACTATGGAAGGTTATTGCTAATACTGGATTTTTGAGTGTGTTATATATTTTCCAAATTTTGTACTTACATGTATTCTGCCACCTTATTTAACGGTGAAGTTATGTTGCAGTTTTCGGGATGTGTTGAAAGGCGTTACATAATCTAAGCTAACACATAACATCTAAAAAGGTAATTAATGCATGACAATTTGTAAATATAATGTAAAAAATTATGACTGAAAAATGTAATGGTTTTATGTATTATATGGAATATAGTCAAATTTTTTATGTTTAAGATTTTACAGATAATTTTATTCATGTACTTCGTCCTGATTGTTATTATTATACAAATTTTAGAAAATACCCGAGATATTTTTATATATGAAAGGAGAGAACAAACATATTACAGAAAAAAAAAGTGACCCACCACCATTTTCTAGAAATTCTCTTTTTTTTTTGGTCCGTGGGGACAGAAATTTAAATGACTTATTACTTACTATAAAGAAACAAATATGCCAGAGAATTCTTAAGAAATTTAAAACTGTATACCTTTTATGTGTTGGGGAAATTATTAGCTGAAATTTTGGGAGAGAGAACATTTTCTATGATTCTATATTTATATGTTTTTAATTAATATTTTTTACTTTAAATATTGTGTGTTGAGGTTAAGAAGATTATGAGTACTTAATCATTGATATAACAAGTGCCAAATGGAAAAGATAACTTTTGAAACATTAAGATTTAAACTTTGTACAATGAAGAGGAGGTGGAAATTTAGGATAAGAATAAAAAGATTTAAAAAAATTATACCTAAACACAGAAGATTGTCATCCACTCTGTATATTTAGAGGAAAGTCTATCGAGTATTTATTACATTTAAGGGGAGAGTGGACATTCAAAATCACGAAATTCAACAAAACTATAATATTTTTTTATTTGAATAACTGTGCAAATATATGCTCAAATGTATCTGATTCAAAAGGAATTTTTAAATTCTGACGCACAGATATGATCTTTTATATTTCTAAAAACTATTCAATTTAATTGGATTGTCCGGAAAATTCGTACCGTTTGGGAATATCAATTCGTACCAGAAAATTCTGCTCATTAATTATTACACATTATCTATAGGAATTGATGTCTAATAATTAAATGATATAATTTTCCAATACAAATTGATTTTCCAAACCGGCACCAATTTTCCGGACAACCCAATATCTATACATTTTTTTTAAAACTTAAAATGATGTTTTCTCAAAATTGAAAATTTCACACATTTCTAACTTTAGAAACGTTTTATGCACATTCCTAATTATCAGATTCTTTTAAAATGTATACTGTATATCCTTTATATCTATACAATAATAAATAAATGTTAATATAAAAAGTTGTGTTTCAGGTGAGTTTTGAAATCTATTCGCATATGGAAATATAAAGCTACTTTTAAAAAAAAGCGTAATTATGAAAATATATTTTTCCGCTTATACATTCACCGAAATTTTACAATTCATGCCAACTTCCTTTCTAATATAGAAAAAGTATCTCATAAATAAATATTGTCATATTATTTGCAAAAGAAATGCGAATGGGACAATTTAAAATATGACAATTATTCGTTGCTTTAAAAATTAAAAAATTGAATTATTTAAAAATTTATTATTTTTAACACCAAATTTTGAATATATCCATTTCAGCTTGTCAATTACGAGCATGTCAATTTTCAAAATAATCCATTGAAAACTGTACGATTTGGGTTTTAATGTTTACTGTAGTTTATATGTATGCCCCTAAAGAAAAGCACTGAAAAATTATATATTTTGGATTGACTTAAAAATCAGCATATACATAGCGTTAAACAACTAATTGAATTCGTACACTTTGTATCAATAAATAAACAAGTTTTTAGCATTTTTAAGATTTTTTTTTCTAAACGAATTTTTACATGAACTCGTTTCGGATTTTAAATTAAAAAATGCAACTTTATAATATAAAATATGTGCTAAAAAACAGACAGAAATAGTTGTAGTGTTTTCGCAAAATCCAAATACAATTCAATGAAAATATATAAACATAATCATATCTCAAATCCAGATTTTGCGTTAAACTATAGATCCATTCCAGTTTTATTCTACTTGCTGTCTTTTTTTTTAAAAAGTGATTTATTTTCTTCTTCAATCATTGCCGCTGCAAACCAATAGGTACAGCACATACATTTTTTTAAACTCTTGCTCATAAATTTAGTTCCATACCTTTTAAGCCATACATTTTTACAGATCGGAAATTAATATATACACATATATATATATCTATATCTATCTATCTATCTATCTATCTATATATATATATATATATATATATATATATATATATATATATATATAAAGAGAGAGAGAGAGAGAGAAAGAGAGATAGATATGTGTAAAACAATATAATAAATAAATACTAACGAAAATTGAGGGAAATGATAGACAGCACGCGCACTATGCCAGGTGAGCGATAAACGACTGCCTGTTGGAACCCGCTTACCTAGTTGTACGAATCGTTTTACGCAGCATTTAACAAATCTTCATCACTGTCTCCTCCCTCTTTGCGGCAGGTAAAGTTGCATGTTGTGCTTAAAGATGCGTGTTTTGTCCGTGCCTGATTAAGCTTTTATAATGTTTCAGTTTTTACTTTTTAAGCACGGATCACTATAGGGAAGAGTAGCCGAATTTGGACCACTTCACTTATTTTCAGGTGTAATTAACTTCATGTTTGAAAAATCTGCAAAATATCAATACACGTGGTCAATATACTAACTAAATAAATCTTTAGAATAATTTCTTTAAAAAAAAAGTTTTATTTTAGTTTGAAAAAATTGTAAAGTTGGTCCAAATTCAGCGACTGATCGCCTAAGTCAGGCCCCTAGTCTCCTAAATCGGAACGAACCATATTAGTCTGTTTTAATGAGTAGGGAATATAACTAATTTTATTAAAAGCAAAGTTTTTGATTAAAGAAACAATCAAACGAGACAACAGCAATGAAATATAATGAAATCAAATGTCTGAAAGTAAGAGCAAGTGTTTTAAATCAAAATGTATTTAAAATATAAATCAAAGTTGTAAGTAATTAAGAATAGAATTTATAGAATTAATTGCCAGTTGCTTGAATTTCATGTAAGAAGTGATGCAAGGCTCACACATGTATTACTTTTGTTCATTTTTTATTCCAAGGCACAAAACATGAAAACATATTTGGCAATCTGATCAGTGAATCATTTATGCTATTTTATATTTCTTACAAATTAGGCAATCATCACTTCCTTGATTTTTCTTTTTAGATTCTTAATCATTCGACATTTTTTTTGCAGCAGGCATGTTCTTTACCTTATGTCTGTAGTTCTTCCCTTCCAGCATTTTCTTTCAAATTTAATTACGCCTATTTTTATAAATTAATGTTCCAAATGCTTTTGTGCTTTGAGAACTTCCTTTTTGTCATTTTTTTGTTTTTTTCGTTTCAAGGTTTACTTTATATGGCAAAGATGTTAACACAGCTGTTTTTTGGCTACCTCTGTACTTTGACTTAACTGATTTTGGCAAGGGCGATAACATTTCTAATGATTCTTTGGATTTTTAAGTGGTTTTGCATCTGCAGCCTTCTTGTGGGTCAATTTCTTCACAACTTACTCTTTCCTTTTCGTTTCCTATATCTGATGTTTTTCTTCCAGACTGTTTGTTTCTTCCAGACTGTTGAAGAATGTCGTTTTCATCATTTTTTTTACCCTCTTAGTTTTAGTACGTTTCGTGCACTGACTCTGACTCCGAAATCTCACTAGCAGTAGAATCAACGGATCTGTCTGTAGTGCCTATCTCCTCGTCAGGAATGAGTGCAGAAGCAGCTGCAAAATGGTGAGTTTTAAAATCATGTCTGTTAGGAGGCCAAATGCCGCTTCCATCTCGAAGCAAAGATTCTTGTACTTCTACGTACTAGGTATTTAAGAGTTTAAAGACGACAACACCCAAAGTTTGCTATCTGTGGTTTGTGTGTCCAGGTAATTGCAATATAATAATGTTATTTATGATTGTATATCTGGTCCAATTAAGGCAACTGCTCCATTTTAAAACATATTATCACAAGACTAAGAACAAAAACGAAAGCAAACAAATCCGCGTGAAACATATGCACAATAAGCACATGAATTTAGATATGTATATGAGAACATGATAACTTAACTTAGTTTTAGAGTATTCTCTTATGTTTAGTAGGAAAATAATAGATCAAAACAGCTAATTTTAGGTTTTTTTTTAAATTGACTGAAAACAGCACATGGAAAGCGGGTGCTTCTTCTAATCATAAATGACGTCATTCCGATGAGTAGGATTTCAGTGGTAGATGGCGTCTCCTTCTGTAATTAACGGCATAATTGCAGCGGTCCATTTAAAGCGGCGGTCTAAATATGGCTACCCTCCCCTAAAAGAACGAAAAATGGTACTATCACTAAGCAAGACCCCAAGATAAGGCCAATCCTTACTTCAGTTGAAACAACTTTGTATTTTTTATCATGTAACGCCTACATACTTACTGTACTTAACTAAATTTGCAATTATTTATAAATGTGTATTATAAATTGGGACAGAAATAATTCTAAAATATATAACTATATTTCCAAAGGGAAAGTATAATATCTTGAGAGTAGCTACTTAGTACGCTATTAGCCGTGTTCTGTGTTTTTTCGCCCGTGGCCGTTAATTGCAAATGAAAAACATAACCAAATTTCAATTTAATATTTGTAAATTACTTTTCAATGAAATTATTACTTTGCACTATACTGCAAAGTAATAATAAACTGAAATTATAAAGTGTTTTTTATAAACTTTTAAATGTGTTGCTGTTTTTTCCTCGAAATTCACAGTTGCTTATCACTATGTACCTGAATAAAGCAAGATTGTTTTGTAGATTTACTATGGTGAAGTAAAAAAATTAAGGTCAACTATATGGAATTTCTATATTGTGTTTTAAAGTGGAGATATGCGACAAAATGACCGACATACAACTACTAACGTATTTTGAAGAAACGAAATCCATCCATTGAAATTTAATTGAAGCGTTCTCTATTGTATCTTAGAGCGTTCTTAAAGATTCAATTGTTTTCTTTTTTTAACGACTGATCTACTAAGCTACCTTGGATTTCTATGAATTAAAAAGTATTAGTAAACATTTCTTGTACAGCTGAATAATTATTATACACAATACAACATTGTAGATTATATAAGAAAACATTTGGAAATTAATGTAACCCTTTCCAAGTTATATTACACACAAAGGAACGCTTATAATTGCCACACGTTCTTTTGAATGTAATCATACGAAAATTACATTTATATCTTAATTTAAATATGTTTATTCCTTGTAAAAAGATTTATCCAATTTTTTATAGTTAAAAAAATACTTTTTTTAAATATTAAATAATGCCTTCTCATAATAATGATGCTGCAGAAAGATATAATATAAGGGGCGTTCAAACGAAAAGGATATTACGATTATATTTAAAGCATCTTTAATTTAAGAATAATTTAATTACATAATAGTGTAATTACAGTTCATGTTTAACATTCCAACTAAATATAATTGCCATTAACATTGATCCATTGGTCCCAGCACGTAGGAAGGCAGTGGATGGCTTCAGAGTAGAAACTGCTGATGGATCCAGTTTCCATGATGTCTTGCACTTCCTTATCACATGTAAACCGCTGACCTTTCAGGGACTTTTTTAAGGGGCCGAAATTATGGAAGTCACATGGGTACATATCGGAGCTGTATGGCGGATGTTTCATGACCCCGCCGACATTTTGCCAGCAGGTCGAGAGTCTTAATGGCCACATATGAGCTTGTGAAGCATGCTCTCCTTCTGCGCAAAAAAAATTTAACAACAGATCGCACAAAACAACTTTTCAAGAATGAATAAACTGAAGCAAAGCCGTTTCACTACAGACGTGCAACTGGGATAAATACCACGCCATCTATCGGCAGACACTTTAACCCATTGCATTTAGCAAACACAAATGGCACTACAGCAAAAGTCTCCTTTTCGATTGAACGCTCCTTATATATTACAGTGACCTCTGACTTATACGCGATACACGGAAATTCTTTTATAGTACCAGTTTTTTTTTTAAAATAATTATCGTCTAATTAAATCGCAGAAATTATAAATCGAATTTTACTATTTTAATATAGTGCAACGAAAAAGTAATTACTGAACATCGCGTACAAGTGAGATGTCACTGTATATGGTATTTATATATGGAAATCTGATGTGATATTGTGTGTTAATCGCAAAATAGAACGCTTTAGTAAAATTTGGTCAAACATCTCAAATCTCTTTTATATAAATATATGTAACAAACTTTTAGTGAAAATCGAATGACTAATGAACATAAAAGTAGTGAACATTTTTTTAGCAATCATACTTAACAAAACCTAAATAGTACTGTAAACTAATACTTTAGAGATATAAAACTGAAAATTTAATAAGATAAAGTTGCATTACTTTTATTTATTCATATCAAAAGTGAAATATTCAAAATTATGCATTAGTCGAAAATGCACTCAAAAACAATTATTATAATTAGCATTTAGTCATTTCAAAAATGTATTAAGAAGAAACATTTTCTATTAAACAAGCTTCCTTGTTTAAACGTGAACATTAATTATTTTTACGCTTTGCATTGTCTTCAACTTGTTCAGATGTATTTTTTTTTTTTTTTTTTTTTTTTTTACTTTATAAACGTGAAATTATTAATTTTCAATAATATGTATAATGTTATATATACTTAACGAAACTGTAATGCTTATTATTATAACACTATTTTTAAAAATTCACTGAAAAAAGTTATTTTAAAATAAAAAAATATATATCACATATTATTTCAGATGTTAATATATGTTTTATTGAAAATATTCTGATATATTTTGATATGGATTGCGAAAAAACCTTTTTATTTAAACGTTTAACTGTGCATGAGAATTAAAATAAAATTATATTTTTAAGTAAAACATTTTTTTTATTTAGTAGGTTTTCTTTTCTTTTTTCTTTTTCTTTTTTTTTTTGTTTTGCATCAAAATTATTTTTTGTTCTCTATATAAATTACTTAAAACTGTTCGTCACAGTATTAACAGCTAGAGGGTAACTACCAAATGAATGAATAAGTAAATGTGACAAATTTTGACATCAATAATTTGTGATTTTGCAATCAGAAAGTAAATCCCTTGCAAAGTTACAAATTTTATATTCATTCATTTACCTAATGAGCAATAAATGAATATATTTAGCTTTATTTTTAATATGTAAACTTATCTAATTAGCGTTTGGGATTCCTAGTGTATTTCGTAAGATGATTTATGGATAATTATTATTTTTTCTCTAAATTTTACGATAAATTAATAAACTCCTCACGGCTGTTTGTTTGTTTATTTTCTATCAAAGGATTAGTAATTTCTATATTTATTAAAATAAATATGCCAGTTAAACTGAAAATGCTGAATCTGAAAACTGAAAATTTATTATTGTTTTTTATTAGCAGATCCTAAAATTTTCCATCTACTAAAACAAGTAAAAAAAGTCAATATGAATAGCTAAAAACAATTTGAAACATAGTTTGAGAATTTTATAAAAATATTTTCTCTGAATGAAAATAATATTGGAACTTTTCTTGCTACAAGGTGAAACTGTATTTTCAAAGTCTTTTTTTAAAATTTAAGTGCAAAATACATGTATCTATGTATATAGATACATAAATAGGCATGTAGATAGATAGATAGATAGATAGAGAGAGAGAGAGAGAGAGAGAGAGAGGGGAGAGATTTTTCGTTGATTAAAAAAAAACAGTTATATAAAAAAAAAAGGAAAAAGAAATGGGTTAGAGTTTCTCCAAGCCCTGTTATGAAATACTCCCTAGCTGAAATATATATTATATGGTATTTATATATGGAAAGCTCATGTGATATTGTGTGTTAATCGCAAAATAAAACGCTTTAATAAAATTTGGTCAAACATCTCAAATCCCTTTTATATAAATATATGTAACAAACTTTTAGCGGAAAGCGAATGAATACTGAACATAAAAGTAGTGAATATTGTTGATAAAATCATACCTAACAAAACCTAAATAATACTGTAAACTAATACTTTAGAGATATTAAAGTGAAAATTAAATAAGATATAGTTGCATTAGTTTTATTTATTCATATCAAAAGTGAAATAATCATAATTATGTCATTAGTCTAAATTTCACTTCTCAAAAAACAATTATTATAATTAGCATTTAGTCATTTCAGAAATGTATTAAGAAGAAACATTTTCCATTAAATAAACTTTGTTTAAAAATTATTTATACGTGTACATTAATTATTTTTACGCTTTCCATTGTTTTCAACTTGATCAGATTTTTTTTTTTTTTATAAACGTGAAATTGTTAATTTTCATTAATATGTATAATGTTATATATATTTTAAGAAACTGTAATGCTTATTATTATAACACTCTTTTTAAAAATTCACTGAAACAAGTTATTTAAAATAAAAAGAAAATATATCACATATTATTTCAGATATTAATATATGTTTTATTGAAAATATTCTGATATATTTTGATATGGATAGCTAAAGAATCATTTTTATTTAAACGTTTAACTGTGCTTGAGAATTAAAATTAAAATTACATATTTAAGTAAAACATTTTTTTTTTTAATTAGTAGTTTTTTTTCATCAAAATTATTTTTTGTTGTCTATATAAATTACTTAAAACTGTTCGTCACAGTATTAACAGCTAGATGGTCAATAACCAAATGAATGAATAAGTAAATGTGAAAAATTTCGGCATCAATAATGTTAATTTTTGCAATCAGAAAGTAAATCTCCTGCAAAGTTACAAATTTTATATTCATTCATTTACCTAATGAGCAATAAATGAATATATTTAGCTTTATTTTTAATATGTAAACTTATCTAATTAGCGTTTGGGATTCCTAGTGTATTTCGTAAGATGATTTATGGATAATTATTATTTTTTCTCTAAATTTTACGATAAATTAATAAACTCCTCACGGCTGTTTGTTTGTTTATTTTCTATCAAAGGATTAGTAATTTCTATATTTATTAAAATAAATATGCCAGTTAAACTGAAAATGCTGAATCTGAAAACTGAAAATTTATTATTGTTTTTTATTAGCAGATCCTAAAATTTTCCATCTACTAAAACAAGTAAAAAAAGTCAATATGAATAGCTAAAAACAATTTGAAACATAGTTTGAGAATTTTATAAAAATATTTTCTCTGAATGAAAATAATATTGGAACTTTTCTTGCTACAAGGTGAAACTGTATTTTCAAAGTCTTTTTTTAAAATTTAAGTGCAAAATACATGTATCTATGTATATAGATACATAAATAGGCATGTAGATAGATAGATAGATAGATAGAGAGAGAGAGAGAGAGAGAGAGAGAGAGGGGAGAGATTTTTCGTTGATTAAAAAAAAACAGTTATATAAAAAAAAAAGGAAAAAGAAATGGGTTAGAGTTTCTCCAAGCCCTGTTATGAAATACTCCCTAGCTGAAATATATATTATATGGTATTTATATATGGAAAGCTCATGTGATATTGTGTGTTAATCGCAAAATAAAACGCTTTAATAAAATTTGGTCAAACATCTCAAATCCCTTTTATATAAATATATGTAACAAACTTTTAGCGGAAAGCGAATGAATACTGAACATAAAAGTAGTGAATATTGTTGATAAAATCATACCTAACAAAACCTAAATAATACTGTAAACTAATACTTTAGAGATATTAAAGTGAAAATTAAATAAGATATAGTTGCATTAGTTTTATTTATTCATATCAAAAGTGAAATAATCATAATTATGTCATTAGTCTAAATTTCACTTCTCAAAAAACAATTATTATAATTAGCATTTAGTCATTTCAGAAATGTATTAAGAAGAAACATTTTCCATTAAATAAACTTTGTTTAAAAATTGTTTATACGTGTACATTAATTATTTTTACGCTTTCCATTGTTTTCAACTTGATCAGATTTTTTTTTTTTTTTATAAACGTGAAATTGTTAATTTTCATTAATATGTATAATGTTATATATATTTTAAGAAACTGTAATGCTTATTATTATAACACTCTTTTTAAAAATTCACTGAAACAAGTTATTTAAAATAAAAAGAAAATATATCACATATTATTTCAGATATTAATATATGTTTTATTGAAAATATTCTGATATATTTTGATATGGATAGCTAAAGAATCATTTTTATTTAAACGTTTAACTGTGCTTGAGAATTAAAATTAAAATTACATATTTAAGTAAAACATTTTTTTTTTAATTAGTAGTTTTTTTTCATCAAAATTATTTTTTGTTGTCTATATAAATTACTTAAAACTGTTCGTCACAGTATTAACAGCTAGATGGTCAATAACCAAATGAATGAATAAGTAAATGTGAAAAATTTCGGCATCAATAATGTTAATTTTTGCAATCAGAAAGTAAATCTCCTGCAAAGTTACAAATTTTATATTCATTCATTTACCTAATGAGCAGTACATGAATATCTTTAGCTACATCGGTAATACGTAAACTTGTCTAATTAGCGTTTGGGATTCCTAATGTACTTTATAAGATGATTTATGGATAATTATTATTTTTTCGCTATATTTTACGATAAATTAATAAACTACTCACGACTGTTTGTTTAAATATTTTATATCAAAGGATTAGTAGTTTCTATGATATCTATTATAAAATTGTGCCATTTAAACTGAAGATGCAGAATCTGAAAACTGAAAATTTATTATTGTTTTTTATTAGTAGGTCCTAAAATTTGCGATCTACTAAAATAAGTAAAAAAGTCCATATGAATAGCTAAAAACAATTTGATACATAGTTCGAGAATTTTATAAAAATATTTTCTCTGAATGAAAATAATATTGGAACATTTCTTGCTACAAGGTAAAACAATGTAACTGTATATTCAAAGTTTTTTGTAAAAATTTAAGTGCAAAATATATGTATATATGTATATAGATACATAAATAGGTATGTAGATAGATAGATAGATAAAGAGAGAGAGTTTGGGGGGGAGGAAGATTTTTCTTTGGTTAAAAAAAGCAGTTATATAAAAAAGGACAAATAAAGGAAAAAGAAATTGGTTAGCGTTTCTCCAAGCCCTGTTAAGAAATACTCCCTAGCTGAAAATATTTAACTACTAGCTGACCCACCTGGCGTTGCGCAGGATTACCATAAAGATACCTAAAATGTGTTTAAATATAAAATAACAACGGGCCTAGTTGAGAGAGCACACTGTTTTCAGTATCGTATTGAGCGATCGTTAACATGACAATCCATATAGGGATCATTCATTAATTACGTCCGACATGAAAAAATAGGGCCAGGGAATACACAAAGTGTTACAAATATTGACAGAAGGAAGGATTGGGTAACACACCAAAAATTTGAAAACAATTAAGTAATTATTCTTTGCCAGCTGTTACGTAAAGTGCACAAAATATGTATATTGACTTAGTTTTGGGAATATATTTCCTTTTCCTTGGAATTACAACAGTTTTTTAAAAAAGTACTCAATATCTTGTCAGATTTATTTTGTTGGTAACAGACATTACATGACATTTTTTACATAAAATAAAAAACGTGCACCGGTCTCATGAAAATAATAACTATTTTTAAATATACTGTAAAACTTCAAAACTCAATAGCAAGGGACCGAAATATTTTTCCGAATTGGATACCGAATAGCCAATATGCGAATTGATACGCAAAGCTTTCTGAAATTCTGTTCCTTAAATTATAATACCATGTAATATTACACTGCATTATAGTACATTATATAAGATTACATAATTAACAATAATATTATGCTATATATTGTACTATACTAATTACGATTGTGTATAACATTATGTTGCATTTTAGTATAATAGTAGTAAATTATGGTAAATTTATTATATATTTTATGAAAGAGTTGAGACATTGATGATATTCTTGGAATAATACACCTTATAAAATCGTGTATGTAACCAATCTCCACTTTATTATCCTAGCAAATTTCTATTATCACTTTATTATCATTATCAATATTTAAGCCTACACACTAGTGCAAGACTGAAAGTTAGAAAGATGACCTATTAACTTTTATCCAAAGATCTAACAAAGAAGTTTTTCCCACTTTCTCTGTCTTTTTTAACAATCCTTTACAGAAGACAATTGTTTATTTTTGTTTTTGGTGTCATCGCTGACTTGTACTTTAGGCTACAGTTACATTAGCGTTTTTGGACGTGTAAAAACAATGTAAAAACAAGTTGAAAAAATGTATGGATTGTATGTAAATAACTTGGACATACAAAAGACATGCACTAGCTTCATACACTGTTTCAGAGCCTATTGTTTCAAACATGCTTTTAAATCTTTTAAAATGCAAAATCGGGGCCAGTTGTCCGTAACAATAATTTATGATAAAAGCAGGCAAAAGTGCTGGAAAGTTGTCTATTTAATCCTGTTGTACAGGGTATAAAAGAAATAAAAGTTAGTGAAAGTTAGAAACAAATATAAAAAATTACAAAAAGGTATTTTTTAAAATTACAATATATGTTCAAATTGCCTTTCTCCAAATTTTAAAAACGCATGTGCATGCTTAAACATGTTCACTAAGACTCATTTCAGCATTCCCGGTTACTGTATGATTAGAGTAAATCTAGGTTAGATTCCCTTATTGGATTAGTTAACCTTGTTACTGTAGCCTTGCTACAGGCTGGGCATCTATACGGATTAAAAGGATACATTCCCCACCTGCATCAGGGATATATGCCTCAATTGTGATGCAGAAGAAGACACTCCATACTTTTGGTTGACCATGGCCCTTCCACGGAATCATTACCCAACAAGTCAGGGGGCGGTGTCAGTAGTGATAAATTTTATATTTATACAATGATTTAAACAAATCATTTGTTTCATTTGAGAAAGTTGGTTCAAAATATTGCACCTCCCTTGCATTTTCAAGTGAAAAAAAAATTAAGTGTTTTGTATTTATTTCTCTGATCAGAAAATTTTAATTAACGCATTCCGAACTTTCATTCTCATTATATCAGAATATATTCCGAAGCACTAAATAGGAATCTAAATAAAAAATAGAAATCTTAAATACCTTAAGTATATATCATTCTCACAGAAAATTCAGGAACACTATACCGCGGCAACATAATAGAGGTATAATCCCTCTTTATGCTTCTTTCTTTCTTTAAATTAATAGTTCTTTTATTTTTGGCAATATTTCTCCCCCCCCCCTCCCCTAAATTTTAATTACATAAGTTTAACCTTCCGTAGAATATATAAAATATTTTGAACTCATTCATTATTAAACATAAAAATCTAACGAACTTAATTTGATAATTTTAAATTTGCTTCCCGAATTACTTTTAAGAGTTTGTACACCAAATATAGGTTGTGGGAAGGGTAATCTCTTTTAGTTTAGTCTTTGTTATTATTATGCGATTGGCTTCAAATTTTGTATACCCATTTATTCGAAGAATTGGAAATAGTAAATATGCTTTGATGTGTGAGTATAATGCAAGGTTAGTATACAGAGCCCCTAAGCTCAATTAAAAAAAATCATAAAATTATGTAAATAGGATATTAAGTCAAATGCAAATCAAGATTTTAAATAATAAATGTTAATTACTTCTGTTTCCTATTATTTTACGTATGGGGTATCGATTTCGATCAAGTGGGGTGTCTTATCCTGATGTCCGGGATATATGGCCAAAATTATTGATTAAGTTTTTTGATAAAAACACTATTTTATATGGTATTTATATTAAAGTAATATTTTTTATGATGTTCTACATAAAATTTGGAGTAGATATGCTACATGTACACTACAAAATCATTGCTATAAAAAAGTAAAATGAAGGGGGGCTTAAGTAGGGCAACTATTCCGGACACCCTATTACTAAATAACTGGATTTGTTGGGTAATTGTTCATAATGATAACTTTTACTCTTCACCAGATCTCTCACAAAACACCATTCTCACTTTTTTTAACTATTTCATGTTGGACAAAAAATTTCGATAAAGTAACAACACTCTAGCGTACAAACATCATGTTGACGTACATATGTATTGCGCGTTTCTAGACATTATTCAAAACCCCATTTGATATGTCGATATAGCCTATAACGTAATATACTCATGTATTATACCTGGTATTTTTTAAAAGTCACTCTGTAGAAAAAAATGTAACCTTTATCAAACGTCTTTTTTAGTACTGCCATAATAATAGTACGCAAAATGACTACTGATATATTTATTAGACTTCAGATAACCTTATTTTTCTCCATTTACATAGCCAGTATTTTCATGAATAGAGTTTTGATTTGTGGAAAATATATTTGCTATAGAAAGATTTTTACTTACTAAGATTCAGCTTGCACCAATCCAGATTCTAAGGCACACTATGCTATCAAATAGCAGAGTTTCAGAGCTGCTACTGGCGATATTATATTTATATATTCTATTTATATATTCTATTATATATCTTTATATATATACCTATTTATATATTCTATTAGCACCACTATTTTTACGAAATAAACTTTGTAGTATATTTCTCTTTCACATTTTGTCAGAGTGTATGTAAAGATTTTCGTTTTAAGAAAGTGGTGTGAGATGGACTCTCTTGTACGCTTTCGTAGTGGACACCTTAGAACTATGACATTTTCTGAGGGCATCATGTGTTTTGAAAGTTGTTGTATTCACCAAGTGTTCCACTCAGCAGGCCTCCTCTGATCATATCCTTTCGTGTCTGGGGCTCGCAAAACAGGATCTTGCTGGTGACCCCTTGATGGTGCTGGATTTCCTTAGGGTGTGTAATATCATGGACCTGGTCTAGCACTGCTGGCCTAAGAAGATGTGCAACAACAACACAACAGAAATAAAAAATAGTCGCCAGTGCAGCCTTGAGTTCAAATCTTGGTAACACCTTGGATGTTAGAAATGTGTGTACGATCTACTTTACACTATAGATCTCGTTTAAATTAGTCTGTGTTTGCTTCCAAATAATTTTTGCAGCTCAATAAGCCAATTCTATATTCTATTATATAATTTCTAAAGATCTCTTTTACACGGTTTAAAAATGTTGCCAACATAGTCCCTTAGTAAATATAATAACTGTATTAATGCTTCCTAAACAGATATATGTATTTTTCAATTCATTATTTGATGATCACACTATAACAATGAATTTTATGCTTATTATTTCAAGGAATTTTTCAATTGTTTAACTAATTAAAAAAGTATCCAACTAATTTTATTTACCTGGCCAATTTTGAAAGCCGTTTTTCGTTTAGAATATCGTCATATAAAATCCAATTAACGTCTGAAAAATCCCATCACGTTTGATAACTAATAATAAATTGATTCACTGGAATACAAATAAATATAGATTTATTTTCCTTGAAATTGTTTTATATAATTTTAAACTAATTCAATAAATAACAAACAAATCTCATAAAATTTAGAATATTTATGTCTCACCCCGAAATAAAATTTACTTATATCATTAGCTTGGTATTAAGTATCTGAATACATAGCAGAAAAGGATTGTATATTTTATTCAGTAGGTTATCATCTACTTTATAATAAAATATTTTTCTTAATAGCTGAAAAAGGAGAATGTCGGGTAAAACAGACGTGAATTGTATCTGGACGCATTACATTTGGTCATATAAATTGGTCTCAGGTGGCAGTCGTTCGTCTAACGATACTCAGATATGGATTCAGAAGTGCAAAATATCGTTTTTCTGATTTCTTAATAAGTGATGGGATTGGCTCTCCTTTTATATCTCGTATATCGACAAGATCTTCAGTTTGAATCCTGGTATATTTTATCATTTTGTGGCCATATTTTATAAAACTGTAATACTGAATTTAATTTTAGAAAACAATTTATTTTCTGTATTTTAAAGCAATAAATATTTTAAAATCTAATCTAATATATTTAAAATATGTATTTCATTGTCAATTTTTATTACTAAATTGGTTCTTTACTTAAATGGAATTTTTTAAATGTATTTAGGTTTTCTTTATAATTGTTTTTAGTCATCGGAAATCAATACTTCACATTTCTTAATTTACAGAATATCATGCTAATATACTGCAACTTCGTGAAAAGGTATACATATATATATATATATATATATATATATATATATATATATATATATATATATACTGCAGATGCCTATGTAAAAAAATATATGCTGTTTTTAGAAACGCTGTTATTAGACGCTTCTTCTTATAGAAACGCTCTTATTAGAAACACTTTTTAAAAGCATATATGATATTGTGGAAAAAACGTTATTTCTCTTGAAGTAATTTGATGTGTATTTTAATTTTTTAAAAAGGCATCTGTCATTTCATTCGAGAATTACTCGCATAATATAAATGACACTGTAATCGCAATTATTTGTGTTTTAATTTTCAGCCAAGTGGCTTAAAATATTTCCAACCTTTCTTAAATGAGAAACACAGCTGTTAAAGGGTTTTTGACCAATAGTGTTATAGCTACTTTGCAACGACTTTTACATGTACTTTATTATGAAATAATGAAATATATTAAAAAATATACAATTAAATAAAAAAAAAATATAATTAAATAATACTTTTCGCTTAAATGCAGTGAAAACTGTATATCTGAATAAAATAAAAGTAGATATTCATGGACTTTTATTTTTTAAATAGATAAGCCGTTTAAAAATGAATCAGTATTTACAAAAAAAAATCTACTGGCTAGTAAAGGCAGCTAACATTTGTAGATAGAAGCGAAAATATTGGGTCAAAATTTTGTTTAAATGATCATTCTAGATTTAAAACATTTGAAAGATCATCAGAATAAAACAACATTTTACGATTGTTTGATTTCTAGTCCGAAGAATAAATTTAATATGCGTAGATGTCCGAAAATTAGTAGTAATTCGAGAGAAATATGTAATGATATAGCATATTTCGATTAATTTTTAATAAGCTCAAAAAATTATGCAAAAACATTTTTTAATATTAAAATTATATCCATTTTCTTGTATGCGTTGTTGATGATTGTCTTCGTAACACTTTCAAACCTAGTTGAAAAGTATTTATGACTTTGGTTTGTCTGTCCATTTGTGCTCTAACTCTCGTAAATATACTCGGATTGCCCTTAAAATGTTGTATGTTATTGTCCTTTACGATAGCATGATCCCTATTGAAAATGAAGTGTGCAGCATTTGTAGTTTATTTACAGGGATATTCAAAAGTATTCAGTTACATTACATTCAATGGAGAAAAATCGTTTCAAGTTAATTTTGATGATGTTACGACATTTCAAAGATCATGAAATTGACATACAATTATGAACCGCACTAAAATATATTTTTTGTAAAATATGGGGTGCAAAGCATTATTCATTTACAGGATCAAAAAAAGAATTCTCTTACACAATGTTCTACAGTGAATAATCGTTCGCTGTGTAATTTAATGATGTTTCACTATTTCAAACATAATGAAATTTATATACATTACGTAGATGCACTACAAATTGCTCACTGAAAAACATGGTGTGTATTCCGCTTATCGTTAATTTACAGGGACACACAAAAAATTCGTTGACAGTCCTAGTGCGATAATTACAGTCTATGTGTGATAAGTGTGTTTTCAACTTTGATTGGCGTTTTTAAATTTAACTAGATTTTTGCATAGTACATGTTATATATAAAATCTGTTGTTCGTATACAGGGTTATACAAAGGAATTCGTAAGTATTACTAACTATGGGGGTGAATTGCTTAAAAGTAGTTTTTAATTTTGTCGCGCATTTTCCTGCTGAACTATATTTATCAGACTTATAAAATTTGTAGAATATAAATAAATTCATATAGAGGGCAGCGAAAAGAACAAGATACATTGTCCTTTATTGATGTAATGGCTTGAAGTGTGTTTTAAGTTACCTTATGCATTTTTTTTATCTGCATTAAATTTTAGATTTATATGAGGTGTGTACAAAAGTTTTTAGATAATGTACAGGGATGTACAAAAGCTTTCTAGTGCATTTCCATCGATTGGCGAAAATTGCTAAATGAGAATTTTCTAACTGAACTAAATTTTATCATGATATTTACTATCTATCCAAATATATGGGTCATATACAGGGCTGCATAAAATAGTTCGACTACTTTTTTACTACGGATGGTGATTGCTAAAACTGGATTTTAAAATGTGTTATATGTTTCCTGAACTGCTTGCTACATATCGTCTTTCACCTTATTTAACGGTGAAGTTTCGTTACAATTTTCTGGATGTGTTGGTAAGTGTTTCATAATTTATGCTTGACGCATGGTTTTTCGTTCTTGTTTAAATTGTCAAAGACATCAACTCATTTGAAGATACCTTCCGAAGTGTAATTTCATGTGTTTACCGAGTTTAAAGTTCAACTCATATGAAAATTTATTTAGTGTGGTTTATATTTTTGCAATAATCAGTTCTTAAATTCAGTAGACATTAAGTGTCAACAGGCATATTTCTAGTCAGTGCAATATTAGATCCTGGTATAAAGTAGCAGTTGTAAAATTTATATACCGCAAAATCAACATTAAAGCAATATTACACTTGAGATAGAAACTAAGATATGCAGTATTATTTTATTTCACCTCTATTCCATATTTGTTTTAAGCGAATCATTCAAAACACGAAAATTAAATAGAAAATCATATTATATGTAGTATATGGAAGGTTTTCACAGGTGACTATAACTTTACTACGTTGTCTGCAACTTCATCCATACAATATTCGTCAGTGTGGATTTCTACTACAGCAAAGATTATCGTTTGGAAATAGAGGTAGTCAAAATCGTAAACAAATAGTCTTCTCTGGCCCGCCTGTGTTTCTCATTATTGGATATCTGCGACATATATAATGTAGCATGTTCGCAGAAATATCTTATGCTGTAAGGCTGTTTTTTTGGAATTCTGAAAGGAATGGTCCTAAAATTCTTCTTTTCATGTCAGAAAAAAACAAAATCCTCATAACTACGGCGTTTATTGTATTCGACGCCGCGAACAGCTGTACCATTTTTTTTTGGGAGGGGGGCAGGTCACTCAACATTTGGCTGAGTAGGCCTCCCAATTATTAAACTTTGCGTAATTACAGAACTATATTTCTATCTGTTACTTAAAATATCAAACCACTTAAATGAGATAATTCACTAAATTGCATTATATAGAATAGTTTCAAGTTATATTCATCATGGCTGGTTTATTCAAAAGACTCTTTACTGAGTAATAATTAGAAATAAATATTGAAAATTGCGTGTACTACGGATTAAAATGTAAGTTAATACAGCACACATCTAGTACAACTTTCATTTATTAATTATTTTCATTAATCAAGCGCTAAGCTTGCTGAAAATTCTTGGTTCATACTGGCTAATCTGATTAAACTGAATAGGATTTATTTCATGAATAATACAACGAGTGATATGCACTACATTTGCCCAAGACTGAAAATAACAAATTCCCTCAGTTATGAATAATGATGAATTCTAAAGTAAAATTAATTATGAAGATTCATTTTATAGGAATTTTAATTATGCAATTTTTAATCAGTTTCAAGCACTATAATGGTCATGTTATGTGAATAAAATATTGAGATACGTAATGTATAACGTTGATTAATTTCACTATATTTATGATTACAAGACATATATTTTTCAAATAATGAAAAAGTCTTTGAAATAGAATTTTGAAAATTTACACTTTATTATTTATATTTGCAAAATAGAAACACATTACGCATTTAGCATTTCATTTTTAAAACAATTAATTGAGTACAAGAAAACGTAAATTGAGAAACATCTCAGACAGAAATTACCCACCATGTAATTGAATGATTCTTAGAACAATATTCTCTGAAATATGTGCAGTAAAATTTTACCTAAAAATTAGTGATTGATTAAAAGTTCACTGTTTTATAATAAAATATAAATTTATTTCGAAGTTACATATTATATTTAAAAAAACTCAAACAATTCCCACTCCCTTAGCTTTCAAGACGACACTTTTAGTATTTAAAATGTTGCGTTGGTATAGCATAGTCACAAGGAGGGTGGAATGTCACTATCCTGGTCTATCCACTAGGTATTCTTATCTTATTGTAAGTTCTTCTATAAGACAGTTTACTAGGCCTATTAGTGACAAAATTAAGAATTGGCGTAGTGATATCAAAACTACACGAGATACGTGAAAATAGTTAACTACAAAGTTGTAAAGGAAAATTCCTTTGGTACGAAAACACACTTTGAGTTCATAAATGCTAAATATAGAACACATTAAATGTTTATTTGTTTGTTCGAAATTCCATGTTATAAAGAGAAAAGAACGGGTTGTCAATCGATGTTCAATCTGCTCCCCATCAACTGCTATCCACAACTAAACTCTTGATTTAATCTTGATTTAACACATTTCGAAGCATATCAGATGATATGACTAGGGTTCTATTAGTATTTAAAGGTGTTTTTTTTCGCACTAAATCAATACTGCTCTATAACTTTGCAATTGACTATCGGCTCGTATCTTGCATATTTTTTATATCTGTACGCTAACCCCTAATTTTAACGCTAGGATGTGCTGTAAACAGTCTCGCAAAATCCTTAGACACATATTTTGCTCTACAGCTGCTGGCGTTCAAATGTTATGAAGTGATTACCACATAGCACAAAACGTAAGGGGTATTTATGAACATTGTTTTGTAGGTGCTTGAAAAAGAGATGGAGCACAAGTTTATTGATATTCTTTTAGAGTAATTATAACTTAACAATTATTAATTAATAACAACGGCTTACCTTGATTTTATTTGGTAAAAACGAAGAATAATCCAAGGCACTACAAAATTGTATATCACTTTGGACTGTTCGGAAATTCGATAAGCACGAGAAAATATCAACCGCGAAACAGAAACAGCGGGAAAGTTCTCATTCTGTCAACAGGGATGAAAAACTTTGATTTCCATTGCCTGGTACTATCATCTATTCTCACACGATTCTGAGTGGCGCGTGTTCTGAATTACCCCATGTTCATAATTACTCCAATTGTCCATACCAATCAATTTGGCATGGGGTTTTCTATTAAGTGGTGGGCATAAAGTAAGCTTTGAGTGATGTCGGCGTGTTAAAACGTAATCACTTTTTTAAGTTATTAATGGTAATATCCAAATTTAAAAAATATTTTATTCTGCATTTAAATTTATGCTGACACGTCCTTTGGATTATAAGTTTTGAAGTTAAAACAATTCAAAATTTTATCCGCTAATGTTAAACTTATTTTATACATATATTTTAATTTTTCTCAAACTAATATTCCTATGATGTTGGTTTTTATGAACGTTTAACAAAAAAAGGAAATATGATTATCTTAATCGTGTAATTTCCAAATTTGGCTGACATGAGAATAAGTTATGAAATTAATGTTTGAAAAAATATATAAGCTATATATAATATATAATATATAATATTTATAAGCTATAACTACTTTAACAAAAATCGATTTTTAGAGACTTCTAATATGAGTATAAAAAATTTCAGATAATTCCACCAAGCAATTTTTAAGTTAATATTAAAAAACTGAACTGCAATTTGACTGATCGTATATTCACCGAAAATGAATTATAACACTTATAATATTTCATACTCAAAACTGTATTGATTATAACCGTACTTCATATTTAAATTTGTATTCAATCTGAACCTTATACAATAACGGATTTCACTTTTTAGATAATCCCCTTAATAATTTTAAATATTGAGTATCCTCGGAACTAAGCATATAAACTTCTTCAAAATCTGTATTTATGCTTATTAAAGGGTGTAGAAATTTTTATTGTGAAACATTTTGGGATACTATTGAAAAAATTAATGCTTGTGTTCATTTTAACATAGCATCCTAAGAATTTTTTTTATACTGCCGATTAAAAGAAAAATTATTCCTAACTGAATGGGTTCAGCTTTATTTTATTTCATTCATTTGTGGTGGAATTCGTAGAGGGTATATATACACTATATTTCCAATGATGACCGGTCACTTGCGATTTTAGACGTTTTGTTAAATATCTGGAAAGGTACATGAGGAATTGTCCTGAAACTTCAGGAGTGTAAACTACATGATAGACGTCATATATTTCCGCGAAGATTTTTCCCCGAAACCCCATAAGGGGCCGTCAACAAATTGAAGAAAAACGAATATCTTTTGGATAACCCTGTAAAAACTAATATTGCAAAACATTCAAACTGTAGATTATGATTAAGTAGCTTATTGTAATAATTTGGGTTCATTTTTATAAAGATAGCATGTATACTCGAAGAGAAATTCAGGTTTTTATAAAAACAGTCCCAAATTTTACTAAGTTTTTTTATTATAATTTGCAGAGTTTTTAATATAAAAACAAGTTATTATTAGAAACTATGACAAACAAAATTGTGCATAATACCCTGTAATCAGAATTAAAAAATAATAAAAATTGTATGAAAAATGAGCAGGTTCACTAAATATTGTTTCACTGCGCATGCGCGAGTTCAATCAAAATATACTGTGCATAATATATTAGCTAAACGTATAGACCAACTTTTATGAAAGTCTCAAAAACATAGCTTGAAAATTCTGATAGTAATCGTCGATAGAATAAGCTGGAAATTCGCTGTTCCCAAAAGGAAGCAAAAAGATGAGGAGTTGTATCAAATATAGAATGACAGACACTTCATTCTTATTATGTCAACTGACATAAGCTAGTACATTTGAATATCCAAAATATATTCGTTTTTCTTCAGTTTGTTGACGGCCCCTTATGGGGTTTCGGGAAAAAATCTTCGCGGTAATATATGACGTCTGGCATGTTGTTTACACTCCTGAAGTTTCAGGACAATTCCTCATGTATCTTTCCAGATATTAAACAAAACGTCTAAAATCGCAAGTGACCGGTCATCATTGGAAATATAGTGTATATATATATATATATATATATATACAATTTCAACAACATTGCATTAAAGCCGATTAATCTTTGTTCTTTAATGCAACTTTTTAAAAAGCTCTACATTTTATAATGCATTTTTAATTTAATATAGGATAAAACCCCCAGTTATTGACACCTAAACAGTAATTGACTTTTCAGTAAAAATCTAACTCAAATAAGCATTTTGTTGTAACATTCTGAAAAGTAATGTAATCTACTTGTAAATGAGACACTTAGTTTTATTTTGGAGTCAATTTATTCACCACTAGAAGGCCAAGAACATATTCAATAAGGAAGAAACTTTTGAAAATACTACAAAAAGTGAGATTTTGAAGCAAACATCTTAATTCTAAAATTAAGGAAGTGTTCTTTAATCTATTTGTAATGCAACCATCCTAAAGTTTTTCTTAAAGTTATGCTAGTAGAAATTAGTTTAAAGATGCTTATGATATATTAGGATCAGATATAGTGTTTATAGTTATTTAATTTAGCTTAATGTTGGGTGCCAGTTATTTGTTCCTAGAATTTCCTTTTACCAGTCTCTGACAGAGGTGTTACTTATTGGTTATATTAAAGAAAGTTGAAATCTATCATGTGAACTGTTTAAAAATGCATAATAATAAATTAAATTTATCTCGTAGTAAACACCATTAAAATTTAAGTTGATTTTCCAGTGTTTGGCAGCAGATGTCAGTTACTGGTTCATAAATATTAGTTATTTGATATCTGCATTTTTAATAATGCAGTACTAAATATTACTGCTATATACACTTACTATATACTCTACATTACTAATAATTCATTACAGCTTACTAAATCCCACTTTTTATAATAAGTAGTAAATATATTTTGTTTTTAAAATAAAGAATAAAGCTTTTTAAAGCATTTTAATCTTTTAAAATAAAGTGTCAGACACTGCTTCACTTTGTGTCAGGTACTGGTGTTTCAAAATAGGAATGGTGTCAGTTACTGGAGTTTTTGACCATATTTATGAATAAAATTAATTTTTAATAATAAAATGTATAATTTTTCAAAATGTTGCCAACAATATCTTTAAATGTATCGCTACTATCCTTTCAAAGACAAAGGTAAGTATGAAATAGATTTAAATTTTTGTAATAGTGATTTGAACAAGAAAGAATACTTAAACTGTCTGTTACTGGGTATTTCACCTTAGAATGAATGTTTTTAAATTATTTCAGAAACAATGCTAACATTTTCCATGGCGGATTCTTTTTAACACATTTCTTTCAGAATTTATACTAGTCAATTTCTACCTGTGACAAAATTACACTGAGTTTGTTAAAAATACATGCTATGAGTTTGATTCATTTTAAAAACAAAATTGTTCGTATTCTAAAGAAATATATATTTAACTTATATAACTCCCTATTTTTCTAAGAGCAAGTGTGAACAAATCTTGTCTCTGTTTCCTCAGTTTAATTTTTATCTGAAACATATTTTTCTTAACTGTTGTAGAAATAGGGATATGTCGTTTTCCTAAGAGGTTTATATTATGTGAAAAGATAAAAGAAAAAGCCCAATCATACGAAATGATAGTAGATAAAAAGAAGAAAAATAATAACAGTTTCGGAAGAAACTGCGAACAGTGTAAGAGATCATTGCTCTAAGTGATTGAAAACCCTTGATAGTACAGACATGTAGATAAAATTGTGCGATAAATGGGAGATTTGTTACAGTCCATGAGGAGGATATGTGTGAGGCTGATGTTTATTGAAAGTTATTCCCGTTCACATGTCACATCCTTGCAACCAATAACTATAAATGTTCACTTGGGTGAAGTAGAAGAGACGGAAGAGAAACATAATGATATCTATCAAAAGTAAATCAGGCCTCTGTATAATATTTCAGATAATGTATTGTAGTAATTGGAGAAAAAAAATAGAATTAGAGAAAAGATTTTTCTTTCAATTAATAAGTGATGTGAGAATGCAATAAAAAAAATAATTTCAAGATTTGGGAAATTTATAAAAACAAATTAAAAATTCGTAAAACTGTAACATGTGAAAAAAATATCATATTTGATCTTATATATCATAATTGTTTAAACGATTTTTTTTTTTTTTTGAAAATCATGTGTAGATAACCTCTAAGCAAACATTAAAGAATTAAATTTTTAGATGTTATTACTAGTCGATTTGTATTGGTCACATTTTTATATAATGATTTGTGGAATCGTTAGTGTGGGTTAGAGCGTTTTCCCCTCCCAATGAAAATAGTATACAGAATAACCATTTAACAACAAGACATAAAATTGCAGGAAATGGAAAATCACTCTTACATTACTGCTTCTATAAAAAATATTTTCTTTTTATACAGAAAAAATAAAATTTTTTAAATATTGTTAAGTTTATTTTTTTAATAGAAATAAACTTTTATTGCTTTAATGAAGAGCGCAATAACTTTGAAGGTATGTACCAAAAGACCCCTTATTTAGACATCTTACACATCAGAAGAAAAAAGCCGGTTATGAAAATTTATGATTTTTTTATAAATATATAGAATGTAGTATTGTTTTATTTGGGATAAATAAAGATCTCTTCAAGAATTCGTAAGATATTTTTTTTAAATTTTACAAAACAAGTTGAGACTAGGTAATAACAATATACCATTATAAATTTCATAAATTTCGAAACAATTTACTAATTCAAAATTTTGTGGCATGAATGAAGAATATTATCAAGTATTTCCCGTTCGCTTCCAATATGTTCGAAGTGGCTTTATGTACAAAAAGTCACCATACCTGAGGAACTTTTAAACAATGATTAATCGAAACTAATTTATAAAATGGAAGTGTATGTCTATGATTTTCTGAAAAACACCTATTTATAAGTACATTCGAGTATTCAAACAATGCATAGTAAAAACAAACATTTAAAAAAAATGTTAGTTTGTTTATATGTTTGCTTGTCCAGAATAGGCTCCAAAACGGTTAGATAACAAACACTAAACTTATCAAGGACAGATAGAGATTTTTTCTGGATACAATAATCAGTTTGTTCCATCCCTATACGTAAAATAGTTTTTGAGATAACAGGACAAAACGGGGAGAATCAATTAATATGCCGTTCATTCGATACTAAAACTTAGAAAAATAATTGATCATTTTTATAAAATCTTAAGCGGATTGAAAGGTCTAATTAAATTTTATAAATGAAAAGAATTAAATTTTTTAAACTAAAAAAATCAAAAGATCTTTTAAAATAGAAATGCAACATATCAGGTTCCTACGCAGTAATACCACCTTTTCTGAAAGAAACACGTTTATAGTCTGTTTCATATTGCAAAGTAAATAAATAAATAAATAACAATAATAATAATAAAAAGGAACAGTTTTAAATTTAATATAAAATAATAACACAGGCCTGCAAAATGGTACTTTTTAGCTCACAGGCTATCAAAGCCTGAGAGCTTATGTGCCCGCCGGTTCTGTATGTACGTACGTACATATGTATGTATGTATGTATGTACGTAACGCGATAACTCTTGATAGAACTAACCGTTTTACTTTAAATTTTGTTTATAGGTTCCGTGTGATAAGGCGCTTCCCTGATTAGTTTTGGAGGTTCATTGGTTAAACATAAAGGGGGGAAACGGGGGGCTAACCCCCCATAAATTAGATAGATGGGTTTTTCATGCAGAATTATCCCATATTCTTCAAATTTTGTATATAGGTTCATTTTGATAATGTGCTTCTGTCAATAGTTTTGGGTGTTCATTGGTTAAGTATAAAGGGGGAAAGAGGGGATAACCCACCCCAAATTTAGATAAATGAGTTTTTCATGCAGAGTTATCCGATTTTCTTCAAATTTTGTATATAGGTTCATTGTGATAATGCGCTTCTCTGAATAGTTTTGGGGGTTCATTGGTTAAGTATAAAGGGGGAAAGGGGGTGCTAATTCCCCTTAATTTAGATAAATGGGTTTTTCATGCAGAATTATCCCATTTTCTTCAAATTTTGTATATAGGTTCATTTTGATAATGCGCTTCTGTCAATCGTTTTGGGGGTTCATTGGTTAAGTGTAAAGGGGGAAAGGGGGGGATAACCCCCCTAATTTAGATAAATGGGTTTTTCACGCAGAATTATCCGATTTTCTTCAAATTTTGTATATAGGTTCATTGTGATAATGCGCTTCTCTTAATAGTTTTGGGGGTTCATTGGTTAAGTATAAAGGGGTAAAGGGGGGCTAATCCCCCTTAATTTAGATAAATGGGGTTTTCATGCAGAATTATCCGATTTTCTTAAAATTTTGTATATATATTCATAGTATTTAGAGACTTCCCTGATTAGTTTAAGGGGGTTCATTAGTTAACTATGAGGGGGGTAACGGGGGGATGACCCCACCTTAATATATTGTTGATTTCTTTATTTTTCGAGGGGCATATTGAGATAAGAGTATAATATACAATTAGTGTGAATAGCCTGTGAGCTCAATGCCCTCAGTTTAACTGGGCAGTTTTCTTTTTATTTAATTTTTCTGCATTGTTTTATGTTTACCAATATTTTTCGATGTGCTGAATAAACAAGAGTTGAGATTGTTCTTTATAACTGAATGCTTTGTCACAAACTGAATATGAAAGTATAGGAAAATCATAGGGAAAATATACTAAAATATTATTTTTAATCCATACTACCCATTTACAGACATTAAAAACAATTTTCACATATAGAACTTATATAGATGTTATTTACAAAGATATGCTTAACTTTCTTCCAAATAGAAGTCAGTCATTTAAAACCGTTCATATGTGTCTAAAAAATATTTTCACCCACCTTCCTTGGCATCTTCAGTTTACTGATCTTCCTCATCGGCTCTTGATTTTATTCTAGCTTTCCTGGTCCTTTCAAAATTTAGAAGATGGGACCATCTCATGTATATTGTAGCGTGCATTACATCATTGCAAATCTCTGATTTTTCTGCATCTATTTCAATAGCTTCACGCACTATAATTTAAAAATTTATTTCCAAATATGTAAAAGCAGTTTATTCACGTACATGATAAAAGCATAGTTTTATTCCAAAATCTGGTGGGAATATGCCATTTATGAATAAAAAAATATAAAAATACTGCATAACTTTCCGGATCACCTAATGTATAAGATTTGTTTCAATAGGATTCTTAAAAGCTTATTAATAGTCATATTAATGGTTTTTTATAGTTGCTATGTCTTATGGATTTTCAGCTTATGTGACAGAGCTCGTCGAAAGGAATCATACGAGATTTTTGCGCGCATGCGCGGAAACTAGACCGGTGTGAGAGACGGTGTTCTCATTTTAAAAGAAAAATCCAAGTATGCATGCGCAAAGAAAGCAAAGTGTGAGCAAAACGTTGTTGCATTTCAATTTTTTTTTTTTTTAATTTTGGGCTAAAAATAAGAGTTTTTTCAATTGAACCACCCTAAATTGTGTACCGTAAGTTTGACTTTTTTTTATTTTGATGTCAAATTTGAACATCAAAATTTTGGCATTTTGATGACATTTTTAGCGAAAATGTCAAAAAAATCTGGCGAATTTTGTTTTCAGAAAATGTGATAGTTTGTAGAGTAAAAGGTACGGTTAAATTCTTATTCAGTTTTGAAATTTTAGTCATTCGGACAGAAATGGAACAAAAATGCCTAACCAAGTTTTGACGCACGAGCAACAATTTTTTATCGTCTTGAAATACGATTTTTCTGGTGGATTATCTTCTTCATTGTATACTCTTTATGAAAAAAACTTATTGAAAACAGAGTGCACCAACATCGTAAACGATAAACAATTTAATCGTCAAGTTTAAGGAGACAGAAGGTGTTGCCGATCATAATATAAGGCAAATTTAACCGGAAGACCACGATCTGCGAGGATTACTGAAAATTTCCAGCAAGTAGATGAACGTCTTAATGAAGATCCATGTCTGTCAAGTTTGAGACTTGCTCAAGTGATCGGCATCTGAGGCAAGTGTTCACTGCATCTCAATATGTGCACTGCACCTTTACCCATACAAAATTAAAATTGTGCACAATTTGACTGCAAATACCAAGGAAAAGAGATTTATTTTCGCTGAAAACGTTCTTCGGCTATCGCAAGGTAAATTTCGGCTATCGCGTGGTACAAAATACAGCTTTCAAACATTGGGTTTAATGACGAGGCACACGATCATCTGATCCGGCACATTAATAAGCAAAATTACCGGTACTGGTATAGAGAAAAACATCACGAGTCTCTTGAAAAGCCCCTACATCCACAAAAAACGACTGTCTGGATAGCCATCGGCTTAAAAGGAGCATTAGCAGCAAACTTTTTCAGAAACACAATTAATTCAGAAAGGTACTGTTCGACGCTTCAGGAACATGGCATGGAACACTCCCATTAATTGCTTCCATGTTCCGAAAAAGATGAACCATGGTTCATGGAAGATGGACTAGCACCTCATCATTCTCATTAAAGCCATGACATCATTGAAGTACACTTTTATGACAGAGTTGTCTGTCTGAGTTTCTTAAGTCGATATGGAAGTGATGTTCAGTGGTCACAATATTTCCCTGACCTCAATCCATGTGATTATTTCCTCTGGGGATATCTGAAGAAAAAATTATATCGAAATGCTCCGGCAAAGCTCAATGAATCAGAACAAGCAATTCAAGAAGTGCGAGAATCTCCGCACAGCCACTTTTCTTGAGAGGTTATTAGAAGTTTCAAGAGAATGCTAAAAAAGTTTGTTGACATGAGAGGTGAATGTATCAAAACATTTTTATAATGATATGCACATTCCAAGCTTCATTTTGACATTAAAATTTCGAATATAAATCGACTACAAATAAAGTTTCTGACTAAAATCCGGGAATGATTCTTTTTAAGGACCAGGCATATCTAAATTCAAAACCACATTACTTCATAATTCAAAACGAATCAACGAATATTTTTTACCTGTTTATCAATTATGCCATTTATCTTTATTAATTTTTATGTTCTTTATAAAATAATAAATCGGTCAAGTGTGAGATTTACTCGCGCTCAAAGGGTTCCGTTCATTAAATTTATTAATTACTAACTACAAAATATCGTTACTAACTTCAAAAATCGTTTCTAAAACAATAGTAACACTTTGTAAAAAACTGTACAACGTAGGGTTGCATATAGTTATATATACTAGCAAAGTATATATGGTTATAATGAACATTCAGAGAGATATCAACCCTAAATCGTAACAATTATCGACATTCTGTATAACTTTATTAAAATCTGATAAAATCTGTTTATGGTGACTAAAAAATTCAATGAATAATGCCACATCGCACTAGGATGTTGTGAATATATTGTCAATAATGGTGTTTTCCCTGTTAGTAGATTATTGAATGAATGAATTCAAGAGTTTAAAAATATTCCGATAGTTAATTTCTAGTTTTGTTTCTGAAGTTGACATTGAAGTGACCTGAGAAAATTAGATTTTGCCATACCTCGACATACCTAGTAATTTCTAAGAGATAGGAATTTTGTAGAACGCAAGACATTTGAAATGAAAACCCAACAAAATCTTAATATAAAAGTAGATGGTTAAACAAAGTATCAGAACTGTTCAAAGAAAATATACTCGTATACGTAAAACAATATCACATGTCACAATTGAATTCTATTTGGATGAAAAACGAGGAATATTTCTCACTATAAGACAAAGACCGTGTACAAAATTTAAACTTGGCTGAGTGCCAACAACTCTTCGGAAAAAGGTTGCATAGTTGCTCACGAGAAGTGAACTGTCAATCATATTTGAAGTAACAGTAGACAATTTTAAGAGAATTTTGAAAACAAAAAGAAGTTTTCTGACTTACTTTTAAACATAAAATCATGATACTTGTAAGCTTGATTAGTGAAATGTTTTGTAATCGAAAAGGCCTTTCATTATAAATGAATTACATATTGAGTTCCAAGTGATTGTTTTCTCAAAACTATAGATTATTATTGTCTTGGAATTATTCGCTAAAATATTTTATTATAAATTACATCAATAATTGAATTCAATTGGAATGAAATACTTTGATTCTTTATCACTATGATTTGCCTTACCTAAAACAAAGTCCTTGTAATAAGTTTAAACTTGCCATTGTACCAGGTCGGAAAATTGCAGCGTCACCCTGGTCAGTGTCGCGTACTTCTAGACAGGTTTTTAATTAGTATCTCAGATAAATACTAACAATTACTTTCGAAAATCATTATCAACAATCCTTGAATGATTCTGTGACGACAGGTACCTAGAGCGCCTGTGAACCCCCCCCCCCCCCTCCAAGCACCTGAAAAGTAAAGTTTGTATGTAGCGAAAATATGCGATTTTTTCAAAAACTATGTGACGATCTATCTATGTGACGAAAAACAATCTTACGAGATCTTTCGAACGATACCAAACAAGATAGACAAAAAAAAATTTCAAGTAAATTAATTAATTTTCAGGTAATTACCGATAATATTATTCGAAAATCCTTACTAACAATATTTGGACGATTCTTTGTCGATAGGTACCTCGAGCGCCCTTCAAGTACCACGCTGAGTAGCCGCAAAGTACAGTTTGTGTGTAACGGAGAAATGCAATTTTCTCAAAATCTATGTGACCTAGTATAACTGCTGTAGTTTTCCTGCAAGGTTTAATTAAAGTCCTACTACCACTTATTATTTCACAATTTATTTTCTGCAGATTTTGAAATAGAGGGGTAGGAACATATTTTTGCAGTGCATTTTCGACGATATCTTTGAAAATATAATACCCAAAATTCAAACAAATATATTTTTGAGTTCGGTGTTACAAAATCTTTCACACGACACCCCGCACGACATATCAATAGAAAATTTTGTTTTTCAAGTAACTTAAGTAGCCCCTTAATTGTTTCCTAAAATATTTGTGAATGTCTAATAATGCAGAAATATGTGGGTCAGAAGCTTTTAAAATTCTCCTAAGTCTAGCTTTTCACATTCCACTGTTTACGAGAAAAACTGCTCTGACAGACGGACAGGCAGGCACACGAGTGATCTTATAATGAAATAATGCTTTTGCTTTTTAAGTACGGAACCCTAAAAACTACAAAATAAACGAAATATATGTCCTATTTTACGCATGATAAATTCTAATTAATACTTAATCATGTTCTGGTGTTATTACTTAGCTATATATCTATTCTAATATATAAAATTTGAGCGTCTGTCTGTGAATTTCAAAAAAAAATATCCATTTCTAAGATCATTCGACTACTAAACGACGTATAGTCAAAATTAACATTACAAAAGCTGATGTGTATCTGTCTGTTTTTCCGCAATAGGCTCAGAAACGGTAGCATAACAAACAGTAAACTTATCAGGTGAAGATATAGAATGTCCCTGGTTACACAAGAAAAAAAAACAAGTTTTCTTAATCTGGGAAAATATAATATACCCTCGAACGTAAATAAAATATAACCACGAATGAAAATATAACATAACCTATTCCGAGTTACCCATGAATACGATAATCGTTCCTTCTTCTTGGAAATCGCAGAAACCAATAGATTTCCCAGATTTAAAGAAGCATTTATAAAAGCTAAGTTTCTTATGTTGCCCATAAATTTCGGAAACGTTTCAGAGTAACTCTTAGTCGATTTATCCGTTTTCTAAACCCGAAATATATGTTTTTTGTTTGCTATCAATTCTCAAGTAAACATTTTGATGTTAAACAAACATGTTTAACAGATAAACATGCTGAATTAACATATTTACATTGACATTAAAATTAACATTATTTCGCTACTCTTTCATGTATACATTCAGTTACGTTGCTGAAAATGTTTACTGAAGAATTGATAGCATCCGATAAAACGATATTCCTGTTTGATAAAACTGATTAATATACTATAAAAGCTACTCGGAAACGTTCAGGAACATTATAGGCGTAAAATTGTTTTAATAAATTCTTCTTTAAATCTCGAATATCTGTAAGTTGCTGAGTTTTATTAAAATAAAAGAAGGCTTCTAGGGATCAATGGTAACTCGGGAGAGGTAATATTATATTCTCGTTTGTAGTTATCGTATATTTTCGTAGAAGAAGAAACATTTTCTTTTTTTGCAGTGCACAATCTGCAGTTTGTCTCATTCCAATAGCTAATATTGTTTTAGAGAAAACAGAGGAAAACACGAGAATTAACCAATCTTTTAATATTCAAAAACCAGGGAAATGATTAATCAATTTTAAGGAATATCAGGGATATTGAAAGACCGAATTATTATATAGAAATAATAATAAATACGTTTTTAGCTTATGACGTATACGTTTTAATTGATATATATTTTTCCACACACACACGGAAGAATTTTTAAAATGCAAATGGAATACAACGGAATAACGTTAAGAAAATATTTATTAATTCCTGTGCGATAAATGATTTTTTGAAAATAGTTTCTATTAAAATGGCATTATCCATATAAATTATTTGTAAATTATATAAATTATCCAAGACCGGCTGTAGAGATTTGAGCCAAAATCCTTAAAGATTTTTTCAATGCAGTGATGGAAAAGTGGCGCACCATGGTGCGCCACTGTTCTATCACTGTCAATGGAATAAACTGTAGTTAACGGGCTTTCTCCGTAAAAATACGCAAGTATTTCAAAATTATATTTTCATGACGTACATATCGAAAATTTCACTATTTTGCTTGGTAGAGGGGCATTTCCGGTAAAATTATATAGTAATCAGAGGTGGCTCGTCAGGGGGTTCACAATCACTTTATCACCACAAGTTTGTTTATATTAAATTTGAGCCAGTAAATTCATGGAATGTTCTACGATTAGACAAGCAGAAATTTAATTAATTAAAATACTGGTAGTAAAGTGATTGTGAACCTCCTGACGAGCAGAAATCGACTGTAATTGTCGTGAATTTACATTTTTTTTACAGTGATACTAAATAGGTATTAAATATTAAACAATATTAACAATAAATATATAGCTATATTTTTTTAATGAAAAAAGAACAAATTTCAAAGACTACATATGAATCCAAATCCCGTGTAATATTTTCAGACGCAGATATATCTCACAGATGAATAGGCCAGATATTACATTAACTTTTTGATATGCTAACTTAAAGAAGTATCGGTTCCATTTAAGGAGAAATATGGCCATATAATATGCCTACCGATAGAAAATATTGCCTGCGAAATATGTGATAACAAATGAACTTTTTATTCTGAATGCTTATCTCAAAATTTGGAAACAGCAATCAAAAGCTCCATATTTCATTTTTGACAAGATGTCTTACAGGAAAGAAAGAGAGATAGCGTCTTAAGTTTTTCAGCCTTTTCAACCAATATCTATCAAAGATAAAATTGTAAAAGGGATTTTTCTCATTCAGGTTTTAAGCTTGTTTACAAATTGCCATTGCATTTATTTTAATGGTTTTTCCTCTTTGATAACGTTATTGCTTTTACTTTTTCAAATAAATAGCATAGATTTTATTGGATTCCCTTTATTTACGATTTTGCATTTATATATTTGTTTATTTGTACGATATATCCCAAGATGTTATACTAACATTGACCATTAATACAGGTGCATTTATTGTTTATATGTATTAAGTTTTATTATGACATATAACACTTAGTATACACTATGTATATTTTTTGGAGGAAACATCAAATTTTATAACATAATTTATGCTAAAAAACACATTTCATTGCAATAGTGTTGCATTATTTCTACTGCAAATTTATTTGTTATATGAATTTGCAGTAATATAGAAATGTAAGGAATTGTAGTCTTACCAGTAGATAACAACACATTGGAGAGCAACGTGTTTTAATGTAAGTAGTACTAGTTAATGTATCAATCAATAAAGTAAAATAATAAAGTGACAAATACAATGTATGGCTAAAAATTTTAATGCTCTATAAAATATAACAATCATTATTCTTTAACAATGACAATATTACGGATGGAAAAATATTGGATATTTAAATCAGGACAATTGGTAAATACGTCTTGATAGATTGGAATATGTTTCTTTTTATTTTTTTGGAGATGACATTTGATATTTATCTATTTTCGGAAGAAACATCGTTGTTTTATAATATGAATTACAATGTTATCTCAATTATAAATTTCCATCATAAAATTAACGACTTTTGTAATGCAGTAGGAAACAACTGAAATTGTATTTGTGATTTAAAAAATCGCTATCTCGATGAACAATCATACATTTTCAATAGCAATAATAAAGGATTTTGAGAAGCGTTATGTGGAACAATATTTTATATCATTGCTTTTGCTGTATTCATTTTAGAAATTAAGCTAAAAAAATAGGAATTTTAAATGAAATGCGTAATCTAAAAACTATTATTTTTTGAAAAAAAAAACAACAACTTTAAAATGACATTTTTTTGCGTTCTTTTATCCTATTAACTAGCAAGCTACGCCCGCTACGCTGGTCAATTTCTTTTAACGAACCTTTAATCCAACAAAATATTGACATTTCATAAATAACTTTTATATTTTAACAGAATAATAAGGCTACTATAATTTGTGACTCGTGCTATAGCCAATATACACGTCAGGACACGTCGCCCTTATCATTATCTTTTTACGCATGAAGGTTTCGCTATGGTACTAAATTGGAAAATATGGTAATTTTTAAAATTCAATATTTGAAAAACGGCATAATCATTAGATTTTAAATTTATATCAAGAAAAATACAATTTTTTACCTTTCAAACGCAGTTTGTCTAACAATTTTCTGACAAATACTTTTTGAGCTATCATTTTTTTCAGTAACTTCAAATGTTTCATTTTCCGAGATTAATCTGTTGCAACAATTAGCGAAAAACCCAGTCGTCAGCAACGCATAGTTTTTTATTAAAGAGGCTGTTGGAGCAGGGATTATCACCACTAATTTGCCACCATCACTTTTGAAATCGGTTCCGTGGTTCCAGAGATTCCATAAAAAATTGTAATTTAGAATGACTTCAGAACGCTTTTCGCTCATTTCACCCATTTAAATTTCGATTTTTTTTAAAATTTATTCTTAGAGAGCATTTACATCTTATAAGTAACTACAATGCTAAATTTCAAATTTCTTGCCCCTTCAGTATAAAAAAGTCTCAATTTTCGATCATTTTTCGATCATGCACCCCATTGATGTTAGTGGCACTGACATAAAATATAGCCAATGTTGGAGTAGGGATTGTCCCCATCAATTTGCCACCATTACTTTTGAAATCGGTTCTGTAGTTCCAGAGATTTCATAGAAATTGTAATTTAGACTGTTTTTAGAACTCTTTTCGCTCATTTCACCCTTTTAAATTTCAATTTCTTTTTTATTTTGTTCTTAGAGAGCATTTACATCTTATAACTAACTACAATGACAAATTTCAAATTTCTAGCTCCTTCAGTATAAAAAATGAAAATAAAACTACCCAGTTAAACTGAGGGCATTGAGTTCACAGGCTATTCACACTAATAGTATATTATACTCTTATTTCAAAGAATTTGAAATAAGCCCATTGAAAAATAAAAAAATAAACAATATATAAAGGGGGGGGTCATCCCCCCGTTACCACCCTCATAGTTAACTAATGAACCCCTTAAACTAATCAGGTAAATCTCTAATTACAATGAATATATATACAAAAAATTTGAAGAAAATCGGATAATTCTGCATGAAAAACCCATTTATATAAATTAAGGCGGGATTAGCCCCCTCCGTTCCCCCCCTTTATCCTTAACCAATCAATCCCGAAAACCAATCAGGGAAATGTCTTAACCCAATGAACCTATCAACAAATTTTGAAGCAAATGGGATAATTCTGCATGAAAAACCAATTTATATAAATTAAGGGGGGAATTAGCAACACGTTCCCCCCCCTTATACTTAACCAATCAATCGCGAAAACTAATCAGGGAAGTGCCTTAACACAGTGAACCTATAAACAAAATTTGAAGGAAAACGGAATAATTCTGCATGAAAAACCCATTTATATAAAATAAGGGGGGATTAGCCCTCCGTTCCCCCCTTTATACTTAACCAATCAATCCCGAAAACTAATCAGGGATGCGCCTTAACACAGTGAACCTATAAATAAAATTTGAAGGAAATGGGATAATTCTGCAAGAAAAACCCATTTATATAAATTAAGGGGGTATTAGCCCCCCGTTCCCCCCCCCCCTTTATACTTAATCAATCAATCCCGAAAACTAATCAGGGAAGCGTCTTAACCCAATGAACCTATAAACAAATTTTGAAACAAATAGAATAATTCTGCATGAAAAACCCATTTATATAAATTAAGGGGGGGATTATCCCCCTTTCCCCCCCCCTTCATACTTAACCAATCAATCCCGAAAAACTAATCAGGGAAGCGCCTTAACACAGTGAACCTATAAACAAAATTTGAAGGAAAACGGAATAATTCTGCATGAAAAACCCATTTATATAAAATAAGGGGGGATTAGCCCTCCGTTCCCCCCTTTATACTTAACCAATCAATCCCGAAAACTAATCAGGGATGCGCCTTAACACAGTGAACCTATAAATAAAATTTGAAGGAAATGGGATAATTCTGCAAGAAAAACCCATTTATATAAATTAAGGGGGGTATTAGCCACCCGCTCCCCCCCCCTTTATACTTAATCAATCAATCCCGAAAACTAATCAGGGAAGCGTCTTAACCCAATGAACCTATAAACAAATTTTGAAACAAATAGAATAATTCTGCATGAAAAACCCATTTATATAAATTAAGGGGAGATTATCCCCCTTTCCCCCCCCCCTTCATACTTAACCAATCAATCCCGAAAAACTAATCAGGGAAGCGCCTTAACACAGTGAACCTATAAACAAAATTTGAAGGAAAACGGAATAATTCTGCATGAAAATCCCATTTATATAAATTAAGGGGGTATTAGCCCCTCGTTCCCCCCTTTATACTTAATCAATCAATCCCGAAAACTAATCAGGGAAGCGTCTTAACCCAATGAACCTATAAACAAATTTTGATGCAAATATTATAATTCTGCATGAAAAACCCATTTATATAAATTAAGGGGGGGATTATCCCCCCGTTCCCCCCCTTTATACTTAACCAATCAATCCCGAAAAGTAATCAGGGAAGCGTCTTAACCCAATGAACCTATAAACAAAATTTGAAGGAAAACGGAATAATTCTGCATGAAAAACCCATTTATATAAATTAAGGGGGGATTAGCCCTTCGAGCCCCCCCTCTTTATACTTAACTAATCAATCCCGAATACTAATCAGGGAAGCGCCTTAACTCAGTGAACCTATAAACAAAATTTGAAGGAAAACGGAATAATTCTGCATGGAAAACCCATTTATGTAAATTAAGCGAGGGGGAATTAGCCCCTTGTTCCCCCCTTTATACTGAACCAATCAATCCCGAAAACTAATCAGGGAAGCGCCTTAACACAGTGAACCTATAGACAAAATTTGAAGGAAAACGGAATAATTCTGCATGAAAAACCCATTTATATAAATTAAGGGGGGATTAGCCCCCCGAGCCCCCCCTCTTTATACTTAACTAATCAATCCCGAAAACTAATCAGGGAAGCGCCTTAACTCAGTGAACCTATAAACAAAATTTGAAGGAAAACGGAATAATTCTGCATGAAAAACCCATTTATATATATTAAGGGGGGTATTAGCCCCCCCGTTCCCCCCTTTATACTTAATCAATCAATCCCGAAAACTAATCAGGGGAGCGTCTTAACCCAATGAACCTATAAACAAATTTTGAAGCAAATAGAATAATTCTGCATGAAAAACCCATTTATATAAATTAAGGGGGGATTATCCCCCCTTTCCCCCCTTTTCCCCCCTTCATACTTAACCAATCAATCCCAAAAAACTAATCAGGGAAGCGCCTTAACACAGTGAACCTAAAAACAAAATTTGAAGGAAAACGGAATAATTCTGCATGAAAATCCCATTTATATAAATTAAGGGGGGGATTAGTTCCCCGTTCCCCCCCTTTATACTTAATCAATCAATCCCGAAAACTAATCAGGGGAGCGTCTTAACCCAATGAACCTATAAACAAATTTTGAAGCAAATAGAATAATTCTGCATGAAAAACCCATTTATATAAATTAAGGGGGGATTATCCCCGCTTTCCCCCCTTTCCCCCCCTTCATACTTAACCAATCAATCCCAAAAAACTAATCAGGGAAGCGCCTTAACACAGTGAACCTATAAACAAAATTTGAAGGAAAACGGAATAATTCTGCATGAAAAACCCATTTATATAAATTAAGGGGGGATTAGCCCTTCGAGCCCCCCCTCTTTATACTTAACTAATCAATCCCGAATACTAATCAGGGAAGCGTCTTAACCCAATGAACCTATAAACAAATTTTGAAGCAAATAGAATAATTCTGCATGAAAAACCCATTTATATAAATTAATGGGGGATTATCCCCCCTTTCCCCCCCTTCATACTTAACCAATCAATCCCGAAAAACTAAACAGGGAAGCGCCTTAACACAGTGAACCTATAAACAAAATTTGAAGGAAAACGGAATAATTCTGCATGAAAAACCCATTTATATAAATTAAGGGGGGATTATCCCCCCGTTCCCCCCTTTTATACTTAACCAATCAATCCCGAAAACTAATCAGGGAAGCGCCTTACACAGTGAACCTATAAACAAAATTTGAAGGAAAACGGAATAATTCTGCATGAAAAACCCATTTATATAAATTAAGGGGGGATTAGCCCCCCGAGCCCCCCCTCTTTATACTTAACTAATCAATCCCGAAAACTAATCAGGGAAGCGCCTTAACTCAGTGAACCTATAAACAAAATTTGAATGAAAACGGAATAATTCTGAATGAAAAACCCATTTATATAAATTAAGGGGGGGGTGGGGAATTAGCCCCTTGTTCCCCCCTTTATACTGAACCAATCAATCCCGAAAACTAATCAGGGATGCGCCTTAACACAGTGAACCTATAAATAAAATTTGAAGGAAATGGGATAATTCTGCAAGAAAACCCCATTTATATAAATTAAGGGGGGTATTAGCCCCCCGTTCCCCCCTTTATACTTAATCAATCAATCCCGAAAACTAATCAGGGGAGCGTCTTATCCCAATGAACCTATAAACAAATTTTGAAGCAAATAGAGTAATTCTGCATGAAAAACCATTTATATAAATTAAGGGGGGATTATCCCCCTTTCCCCCCCCCTTTCCCCCCTTCATACTTAACCAATCAATCCCGAAAAACTAATCAGGGAAGCGTCTTAACACAGTGAACCTAAAAACAAAATTTGAAGGAAAACGGAATAATTCTGCATGAAAATCCCATTTATATAAATTAAGGGGGGTATTATCTCCCCGTTCCCCACTTTGTACTTAATTAATCAATCCCGAAAACTAATCAGGGAAGCGTCTTAACCCAATGAACCTATAAACAAATTTTGAAGCAAATATTATAATTCTGCATGAAAAACCCATTTATATAAATTAAGGGGGATTATCCCCCCTTTCCCCCCCTTCATACTTAACCAATCAATCCCGAAAAACTAATCCGGGAAGCGCCTTAACACAGTGAACCTATAAACAAAATTTGAAGGAAAACAAAATAATTCTGCATGAAAAACCCATTTATATAAATTAAGGGGGTATTAGCCCCCCGTTCCCCCCTTTATACTTAATCAATCAATCCCGAAAAATTATCAGGGAAGCGTCTTAACCCAATGAACCTATAAACAAATTTTGAAGCAAATATTATAATTCTGCATGAAAATCCCATTTATATAAATTAAGGGGGGTATTATCCCCCCGTTCCCCCCCTTTATACTTAACCAATCAATCCCGAAAAGTAATCAGGGAAGCGTCTTAACCCAATGAACCTATAAACAAAATTTGAAGGAAAACGGAATAATTCTGCATGAAAAACCCATTTATATAAATTAAGGGGGGGATTAGCCCCCCGAGCCCCCCCTCTTTATACTTAACTAATCAATCCCGAAAACTACTCAGGGAAGCGCCTTAACTCAGTGAACCAATAAACAAAATTTGAAGGAAAACGGAATAATTCTGCATGAAAAACCCATTTATATAAATTAAGGGGGGGGGGGAATTAGCCCCTTGTTCCCCCCTTTATACTGAACCAATCAATCCCGAAAACTAATCAGGGAAGCGCCTTAACACAGTGAACCTATAAACAAAATTTGAAGGAAAACGGAATAATTCTGCATGAAAAACCCATTTATATAAATTAAGGGGGGGGGGTGAATTAGCCTCTTGTTCCCCCCTTTATACTGAACCAATCAATCCAAAAAACTAATCAGGGAAGCGCCTTAACACAGTGAACCTATAAACAAAATTTGAAGGAAAACGGATATTTCTATGAAGAGTTATCGCATTACGTACGTACTTACATACATACAGAACCGGCTGGCAAGCTCTCAGGGCTTGACAGCCAGTTTGATAGCTAAAAAATCGCAATTTTAGAACGTTTTTTGCTCCTGCACCCCCTGGGGTTAGTGGCGCCGACATAAAATATAGCCTATGTTGGAGCAGGGGTTGTCACCATCAATTTGCCACCATCACTTTTGAAATCGGTTCGGTAGTTCCAGAGATTACCCCCTACACACAAACAAACAAACAATCTTTACTCCTTTATAATATTAGTATAGATAATCATGCTTAAAGCCTGAATAAAGTAATATTTTAAAAGTCAAACCAATCCTTTTGTCATGTTTTAATTTCAAACAAAGAAAAACTATTTAAATCTACGTTTACATAAGAGGCGTTGAGAGCCCGATTGGACTATTCCACATTTAAAAAAATAATTTTGAAGTGTCAAAGCATTGTATGCTATGTCATCTATTGGCTGTATAATGAATTTTATTAATTTTGAAACTATTCAAGTAATAGAGCCAGTTTAACAGATGGTTCAACGTAAATTGAATATACAGTTGCCAGTGCAAGAGTGTCTCAAGTGGCTTTGTGCACTGTGGCACTGCCAACTAAATTACCGCATGGTTGATAAAGAAGCTTGGTCTCGTTTAGTACTGGCAGAACTGGACTAAAAGAGTTCGATAAATATTTGTAAAAATTTTTGAAAGCATTTTTCTCCAAATCACTGGTGGCGATGTTGGTTCACAAAGAAATCACTAAGAAATCAACGACTCGTATAAAAGGTAAAACTTTTATATGTAGATTATATTCATCGGATTAGCTTACACAATTTGAAAGATTTATTTAAAGATGTCAAAGCTGTATTTTAAAAGCATGGGCGAAATTGTAATTCTCAATTTAGCAGTTTATTATGCACTTAAATTATGCCGAATTCAATAAAAAAATTACATAAAATAATAAATATCTTAAAATAAAAATATATATAGAGAGAATGGTTGCTATTTTATCGTCATCCAATAACTTATTGATAAACCATTCAATAGTTAGATGTGTAGTTTATTTTTTTTTAAATTCCAAAACTCTTTCAAATGTTGCTATTCATCATATTAAAGGTAATTTATGTCAAACTAGTTTTTTTAAGTTACGAAATTAAAATTTTTGTACGGTCCCTGGCTCCTATAAGTTATATTTACTTAAACTTTCTTCAATGTGTAACAACAACAAAAAAAAAGATTTATATTTTGTGCGACCAGAACTTAGGTATGATAATTTGAACTATCTGAATTTTCAGAGTCTTCAAGTACTAAGAAATCGTATTCATTTTTTTTATGTAAAGAAACACCATTCCGTATTTTCTGTAAGATTAAAAATAAATATATAAAATAAAGTCGGATTCATTTATAAATCACAGCGTCATCACTTGTTTGCGCATAACATAAATATCCATTCATAAAACGTACTGAATTTATTTCAAATTTTGCATTCTAGAAGAATGCATTCAATTTAAAATTTTACTATAGAGTCATCGCTATTATTTTTGAGTGCGCAATGGAGTTATTTGTAGAACATAATTAGTTTTAAATTATTTTGAATGAAATGGCTAGCACATTAATTGTTCTTATTCTGCAAAACACAAACATCAATTTCCTTTGTGTTGTATTATTATTCAAGTTTTCTCTTACACAAAAATAAAAATTATAAGATGCGGATTCTAACAAAAATATGGTAGATAAAGAAGCAACATTTTGTGGATTCAAAGCTCAATAGAAGAATGCGACAATGAAAGATATGAAACCATTAGACCATATGACATGTGGACAAAAAATAGCGATAGATGTAGCAATAGTAATCGTCTGTGAAGAGATGTATGTTGGTTTTTCTTTTTGGAAATCATCCATTGTTACACATTCTACTGAGCTACAACTATGAAAGCTGAGTCTGCGTGAAGGTAGAAAAGACACAAGTGGAATATAATGCTCCCAGACAAAAGAAGTTCATTGGTCCATATTACTGATAAATGTTCAGAACTACCTTTATGAGAAATATTTTTCTTATCAAAAAAGAGGAGATTTCTATAATAGAAATGAAAGTGATATCAATAAACATATCAAGAAAAAAAAATACATATAAAAGTTCAAAGACGTTTATGTCAAAATTCCTGTAACTGGAAAGTACTTTCTCAATAGATTTTTGTGTGATTTTTTGACTATGTACTACTAACTATTCTTCGCTAACTTTTATAATTTAAATAATAAATCACACTTGGATTAATTTATAACGATGCTTGCTGTTAAATAATGGCAAAATTTTCTGTCAAAATATTTTATTTACTTATAGTAAACACGCTTAACGTTCAAAAATCTCCGTAAAATATTAAAAAGTGTATAGATTGATTTTCTCTGATTTATCAAAAAATCATGTATATATCATCCTAATTCTATTTTAAAATAATAGCATTAGAATTTTGTAATTTGTACACTTCATAATAGGGTCGCATATAATTGCGTATTTTTTATGCATCATGTTAAGATTAAAAGCTTTTCAGTTAAAACATTTCTAGTAGTTGTCTCTTCAATCGGTATTAATTTCTCAAGAAATAAACTTCGTAAACATACTCGTATAGCATTGTTTAAATTGATTATCATATCATATGTCGTTAAAAAATACTTTCAAGAACATAACCAGCCGGCCAATTATAGAAGACAGTGTAACTGATTAAATTGTAGAATCGATTTCAAATTTTGTATATAATTAAGAAAAGTTAACATTTTAGTGGGTTTCATTGAACCCACTATATTACAAAATATTTTGCTGACACCCGATGCATTCCATGCTTAAATTATACTTAGTAGCATGGATTAGTTTATCTTATTTCCTTAACAACCTTTACATACAATGTAGCGCTTATTGCCAGTAAATTAGAGTATATTGGGTTTAACTTAATATTTACGATTGTTTAATATGAGAAATATAGAAAATTGAAGTGCTTGCACCAATTGCTTATATCTTGTTTTTACACTTTTAAAAATTGAAAAATACCTTTTAAATTTTAACGTTTCGCCAAAAATATTTTTCCACCTAGTTTACTCCCAATAACATCTAAACATACCTTTTCTGGGTTATTTTTAAAGAAGAAAGTGGACTTTTTAAAAATGCTATAAATGGAGTTAACTCTTTCTTGCTGCAAACCTTTCAATTCTATTCCAAACAGCGATTTTAAATTAGACTGGCAATATTAGATGGCTTTATCATGGCTTTATTAGATAACTTTATATAAGATGGCAATATCTCTCAGATATTGTCATCGTTTCAAGACAAATATTCTGCTCAACTTGAGTTTCATGTAATTTAGACAGAAATTTTGAATATACCCAATGACTATGAATTCAGCTATTTATAAGAATCCTAAAATTGAGTTATGAGGATATGCTATTTACCTATCGCGCTTTATCCCTTTAAACCCGAGAATCTACGATGAGCATACTGGTTAGACGTTAGTTGATATTTTTGCTTCCTAGTTAATTATATGTAATAAACGAAAGAAATGAACGATGGTGCTGATTTCCAGAAACTCAGTACTGGGTCATTCCATGTCAAATCAACACAGCTAAAAACCTGACCACTTCAGAATTTCATGATATTAAGCTCAGTTGTTAGGATCATAGAGAAATGAATAAATACTCCGTGATAAGTCTCTATCTCTCTTGGTTTTGGAGATAAATAGCTTCAAAGATGGACAAAAATCGTAAATTTTTGCATTTCTTGCATTACAGATTTAGTCATATTTGGTTCCTTAACTGTCACAGGGACTTACTTTTGGTGTCGTTAGAAAGTGTATGAATTTGGCTTTCATATGATATATCACGTGCACATATTTAAAAAAAATTAATTTCAAGGTCAAACATTTTGACCTTTGACTTTTAATATCTTTAAAAATGTCATTTTAATTTTATTCCAAAAAATGTATGTTATTATTATGCTTATTTTATATAATATCTGAAAGTATTATTTTGGGACAAACATGGGATGCTGAGTTATAAATTAAAATGCAAACTGCTATTCCTAATTTCAACACCAAAATTGCTTATTTAGGTGACTTATCTACATAACTATATCTTTACCCCCCCCCTCTTTCTCTGTCTCTCTCTCTCTGTATATATATATATATATATATATATATATTACTGACAATATATTTTACTGCAAAGTTCACAAACATATTTTTTTTTCTTCAGGGAGGGGAGGGGATTCAGATGAGGCTGGAGGTATTTTAAGTAGAAAAAGTAATTTTATGCACAATTAAAGCAAAAAGCAGTACTGACAGTATGAACTATTTCTTAATACAATTTTCCTTTTATGTTAGTACCCATTGTTGAATTCAGACATCCCCACCTCCTCCCAAGGCAATGAAGTTTTTAAACCCCCTAAAGAAGAAAGGGTGTGGATTTCCACAATATGTCAAAGCATTTCTATGATTTTGTGTAGTATTTTATTACTATACTTAAAACACAAGGCTGCTTTTTTAGTCATCTTCCTTGTGAACCAGTTTTAATACTTATTTTTTTAAATGGAAGCTATTCATTTGTAGGTGTGCTGCAATAAATATTCCTATATTTATATTTGAAATTTCTTTACATTGGTGGCAATTGGGTTTCTTCCAGACTTACAAGGGAAAAGGAAATAATGTGAATTACTATTATATTTGCTGTTGTAGCTGGCAAATGTGACATCAAGTTTGGAAATTATATTCATTAAGGATCTATTGCACGTTAAAATATTTTTAAAATAGTAGATATGGGTATGAAAATTAAAGTGGTACACATGTAAATTTTGTGACGGTGAAAAGGACGTTATGTTAAGATTTAAATGAAACAAAAATTGTGTCAAAGTGGTGCAATTTTTTCTGATTTTTCATTCCGTAACACAAAAGATCAAAGCCCCAATTGATAATTACATGTTACTGATTATTTATAGGAATAAATTTTAATTTTTCAATAATTTTATAAGTTGAAGTTAATGGAAAAAGCAGTTTGGTAGCTTGAGTTAAAATAATATTTGTTTCTTTAGTTAGGCCCGCGAATGTAATAGATTGAATTTCTAAAACAGTTACAAAAATAAACAGTTTTTTATAAACATTTTCATTATGGGTTCCGACCATATATTCTTATAATTTTATATACAAAAATCCAATTTCATTATTTATCATTGTAAAGCAAATGAGTAAGTTGTCATCAGAAACTCTGGTTACAGACTAAGTCACAAGCTCAGCAGCAAGAGAGTTCTGTTTTATTCTAGGTCCAGCTTGCACTCACTAGAATATACATGACTCAACCATATTGTGACTCGAGAATATTGTACATTAAAAGTAGCTATTTATTTTATAATTTATTTAGTAATATATAAACCATGTTGAATGAAATTCAACTGAATCTTCTACTGCTTCTAGAAGGAAATTTGCCTTAAAATTTATAAAAAGAGGTTTTATTTAAGATTTAAAAATAATAGTAATAATGTCTCTTTATACTGTAATATTATTAAATAAATCTTTAATTATTGATAATCACAAATTATGAGACAGATCTTAATATATATTGGGGAGTTTTGTACATTACTTTATGATCAAATTCCTATTTATGTTGATTAATAATTTATCTATTTTGTTATTTGAACTCCAGTAGGTTTTTATTTTTATTTGTTTCTTATATGTTATTAGGAGCTTAATATTGCTTATTTTAGGCATAACGCTGACAATATTTGATGAAATAACATCTATTTACTATGAATATTTTTATGAAGTTCTTCTGACGATTCCGTAAGATATTCATAGTTTTCCATTTTTAATTTTTCGATGTATTAAGTTTAATTCCTGCTGTATCCTTTCCATTATTTTTTATAATATATAATCCTTTGTTTTTTACATGTGTTTTCATTAAAAAAACAAATAAGAGGTTAGGTTGTCTGCGTTGATTTGATGCGGAATGATTCAGTAGTTTGTTACTACAGCCCAGTCTCTCCCCCCCCCCCTACCGTCACAAACAAAAAAAAAAGTAAGAGAAAATTTTGTTTTGTGAACTTTACAATGAAAAAAAAATTTGTTTTCATTAATACTTAAGTTACACACATAAGTTATACAATAAGTCATACAACATAAAATTAAGCGGCCTAAATCTGTAACTTAAATTAGTACTGATGTTTGCATTTTAATTTATAACTCAGCATCCCATGATTGTCCCAAACTAATACTTTCAGATATTATAGAAAATAAGTATAACAGTAACATACATTTTTTTGAAAAAAATTAAAATACCATTTTTTAAAATATGAAAGGTCAAAGGTCAAAATGTTTGACCTTGGAGTTAAAATTTTAAAAAATATGTGCATATGATATATCATATGAAAGCCCAATTCATGCACTTTCTAACGACATCAAAGGTAAGTTTCTGTGTCAATTACGGAATGATATATGATTAAATTTGTAATGCAAGAAATGCAAAAACTTACGATTTTTGTCCATTTTTGAAGCTAATTATCTCCAAAACCAAAAGAGATAGAGACTTATCACGGAATATTTAATAATTTCTCTATGATCCTAACAATTGAGCTTAATATCATAAAATTCTGAGGTGGTCAGGTAAAAAATGTCACTTTTTTGTGTTGATTTGACATGGAATGACCCTACTATCTGTTTTAGTTATCAGGTAGCAGTGTCAGTCATTTTTTGAGTTAAAGTTGGTTGTCAAACCAATGTTTGCAACTGTGCATTAAACAGTTAAATATTTCATCTGTAGGTAATTATTTATCTAAAATTAATTTTTACCAGTATATTTTTAAAGGCTTAGATACAAATTTGTAATTTAATGTTTAAATAAGTGAAAAATAGAAAAAATTAAAAGTAAGTGTTTCTTTTTTGCTCGGAGGACGAAATATTTCATTACTTATTCGTTCGTATAGCTTCGGCGTTAGGCTTGTAAGGTCCGCTATTTACAAATGTAAGTGTTTTACCCTGTAGTTTTTCTTTCTTGTTTAAACACAAGCCACCTCGGTTGCTGATTTCTTTTTTTCTAAAAATTTAAATTACTATAATAATTTTTATGTCTATAAGATGAAAAATATTTACCCAGGAAGAAATTCTTCAACTCTTAGAAATCTCTGTTTCGGAAAATATTGATCTGTCAGATGATAACGATATTGACGACATCACATTCGAACCTCGGATATTAGATGGAGAATCGAGTTAGTATGAGTATGATGTGGAATCTAGTTTACATTTAAATATTTCTGCCCAGGAGATTAGTTAAGATATAGATAGCCCTTAGGCATCAAAATTCCCTGAAGCTTTACCTCATAGTACTATCTTAAACCACTTGCAACCACTTGCATAAGAGATTTAAAAATATAAAAAAAAAATGCAAAATATAGCAGTGTATAAATTTAAAACGAGAAGGGAAGACCGAGCTATGCTCGGTTAAAATTAGCTTTGAGTTCAAATATCATAACCCATGACCAAAATGACCCACTAATCCAATTTTCTCGAACAGGTGACCAAGCTCAATAGTCTTCTCGTGCACGAAACCCGTAGGATACAAAATTTAGACAAAATAGTCTGAGCCGTTTTTTAGATAAAATTAGCTACACCCACTAATCAGATTTTGTCGAGCATGTGACCTAGCCCAATGATTTGCTCGTGCCCAAAAACCGAAAGATACAAAATTTAGTTCAAATCGCCTGAGCCGTTTTTAAGATGAAAATAACTTGACTCATAACTTGACCTATGACCAGAATGACCCACTAATCGAAATTTCTTGAACATGTGACCTAGCCCAATAGTATTCTCGTTCCCTAAAACTGTAGGATACTAAATTTAGTTCAAGTCCTCTAAGCCGTTTTTAAGATACAAAGAGCTTGACCCATAATGACCCATGACCAAAATGATCCACTAGTCGAATTTTCTCGAACATGTGACCTAGCCCAACAGTCTTTTCGTGCCCGAAAACCATAGGATGCAAAATTTAGTCTAAATAGTCTGAGCTGTTTTTTAGATAAAATTAGCTTGACCCACAGTGACCCAAAAATGACCCACCAATCAAAAGTTCTGGAACATGTGACCCACCCCAATAGTCTTCCCGTGCCCGAAAATGGTAGGATACAAAATTTGGTCAAAATCGTTTCAACCCATTTTTAGTTACAATTAGCTTGACCCTGACCCATGGTCACCCAAAATGACCCATTAATCGAATTTTCTCGAACATGTGACCTAGCCCATTGATTTTCTGGTGCCCCAAATTGGTAGGATACGAAATTTCGTCAAAATCGTTAGAACCGTTTTTAAGATAAAAGTTGCATGTTTATAGTATATGGTTTAATTTTTAAATATTAATTTCCATCTATTGCTATTTTTATTCAGTGTATATTCACTTTTTACCCTAATAGATGGCAGCACCATGGTTTCTGTTGCTTTACAATAATATTCATATTATTCTAACACCTATTCTGGCAACATGATAAATCATTTTCTAAAACTAAATTTGGCAACATAATGATTTTTTGCAATTCATTCCCTCGGTTTCATTGTGTTCATGTGTGGTTTATGTGGTGCACAGGTATCTTTTTTAATCCAAACGAATTATGTACGTTATGACTCTATTTCAAGTTTTATCTGTATATTATAGGTATGGTTTCTTTCCTTATTAATATTGTATTTATTTTTTATTTTTTTTCACATGTTTGATTAATTGTTTATGAGTGGTAGTCCCAAAATCATATTCTTTAGCAATGTTATGGCTAATATGATGATGAAACCACTCATTTTTTGTGGTATTTAGGCATTTGGGACTTGACAATTCTGTCAAAATTCCACGAATTTCATTTCATTAATGCAATTTCATTTATTCAAGTTTTAATTTAATTTCTTCTTCTTTTAAATAAGTTTTTGGTATCTATATTCAGTGTGTTGGGGAATACTTTTATTGTCAACTAATTATTACATACTTAATCATTATTTCATAGTTTAAGTTCGTGTTATGGTAATGTTTCATTGATGGTTATATATATATATAACCACACACACACACACAAGATTTCCTCGTATTAGGATATGTGATTCAATCCTGTACCTCATCTTAGACATTTGAGTTTTCAGGATTTTTCTTTCTCTTCTCACCTCTAAAAATCTAAACAAACTACGGTAGATTCTACCCGTTATTGACACTTTTAAAAGGATATACTTAAGTTTAACCCTATATCATGGAGAATAGATGAAAAAAAAAATATACTTTTAACTGGCCGTTGTTTAGTTAAGCAATACGCAAAAAAATAACAACCTAGATCTGTTCGTCTTTAAAATTTCGCAATTTCTGCGCCATCAGGTTTTGTAATGGATTTCGAAATATATCAAGTGATTCAACTAGATGGACTGAAGTTCGTTGATCAAGAACTTTTACTTGAGCCATCAGCCATACTCAGATATTTCCAAACTTTGCCCCAAGAAAGCTTAGTTTATTTCGATCGATATTTTACTACATCGCATTTGTTAGAAATTTTAAATGATTTTAATATTTGTGGAATAGGCACTGTTATTGCTAATCTCATTAGTGGTTTAAAACTAGTTAATGCAAAAAGACTGAAACGCGGTACATGTATAGAATATGTTACATCAGTCAAAGCCATGACAATTGTTGAATAGAAAGTTAACGACAGTTAGAATAATATAAAGTTATTTTGGCATTTAATTGTTCCTGTACTGAACCAAAAAAAATAAGCATAGTAAAAATATAAACATAAATATATACCATGTCCTTCAGCAGTGAATAAAATTAATTAATGGATGGGTGCTGTAGAAATTTGCGATCAGCAAATGGAATGCTACGGGACAAAGTTTAAAACCAAAAAATAATTTTAAAAAGTTATATAGCATTTTATAGATTTTGCAGTTGTAAATTAATGGTTCCAATACAAACGCGACGTAGCAGCAAAGAAAATTCCGATAAGAAATCAAACAGGTTTATTGAAGTTTAAGTTACATTTAGCTCAAACTTTTATTGCAGCTTCAGTTGCTAATAGAAAAATCTTACCCATGAGGAAGAAGAAAATGACCAAGATCAAACATCTACAGTTGAGAGGTTAAAGTCTTATAATCCACCAGCAAAACAAAACATGTGAAAATAAAAGATATGATGGGTACAACCATTTTTCACATTGCGATGACAATTCAACGCCTTCTAAGCGCCGTTATGAGAACTGTAAAAGATATTCATAAACACGTTGTGAAAATTGCAGTGTGTATTTTTCTTTCTCAAAAACTAAGGATTGCCTCGAATGTTTCCATTGTAAAAAATTATAGCCATTAAGATTCCTTACCTATCAGTTTAATTTTTTGTAAATTATAACTTCATAATTACGGTAGTTAAATAACATTTTTCTCCAATCAGTGAAAGTTCAACTCGAATACAATTGTAGGTGACGTTTTATATAAAACACCTAACACATATGATCGTACGGGATGAAGTTTACACACAAAAAGCCTGACTAGGAAAACTGTACGAATGCGGTCCCATGTTTTTCGGCGGTGCAATTTTTTATGATTTTTGTCCAATGCCAGTAAGATCAGTGACTACATAAAATCTAAAAAGAAATTAAATTTGAATACGGAAATATTTCCTGTCTCAAAGGGTTATAATCCATTATACTGATAAAATCTCATAAAAATCAATTGCATTAATAAATAATCAACTTCCTACAGTTTTAAATATTTTAACATTATTTTTCATCAAACACTATAAAAAAGTCAAATTTTTAAGAAAACATATAGATTTTAGTAAATCTTTGACTCTTAACTTCATAGTTAAATAAAGAACATGCAGTACCTATTTTAGAAATATTTTGTACTGTAATAACACCTTTTATATTATGTTCGATACACACCAAGTAACGAGGGAAATGAAGTAATGAAGTAACAATTTTAGCTGACAATTTTCCAACAATCTTTAAAAATGATAGTTATAACTCTACAAACAGATATTTTCTATTTAAAAAGAAAAATAAACACTTGTAATTTTAAAATCATTTATTTTGAAATTATTATTATTCAAATAAATTAAAGACATCAGTTCATGAATGTTATCTTACAGAAAAAATAAATTATTCTAAATTATTCTTCAACTAGGTTAATGATTGATTAGACATTCTTAAAAAATATTTTAAACAAAACATTCTACATTTCGCAGATTACAATTTTCTGCAATTGTTATTTTTTTTTAAACTTTAAATTATTTGTATTAAATGCTTTAGTTATAATATCTTTCCAGTTACAAAATAGTTGATAAGAACAGGGTTCGTACGCTTTTACCACATTTTTAAAAATAATTTTCTTATTTAATATTTAAATAGCAGAAATTCTTTAAGAATTGAAGGATTTGTAATACTTTTTTGCCTTTAAATAAGGCGAAATATTCTATTAAAAATTGTGGTAAAAACATACGAACCTTGAAAGTGTTTGATCTTTAAAAAAAAATCCGACATCCTATATCTATTAAATTATTTCATCCATATTCAAAATGCAAAAACTATCTTTTTATATTTATTTTAACTCTGAAAATATTTAGAATTACAATGTAATTTAACGATGAGCTGGAGATGGAAGATAATAGACTTTTGATATTTAACTTGACAAGTTATAAACGCAAGTGTAGGAGGAAACCCCTTAAGTCAGGAAAAATATTATGTTACATCATCTAGGATAAGCAGTAAAGAAATGCGAAGAAATTAGAAGTTTTTTAAACCACAGAACTTTAATTTTCATTCAAAAGGTAACTACAGCTCTGGTTAATTTAAAGAAGTTAATCAAGCTTCTCCATATTCTGCTGAAATTGGTTTCATGTTTTAAAAGGGGCAATTTGTAAAATTAAACACGTGGATTTACTACAATTTGGTGATACTTTTATTTTTCTATAATACACTGCTCAAAACAATTAAAGGATATTGCAGTTTTAGGTGGATTTTGTATCTGGGAAACTTTTTAGCTGAATGATACATGGTCGACAGACATAGTAGGTTATATGAGAATAAATTACACATGTTTGGCAGAAAAAAATGCATTTTATTGCGCATTTGTGTACAAAAGGAAAAAAACACAATTTGTGCATATGAGAAAAAAAGAATAACAAAAGGTGTTTTCTTCAAAGAAAATCATTTTCAGCAGGGGGTATGGTTTCCACGGGCGGCCAGCAACGTTGAACACCTTTGAGGCATGGACTCAATGAGGCTATTAATGACGAGTTGGGGTATTCTGACCCACTCTTCCAGAAGAGCTCTTTCCAGTTCTTGGAGAGTTTGTGGGGGTTGTTGGCGGCCAGAAACTCGTCTTCCTAGAGCGTCCCAAACGTGCTCGATTGGATTCATGTCTGGAGAACACGCTGGCCATTCCATTCGAACGATTCCTTCCTCGAAAAGGAAATCCTCCACCGGGTTTGCACGATGTGGCCTGCACTTATCGTCCATTAAAATGAAGTTATCTCCGATTGCTGTAGCGTAAGGGAGTACAATAGGTCTGAGGATCTCATCCCTATATCGGCGACCAGTCAGAGCTCCATCTCGAATGATGTAGAGGTCAGTGCGCCCGTCAATGTAGATGCCACCATATACCAACACTCCTCCACCGCCAAATCTGACACTTTCGTGCACGAACGCAGGATTATTCCTACTGCCACGGTCCCTCCAGATGAAAATACGCCTATTATCCGGATGCACAGGGACTCGTCAGAAAACAGAATATTGCTCCATTCATTTCTCCTCCAGTTGACATGCTCGGTTGCCCACTCCCTGCGGTCGCGACGATGCCTTGGTGTTAATCTAACACATACCATCGGTCGGCGAGCATACAGACCTACAGCATGGAGCCTGTTTCGGACAGTCTGAGTTGAAATCGTGGTGTCTGTAGCCGAGCGAAGGTGTTGTTGGAGAAGAGTAGCGTTCATGTTTTGGTGTCTCCGAGCTGTTAACGCTAAATACCGATCTTCATTGGGCGTTGTTGCCCGTCTACGAACTTGCCCTGGTCTTCGGCCTGCACATCCACTCTCCAAAAAACGGTTCCAGATCCTGGAAATGACAGTTTGTGACACTCCAATGGCTTGCGCTACTTCGGCTTGAGTTTGGCCCACTTCTAACCTACCAACAATTCTCCAAGCTTCTGAATCTGTCAAATGACTTCGCTGAGACATCGTACTCATCGAAACAAAGCAATCACTGAATGCCGATCATCCTTGTCTTCATTCTCTTTTATCCAGTTGAAAGTCAAATTTCATTCGCTGCCGCTGAAGCGACGTTTTTGACGTCGAACTCAAAATTTGCATACTCCACAGTTTGAAAACCAGAAAAATTTTCATTTGTGATTCTCTTCTTCTATTTTCGGCAAAAAAATTTCGTTTATATCTTTATTTTATATAAAACTTCAAATATCCTTTAATTGTTTTGAGCAGTGTAGATAAGAAGTGAGCAAAATTTAAACCTATAACGTCCTTCTAATTAATTTAAAAATACATTTTTAATAGTAAAATAAGTCATACTATTGAGGCATATAGAGAAGACAAAGAATGTTTAACCCACGTTTACTAAAATGCGAAGAATTTGCGTGTGACATACAACACCATTTTACTTTACCACCGATAAATTGCTTATTATATACTCTATATTTTTTACAACTTGAAAATGTTTGAAAAAGCACTAAATGGTTTTTTAAAATTATTCCCCATAACTTTGTAAAGTGAGTCAAACCTCCCCTCTTCAGGATTGTTTGACTCACTGTGAAAAATGTTTGAACTCCTAATTAGAAAAAAGTGTATTTCCACCACAAATTTTATTTAATGAAATTCAACTGCTTTAATAATTTAATTTATTTGACTGAATTTATATTACTGAATTTTTTACGTGAATCATATTTGTTTGATCTAGCCACTGGTAATGATTTTATGTATGTCAATTTAGCACATTCATAATTTAACAAATTAATGAATATTTTCCATAACCGGACGAGTCAAATAGGATCCTTAAAGCTACATTTTTAAGCTACTACTAGTGATTCGATGTGGAAGCTTCAGAAAACCTTTCAGAATACCGTACCGCAAAATCTTTGGCACAATCTGTGATATATCTATTGTGCATAAATTACACATAGATTTTATTATCACACAAACTGTTTTATTAATAATTTGTTCCGTAATATAAATCTTGTTTTCTGAATTTTTACTAAAACACACTTTTTATTAACAGGAATTATTCTATTTAGTTTCAATTGAAATATTGTATTATAGTTCATATTCTAAAGATATTTATATAAATTATGCTATTAATTACTAAAAAAGTAACTTATTATTTTATTTATAATTTTAAATACAATTATTAAAATATGCTCAATTACAGTAGATGAAAAATGCGAGATCTCATTCTTTTACATCATTAAGTTGTAACACCACTTTGATGCTCTGAAATTTAAGACTTTTCAATATTTTATTTTTTTATAGAAATTGCATATTTCTTTTCATAGATATGTGAATTGTTGGTAAAATTTAATTTACACTAAATGATTATACAAGTATTAAAGCAGAAAACTGTATTTTGTTTTAGATGATATATTAAAAAATGGTGATTTGGCAGCTTCTAAAAGAAAAGTTCAAGCGGTGGACACGATGACTAATCGTGGGCATGATCTAAAATAATGAGTCAAAACAAATTGTTTTTTAATGAAAAAGCTAGTAAAATACGTAACCGTTTAAATATTCATTTTAGTGAAATTGCGTCAATTCAAAGTATAGTGTAAATTTTCAAAAAAAAAAAAAAAAAAAAAACGTTTTGCTGCTTAAAATTACATAGGAAAGGGAGGTATCAATATTTCGATAAAAGCATACGTAGTTCACTATAAAAGTATGCGACGATTAGTTTTTAAACAGATTGTTTGTAAATTGGCCGAACCAGGGTGTCCACCAAATTTTTTTTAAATGCTGTTTTGAAACAAATGTGCTAAAATTTTTCATTACCATTTACTTGCTCTGCCGCTCTCAAGTCCTATAGTTCCAAAATCCCCCCCCCCTTTCAATATCAATTTCTATCTAATAAAATGTGATTTCTGTGTGTATAAAGAGCCCTAAAAGGTAATATATTCGAAATTTAGAACGACTCAAAGTGGTGTTAAAGTACACTTTCAATCAAAAATATCTTCATAAACTTTAGTTACAGATAGCAGAGGAGGTTAGGAATTCACAAAGAAAAACTTACTTCTGTGGGGGAGGGGGAAATTCTCCTTCATTAGTTTATTATCTTTTCAAATGGCTCCAAAATACCATTAAGAAATATTTCAAAATACATATACAGTATCTTAATTTATCGCAACTGTCATATCATGAATTGAAAGAATTTGCTATTTTATATGCCTAAATCGTATACTACCTTAAGCCGTTTTTATGCATTATTTTATTATAATAAATACTATGATCTTAAATAAATGCTTATCAATTTGTTAATTAGAATGTTTTGCTATAAAAAAAACTGACGATTTAAAAGACAATAAAGCGTGCGTGAAATAATGCAATAAATATACTTAGAACATTATATGCCTATCCTAAAAAAAATATTTTGTTGCAAATAGCATAATTTAGAACATTATAACAAAGATATTTTTTTAAAAACTGTCTGATTCATTTTCAGTCATATGAAACAATGAAGATAGCAGTGAATACATGTCTCTTCTTAGATGCGATGTTCTCGTGATTTGTTACCCCTGCACACATAGATTTAAGATTCGATGACTGATTACTCTTTGGAGAACGAAACTTGCTTAAAACACCTCTGAGTCGGCGATAACAATGCAACTCATCTATTGCCGCATTTTGTCGGAAGTGTAATTCTCGAAGGATTCCTCATAAATCATGAACAGATTTGAGGATAAACACTTTAGAAAACCTTCATAATATACAATAAATATGTTTTGCTATTTTCATATTTCAGGTCACATTGAATTCACTTTTTATGCCGACTCAAATGTTTTTATTGAGTTCCATATGAAGAAATTTTAAAATGTCTTTCTATAAATACGCTTTTCTGCTACACAAATGTATGACGTTCAGGAAGTGTAATTTTTTATACTACGATGTAGAAATACTATATATTGAGGAAATATTTAGTTATCAAAGTTAAAGTTATTTAATTTTCCTTCAAAATTTTAAAAGTATGTCTCAAATAAGAGAAAAATTTCATTATTTTGTAACCATTAATTTTTAAATGTGAGAAATAAAATAATTACTTTCAATCAGTTGAAATGTAACGCGCTAACAATTTTAGACATAACTTTTATAAAAAATATTCTTTATTTTTAACAAAAGTATTTGATTGGTAGGTTAGAAAGATTCCGAAAATATTCCTATCAGCTTCGCCGATTTAGGTCTTTTTTATTCAAAATACCTACCAGAAATTTTAAATATAAACTTTAATTTACTTGTTACAGATATTTCGTAATTAAATAACACAAAATTACTATTCAGAAATTCTTGTAGATATCCTAAAAAAAAAAAAAAAAAAAAAAAAAAAAATCACGAGCTAAATTTTCAATATTGATCAGCATAGTCTCCGAACATTTTGATCGTAGTATTTATTGATTGTATAATTCTAATATGAGATTAAATATTTTACAAAGTTTTGAATGAATACAATATACAGTTTTTCTACAGGGTAAAAAATGATAATGTATTCTTTTTAATCAGCCTCGCATTGGATTTAACTAAGTTATAACTGCATAGTGCGAATTTAACACTAGAACTACCATGAGCCGTCATTTTGACGGTTACCAAATGAATATATTCTAATTCAAATCAAAAATTTCTTTTTAAAATAATTAAATATTGAACTCATAGAAATACGTTAAATGAATAAGTTAAGTAGTTTTAAATAAAATTTCTGGTATGAAATAGTTTTAAAAAACTTGAGTAAAATTTCTGGTAGTTCTAGTGTTAAACAAAAATAGTTACACGTTAGTGTAACAAAATAGTTAGTAGTATGATTTAGTTTGATATTAGATGATTATTAAACGTTCTAAATTTAAATAAGCGTTTCAGTAGTTTTAGTTATGCGCACGTTAAATACCATACATAGACTGCTTATGAGATTTCATAAGTTATTCGTATTTTTTTTTCAGAAATAAAGCCTTAAAAATTTAAATCGAGTTAACATAATGCATTTCTTATTATTTATTAATAAAATTTGCAACTGCAAAAAATGGTGAAATAAAAATATAAAATTTAGACATACAAATATATAGTTTGAATTTCCCTTAATAATTTTCCTTAAATAAACGCTACTATTTTTAATTTCGCGTTACTTTTTAAATGTGGTTCAACCGTAACTTATTCAATAAATGCTTTTTAAAGACTCCAACCAGAATCCTTCATGAAAGAAATCTTAAAGGAAAATTACTTAGACGCGTCTTTCAATAAGGAAGATAAATTCTCTATCAGATCGATGAAACACAAACTAAAATTTGACAGGAAAATGAAGTTCTCATTTTGTATTCATAAAACCCAGCTTTATGCACCGAAGCGTGATTTGAATGCTTTTACATGTTTTTAGGGGGAAAAAAGGAACGGAATTCCTTTCGCATGCAATATTAAATACCTTTAATTTTTCTTACTTTTCTGCTCTAAAATAATTTTACACTAGTTGAGAATCTTATGGGATTTACTGAAATTTTCAGTCCTTCTGCGAGGTTAAATTAAAATAAATGAATTTTCGTAGATGGAGTTTCTGCCAATCTCTTCATATCTATCATTTGCATGTTAATTGTTTGAATAACTTTGTTCTTTCAAACTTATACAGATAAATAAAAATTTATTATAATAATTTGTAATAATGTTATGAATGTAAAAAATTGTGTTTGGTTCTCAATCAGGTTTTTGGTTCAAGAAGAATATATAGGCTATATTTTATTTCTCCTCAATATATAGCTTTAGAAAATTCTGTACTAAATCGTTGAATAAATAATTATTGCATATTTTATTATTATTGGTACTGTTTAAAAATTTCAATAATAATAATAATATATTTTAATATTAATCAATTAATTTCGAGACCATTAATGTATGCAGTTCAAAATGAAATACCCGCAAAATGTTTTCAAATCTAGAAGGAATGTCATATTAATCCAAGAAAATACATTTTTGATTATAAAACTAGAAATTTTTACAATATATGAGACTGATGTAGTATCTAAATGGAGTAATACCCGTGAAAACGGAATCTGTCTATAAAGAAATCCATCCATAAATGGAAAATTTTCATTGCGCTACCAAAAAAGGATACGATAAAGTTATAACTGCTTATGTCTAACGCCGAGATTCTTTTCAAGTCCCAAGTAATTCTATTTACGTAGGTTTTACCGTGGAAGTAAATCAAAAATCACTAAATTACATTTTTTAAGTTAATTTAAAAAAAACAAAATAATCAATATAAATTTATGAACGTCAAAACACGTATTTTAAATCAAAAAATAGCATATTTTGTCTTAACAAACAAAACATTAACTATATTTTTTTTCATTTAAAAATAATTTTTTTTTCATTAAAAGCCAAATAAAAGCCAAAACACTTTCACCTTACAATGTTCGTCCCACCAGTGGCAGAGAGGTTCTGCTCTCAAAGCTGGTAGACAGGAGGTGCTGGGTTCAAACCACTGTCACGTCCGCCGACCTAACTGTTCGGAGGCTTACCTGGTTTTCTTCAAACCTTGCCGTAAATACGGGTGGGTTAGGATTCCTTAGAAAGATCACCACGGAGGGCACTTCCCCTGCCGGCCTATATCCCTAGTGCAGATAATCAGCCGTAACAAATAGCCAACCAACCAACCTTACAATGTTCAGCATTTCATTAGAATTGGATAAAATGGTGTACAGGTCACAAGGTATGATGTTCATTTCACATTTTTTATTATAAAATAATAAAAAAATATATTTTTACTGTTTGGAAACACATTACCGCATTAATAATATATTGCTGAAAATACTCTATTAATTAACTCATTCGCGACGAGAGACCCGTACAGAATATTTAATCTTTCAGCATCTGCATTTCCAAATAGACAGTTACGACTAATTTAATCGCAGATATTCTGAAAATAGGAAAGACAAAAATTACTATTCCTAAACAATGATTAAAAAAATAAAAGGACTAAATACAACCTATACGTGACGTATGACGCTCGTCACGATGGGGTTAAAACATCTTAGAATAAGTGTCGAGTACGTATCTTATCAACAGACTAAGACATCTTTAATAATTTCACTGTGAAGGTTTTATATTTCTTTTAAATGCTAAAAGGTGTAAATTAACAACATATAATATACACTAAAATATTTTTTTTTTAGGTTGTTGACATGTTTCGGCTCACGCCGAGCCATTTTCAAAGGCAAATGAGAATATTCTATAATTCCACGGAATTATAAGAAGATATAATACAAAATTAACAATTTAAATATAAATTAGCATTAAGTATAAATTTTTTAATATTTTAATTTATGTTAAAGTGTTAAATCCTTAAATTCTCAGATCTGAGTTATGATCATACTGATATTTAGAATATTATCATTTGTTTATGAAAATGGCTCGGAGTGAGCCAAAACATGTCAAAAACCTAATAAAAGTTATTTTACTGTATATTATGTTAATTTACACCTTTTAGCATTTAAAATAAATATATTATTATAAGATGTTATAATTTATTATAGTGTGAAGGTTTTATTTTAAAACAAATAAAGTCAACATTTTTTCTCTGTTAACACTTTAGTGGTCACAAAAAAGGACACCTAATTTTAATTCCAAAACTGACAAACGGCACCAAGAATATTTAATTAAAATTTCCCTTTTGTTAAGTACCGGAAAATAAGCACGCTTATAATTTCTAATGAATTCGTTTGTTATTTCTGGTGTCAGTCCATTATTTCATCATTTTACAAACAGACTTACTCCGTGCCGGAAAGGGTTAAATAAGTAATTTAAAAGTTTCGGTCTTCATTATCGGCAAACATATTAGGAAGTTTCATCTAACAAATTTAGTTCCTCTTTAGCAAAATAAATAAATGGTTAGTTTAATAGATTCAGTTCTAGATCAGTTGCTTTCCTGAGTTCATTCAATAACATAATATGTTTCGTTTACATAAAATCATCTTATCACTAAGACCGTTTACTAATTATTGAGAAGTGTGGGCTGTGTCATAGATAACTTTGCACGAGTTCCCTTGTTGGAAATGACAGATTTCCCAAATTTAATCACTATTGTGGGCTGGGCGAACTTGATGTTCTGATGAGTAAAGTAATAAGGATTGTCCACTTTTGATTAGCAATCTCGGCACTACAAGTAATAACAATAACAATGTTCTACGAAATGCTCTTAGAAACAAACTTGCAGACTAGACGGAAACTATAAGAAGAAGAATAACTAAAAATTCAAACTGGAAAAATATTGCGAGCTGCGCGCAATTCATACGAATAATTACTAGTGATGTCTTAGCTAAGGCACACGGTGATGTGATCAAGATAAGTTTACACGATTCCAACTCGAACCCAATTATCTGTGCGTCTCTCTGGGGGTGCTATGAAGGTCCTCTCTCATATTTCTCACCCAAGATACGTCTCACTTCCAAATAAAAAGTACAATCTCTTCTCTTAATTTTACATTTCATTTCTGCATCATTTTTGGGGGTGCCAGAAGGGATGGGGGATCCCTTCTGACCACTCTTGTCTCTATGGTGGAGGCTCTGCGATAAACAACCCGTCAATTACATTTTCAGTTCCGCCGCTGTATGCGTGAGGGTGTTCTTGCTGTATCAGATGTTTCTCATGGATTCAGTTTTTGGGAGGGCAACATGTCTCCGACAAGTTTCTGGGTATATTTCTTTGATTTTGCCTGCATGAGAACCGAATTTATAAATTTTTCGACTTGAAATTCCTTATACACACGAATTTATGGTTTTTCTGCATAGCTCATAATTTAGAAGAGATGCGAAATTGTATAGCACTGCTAACTAAAAATGGTTTTCTGTAGCGAACACACAGAAATTCTTTGAAAAGTAATTGTAAAGTAGCTCATTTCACTCTAGAGAGGAAGTTTTAAACGTTTCACCACACCAGCAAATCCTTACTAACAATCTAGTATTATATGTCTTTAAATTTTTCTTAATTGCTATATTTTTAAGTTACTCTTACATTAATTGAAAGAAAATTGAATACAAGAAGTTATATAAAAATGAAATAAAAACTCTACTTAGACTGTCTAAGTGGGGAATGTCCTTTGCTGGACTGTGTATAATACTGTTAGTGGTATGCCTTCTGAATCTAATAAATCTGATTAACTCTTTTAAAAATTATTTAAAATAATCCTACCTGAATCTTCGGAAAGGTCCCGGTGGCGGTTGCCTTATTTTTGAATAGTAAGTTCGTCTTAATTAGTCAAAATAATGGCGAATGGAGACAAAAAAATAATTTTCTATGATGAATAATAAAACATGTATTACGATATATACATATGGAACGCTCACACTGCACACACGTTGAATATTTACAAAAATAGACTAATGTAATTTCTCTTCTAAAATATTTACGTTAAAGTTTTAGTTTAAAACTTTGCTGTTAGATGCAAACCTGTAAACTGGGTACTGGCTATAAAATGAATATTTACTACAAATTCATACTGGGAAAATATTCCAAGCTGGACGCAATACATACGAAGCATTAATTATAAAGTCTTCACCAGGGCACACGGGGTTCAAGATACGTTTTCCCCAGTCGAACCTGGACCCAATTATATTTGCTGTGGTGTATTTAAATATCCGTAAATGTACCAGAGATGCGAAACATTATAGGGTTAAATAATATATGACCGCTGCCAAGAAAGTGATAGGACGCGGTAATCCACTGCTACATTTCAAAGTACCTTGATCACATGGTAGTTTGACAATTGGAGGAAACAAGTTTATCTTACTCAAGTGACAGCCAAGGGGTGTCATCGTACTAAGAAACTACTGAAAGTAGCATAAGAAGTTAATTTCGTTCTCATTTTGTCCAGGAATTCTGGGATTAGGATTCTAGTAAATCTAAAGTGCTTGTCTAGGTTTTGGCATTTTTTTTTCATTGTTCTATGTTTTTTTTTTTTTTTTTTCAAACACGATTAATTCGGTAAGCCTTCTTTTAAACACGATCTCCACAAATGTCTTTTAAGCGGTTCAGCTTTCAAATTATCTTATTTAGCTTACTTTTATTTAAAATTTCTATTTATAAAAGTGCAAAAATTGATGTATTTAAAGAGAAAAAGGGTGAAAGTTCTGCAAGTAGGGGGGAGGAGGGACTCCTAAATTATTCTTCACTGTGCCACTGCTTATCATAAAAATATAGCATAAAGCTTCACCTTTTTTTTTCTTCTGAATACATGTGTATGTGTGTCAGGTTTCTGACTTTAGCAAGACTTATATTGTATATTTCTATTTAATTTAAGTAATTTTTTTATTCATTATTATATTACTGTATTCCAATACATATTTTTCTTTTGCTGTAAAACTGCTGTATGTGATTGACAGTGGAATTTCCTCTGATCCTATTATCTATTTGGGGGAGGTTCTTGAATTCTTTGTAAAGTACTAATCCGGCTTTGGAAAGAAATACAATGAAAGAAATACAATGAGCACCACATTCCTAGAGAGCTGGATTTCACAGAAGAATGCAAGGGGAGGATGATCGAGACGAAGGCCGGGTGGGAAGGTCTAGAACAAACGCTCCCACGTGTATGGAAGCTCCATGAATGAATAATAACAGCCCCGTCGATTTGTAGTGTGAGGGGACAGTGAGAGACTCGTCACTCGTGGAAGTGCAGCCGAGAGCGTAGGACCCCAGAGAGTCGCTGGTGTACCGTGAAGAGTGAAGGAGGTATCGTTGATGTGTAGCAGATAGCGTAGGACGCAAGGGTCGTCAGGGTCGTCAGTGCAGAGCGTTGGGTATAGACATGTAGAGAATTGTGTTGAATTACAGAGATAATGTGCAGTGGACAATTTGCTGGTCCAGAGTAAATTTAATTTGTACGAGTAGTACATTTGAGATATATTAAAACGGGTTATCAGGGAGATTGCCATATGACAGTCATATACGGCTAGTGATAATATAATAACTATCACTGTAACATTTTTTTCTTTTATAATAATTCTAATCAATAAATTATTAATTGGATATTTTATGAGAACTTCTTTTTTTTCCCAACGTGTCCGGTATCACTTTAATACCGGTGTTGGCAGCAAAATACCATAGAACGAAGGTATCCATTCTAGGAGGATAATTACGATGACCGAACAAGGCGACGTAACCATAACAATGTGAGTATTAAAAAAAAGATAAATGTGTCAATAATGGGAATAAAATCTTTTCTAATTTAGCTGAAAAGCTAAGTAAACATATTTAATTTTTTAATTGCACTTACCAGAATGTAATATGAAGAAAATTTTTACATATACCTGATTTTAATTAATTTCCAAAAAATGAACCAGATTAATTTGTTTTCATATTTTGTTATTTCTATTTCATATTCTATTTTCATATTCTATTTTCATATTTTATTATATTATTTGTTTCCATATGTTCCTTAACTATTTTCTAATCAACAAATCAAATTCACCATATATATATATATATATATATATATATATATATATATATATATATATATATATATATATATATATATATAAATTGCTTATATATTTCTACATATTATGTGATACAACGATAAGATGAGCCACAAACGGGTGCGGCAGGTGTACAACGTGAGTAAAAATATTTTTTTATACGCTGCTATTAAAAAGGTTTGCACTGGGGGTTTACACCTAACGAGATGTACACCCCTTTTTTTAACTTTGAAAAAATGTTTAGCAGACAACTGTAAATAATTCTTTACAGTGATTAAAAAGTTATTTGCAGTTGAATTTTACTATAACGTTAGATACTAAAACTTAAGTTTCCATATAACAAAATCCTGCCTAAATCTTTAAGGCTTCGATGAAAAAAAAAAACAGTTGAATGCCTGCTATGATACAAAATCTGTTTTAAATGGAATTTTCCTCAGTCCCTTGCAATTCCATCTTAACAAGTTTTACTCTATCTCAGTCTCCCTCCACCAATATGTTGTTTCTAGATACACCACTGACAGATTAATATCTATATTAAAAAGGACAAACGTGTCCGTGCGTAATGCTGACGTCATTTTGTAAATGGCAACTCTTGACAGTGAAATTTCGCTTTTGCGATTTTTGGTACTGCAATTTTTTTTTCTAACCATCATACATTTTTTATTTTTACACCGTTATATAGGGGAAAAATCTACTTTCGAATTCACTTTTTTTTAAACTTTACCTTAATTGACTGATTTATTATAGCATTTAAATTAAGGGTGATTAAAAAAAAAAATATATGTCTCTATCGTTTGCAGACGATTACAAAATATTAATCCGTTTGCCCTTTAAGCAATATAAAAATTTCAGCAATTGTTGCTGTTATTCAATAACGTAATTACAACTTCATTAAACAATAAATAAAATTGTATAACTAAAACGTAAATTTAACAGACATGTAAATGAAAAAAGCACTTAAAACCACTGAAATTATCAGAATAATAATTTTAAAAAAATGCTGTAGATATCGTAATTTTTAACGATTTTTTCGGCTATTAACTCCGGAAAGCCTGGGTTGGATGCCCTAGTAGTATTAAAAATTGAAACATAATTGATGTTATTAATTTTTTTTAAATAAAGAAAATTCTTAATGGTGTCCTTATTACAGAGCAGTGTTGAATTCTGGGTGTGGCCCGGGGGTACACTCCCCCGGAGCATTGAAATGTCCTTCCCAAAAATATTTATGATTTTATGCTTTTAATGCTTAAAAGGTGCAATTCACCCCCCCCCCCCCCCCCCCAGAGCTACAAAAATCTCTCCCGGAGAAAAGTGCTTGAATTCAACACTGTTATTAAGTGACTCTCTATATTTTTTGGATTTGAAGTAGAATTTCTGAAACTCTTATGCACAAATTATCAAAGTGTTTTTGAATGTGTTTGGACTTTTTAAAACCAAGCATTTAAAAAAAATGTTTTTTGAACAATTTAGAAAAATGTAAAGTTTTAGAGAATACATTATTTTTTTCTAATTAAAGCAACTATTTGCTGATATAAGATTTTTTTTAATAATAGTATTTCGTAAATGTATTTTTAATCAATAATTAAGCTATTAAAGTTAAAATAATTGTTTAATTTTAAATGAATCTTGAACGGAACATTACACGTTTAAACAAATTACAAAAAGATAAATATATCACTAGAATTAAAAACATATGCATCATTTTAACAGATTAATAAATACATATCTCGATCAACTTAAATAACTATTATAAAAGTCTTTAACCCTTTAATATCAGTTTTAAAAACTTATAATTCTCAGTATCAAACTGTTAAGTTTAGAATGATTCGCTAATAAACATTAAAATATCTGAATCAACAATTCGACGAGCGAAAATGAGAAATGAGGGTGAATTCGGAGTACTGATTCTATATTTTAATCTGTGTACAAACTAGCACTCAAATAAAAAGTATTAAATGTAAAGCGAGAAAGGGGCCAAACAATAATAAACGCGCCATACTATCCTGATTCTACATTTTAATCTGTGTACAAACTAGCACTCAAATAAAAAATATTAAATGTAAAGTGAGAAAGGAGTCAAACAACGATAAACGTGCCAAACTATCCTACCTATGAATTCTGGGATTAATACTCCACAGGCTCAAACATAGTGGCAACGTTCAGGTAGAAAGCGGCTTATGTTACGGTATTGAGGTTATCCTTCCAGTTATAGGTTCCTTCTTCCATGGGCACTATCGATGCCTGTAGCTTTCGTTGGCTACGCATTTGACATAGAAGAGTCAGTGTCGCAGCTATTGCCAGTTTTGCCATGGGTATACATTTTAGTACTCAAAGAATATTTTTTACTTGTCATTTTATATTGCACTTTTTTATTTTTTAATCTGCAAAATAAATCCTGCTGCCAAAATATAAAATAAATAAATAAATAAACAAAAATCGTAAAGTTTATTTCTTATAAATAAATCACAGAACTAAAATTTTGATTCATTGAAACAGGCGCAATTGAATTGAAATCTAAATTTATGTACATATTGCTTCCATGATTGTAATAGGCAGCCAATTAAATCTGCAATAAGCGGCAATTATTTTTTTTAACAATATTTAAATATATTCATAAAAGTTATTGCTGAGTACTTAATAACGTAAAGTCAGGTACCGATTAAAAATCAAAAGCTAATATTATCACGTTTAATATCATCTCTTAAAACATTAAATTTTTCTATACTTTTTCTTTCACAAAAATAAATACTCCAATGTACAAAAGAGGAAAACTTATATTTTCCGAGATTAGATTCGTTCGATGGGTGAAACATTTTTTTCAAAAAATATGTTTTCTTTTCATCTTTTTGTCAAATCATATCAAACAGTATTCGAAACAAATTAGTGTCATTTAAGCCTTTCAATTCATTTTCTAATGGACTGTAAGATATTTTATATCTATAAAGCTTAAAGGATTTATTGCTTTCGCTTAAAGTAAATAAATAAATAAATGCTATCGGAATTACAACAACAAAAATAAACAGTTGAAAAATTCATTCCAGAAAGCTTTTTCTATAGCAGAAAAAATCGTTTAATTCATAGAAATATAGGAAAATGTATTTTTTTTTTTTTGCTTAAATAAACATTTATCCATTTTAAATACTTAACATTTGTCTCTAACTGTTTTCTACAGAATAAAAACGCGAATATAACTTTCGAAATTCAGTAAATGATCATTTAACCATTATTATTAGAATATCTATTGGACAGTCTATATATTCCAAAAATAAATAAAAAGAAGAGTTTAATAATGTCTAATAAATTAATGGTCGGAAAATTAAAAAAAAAACATTATGAGCGATAACTAAAACTTTTATCGGTTAAAAAGCGTTTTTAAACTATTAAAAAAACCTGTATATATTCAATAAAACTAAAACTTTTCTATCACATTTAAATTTATTTAACTACAAAACATTTTATAAGTGTAGTAATTTCCAACTGTCAAACTAATATTGCAATCAATATTGCTTTGAAATATAAACACTATGAACACGCGAATTTACTTTTGTATGGTCGAGATGATACTTTGTGTCCACGTCTTCCTTATTACCGACCATAAAAAAATCTCGTTTTGAAACATGGATTATGCTTAACCTAGGATCGAGGAAGTGTGCTTTCTTTAAATTGACAGTTTAGACATAAGGGACAATATATGACATCTTTTGTAAGATGGATGAAAAAAAAAATTTCAATATTATTCCTAATCTTTGTCGACATCTAAAGGTTGTTTAATCAGATAAGCTTTACACGCTTTAATTTATACTCATTTTTTTTATTTCGATAAGACAAATAAAATAAAATTCACTGCATCTGTTAAGCATAATGTTTTACCAGATATTTAAGTAAACTTGTCACGAATATCTCCAGCTTTTAAATACATTCATGGCACACACTCGTCCTGTTTTTCGATGAAACCCCATTGCACTTCAGATAAAATATCCCTTACTATGTACTAGTTTAAAACGGTGCCATAGTCTTTTCAAGATGCGTCAGCTTGAGCAGAATTCAGGAAACAAAATAGAATAGGATAAAATAAATTAATAGAAAACTATGTAATTCATGAGGAACATAACAATTTAAAATTAGATAAACTCTCAAATTATCTATTCATTAAACCCTTCGTTCCTCCCATTGAATACCTCTATGGAGCATGTGCCCACTAGTAGATAGTATGGGAGCGTATGTGTTAAAATACGGAATTTTAAGTAAATTAAAAATAAGTCTGATTTTAGGCAAACTCCTCGGATTAAATTTGAAATAAATTTTAAGGATATGTCAGTTTCTTTGCTCTTATACACTGGTTTCTATAAACTAATAAAAAAAATCGTTTCCTTGTTCTCTTTTCTTCATATACACAGGTTTCTATGAACTAATAAAAAAATGTTTGTTTCTATGCTCTTTTGTCTTTATATACACTGATTTACATGAACTAATAAAACATAACACTGATAGTAGTATCTGTTATAAAATAGACCAATCGATACGAAAAATGAGTGTTTATCGAATAAAACACGCTGCAAAAATCTACAGAATACAAAAATGAAACGCTTGAGTACATTGCTCTGTGATAATAAGGTAAATGATCTGGAATATTTCGTTCGTTAGAATGCTTTCGAAGAATCTTTATAGGTAAAAATATCTATGGGGGTGATAATGCGAGATTTGAGGCAGGTAAGTTTAAAACATCGGGGATCAGATGGTTATACATCGAAATGGACGTTTTCAAAATTTTGAAGTGCAGTTTAGCATCCAGAAAATTTACCGAGCGACGTTAAACATATGCCAACATCCGAAAACGGATGTTTGTAGCTATGGTCATGAAATAATATAAGTTTAATCAAAATCCAACTGAATTTTTACAGAACTGCACCGCCAGATGTCCATACATGTCCATATGTGGAGCATGTAATGTGTAGCTGACTTCATGAAGATAATCTGTTACAGATTGATGTCTATTTATAAGCTGGCTATTCTGAATTTATAAAATATATTTATAATCTACCTCTTGTTAAAGTATAGATCTTTTCATGTCGAAAAAAGCTCTGATGGTTCAGCAGACATGCAGATCATCAGTGAACCCTGTCTTCAGAGATGAGTAGAAACTTGTAAAGAAACGACTGATATCATTTAATTTGGAAAGAACCTGAGACCTGTTATCATCAATCAAAAAATCCGATAAAAAGATTCCTACGGAGAAGGCCGTGCTTCCAATTTAGTAGATAGTTATTTATTTTGGCTGCATACACCAACAAGCTTTCCCAAATATTATCATGTTTTTCAAAAGAAATGACATCCTTGTGGCTTATGTGTTCCATTTTGCCTATAAAATAAGTATTTATTATTTATTGCAGCATTCCAACACTAGATCACACAGGGCTTGTGCGTGAAAGTTTAAATTCAGTACCGTACAATTGGTGGTCACAAAGATTGGCGACCTTGATCTCTGAACCTCAGTCGGAATTTGCATGTTTGTGACACTCTAGGAAGATGAATTGCTGCTCTTGTAGTCTTCCTCTGATTTTTTCTAGGCTTATAGCTTCTTTGCATGAGAAATGTCTACTACTTTCAACTGTTTTTCAGGTCACATAATCGATAGATGTACACATAAGCGTTTTTGCTGTATTGCTGCATGGAGTAGTCACAGTACCAAATTGACACGTCCAGTGTGTCAATTGTATATACAGGGTGATTTTGAACTCCTGGGCACAATTTTAAGGGGTAATAGAACATGGCTAGACAAGCTCAAAACACCATACAATATATAATCATAACTCAAATAGAGCTACAGGTTGCTTTCTGATTGTAGAGAGAACCCTCTTTACTACACAATTTGGGCTTCCAGCGTAATCAAAAACTGCAGCACCATGCATGAAATGTATGTCCGCCTTTTCTTGACTAGTAAAACTAGTCATAAATTTTGCATTACACGGTAGAAATGCTGATGTGTGGGATAAACCAGCGCTTTGTGTGTTTAACCCCTTGGAGGGCAATCACGTGGTCTAAAAATGTTACGTTTTCCGATGTTTTGACACCAGTAAATTTAAATAATGAATTTTTACCTTTACAATCTGCAAAAAATAATAATAAATATTTTTATTTAATAATACTGGTGGCAAAGTTATATATTATATACCGGTGCCCCTGAAGTGGTTAATGACAGCACAATATATCGTTTTGCCGCCTGCGATACGTCAATGTATTGTATGGCGTCAATAGTTTATTACTTAGCTTTTCTGAAAGAAATTTGGTCCAATTTTAGATACAGCCACACCTCCACTGTCTTGATCTACTTACTTTGCAATTTCTTTATTTCTTCTTTCTATTTTAATGCATATTAGAATCACAGTTAGTAACATTATTCTTCATAAATAAATTAAGTAATTATATGTTACATATTGTGTAGAAAACATGGTTCTCTCCACAAGCAGAAAGCGCCCTGTAGCGCTTCGCTGCTTGAGTTACGATCCTGCATTGTATGCCATTTTGAACTTGTCTAGGCTTATCACCCCTTAAAATTTCGAAAAAGCAGTTCCGAATCACCCTGTATATTTCTATTAAAAAAATATTTTCTTTTATTTTGTTTGCATGTTGTTTTACACGTTTTTATATGTCATATACTTCAACTGAGTTGGATACATTAGATTTTGATATTATTATGTCATTCTCTATATGATTTGTCTTTCATTTTTCTATATTAAGTACTTTACCTAGAATATATTTAATGTATGATGAATAAGGAAACGTACTGCAGTTTTTAAATATTTTCTCATTATATCTCATAATGATTAAGAATAACTAGTGAATATTATGTTTATTCAATAAATTATCAGTATGCATTCTTCGATGTCGTTTTTATCATAATTTTCTTAATGTAATTTTTGAAGTAACTAGAAGATGTGTTGAGTATCTAATATTCACATTAAAAAACATTTGACATATTGGTTATACAAGTTATTTTGTCCAAAAGAACATTTGGAACTTTTAAAGGGTATTTGATTCATTTGTAAAGCAATTTGTAAGAAAATGCCGATTTGCTTTGCATAATTAATGGTCATGGCAGAGCTAAATAAAGCCTAACCAACTCCTTTTTCATTTTCACCTAGGTTTTATGTGATTCACGATATATTCACTAACTACTCAACTAGAAGCAAAAATAAAACAGTGCATCTTCAAATACATGCGCTACAATATCTTCAGGTTCTTTTCATAAAAATTTTGCATTTGATTTTTTTTTATTTATTCCCTATACGCATAAAATAGCAGTAACGTGCTAGTTTTCGTGGGCGATCATGCGGGAAACGCTGGAGATGAAGAACTACGATATTTCACGTGATGTCACCCCGGAATATCTATTTAATCAAATCACAGACCATTTTATTATTTTAATAAGAATTTTATTTCGTACAAAATCCGTAAATAAACCTATTTCTCTATTTGAGAACATATGAAAATAAATAGATGAAAATTACCAAATGAAAAATGTGTATTGTGTTTCACGCTAGAAATTAAAGAGATTTTTCCATATTTTGATTACCTTGCCTTCCAAATGGATCAAAATCTTATCTTAGACTGACATATTGGTGAAATGTTTTTGCTGAGTAAGACGAATGAATCTCAAAGCATAGGATCGACATACGGAAGCCTTTTTTCTAAAATTGGGCGTATGCCTCCCAGAGTATTCCTGCACCGAACAAGAATGATTCTCATTGAGTTCCAAATTTGAACTCGCACTAAAAAGGAAGAAAAGAATGCTTTCAACCATCTTTTAAATATGAACCACCACGTTTATCTCGAGCAACTGTATAAGCTTTTCAGTTTTTTTAATAACGAAAAGCTTATACAATGGCCATTATTATACAAGCTTATACAATGCCCAATATTATAAGCTTTTCATTTTTTAAATAAAACTAACTTTTTAAAATTAGAAATCTGATGCAAAACTCGAGTCATCTTTAACTATTTTAATAGGAAAAATGTATCTGTAACAAGTGTATTGAGCAAAATTTAGGTTACAAATATATACAGGGTGATTCATAAAAGATGGGCAGAACTTTAAGGGGTTATAGTACACTTAAAGACAAATAATATTAAATAGGAGACTAAGGGTCCCAGACGTATTCCCAAGGAGATAGGGGGCATTAAAGTTTAGGGTCCGAAATTTCAAATGATTATAAAACATGGAAAAATTGGTCGATTCGTTTGCGGTTTTTGCAAAAAATTTTCTTTATGCCAGTATTTTCTTGAAATAAAATTTTAAAGTTCAATTTCAAAAAATGCCGATAGGGGGCGCTTTAGACTTTGGAGTAACAAACAACTATTTTTTAACGTTATTTTTTGTATTTCTTTAAATGATTTCGAAAGCTTAGACTTAAACTTAAATTTTGATCTAAAAATCTGAGTCCTAACGAGTAGTTAAGTAGCGTAAACTGAAATTTGAAATTTGAAACCCTTCTCCCCCCAGAACAAAAATCAGTTATTCCCGATCTTTGTGTCGTAGATTAGGCTCTAACTACTGCCGCGTTTTGCTAAAATTATTCTTTATGTCAGTATTTTCTTGAAAATAAATTTTAAAGAAAATTTTCAAAAAATTCCGATAGAGGGCGCTTTAGACTTTGGAGTAACGAACAACTATTTTATACCGTTATTTTTTGTGTCTCATTAAATGCTTTCTAAAGCTTAGACTTAAACTTAAATTTTCAGCTCAAAATCTGAATCGCTGAGCGTGGTTCAGTAGCGAGGGGAGGGGGTTCAAATTTCAACTTCTGAACATAGTTCAGTTTGCACTACTTAACCATGCCCAACGATTCTGTGCTGTGATACGAGGCAAAAATACAACTTTCGTCAAGGACTGCATAGTCGGAATTCACTCATAAAGGCACTGGCACAGTTGGAAACGTCGCTCATGCAAACGTTAAAGCTCCATTCCTGACGCTAGTCACCGGGTGAAGAAGGAAACAGAAAGTATGCAAATGTCAAATGGGGAAGAAGAAGAACACGTATGCAAAATTTCGACACGATTCAGGCATAAAAACCACTGAACGGTGAGTCAAGTGTAAGTCGCTGTAGTAATGAATCGGTAGATGGTGCCCTTCACGAATAAGGAAAAGGCTGAGATGCATTTAATTTACGGAGCGGCAGATGGAAATGGTGCAGAGGCACAACGAATGTACGGAGAGCGATTTCCTAACAGGCGGTTGCCTAACCGCAAAACTTTCGAGCGCTTGCACAGACAGTTGTGTGAGACGGGATCATTTCTCGCTTCCCGGTCGAATGCAGGTCGTGCAAAAAAGGACGAATCAGTAGTTGTTGCAGAAGCCATTCTGGATGTAGTAGCGGCGCAGCCAAGTACAAGTACACGAACAGTGGCTAGCCAGGTGGATACCTCACAGTCCACGACTTGGAGGGTACTGAAGGATGAACATTTGCTCCCGTTTCATGTGCAACGAGTCCAGAAACTGTCTCCAGGGGATTATCCAAATCGTATTGAATTCGCCCGCTGGTTTCTGCAGCAGAACGCGCTAAATCCACATTTTGGACGAACTGTGCTTTTCACCGATGAATGTACCTTCACACGTGAAGGTACATTTAACACACACAATGCACATGTATGGGCGGATGTCAATCCACATGCTACGTATCCACATGCTCATCAGAGACGCTTTTCCATCAATGTTTGGGCAGGAATCCTCGGAGACCACCTAATCGGACCGTACCTTCTTCCTGAACGCCTCAACGGTAAAACATACCTCACATTTCTGCAACATGTGCTGCCAGACCTGTTAAACGTTGTTCCTCCACGCATCCGGCGGGTCATGTGGTTCCAGCACGATGGAGCGCCAGCCCATTACGTACGAGACGTCCGCAACTATCTGGACATCACATTTCCGAACAGATGGATTGGTCGAGGTGGTCCTGTTGCTTGGCCTGCTCGCTCGCCAGATCTTTCACCCCTCGATTTCTTTTTTTGGGGACGATTGAAGGCTCTTATGTATGAGACACCCATTGAATCCCCCGAGGAACTGGTCGCCAGACTTTCCGCCGCTGTAGGGGAAGTGCTCGAAAAGCCTGATGTTTTCGCGAATGTTCGCCGTTCCATTCGTCGCCGTTGTTCTGCGTGCATAACCTCTGGTGGTCACAATTTTGAACATTTATTGTGATTACATGTTAATAAATATGCTTTGGTAACATAATCCTAATTTGTGTCTTTTTACCTCGTATCACAGCACACAATGTGTGGACATGGTAAACTGAACTGTGCTCAGGAGTAGAAATTTCAAACCCCTCTCCCCAGAAACTTAACCACGTCTAACGATTCAGATTTTGGGCTGAAAATTTAAGTCTAAGCTTTAGAAAGCATTTAATGAGACACAAAAAATAACGGTATAAAATAGTTGTTCGTTACTCCAAAGTCTAAAGCGCCCTCTATCGGAATTTTTTGAAAATTTTCTTTAAAATTTATTTTCAAGAAAATACTGACATAAAGAATAATTTTAGCAAAACGCGGCAGTAGTTAGAGCCTAATCTACGACACAAAGATCGGGAATAACTGATTTTTGTTCTGGGGGGAGAAGGGTTTCAAATTTCAAATTTCAGTTTACGCTACTTAACTACTCGTTAGGACTCAGATTTTTAGATCAAAATTTAAGTTTAAGTCTAAGCTTTCGAAATCATTTAAAGAAATACAAAAAATAACGTTAAAAAATAGTTGTTTGTTACTCCAAAGTCTAAAGCGCCCCCTATCGGCATTTTTTGAAATTGAACTTTAAAATTTTATTTCAAGAAAATACTGGCATAAAGAAAATTTTTTGCAAAAACCGCAAACGAATCGACCAATTTTTTCATGTTTTATAATCATTTGAAATTTCGGACCCTAAACTTTAATGCCCCCTATCTCCTTGGGAATACGTCTGGGACCCTTAGTCTCCTATTTAATATTATTTGTCTTTAAGTGTACTATAACCCCTTAAAGTTCTGCCCATCTTTTATGAATCACCCTGTATATATATTTCCATGAAATGACATTAAAGGTAAAAGTAATCTGAATCACTTTCTACCTGCCATTAACTTTCTACCTAAATAACTTAATTTACGAGATTCATTTAACCCAGTTATGTCATTAACCCAATGATTTTTCATTAAGAAAGTGTATAAAAGAATTCTTCAGAGAGTGAGAATAATCGTATTATAAATCAATTTCCCTGCTGTTGAAATGTTCTGGAATCATAATCTGCTAAATCTGCATCTTTCTTAACCCCATTCCCTAGGAAATAGAATATTTTTACAGAACTTAGTTATATGCTTCATTTGGTGCAAAAGATTGCATTAGAAATGACAGTTATGATGAACCGATAAAATGGATTATGGGGGTCATTTCCTATATGATTTGTTTTTGATTTTTGCATATTAAATACTTTACCTAGAATATATTTAATGTATGATGGATAAGGAAGGTTACAGGAGTGTTTAAATATTTTCTCATTATATCTGCGATTAAAGAAGAATGGCTAGTGAATATTATTTTTATCAGATAAATTCACAGAATGCTTTGTTCAACGTTGTTTTTAGCATAATGTTTCAATTTATGAAGTAGGTAGAACACGTGTTGAATATAAAATATTCACATTATAAAGCACTTGAAATATTGGCTATACTATGCTCTTTGACATTTGGAACATTTAAAGAAGAATTTTTTTTTTCATTTGTAAAGCAAATTTTTAAAAATGTCGATTTGCCTTACATAATTCGTGTTATATTAAATGTCTTATTAATTTTATATTTGTGTCATATTAATGTTATATTTATGTCATATTAATGTTATTTTTCAATAGTTATTTTTTAAAAATAAATTAGAATACTTTATATGATTTTATATTTGTCGAGCATTCAACCATACTTTACGTTTGGGGGGCGCAATATTCATCAAGTGATCCGATTCTGGATGTACTACATTACGCAGAGTTATCAAACAAGACACCGCCGTTACCCATTGAGAAACGAAGTTCAATTGCGTTGAATAATACTCGGCATTCCCCTGGATCGCGTAGAGAAGAGCGCTTCATATTTGCATTTTCTGAATAAAAAAACTTTGCGATTGTTTAATTCTGAAATATTCGTTCCATCGATGAATATTATAGAAAATATTATAGAAACTCGAAAGAGTTTCTCGCCAAGCAGACGAAACAATAACAAAATAAACAACAAAAGGAATGGCTTTCTGCCATTTTTTTCCAAACGATTTGCGAGAATAAATAGAACCCTGTACAGTTTATTTTTCGGACTGAACAAAATGGGAATTTCATACCTCTATAGCACGTGCTCTATTTGCCATAGAAACAAATTTCTTGTTTCTATAGAATGGAGCAGGCCAAGTGAGCAGTAGCCAAAAGTAAGTTGGTATCCGTCGAAATGGTTTTTAGAAAACGTGATTTTAAAAGTGCAATTTTCATCTTTTTAAAAATTTCTGCTGCAAGCACAGACCAAATATTTTGATGGAGCTACAAACATATGTAACTATCAGATACTTACATGATTCTATCAGTCGCAGTGAAAACTATTTTAGTCGGAATGTAGATGCTTTCCCAGATGTTCATGAGAAGGTGTGCTAGATGTTTTGCGTCGAATTCGGGTGACACAGCCCCAATGCAGGTTTTTTTAAGTTTATTGATGCTTCAAAGCAATGTAAAGATAACACATTTTCCTTCAATAGAGAGAACGATCGTTATCAGTTTCTCTGTCTGCTAAACAGCAGAAAAGTCTATAGCTTTACGAGAAGTAAATCCAGGCACTCAACATATGTGATCAGGAATGTTCTGAGCTCTCATTTACACTACGAAAGGCTGATATGAAAAAAAGCACTGTGATAAGAAATGATACAGATTATCTCTGAAGGATCCATTCATGAATCTGTTATTGTATTACGCACTTCTGGCATTTCTGTTATTAATATTAGAGGCAGAATACTGTTCTGCCTTGAGACTGCAACTAATCGCCAGATCATTCCTGCTCTCCATGGATAGCGTATACATCACAATTACTTACGAGTTTCCAAAGATCTTTGGTTTTGATATGATAAATGCGATTGAAAACCACTGCAAAGGGGCTAAACCTGTCTGCCAAGAGCCATTCGGTGGCTTATTTACTTTATTGGTGATAATCAACTGAATTTTGAAACAAAAATTAAAAGCCTACCTGACAACGTGTGATATTTGTTTTAACTTTAAACAAGTAATATAATTTTTTTTAAAAGTCAATTCCTACTTTTTAATCATAAATATATAAAATAAACCCGTGCAGCATGAATGACCCACGTTATCTTTATTGAACATTATTTTATAATCATCGTTGCGGTATTTTATTTTTTGTTGGCATCACTCATTTCAGATAAATCTTTCATTTCATTTATGAAAACAATGGGAGAAATTTTTTTCTCCCATATAAAAATAAAATTTTATTAATTAAATTTAATTAATGAATTAATATTTGAAAAAACTGTATTAACATCAACTGTCATCCAGTACAAGTTTAAAAAAATTTATTTGAACTTGAATGGATGAATAGAAAATATTTTATTAACGATTGAAAATTCCAACAAGATATATATATATATAGAGAGTGTGAGCTAATAGTAGGAAAAAAAAAAAAAAAAAAAAAAAAAACGATTATTTGCAAACGTTTTTAGTTTTGTTTTTTCATCAGTTTTAATACGTCTTTACAATATAGCTCGCACAATTTAGCATGAAGGGGACAGAAGTCACTATTATTTGCTAATTGTAATAATCTGGTCAGAAAATCTCAAGTAATAACTGTTTCATATTAAATTTAATCCGAAAAATGAGATAAAAGAAAAACTTGTTAATCATTTTGAAAAAGATATTTTATAGATTTTAATACTAATTTGAAAATTTTTATGAAAATGTAATTTAAAGCTATATTTATTCAAAAAATTTCAAAAATGTTTTATTCAACTTCATGTTTTTTTAGAATGTAATGCGTAAAGTAAATGTAACTTATTCGTATTAAATTAATCGTAATTGCTGTTCCAAATAAAGAAATGACTGAAACTTTTGAAAATCTATTATTTAAATCCATGTCTATCTGGAATAGATAGGAACTAATAGGTAAATTAGTGTCATGCATATAAAATTACCTTTTTTAATAAAATAAAGTGTTTGCGTGTGTGCACGCTTTTTTGTGTGTGTGCATGTATCTGCGCGTGCGCAAGTGCGATCGTCAGCAACATATATAGCTTGTAAAGGTATGAAGTTCTTTTACTGTATATGAAGGTCCGTGTACACCTCGATGCCAGATTTTCGTAATTATTTTTCTTATATTTTATACTCTTTTTTTTTTTTTTTAACATTCAAATTTTCCGATGATGTAGTGACTTTCATCGAAGCTTCAATCTTTATACAGTATTTTTCCTCATTTTAACCTTTAAAAACACGATCAGTTTGTAATCCCTCTATATTAAAAAAAAGTAACGATTTGGAAATGGACCAATGAAAATCTACGTATATCTTCCCGACTTTTTTTTCTTTTCTTTTCTTCTAAAAAAGAGGGATCGCTGCGCGATACCGAACGGAATCGCGAAGCGATTACGCGGGGGGTTGGAGAACGTAGCGAGCATGGGGGTGGAGCCCCCTAGTAACATAAGAAAAGGGGCATAGTATAATATGTGCCAAAGCGTTTTAAAGCCTAAATAATAATTTTTATGATATATTTGTTTAATGGAATATCCATTAGCAGTACAAAATTTATAAACCCCAATTTTCTATGTATATATATGTATATATATATATATATATATATATATATATATATAAACTAACTTAATTAGAATTAATATAATACGGACGGTTTGTAGTAAAAGAAAAGAAAAAAAAGACACACAGGCATACGCCAACGCTTTGTTAAGCCTAAATATCAAATTTAATTGTATTCGTCTTTAATGCAATATATAGTAGGATAATAAAAGTAATAAATATCAGATTAAAAAAAAGGGTTATGTAAGAAAGAAAATGGAATAAATTGCATAAATATACGGGCGACGCCAGCGGTGACTTACCAATAGAAATAATGAGAGACAGCTGAAAACGATACGAACTGCACCTTTAAACATTGGTTGAGCACTGATTGCTCTTTGGGAAGATTGCAAATGAAGCAAGGGTGTTAATCAGTAATTATTTTGAAATCCATAGTTGTTTTTATAATCCGTATTTGCACATTCAGTATTCCACCAGCATTTTTAAAGGTTAGGAATCGTTATTTGGAAATCATTGAGTGATTCTTTGATATTTTATATTGTTTTTCCTAACACTCTCTATCAGCAAAAGCAAATAGGTTTTATTATATTAAGCGACTTTAACTAGAAGTTATTTTTATTCGACAGTTATTTTTATTCGTGCTTTTGGTACGTGTATACAATTTTTCTGCTTCTTCCTTTAAGAAAGTTCTAGATAATTCTGAAAAAAGCACTATCATAGGAGTTTTAATTTTAATTCTGACTTAAGAAGATACAATTTTAAAAGAGAAATTGTAAAAGAGATTACAAGAGAAATTTTAAAAGAGAAATCCAATTTTTAAAAAAATATTAAAATTACATGAAATACTTTTATATCATGTGACAGTTGAAATGTTCATTTTTTAATTATATTTAGAATTCAGCGATTCTTTTTAAAACTTTCAAAGTTTTGACATGACTAACAAGCATGTTTTAAGATCTACAAAATAGTGCATGACTAAATTGTCTTTCGTTTGATTAGTTTGCATGTTATAGCTATCGATTTTATTCTATTAAATATTTATTATAAATTAATAGATCTTAAGAGTTCAGAACCAGGTATTAATTTTAAAATAACTAATGATAAGAGCTTCGTGATTTTTTTAATGAAAAAATATATTGAATTACGCTATCGCAAAATCCGGGATGTTGCTATTGGGGTGTTTAATTTTGTGTTAAATTATTGCAAAGACGTTTTCCTAAACAATATTTTAAAATATAAATTATTAAAATTTCGTAAATTTATACCAGTATAATTTATCTACGGTTATTGGTGTTCGACTTGCTAGGAGATTAGTTAATTTTTCGAGGACGAAGCAATTTATTTTGTTAACTACTTTTTGCGAAAGCTATTCTCACACAACTATTTGTACAAAATACTATTCGCCTTATAGAAAAAAAAATCATGTTATTAATTAAAGTACTAATGTCTCTTTGAAAAAAACTGGCATCTCTGCGTCCAGCGAGCCGCGAACAGAGTATTGCCTTAATGACATTACAGAGATAGTTATTATTTTATATGAAATTTGATTTTGTTTGTAGTTTTCTCTAAATGTCAAATAAAGAAAACGGTTTCAATAAACATTAACATACGATATAATAATAAACGCTTTTGAATGCTATTATTATTATTATTATTATATTTTCTTTTTCGCAAGTAGTAAAATGATTTCGGTTTAATCATTTCAAATTTATAAAATATTACTTGAACATTTCAAAAGTATTTGTGTAATAAAAATCAACGATATTTTTCCTTTATTCAAAATGTTTAGTTCAACGTATGATGGCAACGTTTAGAAATCACGATAAAGCAGCAATAAACAGATTTCGTTTGTTTAAACTTGTGTGAAGGTAGAAAACTTTTTGCGCATAAACTATATATCTATTTATAAAATTTAACGAAAAATATGTCCCTTGACAATCATTGAATCCTCTCAATATTTATTGTTTTTAGTGAAAATGATTTAGAAACATGGCAATGCGTAAAATGAGAAATTTTAAAAATTAAGATAAATGCTTTCCTTGGGATATCAATTTTAAACAATAATAATTTTCATGAAAATAGATTTTTGTGATGATACAAGATTTGACGCTTCAGCTAAATGTGATGGTTGTATCCTAACTTTATTTTTTATCTTAAAATGATAACGCCTTTAAAATGTTAATAAATAATGGGTTTGTCCACAATTATGCAGATAAATAACAATGAAGAAGAAAAGTGATAAAATAGTGAATTCTTTTTTTATTGCATATTACTATACATAAGACACATTAAGAAGATATTTTGATTTTTTTCTACACCTGCAATTAGAGAATAAAAATCTGCACTATTTCATTTCTACACAACATTAGCATTGCATATAGCTTTACTTAATTTTGTAGAACGTATTTTAAATTTTATGGGTTACGGGGTAGTTTCTGGGAGAAATTCATTCTGAGGTAGATTATGAGTCCCATAATCCATCTCTGTTTCCACTTGTAATTAAATGTCTGAAACTTTATCTGAAATAAGAATATAAAAACTGGTGATGACATATCTGTGTGTGTTCACGAATGCAGCTCGAAAAATCATTAGTAATTTTAGAATGTTTGTGCTAAATTTACAAATAATTATATACAGGGTGTCCGAAAAGTCTAGAAACGGTCGAATAACTGGAGAAATATGCATCAGATTGAATAACGGAAAAATGTATGTTCAATATTTTAGAAAAATATATTTAGGGATATCAAAGTTGCCCCCAAACTCTGCCTCCTGGGAGGAAAAGTGGGGAGGGCATCTTTGAAACCTTAATAGATACCTCCCCCCTTTTTTTTATTGCAGATTCGGATTCTACGGGGAAAAATACTTAACTTTTGTATTTAACATTTTCTTCGGAAAATAGTAGATGGCACTGTAATCGAGTAAAATGCAGTGAAAATCGTTTCAATTTAAAAGTTTGCAAACGATCGAATAATTCGAAAAATATACATCGGATTGAGAAACGGAAAAATACATGTTCAATATTTTTGAAAAATCTATTTTCGTATATTTCCCGTAGAATCTAAATCTGCAATAGAAAAAGGTGGGGCGGGAGTTCTCATTTAAGATTTCAATGTTGGCTTGGCCCCAGGAGGTAGAAGTGGGGCAACTTCGATATCCCTAAATAGAATTTTTAAAAAATGAAGCACATATTTTCAGTTATTCTATCCGATGTATATTTCTTGAGTTATTTGACCGTTTCCAGACTTTACAATGGAAATTCGCTGTATTTTACTCGTTTACAGCGCCATTTACGATTTTCTGAAGAAAATGGTAAAATTCAAAAGTTAAGTATTTTTCTCCCGTAGAATCCGAATATGCAATAACAAAGGTGGGATATCATTTAAGATTTCAAAGTTGTCCCAATTTATTTCCCAGGTGACAGAGTTTCGGGGACATCTTTGATATTCCTAAATAGATTTTTCAGAAATATTGAACATGCATTTTCCGTTTTTAAATCCGAAGTGTATTTATGAAGTTATTCGACCGTTTCCAGACATTTCAGACATCCTGTATGTACACACACACACACACACACACACACACATATATATATATATATATATATATATATATATATATATATATATATATATATATGTGTGTGTGTGTGTGTGTATTTGGTTTTGTAATTAACAGGGTATGTCATAACCTAATCTGTATTCATCCTTACTTATCTCACACACTTCTTTCCGGAAATGAGTCAAACCCCGTGTAGCTGAGTTGAAAGTCATGCTGTTGAAGTGAAAGCATTCCTCTGGAAATTCAAAATATTTTTTTTTTCAAAACTGTGCTCAGTAGATTTGAGATACCCATACGATTTCTCGAGTCAGTCCATTCTCGAGTGTTGATTTCAGCGTTATGTTACCGCATGCCCATGTAACAATGACAGAAAAATAAAGTGCACGTGCCAAAAGTGTAAAAAATACATGGATCACATCCAGTTCATATCCAAATGTGCCATAAAAATGTTAGTACATTTTTATTATACGAAGGTGGCTTAAAAAGTAACGTAACAAGCCCTCTGGGAGAAAAAAACTTTAATAACGAATTCAAAGAGATACACAACACAGTAAGGCACTCGTACATATTGCTTCTCCACATAGTCACCCTAGTTGTGAAAGCATTTGCTCTATCGATATACTAACTTATCGAAACGGCAGTCAGTGTCAAGGTTATGGAGCCACATCAAGACGACTTGCTGAAATTCATCATCGGTTCTGAAATGTCGACCTCCCACGTGCTTCTTCAACGATCCGACGAGATGGAAATGCACTGGGCGCGAGGTCCGGGCTGTATGTTGGATGTCCCAATACTTCCCATCGGAAACGTTGTACTAAATCACGCGTTACTGAAGTCGTATGCGGTCGGGCATTGTCTTGCAACAGCAGGAGAACTTTCGAGATCAGTCCCGGCAATTTCCTACAAATTGCGTCGTCTTTTCTTGTCTCGCACATCTGTTCTGCCTTTATGAAATTCTTTGCACCAAAACCACACACATTTTTGTGACATTACATTCGCTCCGCACACGTCCACCAGTTGCTGATGAATTTCAGCTTTTGGACGTTTTCTTTAGACACAAAAAACTTATCACACTTCTTACTTCTATAGTCGACAACGTTTCCGTCAACGACTCCATCTTCTAACTGAGACTTTGGCACGCTGCTGTAAAACTAGCTTTATGCTAACTAGCTCTATGCTAACTATGTAAAACTAGCTCTATTTGAATGCTGTCATCACATCTTTATGGACGGGAAATTTGCGTCCATTTAGAGGGCTTGTTACCTTACTTTTTGAACCACCCTCGTAATATAAATGTGTTTACTTGTCAATTCTTACGGATTGAATTTTTTTAACATTATTTTCTTTATTTATTTGTAACAGAAAATAAGGAACTTACATTTTATGACATTCAAAGGTTAAAATTGCCATCGGGTATGACACGCTTTCTCGTGTGCAACTGTTTGGCGCAACTTCTCTAGAGCTAAGTATATCTCGATCGTTTTATCTGGAAAATAAATTTATTTTTAATAACGTTAATTAAAATACTCTAGACTTTGTTTTTGCGAAATCGCATAATCATTGCATTTTAGATGGATTTCTTTAGAAATCGACATATTGCAATCATCTCGTTTTTATATCTATCTACACTACATAGTCAAAAGTCACCGGACGTGTCCTATTTTAGCTGTTTTGTTGAATATCGAAAGCAATACATGATGAATTTTTCAAGAACATTGGGAATATAAAGAACATATTTGATATCACATTTTTCAGCAAAGTTTGGGAAACGAGACTAATTACGGAGCCATCAAAAACAAAAATTTAAAAAAGGATTTGCGTTCCACTATAAAATAAAATGCTCAAAATTATCTGTAGCTGTAGCACATGACTATCTGGGTCCTGTTTAATATTTGTGTTTAATTGGCTAAGAACAACACATATATTCATGGAGATATAAAGATTTTTTTTTTATTATTCAAGAAATGACAGTTATTTTTATGTTTATAGCATCCAGAGTTTTCAAGCAAGTTTGACGCTACTTTCAGGAAATTTGTCTAAATGATGTTGAAACAATATTTTGTAATTAAGAACTAAAATATCTTCTTAAAACACCATCAAAAATTTTAAAATGCGCTAGGCCTTTCGAAAGATCTGTGTCTTTCTTCGTCAGGCGCAAAAAGACGTGCGTCTACTATGAAAGCAGCAGCAAGACTGAAATGAGAGATAAGGGAGAGGAAACAAGCTGAAGCAACAGCCAATAGGAACGTAGAAATCAACAGCCAATAGGAAAACAGAAGACAACAGCCAATCACAGAAAAGTAAAATCAAAACAATAGAATACAAAATAGAAGGGGAATAAAGAAGTGAAAAAATAAAAAATAAATAAATAAAAATGAATGAAAAAAAAATAGAATAAATAAATAAATAAAATAAAATGAATAAATAAACAAATAAACAAATAAATAAATAAAAATTAATGGGGAAAAAATAAATAAAAAATAAATAAATAAACAAATAAATAAATAAATAAAATAAATAAATAAATAAATAAATAAATAAATAAATAAAGCACACAAATATATTAAAAAATGGAAACAGATGAAAATTAAGAATTAAATAAGTAACCAAAATTTACATAAATATATATAAAAACAGACTAAAATTAATTAATACAAAAAATAAATTATATGGAAGTACTGAAGAGGTTTTTCCAAGCAGCAGAGAGCATTATGGAATCAGATTTGTCATTAACAATAACTTCACGATTAAGATAAATATCTAAATTTTCAAGAAAATCTAATTCAATCTAATTAGAATTAGATTTTCTTGAAAATTTAGCTATTTATTTTAATCGTGAATTTATCGTTAATGACAAATCTGATTCCACAATGCTCTCTGCTGCTTGGAAAAACCTCTTCAGTACCTCCATATAATTTATTTTTTGTATTAATTAATTTTAGTCTGTTTTTATATATATTTATATATTTTGGTTACTTATTTAATTCTTAATTTTCATCTGTTTCCATTTTTAATATATTTGTGTGCTTTATTTATTTATTTATTTATTTATTATTTTATTTATTTTATTTATTTATTTATTTTATTTATTTATTTTTTCCCCATAAATTTTTATTTATTTAGTTGTTTATTTATTATTTATTCATTTTATTTTATTTATTTATTTATTCTATTTTATTTATTTTTTTTTCATTCATTTTTATTTATTTATTTTTTATTTTTTCACTTCTTTATTCCCCCTTCTATTTTGTATTCTATTGTTTTGATTTTACTTTTCTGTGATTGGCTGTTGTCTTCTCTTTTCCTATTGGCTGTTGATTTCTACGTTCCTATTGGCTGTTTCTTCAGCTTGTTTCCTCTCCCTTATCTCTCATTTCTGTCTTGCTGCTGCTTTCATAGTAGACGCACGTCTTTTTGCGCCTGACGAAGAAAGACTCAGATCTCTCGAAAGGCCTAGCGCATTTTAAAGTTTTTGATGGTGTTTTAAGAAGATATTTTAGTTCTTAGTATTTCACACAAGTTTTAACTTATTTTATTTTGTAATTAGAATATAAATATTTTAAGTATTGAATGAAATATGAACATTTGTATCAAACAATTTTTAAGTGAACATGAACGATAACAATATTTATTCTGAATTATTTAGAAGTCTACAAATGAGATGTAAATTTCAGTCGAATATCATGAAAATCGCAAAGATATCGGTCATAAAGTGAGCTTAATTTCAGTTGCTCTCAAAAAATAGTTAAATAAGGGATTTTCCAAAATTTGTCTTTTTTTTAATTAACTGAAATTTAACAAAAAAGTATGTATTAAACCAAAATAACATATGGCAATTGCATGACATTCCGAGTATATTTACGCGAATTAGATCACGGATAGAGAGACAGACATAGAAATAAAATTCATAAACACTTTTCAACTATGTTGGAAAGTGTTAATGGTGCATATGTTGGTAATGATGTTTATGAAATTTTGTCGAGACAAACAAAACGATGTTTCGATATACTGAAAGAGACCGTGTATATCCCTATGCTACCTCTACTCACCAGACTCAAATTTCTGGTTGCCAAAGGTGACCTGGTGACTGAAAATGTGAGTACCTTGCTTTAAGACCTTTCAGAAGGAGCTGAAATAGTTTGGTGTCTGGTTAATTAGTTTGACGCCGGTCATTCTTTGATCACGCTTCTAAAAATGTTGAAAACTACACATCAAAGTGGTATTAGAATGTATTTGAAAACCTAAACTAGCCATATTTCAAAGAGTGACTACTACTACAATCAAATAAACCATTGATGCCAAACTTTCCAATTAGCGCCACTAATATCCGAATACATCTTCACCTTAATCAAACGCAAACTTTTGTCATTAAATAAAGTGAATATTTCTATTCAGAAACATTACTACTCAAATTTCGGAACGTTTGGCAAAAATTAACTAGATAAAACGCCGTGTTAAGAATAATTTGCATTATATTTCTGTTCTACTGTAAATTTATTTTAAAAGGTAACTTTAACATGAAAATTAAAATAGTTTTCATTTTAATTTTTCTCCCATATTACACAAAGTAAAGTAAGTCTGTTGAAAATATCGTTGGAATATATAGTTAATTTTACAAACGAAGACTCGGATTTGGTTCGGAGCGAGACACAATGTATTTTTCATACGAACTGATTTTTTCCAACTGAGTGAAGAAATGCCCAGACAGGGAGTCAAATTTAAGACTTTTAACTTAAATTGCCAACGCTCTACCTATTGAGCAAATTCGGCCGAAAATCAACAGACACATTTCACTCAGATAAGCTTATTGGCAATAGCATCTGGTCTGTGATGTAGACAGCTCAACACAATATAGCGCAGGTAATGGAAAAATTCAGTCAGTATGATGTTTTTACGAATCAGTTTGATTGAGTCAAAATAATACCATCTATTTTTGTTTGTATAAGTGTGTTCCGAGGAAATTTCTGTGACAAATATATTACTTAGTATTTCGTACCATCACCTCTCTCTTTTATTGTAATATTTCCGGGGCTGTCTGTATATTTGATGATTTTTAATCATTATCCAACAATTTTAATGTTTTTTTAAGTTTAATATGTTTATTTAATTTTTTATGTCACATAAATTCATTAACTATGAGAAGAAGTAGCAATTTGAGTTTAAGAGTTTATAAAAGATTTTGCCATACATTTTAATCAAGTAACTGAAGCATATAATGTTTAAAATCTAGAATTGCTTCTAAGTATTTAAAAATAGATTTTATTTAATATTTTTGCACTATAACCCAGAACAAAAGAAAATATTTATTATATTTTTTAATTAGTAGATAATATCTTCAGAAGTAGACGAAAACGCCTCACTGAAAAAGTACCAAAATTAAATAATCTAAAATAAAAGTAATTTTTAGATTCCAGAACTAAATTTCAATAACAGTCTTAAATTATACGAATTTAATGTTTATCTGTAAATGGATTACTCTCGGATGATTATATGATGAAAACGTGTGATACAGTCTTTGTTAGTAGCTGCGGAGAAATATTCAGTGATGAAGAATGCGGCTATTTTAAGTCATCTTTTGTGGAATTTCTGTAAGGAATGTGTTTGAATAAGATAATTAAAATATAATTATAATCATGAAGATTTATGTACTCAAAGCAATGTTTGAAACTGAAAAATACAATGAAGAATTTTTATTTTATGATAGTGTGTTGGTATAAATTAATTATTTCTTGAAAGAATTTTAGGTATTCCTTGAAAAGTTTTCAATATCTTAATGAAGGCACAGCATATGAAAGTATTGTTTAAGCGAAGCTTAATAATAATACTTTTAATTAATAAAATTTTCCTCTGGATTACTTTTTCCCAAGTTAAAAAATAGTTATTATTTTTTTTAATTTATTATTGGATCTATTAACTTTTGTAAAAATAGATATTACCATTTGATTACAGAGTCTGTTAATTTAGAGGAATGGTGCCTAATATGAGATACACTTTTTGTAATTAATATTTAAAATGTAAGATTTAAAATAAGTGCAATATTTTTAATGTTGGGAGTAAGCTGCATCATTATACAATCCAACAGATTCATTTATTTTTAATTACTGTTAAAAATTAAAACAAAATTTTGAAGGAAATGAAGAAAGACCATTTTTAAGCCAGATTGAAAAATATGTCCTAATATGAGACAGTCCAAAAATATTTGCAGTAATGACTATTTTAAAAACGGTTTGAATTTGTATAAGTCAGTAATATTTATTTTATATTTTGCGCTTCAATTTGCAACACTCGTGGTTCGAAAAAGTTTATACTTTCGCACCACAATCTTCTTGAGTCCAGCGGTAATATTTTTTGCATTGAGCCCACTCTTCACCGTGCTTGTCGTCGGAAAAACGGCCTGTTCAGAATCGACTATTCTGCGTCTTCGTCCCCAATGCCTGCGCCTGATGTGCCACATAGTATCACAGCCCATTGTAACACAGCACATAGTATCTTCTATTATGAGCTCAGCTTAGTTAACAAAAGCCTTAACCTCGTGGCTTCCTGGTTCATTTTAACATAAAACTAATTATCATAATTTATAGTTCATTTTATGACAAATAAATTCATCTATATATAAGATTCAAATACACTCACCTTTACAAAAATAAGTCCGTTCCAAAGTAAACACTGCAGAAAATTCAAAATAGCAAAAAGTGTTAAACTTCAGAGAACTGGCCTTTTTGTTTTCAAAGTAGTCTCCACAACGGCTCAGGAAGTAATTCACGAGTATATCACTCATCCAGATACCAACCATAAACCGTGTTTTTAATCGACGTGTCCCATATTAGGGAAGTATCGCGAAAACACACCTTTCCTCTATACTTATTTTAGTCTTTGCTTAATTATGAAACTACAGTTCTTTTTAATAAATTTTTGTGTTTTATTACATATATATGTTAAGGAAATTCAATATTAAAGCACATTCGTATTAAAAAGGGATAAAATTACTGAAAATTCATCATATGTAGCTGATAAAGTATAGAATTTTAAAACATATAATAAAAAGACTACCTCTAAAAATATAAATTCTGTAATGCTGCAAGTATAGAAATGAAATTGAATTTTTATTAATTTTCTAACACACTGTTTAATTTGATAAATTAAAATTTCTCCATAATATAAATCACATTTAGCAGTCCAGTATTTCTATTACAAGAGTCATACTCATTTTTTTTTGTCTCTTTAATATGTTCATTTTGACTCAGATTAATCTACCACAAAAGCTCCAACAAGCACACCTAGAGTGTTTTAGAAGGTGTGTACGGTAAGAAATGTTGAATCTCGTAATTCGATGTAATTACCATGTGTCCCATGTTTGCCTCCAAATTATTTCCTATCCCCTTGTAAAACCGCGTACACACAACGGTCCTCATTAAAAAAAAAAAACAGTTCTTAGAGTCAGCCGTCGCGTCGTTTTCGACTCGAAATTTGATTCCTTCCCTGCCTATCCTGTTCAGTTTCTTTAAAAAGTTTCTTCACATTTTACTAAATATCAACAGGAAATATTATTGGCTTATTTTCTTCATTCACACGTTTTATGCTTGTTTCACCATTGCCCCCCTTACCAAGATAAAGTAATCTCAAAATTTGTAGGGTCCGGAGATATAAGTAGCTACCCATGCTGCGGATCAAGTCGTTATCTACGAGGACAAGGACAAAATAAAATGCTACAAAATAAAAGCTATAAAAACAACTTCATCTGAAATATGGAAAATGCTTCCATTTCATGACGTTTTAAATTATGTTGTAAGATTTTAGCTTTCATTAGCAGTGGCTTGACGGTCTTGGGTGCTTTGAAGTTTGAACACTATTAAGTCGCTGATCAGTCTCGGAAGAAATCAAAACTAATCTCTCTGATATGCGCAAAACATAGGCAGTCCAGTCAGCTGTCTAGAAAAAATCTATCTATATCTTTCAGTCTATGATTTTTTTTATTTTAATTTTTTAAACTAAAAATATTATAAAAACATCACCATTCAAGATTTTGTGTGAGCGGTCATCGAAAAATGGCTTTGTGTTGTAATCACACAACAGCCACATGAGTATGAATTACTTTATTATATATAAGTTGCCCCTTGGATTATTTCAAATACAGATAACCGAAGGTTTTAAGCGAAGATTTGATCGCGAGGGTGTATAGTGGACCGACAATAAATGAATAAAGTATTTACAACATTTGTGTTCATTTGTGTAAGAATAGGACGTAAGGTCATTGTGCATAAAACAGACCAGATAGTGATCCCAAATGCTTTCTTTTTATCCAAATCGTTGTTGGTCTCCTAATCGCCTTCGTGATCACACTTTCGCTTAAAAATATGAGGTCAAAGATTGCTCTTTATATTCCTGAAACTCCTGAAGAAATCGTGAAGTATGTCTCTTGATATTCGACAAAACTTCTAAAATTGAATGCATCTGGTGTGTTTTTGGCCAAATCGTGTATATACGCAGAATGGTGGGAAACCACCCACCAAATATATATCCAAATCAATCATTCAAGAATTAAAATATCTGTGAATCATGCCGCAACTAATCCACCTGATTGCGGCATAACTAAAAAATATTTTAATGACGATTCTACGACATATATAGGAAGTGCATATTTATAGAATGAAGAAATTTCCAATATTCTAGAAGGAATCATTGTGCCCTGGCCGGTTACAGTATGGTGTGCATATTAAACTCCAAGACTTGTTCGACCTGGATTATTTATTGAATTGTAATTACTTCGCGCGACATTAGTTTACCGATTAATGAATTTTTGCTAAACCGTACGGATTGAAAAATATGAATCGCATATGGTTCATAAGGCATTCAACACGACAAGTATCAACAAAATATAATTTATTTCTTGAATAGTTTACGTAAACTTTATACACTTGACCTGTAAATATAAGTTTAATTACACTTGAAAAAGAAGGTTTTTTCATTTTAGACAAACTCTTTCATCGATTGGATTTTATAAACTCATTCGGTAATAACATTGAACTATTTAGAACCTGGATAGAACAGAACCGACAAACACGTGTGTGGTTATGGTCACACACAAATAGTCCCACATTCTGTTCATTTGTGACTTTGTACCGGACACATGTTTTCTTTGGCTCATGATGGGCTATTAAAAATTTCCAGCTCGATACGCGTCCTGTGTGTTGTTTTGCTTTATGGTGATTGATACAAAGTTTCATTATTTAATTATATAGAACCTAGTTGCAGAAAGCAAAACAATTATAGTAAAAGAAATAGTTACAAAACAGGTCCAATGCACTTTCATTTATTATTCCGTAGTTCAAATAAATTAGTTCATAACTCTGTAATAAATTGCATGCATAAGCATGAAATGTATATTAAATAGATGAAGATCAGTTTGATGCATGGGCATGAAATTTCATAATTTCTAGCCGAAATCGTACGCATTCCTGGGCATGAAAATTCATACGTAATAGCTGAAAAGCTACTTCATATATAAATAAATACTCTTTTCAATTGCATCAATCGGTATTTCCTCTTACTAATACTAATAAAAATTGTCACATGGGACAAAACAGTTTAGTGTATTTTACATTGTCTCGTCGGAATTTTATTTAGTTTAATATAACAAGTTTTTTGTAGCTGAAGTTTTTATACATTATTTCAGTTGCTATCTTTACACTTAACTAGATTACTTTTAAAACTTTCGATGTTTGAATTTTATATGCATTTTAACTACAAATTATTAAATGAAACAAGCTTTCATTATGTTAAAGCAATAGCTTAAAATTCACACAATAATAACTGAAGAAACTCTATCGCAAAAGACGCTCAGAAAAGAAAGAAATTCTATGGTAATATTATTGAGATGGCCTTCAGAATAAATATATGTTATTATAGAATTTTTGCTTTTGAAATTCTGTGTATAATAACTAATCGCTTTCTGATGACATAGAATCAGGGAACCAAATTTTATCATAGTGATAAAAATTTTTTGTAGAGTATAATTTATTTTCATGTCCTACTTTAAAAGATTCCGCTGTTCAAAATGTTTAAAAAACATTACTCCTATGACAGAACTTTTTTTTTCTATATTCGAAATGTATACTTGCTAAATGAATTTTAACTAAACAAAATGTTGAAAAAATTCCAATATTTCAATTAATACATAGAATAATGTTTTCTAAAATGCCACATTATCTTCGTATTTTTGAATTATTTTAATCTGTTTATTCTTTTTCTTCTCAATGCATGAATTGCTTTATGCTGTATAACTATGATAAAATGTAAAAAAAAAAAAAAAAAAAAAAAAAAAAAAAAAAATTATTTAAATTTCATATGTTTTGATCAATTATTCCAATAAGAATCTTCAAACGAGATTGTACAAGATATTTTATACAATATCAATTTCTAAATAAAAATTTCTCCACCAAATGTGTTCTACAATTCAGTAATAAAGTTATATTTTAACACGTTACAAGAAATGTATGTTTAGTTTGACAGACCGAGTGAAAAAATACAAATAGAAAAGCTTTTAAAATTATACTATGCATAATTAGGTACTTAAAACTCCAATTTTGGATCGCAGAATGTCTACATGAATGGTGCTTTATCGATGTACACTCTAATACTTAAAAAATACATATTTTAAAGAATTTCGCAGTTAATGAATTTACTTAAATGTACAAGTAATACTTCACAAGCAAAGAGTATCCAAGCTCTACTTCATAAGATGCACTCAACTTTTGGACTGATGTGTTTCTCTCACTCGCTTCCCTTTATTTTATTTTCAAAATACAGTTATCTAAGCTTGTTTAAATTTCAGTCATTGCAAGTTTGCTCGTTTCCTTTGTTTAATTATGAAACTTAAATTCTAAAAAAAAACATAAATGCCGAAATTAAATCGCAATTTCCACTTCAAAATAAAAGTAAGTATAAAGTAGGATGAACATAATTATTAATTTTTCACGACGCAATTTAAAATGAAAACTATAGCATTAATGCACATATTGGGGAGAAATTAAAACAAAAATTAGGGTATGTTACACTGCACGAAAATTTCTTTTGGGAGTATGTTTTTTATACTCATATTTAGGATTAGATTCCACAAAATTTAAAGAGTAATTCTTCGCCTTATTTATTAGCAGATTTCTACGATTACATAGGGCGAATATTTTTATTTAAATATAATGGTAGCCTGGAACTGAGTGTATTTATTTAATGTTAATTTTAATTGATCCATATATGCATCACTGCACAGTGTAGGCTTAATCAAAATTCAAATTTTTCATTAAATCTATTTTTCGTTTTTTTTAAATTCCATGCTAGCACAGACGTCAATTAAATGTTTGTAAGTATGCTTCTTGCTGGAGTAATCTACACAGGCTTAACGTTGCAACATATTAAGTACTGTAATTTACGGTTACTTCAGTAGCAGCAAAAATTAAATTTCAATTAAAAGTTTAATATCTCGCATATTAAAAAAGACGTACTTGAAAATTTTCCTTAAAAAAATAAGAGAAAGTAATTTAATTTTCTTGAAATATTAATAAAGTACAAACTCTAGGAAAATATATAAGCAGTTATTTAAAATTATACAAAAAACGTTAGATATTAGAAAAAAAGTATATTATACATTTATTTAAAATGCATTCAATGCAAGGTTTAAAAATTTGTAAAAAAAAATAACAATTATTAAATTATAAATTTGGGATATCTTCAAATAATTTGCTGGGTGTGCCATTGTTTTTAAAATTTTATTTGAAAATTTTTGTGGAGAACAGTAAGGATTACATAAAACAAGAAAAAATGCATAACTAATATTAAAAAAGGAAAATTACAATGAGACATCATTTATTATTAATCATTATCATTTATTCGTATTATTATCGATTTTAACCCGTTTGAATCATTACCGCATAAATTTCAGGAATTTATTTCATATTCAGGAATTCCGAATAGATACCGGAAATATCGAAAGAAGAATTTTGACTTTATGGATTACAAAACGTCTGTCATTAAATAAATAAAAAATTACTATTTGGATGTTCCGGTATGAATTCGGAATTTCTGAATTAAAACAAAATCCTGAAATTCACGCTTAGAATGAAATGGGTTAATACCATTTAAGAAAGCCCAGTTTCTGGATGGATAGTTTATTCATTTGAAACGCATATTGAAAAAGCGGCATTATTTGATAAAAATTACCAAGTAATCTAAAACATAATGACAGTGGTAACTAAATCACGACTGTTGTTTAACATACTAGCTGTAATCGCGGTTTATTAAAATTGTCCGTCTAGCTTCTACTACTAAGTAGCATTCCTATAACTAAAATTAACTCGCAAATTATGCTCTTCCCCTACCGACGTCTTTCAGATAAACGTAGCCCACTGAAACAATATTTCATACATATCTTGGATAGCCTAAATATCCTAAAAATTTTCGTAATGTGTGTCTACAATCTCTTCTCAGCGTCGCACGTCCTTCTTGAAATTTTCAAAGATTGGAGAACAATTCCTGATCTAAACACAATATTCTAAACTGAACTAGAAGATTTCCTTTCTAATTAATAAAAAAAAAGAAAATTTTTATAAAATTTTATATATAAATGAGATAAATGGAAGAATTTGTAAGAAGTAACATACCATTTACATACGAATAAGAGTAAAGCAATGTAGGGGACAATCAAATCAATTGATAACATACATAATTTTTTAACTTCAAGAGTAATTGAAAAATGAAAATATACGTAGTATGAAAAGTGTACATTTGGTTAAAACATGTCCAACCTATTTTTTATAAAGCAAAGCATTTTTAACATTAAAATGTTTAAGAATAGAGTTAAATAATGAAACCACTATACATGGATTAAAGATAATTTCCAGACTGCCTAGTTTCAGAATAACAGATTTCGGCCACTTGGATCGATTATTTTTGTTTTGAATAGGCCAATTTTTGGCCACATTGCTATATGTGGGAGGCCTTCTGTGAGGACTTTTGAAGTAAAAGTGGGACGACAAGGCTGAGTGCCGAGTACTTGGAATTTCAGAATAATTGAATTAAGATCTCTTATTTATCTGAAATATGCCGTGCCGGTTTCTGACTATATCTGGCTTTGTAGTCTCGTGCCATATGGATAGCTTGATGTTACTGCTTTAATTCGCTTGTTAGAGGAAAGAACACAGTATCTTTATTTCTCGGTTAGTTAGATTCTTCGTCAAAAGAGTAAAGCCTCTTTCAGGTGGAACGGGTCTCAGGCAAATTTAACCTTAATCAGCTTTCAGTCCTTTTCCGATACCCCTCCAGTGGCCGAGAGTTTCTGCTCTCAAAGCTGGTAGACGAGAGGTGTTAGGTTAGAATCCAATCGCGCCCGTCGGCCTAATCGTTTGGAGTTTTCGTGGTTTTCTTCGAATCTTGAATTGGTTATCCTTGCATAAATACGGGTTATGTTTCCTTAGAAAGATCCCCACGCAGGGCACCCCCCCCCCCCTCCGGGAATATATGCCTTGTACAGGTAATCGGCCGTCATTATTAGATCACTTTTCCGATAAGGATAGCCGAAATTGTTAGTGTCGTTGTCGGTTTTATTAATGGTAGAATTACTGAGCTGTTTTTCAGCCACACTTATGTCATTTTATCGGAATAGCTGGCTGAGTCTCACATGTCTCACATGGAATTTTCTTCCACTGTGGTTCATTTGACACTGTGTTAGTTTACCGATGACTTTTATGTTTCAACTCAGGAAACTGACGCTTAGAATTTTTATTTTTTGCCGACGTTTTGCAAGTATTTTTGATAGAAAATGCTACTTGGCATGGAATAAAAATAAAGGGACCTAGAATAGGAATAAATAATTAATACAATTTGTCATGGAATTCGTTTAAACGCTAAGCGATAACCACAAGGGATAGATGAGGGTTACAGAAATTCATCAGAAGAAATGCTTTTTCTGGCGTGTCTTCTGATACACTTATTGTGATAATTCTTCCAATGCTGCCTACCCACGAAGATACCCCAAAAGACACAGTATATTTAATTTAAAAAAAACATTTTAAAAAGCCCCAAACAGCTAAAAAAAAAACTACGTAAATGCGGGCTTTAAGGAGCTGTTATAGAAGTGGGAAAATGTCAGATTACACCTTTTTTATTTCTTTTTACTTTTTGTTAATATTAATACACATTTTATATTTTTATCCTTTAATTTAGTTGTTCTCTTTTTAATCCATATTTTTAAGAAAATTTGTTTTCCCCCTCTCCCAACCTCCAATTTTCTGAACTACCTCTAAATATGACAGGTCTGACCATTTTATGTTACAGCATTACTGATAACAAGTAAAATATAAAATTGAGATAGGCTAACGAAAAAAAGCAAACACACAATTTCTTCTGAAATGTCAGCAGAATCTATTTTTAAGTTAAACATATTTGTGCTTTTTTATCGAGGAAATAAAATAATCATTTTTTTAATAAATTAAAATTATTATAATTGATTCTTATAATCTTTTCAATAAATCATTGAGGTGGAGAAATCATTCTGAATTTATTACCTTTTCGTAATTATCAACAAAAAAACAGATAAACATCCGCTTAACAGTTTTTATTTTAACGAATATTGCACTGTTTAAAAATTAAGGGAGTGAAGGTTGCTTACCATAGTGAATTATAATGGGGAGAACAACTTAAAAATATAGAATGATTTAATATTCCAGTAAATTCAGAAATGATATCATCAGCTAGAGTTAAAAAAATATGCTGAACTTGGTTTCACGTTGTCGGGTTACTCTCTGCTACTAATCACCTCACGAAGACAGCCGATAATTATTAATTGCTCTCGAAACTATAGTTGTGTTCTCTTCTCATTATATAGAGTAAAAGGAAGATCTTGTTATACATATTTTAGAATAATTGTTTTAATTAAAATAAAAATATTTATTATATATTAATATTGTAAGAGATAATACAATTGAATAAAACTTTAATTTAATTTAATTTAATTTTAAGTGAAATTTTATATTCCACAATTTCACCCATTTTGTATCTGAAAAAAATTATAATGATATAATTTATATGGTATAAATTGATCATAAGAATTATGAATTTTTGCGCGTAAAATATATTTAATTTTTTTTTGTATTAAATTTTAACACATTTATTCTCATTTGCCAACATATATATTCAGAGTTCGTAAAACTATTTTCGAAGAGTAATATTTGCCTTATTTAATGACTCAATTTTCGTTTAAATAAGACGAAGATTACTGTTTGAAAATTTTGTTACTCAAAAGTTAAAATCGCACAAATATTAATTTTTGCACCTGTGTTAGGCACACAGAATGTGCCACATAATTTTGCTACTTATTTCTAACTATCCAGTATTACACATAGTTTTTTATTTCTAAGTCTAAAATGATCATAAGAATTATGAAGTTTTGCATGTTGTCAATTTAAAATATATTTTAATTTTTCATATTAAATTTTAACCCATTTATTCGAAGCGATTACAAGATTTGGTGTTGTCCAGTGACCTTTTACGTCATTTCCTTCTACTGTTTGCAACAGGCCTGGTTTCTTGCAAGGCAGAAAACAGCCAATAATTAAATAAAAAGTGCAAAATATGTCCCCAGGTAATTGTAATAGATGACAAATGAAATAAGTGTATGTTTATAATTATAGGAACAGATGGGCTTACAATGTATGTACTATTATCAATTTAGTAAAAAAGTTATATTGAGAACGTAAGAGAAACCGAATAATAACCGGCTTTAAATAAAAATAAAATTAAAAAAGGAGGACGGGGGGGGGGGGGGTTCTGTCTTGAAATGCTCTGATAAATCTTGATAAAATGTTTCCAATAAACTCAAAAAAATCTAATTTCATTTTCTGCAATATTTTACAATAATTGTATCATATGTCTTTTAATGTTAAATTGAGATTGTTTTAAAAAATAGCTCAAGTTCGTTACAAAGTACATTATTGTTTTTCAAACATATTTTAAACAAATATCACAAATTTGTCAACTTAATACTCATCCATAGTTTACTAATTAAAATGAAATATAATTGAAATATAATGCAAAATTATAATAAAAATTTAATTTATACTTAGTGTAATTCAGCAACGCATTTTCCATATATTTATCCCGTCTTTAATAATTAATCGTATTAGACGTCAAACATCGTCAAATATATTCTTCAACACCTCTTACCTTATTTTACAATAGATACTTTCATTTATTCTAATTATTTGCATTTCTAACCTTCTTCGCTAACAATATCAGCTTTTAGTATTTTCTTTTGCGTGTGAATAAAGTAATTATATAGTGTCTATTACGAAAAGTGATTCAGATAGAAACCATGTCCCGTATCTGTTTATTTCGTATTTAGTATTTAATAACATGAAAGTTGGTATAAGGTTTCGAAAAAATCCTATATTTTAAATTTTATTCTCACTAATTTAAACCGAAAAATGGATTTTTTTTTAAATATTTTTTTTATTTGTTATACAGTATACAAATATTCAAAGTACTTAGGCGATCTTTTTTATGTTACACCCAGAAAAAAGTTTTGTTGAATCAACAAAAATTTGGTTGACCCAACAAAACTGTTTGTTTAAATATAGGTCAATTAAAATTTTGTTTGAATCAACTTTTTTTTTTTTTTTTTTTTTTTTTTTTTTTTTTTTGCAATTCCAAAAAAAAAAAAAATTGTATCGTCAGCAAAAAATGTTTTGTTAATTCAAGTAAAATGGTTCAATTTTACTTGAATTTTGCTAACACAACCAAAATGTACTCAACAAAACATGTTTTGTAGTTTTAATCAATTCTTTTTCTGGGTGTATCATACTATTCTATTTTAGAACCATATGCATATATCTATTATAAAGTGATGATGTAAATGTTTAAATTTAAATAAATGTAAACTTAAATAAATAGCGTGTTTAATTTATTGTTCAAAGTAAAACGCATAATACATAAATTTAAAACAAATTACGATTGTCGAAATAAAAATAGTTGTAAATAAAAGGAAAATTAATTTCAACATTTTAATTATGTGTATTTTAATATTTTATACTTATATAAGATTTGTAATAGCGTTTATAGCCAGATGAGAACGGTTTCATATAATTGGAGAGTTATGTAAGTATACATGGTAAATGATTGTCTAACATAACAGATAATTGGAGCAATTGCGTAAATATGCTTTGTATTATTACGGAAACTTTATTTTTCCTCTAATTTGTTCCGAAATAAATGATTGGTCGTCAGATTTTTAAAAAGTATAATAAAATGAGGAAATGTTAAAATAATGTATGCATTTCCAAAAATGCTATGATCATTGTATTGCAGATTACTTTATATTTTTGTATATTGATTTTCACGACGATATATAACAGATATTTTCTACAAACATTTCATGATTCTCTAAATACAGAAAGGAAATAATGTTTTTATCTTCTTATATTTTATGCTAAAAAAGAATTGATTGCAAAGTAATGCATGTTTAATTAACACAGAAATTACATTTTTTTACCCTGTAACAGACTACTAAAACTGCATGCTTGAGAATAAACATTTTTTTTTAATCCTTTAACATGAAAGAAACAAACTGCGATAATTTATTATTTGCGTATATTTGAACAGTGATAGGTGTCTTTATTTATATTTTTATATATTTATTTTATTATAAAAACCTGACATATTCAATCCTAAATATTAGAACATTTTTATTAAATATATAAAAAAATGGATTAAAAATATATTGAATAAAACTTAGAAAATTAAATGAAATATCTTTAACCGGATAATATTAAGAGTACAGTGACCTCTCACTTATACGCGATACATGGAAATTATTTTTCTGCACTAGTTTTTTTTTAGGTAATTTTCGCCTTATTAAATCGCTGAATTTATAAATCGAAATTTACTGTTTTAAAATATTGGTATGGAAAAGTAATTACTGAACATCGCGTATAAGTGAGAGGTCACTGTATTTATATTTCTATCTATGTTTATTTGAACGAACAGACACAATGTTTTTTTGCCGTATTATTATGCTACATTATGTAAGCAGATCTCACAAGCATACAATGTATTTTATTAAAGAAAATGTTTATTTATGATTGTTAGTCGTAATATATTTACATATCTTAAATATTTTATGATATCTGTTGTGTACTATAAATTATTTAAATGTAAGCTAAAAAAGAAATGTTTGTTTAGGCAAGCAGGTGAAAAATATTTTTCTTGAAGCACATTGAAGTTTTCTTTTAATTTAAAATTCATTATTTATTTATGAAATATAAAATAATAAGGTATTTCTTATCTTAAATGTATTTACAGCTTAAAAAAATCATACATAAATCATTTTGGTATTGCATTTTTATGGATTAAAAAGAATATGTTTTGTGCTAATCGTTTCATAAAAATATCCAATGTAAATTTTCTTAATTCTTTTTTGTATTACAAACAGAGGAAGATAGCTCATGAGTTGTAACATTTTAGAAGCTACTTAAAAAAAAATAGTAATACGTGTTAAGATTTTAGTAAGTCTTATACTGTGAAACTAGAAAAAAAGATTGAGTTTACTATGATTTTTATTTAGTTTGAATAGATGTGAAAAATTACTCAGCATAAGACATATTTTAATAGCATAAACATTATCAAACTAACTTGTTTTACATTTTTCTTTCAACATCAAATAGACTGACGAAATATTTATTATTTTATTATTACTAATTGGACGTACACGAAAGCCTATTCGAAATAAAACTAATATGTATCATTTAATACGTTATGCAGTAACCGATGCAATAATTATGTAGTTCTGCTCTAAAATTACCACTAGCAAACTAAAGATGAAAATAGTAATCTTTTCTATGATATTTTATTAATAAATTTTGAACATAACTTTACAATTTTGTCTATATTATAAGAAAATGATGCTTCGATTTTTAAATCTTGAAGAAATTGTCTACCATAAAATAGGATTACTTACAGCAACAATGCAGATTGGAAGCTTAAAAATAGAATATGAAATATAAAAATAATTAATTTTATTCGTAAAATAGTGAAGACGTTGAATGTAGAAGAATCTTATTAGGTGTAGTATGTTTATAATATTAATATTTTATGAAAAATTAATTTGAAGTATATCAGTTTTATATGAAAAGTCCCTTAGTGGTAATGAGAATATATTTTAGAATAAAATATACATTGATCATTTGTACAAATTTTATCATCTGAGTTTCAGCATATAAAATAATTCATTACACAGATACAATATTCAAAACAGAACCGAAACAGTTATTAATATTTTTTTATCAACAATAGATAAAGGATTCGTAAATATGATTTTTACATAAATACACACATGCAAATATATTCAGGTAGCGCATGATATTTCGGAACAAAGAAGTATATTTGAACTATTTCAAGTTTGTTACATTGTTTTATTATACTGTTACATAACATTATTATTACATGGCATTTATTTCTTACATTGATTTGATACATTGTTATTTTGTAAAAGATTATATTGTATTTTTCAGTATTGTGAACTATATCTACAAATTTACATATTGTTTATTCATTTAAAATATTAGACGCCACGTCCGCCAAATATTTTCTTCAACACTGTGTATATATTATTTTACAGTAGATTCTTTCCTTTATTCGAATTACTTGCATTTCTTTTCTTCTTTTGCTAACAGTATCTTCTTTTAGTGTTTGTTTAAGCGTATGAAGAAAGTAATTAAATAGTTTCTATTACGAAAAGTGATTCATTTATTCAGATGGAAACCATGTCTCGTATTTATTTCGTATTTCGCATTTAATCTTTTATAGATTTCGAAAAGGCAGTAGATTTTAAGTCTGCTTGTCAGCAATTTAAACTGGAAATATTACGTTTTATTTTTCGTCAAATAATACAATTTTAAAATTTGTCAAATCTTGTACAGTAAAAATAATAAAGAAGATAAATGCTCTGTTTTATGTTATTAGACTCTTTTTTATGTTATGGAACTAAAGTAAAATTTTAGGTACTGTATGTATATCTCTGTTATAATATCAATTATGTAAATGTTTTAAAATTAAAAAATAATAATTTAAATTAATTATGTAGCCTGTTTAATTTACAGTTCAAATTAAAATAAAATATCATGTATGTCTCAAAAAATACGATTGTCGAAACCAAATAGCTGTAAGTAAAGGAAAAATTAAAAAATATACATTTTTGATAGTATGTATTTTAAGATTTTAAAATTAGACATTAATTGTGTAAGTAAATGCCTGATGTGGACGCTCACATGTAATCGAACGATTACGTAAAATACACAGGACAAACGATTGTCCAGTGTAATCTGAAATGTATAATCCTTCTGTGCTTCATAAAGCTCAGAATAAATTCAATAAGCCTAACCGTCCTATTTCTAACTCAAATAAACATCCTAATTCTAACTCTATCATATTGCCATTTTATTCACCTCTCTGTTTGAAAAGTTCCAAAAGTCTTTCTCGTTTCAATTTTAAAATTACATTCAAACCTATTAATAAAATAAAATTATCTTCTCTGAAAGATCCTATTCTTACGGAGAACCGGTGGGGCATTTATTTTATTCCTTGTTCCAGTAATTTAGGTTATATTGTTAGACCAAACAAAGATAACATTAAAGTTAATATTAAGTGAGCATCAGAGGTATATATCAAATCAAGAAGTTTCCAAATCTTCGATTGCCTCACACGGTTGGACTCCAAGTCGCTCTTTCAATACCTCCATGGCCAGAACAGTTTCTTCTCCTGTCTCTCCCACAAACTTAGATTTTCACGAAGCATTTTTTATTTTTAAAAATTCCAATAATCTTGTCAATGATCTCTAATCTTCTCCTTCCCTCTCTTCAATTTGGAAATGACTTTTGTAATTTTATTCCTCTTTTTTTCTCCTCTTTTTTTTATTTTTATTTATTTATTTATTTATTATTCATTTATTCATTTTATTTTACTTTATTTTATTTATTTTAAATTTACTTCGTTTGATTTATTTATTCATTCTTTTTTTTCTATCATTATGGCTACACTTTCCTCTTTCGCATTAGCTCCTTTATGTTTGGTGTTTTCCTTTCAACTAGATCCAACTGTGGCATTCTTTTTCAACTCTCCCCTCTGTCTCTCTGTTCATTTGTGACTTTGTCCCCTTACGGACACGTGTTTTCTTTGACTGATGATGGGCTGTTTAAAATTTCCAGTTCGAAACTCCTTCTCTGTGTTCTCTTGTTTTTAGGGTGATTCATGCAAAGTTTTTTTTTAATTTTTATTTAATACATAAGTGATGTTTTCTAGACTGTAAACAAAATTCATAGATAACACGGAAAATGTAGTGGTAACAAAGTTGCTGTCTAAGTTCCTATTTTTTTCACAAAACTTCTGTTTTTATATTCCCCGTTTTCAAGGTAGAAATTTCCTTCTATTCAAGACGGAAATATTCTGTTTTTAGAAATAAATGTGGGAAAGAACGCAATATACAAAAAATCTATATAATAATTTTATATACTAATGCACATTTACGGAACAGGTATTGCATGTTATCCCTCCCGCTTTTTATCACCTTTCCTTACCTTAGGATTTGAACTTCCCTATTCACAATTAGAGAATGCATGTTCTGTCCTTTTCACCACCTGGCCAAATCAAACGGTTTGGTTATAGGTTAAAACATCAATTATGAAAAATTAACTGGATATTTTCCGTTTTCTCTCAATTGAAAAGGAACATTCCGTTCGTCTGTCTTGGAAGGAACATTTTTGTTTTTAACATTGAACGAGCAAAGATAAAAAAAAAAAAAATCCGTTTATTCCGCAAAAATCTGCGATTTCCTCTCAAAATGGAATTTTTTAAATTAAAATATAGAAATTCCACATATAATCACCCGTATACATGTGGAAGTTTCTTTACAGTGCACCAAAATGCCATGCTTATCTAATTACAGAATGTTTCTTCTTATATTTTATATTCAAAATAAATTAATTTCAAAGTGATATCTATTTAATAGTACTTTTAGAAATTATATTTGTATTACAGTTCGACTGACTACTAAAATGCATTTTTCACAGTAAGAATATTCTATCTTCTAGCATCGAGGGAACACATGAAATAATTGCTTATATGCTTTTGTTCGAAAAATGATGTGTCTGCTTATTTATATTGATAATCTTTTTTTAATTAACTATGAACAATATAATGTTTATATTTTTTTGGTAATTCTATGTAAATGGATTATAAAGAATTAAATTAAATTACTAAAATTAGATGAAAAATTAGTAACTGGGTGAATTAGGTGGCTCAATTATATTTTAATGTTAATTAGGAATGCAAATACTCGATGCGATTTTGCCGGTATTATTGTAAAGAGAACTGAATTACTTCCAGGGCATATCAAATGTTTCATCATAGAAAATATTTAGTTAAAAATTGAAAGACTATATTTGTTTTACTAAATTCTTTTATGTTCTCTAAATTCTACTGTACAATATTTACATTTAATTTAAAATAAACAGTATTTTTGTTAGTTATGTAGAAGAGAACAAAAACAAAAAACTTTGTTTGAAAAGCATTGACATTTATATTAATATTTCACTTTTTCAGAAATTAAATATAAAATATATAATGTATTTTACGAGTAAATTAATTACCCCTAATAAGAATCATATATCAATTATTTTGAAATTTCCTTTTTTCTAGATAAGGAAAGGATATGTTTTTACTAAACGCTTAATAAAAATCTATTGTTACTCTTCTTAAATTTTCCGTTTTTTCTTTACAAACAGAAGATAGATGATGATTTGTAAAATTTTAGAAATTACTTTAAATATATATATATATATATATATATATATATATATAATACGAGTTGAATTTTTTGAAAGTCCAATACTGTGAAACTAGAAAAGTAGATTTGTTTTTCTTATATTACATTTCTTTATTTTATATTGTGAATAAATGTGACAAATTAATTGGAAGAATACATATTTTAAAATCCTAAAGGCTGTCACACAAAAATATTTATATATAGAATAACTGACAAAACATGGATTATTTTAATAGTACTAATTGTACGTATACGATAAGAAAGCATATTAGTAAATGTCTAAAGTAAGATTTATACATTAGACAATAACTAGAGTAATGATTATACAGTTTTACTCTAAAATTCCGATTAACGAACTCTAGATTAAAAAAACAGGATTTATGGAACGACTGTAATTAAAAAGCAAAAATCTTATGTTTTCATGTATATGAAAAAAGATGCTTCTAATTTAATATTTGTAATAAGTTGTTTATTTTTACTGTGGAAATTACTTAATGCAGACTTTTATATCCAGAAGACAGAGAATAAAAATAATTAATTTATGTGCAAAAGTGAAAGTTACAATATAATTTATTTGACAAGGATCGTATAACGTATAGCGTTTTTATACCCTATAATATAAATATTTTATTGAAAATTAATTTGAAGTATTATTGAAAATTAATTTTACGTTAGTTTTGTTCCTTGGTGCTGACGAGAATATATTTCAGTCTAATATGTACATTGATTCTATGCAAACATTTTCATAGTATGTTGTTAAACATAGAAAATATTTTAATGAGCAGAGTAACTCTTTAATAAAAAATCGAAATTAATATAAAATATTTAAAACAAAATTAAATGGTAATGTGTACATTAGAGATGAGAAGGATTCAGCCTCAGCCCGGGCTCAATTTTAATATTAGTCTTCGGACTCGGGCTAAAAGTTAAAATTTATTTATTCACAAATTGAAAAAAATAAAAGAAAAAACTCTTCAAAAACTATTTGAGATAGAAGAATGTGGTATAAGATTCTTTATTTTTTTTAAATCCTTTAAAAATCAATTTAAAAGGGAATTGAACTGTTAATCGTGGGATATAAGGGGAAGTATTCCAGCTAATTTTGAAACTTTCTCACGGTCAGTGTTAATAACAAAACGAACGAAAAATCATGCGTCAAGCATAGATTACGTAACACTTACCAACACTACCAAATAATTTTGCAAATCTTTACCGTAAGGTGTAAGATGATATCTAACTAAACAATTTTGAAAACTTATAACACATTTAAAATTGCAATTTCAGGAATTACCAACAATATTCAGAAAAATGTCCGAGCTATTTTGTGAAACCCTGTATATGATCTATAGATTTCTATATATACTAAATAGAATGCTAAATTTTAGTTCAGTTATGAAACGCGTAGCACAGTTTAAAATTTCTCTTCTGGAATTTCCGACAATAAACGAAAATGTACTCGAGAACATTTGTGCTGCCCTGTATACAATCTATACAATTTATACACACCAAATAATAGACAAAAAATAAATTTAATTTAAAAACGCGTTCAGCAACTGAAAAAGAAATCCCAGCAATTATTATTAATAAGCTGTACTTTAACCGAATTATTTTGTGTGTCCCTGTAAATGAACGATGAAAGCTATACACACAATATTGTATAGTAAGCCTCTTGTTATCCACATTAGTGATATAAATCAATTTCAATATGTTTGAAATTGTGTAACATCATTAAAATAAACCGCAAATGATTTTTCCCCATACACCGCAATGTAACGGAATTCTTTTAAGTGTCCCTGTATAAAAACTATAAGTGCTACACACTTCATTTTCAATACCGATCATGCCACAGTAAGCCTCAATAACATATATTATTTGCATGACGAATCGAGTATATTTACGTGAGTTAGAGCACGGGCAGACAGACGACACACAGGCAGACAAACAAATCGAATTCATAGACACTTTTCAATTATGTTGGAAAGTGTTAATAAAAGGAAGTGTGAGATATCCATTGTCTATCATCGCTTTCTGCTTGAAGTTCTTTTTCAAAATTACTGAAAAACAGAGCTCATCTCATTCTTCCATAACTGTACAGTGGTATTTTAAATGAATAATAATTTTGTTTTTTGCTGTTTTCTGCCAGTGGTTGGATGTAAGTAACAAATTTACTATTTTAAACAGATTTTCAAGGACATGGAAATCGCGAAACTTATTTAGTATTAAACTTATTTTTATGTAAGAAGTGAATTTTAAATGAGAAAATTAATCATGAAAAAATTTGAAAATGTTTTGGACAACTTTCTACGGCGTGCTTTTGGTATCAGGCTCGGGCGGGCTCTTGCTCTAATGACACAAAAGCTTTCGGGCTTAGGCGGGCTCAGATTTCAAATCGTCGGGCTTGGGTCTGAAACAATATGTCCGAAAACATCTCGTGTTTATGGGTCACGCAGATACTCAATGTAAAAAGTAATAGTTAACAAGCTTTTTAAATATAAAAGAAAGTTAGCAATTGTACGTCAAACGTGACAAATGAGGTGCGTTCGTACTATTATTTCAGTGAAAGGAATTATATCGTCTGTTATTATGATATGATTAATTTCCGTAATAAAATAAGTACATTTTAAGTTAGCAACATTTTCTTTTATTGACATTTACTGAACATTCCAATGGGTAACTTAAGCCTAGCTTTGGAAATTTCAGAACTTGAAATCCATATTTAGACTCTTTTTCCATTTAATATCTATTTCTCTAGAAACATCTATCCAAAAAACTGTCGGTAGATTATATGAGTGCTATAATTAAACAATTTTAGTATGCAAATTCGGTTTTTAAATTCCGTAATACTGAAATAATACGACTCCATCTTAAATATGACGTAATCACCATGGCAACCAAGAATCATTACATATCTACTTATAATAAAATGAAAGTGTAGGAGTGTGTTGTTAAACATGCCGGTTGCGACCACTCTGGTCTGCGAATCGATCGTGGCTGAACGCCTTGTTAGGTTTAATGAAAAACATATGTTAACATATGACCGCTAAATGATATTTTCTTCTACTTGAAATCATGTCTGTTCAGCATATTTCCATATAAAACATGTCTAGCACATCCGATTATAATGTTTGAAGTTCTAAATTAAAAATTACCAGATTAAACATAGGTTTACCAGATATAAATAAACAAACAATGTTGCCATTCAGAATTACAACATTCCAAATGTAGAAATTCCAAATGAACGACTCTTTGAAAGCTTCATTAAAATATACAGATTAACATCTTGCTGTTCTTTTAAAATATTTGTGAAAGCATATTACAATAATTACAGAAGCCTTTAAATAATTTGAAATGCGTTTTCCACATTTTCATACCGGATTTATCTCGACTGATAATTTGTGAAAAAAATAGTTAATTTCCGATTAAAGCGCTCGAATACGCCATCTGGTGAAGAAAAGATTTAACTTCTCTCTTCAGGAAAATCCCGTGCAAGTCCATTGCATTACATGTATTTTTAATTTGTTCATACTTATTGTTCTTTTTTTTTTCTTTTTTTTTTCTCAGTTTCAGATTTTATGTGATATCAGTGTTCTGTGTTTATATGACACCTGTACCGACAGCTGCGATTAGCGCCCAATTTAGGCCTTTTTAAGTCTCAATTCTTAATTGTTTAATGAAATTTTCCAAAAATCGGTCTTGCGTCAATTTGGTGGTGCCATCTACCAAGCGTAACATAAAGTATTTTAAGATCTTATATTTTCAAAATTAGCTTTTTTAAACTACTCTGAGGAGAAAAAAAGAAAGAAAAGAAAAGGACATACTTTATATGCAAAGATTTATGCAAGTTTTCAAGGATTAATGGAAGCGGCCGGTTCCAATATCGCGATTTGGTCAAAGCAGGTTCCCAGAGGTGGCAGGTGTTCGACGTAGTCCACTTCCGCGGAATCAGGTTTGTTGGCTTTCCCCGGTCAACTTGTCAGCTCTAAGTACCGTCCGGGGATTCCTATCCGGGCATGTCATCGTGCTGCCTGAGTCTCACTGGACCTGACTCTCGGCACTCCAGAGCCTAGCCAAGTTTAGTGCTTCTCTTGGCCGGGTTGAGGGCCCCTGGCGGGGGGCGCCGGACACCGCTGGTTTCAGGTACGGGACCGGTAGGGCGGCGATTAAGGACGTGGAAAGCAGGTGGACATGTCTAGAGCAGATGCGCAAACGGACTCGGGCTACATCAAGAACCGACCGGACCACATTTTTGCTTTCTCCTTCTTCCCCACCAACGGCATTTCCAGCGTAGACACCTGGACTTGTGATGGGGGCGGGATAACTTTCCTATTTTTTTTTCTGTATCTTTTGTGTTTTAACATTTTTTGTATGTTGTCTAACCCCTGAAGAGAACTAGAGGTAACCTCTCATAGGTGCTCCTCGATCTCGACCGGGGGAAAAGCAAATCTCAGGAGGGAGCCCTTGGCTAGTCTCTGGGTCCTGGTCATTTCTATGAACTTCCAGGAAAACCCGGAAATAATGATGTCACGATCTTCCTCCTGCGAACCAAAACTGTTCCAGCCCCTCTAGTACCCATGGTTGGGATTACTGTTGCGACGATCGGATTTCAGGAATTTCAATGGCCGGCGATGTCCTGAATTAGATGAGAGCCAATGGCCAATAGTCTTACCCCGCTTACTAACTTTGCATTAAGGATCCTTTTTGTGAAATGAAATTTTGAGAATGGTCCCTTTTCATTAAATTAAATTTTGTGAAAATACTCGTTTTATTAAATAGAATTTTTTGAAGGGGCCCTAATATTTGCATGGATATACCTCAGTTATGAGCTGTGTTAATCATTATAGGTAATTAAATTGTATTTTCCTGTTTTTATTGTTAACAGTTTTAATTATTAATAAAATAGTTATAGAGAGATTTGCATCAGGTTTTTGTTGTTTTATTTTTAATCTTCTTATTTAACCTATGGATATTTTAAGCTGAATTTAATATATTTCTGTGAATTATTTTCTGTTGTTTAAGAAATGCAATTTATTTTTCTTCTAACTTTCATATTTAATCTATATATGTTTTTATGACCACTTTACCAACACAAAGCTGCCAACTTACGCAAAAGAAAACTAAGTAGATTTCTAAAAAAAATCAGTTGATTAAGCTGCTTAAAAAAAAAGCCTTGATTCAAAGTAACACTTTTTTCACATTTTAGAAATGAAAAATTTCATTAATAGAGAAAAAAATAGAGATTTTTGCATTCCTAAAATTTTTAACTGTTCTTAAATTGCAGCTGTATACACAGGAAGTATCATATTCTTTTTTCTTTTGGAAGTTTACTTTTGCAAATGCAGTTTTTGGGGTGATTTTGATGACTTGCCACCATTGGAATGATCCCGCATAACACAAGATGTCAGTAAGATAACATTACAGAAATCCCCATATTGGATTTCCAATTAAAACACACGCAATATTTCATTTTATATCATCTGTTTAAAATGAAATAATATGTCATTAATATGATTTAACGTTCTGAACTTAAAATAACACTTTTTCGTCATTTTTGACGGGGGCATAGGTTAGTCATCATTGAATTAACCAGCCACCGCTAGCGACAAGTTTGGTCTCCCTCAAATGTCATTGAATTAATTACGTATGATAGGATTTAATAGAATCCTAGTTTTGAAGAAAACTTTTATTAATATCTTTTAAAGTTTTGATTCGATTTGCAGAAAATTTGAAATGGCTCGACAAATTCTGCAATGATTATATATTATATTTCAAACCATTTGGTTGTGTAGTGTTTGCGCTGCTTTTTTATTTTATTTTATGTTTTATACCGCTAACCAGGCCCCTACCTGCTCAGCATGAGTGCCTAGCTTGACGGGTTAGTACATGGGAGCAGGGCGGAAACCGTCTGATCACAGCTTGTCTGTGATCCACTTGACTATAGATTTGTTGACATCGCTGCAGTGCTTGCTCTTTTGTGGTTTGCAACAGTTATCTTTGTTTGCCGGTTCAAGGATTCTATTTAACTTTGTTGAATTGACAGATTTAAAAGGTCTCGTAATTATATGCGAACAGACGAGCGGACAAGACGACGACTATAAGTGCTACATATTTATATAATTACGAATGCACCTAATAACAATTTTTAAATTTTTATTTACCGTGTTTGCCAGAAAATTAAACAGAAATATAAATACACTAACCACCAGTGTACCCTTTTCGTTCTAAGAGCATTTTTCGTTTCATTAAAGTCGTTATTGTCTCCAATTTTACCGTCCAGAGAAAATTTTGTTCTGGTCTCCGAAGTTATCATAAAAAACTAAGATAGTAACATTTATTTCGAAATTTTACATTGTTAAAGCATAGATTAACTAGAATTTAGATTAGCATACGTTTAACTATTCGTCTTAAAAATAAAAACTACAACTAATAAAAGCAGAATTATTATTTTTTTTTCATGAAGGACACAGAAAAGTGCATATAATATTGGCCCACATAATCGTCAAAGTAAATGGCGAGTAAATTTACTTATTTAAATATTCTGAAAATGTAAATATTAAAAGTTCGCAAATTTTGAAATTTAGATTAAAAAAAGTTTTAGTACACAAATAAAAATATGTTTAGAATATATATTCTAAAGTAACACATTTAAAATATCTTGAAGTTTTTGTAGAAGAAATATTTTTTAAATGTAGATTGAAAATTGTAATTATAAAATTTCACAAAGAACTATGCAAAAACCAGTTTAAAAATTAAAATCCTACTTTATTTACTTTGGATATTTCTAGTCTTATTTAGTTAAAGTTAATAAAAATTATGTAGGAATGTACAATTCGGAAATGTTAATATTCAATATTAAAACCCTCTGACAGTCCAGCAGAAGGGCTAAATTGTACAGTTGTTTTCTCTGTATTTTATTTTAAATGCTAAAAATGGTGTTTATTCTAAAATTACATAAAAAACTTAATTATATATATGAATGAGAACCTTGACGTTATCAATCAGTACTCTATGTATTAAAACTGCATTATATTTGTCGAATTATATTAATTTTAAAATTGCTTGTATTGCAGTGAAACCTGGAGCTTAGTGAACGTATACCATGGGCTTGTCAGTGAGAGGGTTAAATGTACCTATTAATATATTTATATCTAAATATACATGGAAAAATATAATACTCGATTATATAAACTTTTACACTTTAACACAAAAAAAACATATTTAAATATGTAGTAAAAGTAAATAAATATTTTCTAATAACTACAGACTATTACACGTTTTCACTGAAAAATGCATAAAGAATAATGAAAAAATATTATATAATTAAATTGATCTAAATCAGATTTTAAAAATATAATTTACGTAAAAGAGAATATTTCATTAAAACTAATTAAATATTGTAATGTAGAAAATACCTGTAACAATTTTTTTTTCTTTTATTCCATCGATAACCAAAAGTCATTTCGATATCAAAATCGTATTTAAAATCATCAGGAAAACAAGAATGGAATGTTCACATTTTCCCTTGACTGTTATACAGGGTGATTTTTTTAAAGTTGTGAAAGTAAAACCCTATAACAAAAGAACCACTGATCCAAATGATCTAAAATTTCACCAGTATGCTCCCAAAGCAATGGGTATTTTTTAGGCGGGGTTAAAAAAACTTAAAATTGCACCGACAGATGGCGCTGTACATGCAGTAAAGTCGGGAGACGAACTTGAGCCCGGCACACGCACATATGCGTAAAAACGTCAAGTACGCACAACTCGTGTTCATTATTCTACGGAAATCCTCGCAATGACTGCGCCATTGACGGACCGTGCGTTGTTAGTGATACTGTATTATCAGAATAATGACAGCGCAGCAACTGCTCTTATGAGATTTAGGGCACTTAAGAATTTAAGAAAACGTCCAATGACGACAGAGGGTCTATGGAAGATGGTTTCTCAAAGTTTTTTCCTCCCACAGACGATATTCTTTGTTTTTGCTACCTTACAGCGCCATCTCTCGGTGCGATTTTAAGTTTTTTTTAACCATGCCTAAAAAATTCCTATTGCTTTGGGAGCATACTGGTGAACTTTTAGGTCATTTGGATCAGTGGTTCTTTTGTTATAGTGTTTTACTTTCACAACTTAAAAAAAATCACCCTGTATATAACAACCTAATTTAATAATTTCGCTTTTCAAGGAACTCAATACCTCAAACGTTACGAAATTTATCAAGATTCCTTATTTGGGTTTTTATGCCAAAACATTCCACGTGTTCTACAATACAGTTCATATTTCTACACAGATTATATAAAAAAATGCAACAGTTTTTATCGATATCTGTGAAGTATAGTAACATTTTATTACAATTACTTTCGAAATACTAAGACTCTGTTACGTGTTTACAAATTTGTTTGATTTATTACAAATTGAAACTTATACCTTGTGTAAGGGAAGTAATTACCGTATTAGAAATATCACAAAGAATTTTTAAAAAGTTACAAATGTGTGACTATTTACGTTTTATATAATTTTTCTTAGTTTAAATTGTTTTTCTTCGATACTAGGGGCATTAAGTATAAACTGTCACGAAAAATGTTTTTAAAGATAATCAAAAAATCAGAAAAATAGGAGTACATTTATGTAAAGAAAATATAATTATTTTTTATTGAAAGATTTAAATTTGATTTTGTTACTTTGCATTTTTAATATTTTGTTAACACCCATTTAAATGATAACGAAAACGTAAATTAGAAAAAAAAATATTTAAACGAAGGGGGGAGGACTTAATTTTCTTTAAACTGTTAAGACTCAAACTCATAAAATTGCTATTGAAAGACATGGTTAAGGTGCATCTGAAATTGTGCAATAACAGCAAAAGAATATTTTAAAAATTTAGCCACTATTTATAAATTTCCTTATAGTTAAAAAATAGTCAGGAATTTATTTTAAATTTTATTACATTATTTTCATGCAACTGTTGGAAATTATATTTAGTCGTTTTGATGTTTATTTTCTTTTTCTGTGAAACGTAAAGTTTTAAATAAGGTAATTATAAGCATTTTTAAAATTCATTACATTTCTGAAGTAGAATATTAAAGTTTTGGACCACATTTTTTTCCCACGAAGAATGATGGATGATAAACGACCAGAAGAAACTGCAAAATATTCTTTGACAGCATTTTTCATTAAAAAGATACTGAAACGATATTTTTTTTCATTTTTTGAAACACTTTTTTTTTTCGATTTTAAAAGTTTTTTGATAAGTAATATAATTCTAGAAACGGTTATAAATAAAAGTTATTCTTAGAGCAAGGACTTTTAGGAATTCTAATAAAAAAGGACATTCTTAAATAATAAAATTTAATAAGCATTATTTAATGGAATATATATATATTTTAATTTGTCCTATAAACTGGATATAATTAAAGAGAACTACGACATATACTAAAGAATTATCTACATAATAAAACTGTTGACAAGTGTATAAGGTAAATAAATAATATTACTAAACAATTTAATTGCAGTTTATAAATTCTTGTAGGTTAAACAACACATTTATCGAAATTGCTGACTGCAAGCTTTCTAGTTTAGGACAACAACAGTTGCGAAATCCTATAGAAAACAGTTGATATTAACTTCCCTTTATCTAAGGAAATACTGAAGTGCTTAAAAATATTTTTCTTATTGTAATATTTTCATCGTTTTGCTTTTATAGAAAATGAATTCATTTATTAAATCCTTAGAAGGTTTTGTTAACAAAATTTCAAAATTCCTGCATTTTGTATTTGCATTTCTTGCCGAACGATCAATTTATAATTAAGCTACTCAGAAAACTCTAAACATATTATTGAAATCGCTTCAGCAGTTTCCATGAAAAAAGTTCATCAATACCAACTGTTTCGCATAAGATTTCTCAAGTGTTGTCGAATCCTTAAAGGCTTAATTTTTTTCATCAAAATTATATTTATCATATGTTGTGATTCCCAATTTAAGTTGTCTATAAATGTTTTTCTTTTAATCTGTCTTCTGTAAAAAACAATACTGGAAAAAACAATCTAACTCTTGTATATATTGTTAAAACAAATAATGCAACTGCAAATCACGTCATGAAATTTTCTTAACACGATCAATTTTATACATTTTATTTTATTTTCTCTAAATTTCTCTAAATTCTCTCCTCTCTAAATTTTACAAAGATAACGTAACCAATTGAAAAGTAAAACTTGCCCCATGCAACTATCTCCTGACTTTTTAAAAGTTTTTAAAGAATTTCCTTAGAATTCCTTTTTGTGTTTTTCTCAGTATATATCGATGGATTGAAAGAAAAGAAAATGGGCTCTGAGAATGAATGTTTGAGCTTTGGAAAGAAAAGAAAAAAAAGTCGCTCAGGTCAAGATGAGATGAATACGGGGAAGGTTCGAAAGTTTGTTTTCCTTTTTCAACGGATATCGAAATATTTTGTTTTGTTGCCGAAAATCGAAATGTGTGAATTGCTTTGTTTCTAGGAAAAAAGAAGTGTATCGTAACAAATCTTGAATTTTTATGGAATGCTGTCTAGATTTTGTTTTATGTTAGAGAGTAAAAATTTTAGGATTTACTACTCAATCTCTAAGAGTAGATATTTATCTTTTTAGAAAAGGTTTTTAGGAGGATAATTCTAGAGTCATCGTAAGTTCCAGGATAGTAAAAGCATATTTTCGGTGAAATATCAACTTGTTTTATTTCATAGAGTAAATGTTTTTTTGGTGAATTTTTTATGGCAAGATCAAGATTAATAGTTCCATGATATTTTGTGATATTTGGTTTTTATCTTGTTTCGTTTGTTAATGAATTTCTAAAAAATTGTGATAGCTAATAAAATAATAATTAGAAAAGTAAAAATTTTACCATTTACTATACAGTATCTAGGTCTTTTTGAAAATAACTTTTATGAAAATTGTTTTAGCAGGATAATTCTAGATTCGTCGTAAACTGCATGATACTAAGAGCATATTTTCGCTAAAATTTCAACGCGTTTTATTTTAGCGAGTAACAGTATTCCTTGGAGATATCTTTTAATATATGCATCAACAATAACATTTGCATGCTATTTTACGTTTTTAAGTTTTGAAAATCTGTTTTGTTCTCTAAACCAGTGCTTCTCAAAATTTTACGCCTCGCTCACAACTTGAAAAATTACATGAGCCTGACTTACGCCATCCTGTCTTTTAATCTTGTTTACTTGTATGAGTTGAAGACAGAAAAATGCAAGCACAAAACTCAACAAATGAACATAAACATACAAATAAACGAAACTTTATTTTACATTAAACTTACGTTTTGTAGTTAGTAAGTTTTTGAATGCGAGGTATGCTCTTATTTATCCTTGTATACATACTATAAGTTTGTTGTTGATTTGCTAGGGTAGAATCGTAAATTACCATCGACATTTAGTGCATAATTTATTTTGATTTATAAGCAGTCACCCCATCTCCTAAAAAAAAAACCTTTTTTCATTAATTTAGTTCTACCGTGCCATATGTTAGTTGCTGAGCTAATTCGTCGCGTACAAGCGAACGTCAAGCGTATTCCACTTTGAGAAACACTGATCTAGAGAATTATTCGAGTTTTTTGATAGTTGAAAAATTAATTATGTTTTAATAATAGATAGTTTGCTTATTATGTTCTACAACAACTTTTTATTCAATGGTCGAAGTATTCTATAAATGATAGTCGTAATTTCATTTCTTGTTAGCAATCTGAAATGGTTAATCTGAATGTAAGTATCTTACATTTAGCAATTTTTTACGAAATATTTACACATTTTATATAAATACCTGTTTAATTTTATGACATAACTTTACAGTTTTATATTTAATTCAGATTCAAAGCATCACAGCCAGTTAAGAATCTAATTTTTAAAAAACACACATATTTGAAGAATGATGCTAATGTTTTCTAATGAAACTAAAATTTAATTAAAGAATTTTCATCCTAAACTATTTTATTGGTAAGCCCGCTGAAATATGAGTCAGAAAATTTTGGGCATATTAATAAAATATTTTTTTTTACAATAAAATGTGTTTTTATTGATCTTTTTTACAGCTTATTATAGTATCTGATGGCAATATGAACAAAGTAGTTAATAAGGTTGACCCGTAAAAACGTTATTAGTTTGAGTGAAATACAAAAAAGGCACTTGAATCTAGTCGCAGGGAGTGAAAAGAGTTGGTTTAGTCCTGCTTTGGTCGCATTTCCGGACCACATGCACGAGAGAGTTGCAATTGTTATTTTGCGGTTAATTGCGTTAGTTTGTCTTAAAATTGTCTCTGTTAAGTTTGTTATTTATTTCATTTACACAAAGTGTTTATAATTATTTGTATACATGGTGGCTTAGCTTTTTTAATGCTCGTTTTAAATGTATAAACGAATTTCAATATCACAGTGCTCAGACAGAATAACCAACACTTTTATGAAACTGGTTTTTGTTGGCAATATGGCCAGACAGGTGGAAAAAGCTGTATATATGACATTATGTGTTATGTGTCTTAGTTATGTGAACGAGAAATTCGTCACACTTACCAGTAAATATACATTTTTTTTTTAATTTGCCCTGCATGTGCAGTCGTACTTTTTTTTATATAAATTGTTTTATTTTTATTTTTTAAATATTTTTCATGGTTATTTTTTTATTCTTTTTATAAATTTACAAAAATAAATTTGGATTTGTAATAGCTGTTGTTTTTTATGCGTTAAATATAAACATTTTCATTTTATTTCACCTATTAAGAATGTTTAACATTAGCGTGGCCAATATTATCTGCAGATACCTTACATTGTCAAATAATCCTGATAAATATTTTCATAGTGTTTATTCTGTTATACATTTCTTTTAATATTAGAAGTTTTCTAAACACAGAGCGTATTTGTATTTATAACTTTCTTTTGTAATGGATTGAAGACATTGTTTAAATATGCTCCTTTTTTTTCTAGAAAACACACCTTGCGAAATTTTTACAAACGACATAAAATCTAGGTACTTGTCTACTTTCCAGTCGACAACTTTCTATAAACAAACACTCTAGCCAACTAATGTGATTCAACGCCAATAATGCAAAAACGTGACGTCATGTTTGATTTCAAATGTAGTGCTAGATCTGGGGAAGATATGGGATTTTCCCATCAACAGAATTTGATGCAACAAACTCTTTTCAACGTTATAGGATTCTGTCATAAAAAGTGTGTATCGATGGGCATGCTATTAGACTTTATCTGAAAGTGGAAAAAATAGCGATGTAATGTTAAAAACTGTGATAAAATAATATCTATTAAAAAATGAGTGTTTTTCGATGGCTCCAAAATCACATTTGTTACTGCACTAAAGTTTATTTATAGCTGCTCAGATGAATTAACATTAATCAAATGGGTTAAAAAATACAGTTGGATTTAAGCAAGAGTGCAGTGATTGATTGGGAAAATTATCTCCCTGAAGTTTGTACGGCAAGCTTTCTAGAAAGATATCCCGGAAAAATTAGAGGCCCTAAAAATATTGTAGAAATTGAAAAAGTGATTCTACAAAGCGAAACAAATTAAGCCAGTCGAAATGCTTCATCAACAGTGGTTGTTTTGTGTATTATGCAGAGAACTTCTTTTAATAGTAAAAGTCCAAGAGAGTATTTTTAAATTTTACCTTCCTTTCAATTGTCCGTATTCGGGATATACGGACGACGCGTTCGGTTATTATTATTGGCCGAAAATCATGAACGTGTAACAAATGTGACGTCGCGATTATGCTTATATGGCATTAAATTCCATTGCTTGAGAAAGCTTATTTTTTATATAAAGTGTTTGACAGGAAAATGGGCAAGTATCAAAAACTATTTTGTAAATTATCTATTTATGTATTAGCTTACGCAAGAAATAAAAATATATTAAACAACAAATATTGGCATGTAAGAAATTATTGGGTCAAAGACACTGTTAAACCAATAAAAGAAATTTTCACCCTGCGCGTCTGTGTGTGTGTCAGCCTGTCTGTCGGTGATAGCTAGAAAATCTAGCGCGCCTAGAAGTATTAAAATTTGGGTGAAGATTATCGAAGACCTCTCCTGATGCACCTGAGTTTCAGAATTTTAATATTTTGATAATTAGCCAAAATATAATTAAACAATCATCAATAACTCATCTATTTTTTTCCGAACTGGCTTTCAGAACTCGCGTATGCTCAGAACCCGATTAACGCAACGGGAGGGAATGGAAGAACCAAATGGGCAGTTTTTTTTGTGTTATTTCACTGTTTTAAATCGGCTTAAATTGACCAAACCACTGGGTACAGTTAAAATTGGAAGATATATTCAGAAACCTCACACGCGTGTGTCTCAAATGCAGCAATTCATTCGAAAATACATATATCATTGTTAAACCTTTGAAAAAAAAATCAACAAGGTTCGTTTTCCCAAAGACCGTTTTCTCCCTTATGGCAACGTCCCTCCAAGGCGTGATTTTAGAGGTACCGACAAACCAAAAATATGCATTTAAAGCTGCAAGCCTCTTTTAATTGACGGTGTAATCGGTTTTCAAAGTGCGAATTTTAACCCTTTCAGGAACACCGGGGAACGCAGGTCACTTTGTGCCACACGGAGATGATATTTTTCTACGCTAAAAGTAACTAAACGTCCATATTTCGATACAACCTCTTTAGAGCATCTCGGTAGACCAGATATACATCACCTACAAAATTTTCGATACATTCGAAGGTGTAGAAATAACAAATAAAATCTGAGAAATTTTCGAAAAAAAAGCGAAAAAACGGGGTGTTTCGGCGTGCCGTCGTTCTGGTTTGAGTCATGTTTTCACTACTAAATATGAACATTTTTCACGAAATTTTAAAGAGAGCTTAGATACAGTTATATTTATAACTGTTAAAATTTCAGAGAGTTCGGAAGATGAGAACTGTTTTTTATTGTTATGTTAAATGATCCCACACGAAAACAAACAAACATACAAAAAAAAGGCGAGAAAGAGACATATTTTTCTTACAACTAGATAACAATAATTTTCACAAAATTTTTACTCGGGCTGTAAAACAATTAAATTAATAACAGACAGAAATTTCAGAGTTCGAGGAACAATAACTTTTTTTTTTAACAATGAAACGACCCTACGTGCAAAAACAAGAAATGTCTACTTACGAGCGTTTTTATTACTAAATATCAATATTTTTTCTCGAATTAAAAAAAAAAAAAATTTGATTTAACATCGGGTTAAAGATGTAATATCATTCAAAATTGAGGTTTATTTTAATTTATTATCACGGCCCAGGCCAACGCCGGGCGGGTCGGCTAATTGATATATAATATATCGAAGATTATCTGTTCTTAAAATGTATGCTTCTTGCGGAAAGACCTCCTTTAAATTTAAATATTTTCACACTCAAAAGTAAGTAGAAGTAAGAAAATCGCTTACCTGTTTTCTGTATTAGATCCACCAGTGGTTGTTTAGCGCTCGTAATCCATCGTTTAGCTTTTCCATAAGTCGTTCGCGGCATGGCACAACCTAGTTATAATTATGAGAGAAGTGTTGATTAAATAATGATGCTTCTGCGTATTATGTGAAAATATATCCCTTTTGCAATAAAAAAATACTCCAGTTTGTTAAAAACTTGGATATGATGTTTTAATTAATTTCTAGTTTAAAATATTAATACGATGGATATACATTTCATGCGGGCGAAAAGAACGACCTGGCATGCTAAGTTACATATCAACACAACAGAGAGAAGAATAAAAAAAAGCAGAGAGCAGCGGGTGCATCTACATTGAAAACCGCAAACGACGGAGAAAAAAGCGTGCGCAGCAATTTACATATATGGTAGCACCCCACAATAGATGGTAATTGCTTAAATTGGAATTCCAAATGCGTTATGCGTTTCACAAATTGTTTACTTATACATCATGTTTTACCTTCTTAAAAGTTGAAATTTTTTACAGTATTCTGATTGTGTTGGAAAGTGTTTGATAATCTACGATTGACGCATTATTTTCCCTTCTTGTTGAATTCAAGTGAATTAATTGGATTATTTAGAAAATCAGATTAGAGAAATAAAGTGTCTCTCAAATTGAGGATATTCCGAATTAGAATTATCACAGTATAAATTTCAGAATTTAACTTTTGTTTAAATAGGAATTTTCGGAAATTATATTTTTATGGATTAATAAACACTTTGCAACACTTTGCAATTCAATGATTCTTTGAGCTGTAATTTTTCTTCTATCGATTCAGATATTTGATAATCAGCAAGAATGGAGTTTTACTGTGTCTTCATTATTAATTTACTAATAATGATTTTGTTACTTTATCTTTATTAACGATTCTAGTTTATAGATATTTTTCTTAAATAAAATATAAACTGTTTTGGTCGAAAATATCTTTATAAAACTTCATGTACTTTAAATTATGTAGAAAAAAATTCTTGTTTATTAAACAGAAAATATCATTATGTTACATTTTCCATTAGTGAAAACGGGCGCTATTATTTCAATAATGATTCATTTTTTCACGATTTTTAACCATTTAAATTCTCAATCGTGATTCAAAAAATAAATTTCATTCAATCATAAATAATTTATTTAATCTATACTAATAAAATACAAAATCGCTCTGTGTGTCTGTTTGTGTTTCTGTGTGTCGGTGATGGCTAGCGAAATCTAGTGCACCTAGAAGTCTGAAAATTTAGGTGGGGATAGTCCAAGAACTCTCCTGATGCACCTGACACTGAGAATTTTAATATTATAATTATTTACCGAGATATTAATTAAAATCACAAAAAATTTCATCAAAAATACGCTTTTTTTTTCTTCGGTTGGTTGGTTGTATAGAGTCGCCGCAGAAGTCATTAAATAAATAAAGGTAGAGATTTTTGCAATTGCGAGTCGAGTGCATAAAATCGATGGATCAGAGATTATATGACATGTAGACAATCAACTTAATTATTAACCGTTGCCAAAATGCTGAAAACTTAATTTTAAAGGATTTTATTGAATTAATAAATGATAATTAGCTGGGTTTAAGGTTTTTTTTTTTTTTTTTTTTTTTTTTTTTTTTTTTTTTTTTTTTTTACATGACATATATTATTATGATAGAGATTATTAGTACAGAAAACTTTATTTAACAGATTATCAGATTATTTGTTTTATTTACGGCCATGGGGAGCGATGGGGGTAAAATACTTTTTATTAAATATCGCATTTATTTTACTTGACCGCGCGCCACCTGGTCTTATTAATAAATCCAAATCTACTGCTCTGATTTCAACAGAACTAATTACATTTAACAAATTTAACATATTTAGCTTCTCTTGTAGCGTTTAATTGCTGGTTTATATCGAGAATACAGCTATTTTACAATAACTGTTCTCGTAAAAATTAAATTTATGTCCCTAATAAAAGTACACAGCCCGTATTCAGTTGATGCATACCAACAACCAAAGTTAGAGATTTGTTGTTGAGCACTTGACCACGCGCCTCCTCTCGGGACCCTCCCTCAAGGTGTTTTCTCTAACTGTGCTTTATTTCCATAACTCACCTAATAATGTTCCGAACTTCTCCAAACCAGTTCCATTTTGCTAAATTATCATAAAAATCAGCATTCACAGCTTCAGGGTGTATTTCTAGAAAGTAGTTATCAATATTTTCGAATAATAGTCTAAGCCCAATTTCAAATTAATTTCCTAGCTTAACCAAATTAATAAATCTTTGAAGATGCATAGTGGTTCTTGTAAATTGTCATTTGCTGAAAGGCAATTGAATAATCGCTCCCATCCCTGGGCCCTCACTCAAGGGTTTTTCTGTAACTGTGCTATGTTTCCATATCCAACAACTAATTTTCCGATTTCAGCGCAACTGATTCCAAACATCATATTTATCTTAATAATCAACCCTCTATAACATTAAAATAAATTTATGAGTAGCACGGACCACTATTTTCGAATATTGGTCTAAGAGAAATTTGTACTTAAGTTCCTAGCTTAACGAAACGAACGAATTTTTAAAGATGCATAGTTTTTCTCCTAATTAGTTATTTACTGAAGGGCCGTTGAACATCCACTCCTCCCCCACACACACACGCCCCTTCCTTCAAGGTGTTTTATCTAACTATGCCCCGTTTCCATAACTCAGCAACTATCTTTCCGATTTCAGCGCAAGTGATTCCAAACATAATTAACTTAATAGCCACAATCTATAACATTAGAGTAAATTTATGAGCAGCAGTTACCACTATTTCCGAATATTAGTTTAAGCCAAATTTGTAATTAAGTTCCTAACTTAACCAAACGAACGAATTTTTAAAGATGCATAGTAGTCATCCTAATTACTCATTTTCTGAAGGACACTTGAACACCCACTCCCTTTTCAAGATTATTTTCTATAACTCTGCCTTATTTCAGTAGCTCGGCTAATAATGTTCCCATCATCTCCAAATTTTGTCGCCGTGTGCCGTAGGCAGCGGGAACTGTATCAGAGTTTCGTTCGGAAAGATGTTTGTTTAAAACAGAGAATCCTGGAAAGATCGCTAGAACACTGACGGTGAAAAATGAAAAAAAAAAAAAAATTCCGGAGCGTACGAGCATGCCCTATATACGGTGCCGAATCCATCGGAGACCCGGGCCAGAGTCTTGAGAGAGAAGAGAGAGATTTACGAGATTTTAAAGATATTTAAGTTTATTACACGGGCCCGAGCAACCCCGTTCGGGTAAGCTAGTGATAAATAAATTAACTAAAACTAAATTTTATCTATACTTTTAGTCATTAATTTCAATCAAGATATTTGGGCTTTTTATCTGAAGACATAATTAATCGTTATTTTTCAAACATAGTTAAAGAATATTTCTCATTTTGGTTTGTATGTCTGTTTGTCTCCATGTTTGCACATTAACTTTCGTAAATATGCTTTCTTTCGAGATTCAAATATGTTGTTAAAGATTACTATGGTATGTTCTCTACTGAAAATTGTATGCATGTCATTTATATTTAGGTTACAGGGTAACACATAATAATTCGAATAAATAATTTTCTATTGACGGAAAGCTTTTGAAATGCAATTTATTTATGGCAATATATTTGAAACAGGAGAAAACTGATATAAGGTAAAGCCAGGAAAGATGGCGCGGTCGGAGAGATTGCGCACATAGATGTTCGGGAAGAAGGAGTAGAATGAGCGCGCAGCGACTCCAGGTAGTTGTACAACAGCAGTACTGGAGTGTCTACTTGAAAGTGCACGTTGATTGTTTTGAGCGTCTAAGATAAAGTATTGCTATTTTGTTTTGTTTTCCGAAAGTAAGTGCTTGAATTTTCATAGCTATTCATAAGAATTTCTATACACTGTCAATAGTACAAAATATTTTAAACTTAAACGATTTCTCATAAGCTACTAATCTAGACTAATAATGTGAACATCAACGGTTCGTTTTAGTTGCAGCCATGTTTAAATAAAAGGCCGCGCAATCTCTCCTTCCGAAATTGGAGAGTTTGCGCATCTGCTACTTAGGAGAGATGGCGCATTGTTCCCATTAGTTTTCATGCTAGGAGAGATTACGCAGCTTATTGGTAAATTTGCATAAAAAATGAAAAATGAAAAGTGACTAATTTTAAGTTAAACGTGTTATCAAGTAACTTAATGTTATTTTGTAAACTTATCTGGACTTGCTTTTTCTGCTTTTTGAATTTTTTTTCCTTCAATTAAAATTTTTTAATCGTTTTTAAAATTATTTCCCTTTTCTGATTCTTTAATCATTATGTTGAAATATTCACTCCTAATACAATAAAATTTGTTCGCAAAAACCGTACAACGATGTCATTTAAGTGTAATTATTATTGTTAACAATTTAATTGTAGTTATTATTAGTAACAATCTCTCCTACCCATGTGCGCAATCACACCAACCCTGTAAGGACAGATTGCGCAAAATAACTTTCTTGGTTTTATTACAACTGTTCTATTAAATTGCAACATAACAAAAAATAGCAATGGAAATGCATAAAAAACAAATAAACTAAAAATTATTCATGGATAGTTTAGCATAAAATTGATATTTAAATTTTTTATTGTTATTCTTTTGAATTGTGTGCAGACTCTCCTAGCTTTACTTTATGTTGTATCAGTTTTTGATAGGATATTTTTCATTTTTTTTCAATTTATATAGTAAGCATTAGTGGTAATTTTTTACAAGGAGTTATAAAATAATTCAGATACGTTACCGTCTAAGGGCCCTCATTTTTTAATTTGTAATAATGTAAACTATATCAAACTATGCGAAAGTAATATATTTTATTTAGGAACATTACAGCTTATTGTTTATGCTAATATTACGTTGAATATAATTAATTAATAATAAATGGTTAAATTAATTTCCTTTGAAATCTTTGAGAAACTATTTATTTAATCTTAAATCATTTTCAGTCAATAATTTAAACAAAGATGTGCTGTTTTATTGGAACTGATCACCTATCGCTTTAACTTTAGAAAATCGGTGGATAGTTATGAATTCTATACAAGCTTTTCAGTCTCAAAAACATGTTTTTCCTAATGAATATGATATGTGTGCTATTTATGGTTCAATTTCGCAGTATGTTTTAATATGCATTTTAATAACAATATTGATATATGTTATTGAAGCATATTACAACATGATCCGTACATCAAAACAATGTGTGGATTTTATACAGAGCCATAAAAAGCAATTTGAATACATTATCTTCCTTTTTCTTTTTCTTTTTCAAGCGTATTTTTTGTTGTTGTTTTCCGCAGAGAGAAATTTTAGAATGCAGTGATATGTCTGTCACAACTATCTTTGTATACAAAAAAAAATCAAAACTATTACCGTCTATTATTTTTTTTTCACAAACGATAATTTTTTGTAAAATGCTATTTATATCTGAGCAAAGATTTAAAATAACACGTACTGTGCATTGAATGTACTATAAATTTTATACAGTAAGGTATAAAATAATTCGAATGCATTGCTCTTTATAATCACCATTGCTTTAAGTATATTTAAAAGATGACATACAAATTCCAGCAATAACAGTTAATGATCGAATGAATATTTAGATGTGGAATTTACAATAAATGATTAATCACTTGCTAATTGTGAGTTCTCAATTAATTAATTCCGCTTCGTCTATTTGTATAATAATAGTACAATTATAAACTAGTCGTTGGGGGCCACCGTAATACTTACCCATCATGTATATGTATAATGTAAAATTTTAAAATAAAAATGTGTAAACTACTTATAAAATGCATTGATATTCAAATAAAATCGTGGCTTGATGACGTCATAAAAAGGCTCGATTACTGAATTGCTTGAAAGAGATTTTTCCTTATAACTCCAAAAATAATACTCCTATTAACGAGCGGTTTATTGCATATGATTAAGCGTCAAAGTTCCAATTAAAATATATCTTTGAAGTGAAATTTGGATGAAATACAGGGTCATGAAAAATCGAAGAGTGTGGAAAATAGGATTCCAAATATCTCGGCAACTAATTATCCAATCGACTTCATGTTTTATGCAAAATTTATGTTTTTTTATTGTCTTTTATATTTACTCCTTAAAATAAACAATTTCGAAAATTTTTATATACCTTTTATCAGAACGAATATTTCGAGAGTCCGAAAAAAATAGTTCCGGTTAATCGAGGTTATTGAAATAAAATAGGCTTCTTCCCATTATTACATACTAAGTACATACCAAATTGCAAGTCTCTATCTCAATTTGTTCGGGAGATAGAGCGTTTACAGACACACACAGACACACAGACACACAGACGGACGGCAAATTTTTTTTTCTAAAAATATGTTTTTCGGAATCTCCAGTGTCTGAAACGTGTAAATCCGTCAAAAAATCTTTTTCGATTTTCAAAACGATTACAAGACTTACCCTATACTACGTATGATGGGTAAGTAATAATATGTACCGTAATGTATCTAATATTTTTTGAGTGATTCTGTAAAAGAGATATAAATGCTAGGTATACCATTTACTCCCTATCTACAGTAGGGAACATGCTATTATGACCATCAATAATGTATCAATATCTCGTAGCAATCAAATTATGAAAGCCAGAGTGAACAGGCGGATGAGAAACAGACGAACGGAATTCAAAAATATTCCTTTACTGTGTTTGAACGCGCTAAAAGAACGATTTTAAAATCTTCTTCAGATAATTAAATCATATTTGTATAGAATGTAATGACTAACAATTTACTCGTGGTTAATTTATAAATCATGATTAAACTATTCCTGAATATATTATCATGTTTGAAAAAAAATTATAATAAAAAACTTAATGAAGTCTAAAATTGGTGCTAGTTAACTCTATTATTGCACCTCTTTGGAACTACTATACCCTTAGATTTTGCGTATTTATAAAATGTGGCTTATACTACCAGAACTTCAACGCCATCATAAAATGATTAAATGTAGTAATTTGTATAACTTCCATGATAAATATTAACATATTATGAAGTGTTTTTCGATAATTGAGAAATTACCACGCTTCGTCTTCAGGCAGGAAGATCCATACGCAGCGAGAATTAAAAATACGTTGCAGAATATTTTTCGATACGGATAATTTAAATTTACTGCGGGGCTTTTTTTTTCTAGCTACATGTGTTTACTAATTTGCCTGAAGAAGTAATGCATTAATTTTCTTCTCAAAACATACGGCATAATTTATTATATATATATATATATAAATTCATTTATTTAATTATGTGCTATGCATAATTTTATTAATATTTCATTTTTAATGCATTATCCTACGTCGTAACTACTCATTCATTATATACATTAATTTTCTTAATTTATTAACTTATTTTGGATTATTTAATTGACAGATTTTTCCACCTTATTCGAAAAATTATGTTTTCAATATTCTAATTTTTGCTGCTAGACGGAAACACAGTTCTGGATTTTATTTAAACTTCTGTGACTACTTGGTTTGAATATTTCACGAGTCGTTAATTTATAATTTAATTTGTCTACTGAATTTGTAAATGTTTTTTGGCAACATGTGCAAATTTTTCAAATCATACAAGTTTTTCAGAGATTTTTTTTATAAGGAAATGCTTTCTCACCTGAATTTTTTCATCTCATATTTCATTCATTTTCTAAATTTATCAATGTGCGATTGGACAAATCTATTATTTTAACTTATCATAGCTTGTACAAGAATGAAATCGTACATTTTTGTGGAATCTGTGGTAATTTAGGGCTGATGATTATGCTACAGTTCCACAAATATTTCATTAATTCACTTTAATTCTCATCAATTTTGATTTATTATTTATTTATGACTTATTATATTTTTTCTTTTGCTTTTTCTGGATATTATTCAAACAGGTACGTGTTCATATTTCAATATTTGACCTTTAATCCCCCATTTGTGTATGACGTTTCTGTGTTGTCGTATAATGGTTATATATATATATATATATATATGTGTGTATTTAAATATATGTGTGTGTGTGTGTGTGTGTGTGTATCATTTTAATCATGTAGAGAAATAGAAAGAAATAGATTCATCTTTAAAATCTATATAAAAATAATGTACTAAAACCAACATTTTTATTTTTAATTGCAATATTATCTTTTCAAGAATGACCGAAAGTCATGATCATTAGAATATCCTTTATAAGAGAATTTAGATAAAAACAAAAGGAATGTGAGTAATTTTTGATTATCATGTATTTTCTTGACAGCAAAATGTACAGTAGACAACCTAAACGTTTTTATAACTTGAGCTCTGATAGACGCAATCAAATAGAAATATTTCGTTTGAACTCGTATTGAATCATTCAAAATTGTATGTGCTTTATTTGTCCATGACTACGTCGTCTACAAATTCTATTTGAACCCAAGTTCAGAAAGTTCAACACTACACCATAACTTTACTCTATATTTAAGTTCAGCATGTGAAGAAAACGTGGAAAGTTAATTTATTTTCAATATTAAATGATTATTTAGTGAAATGTGAATTACTGAAAACCAGACAATTTTAGGAAGTAAAATCTTTTATTTATGAATAAATCGAAGAATATTTTGTATGTTTTATTACTTATTATTCATACGATACTTTGTAAAAGCCCACATAATACGTTCATGCATACAAAAGATTCAGCTGCTTTTGAAATATTAATTATTAAATTCTAATGCGATTATATATTATATTTATTATACATTCATAAATATAAACATATATTTTTTGTCATAATTAGAACTAGCATTGTCGAAAAGCTTCCGAAAAATATATCTCGAATTTTTTTTATCATTGGTTGGCCAAACTGTCAGGAAATACATAAAATTCACATTTTTAAGGAACTCAGGCGAAAGTTGAAAACTCCTTTGCAGCCATTTCATGTATGATAAATACTAAAACGTCAAAGCTTATTTATATGTTCCAGATGGGAATTATTAAATTCGTTAACATATTATTTTAAAACTTTTGGACGCAATATCACCCATTTTTCAAAGTGTTTTTCTGAAATATTTACGCACTTATACACGTTTTCAAGGCGGTGCAATCAAAATTTGTATTCAGGAACTGTGAGGCAGTGTTGACATTAATCGATTGCATTTTTAGTCGATTGATTAATTGATTAAAAGTTCAATTATACGAAATTTAATCATGATGAATGTAATCATGATTGAAATTGAAGAAAGTAACTACTCTTTACACTTGTTTCATGATTAATTCAATCTGAACTTATTCAATCGCGGTTACTTTAATCATTAATCTAATTACACAGACGAAATTTAAATAGGGCCGCTATTTAACTTTGTTAAATTCACTATCATTGTTACGAGACTGTTATTAAGGGTCACTATACGATTTGTATTATTGAAAATTATACAGGATCACATAAAATTATCCAGATATTCCAAGGTCAAAATGTGTAAATCATTTAGGGGAGAAGGGACAGTTGAACCATTTTATTCGTCAATGTTTTAGTTTTTAATTATTCATCATGTAATATTTAGATAAAGTTTTTTCTATGTTGTAAAAACCAACTGTGATAGAGTAAGTGGTGGTGACGAAAGTGACTACGTCATCGAGTTATGAGATGAAATTGTTATATAAGACCAGATTATTAAGAATAGATGAAATAATGACTTGTCTGCCTCGGAATTTTTTGGGACGGTATGAGCAGAATGGCACGTCAATTGGTGATTTTGAAGAAACTATAACGTTATCCATTTACAGTAAGATTATTTAACTATCTTATATATTGCAATGTTCAGTACAAATTTTTCAATTTACCTCTTGATATCTTGGTGCGATATGACTAGAATGGGACACCAATTCGTTATTTTAACTGTACTATCACGTTTTCGAGTTACGGCATGAAACTTTAGTGTCCGATCTCTCTTCATTAATACACTGCAAATGTTTCAATCTGCCTCGTTATATCTTGGTATGATATGAGCTGAACGAGGCGCAAATTCGTCATTTTGACGGTACTTTCAGGCCATGAAGTTTCCAGATGAAATTGTTGTTAAATTAAAACTTAAACAATGAATCTTTTAAATATTATACTCGAAATGTAAGAAAAATCCCAGCAATCCCCCCCCCCCCCTCAACATATTTTTCTTCAAAACTATCGGAACAGAGGTAGCACAAAATATTCCACCGGAAACTTTTAAAGTAAGTTTCGTTAACTGAAGCACACTAATCAGCGGACTCAATCAGGGACTAGAAGAGCCTTTTAATGCATCAGACTGTCCCATCAGAGACCCAGTGGCTTCGAGCTCATTCATTACTCACACGTTGGTCCCGTTGTGCTCATATCGTTTAGGTTTTGCCAATGGGCTACTTATTTTTAAATTCAGTTTTCTTGATTGCCAGTTTTTTGAAAAAATAAAATTTGCGTTATTTAATGACATATTAATTAAGTAGAAAAAAAAGCGAATTATACCATTTCAAAAAGGTAGTGCCAATCAAGCAGTCTGAAATGAAGAAATGTAGCCCACTAGAAACACTGTACCGTAGCTGAACCCGAAGAATCACACACGAACACAACACAAACTCGAAGTGAAATAAAATTAATCTACAGGGTGTCCATAATTAAACGTCCCTAATTTAAAGTCGTCTACAGACGAAACTATTGGTCAGAAAAGTGTGAAATTTCGTGCAGGACATAACAATAGAATGGGAATTTTTTTAAGCAAAAAAAAAAAATTGCTCAAAATTTCGCCACCAGATGACGTTTTTAATGAATTACACATTTAGCATACACAGTGATGGAACATTGGCGCACCAGAGAACCAATTGACACCGCTAAATTTAAATAGTATTCTTCGTCTTATTTAAGAATAGTATTTCTTAGATTTTTTAAGGCGAAGATACTATTAACCCATTAACGACGACTTATTTTACACTTCTTTTAATACTTCGATACCAGTTGACACCAGTTATCCCATACTATTATTTTAACTGATTGAATCTCTGATAGTTTCACATTGCATATTAGGATTTTTTGTTTACTAAGATACTGGTGTTCATATTTAAAACTTTCGTATCACTTAAATGGCAATTTTCGTACCAACCGGCATTAATGAGTTAAATTTTTTTGGTGAAAATCGCCCAAATGCTGCGCCACAGCTCCATCACTGCATACATTTACGATAGTTTACATATTTTGTTGCAACAAAACATGTTCCACATGACGACCATCATTTTCAGTAACCATCTGGAATCGTAAGATAGCATGTTCCACAGTTGACCGCAGTGTGTTCTGGGAAATGATAAAAAACATGTTGCGAAAAAAGTTTTTTTCAACATGTTTTGTTGTTTATAACCTATCGTAAATGTATGCTAAATGTGTCATTCATTAAAAACACCATCTGCCGGCAAAATTTTGAACTATTTTTTTTCGCTTAAACAAATTCCCATTCTTTTATTATGTCCTTCACAAAATTTTACAACTTTCTGACTAATAGTTTTGTCTAGACAACTTTAAAGTAGGGTCGTTTAATTATGGACACCCTGTACATTTAAAAAATATTCTGGAAAATTAGTCTAAAATTAAACCTCTAATATAAATTCTATCGTTTTTGTATAAAAAGTAGCCCATATACTCCCATTAAATTCAAATATATAGTTCGTTTCATTTGATAAGGTTTTTGTGATAAAGTATTCGATTTTTGTTTAATTAAAGACTTTCATTTGAAAAATCGGTCAACCCAAGCACGGTTTCAAATAATCAAACCCTATCCCGAAACCGAACAAAAGCTGAAATATTTAAAGTCAACCCTTCTCAAGCCAATCCGTGTGTCGGTTCAGGTAAATTTTGGGTACTGACCAGATACAGGACTCTACCTGAGAACTCAGGGGGATAAAACCGGATCAAACTTGAGAAGAAAAAAAGAAAAGGCCCAAAGCCGGAACAAAACATAACGTTTTTTATCATTAATCATTAATTAGATTAACTAATTAGATTGAGAATTCATTCAATCGTTAAACGGGGAAAGTGTTTGAAATTAAATTAATCATTAATCATCAGTCTATGAGTAGGTTTCTAACAACGTTCAATCGGTCAATCTTCAGTCATGATTAAACATCTAATCGTTAGTTTTCAATCGTTAATCAAATTAAAATTTTACAAAACCCTTTTATGCGGTATCGCAATTTGAATGAACGAAAAAAAATATAGAGGTTCTTAGGGAAATTTATAAATTTCATATGAAAATACATTTGTATACGATGTCGCAAGAAAACGTTATTGTGACAATAGAACTAATCAGAATAAATAAAAAACTTTGGTGCAAAAAGCTTTTTCCTGAATCATATATAATTACAGTTATGACAAGCGTTTGTAATTTTTTTTTTGTTTATACTTACTATAGATGGCGTCCACTAGGCATTTAAACCAACACATTTTTAAATTTGTGCGTGCAGATGAGCTTTAATTTTTTTTATTTGTTAATTGCTATTTAAGAAAATATGTGCCAAATATATATTTATATATATTTCGCACACGGAAATTTTTATTTGAATGCTTTATACGTTCAAATAAAAAATAATGTAATTGGGGTAATCACATATTGTTTTAAAATATATAATGGTTTAACTTGAACTACCATATATACAATGTTTCTATTTCAAACAATAATGTGACAGCAAAAAGCCTAATTTAATACATCTTTCATTTCATTCATCCGAAAATCAAATAATTCTTGTTAAGATAAACTTCCAAATGCAAAAAAGATACTTTTTATCAATAAAACAATATGAAGAAAGATGGCTAAAACTCAAAACATAAATAATGATAAAATATTTCAAGCATTAACTTTTAAATATATGTTGAAAGCGATAGTTTCAAAAAATTTTAGCCTTTAGAAAATTAACTATACCTTTCCCAATGCATTTTAATTTTCTGCTTCTTAAAAATGTCTAAACACTCGTTTTAAACTTTTACTAAAAAAATGATTAATGTTCTCAAAGAAAGCACTTTTAAATTTTTTGTTTTCTTGCTTTATTTTTGATTTAGCCATTTGTTTTCATATTTTTAAGAGATTTAAATACGCCATTAAACGTGATATTCTCCATAGGAATATCGTTTTTTCTATCTGCATATGTGAGAATATATGAATAATAAAGAATAAATGCATGGGGTGAACCATTAGGAGTTTAAGTAGAAGAAAATAATGATTTTGGAAAATATTTCTGAAACTATTACTTCCCCTTGCATATAATTGAATAAAAATTAGAACTGTGTAACATTTGTAGAATATACTTTGTATTTCAGAAATTATATACCTAGGTATTATTTTATTTTATTTAAACTATTTTATTTAAAATATTTTACTTATTTTAAACTATTTTCTTTTTTTATGTGTTATGTTGGTGTGTTTTCTTTAAGTTAACGTTTTGAGTTCAAAACATATATGTCCCGTGAACGGTCAGGACATATACGTCCCATTGAACTATTTTTTATTCTATTTGTACCACTTTTTGAAAATTAATCTCTGCAATACACTTATACTGGGGTATTTCAAGAGAAATGTACCACAAATAAATGTGGTACGGATGACTCCAGTCATGGCCAGTAATTAAACGGTTAATGTTGTTATTTCTAATTTACGGTGCAAGTGGTATTTCCAAAAACATGCTAATTTTAACACTATTTTTTAGGTGCGTTCGTAATTATATAAATACGTAGCAGTAGCACCTATTGTCGCCGGTTGGTCCGTCCATCTGTCTGTCCGTCCGTCCGCATATAACAACGCAAAAACTAACCAACCGAATGGTTTGAAATTTAAGATATATTATCTTTGCAGAATTTTGTCGAGACATTTCCAATTTTATTAAAATCGAATCAAAACTTTAGCAGATATTAATAAAAATATTTATTAAGAAATTTGAATTTTTTTTTTTTAATCGGTGCTTTCTTGTTATAGGAGCTTCCGAAGTTTAATCGTCAAGCGACCGAGATACTTATTCTATTACAGAAATTAAGCTGCAGACGATATCATTCATTTCACAGAATTAAAAATCATCAAGATCTAAATATTTATATAGCTAGCTACAGTACGAACGCACAATCACGAACGAATCATTTTTCACGTTTGACGTACAATTTCCAGCTTGTTTCTATTATGCCAGCATACATTCAGTATATTAATTACCGGTGTTTGTAAAATCAGGCGTAACGGATATTCTGAGAAGATTCTCAGTGATGGAACAGGTGCGCACCAGTGGTCCTATTTTCACCACTACATTTTAATAGTAATTTTCGCTTTATTAAATCTCAGAAATCCTCTCATTAAGTAAGGCGGATAATACTATTTAAAATTAATGGTGACAATTGGTTCGCTGGTGCGCATCTGTTCCATCACTGGATGATGCTTCTTAAATTTTTGATGTGAAAGGTATACACACCGTTTTATTATAAAATTATGGATATATTCAACAAATTCAAAAGTTTGTGTCTTTTAATATAAATTATGTAAAAATTTTAAGATGACTTGCTATGATTATATTTTTATAACTTAATATTTAATCAAATCTTAAAAACTCTTAAGTTTTTAAACTTCTGATATCAATACGTTCAATATTTTAATTTAATTCATTTTGTAAAAAATATTGGCATATCACATATTTCAAAAGCAATAGAAAGATAAGTTATTTTTCTTTTAATGTTTCTACAATTATTATATTAACATTTCAACTATAACACTCTCAGAGGTTTCATTTCAATAGTCATTTGTGTGACTAACAAGTAAAGGTGTTATAGTCTGTAGCGACGAATTTCTATTTTTATAGCTTATTCTATTCGTCTCATCGAGTTTAGTACTTTTATACCTCGCGTATCGGCTATTGAGTTTTATAATGACAGGGGGGAGGGTCAAATTTCAAAATTTCGTGCAGTGAAAAACAGGTGCCTTAAAAGAAATAAGTGCGATTTAAGTTTACTAATTGTTTTTACAGTGCTATACATTGCCAATAACTACTATAAGGTTATATTATAAGAATTTGTAATTTCAGATAAAATATTCGTATGCTACTTGACAGGCAGGTTTTCGCAAGTTATGATGTCCTCGTCTAGTTTTGTTCATCCTGTCAATACTTTTTCCCGAATTACGAGCAAAAATCTTTGTAACCACACATTGTCGGTTTTTTTGTCAGGTTTTCAGTAACTTCGTAACTTGCGGAACGTCTGCGCATAGTTGCATTTGGAGGAATTTTCTACTACTGTTTTATTTTCGGTAGCTTGCATTATGCAAATTTTTCAATAAATGTGTAACGAATATAACAGATTGGCATTTTTAGGTGCGTTCGTAATTGCATAAATACGTAGCACCTATAGTCGTCATTTGGTCAGTCCGTCCGTCTGTCTGTCTGTCCGACAGTCCGCATATAACAGCGCAAAAACTACCCAACCGAATGGTTTGAAATTTAATATATATAACTGTTGCAGAATTTTGTCGAGTCATTTCAAATTTTATGAAAATCGAAACAAAACTTAAAAGATATTAATAAAAGTTTTCTTTATTCTATTAAATCCTATCATACGTAATCTATATAATAAAAGCGGATGTCATGTGACTTAGGAAAACAAATATAACCACATATTTTTCCATATGCCAAACGGCCATTTTCATTGAAAATTATTTTTTTTAATAAAGTTGCATAAAAGTTACATTTTTGGAAAGATCGTTCAAAAAAATTGTTTGTTTGAGAGATGAGTTACATTCAAAAATGTGTAGATTCTGAGATAACTTCAGTGAAAATTAGGTTAACAGCCAAATATCTCAATCCATTAAAGTAAATAAACAAAATATTTATTCAACATGAATCGTAGAAAATTATTAATCATGGAGGTAATCATTCGCAAAGCAAGATCTCCATGATGAATTTACAGAGCTGTCTGGAGTCGAAAAAAAAATAGCATCTGTAAACATGGCATACGTAAGAAAAAAAAAACTAGTCGGATATGCCAATCACAAAACTTTCTTCTATCTCACACATGTTAATTCGCTATCACATCGCTAAAAAATCAATATTTTTCGTCATTCTGTTGTACGTTAGCTACTTGCGAATCGCCGGGTTACCTGGATACGAGCAGCCGATGTGTTATACTAAAATACGAAAAAGCCTTCTGGCCTATACCGGCAGGAAAAGATAGCCTCCCTATTGCTCGGTTTTGAGATTTTACTGAATTCTACTGTAAATACACGAAGCTAAAATGCGCGGTACCTGATTACTGAAGAGTCATTCCCTGCTCTGGTCAATATTGAATTTGAATGAGAATATCGCTTAATTAGACAGACATAGCCAAGTTGGCTTCACACGTGGCAACGTATTTTTGTCACTAAATTTGGTGATATTTCACCAATTGTCGCCAAACTCGGCGAGAATTTGACGTTGGCGAATATAAATATATAGTGTTATGCATGTTAGTGTTAAAACGATGGTTATAACAATGAAAGAAAATTTTGAGAAACCATGTGCACTAAAACTCATAAATTAAACCCATTTATGGAGGAATCCTGCTGTATTGTTTAAAAATGTCAGACACCCTATAATTTCAAACAACTATATCTCCGCCATTTTTTAAGATAGAGGCAAAACAAAAAATGCTCTGGAATATCCCCACATTTAACTGGGACCTGCAGGCGATATTCAAAAACATAGAAAAAAATTTTGGTTCAATTATCTGCATAACTCCATACACTTTTCGATGATACAATAGTGAAAATGGAACAAAAATCGGAATCACAGCGCCCCCTTTCGTCGAAATATCCCCAAATTCAACTGGGACCTGCAGACTATAGTCAAAAACATATACAACAAATTTTGTTCAATTATCTGCATAACTTCATACACATTTCGATGATACAATAGTAGAAAAAGGAACAAAAATCGCGATCGCAGCGCCCCCTTTCGTCGAAATATCCCCAAATCCCAATAGGACCTGCTGTACATAGCCAAAAACAAATTGTGTAAATCCGTCGAGAACCGGAAGTCGAAAAAAATTTCGCTTACAATACTTTCTTCTATTACAGATAGAAGAGAGTAAAAAAGGCATCCTCATTCCGTTCATAGTAGACGATATAATCTATTTTACTGAAATAATAACGATGATTTTTTACATTGTAAAACTAGTTATAGCACGAAACGAAATATTCATTTGTCACGTGTAACGTACAATTTGCAACTTTTGTACTTATTGTGTTGAAATGTCCTAGAACCTAGAAGGTGGTATGTGACTTTAGCTCTGCCTTATTTATAAAACCTGAAGTTTCTTTTACAACAAGTTGTTACATTATGATTATTTTTTCTCATATTTTTCTTGTATTCTGTATTTTAAGCTTAGACTCTATGGAAAAGATGTCGGTTTTTATTTTTAAATTACGGAGTTTTTCATTAGCTGATAATACTCACCACTGTGCATAAGTTTGCTCTGATCCTTGTTTAAGTTGTTTAACCAATCTCTGTTACTATTCAATTTTAAACTAAATTTTCCCCAAATTGTATGACGTTTCTTTTAAAGTTATCAGACTCTTGAAACTTCAAAAATAAAGTTTTAAACTTCGATACCTATATTAACATCGTGTTCAATCGAAAGAACGTCTCTCGGCTTCTATTCGAGAAATATCAACATGAGCCGGAGGTCGTAATTACCGTGAGAGATAAGATTGCGGCCAACAATTTTATTGAACTCTTTGAATGAGGAATAAGTTTTGAGTCAGAAGAAACTCTTGTCTTGCAAACAGACAATGAAGAACGACCGGAAGACGAAATTGATTTCGAGGATTACGTGTACGACACTAGCGGATGATGCAGCGTAGATGACGAAACATCTCAAATTGCATCAACATCAGCTCACGCGGATCCTGATTATAAACCGCCATTCAGTCCATCAAAGAAAAGGAAGTTCAATTTTGACTACACATCTAACGAAGATATGATGAAAGTTTTTAACTATGCAAAAAAATTAACTGGTAAATGGAAAAAGGTTTCGGTCCTCAAGAATCGATTCAGACGCCTTTTTCCAGCTTCTATGCTAAATTCAACTGTGCATGACAAGCTTCGGTGGTTCAAAAACCTTACTGATAAGAATGGATCGGCGTTCGAGAAGTACCAACAAATTCATTATATCGTCAGAAAGGAGTTTGATACAGCTCTCTTTGAAAAGAAACGGATTCGCGACATTCACCTCCTTCTCATTTGGGCTATTCGAGCTAATCAGGTTGTCAAAAAACGAAATTTCAAGGTGTCTAGGACGTGGATTCAAAGGTTTAAAATCATCAATCGAGTTGTGAGTCGTAAGATCACTAGTGTTGCAACTCGCATTAATTTAAAAAACGAGCCTACTCTTTGGGTACAATGTGCAGATTACGTCGCGAATATCAAGTTCTTATCTAAAGAGTTTTCTCAAGCTTGCATCTATAAGAGAGATCAGTCTTCCTTCAATTACTAAATGCGTTCCAGAAGAACTCTGACTTTCAAAGGCACTCAAGACGTCTCCGTTTTGATTCAATCCAAAAGTGCTATGACTAGAGTTGAAAAAAAACGGTTTATTCCCATGTTTATTTCCAATAGACCCACTTTATTTTCAGGTTTGTTCCCAAAAGACCTGGTTTATTCCCAAAAAACCCGGTTTATTCCCAGGTTTAGACTGTTTTTTCTAGCCTTTGCAACTCTAGACGTGACTCATTATTACACCATTCAACCTACCGTTTCAATGAATGGTATTCTCTTTGCGATTCTTTTTATCTGTCTTCAAGAAAGGAAAGAAATCAAATCAAATGAATTTCCTACTAAACCTCCTATTCCTCGTTTGAAGCCAAACAATTGCTATGTTGTCTCCTCAAAGTTAAGAAAATTAACTATTTCTCTATTAAAATAGTGGTACAACAACGTCTTTGTGCCAGAAGTGTAATGAGGAGAAAAAATGCCGTTCTCTTGCATGATGCGACAAGTCTATTTTCGAATCCTACTTCGTTTCAGATTGAAGACATGCAAATTATTCTGAAATGTATGCCTGTAAATTCAACTAGTCATTTAATGTGTTTCCTCCTTAGAAGTCTTGGAAAGTAAAATTTATTAAGGATTATATTTTAGCCAACGAATTAAATATTTCCCTTATGACTAGGAACAACGTCGTAAAGCTTCAATCATTGACAAATTATCAGTTTGTACCAGTTAAATTCATTCCTATGTTCAAGTATGGATTTGCCAAAGGAGGATACATTGATAAAGACGAAAACTACGTCACCTTTACAGACGACTGTTTTAAAAATCTAGAAAGAAACCAGAGCTGTTTTGAATACGTCGTCGAGTCAGCTGAAGAAGTCTTTGCTCGTTGTGCGCAGTGTGAGAAATATTTTTGTTTTACTCACTTCTTCAGAAATTGACTATCATCAATGCATGTCAGTGTAAGAACCATAAATAAATTTAAATTTTACTTATTTCTTTTTCGGCAACTAGTTTTCAATGAACGAAAGTTTAAACTTTGCCCGGGTCACCTGTCATTATCAAAACTCAATAGTCAATATGCGAGGTAGCAAATTACTTAGTTCGATGAGACAAATCGAATGACCTATAAAAATCGAAATTTCGCCGCCACAGACTATAGTACCTTTACTTGTAAGGTAATGAAAATTTATTGTAATAAATGAATATCAATGTTTATTGTGATTATCGTTATTTGACAGAAATGAAGAAACATCATTATCACGGTTTATTTTTTTCTCAAGCTAAAATAAACAAGCTGCTTTAAAAGTTTTAGTTTTCCGCTGAATATATGTAAAAGTTTGCTTTATGAAATTGTGGTGAATGTGGTAACTTGGCTCAATATTTGAGCCGCTGGCAGAGAACATGTTAAAGATCAATATAGTATCATTCCATGTCAAGTGGCCTAAATTTGGATATGTATCTGCTCGACCCCCTTCAATTTTGATGCAATCGCAAAAGAACAAATGTGGACAGATTCGCAGAGTCAGAAGTAGTATATTTGGATCACTGGGGGTCCAATAAATTAAACTATTCTATCGTCACAGAAAATCAATCAAATCACCAAGATTGTCACCTTATTGCTCTTGACACAAGAAAACGTACTTGTTGAAATTACTTGATCTATAACAACTTTTTTTGCTAAAAATCATAATTGCAGTATTATAGAACAGAGATCAATGTATACGACATTACTTGGTCTCAAAGTAGACCACACGGCCTTTCGCGATGAATTTTATCCTTACTTTAACGAGCTGCAAATACTGAACAAATTACTTTAACAGCTGGTTACTTTACGAATTAATTTCCTATGAAGATGTCATAGAGCTGCTGAAGTTTTTTCTTCTTCCGCTTATATTCATTAATATATTCATCTTTGAAATGCCTTCAAAACTTTTTCATTAATTCAACCCATTTTTAGAAGCCTATATCTCAGAATCTTCTGATTTGATTACCATTTATACCACTGAAAAATAAAACACCTTATTTGATAAGAAAACGTTTATTTCATTTTTATCTTTTTCGGTATAAGGTAAATAAACAATGTTCTAAACATCCCCTTTTTGTGAGATTCGCAACTATATCCGCCGTAAAAATTTATTCTAACAATGTCTCTGGAAGACTGAGAGACCGAACGGAAGGAATAACATACAAGTATATGAAATAAATTGCTCATTCCATGTCAACTTACCATGGATGTCCAGACCGGGTGTAAAGTAATTTCACGGTAAATAATTAAAAAAAATTACCGTCCGAACGCTCTGAAATTTTCATCGGTCATAAATATAACTGTATGCAAGCCTTCTTTAAAACTGAAAATATGAGCCGAAGCCGAGCAAAGCTGCAGTAGAAACTTTTTAGCATTTTCATCGAAATTTTCTCAGTTTTTTATTTTATACTTTTACTAGTTCGGAGGTTTCGAAATTTTTGTACATGATGTACAAATGGTTTGCTAAGACGCTCTAAAAATATTGTGTCGAAATAAGGACGATTAGTTACTTTTAGCATAGAAAAAAGATCGTCTTCGGGAAGCGCGAAGTGACCTGCGGTCACGACATTTTTGAAATGGTTAAATGTTTTAATTTTAAAATCCAAATGTACCGTCAAAAATAAGACTGACTCAGCTTTAACACATTTTTTTTTGTTTATCTCTACCTCTGACAACAAGCTCTGGTGGAACGGCGACTAAAGTAAGAAAGAGTTATCTGCGAAAACGATCCTTTTTGAATTTTTGTTTTAAAGTTATTAACAATATCATTTCAAGGCGTTTAAGATGTAAAAGTACGATCTTTAAGAATATGTTTTCTGTTTTTCCGTATTTTCAATGGTTTCGGCGTTATGGGCGTCTCTTGTACGCTTTGCGAAAAGCAGGGAATGAGCATGTGCGGCAATGCTAGAGGATTTTAAGAAAAAATAATGCGTTTTCGATTAGTTTTAATCGATATCTCGGCTAACTATCAGAAAAGGAAAAATATGTGCCACATGTGCATCAGAACCTTCTTTGGATTATTCTCATTCGAATTTCTCATCCAATCTTCTACCTGCGGTAGATTTCGCTAGCCATTGCCAACAGACAGACAAACACACACAGAGAGAAAGAGAGCGAAAACTTTCTTTTATTAATATAGCTAACATTTTACGGGTTTCCTTTTGTGTCTCCTCTTCTAAATTGTCCACTTCTTATTGCATGAAACATTACCTAACATATTTCTATAAATAGATCTTTATACTATCAAAGATTTCCCTTCTCACTTAGTAGTTATTAAATATTTGTTTCTTAGAAAATACTGAAATTATATCAAATGTTTATAAAAAAGATTCAAATATTTCTAGTTGAGCAGTTTATCATTTATGCTAGATATATGAAACAATAATATATACATGCATATTTCACGAATTCCCTGTTAGCTATATCTCATGTATTAATACACGGAATTTAACCAAATTTCATATTATGTTACATCTTGACCATAAATAGTGTCTGATAAAATTTGGGCGTATACCATACACCAAGTAACGTTGCTGTACTGTATTTTTCAGTATTTCCACGACAGTCATATCTCAAAAACTAATAAACGTCATTTCATCAAACTTCATACACTGTTAGACGTTTCCATAAATCGATTCTTATTAGCTTTTGCTGTCTATATATATACTACCCCAAAAAAAGCGCTGTGATGTTGTGTTTCCACGATTTCCGTTATAGTAATACCACAAGAACTAAAGAACAGGATTTCACCCATTCCGTTCACATTATAGCTGTATCTTATTTTCTATTGTCTTGAAATGCAACAATTTTTATAGTTTAGTTTAATGATTATAAAATGTATCTATTAATCTAACTTTAAATTTTTATTCCCAACTCCTTTAATTAACTGATCACTGTAACTCTGTGTTAAATTCTAATATCATCACTATTCTTTATATTCATAATTGTTGATGCTAAATTAAATTAATATATTCGAATGGTGTAGAAGACTGTTTTGTGACGGTCACATCATACTAGTTGTGTGGTGTCCTTGAGAACCATAACCAGCATTTAATGGCTGTATTTCTACGGCATCAGTTATAAAAAAATTGTTCTGAAACGCTCATTGCGTCTCATTACGAAACCCTTATAAAATTACGATTTATGTTGCTTTTCCTAATTTTAAGTAACTGTTGATGTTTCTATTAATGCTATTAGATTTCATTATTTAAGAAAATACATAGATTAATTTGTTTTGTTATTGTGTGGATGAAGTTGTTTACTCAATGTCTATTTATTTGTAAGAAAAGCTATTACCTTTAAGAAAATGAGTGATTTAATGAAATGCTGGCGGGCTCTCAAATCAAGTGGTCGTAACGTATTGTATTCCATTGAAATATAATAACTAAGGAATGACATTCTATATTTTAGTTGATTCTATAATTCATTGCTCCTTTAATTTAGAAATTTATGCCAAAATGAAGCGAGAAGGTTGTTTCACAATTAGTAATAAACCGACAGATGTAATTATAAGAATAACTTAGCTCATTTATGCATTAGGCTGTAATGTTACTGTTGTCAGTGATATAAACATTGTAAAAAAAGATAATAAATTACCTTATGTTGTACGAGGGGCATTCGGAAAATAAGTTTCCCCTGGCGACTGTGGACAGAGGTGTCTATGAAAGACAAAAAATGTAATGTGACATTAAAGATAAAACATAACTTAATTTTTTCACATAAGTACCAAGTACATTGAGACATTTGTCATACCGCTTTATAAGCTTCAAAAAGCCCTCCATGAAAAATCAGGGCTTTGCATACGGACAAGTCAACAGCGCCATCTGCGCAGGCACTGCAACAGCACCATCTGCTTCATCGTGGTCGACATTTACCCAATGGTGTATCGGTGTTTTGCACGCTCGCGTTCACCTGCTGTATCGTATTTCGCCCATAGCCGTTCAACGCTTCGTCCGTATGCAAAGGCCTGATTTTTTCCTGGAGGGCTTTTTGAAGCTTATAAAACGGTATGACAAATGTCTCAATGTACTTGGTATATATGTAGAAAAATAAAGTTATGTTTTATCTTGAATGTCTCATTACATGTTTTGTCTTTCATACACACCTCTGTCCACAGTCGCCAGGGGAAACTTATTTTCCGACTGCCCCTCATACTTTGAAAGTAAAACAAGAGACAGTTTCCACTTTAATTTGTAAAATCTAAAAGTCGAGGAAAATAAACAATCATTTTGCTTTAATTTAAATAAAGTTAAAGTTATATTTCATAATAGGCATTTTTACATAGTTATTAAATTATTAAACATACAAATATTGTATTTAAAATATAATATATATACGAAGTGCATACCAAGCGCATTGCGATCGATGCTAGGAATTTTTGTATTGCGCCCGACAGAGTGTTAAATTTAGTTACTTATCTGGTTGATAAAACTATTGTAGCAAATTATCTAAAAATCATTAAAGGAATCACTTGATATTCCTTGTATACCGTATTCATTATTAAAAGTATATTATTATATTAAATTGACTAATTATAAAGTTTCCTAAGTTTAAAGATACACTGAATATCTGGAGTAAGTTAAGATGATAAATATAAAAATATATACAAATTTTAAATTATTATTTAAACTTTTATGCTTTTTGAACAATAATTAGTACAATAAATATACTAAATTAGTGCAATAAATATACTAAATTAGTGCAATAAATATACTAAATTAGTGCAATAAATATACTAAATATTAATGCACTAAACTTCTACTACTATGAACATATTTCTAAATAATACGGATGGTATAATATATGTGTGTGTAACCTATTCAAACAGATATCTTTTTGTTATTTAAAAAAAAAGTTTTATCTACTAAGTTTAATAATTAATTTTAAACATAGATAAATGTCAACAAACACAATCTTGCACATGTAACAAAAAAGAGACAATATTATCTTTCCCTTCTTAACAAACACTCGTAATTTGTTTCTGGAAATCGGCTCTTTAAGGAAATTTCTTTTATATAAGGCAACTCTTTGGCGAAAATGTTACCTCATTGTGTTTTTATCGCTTCAGCTTAAGAGATTGTTTGTCTGACGCATTTCAAACACTTGAAATTTGTGTGAGTATACACATGATCTGTATGCATTTGTTGAAGAAATAAAAATTGTAGATGAAGAAAATCTATTCATTTCTAAGTAGAATTATTACGCATTTTGACGTCTACTTAAGCTATATATTCTGCCTTTCAACTTAAATAATTATCATGATTGTCAATTGCATATAAATAAATATTTAAATAAATAAAGCAATGCAAATAAATAAATGAATAAAACAAACACACACACACGTGTATATATATTGTCAGATTATTTTTATATTTTTAAGAGGTTTAGACCATAAATATAAGAGAAACTTTTACTTTTCCTACCGTTCAATAACTTATTTTTTTATTAATTTCCTCCAAAAACGTTTTACATAAACTATTTTTTTTAATAGCTAAATTATCAGGAAATATATTAAGTAACATTAACATTTTCACTACTGACAAGGGGACTGCCAAACATGATGCGCACAGATTTTGATGATTTTAAAAACTATTCAGGACAAAGGTTTCCTTCAAATGGGCTTTAGTTTTTGAGAAATTTGGGATTAAAGTTCAGCATGCTTTTCAAATACCCATTAGTTCACGATCTTGAACAAGGTCTCCGTGGTGCAGGGCTAGCGCGGTGGATTTGAAAGACGGAGATGAGACGGAGATGAGGGTTCTGTCCTCGCCTGTGACTTTTACCTTTTTTAATAAATTTTATACATTTGTCGCGTTGTAAGTTTTATGCAGAATTATGAAATCTGCATCTTTGAACTTTTTGATATTTTCCTAATAAATTCTATTTACATTTTCGAATTTTTCATGAAAATTTATAGTATTTTTTTTTTTTTTTTTTTTTTTTTTTGTGCAGTTTTGAAATTAATATTTCTATTGACGAAATTCCAAACTAATTTATGTCTAATTTTGTTTATTTTTTATTATTATTATTTACTCTTTATATTTTAATAACCGTTCTAAAATAATACTTTTTTTTAACTTTATGAAATTTTAAATGAATTTAGATATTTTTTTTATAATTTATACAATATATTTTTATTTCAAATCTTTTAAAGGTATGTATGATTAGGTAATTCTAGCAACATATTTTGAAAGGAGTAATAAAATATTAAAGCAATAACTCTTATATCCAAGTTTTAGCCAGTTATATAATTTTTTTTAAGTTATTTAAATACATTTAACTGTAAAGTTCAAACTCAACATCATTTTTGATTTGCACAAATAAAAAATAATATATTACAATTATTTTTTTTTCATTCTAACAAGTCGATGCCATACAGAAAAATTCAACTAGAAAAGAAAAATCGTTTGTTAATTACAATACATATAAAAAGTATCCGAAAAAAAATCGTCTGCAATGACTTTTACGGTAATATCAGAATAAATAAAATTTTCTTTTTATCAATTTCGTTTAGCTTCCTTTGCAGATATTTACCAAGTTTGAAATAATTTCTTTTTCAAATTTAATGCATTTTTTAATATATTTATCACAATTTAAGTATTTAAAGAATATATAATATGCTAATTTATACATTATTCCAATATTGTTAAAACAATTTACGTAAAGAATATATTTAAAGGCGACTTTTAATGCGGAATTTGTTTAGAATATTTTTACGATATGTATCACACAATTAGTTCCATATTTAATAAACTAAAAATGTCGATGTCGGTGATGATAAATATTTTAGTATTTCAGCAGTTAACATATTTCAATACATTCAGAACAAATCAAATATTAAAAGGATATATTATTTTGTTAATATTTTTCTTAATCATGTAATTTTTTTTAATAGAAAATACAAATAAAGAAATGCATTATTTCATAAATACGGTAAATAAATAAGTAAATATACATAAATGTAAACAATAATCATTCTAAAAAGACGAGATATCAAGACATAAATTAGTTTGGATTTTCGTCAACCGAAATATTAGAATAAAACTTGCGCAAAAACTATAAATTTTCACGAAAAAATCGAAAATGTAAATAGAATTTAATAGAAAAATATCAAAAAATTCAAAGATGCAGAATTCATTATTCTGCATAAAACTTACAACGCGACAAATATATAAAATTTATTAAAAAAGATGTAAAAGTCACAGGCGAGGACAGAAACTTCATCTCCGGCTTTCAAATCCAGAGCGATAGCCCTGCACCACGGAGACCTTCTTCAATATCGCGAACGAATGGATATTTGAAATGCATACTGAACTTTAACCCGAAATTTCTCGAAAACTAAAGCCCATTTGAAGGAAACCTTTGACTTGAATAATTAGGGGCATGACCCCTACAACATACTTCAAAATCATCAAAATCTCTGCCCATCATGTTTGGCGGTCCCCTTGTGAGTATTAATGTAATATTATTTATTATTACTGAATTATCTGATTTCAAATTTGATTTCTGAGAAATTGTTTTAATTTATTTTTTTTTTCGAATCTTGGACATCGAAGCTTATCATTCTGTTATCAGAATTGCAATTATATTAGAGTATCATTTTAAAAACGTGAGAGAATTGAAGTCTACACATGTGGACCTACGATGTGAAGAGGTTATAATCATAACACTTAATTTTGTAATTTTTCAAAATTATTGTTAAAATACTATGATTATTTATCTTTAAAATAACAAACTGTTTTTAAAGGAAATTTCTAATCTTGGAACTAATTACAGTGAAACCGTGGTACAGTCAAGACGTTCATCATACTAAAATAATAGCAATAGTAATGATAGTGCTTAAAACGTTATCACATGGATATATGACAAAATGCGATGCATTATTCACATAACAGTATTTTCTCGCACCCTTAAAGATCCCAGTAGATGCATGAATAATTATTTTAAACTAAGTAACCGATTTCCAAGCAAACAAAATAATATAGCAAAAATAAACTTATACTAGCTGTTACCCGTAACTTCGTTCACGCAACATTAAAAAAAGAATAAATGCATTAATTAAGCAAAATATTTCAGTCCCTATAATTAAAAACATAAGTAATTAACTAACGCTTTATCACATTTCATAGGGAACAATATGGTATTTCTTTGTAATAGGGGCATTGACATAACTCAGTCTTTAAAAAAGTGAAATTTTGGGCCAAATAATCGCGAAAATGAAATTGCAACAAATGCAAAAAGAGGGCCAAATAAAATCGTGTAAATCGTAGAATTGGGTAAAAACAAATGTCAATTTTACCTGATAATTCATTTTATTTTTAACTCCTTTGTAAAACATTTTAGCAGCCATCTTTAAAACATAATTAATTAGAAATGGTGTATGATTTTTCTTTAAATTCAATTCTGCCTCCTTGGTTTAATACATAGATGAAAGTAATCTTGTTTTCTAAATGACAATAAGCTGACAGACGATTTTTGTTCTGCAGAAAAAATTGATTCATGAACTTTGAATATGTGAGAATATGTTTATATTTTTCGATAATTTACTGAAATCAAGATTGTTTACATCATCTAGTCAAATTGAAAATAAATTATGATTTCAGTTTTAATGAGAAAATGGCGCGAAAAGTATATTTTAATGTGTTTTATTTCTCCTTTTTTATTCACAAATGTGGAGTAATTTACTTGCCGTTTTTAGAAAACTTTGTTAAAATTTATTTGAAAATTTCACCAGAACTGTTCCTAATGTTCCTATATATATATACAGGGTTATTCTAAATGATGGACCCATTTTCAAAAAATTGTATTTATTAAAGTACAAATCCAAAATGAACAATTTTTATACCAATGAAAAGAGGAAGTTTCAAAGTTTTTTTTAATATATTATAAATGTTCAATGTGTCCACCGTTTTCTGCACGGTAAACATCTATTCGATAGCCAAACTCGCCCCACACACGAGAAAGCGTATCTGCTGTTACTGAGTGCACGGTTTTCAAAGCGGTGATGGTTCCAGAGACGGCCGGTAGAGGTCGCGCGGCAATAGACCACTGCGAGCTGAGTGGACTGCTGCCGTGCACTCAGTAATAGCAGATACGCTTTCTCGTGTGTAGGACGAGTTTGGCTATCGCGTAGATGTTTGCGGTGCAGCAAACGGTGGATACATTGAACATTTATAATGTCTTAAAAAAAACTTTGAAACTTCCTCTTTTCATTGGTATAAAGATTGTTCCTTTTGGATTTGTACTTTAATAAATACAATTTTTTGAAAATGGGTCCATCATTTAGAATAACCCTGTATATATATATATATATATATATATATATATATACAGGGTGATTCATAAAAGATGGGCAGAACTTTAAGGGGTTATAGTACACTTAAAGACAAATAATATTAAATAGGAGACTAAGGGTCCCAGACGTATTCCCAAGGAGATAGGGGGCATTAAAGTTTAGGGTCCGAAATTTCAAATGATTATAAAACATGGAAAAATTGGTCGATTCGTTTGCGGTTTTTGCAAAAAATTTTCTTTATGCCAGTATTTTCTTGAAATAAAATTTTAAAGTTCAATTTCAAAAAATGCCGATAGGGGGCGCTTTAGACTTTGGAGTAACAAACAACTATTTTTTAACGTTATTTTTTGTATTTCTTTAAATGATTTCGAAAGCTTAGACTTAAACTTAAATTTTGATCTAAAAATCTGAGTCCTAACGAGTAGTTAAGTAGCGTAAACTGAAATTTGAAATTTGAAACCCTTCTCCCCCCAGAACAAAAATCAGTTATTCCCGATCTTTGTGTCGTAGATTAGGCTCTAACTACTGCCGCGTTTTGCTAAAATTATTCTTTATGTCAGTATTTTCTTGAAAATAAATTTTAAAGAAAATTTTCAAAAAATTCCGATAGAGGGCGCTTTAGACTTTGGAGTAACGAACAACTATTTTATACCGTTATTTTTTGTGTCTCATTAAATGCTTTCTAAAGCTTAGACTTAAACTTAAATTTTCAGCTCAAAATCTGAATCGCTGAGCGTGGTTCAGTAGCGAGGGGAGGGGGTTCAAATTTCAACTTCTGAACATAGTTCAGTTTGCACTACTTAACCATGCCCAACGATTCTGTGCTGTGATACGAGGCAAAAATACAACTTTCGTCAAGGACTGCATAGTCGGAATTCACTCATAAAGGCACTGGCACAGTTGGAAACGTCGCTCATGCAAACGTTAAAGCTCCATTCCTGACGCTAGTCACCGGGTGAAGAAGGAAACAGAAAGTATGCAAATGTCAAATGGGGAAGAAGAAGAACACGTATGCAAAATTTCGACACGATTCAGGCATAAAAACCACTGAACGGTGAGTCAAGTGTAAGTCGCTGTAGTAATGAATCGGAAGATGGTGCCCTTCACGAATAAGGAAAAGGCTGAGATGCATTTAATTTACGGAGCGGCAGATGGAAATGGTGCAGAGGCACAACGAATGTACGGAGAGCGATTTCCTAACAGGCGGTTGCCTAACCGCAAAACTTTCGAGCGCTTGCACAGACAGTTGTGTGAGACGGGATCATTTCTCGCTTCCCGGTCGAATGCAGGTCGTGCAAAAAAGGACGAATCAGTAGTTGTTGCAGAAGCCATTCTGGATGTAGTAGCGGCGCAGCCAAGTACAAGTACACGAACAGTGGCTAGCCAGGTGGATACCTCACAGTCCACAACTTGGAGGGTACTGAAGGATGAACATTTGCTCCCGTTTCATGTGCAACGAGTCCAGAAACTGTCTCCAGGGGATTATCCAAATCGTATTGAATTCGCCCGCTGGTTTCTGCAGCAGAACGCGCTAAATCCACATTTTGGACGAACTGTGCTTTTCACCGATGAATGTACCTTCACACGTGAAGGTACATTTAACACACACAATGCACATGTATGGGCGGATGTCAATCCACATGCTACGTATCCACATGCTCATCAGAGACGCTTTTCCATCAATGTTTGGGCAGGAATCCTCGGAGACCACCTCATCGGACCGTACCTTCTTCCTGAACGCCTCAACGGTAAAACATACCTCACATTTCTGCAACATGTGCTGCCAGACCTGTTAAACGTTGTTCCTCCACGCATCCGGCGGGTCATGTGGTTCCAGCACGATGGAGCGCCAGCCCATTACGTACGAGACGTCCGCAACTATCTGGACATCACATTTCCGAACAGATGGATTGGTCGAGGTGGTCCTGTTGCTTGGCCTGCTCGCTCGCCAGATCTTTCACCCCTCGATTTCTTTTTTGGGGACGATTGAAGGCTCTTATGTATGAGACACCCATTGAATCCCCCGAGGAACTGGTCGCCAGACTTTCCGCCGCTGTAGGGGAAGTGCTCGAAAAGCCTGATGTTTTCGCGAATGTTCGCCGTTCCATTCGTCGCCGTTGTTCTGCGTGCATAACCTCTGGTGGTCACAATTTTGAACATTTATTGTGATTACATGTTAATAAATATGCTTTGGTAACATAATCCTAATTTGTGTCTTTTTACCTCGTATCACAGCACACAATGTGTGGACATGGTAAACTGAACTGTGCTCAGGAGTAGAAATTTCAAACCCCTCTCCCCAGAAACTTAACCACGTGTAACGATTCAGATTTTGGGCTGAAAATTTAAGTCTAAGCTTTAGAAAGCATTTAATGAGACACAAAAAATAACGGTATAAAATAGTTGTTCGTTACTCCAAAGTCTAAAGCGCCCTCTATCGGAATTTTTTGAAAATTTTCTTTAAAATTTATTTTCAAGAAAATACTGACATAAAGAATAATTTTAGCAAAACGCGGCAGTAGTTAGAGCCTAATCTACGACACAAAGATCGGGAATAACTGATTTTTGTTCTGGGGGGAGAAGGGTTTCAAATTTCAAATTTCAGTTTACGCTACTTAACTACTCGTTAGGACTCAGATTTTTAGATCAAAATTTAAGTTTAAGTCTAAGCTTTCGAAATCATTTAAAGAAATACAAAAAATAACGTTAAAAAATAGTTGTTTGTTACTCCAAAGTCTAAAGCGCCCCCTATCGGCATTTTTTGAAATTGAACTTTAAAATTTTATTTCAAGAAAATACTGGCATAAAGAAAATTTTTTGCAAAAACCGCAAACGAATCGACCAATTTTTCCATGTTTTATAATCATTTGAAATTTCGGACCCTAAACTTTAATGCCCCCTATCTCCTTGGGAATACGTCTGGGACCCTTAGTCTCCTATTTAATATTATTTGTCTTTAAGTGTACTATAACCCCTTAAAGTTCTGCCCATCTTTTATGAATCACCCTGTATATATACTAAAACACAATTATACATTTACATTAACCACTCTATATAGCCAAAAACAAATAACAATATATCAACTGAACTCTAAACTATAACCAATTAAAACTCTAAAACAAAAATAACCAAACTCAAAATACTAACGAAAAATCAATACCAGGAAAATTAAACCTGAAGGCAGGAGGGCATGGCTAACAACATGCCCTGCAGGGTTAAAACCGGCTTTTACGTTAACAACGTCCCCCTTCTCCCGCCGAGACCAAAATAATTCAAACTATCAACTAACATACCAAGCTATACACAGCAGCAACCAACTCTATCTGAACCCATCCAACAACTGATCAAGACCACCCTTAGCATTCAAAAATGAATTCATTTCATTTCTATATTTACTTCTACCTATAAAATTGATCGTGTTTCTCCTTACGAAGTTCACAGGGTAACCTTGCATCAATGCCATGTCAATCCACTCCATGAACTCGCCAACCGCATCGCCAAATCTTGAACATAACCTTTCAATACGAACTAAACCGTTTGTAAATACATTTCTAAATACTGAAATATGCACGTTCGATTCAAAATTTAAGATTTTTAAAGTTTTAAAATCGAAATCATTTCTCTTGTCGTAAACCCTTGTTATTAAATTGTCATTCTCCAAAACTAAATTCACATCCAGATAATTGATGTTTTTAATATTCCGGGAGGAGAGTTCTAGTTTTAAAGTATTTGGATAATATTTAAAATCTAGGTTTACATTTTCGTTATTTAATCCAACTATTATAACATCATCAATATACCTATAACTCAATATGTCTCTATTTAAATTATTGTTATTCTCATATATATGTAAGTAGATGTCAGCTAAAATTGAACTGCAACTCCCCCCCATTGGGATTCCACGGATCTGTTTAAATACTCTGCTCCCCTCATACAAGTAATTCTCTTGCACTACCAATTGAAACAAGTTAATAAACCAATCTTTATCGCTATCTATATTGCCGTTTTTATTATAAAAATCTATAACCTTTTCCTTTAAGTCCAGTAGATTAATGGTACTATATAGGTCTGCAAAATCATATGCAAAGAAACTCTTTATATTTTGATATCTTTTCAATTTGTCTAATAAAATGTAACTGTTTTTTATAATAAATGTGGACTCCGTACTCAACACTCTATCAAACACACCTCTCAAAACTCCCAACAATTTCTTATTAGCAGACTCTAGGTATGAACCATACCCACAAGTTACAATTCTAAATTTCACTGGTTTTTTATGAAACTTTGGCACTAGAACAAGATATGGGAAAGTTTGACTTTTCTGCTTTAACTTAACTTTTTTATATAGTGCCTTAACCCTGTTTTCCATCACTGAAACTCTCGATTTCAACAGCTCATAGTTATCGCTATTATTATAACTTTCATTTAATAGTTCACCATAAAATTTTTTACAGATTAATGCATAACTTGTGTTAGCTTTATCGACATATGTAATTATAAATTTACTCTGAAGTTCTTTAATAGAGTTAATTAACCCAGTATAATCCTCTTGAGACACTCCGTCACAATCTCTAACATATTCTCTCTTTAACTCTTTTAAAATGTAGAATTTCCACTCATCAAAAACATTACTTGGTAAGCTATATTTATAAGTCAATTTTTGTATAAAAAAATCTATATTAGTTGTAAACCGTTTAATGGCTGCACTTTTCGTTATAATTCGTTTCATTCTATATTTTGTGCCATATTCCATCCTCTTTCTCAGCTGTTGGTCTTTTACAATCTGTAAATTAACAGTAATAACATGTCCATAGTATTTATCTATATAATTAATAAATTCTCCATCATTGCAACTGCATGTACTTTCATCAATACCCCTCTTTAGGTCTTTTGCATATCCATTATAATTAAACATAATACGGCCTAAAGGCTTATCATATTTAAATGCCTTAGTTATTTTTACTTTACTCACTGGTAGTAGATTATTGTACTTGTTTAAAATTTTATCAAAATTAACTCCTTTATAGCAATTACCCAGATAATCCAATATAAAATAGATCTTTTCTTCTGTACTTTTGTGACAGTTCTTTAAATTGCAATATCTCTGTAGATCCTGTTTCTTGATTCTATACCGCAATAAATCCAAACCCAAATCGTTATTAACATTTCTTGTGCTAGATTGTAAAGTTGTTAAAGTCTCCGGAATCAATTTCTTCTTTATATTAAATATAATTTCCTTAATGTCATTTTCTCTTCGATTACTATCACAATTAAATATTGATTTTTCTATTTCTTTACAAGTATTTAGATTTTTAGAAGTATTCAAATTGATATTATGTCTAATATCACTATTGATAAGCTTTTTCCTTATATCATGTTTTATTTTGTCATAAATAGAGTTATCCAGATTCCTATCTCTAAAATTCTGTAGGACATTCTGATTAAACATAACATTTAAACCATACGGGTATACCGTTCCATATTTGATCATCATTTCTTTTTCGCAAATCATTCTTTCTAACTTATTTGGGACAATTTTTAATATAGATATTCTAACATTGTCCACTCCGTGCTCAGCAAAATGAGTAATTTCAATCTCCTGGTCCTCTTGTTTGGTCTTATATATATATATATATATATATATATATATATATATATATATATATATATATATATACAGATGTATGTATATATCGCAATCTAATTAATGTTTTTAAATTCTGAGAGTTTGTCTGACATCCTTGGATCGATGATAACCGGTGTTAAGTAAATAGCAGTGCGTTCGATAGTCTAAGAGGAGTAGTTGCGAAATACAAACAGACTGTCAGATTCTAATATAATAAATTTGTATTCATTTTTCTTTTTTTAAAATTATGATGTGATTTCTAGCAGAAAATTCTCATCTGTATGTAACTGATACTCATGCTTAATAATCAGTATACATAAAAAAATTAAATTTTTTGTTTTAAATATAGAATGAAACTCATCTACTTTCTATACTTACTGATCCTTTTATTATTAATGTAAGGAATTGATTTATGCTCCTTTTAAAACATATTTGAAAATTCCTGTTTTATTTGAATTATGACGTCACTTTTCACCCAGAGAAATCTCCTTTTAGTGATATAGTTCTTGTTTATCTTCTTTTCCGGGCAAACATGACGTAAATTTTAGCAGAAAACTCACATCTGTATGTAACTGATATTCAAGCTTATTATTAGTCAGTATCGATAACAAATATTTCAGTTTTTTATCTTAAATATGACGTCCATTATCTGTCCACTTTCATTATATACTGATATTCATGCACCGTGTATTATTACGAATATTTGAAAATACATGTTTTATTTATGACGCCATATTTGTCCATGCCAAGGAGGATCCTTTTCATAGTTCCATGGTCCAAGCGAGATCTTTTCTTAATAATATAATTATTTTTTTATGTTTCCTTCTAATTATAACGCTGTCTTTGACAGAAAATCTCTTCTCAACGTAATCTATATTCATACTTCATGTGTAATAACAAATACTCCATACTTTCGTTTCAAATATCATGGCAATTCATCTTCTTTTGAATTTTTTTTAATTTTCATTTTTTACGTGGAAATCCTTCTATTAAAATTTATTGTTGAGGAATAATTATTATTCCTGGTTTTGTATTTATTGTCAACGATAATTCTTGGCAACGTAAAATGGTTAATTAAATTTTACAGGAAAAATATTCATTTATTCTCTATGAAAATAACGAAATTTTTAAATATTAAGAAATATATTTGAAAAAAAAACTAAATCTAGCCTATGTTCATTTCTGGGTATGCAAATCCATCTATATGCAAAGATACAGGGCCATTAAATCCCCCGTTTTGAAGTTTGCTTCATCCAAACATTCACACACACAATCACAATTATAATATTATTAGGATAAACAAGTGCCCGAAATGTATTTTCGAGAGCTGTCGATTCAAAGATACCGAGCCATTAAATCCTCCGTTTTGACGTTTGCTTCATCCAAACATTCACACACACAATCAACTTGACCCATAGTGACTCCCGAATGACCCACTAATCGAATTTTCTTGAACATATGACCCAGCCAAATGGTCTTCTTCTATCCTAAAAAGGTAGGACACAAAACTTAGTCAAAATCGTTAAAGCCATTTATTAGATAAGATAAAATTACCTTGACCTGCAGTGACCCCAAAATCACCCACTAATTGAATTTTCTAGATCATGTGACCCAACCCAATAGTCTTTTCGTACACCAAATCGGTAGGATACAAAATTTAGTCAAAATCGTTTTGGCCGTTTTTAGATAAAATTAGCTTGACACGTAGTGACCCCAAAATGACCAACTAATCGAATTTTCTCAAACACGTAACTCAGCCCAATGGTCTTTTCGTACCCCCAAACGGTAGGATACAAAATTTAGTCAAAATCGTTAGAGCCGTTTTTAGACTTAATTTATTTGACCCATAGTGACCCCCAAATGACCCACTAATGACATTTTCTCGAACATGCGACACAGTCCAATGGTCTTCTTTTATCCCAAAATTGTAGGTTACAAAATTTAGTCAAAATCGTTAAAGCCATTTATTGGATAAAATAAAATAAGCTTTACCCGCAGATATCTTAAATGACCCACTAATTGAATTTTCTCGAACATGTGAGATTGCTCAATCATCTTCTCATAACCTAAAATGGTAGAATGCAGAATTTAGTCAAATAAGTCGTTTTTCAGGTAAAACAAAATACTGAAGTGCCGACAATTGGTGCAGTGATGGCCGAACATTAGATTTAAGGTGGCCGACTATTGGAGAACTTGCCCTTTTTAAACTTAACTTTGTCTAAAAAAAATTATTACCGTGTTTTTTTTTTTTTTTTAATAATTGCTGAAACATAATAAGAAACGTATGATTTAACATATATCACTGTTAAAAATGTTGCGTCGTTTTTTTTATTTCTACGTTAAGATTTATATATAAAAAAGCAGTTAAGTGGCCGACTATTGGTACATTTACCCTACTAAAAAGTTAAAATTTGTTTGTCGTTCTTGGCGTTAGATTGGTCAGTATAAAACTGATATATTTTATTAAAGTTATTTAGTAGATTTATTATAAATTCATCTAAGAGTTGAAAATTTTAACGGGTGACAACTCGTATCTTTTAAAATGAAAAAAAAATATTAATATGATGTTAATATAAGAAAAGTATAATTTTTTAAACGAGAAAATTGTTTAAATAAAAAAGGTTTCTTATACCGTTTTTATTATTATTTTTTATTTCTGATGTGTTATACTAAATAGATTCATAAGCATTCTGTATCTTTAACTTTTTGCAATATCCAAGGAAATCCGGCTGTTTCGTCAAACATTTAGTCTAATTCTAATAAGTCTACAACTGAATAGATTTATTGAAATAAGCCTCAACTATATGAGGCTCCCTATCTAAGCAACTGATGATTTTCTAATCAGCTTGTACCTGTATAGGTCCATTGCCATAAGCCTGAAAATTATCAGGCTTATTAGGAAATAAATCGTCATTTTCCAATTAGCCTAATGCTACAAAGGCTCTTTGCAATAAGCATTAAACACATCAAGCTGAACGGAAAATGACAGATAATTTTCCAACTAGCCTGTCTTTTTTCAAACAGCCTAGGTTCAGATTTTTAGCAGTGTACGAATCATCTAAAAAAGGTTAAAACATCATTAATTTAACATTAGGAGTTCCAAACTTTAAACATTTATAATTCCCAAACTACTTGACCGAATGACTTCCTTTTTTATATACTAAGGTAAATTTGAACCAAAATGATGTCAAAATTAGGTGCTGGTATTGAAAATTTCAGAGTTTAGCAGAATTTTACTATGAAGATGATGAAACTAAACATAATTTCCAGATGAATAGCTATTTCCGTTTTAGGTAGATTTAGTAAGAAATACTACCTATTACATTCTCACCTAAGTGGGAAATTTTGAAAATTTTTTGCAGATTTACGCCGATCATGACTCCCAAAACCCAAAACCACCCCCAGTTCAAAACTTTATATATCTATCTATCTATCTATCTATCTATATTTCTATCTTTCTATCTATGTCACTTTTTTATGACCACGATAACTGGAAAAATTCTGCATAAATCTCTTCCAAACTGATACATAAAATCAAGGGAAATAAAATCTCGGTCAAGTTCGTTAATGGGCAAAATCGAACCAAGGGGGTGGAAATGGGGGGCTTTTTGTGAAAACAGAAAACCCCCCATAATTTCTTAATTATTATACGTATCGAATCAGTTTAAAGTTATTATTACTTCTAGGAAAAGAGTCGAAAATTTATGTATGACAGATTTTTGATATAATTAAAAATGGCCCCAAGGGGGGGGGGGAAAGGGGTTAAAAGAAAGGAAAGGGTTAGAAGAAAAAAATCATAGCTTTTCGTCAATTCACAAGATATCAAATCCGCATAAATTTATTATTAATCCTCTTAATATTATCTAAAAGTTTTATATTGACAAGTTTTTTATAGGACCAACCGTTAGAGCAAAAAAAAAATTAAAAACAAAAAAATCCCTGCCGGCTCCACCTGTAAACAAGTTATTTTTCGAAGTAGGCGGTTCCAACTCCCGCATCTTTTCGAAACTGATACATAAAATAAAGGGGCATAAAATCTCGGTCAAGTTCGTTAATGGGCAAAATCGAACCAAGGGGGGTTGGGGGGCTTTTTGTGAAAACAGAAAAAAACCCATAATTTCTTAATTATGATACGTATCGAATCCGTTTGAAGTTATTATTTCTAGGAGAAGGGCCGAAAATTTATGTATGACAGATTTTTGATATAATTAAAAATTGCCTTAAGGGGGTGTTGAAGAGAAATATGCATGGCTCAGTTATAATATTTATTTAAGATTTTATCCTTTAATTTCCCTTCTAATTGCTGCCCATTCCAACATAACCCTTTTGCTGGGACAAGTTGATCAGAATTAAAGCTTCGAATTAAATACATAAAGGTTTCTCTGGGGTTGGCTAATAGAATAAATTAATTTATTCAGAAAATAATAATAAAAGGAATCCATAGAGATTAAATTTTGGATATGTTCCCCCCATTGCATTGTGTAATTTCGAAGTAGCCCATTACCCTTTTTGAGAATGATCATTCTTGCCCTTAGCTGACTTTTAAAATGGAAATCTAAATAAACAAACACATACTAGATAATTTAAATGAGAAGACTCCAAATAATTAACACTATTATTTATTTACAATATTTACAGTTATTTCAAGAAAAAAAAAGATTTATCAGAACACATCTGATTTAATTTCCTAACAAAATTTCTCCTATAATATTGGCATTAACACTTTGATCCTTGCAAAGGATACTTATATTTGTTTGTATTTATATTTAAATTGATCTTTGACAACATTATTTGTTTACAATTAAAATACTGACTTCCATTTGTGACTAAGGTCACACTACCAGCTTCTCTTATAATATTTTGATAAAATCAAATAAACTGGGGAATTACTTAGGTCAGAGTCATATTTACCTATACACATTGATTGAAGAAGGTTTCTCTTTGTATCAGAGCACACTTTCCGCTAACTAAATAGCGCTGCACTTATTGAAAATGTTCATTTCACAAAACTTAGCGCAACTTCACCACTCTCCATATATGTTGTTCGGGTTCGCTGCTTTCTTACCATCAGAATTGCCACTCACTCTATTTTCCTCTTTCGGACCGCACAAAATTCATCGCGTCATTTTATTTCACCTCTCACTTTCGCTTCTGATATCGATGTGTGTTCTGTTTTCATTCTTTTTCACAACTGCTTTTTCATGACCACGGTGGGCCGTACTTTGTTCTGCCCAAAATTTGCATGACAGTGCTTTAAGCCCATCCTTCTTTTTTTTCATTGGGTAGTTGATCTCCCGTTTTAACTGAAATTTGCATAACAGAGGGTCAGTTTCACCTCCTCCTTACCAACCCCAACCAATGGCTATGCATCAGTTGTTGCTGTAGCGTGTTGTTTTTTTTCTCGGAACGACGTGTGTGTTCTTTGATATTATCTCCCAGACCAACTTAAATCAAAGTTCTTCTTATTTGACTTTTATGGCTTAAAATTGTCGCCAGCGAGTCTCTGGTCATAAATTTGCCATCCTAAATCTTTCAACTGAGGCGACTTATGGGAAAGTCCCGATAATGTACTTTCCTTACATTATCTTTCCCCCCGTACTAAAAGAAAGAAAACGTCCAGTTTTCTTTAGCATTGCATACCCAAGAAGTCCATCACCATTGCAGATAATCTATAGATCACATAGATGATATCAGTCCACGTTCATCTATACAGAATCATCTTGTAGACTAAAGTTCATGCAGAGGAAAATGTTCATTTGTAAATTACTTGTGTGACTTTAATAAAGAACAGTTCATATATGTACACATTTCCTAAGTATTCCCAAAGAATTTAGAGATAAAATATTATCATTAGTACAAAAATTTTAAATTTTGTGGTTAAATATAACCGGTGTGTCTAAGATAGAGCACTCACCAAATTCAAAATATCTAAATAGCCAAACAGACCATACAAAACAAAAAGATATAATACACTGTGATATGTAAGGATCAGTATTCAACTTTACAATGATTCTTGATAATTATTTTTAACACAATACATGCATCATACAATATATAAAACCCAATTCAGGCAAAATCTTACAATTACACATACATAACTGAATATGTAAGATACCTGAGAGAAAAATTATGATAATGAGTATACATTCAAAATATGTATATATATATATACATATTTATATAGAGCAAAGAGTTTAATCCAATATAAAACTGTACATCCACATTCTCAATTTTTTTTTTTTTTTTTTTTTTTTTTTTCAAATTATTTAATTATATCTAGTGCTACTAAAATTTAAACCAAAATTAGGCCAAAACAAACCAAAAGGAACAAATGTATATCTATACATACATATATATATATATATATATATATATATATATATATATATATATAATAGCAATACTCTTCTGAGTTCGATGAAATGGCATGTCTTCCACTTTACAATATTTACACATATTAATGAATGAATTCAGCACTATATCTAATTAATAAATGCAAACAGACAAATATTTTAGATGGACACAAAAACAGTCCTAGCAATCTGAAAACATGACACATTCATGATGTTGTAACTTTATGATATTCATCTACTACTTGACCCAATTTTATGGATTAATTCAGTTACCATTTGTATTGTCCATTCATATGATTGTTGTAATTTTATTATATACATACAATTCTTTCGAATTATTAAACAACAAAGAATGAATAAAAAGAAAAAAAAATGAAATTTTTCTTTAATAATTTTCCCTTCTTTCCTATTTTATTTTATTTTTTTATTTATTTCTCTATTTCCTTTTCTTTTTCTTTTTTTTTTTTTTAAACGCCTAAGCGTAAAAATTCTCATGTTAATTCTAACATGTTGAAAATAATAACTCCCCGTTCTGTCACTGTTCATTTTTTTCTGCCCGACAGAAAGAAGAAAAAAAAAACTTCTACTCAATGATAAGAATCGGAAAGCTGCGTGACCTCAGGTTAAACACTCACCCCGTTTCTGTCAATCATGTAGCCCTACTGAACAGGTGATTCATTCCTTCCTCGTACACCTGAAAATGCTGGCCTAATCCCATACCACGACCGGTTCAACACCTAACTGCTTCTTTACCTGGGATAATGCGTTTCTAACACGCCCCCTGAACGCACCCTTTTTTTTTTTTCAACCCTGCAGGTGAATAGCGTTTGCGATCCTCCGGTATGCAGAACACCTCAACTCACCTCAGATCTACCTTCCTGATTTGCCCCGTCACATGGAGTATGGCTGCGAATTATGATGTAAGTTTACGAGTTATTATTCTCATTATTTATTTATTTAATGATATTTATATCTATATATATAATTTTTTGATATATATTAAAAGCTTAATTATTAAAACTGACTATAAGCCAATTGTTTAAACTACCCTTCGTCTTGACCCGTAAATTGAGATCAACCAAATAACATGCACGTGGTCTTTCATGCAATTCAATATTAAGACAAAAATCCATTTCCCGTTAAATATGTTACCAAATTACCATCTTTATATAAAACAAATATCCTTGAAAGTTTATTATCATCTAATCACGGCCTTATAATTACAAACACTTAGCGAGAAGGAGGGAAAAAAAATGACTTCAAGCCTACAAGATCGTGTGAACTAAGTCATCTCCACGCTAAATGATTATTAAATGGTATATGTCCACTACCGGAATGCCATACATTTATTTCGTAAAATCCGTTATCAAATTAATTTCATAAATATGCATATGGGAATCTTATCAATTTCGGTTCCCCTTTAGATGAGCAGCCCACGTTGAAATGCATAGTACTTAAAAGCCTCTGAATCACTGACAACTTTTAAGATTATCTCCAAATGCTCATTTAAAAAAAAAAAAGTTTGAATATATTAAAACCGATAAAATTTATTTATTTATTTATTAATCATTATAATAATTATTAATATTATTATTATTTTTTTTTGTATTATTATTTCTGTTATGTATTTATTTATTTATTTATTTATTTATTTTTTACTACCTATCTACTTATTAAGAAATAATATCTTAGAACATTTAACCTAACTTAAATGGAAAAAAAAAACTTTTATTTATTTAATTATTTATTATTATTGTTTTTAATTACATATTAATTGCCCGCCACCAATTACTGCAGTTAAGAAACATTTGCCCGCAAAAATTTCCAATTAGTGTTGGAACTTAATATGCAATTAGCATCCTAGTAATTAAAAAATTTTACACAGCTGGAATTATATGTATATATACTTTATTATTTCTATTATTATTATTTATTTATTCATTATTAATAATTTTTATTTTTTTTTATTTTTTTTTTTTAAACTCAGCTTAACGAATTAGTTAATGAGATTAAATGTTAAATCCAAATTGTTTAGTTAAACTAAAAAAAAAATAATGTAACTTAATTAATTAATTAATTAATAATTTTTTTTTTTTTTTTTTTTTTTAAACGGCTTGGCTTTACCATGCAAATGTGAATGAAATGATCTTTTGACCGATTCATTTCCCAATTTCATGCAGTCTTTTGAAAAGTGAGCCTTAATTTATAGAAACAAGAAAATAAATTCTGTCATTATTATCATTATCACTTAATTAATTAACTGAATTATTTCCTTTCGTCTTATTATTATTATTATTATTATCATTATTATTATTATTATTATTATTATTATTATTTTATCGTTCTCTAAGAGTTTAAAATCGTTATCTAAATTTTCCAAAAAAAAAAAAAAAAACACGAAATTAAAACAAAATGATACCCTGAAAAACGAATGTTCGATATTTGTTTATCTGTTTACTGATTTCGTTTTTTTTTCCTTTTTATGACGTGGCCCCTGCCAACCTGACCAAGCGGACGAGCTAGGAACCAACTGCTACCGTTTCACGCCCCTGGAGGAAACAGAAATTAACGTCCAGAATGTATCAGTGTCAACAGGAAAAGACCGGGGGACGCATACGGAAAACTCCCCCCCGGTGTGTGTTTGTGAATTTTAGTTATTTTTTTTATTTATTTTTTATTTTTTATTTTTATTTTGGTGTAATATGGAAAAAATTGGTGTGTGTCAGGGACGCCTGGATTTTCCCCCAAGGAATAGACACACACCCAAAGAGTGCACCCTCGCGAAGAAGACATCATCAGAGTAAGTGATACCCTCATTTATCTATTTTTATTTATTTATTTTTATCTTTACTGACCCTTCCTTCCGCGAAGTTGTCCGCAATGCTTGTTGACATGGCAACTGGGGATGTTTGTTGATAAACAAATCCCCACTCCGCGCCTACCTGGTACGTCACCAAAATCTTTCACACCGCCTCAGAGATTTTATTGCCCTGCGTAACCTAGCCTAGGGATTTATTATTTTTTACTTGCTTATTTGTCTTTATCCAAATATTTATTCAATTGATTATGTGATTTTCTTTTTTTTTTTTATTGTTTGTGATACCTTGGGTCGCTTTTACTATGAAATTATCTCTTATCAAAATTTGAAAAATGTGCCAGGGATATCTTATTTTATGTTATTTTATTTTACTTATCTATTTATTTTTTTTTTCAACCCTAGTTGAGTATGCCATCGCTTTTTTTTTTAGAATATTTAAATTTGACAGTTAGTAGAATTCTGCAAACCGCAACTAAAAATTTTTTTACATAAACTGTTTAAGCTATTAGTCTTTCTGTAACCGTAACATCTTACTACCCCTTTTTAATGGTATTTTATTCCCACTATTCTTCCTCCGATGAGCTTGACTCCTCTGTTTTGCACCTGTCAGCATGCTTTGGTGCCCAGAGTCTGTCAATGTGTCTTTTTATAGTTCCTTTACTTTCTTCCGTTACATCTTGTAAAATGTAATTGTTATTTCGCACTTTTCGAACCACCTTAAATGGGCCTTCAAATTTTTTTTGTAAAACAGTAGGGTTAATGGACTTAAGGTAAACTTGTTGTCCTAGTTCAAGTGTTTTTATTTTATCAAGGTCTTCCTCTGTCACATATTCAGCCATCATTTTCTCCTGCTGTGCCAACGCTTGCAGTCTAACCTCCTGCATGTGGTCCATTCGGTTTTTGACATATGTCTGAGTGTGAATTTGTTCTGTTGGCATGTGTGCAGTAAAAGGAGTGCGTAAATTTCTTCCAAAAAAAAAGGAAGGCGGGTGAAAATCCCGTCGCTCTGTGCTTCGCCATATTGTATTGGAGTTTGAAAAACTCTAGGCGAATGTCCCATTGTAAGGAACTTTGTGCCATGGCTGTCAGTGATCCTTTCAGTATTCGATTCACGACTTCTATCAGTCCATTTCCTTGGGCTCTGTAAACTGAACTGAAGCGAATTTCAATGTTTAGAGCACGCATGTACTCTTTGAATACCGCTCCCCTAAAATATGGCCCATTATCTAATTTTAACTGTTTTGGCAATCCAAAATAACTGAAGTATTTATTAAAGACATTGAGAATAGTCTGGGACTCGACATTGCGAATAGGTATGGCTTCTAGGAATCTTGAAGTAGAATCCATAATCGTGAGAATAAATTTATTCTTGCGAAGTGTAAGTGGAAGCTTTCCGACGATATCCGCATGTAATACACTCCCTATCTCATGGTCCTTAACCATTTTTTGAATAGGAACTTTCATTTTTTTATGTGGCTTTGCGGTGTTACATGGTACACAATTGGCACAATAAGTTCGAATATCTGTATACATCCCGTGCCAAAATATTCTACTTTTCATGGCTTCATAGGTTTTGTCAAAACCAAAATGCGGTTTGTGCACTTCTTCCATCAAAGCAATCTTTAAAGCATCCGGCGCTATAATTAGTTCTGTTTTCTGTTTCCCCGGTTTTAAAATTAGCATCTTCTCTTCATTTAAAGTATACCTTTTGGTATTTCTGTTTTCTTTACCTTGTTCTATTTTCTGAATTATTTTGCTTAATTTCTCGTCTGAATATTGATGTTGTTTAATATTCTCATTAGATAATGCGGGATTAACGGAAAATAAATTATTGTGTAAATTTGTATCCGTAATAATATTATTTATATTTCGCGAAATATAGTCCGCTGGGTTGGTGTCCCCTTTAATGTGATCGAATTCATAAGAGAAATCGCTGAGATTTATCACCCATCTTTTAACCAAATCGGACTGATTCTCTAGATGTAAATTTTCCGTGAGAGCCTTGGAATCGGTGAGAATCTTGAAGTGTCTGCCTTCCAACATAGTTCTGAAGTGTAACACCGCTTCATGAACCGCTAATAATTCGAATTTCAAGCTCGGGTAATTCTTTTCCGGTTCCCGTAATTTTCTCCCAAAAAATTCAATAGGTTGTAATTTTCCTTCAATTTCCTGCGCCAGTACCGCTGAAATTGCAATTTTTGAGCCGTCTGTGATTAAAGTAAATTGTTTGGTGTAATCAGGAGGATGTAATGTTGGGTTGTTTATAATTTCATCTTGGATTTTCTTAAAGGCCATTTCAGTATTTTCATCCCATTTAAATTTAATTTTATCTTTAGTAAGATTAACTAATGGGTTTACTATTTCCGCATATTTTGGAATAAGTGTTCTAAAGTAGTTAGCCAAACCTAAGAGTGACCTTACTCCTTTTTTTGTTTTAGGTCTTACTAAACTTTTAATTTTATCTATATTCCTTGTGGATGGTGAATAGCCGTGCTTGTGAATTTGAAAACCAAGAAATTCTATTTTATCTTTACATATTTGCATCTTGGATGGCTCAATTGTTAGATTATGTTGGATTAGCGCCTGTAACACTTCTTCCAAAATTCTTAATAATTCTGATATAGTGTCAGCCCCTATTAAAACATCATCAATAAAGTAGGCTACCTGATGCTTGTTAAAATGACCCAATACCTTATTTATCAGTTCAGCGAAATAGGCGCTCGAATTGCGAGTTCCGAACGCAAGTCTCAGAGGTCGAAATTTACCATTTTCTGTGATAAACGATAGTTTTTGGCTATCTTCAGGTCGTAAATTAATTTGGAAGAAAGCACTGTGTAAGTCCAATACTATATAGTACTTCTTCCCACTAATATTCTGTAAAATTTCTTTAATATCTGGAATCGGATAGGAATATGGCTCTAAAATCTGATTTAGCAGCCGGTAATCTACCGCCATTCGAAATTTAGGATTGTTTTTGCTATCAGCTTTTTTTCTTACAAAAATGACAGGAAATGCGTAATTAGAGTCCGATTCCTCGATGATTTTCGCTTCTAATAATTTTCTTATCTCTGTCTTTGCATATTGCTTCACTGCTTGTGGCACTTTATAGGGTTTTGTTTGAATAGGATAGTCGTGGTTAAGTGTAAACTTTGGTGTCACCAGTGAGCATTGACCTAAAGTTTGATAGGATTTCGAAAAAGCGTGTACATGCTTTAAAAGAATTTGTTTGAACGAATCCTGTACATCCGATGGTAAATGATTTAGATCAAAATCTTCCTCATTTATCTCTGCCTCTCTTAATTTATGTACATCTTCCAAATTTAATGCATTGACCTCAAAAATTCTCCCTTGCTCAATATTGTCTATAGATTTATCTTGTTTGTATTCCAAATTAGTGAAAATTTGCCCGATGTTCATACCTGTTTCTAAATGTATCTTGTTATTAGTAATATTTTTAATTAAAATATTTATTTTTCTGTTATTTGGGGTGTCATGGATAGATCTTTCATAGAAAATTTTATTTTTGTGCTGTATTGGTTCTAGGATAAATGTTTGATTTTCCTTTAATTTTATGGGGCATTCTAATTTTACAAATTTTTCCTCCCCTGGGTTTATAATATTATGGCCTACCGTTTTTGCAAACATTTTCTCCTTTGTAGGTTTTCTGTATTTTTTAGTCCTTGTGTTTTGTTCTGTAATTAATGTATTTACTTCCCCAGTGTCCTCCGAATCTTTGATGTTTAATGCCATTTTTCTTCCTTTGAATTTAAGATACTTCTCTTCAAAATCTAGAACCATTTGATTTTCTTTTAAGAAATCGTACCCTAGTAATAATTGATATTTGCGGCCAAAATCTTTATTTGTAACATAAAAAGTTCCTTTTACAAAAGTGTCCTGTAATTTAAATGACATTCTAATGCACTGTTTGAATGTAATCAGTGAATTTGTAAGTGTTTGAATCTTAATTTGATTTCCCAAATATTTAAATTTTATATTTGCTTGTTTTAAATTTTCAAACAAAAGCGGTGAGATCAAGCTCACCTGTGCGCCTGAGTCACAAAGGCTGTTAATTACAATATCTTTAATTTTAAATTTAATTAGAGGAAGTTCATTTGTATCGTTCTGTACACTTGCAATAGTTTTATCCCTTAAAGTATGCCCGCTATCGTGAGACTTGCTCGGGTCTTCTTTATCTGTATTTACAAGTCTCGTATTTAGTTTTCCGCATCCTTATCTTTGTTCTGCTTGTATCTTTTATAATTGCCCCTCTGAAATTTACCCCTTTGATTACTATCCTTGTTACTGTTCGTATGATTTTCTCTGTTTTCCCTAGAGTCCGTATATTTATTGCGATAGTTATTCCTCTGTGCACCTCTATAATTTCCTCTCTGTTGAGTGTAATACCCCTGTGCATCATAATTATTAAAGTCAGGTTGATAATAAGTATACGGCGTGTTGTAATGTTGTTGTGGTGGGGGTGGAAAAGGTTGAGCATTTGGTACATGATTATAGTAAATATTACCCTCCGGAAATGCATTGTGAGAATCGTGTCATTCATACTGGTTATAATTCTTGTAATTTGCTCTGTAATTACCCCTATTGTTTACAAATCTATGCCTATAATTCTGGTTGTTGTTTTTATTAGCTTTATTATACCAACAACTATCCTCATTGTGTGACCCCTTCTTGCAGATATTACAAAATTTTTCGACTTCCTCTTTTTTTTCGATAGTTCCCAATTTTATGTTATTTATTTCTTTTGATAAATTATTAATCTGCTCCGCCGTTTCTACATTTAATTTCAATAACTTCTCAAAAAGTTGCGATTCATTGTTAGGTGTTATAGTATTTACCTGTTCTGCCCCTATATTATTGTACGCCTCTTCTAATTTAATTGCTGTTTTGCAAGCATCCTCAAAATTATCGGGAAAGGTTTTTCTTAAATCCATACTTAAATCCGGTCTAATCGCATCCAAAAATCGTGTCAATCTTACTAAGTCCAAAAATTTCCCGTTTCCGTTCGGATCAACTTCTGTATGGCTTTTCTCTATATAAAGAGACGCTGCGTTTTTGAATTCGCTAATAAAACTTGTTAAGTCTTGTCCCGGTTTCTGTTTCAGATTAAAAAATTCAGTCTGTACCTGCGTAAATGATTTCTTGATTTTAAATAAATCTAACAATTTCTTTTTGAATTCGTTGTAGTTTTTCTCTTCTATAAGCGATTTATTTTGTGAGAGTTTCTCTCTCGCAGTACCCGACAATTTTGCTTTCAAAATTGTAAGCTTCGCATCGTCTTTTAATATTTGTTTAGTTAAGTCCTCAAATTGTCTGAGAAAATACTCGCAATCACTTAACTTTTTCCCATCGAAATTCGGGATTAGAGAAATTATTGTGTCCACTGATGGATCTGCCATCGTGTTACTCGAATCAATTTGCTTTTCTTTATTTAACTTTTTTATATGCCCTCGCGTTAATACGCCAGAAAAACTCGAGTTCAAGCTATTTCTATGATTTCTACGATTCTTTTTTGGCATTCAGCTTTTTGATAATTAAAATTTATTTAGATACTGAATTCTAAATCTAACTTTAAAAATGCATGGAAATTCTTACCCCTGAAAATATTATTAAGCCAAGTGTAAACATTTGCAAAATTTCAAAGATATCAAAATATAAATGCATTATACAATAAAGTATACAGTATCAAAATATATATGCATTAACAATCTACTAATACACTATTTTATCTGCTACATAAATCCTTATCTTTTTATTTTTTTTATTATTCATATCATTTTACGCTATCATTTGATTTTTTTTTTTTTTTTTTATGATTTACTTTCTTAGCACAATGTTTCAGTATACTGTTAAAGATCAAATGCAAAGTTCATATAAGAGTAACATAAAATATACATACAATTACGAATATACTGATTTTTCTAAGTTGAATACTGATATTTACGAAATCACCGACTTGCTGGTAGTGGAGCCTTTTAGAGGAAGTCAAACAAACCATCAAAATAAAAAATCTCCATTTAATCTTCCAATAACTTATCATTAAAATAAAAGAGTTGAAATTATTCTAATTAACAGTTTCATAATTATTATTTTGCAATATACTATATAGATTGTAAATTTCCACAATTTGAATATAAAATTTGAAATTGATTACTTTTAACATGAGCCTGTATTTTAGAATACATTAAAGGTATTTAACTTAATGTTTGACAATAAGCCAGTTGCAATTTTTAATCATTAAAATTGAAAACTCAATTAACAATAATTAAGAACTGGACGGCACCAGTGAATTATATAGGAATTGCAGATGTTGAAGAGAAATATGCATGGCTCAGTTATAATATTTATTTAAGATTTTATCCTTTAATTTCCCTTCTAATTGCTGCCCATTCCAACATAACCCTTTTGCTGGGACAAGTTGATCAGAATTAAAGCTTCGAATTAAATACATAAAGGTTTCTCTGGGGTTGGCTAATAGAATAAATTAATTTATTCAGAAAATAATAATAAAAGGAATCCATAGAGATTAAATTTTGGATATGTTCCCCCCATTGCATTGTGTAATTTCGAAGTAGCCCATTACCCTTTTTGAGAATGATCATTCTTGCCCTTAGCTGACTTTTAAAATGGAAATCTAAATAAACAAACACATACTAGATAATTTAAATGAGAAGACTCCAAATAATTAACACTATTATTTATTTACAATATTTACAGTTATTTCAAGAAAAAAAAGATTTATCAGAACACATCTGATTTAATTTCCTAACAAAATTTCTCCTATAATATTGGCATTAACACTTTGATCCTTGCAAAGGATACTTATATTTGTTTGTATTTATATTTAAATTGATCTTTGACAACATTATTTGTTTACAATTAAAATACTGACTTCCATTTGTGACTAAGGTCACACTACCAGCTTCTCTTATAATATTTTGATAAAATCAAATAAACTGGGGAATTACTTAGGTCAGAGTCATATTTACCTATACACATTGATTGAAGAAGGTTTCTCTTTGTATCAGAGCACACTTTCCGCTAACTAAATAGCGCTGCACTTATTGAAAATGTTCATTTCACAAAACTTAGCGCAACTTCACCACTCTCCATATATGTTGTTCGGGTTCGCTGCTTTCTTACCATCAGAATTGCCACTCACTCTATTTTCCTCTTTCGGACCGCACAAAATTCATCGCGTCATTTTATTTCACCTCTCACTTTCGCTTCTGATATCGATGTGTGTTCTGTTTTCATTCTTTTTCACAACTGCTTTTTCATGACCACGGTGGGCCGTACTTTGTTCTGCCCAAAATTTGCATGACAGTGCTTTAAGCCCATCCTTCTTTTTTTTCATTGGGTAGTTGATCTCCCGTTTTAACTGAAATTTGCATAACAGAGGGTCAGTTTCACCTCCTCCTTACCAACCCCAACCAATGGCTATGCATCAGTTGTTGCTGTAGCGTGTTGTTTTTTTTCTCGGAACGACGTGTGTGTTCTTTGATATTATCTCCCAGACCAACTTAAATCAAAGTTCTTCTTATTTGACTTTTATGGCTTAAAATTGTCGCCAGCGAGTCTCTGGTCATAAATTTGCCATCCTAAATCTTTCAACTGAGGCGACTTATGGGAAAGTCCCGATAATGTACTTTCCTTACATTAGGGGGGGAGGGGAGTTTTAGAAGAAAAAAATTCATAACTTCGTCAATTTCCAAGATTTTAAATCCGCTTAAATTTCTTATAAATCCTCTTAATATTATCTAAAACTTTTATACCGACAAGTTTTTTATAGGACCAACTCTTATAGCAAAAAAAAAAAATTAAATTAAATTAAAAAAAAATCCTGCTGGTTTCGCCTGCAAACAAGTTAGGTTTCAAAGTAGGCGGTTCCAACTGCCGCATCATCGCAAAATAGTCATTTCTTCCGCAATTCCCGACAAACAGGCACCCCACGGTCTGCGTCTTCGAAATCTACCTGTGCCTGTAGGCCGAGCCGTCAGGGATTTTTTTCTTTGACGATTTGGAGATTAAAATGTATGGGGACCTTTCTTTTTTTTGAATTCCTGTACTTGTATATGTCAGATAGCAGAAGAAACTTGGCAGCTACCCGCATAGCATGCACAGTCACAGTGACGTCATTGTGACGTCACTGTGAGTCACGTACGTCACGTCACACCTGTGACCAAAATTCCACAACTTTGTAACGTCACGCTGTGACCAAAATGTGAACGTCTTGGAGATTTTAAGAAAACTTAAAATAAACTTTAGAACAACTTATGGCATCAAGAAAATTACTATTTGAGAGCTTAAAAAAATTATGTGACGTTGCAATGACGTCACTTCAAGTCACATAAGTCCCGTCACACCTATGACCAAAATTCCAACACTGTGACTTCACAGTGTGATCGGAGAGGGAATTTGAAACAGAAACTCATAAAATATAGATTTGAATTATGTCATTTGCCTAAATCGTTAATAAAAACATTGTCACACACTATTTAAATAAATTGAGTATTTCCAGAATAAAATAATAAATAAATATCTGTCTACATATATGAGGCAGATAACTTTTTTACAATTTTCATTACCATTTTCAAGAAATTTAACAAAATATACTATATAATACACAGGTAAAAAATCCTAAATAGAAATTTAGTAACGTATGGAAGTTTTAGCGGAAAGTAATTCAGAAATAGATCTTCCAGTCTAATAAAATTGTTAGCAATTTACAGGTTTGTTAACATTTTAAATGCAAACATTATTTTTTTTTCTACTACCGCATGGAACTCATTTGCTAATTTTGTAATGCTAAAAATATTTCTTTAAAAATCTCCAATCTTTAATTATTTTGAGAGGCCACTCAACCCAAACATCAGTTTTCTTGTCAAAAAATGAGGGCACAATTTTTGCGACGATCCAACACTTTCAGGATTTTCCTTGTACGATATAATTAAGGTGGTTCTTAACTGACCTGCTCAACAACGCGAAGCTTTCTGACATAATTTCAGACTCACTTTTAAATGCAAAGGCATAAATTGGGCAGGACGGTCTATGGAAGCAATTTGGATTCGAAATGATTTTTCATTTTTTTAAAAATAAATAAACTACTTATCGAGTTATAAGCAATTCGTGTCACGTGACGACCGGTTTTTCCCCTTTCTTTTACTGTCACGTCGGCTATTCGGTTCCAAACGCCGACTTTGACATTTTTTTCTGAAATATCTTCTGCTTTTAACAAAAAATGGAAAACGTCTTTCAATTACATAGTTTCTGAATAAAAACACCAGCCAATTTAATGCATTTCCGAACAAAAACGAATTAAAAATATGTCATAAAGTAAATGTCATAAACTATATGTCATTCCTATAGCAATTTATTCCAAACTGGCCAGTGCTTAGTAAGATATCACCTTTAGCCATATAAATTATAAAGCATTTGAAATATCTTTATTTAAATTATTTGTTTTATCTATCATTTGCGGTAAGCTGTAAACATCTGCGAGGTGTTACTTTCTGGTTAAACAATGCTGCGCAGATCTTAATTGCGGATATTGGAAGCAGACGAGTTTTGTCATTCGAAGTTCGAATTAGAATATTTTCAATTTTATTCTTCTTCCAAAATGGCGGATGTGAACGAATTATGTGTCGAAGGATACGTTTTTGCACGTTCAAGGAGAGATATTTTTATTCAGAAAATGGAAATCATTGTGAAAAATTATTCTTCAAATTTGGACGTAATTAACATCCTTATCATACGTAGTAATATTTAAGGAACTGCTGTAAAATATGAAGAAAAGCATCTGCGTCGTTTGGCCTTGTTTTTGCTGAGTGCTAATGCAGACTGCAGACCACTAAACAGTAAAACACGACATTTATTTGTTGGAACGGAACAGACAATGAATATTATCTAGAAAAAACTTTTTTTTATAAGGATTTATGTTCTGGATTTAAGAATTCCAATTAAAATATAAGTCCGAAAATAATTACAATAGCGTTGGCGTGTTATGATATGTATTCGTCAATGCATTTGTAATGTTTTTGTACCTAATTTACTTGAAAAACACTTGTATTACTCGGCTTACTTCGTTGATGCCATAAAAAATTACATCTGCTAAAGAAAGGTATGTAAAAATTTTATTTTTTAAATCTACATGATTAAAATATTTAACATAGAACACCAACAGCAAAGCTTGAAATTTTTTTGTTGTTGTGTATACTAGTAAGAATTTAAATATTACCCTGCTAAAATATTTTAATTATCAAAATAATAATAATGATACATAATCTTTAAGTAATGAATAGCTGTAATATAATAATTTTATTTTTGATTTTCTGCTTTGAATTACACTACTCACTATTTTGATTCCTAAATGATTTTGATAAATTTCAAAGTATTCCTTTAACATCTATACTTTAGTATATAAATTTAAAAGTATGTAGGATTTTTGTGATCAGTATGATTAAAATAAGCTTGTTACTTACAATTACCGTATAATTCGGTAAATAAAATAATAATGATAAACCGATGTCTTATTACACTTGGTGGTTAGACTGCATTTCTACACTTGATAAACATTAATAGATGAATAACTATTTGATATTAATATTAGATTTATTATTTTTTTAATTGTATCATATAAATATGATTATCTGTATTGTTAAAACAATGCAAAATAGCATCCTTAATGCAAAATATCAGTAACGTTCACTAAACTGCATTCTATAACTTATATAATAGATCTCAAATCCGGTTGTATTCCGGATATACTATGTATTATGGTATCAGAATTACAGCAAATGTTACTGTGGTTCTTGCCCTGGAATCAGACATCAAGCTAGATAGATATCATGTCATCGGCGTCAACATGTATTACTATTGATGAATCGTAAATCAATAGAAAATTGTACATTTTCTTCACATCATATGCTAACTAGAGTGGCTGCGGTGCAGTGGGTTATCAACAAAAAATGATCGGTGTTTCTAAAAAATAATATATTGCAAAACTTATTATTTAAAAAACATTACAATTTCATAAATATAATATGTACACAATCGTAGATCAAGCAAGCCTCCTACTCTATCCATTTTTGAATACCGCCTTTTTTTTAAATAATCATCGTTTTAGATTTTTCTTATAAATTTTGCAGACACCAACGCGGTACGTAATTTTTTCTGCAAATGTTGTAAAAACCTAGCACAAATACTAATATTGAAAAAAAAAAAAGAAAAAAGAAAAAAAAAACGAACCAGTGGGAGTCCTGTTCAAGGGGTACTTTTTCACAAAAGAAATCTGTAAATGGCTTTTTATGAATACTATTTTTTTTCCTTCTTTTTCATACTTTAAAAATGTTAAAGTATTTTTTTTTTGTATTTAAGCTTGAGCTTTACAATTTTCTGCACATATTTTTTTATCATGTATTCGATAAAACTGTACATGACATTTACTTTGACATTTTTAATTTTTTTTTAAACAAATAATATCATATGAAGAAGCGTTAGATTACCCCCACTTTTCACTAGATATGACAGTTAAAAATTATTTTTAATCTAATATAATTTGTACCTAAAATTCATGCACTGCCTTGTATAGCATATAAGAAATGTAAAAAAAAAATAATAATAATTAATTAAAAATATCAATATATAAAAAAGTAGTAGGAATAAAAAATATTTTAAAAAAAATGATCTGTTAAAAGTTTTATTTTAAATGTGCTTTTAAATCGAAAATTAAAATGCAGTGCAGTAACAAATTTTAGAATAATTCTTAAAATTATATATTTATGTTGTTGTGGTCAGGGTCAAACTGATTCTATTATTAGGATTTCGCTCATCTCACGAAACCCAATTTGTCTCGATTCTCTGTAAGTCCGTCACAGAGTGGGAGACTTGATATTTTAGAGACTTGATATTTTGTGTACTTACAGCTGAAAACCTACTGTCACGCTGAAAATCATAAAATTTTGAAAATGTCTTCATTAACGCAAGATATTAATTAAAATCTTTAAAACCCACTCATTAATGGGTAAAAATATTCAACTAATGCGCAGAATCTATTTGAATTGTTGCCAATTTGCAAAAGTTCGCGCATAATAACATTCCCTTTATATTAAAAATGTATTTACATGTAACTATCAAAAATAGAAATAAAACTTTAAAAATATAATTAAATGAACACGTGTTAAAAGCAGTAATTGTAAAAAAAAAAAAAAAAAAAAAAAAAAAAAACATAATAAAAATATGCTTGCGCATGAATATTAAAAACAGCAATAATTAAATTATTACGTGTTCAAAGCATTAAATAGGGAAACTTACGTCATATTTAAAATGCTCAAATAACAATATTTCCGAACAGATTCAATATAAAAATATATTTACAGGATATATTAATTTATTTCGACAAAATATTTGACCTATTATCGCAAATTTTAAAACAGCATAAATATTAATATTTCCTTTCAATATATATTTTTAAGTTTAATAATAGAAAGAAAACTTTGAAAATTACGTCATATTGGAATCGATACATGTCAAACTTCTTACGGAAAAAAAAATCGGTACTTCTCCATTATACGGTTGACAACTTCCAAATGACAAAAAAAAAAAAAAAAAAAAAAAAACTATTGCCAAATTCTAATGTCCAAAAAACCAATGGAAGAATGCTGCCATTATAGAATCTAAAGCCCCACTCACTAAAGTGTCAATTATCAGTAACTTTAAATAATAAAATTTATAATACATTAAAGAAAAGAGAAAAAAAAGTAATCTTAAATCTTTATTTATTTACAATATTTTTCTTAACTATCCCCCTCGGCTGACGGATAAGTGTTTATGATGGCAGTTGACACGGGTATGTTGTGCATAACTATGCATAGCAACATTTTTTCAACGCAAGGTCGTTATTATTTTTTTAATTAATGAAATAATTAATAAATGGGTAAAATATCATTAAAAATACAGATAAATGTCTAATAAAAATCTCTTGATGACATAGGAAACACGTGTAACGCATCTGATGTCAATAGAATGTGACACCACGGTAACACACTTTTTTCCCCTATATTTTGGCGACTTTTTTTTTATAGTGGTCGACGGGATAACGGATAAATACCCAATTTTTTATAACATCATTATCATATATTCACCGATGCAACGACATTGTTTACTTAGCTATTTAACATAAGTTGATTTTCAAATGTTTAATTGATGTTATTTAATCTATCACGAAAACAGTTGTTAGTTCTTTCGACAGCAGTTGATTTGGCCTTAAAATATCTCAGTGAAAGGAAAATGAATGGAAACCCGATTAAAGCCGATCGCCACTGGTCACTTAATTCTAATTGAATCTTCTGTAATCATTTTAGAGTTAATCAAATTAGCGTGCTTTTAAAGTTTGCGGTGTCATAACGGGGGTTGGCCAGCGTAGCTCCTAGGGGGCAGAACTCCCTAGTAAAAAAAAGAAATAAAACGCTAATAGACAATGATGTACTTATTATGTGAATAGGGATTGTTAATAAAGAAGGGGAGAGGGGGGGACTACTTTTTTTTTAAATATTGCGTTTAGTTCACATGACAGATATTATTATGACAGAGTATAATAGCGGGCTTTGCCCGCTATAAGGACGGTTAAGATATTTGAAAAAACGAAAAACTAGACCAGCAATTTTTTATTTTATATAAAACATGAGTTTTTTTTAATTTGGATTTATTAAAGACACTTAGTCACTTGTTTCGGATTCGTTTCGATTTTAGATTAAAATTTTATTCTTGCAGTTTGGGGTACGGGTTAATCTAATTTTTCAAAAGAATTACTATAATATTGTTTCAGATGAAAGCTATAGTTTAGTATGAATGAGTTTTTATACATGCTTATTTTTCTGTATAAGCCATAAAATAGATATGATAAATATTTTTATAGACTTCTTTTCTATAATTGTATTAAATTGTAGATATATTTTTTTATTTAGGATTTTGGGTCCGGAGGAATGTCGATCAAAACATTCATCAGGCTCGGACGGGTTATGGGTCAACGGAATTTGTTTTATTGGGTTACGGTCGGATTTTGGGTGGACTTGAAATAAAATTTAAAAATTCAAGTCGGGTTTGAATAAATTGAAATCATCCAGCACAGGACAGGACCCAAATGGCTTCACAATATTGTCACTGTCGTCACAGATTCATCACAATGTTATGTCAAAATCGTCACAAATGACACATATTTCACAAATTGGTCATAATGTGACTTCAAAATGTTGTCGCTTTCGTCACAGATTCGACACAAAGTTAATGGCAAAATCGTCACAAATGACACACTCTTCACAAATTTGTCACACCGTGACTTCACAAAGTGGTCACAATGTGTCGTCACAAAAGAGCTCTAAAACGGCCATAACGACTTCACATTCAGGTCACCGTGACTTCACATCAACGTGACGTGACGTCACATCGACGGTCACAAAGTCACAGTGTGACTTCACACTGACGTCGCCGTGACGTCACCATGCCTTACGGGTACTCTATGGCACGATAAAACTAAACTTTCTATAGCAGTTTATTCATTTGGTTTCAATTACAATTTTTTTAAATTAACTTTTCAATTATACGCACTTTGCGTTTGAAGATAACTTATTAACTTGGGTAGTTTTCAATTGAGTTGGCATTAAATATTTAAATTTCACTATTGTGCTTGTGCGGCAATTATTGAAACGACATTTTTCTTTAATTTTTAATGAAACGAGAACGTAAATTATTAAACCTATGTTCTCATTCCATTGCTGTAATATTTCAATTATACACACTTTGCTTTTGGCAAAAACTTATTAACTTGTATAGTTTTCAATTGAGCGTGCATTAAATATTTATATTTTGTGTTTCGACGGTAATTATTGAAACAACATTTTCCTTTTATTTTTTTTATATCAGAATGTAAATACATAAATCTACGTTCTTGTTTCTTTTGCAATGTCATTGTTCTATGCATACTAAGACTAATTAAATCAGAACATATAAGTTAATATGGATTTCGAAACACAACGAACACCCTCAAATCAAAATTAGAAAAATGTACTTTCCGACTACCATATAATATCCTAACTACTCCTTAAAAAATTCACGTAAGAAAACGGTCCTGTTAACTGCAATTTCTTGCAGTAAACTCTCCGGTCCTTCAAACGTATTTATAGATAATGGTTACTTAATCATATTATAAAATGTTCTTTTTGGTCAGCATGAAGCTAAAATTACGATTGCTTCACCAAATTCATGAAAAATTGCTGAACGAAAATTTTTATAAAACTGCTCGACTGCAATCTTTCTAAATTAACGGTATTATTAAACTTTTAAAAATCTGCATCAAACTGTCCAGTTATACAACCGTTTTTATAGAAAACGGTTACATAACTGTAATTTATCTCCATTCTGACCAATGAGAATGCTTCAAATTACCGTCAAGTAACCGTTATCTATAAAAACAGCTGAATGACTGGACAGTTTGCTGCAGATTTTTAGCAGTGCGCATTGTTAAAAATCTGCAGCAAACTGTCCAGCCGTTCAACCGATTTTATAGAAACTATATATTTTAGAAAACGATAAGCAGAAAAAACAATTATAAAATGACACAAGCTGAACAAAATGCATACAAATACATGTACAATAAGCAATTTATAACGTATGATTTTAATTTAAAAATATTTATTATTTGCTTATCACAAATTTTAATAAATTCAGTAAAGAATTTTTGAGATCAAGCTTCCAAATTCAAAAACTCGAAAATGCTTCAGATCGATTTTTTTTTAGAAAAAGGTATTATCTGTTAAAGTTAAAAAAACGGTTTCTAAGTTGAAGTTTTCAAACATATTTGAAAAACTAAAGCATAATAAAATGTACAAATTTACCATTTAGCAGCAACTTATATATGCAGAAAATAAAATCAATACTAAAGGCTAATTAAGTCTTACTAAAAATATATACTACAATCTCCAGTTTATTACTAAATGCTATGAAATGAAGCTATGAATATTCTTTCACAAAAGATCTCTAAAAATAATATAGACTTTGAGACCTTAATTTACAACCTTTAAACTCCTGCGTAACATTAAAGTAGAACTAACAGTTTATATATGATTTTTGAAATGTAAAATTTAATGATAGATAAAGAAAAAAATATACATAATGCAACGTATATGTTTTTAACTGATATCTGTTATATGTCAACTATATTATTATACTTATATATACATTTTGTAACAAAATCTTTAACTAAAATAAAACTGTAGCGTTGCAAAACTATGCATAATGGATAATTTCAGATTTTCACTTCACGATGTATTAAAATATGACACTTTTACTCCAGGTTTAAACAATTTCATTTAATGAAAATTTGAAATCAAAGATTTTAAAGAATAACTTAAAACCGTGCTTTTATTAAGCGACACATTTTATTTTCATCTCAAAGCTCCCAAGTGGAGTAACTATGAACAGAGATTTTCCATTTAAACATTTTGTAAATCTAAGGAAACAACACAAAAAATAAGTATTTTGATAAATTTCAATACATTTTGATACGATTTTATAAATATTTTTATAAATTTTAATAATTTGAAAATATTCTGGGTAGTAACCACTCAAAGTCACGCCATCAAAATGGTGATTTTCTTGAGTAAAACTGATCGTTGCCCTAAAAATTTTTTTAGAAAAAAAAACCTTCCTATAAATAGTCATTATAAATCAATGTGTTTTACCTATGTCAAAATTAAAAAGAAAACATGTACATCAGAGAAATAGCTGACAAAGAATGAAAACTAAACATATGTACAACTTCTTCTTAAGCTGCTGATAGAACAGTCTTACACTCTAAAACGACATTTTCAAAACTGGGCAAAAAATACTCAAATCTGACGACAATGCGACAAATATCTCGCATAGTCAAAATGGCTGCGAATCAAATGCACTCAAGTTCGAAACATGTATATACCCATTTCTGAAAACATGCACACACTCAAGAATAAAACATCATGTGCTCATATTTGAGTATGTCAGTGCTTCAAAAATGAGCATGAACTGAATTCTATGTGCACATTTTTGAGTATTTCCATGTTTCAAAAATGAGTTTGAACTGATTCTAATCATTTTTAACACTTTCCAACCTAGTTGAAAAGTGTTTATGACTTCGGTTTGTCTGGCCGTCTGCCGTCTGGCCGTCTGGCCGTCTGCCGTCTGGCCGTCTGGCCGTCTGCCGTCTGCCGTCTGCCGTCTGTCCGTGCTCTAACTCCCGTAAATATGCTCGGATTGCCCTGCAAATTTTATATGTTATAATCGTTATCTATAGCATGTTCCCTATTTCAACGGAAGTGTGTAGCACTTATAGTTTTTTTACAGGGACACTCAAAAGAATTCCGTTACATTGCGGTCTATGGGGAAAAATCATTTGCGGTTTATTTAAATAATGTTTCAATACTTTAAACGCATTGAAATTTATATATATCACTAAGGTGCATTAGAAGAAGCTTAATATGGAATAGGGTGTGCATAGCACTTATACTTACTTTACAGGGACAGTCAAAAGAATTCCGTTACATTACGTCTATGGAGAAAAATCGTCTGCGGTTTATTTAAATAATGTTTCACTATTTTAAACGCATTGAAATTTATATAAGGTTCATTACAAGAGACTTACTACAGAATATTGTGTGTATAGCAGTCATCGTTCATTTACAGGGACACACAAAAGAATTCTCTACTGTATGTTAACAATAATTCCTGGAAGTGCGTTTTAAGTTACTGAATGCGATTTTAATTTTAAATCGCTTTTTGTATATTACGTGGTGTGTATAAATTCTGTAGATCCTATACAGGGAAGTACAAAAGTTCGGGAACACATTTCCGTATTATTTAACTCCAGACGGAGAATTTTAAACTGTGCTACGTGTTTCCTAACTGAACTAAAATTTAGCATCCTATGTAGTATATATACAAATCTATAGATCCTATACAGGGCTGAATAAAGTATTCGGATTACTTAGATGTTATCTTTTAGCTTATAAAAGAGTATGATTCGTAAAATTATTTTGGAAGCGTTGGAAAGTGTTACATAATCTATGCTTGACGCATGATTTTTCGTTCTTGTTGAGTATGTAGATGTTTTAAAAATGAGTTTGAACTGACCTCTATGTGCTCAGTTATGAGTTTGTCCATGTTTAAATATTCTGAGTATTTCTGGTATTTCAGAATTAAAAGAATTGGATCGTCATATTTGAAACAAAACGTTTCATAACAAAATTAAAACTTCGATTTACTCAGATTTGAAAGTTGATTTTTCCCAGTGTACATGAACAGTATTGATAGGGGATGAAATACTGCATTACTTTCGACAGAGAAGGTAAAAACAAATAAAACAAATACAAAAAAAAAATCTTTTTTTTTTTTTTAAGACAATTTAATGATACATGTTTATAAGGATGTTTGATATCTCTGAGATTGTTGCAGCTTATTGAAATGAAAATATGAACTTAATTTATGTTAATATTATTTGTATTTAATAGCATAATGTACATAATTTAAAGCACCTATTTTATTTATTTTTTTATTTCAGTGCAAATAAAATTCAAGTATGTTTGACTGTGCTAGTACGTAGATATTCTAAATACAATAATATGTTTTACAGATACTTTTATAATGAACACTATATCACACGACTTTGTATATTTTAGATTAAATAAATTTCAAGATTTACTTTGAATTTTAGACATAATATTGCATGATGTGAGTTATTAATGTATCTCTTTTCTCTATCCCACACATTACATTTGTAAAAATTCAGTAAGTAAAATTTTACAGTAAATTATTTTCAGCTAAAGTACATACATTTTTCTGTTAGCTTTATTCTTATCATATTCTATATATTTTTTTATTTAATAAATTGTATTTATATAATGTCACTTTTTAAGGGTTTTCAATCACGAATGTTGGTTAAAAAAGGGTGTTTACATAAATTTAACACTAGAATATCCGAAAATTTTCTTCAAGTCATGCAAAAATATATTTATTTTTATCTGATTATTCATTTAATACAATTTAGTTTAAATATTTATCGTATTTCTGTGTGCTATATTTCATGAAGAAATTTCTTGTTTGAATAGAAATAAAGGTATTTGTTTCCGGGTCAAATTACCTTTACGGCCCTCAAAAGACTTCAAAGCCAAACCAGAACCCAGCAAAGCCAGACCCAAACGGAAAAGAAAATTTAATATCATTAAATTAAAATATTTGTTCAAAGACATTTTACCAATTATTCCCAATATTATCTTCTCCGGTAAATTAAAATGTTTATATCTATATTTTTCATATTATATCCAGAGAGTATCTTTGAGTGATTAGTTGATTGTATTCAAAAGTGTTGTAAATTTTAAGCATTTGTTTTTTTCACTTAAAGCGTGATCTAAAAGTTACTATATATTTTTAAAATTTATAATATTTTAGTTAGTTAAAAATTAATTCGTTATAATAATGAATCGATACACGATTTTTAATTATATTTTTAAGTGTTAAAAAATAAAGTACTTGATAGAATAATCGTTATAAAATTATTAGTACCACAGTTTTGTCTTTCCCGGTATATTTGTCTTTTTAACCCTGAATTTTAAAAATAACGTCCAAAGTGTATTGTTTGTGTGTCATTTGTTATTGATACACGTCATAAATTTTAAGTCTTTTTATAAATTTACAGTCTAGTCTAAAACTATTAGATCCTTTTAAAATTAAAATTATATGATTTAGTTAATTCGTGCTGTTTCAAAATGTTCACAAAAATTTAATGAGGAAAAAATAAACTTTAATTTCATTAATTTAAAATACTTGATCATAGAATCGTTAAAATGTATCCCCATACTTGTCTTCACAAGTAGTTATATATTTCTAGATTTTCAAAATTACCTCTAGAAAGTATTGTTTGTGTGGTTAATTGACTCTGCTTATTGAAATGTGCCATAAATTTTTAAGACTTTTAAAATACATTAATTTATTTGATTTTTTTCTTGAATTCTTTGAAATAAAATGCTATTAAAGGTGAATAAAATGGTGAAAAAAATATTTATGCCATTTATGATGCCTAGATATTTGGAGCCTAAGGCAAAATTACTTAACATAATATTTTGTCGATAATCAAATTTAGAACATTGTTTATTTTCAATTAAGTTAGGAGATTGACATTAAGTTTAGGTGAACAAAAGGTTTACTAATATTGCATTCCATTAAATACTTTTCGTTTTACTCTAAGCGGTGTTTTACAATGCAGATGTATATTGTTGATTAAAAATATGGAACTTTATTTCCAAAATCAACTTTGATTTGTTCCCAATTAAAGCGAATATTCCAAACGTTTTAATTTAAAAAATGTAACAGCAGGAATGACAATACGCAATTTCCGTATTTTCGCAATTGACAGTTCCGTAATTGACAGTACGCAATTTCCGTAGTTGTTTAACATCACAAAAATATACAGTGTTCTGCCTTTAAACCCCAAAATATTTATCGAGAAATATTTATTGAGAATTTATTTTGAAAATAAATTTCTACCACTGCTACTTTTTATTTGATTCGGAACCTATACGGAATAGAAAGTGAACGGTTTTATTTTAATAATTCAAAGTATTATAGCTTGAATTTTTGCGTCTTGAACGGTTTTAATTTTAATAGTTTAAAGTATTATAGCTTGATTTGTTGCGTTTTAAACATTTTGACTGTTTCAATCTCATAAATAAAGGTCATTGTTTCACCTTGGATTCTGTTGCCACGAATAACTAGTTCAGAGTGCCATAAATGCTATAATCATGTTGCACTATTGTATCTAGTCTTTAAAAAACAATTTATTTCTATGGTCATTTGGATAATTAAGTATCATATGCCAGAAAGAATAATGTGCCTGTTCCAATGTACATTTGTAAAACTTAAGGTTTCAGATCACAATAAACTGTGATATAAAAGTATTAAAATTTTAAATGTTGTTGGATATAATATTTATACATATTTTTACAATAATTAATCATGCATACTCTTGTCGCTGTTTAATTGTGGCACGAAGAGTTGAAAACAGAAGACACTTTAAAGTGTATTTATTAGGTGTATGTGTTTTAAATAACGCCTTAGATTTCAAAATACATGATTTATCTTTAATCAACACATATTTTGAAGTATTACACCAAACCCGAACGAAATAAAAAGTTCTCTTTGTAATACAATATTCAGTGGCTGCTCTATTTACGGGTATATGCCATTTTGAACACCCAAAACTGTTGATTCCATTTGTCCTTCACTCTATTTAGCCTTCTCTACCAACCGATTCGATAGATTCCACAGTTCTCTACAAATATCGCACAGAAAATGTTTAATTAGCTTTGGCAATGACAGTATACGATGAAAATTAACTACCCCTCAATAATACCAGGCCTTTTACTGCCAAGCTTTCGGGGATTTCTGTTTTTCACATATTTTACATGTCGTCAAACAGAAATGAACATACTGAATATTTCAATATAAAATCTTAAAAGTTCGTTAAATTATCACAAAACTTATGCAAAGGTTGTAAAATTCAATCAGTAATGTATGCTGATGTCATATGAATGTTTATTTATTGTTTATAACAACGACCCGTCGAAAGGTTCAGTGGTCATAAAATGACGGCGGATCTGGTATCGGTTGTGGTTGATACTATACGCACATGTCAAGGAGACATAAACTGTCAGGTATATGCTGTCTTTTGTCGGCACGAAACAGTTCTCTACTCCATACAGACTGGTGGCCTTATTAAGGGCACAGCCTTATTTGGTAGAAATACCTTACAACAAAAGAAAACAGCCTGTTGAAATTAGACATTCTGATTAATTTAAATAAAACCCACATTTTTTATAATGAAATTTCATGACGTCTGAATTTTAACATATTATGTTGTTCTGCATTTCAATATTTTGCTGATATGTCATTATAACATATTATTGGCTAATAATTTTATATCGTTAATGATATGCTTTTAAATCAGTGAAACACTTTTACTTATCTCGACATCTCATGTGTTGACATTTCTTATAATTTAGAGGATTTCTTTTAAATAAAATTTATTTGATCGAATTTTAACTGGTACAGCAATAAAACCGTAAATAAAAATAATTTTTATATGATTTGAATAATGAAATATTTATATATCTTTTGAATATTCGCAACAGCAAAGTTTGAAAAAAAAAATTAAATATCTTGAAGTCCGCGGTTTTAATTAGTTTTGTTTAAGACTATTCATTTTAATCGTGAGTAGGGAACATATTCGGAAAAATTTTAAAATTACAATTCCGAAGAAAAATATAAGAAATCAAATTTTAAAAATACTTTTAAATCAATGCAACTTTTCTTCTTCGTTTCATAATATATCCTGCATAATTTCAGAGATACAGTCATTTCGTCTTCAGAAGATTCCCTTGATAGATTATTGCGCTTAATGGTTCTACCGACATATTTATGACGTCGTTCATCATCTTGCTTTAAAAAAAAATATTTTGCAAGCTTTTAACACTACGATCAGTGAATAGGCAGCATTGTGGTAAAAAGATTAATCAGCCAAATTTTTCAAACATGCATGAATTTCAATTTCCATATTTCAAAGATAGGGATCACAGCTAAAATAGTTCCTCGTAATAAGACTAATAACGATAAAATCAGAAGTTAGCGAAATATTCGCATAATATATTTTAATATAAATGTGAACAAATAAAAAAAATGACAGTTTTCCTGACATAATTTCCATATGCAAATTATAAAAATTTTAATAAAAGCTGAATCTTAATATGTAAAAACAATTGGCAATTAATAATAAAATCTAAAAATACTTTAAGGATTCCTGCTTTACATATCAGGAAATTTAATTTGAAATTCAATAGTTAATTATTTTTAACTAATAGCAATATTGATAGACAAAGTTTGTTTCACTTAATATTCTCTATTTCTGAAAACATGTTATATTATTTTTGGTAAAGCTTTTGAAACAAAGAACAACATAAAAGAAGAAAGTAACCTTATGAAGTTTTTTTTTACCACTATCCACTTAGCCTGCTCATTTCTACGTTACAATAAATGCAAAAAATGTGTCATGGTAAAAACTGAAATCACAATTTTCGTTTCGTACTACCAAGTTTATAAAAATATAGAGACTAATATGTCGTGACCAGTATAAGATGCACAAGCTAGAAGCGTCTACAACTTCAGTTAATCACCTTAGAAATCATTTGAAAATTTAATCTCAGTCGGTAATTTAAAAAAACAATTTAGCGTTTTTTATAGCCGCATTATCAAGTCATAATAAAATGATTTGGATAACTTCATCAGTTTTGTTTTCTTTATTTCTGTTCAAAGAAGACTAATTCACAACATAATTCATAAAATGAAGTGTATGAACAGGTAATATAACATAACAAGAATGAAAAAGCATGCGTCAAGCATAGATTATGTAACACTTTCCAACGTTTCCAAAATAACTTTACAAATCATTACCGTTTAATAAGCTGAAATATAACACCTAAGTAAACAATTTGGAAAACGCATAACATATTTAAAAACGTAATTTCAGGAATTTCCAACATATACAATATTCGGAAAATTATCCGAATACTTTTATTCAGTCCTGTATATGATCTATAGATTTGTATATATACTTCATAGGATGCTAAATTTTAGTTTAGTTAGGAAACGCGTAGCACAGTTTAAAATTCTCCTTCTGGAGTTAATGTCAATAACCGGAAATGTGTTCGCGAACTTTTGTGCTGCCTTGTATACGATCTACAGAATTTATACACACCAAGTAATAGACAAAAATTGAGTTGAATTTAAAATCGCGTTCAGCAACTTAAAACGCACTTCCATGAATTATTGTTAACATACAGTAGAGAATTCTTTTGTGTGTCCCTGTAAATGAACGCTGACTGCTATACACACAATATTCTGTAGTAAGCCTCTTGTAATACCCCTTAGTGATATATATAAATTTCAATGCGTTTAAAATAGGGAAACATTATTTAATTAAACCGCAAACGATTTTTCTCCATAGACATAATGTAACGGAATTCTTTTGAATGTCCCTGTAAAGTAACTATAAGTGCTATGCACACCCTATTCCATATTAAGCTGCTTGTAATGCACCTTAGTGATATATATCAAATACAATGTGTTTGAAATTGTGTAACATCATTAAAATAAACAGCAAATGATTTTCCCCATTGACCGTCATGTAACGGAATTCTTTTGAGTGTCCCTGTAAAAAAACTGTAAGTGCTACACACTTCAGTTGAAATAGGGTACATGCTATAGATAACGACAATAACATATAAAAATTGCAGGGCACCGAGCATATTTACGGGAGTTAGAGCACGGGCAGACGGCCAGACAAACCGAAGTCATAAACACTTTTCAACTAGGTTGGAATGTGTTAAAACAGAATGAACTTTCATGGGTTAAAACAGTAGAAAGGTAATAAGCATACATTTAGTAAAATAAAATCGCATATGATTATTTCAAAAAACAAAATCTGCAATGGTTGGTTTCGGAATACATAATGTTGAAGTATGTGTTAAAAGTAAAACTAGAAACAAATTCATTCCATTGAAGTTACTCTTCTCTGTGAGCATTTCGATACAGTAAATACCATAATATTTCAATCAAGTTTATTAATCTACCATTGCATACATTTAACTAAAATTTCCTCTTTGTTGATTTGTTGTTGATTTTGACCCAAAGGGCCCGGTTTTGCAGCTTTCTTATTCTGTATAGCTGTCATAATCCACTACGCCTGATCCATAACCCTGACTCCTAAATCTCCTAATTTTGAACCAATTTCAGATGAGAGATTTGCATCTGGATTGGCACCCCCAGAGGTAACGCTTATATAGAACTTGGATGACTTTGGAGCCACGAACAGATTTAACGTGCACCAGCTTCCATTAACGTACACGGTCCCACAGCAGAAGCAGACGAAAGTGGATGCACCCTCCCAAACAGTGAGCATGGTCGATGCTGCATGGCTTTCGGTGATCTTACGAGAACCGAGCTTTACCGTCCGCGCCACTGTGGGACAAATTTCTTCTTAGATAAATGTTTTCTTTTTCTTTTGCATTTCAAACAAAATAATACACAAACATAACCGTACATTTTACAGTCAACACTTGATATAATGTCACCCATTCGCACCAGTACATTCTGGTACACAGTGGGACGCATTAAGCGAAATGACATTAAATTGCAGTTTCAGCGGTCTAGATCATAGAAATTTTGCTCTAAATACGGAAGGACATTATAAACGGTGACGTTATACGCCTACATGATATTTTCAAAATCGCCAAATAAGAATTTGTCTATTTATACAGGAAAAAACTGAATATTACACATAAATGCCAATGGAATATATATATATATATATATATATATATATTTATCTTGAACGTCAATGAAACTAATATATGTGATCGTAAATATTTATGTAATTTTCAACGAGTTTTACTACAAAATTTAAATAAAAAGTGTTATTGAAAATATTTAAATTTAATAAATTTTGTGAGAAAAAAGCATATAAATTAAAAAAAGACATTTTTATACACTTTTCATTAATCTATGTTAATAATGTGGTTTTAATATGCGCACTTTGAGATATATAACATTTTTTATTGTAACATAATCTATACTAATAAATACTAAATAAAATGATACAAGTTGCAATTTTTCTTGCCTTTTTATTATTCGCTTTACACATTTAGGGGAAAAATTTTATTTTATATCTTACATAAAATATTCTTCATCGTCTGATCTTTGTTCGAGAAAAAGAATGATAGTAATAAAAGAAGAGAACAAACATAAGCAACAGATAGTAATTAATAAAGTAAATAATGGTGGAAAAAAGAAATTAAGATAAGAGGTATTTGTTCTTTTCTGGACTTGTCAGGAAACTGTCAATTTTATATATGAGATACATTGCTTAGGGAATTACTGATTTTTTAAATACAACATTAAAATTGGATAATAGTTGCCGAACTCAAATCTGGATTCATTCCTAAAAAAACATATACCCAGAAAATGGCAAATAAAGAAACTAGTGTTCATTAAAAGAGTGTTAATTAAAGTAAAATAATCGGAAATTCTTTTATGTTTGCATAAAAGTTATTTATTAAGTACTCTTATTACTATACCTTTGCAATCATGTAGGAAATACATAATTACCGAATTTTAAATTAAAATGACTACAAGCATAAATGCAAAAAAAAAGATTAGATGTCACATTATTCATGTAACTTTGTATGTAACTTTATATGTAAAACCGCCAGAAATTGTATTATTATTGCAGATTGAATAACCAAGAGTGGATTACATACAGTTGAAACACAGTGACAACTTGTCAATATTCAGAATAACAACCAAGTGTAGCACGGACAGAGATGGATTTAATATGATGTTGGAAAGTGTTCACATGGATATGAAGACTGTAGTTCAGTTGACAGCTGCTAGAGGATATTTGGTGAAGAATATATATCTCTAACTGTTCGATCGATATCCATAAACGATACATCCTCAATTAATGCTGCATGGATTTAAGTCTGAGTAAATTGGGGAACAGGGGAGAACTGTAAATTCTTTCTCATGCTCTTCAAACCATTTTCCTATTTTTTTAATTATGTGAATGACAGCAATACATATTAACTATTACGCATTGCTGCTGATTATGTGTACATTGAGTAGACTAAACTTGATTTTTCTTATTAAAATGCGTTGAACCTTGATTGCTTGTGTTGGTTGTATTAGCCGATGGCCACGTGCTTTATAATGGCACACGTGTGCACGCAATTAGTGATATATTGAGGAAAATGCTTTGATATCGAAAATTTACAATTCTGAGCCTACTTATAGATTTAATTTTACATGTAAAAAATAATTCCATACTAAATCGAGGATGGTCTACCTTTTTATAATATTTTATTTTATATTCATTACTGTTTTCCAGTTAGGGTATATAACTTCCAAACTTCACCACTAGGGGCACTGAAGTCACTCTCATATGATAGCGCATAGTGTATTTACTATAGTTAGACATTTGTTCCACAAATCTGTTTTTATTATTATGTGCTTCCAATGGTAATTGAGTGAATCATGACTTTCCTGTGCCATTTGTATAGCTTTTATATATCAAAAGATCTTAAAAACACCCATTTACCTCCAAAATGTATACATTTACATATGTACTAGCAAGCTACGCCCGCTACGCTGGTCAATTTCTTATAACGAACTTTTAATCCAACAAAATATTGACATTTCATAATTCACTTTTATATTTTAACAGAATAATAAGGCTACTATAATTTGTGACTCGTGCTATAGCCAATATACACGCCAGGACACGTCGCCCTTATCATTATCTTTTTACGCATGAAGGTTTCGCTATGGTACTCCATTGTGAAATTTGGTAATTTTTCAAATTCAATATTTGAAAAATGGCATAATCATTAGATTTGAAATTTATATCAAGATAAATACAATTTTTTACCTTTCAAACGCAGTTTGCCTAACAATTTTCTGACAAATACTTTTCGAGCTACTATTTTTTTTTCAGTAACTTCAAATGTTTCATTTTCCGAGATTAATCTGTGGCAATAGTTAGCAAAAACCCAGTCGTCAGAAACGCATAGTTTTTTATTAAAGAGGCTGTTGGAGCAGGGATTGTCACCACCAATTTGCCACCATCACTTTTGAAATCGGTTCGGTAGTTCTAGAGATTCCATAGAAATTGTAATTTAGAATGTTTTTAGAACGCTTTTCGCTCATTTCACCCTTTTAAATTTCGATTTTTTTTATTTTGTTTTTAGAGAGCATTTACATCTTATAAGTAACTACAATGCCAAATTTCATATTTCTAGCTCCTTCAGTATAAAAAAAATCGCAATTTTAGATCGTTTTTCGCTCCTGAACCCCCCCCCCTGGGGTTAGTGACACCGACATAAAATGTAGCCTATGTTGAAGCAGGGGTTGTCACCATCAATTTCCCACCATCACTTTTGAAATCGGTTCGGTAGTTCTAGAGAGTCCATAGAAATTGTAATTTAGAATGGTTTTAGAACGCTTTTTACTCATTTTACCCTTTTAAATTTAATTTGTTTTTTATTTTGTTTTTAGAGAGCATTTACATCTTATAAGTAACTACAATGCGAAATTTCAAATTTCTAGCTCATTCAGTATAAAAAAATCGCAATTTTAGAACGTTTTTCGCTCCTGCACCCCCATGGAGTTAGTGCCACCGACATAAAATATAGCCTATGTTGGAGCAGGGGTTGTCACCATCAATTTTCCACCATCCCTTTTGAAATCGGTTCGGTAGTTCCAGAGATTCCATAGAAATTGTAATTTAGAATGTTTTTAGAACGCTTTTCGCTCATTTCACCCTTTTAAATTTCGAATTTTTTTTTATTTTCTTCTTAGAGAGCATTTACATCTTATAAGTAACTACAACGCCAAATTTCAAATCGGTTCGGTAGTTCTAGAGATTCCATAGAAATTGTACTTTAGAATGTTTTTAGAACGCTTTTCGCTCATTTCACCCTTTTAAATTTCGATTTTTTTTTAATTTTCTTCTTAGAGAGCATTTACATCTTATAAGTAACTACAACGCCAAATTTCAAATCGGTTCGGTAGTTCTAGAGATTCCATAGAAATTGTATTTTAGAATGCTTTTAGAACGCTTTTCGCTCATTTCACCCTTTTAAATTTCGATTTTTTTTTTCTTAGAGAGCATTTACATCTTATAAGTAACTACAACGCCAAATTTCAAATTTCTAGCTGCTTCAGTATAGAAAAGATCGCAATTTTAGAACGTTTTTCGCTCTTGCACCCCACTGGGGTAGTGGCACCGACATAAAATATAGCCTATGTTTGAGCAGGGGTTGTCACCATCAATTTGCCACCATCACTTTTGAAATCGGATCGGTAGTTCCAGAGATTACCCCCTATAAACAAACAAACAAACAATCTTTACTCGTTTATAATATTAGTATAGACAGGGACTGTTTTCCTGTACATATCGGTGAATTACTATTTGGAAGGATCCGTTGAAAATATTTTGCCACCCCTTTATTGAATCGATTAAACTGTATTTATAACTTTATGTGTTATTTTCTAATAATATATTTCTCGTATTTTTAGCAAAAAAAGTTGTAAGCCAATTTATTGTTGTTACAAATTGAATCGTTGATATTATAAATCGAATAAATGTTGCATAAACACCGCAGAATTTTGTGTTTTGAGATGTTAAAAAAACTATATAACCCAGCTAAAAGGAGCAAATTACTTGCGACAAAATTTGTTACTGGAAACAACAGCACACCACATGATAGAACAAGAATGTAAAATCATGCGTCAAGCATTGATTATGAAACACTTTCCAACACTTCCAGAACACTTTAACAAACCTTCCCAGTTTAATAAGTTAAATAAGATACGTTAGTAAACATTTTAGAAAACGCAATAGACATATGAAAACTAATTTTCGTCAATTACATATCATAGCCAGAAAAGTACTCTAATTGTTTTTTGCAGCCCTGTATATAATCTCTAGATTTGTTCATACTGTATATAGTATGCTACAATTTAGTTTAGTAAGAAAACACGTAACACAGTTGAATATTCACCTTCAGCAGTTTATACCAATAGGCGGAAATATATTTGAATTATTTTGTATAGCCTTAAGATTTCTATTCACGCCACATATTAAGCTAAAGTTTAATTCAAGCATAAAATGCTCTAAACTACTAAAATCACACTTCTAGAAATTGTCATATATCAGCGGTCATCAATCCAGTTCTTTGCGTAGCTTTGTATATGATTGTATTTATATTCAAAAACATCTCTTAGTATACTAAATCTTTTTCACATTCGAAATGCATAACTCGATTAAAAAAACCTTTACGCAATTTACACTGAAACACAGTAATGCTTACGAATTATTTGTGCAGTCCTGTATATAATCCACAACATTTATACATACCCCATAATATGCAAAAATTTAGTTAAACGTATACATAAACATAACTGAAAGCACATTTCCAGGAATTATCGCTTAGAGATATCTTATCTGGGATCGGCGAGATAAGTACTGGCCCTCGTATAATATAGCATCGATTTCGATGTTTAAAAATAAATTTTTTATAGCTTTGTGTGTTTAAAAACCACATAACTCTTTACAAGGGATATAAGTTTAAAATCTTAATATAAGCTTTAAAATAAAATAATATTAGTTACTTTAATTTCAAGTCTCAATGTCCCGAGCGTAATATATTTTTTAAATACTTATTTTAAAAACAATGATATTAAAAATATTATTGTTTCAGTGAGTCGAGAGAAAATAATCGTTTAGTGATATATCAATAAATAATACTTACATAGAACTACAATGACTTCCTTAACCACAAAATCGATAATCAATATTACCTGAAGCACTTTTAATGTGTTCAAAGTGAACAACGCAAAAGCTATTGAGCCACTTAACTGTCAAAGGGAAATTAGAAAATAATTTTAATACGAGTATTTAGCATTCAATTTCTATTAACTAAAGTTCTGTTTAAACGTTTACAGAACTCACTGAAGTATTTCCAAATATAAACGTTAGTGATATATTTATAAACATTTTAATGTCCTGTCATTATTTAACATGTAATTTTATTTTATTTATTATTGATTATGTTTACTTTTTATACATATTGAAATATATATTTCGCGAAGCTAAATTTAAGATTTTGATATGAGATTTTGATGATATGAATATGGTATTTCGAATCAGAATATTTCTTTTATTTACAGCGAATTGTAAAATAAGTATTGCAGTTTATCCAAGTAACAAAATGTCTTTCATTTAAACCATAAAACACAATATATATTAACGTTTAAAATTTCCATAAAGTTTTTGCAAATGAATGAATTTTAGGAAAACTTTTATGATAATATTTATTTAAGATTTTCATTTCTGAAATTTATCGTTCATAACATGCTTTTACGAAGTTCAAACTATCAGTTTAATGCATCTAGGATTCATAAAATTTGCAATCATGTTTTTTACTACACTATTCTGTCAGATATAGTGTCTTATCAATTTTCTTTTGAAATTTGCTTTTTAGGATTAAATTATTTGTACAATATACTTTTTCCTTACTAAGATTAAACTATATATTTTTTCTCTTTATTTTTATTCACATTATAAAGTTTGTCTTTCTGGTGATTTTATTTCTCATTTTGATCTTAAATGGTATAAAAATTACAGTTTGAATTGGTTCCTCCTATAAAGAAATGTTAAAGTCTTCTCTCTTAAGTTCTGTTAATTTGAATTTTATTTAATCCGGCATAAAAAAAGAGACTTTTGTTTTTGGTCGTTATTTGTAGATGTAGAAGTATGTATGTATCTCCACAATTTTATAGACAGACACTTATCGGATTTGAAAGTAACTCTTATTTTACCCTTCTCGTACACTAGGGAATGTTTTAAGCTATAAGGATTCATCGTATTTTGTATATATTTTTACAGGGACATTTCAAATATTCACTATATATGATTGTCTACTACGTTACAAATCTGAAAGATGAGTAGTAGATTGTTTTTGTAAATATGTGAGAAGTGGTAAACGAGAAATAGAGTTTGAATGCTAGAAATGATTTTGGGCATACTCTTGAGCGATGAGCACTTAGAATGCCTATTATATGACAGTGTAGGTCATTTTACATACGAGGGAAAAAGTTGAATGGTCGACGAGAATTTGGACAAAAACTTGGCAAGATTTTATTATATCGCTAAGGTAATGTTTGTTGACTTGTCGTTTAATAGAACTTTTCCAAAATAGTATTGTTAAGTTCTTTGATGTGGGCTAACACCTAATCCAAAAACATCTAATCTGAACATATGCCATTTTTGCATGTCACCAGTCTTTTCTTTATAAACATACTCGAATGACAACAAACTAGATGAAATTGAATGTGGTGTACAAAAAGTATATCTTGCGCCAAATCACTGTCTCTAAAATAGGTCAATTGATGTTCAATAAGAAAATAAATAAATTAGGCAATGTTAATAATATGATAGTTTTTTTCACAATTCCAAGCAAGTCGCTTATTAAAATCAGTCTCTTGAAGTTGCGTTGGTTTCGAACACTTCCCAACCTTGTTGAAAAGTGTTTATGACTGTCGTCTGGCCGTGCTCTAACTTGTGTAAATATTTTTGCTCTGAAATTTTTGTATGTTATTGTCGTTTACTACAGCATGTTCCCTATGGAAAATAAAGTGTGTAGCACTTATAGTTTTTTTTTTTTTTCAGGGACAGTCAATATATTCGGCTACATTACAGTCAATGCGAAATAATCGTTTCAAGTGCATTTTGATGGTGCAACGCCATTTGAAACAGGTTGAAATTGATATATAATTATTTATGAAGTGCATTAAAACATGCTTTTTGTAGAATATGGGGTGCAAAGCATTTATTATTCATTTACAGGGTTAGACAAAATTCTGTTACAAACGGTTCTACGGGAAAAGATCGTCTGCAGTGAAATTTAATAATGATGTTTCACAATTGCTAAAATAATGAAAATTATATGCATTACTGAGGTGCACTATAAATTACTCACTTAAAAGCATGGTGTGCATTGCGTCTATCGTTCATTTACAGGGAAACACAAAAGATATCGGTTACAGTATACGTGCGATAATTACAGTCTGTATTTTGTAAGTGCGTTTTCAACTTTGGTTTGCGTTTTTGAGTTTAATTAAACTTTTTCATTGTACGTGCTGTTTATAAATTAGGTTGAGGTTACAGGGTTACACTAGGGGATTCGTAAGTATTACTCACTATGGGAGTGACTTCCTTACGAGTTGATTTTAATTGTGTTACGGATTTTCTAACTGAACTATATTTAGTAGACTAATAGAAGTTTGTGGAATATAAAACTATTCATATACAGGGCTACGCAAAGAACAAGATACAATGTCGTTTAAGGTTGGTAATTGCTGGAAGTGAGTTTTAAGTTGCTTTATACGTTTTTTACCTGGATGAGTTTTTATTTGTTAGCTTAATATATGATGTGTACAAAGGTTTTTAGATAATATACAGGGCTGTACAAAAGATTTCGAGTACATCTCCATCGATTGGCGAAAGTTGCTAAATGTGAATTTTCTAATTGAACTAAATTTTATCATGGTATGTACTATATATACAAATCAATAGATCATATCAATAGGCTGCACAAATAATTCGACAATTTTTTTGACAATGGAATGTAATTTCGAAAACTGTATTTTTAAATGTGTTATATGTTTCCTAAACTGTTTACTACATATCTTCTTTCACCTTATTTAACGGTGAAGTTTCGTTACAATTTTTCGGATGTGTCAGAAAATGTTTCATAATCTATATTTGGCGCATGGTTTTTAGATTTTTCTTTTTCTTTCTTCAGTTTTTAATTTTTATCAAACCATTCATATAGATATCTCACGAAACCTATATTTATATAAAAGTTATTCACATAGTTTGTTGTGATCAGAAATGTGTGATTTTAAGAATTTTCTTTTAAATCATATAGTATTTTCTTCAGATTATTGTACATAAATACTTTTTCTTTAAATTTAAAAGCTTATGCCATCATCTGCATAGGTAGACAATTACATTAAATACTATAGAAAATCAATAAATTATCGTTAAATTTCTAGGAATATTCATTCATAATTTTAAGTCAAATGAGGGGGTATGGAATGACAGTGGAGTATGTCAAAAATTTTGAAAATCGAGATAATCATATTTTCACTGAACGTATATTAATTTCTGTCCAATGTGTCAGTCAAATAACTCATAGTTAGGAACTCGCTAGAGGGCAAAACAAGTTGGACCACTCATTGCTACGGAAATACAAGAAGTTTCACAAAACCCTTTATTTCTCAAATTACTAATTTTTTTACTTACTCCACTGTAATTCTAACTCCTTCAAATGTACTTACGATACAGATATTATTCGTCTAATGTTATTTGTGACAGAATTAGTCGAAGGTATTTTATTTTAATCTTTCAGTCGTGCGTTTGAAAAGTATCTGAATTTCAAAATATCGTAAAAGTATCCAAAATTTCATATGAATACGAACTGTAGTACAATCATGCTCGTAAATTTCTGATAATGACCGGGCACTTACGATTTTAGACGATTTCTGGGATACCTACAAAAATTCTTGGCGAATCGTCCTTGAATCTTGGGGATGTAAACAACACGTTTGACACTTTATATTTTGCCGTATACATAATAAATTGAATTTAAAAAGATATTTTCGATTACCCTGAAATATAAAATGTTAAAAATGGTTTGTCACTGTATTAAATGATTATGTGGGCCTTATACAAAGTTTGTATATATTTGTGTAAGAATAGCATGCACATTTGTGAAAATAAAAAGTTTCAATTAAAAAAAAATCCTTTTCGTTGTTTAGAGCATGTAGAATATTCCATCAAATTTAACGCCATTTTCTGAAAACTTAACAAATGCAGTAAAAACACACTAGCGCAATTAGAAAATGTATATAAGGAATATTTATGACATATGAGTATATATATGAAAATATTTTTAACTACTCATGCGCGAACGATGTAAATATTTTTTCACAATTTGGAAGTCCACAATGTAGACAAACATAAATAAAAAGTTCAATTGAATATCGCGAAAATTCATAATGCTATCGATGATATAGAGTGGCGAATTTCAGGTTGCTTTCTGAAAGTACTGAATGATAAGAGATTTTCTAGAATTTGGCTTTTGTCTTCTTTGTCCAAAAGTGTCTTTGTGAATTTTTATGAGATTCCACTGGTATTTCTATATAAGTTGTCTTATAGTTGATGACTAAATTATGAAAAAAAAATGTATTGATATCGTTGGCGCATGCGCTGTTCATATATTCTACACAAAAGTTTATATTTCATCAAATAAATAATATATTCATTTTCTAATTGCAGCATAATGGTTTTATTGCAGTTTATGAGTTTTCGAGAAGTAGCGTTAAGTTAGGTGGAAAACTCAGCATGTTATAAACAAAAAACATGCGGAACTTCTGTTGACTTTTTTACAGAAATTGCACTTTCACGAATAATCGTGTTATTTTTACACAAATGCATATTAACATTGTACAGGACCACATAGTCATTTGCTACACTGACAGATGATTTAGAGCGTTTTATGTTACATATTGTTTTCAAATATTTTTTATTCAAATTATTTTTGATTCCGTAATTGCCCTCTTGGCTATATATTCGGTGAAAATTAAAATTGTCAAGCACGTTCTTTACTACATTCCTGAAATTTAAGAAAGATTTCTGTGGAAATTAGATAAGACTTTAAAAATCGAATGTGTCCGGTCATTACACTTAATTAATGAGCATGAGCGTAAAACATATTACTTTTTCACATTATACGTAAATCAAATATTGATCTCTCTAAAAAATGTGTATTTACAGAAAAATAGATTATATCACATAATTCGGAGTTAACCTTTCTTCGGGCGCGCTTAATATTTTTGAACAACCGGTGACGTATATCATGCGGAGAACAGTTATGCTACTAGAAATTCCATATTTTCCCTAACAATAATAAGACACATGTTTGAAAAGAAAGTATGCATATCAGTAGTAAAAATTGAATGTTATTTTAGGTGCCATACGTAAAAACAATTCCGGAAAAATCACGTGTATCGTAAAATTTGAGACAGCGCGCCCGCTGGAAGGTTAATTCACACATTTCCGCATTTTTAATTAAGAAATATTTTCAAATATAAAAAGTCACAGAAAAAAATATTCATTTTAAAAGTAAACGCTTTTAAAGAAAAATCATTAAAATGTTTACAGCAGTGTTTATCAATTTATAAAATTTAGAATTAAATGGCGTTTCCTATCAATAAACAGCAACAAAATATATGAAACTTAAATTCAAAAGAAGGATATTTTCTAGAATTAATTTATTCAACATGAATAGTTTATAGTATATTTTGAAGCTTATTTTGTTAACAGCCTCTCTCCGATGCATCGTAAAAATAAAATTATCTTCCATGCACTTCTTTAAAAATGTTATATGCATTCGAAAATAAGCAAGAAATGAGAAAATTTCCGTAAACTCTACTTAACTCCAGTGTCAGGCGCATAACTGTCACCGGCGCACATACTATTTCATGCAAGAATGTGCAAAAAAGATATATCGTCAACCTAAAATAGAGAATTAAATTGTGTTATTTTTTTATTGTAAAGACATATTAAGATATTTTAACATTGTTTATTCTTTATTATCCATTTATAAAACTATATGCAGGTTTAGGCTTTTGTATGTAAATGATATTAATTTTCTTTTCAGACTAAATGATGAAAAGTATGCAATGGGAGTAAATACAAAGAATAAAATTACTTAAAATATAATGGTAGTTCTTAATAATGCAAAAAAGTCAAACCACAAGACACACTACTTTTAAATTTTGCATTAGAACTTAGGTGTTCTTGATTCCATAAAATCGACGTAAAATCGTAAATTGCAAAAGTCAAGAAAACGGAACAAAAATTTAACTAGTTTGAAAGTAAAAAAATGTGTTTGTGCTATGGTAATGGAGTTACTTTAATATTCGTCTTTCTCAAATATCCAAACTGTTTTAAATGGCACCATTCGTTACACATGTTAAAACGTAAAGGAAAATGTATACCTCTGATTGCTCGTATGAAATGTACTACAAAAATTAAATAACTTTGGTATCACAATGCTAATGCATATTTTAGTTACTATGACGGAAATGCGGTGAAAAATGAAACAGGCGAGAACTCTGTCGAATAAGAATCTTTTTTGACTGTGTTTGTTCTAATTAAATTTAATAATTATAAGATATATAAACACGTTTGCTAATATGCAAAATCATAGATTAGAAATTGCGCATTTTCTTATAATAAGAATTTCAGTATAATCAGAATGAATGTAAAGGAAGGCAGGTGAATGTTTTACCTCCAATATCATATTCTCACTAGTCTTATTAGTGTAAGTTTTTAACCTGTGTAACACATTTACAACTTTCAAAACAAATATGCGATTGGATTTTAAATATTAGTATATATTTTATGCTACGACCATAGAATCATCTAAACATAATAGAACAATTTGGAAGCTGATATTTAATGCTTACTAGCAACATATTAAAAATTCAAATTGTACACAAGAATTTTGGGTTACTTCAATTACTTAAATTTCGGTTACTTCATAGGTCATATATGTGTATGAAGCATATTGTACTGATATTATTTTACAAACTCTCATATCTCAAACTGTTTGACTAGGACTACATTAAGACGTTCAGAAGAGCAAGAATAGCTAATATTTTAATAGATATAAAGTTTAAATTACATGTTAAATAAAAATATCTCCTAACGATACTCTATACTGTGCGAATATTTCTTTCCAAATTTTACAGTATGTTGCCTTACAGCTCAAAGTTGTAGGAAAGACTGTGGAGAATGGACAAACATTTAAAAATATTTTAATACTTTTTTCTGTCCCATGAAAATATTGCACACAGCATTACTTGCCTGATACACGTTCCTAATAATACAATTTTTATGTGTTTCCAAATGAAATGCAGAGAAGACGAAGTTTGGAAATAAAGAATTTGTACGTTAAGCCTCCCCACATGACACTGGTTTGACCCACCCTATGAAAGTGTTCAACTTCCCATTGTATATCTTTATTTATTTATAAAATAAATAATTCTGTGCTTAAGTAAGCGAAATGGAAGCCACTTTAGGTGATATTAACCTACATTTAATTGCTAATGGAGATATTTAGCACCAAATTTAAGTCCCCATTATAAGTGAACGTTAGATAATTTAACGCAGGCTTATATTTTATATAGGTTTCTTCTTTATGGCTTGTTGATGAAAGTCGCGCGGTCCAATGAATATAAAAATTTGGTCTATCACGCATGTTGCTAACTCTTCATGCGAATAGTAACAAGGGAAGGAACTGGCCTTACACTGTTGAAATATACTGTTAGAACCATATTTTTGAGGTGCAATATGTTCTGATAACATCTCTTTTGATACAAACTGCAATGATTTTAAAAGTTTTGCTGTCTAACTATCGTTTAAAACCCTTTAAATATTTGTTAAAGCGAGCATTGTACATAATATGTATAGCCACTAATAACTCGAAAATAGAAACATCTTTCAATGATGATGATAAGATTTACAGAACATAAAAGTGGAAGATTTTAGATGATAGTTCTAGGGATTTAAAAAATAATAATTGTTTAATTGAAAATTTAAAGTTGGACGTTATAACAAAATAAAGATTCCTTCATATATTACTCTTACACCTAATGTAAGGCAGCTTAAATTTCGGTTACTTCCTAGGTCATATATGTATATTAAACATTTTCCGTTTGATAAAATGCAAACAGTTTCTCTCCATAAGTTTACAAACAATATTCACATGCTAAAGTTTTTTATTGTTTTAATGCGCTTGTCAATTAAATTGTTGTTGTACATTCACCGTACTACTTCAAAAATTTCTGTTATTACGTCTATAGGTGTTAACTGAAAGTTTCTTATTTACAAAGTATATATGCTATTTCTTTACGTAAATTAAAGCAAATTAAACATTTTAAAGTCCTCCATTCATAAATACATTGTAGTATATTTTAAAAAATAATGTGCTCCTTTATTTATCATAGTACTAAAAAAATTAGAAAGTTTATATTTTAATTTAAAATGAATCATCAAATTATATAAATTTCACTGTTAAATAGTTCCTTACTTTAATACTCTTATCATGAAAAAATGAAATTACAATACCTGTTTTTTTATATAAAAACGTAAATTTACTTTCATGTAGTACCTAATTTCACATTTTGCATGTGGTATCATAGTCTTTTTTCTCACCAATCACGTAAAGATGCTCTGACTCAAAATTTATTACAATACCTTTCCTGTCACATTTTATTTCTTAAAATATTTGGTGCAACTTGTCTTTTTCTTTTTCTTATGCCAACAAACACAATTAAAAAACTAACGGTAAAAGAATACAACGTTTTATTGAAATGAAGTATATCTGAAATCAGGACAAAGATGTCAATCGCACAAAATATATGTGAAGTTGAAAGTTTATATATTACATTTATGATAAAAGTTTGCGTAATAGGCAAAGTTTATGCATTTAAAACTCCTGAACTAAAGAGTACTTGCACATGTGTTGCCACCTAAACACACATGATATATTATATCTTAAATGATCTTTCTTGACATTATATTTCAATCATACATAGTTAATGTTATATTATATAAAGTGGCATCTTACTATTTAAACTTTAAACGGTTGTATTATACACCCTTACCCAAAATTATAAGGAGACTAAAACATGTAACGAACCATAAGCTTTATACAGTTCTATGTGTTAATAACCATAAATAATATGGTATAATGAAATGTGTTGCTCATTTATATTAAACAAATTACAACTTTAAAATAAATATATGGAATAAGAATTTTTTTTTTAATTTTTAAAGGTAATAATTCTATATTCATTATTCATTAAATTCTTTATATGTTCAAATAGATCCAATTATTAATATGAATTGCAGCCACCTTTTTATTTTTGAGACATTGAGCCACACATTTTTACAGGTGTGGAACAAGTTTTGATAATTATAACGTGTGTCCAAGGATTGTAAACATTTCCCTCAATATCTATAATGCATGAATATCTTGTCATTTACATAAAAATATTCCACATTACACTCCATTCATTTCTTTATAATGTTCATATCGTGAAATATGTGCTATTGTCGTCATTGAGACAATTTTACGTAGCTTTTGAGGTATGGTACGATGCATTATGTTGTTAGAAACTGAGTTCTTCCCGTATTAAAGTAACTATACGCCAAAATATGTGTCTACACGGGTGTACAATTTTAAATTTTCCTTCTTAGAAAGAATAAGTAGAATCGTCTTACCTTAAACTAAAACTGCACCCCAAACCATGACTGTACCTCTTTTATTTAGACGGCTCCATGCTACGTTTCTATTATTTACACATCGTACCAACGTACCATCATCATGTTAACGTATAACTCCAGGAAGATTAAAAAAATTCCATCTTTATGTGTCTAAATTATACCTTAATATTGGTAGGATTTGTGGAGGAATAGTAACGTTGCATGTAGCCGTCAAAACAAAGGAGGATCAGTCATGGTTTTAAGCGATGTGTGTGATGATGTATGAGGTTAGAATATTTCTGTTTTTTTTTCTAAAATAATTAACTCAAACGAGTACATATGCATTTTAGAGACACACATTTTAATATATGGTTTCTTTTAGGAGGTAAAACATTAATTTTCTATTATATTGTCCCAAACTTCAAAAACTATGAAAAAGTTGTTCAATGATATCAATATCCCATTACTTTATTGGACACACCGGCAGAACGATAAAATATTATATAAAAAGAATGGAGTGTAATGGCGCACTTTTTTTACGCAAATGGCAAACAATATTCATGCATTACAGATATTCAGGAAGCTATTTACAATTTCTGGTCAGTTATACATACATCATATTTATCAAAATTTGTTCTACGCATGTAGAGTCGCATTCCTGAGTGTCTCCAGAATAAAGGTGGTTACATTTCCTATTAAAATTGTGTGTATTCGAACTAAATGCAGTATCCTTAAACAATTATTGCCATTGAAATATTGTAAATATTTTTTCCTATTTCATGTATTTTTTATTATATTATTATTTTTAATATAAATGAGCATGACAGTTTTCTTCAGATTATAAATACCTAGGATATACAGGTTGTTTCTAATTACTTAAAACAGTATAAAATTTAGAATTCTTAACATTTTACTGTCCTTATAAATTTGGACAAGATTATATTACGGTATTTTAAATTGTAAGGATTATTTTTATTTGGTGTTTTGCATTCAAGGAACTACAAAATTACATTTTATTAAATGGTTAATATGAATTTACTTTAATGTATCATTTACATATAAGCAGATGGGTATAAGTTCATAAAATATGTCATATTATATAATAAAATAATCTCAACAATTACTTGAATAATCAAAAATTCATAAAACACCTTTAGGGAATTTTTATAATTGTCTTTTACTTTCGTTTAGAAAATAGTGAAAAAACATTTAATTAGAAAACATGTTCTTTCTTTAGTAGTTACAGTTAATTAAAGCCTTGAGCATATTGTCTTTAATAACTTTTCTGTATTGATTACAGGCTTTAATCATGATGTTCTACAGAAAACGTTATGTCTATATATTAATATTTTAAGTTTTCAAGATAAAACTATAATTAAAAGATACACAATTTTAAATTAAACCGTTAGGTAATGTTATACAAATATATTATACCCTGGTTTCTAATAAAATTAAAATATTTCTATACGATTTTGTCGGAAGATGTGAAAATAATATACCATTTATTTTGCCGAGGATGGAAAAAAGTAACAATATTCAGTTAAAAAAAATAACTTTTTTGTCACAAACTTGCAGAAAAAGTGCTAAAACATTATAAAAATTGAAGAATAGCGAAATTTAAAGACTTGTATTCAAAATTTACCGTTACAAATAGTTTTAACTTGGACGTGACAAATATTAAACATGCATTTTTGCTTTTTAAAGCATCTTTACAAATACCTGCTAATGATGAACCAGTAGGACATTCAACACATTTGTAATTAAACAATAACATAAAACATATCATTCTAAAAATGTAAATTACATTTTCAGATGATTTTAAATATTTTATTAAATATTAAATTTTGCCTTGCGTATGTTATAGTTTTGTTTCGGGTGCAACCACTGCGGTACACATATGTCAACAATAGATTGGAAGAGCTGCTTGTCATTGGATATAATTTTTAATTGGTACAAAATATTATAAAGAAGATTTATGTGCTTTATTAAAAATATATATATAATTTCCTGTATTTTTAGCTTATGATGTTTGGAGAGGCCATTTTCATAAATATACATTTTTTTTATTTCCATTCACTCCATGATTTTCATGCCAAACATATATATTCTCAAAGATCTTTATCAGGTGGTCTAACTTAATTCTGAGCTTAGAGTTTGATTACTTTAGCAATCAAAATATTTTGTTTCTTTGACGATAAAGAATCTACCACAAAATCACCTATTACATGATAAGTGTCACCTGTCTCACATTCTTCTTCAAATTTTACCAGATTTATATTCTAGACTTTACATTTAAACACGTCATTGCTGCTTCAGATTTCTACTTTAATTGATAATGTATAGTGCATGGTTTGAATATTTGGAACAGGGTTTATTTTATTCCAAACATCATCACTAATTTTAATAATAGAATCTTGCTTTTTACTTTCAGGAATATATAAAACATTAATGTTTTAGAATTGCCTTAGCATATTTAGCGAAATTAGAATCTGTTTTCACTACATGCCAGATTTCTGAGAACAGAAATTAAAACAAACTTTTACGGTGTGGCCCCTATTTAATATATAACTCTTATTCTATGTAGTTTGAAATTTAAAAGACCATGTTGCATGGAATTCGAATCGTAAATTTGTTAAAAATAAAATATTGTACCTATTTTTAAACTGATGAGCACAACCAACATAAATCATACTAATTTTTCTACAGCAACACTTCCCTTTAAGGTGTTAAAAGAGGGTATTCATTTATAACCAGGCTGCTTTTTTCTCGTGATTAAAATTATCTGAAATAACTGTATATGAATAACGTTATTTGTAGACAAAGAAACTAAAGCTGAACGCCTATGAATGTGACCATTGGGCAGCTTCGATTTCAAACAGACATACAAATAACTAATTCTCTACAAGATCAATTCACAAGACTATTTCCCCATCATAAAATTTATCTTTCATTGTCTGGAAATGCTTATATTGCACTTCTTGAATGTGGCAATGAGGCTATGAACACATTATGGGAGATGTGACTATTAATTTTGAATGCCACGCCCGCAACAATTCACATTTATAAAATTCCAAACCCACAATGTAATTTAAAGATACATATAATTTTTTCCCGTGCAAGTGAAAACATCTTACTAAACTATTTTTAAATCAAAATTATAATTACATAAATCGTTTAACTGTTCTCAATTGGGAAATATTAATTTTACTTTTCTTTTGCGGGTGTGACAAAAATTAATAAAAACTAAATACACTTATATGTTCTAATGAAAATCCGTAATATATTCTTAACCCCTTCGCAACGAGTGTGTTTTACAGAATTTTTAATATTATTTTTTGTGCTTTTATAACACACTTTTTTGCCTAATTTAATCGCAGAATTGCCTCGATTAAATAAGGCAAATTTTTCAATTAAAAATTACTGGTAGGAATAATCAAGGATTATGTGCACATTATGCGTCACGTATACGTGACGCTCGTCGTGAAAAAGTTAATAAGTGAGATTATTTTTATAGATATTTACAGATCCATTTAAAAGTTGATATTTATAATGTTAAATTTGTAGCTGTACTAAAACTTCAAATTTAATATACTTGTGAGGTATATTTTATCCCGCACATATCAAAAATGTAAGTTTTAACAAATACATTTCTTTACTTTTTTTCAAGATGTTAAAATCTTACGAGTTTTTAATAATTATTTCAGATTTTTGGATTGAATAATTTTTTTTTTCACTAAACGTCAACTTTTCTGTAGATTGGGAATACTACATGTTAGCAGTTTGAGCCAACTTACAGCATATCGCATATGATCATCGCATATGCCATATCGCAATATACATCGCGTTTATATGCTCCATCTCAAACTATTTTCTAAATATTTTGCAAAATCATTCAGTGGAAATATAGTTCAAGCAAACGACCTTTCAGATGATTATTTTTCATCCGACTGGAAATATTATTATGTGAACACATCAGAAATTGTTATCTGTAAAACTCAATTAATTTGTTATACAAGAATTCTCTACTGAAACGCAAATTTTAATTAATAATTCAAAAAAAAAATAAAAATCGACTTTTTTAAAAAAGGTCATATACATATTTCAACATTATTGCTGATATGAGATAGAGAATGTTAGAAAAGACAGATTTCTTTGTACTAGGAATATGATGAAATGCATATTTTAAAAATTAGTACGTAGATCAATATGATCGTATATGCATACGTGTTTTTTTCTTAGAGTAGTTTTGTGTAAATGTGTAATATTGTGCGTAATAGAGTCATCGTAAGCGTCTAATGTATTTTATGTAATATATATCTCTATATATATACGCACTGAAATTAAAACTAATCTCATCATAAAAAATCTTAGCTTGTTCACCAAACTTCAATTATATTAGTACGAGACAATAAGAGAAAAACGGTATTTATTATCAAAGAAAACAGAGATAAATTGAACTTAATTTTTTTAATGAGTGTAAAATAACAAAAATAAATTATAATGTTTTGTGTTACCTTTTGAGAAATCTTACTTTAAAGTAATTTCTAAAATAAACTTTAAAATGTGCTATTCTATATGAATTTAAAGCTGCATTATTTTTGTCTGACTATTTCAGTTTATAAGATTATCAGACTCTCTAGCTGACTGGAAAAAATTTAGTGAAAGAATGCGAAAGGTTGAAATTGAATTCTTCTCAATTGTAGCCAGCGGCAATCGAGAATGAAGAAGCGAAACTTTTTGGAAATTTTTTATTTAAAATATCACGCGAAAAATACTTCAACTTCAAGAATAAGTACATAATAATAGTATTTGTCTTTTGAAGAAAACAAATCTACATATCACACGAATTGTGGAAACACACGATAAAGCAATTTAATTTTATAGTATTATAAAATTTTGATTATTTAAAAAGATCTTATTGTATTATTATTGATAGAGTAGAGAATATTTTCATTTATTGGAAAAACATTATTATGAAAAATTAAAGGTTATTTATGGATGTATATACTCTCTTTAAATGTCTATATACTGAGTTGACTCAGAATTTCGGAAGATTCCTCAACTTAGATACATATTAAATTTTTGTTGAATTTTGATTATGGATTATTGTTTAATAGTGACAAAATGCTCTGCATTCATTGCCATTACAGAAAAAAGTTGTTCTATGTATCGTATGTAATAAAAGAATATTGCATGTTTTAAGCGTTGTAGGTATCTTGAATGTTGTAAGTGTTGTAAGTGTTGTAAGTTGTTGAATGTAAATCGGTATGCTGTACGAAATGAATGAATATATTTAGTTATATGTTAATATTTAAGGTATATGCGTGTAAGTATGGAGGTAATCAGTGTTGGACAAACTTACTAAAAAATGAACTAATTCAAACTCAAATTCAACTTCTCAAAAATGAGTCAAAATCAAGCTCAAATTCAAAATTCATAGAACGAGTTCGCTCAAATTCAAACTCATTTTTAAAAAAGATCAAAACTCAATGAAGACGATTCCAATACAAAAAGTAAAATTAATAGAATATTGTTGGAAATTGTCCGTCAAACGTGACAAATGAGAAGCGTTCGTACAATAACCAGTTTCAGTGAAATGAATTATATCGTCTGTTATTATGTTATGATTAATTTCCGTAATAAAATAAGTACATTTTTTAAGTTCGCAACATTTTATGTTTTGTTGAAATTTACTGAAAATTCCAATGGGAAACTTAAACCTACCTTTAAAAATTTCAGAACTTGAAATCCATATTTAGACTCTTTTCCATTTATTTCTCCGTAAACATCTATGCAAAAAACCTGTTGGTAGATTATATGATTGCTATAATTAAACAATTTTGGTATACAAATTCGGTTTATAAATTCAGTAATACGGAAATAATATGACTCCATCTTCCATGGCAATCTAAAATCATTACGTATCATGGGAGAAAACTTAGCTGCGCCGAGTGGCGCCTGTCGGGCTCGTCAACCGCCGTACCCAAGTCCTGAGGGACTTTTAACGTACTAGAAAAGGAGGGTCCTCCTGTAAGCGCTACGGCGTTGGGAGCGCCGCCACCTGCTGACCACTTCCATTCTCCCAAATGAATGACGACAAAAGTCGCTGCGACATTCGGTGGAACCCACACTTAGAGGACAACACCACAGAACACTTGGGGGAGACGCTGGAGTCCTCCGACAGCGTCGTAGCCGGAACACAAAATAGGGATCAGGGTCTTTGGCCGTATGTCGATCTTCCACAACGACTCTTGCTATGCAACAGCTTCCGAACATCGATTCCTATTGAGGGAGGAAACAATTAACCTCATCGGCTGCGGCGAGGAGAAGGAGCCTCTTGCCAGGCCTGGACCTCGAGGAAAGGGATCCCCGAAAGTATAAACACGTCCTGGCTTAGGTTGTCTCTGCGTGGCCCCCTGAAGCTTTCCCTCCGACGAACTCCTACAGCAGAATGCAGGCGTGACTGGTCGATTCTGGGGATCAGAGGATCATTCGGAAACACATATAAGACATAAACACAACAAATGTTAAGGCAACAACAGAAAGTTAGGTTAGGCACCACTATCGGACCCTGGAGGACATGGAAAGCTTCTCCAAAAGCACCAAAGAGACGGTCCCGATGGAGTTTAGTAGCTTAAAAGATTTTTCTAAGATTCCTGCTAATCCAATCATAAGGCGCAGAAATCTATGATTACGCAAAGACGTGCTGGATTGATTTTCGACCCGGGGTTCGAGTTTTGGCTTGTTCACCGCTGAGTTAGTCAGCGAGGCACCAGTCTGGTTCCTCGTAATTGAACAGGACAGGGAAAGAACCTACACCCTCCCAAGGTGGTAATGTGGTCCACGGTGACCTGAGTGGCCCCGAGGACACCTACCACACTTGGTACGAACGGGCAATCCCATTTCTGCCCGACCATTGAGGTCGACACACCACTACTCCAACTGCAGAGGGTGACGTGGTGGATGCGGACCATGCAACCTGGCCACATGGCCTCATGCCGGTATCTGCGCTTTGTCGCCTGCCAGTACCAAGGGTTTCTTAACGCTGCCTCACGCACTAACTAGGCGCCACAACAGAGCCACCACGCACATTGCTCTTCGGAGTCCGATCTCGCCTCAGTCATCGCCCCGGATAAATAGCGGAAAACGGCTCTATCCGCGTTCGCTAGTCGTTGCTCAGCGTCACCACCACGACACGTGGCGAGGGTCCCATTCAAGCAACTGATATTGGTGAACGGGTGTACGGGGCCTTCCACCACCTAGGGAGGTGGCTCCCAACATTGGCCGACTCCTCACGCCTCAGAAAACATGCGTTTATAAGGGGGAGGCTCAGATTCAATGGCCCGCGTCACCGAACCTTTGCACCACCTCCGGCCTTTTTGGACGCCAATCTACCACCGGCGCACCACGTTGAGGTGGCGATTCGTCCATTTTCCTGCCCCGTCGTTTCGAAGAACATCTCGCAGTGCCGGGTTTCCGGTCATCTTCACACTTAAGGGGCTGAGTCGGAGTTATTTAGCGTAGAATATCTCGCAATTCCGAGCTGCCAGTCATCTTCCCCACTTAAGGGATCACCCGGAGGGGCCCTCGGTGCCTATCATGGTATATAACTGAATTAACTAGCCGCCGCTGGTGACCAGTTTGGTCTCTCTTAAATGTTTTCTAAGCATTGCAATATGCTGTTTTTATTCATAATATAATTTACTTGCTTAATTCTTCGCCAAATCGGAAGATTCTAACAGAAATCAAGAAATCATTGCGATCATGTTAGCATTTTGTATATTTTTATTGTTATCCATTTCATATTTCTTGACAAAAACCGTCTAACTCACTTATGCGTTTATACTTCATGTCAGTTGGCTTATCAGTTTGCTATCAGTATCCGCTAACGCAGAGATTTTTGATCCTATTATTAAATAAATCACGCTGATGCAATGAGAATTTTCGTTCAGGATTTATACTGAACCCGGTTATATTTTTTCCGCTATGTTTGTCAAAATGAGCATGCCTTTCCCGTATTACGTATACCACGCTTACAGGAGCGATTTTTTGCCGCCATGTTTGTCGAAATGGTCATGCTTTTTGCCACGCTTGCAGGAATGATTTCCTTTTTCGACAACAGATAACGCTGCAAAATTCATCATGGATATTTTGATTTGAGAATGATTACCTTCATGGTTTAATATTTTTATGATTTACGGTGAACGAATCTCTTGTATTTGTTTACTTTAATCGATTGAGGTATTGGGCAGTCAACCTAATTTCAACGGAAGTTATCTCAGAATATATACTTATTTGAATGTAACTCATCACTCAAACAAACAATTTTTTTGAACGATCTTTCTAAAAATGTAACTTTTAGGCAATTTTATTTGAAAAAATAATTTTGAATAAAAATGTCTGCCTGGCAGAAGTGGTCAGCCCGTATTTTTTTCCCTCAGTCACATGACTTGCGATTTTATTGAATTAATTACGTATGATAGAAATTAATAGAATGAATAAAAGTTTTATTAATATCTTTATAAGTCTTCATTCGAGTTTCATAAAATTTGAAATCGACAAAATTCTGCAATTCTGTATATATATTAAATTTTAAACCATTCGGTTGGATAGTTGTTGCTCTGTTATATGAGGACGGATTATGAAACACTTTCTAAGGCTAACAGGATATTATGTAGAAATTATTTTCTTTTTCTAGAATGACATGACATATCTAAAAAAGAAACTTAAAATAACACATAACTCAGTAAAATCCATATCCGGTAATATGTGCGAAGTCTTTCGTGTAGCCCTGTATGCGATCTACATATTTTATACACTACCTATAGTCATAATTAGATGAGTTTACAAATGAATACCACAGCGGAAAACGCAGATCCAGAAATTATCCAACTTAATCAGTCCTTTAACTGAATTATTTTGTGTGTCTCTGTAAATGAACGATAAATGCTATGCACCCGACTACAGAAAACATTCAATACAGTTCAGTGATTTCGTTACGTTTGAATCATCATAACATCAGTAAAATGCACCGATAAAGATTTATCCGTATAGATCATAATCTAATTGAAACCTTTCGTGCGTCTGTGTGAATGCTACATATTCTAAACTCCTGAGAAAGCATGTTGTAGCTCATCGCAATGATTTATATCAACATCATTATATTTGAAATATCGTAATATCAGTAAAATGATAAAAGCATAAAAACTTCATAAAAGCACCATAAAATAAGGAATGCGCCTAATTTGCGCATTCCTTATTTTATAATGTTTTTAAGAATTTTTTATGCTTTTACTGTTATCACACCAGTTTTTCAATACTTTATCATCAACAAAATTCACCGCAAACTATTTTTCCGTATAGATCATAATGTAATTGAAACCTTTCGTGCGTTCTTGTGAATGCTACTTGTTCTATACTCCTGAGAAAGCATGTTGTAGTCCATCTCAATGATGTATATCAATATCATTATGTTTGAAATATCGTAACATCAATAAAATGCACCGCAAAGTATTTCTCCCCATGTACCGTGATGTAAAGGAAATATTTTCTACGTCCATGTAAAAGAACTATAAATGCTACACACTTCATTTTCAATACCAGCCATTCTATAGTAAACTTGAATAACATATAAACATTTCATTCAATCCGGGTATATTTACGAGAGTTACAACACGGAAAGACAGACGGCAGACAAACAAACCAAATTCATAAACTTTTTCCAACAAAAGCGAAAAGATATTTTGCGTGATTTTATGATTTTACCTAGCGATGTCAAAATGTGGTTTTGTAACAAAACTTAAACTGCTTAGGTGTAATTGAAATAATGTAATTAATATCTGTCAATTAATATTAACTTTTTAAATACGTGAGTAGTTTTTAATGTCTTTATTCTTATGGTAATTTTCTCTTCAAAACTACCAATAAGATCATTACAGTATATCTTTATATATTTTTTTAATTCAAGGGTGTTGATCAGTAAGAAATCAAATTCCCTCCGCTAATTTTAAACTTATTGACGTTGAATGCATTCTATACAAAAGAGGAACGGTAACAAATGTACTGAAGAGGGGAGACATAGGGATTCATGTGTCAAAATACAGATAAGAATTGAAATAAATTTGACTTTAAAATAATTAATTTATGAATTACTATTTAGTATATTAAATTACATTATATTATTATCATGACCGTATAGTGCAAGAGTTTAGTAAATACTAGAATGCAATTAACATAATTTTAAATAATAAAGACAGAAAGAAAAGTTAGCTATAAATTAACTAAATCATTTATCGGTTTTATCACAATAGAAATCATAAACACTGAAACATTACCTCAATTTAATTATATATATAAAATACACAAACATACTTAATTCAGAAATTGTTGGAGTAATTGATATTTCTATACTAATAAAAGAAAGTTTCGCTCTGTGTGTGTGTGTGTGTGTGTGTATGTCTGTTGGCGATGGCTAGGAAAATTTAGCGCACCTAGAAGTCTGTAAATTTAGATTTAGGTAGTCCAAACCCTCTCCTGGTGCACCTGAGCGTCAGAATTTTAATATTTTAATTACTTTCTGAAATATTAATTAAAATGCACAAAGAACTCTCATTAAAAATACGCTTTTATTCTCTTGGGTTGGTTGGTTCACTGGTTGGTTGCATCGATTCTTCACAGAAGTAATTAAATAAACCAGAGTAGCGATGCATAAATAAGCATTTCCAACTAAATAGTGTCAATATGGATTTAAGTTATGAGCGTAGAGGAGCCATGCGATTGTCGCGCCATCTGTACACGACAAATTACACATGCGTCCCACTGATTGAAATATTTTCCAGGCACATTTTTCTTCATAACAATTAGTCGTTTTTTTTTTTTTTTTTTTTTTTTTTTACATGGCATTTATTATTATGATGGAGATTCTTAATACAGAAAATTTATTTAACAGATTCTTTTTTATATTTGCGGGAATGAAAAGGGGCAAGGGTCTCATTACATTTAAGCTTCAAGGTGTATTTCTAGAAAGCAGTTACCAGAATTTCCGAATAATAGTGTAAGCCAAATTCCAAATTAAGTTCCTAGCTTAACCAAATGAATCAATCATTAAAGATTTATTGTGATCCTCCTAATTAGTTATTTGCTGAAGGCCACTTGAACAACCCCCGCCCCCCTCCCGGCCCGTCCTTCAAGATTTTTCTCTAACTCTGCTCCGTTTCCATATCTCAGGAACTATCTTTCCGATTTCAACGCAAGTGATTTCAAACATTATAATTAATTTAAAAGTCACCCTTTATAACATTAAACTAAATTTATGAGTAGCGGTTACCACTATTTACGAATAACAGTTTAAGCCAAATTTGTAATTAAATTCAAAGCTTAAGGAAACGAACGAATTTTGAAAGATGCATAGTGGTCCTCCTAATTAGTCATTTGCTGAAGGGCACTTGAACATCCCCTCCCCCCCGGGACCTCCTTCAAGGGTTTTTCTCTAACTATGCTGCGTTTCCATATCTCAGCAACTATCTTTCCGATTTCAACGCAAGTGATTCCAAACATTATAATTAACTTAATAGTCACTCTTTATAACATTAAACTAAATTTATGAGTAGCGGTTACCACTATTTCCGACTACTTGGGTAAGCCAAATTTGTAATTAAGTCCCTAGCTTAAGCAAACGAACGAATTTCGAAAGATGCGTAGTGCTCCTCTTAATTAGTCATTTGCTGAAGGGTACTTGAATAACCCTCCCTCCCCCGGCCCCTCCTTCAAGGTTTTTCTCTAACTATGCCCCGTTTCTATGTATCAGCAACTATCTTTCCGATTTCAACGCAAGTGATTCCAAACATTATATTTAATTTAATAGTCACCCTTTATAACATTCAATTAAATTTATGAGTAGCGGTTACCACTATTTACAAATATGAGTTTAAACCAATTTTGTAATTAAGTTCCTATCTTAACAAAACGAACGAATTTTTATTCATGCATAGTGGGCCTCCTAATTAGTCATTTTCTGAAGGACACTCGAACATCCCCTCCCCTCGGCATCTCACTCAAGGTTATTTTCTCTAACTGTGCCTTATTGGAATAACTGGGCTAATAATGTTCCAATCTTCTCGAAACCAGCTCAATTTTGTAGTGCGCCTACTATACAGTAACGTAGGCAGCGGGGACCTGTCTCAGAAGTTCGTTCGGAAAGAGGTTTGTTTGGAACAGAATGCTCCCCTGGCGGTGGTAGGGGGAAATAAAAGATTTTCTAGAGCGTACGAGCATGCCGGGTATACGGTTCCGAAGCCATCGTAGACCGTGGCCAGAGTTCCGTTTTTTAAGAGATTTAAGTTTATGACAAGGGCTCGGGCAACGCCGGGCGGGTCAGCTAGTATTAAAATAAAACAGACAAATTAAAAGATAATAGTGAAAATATATTAATTAAAACACATAAATAATGAAAATGTAATGAATGATCTAGATTATTTAAATATGTTTACCAAATGGTAGTAGTTGAAATATCACTTAAAATTAAATATCTTCTTGAATCAATAGCCGTGTTAGGTATGAGATCTACACGTGAATCAGAAAATCTCATGTTTTCATATTTTATTTTTTATCTGAATCCCTCTGAAATTCTGATTGACTTTTTATCATTCTTTTAGTATCATTTTTCAAGGAATGATTTCTATTTTATTTGATTTTGATTAATTGATTGCATATAACTTTCACAAGTACCAGATGATCACTTTAGAAGCTCTCACTAAATGTGTCGCACGCACTGTGACACTGCACACTGTTAAAAATTTTCACAAAAACTGGAACACTGATGCAAACTATTGAAAACGGTAGAATCATTTACTTATGGATTGACCAAAAGTCTGCATCCTGAAAGAAATCCTCACGTCGATACAACACTAGAATGTGAAGGGTGTCATACAATATGACTTCAAAGGAGAATGTATTACTCTGGTTCACAGACCATATTGAGGAACACTTAGGCGCGCCACACACCAGAGATACATGCGACACAAAAGCTTGAAAAAGGAGACAAAAATTCTGATTCAAAATGTTTCTTATTTGTTAACAATGTGAAATTGTCTCCCGACTCTCACTTTTTTGTAGCATGCGTCACTGGTGTGTGGCGCGCCTAAGATTATTTACTTAGATTAAGAACAAAATCTTTAAATGATATCTTCATCAAACTTCTTTATTAACGCAAACACTTTGAGCCAGCCAACACAACAGAAAATAATTTTCAACACCTCTGAGCGGAGCATCAACACATTTTTGCTTCCCGCTCGAGTGAAAAACGCGGTTAACGGTAGGAACTGTTGCCAATTTTCGCACGGGTAAAAAACTGGTTTTTCATTAGTCGTTCGGTGACTCAAGAGTTGCAGAAGAAGCAAGGGAATTTCAGTCGAAACGGAGACTTTTGTACTTAGAGCGCTTGTACTATTAGTGGATTGCGGTCACGGCAGTGTTGTTGGTTATTTTAATCGGTGATTCTCGTCGCTTGTTGAGTCAATGTAGAGAGTTCTTCTCTACACGCTTAAAACTGTGCCTCTGATTTAAGAGGTACATTCTGAATTTTTGTGCCTCTGAATATTAAGAGGCACGTGGTGCCTTTGAAATTAAAAGGTACATAGTGCCTTTGAGATTCAGAGGCACAGCGTAAGTGCCTTTGAAATTAAGAGACACAGTGTGCCGCTGAATTTATATATTCAAGTGCCTCTTATTTAAAAATACATTCTGTACCTCTTATAATGGTGGCACATGTATGTGCCACCATTATAAGAGGCACATAATGTAATTTAATTATATTTTATATTATATTTACATCTTTATAGTAAATTCTGTCTACTGAAGAATGATTTTCCAGCATGACATATCCAAAGACATATATTAAATTTTGTGTAAGGCAGAATACTATGTATAATAGAAAATTTTCTCACTCCCAATTTATTGAAATAAATTTGAAATAAATATTAAAATGTGTGTACATGTGACCTAAGTCAGTTCTGTTGTTCAATAAAGAACCTTGTCAACATATCAATTTATTTTATACATATAAAAAAATAAAAATGCATAAAAGCTTTATTAAAAAGAATTAAGACAAACGTTAAAAATAATCAGTGTAAAATAATCATAATATTGATCTTGTGATAATGACAACAATTAATTTCAAAAAGTAACTCTTATCATAAATATTTCATTACTGGTATCCTATATATTAAATTTATTTGAAAATAACTAATTTGTTTCATTAGTATATATTTTCATTATATTGAATTCCGATTCTAAATAAAATACGATTATAAAAACAATATCTATTACTTTTTGTAGGATGTCCATTGCTGAAATTTATTTGTGTTTTGATTTATTTTTGTTATTGCAGTTAAATTTCGATTGCAATGAGAAATGTAGCTGAGATTGGTTAAATATCGTTGACAGATTAATATCAGTGTTGAATTCAGACATTTTTCTCCGGGAGGGATTTTTGCGGGGGGGGGGGGGGGTTGCACTTTGTCCATTAAAAATAATAAAATCTCACACTTTTCGATCATTGTCCTGGAGAGGGAATGCCCTCCCCCACCGGCCACCCCCTGAATTCAACACTGATTAATATAATACAAAAGAAACTGGACTTTAATAGCTATAACTATTAATAAAAAATTAAATTTCTCAAGGTAATGATACATTTAACCGCGATATATACATATGTTTGTAACATAAAACATTTATTTTAGAGTGTCAATTTTTATACTACCCATTCAAAGAAAATAATCAAGTACTAAACTAAATATACTTACTTATTGCAGGCTTTTCTATAACTCTCTATATTCATTATGATCCGCCGGTGGATGATTGCAATAATGACACCATCCATTGTGCATAATTTTATGTTTCCTAACATAAATTCATTGCATTTTCCACAGGAACATTTACCTCTGCGGCGTCGTTTTAAATCGTAGGGAAACATAACTCCTATAATCAGCGATTAATATTGTTGTAATCCGGAACGACAATAATAACACGAGCGCAATTAAAAAACGAAAGCACAAAACCTCTTGAGTAAAAATAATCGTCTTGCGAAAAGGATATATATATAAACTCTGTTTGTGTCGTCAGGTGCCGCTATTCGAATAATCTACAAGACGCCATTTCTTCTCGTCAAATGTCCATTCATCCTCCAGTCCCCTATCCCTCATTGAAAGTAAATATTCCGCTGAATGCAACATGGGTTAAACATTTGTACGCATGCGCGCTTCCCCACTGTACCGCTGAATAAATTACCGATTTTTTTAGAAGGCACACATTTAACGCCGTGCCTCTGATAGATTTCGTTCTGTCATCCGTGCCTCTGATAGGTTTTGAGACCTTCATTTGTGCCTTTCATTTCTTTGTGCCTTTGACATTTATCAGCTAATCAGAGGCACTTTGTCTGTGTGCCTCTCATATGCGCTGGTGCCTTATATATCGGAGGCACAGTTTTGAGAGTGTACGTCCTCCCCCCCCCCCCCGATCAGAAAAATACTGAAAGACAGATAAAATTGTGATAGTTCACAGCACTAAAATGTCCAGCAAGTGTTCACAAATGTAGAATGTTCTTCATAAAAATATCTTTTAGATTGTAGAAAACCATTTGCGCAAATGTAAAGTTGAAAAATAGTAAAGTATATACAAAAAAGTAAAGAAAAGAAAAGAAAAATATATATACATACTATTTTTAATAGTAAAGTTATGTCCAGCAAAAGAATTTTGAACCAATTTGAATTTCCATTGAGTATCATAACAGTGTTACAAACTCACAATCTTACCGAAATTGAAATTATATAATTTTTATTTTAGACTATCCACTAGAATAATTTACCTAATAAGTTTAGTTACAAATCTTAGACGTAAAAGAAATATACTTTTTAATGAGATTTCATCAGTAGAGACTCTTTTTTGCTTGCATTTTATTATTTTGTGTGTGTCGACATTTTTCAACTCAAGATTTTCATAAAAGTTTTTCTTTTTAAAACTTAGAATTAACATTGCTATTGGCAACAAAACATATCTGCTAAAAAATTCAATTTTTTTTTTAATTGCAAAGTTTATAATAATAATATTTTTTATTATTTTTATTCTCAAATCAACTAAAAAGTTAATCACTGTCCTAACAAAACAGACCAGCCTACTTAAGTAAGGCAAGAATAAAGACAAAATGGTACCTGAATGTCTAATATACACAGAATAATAGAATGCAAAGGAGTAATAGAAGTATTTGTAAAGCAAAAAAGAAATTGATGAAAAGTGGATGGAGAAAAATTTTAAATTTTGAAACAGACAGACACTTTTGGCAATAAACAACATGTAGAATTTTGACTAAATTAAAAATCAGAATTCGATTTTTGAATACAATATTCAATATTGGGTTTGAGAGTCTTCTGTAAAAATAATTTACTGATGTGCAGTTCCTTCTCTAGTAGTTTCTGGCCAACCATCTCAGGAATTAAGAAGTGATCTTTTTAGAAAATTTTGACTATATCCTATGGACCATCATATTTCCCAGTAAAAAAACCAGAGTGATTGAGATTTTCAATGAAAACTTTGCCAACCAATTTCAAAATTGGTATTTTTCAACCTTTAGTATTTGTATGATATACTGCAAAATACTTATCCTCATTAAATGGAATTTGATCTTTCATCTCTTCTGATATATTTTTAACAATTTGTTGGTAACTTTTGAAATCGTCTGCATATTTTGGATCTTATGCACAATCCAAGACGATGTTTAAAGATCTGCCGAAGAAAATCTCTGCCGATGAGAATTGAGTAGCTGCATGAGTAGAGTTGTTGTAATATAGTTTAAAATTCAATAGATTTTGAGACCAGTTAAGAACATTATTTGACATATCTGATAGACTTTCTGTCACAGTCTTTTGAACACGTTCGACTAAGCCGTTGGAGAAGAGCATGTAAATGCTTGATTTTCTATCATCTATATGCAAATTTGATAAGAATTCTTTATATTCAGATAAAATAAGTTTAGTACCGTTGTCAGACTGTATTATCTTTTCTACATCAAACTTTTAAAACTACTTATTTAGGCATCTAATAATTGTGAAATATATCACATTGTCTAGAGAAATGGCCTCTAAATACCTGTAGTAGTGATTGACAATTGTTAGAATGAAGTATTTACAAAAAGTTGACCGAGGCAATTTTCCTACTATGTCGATGTCACGATACTCACCTGGAGCCAAGTTTTTCTTTTAATATGCTGTGAGGTACTGTGCTTAGGTTTTGATTTATTAGAAATACATTGAGAGCAGTTCTCGTAGAAATGTTTAGTGTCTGAGTGCATACCTTTTCAAAAGAATCTTTTACTTACAAAATTATACGTTTTTTTTGTCCTAAAATGTAGAGAGTGAACCTAGTAACTTGAAATTAAAGTTTTGTGTATAACAATTTTGTTTACCATTATAAGTTGGATTTGTTTTTGGGTTTACATTTAAATATAACTAAGTCAGAATAAGAATCACTGACGAATTTTTGTTTAAAGTTGTCATCATTACTGTTTATTTTTTCAATAATATCTTTAATTTCATTGTCCTGTGATTGCTGAATTTTAATGTTACTTTTAGTTAAAGAGTAATTTGTAGAAAAATTATTTACATGATTAACACAGAGATTATCCACATCCATTCTATAGAAGTAATCTGCTGGTTTTTTAATACTAGGGATGTGTTCCATAGAAAAATATAATTGTTGAAGATATAGAAACCAACGTTCAAAAATATCTGGTTGCATATGGAAAGTTAGGGGATTAGCATCTGTAAGTATAGTAATGTTTTTACCAAAAATATACTCCCTAAGATCTCTGCAAGAAGCGAAAATTGCAAGTAACACTCTACGAATAGAAGGATAGCTTCATTCAGCTGTAGATAGCTGTCTCGAAAAAATGCTATAGGATAAAATTTGCTAATATGTTTTTGCATGGGTATGCCACAAATTGAGATTTTTGAAGCGTCACAGAATAAGTATAGTTCTTTCTTCACATCAAGGTGTTTTAAAGTTAGTTTGTTTAAAATCTCATCGTGAATCTTATTAAATGACCTGACATGCCTCACCCCAAATGAATGGTGTATTTTTCTAGGAAGTCTAACAATTGGCTGGATAATTTCAGCAGAGTTGTAAATCATGTGGGGAAAGAAATTATTCATTGCTAAGAATGTTTGGATCTGTTTAACGTTTTTAGGAACTGTAAATATTGAAACTTTATTGATGTTCTTGTCAGAAGGGGAAAACATTTTTCATTAATGTTAAAACCTAAATAAGTTATCTCTGACCTGCAAATTTAGACTTTTGAGGGTCTAAAGTTAAGTTAAATTGGGCTAAACTGTCAAAAACTTGTAAAATTAAAAAAAAAAAATATTGTCAAAAGAATTAGACGCAACAATATCATCAAGATAGAGCTGAAGATTGTCCCCAACAAAATCATTTATGCATTTTGTGAGAAGGGTATGGAAATAAGAAGTAGAAATCCTACATCCAAAAAAAGCCTTGAAGGCATAAAATTCCCAAGTCCAAAACAAAGGCTAGTTTTGGATATTCAGAGTCCTGAAGTTTGATTTGAAAGAACGTAGATTTTAAGTCAAGAACGCAGTAGAATTTCCCCCCTAATTTTTGATGTAAAATATCAGAGATTTTTGAAGGACATATTTCAAAGAATTCAGTAATCTGTAGCCATCCTGAATATAATATCCTTAAAATTTTTATCATGATCTTTATTTTACAAAACTAACTGGAAAATTGTAACTTGAAGAAGAAGTCTCAATTATTAGTCTCAATCGAACGCACTGTAACACTGCACACTGTTAAGCTATTTCACAAAAACTGGAACACTGAGGCACACTGTTGAAAACGTTAGAATCATTTACTTATGAAATGGCCAAAAGTCTGTATCTTTTCAGAAAACCTCATGTCGATACAACACTAGAATTTGAAGCGTATCATACCATATGACATCAACGGAGAACGTATTGCTGTAGTTCACAAAGCATATTCAGGAATACTAAGATTGTTTACTTTGATTAAGAACAAAGTATTTAAACGATATCTTCATCAAACTTTCTTTTTAAACGGAGGAACTTCGAACCAGCCAACGCAACAGAAAAGGTTTTTCAACCCCTCTGAGCATGGCATCAACACATTTTTTTCTTCCCGCTCGAGTGAAAGATTCAGTTAACATTGGTTGTGTTCACAGACGAAGATCAGATGGCGCGCGGACGAAGGAGACTAAAATATGGAGTGGATCTATACTGCGATTGTATGCATAATGAAATTGAAGGCCCTGCGTTCGAGAGATTGATTTGACTAATTTGCGTATTTTAATGATGTTTTGTTTAAGTGTAGGTTTTGTTCAAGGCCGAACACCACGAATCTCTACGCTCATGCAAAGGTGAAATAAAATTTTAATGGAAGTGGTGGAAGAACACGCAATAACAAATAGTTTTTGTGCAGGAAAACCAGGGTCGCAATCCATTTGTTTAGTCAAAAACACGGGGTGTTTCATTGTAAGACTAACATGAATTCTTGATCATGACTTTAACAATAATGAAGCTATTTTAACGAAAACTTCATATACTTACCTTGTTTTATGCCAAATATAACGATATCATAAAAAATGGTAGAAGTTAGCATAATCCGCGTACAAAACAGCTCTGAACTAGGAGCTCCATTATTTGAAGTACAATTGAAATTCCATACGATGTCACTGAACGAATTACTGTGTATTTCCAGCATTTTTCGTAATATCGTGAGCTGAGCAAGGTACGTATGTCGAAAATGTCGATAAAATATCTTTATTACTGTTGAATGTATGCATAAGTCTGAGGATTCCCCTATATCCCGCCCCCCTTTTTTAGAATAAATGTATTCGGATCCTAAGTAAACTTTGCTAGTTGTAGTTTGCTGTACTATACCGTACAGTTTCAACATCTCTTTTAAACAACCCGTATGTCACAAAACATTTATATTATTTCGTTCTAACGAAAAAAAGCTAAAATATTTGAAATTCTATAAACTGCACATTTAATGGCACATACTGTGGCATTTTAGGACAGCACAATGTCATTTTGGTGTAGTGCTTTTAATTTATTGAGTACGTTGTGTTGCCCTCTCCCAGAATTTTAAACGTTAAACGTTTCTGTTGTGCAAGTGAAGAGGAATTTCCAAACCCCGACCCGATTTAGTCAAGTTATAAGCCATCGTTTTTAAAGCTTGAAGTTCAGCCCGGATCCCTAAAATAGCTTTATTGTCCATGCTCGGCCAATTTTAAAAGCTAAATATTCGACCCGGTTCCGACACGTGCAGTTTATGCATACAACCATGCTCAATTGCTGCAGTATTTCTTAATCAACATTATCCTATAATTAAAAAACTTTTAAAAGAATATTGCATACATATTTATGTAATTATTTTAATGTACAGCAGATTATATGTCTGCAATCAATGGTATGCCCAATAATAATATTAATGATTATTTTGAGACAATAACACTCATAGGAAAATTAATGTAGTTTAGAATGATAAAAAGATCAAAATTTTAAATATGTATAAAAGTAAACAAAACAATTTGTTAAATATTTCTGTTATATATTAAATCAAATTAAATTTCGTTAAAAAGGAGGGTTTTTTAAACAATTTCAGTATTATTTTTACAAGAAAACTGCCACCACGTGGTCAATTTTCTGTCATTGCACTCGCCCTGAGTCTGAATAGAATGTGCTTTTGTCTCGGTTCGGTCAAAGCCTGCAGAAAAATAGTAAGAGCATATCCTGGCGCAAATCTACAGAAGAAAAGGTAAGCACGGACCACACCAGCCTGAGTCTAATGAAAGAAAATTTGCCCCTGATGCTATATTATAAAGGACAAACGTGTCTGTGCGTAACGCTGACGTCATTTTGCGAAAATTTTCCATCGTTATATAGAGAAAAAATCTGCTTTCAAATGCAATTTGTTTGAAAACTCTATCTTAATTGACTGATTTATTATGGCTTTTAAAATAATTTTCAAGCGTGATTTTTCTTTATTTCCATTGCCGTGCAGGTCCATTACGAAACAATAATAAAAAAATTGCCCTTAATAGTACAGCATTAGTCTCCGGCTAATTTACCATGACGAAATTAAAACTCCATCAATAAATAAATAAAAAATAATAATGGATTAAAAACACAAATTCAACATGAATGTAATCGAACAATTTCAATTCTTACACCGCTGAATTGAAGAAAATATGTATTTTTAAATATAATTTGTTTGAAAACTGTACCTCATTTTACTGATTAGAAAGCTTAATAGTTTTAAATTGTATGATAAAAGCATTAAAAAGCTGTAACCAAAATCAAAATAGAAGAAAAAGAGAGGAAATTAACATTTTTATTTGAAATAAATGAAGAAAAAATTAAAATAAGGATTTCGGAAGAGAAAACAAATAAATGGAGGAAAAAATTAATGAGGTGTTTTGGTAAAATAGTTTTGTGTTCACCATTAATAACACTAAAGAAAAATGGCAGATGTTTATTTAAGTAATTTTAAGTAATTTTCCAGAGCAGACGCTATTTCAAACTTCTTTTTTGTTGCTTGTCACCCTGACAGCAAGAAAAAAATGCAAAACAAAAATCTTTAACTTTATCTCTTTTTTTTTTTGTTATGATGATATTTATTTATGTGATTTTTGATACATTGTATCAAAGGTTAAATTTCGCGGCACTTCTCCATTATCCCGTCGACCATTCTCCATGGAAAAAAAATCACCAACGCCCAATAAACAAATGGAAGAATGTTGCCATTATAAATTTTAAATAGTTACTGAAAGTAAAATTTATGAATTGTGAGATAAAAACGTCACAAGAATAGGGTGCCTTGATATGAGTGTAGCGATATATTGGATGCAAAATTTGATTCCTTTAGACGATTTTGGACAGAAGCATTCTTTGTATAATTTAAGAATTTAAAAGAACAATTATTTAATCAGACCATAAACAAACATCCGATATTTTAACAGATAATGTAAACAAAAGCTTTTTTTCCGATATTACATTTTATGAATAAAATATAAATATGTTATTTTACAAATTTAATAAGATGCATATAAAAAAGTTAATGTGATCAGTAAAAGACAACGTTTTGATTCACACTTCATCAGTATTACAAAAAAAAATTTCACGTCCTCATTGCAAAATTTAAAAAAAAGAATATACATGAAATATCGCGATCAGTATATCGCATGCATACGATGAGTAATAATGAATATAATGAAAATAAAACAAAGAAAATATCACTGGATGCAACGATCTCGCTGTTTTGGGAATACAAAAAAAAAAAAATTACAGGAAATTCATTAATGTCGCGATCACTATATATAATATATGGACGCTTAGTACAAATAAAATAATGAATGGATAACTATACCGCATGCTTGAGCGCTTCACGCACAAGAAAAGCAAACAAAAAATAATCACTAAATGCAGCAACCTTGACAAATAAATATACGAAAAGTCTATTAGTATTAGAAAATGGCTTTTGCATATGTTCGGTAACCCGGGAATTCCCTAGTAACTATAATAACGGTGTATAATTAATTTAGCGACACAGTAATACTTGTGAAAACCGAATCAGTAGGGGCTGGAAAAATTCCGTTTTAAACAAGTTTCCGTCTTAGCAGATATAACTGTTTTCTTTCCATGTCGGGAGCATAAAATGTTTCGGTTTAAGACAGGACAGTGCCGCACTTCAGAGTTTGTATTGTATTTAGAACAATTTCCCTCGTGTTTTAACCAGAAAAAACAGTAAGAATTCAATTTTAATAAGTTCTAATTTTCCATGCTATTTTTGCCCTTTGAATTCGATGGTCTAGTCTCATTTCGGAAAAGTTGCAATTTAAACAATCCATATTTTCCGACAATAAGCCATCAAATATCCAGAAATTTGAAAAAAAAAAAATTTAAAGTAATTTATGCACCATTTAACAAAATCAAATTTACAGATCTCAAACAATCAATTGACAGATTTTCACATTGGGGAATTTATAAGATATCTAGCGAGTGTGATAAAATGTACATACGTCAAACTAAGTGACCCCTTAAGGTCCGTTTGGGGGAGCATAAAAACTATGTAAAAATTGTGATACTAAATGATCTGCGATTGCTTACCATTATTGGTCTAACAATCGCAGTTTTAATTTTTCAGAGGTTCAATACTTCAGAAATGGTCATTGATTTACGACCTTGATTTTTGGGAAGCTTATCATATATGGAAGAATTCAGGCAACTTATTTAATGATATGTCCAGTACACCAAATTTTTCAAATGTCTGGCCACCTCTGATTTAATTCATTCTCTCCATCCCCCCTTTTTTCTCCTCCGTACTTAGACTCCTCCATTGTGGCCGGGAGCTGCTATTGTTCACCTGGGTCACATGTGTTTCCTCATCCCGCTGTTGTTTTTGAAAAACTCACCGCCATTTAATCTTGGGCGTGTGCGGAAACGCAAGCATAATTACATGGCTTAAACTTTTGTATCAGTTTTTAATCTTTTAAATTTTGCACTGATTATGGAGCTTTGGGGACATCGAAACAGCTGTTTGCCATTTTATATATTTTTATTTGTGCTATTTTACGTTTATTATTTATTTTTAATATAACGGCACAAAGTTTAATCCACCTATTTTAAATTTACAAAAAGTTACAGCAATAATTGATAAATTGAGGGGGAAATCTCATATATAATCCTATGGAATTTTCTCCTCAATTTATCAATTATTTTTGTAACTTTTTGAGTTTTTACGATATTTCACTGGTCTTTTTATATGAGTTGCCCAATAGTATTGACTATCAAATCATGACAAAAAGTTTTTGCTGTAGTTCGCGCATTCGCAGTAAAATTTTATTTCATACAAATACCCATATATCATAAAATATTCAACATATTAATATTTTAATTGCAGTATACTATTTCTACAAGTTTTTGCCAAGTTTTTGGAAAGCGATGTTAAATTATGCTAAAACCTCTGCATGCTATAAAAAAACCTTTTGAATTTTTCACAGAAACGTTAAGATATTCACGAATATACTTGCTATGCTTACACAAATGTTGAAACGGACCTACATAGTCATTTGCTACAGTGACAGACCATTTTTAGCATTTTCTGCTACTTGAGTGATCGAAAATATTATTTTATTATTGAAATTATTATTGCCCCCCGAATTGTCCTCGCGACAAACTCTTCACTGAAAACATGAAGTCAAACATGTTCTTTACATCCTCAAAGTTCAAGGGCATTTCGAGCATTTCCTCACGAGTATCAGTGGATATTTGACGAAACGTCTGAAATTGGTCACTGCCCCTTAATTTCTGGACATCAGTGTAGTTTCAAATTATCTACAAACAAATAGTCTTGTGCAAGTTACATATATGTGTTATATTTTGTGTTCAGAAAATGCCTTTGACTGAAAAAAGAACATGTCTCAATATGTCTTTGAGGAGAAAATTCTGTTATATTCTCGCATTTAACGAAGCTTGCGTAAAACTTTACTATTGCTGCTAGCTGAACTCATGTTAAACACTTTTAATGGCAATTTTAGGGATTTATTTTGAATAAAACTATTAAAAAATGATTTATGTTTTTCTTATATTTTCTGTGATTTTCTTTTCAGTTTAATGTCAATTTTGTTTTAAGTGTGCATAAATATTTATATTATTAATTTAATATATGTGCACTTTAAGACCATTCTAACGCATACCAAATAAAATTAGCTGTTGAAAGGTTATAGACGTTTTTATTATATTTCACAAAATTATGTAACAGACAAAATATTAATTGTATATGTAATATATACATATAAATAATATATTAAAGCTGGAAAATTAAGCAAATTGTTATTTTTATACGTCCAATAAGACAAGTTTTCTTTAAATTTTCCTATTTATGTGCATGCATCAGAAAGAATTTAAAAGTTCCATTAGCGAATATTTCCCTGCAATATTCAACTTATTTGATAAACATGTGTATATACTCATACAAATAAACTTGTGGGACTTGAATTTATGAATTTTATGAAAGTTTCTGCAAATCTCATTAGATTACCTCTGTTTGAAATGTGAACATATTATGAGTATTCAAAGCAGTATGGTGCTAGTTGTTTGGCCGTTGGAATTAAAATCACTTTCCTCTAGAATCCGAAACATTAATAAATTTTACAAAGGCGAAAGCTTGTCAACATTAATGTCGGTTTTGAACAATATTTTATTTATTTATTGTACTGAGAGAAAGTAATTATGTTTTTAACAAAGTTGTATATGCACAACAACACAGTCCTGTGCCAATGAAATATTGTTTTTTTTTAATAAGATGGTATCAACTGCACATTTTTTAAGATAGTGTTAATATGGTTATTCGGATTCTTCACATAGCCTACTTCTTTCATACGGTAGTGCACAGAAAACACCGAACGGTTAGGTCAACGAGCACGACAGGGTTTTTTTCCCAGCACATGCCGTCTAACAGCTTTGAGAGCAAAACCTCTCAGCCGCTGGTGGGGCTCTTTCATACGGAAATGAATTTCTCTTGGGTATTTTATATATAATTTTGAATTAGCCATTATTATTTTTAATAGAACAAAAAGTGTAAATAGTTGTTACAGCAGAAATTAAATACAAAATTTATGTGGCATTGTGTTAGATCTGTTTGCGACGCGCCCCAAAAGAAGGTATGTAGATTCAATAAAAATAACTGTTTTGTTTATTTCTTTAAATCCCGATAAGTCATCTTTAAGCAACTGCTACCTTTGGCTTTCAACGATAAGACCAATAAATTCTATTTATATCGTGAAAATAATCATGAGATTAGCAAAAAACTTTTTAAAAACTTACTTTTTAAAAATTTTATTCTGAATATAAGGATGACTAACTTGGTTCCATTTTTTTTTAACCCCTTAATCGTCGTGCCCGAGACATTCACGGGCAGCGTAGATTACGCTTATTTTATTGAGATTGTTTGATTCCCACCAGTTTTTTTTTAAATAGTATTATTGGCTTTATTCTTGCATTATTTTATCTGCCTATTAAATAAGACGGACATTTCTACTTAAAAAACTGGTGGTAATCAAGCAATCTCATTTTTTAAAAAGTAGCCTACACTAAAAGGGCGCGACGATTAAGGGGTTAACAGTGTACGGACATATAATAAATGAAAAAAAAATCTTACACAGTTTATGCATTATAATCACATTGTACCAGAAATAACGAAAGTGACCATTATCTAAAATAACTAGAAATTATGTCTTCTTTCAATTTAAGCTTAATTTTTCTTTAAGCTTAGAGATTAATATTCATACTGATATTGTACTAAACTCAAATGTTTTGAATACGAACAACCAATTTTGAGAGCACATTTGGCCTTTTAGATCAATTTTACCTTTGTATACCAAAACAGTTTAGGACTAATGAAGGTTTAAGCTTTAGAACTCATAATGTTAAATTCTTTTATAAATGTTGCAAAGCAGATTGCAGTGCAGGTAGTTTTTAAATTATAACTTAAAAACTAATTGACAGATTGAGCTATATTTTTTTTATTCTGATATTTGAAGTTTCTGAAAATGATTTTTGTTACAAATGTTATAGATTACACTTCAAATGTCTTCTAAAAGCAACTTAAAATATGTATATTTTCGGAATTATTTAAATTTATATATGAGATTTATGACCTATGATTTTTTAAAAACAGAAATCGATTTCTAAAATCTTTAAACATACGAATACAACATCTCAGTTCATTCCGCCAAGTAGTTTATGACTTATGCTTAAAAACTAACCCCATTGCAATCTGTTTGAATATGTTTAAAAATTAATTTATCATTATCCAAATTTTAAACTTTCATAATTCCTAAACTAATTGACCAAACACTTCCCGTGCTGTTCGTATTGAACAATTTAGAGTTTGATACAATTTCAGTACGAAGACGACCCCCTAAACTTATTTTTTAACATAAATTGAAAGAAGATACAACTTCCAGTAGAAATGGCTATTTCTGTTTTTTATGGGACAGTTGGGTGCTTAAAATGTATGGAGTGATCTTTTTATTTTGCAGTTGTTTTATGTCACCTGTACATTTTGTTACTTCATTTAGATCTTATGAGATACGATCAGAATGTATGAATGATTATTAATGAAGATTAATTAGCGATATGAAAGTTATAGTAAACAAAGTATTCAATATTCATCAATTTCTATGCATTTACAACATAAGATATTGCATGCTAAACTAGCAAATACGTTTAATTTTTTGCATATATATAAAAAAAGCGGAATAAGGTAAGAAAATAAACCATGCATCCCGTATTCACTGCATAATATTTACATAATATAAAGAAAGTTTGCAGTAATAAATATATGATTTCTGGAATAACGAAAACTTTTTTGCTTACACTGAATCAGTTGTCAGTATTTAAAAATAAAGAAAAATGTTTTTTGTTTCATTCTTTGTTGAATTCCTTAACAATTAGTCATTTTTAAATATAAATTCAAATTTATATAGGCATTTCTGCGTAATAAGAAGGTTTTGAAAAAGCAATTCAGAAAACTAATATTATATCAGATGTATTCACATTGTACTACAGACTGTCCTTTCTTTCGTTCATAGGAAATTGCTAACCTATATGCTATTATAACTAAGTTTATTAATTATAAGAAAGAGAACTGTGGTATTCGTTAAACAAAAGAGCAGCTTTCTTTTCTTTAAAATACCTTTATAGTGGTGATGTATATTCATTATGAAATATTTGTAAATTAATCCTTTCCCCCGGTGAAAAAAATTATAAACATTCCATACTATAATGAGATTTTCGCCTCTATATTAAGCGTATTATTTTTATTTAAGTCATATGCCGTCTTGTCAATGCAAGTACTTATTTCTTTATTCTACTCAAATAATGTTTTTACACTGTTGTAAAAGAAGAGAACTTCAGAATATTTCAACAAAATTCTTTTCATTCCTTATACAATAAAAGTAGAATTTGGACGAAACCAGGATCATGGGAAAAATTAAACAGGACTAAAATATTTGCAGTAAACAACTATTTCAGCGTAACTTTTGTTATGAGCCAAATGCCATTTTTAATAACATTATCTCATTTCGCTCCTGAGATGAAGTATGTGGGGAATGCGTTAAAGCAGATGTATTTTGTTCCGAACGAGAGAGAGAAAGTTTAACTCAATATAAATTACAAAGGAAGTATAACTAAATGCGGTGAATCTTTTAGTCCAAAAATTAAATTTTGGTGTTCCACACTTTCACGGTATCGTTTGAATAACTAATTTGCAATACATTTGTTGAAGCTGAAACGGAATTTATGACGGCTAATAGTGTTTGTTATTGTGTATTGTTCTTACGAACATTATTTGAATTCTAAATTGAACTTTCATGATTATCATGCAAATGTATTTATAGTCCAATTTATCTTAGAAGATATATAGATATGTGAAAAGCATGTTTTAAATATTTTTATTTTAAATAATCATTCAGTTTGTAACTAATAGTAACCAAAAACTATGATAATCATAATTTTTTAAGCCAAATGCTATTCCAATATTACATATATATATATCGAGGGAGAGTGACAGAGAGAACGGTATGTTTGAAAGGCTTGTATTGCTTTGAGAGGAACATACAAATATTTTAAATAGTGTTTTCGTGACAGATAACAAAACAAAAGGTTTTTCCTGTTGTATGAATTAATAACATAAATTATAATGGAGGAACTCTGTGCGCACACATCCTCTCTTTTTTTTCTCTTATATTTTGTGTAGCATTGCGGTACAAGTGACTAGTCAATTTTACATTTGAATTCGTCAGTGTAATCTCCTATTAAAATTAAAGTATTTACGTACACTACATAACATACTTAAATTTAGTTCAGTTGGTAAACTAATTAGACAACTGAAAATTCACTTTCAGCAATTACCGCCCACAAACAGATATACATAAAAATTCCTTGTGTAGCACTGTAATGAAATATGAATGTTATACTTCCTATTACCTGATAGTAACATATTGCAGTGTATTTCAGTAACATGCAACAGACTGGTTATTCGTAACTCAAAAAAAAATATTTACTTTAAATAATTGACGTTTGTAGGAGGTAGTGAATACGAATTCTTGTGTGGTATCCTGTAAATTAAATACTATAAATTTCATGCACTCAATTTGTAAAAAAGACCATGCTTTTGTACTTTTCTCTGAGTACAATTTTGATTGGATATTTCATGCACAGATTTAAGGCTAGGCACCGCTACTTTTGAATAGTTGGACTTACCTAATTCAAAACTTTCTAGAGATTACTATTTCAAAGATTACTATTTGAATATAATGGTGGCCAGCACTTACTTAAATTTAATGTAGGGTGTAATTTTAATTGATTCACATATGTATCATTATGAAGTGAAGGTTTCAAACTACATACCCTACACGATCAAAAGTCATCGGACACTCGATTGTAGACGTTCTGTCGAATATCTTGAGAAAATCGAAGAATTCTTTTGGAACTGCAGAAATAAAAAGTACACGCTTGATCTCATGTTTTCAGGGAATGTTTGATCCCGAAGACAATTAGGCGACCATCAAAATATTTTTATAAATAAAATATTTTTTCCGATCACCGTAAAACGCTGTAGCTCTAGCAGATGACTAGGTGCATTTTTCACAAAATTTGTATTTACTTGTGTAAAAATAGCACGTACGTGCTATTTTATTCTTAGAAGATATATAGATATGTGAGCCATCTATGTGAGCCAATCTATTAGCCATTATATTCATAGAAATATAATGGTTTCATTAAAGAATTCAAGAAATTTCCCTATGTTCCTTGTTTCTAGTATGCAAGTATTTCAACGAAATTTAACTCCACTATCAAGAAACTTGGCTAAGTACAACAGTAACGTGATACAACATAAATATGTTAAATATTTGATGAAATAAGAATATTTTTATGGAATACTTTTTAACTGCTCATGTGAACACTATAACAGAATAGTTCTTACATAATTTAGTAGTCAGCTATATAACGTGACTCATTAAAAAACCAATTGAACCAATTGACGATATAGTGTTTCATGTGCTCTCTAAAAGTAACTGAATGACTTACAACAAATTTTTATTTTTTCATTACTGCCTTCCAACAAATGAGTTCGTAGTTAACGTATACGCACGCGTAACGTTGAAATGAACGCTTCGATTTTGATAATTCTTATTTTTTTGGTTTTAATGGGCTTGTTTTTATATACCTTCTAAGCAGCACTGAAGCATCAATAAACAAGAACGAAAAATCATGCGTCAAGCATAGATTATGTGACACTTTCCAACGCTTCCAAAATAATTTTACAAATCATTACCGTTTAATAAGCTGAAAGATAACATCTAAGTAAACAATTTGGAAAACGCATAACGTATTTAAAAACTTAATTTCAGAAATTTCCAAAATATATTTGCAACATATACAATATTCGGAAAAATATCCGAATACTTTTATTCAGCCCTGTATATGATCTATAGATTTGTATATATACTACATAGGATGCTTAATTTTAGTTTAGTTAGGAAACGCGTAGCACAGTTTAAAATTCTCTTTCTGGAGTTCCCTCAATAAACGGAAATGTGTTCGTGAACTTTTGTTCTGTCCTGTATAGAATCTACAGAATTTATACACACCAAGTAATAGACAAAAAAGTGAGTTAAATTTAAAATCGCGTTCAGCAACTTAAAACACACTTCCAGGAATTATTGTTAACAGACAATAGAGAATTCTTTTTTGTGTCCCTGTAAATGAACGATGACTGCTATACACAGAATATTCTGTAGTAAGCCTCTTGTAATGCACCTTAGTGATATATATAAATTTCAATGCGTTTAAAATAGTGAAACATTATTTAATTAAACCGCAAACGATTTTTCTGCATAGACGTAATGTAACGGATTTCTTTTGACTGTCCCTGTAAAGTAACTATAAGTGCTATGCCCACCATATTCCATATTAGGCTTCTTGTAATGCACCTTAGTGATATACAGGGTGTCTCAAAAGGTCTTTTACAAACTTAACATACTGGTCTGTCATATCATGATAAACAAGATTTACATAGGAACTTGTGTTGAAAAATGCAAACTGCGACCGCTAGAGGGCGATGAGCGCAGGCTTACGGGAGAGTGGGAAGCGTAATCATTTCAGACGAGGATTTTGCAGGAAAAGGATGAATCGGTTTAGTAATGCAAAATTGGCCGATATGCATTATGTGTATGAAGCCGGGATGGAAATGCACGAGCCGTGGTACGGATGTACCATGAGTGCTTCCCAAGCAGACGTCAGCCAAGTCATGTTTTGTTTGGACAATTGCCCCTCAGATTGCGTGCAGCAGGAGCTTTCCAAGTACGTAGCCACATCGGTTGAGAACGCACTACACGCACACCTGTCGTAGATTAAACCGTGCTACTGGAATTTGACAGAAACCCGCAAACAAGTCTACGAGCAAGCGAACGCGTCATGGGTGTACATCGTTCCAGCATTATGCGCATACTGCATGAGGAGACGCAACATCCCTACCATTTACAAAGAGTACAGACATTGTGCGTTGACGATTATCCCCAACGCGTTGCATTCGCACGCTGGTATTTGCAACAGCGGGTCGCACAGCCGGATTTTCCATCGTGGATTTTGTTTTTGGATGAATCCTGTTTTACACAGGACGGTGTCCTGAACCTGCACAACATGCACATATGGGTGCATGAAAACCCAAGGTGTACACGTGCCCATGCACGTCAACAAAGTTTCGCTGTAAACGTTTGGGCTGGTATTATCGGTGACATGAAAATTGCCCTCTAGCGGTTGCAGTTTGCATTTTCGAACACAAGTTCCTATGTAAATCTTGTTTATCAGGATATGACAGATCAGCATGTGAAGTTTGTAAACGACCTTTTGAGACACCCTGTATATCAATTACAATGTGTTTGAAATTGTGTAACATCATTAAAATAAACCGCAAATGATTTTTCCCCATAGACCGTAATGTAATGGAATTCTTTTGAGTGTCTCTGTAAAAAAACTATAAGTGCTACGCACTTCAGTTGAAATAGGGTACATGCTATAGATAAAGAAAATAACATATAAAAACTGCAGGGAAATCCGAGCCTATTTACGGGAGTTAGAACACGGCCAGACGGCCAGGCGGCAGACGGCAGACGGCAGACGGCCAGACAAACCGAAGTCATAAACACTTTTCAACTAGGTTGGAAAGTGTTATAAAGTGGGAATAAAAAAAAAAAAAAATGAGAAAGGACATTTTTTGAAGAATCCCTTATCATACACCTTCATTTAGAAAGCGACTGAAATTTAGCTCACTATATCGCCAATCTTTTTTGGATTTTTTCAGATATTTGCCTAGCTTTTTATATGATTATTGACTTTATTGATATTTTACTGATATTTTTATATGACTATTTGATTACTGAATTATTCAAAAAGAGTTTGTTATCGTTCGCGAAAGCACATTTAAAAATTATATCATACACATGCCTATATTTCATAAAATATTTAATATATTTATATTATACTAGAAAGCTACGCCAGCTACGGTGGTCAATTTCTCTTAACAAACTTTTAATCAAACAAAATATTGACGTTCCATAATTCACTCTTATATTTTAACAGAATAATAAGGCTACTATAATTTGTGACTCGTGCCAATCAATGTACACGTCAGGACACGTCGCACTTATCATTATTTTTTTACGCATGAAGGTTTCCCTATGGTACTCCATTGTGAAATTTGGTAATTTTTGAAATTCAATATTTGAAAAACGGCACAATCATTAGATTTTAAATTTATATCAAGAAAAATACAATTTTTCACATTTCAAACAACTTGTCTAACAATTGTCAAACGACATGTCTAACAATTGTCAAACGACTTGTCTAACAATTGTCAAACGACTTGTCTAACATTTTTCTGACAAATACTTTTCGAGCTATTATTTTTTTCAGTAACTTCAAATGTTTCATTTTCAGAGATTAATCTGTGGCAACAATTAGTGAAAAACCCAGTCGTCAGTAACGCATAGCTTTTTATTAAAGAGGCTGTTAGAGCAGGAATTGTCACCATCAATTTGCCACCATCACTTTTGAAATCGGTTCTGTAGTTCCAGAGATTCCATAGAAATTGTAATTTAGAATGATTTTAGAGCGCTTTTCGCTCATTTCACCCTTTTAAATTCCGATTTATTATTATTATTATTATTATTATTATTAGAGAGCATTTACATCTTATAAGTAACTACAATTCCAAATTTCAAATTTCTAGCTCCTTCAGTATACAAATAAAAAGAAAAGTGCCCAGTTAAACTGATGGCATTGAGCTCACAGGCTATTCACACTAATTGTATGTTACACTCTTATTTCAAAGAATAATGCCCCTCGAAAAAGAAAGAGATCGACAATAAATTATGGGGGGATTAGCCCCCCCCCGGTTCCCCCCTTTATACTTAACCAATGAACCGCCAAAACTAATTAGGGAAGCTCCTTACCACAATGAATCTATATACAAAATTTGAAGCTAATAGGGTAATTCTGCATGAAAAACCCATTTATCTAAATTAAGGGGGGATTAACCCTCCCCGTCCCCTTTATACTTAACCAATGGACCCCCAAAACTAATCAGGGAAGCACCTTATAACAACGAACGTATAAACCAAATTTTAATCAAATCGGATAATTTAGCATGAAAAACACATTTATCTAAATTAAGGGGGGATTAGCCCCGACCTTTATACGTAACCAATGAACCCCCAAAACTAATCACGCAACCGTCTTATCCCAATGTACCTATAAACAAAATTTGAATAAAATCGGATAATTCTGAACGAAAAACCCATTTATATAAATTAAGGGGGGGATTAGTCCCCCGTTTTCCCCTTTATACTTAACCAATGAACCCCCAAAAGTAATCAGGGAAGCGCCTTATAACAATGAACCTATAAACAAATTTTTAATCAAATCGAATAATTTGGCATGAAAAACACATTTATCTAAATTAGGGAGGATTAGCCCCCTCCGTCCCCCTCCCCCTTTATACGTAAACAATGAACACCCAAAACTAATCAGGGAAGCGCCTTATCCTAATGTACCTATAAACAAAATTTTAATCAAATTGGATAATTCTTCACGAAAAATCCATTTATGTAAATTAAGGGGGGATTAGTCCCCCGTTTCCCTCTTTATACTTAAACAATGAACCCCCAAAACTATTCAGGAAAGCGCCTTATCACTATAAACCTATAACCAAAATTTGAAGATAAACGGATATTTCTACGTACATACATACAGAACGGGCGGGCACATTAGCTCTCAGGCTTTGATAGCCTGTGAGCTAAAAAGTGCAATTTTAGAACGTTTTTCGCTCCTGCACCCCCCTGGGGTTAGTGGCACCGACATAAAACATAGACTATGTTGGAGCAGGGGTTGTCACCATTAATTTGCCCCCATCACTTTTGAAATTGGTTCGGTAGTTCCAGAGATTACCCCCTACAAACAAACAAACAAACAAACAAACAATCTTTACTCCTTTATAATATAAGTATAGATATGCTGTGTGTTTTGTTTACTGCATTATGTTTCCTGGAAGTGGTGTTAAATGTGGTTGAAAATCCTGCATGCTATAACCACATGCCGAAATTTCTGGAGTTTTTTAAAGAAATGTTTATATCTCCATGACTTGCTAGTCTTACAAGATCAGCGCTGCCAAATCGTTCACTTTTTGAATACCATTACCTAAGAAAAATTTTCTTTTCTGATTTTTCTTGCAAGTGTTGTAGAAAACATCCCGAAAGTTATTTTTATTGCAAATGTTGTTGTAACATACCACGAAACTTTTTCTCTGAAAATACTGGTATTTAAAATGCGGACAATTTCGGAGCCCTGATAGATCCACGCAGTCATGTTCTGCAGCTACTGATCATTCTATTTTACAGTCTTATCGCAAACATTATTTTTTATTCAATTTGCTGTTAGTCTCCTAATTGCCCTCGAGATCGAACCTTCGCTGAAAAAATGTGGTAAAATACTTTCATCACTTCCCTAAAGGTCCAGGAAAAGTTGTGTAGTATTTTTCTCGATATTCAACAAAATGTAGAAAATCGAAAGTGACTATTGCCCGTATGGTATATATTAATTTAGTGGATTTTCAATCACATTTACGAAAATTAGGGCACGTACAGACTGATAGATGCACCGATGTCATAAAACTTTTTCAAATATGAGATGAGTGTTAACCTTTTTATTATGGGATAGGATTTGCGAATATTTGTATATTCACTTGTACCACAATTTACAAAAAAATTTCTTTGTAGTACATTTCCCTTTAAGCCTTTCAGGGGCAAAGTACTTTCAGTACTAAAATGTTGAAATAAATGACTGGCACCGGAATTTACAAAAAAATTATTTACAAATAAGAAAAAGGCTATATTTCACATACATATTAAATGGAAAAGATTTTAGCAAAATTCTGGTGCCATTGTGGCATTTGGGAATTAAAATTAAGTGGTTTCGTAAACATACTACTGCCCCTGAAAGGGTTCAAGTGTCCTAATATGGCAGAGATTATTTTTCAAAAAGTGGTACTAATAGAATAAAAAAAAAAAACATCCGCTGGGATGACATATGTCCCAACTCCATAATCAAAGGGCTAAAAGACAAAAATCATTAATATTTATATATATTAAGGATAATAATCACTTCTCGACCAAGAATGATACGACATTATTTTCTTCTCAAATTTCACTGGCAGCAGAGAGTTGCAGTTTTAATAAAGGCAGTAGTGCTTTGTGTAGAACTTGAATATAGGATCGTCACATAATCTGTTATTATACATAAACGTTTCTTATGAAAGTCATCACATCAACTTCCGAGAACACGATGGAACCACACTGATCGAAAAAAGCATATGATATATATATATATGTAAAATTGTCCAACTTAAGACTTCCCAAGTCATTTGGGATGTACACTTAAAATTCATTTTATGACTGAATAAAATATAATACAATATTTCTGCTTCTTTTATAATATACCTAATGATCCCCCCTGTAAACTGTCAGGAAACTTTAGTAAATCCCCTTCAATATTTAATTTTTAGTACGTATTAGTTGAGAAGTTTTTTTTAGCAATTTTTAACTTAAATTAAGCTTTTCAGCACCTCCACAGCTAAGTTAGTACAAGTTATAAACATTATATAATTAATTATATTTAGTTAGTACATAGCTATTTGTTCCTACACTCCCATCTCTAGATTTATCTAAGTTTTATAAATTTTATATATTAACCCTCTGAGCGTTTTGAAAAAGGGTAAAATTGTAATGTTGTTTTCTCTGCATTTTTTTTAAATGCTAAAAAATATGATTCTTTCAGCATTATAAATAAAACTTAATTACAAATATGAATGTAGCCCTTGAGAGTATTAATCATTCTTCAATGTTTTGAAAAATCATTAAATCTATAGAATTATATTATCTTAAACATTGCATATATTGCAGTGAAACCTAGAGCTTAGTGAACGGAATATTACGTTCCACACGCTTAGAGGGTTAAATTATATATTGATAAAATATAACGGATGGGCCAACCCCTCTCTTAATTTAGTAAATTATGCATACATTGTCCCCCCCTGTAGAAATAAGCAACTCTGTAGAATATTTAGTTTCAGTTAAAATAAGCATAGGGTAGAACTATAGGTAAATTAAGACAAACAACCAAGTAAAGTAATAGTACTCAAAGTCTAAAAGTAGCACCTAGTTTTTAGTATTAAAAGTGTTATAAAATGTCTAACCCCAATCCTTTTCAGAAGCAGAGACCATGGCGCCCTGTGCATGTAAAATCCATCGTTGGTGTAAAGTCCTCCAAGTTCCCTGTGAATTACACCTCTGGGGGTGCCTAGTCTGGTGAAGATCTCGGTCACCAGATTAAGGTTCTAAATTACGAGACCAACACGATTAGTGATGGAATGACGTATGTGTGAGCGATGCAGCGTGAAATTAGTAAATATCCCAGCATCTCACATCCGTACGGCATGAATTCGCTACAGTGCGCAGTGCTGACCCGTCTCATACAAAATCAATTAGCAGCCGGCAAACTAAGAAAAAAAACAATAGAGGCAACAAGACGCACTGAAGCCAAGTCGGTCTACAGATTTATCAAACTCATCTTCGCCATGAGGAGAGCAGGCAAATCCTAGCCCCGTTGCCAGGCATCAAACCAATTAAGCTAGGCATAAACCTGGCAGGTAGGTGCCTGGTCAGCGGTCTAAAGAAAGAATATATACCTAATGGAATGATGTTTATTATGCCATCTATTTCTAAACCTGTGTTTTGGAGAGGTTACTTTTTCATTATTCAATACAGTTTGCATTCAAAAAAGTTGAACACTACAGATATAGATTAGCAGAATAATATTAACTACGCTTTTCTCATATATATTTCCGTACAATCATTTAATTATTTTCACTGACCCCATCATAGAAATTGTAGGACACTGAATTGAACAAAAAAAAAATTAAACAGAAAAGAAAATGTAATGCTATATTTTATGCCAGAATGTTTAAAGGGATATTTTTATGGATATGCAATGAAACGAACTTCAATTTAAACTGTATTTTCGCTTTTGAAAGGCGTGCAGTATTTCATCTTTTACATCACGAGACAAACTATTTTATATTAAACATTAAAAAAAATTAAATAAAAAACTATTCAACATTTCACAAACCCCAATAACTCACTTAAAGAAATCAATTGTTGTTAAACTATATGGTGCACAAATTAGTTTAGCTTATAACTAGAGAATAATAAAGATTAATATTTTATGGAAAATAAACACAAGGACAATAATTATTAAATAAAAAAATGGGATAAAAATGTAATCATTATCTATTTGTCGAGAAGTGAAACAGATGCAGACTAAATAAATGATTTGCATTTGTGTTTTCTAATGGCTTTAGCATTAATCAAAGATATTAAAATATATTTGATTGAATTATTCTGCAATTTTGATAATAGAAAAAAATACATCTTCAAAAATTACATTATTAACAAGCCTAATTATTTGCTTAGGAAAATACTGCATTTTTTATTATTACATTTTCTCTCAAATCACAGAGAGTGTTATTTATTTTTTTTACTGTAATTTTTACTTTTCTGTTAGATGATAAGTGGCGTTTTTTGTAGATAGCAGCAGCATATCTGTGCTACGCCATGTCACTTACTTTGAAAAAAATATATTATAAGAATTAAATAATGTAATCATATTTAAATTCATAAATAGTTATTATATTTATATATCAAAAATAACTTTAATTCTGACATAAACTTTTAACTATGATTCAGAAATTTACACCTCGTAAAATACATAATTTCAGTTATATGTAGTAAGTATAATAAGAGATTTTCGTTTTAGGTGCGTTCGTAATTCTATAAATACGTAACACCGTCTGGTCGTAGCACCGTAGTCGTCGTCTGGTCCTTCCGTCTGTCTGTCCGTCCGTCCGTCTGTCTGTCTGTCCGCAAATAACAGCGCAAAACTACCCAACCTAATGGTTTGAAATTTAATATACAGGGTGAATCTAAACTCTTGGGCAAAACTTTAAGGGGCGATAGTACACATCAAGACAAACAATATTACATAGGAAACTAAGGGTCCAAAATGTCTTCCGAAGGAGATAAGCGCCATTAAAGTTTAGGGTCCAAAATTTCAAACGATTATAAAAAACCGAAAAATTTGTCGATTCGTTTGCGGTTTTCGCTAAAACTATTCTTTATGTCAGTATTTTCTTGAAAATAAATTTTAAAGATATAGTTCAAAAAATGCCGATAGAGGGCGCTTTAGACGTTGGAGTAACGAACAACTATTTTTTACCGTTATTTTTTGTATCTCATTAAATGCTTTCAAAAGCTTAGAATTAAACTTAAATTTTGAGCTTAAAACCTGAATCGTTGGGAGTGGTTAAGTAGCGCAAACTGAACTGTGTTCAGGAGTTGAAATTTGACCCCACCCCCCCCACCCTCCACCCTGAACACAGTTCAGTTATTCCCGATCTTGGTGTCGTATACCAGGCAGAAACGACTACCCCCTAAGGCATTTTCAATGCGTGCAATGCACACAACTGTGCGTACACAAACCGACACGCCACCCGTCCTCATTCATATCAACGGCGTTTCAGCGTCAATGTATGGGCCGGAATTATCCACGATCATTTGATCGGGCTATATCTTCTGCCAGGGTGCCTAGACGGCGGTACGTATCTGGTATTCCTGCAAGAGATGCTTCCAGTTCTACTGTAAAGAGTTTCAGCCAACATGAAGGCTGGTATGTGGTTCCAACATGACGGAGCGCCTGCACATTTCAGCGCGGATGTGCGAAATGCATTGGATACAGCATATCCAGGGCGATGGATAGGACGAGGTGGTCCAATAAATTGGCCGACGTGCTCGCCTGACCTGCCTAGACTTCTTTTTCTGGGGCCATATGAAGTGTCTTGTTTACGCAAGCCCTATCGACTCCGACTCCGACTTGGTTACGGGGATTCCCGTCGTAGCAGGCGACATCCGGGAGATGCCCGGTGTATTCGCTAATGTTCTCAACTCTTTCCGCCAGCGGTGTGATGCCCGCATCGTTGCTGGTGGGCACTCTTTCGAGCAGTTTTTATGACTCCGCACGAGCATGATGCGTGTACCATTTTATACGAGTCAACCTTCATTCATATTGCGCACTACGTGCGTACATCAATTTGTTTCTTTTTATTTTGCGCTGAGAAATTGCTCATGTCTGTTATTAATAAGTTTTTTATTTAATTTTGTCATCCCTCTATCGTCTATATTACGTGCAGGGGTTAGTAGTTTCTGCCTGGTCTACGACACCAAGATAGGGAAAAACTGAACTGTGTTCAGGGGGGGGGGGGGGTATTTCAAATTTCAACTACTGAACACAGTTCAGTTTGCGCTACTTAACCACTCCCAACGATTCAGATTTTGAGTTCAAAATTTAAGTTTAATTCTAAGCTTTTGAAAGCATTTAATGAGATATAAAAAATAGCGGTAAAAAATATCTGTTCGTTACTCCAAATTCTAAAGCGCCCTCTGTCGACATTTTTTTAACTTCTTCTTTAAAATTTATTTTCAAGAAAATACTGACATAAAGAATAGTTTTAGCGAAAACCGCAAACGAGTCGACCAATTTTTCCGTTTTTTATATTCATTTCAAATTTTGGACTCTAAACTTTAATGGCCCTATGTCCTTCGGAAGAGTTTTTGGACCCTTACTTTCCTATTTAATATTGTTTGTCTTGATGTATACTATCACCCCTTAAAGTTCTGTCCAAGAGTTTAGATTCACCTTGTATATATAATTGTTGCTGAAATTCGTCGAGTCACTTCAAATTTTATGAAAATCGAATCAAAACTTGAAAGATATTAATAAAAGTTTCCTTTATTCTACTAAATCCTATCATACGTAATCTATATAATAAAAAAACAAATCATGTGACTGAGGAAAACAAATACAGGCTAAACAAATGTTTTCCGTATGCCAAGCAGCCATTTTTATTCAAAATGACTTTTTCGAATAAAATTGCATAACAGTTTCATTTTTAGAAAGATCGATCAAAAAAATGTTTACTTGAGAGATGAGTTACATTAAAAAAATTATAGATTCTGATATAACTTCAGTGAAATTTAGGTTAACACCTGAATATCGCAATCCAATAAAGTAAATAAATAACAGATTCATTCACCCTGAGTCATAGAAATATTAACCATGGAGGTAATCATTCGCAAAGCAAGATCTCCATGGTGAATTTTGCAGCAGTATCTGAAAAAAAAATCGCATCTGTAAACATGGCATAAGTAATAAGAAAAAAAATGGCATCTTTATTTCGTTCATAGCACGTTTCGTAAAAGAATCACAAGAGCTTTCAAAAACCTAGCTGCAGAGAAAAATGCCACTACGAATGAAGCAAATGAAAATTGTGTTTATATGACATGATTGAGACTTTTAAACAGCAATTACACTTTATGTCATTTTTATAGGTGATTCAGATGGAGTTTTCAAACTTTTTAACTGTTTGAATTTTTGTCAACATTTTGAAATGTTTAATTTTTATATTTTGGAATTATTTTATTTGCATTTGATTAATTTCAAATAAATATGATTTTCTGTTTATAAAAATAATGAAGTTGTGTCTTTTTCATTGCCTTTTTTGCTTAAATAAAGTAAAACTTAGTCGAAATGGAGTTATTGGTAAAAATATAAAAGAGGCCAAATTACCTTCGCTGGCTTTATTATACTCAAACAAAGGTGATTCGCAAAATTTAAAATTTAAAAGTTTAAATAAAAGTTTAAAAAAATCATATTGTTTAAAAAATTAAAGACAAAGAAAAGCATTAATAATCGTGCGGGTTTTTTAAAACTTTTCCACTACTGTAAAAATTTTATTTCAAATAAGAGTGCCTGTATTTCTTTCAGTTACCTTATATCACATTTACGAACGTGTTATTTAGATTTATATCTAGTGAAGTTTGCTATTTTATGTTACTTTATCTTTTTAAAATTAAGCATTTAATGTTATGTTATGCATTATCTGCAACCTTTAATTTTGTAACATATTGGTAAAATAGTGAACTGAAAATAGAAGAATAAACTGTATTTGGTATAGCAGAAAAAAATAGCCGAAATCAAATAAATACCTTAATTAGAACTTTCTGACTTACACACTAGAAAATCTATGGGAAAAATAACTATATTTTAGAGAGAAATTTGTTTTTCAGTGTTTTTATATTATGTTAAACACAGATAATATTCCCAGTAGCCAGCATTGGTATAAAATGTCAAGACATAAATTATAACATAGAATTTTTTCACGCATATAAGATTATACTCACTAATACATAAATAAAGTAAAAAAAGGTATACCTACTGAAATCTTCTCACAAGTGCGTATTGAAATGTCTTATAAGTGTTGTGACAAACGGTGCTATGATAAACGATATTATGCAATAGCTATGGAAAATTAACATAAGTTGAACAATATTATATTTCTTGCTAATTACTTTATTCTATCTAAATCAGAATGCATAAAATATTACAAACGCTTTTTGTAATTCTTCTTTTTCTTACAAATTTATACGAAATATGTAGTAAGTAGCTTTATTTATTTGCTTTATGAATGCATGCTCGTTTTGCTCTATCTGATGAAGGTAGGTTTTAATTACACGAAAACACAATCTCATTTTCACTGTTCCCTTTTTAGGAAATTAATAAATTTCTTCTAAATAACTAATAGAATCCTGCATCTAAGCTACAATAGAACTAAAATAAAATTTTTGTTGAATGGCTGATCACATAGAATAAATAAAAACGACAAAGTTTGACTTTTATTTTTCCTTTTCTGTATCCATTGCAATTTTTTACAGTGCATCCATCGCAAATTTTTACACTCCTTTATGTAACGTTTCACTGGAATTGGATAAATCCACAAACGTCTGTCGGTTTGAAACAATATGTAACGTAATATTTCACCACGTATAACGATCGTCTATTGTTCCACAGTCCATTGTCGACGTATTTGACGCTCATGTAATTGTCACGGTACATGAAAACTTGTGTGATCATTGGCTTATGAACAGCAGATTGTTCATTTAATCCCAGATCATGTTTCCCTAAACAAGTAGTACTGGTATTAGAATGACGATTGTTACTTTGTGGCTATGGTCTGTACCGAAGTTTGCCGGTTGAATTTCAGTCAATAGATCATACCTATACAAAACATAGCGTATATTCATTGGTTGTAGTTAAAAATTTTATACTTCCTCTGGCTTCAATTTCACAACGATGCCACTACCTGTTGCACATAGGATCTGAAAATTACCTGATACCTTATGTAAAAAAATTATCAAATCGGTTCTAATAAGGCCGCTTTCAACTCCACCCATACCTCAGAGTCCGTTCGTTCTGACTGCTAGCTCTTGCATGAAGTTTTTGTTCATGTTTACTCTTCACGATCTGCATTGGTAATATCTGGACGATTCTACGTATCTTTAGGCAGGATGTCCGACCATTAATGGCAATACAGTGTATAAAGCCAAATGTACTGTTATTCATAATATGTGTATTCCTATGCTACCAATATGTGGATTCTTTCCATTTTACTATAATGTAAAATCTTTCCGCATGTATTCTGTACAAAATACTTGGATTTTAAGATTGGAATTATACAGTGCATTTCGCAATGGTGTGAATGAATTTAAGTCTATATATATATTTCAATAAATTGTCTAAATATCATACAATTGCACACATATTATGTATAAACTTCATACAACAAGTAATTCTTCTGATGGGAATACGAAATTTGATACTTTAAGTTTTCACATTTCACTTTTTATAAAGTTTTCATAGTTGAAGAGAATAAAATTATTTTTTATGAGTTTTAAGGTTTTTAAGGAATTTTGAAATTGAGTAATGTAGTGTTTAACCTCAGATTTTCTCCCTTAAAATTTATATGTTTAGTTGAATGTATATTCCACTATATTCAAAACTGTTAAAAGTTACATGGTGGGAAAAACTCGCGATTTAGTAGCTTTCGATTGAAGTTAAATAAGACGTGCTGTACAATGCAGTTTTGTCCTTCCACAGCATTAAGGATATTACGAAAATACACGGATATTGGCAAAGGGATCACTAATTGTTTACACTACGAAGGATAGGCAGGTTTGAACGAATTTCAATTCCTAAAATTCATCTATGTCGTATGCAGCCAATGACATCAAACCATAGCTCAGGTGGCCATCCACTTGAAATAAGGAGACATCTAAATTCTCTGTAGACAGATTGTGTATCCCTCGCTCTACCAAATGTGCTTCATAAGCAGATTACGAACGCTGCAGTAAGCAATATCTTGCATGCACTGTAAAACAAATTTCCTATGTATACACGTGATTTTGTGTGAAATTTCTGTCGTTTAGCACAAACTCTTTTTTGCATGAAAATTGTGAATTTTCTAGAAATAAACGTAAAATTTCCGAAAATTCCAGGTTAAATTATCGTTATTATTGCTTTGTCCTATAGCTTTCGTTGGATCGTTTGGAAGTCGTTGGATCTGGACAGTTGCTGTAGAGGACAGATCGCTCATCCTCTAATAAGGAGTACCAAAGTTTGAATCTTCAGGAAGGCAAGGCAAAAAAAAAACGGATGTCATAATATTCTATGCAAATAACTGTTTCGTGTAAAAATGCATCATTATATAAAATCACTTTTTTGGTTTATTTTAAATATTGCTTTATTGCTCTCATTTATTTTTAATAACAGTAAATTCCCATCTTGAATAGCGGAAAATTATTCTCTTGAAAACGAGGGAATATCAAAATGGATGTTATGTGAATAGACGTAAATTTAGCTGCCAGTATGTTTTCCATTTTATCACGGATTTCTTTCTTTTTACAGTTTGGGCCTCCGAATACTGTAAGTAGATCGTTAACGATTAGAGCTGAATATCATGGAGTGATTAGTCTTCAATACGACTGCGTCACACTGAAGATGTGCTAAATATATGGCGTCAGGTTCGTGAAACTAAGATGTACCATGCCAGGTTGGATGTACACAAAATCATGGCGGTTCAGGGATGACCAGATATGTTTTTTTCTATGACATTCTTGGTGTCTTATGTACTTTTATAAATCATCCTCTCTACCTCTAAGTAGATAGAATGTAATCTGGAGAATCACTTGGATAAACCCGGGTAAAAATGGAGATTCAAGAAGAATATATGCGCCTTCCAAAGTTTCCCCTGGAAATTACATGGTTCTAGGAGAATTATACTGAAGTCTTTTTACTTAAATTACCATCAAGAATCTGGGGATAATATGCCATTTAATACTATTGTTTTACTCTTGAAAATAGTGTTTAAGCATGTCACCTCACACAAGTGTCTTTAACCGATTTATAAAAATTTCTAGCATGTTTTTGCCATGCCATGTATTCGAAATTCCATATACGTGTGGAAACCATCCGTCATCATGTAGCATTCGTTATAAAGGCGAGAGGAGCCAACCATTCCAACCAGACGTCTCTAATTAAGTGACTATTCAGTGTATTTTCTAAAAGAAAATATTATTAATTTTTCAGGTAATAATGTATTAAGATGTCAAACATTAAATTTGGAATTTTCTCGCCAGATTTATGTTATGATATGAATGTTTATTGAAAAAATCCTGTACATGTAAAGTTCCGTTATGAAAATTAATGGATTTCTTTCGTTTAACAAATAATTGCGTTTTATTATTTAATAATCGGTCAAATGTGAGTTTTAATCACGCACAAAGGGTTTACAATAAATTTATTAATTACTAACTGCAAAATTACAAAAAAAGATTCTAAAGGAATACTAAGACTTTACAAATAACTGTAAATTATTCTATGAATTATTTTTCAATAATTGCCCTCAAAAATTGAATTCAATTGGAATGAAAAGCATTGACTATTTATCACTATAATTTGCCTTGTACAAAGTTTAAACTGGGCATGGTTTCAAGCGCGCTTCGAAAGAGGTCGAAAAGTTGCAACGACGCCTTGCCCCGTGGTGCGTTTTTCTAGATATGTTTTAATTAATAATTTGGCTAATTACCTGCAAATGTTTCAAAAACCATTATCAACAATCTTTGGATGAGTCCATGCAGGGTTGGCATTAATCGATTACTTTTTTAGTTGATTGATTAGTCGATTAAACGTTCAATCGTACGAAATTTCATGATGAATGTAATCATAATTGAAATTGAAAAAAAGTAATTATCCTTACAAATTTTTTCATCATTAATTCAATCTGAACTAATTGAATCGCGATTACTTTAATCATTAATCTAATTACATAGACTAAAATTAAATATGACGAAAATTAAATATTAATTAATTTCCTTAAATTCGCTTTTATTTCGATGAAGCTGTTGTTAAGGGTCACTATCGATTTTCCTTATTTAAAATTATACAGGGTGACATAAAATTATCCAGATACACCCAGGTCAAAATGTGTAAATCATTTAGGTGAAGAGACAGTTGAGCCCTTTTTATAAAACTGATATAATTTTCTTTTATAATTATTATATACAGAGGCGAACAATGGTGTCAAAAAACTAAAATTTAAATAAACTAATAATTTAAGTAAAATTTTATTATGTTTATATCACAAAAAATGTTGCGAAAAACTGAAAAAGAAAGAATATGGTGTAAGCAAAATATAACAGTTCAATGTTGGCTATTCATCATAAAATTAGAAGAAAAAATCATTAGCGTTGCTGTTCATTTTTTTCCCTTTCACCAAAATTAATCTTTCATACTTACTCATAAACCAATTAATATCGTTAATATAATCATAACATTTCAAGAAATTTTTACGTTGTACATTTACATATTTGTAGACAATATTTAAACATTTAAAAGAATTTTAAAAAAAGATTCTGAATCGGATAACTGATTTCTTGCTGCAAATGGCGTTCAAATAAAAATACTAAATTATGCTTATATCATTAAAAAGTTCCGTCAAACTGAAAAAGAAAGAATATTGTATAAGCAAAATGTAATAGTTCGAAGTTAGCTTTACACCATACTGTAGGAATAAATAGTCAGGGTTGCTCTTCTTTTTTACCCTTTCTCACCAAAGCTAATCTTTAAAACGTACTCAAAATCCAATTAATTTCAGATGTTTTAATTTGTTTAAAGTAAATACACCTTTGGTAATAGTCTTTTACTAATTTTAATAATTAATGTATATCCTTTCGTGGCTTCCATTCTTTGGAAATCCAGTCGAAACACGCCCTTTAATCCATTTTCTTAAAAAGGAATTGTTGTTTTATAGCAAATCGAATAATTTTGTTAGATTTATTCGTATTTAACCCTTAACTGCTGTTAGCGGTCTTATAGACCGCTGCTTTTTTCAATTTTCAGAGTTTAACATGTCATTTTTAGTTTAACTACAGCTACTATTGGAACTTTGTGTCGTTTGGAGCTCTAGAACTATCGCTAGAGTCGTCTGAATAGGTGAATCGGTATTTTGGTACGATATGAGCAGAACGGGGCGCCAATTTTTGATTTTGAAGGAACTATCATGTTATCAATTTACGGGAAGATTCTTTAACATATTATATATCTTGATTTGTACAATACAATTTTTCAATCTGTCTCCTGTCATCTTGGTATGATATTAGTAAAATAAAGCGCCAATTCGTTATTTTAACTGTTCTATCACGTTTTCGAGTTACTGCATGATAGTTTAGCGTGTGATCTCACTTGACTAATACACTGCAAATGTTTCAGTTTGCCTCGTGATATCTGGGTATGATCTGAGCATAACGAGGTCCAAATTCGTCATTATTCGACCCCAGTGGCTTTGAGCTCAATCATTACTCACACACCTGTTCCGTTTTGCCCATATCGTGCCGCTTTTACCAGTGGGCTACTTTTTTTAAAATTCAGTTTTTTTTATTACCACCAGTTTTGTAAGAAAGTAAAATTCGCGTTACTAATGGCAGATTAAATACGGCAAAAACAAAGCCAGTTATATCATTTAAAAAAAGTAGCGCCTATAAAACAATCTGAATTTTTTAAAAAGTAGCAAACTAACAACATTGTATCGTACCTGAACCTGCAATTTCTGCTGAAATTCAACCTGAAACATAACTTGAACCTGAAGTATCACACCCGAACACAACTCAAACTCGAAGAAAAATAATATTAATCTATATTTAAATATTATTGAAAAGTAGTTTACAATTAAACCTCTAATATCAATTCTATCCTTTTTGTATAAAAATGAGCCTATATACATTAATTATATTCAAATATATAGTTTGTTTCATTTGATAAATATTCAGGACTTTCTTTTGAAAAATCGGTCAACTGAAGCTCGACCTCAAAGAGTCTAAACCTAACTCGAAACCGAACCAAACCAGAAATATTTAAAGTGAACCCTTCCTAAGCCATTCCGCGTGTTGTGTTAGGTAAATTTGAATTACCCGACCAGAAAAAGGACATTAGCTGCGAACTCAGGAGGATAAAACCAGAAGAAACTTGAGAAATAATAAAGAAAATAAAAGGGCCAAAGCCGGAAAACATGACGTTTTTAATCATTAATCATTAATTAGATTAACTAATTAGATTGAGAATTCATTCAATTGTTAATCGGGGAAAGGGTTTGAAATTAAATTAATCATTAATCACCAGTCTATGAGTGGAATTGAAAAGAAGTTCAATCGTCAATCTTTACTCATGATTAAACATTTAACCGTTAATTTTCAATCGTTAATCAAATTAAAATTTTGCACCACGCTGATTCCACGTCGATACGTTCCTTTAGCGCCCACAAAGTAAAGTTTGTATGTAATGGGAAAATGCGATTTTCTCAAAAGCTATGTAACCTACGATAATTGCTATAGTTTTCCTGCAAGGTTTAAATGAACTCCTACTACTCCTAATTTTTTCATAAATTTAGTTTCAGTACGTTCGGAAATAAGGAGAGTGGGACATATTTTTTGCAGTACACTTTCGACAATATCTTTGAAAATATAATACCTATAATTAAAACAAATATTATTTTGTAGTTCGGTGTTGCTAGATATTTCAAATGATATCCCACACGATATACAAATAAAAAAAAGAATCAAGTCATTTAATTATGCTCCCCTTAAATTTTTCCTTAAAATATTTCTGAATGGTTAATAAAAACTGGTGCATAAATGTGTGGGTCAATAGCCTTTCTAACTCTGCCAATTTTGAACTTTTCGCGTCCCATAGTTTCCCAGAAAAACGGTTGAGACTGGCGGACAGACAGACACACGAATGATCTAATAATTGTTCTGTTTTTACTTTTTAAGTAACAGGACACCAAAAATACTGCTAATATCACTATTTAAATACATCTACGTAGAATACAAATAGCCCAGTTCTTCAAAATAAAGCAAATGTTTCAGTAATTAAATGATGCTATTTTTATTGTACCGTTTTTCCTTTGGTGTTTCATATATTGATTCCCGCTTGATCAGTGAGAATAAATTTAGACACACTATTTAGATACATACAATGCTAATCCATATTCATCTAGGTACATTTTATAAACCCATTTTCACATTTTTATTAATGATGGGCAAATTTTAAAATTTTATTTCTATTTCTTTTACTTATTTTGAAATCGATTTTAAACAAACAATAAATTTCAGTACTTGCTCGAAAATTTTACTTTTGTTTTAATACAAAAGCTTTAAAATATTTTTTACAACGTACCATTTTTGACATCCTATGACATTCAATGACATCCTACATGAAGTTTCAAAGTTCTAAAATATACATTTAGCATGTTGTTTTATTCTACAACTCTTTTCCATGCCGTTACTTATAAAAATAGGCTTTAATCTATTGAGATATGTAATTTTTTGTTCTGTTCGTTCAGAAAGTTCGTTCGTGCATTTTTTTCTGTATTTAAAAATAGCTCAGCGAAAAATGTACAAATTTACTATTTTTTTTTTAAACTGTTGGGTTTAGCAACGTGAAGTTCAGTATGGGGTAACCTTTAAAATATAAAACTTGCTAAGAACGTTTTAAAAAATTTTTAAATTAAAAGTGTGAAATGAGAGAAAAATTCTCTAAAATTCCGATGACTGAGAAACTGCCTGAACAAAAAAATTCCCATGTGACATGTCTGTTACAGTTTAATCGTAAGTGCTCTTTGTAACGAATTAAATTTAAAGGGTTTAGGAGAGGAAAACGCTCTAATATGACGTTTGTTCGTACATTCATAATAAAAAAATTTATCCACCATATGCTAAAAATCAGTTTTAGTGACCTAGGAAACCGATTTCACATTAAAACCATAAGCAACAATATATTTTTGTATTTTAATTAGGGGAAGGTGGGGTAATAAGAGCCAGGCAAAAACTCATATCCGAAATTTATATTTAAAAAAAAACTATATATAAAATAGTGTTTTACCTTAAAATTATTATTTCCTATCAAATAAAATTGTATATCATATATCTAATATATATTTCGTCTTTGAAAAATTCCTCCACTTTAAACCACTCATAGTAATTTACAACTTTTTCAGAATAATTTTAGGAAATTTTTTTAGGAAAAATAGAAAAGCCTGCTTCTGACTAATTTGACGTTAATTCGCATTTTTTTTCTTTGTAAATTGTAATTTTTTCTTTAGATACGTATTTTCCCCAGTGTGTCTTATTAACCCGTTAGTTTTTAGCTGGTTATCATTTATTGTCTCGCTGTACAACATTTCAGATTTGGTCCCTTTTTAATACTTTCCAACATTGTTGAAAAGTGTTTATGAATTCGGTTTTCCTGTCTGCCTGTATGCTGTCTGCCGGTGCTCTAACTCGCGTAAATATACTCAGATTTCTTTCAAATTCATATATGTTATCGGGGTTTACTATGGGATGTTTGGTATTGAAAATGAAGTTTGTAGCATTTATGAGTCTTTTACAGGAACACTCAAAAGAATTACGTTACATTATGGTCTACGGGGAAAATAAATTCCGGAGTATTTTAATGAATATACATTATATTAAACATATTCGAATTGATAGCTATAACTGAGGTACACTGCAAGGTGCTTACTGTAGAACATTATGTTCATAGAAAATATCGTTAATTTACAGAGGCTCTCAAAAGAATTCCGTTACATTACGGTCTATTGGGAAAAGTCATTTTCAGCGTATTTTAATGATGGTACATTATTTTAACCATATTCAAATTGATACATATCACTGAGGTGCACTCGCACTTACTGTGGAATATGGTATGCATTGAACGTATTGTTCATTTACAGGATCATTTAAAAGGATTTCGTTACATTACTGTGTATGAACAATAATTGCTGGTAGCTCGTTTTCAGATATCGTACGCGTTTTTAAATGTAACTCATTTTTTGCATATTAATTGGTGCATATAAATCCTATACATTACATACAGGGCTGTTCAAAAGACATCACGTATATTTCCGTTTATTGACGGAAATTGCTGAAGGGGTATTTTCAATTGTGCTATGTATTTCCTAATTGAAGCACATTTTAGCATACTGAGTAGTATACATACGGATCTATAGATCCTATACGCGTCTGTACAAAAGAAATCGGATATTCTGTTTGACTATTGATAGTAATTGCTGAAATTGGGTTTTCAAATGTGTTCTGCATTTTCTAAATTGTTTAATTTTAAATTGTAATTTATTACAGTTGTAAAACATTAAATTTGTTTCATAAATTGTAAACTGTGAAATTCTGTTATAGTACTCAGACTGTGTTGGAAAGTGTTTCATAATCTATGTTTGACGCATGATTTTTAATTCTCGTTTTAGTCTATGTTTAATGTCTGTATATTTATAGTTTCCATCAGTCATATAGCTAGATCTGTATGCTAATTTGTAGGATAAATAAAGTATCATTTCTGTGTAATTAAAGAAATCTATTTCTCAATGTTCGTTCATTCAGAAATAATATATATTTCTTTTAATCATTTTTTAATGTTTCATCTATAGAACCATTCAGTTTAACGTAATCTTTATATTAATGTTTTTTATTAACCAACAGGGAAAGGAAAGAGACAAAAGATTTCGTTAAAATAAAAAAAAAATAATTGAAATAAATTGTCAAAGCTTCATAAAATGTGTGGGATGTCATGTATTTTTTGCAAAACTATTTTCTTATTACAAATAAAAATATAATTTTGTTTTCTGTTATTACTTCTTTTCTCTTAATACCCACCTTCCCCTATTTAAAAAATTGATGTGCATGCAGCTTCTACATTTTTAATATTAATTCATAATACAGAAAGTTGCAAGGTGAATTAACATTCCTACAAAATCTTGCATGCTCTCCATAGTGAAAAAAAAACATTTTTTGTAGCAGATTCAACCAGAATTTATGAAGCAATAATCTATTATTTTCCATTCAAATTATTAAACAGATTATTATCATGAAAAAATAAGCGATATTTTTCATTTATGAATTAAATTGGTATGGAACTCGTTCTTGTACTTGATACTAACCATGGTTTGGAATAAAGATCTTCACTAAAAAAGAAAATGTAATAAAAATTCCAAAAAAAGTGAAACAACATCCGTGAAATTACAATCTAACCTTGTAGTTACCAATGAAGACATTCCTTTATCTTCCAAAACGATTTATAGAGAGATTAATCAAAAATACAGTTTTCAAGGTTTACGGAAACACTTCTAAAAAAATAAGAAAAAGAAAGAAAGAAAATTGGGTCACTTTGTCGCCATAATTGTTTCAAAAAATGTTTCTCTTGTTTTCGGAATCCTTTTTTCTGATTCCTGATTTGTTCTTTTCTGAAATGCTTTTAAAAATAAGGGTACAATTTCCAGAACTGTGTGCAAATACGACGCTAAGCAAAATTTTTTCAATCTTTTTTTCTGCATCAAAAATTTTAATTTTGCAATATTTTATAGCTTAATAAATGAATTATTTGAAATCAGTAATAATTTGGCAAGACATTGGAACTAAAGTTAAAAGGTGAAACATGACAGATAGTCGTACTAAGGAACTAACTAGATTAAAAACTAGTTGTTGGGGGCCACCGTAAAACTTACCCAAGAGGGATATGCATAATATAAAATATGAAATTAAAACATGTGTAAACTATTTATAAAATGCATTGCAATTCGAATAAAATCCTGACTTGATGACGTCATAAACTTTAAATGCTCTATTACTGAATTGTGTAATAGAAACATCCTTATAACTTCAAAATTGATTGTCATATTAACTAACGGATTACTGCGTCGGATTAAGAGTCTCATTTCCAATTAAAATATATCTTTGAATTAAAATTTGAATGAAATACAGGGGCATGAAAAATCGAAGAGTATGAAAAATATGATTACAAATATAGCAGCAACTAATAATCCGATCGACTTCATTTTTTATGCAAAATTTATGCTTTTTTATTGTCTTTTATATTCTGCCTAATAAACAATTTCGAAAATTTTTATACACCTTTTATCAGAACGAATATTTCGAGAGTCCGAAAAAAATAGTTCCGGATAATCGAAGTTACTGAAATTCAATAAGCTTCTTCCAATTATTACATACTAAGTACATACCAAATTTCAAGTCGCTATCTCAATTTGTTCGGGAGATAGAGCGTTTACAGACACACACACAGACAGACGGACGGCAATTTTTTTTTTCTAAAAATATGTTTTTCGGAACCTCCAGTGTCTTAAACGTGTAAATCCGTCAAAAAAATTTTTTCGATTTTCAAAACGATTACAAGATTTACCCTATACTACGTATGATAGGTAAGTAATATACACCAAAAATCATCAAACAGAAAAAAATAATAAAAACAAGAACATTCAAAACATGAATCTTATAGACAAAATAAATTATGTAAATTGCTTTATTTAACGTGTAGGTTGAAAGTCTCATAGTCTTATATCTCCGATTTCTAAATTTTAAATTAAAAAATATAAATAATAAACGTGCATTTAAACAAAAACGATTGTGTTACAATGCATATTCAAACTATTTTCCCTCCTGTAGTTTTAAGCTTATAATCTAATTTCATTTTTGCCATAAATATAGACTGAATTAGACGAAAATAGCACCAACGTTGTTAGAAACATACTTCAATCTAAAGTTCACACCTCGTAATGAATTAAAGGAAAATTCTAATATAATAATAGACAATATAAAATAATACGGGTCAAGTAGAAGCAAAATGTCATATTATATCATACTGAACTGCTGGAGGCAACTGTCATTATGATTCATTATTCGGCTGCATTGTGTCAGCGAAAATATAAGGTAAACATAAAAAAGTAAACTAAAATAGAAAGTTTTCTGAATATATGCTAAGCAAAACAGAATTATAGTTATCGTATAGAAGAAACTGACGCTATAATTTATAAAAACGACACTCGAAAAAATGGTTTCTCAAAACACAAGTGCATTTGTCCTCTTTCTTTTGAAAAACTATAAAAATAAGACGTTTCCCACTATGAATTTTTTCTCAATGAAACATGTATAAAAAATGCACAACAAATAAAATAATTGAGACATTTTGCATAATAATGGAAAGGCCAAATAAGGTTTTTGAATACTTTTTTCTGTGTTATATGTACAGTTATTTCTTTCCACATAATTATATAAAGAGAATAATAAGCCATGATTTCACTTTTTTAATAATTTATGAAATAACGTAAAGTATTCAGTTTTGCTTTACTCCATGTTTTTACTGTTATTTTTTATACTTTTTATCATCTGTAAAAAATAGAAACAAAGGGATTTTATAAATAACATTTATTTCTTAAAGCAAGAAAATTATCACAATCAGAGATGAAAATCGTATTTTTGAAAGTAATTTAATTCTTAAAACACAAATTTATAATAAACTGAAATTTAAAAAAAACAACAACTAAAAATTACTTGATATTTCTTTTGCGATGACTGACTTTGTGGTCAAGCAATATTCATTTTTTTAAAAGAAACCGTTTTATTATTTTCATTGTTTTACCAATAATGCGAAATAAAAGCACGAAATTTCACCCAACACTAAGTATAATATTTTACTTTTTTAGAAATAAGGTAATTTTAATTATAATTTAAAAATATGATTGATTTGGACCAAAACCTCCAATAACCCATAACAAATTCAAATGTGTTTTGATTTTTTTTTTTATATATACAGTCCCTGGCCAAATTATTAGGCGCAATTGTTTTTATTATAATTTATTAAATATCTGGAAAGATACTTGAGGAATTATCCTGAAACTTCAGGAGTGTAAACAACATAATAAACGTCATATATTTCCGCGAAGATTTTTTCCCGAAACCCCATAAGGGGCCGTCAACAAATTGAAGAAAAACGAATATCTTTTGGATAACCCTGTAAAAACTAATGTTGCAAAAAGCATTCAAACTGTAGATTATGATTAAGTGGCTTATTGTAATAATTTGGGTTCATTTTTATGAAGATAGCATGTATAATCGAAGAGAATTCACCTTTTTATAAAAACAGTCCCAAATTTTACCAAGTTTTTTGCTTATAATTTGCAGAGTTTTTAATATAAAAACAAGTTATTTTCAGAAAATATGACAAACAAAATTATACACAATACCCTGCAATCAGAATTAAAAAATAATAAAAATTGTATGAAAAATAAGCAGATTTACTAAATATTGTTTCACTGCGCATGCACGAATTCAATCAAAATATACTGTACATAATATATTAGCTTAATGCATAGACCAACTTTTATGAAAGTCTGAAAAACATAGCTTGAAAATTCTGATAGTAGTCGTCGATAGAATAAGCTCGAAATTCGCTGTTCCCGAAAGGAAGCAAAAAGATAAGGGGTTGTATCCAAATATACAATGAGAGACACTTCATTCTTATTATGTCAACTTTCATAAGCTAGTATATTTGGATACAGCCCCTTATCTTTTTGCTTCCTTTTGGGAACAGCGAATTTCGAGCTTATCCTATCGACGACTACTATCAGAATTTTCAAGCTATGTTTTTGAGACTTTCATAAAAGTTGGTCTATACATTAAGGTAATATATTATGCACAGTATATTTTGATTGAATTCGCGCATGCGCAGTGAAACAATATTTAGTAAATCTGCTCATTTTTCATACAATTTTTATTATTTTTTAATTCTGATTGCAGGGTATTGTGTATAATTTTGTTTGTCATATTTTCTGAAAATAACTTGTTTTTATATGAAAAAATCTGCAAATTATAAGCAAAAAACTTGGTAAAATTTGGGACTGTTTTTATAAAAAGTGAATTTCTCTTTGATTATACATGCTGTCTTCATAAAAATGAACCCACTTTATTACAATAAGCCACTTAATCATAATCTACAGTTTGAATGCTTTTTGCAACATTAGTTTTTACAGGGTTATCCACAAGATATTCGTTTTTCTTCAATTTGTTGACGGCCCCTTATGGGGTTTCGGGAAAAAATCTTCGCGGAAATATATGACGTTTATTATGTTGTTTACACTCCTGAAGTTTCAGGATAATTCCTCATGTATCTTTCCAGATATTTAATAAATTATAATAAAAACAACTGCGTCTAATAATTTGGCCAGGGACTGTATATGAAACAAATATTAGAATTCTTCAAAAAAAAAAAATTAATTTTACGGGATGTTTTTAAAGGAATAGGAAATATAAGTGACTATAGATTCTATTTGTTATTTCTTCCAAAATTTGCAAACAAAATAATTAATAAAAAAATTATGACTACATCAAACTTTTAATTTACTTTTTTTGACAATAACATCTAAAATTTTCTCTGAAAAATTCATTTAATTATATGCACTATTACTTGAGATATCACAATAAAGATGTTAATTTCTTTTGAAAAACGATTTTTTCTGAAAAGTGTTTTTAAAACTTAAAGCTATTGTGAAAACATAATAGATAGTATCTTTAAATAAAGCTGTATCATTATTTGAACATGAACGTTTGAATTATAAGATTATTTCAATGAAAATAGACCAAGTTGTCTGATAACCGACTTTTGTAAATGTAGATGGTTACCTTAAATAAATATAACTTTTACTAAATCTTCACCATTATCGCTAAATCTAAAGGATTCAATAAAATAAATTTCTTTCAATTGGGGAGACTTGCGCGATAGTTTTGTTTATTTGATTAAAGCAATATTTATGTAGATAATCTGATTATTAAAATTCTAGACTAATTTAATTCGAAATGAAGTAAAATGAAAGGAATTATTTAAAAAAAATCTCGTACTTAACATTTTTTTAAAATAGTATAACTGAAATGTACTCACAAATAGAAACTATGTCGAAGTATTTTAATATGCTTTACATATTTCTACATATTTCTATATACACATGTCTATTATCATGAAATTGTTTTTAACTGTTGAAAATATTATATTTTATCCTTAAGAGAAAACAATATACAACATTACAATAACAACAGTATACAATGTACAATAATATAGAATAATAATAAACTTAGTTGTTATTTCGAAATAGCAAACTTCATGAGAAACATAGACGTCAGAAATAAATTGTGATATAAGGCTCCTTTTGCTGACAGAAGAATATCTATAATTGTAGAAAAGCTAGTATGAGTAAAGGGACATGTTATTCAAAAACAAGGATATATGAATTAGAATGAATGGAAAACACTTGATGACGAATTTAAATGCATTTGAATCAATAAACTTTCTCTGTTATTAGCAGCAGAGTTTATATTTGATATTAATTGTATGCGATTTTTGCAGCCTTTTAAGACGAAGATCGACATAAAATGTGTGCGCGTAAATATCTGAAACAAATATTCTGCTATTGTATATATAAATTTGAATAGATTTAATATAGTTTTTGGTTTTATTTTATTATGAGTTTATAAATATAAGGCTGACGTAATTTTCTGGTGTAAAAAAATACTAAAAATCTTATTAACAATTTTCAAGGAAATTAAATATTTGTATAACTTCCATTTGTTTGTCCGTTCCTCTTTCACACACAGTCCGCACTTTACAATATTTATATGTCCGTGAACTACAAAATTATTATATATTAATGAGGTTTACTTTTGAAAATAGCATATATAAAATGTGTAGTTTGCATAGATGGTACACAAAAAACCGGATACATTCTACAATAGCCAAATTTTTCAAAGAAAAACTTTAATTATAATTGAATTCACGACGACCTGACATTTTAAACAAAATGGTAAATGCAAATAGATGAAAACTTGTTGATTGGTAAATTGGAAAAGTGTTTGATTTAAAAATAATTTAAATGGATATAAGGTAACTTGAAGCAAAAAAATAAAAAATGAAGAAGAAATAATATAATATACTTTTATTTTCGATGTAAGGTGTTTTATGAACTGTAAAATTCGATATGGATATAGAGTATACTGTAGAATAATCTAAATTTAATTTATGATTGTATACAGGGTGTATCAAAAACCAGTATTAGAAATTGTATGCTGCGTATATCATAAAATAAATTACTTTAATAAGTGGAAATATCTGGTATGACTATATGTATATATTTTTCTGGTGTGTATAAAAGGTGCAATTATTAAATTATATTATCTATCTATATATATATATTTGAATATCTTTAAAGCAATCCGAAAGCTGTATAATAGTTTTTTCACTTTCCAAGATAACGTTTAATCTAACAAAGGCTGCATGGAATAACTTCTGTGCATGTCTAAAAGATAGAATGAAAATAAACAAAGACTAAATTAATGTTTAAAAGAAAGCCGATTCATAAGTAGTGATTTAGACAAAAACTTCAATAACATATACCAAGCCCATGGTAATCCATAAATATTTACGTGAGTTACAGCACGGACAGGCGGCCAGGCAACCCGAAGGCATAACCATTTTCCAACTCTGTTAGGAAATGATAAAAACAAAAGTAAAAATAATTATGCGTGTTTTATTGGTCTGATACAAGCGTGTGGAAATTTAAGCATTACATTTTATTTAAGAAAAAGACAAAATCTATGCATTTAAAGCGACTTAAAACTTTCATCAACATGTCTACGTATATTCAGTTTCAGTATTTCTTGTTTCCTGCACTTATACAGGGTGATTCATAAAAGATGGGCAGAACTTTAAGGGGTTATAGTACACTTAAAGACAAATAATATTAAATAGGAGACTAAGGGTCCCAGACGTATTCCCAAGGAGATAGGGGGCATTAAAGTTTAGGGTCCGAAATTTCAAATGATTATAAAACATGGAAAAATTGGTCGATTCGTTTGCGGTTTTTGCAAAAAATTTTCTTTATGCTAGTATTTTCTTGAAATAAAATTTTAAAGTTCAATTTCAAAAAATGCCGATAGGGGGCGCTTTAGACTTTGGAGTAACAAACAACTATTTTTTAACGTTATTTTTTGTATTTCTTTAAATGATTTCGAAAGCTTAGACTTAAACTTAAATTTTGATCTAAAAATCTGAGTCCTAACGAGTAGTTAAGTAGCGTAAACTGAAATTTGAAATTTGAAACCCTTCTCCCCCCAGAACAAAAATCAGTTATTCCCGATCTTTGTGTCGTAGATTAGGCTCTAACTACTGCCGCGTTTTGCTAAAATTATTCTTTATGTCAGTATTTTCTTGAAAATAAATTTTAAAGAAAATTTTCAAAAAATTCCGATAGAGGGCGCTTTAGATTTTAGAGTAAGGAACAACTATTTTATACCGTTATTTTTTGTGTCTCATTAAATGCTTTCTAAAGCTTAGACTTAAACTTAAATTTTCAGCTCAAAATCTGAATCGCTGAGCGTGGTTCAGTAGCGAGGGGAGGGGGTTCAAATTTCAACTTCTGAACATAGTTCAGTTTGCACTACTTAACCATGCCCAACGATTCTGTGCTGTGATACGAGGCAAAAATACAACTTTCGTCAAGGACTGCATAGTCGGAATTCACTCATAAAGGCACTGGCACAGTTGGAAACGTCGCTCATGCAAACGTTAAAGCTCCATTCCTGACGCTAGTCACCGGGTGAAGAAGGAAACAGAAAGTATGCAAATGTCAAATGGGGAAGAAGAAGAACACGTATGCAAAATTTCGACACGATTCAGGCATAAAAACCACTGAACGGTGAGTCAAGTGTAAGTCGCTGTAGTAATGAATCGGAAGATGGTGCCCTTCACGAATAAGGAAAAGGCTGAGATGCATTTAATTTACGGAGCGGCAGATGGAAATGGTGCAGAGGCACAACGAATGTACGGAGAGCGATTTCCTAACAGGCGGTTGCCTAACCGCAAAACTTTCGAGCGCTTGCACAGACAGTTGTGTGAGACGGGATCATTTCTCGCTTCCCGGTCGAATGCAGGTCGTGCAAAAAAGGACGAATCAGTAGTTGTTGCAGAAGCCATTCTGGATGTAGTAGCGGCGCAGCCAAGTACAAGTACACGAACAGTGGCTAGCCAGGTGGATACCTCACAGTCCACGACTTGGAGGGTACTGAAGGATGAACATTTGCTCCCGTTTCATGTGCAACGAGTCCAGAAACTGTCTCCAGGGGATTATCCAAATCGTATTGAATTCGCCCGCTGGTTTCTGCAGCAGAACGCGCTAAATCCACATTTTGGACGAACTGTGCTTTTCACCGATGAATGTACCTTCACACGTGAAGGTACATTTAACACACACAATGCACATGTATGGGCGGATGTCAATCCACATGCTACGTATCCACATGCTCATCAGAGACGCTTTTCCATCAATGTTTGAGCAGGAATCCTCGGAGACCACCTAATCGGACCGTACCTTCTTCCTGAACGCCTCAACGGTAAAACATACCTCACATTTCTGCAACATGTGCTGCCAGACCTGTTAAACGTTGTTCCTCCACGCATCCGGCGGGTCATGTGGTTCCAGCACGATGGAGCGCCAGCCCATTACGTACGAGACGTCCGCAACTATCTGGACATCACATTTCCGAACAGATGGATTGGTCGAGGTGGTCCTGTTGCTTGGCCTGCTCGCTCGCCAGATCTTTCACCCCTCGATTTCTTTTTTTGGGGACGATTGAAGGCTCTTATGTATGAGACACCCATTGAATCCCCCGAGGAACTGGTCGCCAGACTTTCCGCCGCTGTAGGGGAAGTGCTCGAAAAGCCTGATGTTTTCGCGAGTGTTCGCCGTTCCATTCGTCGCCGTTGTTCTGCGTGCATAACCTCTGGTGGTCACAATTTTGAACATTTATTGTGATTACATGTTAATAAATATGCTTTGGTAACATAATCCTAATTTGTGTCTTTTTACCTCGTATCACAGCACACAATGTGTGGACATGGTAAACTGAACTGTGCTCAGGAGTAGAAATTTCAAACCCCTCTCCCCAGAAACTTAACCACGTCTAACGATTCAGATTTTGGGCTGAAAATTTAAGTCTAAGCTTTAGAAAGCATTTAATGAGACACAAAAAATAACGGTATAAAATAGTTGTTCGTTACTCCAAAGTCTAAAGCGCCCTCTATCGGAATTTTTTGAAAATTTTCTTTAAAATTTATTTTCAAGAAAATACTGACATAAAGAATAATTTTAGCAAAACGCGGCAGTAGTTAGAGCCTAATCTACGACACAAAGATCGGGAATAACTGATTTTTGTTCTGGGGGGAGAAGGGTTTCAAATTTCAAATTTCAGTTTACGCTACTTAACTACTCGTTAGGACTCAGATTTTTAGATCAAAATTTAAGTTTAAGTCTAAGCTTTCGAAATCATTTAAAGAAATACAAAAAATAACGTTAAAAAATAGTTGTTTGTTACTCCAAAGTCTAAAGCGCCCCCTATCGGCATTTTTTGAAATTGAACTTTAAAATTTTATTTCAAGAAAATACTGGCATAGAGAAAATTTTTTGCAAAAACCGCAAACGAATCGACCAATTTTTCCATGTTTTATAATCATTTGAAATTTCGGACCCTAAACTTTAATGCCCCCTATCTCCTTGGGAATACGTCTGGGACCCTTAGTCTCCTATTTAATATTATTTGTCTTTAAGTGTACTATAACCCCTTAAAGTTCTGCCCATCTTTTATGAATCACCCTGTATATCGTAAGGAAAGTCTTCTAATCTTGATGTATGTATGTGTGTGATTGATCACGATAACGAAAACGGTGTTTTCGATTGAGCTGTTAGTTGGCAGGTAAATATAATTATCTGCCGAAAGAACTGTATACACTTACGGAAAAGTCGGCCAATGGGTTTATTATCTAAATCAGTTTTATAATGTTTATTACCATTTATCCACCATTTTGTGATTAGTGGTACCGTTTCGATAGTTAAAGTGACCAAGAAAATGCGCAAAATTACTTCCATGTAGATAGACACGAGTATATTCATGTATGCCCATGCCAAAAGTTTTGCCCAGCTTGGCGATAATTGGTGAAATATCACCATATTCGTCGGAAGAAACATGAGCCAGAATTTGCATATGTTAGCGAGCGTGGTTTGGCGCAAAATAAATTACAATTGAAGGCCAATGTTGCAATATTCACACACTTGAACCTAATTGTTGCCAGAATTGCTCATGTTTGAGGCCACCATTGGCTGTAGATCCGATTACGGAAGATCAGCTGCATAATTGCAGTCTTTTAGTACAATAAATTGCATATATTGCATTATATATTTTTTCAGATGCTTTTGGATTACGCAGTACCTGAATGCAAAGTATTCTATAAAGTGTTTCGAAAGTCAAATTGAGTCAATCCAGATTTTTATTCTGTTGTTACAAAGATAATGGCTTTTGAAGACTGATGCCACATAAAATTTTTTAAACAAATATTTATTTATTTATTCTATTATGTATGAATAATTGATAACTAACTTTCTCTTGGAAGCGTGTATATTATAAAATAATTTTAAAATATTACTCACTATACAAAATTAAAATATCTTCAGTCAGACATATTTTAGCATGTTATAATTCTTAATTACTTTGCAGTTTTAATTTGACACCGCTTAAGTTACGAAAATGCACTGTAAATAGAAAATTATTAAGTAAATGTAACTATCCGGTAGGTACGGGCTGTCCATTCATATGGTAGAATTTTTGTAGCAAAAACAAGGATATTTAAATACTTTTTCAGTAAAAGCCGTTCAAATAACTACATGTGATAAATATGTAGTTATATTCGTTAAATTTTCATTGTTATGAATCAAACGTAACATAACTAAAGTGCAGTTCAAACCTTTACTGTATTTTTGCTATAATCATAACATGTATTAATTATTATAATTGCTGTGCCAAAAGGACAAATAAATTATAAAACATAACAGCTTTCCAATTGCAACTATGTCAAAGACAAGTGAAACTACAAATGCGCAAACAAAATGAAAAGACGAACATGCACATTTTAAAAATAATTTACTTTTCTCTAGATATACAAAATTTTTCACTAAACAGCAAACAGACAAAGTACTTTACGATTTAAAAGAAAATTACTTAAGACTGCATCTAAATATCAATCCATCTATATATTTTTATTATCTTTATATCTATAGATGTATTAGCATATCGATTAATAACTCTGTAAAAAACAGAACATTTTAAAACATTAATAACATTATATTAAAATAATCCCTATTAAAAATAACATAAATTGTCCTGTCCGACAACATTAAATTTAATTTTGCGGAAATGACAATATTCTGTCTGTTTGATCGAGCAATTATATATTTTTGACAAACTCCACTCTTTATGCTGCTTGGAAAGAGATGCAGAGTATACTAAATTTGTGCAGCCAAACATTAAGTTTTTTTCAAAAGTATATTGGATCATTCGACAAGAGCACAGTAATTATATTTCTCTTCCACTTACAATTCATGTTGCTTTTTTACTGAAACCATGATCAGTTTTCATGTTTCATATACAAGCAGCAATAGCTTATGATTTACCAGTGGGATTTTGTTTCCCGTAAATTCTTAGAATTATAAGAAAACTATAAATTACTCTGGTCTTTTCAATTTTCTCGGAAAATATGGTCTTTCTGGACTATTTAATATCCATTATTTTACTTTCTCAATCTCAGAAAGATGTTTCGCCGCGTGATGTATCTAAAATAAATAATGTCAATTAAGATTGAAAAAAAAATAATAAATTTCTAAAAGGTTTAACATTAGAAAATTTTTTTGCCCCTTTAAAATATATATTATGATGTAATATGCAATGCATTTCAGTATGCAATGTTTTAAAACATTAAACAATATCTAGCATAAAAAAATGTCTGAGTTTAATGAATGACGCGTCTTAAGTGACAAATTCTATGCCAATCATAATCGATTTAAAACAATATATAATATACTAGCTGTTACCCGTGACTTCGTTCACGTAACATTTAAAAAAAATTAATGCATTAATTAAGCAACATATACAATTAACAAACTAGTTATCATATTTTATCTTAGATAATACTTCTGATAATTACAATTTGCGTATTTCTGTTTTATATATATATGATCATTTCTTTCATGAGCTTGAAATTTCATACTCATTCACTAAGATTAAGTGTGGAACACATTTTTTTTTCTTTTTTATTCTATTTTAGCATTCCAGATTATTCTATTTTTCGTTTATTCCGTTCATAGAAATTGACTTAATTTAAGTTTTCGTGTCAAAGAATATTTTTCAAAGAGATTATATTAGTAAATATTTATGAGGAAATTTGTTAACTAACGGTCACTTTAGATATGAATTTTATTTGATTGGAGTAATCTAAAAACCGACATAAATTATGTTTCTTTTCCAAAACAATTTTTGATATGATATTATTATATGATATTTAAAAAAATAATTAAAACGTGGTGGAGCATAAAAGTTTAAAAATACATAAAATAGGTAAAAAAATACCTTTAACACTCATATATTTTTCGTATTTTTATTTCACAGTGCCACACTTTTAACAGCTTTAGATCTACCAATAAAATCAAAATGTTTATCACGCTAAAAAACTTGCAAAGCCTGAATGCTTATTTGTTAAGCAATAGAGTTCCTTATTTAATTGAATTGCGAAAACAATCTAATAAAATCACCCCAATTATGAAGCATTGTCATATTGATTTTTGTGTTGTAGCTTAGGATTATGAGAGTTTTGAAATTTGACAAGAATGTATTCCAATGAGGGGCAAAAATTACCCTCCAGAGACATTTTTAAATTATAAGGAATTATATAAGTATCAGAGAAAGATAACGAATAATACCTGGATTTTTAATTGGCTTTTCTCTTGCTCTTTTCCATAATTATCGTGCCTTTAAAAAATTGGAGGGGGATTTTCTTGTTTAATTAGTGACGCCAACTCTTCTTTTAATTTCACGTGAACGATGTCAAAAGCAAATTCCATTCTCCAATGAAAATTCCAAACTTTTACTTCGACTTTAATATATTTATAGAATTTTATCGAAATTTAATATTCTGGAAGATTGTATGATAAAAAGGATATTAAACTTATGGTTTGGCGACCAATACATTCTTTAGGAATTACACTACTTTGTGTAATTGATATAAAATACTCATATTTTCTGAATGAAAACCGGCACATGTTTTAAAATATGACGACACTTTCACTGGAGATAGATTTTCATTTGAACCGATACTTGTCTAGTTAAAAAAATTCTTTCACTTCATGAATCATGTACAACTATGCATTTATATTTATAGATAACAATATGCATGTTTGTCAGCTAAACGTATGCAAAACGTTAATCTAAATGGCTTGAAGTTTCGCTAAGTTTCTTGTAATTTTCAAGTAGTTAGAATACATTATGTGTAGGAAATAATACATTAAGAATTACCAACTCTACAAGAATTGTTATTTTTCACCTTCAATTAGTTGATAAAAACACCTCTACTTGAGTGCGCTCCGCATTATGTATTTAAAACATGAAAGCGTTTAAAGAAATCCAGTACTGCTGTACTCATAGAACAATTTTAAACATGAATATTATTAAATACTAAATTTAACTCAGAAATTATATTTAAAATGTAATTAAAAAAGAATTTGCGAAAATTGCGTTTTGAAATTATGTGATTTTGGATGCAAAACATTATTTCTCAAAAATATATTGTTCTTTTAAGAATTGAATAATAATTTCTAAGCTGGTGAAATAAAAATATCGCCACTTTGTCGAACTTATAAAAACTATGTTAGTTTTTTTAATTAAAATGAATGTTTTACATTAAAAAAATTACGTCATTTTTTTCTGATAAATCATTTTACTTTTAATCCCGTTTGTTTTAACATCCATCTTTAGATAATTAATTAATGGAAAATACTGTATTGTTTTCTTTAAATCCAATTTTTATTAATAGTGGGCAATTATTTCACAACAAAATCCAAGGAGCTTAAATATGCCTCATTTGTTGAAGCTCAAGCTGAAAAATGTTACCATGTAATGATTTCTAAATGTCAATATTTGACAGACTATTTTTGATTTTGTAGAATAAACTGAATCATGAAGCTTGAATACGCAAAAATATGTTTTTATTTCTTTGAAAATGTACTTTAATATTAACAAACCAGTAGAAACAATTTACCTTTGTAAAATTAGGAGCTATTTATTTTTATCTCCAAACACATTTAAATTGTCGTTTAAACGCACTTATAGTAATCTTTGTAATATCACATTATCTGCCCAAAATTACGTCAGTTTCGGATTTCAAATTATAGAGAGAGAATGTGAATTTTTATTGGTTAATAAAAATATTGTCCATATATAGTTTCTTTATATGGCAACAGGGAAGAAATTGCATTACAAATTGAAAAAGAAATAGATTTCTGTAATGATAAACTATATGAGATGTTTATAAAAAATGGTAAAGAATGGTCTGAGAAATATTAAAGTTGACAGTAATTTTACTCATGTTCATATATATATATATATATATATATATATATTATACGAATGATATTACTATTATTGTAGATCATATTATTTGGGCGAATCAGGAACAAGGCATAAATTAATATTATATGGAAATAGAGATAAAATTATTTATTTTCACTCGTATACTTATTAGATCAACAATGTGTGCACTTATAATGAAATTTTCCTCTCCATCAAAATTATTTTATCACCACACGTAACACTGCTCTTTCATGTTTTACCATATAAAATCTGCATGAATTGCGACAATTAAAATGCGAGTTATAATCTTTTAAAAATTCATGGCCCTCGCCATGGGAATATGGTCTCCGGCGATCACATTTAACTTTGTCTTATAATGTTTGCCTTACAAACTTGTGACGCGCTACGACAATTAGAACATCAGTTATAAATTTTCCAAACCAGTTATAAGTTTTCAAACCAACACCTTGGAGGATTTCCAATGACCACATTTAAATTTGTCTCGTGACGTTTTACCGTACGAAATTCGGACGCGCAGTTATAATTTGGTTACCAGTAAAAGCTCTAAAATTTAAGGCCCTCGGGATAAAAATCTGAAATCATCACATGTAATTATTCCTCATGCTGTTTTACCATACAACATCTAAGCTCACTACGACAATTAGAGCGCGAGTTCTAACTGCCAGGGTTAAAATTTAATTAAGCGTTTAATTTTTTCAATCCTCACCATGGAGGGTCTCCGATCATCTCCGGCCTGTAACATTTTGTCACTTTGCTCACGAACAAAAATCTTATGTGCGATGTGATAGTTTGGTCATGAGTTATAAATGTTTAAAGTTGTAGGACCCTTTTATTCCGCTTATTATAAAAGTTCGAGGATTTTGATAAAACACTGACTTGATCACCTCATATACGGTCCCACATGATGTTTAACCACATAACGTTTTTCGAACCTACAACAATGAGAGTACGGATAATAGCTGTTTTAAGTTGTCCGGACATTATATTTATGTTATACTAAAATATGGGAATTCTTCGATAAAAATCTGATATAATCACATTTTATAACGATTACGATTACCATAAAAAATTTGAGGGTGCTGTAAGAATTAGGATACGGGTTTTAAGTGTTGAACGTTATCGGATACTTATATTAGCTCTATTACTAAAATCTACGGTGGCTTTGATTAAAAAAGCGACAGAGGCCTCCTACGCCGTTCTTGTACTTATTATTCTGTTGAATGAGCCCAACTCTTGAGGGCAAAAGTAAGCTCTTGGATAATGAGAGATTGGAATTAATGGCATGGGTCTCCGTTCCCTTACCTCAATTACGTAACACCTGAACATACTTTTTCGGGATCTTCGTAAGTTTTTGATAAACCTGGTATTTATCATCAATTAACTGCGGTTCGAATCACTATCTAAAAGCTCAAGATGACTTGTTATGTGGCTTGTAAGATAAATGTAATAAAGTTGCGCTCTCTCATAAAGTATAATTTTCGACTTTTTATTCATAAAATCTGTCGTCAATTCGTAACACCTTGCTAATGGTGTTATTTGATTTAGAATTAAAGAGTACATGGATAACAATACCACCTAGTCGACCTTGTTCGAAAAAATTGAGTTTAACCCACTTTTACGCCCCAAAACATGGTAAAACTACTTTTTTTTATTTGGGGACGTATTGAACCTTCATTTCTAGTGCCAGAACAAAGTTCATTCCAAATTTTCATGAATGCACACCAGTCTATTACTGAAATATTTTGGTCTATTTTACCTGTAACACAGATTAACCTACTCAAGACTCAATTTATCTCGGGCTTAGAGAAAAAGTTATTTTTTTCCTTATATGAGAATGAATTTCCATGTTAGCACACTGTTATGAATTTTTTTGTCTAAAGAACAGTAAAAAGAAATAAACATTGAATGAAAACTTACATGTGAAGTACCTGCGGCTTTCAGCATGACCGAATGAATTATAATTCAGAAGAAATGGATGCTCCTTCATATACAACAGGATGAATAATTAGATTTTATATTGAGAAATACATTTTATATTTATACTAATTATTGGCATATTTTCCCAATTCCATATTTATGGTTGAAAATTGAATCACGCATGAAAAATTAGTAAACAAGATCCTGGACAAATCCGCGTCACAATCGGAAAAATCTGCGGAAAATTGGTGGAAATTGTTAGAAAATTAATAATAAATTCGTCAATAATTTTCCTTTAAGTAGCCAGTAAAAAGATTTTACTAATATATATGCAACTTAAAAATAGCTACTTTGATGCGGTTCCCAAATTGTTGTAAATGCCAGTCATAATCACATTAACCCTTTAACTAGGTCGCCGCCGAAAACCAAGTTAATTTCAATGGCACCGCCCACTGAATACCAGGCCTACGCGCTGACACAAAAATGGTGGTTGTCGTAAGCGAAGTCAGAGATTTTACGGTCATTTAAATTTGAACACCAGTACTTTTCTTAAAGTATTCAATGTATTTATTTAATTGTAAAAAAATAAGGCGAAGAATACTTTTAGACGTTACTGATAATAAAACGTAAAAGCCTAAAATTCATGGGATTTTTCGGTTTTTAAAGGTCATTTTCCACCTCTTTTGTACCTTTCGCGAGCTCGTAAAAATAATTATTCAATAAAAATTATACTTTATAAGTTCCAACAAAAACGATTACATTTCTTTTTAAAAAATATGGAAATCGGTCGATTAAATTAATGTCGATTAAATTAATGCCAGTGGTCGCCCAGAAAATGGTCGCCCAGTTTGATAAACAGAGTTTCTAAGAAAACAAGTTTGAAATTTTACAATAACGTTACGGTTAAGCAGCGTAAAATATTGATAGGAATTGGAATATCACGAAACCACATTAAAACAACAATCTTACACCCCTGCGGCATGAAAAAATTCAACAAAAGTAAAATCGAAAATTTTGACCGAAAAAAGTAGAACCCCCCACCCTTTAAGTGACTATACAATTACCCAACACCCTTTAAGTGACTATACAAGTGACTATACATTCAGAGGCCTGTGTTCAATGGTTTAAAAAAGGAGTTAAAAACATGGGCAATATAATTTAGCAGAATACACGATTTAAAATTTTCTACTGCACAATCTGAGCTCGCGGTGAACCGGAATAGTATTTTTCTCCTGCATGAGCCCATCTTGAGTAAAGCCAGCAAGCCGTTAAATGATATGTTTATCTGAAAATACAACTCATCGTACTTTATTTGAAGTGGGATTAAAAGCCAACTCCCAAAAATGTCTTTTCTGATTGAAAATCATCTGAAAATACAACTGCAATGATCGCGTGAATATTTTGCGCAAAACACGATTTTGGATAAATTTGGGTAAAATAGTTGGTATAAGCTACTTTTGAGTATCTACTTATTTTTTTTTCAGTTTTTCTTATCAAAAATGCAAGTTTATTTGTACAAACATTGACGCATAAAGCAGTGAATAAAAAATTAGTGATCAGTAAAACATTTTTTTTTTTTTAATATTTAACATTTGATGAGAACTTTTTTATCTTTTAGTGAGATTTTTTTGTCAATTAGTTTCAAGGTTAATATGGTAAAATTTGTTAGCATTCATTATAAAATTATGCAATGTTTGAAATAGAAAATTTCTGATACTACTTACAAGAGAATGAATTAATTACACTGAAATTATATTGAAGAATGTTTAAAGTCTTTGTATTTAATAAAAATACAAAACAATTTTTAATTCACTAAAATTTAAAAAATATATGTGTTATTTATAAGGTAGAAGTGAACTTTATTGACAAATATATAATGAAATTTACATGCAAAATTAAGAATTTATAAAATAAGTGAACATTTTAGAAATAAGAATATGTCCATTCTACATTCATTACTCAGGGAATTTGTACGAATTCAGGTATATATCAGAGTAAAAATATTAAATATATTATTTTTGAAATAAATGTTCTGACAATAGTTATCTTTAAGAAGTCAGTGAAAGGAGAATAATAATTAATATACAGGTTAAAATTAAATACTTGATTATAGTACATAATTTGCCATATCTGCGAGTCTGCAACATATTAACTAAAATAAAAATTGAAACCTTAACAAAAGAAACACATTTCCTTATAATATTTGTGTTTCATTCCAATAAAATTATAAAGCTAATAGGAAAACATGTCTATTTTTTATATTTAAAAGACTTAGCAAAAATAGATGTTCAAACCTTAAAGTTAGACAGGTTCTTTAAGTAGAAAAAATAAAAGGAGAATAAAAGAAGAAGTGACAAAACGTAATTAGATTATTGTCCGGGAGGCTTATTTCTTTACGCCTCATTTTTCGTGTTATGAAGTGCATCAATTAGATTACTGCAGATTTCTGTATGCCTTAAAGGGCAATTAAAACTTAGTAAGGAATCTAGAAAGACTTCAAATGTTTGCTACTTTGGCAAAAAAATATTTTAATTTCATTTTTCTTAACTCAGTTTTCTTGATTGTAAACGATATGATTCTGCATATAAATAATGAAATTTATTAGTATTTTAATGTTCGATTGACCTCGGTACTTTAGTTGAATTATAGTGTAATATTTACTTCTGCAATAGTGTCGTAAGCAAAATTAACTGCATAAAAATACACATATTTTCCAAGCATCTTATTACATTAATGCTTTGTGTTATTTTTGAAGAATCTGTGGTTTGAATATCATATAAGTAAAGTAACTTAGTAAAAAAAATAATGTACTATAAATTATGCTTCGACACTATTAGTATTGCTGAAAGTCAATGTTTATGCTTCTTTAAATAAAGTATATTACAAAGATAACACTATTTTCTGACGCAACATTAGCTTGGCTCGTAGTATGCGCAAGGTGTGCAACACACCTGTGCCTTGGTTGCAGCATCCTATATTTTCCTATCACAATTTCTAATCAATAATCTTCGGTTCAGATTTCTATTGAATATATTACAGAATTCTTCCACTAATATTATTCTTTCGAAATAGTGGTAAAGAAACAATAGGTACCTCTCATTTTTTAATAAAGGGGAATCGTAAATTCCTTTTGCTGTAAAATATTTTGTGATGAAAATTTTAGTATACACTAGCTGGCCCACCCGGCGTTGCCCGAGCCCGTGATAAAATTAAACATACATAATTTTGCATGATTTTATATCCCAATTTAGTAGGAAATTGTTTATTTAAAAGTGCTGCGCACGCGAGGAAAATTCCTTATTTCCACTTTCAGCCGATAGGGGTGCATTCGGATATAAAAGAATCTACAACACGTTTTCACGCCGCCTGCGGCACTGTATAGTAGGCGTGCAGCGAACACTCTGCAAAATCTTTTAGTTTCACTATCCGCCGCCAGGGGGCACACTCTGTTCTAAACAAACCACCTTCCAAACGAATCTCTGACAGTGGCGCCATCAAATTTTCGTCAGTTTTATTCAAAAATTAAAAAAAAAATACCCATCGAATTTTTCATAAATTGCATTGACAAATACAGAAAACTAATTTACATATGTTCATAAATTTTGAAGTCGGTATCTCAATTAGTTTTCGTATAATTCGCTAAATAGTAAAATAATTTCAAATTCCTTCATATCCGCTTGTAAATCCAGAAAAAGAGTGCTTTTCTTTAGTCAAAAGATGGGATTTTTGATGCGATGTTTAATGATGTTCTAATTAATATCTTGAGTAATTATCAATAGATTAAAATTCTGAGGCTCAGGTGTACCAGGAGAGGATTTGGACTACCTGAATCTAAATTTTCAGGCTTCTAGGTGGGCTAGATTTTCCTAGCGATCGCACACAGACAGATAAACAAACACACACACCGAGCGAAACTTTATTTTATTAGTATAGGTATCTAGAATCATCAGTAATTTTTCAAAAGGTTTTCGGAATGCGCTTTAAGACCTTCGTTGATAGCATATTAGTGCTTACATCGAGTTAGCTCTACTATTAACAGCTCCCAGTGAATAGACAATTCGTAAATATTTTAATAGAATAAGGTTGAAAATCAACCCACCAGTTAATTATCATGCTGGATTTAAAAAACCCATAATTCTGTAAAAACGTTTTATAAGTTATTTGTACAAGTTGTAAAATAAATAACATAGTATGAAACTTAAGAGTTTTTAAATAGTTGCAGGTTCATTCACTGGTACGAACTGTTCATTTACTTGGTTTTTGTATAGCTTTTTTATTAATAATCCCCTAACATACTAAACAAATGAAATATAAACTTTATTATTATTTTTTTTATTTTTAGAATTGTTTTTTAATCTTTTGTGTACCAACACATGTATTTGCACTGTCAGTCACCAAAAGGTACTGTTTATTAAAATATTATCTATCTTTAAAAAAAATGTGCTTACGTATTCATTTACTGGTCGGACTACTCTACAGCAGAAAAAAACGATGCAAGTAAATTTTTGAATTGTAGTTGATGTGTGTAAAGTAGTAGTGCACTTAGAAAATCATTTGGAAATAGTTTTTATGCATTTTATTCTTTATACACTATATTGCCAAAGGTGACCGGTCACTTGCGATTTTAGACGTTTTGTTAACTATCTAGAAAAACACATGAGGAATTAACCTGAAACTGCAGGTGTGTAAACAGTATAGTATAGGTTATATATTTCCGCGAACATTTTTTCACGAAACACCATAGGGGATTGTCAACAAATTAAAAAAGAACGAATATCTTTTGTATAACCCTGTAAAAATTAATGTAGCAAAGGCGTTCAAACTCGAGATTATTAATAAGTGGCTTATTGTAATATACTGTGTTCATTTTTATGAGGATAGCATGTATACTCGTAGAGAAATTAAGGTTTTTATAAAAACAGTCCTAAATTTCGCCTAGTTTTTTGCTTACAAATTGCAGAGTTCTTAATATAAAAAAAAGTTTTCAGAAAATATGACAAACAACATTGTACATAATACTCTGCAATCAGAATTAAAAATAATAAAAATTGGATGAAAAATGAGCAGGTTTACTAAAAAATGTTTCACTGCTCATGCGCGGATGCAATCAAAATATAATATGCATAATGTATTAGCTAAGTATATAGAGAAAATTTTGTGAAAGTCTCAAAATGATAGCTTGAAAATTCTGAAAATTATCGTCGATAGAATAAGCTCAAAATCCGTTGTTCCCAAAAAGAAGCAAAAAGATGAGGGGTTGTATCAAATATCTGTTGATTAGTGCCAAGATAGCGTATACAATATTGCACGTACCACTATATTTGGATACAACTCCTCATATTTTTGCTTCCTTTTGGGAACAACGGATTTCGAGCTTATTCTATTGACGATAATTTTCAGAATTTTCAAGCTATGATTTTGAGACTTTCACAAAAGTTGCTCTATATACTTAGCTAATACATTATGCATATTATATTTTGATTGCGTTCGCGTATGCTCAGTGAAACATGTTTTAGTAAACGTGCTCCTTTTTTATCCAATTTTTATTATTTTTTAATTCTGAATGCAAAGCATTATGTACAATGTTGTTTGTCATATTTTTCGAAAAGAACTTTTTTTTATAATAAAAACGCTGCAAATTATAAGCAAAAAACTAGGCGAAATTTGGGACTGTTTTTATAAAAACCTTAATTTCTCTACGAGTATAAATGCTATATTCATAAAAATGAACACGGTATGTTACAATAAGCCACTTATTAATAATCTCGAGTTTGAACGCCTTTGCTACATTAGTTTTTACAGGGTTATCCAAAATATATTCGTTCTTTTTCAATTTGTTGACAGTCCCCTATGGGGTTTCGTGAAAAAATCTTTGCAGAAATATATAACCTATACTATACTGTTTACACACCTGCAGTTTCAGGTTAATTCCTCATGTATTTATCTAGATAGTTAACAAAACGTCTAAAATCGCAAGTGACCGGTCACCTTTGGCAATATAGTGTATATCTGAAAACGTTTTTAATAATGCTACTATTGGGAAAGATGACATTTGGGATAATTCATTCCCATCCTTGGCCCATCGCGATCTCAAATCGGACAGCTAAAAAATATCATTCTGGCTCATCTTGAATATAGCTCGGTAACAAAAACTATTAATCAGTTTGAATAGGCTTTTTAATCACTTCAATAGCAGTATATTGTAATTTCAATTGCATATTTCAAAGATGAAGGGCTCTAAATTCAGTTTGTTTAGTGTATTGTAAAAGTTTACTGATAGCAGTCGATCGTTTTTTATTTGACCGTTTATTACCATTGCTTGCGTACGTATTTGAGTGAATCTGATTCAAATGTCAATAGAGTTCAATACTTTTTAAATATCAAGAACAAAATTTTTGTATTTATGATTTTTTTTCTGAAACAGAAAGTGATAAGTGCTTCTTTTCTATTTTCTTTAGAAAAAAATGCATACCAGTGCATATCATATTTGAAAAACATTTGCAGATAAAAACATAAAATTGTTTGCATTTTTAGACCTTCAAACTCGGAATAAATTAATCTCGTAAGTGATTATATATATTTTTTAAACATTATTTTTCTTTTATTGACTAAAATTTTGCGATATTATGCTGGACGTATGGCGTTCTTATGTTTAAATCCCTTTATAGATATGTAATCATCGTTTCGAGAACTTTAAAGTATAATCCAAAAAAAAACAATTATAACTTTTTTTTAAGTCTTTACATGTGCTTTATGAATATTTGAACTTAAAAAATCATATTTGTGGCCCAGTTTTTATTTAATATTTTGCCCTATACTATTCATCTCCCTTTCACGTTAATATACTTGAAATATATTTGATTGTATAATAGAATATAAAATTACAAACTAAGCAATGTTGTAAATGTGGAAGAAATGAAAGCACTTTATTCCTCGCTTAAAAAGAGTCGTTTTTCATTTTATTAAACATTTAAAAATTTATGCTATCAAAAATAAATGTTTGCTTCAGAAACATTATAGCTCAATAGAAGTCAGTTAAAGTGTCAATTCCGTTAAGAATTCTAATAAAATATCGAAAACTCTGCTAGACTTTCTTCAAAATATTTTGTGTGAGGAAACGCACGTGGCACATTGAAGTGTTGTAAGCATTCTTTCACGTATTTTGAAGCTTCATTGCGTGCGAAGATATAATCTAGACAAATTGAAGTGTTCGCATTCTAACATCGCTTATCCTTTGTGAAAATATATTACTTGACGTCTCGAAAGGGAAACACATATCGCGAGGGATTTGCTTTCCGATTTTCTTTCAAGCTAGCAATAGAATTTTATTTTCTTCAAAATAGTAATAGCGAATTTAAGTTTGTTGCTGATAATAAATTTTCCTGAAGTGCCATATATCATTTTAAATACACGTTATCAACATTTCGTTAAAATAAATGAAATAAATATTTCTGTTTTGCCGTTTCGAACAAAGTATTCAGAAATGTAATGAAATTTTGGAAATTTGCAAAAAAAAATTATAATCTATAATTTTCCTCATGTAACTCCTCCTTGATATATTGTAATAAAAACTCGGAAGAACTAACAGCAAAATGTAATATTGAACACACACACACATATATCTATATATTAAATGATATAAGTGTTTTTCCATGAAAGCACGTATTTAAACAACTACATACCGAAGTATATTAAACCTTGCAAAATAGTTTAGTTAGGTTGAAAAAATAAAACAACATATTTCTTAATAAAAAATGTAAAATTTAATTATTATTGTTAAAAAATAATCCAATATTTATGTATATTTTTTATCGTTACTCTTTACTATATTTCATTATTTTCATTAAAAAAAGAGATTGGTATGAAAGATGCTGACAACATTGCAGGCAGTTAAAAAGTAAAGCATAAGCATTTCCGTGACATTTCACCAGTAAAGTCCCAATAACAAGGGAAAATACTGTGTGATATTTTCTTTGAAATTTAAAATATCCATTTGATTGAAGAACAAATGTCAGACGAATAATGTCCTAAACCATGCATTTTTAAACACATTAATAAAAGTTACTTCAAATGACTATTTATTAATTCAAGAAGTCTTAAAATTCTGCAAAAACACTCATATTAATGTCTTCAGGGACGACTTTTGAAGGAAAGGTGATCAGAATTACCTTTCTCATGCACGAAAAACCCAGCAAAATGTGCAAAGTTACTCCTCTGAAACCGCGCAGATATTAACCCTAAGAACGTTAATCCAGGCTTCTTATATTGTGGATAGTACACTAACCACTTGGCTGAGTGTACCCCGAATATACGAGTGTTACACGGCAACAAATATTATTTGAGCGATAATAGCATTATCGCCAAGTATAAATGAATGACTGGCTTTCCAAGTTTTTATCCACTAGTCTTCTAGACCAATCCAATTTTATTACTCGTCGCCACTCTCTTATTTATAAATTTCTTTAGATGCCAGCATCACTTACACTTGACACACAGTACATCAGATACGGGGAACGCGTGTGCCAGAAGACCAAATTTCACAACTTTTTTAGAAAAAGTTAGAATTTTAATCAAAGAAATTATCATATTCATTAAATGAGGCAAAAAAAAACAGTTTAATAAAAATGGTGGCAATTTGCCTTCTGGTACACAGGTCCTCCATCCTTGTAATAGACAATCATATATTATTGTTTTGGGCACGTGACAGTCAAAACGATACGACGATCCGATGATACCTCATGATACGATGACTATTTCTAGCTTGAGACCTTCTCTAGCGAATTATAATTCTAGCGAAAGAGTTTCGTCGAAATCTGTTCAATGGTTGTTGAGAAAATAGCGGACGTATACATACGAACAAATACACGAATAACAGAACTTGCCGATTACAGAAGCTTCTATTGCTTAAATCGCTTAATAAAAATTACCGAATACTAGAATATTTCTTATTATTACCATATACAGCATATTTAGTTTTCTGTCAATTTTCTAAGATATCAGTTTCAAACAATTTAAAAACCAATTAGAAAAAAATTGTCCATACATATTTACCATTTAAAAAATATATTAAAATTGTATTAATTATTCAATCATTAAGAAAGAAACATATGGTCTCTTTTTACATTTCAAATATTGTTAAAAGTCAAATATAATTTCGTATTTTGTCTGTAAAATCTTTGATTTTTTTTAGCATTTCATATCTGTGAAATTAAGTAAAGAGGCGAACACATGTAAAATTACGAAAAACTTTTCGATACCGATTTCAAATGAGGTAAAATCTATTATTTTCAATTATTTTAGAAAATCTATAATAAGAATAATAAGAATCTTAATCAAATTTTCAGCTTGTGATAAAATGCAAGTAAAAATAATGCAGCTTTGACTGTAACAAAGGCTTCTAGAAGAATATTAGCAACACCTTCATGGATATTATTTAGCAGAAAGATACTGCAACGAAACTTCTTCATGTTTATTTATAATAGTGTGCTTGTTAATTTTAATAAATCTAATGCAAACATTGTTAGGTACTTTGATGGAATTAAATTTTGGGATATATATCTATACAATTATTTACTTTCTTCCAGAGGAACTGAATGAATGGCTTAACATCGGCCAGTTTGAATCATTCTGCTATGGGAGTTATGCCTACAGAAATATTTTTTTAAGGTGGGACACCACTGAAATATCTTTAGAAAAAAATTGCTTATATCTATTTGAACGCCGCTTTGATGATACTCAATTTAAAAAAATCGAATTTTTACAAACTTTTATTTGCGTCGTCTGCCAAAATGTCAACACTTTTTCCAAAACATTTAATTGTGTTTTTTCTTAAAATGGTGTATTTTGAAAGGGGGAGTATGTTTGGAAAGTTAGTGATTAAGCTATCAACTTCAAATATGGAGTTAAACTACATGCGACATGTACTTATATGAGGAATTATTAAATTTGTTTAAATCCCATTTCCTTTGTTTATCTTTTTAAGTGGCGTCTATGAAATTATGTTTCCCTTTTTTCCAGAATTTCACTTTAAATAAAAAATAATAATATATATTTTATGTAAAAATGAAAGTTTTTTCACATTTCTACATTCAATTAAAAAAATGTAAAACATTGATTGTTTGTTTCAGAAACACAATTACTACTCAGCAGTGACACACTGTTAAACTTCTCCATATATATTCGGTTTTTTGTGTTAAATTCCTGTCTTGAATGAAAATAGTAAATTTCACCGGAATAAATGGAGACTTTTCTATTTACCTTTATGTTGAATGCTGAAAATGGAAATGTTCTTTCCAAGATCATGACAGCACGTTTACTCTTCGATTTGTACTCAGTGATACTCAAAGTTTCTAGGCATCACTCCGCTGGTGAAAATCCACACCGGGAAATCATACTACTGCCCCCCCACCTCCGGGGATGAAATTTCGAGTCGCATTACAGCTGAAGAATGTATTCTTTAGCTGTAATCCATTTATATACTGATTTATACTTGCTTATTAATCCTTTACTTGTTATGAGCTTCCTGATGAGCACCGTAATTTTATTTTCATGCCATTTCTTGTTAAAAATTAACATAATTTAATGGTGATTGCAGTTCGAAAATAAAGTTTTGAATTTTTTCTCCAAAAATCTACAAATTGATCTTAATTTACCTGATGTTACAGCAACATCCCTCCTCAAAGGGAAAGTTAATCTTTTTTTGTTGTCTTTAAGAAAATCTGTGAAATCTTGCAAAAGCATCTCGCTCAGACTGGTATTGAACACTCAGAAATTAATCCGAGCTCTTTATTTTTTAGCCAGGATGCTAACCATTATCATGTTCATCTAATTAATCTAAATTTATAGCATTTTAACAGAAACAGATAATAAATCACACAACCGACCATCAGTCTTTCGAATGACAGACGCCGGTGAAGGAAAGTTTTAATTAGGAAATGTGGCATTAATTCGGTAATGTGCTTACATCATACGATGTTATATAGCACCGATTCCCACCACAACATTGAAATAAGCAGCACTGGATGCGGCATTTGGCGAGTGGACTTTAGGGAACACTTCGCTGCTGTTAGAACAGTATCGATGTCACAGACTGGCACGAAAGGTCAGCAGTCATCTCGCTCAGATGTTGATAGATGGTAAAGTGGCAATACCAGGAGATTTCATCCTTCTCTTTAGGATAAAAAGTTGTGGGTAAACCTTGAAGCCAAGTCAGTCTTCTCGCTTTTGACGCTTCGTCAAATGGAGGATGTACTTCTTCGCCCTGTGCCTTCGGAACTGACCTCATGATTTTGTAGGGCACAGAGCATTTGTAACAACAGAAAAATATAGAAAATTCTTTCATTTCCGTCACATAACAAAATATAAATTTTATTTTAAATTATTAAAATACTCGATATTCTTGATCCGAATATCACACGAAAGTTATTTTCAAAATTATAAAGTTGATAAATAAAAGGGCAAATAATATGCAAGATTTATAAATACGGTAATTACGGATAAATACGGTAGATTTTTATGTAAATTATCCTGAAAAATGTTAAGTGAAAGCCGATAAAATATGCCTCGTTTCATAATAACCTTTGCATCATAAGTAAATTGTGAATGACATTTAATTATTTAATATAAACCTGTCTATTTTTTCACCAGAATGGGTTTGGAATTAGATCCTTATTACGACGTAAAGTAAATAACTACTTAGAAACACCACAAAACAAAACGCATTTCGAATGAATGAATTTTTCTACATCAGGTGCTAAAAGATGTGCTACTACTTTGAAAATAGTGACAAGGATAAAGGTTTATATAAGAGGAAATAAGACATGGAGACAGATGGTAGAGAACAGATAAAAAGAATGCAGAAGACAAGATACCCTCAAAAGTTGTCATGAACAGTAAGAAGCAAAATTATATACGAAATTGAACAAAATTAGAAAACAATGGGGAAAGAAAACTAAATATTAAATAACAATGTTTAATTAATTGATGAAAGAGGGAATAAATTAAAGGTGAAAAAGAGGTCAGATAATTAAAAGCTAAAATAAAATTACAAAAATTACTAAAGAAATGGAAAAGTTATGAAAAGATAAGGGAAAATAAACGGTAACTTGGCTTTCGGTAAATTTTCCGTCTTTTGATGGTCATCTCTTTTACAGTGCAGTCAGAAGATAGTGACTATCTTCTAAGCTATTGTTAAACTAAACTTTGCTTTTTGGAAACATTCTATAATCTCACATCTCACTGCTATTTTAAGCTTTAACCTGATAAATTCTGGATTATTCTATTTGTGATAATGAATAACGCATAATTTTTCCATTATTTCCGGCAAATATGAAACTTTGTAATATTTCAGCCCTTCCCACCTTCGATGATAATAATCTTTTATATTTCACACCCAATTTTATCCTAAGCATTTAGAAATTTCACTATATCAAACCCTTTTCCATCTGTTGCCAGAATTTTCTTACAAGGCGTTTTATTTTTTTATAGTTTATATTTTAACAGCAGTAATCTAATAGAAATGGTTAAATTACTGCTGGATAACAAGAAAAATCTGTTTATTCTTTATAACTCCTACTGTACAGATAAGATGGGGCGATTTGATTAGTCTACGTTAAACAGGTCTATGATATGACTGGCCTACGTCTTCTGGTGATTCCTGCTACGTCAAAAATGTAGTGGTAGATTTGTTGACAGAAGTTTTTCTTTGCAAATATGCCCTTTCCTTATAGAACAAGCTTATACAGCTTTACGCAGCACAATCGCGTGTACGTTGACTATATCCCTAACAGTTATAACATCGACGGCATTCAAAAGTACTGATGTGATTGACCTACGGGTAACAGGACTGTTGGTTGTTGCTCCCATGTGGCAAGTGTAATATATTACCTATCTCATGGAAGATATTTTTACCGAATAATACGCCCTGCTGAAATATTAACAAAAATCCTTTCGATTGATAATATTAATGTTGTGATAAATGGAAATATTGATGACGATGATTGGAATATTTTCAAAAATGCTCCTTTTCTGAAATGTTCTATAATTATCTCCTTTATAGTAAAAAGTGAACTCTTAATCATAACTTATTAAAAATATACTGTTATATGAAACACTATTAGTTAACATTGTAATGTTTAATCCATTGTTAAAAAAGGGCTTCTAAACATAACTCCTTTAATAGAAAAGTGGCACAACTTAAAAATCGTCATTTTTGAGACAAAGAGAGTTTTTAAGTCCTAATGACTGATATGTTTAACTGGAAAAACGGTACAGTGGCACTTGTATTATGACGTCAGAGGGCAAAAGTGACACTATGTTTTTTCAACGTATTTAAATTATTATTTGTGATAAAATGAAACTTTTGAGTTGTTATTGCTACTGGAATAACCTAAATAAATCTATTAACCTAAAAAATATCGCAGTAAAAAAGTACACTTAAGAATCTTTTATTAATGAACAAAATATTGTCTAATTAAAAATTTTAACCCTCTGAGCGTTTTGAAAAAGGGTAAAATTGTAATATTGTTTTCTCTGTATTTTGTTTTAAATGCTAAACAAATATTATTCTTTCAGCATTATAAATAAAACTTAATTACAAATATGAATGTAACCCTTGGGAGTATTAATCATTCTTCAATGTTTTGAAAATTCATTAAATCTATAGAATTATATTATCTTAAACATTGCATATATTGCAGTGAAACCTGGAGCTTAGTGAACGGAATATTACGTTTCACACGCTTAGAGGGTTGAAACAGCTGTACTGATTTTTTTTAATTTTTGAGTTATGTCGTTTTCTATTAAACGAGGGAGATATCGAATTATTTACAGACTATTACTTATGTACTTATAACCCACTTATTGTATTTGTTTTGCAGTAACAATTACACCCTCGCAATTGTACAAATTCAAACAGGAAAATATAGGAAACTTCTAACACGTTGTTAGCATTATTTTTGTTATAACTCAAAAAGCGCATCTTCTATTTTAACGATTTTTTTTGCTTAAAGTACATGCCTTGAGCATTATACTGTAATTTTTTGGTTTATGTAAATATAATATTACTATGTTAATAATTTTTTTTTATATTTTTGTTTACTTTTCTATGTTAAAAATTGTGTAAAAATGTGAAAAAAAATATAATATAAACTAATATATTTTTCAATAATTGGTGTTGGTTTCATTTTTTTAACTTTTATACTTTTTGAGAAAGACGCGTTTGAAAAATAGTGGCGCTGGCGCATAATTCCCCAATTACCTCAATGACAGTTGAAGGTCAGGGGCTAAAAACACTCTTTATTATATTCTCATGGTGTGCTTTATTACCATACATGTTATTTCAAACATCGGCCGTGGGGGCCATTTTGCTATGCTTATCCGGCTAGACCCTTTAATATAAAATTCACCGCTGGAGACACTGAGGATTCTACTGAATCAATATGTCTCGTATGCACGACGCTCGTCAGAAGGGCTTAAGATATTTTTATTGCAATTCTTACATTAACCTGAAGAAAGTGGCAATTTCAAAGATGGCGGTCAGGAACTTAGATGCAAGTGTTTAAACGATTAATGAATAGCTTACACTGTAAGAAAATTCTGTAACATAACTAATTATTTCCAGGCACGTTCCATGTGTCCATAGGTTTCTATCAGATTCCTGAGAAAAGCAAGTTTCTTTTGCATATAGTTTCCTGGATTCAGGGATTCAGCTTTTTTGCGTGGCAACGTCTCTGTTATTAGCTTTCGCTCTCCGCCATCTTGGCTCCCTTGCACCAATGCGTACAGCAGCTTTGAGTTAAAAAAATATTATTGAAAGAGGTGCTTATTGAGATTTATTAGGAAATGAAAACTTTCCTGAAAATGTTTTGTGGAAGTGAGGCGGTAATGTTATCGTCTGCGGAAGAAAAACAATGAATAAAAATCAGCTGCTATACTGGATACTGTCAAAAACCTGTCATTTTATTCTTTGAACTACAAGCCGGTAGACATACGTTCTTTTGGCTAGCGAAAATATTTTAAAACATAATTTTAACCTAATTTCATGCAATAATTAGTCAAATGGTAACTGGGTTGGCTTTGCGAAGTGTTTTATATATTTCTTCCATTGTCACCCGGTCGCTTTTTAGCTTTAGTTTATTAATTGTTCTTGATTCTTGGATTATAATCTTCTTACGATTCCCCAGAATAATAGTTGGATAATCAAGAAAAAAAAGGTATGTACGTAATTTAATATAATTAAAAATAGTTTAAATCAATAAATGATGTAAATTTTTTTCACAATTCTGTTTTCTTTTTTTTTCTTTAAGGTACAAGCTTTTAATTTCTACAATCTAAAATTAGTAAACATTACTTACTGTTTAAAAGTATTTTTTTTCATGCTTCTGACTTTTAAAGTTGTTTATGTAACTTTTTGTACCAAATAAAATCCTAAAATGGGAGTGTAAAATAATAATAATAACAACAATAATAATAATAATTATTATTATTATTATTATTATTACTTTTATAATTTGATGCATACATTGAGAGCAACGGAATGTAAGTGTATAAAATACTTTTTCTGTCCCATTAAAAAGCCCCCGACAGTCTGAAAAAAAAAGTTAAACCTATATTGCAAGGATTATAATATTTTAAAAGTAAATTTACTCATATATGAAAAGTATTACTATGTTTGTTTATTGGAGTATGCCTGCTTTTTAAAAAGAATTAAATTTTAATCTTCAAAAAATTAATTTTTTCGAAAAAAAAAATAGCACGAATGAACAACATTGTTTGAGCATTTTAAGGTAACCTGTATTAAAAAATCCCGATATTTACACGAGTAATGGCTAAAAAATATTATATATTGTTCTCACTGTAAGCAGTGATTAAAAAGATACTGTAAAGTGGTCTATCTCAAAAAGTAAAAAACATACTTTGTTTTAATTGCCAGGGCTCCCAAATGGTTCGCTTTATGAATACCGGTATTTTCTTAGAAAAAAATTACTTTTAGATTTTTCTTGCATATTTTGCAAAAACCACCTTCGGATGTAAATTTTTGCGGAAATGTTGTAGAAACCTACCATGAAATTTTCTGTTGAAAAATATTGGTATTCAGGTGGCGGACCATTTGGGAGCCCTGAATTGTTTACAATAATTTTATAAAATTAGTTACTGTTTCTACCTGCAATTTTTGTGAATTTATTATATTAAGACTGAACCTAAATTTGTGTATATTTTAGCAAAATTTCTGTTTAAAAATGAAGTTAAACAGGTTGCATATTTTTTTTCGGAGTTTATCTATGCTTTTTTTTCTGTATTTGGAATTATGAACAAATTTTGGCTCAATCTTAAGACATAGATATAATTTCTGAACCCGTAAACTAATTTTTAATGCATTTCATGAATTTTCAAAATATTTAACTTAAAAAAGAAAACATTATACAATTTAAAAATGAAACAATGTATATTTATCTTAAAAACAAGTTTATTTATCTTAAAAACAAGTTTATTTTTAACATCAAACTATATTTTGTAAGAAAAAATTTAAATACAGTGACATTAACAAAAAGAAACACAGACAAATTTGATGTTATAATTAAACAAATATGTTTATAAGATAAATATTAAATTTAAAAAAATATTTTTTATAAGTTAAATATTTTTAAATATTCTTAAAACACACAAATATTACTTTGCAAAACTTGTAAGCTAATTAAATTGTGAGTTACCTATGAACAAAAATCATATTGCTGTATCAGAAACATCCCTGAAATATATAGACTATTTCCTGATATTTTCAAGTACTATTCCTGGCTTTCTGCGGAACTTTTCTAAATTCTTAAAGAATGTTCCTGGTTTTTACCAGGAAAATAACAGGATGTGAACATATCTAAATCTTTTTGGAAGATTGCTGATTTATTTCAGGAAGGTTACTGGCTTTTAATGGGAAGATTTTAGTATGTTCATGTTTTCTTCCAGGAAGGTTACCGACTTAAACCTGGAACCTTTCTGAAGAATTGAGAAACCTTACCACTATAAATCCAGGAAAGTTACTGACTTTTAATATTAACTTTTCTGAATTCTTAAAAAAGTTTTCTGCTTTTTGCCAGAAATGTTACTGGTATAAATTAGGCACATTAGCTACCTATTATTTTCCAGGAACGTTCCTGAATTTTTTTTACAGTGTAGCTATACAGTGTCAAATGAAAATTTTTTGCGGTGGGTGATTGACATTACGTTTTATTTAGACCTATATATAGAACGCACACATACTTAGCTTAACCTGATATCAAATTTAAAATAGAAAGCATTTCATGAGAGAAAAACGAAACAGAAGCAAAATCTTTCAGGCTGACTGATATAAGGATTTAGCTGCAGGACGAGATTATTTATTAACGATGTACCATTATTTGTTAGAGATAAATGGATGTTTAGACGAATAAGACAACTACTGGTGATTTTGTATTCGATATTTTGCGTGACATTTTTTCTTGTTTTTTTAATTTCATATTTTATGAATTGTTTTTGTGCTTTTTGTCTTTTAGCGATCGGATTTTAATTTTTATTCAAAACATAATACATCTCCCCCTCTTTTCAAAATAAATTTTTTGGAAGTAAAAATTTGCGATTTAAATACTGATCGCCAAATTTATGGACTCGGGTATGTACAAGACTTCATTATAGTGATTGCCGTATAAAGAGTTTACATGCGTGCAATCCACAAGACTCTGTTAAAATGATTTCAGTTTAACGATTTATGCACGCAAAATAAATGAAACCCGTTATAGCGATCGCTGTATTAATGTTACATGGCTGAGAAAAACACAGGGCTCCGTTATTTTGATAATCGCATTAACAGTTTATGGTCTTGAAACCTCAGTGTCCCATTTTCAATGATCGCCATATATCTCAGACAATCCTATTTTTATTTATTTTATTTGAAAGCTGTCCCTTCAAACCCTAGATAATCACGGGCAGGGCCAAGCAGTACTTTGTCAGAGGGCCGATGAAAAAAAATATTATTTATATCACGAAATCTTTATTTACGTGCTTTTTTATATTCTTATTAGTTATTTTCGTATAGTTTATAATAAAGTATTTTGTTTATATTTTTCTGTTTGCATGTAAAATGCACTTTCGGAGCACCAAGTGAAGTCAAGGCTGTACGCTACAGAAGGTATCTGGGCCCTACATGGAAACGACTAGCTAGACGAGTGAATACTGGCTAATTTTTTTTTATAAAATTAAAGTTAAAAAAAATGAAGATTCTAAATAAAAAAATAATATTTGCAAAAAATTATAGCTTCGGTCACACTTACAAGATTTTTATTTTTTTTTAAACTTTTACCTGGGATTACTGTTTTTAATTCTAAAGTTTGCGTTTTTTTAAGTGGTTTTCTTGTACGTTTCTTGTAAGTGGTTGAGTAATATTTATATATATATATATAAAATAAATAAAGAGGTATTTTATTTTCTGCGGAATATATTGACAAAAATGTAAAATATATGCAAAATATTCGCAGTTGCAAACACAAAATTAATCTAACAGAAATATAAAGATGGGTTTTAAAATGATTTTCATTAAATGTTCTGTATTGCTATTCAGTCTTCTTTAACAGTAATGCAGACGAAAAAATACAACCGTTCTTTTTGTTTTGTTTGTCAGATATTTTAAAATTATAGAGGTTCGTAATGCTACAATTTTGAATTGAATAGCATTTGGATTTCTACTACTACAATGCGAAAAGAAAAACAAAAGTTTAACTATTGCAGTGAATTAATTATGGATGAGGAAAGATTCTATAAATAAAGAAACACCATTGTGATTTTGATAAACTTTAGGATTAGAATCAAAGTGGCTTTGTAAGAGATAGCATTTAATTTGAAAACCCATTCTGAAACAGGTATTTTCTAGTTTCTGTAGTTAATATATAATGTGTTTCCTTTTTGTTTTTCCGAGAAAACATGTTTCTAAAATAAATAAATGGAGAGAGATGTTTCAGAATTTTCCTACAATGATACGTGTTCTTGCGTAACAAGAATTTTCTGAGAAATATCTTTAAAATTAAAATTAAAATACTGTACGGATAACTCAAGTCACGGCACTAAAGCAGGTCGAATTATGTGTGAGGACATATTGTTCACAACATCTATTTGGATCATTTTCTCCAAATATCAGAAAGTCTGGACAAATTCTATCTACTTTCAACAACTCTTTATATTTATATCAACTAGGATTCTTTCATTTAATTTAGTAATAAAAATAGTAATGCAATAAAATTATGCTGAAGTACTACTGAATTCCAGACACCTGACTACTAACGAGTTGCTGCCCTTTTGGTGTTGCTAATGCATGCCACATGACAAGACATGGATTTCGCAAGTCCTTAGAAGTTGTTCGGATGGATGGTATGCCAAAACGTTTCTAGAAATTCCAATAAATCAGTTATAGACGATAGTCATTGCATGAACTCCAATTCCCATAGTACCCAATGATGTCGAATGAGATTTAAGTCCGTGATTCTTGATAGTCGATTCAGTGAAATTCTCCTCTACCAGGTGATTAATAGCAGGACACTGACAGGATCACTTACACTGAAGTAGCAGTGAATTACAGACTCCTTATTAGTAATGAGTTGCTGCTACTCTAACCACATGGTAAGACGTGGTTTCAACAAATCTACGGAAATGTTTTGAAGGCCTAGCATATGATAGAAATTCCATATATCAGTTGAGGCCTAAAGTGTCGGATGACGTGCTAGCACACTATTTTTAATATCTTAATGGTGTTATAAAGGGATTTAAATAGGAGATACTTTATAGTCATTTCAGTAAGGATACATCAGTGGGATTCTCCGCGAATCAGGATGGCAGCAAGATCTTTGTACGGAGAAGTTTTTCTACTTAGAACTCCATCTATATCTGAGTGGCAAAAAAGCATAAAAAGACTAATGTGATTGTCCATTTTAAAATATAAGTATTTAGAGGCAGAAAATGTGCTTTCTACACGTACCATTGGTCCCAATCATCCCCAAGAAAAACACTTCGCTGAGCACCATGTCCTTGTATACTTCCAACCTTGCATACTAGATCTATCGTTCCATGAACCCGATGCTATATTTTTAGACTACTATCAGCCTCACACAGTCATATTCGAGACTCATAACTCCATGTTAATCAATTTAACCGTCAATATTCGCATCACGGTATTCTCTAACCGAGTGGTTGCCAACGAGGTGCATACGCCCCACAGGGGGACAATTTGATTTTTATGTGGGACAAGTCTAGAATTATTATTAATTCAATTAATCTCAATTTATTTTTTTCCTTTTTGGAAAAGTAATGACTAAAATTTAAACTGTAGCATGCACATTTAAAAAATAAAATAAAATAAAATAAAATAATTTTTTATTCAATTTTCAAAAAGTTCCCGTACAAAAATTCAAATTACAAATTTCCCCGGCATAATTATGTGAAACATCTTAATATAAAAAAATGCAGTGGTTTGATTCCGGTTCGAACCCATCGATTTTATATCAATGGATTACTTCCATTGTTGTAGAGAAAAATTAAGAATGAAAAATATTCAGACACGTGGCTTTTTGGACGGATATTTTTTAATTTGCAGATTTCTGCACGTGTAATTTGTTTTTATAGGTGAATAAAATTCATATTTACTGTGACTTCACGTGAATACTGTCTATTGGGTTGAAACTAATAAAATGTCAATGACTTGTGCAACAGACAATAACATCTCAAAAATCGTGTTTAATTTTGGTACTGTGTACAGTGAGCTGTATAGTGAGTCATTCATTTTCAGATTCATTGATAAAATTAAAAAAAAAAAACTTTTGTGCATTGAATATTTTAACTCCTGTAATATTAATATTTAAATTTTGTGAATTTTAATATTTCATATCCAAATCATTGTATTTAATTTTGTTAAAGCAAACAAATGTAAACAAATAAAAAGCTGTGTGTTGAGTGATTCATGTTTAACTTTCGCATATGGACTATTTTAAGTACATTAGTATTAATATTTAATTTTTGTGAATTATAATAGTTCATATCAAAATATCGTGTTTAACTTTGCTGTGAACAAACAATGATCTGTGTGGTAAGACATTATTTTTTGAAATTCATTGAAAGTTTGTTTGAAATGATCTGACAACGGCAACAATGATAGATTAGTTTGTTTTGAAATGTTCTTCGATGTTTTATATGCTTTAGCTAAATTTTGTTGTTCATAGCGTACAGAGAAATTTCACTTTTTGCATAATTTTTTTTAATTAATATATGGCAGATGTCGGGTTACCTCTTGAAAGAAGACGCCATTTAAATAGAAACAGCATGGGGCGTCACAGAAGTAGGGTCAGAGATGAGATGGAAGACTGAATACCCCTAGGCGGTTGGTTCCTATTTGATTCCACCATTTAGCAAAATCTTGCAAATTGTCGATAATCAGCCAGATTGAGCTCTTTTATTGTTGGAAAGGCTGAGATTTTTGTGATAACACGTTTATTACGTCATTAAGTGATTCTTTTTCGACGTTTATCTGTATTTTTAATGATGTTAAATGATTTATTAGTTCTTTCGATAATTAAAATAACAATTACGACATGGTATTAAAAGCGAAAAAGCATTGAAAATATATCGTGGTAGTCACGAAGTTCGTGTATTTTGGGGGGTTCCAATATAACAACGTTGCTGCATCCAGTGATGTTTTCTTTTCATGTTCGAAAGCGATCATACATGCGATGCAGTGATCGCGGCAGTAACGAATTTCGACTATATTTTGGGATTCCAATACAACGAAGTTTCTGCATCGAGTGATTTTTTTCATTGTTTTCATGTTCGCAAAGCGATCATACTTGCGCTACAGTGATCTCGGAAGTAAGGAATTTCGTGTATATTTTGGGTTTCTAATAAAACGAGGGTTTTGCATCCAGTGATATATTTTTTTTGTTTTCTTTTTCGCGAAGCGATCATACATGTGGTTACAGTGATCGCAGCAGTAACGTATTTCGTGTATTTTGTGGGATTCCAATACAACGAAACTGCTGCATCCAGTGATGTTTTTTTTTCGGTTTTCATGTTCTCGAGCGATCATAAGTGTGGTACAATGATTGCGGCAGTAATGAATTTTGTGTATATTTCGGGTTTCCAATACAACACGGTTTTTGTATCCAGTGATTTTTTTTGTTTTCTTTTTCACGAAGCGATCATACATGCGTTACAGTGATCATGGCAGTTACGAAATTCGGTTTTTGTTTTCGATTTTTTTAAACTTTACATTGATCGTTAACTTTTTATGTAATTTTGCTTAAATGTGTATAAAAACGTTCTTTCTTACTCCTCAGTTTATCTTTTTCATATCTATCCTATTAAATTTGGCATAATCATATAATAAGACCGTTAATAATAATTAAAATAAAGATAAAAATACTTAAGTGATACAAACAGAACACATAAAGGCTTATAATGGCCTTATAAACCTATAAAGTCCTTTCAATATAATGATCGACATAGGTTTCAACACTCAAACGGCGCCATTATCAAGAACTACAACGATAAACAAACTATTCTCGCAAATGTTTGAAAATAAACTTGAGAAACATAAATCACGAGATCATACATGTCAAAAAGCAAGTGCTTAAAATAGTCAATTGTAAAACGTGAAAATTATCCTTCAAGAGTTTATTTCTCATTTAATATCCGTTAATCAATAGAAATCTATATGCATAACGATAACATTTGCAACGAATGAGCCTCATTTCATTTACCTAAAATTTGGCACTAGATATATATCAGTTTTAAAAAAACAATAAGGAAATATTAATTTTTACGTTTTACAGTTAACTATTTTAAGCACCTGCTTTTTTACATACATGATCTCGTGATTTATGTTTTTCAAATTTATTTTTAAAAATCTGCGAGAATAGTTTGTTTATCGTTGTAGTTCTTGATAATGGCGCCGTTTGAGCGTTAAAACATATGTCGATTTTTATATTAAAAAGTTTTTATAAGCCTTTTTGTGTTCTGTTTGTATCACTTAAGCATTTTTATCTATATTTTAAATTTGACATGTAAAATATTTTTATCTTACTTATAAATGCAATATCTAAAAAAAATCATCTATTTGTTTATGGTTTAATTTAATAATTCTGTATTTAAATTATCATTCTTTTGCCCAAATTTTTTTGGAACGAATCAAATTTTACATTCGGTAGATTATTGCAACTCTCGTATAAGTGCAGTCTAATTTTCAGTGACTTTTTTATCTCTAAATCCATTATTTTTTCTATGTGTAAATATTTAAAAATTAAAAACGGCAGCATTTTACCATTTGCTTATTGGGGGTTTCAATATGATAAATGTAAATAAACAATTTAGAAATCGTCAATGTGGCATCTTTTTTTTTAAAAAGCCAAATGGTGGAATGAAATATGCTTATGCCCCACTAGGCAACACGTACCTGCTGCGAATGAACATAACGCTGCACATAATGTTGACTGTTAAGTATGATTTCTCTGGTCCTATAAATACAAAATGTCAGTTTTGCAAAGCATTGCATTTTGAAGTTGGAAAACAGAAAATATGTTTAACTTTTGTTGTCAAAGAGGGCGTGTGAAATGAATGCCTAGACAACGATTACCTGCCTCTTTACAGAGCAAAATGAGTAATCCACATGATCCAGATTACAAAAAATTTAAATCTTTGGATCTGTCGTCAAAACTAAGTCTATATCTGTTTCCTTTTACTTAGATCTGTAATTTCTCCACTGTTTTCTCATCTTAATTACATCAGATTACAAATTTCTTGCTAAAACCCCAGAGGTCCATGCATTAAGCAAATCTGGCTTTGAACTTATAGTTTCAGATCAATTTTTCCTTATTGTCGATGAATAGTATATGAATATTTGTATCAATTTTTTCAAATTTTAAGTGAAAACCACAATTCTACCCACCATCCAAGGACGAGCATTTACACTAGTTTTATAATATGTTTGACTTATTTTATTAATTTTTATGACTTCTGTAATTTATTTTGGTTTTTGTTGTATTTTCGAACTTTTCTACAACTTTTTCGAGTAATATTTATTGGACCTATATTAAGAGGCCTGGATTTCTATTCGCTCTGCAATGTGTCACATAAAGAAAATTTCCACATGTAACTACTTAACACATTATCTAAAACTGTCTGTCATGAACACACTTAACCTCAAAATTATTTTAAATGTCTAAACAACGTATTACCAACTTGTATAACCTTATAAAATTAATAAAATTCTAATTGGGCACCATAAAAGGAAATGGGTGAATAGTAAATTCCTTATTGTTCTCGTGCAGGACTCATACATTATATATAAATATACATTATGCGTATGGCATATACCTTTTAAAATTTTAAATCAGTTTTAAGGTACACGGAGATCAATTAGTGATCGCCGATAATGGAGAGGTAAAAGTCTGTTAACAGTGAAGTGTATTATGGAAGATAGAAAAAAAAGCTACTGGAACTAGACATAGCTGAGAATCTAGAATTGCTACTTGTGTATCGTATTATTCATAGAGGGATCTTAATGTCCAAACATTTTTTATCTGTTCGTAATGAAATACTAAAATCAATTATATAATGCTGTCCAAAATGTCAAATGTGTGAGTCTCTTCAAGATATTTTGTGAAGATAAAGGGCGCATATTAGACTTTTGTTTTATACTGAGATTAGTTTTCAAAGAACAATATAATTCCTCCGGATAATAAGTGGAGATGACTTCGTTGCATTTATAGTTTTAGAAAACATATTTATGACCTATTTGGTCAGCTAATTCTGAAATGCCATTATTAATGCTCTTTTAGGCTTCCTTCGTGTGAATAAGAAATCACGTTCTATATTATATCAGATATATGTTACAAAGAGGGAGGGGGGGGGCATGATTTTATAGATGCTAAGTTGGGGCGTGGAGGAAAAAAGATTGAGAACCACTGCTCTAACCCCTACAAAACCTTGAGTGCGGTAGCTTGCATTGGAAAGTATTTTTCTGGTTCATATTATGCACCTCACGTTCAATAGCTGGAGCGAGTGCTGCAGAACCTGTTTACTCATTATTTATATAAACCCTCATTTAATTGTGTATTCACACAAGCTAAGGTTTTCTGTAACTTTTTTCCCGGTAGCACAAAACTTGTAGGCCAATGTTGGGTAATTATGAAAGCCCACGTTAAATAACAGTAAGAAATGTTCACCTTGTCACACCATTAACCAACGAACAATCTTCTAACAAATGCACAACGCCGCCAAACGTTAGATGCTCAGATATCTGTAACGAACGTTTTTTCGGTTGGTCAACCAAGGCTCCAAATTATAGGGTTTGTTGTTGTTTTATTGTTAGTATAGAAAACTAATACCACAAACTGCAAACGATGATGGACCATTTATCTGTGCTACTTGGGTGCATATGATGCAGTTGAATCTTAGAAGTTCAAGTTTATTCAAAGCTAATCACATTTGAGGTTTACCACTTGCCATTCGGTTTTCGCTTATCCGTATATTTTCGCCTTATTCTTGATACTGTGGAACGAGAAATCAGTATTATTCAGTTCTTTCTGAAATTGAATAACCAATATGGTAAACACATTTCATTTGTCTTCTATCGGATGGATCTAAATCATGAGTTTTTCTCATTATGTAACATTTAACAGTTGTTTCTAAAGTCCTAATGCATCCAACTACATAAGAAAAAGGCAGCAGCACCACCTGTATCTATACTACTGACTGTCTCTAATCCATTATAGCTTCAGTGTATAATATTTTATGTGTAAATAAAAATTAATTAAATTCTAATTGATTTTTAAAAAATGAATTAATTATCATATAAATAATTCTGTAAAAAAATCAAATTAAATTACTTAAAGGTGTTTTAATATACACCGTACAAAACATCAACATATAAAACCAAGAACTTTCAAACACTAACATGTTCATCATCAGGTTTAAAAATCGTTAAAAACCTTGACATTTTTAACGATTTTTAACCCTTATTCCATTATTTTTACCCTTAATCCTTATTTTTAGCCCTTATTATTAAAACACATTAGTGTTCGAAAGTGCTTGGTTTTATATGTTGTTGTTTTGTACAGTGTATAATAAAACACATTTAAGTAACTTAATTTTTTTTTTTTTTTTTTTACAAAAGTATTTATACATTTTTCAAAATAAAGTGAATTAAGGATTCAAGAAACTTTATATACTTTATATAATTTTCATTAAGTATTTAATTATCGTCTATTTAGTTAAATAAAGTCATACCTTGCATTATACATATTTTATTTAATAAATTGTATGGTACTTATTTAATGCATAAGTTAAGCAATGAAAAAAGTAAACGACAAAACAATTAAAAAATAAATAAAGATATATTTGCAATTGCGAAAACAATCAAATCTGTAAATTTTATGTAAATCGCATACAGAAGAACTTTTATGCACTAATCTTCCTTTAGTAAAAATATTATGTAAATAATATACACTAGGAAAGCAAAAAATGGAAGAAAAAGCTAGTTTATTTGTGAAAACATACATGAGGCTATGACAGGGTGACGTCTAAGAAATATGCGAGATTAGCAGCAACTTGGCAGACTCATAATCAGGCCATTTATAACATCTTAGTCCAATGAATCTCATTCTTCGAGAATTGCTCATCATAAATCGTAATGGGCTGAGAATACAAACTTTTTCTTTTGATTTGATGAGAGATGCTGCATTATTAATTCTTTCTGGATAAATTGACGACGGCTGCCATTTTGCAAGCTGAATCTCAATTAATCAAGGATAAAAAGGAACTAAATTTCTGCACTTTATACAATTTATTACATTTCAAAGTATTTTCTCTCACATATTAGTAAAAAAATAAAGTCTGGTAACCAATTCCTAATGTATTTCATATACATAAATCTCCTGTCACATTCATACATAAAACATTTCAAAAAGATAAAAAATTGTTAGAACGTACGATATGCGAGTATTTGGTCGTGAATAAGAATAAGTAACAAAATTTAAACATCGTAATTCTAGTTAAAGGGGTACGGTACCATTCACTTTACGAAAAATGACGAAAATATCATTTTTCCAGTTTTTTGTTTGAAATGTATATAGATATCTTTAGTATATTCTGTCCAAGTTATGGAAAGACCTGCTGATTATAAATATGTTAAAGAAGCTTTTTACTGCATTAATTTCCTTTTTATTGTAATTGGAGATCCAATCTTTAAATTCATTTCTTTCTGTAGAAGTTTATTTGACATTTTGCTTCCTTTAAAAAGGCTTAAACTTCAACAGATACGTAAGAAATGACATATATTTTTTTACTAAATCAAAAAGGTATATTAAGTAGAAATAGGGATGGATTTTGCAATAGCAGGGAAACAAAAATGTGTAATGCAAATATGGAGTAATTCGTATTTTTCACACAATTTTAGCATTTATAAGTACGTTTAATAATGTCTCATAAACTAATAGGTTTATAGAAAAATTAATCACCTATGTTATGAAGGATACGCCTGTGAACATAAGAAAAAACAATATGAAAATATTAAAGATTTGAAATCTGAAACGTTTTTAAACGTTTTTAAATAAAAAATCAAAAAATCAAAATCTAGCCATGATTTTTTATTTTTTGCTGTGAAAGTCTTCTTGTTTAACAATTTCATTTTAGGGTATGTAAGGAAGGTTCCAAAAAGGTAGAGACAAAAAAATCAAAGAGTACCGAATTTTCTCATCAAAAAGGTAATAATTATTCCTGTTTCGATAGATCCCTTTTTCCAACACAATATGTCATCATACAGCAGTTTCATAGCATAATAAAATATCTGATATAGCGTGACATTAATATCTGAGAAAAAATAAATATGTAACAAACTAAAGTAGCCACGGCCATCATCTGCCATTAAAAAATGAACATTATATTTTTATAACTTATTTTGGTTTCAATTTATGTATTTCTATATTGTATACCATTATAATAAATATACATTACAGCGTGCATTGAGCTACTGATTATGAAAGACTAACAAGGGGACCGCCAAATATGTTGCGCACAGATTTTAATGATTTTAAAGTATGTTGTAGGGGTAATACCCCTAACTATTCAGGTCAAAGGTTTCTTTCAAATGGGCTTTAGTTTTCAAGAAATTTCGGGTTAAAGTTCAGGATGCATTTCAAATAGTCATTAGTTCGCGATCTTGAACAAGGTCTCCGTGGTGCAGAGGTAGCGTTCGCGATTTGAGAGCCAGAGATAAGTGTTCTGTCCTCTTATGTGACTTTTACCTTTTTTTAACAAATTTTATATATTTGTCGCGTTATAAGTTGTATGCAGAATTATGAATTCTGCATCTGTGAACTTTTTGATATTTTCCTAATAAATTCCATTTACATTTTTGAATATTTCGTGAAAATTAACGTTTTTTTTTTCTTGTGCAGTTTTGAAATTAATATTTCTATTGACGAAATTTCAAACTAATTAATTCCAAAAACATATCTTGAAAGGAGTAATAAAATATTAAAGCAATAACGATTATATCCAAGTTTTAGCCAGTTATATATATATTATTTTATGTTATTTAAATACATTTAACTGTAAAGTTCATTTTTGATTTTCACAAATAAAAAATAATATATTACAATTAATTTTTTTTCAGTCTAACAAGTCGATGCCATACAGAAACATTCAACTAGAAATGAAAAATCGTTTGTAAATTACAATACATATAAAAAATATCTGAAAAAAAATCGTCTGCAACGACTTTTACGGTCAGAATAAATAAAATTGTCTTTTTATAAATTTCGTTTAACTTCCTTTGCAGACAAATACCAAGTTTGAAATATTTAATTTTTCAAATTTAATGCATTTTTAAATATATTTATCACAATTTAAGTATTTAAAGAATATATAATATGCTAATTTATACATTCTTCCAATATTGTTAAAACAATTATTTAAAGGCGTTTTTTAATGCGGAATTTGTTTAGAATATTTTTGCGATAGGTATTACACAATTAGTTCCATATTTAATAAACTAAAAATGTCGATGTCGGTGATGATAAATATTTTAGTATTTCAGCAGTTAACATATTTCAATATATTTAGAATAAATCAAATACTAAAATGGTATATTATTTTGTTAATTTTTTCTTAATCATTTAATTTTTTTTAAATAGAAAATGCAAATAAAAAATGCATTATTTCATAAATACGATAAATAAATAAGTAAATATACATAAATGTAAACAATAATCATTTTAAAAACACGAGATATCAAGACATAAGTTAGTTTGGATTTTCGTCAACAGAAATATTCGAATAAAAATTGCGCAAAAACTATAAATTTTCTCGCAATATTCGAAAATGTAAATGGAATTTATTAGGAAAATATCAAAAAGTTCAAAGATGCAGAATTCATAATTCTGCATACAACTTATAACGCGACAAATATATAAAATTTGTTAAAAAATGGTAAAAGTCACAGGAGAGGACAGAACACTCATCTCCGGCTCTCAAATCGCGAACGCTACCACGGCACCACGGAGACTGTGTCCAGTGTCGCGAAGTAATGGCATTTGAAATGCATGCTGAACTTTAACGCGAAATTTCACGAAAACTAAAGCCCATTTGAAGGAAACCTTTAAACCTCAATAGTTAGGGGTATGATCCCTACAATATACTTTAAAATCATCAAAATCTGTGCGCATCATGTTTGGCAGTCCCCTTGTAAGTAAATAAATCGTTTTTACATTGTCTAATTCCATGTTTAATTTAAGATATTTTTATTATACTTACTATACTGTCTTATGAACTCGTTAAACTTAATAATTCATAACAAACAGTAATAACTTATTAAAATTTAATAGTATGTTGGAAATACAAAATGCTCCTCTTACCATCCATGTATTCTTCTTTTTTTCTTTGTTATAATAATATGAATGAAATTTACATAACACGAGTCCTTTGATCCGCAAGTGCTATTTCTCCAGGGTGTTGCTGGCTCAAACTTTATTTTATGAACAATGAGCCCCCCCCCAAATCCCCTTTTCAATGATTTTGTTGAGTAGGGAACATTCGTCTTATTTCTTCGCCCTCAAGCTCGACGAAATGTGATAAAACTGATCTATGTATGGGAGGATCTTGCAGATCCATGCCATGACGTCAATCCATTCGTAGTTCAAATCAGTTCTTAATTTCCGCCTTTTCAGATGAGTGGGATTTCTTGCCGCAAGCTGTCATCAACATTTTTTTTTTCCAAATATAAGGGCTTGTTGTATGACTGTGTGTGGTGGCCACATTTTGTACCGGTCAAACTTATCAAGGGACATGATGCGTCATGTTTTGACCATTTTTTATATATTGTGTATATTACAAAACCTATAGTTTCTTTTCATATTGTTATGCCGCTATATGATATTTCATAGTATGAAACACATTCATACCAATTTAAGTTTTTTCATATTATTATATTTTTATAATTTAGACTAAAGCTAACTATTGGAAGCTATTGCAATAAATAAAACAAGAAAGAAAAATCATGCGCCAAGCATAGATTATGTAGCACTTTCCAACGCTTCCCAAATAATTTTACAAAACATACCGTTTAATAAGCTGAAAGATAACATCTAAGTAAACAATTTGGAAATCGCATAACATATTTAAAAACATAATTTCAGGAATTTCGAACAGATACAATATTCGGAAAAGTATCCGAGTACTTTTATTCAACCCTGTATATGATCTATAGATTTGTATATATACTATATAGGATGATAAATTTTAGTTTAGTTAGGAAGCGCGTAGCACAGTTTAAAATTCTCCTTCTGGAGTTTCTGTCAATAAACGGAAATGTGTTCTCGAACTTTTGTGCTACCCTGTATATGAAATACAGAATTTATACACACCCAGTAATAGACAAAAAGTGAGTTCAATTGAAAATCGCGTTCAGCAACTTAAAACGCCAGGAATTATTGTTAACAGACAGTAGAGAATTCTTTTGTATGTCCCTGTAAATGAACGATGACTGCTATACGCACACTATTCTGTAGTAAGCCTCTTGTAATGCACCTTAGTAATATATATAAGTTTCAATGCGTTTGAAATAGTGAAACATTATTTAAATAAACCGCAGACGATTTTTCTCCATAGACGTAATGTAACGGAATTCTTTTGACTGCCCCTGTATAGTAACTATAAGTGGTATGCACACCCTATTCCATATTAAGCTTCTTCTAATGCACCTTAGTGATATATATAAATTTCAATGCGTTTAAAATAGTGAAACATTATTTAAATAAACCGCAAATAATTTTTCCCCATAGACCGCAATGTAACGGAATTCTTTTGAGTGTCCCTGTAAAAAAACTATAAGTGCTACACACTTCCGTTGAAATAGGGAACATGCTATAGCTAACGACAATAACATATAAAAATTGCAGAGCAATCCGAGCATATTTACGGGAGTTAGAACACGGACAGACGGCCAGACGGCCAGACAAACCGAAGTCATAAGCACTTTTCAACTAGGTTGGAAAGTGCTAAAAACAGAATGTCAAATATTTTATGTGTGTCAGTCCTTCATATTATTGATAGTGTTTAAGTTTAAATTGTTTTCTGATGGAATTTTTTGTTAGTGATTCGATATGGGTTAAATCGTTCATATTCTAACAAAATATAAAATAAGCTGACATCAAAATCGTTAAAGATTTATATTCAAATAATAATTTTCTATCAATTTAATGAAGATATATAGAATAATGCAAATAAAGACGCATTTTTTCACACATGCAATGTTTATTTGCATTGTAAAAACATCCTGATAGAACATGATTATATTTGATATATTTTGAAGTCAATTAGTGAAGCGAGTAAAATTTCCCACCTTTAACCCTTCTTTGCATGAGTTTTTCTTTTACAATTGTATATTTTTATACATATAGTAAATATTAGACACCAGAAATTTTAAGATAGATTTTTAACTTTGTTCAGCAACATTGTTCACGGGAAATTTACTGGATTAATATTTCTATATAAATATAGTGGTGGCGAAGAAGTTGATTTATTTATTAAAAGTTAAATGAACAGAGATGGAAATTTACATCACTATGCAATTAAGGGTTAAGACATAAAAATTAACATACAATTTCTGTAAAATCTTGCATGTATTAATGTTATTAATATTATCGACAAAACAAAAAAATATAATTTTGAAGAAGCACAAACTTCAGCAATAATAACTAACATAGGAAGTGCGGAAAAGCAACAGCGGTTATACGTGCATTTGCGATATACGTTTTAGATTGAGATGAAATAATGTCTGTCTCATATGATTCACAATGGAATTCTAATACCGCTTTGAAACGCGCATGTTGTGTCTATCACAAAAGTTTATTTTAAATTACAGAAATGTTTTAATTAAAATAAGTTTAAAGTGGTGTCCATAAATTATAGGTCAAACTCAAAATTCTAATTTTGTACACAAAAGTTAATTATGTGTGGTCAAAGAAACTGATATAAATGGTAGATGAAGCAAATTAGGTACTACCTTGTTAACACAGCAAGTCCATGTAACATAATGTGACGTTTTAAAGGGTCAGAAATACCAAAGGTACTACGATGAAACAAAATGATATTCATCTCATTGTTACTCACAACTGGCAGGCATTTGATGACCCCTCTGCGGAGTTACCGGGACATGTTGCTCTGTAACGTGTTATCAATTGACTTTACAATGATGTCACCTGATGACATTCGTGTTACCGCCATTTAGAGACTTCACTGAAAATTCAACATGCCAATCACATCGTTACGTAGCTAGGTGACAGTCGTGTCACCTAGAGACTCTCGGGTAACCGTTGCTTTAAGACGCCACTGTGACGTTACTATTCTTTGTAAAATGTCAACAGTTTTTGTGATGCCACTTAAGGACGCTTCATTACTTACAGACACAGGAGAGTCAATAAGTAACATCATTGTAACGTCACCTTGTGAATCGTCAAAAAACTACCGCCACAGCGAGTTCACAGCGTAGTCACAAATTGGTGTTCATATTGAAGTAATATCGAGAAGAAGAAAACATATCACATTAGTGTTTATCGTAGTGACTGTGGAACTTTTAACTATTTCTAATGTCACACAGACACCACATTGACTAGCTGTGTTATTAAGGTAGCGCTCGTTTTCTAAACCTGCTATTTATATCAGTTTCTTTTGACAACTCTCAGTTAACGTTTTGTTCGAAATTGTTCGAAATTTTATTTTTTTCGTTAATTTATAGACACCAATATATTATGAATTCATTTTTTGTTCGGTTCAGCAAACACATAACGATCAGATCAATGATTCTTGAAACCAAAAAAAAAAAAAAAAAAGCACTGCACAAACGCGCTCGCTTTTGAGATAATATCAAATTTCATTCAATAAATGCAAATACATAAAAACACGCTAGCAATTATGATGTTTAGTACATTTCTTTGACTTTAACTTATGGGTTAGGAATACATTTTAGCATAAAGAAAGCATAGCGCTACAGCTTCACATGCTAATATTCAAAGCTAAAATTATATAAAATTTTATTTTTAATGTAAACTTCAAATATAAAGTTTGCACATTTTTACACGATAAAAATATAGATAGAGCTATAACGTTCATCGTAAAAAGGAGAGCATATCTGCTGCCCCCTGTTGAGTGATAGAAACTAAAATAGAGCATATCTGCTGTTCCCTGTTGAGTGATAGAAACTAAAATTACAGCATAGTGTATTATAACAGGAATCTTACATATTAAATTTAATGCAAATCGATCTTATACGCACAGATATATTGACATTACGTTCATCATGAAAAGAAAGGCATAATAGTACATCATATTGATCAATGTACTCCACAGTCTAATTAACATCAATATATGTAAAAAAAATTACATATTTTACAAAAAAAAAATAGATAGTTATAGCTATTTTTTATTTTTGTCAAACAAAACATTAGTGAAAAACTCAAAGAAACAGACTAAAACGGTCCAAAAGTTGTCAAATCACATTTTGTACATTCGGAAATCCATCAAAAACTAGAAGTGGAAAATATTTACAAAATCCCTACCTTCTTTTTATGAATATAGAAAAAAAATAAAAATATATGGATATAACAAAAATGAGATATTCAGATGTTTTTTTTTCCAATAAATTAAAAAACACTTTATAAATGTCCTTCTTATACGATATAATCATCTTCGCAGAATTATCTCGTGTGATTTTGTCCATTCAACAATACAAATAGTTTTAATTTTAAGATTTTGTATTTATCCATCTTTCACGCATCATGTTTTTCAGCCCATTTTGGAAGCTTTACGGGACGAGGTAAGATTCACGAGCATCATTTCAAATAGTGATTTTTCACATTCAGTGAGTGGTCTGTGGATGATCTTACTCTCTTTTAACTTATATATGAGGGGGTAGAATGACAGTGGAGTAAGTCAAAAATTTGAAAAATTTAGATAACCACATTTTCACTGAACGTTTATTACTTTCTGTTCAGTGCGACAGTCAAATAAGTCATAGTTCACTTAGGGAGACGCTAGAGGGCAAAACAAGTTGTAACACTTAATGCAACGTCAATACAAGTTTCACAAAATCCTCCATTTCTCAAATTGCTAAATATTGACTTACTCCTTTGTCATTCTAATCCCCTCATATAGACACCCTATTAACTACAATGTTTTTCGTTATTTTCATCAAACCTTTAAATTAATTTTCGAGAAACCCATTTTGCTATCGTCTTCTATCAATTTTTCATATTTTTAATTTAAGGGTAACACCAGACTTGTTCAATGAAACAAAACAAAATTAGCTATGTGAGTTCAAAAGCTAGTGAAATCTGTAGTTGTTTTAAAATATATGTATTTTTTTAAATGGCATCGATTCAAAGTAAAATGCAGGTTTACAGTTAAGAATTTCATTCGTTAAATTTGCACAAAATGTGAAATATCAATATTTCAAGAAAATATAACATATTGCACTAGAAAAAATGTGACGATTAAATTTCTAAGAGAATAAAGTTGATTTCACAGTGGCGGACATACTGTGTCAACGGATTTTTAAAAATGCTGCTTTGAAAAAACATTTTCTTTATTTTTTATTTAGTGTACGGTGCACTTTGCATCCCCTGTAGCATCAAAATTGCCTTTTCAATTTCAATATCAATTGCAAACTAACGCAATATGATTTTCATGTGTATAAATAATACTAAAATCGTCAAAAGATTGAAATTTTTAACCGGTTAAAGGGTTTTTACCCCATAAATAACATAATGCTGGATAATTTTACTATAAATTAATCAAATACTTTTCGTTAATTTCTAATATTGTAGTAATATGCGATACATTTTGGATATATTTCCAAAGCTGCCGTGTCTCTGAATTTACAGTTTTTATGAATAAACATACGACCACCGCAACCAAAGCATAACTCAGTGACAAATGTGGGAATATCCGATCGCTGCTTCTAGAATTGAAAAAAGTATATTGGTATTTTCTCGAGAACCGGTTGGAGCTTTTTGTAAAATATTTTATTCTTCCTCTTATTCCTTTCAAAAGAATTTTTACTTTAAAGAAGATTTTACATTTTCTAAACCTTTACCAATAAAATTTCTCACATAAAGATTTTGAACTGCAATATATTGATCTAATTATGTGTGAGAAGACTTTAGAGGAATAAATAGACTGGCAAATTGATAATGAAACTAGAAAAAACTGTTACAAATAGAAAAATCCCATCAATGAATAGAGGATCGACCAAGTAGATATGAAACGGAAAACTCGTTTTTAAAAGCCACAAATTGGTTTGATATGTTTAAAGTAATATAACTGTATGTTTTGGTAGTACAATAATGTTTGTAAAACAATTGTACTTGTTAGAGCACGAAGGAATTTATTTCTTAATTTAACTTATAGGACATAGGGTCCGTATAATAATTCAACTTACGTAAATTTTAAAAATATAACTATTTTCACGTTAATGGCTTTTGATAAGATATATAAAAACATTTGAAACATTTTAATCATATCTCTAAAAAGGCTATTCTTTGTCCGATGGAATAAATTCGGATATGGTCCCTGCTCGACCCCCTTTTAATTTTGATTACATTCGCTACAGAACGTACATATTGATCCAAGATGGACATTTAAAACTAACGGGGTCATATGTGCTATGGTTGTGGAACCAGGTGTGCATATATAAAGTTAATTTTTTAACGTGCCGGCATATTGATTTTTCCTTTATTTAACTAGCTGTAATTAATGAAAGGTATATCGGCTTTGAAAGCTTATTACTGCAGCAATTAATTAGCTATGAGCATGTTACAGAGCTACTAATGTTTTGCTTTCTAAAATATATTTTTTTAATTTATTCATTTATGAAGTCCTTGCAAAAACTAAACTCATAAATTTTACCTGATTTTCATATGCCTACATCTCAAAAAGAACAATTCCTGATTTCATTATTTTTAGAAACACTGCAAAGAGCACATTTTAATTGAAAAGAAGCTTTTCTTTCATATTAGGACTTTTCCAAATTTAGTAAAAAAAAAGTTCAAAAATGCTTATTTTGCGTGAAATTCGTATGCATGCTGTATGATCAAAAGTCACCGGACTTTTTGGACTTTAGCCGTATTGTCAAACATCTAGAGACATATTTGACAAATTTATTTGGAATGTAAAGAACATGTATTACCGCATATTTTTCAGCAAATGTTTAGTACCAACGGCAGTCAAAGGACCAAAAACAAATTGAATAGAAAATTATATTTCCGATCACTCTGTAAAATAAAATATACGAAATGATCTGTAAATGCGTAAGATGACTTTATATGATTTGTTTTACATTTGTGCTCAGTTGTGTAAGAACAGTGCATTTATTCATTGAAACATAAAAGTTTCTTTAAAAAAATTATAAAAAAATGGTTTTTGTTCAGCTTCCAGCATTTTTACCTAATTTAAACGTCATTTTCAGGAAACTTGAATATAGCATGCGCGAACTATTACAAAAGTTTTAGTTTTATAATTTAGTAGTCAGCCGTATAAGGCAACTCATATAGAAAGGGCAGTCAAATATCTTGAAAATTCATATAAATATCGGCGATATGGTGAGCTGCATTTCAATTGCTTTCTAAAAATAACTGCACGATAAGGAATTTTCTACAAATTGTCACTTTTTTACTAAACAACTTCCAACAAATGATTTGTATTTAAAGTTTATCCATGCGTAGATTGCGAACGGATTGCTCTATTTTGGAAATTTGATTTTTACTTACCCATCATACGTAGTATAGGGTAAGCCTTGTAATCGTTTTGAAAATCGAATTTTTTTTTGACGGATTTACACGTTTCAGACACTGGAGATTCCGAAAAACATATTTTTAGAAAAAAAAATTGCCGTCCGTCTGTGTGTCTGTGTGCCTGTAAACGCTCTATGTCCCGAACAAATTGAGATAGAGACTTGAAATTCGGTATGTACTTAGTATGTAATAATGGGAAGAAGCCTATTGAATTTCAGTAACCTCGATTATCCGGAACTAATTTTTTTGGACTCTCGAAATATTCGTTCTGATAAAAGGTATATACAATTTTTCGAAATTGTTTATTTTAAGGAGTGAATGTAAAAGACAATAAAAAAAACATAAATTTTGCATTAAGCATGAAGTCGTTCGGATAATGAGTTTCCGAGATATTTGTAATCCTATTTACCACACTCTTCGATTTTTCATGAGCCTGTATTTCATCCAAATTTCAATTCAAAGATATATTTTAATTGGAAACGTGACGCTTAATCAGATGCAATAAACCACTAGTTAATAGGATTATTGTTTTTGGAGTTATAAGGATGTTTCTTTTAAGCAATTCAGTAATCGAGCCTTCAAACTTTATGACGTCATCAAGACACGATTTTATTCGAATTGCAATGCCTCTTATAAGTAGTTTACACATTTTTTATTTTAATATTTTACATTATGCATATCCATGATGGGTAAGTATTACGGTGGCCCCCAACGACTAGTTTTTTGTTGTCATTGAAATGAGTGCGTACTTATGGTTTTTCTGAGGAGAACAAAATAAACTATAAATAATGACAATAAAAAACATTAAAAATGAAAATTTGTGGAAAATTCCTTATCATTCAGATACTTTTAAAAAGCAATCGAAATTCAACTCATAACATAGCCGATACCTTTCTGAATTTTCAAGATATTCGATTGGCCTTTTCATACGAGTTGATTACTAAATAATTAAAAAAAATATATCGTTTGCGCATGCGCAATTAAAAATTATTTATACAAATGCTCATATTTCATCTAATATTTAATGCATTTATATTCTACTTGCAGTATCTATTTTCTGCAATTTTTCAAAATTAGACAGAGTGGAGTTAAATTTGGTAAAAGCCCTGCATGCTATAAACAAAAAACTTCCGGACAGTCTTGGATATTTTAAAGAGAATTCTATATATCCATGAATATACATGTTATTATTACACAAATGAAAGTAAAATGTTATACAGAAACCGTATGGTCAATTGCTATGACTACAGACTATTTCTAGCATTATACTTCACAGGGCGATAGCAAATATTATTAATTTTTATTCAATTTTTTTTAATTTCCCTATTAGACCTCGTGATACTAAAAACATGAGGTCGAACATGCTCGTGAAATTCTTGAAGTTCTAGAACAATTCGTCCAGTATGTTTATAGATATTCGACAAATGTTCAAAATCGAATGTGTCCGGATACTTTTTATCAGATAGTGTACATACGGGTGTAAAGTAAAATCCGGGTACACAGAAATATCTGAAACAGCTAAAGCTACATTAAGCGAACAAGTGTCGTACATAGAGTAAAATTACTATGTGCCCTCATATGAAAGTGATTTCAGCGTCCTCTATTCGCAAAATATGGCAGTTACCGACCCTATATCAAAATCTAGGAGAGGGAGCGAAACAAAGTTATATACAAAAGTGTAGAGTGGCCTGTATTTAGCATGAAATTAAATCTTATATGAAAAATAACATCATTAAATGCTCTGAAGATTAAGCTCTGAAATGTTGAAATGTATTCAATTTAGGTTACCTGTACAGTTTTCCCTTCATAAAACTTGAGTCACACACGTTAGGGTAAAAAATTATGTTCAAAATACAGGGTCCCTTCAAAAGAAACTGGCATGCACACAAATTAGGGTAAACATTACGTAAAAAATACAGAGACCCTTCCTAAAATCAGTTTCTCATCCCTCCACCCCTTTCTGGATACGAGTGAGGCTCAAAATACAGGAGCCTTCACAAAAATAGAGCAGGCCCCTTCACAATGTACTCTGTAAAAATACCGTTATTGTAAAAGTATTTTAAGAAATAGTGTATTAGAGTGTTATACTTCGTGAAAAATGAATGCGCATTTTATTGAGGCATCGAAGTAAGTGCACTGTAAAAATATCGTGGGTCATGTTATAATTCTACAAAAAATATAAAAATAGGTTTTACACGGAATACATTTTTTTAGCATAGTGTACAAAATAGAATATAGGAACGCTTCGAATAGCCTAGTCTCTGAGAGGATAAAAAAATTGTAAATTGTAAAATTAATTATTAATTAATTTAAAAATTTGTAATTTGTAAATTTTGTCTTGTTTTGAGATAAAAATTTTGTGAAGGATCCCGTTTTGAAATGGAAAGCGACTTTCGTGAGATTTTTTTTTTTCAGAACCGATGAAAGAATTTAGATTTAGGTTAAACGGGATTATTTAAAAATATAAAATAATAATTAAAAAATAATAATTAAGAAATAATTCTAAAGTACTTAATCAATGAAATATCATTACGATGAGACTTAAGAAAATTTTAAGACGAATTTTAAGATTGTCATCGAAAAGGTTCTCAATTAATTAAAAAAAAACCTACATTTTTCAGCGTAGATGTTTTATCGGAAATTTATAATACAAAAGTCTGTATTTTATAAAGGGTGGAGCTTTTTATTTAAAAAATACTTGAGCGATATTTTCTTATTTTTCCCCGTAGTGGTCATTCTTTAAAATATATATTTTAGAATTGGAAAAAATCATGCTTCTTCCCGCCTTTCCATTTTAAAATCATAATTATTAATCTGTAAAGAATTATCAACTCTCTCCAAGCTGAAAAGAGAAAAAATGATGATTCTGAGAGTAACTGAGGTTGAAATGGAAGAAACCACCAAACCAATCAAGCATTCTGGGCAAAATGTCGTAGTGTCGAATGAAGAAAACCGGCAAAATATTCAAAAATCGCTGTAGGAATTCCAAAAAAAATTTATTGAAAGAGGATGAAACTTACTATATCGGGCTAAAATATTGGAACCGGATTTCTTTTACTAATGCGGAAAAACTGCAACAAAGAAAAATTGCAGCTAAAAATCGCATACAAATTTAAATAAAAAAATATATTCAAAAGTTCCAAAATCGGGTTTCGAGGTGCAAAACTACATGCTTAGAGGTACCTATCCACCAAATTTTGTAGCTCTGTGTGCAGCGGTCTTTTTAGAACACAGCACACAAACACACAAACTTTCTTCTTTATTATAGTTAGGGATTGCATTCAACTGTAATTAAAGAAGGTCCACTTTTCAATATAGCATTGATTCTTAAGTTGGTTCGTTGAATTTGGTTTAATGGCACAAAGTCCCTTCTGGAACATGCTGCGCCAAGAAAAAGTGAATGAAGAACATAAAATTATATCAAGAAGTTATCCAAAACATTGTCAAAAAATAATTAAATAAATAAAACAACACAGTTTAGTGAAAAATGTAATGGGGTGATATATGTTATTAAAATCATTAAAATGACTTCATAATGATGTTTAAAAAACACAAACAAATCTTTACATTCTGTAAAATAACGATTATCAAAAAAAAAGTATAAAATATCTAAATAATGCAGCACAAAAACTGGTATATTTACAACACAGAATATTAAAAAACAAAATAAAATCATGTTGACAAAAAATTCCTCAAAAACAGTATTTTCTTCATCTGCATCTGAGTCATATAGCTGTATGAGTCGGACTCCATAGCTTCTTCCACATAGTGGAGTAGCTGTTTGTAATCCTTCGTATTGGTTATTAATGGGCAAGATTAATGGGCATTGGTTATTATGAGACATGATTTCCTGTTTTTTCTCTTCACAGTTTTCCACTGTGAAGAGGCTTGGGTTGAGGTTTTCTTTCTCTCTTTCTGTACACATGTTTTTTATTTTGCTTTTTGAGTAGGGGAAACAGGTTTTTCTTATTTGTTTGCAGATGAAACAGAAGTTTGACCTGACTCATATTCGGTTGACTGTTTAAATTGTCGATTATTAGGGTATTCTATTTTCACAGGTTGATGGTGCCCAAAGTTCTAGTGCAGGCACAGCTTTTTTAATAGTGGCACAGTACACATTACGGGTTTCCTTCTTTGTAGTACTGGTTAGTGTCATAGAAGGATCCTTTGGTGGTAAAGAGAAATCAGTTTAGGTGTTTATATGTCTTAGGGATTTTGTTTGCTGCTTAAGTAAACTGGAATAAGAAACTCCTACAGATGGTGTTCTGGATTCAACAAGTTTTCGAGCTTCAGGATAAGAAAGTTTTTGAGAGATTTTGACCGCAAGAATTTCTTTCTCACGAATCCAGTTTGGGCAAGAGCGGGAGCATGCTGTATGGTCACCCTTACAGTTTGTACAACGTTCAGGCTTTTCGCCTGACTTACCATCGTGGCCAACTTCTGCACAACGTGCGCAGGAACAGAACCATGACAGGTAGTTGTAGTATGATCATAGCGCTGGCATTTAAAACAAAGGAGTGGGTTAGGTATATAACGCCGGACAGGACAGCTCAGGTAGGCAGCTTTAATTCTGGTTGGCAAAGTAGAGCTATTATAAGTCAGAATAATGTGCTTCGTAGGAAGCACTTTCTGATTCCGACGGATAGTAATACGACGTGCATCTATGACATTTTCATCTTTTAAGTTTTGTAGAAGTTCTTCCTTTGTAGAGAATAAAAGATCTGGTTCGGATATTACACCACGGCTTGTATTTAGAGTTTTATAGGCCTGAACAGAAACAGAAAAAGAGCCTATTGTTCTGAAATTTGAGAGAAATTGTGAATGTTTGGCTTTTGAAACCTCAACAAGCAAATATACAGACTGTAGTTTTTTAAGTGAGTAACCATCTTCAAATACAGACTGGAATGTTTTTGCAATAAGAAATGATGAGGTTCTCTTAAAAGAACTATCAGAAACACTGTCAGTACGTTTAATAACAACAAATCGAGTAAATGAAGTCATCTGTACAGTTTGTTGCTCTCCATGTGGGAGAAAAATAGAAGAAAGTGAAGTACTTCCACCCATATTAGAGAGAAAAATATAATTCAGACCCCGGCCGCACCACCCACTACCGAGTTCAACAAGGGGATGCACATTCGTGCACCAGTGCTAACCAGGGCCCATACGTTCACTAGACACACGTATTTCAGTCTCCACCCTTAACGAGATGACTAGCATGTGCCCGATCACTTGATCCCCAGCCAGTGACAAGTGAGCTGACAAGCCGATTGATGCATACGGGACCAATATGCACCTCCCGTCCACCTGAAGCAGAGGCCAAAACAGTGTGTTGGTTTCCCTCAACTGCCAGGATCCCCTTTTCCAGGTACACGGGTCGCCACGCACGGCAAACGCGTGGGTGGTTTACGATTCTCCATAAGTCGATATAAACAAGATGATATTGGCTTATGCAGAATTGCCCTCACCTCAGAAGAGGAAACCACAATAAGAGTGAAACAAAGAAGAAAGATTAGGCAAGAGCATGGAATGGAAAAAAAGAAAAGAGAAAGTTCGCTCAGTTGCCCGGGGTTGCGAAGCCCTTGAATACCTAAAGAAGATATCCCCTGGAGGGGGCGAAATTACTAATAATTTAATAGGACGAATGACTAATAATTTAATTCCCTGGAAACACAATCGTACTGTCAGTACAAAATAATCCAAATATAGTGTGATCTATTAGCAGTAATTGCAGAAAATGAGATTTGAGCTATGTTATGCGTTTTTTTTTACATTGTTCCTTTAAATATCTCCTTTCATTGTATGACGTGAGAAAGTTTCGTAACACATATCCTGGCAGTGTTGGAAAGATTTTCATAATATCTGCGTGGCGCATGATTTTTCATTGTAGTTTGGTAGAGTGTCTTGCATACTTTAAGTATAATCTATAGCGAAATGTGCACAAAAATTGACATTATTCAACAAGTGAGCAATAAATTTCATTTGAAATGGAAATACAAAATTATGAGTTCTAAACAATTAGTTCACGCTATATCTCTATGAACGTCTTATTAATAATTTCACGAAATATATTAGAAACCAACGATTAACCTTAATATCTGGTAATGCAGCTTAAAAAACTACTTTTTGCTTATTAATACAGTTAATACCTTTTAATTTGATGATAGTAATATTAATTGAGTCGGAAATCCACAACTATCCCCGAAAAATAATATTTAAAAAAAGAAATATTTAAGAATTTTATTATATAAAAAAAACGAGGTGAGGCAAATCAAATTTTACCGGTAAAATTTTTAGTTTATTTCGATAGATCCTCTTTAATGTCATCTGAGGCGTATGTACAGGGCCCACATAACTACTTATAAATCACAGCAAGAGTCGATTCAAATAAGACGGGCTCGGCTCTCCGAATAGCCCGTCACGAGTGCTATTTTTTTAATAAAAGAACAAAGAAACAGACTCGAGAAGTTTCTAATTTTTCTCGCAAAAATTTCAGTTGAAATAACTAAAAGTAGAAAAAAATATAAAATCAGAACTTGCAGTCGTATAAGTTGTGCATGTTAATATTATTACACAGATGTTAAACAAAAAAGCAATTAATTAAAATATTCATCTACTTATAAATCATAAGCATTGTTACAACTATGGAGTAGCTCAGCTGTCGAAATACCAGTGGCCCCAACTTCTAAGGGCCCGCGTCAGCTAAAATTGATATACGACCGCTGGGCTTTTGATCAGGATTTTTTTCCCTGCATATTGTTAATATAACAATGTTTAAATTTAAAGTAAATATTTATTACTTTTTAAAAAAATTTCAACAAATTCATATTGTAATACCATACTTTGTAATACCATACATTTAAACCATTAATTTGGCCCGCCCTGCATATGTCGAAAAACAGCAATAATTATTGGGCAACTGAATTATCTCCTGTAGCTGGGGCATCACTTGCACCACATTTCATGCAGCTATGCATTTATTAGTTATTAATTAATTATTATTAATTATTAATTAATTAATTTTAATTAATTATTAATTATTAATTTTAATTAATTATTAATTAATTATTATTAATTAATTATTTATAATTTATTAATTACTTATTAATCATTTATTAATTATTTATTAATTATTTATAATTTATTTATAATTTATTAATAATTTATTTATAATTTATTAATAATTTATTTATAATTTATTAATTATTTATTAATCATTTATTAATTATTTATTATGCGAGGCTTTTTTATTGGTAATCTTTTCTATAAAAAAAAGCAAAGTACTATAATTTTAAATATAAGTTGTTCTTCTAAAGTTTAAAATATCTTTATAAATTTTGCGTCATTTTTTTTTCCTTTTTAAGACAGAAAATATAATTTTGAAATCCTATTTTTTCTTTCTACAGTATTAAAACACTATTTTAAATTCCTACTCTGAAACCTATTAAATATTTGCGATTCTTTCTGCGAATTAATTACAAATGGTATAAAATCAAACAGGCAGTTTCTTTTGCTGCCATCTATTACAGAATATTTGCATTAAAAGAATAAGTTGTTGCTATAGGTAGGTGAATGCGCTTAAAAAATTTGTATACGTTTTTGCTGATTAAAGATAAATGATCAGAATAATCTAAAGCAATTTATTTATTACACATTTCTTTACAAAAAAAACTTTCGGGGTACATGAGAAACAAGAACGAAAAATTATGCGTCAAGCATAGATTATGCAACACTTTCCAGCACTTCCAAAATAATTTTGAAAATCTTTACCGTAAGGTGTAAGATGATATATAACTAAACAATTTTGAAAACGCATAACATATTTAGAAATCCAATTTCAGGAATTACTAACAATATTCGGAAAAATATCTCAGCTCTTTTGTGCAGCTCTGTATGCGATCTATAGGTTTGTATAAATACTAACTAGAATGCTAAATTTTAATTCAGTTAGAAAGCACATAACACAGTTTAAAATTTCCCTTCTGCAGTTTCCGACAATAAACGGAAATGTACTCGAGAAATTTTGTGCTGCCCTGTATACAATCTATACAATTTATACACACCAAGTAATAGACAGAAAATGAGTTACATTTAAAAACGCGTTCAGCAACTGAAAAAGCATTCCCAGCAATTATTATTAATAAGCAGTACTTTAACCGAATTCTTTTGTGCGTCCCTGTAAATGAACGATGAAAGCTATACATACAGTATTCTATATTAAGCCTCTTATAATCCACGTTAGTGATATATATCAATTTCAATATGTTTCAAATAGTGAAACATTATTAAAATAAACTGCAAACGATTTTTCTACATAGACCGTAATGTAACGGCATTCTTTTGAGTATCCCTGTAAAGGAACAATAAGTGCTATGCACACCACATTCTATCATTAGTCTCTGGTGGTGCATCTTAGTGATATATATCAATTTCAATATGTTTGAAATTGTGTAACATCATTAAAATAAACCGCAAATTATTTTACCTCATAGACCGCAATGTAACGGAATTCTTTTGAGTGTTCCTGTAAAAAAACTTCCTTTTCAATACATGCCACAGTAAGCCTCAATAACATATATCAATTGCATGACGATCTGAGTATGTTTACGCGAGTTAGAGCACGGACAGACAGACGGCAGACAGGCTGACGGATAAACCGAATTCATAAACACTTTTCAACTATGTTGGAAAGTGTTAAAAAAGTATGCCAGCTTTTTTATAAAATTTTAATTATACTATTAGTTATATTCTAATTTATATAATAGACGTAATAATATATAATATTAATAATATGTAATATTTTATATAAGGTAATACATTTTATGCGCATTTTCCACGTGCACTTTTCAATGGAATCTCTTTTAAAATGTTGAAACATGGGCCTTCATTCACAAATACGTCGTGCCTAAGAAAATAGTTAATCAGATACAGTGTTGTTGAATTGAGATATTTTTCCCCATGAAGGATTATTTTAACTCAGTATGAGAAAGGGTCAAAATATTACAATTTCTAGACCATTAATAAACGAAAATTTCCTCTGGTATGTGTGTGTGTGGGGGGGGGGAGATTATCTCCAAAATTCAACACGGATTTAATAGACTGGAAATCCTCAAAATAAAATTTAACAAATAGTAATATTACAAAAATGAGCATCTCCTTTCTAAACTGTGTGAATTTATTTTTATTGGATTTATTACAGATCAAAATTTGTAGTGAATTTCGTCTCACAGTGGGAAAAAAGGCTTTGCAAAACATGAAAACAAAATGTAAAAATAAATCAGTATTGAAAATATTTGTGATTATTTTCGAAACATAGATAAGATGTAGTATAGCAATACTTAAAACAGTAAATGGGCTAGGCAGCTGTACACTTCTCCACACGTCTTGGTTTAAACTAATAAAGTTACGCTGGACTAACCCGTTTATTTAGTTACTAATTCAATTTTTGTGTTTAATATATTTCTTTCTGTGTAAATTATAAACTTTAAATTATTGAACCTTCAAATATACGTACGCTAATATAATTCTGGTGGCATGTTATTATTATAAATTCAAAATTCGTTCTCAAAACGAATGTTCGATTGTATAAAAGATACTGTTATTTTTTATAAATAAAATTTTTAAACACACTTAACCCATGAACTCCGCACTAGTGCGAATTCGCACCGACCAAAATGTTAAATGTCGGTGTTTTTTGAAAACATGCTTTCATTAATAAAATGAAACATTTGATGAATTTAAATATCAGAGTTTGATTTGTCATTAAATTTCGAATAGGAATCATGCGTTAGATTTCATTAGCACTATTTTGCCAACAAAGGTATACGCCGTTCAAGTTACGGAATCCCAAATCGCACTAGCCTGGGTGTGCGCGGGTGCGGAACCGAAGTGTAGAGTCTACGGGTTAAAATTGTTTGGGTATCAAGGTCTATCAAATGCTTTTCTTAAGTTTTGACGTGTGGGACAGTTAATAATTATGTAATATGTATAATTTGTTGCCGGAAAATGCTCTTTAGTTATCTATGTTACACAGGGTGTTCCCTCTTATCATTTTCCAATCGCTACTTTCTAAATCGTTAGCATTAGAGGTACCGTTCCAATAGCAAAACTGTTTCAAATTGAACGGTTACGAAATTAGAATTTTATGTGGTCCCTGGACGCTATAAGTTACATTTAGAAAAAGCATATTCCTGTTCTAACAAGCAAAACATAATAACTTCATACTTTTACAACCATAACTTATCGAGTTGTGATAATTTAAATTTTAGGAAATTTCAGCGTTTTTAAGCAGTATAAATGAATCCAAGGATGTCATAATAACTCTCGAAATTGAAACTAATTTCCGAAATATTATTATTTTTTAATTCAATATTCATAGAGTTTTTGTAATGGAGTTGATTTTACTATTCCAATGATGTGAAAATAAAAGAAATTATGGAGACATATTTATTCTCACTACTTTCTTTACAATATATTAGAAAAAATAATTAATATATAATAATTTTAATACATAGAGTTTAAGACTCCCTCAAGTGAACTTAAAGTGGAATGCTTTAACAGGTAAACATGACACTTATATAAAATGAAACCATGTGTATTTTAATTCCTAAAATAGATCCTGATATATTTTCCTGAAAATAGAACATCAAATTTACTTCATTAGTGATGTTCCGGAATTAGACATCAAATCTTCGAACGAAATATTTTGAATAATGGCATCAATAAAATTGTGCATTTTGAATTTTGAAAATTACAGCGGTTTACTATAATTGCATTAACCACCTGGGGACCATGGGTGCATATATAAATGGTGCAGATGCAAAAGTCACATTATCCACTTTTTTAAGGTATTGAGTTATTCATATCACCGTGTTCGTCTTTTTAGGGCTAATCGGACTGTAATAGGGATTTGGTCTATAAAAAACATATTATGGTTGAAAAAAAAAAGCTGAAAATCTCGTTTTGATGCATAACTTACATTATCCAACAACTGTTTTGCAACAAAACTCACACTCTCCAATTCAACAAATCAGGGAGGTACAGAAGTAAGAAGTAGTGTAAAATGTTCCACTAGTTTAATGACAGTGAAGAATTTGAGCCATGTCTCATAGTAAAATTTTTGTAAAAATTATTTTTAATAAATGTTTTTCGATTTTTGTTGTTTATTACCCTCCAAAATAACATAATGAAAACTAATGATCAGATTTATTTTTTTCGTTCTTGTTTTTTTCAAATTCATAACTATTTTGGTTTATAACTAACATTACCCAGAAAAGTTTGCTGCAAAACTCTCATTTTCCATATTTAAATTTAAATTCTAGCTTTACCACAATTATTACAGGTTTAGGACTATGTGCAGCTAGTTGTTATGGCAAGAAATTTATCACACAAAACAAATTGTGCCAATATATCATGTTTATTAATAATAATCAGTTTTTTTTTTTTTTTTTTTTTTTTTTTTTTGCATTTTTCTAAAAACTAGGTTAAATGGGGAGTGTGAATTTTGCACATACACCCTTCATATGTATCTTCAATAAGAGCAGCAATTATTTTTGATACGAGAAATAAAGAAAAGTAATATTTGGCATATTTAACTAGAGCATTTCCGTGATTAAATAAGTAAAGATTTTAAAGAAATTAGCGCCAACTGAATAAAATTGATGTATGGGACTCTGGTCCCAAAGAGGTAAAACTAACAAAATTTACAAAATGAAATTCTTGTGATTTTCATTATACATGCCACTGAAAACAAATTTCAGATCTATTACCCATTGTTAGTTAACAGGGGAATCTCAGAAAGCGCGAAAGAACAATTTCAAAGCATATTGGGAAGACAATTCGCAAAAAATGCAATAGGTTGGTCATTTGTTACGACCGATTATCTGCGCTAGGGATATGGCCCACCGTGGGTGTCTTTCTAAAGGATCTTAATCCGTATTAACGCAAGGTTCGAAGAAAACCAAGGAAAACTCCGAACGGTTAGGTCGACAAGCGCGACAGGGCTTTGAACCCAGCACCTGCCGTCTACCAGCTTTGAGAGCAGAACATTTCGGCCACTGGTGGGGCAAAAATGCCATAAGAAAAATACAAATAGCTATTCTAAATATAATATTGAGAAGTCCTGATCTGTTTATCACAAGAAAAAGACAACTGTAAAAAAGAAAAGCTCAAATATATACTGAAAGAAGCTCTATATTAATTAAAACTTTCTGCAGCTTCTTGTGGAATAAAAAATTGGAGAGAAGACTAGTGACAGCAATGATAACGGAAAAGATAATGATTCAGATGATGATATGATAACTTTATAATTAATGCCACATGAATAATTTTCAAAAAATTGAATATTTCATTTCAGCAAAATTATTCTTTCTTATTGGAATTTAACTCATTAACGCCGATTTTCAAGAAAACTTGCCACTTAAGAAGCAGGAAACATTTAAATTTGGAATCCAGTGTTTTAACACGGAAATTTCCACCTTATCCAGGTGTCGCAGCGTCCTATATTTTTTGAAATAATCCCCACCGCTGTTTTCAAAATATAATATTCACAATATCCTTCTATTGCACATTTTAAAGAAATCTACTATGAAATTTATAGTTTGAAAATAGTGGTATCAAATATATAAAAAAATATAGGACGCTGCGATCCCTGCCATATCTAATCTGAATTTTTGACTCATTAAATAAGTGAAAATTACAGCATAGAAAAACTGGTGTCAACTGGTGTTGAAGAATTTAAAAATTGTAAAAGATTCTCGTCGTGAATGGGTTAATAGATTGTTTTGCTTAAATATGTTTTTATTTATAATTATTACATTCGCGTGAGTTATGTTCAATATTTTAAATATTTTATTTTAACCAAAGTATTATTTTTTATTAGTATGTAAAAAATTGTTTTGCATAAATATGTATTTATTGAACTTTTAAGATATTCAACTCCATTTTATAAACACACATTTGCAGCATTTATGAATTGATGCCAACTTTTGTAATCTGTTTCCTACTATGCATCGTCAATAATTTTATGCGCAAGAAAGAAAATTCCTTTGAAATTTTAAAAAGCCAATGAATATATTTTATTCTATTAAACTCTTTATTATGTAGAATGTGAAAACCGAGATTTGTTTCTTTTGCAAATTTCTTAAATATTTTCAGACATAAAATAAATTAAATGAATATATCTTAAAATTATATTCAAAGATGGCAGCACCAAAGTATTTTCGGCATAACTGAATGATTATAAATACAATTTGATTTCCTCCTGTGTCCTTTGCGGTAAATAATAAAGAAAGAAAGAAAGAAAGAAAGAAATTTCAGATAAAAATCTTTACAACTAATCGTTACATCGTATGAATATATATAGATATACATATTTATTATTCTTTGTTAAAAAGATTTTTATTGTTTGTTTCTTTCTTTTCCTTATGCATTGAAAAAAAGTATTTTCTTTTGTTTTAATAATCCAAATAAAAACAATAGTGTAAATAAAATCTAAAATTGCTTCTAATTAAGGAATAGGTAGAAATTTGCGAAATATTTTCTGAAAGATACTCATAAAACTACATATTCATTCCTGCCATGTTCCATTGTACTATATTACAATTCAGAATTATTCTTCTCTAAAATTGTGCTCTGCATTGCACATAAATCAAACATATCTGAAAAAATCGCTAGATCAATTCTATTATAAGATATTTTCTGCTAAATTGAGGAATGAAATAACGAAAAGTAAACTTATCAGACTTTATTTCTTCATAAATATAGCAGATGGCGCCAGCATACATAAACGTAATAAAGTGGAATCATGAACAGTGAATTTCGGCTGAGTTTTTCTTTCGTGATCATTTTATATTACTCTGAAAAAAAAAAAAAAAATCCAGTACATTTCAACATTATTTGCGAGAACAAAATTGATAATTCATAAGTTATACATTAAAAAAATATTATAGTTTAAAGCATTAATTTTTTTATCTTTTAAATATTATATTTCGAAGAGAAATTTTTCATAGTGAAATGGTATTTGACTAATCATGAATTTCAAATTATGAAAATTTCATTTTTTACGCAATATTTCAATTTTTACACTTCGATGTCCTTGATCATTATTATTGATACTTTCTGTAATTTGACGACTAAATAAATGCATTTTTAAAAATACTTAAGACATAATTTTTTTAAAGAAATGTTTGAAAAATCTTTTAAATTTTCTCCGATATATGGACATCGTTTACTAACAACTGTTATGTTTGAAAGTGAAATAAACAATTAGGAGAGTTTGGTTTTCAACTATTGTTAGTTTCAGTGGAGTTTGGAAAAAAGCTTGAAAAATATGCCTTTTTTTTCTTTCTATGGCCCTAGTATGTATATGTATAATATGCATAGAATTAGTTTAATTCCAGACGAAAAAAAAAGTTTTTTTCCATGAAAAAATTGCCCTCCTATAAAGTTAAAACTTCAAAAACATGTTTTTGAGATAAATGAAATCAAAATTTTATAAGAGACTTTTGGTTCGATTTTAAATGTATTATGTTCTTTATTAAAATCAGCATACATACATCCCAGTTTTAGTGTTAAAGGTATCACACTAAGTTTAAATATCCATATTTTGGAAAATATAACAGATTTTTTTATGTGTTATTTGAAAGATTTTAGACTTAGTTTTTAAAATGGCTTTTGTTTTCTTTCTACGATGGCTGAAAATGTAGTTATGACTTTTATTGTTTCAGCTCTCAAACGAAAAGTTTGTATTTAAGTAACCGGAAATATGTACTTAGTTTCCTAAAAGAAAAAAGAAATATCTTCGAAAATTAAGATTAAGAAATGTTCAACCTATAAATCTGGAGATTTTTAGGAACTTGTAAATGTTTCTAATAAAGTTTCAACAATAAAGACTTTAAATGCGTTTTCTGAAAAACATGATTTTCGGGAACAATCTGCTACAAAAATCTTTCTACAAAAATTGTGGTTATATTTATATAAAACCGATCGCACAAAATATCGGTTAAAATACAGTAGAGTTTTCTGAAATTTTCAGCTTGTTTTGTAAATTGACATGCAGAAAAGATATGAAAAATCAACAAAGTTATAATTTAATAGATTACAGTTAATTACATTCATAGTAAATCAAATTGTATATTTATGGAAAAATAAACTTTATTTTTGTCGCGAGAAAAGTTTAGCTAAATATTAAATATTGCATTATTTCCCCCACAAATTATTGAAATTAACAAAAAAAAATTCTTCGAAGTAACATCTTTCACAAATGAAACTGTGTTTTTATATACTTATTTATTAAAAAAAAAAAAAAAAAAACAATGTTATACTCATTTATGCTGTATGTAAAAAAATGGTTGGAACACGTAGTGGGATGCTTTAATGTTGCGGTGTTCTAACATGTTTTCGAAATAAAAATGTTTTCAATGTTTTCGCTAGTTTAGTTTTTTAAAATATGAATAATCTTCCATTCTTTGAAATGAATCGTTGTTAGACAATAAATTCCACTTCTCTATTAACAAACTGTTGATAAACTTTTGTAAAAGTAAAGGCAAAATAAATTTAAAAATAATATAGCAATGTACGAATAAATTGAATTGCAAAATAAACTGTATCAGCTTTTATGTATTTGTTTTAAGAATGAATAATCAGCAAATTTTGGGGAAACGTCCTTGGAAATCATAATGAAAACTCCAGATTTATTGCAGTATTTGATTATGCGAAAAAGAATGTCCGATTATTATTATTATTATTACTATTATTTGGGTTGGGTTAGGGGTGGCAAAAGACGAGATTTTTTTTTTTTTTTTTTTTTTTTTTTTTTTTTTTTTTTTGCGGCCGTTGAATGAAGGGCCACCTACAATTCCAATCTGCGTCCTGCCCCCTCCCCCTCCTCCTCAGAAATCTGGTCACCGTCGTCATAATCTATCAACTGCATGAGGAAATTTTTTTTAATTTGGTTTAATTTTTTCTTTTTTTCTTTCATTTTTTGAAATCAAGGAAGTTAAATACAGGCAAAAATAAACTCGATTGCCTTGAAAGCTACAAATAAAAACATACTTTTCCTGCAAGAGATCACTATTAATAATACAATTGGAAAATATATAGCGATACTTTGATTCTGTGGTGATATCAATATATTCTCCTTCTCTTTCGTAATCTACAGATAGTTACTTTTTTATAATAGAAATATCAGACCCTTTATTCTATCGTATTAAAAAGCGAGAGCTATAATTCTAATTTTAAAATTAAATAATGTGTTGAATGCATGTGGGTTATAAGGATTTGTTGTTGTTGTTGTATTATGATTTTAAATCTTTATCGTGTAATGGATGAAAAACCTTTCCCACATCACAATAAAGATTTTTAATTTTTAACATGTTTTTACAGGTATTATAATTTTCTTGTTTATAAATATATGAAATGAAATACTCGCACACTTGCTTTTATTGAATAAAAGTTTTTACTAAATGAGATGTTCTGCAGAAAAATTTACTTATATTCTTGTATGAATTAAATGTTCTTTCAAATGCAGAATACAGCTTCAGATCAAATATTATTTTCGTAAACTCGGTATCCTTTTCATGGAGGCAAAAGGATAGTTATCTCGTTACTATGTTGTCTAAGTTAATTAAAATATGATCTATTATGTACACAATTAAAAAATCCCATTGTAATACTTATCTTCTTTCAAACCTAATCACTAGGTAAGTAATATCGAGTATGAACGAAATTAATTCTGACACTTCCACGCTGAATGCAAATTAAGATAAAAGTATGTCTGAAAGAAACTGTTTTATTAGGGATAAAATAGCGCTTTTTATACATATGACTTTACCAACGGGAAAAAAGAAACATTTCATATTTTTCGATTCAAATTCCTACCTTTTCCTTTATTGAATGTTTTATGATTCATATAAAATATGAAATATTTCATTATGAATACAAGGACTTAACTTATTTAAAACTCTTTCAATCACATTTTCTAGCTCTCTTTGTGTAAATGCATCATACATAGTGACATAAAATATGTATATAATATAATACCAATATCTGTTTAAAAAAGCAAAGTGATAATAAATTACCAGCTTAAAATACTTAACAGTAAACATACCGGTAATTTTACTCAAGTTTTATACAAATATTTCACACCATAAATTTTATTTAAAACTACTTAACTTTTTATATTTAACTTATTTGTGTGTGATTTATATTTTATAATTTTATGAAGAATTTTCTGCTTCGAATCGAAATATTTTCATTTGGTACTGGTCAAATGCCCGTTTGATGGTATATTTAGTGTTTATTTGTTTCAAAAGAAAACGTAACTAAAACTAATGCAACTCATTAAGAGCTCTATTATTCACTAAAGTGTTAATGATTTGCCAGATAACTTTTAAATTTGAATACATCATTTTCCAGAAACAAACGCTGGATATAACTGTAGATATAACTGATGCAAGAAGAAAGAAAATTGCATTGTTAATAACAGATAATTCTATATTTGACGTATATAACTTATTTCAGCAAAATGGCTCCCTTACATATTAAAATTGAAAATAACTTTTAAATGTTCAGTGACAAATATTTTTTATTTATCATAGTGAAACAAATGAACATGGAAAAAAAGAGAGGGAATATGCATTTTCAACAATTTTAAATCAGTGATTAGTGACCGGGAAATTGTTAAAATTTCTATAATTAAGAGTAACAGGAACAGTCGTTTGTTAAATAAAAAGACACCTTAATACTTTATATATTTCAGAATCTTTTTTATTATATGATACTTTGTAAAAGTTAAAAATAAAACGCATGCATATATTGAACTAAACTCTTTTGAAATTGTAATAGTTAAAGTAGAATATAATTACTAAAAATTCACAAATATAAGTGAATACATTTTTAGTCAAAATTAGAATCTGCATATTCAGAACACCTAAAAAAAGAAATTTTTTTTACTTACTTTCTTTTGCTTATCACATAATGAGAAAATACTTAAAATAGTTCTATATATTAGATTAACTCTTAACTATACCAGTAGTATCAGAGACCGCTGTTCTTTCGATGTTAAAAGTTTAACTTGTAACTTTCAGTTTAATTACAGATGCTAGTTTAATTTTGTTTTGTTTTGACACCTTTTAGTATCGCTAAAAAATTCTGAATAGGAGAAAATTAGTTATAGTTATCCTGTACCTAATCATTGATACAGAAACAGCATCCGTAAATTTAATGCAGTCATCTTTCGATCAAGCGTTCTGGAAGACCGCTCACAGTAACTATGCAACAATTTCTGTAGGAGTAGTTAAATGTTAAAACTGTAAATCCATTAATACACGAGGGTGGTTCAAAAATTATTGTCCCGAATGTGCATAAAATATTTGTACTGCAATGGTTGATAGGTAATATTGAAGCCTAATGTCTTAGATGCCTATATGCTAAATTTCAGAACGGTAGCTGCTATATTAACACATTGTTTTCGTTTTAAGTGTGAGAGGTGACACCTAGCTTGAAAAATGGAAAAAACCAAGCAATGAGCTGTCATCAAATGAGCTGTCATAAAAAAGGGGGTTAAGCCCGAAGGTGATTCATGAGAACATGGTCAGTCTATTGGGTGATGTGGTCCCTTCATTACCTGGTGGTAAAGAAGTGGTGCCGCCAACTCCGTTGCGGCAGGGAAAGCTGTCAACAAGCCCCTAGTGCTGGTCCTCCAACAACAACACGCACCCTAGAAAACATTGATGCTGTGCATGACACGATTATGGCAGACAGACGAATCACCACGCAACAGTTAGCAAACATCTTGGACATCTCTGCAGGCTCAGTGCAAAATATTGCACATGAACACTTGGGATTCAGAAAAGTGTCAACCCATTGGGTACCCAAAATGTTATCCCTTCAACAACAGAAAGACAGAGTTCGATGTTCAAGGGCTGGTTTGGAGCTTATGGGGCAAGACCTGAAGCAGTTCTGCGATAGATTTGTGGCAGTGTGTTAAAAAACCCCTTTCACAACTCAGTCAAGTCATCGAAGAGGCCTTTGAAGTTCAGCGCAATATGCAAGGGGAACTGTCTTTCCGTGTCAGCGCATCTGCCTTTATAAATCAGCGAACGCACCAACAAACATCTCGCAACATCGTTACTAAACTCGCAGCAGCTGGCGAACGCCTGCATACGAAGAATTTCTCTCGCTGTATCTTCTTCCATCGGCGCGCGAGGTAGTGGTAATACCGGATATTTTTCGACCAAGCTTCCTTCACTCGGAATGGCATCGCATCTGAATGACTAGTGGTTTTTTCAACGAGCGGTGTGTTGCATGCTATAAAAGGACGTGAAAAAGAAGGGTGGTTTCCATTCATATTCGAGATTTTTTCTCGTGTGAGGAGCCACCCTAGTGAGTTTCTATGTTTGTGAAAAGTGAATGTTTTGTATTATATATCAGTGCAGTAAAAATTCATCTTTTAGTCTCAAGAATGTGTTCACAAGTTATAAAGTGATTTGTTGTGAAATGTCTGTCTACAATCTCCAGTATGATTTCGACATCTGCGAAATAGTGAACTTCAAAAATTCTTTTTGTGAGTGTAGACTAACATTAGTGTTAAAATGTGCCTTTCAGTGAATCCAAGAGATGTTTCAGTATCAAAAATAAGTATTTTTATTTAAAATCAATAATATTTATCAGTGGATGCTGTTGGATAGAAGTAATTATAAATCAAACGTAATATGGAGCATCCACGTGCAAAAAAATGTAATCTTTAGGATCACAAATTAATTTGAATGCATCTTTTAAAATATAAATATTTTATTAATTGTGTAACCTTAAAATATGTTTTATATATAAATAAATTAATCGAGAATAATCTCTAAAGTATTATTATTTTTTGTTTAATTAGCATGAAGTGTTTTATAATATGTACTTTTAGTTTTCAGCTATTTCAGGTTGTTGCTCGGGATGCTAAGGTGGTTTGTTATTGTGGCCAACATTTATTGGTACGGAATCACTATTTCGATCAGGTTTAGGAATTTAACTTGTGTTCCCTTTTGAACATTTAATCGTGTCCCCCTTTAGTTTATTTTTATTTTGCACCATGAAGCCCTTTTCCATCAGCCGAATTTATCATCATTTTTTATCATTTGGTGCCGCGTGCAAAAGTAAAATTTAATTGGTTGAGAATCTGGTCTCCACAATAGCTTCCTGAGTATATTTTTACAAAAATATACACACCATTTATTATATTTTTATCTGTGATTTTTTTAAATGCATGATTTATATGTCTTAAGCTATTTATGATTTTATATATGTATTGTAATATTGATATTGTGTAATTGCATGTTAGGAATGTGTAAATTTTAAGTTCCCCTTCCCCCCTCCTCTCCCTTAAAAGTCTATATTTTGACATTTATTTCTGTTATTTACTATGGCTCGTAAAGGGATCATAGATTTAAGTTTGGCTTCATCCATTCCCACTTTTAGCGGAACTTCTGATGAAAATGTTGAATATTTTGTCGGACAGGTTAGAGATGTAGCAGTATTAGAAAATTGGCCCGTAAATAAAAGAATTTTAATTCTAAAATTAAATTGTAGAGATGCTGCCCAAAAATTTCTAATTGACTCCCCGCAGGTAGCTAACATTCAAAATTTTGATGAATTGGCTGAATTATTAATTAAAAAATTCAAAAGATGTCAACCATTTGATGAGATACAATCAAAATTTAATAACATCAGGCAAAAACCAAATCAGTCAATTCAGAGCTTAATTGATGTAATAAACTCTTATGCAGTAAAATATTTATCAAAGATAGATATACAAACTAGGGATTCAAATGAATTCATTGATTCCATCAAATTGAACAAAATTTTGGATGCTGTTAGGCCTGAAATTAAGGTCGAAATTCTTAAATTAGGTCCAAAAAATTACTTAGAGGCATGTAAACATGCAATTAATGTAGAAAAGGCTCTTGAGGCTCAAGAAGTCATTATTAACAACAATATGTGTCAAAACTTTGAACTAAATTCAATAATGCAAAGCCAGTTAGAGGGTAACAAACAAATTCAACAGTTAAAGGAAGAATTGGAAAGAGTAAAATCTGAAAATAATGCTAGCAATTCTTTTCGACAAAGTCAAAATGAAAGAGTCCAATGTCATATATGTGGAAAAAGTCATGTGACAACAAAATGTTGGTATTTTCCACAGGGTAGAAATTCCCGCAGCAATAATTTCAATCATAACCCCAACCATATTCCTATTTCTAGAGGTAACAGCAGTGGAAGGAATTTTGGCAATTATAGAAATAACCGTAGAAATCACCCATATAGGCGTAGAAATCATTTAAACTTATAGATGGTTCTTGTAGTAAAAATAGATCCCATTTTACAAGGACCAATAATTATAAAATTGTTAGGGATGAAAATCTATTGGAATCTGTAAATAATTCAGAATCAATTGAAAATTCAAAATCTAGTAACAATTCAGATTCAAATTCTAGTGAGGAAAATTTAGAAGTAAATGATAATTTAAAATCTGTAGAAGAAAATTCAAATTTAAATGAAAACTTAAACTCTGTAAATGAAATGCAAAATTTTGATAATGTAACAATTCAAAATAATTGTGAAGATCTTGAAAATCGCCATGTAATGTCGTGTAATTTTGATAATAATACAAATCACCTTCCTATTATTAAGCTTAAATTTGGTAATTTAGAGGTACCCGCTCTTCTCGATACCGGTGCAAATCTCTCGCTGGTGCAACCAGGCATCTTAGCAGAAATTAAGCAACAAGCGAAAGTTGAGCATATTTCTAGAGCAGTCAAAATTAAGACCCTTAATAATACCACTATCCCATATTTGTCAGCAGTCAATATAAAGTTCAAAATGAAAACTCGTTGGTTTCATAACATATTTTTTGTCACTCAGAGTAACTGGAATTGTAACTACCAAATAATTTTAGGGTATGACTTCATTCAGAGAAACAAAATTCTAATTGACACATTCAATAAAAGACTTTCCATCAACAAAACCCATTTTGAATTTGAAGAAACTTCTCCGCAGATTAAAGAAAATACTGTAATTAAGGATAATGATAAACCTCAAATTAATGTAATTGCTAAAGCTATAAATAACATTAAAATTAAACCTAATTCATTTGAGATAATTAAATTGGAATTTCCACAGGGTATTCATAATTCTAAAAGAGTCATGTTAACCCCATTAAAAGTCTCGCAGAAGTGCCATATTGAAAATTCTTTGCATACTGTTGAGGACAACAAATATATTTTGACAATTGTTGAGAATAAAACTAATGTTGCATCATATATACGTAAAGGTCAAAAACTAGGAAATGTAGAAATGTTTGAAGATGACGAGGAAATCCAACCCACTGAGGACCAAATTTTTCAAATCAATAGTTTAAATTTAGAAGAGATTAGTAATTTGAGACAGGCCGAACTTTCAGAATCTGATTTTAATCTTAAACATTTAGATGAAAAAGAGAGAAAGGAGATTTTGGAATTATTAATGAACAACTTTAAAGTATTTTCTAAAAGTTATAAAACTCTTGGTTCAACTGATGCAGTCAAACCCGAATTTAAATTAATGCACAATTTCCCAATTCAAACTAAACCATACCCTATTCCAAAAATTGCCAAACAGTTTGCACAAGAAGAGATTAAAAAATTGTTAGATGCTGGTTTAATTGAACATTCTTCCTCCAGTTATAATTTCCCTGTTATATTTGTCAAAAAGAAACCAATTCCAGGCACCTCTCCTGAAGAAATCAAATTTCGCATGGTAGTGGATTATAGACTGTTAAATAGCATCACTGAATCTTACACTATATGTTTGCCAAAAATTTCAGAAATTCTGCACAGTATTGCTGGCAAAAGGTATTATTGTGTGCTTGATTTGAAGTCGGCATTTTTTCAGATAAGATTGCAGGAGAAAGATAGGGAAAAATTAGCATTTTGCTGCGAGATTGGTAACTACCAGCCAAAAGTCCTACCTTTTGGAAGTCGCAACTCAACTTCATATTTTCATACACTAATTTCTAAATGTTTATCTAGCTTAAAAGGACCAAATTTACAATTCTTTCTTGATGACATTATTGTCGCTGCAGACAGCATATCTGAAATTAAAGCCTGGTTACAGAAGGTATTCGATAAGCTCATCCAATTCAACTTAACTTTAGACCCTGCAAAGCTTCAGATTTGTCAGAAAGAAATAACTTATTTAGGATTTAATGTCAGTGCTGATGGTTTTTCTCCTTCAGAGGATAATGTAAACAAAGTTTCAAAATTTCCCATACCCAAAAATGTAAAGCAAGTTCAACAGTATATTGGTTGTTTAAATTATTTTAGGCACATGGTTTATAAATATGCTGAAATTGCTAAGCCAATTATTAATTTAACCCGTAAAAATGTTCCATTTGTCTGGACTTCAGAGTGTCAGGAAGCTTTTGATATTTTACAAGATCAAATTCTAAATAAACCCCTTCTTAAAAACATTAATTCTGATCTTCCATTGTATTTAGTAACTGATGCTTCTAAAGTTGCATTTTGTGGAATTTTAATGCAAAAATACAATGAGAAATTTTATCCTGTTGAATTTTTTTCAAAACAATTCAATCCAGATCAGTCTAGATATCCTTCCATCCAAAGAGAATTGTACGCAATATTTGCATCTGTCAAGCATTTTCGTGAAGAATTATATGGAAAAAAATTTACCATATATACCGATGCAAAATCATTAACATATCACATGGAACTGGACAATCAGAGTGAGATTGTAGCTAGGTGGCTTCTGTATCTGGATCAATTTCATTATGAGATAGATCACATTCCTGGTGTGATTAACCCTGCTGATTATTTATCTAGAGCATATAAAGATGAAACCTTAAATGTAAATAATATAAATATTTTTCAAAGTAATTCAAATTTAGATCATAATAATATTGTAAATAATCAACAAAATGATGAATTTATTAAGGAAATTATTCAAAAATTAAATGATAATGATGAGGAAACTGCAAATAACTATTATATTGATTCAGAAACTAAAATTGTAATGGTAAAAATTTTCCCCAAGAAGCCGTTAAAGAAAAAAAAGTATCTCAGCAGAATTTTAATTCCAAAATCTTTAATTAAGGATTGTTTGGAAGTTGCTCATGCTCCTCATTTTGGCACTCAAAAAACCTACAATTTTGTTCGCAAAATCTATTCTTGGAAAGGAATGTTTAAGGACACTAAAAATTTTTGTAGCAATTGTGAAAGATGTTTAAAAGTTAAACCTAAACCTAAAAATACTGTCACTAAAATGATTCCAAAAGCTGATTTAGCTCCAGGTGAGATAATAGCTTTAGATATTGTAGGCAAACTTCCTAGATCTCATGACAACAAATTTTTTATTTTAACAATAGTTGATCATTATTCCAGGTATCTTGAGGCTATCCCATTAAGCAATACCACTTCTAAAACTATAATTAATCAACTTAATATATATTTTTCCAAATTCGGGATCGCTAGGACTGTTTTGACTGATAATGGACCATATTTCCGTTCAGATGAATTTGAAGATTATCTTAAGACTATGGATATTAAGCATAGAAAGAGTTCAATCTATTATCCGCAGAGTAATGGTTTAATCGAGAAAATTCATCTTTCTATGAAAAACAGCATAGCAGCACTTTCTGATCAAGTATTCGAGTGGTCAGATAGACTATTATTTTTTAAACTTCATTATAATTCCTCTAAGCATGCAGTAACTCAATTTTCACCGGCTGAACTATTCTTGGGCAGAGAACTCAATATACCTCTAAATATTTTTGAAAAACCAAAAGTTGCTGAAGAATATAGTAAATATCTAACAAAATTACAAAGTCATTTTCAGGAAACTAGAAAATTAGTTAAGGAAAATGAAACTAGTTATTTTAATTATCACCAACAATATGTGAAGGGCAGAAGTAAACCTTCCTTAAATCCTGGTGATGAAGTTTTTCTTGTAGATTTTAAACATCATACTGCATTACAACCTAGATATAATGGACCACATATAATTGACAAAAAATTGAGAAATGATAATTATTTGATAAAAATTAATGAAGATGGTCATGAATATGTAAAAAAAGTTCATGTCAGTAAAATTTTTCCAAAAGTACCATTAAATGATAATATTTGTAACAAAACTGAGGTAAATAAGAATTGAGTAGTGATTCTAATATTTTTGTGAAATATGTGTATGTTCGGAAACTTCAAAGTATATATATACTATGCTCAAGTCAAAATTCTATTTTTAAAATTTTTTTTTCTATTTCTTCTCTCTCAATGTTTGTTTTCAATATACTGGTAGAATTGATCACTTTGCTAGTGAATAACATTTATTGAAATATTTTTTTTTAAACTTTACCTTTTTAATTTTGTATTTGAGTCAAAAAGGAAAATATGTGAATGATTTCCTCATATGTATTTTCATAATTGTTTAGAATATCTGTGAAATCTTTTTTAAGTTACAAAGTAAATTTCAATATTCATTGAACTTAATTCAGAAAATTGAATAATATATGGTACAATAAAAAGTAGTTTGAAAATGTTGAATGTGACAACTCAAAATATATTGCAGAAAGTTAAAGCAATCTAGGTATTTCTGTAGTTTATATTTATTGGTGTGTGTGTATTTTTGTAAATATTTTCATATTCATGCTGGTTAAATATAATTATTGAATTTTTGTATCATATAATGTGTGGTGTATACAATTCTAATGATTACAGTAGCATTGTGTATAAAATTTTTTATTTTTTTCACGAACATTTCTTTAAGTCTGTATGCAGCTGTGAAAATTTCAGTGACTTTTTCGCAAAATTCTCACGAACATTTCTTCATCTGTGTGCATTTGTGAAACTTTCAGTGACTTTTTGCAAAATTTTTTCACGAACATTTCTTCATCTGTATGCATTTGTGAAACTTTGACTTTTTCGCATACTCCAGGACATTTCACATCAATTTTCAACAATTATCAACTATTCTTCAGAACAGTGTTCGCCTCTTTTTTTGCTGTTGGTGGGGGGAGATGTTAAAAAACCCCTTTCACAACTCAGTCAAGTCATCGAAGAGGCCTTTGAAGTTCAGCGCAATATGCAAGGGGAACTGTCTTTCCGTGTCAGCGCATCTGCCTTTATAAATCAGCGAACGCACCAACAAACATCTCGCAACATCGTTACTAAACTCGCAGCAGCTGGCGAACGCCTGCATACGAAGAATTTCTCTCGCTGTATCTTCTTCCATCGGCGCGCGAGGTAGTGGTAATACCGGATATTTTTCGACCAAGCTTCCTTCACTCGGAATGGCATCGCATCTGAATGACTAGTGGTTTTTTCAACGAGCGGTGTGTTGCATGCTATAAAAGGACGTGAAAAAGAAGGGTGGTTTCCATTCATATTCGAGATTTTTTCTCGTGTGAGGAGCCACCCTAGTGAGTTTCTATGTTTGTGAAAAGTGAATGATTTGTATTATATATCAGTGCAGTAAAAATTCATCTTTTAGTCTCAAGAATGTGTTCACAAGTTATAAAGTGATTTGTTGTGAAATGTCTGTCTACAATCTCCAGTATGATTTCGACATCTGCGAAATAGTGAACTTCAAAAATTCTTTTTGTGAGTGTAGACTAACATTAGTGTTAAAATGTGCCTTTCAGTGAATCCAAGAGATGTTTCAGTATCAAAAATAAGTATTTTTATTTAAAATCAATAATATTTATCAGTGGATGCTGTTGGATAGAAGTAATTATAAATCAAACGTAATATGGAGCATCCACGTGCAAAAAAATGTAATCTTTAGGATCACAAATTAATTTGAATGCATCTTTTAAAATATAAATATTTTATTAATTGTGTAACCTTAAAATATGTTTTATATATAAATAAATTAATCGAGAATAATCTCTAAAGTATTATTATTTTTTGTTTAATTAGCATGAAGTGTTTTATAATATGTACTTTTAGTTTTCAGCTATTTCAGGTTGTTGCTCGGGATGCTAAGGTGGTTTGTTATTGTGGCCAACATTTATTGGTACGGAATCACTATTTCGATCAGGTTTAGGAATTTAACTTGTGTTCCCTTTTGAACATTTAATCGTGTCCCCCTTTAGTTTATTTTTATTTTGCACCATGAAGCCCTTTTCCATCAGCCGAATTTATCATCATTTTTTATCACAGTGGATGATACATGGCTACATCACTATGATCCCGAATCCAAACGATAGAGTATGGAGAGGCGGCACAGCAGTTCACCTCCCCCCCCCCGCAAGTTCAAGGTGCAATCATCAGCATGGAAGGTTATGACCACAATTTTTTGGGACGCAAAGGGTGTGCTCCTTATTGACTACCTGGAGGCTGGACACACTATCACGGGAGCCTATTATGTAGCCCTAATCCCTAAGTTACGCGAAGCAATCAAGGATAAACGGCGCGGGGTGATGAAGAAAAGTGCTTTTCTACCAGGATAATGCTCCGGCCCACAGAAGCCATGTTACTGGTGCGCAATCCATGCAGCTGGTTTTGATGTGTTAGAAAATCCTCCCTACTCTCCAGACCTCGCCCCTAGTGACTTCTATTTGTTCCCTATGTCGAAGGAGCACCTCAGGGGAAAGAAGTTTCACTTGAATGCAGCTATTATAGAGGCTGTGGAGGAATGTCTTTTAGCTCAGCCAGAGATTTTCTTTGAAGCAGGCATAGTGGCTTTACAGTATAGGTGGCAGAAGTGCATTATTGTGAAAGGAGACTTTGTGGAAAAATAATATTGCTTATAGATCAGGGATAATAATTATTGAACCACCCTCGTATATATATATATATATATATATATATATATATATATATATATATATATATATATATTCAATCCTGTTTTTCTTTTCCTTGCGTGCCTTCGACACTTCTTTAACAAAAGTTCTATTATTGGTTTTTTTCAGCGTATTTTTTTTTTCTTAAATTTTTAATTTTTTTTTTTACATCGAAGTATTAAAAGTTTGCTGTTAAAGTAGATTTTACATTTGCTGTATTCATTGCAGGCGACAGCTGAAGGTTTTGAATCGTACTTCCGGCTTCGATATTTGTAATGGGTTCGATTCTCGATCGCAAAACATCATTTTAAACTTTGGTGAAATGTAAATGTGTGAGTAGTCTTCACCTAACAGAACTATCTGAATACGGTTTTCACCATCAGAAAGTTAGACGTCTGAAATCGACGCTGCGTGGGTTTTAAAAATGTCCTCCTTATGTTTTAAGTATTTTTAAAAAGGTAATAAAATATGAAATTTTTACTTGATGAAAGTATTCAAAGTTTATCGTATTTTTATAAATACACTTAAAATTTAAGAAGGCAATTTTTAAAAACATACTACCTCGGCATCTGACATCTTATTTCTGATAGTGAAAACTGTATTTCGATAATTATACTTGGTAATAATTAATCATCTAATTAAAAAAAAGTGTTCAAAGTGTTAATATGGCAGTTCTCGATAGAAGAGGATCCCTGAAGTATCCCTGCCCCTTATACTTAAGTACTTCTTTGTTTATCCCTTGTGTACGAAAGATAACAGTAATTAATTAATCCAAAAAACTTTTGATTCGGTAACTCCCCTTTACTAGGCCTCAGCCTACTTTACTAGTTAATTGTACCTAATTAATTGTTTTCGAAACTATACTTCGTAAAATTACTAATTTTCTGGAGGAAAAGGAAATTCTAATTCTACAGTTTTTTATTATTCAGTGCGTTCTATTATTACCACTATTATAGTTTCGGAAGCAATTCGCTAATGACTGCAAAGTTAGACAACAGCCAATTAATTAATTGCTCCAAAATATTTACTATTAGATTTTACTGCTTTTGTGGAGTAAAGTGACATCTATAAATTTAGCATTTTAAGTTTTAGCGCGTGCTTTCCAATCACAGAACTCAAAGATAGATCAAACAACATTATAAACAAATCTGTTTAAGTTCTGTTTTAAGTTTATTCTTAAAGGTGAATCATAACTTTGAATAAAAAAACTTTCATTCATACACAAATTTTAAATAATGTTATAGAGATTCTGGATAGGTAGTTTGATCTATTTTTTTTATTATTATTCCTATTTTGATGAAACTAGTTAAAACTAGCATTTTAAAGAAAGTAGTCAGATACCTCCAAAAATAATCAACAGCTGATAAAAATTTTTGATGATAGAAATGTTCTTTTCATATGTGAATTACAAAATTCAAAAAGAAAAAAAATGTTTAAACCTGAATTTGAACATTGCAACCTGTTATTTGTTCTTACTACAATATACTTCGAAGATGAATTTATTTACATCCAAAATATTCTTTTCAGAAAATATCCATTTTCTTGTAAGAAGAGAGTGAGTTAAGAAAAATACTCCTTTATCAAATACCAAAATTTTAACATTTGATTCTTGTGTTATAAGATGGCGCCAGCGTGACTACCTGAATTGAAAGTTGGAAAATTATTCCTTTCTTAACTAACGCAAGTATTTATTAAGATCTAATTAAAGTAGGAAGGTCAAATAAGATCAAATTACGAACTAATTTCATACTCTAATTGAGTCGACACATTCTCATGGAAAATGGAAAAATATAATGCAAAATACTTATTTTTTCCAATTTAATCAATTTTAGATATATTGCAAAGTTCACTATTTTTAAAATCATTTTTATTATTTGTGTGCATTTTATATTCATTAAACAAGGTGAGAAAAAATTAGATAACAAAAAATTATGCTCAGTTACACAACCAAAAATGCGAGTAAAAAAGTTTATAAGATATAGCAACCCACAAAGTTTTCCTTTATGGACAAATGTTCGATGCGGTTGCCCTTCGTTAGTCTTCAAAATTCCCCTATTTTAAATACGTCCTTATTTTTTGTGTTGCGCGTGTTTTGAAGCAGTGGACTGTAAACCTGAACTTTATTAATTCCATACTCTAGAATTAAGGGATGAAAGAACTGGTGATCACAGTGGCCATGAAATAAAAGTACTTGACCAATTTAAACTGAGATTTCAGCACTGAGGTAAGGCTCCTACAATCCGGGATGACACACGCCGCCATTTAATTGCCCGTAAGAGAAGAACGATTGGCCACGCCGCGTGGGCAACAATCGCTGATTGTTTTAAGTGTGCAACAAAATGCTCGATGATTCAGCTTGTATTATAGTAGCCCTACAATGAAGTAAGATGTATATACACAAAATTATTCAATACAAGTAATCTGTCATTGAACCTTATAATTAATATTTCGCAAATTACTCAGTTACGAAATTGTCCAAATAATTACTAATACAGTGGATACGGTTCATTGGTTTGCTACAATTTTGAACTGAAATTTTTCCACACAGAAGTTTACTTTATATAAAATTTGTATTATTTTTTTTAATTTGAGAAAGTGCATCTTGATTAGAAGTTAATGAGACTTGGCACTAATTTTCCTGATGTGTTTTTCATGAAAATTAACTAATAACTAATTCTGTAAAAAGTGTAAAAAAAAAAAAATGAAAACATATAACTAAATTTATCGTTAATTTTTTTGACATGATTTTTTATTTTTAATAGAAGATATCGCTTGTAAAATAATATAAGATGGTACTGATCCCCCCCCCCTGAAAAATAATACTTTTTGCGTCTGGTTCGAAAAATATGTTCTGTTTTATCCATTAAATGTGCATTTATATAGTGATAACTATTCCCACCGATGAAGAACCTGTTCTACTTTACGCATGGTGGCTAAAGCATTTATCACACCACCATTACTTTGGCCCTGGCGTGAATCAATGTTTACTAGGTTAGCGGTCGTCAATCAGTGATCCAAGGACCACACTATGGATCTGAGAAACATTCTTGGTAGTCCACAGAAAAATCTGAACATTGTTTGCATTGTTACGCTTTATTAATAAAAAACAAAAACGATATTCCAAGAAATAATTATAATTTTTGAGGTTTTACATGTTTTTTTTTTTTTTTTTTTTTTTTTTTTTATTTTTATATATATATATATACATGTTTAGTTAGCAGTCAATGATAGTTCAGTTAATATATGTTATTTTTCATTTATTAAGCTCTATAAAAGTGAATAACCATTGTTGAAAAAAAAGAATTAATATTTTAATTTTGTTTTCAGAAACATATTTGTCAGGAAAAAATTCATTTATCGCAGTAATTAAGACTAGGTACCAGTCTTGACTTCAAGTAAAAACTAGTCGTTGGTGGCCACCGTAATAGTTACCCATCATGGATATGCATAATATAAAATATGAAATTAAAACATGTGTAAACTATTTATAAAATGCATTGCAATTCGAATAAAATCCTGACTTGATGACGTCATAAACTTTAAATGCTCTATTACTGAATTGCGTAATAGAAACATCCTTATAACTTCAAAATTGTTTGTCATATTAACTAACGGATTACTGCGTCGGATTAAGAGTCTCATTTTCAATTAAAATATATCTTTGAATTGAAATTTGAATGAAATACAGGGTCATGAAAAATCGAAGAGTGTGGTAAATAGGATTACAAATATCTCAGCAACGAATTATCCAATCTACTTCATTCTTTATGCAAAATTTATGTTATTTTATTGTCTTTTATATTCACTCCTTAAAATAGACAATTTCGAAAATTTTTATATGCCTTTTATTAGAACGAATACTTCGAGAGTCCGAAAGAAATAGTTCCGGATAATCGAGATTACTTAAATTTAATAAGTTTCTTCCCATTATTACATACTAAGTACATACCAAATTTCAAGCATGTATCTCAATTTGTTCGGGAGATAGAGCGTTTACAGGCACATAGACACACAGACGGACGGCAATTTTTTTTTCTTCTAAAAATACGTTTTTCGGAATATCCAGTGTCTGAAACGTGTAAATCCGTCAATTTTTTTTTTCGATTTTCAAAACGATTACAAGACCCCATATACTACGTATGGTGGTAATAGCTCTCTATCTTGTGGTAACGCCAACAAAGCTAAAATTCCATGAAATTATTCGAAATAAGCAAGAATCAAACACACACATAAAATATAAACTGAAAAAGTGTAATATTTAAATAAGCTTCAATCAGTTTGTAAAAATTAATCTAATGTTGCTACAATTAAAAATCCTTTAAAAATATTAGTTATGATTAAATTAGCATTTATGATTTCCTTATAATTAATAATTTTGTTATATTAATTAGATGTATTTCATAATTATAAAAAAGTTCTATTATAATTATCGTACACATGTATTTATGTGTTTAAAAAATCATATTAGTGGTCTGCGGGATTTAAAATTAGGAATTTAGTGAGGACCGAAAAGTTGGCGACTTCTATAGGTGACTTTAGAATGTAATAATGTTGCAGCTTAAAAGGAAGATACCTAACCCTAAAATCAAAAATATTATGAAGTTTGAATAAATGTATGGTTTAAGGAGGTATGTAATACGGAATTTTTTGTTATGGTTGCTCGAATTCACTTTAAGGTGGGAAATTTTAAACTCTGTTTTTATTTTCGGATTTATTTTATAACTTACTAGCTGACTTTATAACTTACTAGCTTAACTAGCCCGGCGTTGTCCGGGCCAGTGATAACAATCTTAAACAAAACTCGAGTTTGTACGATTTGGAAAATCTTTCAAATGAATATAGTTTCGGGGGCCCCACTGACTTCAGCAGTGTAGAGTGTTTCAAATGAGCTTAGTTTCCAGGGCCCCAATGCCTAAGGCAGCGTATACCGGGAGTGCTCCGCACGCGCCGGAGACCATCGCGATCCAACTTGAATGAACCGAACTCCATAATAATCGGGTTCACAGAACCGGAGATAAGAATGCGCACACTGGCGGTGGAAGGTGGAACTAAAATCTTAAGAAATCGAAAACTAAGTTGAATGAGCATAAAGTCGTTGTAATCGGTTCCATAGAACCCGAGAAAAGAATGTGCATCCTAGCGGTGGATGATGGAACTAAAAAACACTTGTAAGGTAAGTTGATTGAACCTATTCCCGTTGAAAGCGGCTCCACAGAGGCCTAGAAAAGAATGCGGCCTCAGGCGGTGGATGGTGCCGCTCCCTGTAAATAGACCTTTAAAATTAACGCTATATTTAATTCACGGATGAAATTCTCCCTCCCCCTAAAGTTAACTACTTATCATTAACAGTAACGCAATTCGTAATTTATGGCTGTTGTGAGTAAATTGATGCCAAAAACGTGGATTAATATTAAAAAAGTCCTTCCGGCCTGTACCGGGGGGAAAATGTAGTTTTCATAGTCCATGTGTTTAAAAATTCAACTCATTTTACTCAAACACCTGAAGCTAAATTGCTTGGAACTCGATTATAGAAAATTCAATCCCGGTTTTCGTTAATACTGAATTTGAATGCAAATTTCAGCACGAGAATTGCAGCATAGCAAAAATCTGATTGCTTCAAAATGTCAGCCACACTAGAATTTCAAACTGCCATATCTCTGTCATTTTTTAAGATAAAGCCAAAACTTCTATTTTTTATGTAAAGTTAAATAAACATGTATTAACCCCCTTCCCTTACAGTTTTTTTTTATTATTTTTTTTTTATCATGTACGCTAATGACGCCCGGTGCATGTAAAATCCGTCGTGGGTGTAGAGTCCTCCAAGTTCCCTGTGAATTATACCTCTGGGGGTGCCTAATCAGGTGAAGGTCTCGTCACCTGATCCAGGCTCTAAATTACGAGACCAACTCGCATAACGATGACATGACGTATGGGTGTGATGCCAAGCGCAGGTCCATATAAAGAGAATAACATCAATTAGCAGCAAAACAAAAATGGTAACAAAACTAAGTCCTCCACATAGCCGTCCTGCCAGCAACGGCCAGCTGCTACGCGCCCCGGTGCCAGGCACTAAACCCGTGTAAGCTAGGGAAACCTGGCAGGTAGGGGCCTAGTCGCCGGTCTAAAAAAAAAAAGATAAAGCCAAAACAAAAAATGTTCCGAAATTCTTGTATCACGATCTAACATTTAATGGAAACAACTTTTTTAATTTATAATTTTTATACATCTTTTTGAATTTAAAAAAAAATAATAACTTGCCGCCATTTTGAAACAAGATGGCGCATAAAACGATTGTTACAGCATAACAAATATCAGATTGTTTCAAAATCTCAGTCAACCTAGAATTTCAAACTGCCATATCTCAGCCATTTTTTAAGATATAGCAAAAACGAAACATGTTCCAGAATCCTTGAATTACGTTCTAACACTTAACATAAACATTTTTTCAATTTATATTTCTTTGTGCATGATTTTTATTTATTTATTTTTTTAATTTTTAACAGGGCACCATTTTGAAATGAGATGGCGGATGAAGCTGGCCAACGAAGTCGTCCGAGACCTTAGTATGTCCTATTCACATATTAAGTCACATCCAAATCGGTTCATAAATAAGAGAGTTACAGCATGACATATGTCAGATATATATATATATATATATATATATATATATATATATATATATTGAAGATTTCGTCATTGAAATCTGGCCGCTTTTAGCGTATAGTGAAAATAATTCCGAAAGTGGTGTATATCGTGTGTTTATTGTGTTGGAGTACCACCGATTAAATCAGAGTCCTACTGCTACAAGGAAAAGTTTTCAAACGCAATTTCAAGTCGCAAAAGGCCCAGATGGGAAAACAATTCGTGAGCTTTTCAAAAAAATTCAGTAGACAGGCAACGTGACCGATGCGAAATATTTTCACTATACGAAAATAGCGGTCAGATTTCAATGACGAAATCTTGGACGGCTAGTCTTTCTATGCTTCTGAACTCTCCTTAGAAGGATTCTTAACACTCTCAGTGCCATCTATCGGTACTATTTTTAACTAAATTTTGAGATTTGCGTATAAGATTGCTACGATTTTCTTAATAAACATACCACTGGTTTCATGTTTCTATCTTATCACCATTTCCGGGTTATTGATTTTTAAAGTTAGGGGTCCTTTGTGAAACACTCTGTATATATATATATCTTTATTATATATATATATATATATATATATATATATATATATCAACATTTGAACGGACGGAGGGTGGTTTGGGGTCTGTGGGTCATGATCGGTGAAAATGAAAACATACCAAAATTTTTTGGAATTACTTTCCTCCAAACGGCTGCAATAGGTAGCTTTTTGTAATTAAAGCTACCTAAAAGGGTGGTAACGGGGGTCTAAATAAATTTTTAGTAGTTTATAAAGTAGCTGGAAAACCCTAGAGCTATGTTAATTTTTGTTTTTTTAAACCTGCACCAAAGGCTTCAAGAAGGAGATTAATATGAAACATTGGTGGTATCTGAGGTCCGAGAAATCTTTTTCAAGTTTATGTAGTAGCTAGAGAACCTAGGAAGTTGTTAGAAAAAAAAAGACAGTGAATCAGGCGATTTTTAAGGGAGCTATATTAGGCGGCCCAAAAAGGGCCAACTGATAGTTCTGAGCAATTCCCTAAGATGAAAACATTTTGAAAGGTCGTGATACTTAGTACTTTAGATCTTCAATTAGTCGAAATTAAGTATAGGGTATGAATTAATAATTCGAATAAAATTTTAATTAAATGCTTAAAAAATGGGCGCTAGGGCCCCAATAAAAATATGAGTGTGGTGGCCCGAAGAAAGGAGTCCAAGACTCAACTTTAAAGTTACGCATTGAGAAGATGACATAATTAGAGGGGTGAAAAATGCATGGCGCATAAAAAGTTCAAAGGACCCCACACAGGGCCCCGGGCGGCAGTGTCTTAACTGGAATATAGCAATGGGGGAATAACTAAACGCAGAAAAGACCACAAAAATGAAGAATATCGTATTAAAAGGGGGTAAGTTATTAACAATTTAGGAAACAAAAATGCAACGGGAACCGTACCAGTCCCAGGGGGCAGGGTCTTAATAGGAACGTAGACATGGAGGAAATCTAAACGGAGAAAGTGCCCAAAAACGAAGAATATCGGATAAAAATGGGGCAAGATATTAAAAATTTAGGGCACACAAACTTAAAGAGGCCCGGGGCAATGTCTTAAAAGATTAAAAATCTAAGTCTCAGGTGCATCATGACCTGCCTTGGACTATCCGCACCCAAATTTTCAGACTTCTAAGTGTGGTAGATTTCGCTAGCCATCGCATACAGGCACACAGACACACAGACAAAAAACTTTCTTTTATTAGTACAGATTAATGGTGGAAGTTAGAATAAAAGTTGTAGGTTAAGTTTTACTACTATTTATTAGTTCTACCAAACGTTAACAAAAACACAGTCATTAATAATCTGAAAAGACAACAAAAATTTTAAAATAAAATAAAATTCCTCAATTCCTGTTAATAATCGCAGGAAAAATAAACGTGTTCTCCACCAGAATTTTTACTTATTAAATGAAGTTAAATATGTATCTCATTCTAATTGATTCTATATTCATTCTGGAAATAAAGACCAAACAATCAAAATGAATTTTGTTAGGAAATTCCTTCCTGCTTCGATGTTTGTTCTTGACGTCGACAACGGAGATGATTCACGCAATCTGTTGGCATTTGTTATTAGCGTGAGAGAATACTGTTTTTACCTACTTGAAATTGTGAAGAAATTTTAAAACCCCAATAAAAGGCCCCAATAAAAATATGAGTGTGGTGTCCCGGGGAAAGGAGTCCAAGACTCAATTTTAAAGTTACGCATTGAGAAGGTGACATAATTAGAGGGGTGAAAAATGCATGGCGCATAAAAAGTTCAAATGACCCCACACCGGGCCCCGGGCGGCAGGGTCTTAACTGGAATATAGCAATGGGGACTAACTAAACGCAGAAAAGACCACAAAAATGAAGAATATCGTATTAAAAGGGGGTAAGTTATTCACGTAAGTTATTCACGGGGTAAGATTCACGCAATCTGTTGGCATTTGTTATTAGCGTGAGAGAATACTGTTTTTACCTACTTGAAACTGTGAAGAAATTTTAAAACAAGTGTATGGGCGATCAGAAATCACTTTATGCCCAATAAATTTACGCAGAAATGAGAAGATATTCCTATCCAGATAATACGTCTCCGGTCAGAATCCATTGTTCATTCCATAGGAAGGAGATAATCATTCTTCAAGTGTATATGTAAAACCAAATGTCTTACGTGAGGTGCGTTTCTGTGGAAATGAAAGTAAATGCAATTTAAATTGCTATTCAAACCTTTCTTGTTTTCTCTAATTCCTTTCAATAAGAAATTTCTGTACTTCATTTGATATTTTCTTTTCTTATTTATGTATTTTTAATGAAGGCCTTTTTGTGATTTTTCTTCAAGTTTACTGTATTTCAGGTAAGGTAATTCAGGGCATATATAAAAAAAAACATATTTTCTTTTTTTTTTTTTGTAAATAGGTTTAGAATTTTGTTCCCTACATTTCCTCATTAAGGAAGTTTTATGCTTTATTTTGTATTTCTTTAATTTTCATTTACGTTTATTTTAGTAAAAAAAAAAATTCAATTATTACTTTTTATTACTCTACCTATATAGTATTTTCCATTTTATAGAATGTACGACTTTCAATAAAAGCCTTTTCATAACTATATTTTATTACTTTATTTAAACAGAATTTGTAGTTCTATATAAGCCTAGATATAACATACAATGGCGAGGGATTGTATATAGAGTATTTGAAAAATATATAAATTTTATACATCATATTATTTAATAATTCTTATTTACTATATGTTACATTTCACGCTTTGCTCATAAACGTCAGGCATACTATATATTATCTATGCAGTTTTTTACACATTGTGATAACACACATTACTTTGACAAAGTACGTTATGATACAGAGTCCTCGAAATTTTCCTATTAGGTAGCTTTCACTACAAAAAGCTACCTATTGCAGCCTTTCGGAGGAAAGCAATTCCAAAACATTTTGGTATATTTTCACCGACCATGACCCCCAGACCCCAAAACCACCATCCGTTCAAATGTTGATTTATATATAATATATATATCCATATATATATATTTGACATTTGTCATGCTGTAACTCTCTTATTTATGAACCGATTTGGATGTAACTGAGTATGTGTGTAAGACATATCAAGGTCAACCACAGACCGAGTTCGTTGGCCAGCTTCATGAGCCATCTTGTTTCAAAAGGGCGGCCAGTTAATTTTTTTTTAAATTCAAAAATATGTATAAAAAATTATAAACTGAAAAAGTTGTTTTCGTTAAGTGTTAGATCGGGATACAAGGATTCCGGAACATTTTTTGTTTTGGCTTTATCTTAAAAAATGGCTGAGATATGGCAGTTCGAAAGTCTAGGGTGCCTGACATTTCGAACCAATCTGATTTTTGTTATGCTGTAACTCTCATGCTGAAATTCGCATTCAAATTCAGTATTAACGATAATCGGTATTGAATCTTCTATAATCGTGTTCGAAGCATTTTAACTTTGGGTGTTTGAGTAAAATGAGTTGAATTTTTAAAAATATGGACCATGGAAGCTACCTTTTCCTCACGGTACAGGCCGGAAGAACTTTGTTTTACTTGATGTTCATATCTTAACAAATAAATGTTTTTCATGGTCTCAATTACTCTGAGCTTTATTATGTTTTGATGTATTATATGAACAGAAAATTATATGTTTGTTATTACAAATGTTTGTTTTATGTATATATATATATATATGAAAAAAATTATGTATCTATTTTATGAAACGAATGTATGTAATGGAACTATGTAACGATTTTATGAAACGAATTTTTGAAACTTTTTTTAAACGCTTTAATGCGAGGTTTACAGAACGCTGAAGGTAATGTAATTTTAGTAGAGAGTGTCCATAATTAAAGTGCAAGTGCTTGAAGCGCCCGACAAGCTAAACTAATTGGAATATTTTTAAAAGCTTTGGTATTTATGCTGTTTAGAGTATGCAAAAACAAATATTGCAATAGAAATAATTAGTTTAAAACTCTTCTGACAGATGATGCTGTATATCATTAAATAAAAAAAAAATTGAAGAATAAATTAAATGTAAAAAGTTAAAAAAAAAACATGCTTTCATTAAAATTCACTAAAAATTCAACTTATATTTTAAAGCACAAATGTGTGCTTCGCCCAAAGCTGACGTCATAAGGATGTGGGCAATAATGTGGTTAAAATGGATGAATGTTGGAACAATGGAGCTATTTTTTTCAATTAATATCAAACAATTGTAACGTTATTTCTATGTGGAAAAGTTTTGATCCGACGTTGCCCTCCTCAACCTTAGGGATCGAATTTTTAAAAAATCAGTGTCCATGTCATGTATTGCCCTCCGGAATACATATTATTTCTAAATTCCACAGCACTATGTGAACAGGAAGTGGGTGAAAACATAGTAACAAAATTTGACTGCCACATTGCATACTGAAATGTAAGTTAAAAGAAAGCAAGTAAAGATAGAGAATTCTCCCCCTCCCCCCATCAAAATTTTAAAACATTTTTTTTTTTTGAAAATTTGGTATACTATATTAAAATGTTAGCCATAATGTTGTAAAAGAAATCGCGCTCTGCTAATAAAGAGTTTTTCTAAAACTGGTAGTAATTACAGTGCTTCTTTGAATAAATATCGTCATCTCAACGGATTGAGAAGAGGGCCCATTTGTGTGCATGATCTGATAAAAATGTTTGAAGCTATAGGATAATTTGGAGTGATACCGGACGGCGCACACTGAAACTGGAAACTGTGCAAGCTGTTAAGACCTTACATCAGTCATGCGAAAAAACGCGAAAACTAATGTTAAGTCTATGAGAAGGTTCTTGCGCGATTTCTCGCTCAAATTTTAATATTTTTAAATGATTTTTTCTGCATAGGATAGCTGACGTCGATATCTAACGTTGTTAGTTTTAACTTTTTCGATTTTGGTTCCAGTTTTTTTTTATATAAGGGTACTTTTACTTTCAGAACCAGTTCCAACCGGTTCCAAAATTGAAAATGTCCGCTTAAAAAAAAACTGTAACCAAAATCAAAAAAGTAAAAACTAACAACGTTAGAGATCGACCTCAGCTATCCTATGCAAAAAAAAAAAAATCATTTAAAAATATTAAAATGCGAGCGAGAAATCGAGCAAGAACCTTCCCATACACTTAACATTAGCTTGAGCGTTTCTGCGCGTGACTAGCGTAGGCTCTTAAAGTAGCAATTAATCTAGGTACTAGAGATCAACATGTAAGTGCAAAAGGTGCGAACAAAACATTATTTGTGCCACTGGCGACTGTGCATAAAGCCCTGTGTTACATTTTAAAACATTATCCATATAAAATTACAGCAATTAAAACCTCAGAATCGGCAGAAAAGGATTGATTTCACCAATTTCATTCTTTGCAAAATTTATGATAAATAATCTTGCGTTCGTAAGATTTTTTAGTCTAATGAAGTGCATTTATCCTCATCAGGATAAATCAATACACATAATTGTAGGATATGGGGCCAACCCTTGCTGTCTGAGTGAAAACCACTGCTGAATTCAGAGTATGTAACAGCAAGGTACGGAATAACAGCAGAGTTTATTATAGGACTATTTTCTTTTTAAATATTACTTCTAAAGTATTATTTCGTACCACTGTAACAATTTCAAATTTTGGTCAATTTTGCAAAACCACGTAATCCCTGGTTTTCGAGATAGAACTTGTTTAATCACAACCGTTTTAATGAACGATGAAAATTCTCCATATACTGCTGCGCCAGTCAAATCCCTTCTCCACCGAAATTTTCGTGAGGACCACATTATTAGAAGATATATTTTTTAAATATTAAACTTCCCGTTCCCCTAACCTGAAATCTTGTGATGTCTGGATATATAAAAGACTCTGTGTACAAAGAAAAATATAGTTCAATGGATATTGTTTCAAAATGTATTTTTTATGGTTTCTCATATAGCAACAAAACTCCAAGTTAAAATTATAGAAAAGAGATGCAACAAAATTTTCTTTTGCCTTTATAGCGTCTCTTAGTAGGAAATTGGGTAACCCAAGTTAAGTAAAATCCATTTTTTATGTTTTTTTAAATAAAGCTCCAGAATACGCTTCTGTCTCGGTCAAATTTATGTCGATAAAAAAATTGCATGTTCTTTATTATTATTATAACGCTGGTAGCGCCCGTGATGGGAAATTGCATAACAAAAGCTTACAAATGGATTTTTTTTATATTTTCTCATTTAGCAAACATATTCAGAGTTAAACTTAGATTGGACAGATTGAATTCAAATTTCTTTTATGCTGATACTGCTCCCTAGCGAGAAATAGAATAACCAAATTTAAATAAAAAGCGGTTTTTTATGTATTACTCTATGACACCCTTAAAGTAAAATTAGTTTTTACTCAAGTTAAAAATAGGTAACACAGATTCAATGCAATTTTCTTTTGTGTTGATAGCGTCCCCTGGCGGTAAATAGGATAACTAAATTTAAATAAATTTAATTTTTTACGTTTTTGTTTTATAAATTTTCTGAATAAGCTTCTGCCTGTGTCAAATGTTTCTTTTTTTTACGCAGGTAGCGTTCCGGGTCAGAAAATGCTGTACTAAAACTTTAAATGGATTTTTTAATGGTTTCTCATATTGCAACCATTCTCGAAGTTAAAATTATGTAATACAGATTTAAAAACAATTCTTTTGCTTTCTCCATGGGAGGGAATAGGATAACTAAATATATGTAATTTTTTTTCTTATGTTTCATTGCATGAAAACCATATTAAATATAAACAAAAGTAGCACAGATTAAACACAATTCTCTTTTGAGTTTATAGCGTCTCCAGGCGGATATAGTGTAAGTAAATCTAAATAAAATGTTTTTTTTTATGTTTTTTAAAAAATATTCATAATACGCTTCTGCCACGTAAACTTTATATCTGCATAAAAATGTTTCACGATAGATTTTTTAATGATGGTAGTTACTCTGGGGGGAAATAGCATAACTAAAATTTTAAAATGGATTTCCTTAGGTTTTCTCATGTGGCAACTATACTCCAAGTTTTAAATTCGGTAGACAGATTCAACTCAATATTCTTTTATTCTGATAACGCCACCTAGCGAGAAAGAGGTTTTTCTTGCGTATCACTGTATGACAAGATTAAGATACGAATAGGTAGTTCTGGTTAAACACTAATTTCCTTTGCGTTTATAGCGGCCCCTGGTGAGAAATAGGCAATCGACAGGGTGATTAGAATTTTAGTTGCACGTTCAAAAGGCTGTAAAAAAGAGCCACTGGTCAGAATGACTTGATATTTCATCTGAGTATACGTGAATCAATGGGAATTTCGTTTGCGAAAGAAAAAAAAAGTTCAAAAGTGGACGATAGATGGCACTGTACTTGTCATAAGACGCTAATTAAAAGATGTGACATGCGCACCGCATATTACACTTGTGATAAAAAGGCGGGGAATATGCAGTTCCTGTTATTTTGCGTCTGAGATAGTAGTCATGTCTCTATCATTGAAGAATCGGGCTTTGCCTATGAATCAAACCGTGAGTGTGTGGCAAAAATCGTGAATTGCCGGCAGTTGTATTGAAGAAGTTCCCGACATTCAAGGGTTTAAGATGCGGCTCTGGTCCGATTACTGCATTCGGTCTGAAGAAGATGATTGATAAATTCGAAAACACAGGCTCATTTGACGTGATATTTGGCTGAAGGAGGCAAGCAATTGCTTAGATGTCAGTAGAGGATGTGGCTACAGCATTGCAGGAAGCGTCAAGCAGTGCTTTGAGAACGTGCAGTGCATGGGGAATTTCTCGAACTTTAGAAATGCCTGTCAGCGCGGTTTGTAAAATTTTACGAAACATCATGCAATGCTATCTATAGAAAATTACGCATGTTTAGGACTTGCTTCCTGTTTGCTTGCCAAAACGAGATGCTTTCGCCCAACAATTTCGTGCTCTAATGGAAGTGAACAATGCATGGCCATGGAACATTTTGTGGACAGTCGAAGCACATTTCCATCTCCAAGGTTCTGCTAATACTCAAAATTGTCTCTTCATTGCCTCTTCATTCTGAAAAGGTCACTGTGTGGTGCGGGTTCACGGCAGCATTTATCGTTGGTCCTTTCTTTTTCGAGGAGATTATTCCGTGGAGTCCTGTCATCTGTACAGTCAATGTGACACGTTATGAATCACTTTCGCGCAATCAGCTCATTCTAGCACTGCAACAGCTCGGATGTGTGCATAGCATACTTTTTTATGCAAGATGGCGCTCCTCCGCACATTGCAACACTAGCGAAGCAGTTGTTGTAGCTGCATTTTGGAAATAACAGAATTGTTAGTCACCATTTAACAGCAGGGCCACCATGATCATCTAACCGGAACTCTGACTGTGGGGTTACCTAAAACAAGTTATGTACGGGGGTCCAATTGCGAACTCACACGCACATTGCACATTCACAATATCAAACTGAAACAGACCGATCTGTTCTGAAACATGCTGTTTTGCGATTTCAGCTCGTTGGAGAAAATGGTGGACAGCATAATGAACTTTTCGCTTTTTCTACGTTTTTTGGATTAGGGACAGTTAGAAACCGGTTTCGTTTTTTGATTTTTCTATAGTTTTTGGCCTAGGGACAGTTAAAATTGATTTCGTTTTTGCTTTTTCTTTGGATTTCGACCTAAGGCCAATTAAAAACAGATTTTTTCCTATCCGCAGTGGCACCATTTTGTCGTGCTGGATGGGTTTTGAACACAGCGTACCACAAATGTACCACAGAGTACCACAGGCACGTCTTTTAATTAGCATCTTATGACGAATACAGCGCTATCTATCGGTCAATGTTTGAACATTTTTTTCTTTCGTAAAACAATTTCCCATTGCTTCACGTTTACTCAGATGAAATATCTTATCATTCTGACCAGTGTTTTTTTTTTATTTTTTACAGCCTTTTGAAAGTGCCACTTTAATTATAACTATCCTGTACATTTAAATAAATGTGAATTTTTATGTTTTACTGTACGAAGACATTTACGGAAATTACTTTAAATTTAAACTCCTTTCATAATGCGAAGAAAATTTTTATTTATGAATATAGAAATAACTATAAATAGCAATGCATTACTGATACTAAAATATCAATAAGTTGTTATATAAAACAGTCTAATGCAAGGCATATGCAATTAATCTCTCTGCCGGCTTTTCCCTCCATATACAACTGACATTTCTTAAAATGCTCGTAAACTGAAGAATTTTAAATTTGTTATTGGCGTAGATTCAAATGCGTTTCTACCAACTGATGAATTATGAATAAGTTTGCAATGCACGAGTCTGTTGAAAGTTCGGGGATTTACACTCTAAGGGCGCATGTGGCAGAGCACCCTTGCGTATGTATATAATGTATTTTAAATTTCTATATTTTCCCTCTTTAATTTACTTATTTTCACCTTAAACTACTCTTTTCTTTTATTTCATACATCAAAATTCTTCTATTCTAAGCCTAAAACGCTAAGCTAATATCTTAGCTTTCTCATGTTAATTTTCTTCTCTTTCGAATACATATATATATATTTTTTGCTTTTATAAGATTAGCTCTTTTTTGCGAGGAGCGTCATATTTTTAGGTATTTTCACGCCATTTTCCATGCTTAATCAAACCTTTTTATCATACGCGGTTACGTAGTGCTGTTGGGTGATGTGATTGGCCGGGGATACGGTTGGCCTTGTCTTGTCTATGGATTTATACTAAACCATCAATAAAACACAATGCGTGTACTCAGAGACAAGGATTTTCCGTAGTTTTCTTGTCTCGAAATTACATATACAGTACATATATCGTACTGTGGCAACGAAGATCCTAATGATATTATAAATACAAATTGTGTGTATGAATGTTTGGTTGAAGTAAACGTCAAAACGGATGCTTTAATACCCCTGTAGGTTTGCATATAATTGAATCATTACCCCTAAATAAACATAGGGTATGTGTTATTTATTATTTTCAAATATTTTTCTAATAATTCAAAATTTCCTTATTTTTATAGATAATCAAATAATATTTTTCCTGTAAAATTTAATTAATCATTTTACATTGCTAAGCATTATCGTCGCCAATAAATACAAAACCTCGAATAATAATTTTTTCTCAACAACTATTTTTCAAATGAAAAATTTCCACGTGAAAAAATGAAAAAGAAATAAAAAAATTTAAGATTTACAAATAAGATTAAATGACGTCATATTAAAAATAAAACATATTTTTTCAAGTATTAATAATAATACAAGCTGCATGAATTTGAGTAAGTACGGGAAGCAGGCGAATATAACGCCATATATCGAAATTAAGCAGATATGCTTTGATGTTAAAATAAAATGATTTTGTGTTTTTTCTTTTTTTTTTGTTTCTTTCTTTTTTCTTTTGTATTTCACATAAAATGAGTGTATTTTAAATGTATGTAATATATGTATTTTTAATATATATGTTTAAAACTGTATTTTGAATGAAATGAGTGAAAGGTTTGCATTTTAAAATAAATGAAATCAATACGATGGCGATGGCAACAATACTTGGCGGTTTATCGTGCACGGCTCATATAAAGATTTAAATTTAAATTTTTAAAAAGTTTAAAAAAGAACATTTGAAAATAAAATGGATAGTAAATGTCAACAATATGAAAAATTATCCATGTAAAAAATGACGTCATGGTTAGTGGTAAATTATGATTTTCATTTTTAAAAACTAAAAAAAAAAAATAACTCGATTACCTGAAAAAAGCTTTTTTTGACAAATGTTAATAAAATTGCATTTTCGCTCACAAAACCTAATGATTTAATATGATTACGTCAAAGTAACATAATTTTCCTTCTACCAGTATTAAAATTGAGGCTCAAGGGCTTGAAGTATATTGGTACAATTTATACACATAATATAAAATGTGGTTTTGCAACCAGATTTTAAGTCCACATTTATTTTAGCTTCAAAATAATAAAAAGTTTGATGTCATTTTAAAAAATAGGTTTTTTGAATGTTCTTTTTAATAATATATTTTTATAAAGTTTTATAGAATAGAAAAAATGACATAACTTTTAATGAAACGTTTAAGTAAATTTACAATATTTTTAAGATCCTAAAATAAAAAAGTTATCGAAACGAAAATAAAATTGATCGAAAAATTCACGTAATACAAAAGGAAAGAAGAAATCAAGAAGTAATGGAACTTTTCCTCAAGCCGAATTGTGTAGACAATTAAACAAGCCGATCGTGCCGATTCCTAATATTATAAATATGAAAGCGCGTAGTAAACATTGTTTGATATATATGTAGAAAATAGCCAAGAAAAGGAAGGTTAGGTTCTGTAATCCGGTCCATATTCAATTTACGTTTTTTAGCGGGTGAATATGGCGCAAATGTAAATTCATTTTTCTAACAAGGTTTGTTTTTTGCATAGTAAACACTTTTTGGTTTTTGAGATCGCACACTTTTGACTCCTTTTTTTCATTGGTTGTAGTTTCATTTTTACAATTGTTTTTTACATTATTTAGCACAAAAGTTTACTTTTTTAAGACCGAGTTTTGGCAAGGCCCCTATAACAAGTAAATACCGTATTTTCTCCAGTAAAATGTGATAAAGAGTTGGTTAATTACATAGGTTTTTAATTAGCGTGTTTGAAATGTTTTTATTAAATACCGCGTTTATTTTTCTTTTAATGTTACATGAACGACGTCACGGGTAACGGCTAGTTTTTTATATTTTTTGGTTTTCGAAAGCTATTTCAGCTTTGCTATTTAAGTTGAAAGACCGAAGATATACAAAATGTCTTGATTGACCTGCAACCTCTCATAGACTGTCTAATTTGATCTGCAAAAGTTCATAAAGATGTGTAAACATTAAGACTGATTGATTTTTTGTCAAAAGAGGAATCTGTATTAGTACGGTTTCCAAATGCCTTGAAGTTTCGGTCACAACGTGACTGCTTAAACGCTTGGTGCATTTGATCTAGTAAGTGATTGTAAGACAGCAAGCACGGATTTATGAATCCTTCGGCTAGCATATTCCGTGTGATCTGACCTAAAAAATATACAGTATCTGTCATAACACGACAGCAAAAAAATAAAAAATAAAATAAATAAATAAATAAAGGACAGGAATCTATTAAATGTACTGTAGCTATATTAAATCATGATATGTATCTATATTTAGTAAAAAATTTTCAAAGCGGAATAAAGAGAACAAAATATTTTCTAATTAAAAATAATTTCCGAATTATGCAAAATGATATACGGCGCTTACTGAAAGTCTGAAGAAAATATATTCTTCACTTATAATATATAATATTTATTATATTGCATTACACTTACATTATATAAAATTATGTAATATTTTATAATATTGTACTAAATAATGTACTATATGATATTTCAAATAGCGTATAATATACTATATAACATTACAGTGCAATAGTAATATTTTTTATAATTTTATTATACACTTTATCTAAGTCTGGATATTTTCATTGATGACATTCTTGAAATGATGCACATTGTGAAACCTTGTGTAAAAATGATACTTTCACCATTACATTACACAATACTACAATATATACTTACAAAACAAATCAGAAAATTACAAAGAAGACACACTAAGCCTGTCCCAAAGATCTAAAAATAAATTTGTCTACACTGTTTTGTGCATGTCTTTTTGAGTCCTTTATAGAATTTTTGCCGTTGGTGTGCCAGTATTAAGCGCTGCTTGAACACGTAGCTACGGCCAAATTAGCGGATTTTGGACGCTTATAAACAACGTAAAACAACATGAACAAAATGGCTTATACGCAAATAATCTTGAATAGCCAGTCACAGGTACAGTTCCTATTGATTTCAGAGGTGAGAAACGCATTTAAAGATATATCTGAAAAGAAATGCTTCCGGGTACGATTGCGTAATCACATTTGCTTCAAAATTAACTGCAGGATTTCTATTCTGACTACTATCATCAAGTCTTTGCTTATATGTTGCGATTTAATTCTATTTTAATTAAAATAGAAGACTGGAGGATATACGATTTAGATAGTGAAGTTATTATTTCTGCATTATATACTTTATTAAAATTCCGCAATATTCAGGTGGTTTTTGATGAATCCATTAATTATTCTATTCCATTTTCGCGTGAGACAGTTTCCGATTTATGCAAAAAAGTTCACAATACAGTTCCTATTTTCCAAATTGGACAAGTTTCCGCCTTATCGCGTTGCGATTTGAACTATATATATTAAATTTTCTTTCACGGTTATTGAACTGAATATATTATCACTTCTAACTATCGCCATTTGCTTCAAGCATTTAAAGTTTCAAAATATAGGGCTGCCACTGGCGACTATAGTTTATTATTTTTCCTGTTACTATTTCAAATCAGTAATTTTCATAGAAGATTTCTACTAATATTCAAGGTAGAATATGGTATTGTATGGAAATAGTCTTAGAAAAAAAATAGTCGCCAGTGGCAGTCCTGAAAATAATATTTTTATTTTTCATAAATTAACACTAATCTGTTTAGTTTTAAATTAAATTTACATTTACTATTGACTAGATTTGCTCATTCTACTAATATTACGGTTCCATTAAATCCCAAAAGATAATTTTGAGGAATTTTACCCGAGTAAACAAAAAGCAAGATTCCTGCAAAAACAGTAAAGAGAAAATAATAGGTTTAATCTTTCTTTTCATGAAACTCTTCTGTCTTATAATCGTTTTATTATGCTTTCTATTTCACAAGAAAGTTTCTTCCCATTAAAATAATTACTTTCATTTATGTGTCTGAGGAATATTTATAACAGGTGTATTTGTTCTCTTTTAATACCATGTGCACTAAAGAGAAAACATCATTATTAAAATCGTAGATGAAACTAAGTTCCGTTGTTTTCTTCGCAATTATATACTCGTTATGTGTTATCGTGGTGATTATACAAAGCTGTTTGAAATTCGGAGAGTTGAAATTTCAAAATGCTGCTCAATTTAAATTATTATATTTTTTTTGAATGCAAAAGTTAACTTAAAATGTAAATTAATGTTTCATCGAATTCCAGTCGAATTTTAACGATACATATTTAAATTTTTTCAGAATGCCTTCTCCTTTACCTAAAACCGACAATATCTAAACTTGTAAATGTTAGCAAAATCATTTTAGCGCTTAATAGATTTTATGCGAGAAGAAAAATATGTATATTTATTCTTACAATTTCATGACGTAAAAACACAATATAAATTATATTGTAAAGCAAAAACATAACTCTGACGTCACATTGACAGTGGCAACACCTGACCAATTAATTTCGCTTTTATGTCAATAGTTTTAACTTCTAAACATCGCAGAATTTCATTGTTTATTTCGTCGAATAGGGAAAAGAAATTCTTTGAGATGTTATTTGTTTGAATAGTGTATATCAGTTTACTGATTTTTACGTTTTTAAAAATAATTTTCAAGCATGATTTTTTAAATGTCTATATGGTGTGCAGCCTGATTACGAAATAATAAATTATTTGCATTTAAAAACAATATAAAAAATTCACAATTCGTTTTTTATTGGAAAATATTACAAAGCAAAATTTAAGCCTTATCAGCAATTAAATAAAATAGGAAATAATATAAATAACACAGAAATTTAACAGGCATGTAATCAAACTACGCGCTTACATTACTGAAATTATCAGAATTAAAAAGACTGCTGTAAGTAGCTATCTTTGCCGATTTATCCCGCTATTAACTCCTGGCATGCGGCTAACATCAAATTATCACTTTTAATAAATTTCAAAACTTTATTTGAATAAATTATTGATGATTTTCATAGAAAATGCTTTTTGGTATTAATAGTGGGCAATGTTAAAATTTTATAAAGTTTGGAATATAATTTTTTTTTTTTTTTTTTTTTTTTTTTTTTTTTTTTTTTTTTTACCTGAGTTCTGTAAACCGGGATGGCCGGGTTTGATCCCTAGATTTCATAATGCTTGGGAACTGCATCAGTAAATTGCAGACCTATGGACTTTTCAACCTATTCACTTTGAAAACGTGCTTTGCAAATTTTTTTTTTTTTAATGTGTCGGAGAAGATTTTCTCACAGAATGTCTCGTTTTGATCCAAACAAGAACATCTCCAATTTGTTGATAATTTTAATTTTGTGTTAATGCATTGTATTACCACCAAAATGTATCTAATAACTATTATTAATAATTTTTTAGTACTTGAAAACTTCATATTAGGTTCGTTTTGTAATTTCGAAATAAATGTAAAATTTTAAAAAAATTCAACATTATTTGACTTAATAATCGATTTAAAAATAATTTAAGAGGTAAATATATTTTTTATCTTTTTAGAAAAAAATCATTCATGAGAAGGTTAGATAGGACATTGGATTGAAAACGACGTGAACGCTCATAACGACTCATAGAAATCCAAAGATGACGCTTAAATTTGTATAACTCTGAGGATTTAAGAAAAGCGAAAATATAGACAAAATAAAACGAACCTGATTACATGAGGAAGAAGTATAACTAATCTTTTCCATGTCCAGGTCACGTATCGACTTCCGAAGCTACAGGTATATAAATGCGTATTCATTTTTCTTTTAAATCCCATTTATTTTCAACTTTTATTTATCGCCACTTCTAGATAGGGAGTGTAGATTTGTCTAATTCTTCAGTAAACATATTGATGTAACACAGCTCCATAAAGGACTTCGCCAGGATAACTGTACAAATGAAATAAGTAGAACAGGTGTAGCGCATCTTCACGTTGGCTTCTGTTCACATCAAACTTTCGTTTATGTGTCTGAAGTACATAGATTTATTATTACTACTATTTTAATTATTACAATTTTGTACTTTGCCATCTTTGAGAAACAAATTTATATAAAAATCTGATCATATATTTATTCGCAATGTGTAGCTATCAATAAATTTATGACTGTGTAATTTTTGTTTTCATATTTATGTATCAATAAATAGAATTCTTATTTTTACTAAAAGTGTACTCCTTAACTCGAAAAAAAAATCAGTTTCTACACAACATAACTGTAATGAGGATATGTGTCAATAAATAAAATTTATAGGATAATTTTTAATTTGAGGGAATTTTCAATTTTATTTATAGATTACTGTAAATTTTATTATTATGTGAGAAACAGATATAATAAAGCATAGTTTTCTTATTTGTAGAACAATACAATACAACGTTTAAAACTCAAATGAGTTAAGCTTATAATTGAACGGGTGAGTGAAAAACAGATAACATCCAAAAAATGTGGAAAATGAACTGAGACAGCCTTTTTGAAGGTTTCACTGTAAGCTATCTAATGAGTCGAAAATTAGTTACATACCTGCCTCTCATGGACGAAGATTTCACTGAATGGAAGAAGGATAACATTTCCGTAGTGTTACCCATCTTCCAATCCAGATGGTGTTGCTCAAAAGCATCATTCGAACTGCGAGGAAGCGCAATCTTCCTTATTAAGTATAGAGGCTTCAAAACAACCAGATACTCATTTTAAAAAAAAAATTGTGGTCAGGGTATTTCTTTAAAAATTTCAAAGACATAACGAATAAATACATGACATTGAGCATTAACAAGTCATGTACATTAATGAGATGAAGGTTTGCGTGAGGTCTATAGAATTTATTGATGGTCTGAACCATAGAGCTTTTAAATTATTGAAGAAACAAGATCATATGGAGCCTCCCAAAGATTCAGCGTATATGGGAAATAATAGTAGGGGTAATAGCCAGCGTAATATTGGGAAAGTTCGAAAGAGAGGAACAAAAAAATAAAAGCAGGACATCTCAAAAAAAAATAAAAGCAGTACATCTCAAAATTATGCACTGTATACCTGAAGAAGAAATACCATTTTATGACCGAATACTTCAGTACCCCACGACCAACATTGGAGATAGTTAAGAGTATTTAACTGTAAAAACCATGACCACGTGTGACTAAAAAGCAGCAGAAAAATTGTCTGGATTGGGTGACAGATCATATGTCTTGGAATTTCGAATATGAAAGAGTAATATTTTCTGCTAAAAGAAAATTCAATTTAGATAAACATGGCAGTCTGTCTTATTTGCGAGATCTGCGCCAGATACCTAACATATTGTCAAAACGGCAGAATGATGGAGACTCGCTTTTCGTTTGAGCTGTATTTGGATTTGGTGGTAAAGTCAACAGGATTACAGAGTATTATGTACAATGTTGTTTGTCATATTTTCTGAAAAGAACGTTTTTTTATATTAAGAACTCTGCAAATTATAAGCAAAAAACTAGGCGAAATTTGGGACTGATTTTATAAAAACCTTAATTTCTCTACGAGTATACATGCTATCCTCATAAAAATGAATACAATATATTACAATAAGCCACTTATTAATAATCTCGAGTTTGAACGCCTGTGCTACATTAGTTTTTACAGTTGTATCCAAAAGATATTCGTTCTTTTTTAATTTGTTGACAGTCCCCTATGGGTTTTCGTGAAAAAATCTTCGCTGGAATATATAACCTATAGTATATTGTTTACAAACCTATAGTTTCAGGTTAATTCCTCATGTATTTTTCTAGATAGTTAACAAAACGTCTAAAATCGCAAGTGACCGGTCACCTTTGGCAATATTGTGTAGGTGCGGCAATTGGTGGATGTTCCATCTGGACAATTCATTTATTCCCACAACAAATAGCACTTGGGAATGGTTCGTGAATAATGGTGTGCATGTGATGTCATGGTTATCTGTTCTCCTGATTTAAACCGAATGGAAAATATGTGGAGTCTACTGGTTTGAGCAGTCTATTCAAATAGAAAACAATTTCAGTATTAAAAGCTTTTATCAACTTCTACAGGGAAGAAACTCACCAAAACATATTAAGAGGTTTCGGCCACCCAATGTCTGTTCGTTTTCTTTGCACGGTATTAAAAAAAAAAATATTTTTCCACGCTCAACAACTGAAAATTTTGAGACACATTCCCAGACTCGTTTTTAAAAGTAACGACAGGAAACTTGGTGGCGTGATTTATAAAGACATTTATAAGGGCCCCATGTTTTTATTTATCGTTCAATTAATTAGAAATTGATTTACAGACAATTATTTTCACGGTACGATCATTATTTTTGTGTTTCCAGCGCTATCGCTTCTCGAAATTCGGTTCAAATTGTCCACTTTGACAGCATTTTTTGAAATATATTCTGCTTTTATCAAAAAATCGAGACAATACGGATATAATAAAGTTTCTGAATAAGAAAACCTGCCAATTGGATGCATTTTAGAGCAAAAATGAATTTTCAAATGTGTCTCAAAATAAGCAGTTTGGATTTGAATACACCCTTAAGTGAAAATAATTGTGCATACCCTGGCTACTAAGCTGTATTTTTCATCAGTGTTCATATCATTATGCATATACCTCAAATTGGAGAAATGCAGGTTTCTTCATCTAAAACTGACTGTTTCAATCATATTTTGTTATAAAATAGAAATATTTGTGCTATTTCTAACATTGCTGAGGCTAAGTTTTTTCTGTAGCATTTTTTCTGTTTTAGACATGTAAATCTGTGTGTTGATAAAATTTTAAAATCCAATAGAATGAACAGGTTCGTGACTCAATCAGTCTCAAGCCTGGTATAACTAGAACTAGTTCTGGCCTCTTCTATTTAATAAAGCATTATAATGCTGAATAATTTTTCAATTAAATCCTTTATTTCATAATCAATAAAGAATATATTTAACTAAATACTTTTTCAATATATTTCCTCATTTTTTTTTTAATTCCTTGGTACAAATAATTAAAATAAAAAAAGTTTAACAAATTTTTCAATATGATTCAAAAATACACCTTTACAAAATTCATCTTTGAAAAATTTGAAAGCAGAGCATTGCATAGAAAATTAGGATAGGAAACATCTTATTTTTTTTCATTATTGAGTATTATATTCTTCCTATGCACAACCCATAGAATTATTATAATTTAAAAAGATGTATGATTATTCATTCTATTATTTTTATTTATTATACAATTTAGTAAAACGTACAGCAAAATAAATAACAAAACAGTATTTACTGCATTTTAGAAAAAAAAATTAAATATGAATAGCATTAAAAATCATGTTTAAAATTACCTTAAATATCTCTTAAAGCTTGAAAATGCTGCCTTTGTTCGCAGAAAAAATGCACCCAGAATACTCCTTAAATCGCTGAGTAATGATCTGATACGGTTTATAGTGAAGAATAGAATAACAGAAAATTGCCAAAAGGAAGTGAAATATTTCACTTGACACCATTCTGTAATTAAATAAAATGACTTTGAGATCATTAGGTACATGAAAATGAAGTTATCTTTAGTTATGAGAAGAAAAAGAAGTTAGATTGTATCTAGAAACAACTTGAAATATCTGTTACTTTGTAAGCATTACATTATACGTTACTTTTGAAAACAGGAACCTAGTGTAAATTAATTATATTCATTGTATTTATGCATTCATATTAAAATAAATGGTAAAAATGTTATCAATATTTATAAATTATGTTTATAAATAAGAATTTTTATTATTTATACTTATTTTTATAAAATATAAACGGAATTAACAATGCGAAATCTTAAATATTGAAGAATAAAAATATGAAGTCTATATAAAATATTTAAAAAGATGAAAAACGTTGCAATTTTTTTTAAATATATGATTCATTTACATTTCCTATTATTTTTGTAGCACTAATGTAAAATATTTTTTTTTATCTATCAAGTTACTTGTTTTTATTTGCTATATAATTTGTAACTATTTTAATGTTTTATACAAGAAATTTATAAATAAAAAAATATTTACATTAAAGCAGTCCTTTCATATTTAGCATTCCGTTACTTTTTTGTGATATATAAAAACGTATTAAAAATGCAGACTTCCCAGCTATGAATAAAGACGATTATAAAGGAAAAAAGCACTAAAATACACTGCATTTTCTACGTCACATGATGTATAATTGTTACAAAGCACAAACCCAGATTAAGTAGATGGATATTTTAATACCACCAAATAGTTCAACGTATCATTTAAAGGAAATTTAGATATGTAATGAGAAACAAATATTGTGAAAAAACAGTTTCAAGGGAAAAAAAAAAAAAACAAAAACAAAAAAAAACAAGAATTTTACGCTATAATTTCAAGGAACAAAAACATTGTATGGTTTATCGTATCATAAAGAATTATGTGCATATCAACATTAAACTTTCAATACTTCAAAACACTACTATTTTATGAAATACTAGCAAGCTACGCCCGCTACGCTGGTCAGTTTCTTATAACGAACTTTTAATCCAACAAAATATTGACATTTCATAATTCACTTTTATATTTTAACAGAATAATGGGATACTATAATTTGTGACTCGTGCTATAGCCAATATACACGCAGGACACGTCACCCATATCATTATCTCTTTACGCAGTAAGATTTCGCTATGGTACTCTATTGTGAAATTTGGTAATTTTTCAAATACAATATTTGAAAAATGGCATAATCATTAGATTTGAAATTTATAGCAAGAAAAATACAATTTTTTAACTTTCAAACGCAGTTTGCCTAAAAATTTTCTAACAAATACTTTTAGAGCTACTATTTTTTTTCAGTAACTTCAAATGTTTCACTTTCCGAGATTAATCTGTGGCAACAATTAGCGAAAAACCCAGTCGTCAGAAACGCATAGTTTTTCATTAAAGAGGCTGTTGGAGCAGGGATTGTCACCACCAATTTGCCACCATCACTTTTGAAAATGGTTCGGTAGTTCTAGAGATTTCATAGAAATTGTAATTTAAAATGTTTTTAGAATGCTTTTCGCTCATTTCACCCTTTTAAATTTCGATTTTTTTTTAAATTTTATTCTTAGAGAGCATTTACATCTTATAAGTAACTACAACGCCAAATTTCAAATTTCTAGCTCCTTCAGTATAAAAAAGATCTCAATTTTAGAACGTTTTGCGCTCCTGCACCCCCCTGGGGTTAGTGACGCCGACATAAAATATAGCCTATGTTGGAGCAGGGGTTGTCACATCAATTTGCCACCATCACTTTTGAAATCGGTTCGGTAGTTCTAGAGATTCCATAGAAATTGTAATTTAGAATGTTTTTAGATCGCATTTCGCTCAATTCACCCTTTTAAATTTCGAATTTTTTTTTTATTTTGTTCTTAGAGAGCATTTACATCTTATAAGTAACTACAACGCCAAATTTCAAATCGGTTCGGTAGTTCTAGAGATTCCATAGAAATTGTAATTTAGAATGTTTTTAGAACGCTTTTCGCTCATTTCACCCTTTTAAATTTCGATTTTTTTTTTATTTTGTTCTTAGAGAGCATTTACATCTTATAAGTAAATACAACGCCAAATTTCAAATCGGTTCGGTAGTTCTAGAGATTCCATAGAAATTGTAATTTAGAATGTTTTTAGAACGCTTTTCGCTCATTTCACCCTTTTAAATTTCGAATTTTTTTTATTTTGTTCTTAGAGAGCATTTACATCTTATAAGTAACTACAACGCCAAATTTCGAATCGGTTCGGTAGTTCTAGAGATTCCATAGAAATTGTAATTTAGAATGTTTTTAGAACGCTTTTCGCTCATTTCACCCTTTTAAATTTCGAATTTTTTTTTTATTTTGTGCTTAGAGAGCATTTACAACTTATAAGTAACTACAACGCCAAATTTAAAATCGGTTCGGTAGTTCTAGAGATTCCATAGAAATTGTAATTTAGAATGTTTTTAGAACGCTTTTCGCTCATTTCACCCTTTTAAATTTCGATTTTTTTTTATTTTGTTCTTAGAGAGCATTTACAACTTATAAGTAACTACAACGCCAAATTTCAAATTTCTAGCTGCTTCAGTATAGAAAAGATCGCAATTTTAGAATGTTTTTCGCACCTGTACCGCCCTGGGGTAGTGGCACCGACATAAAATATAGCCTATGTCGGCGCAGGTGTTGTCACCATCAATTTGCCACCATCACTTTTGAAATCGGTTCGGTAGTTCCAGAGATTACCCCCTACAAATAAACAAACAAAAAAAACAATCTTTACTCCTTTATAATATTAGTATAGATTTAATTTCAGCATGCAAAAAACTAGAACGAAAAATCATGCGTCAAGCATAGATTATATAGCACATCCCAACGCTTCCAAAATAATTTTACAAATCATACCGTTTAATAAGCTAAAAGCTAACATCTAAGTAAACAATTTAGAAAACGCATAACATATTTAAAAACATAATTTCAGGAATTTCCAACATATACAATATTCGGAAAAATATCCGAATACTTTTATTCAGCCCTGTATAGGATCTATAGATTTGTATATATACTACATAGGATGATAATTTTAGTTCAGTTAGGAAACGCGAAGCACAGTTTAAAATTCTCCGTCTGGAGTTTGTCAATAAACAGAAATGTGTTCGCGAACTTTTGTGCTGCCCTGTATAGGATCTACAGAATTTATACACACCACGTAATAGACAAAACGCAAGTTAAAATTAAAATCGCGTTCAATAACTTAAAACGCACTTCCAGGAATTATTTTTAACAGACAGTATAGAATTCTTTTGCGTGTCCCTGTAAATGAACGATGACTGCTATACACACAATATTCCGTAGTAAGTCTCTTGTAATGCACCTTAGTTGTCTATATAAATTTCAATGCGTTTAAAATAGTGAAACATTATTTAAATAAACCGCAGACGATTTTTCTCCATAGACGTAATGTAACGGAATTATTTTTACTGTCCCTGTAAAGTAACTATAAGTGCTATGCACACCCTGTTCCATATTAAGCTTCTTCTAATGCACCTTAGTAATATATATAAATTACAATGCGTTTAAGGTAGTGAAACATTATTTAAATAAACCGCAAATGATTTTTCCCCATAGACCGCAATGTAACGGAATTCTTTTGAGTGTCCCTGTAAAAAAACTATAAGTGTTACACACTTCCGTTGAAATAGGGAACATGCTATAGATAACGACAATAACATATAAAAATTGCAGAGCAATCCGAGCATATTTACGGGAGTTAGAGCACGGACAGACGGCCAGACGGTAGACGGCAGACGGCCAGACGGCAGACTGCCAGACAAACCGAAGTCATAAGCACTTTTCAACTAGGTTGGAAAGTGCTAAAAAGGGAAATATAAGTTGTTGTTTATTTTGAACAATTAATTAGTAATAAAAAAAATGAGAACTCAGTGTAACACATACCAACTGCATTATTACATAAATAAAACTTTAAAACCCGAAATAATTAATTTCGCAAATGAATCTAGCAAATTTTGATAAAGACGCAAAATACTGCATTTCAAGTTGGAAAAAAACAGTTTTTTTTCCCTTTTTTTCTGTTTTTTTTTCTTTTTTTAACGGTAAGTAATCAATTGAAGAAAAGCAATGGCTTTCAGACAGTTTTGGTGTATTTTATAATTATTTAAGAAATATCCTTTTATCGTAAAATTTACAAGGCCGCACTCTCTGAAATGTGAAATAGGAAAAGTTAATAACAAAAAAGGAACAAAAATCATCTGATTAAATAATTTTTCTGGACCAAATTATGTTTATTTGACTTTGAAAACCGGAAGGTTTGCATCTATGCTTTTGGCTTTATTTATGGTACATCATTAAATGCAAACATTTGGATAGAAGCATTTATTATGACATTTTATTATAATATTAACTATTAATTAATAATATTTTTAAAACATAATTCATTTCTGAATCACCAGTTAAAAAATATGAGCAAGAAATGAAAAACAAGAATATGTTACGAAAACAGTAAATAAATTCATGTTCTTTATAACTGTGATATTTAGAATATGATTTTATAATTAGAAATTGAATAAATGCACCTAAAACCAATGGAAATTATTGCGCACTAGTGCTGATTAATTCATGTTGTGCAGAGTCATATTTCAGTTACCTTTTCAGTTCCCGATGCAACAAGTTTGAATACGAAATCTACATTTTCTAAAATTCAGCGTAACGTATTTCTCAAAACTTACAGCTATTACTCCAAATTATATAATATTAATTAAATGATGTATGGACAGTGTTTCTACAACTGAGAGAATATTCAGACCAAAAAATTCCTAGGAACCAGTATTTTCTTATAGAAAAACTCTACTTACAAAAGCGCCATAAATTCGTGCGATTAAATTAAGCGAAATTTTCTATAAGAAAATACTGGTACTTCCATGAAAAATGCCCTGAAATGTAGGAACCCTGATAGAATATTGGTAAGATAGAAATCAAATAGTTAGAGCAGAAAAAACGAGAAATTTAACCAAGAAAAAATTAAAAGAAATAAGGAAAAATAAACTACGCAAATAAAACAGGTAATGTTAAAATATTTTGTTAAACATTATTTATATTTTGTTTGCTTAGGGCTAAAAAAAACTTCAATAATTGAAAACAAGAAAGAAAAATCATGCGTCAAGCATAGATTTGGAAGTACTTTCCAACACTTCCATAATATGGCAACGGAAATTCACCTTTTAAAATTGTGAAACCAGATTTCAGCCATTTCCGTCTATAGCCGGAAAGGTTCTCAAATTCTTCTGTGTATCCCTGTAGGATCTACAGATCTGTCTATGCATTATATAGTGTTCTAAAAATTAGCTTAGTTACAAAACGCATAAGGCAGTCGGAAGTTCATCTTCAGCAATTTCCGCCAAATGTCGGAAACGTACTTCAACTATTTTGTTCAGACCTGCATATTATGTACAGATGATTACACACGTCTCATAATAAACTAACATTTAATTCAGGAAAATAACACACAACACAATTAAAAACGTACTTTCAGAAATTACTATCCCTAGATGTTAATTTATCCATTTCTTTGCGTAACTCTGCATATGAATTTATTTATATTTTACAAAATTATCTCAGTATACTAAATATAATTCAGTTAGAATATGATAACTCAAATAAAAAATATCCGTAAGCAATTCACGCTCATACACAAAAATGCATACGAATTATTTTCTGCAGCCCAGTATGTTATCTATACAATTTGTACACACCAAGTACTATGAAAAATTTAGATCGAAAACGTACCTCCAGCTTCTATCGCTCATAGACAGAACTGTAACCGAAATTTTTGTGTGTTTCTGTAAATGAAAGATCACTGTTATGCTCGTCATATTTTACACTTAGCATCTTCGAGCGCATCTCCATAATGTATATAAATTTCATAATGTTTGAAGTATCAAATATTATCATAACACGCCCCAAACAATTTTTCCCTTAGACCAATTATTTAACCGAATTCTTTTGAGTGACCCTATAAGTGCATGTATGCTTTCAACTGTATATTACACAGAAAGCATGCTTTAATGAATTCATAATTACATATCAGTTTCATTACGTTTGAAATAGTGTATCATCATTAAAATAGAAGACGAATGATTTTTCTCCATTTACCATAATGTATCGGGATTATTTTTAGTACCGTATTTAAACGAACTATCAATGCTACACACTCCCCTTTGAATGGAGATAATGCCATGGTAAACTTCAGTAACATATATCAACTACATGACAATCCGAGTACATTTCCGAGAGTTAGAGTAAGCAATGACAGCAGAGGGCAGATCGACAAATCGAATTCATAAACACATTTCAACACTGTTGGAAAGTGCTAAAACGACTGGGTGCAAAGCATAACAGATAAGAAATATGATTATGAATAATGTAACAAAAATAATTTTATTACATGTGTATTCTGTGCTAAGCAAACGTTAAAAAAATATAATAATAATTTATTAATCAGGTCTGATTAATCTACATGCTGGTAATACAGTCTTTCCCTGATTACAATAATTTATTACAGAAAAACTAATATAATAAGGCATATGGTTGTTTCAATATATTGTTAGGACATTTATGAAGTTTTTAATACAAGTACTTACGTCAGTAAATTAAGATGTGAGCAACCTTTGTAGCTCGAAAAATATCAAGACGCTATGATGTTTCTCGCCATTTATTGCCCAACATTTGGGCTGTCACGCTTGACACAGCAGCTGGGATCCTGACCTTGAGTGTTTCAATATCGTTTACTGGTGTTTCAAACACTCTGTCCTATACGTACCCCAACAAGAAAAAATCCAGAGGAGTTTGTCCATCCCGTCCGATCCATCTTCCAGTAAATTTCTCATCAAGGAACTCACGAACGACGGTAGAGACTGGACTAAAAAAACTTAAGAACATGACTTTTCCATAATACAAAGTTTACATTATTACATTCAATGGTTATTTCGTAATATATTTTTGTAATCAGGAGAAGACTTTAATGTCACCGTGTACATTAAATAGACAAAAGTCACTGGATCTTTATCGAATATCAGCTGAATTACTTGACGACGTTTTCTGGAACTCCAGGGATAGAAAGGACATGTTTGGCACTGTATTTTTCAGTAAAGGTTTAATCACTAAGGCATTTAGTGCACCAACAAAGAAATTGAATACTAAAAGTAACATTTGTGATCACCCTTTAAATAAAAATACGCGAAATGACCTGCAGCTGTAGCACATGACTATGTGAATTATGTGAATTTTGTACAACAGTTATGTTATTTTAGAAGGATTGCACGTATATTGATGGATATATAAAAATTTCTTTAAAGAAATCAAGAAATTTGTGCATGTTTCTGTTTATAGTATGCAGGGTTTTCAACCAAACTTAACGCTAGTTTTAGGAAACTTGACAAAGTAGAGTAGAAAAAACATATTGGAATTAGAAAATAAATATGTGAAATGTTTGATGAAATTTGAGGATTTTAATGAAATATTTAGCAGCATATGCGCAAACGATAACAAAATTTGTTTTATTAATTTAGCAGCCAAATATATAGGGCAATTCGAATAAAAAAGACTATTCAAATAACATGAAAGTTCAGAATGATATCTGTGACATAGGGAGTTTAATTTCAGTTGCTTTCTAAAAGTAGCTGGATTTTAAAGAATTTTCCAGAAACTGTCATTTTTTATTGACTGACTTCCAAAAAAGGTGTTAGTTTTTAAGGTATTCCCATGCATAGGTTTGTAACGGATGCTTCAATTTTCACTTTTTTTGTTGTTCTTGGAACGGTCTCGTTCTGGATTCTTCCAAGGAAATCTAAACGGCAATTTCCAACTATAATAAAGAATCAAGTTTGTGTGTGTGTCTGTTTCTCCGTCGTGTTTTGAAGAGACCGCTGCACGCAGAGCTACACAATTTAGTGGAAAGGTACCTCTATGCATGTAGTTTTGCACCACGAAGCCAGATTTTGTAATTTTTTAATAGATGTTTTAAAATTAAATTTTTTATGCGATTTTTAGTGTTTTTTCACGTTTTGATGCGATTTTTCCACATTAATAAGGGGAATCCGGTTCCAATCTTTTAGCCCAATATAGTAAATTTTATCCTCTTTTCAATAAAGTTTATGCGAAGTTCGTACAGCGATTTTTGAATTTTTGGCGATTATTTTTCCTTTGACACTAAGAAATTTTGCCAGAATACTTGATTGGTTCGGTGGTTGCGCGTCCATGTCAGCCTCAGATACGATCAGAATCGTTAATTTTTTTCTCTTTTTAGCTTGGAGAAAGTTGATAATTCTTTACAGATAAAAAATCGTGATTTTAAATATGCAAATTTTATTTTTTTTCTGACGTTTCGCTGCGATTTTTCTACATTAATAAGAAGAATCCGGTTCCAATCTTATAGCCCAATATAGTAAATTTTATCCACTTTTCAATAAAGTTTATGAGAATTTCATACAACGATTTTTGAATTTTTGGCGATTTTTTATTCCTTCGACACTAAGAAATTTTGCCAGAATGCTTGATTGGTTCGGTGGTTGCGCTTCCATTTCAGCCTTCAGATACGATCAGAATCGTCATTTTTTTTCTCTTTTTAGCTTGGAGAAAGTTGATAATTCTTTACAGATAAAAAAATCTTAATTTTAAAAGGGAAGGGCGGATTATTTATTATCCGATTTTTTAATTAGATTTTTTCCTTTGAATTTAATTTTGTATGCGTTTTTTAACATTTTTTTCATGTTTTGCAGTGTTTTTTATTTCAAATGACGTCACAAATCGCCCACTGCAAGTCAAATGCCATTGGAGGGCAGTTGGATTGGTAGCTGATAGAATTGTAGGCACATGTGGAAGTCAACCGGGCATTTGTGATTGGCAGATGAAAAGGTCATCAGCTGCTTGCAATTCGAACAGCGAGTTGTAAATTTTTGCGATTTGTTTTTTGCGATTTTTAGAGTTTTTTCATGTATACGTCATTTATGTATTTGATTCCAGAAATTAACAACAATGACTTACTATTTTTGTATGTATAAAAAAAAGTTAATTTTGTTTCTGTTTCAAAAGTTAATGATAATTCCTAATTTTTTAACGTCGTTGGTTTAATTCTGTGGGGTGGGGGAAGTGAGTGTTTGGTTGTGGTTTAAATATCGCGTTAATGCTCTGATCGAAACTCCCTCCTTCCACCCCTGCCTCCAAAATCAGAACAAATTAATTATAATTAATTTGTTATTAGTCCGATTCAAACGAAACCTTTTCTCAGGTCTCCAGGTACTAGATAAACTTCGGTATCATTTTTTCAGCCCTTGGTTACCACTATTTCTGAAAATTAATGACCAGGCAGGGGTATTTTCTCGGGTTCAATGGGCCCAATTTCAATGAGAATTAGTTCATTCAATTTAACACGAACTAAATAAGATATTGATAACTAATTAAGATACAGATTTGGTGCCACCTGGCGGTAGAAAATGGAACTAAAAGATTTTGCAGCACACCTGTTATACGGTGTCGTAGGCAGCAGGGACACGTGCCGGAGTTTCGATCAGAAAGAGTTTAATTTAGAACTGAGTGCACTCCCGAGCGGTGGGAAGGGAAACTAAACAATTATGCATTTAAAAGTTGTCCGATTCAAACAAAGGGCCCGATTTCAACGACAAATGATTCATTCAACTTAACATGAAATAATTAAGATATAGATGACTAATTAAGACATAGATTTGGTGCCCCCTGTTGGTGGAATTGGGAACTAAAAAAATTTCTGCACTTTCACAGAACGCCTTCTATACTTTGTCATAAGCAGCGGGAACACGTGCCGGAGTTTCGTTCGGAAAGAGGTTTCTTTAGATCAGAGTGCACCCCTGGCGGTGGAAAATGTAACTAAAATGTTTTGCATTTAATCTTCGTCTGATTCAAACGAAATCTTTTCTGACATTCTTCCGAGGCCTCCCAGGTTCTTCGGTACCGTGAACTTCGGAAATGAACTTCCGTATCGTTTTTGGAATTTGGTTAGAACCATTTTTAAATATTTATATCCAGGGGAGTGAATTATTTTCTCGAGTTGTATGGTTTCGATTTCAACGGAATCGGTTCATTCAACTTAACGTGAACTAATTAAGATATAGCTAATTATTTATGACATAGATTTGGTACTCCCTGGCGGTGGAAAGTGGAACTAACAGATTTTTCGCGCGTGCAGGGCACGCCTTCTACACGGTGCGTAAGAAGGAGATAACGAGTGCCGGAGTTCCGATTGGAAATAGGTTTATTTAGAACAGAATGCTCCACCTGGTGGTAGAAACTGGAACTAAAAATTTTGCTGCGCATGCCTAACACGCCTGCTTTACACGGTATCGTAGGCAGCGGGGATACGTGTCGGATAATTTGTTTAGAACAACATGCATCTCCTGGCGATGTAACTAAAATATTTTCCTGCGCATGCTCCAAATATGGCTAATTTTATTGAAACCGCAAAAGAAAGTTACCGATTTGATAGTCCCAGACAACGAAAAAGTTTCATTTTCACTTATTCTCGAGTATTAAGAAAAGCATGGAATTATTGGAATCGGAACTCACAGTTTATTTTTCTGATTCCGAAAATGCGAATTTTGTGAAAATCAGACGGTAACTTTTTAAAAAATTTTGTCCAAATACTGACCCGTTTTGAATCAAACGATCCAGACATTTCAGGGTGTGGTATTAAATCTACTTCCGTTTCGGGTCAATCTCTCTATTTAATTTCCGAAAGACAAAGAGTTACCAATGGAATTGTTTCGTGCAGCGATTTTTAGAGTGATTTTGCGTTTCGTATTATTTTTTGACGGGACCGAGCAACGCCGGGTGGATCTGCTAGTAAAAAATAAAACAGTAAAAATATAAAAAATGAAAAATGAAAATTTATAGAAAATCTCTTCAAATCCAACTACTTTTTGTAAATAAGTGAAATTTAGCGCACAATATCGGTGATATCGTTCTAAATTTTAAATATATTTGACTGGCACTTTTATATGATTTGCCCTATATAAGTGGCTACTAAATTTTGTAAAAAAGTAAATATATATCGTTCCCGCATACGTAGTTAAGAATTATTGCATAAAAATGCTCTTATTTCGTAAAATATTTAATATATTTATATTCTAACTGTAGTACAGTAGACTCTCGATTAACCGAAATGGTCGGGAAATGTCTCGTACCGGATAAGCGAATACCCGGATAATCGAATTTGTGCAAATTTTAAGAAAACATTTTGAAAAAAAGGTTAGAAAATGTCAAATTAGTATACAATAGGGCATTAATAATTTAATTAATACAAAAGAAAGATAATGAACGTAAATTTTAATGTTATTTGGATTTACAATTAACAATATAAAACAAAATAGAAATGTCGTTTACCTCACTGTTTTGTGAAGAATGAAACGGTAGAAGTCTGTTTTCGTTTTTCATTTACTTTTCGGCGAATTTTACCACACAAATTTCTGAACATCATTTTTTCAGCAGGTGTGCTTTCATCTTCTTGCTCCAAGTAATCAATAAATTCAGTGTGTACTAATTAGAGTTGCAAAAAACCGGTTTATTTCCAATAGACCCGGTTTATTCCCAAGTTTATTCCCAAGAGACCTGTTTTATTCCAAAAAAAAAATCAAGTTTATTTCCAAAAATCCCGATTTATTCCCAGGTTTAAACCGGGATTTTTCTAGTATTTGCCTCTCTAGTACTAATGCGTCACCGTCACTTAATCTTTGATGAGTTACAAGATTTTATTCATCACTTTCAGAGAATTCTTCGAAATTCCTTATTTATTCTAAACCACAAGTGGCACGCGACACAATATAATCGTCGCTTAAAACTTCATAACATTCCAATTTAGAATCTTCGTTAATCCATTGTTGCACTGTTTCTTCGTCCACAATTTCAGAACAGTTTAACTTTCTAAAATCTTCTAGGATATTTCTCTGCAAATCGTACTATCGTAGTTTTCTGTAGGGATTTCATTTACGTTATCCGATAAAACTGCTCTCCATGATTTCGTAACCCTGGTACTTTTTAGTAATTTCCATGCAACATCCACATAATAAATTGCATTCAAAACTGCGATATTTTTCCAAAAAGAAAGCAAATTATCGTATTCTTCCTCTACCAACTTAAGGAGAAAATGTCTACGGTATATTGTCTTAATTCGATATAATAACATCCCGATCCATAGGCTGGATTTCAGCTGCCACATTTGGGGCCAGATATTTTACAAAGATATTCCCATCTTCCGATTTTAAAATTTCTTCCGCTGGGTGACTAAGTGCATTGTTCAGCAGAAGAACAGCTTTTTGAGGAAGACTGGCATGTTCCAAATGTTTTCGTACCGCAGGAACAAACTTTCGTTTAAACGGACAAGAAAATGGTTTAGAAGAATGCTTTCTTCCCGCACATTCCCACACCCGAATTCTGCTCTTTTTTCTTTTATTAGGGGCGGGGGACGTCCCGGTTAATCCGCAAACTGGATAATCCTTCCCGGATAATCGAAAGTCTACAGTATGTTGTTTCTACTGCACGTAATAAACTGTCCTGAAAATGATTTTAAATTTGGTTGAAAATTCTTCATGCTATAAACAAAAAACTTCCAGATTGTTTTGTAATTTTTTTAAAGAAACTTTATATCTCTATGAATATACTTGCACAAATGAGCACAAATGTTGTACAAGATCCAAATTGTCATGTGCTACAGTTACAGATTAATTTGAGTATTTTTTTACAAGGCGTCCGCAAATATTATTTTTTTTATTCAATTTGTTGTTGGTCCTCTAATTTCCCTCGTGATAAAAGCTTCGTTTAATAATATAAGATCTTACATGTTCTTCATATTCCTGCAGTTACGGAAGAATTTGTTAAATATTTAACTAGATATTCGACAAAACAGTTAAAAGCAGAAGTGTCCGGCCATGCCCAAGTAGCCCAGTTTGATGGCCCATCGTTAGCAGTTTGTGCAAAAAGTTAGAAAATGGTAGCATTGGAAATGCACGGTTTGGAAACGGTAGGTGCAGAAAACATTTAATTTGAAGCGTATCTGAGCAAGGATCAGTTGCACCTCTGTTGGGCCTTTGTTGGGCCTTTGTTGGACAGTTGTTCGTTGGCCAATAGTACGGCAAGTATGACATTTCTTACTGTGGGCAAACGTGGAATGGCAATTAGCTAACAAAAAAGAAACATTGGGCTACATTTTGTGCTACATGGATATATTGTGTAGTTCTTACTAAGTTCTAAACTTAAGTTAAGAATATGCGAAAACAGTGAAATCAATAAAGTGACTATATAAAAATGTTTAAAAAAATTATTTAGTCCATCTATTAAATATTTCTGTCAATACAAAATATTGAGGTAAAAAAATAGTACTTAAAAAAGTATAATATATATTTTGCATCAGCTAATACATATTAGCACCAGACTTTAATATTTGATATAGTAGCAATATTTTAATAATTCAAATCAACCGTTTATATTACGAAAGAATTTCAATACAGTTACAGTATTATAGAATATTTCTCTGAAAAGTAAGTATTTTAAATCCTCGTCTATCTAGTAAAAATTGCATTTTTATTCTACAAATAAGAGAAGACAAAAATTTTAAATTTAGTTGAATATAAAAACTTATTTTAAGTTTAACAATTTGCAATAGCATAAAATCTATTATATAATAAATAGATCCAGAAACGTCCCTGTGAAAGAATGGGTAATTGGTTGCTCAAAAACAATTTCTACTAAAATTCTAGTTCTCGATTTTGAGGGACTACTGGTTAGTGTTGCTAAGTTAGAGAACTTTTTATTCAAAACATTTAACAGAAGTTCCGTATGGTAATTTTTCCTGTATTTAATGACAGCCATTGTATGATTAAATAAAGCAAAGATTACTAGTTGGAAAATGTGGTAGATAGTTTGAATACAATTTCAGGAATCTGTGAACATTGTTCCGGATAAACGTTACTGGCAGCGGGATCTGAATTAAACTTACTAGGGGTGCCAAAAAAGTTTCTGTTCTTTTCAAAAAACGTTCTTTGAAAATTTTGAGGAACGAAGAAGTCCCTTACTTCTCAGGAAAGTTCCTGGAATTTTTTACAATATGAAAATTAAATGTTAAGAACACGATAACTATTTATACATTAATAATGTGACCGAATTTATAACTGTTGTACTAAAAACAAACTAAGACTGAGCAGATACTTACAAAATATAATGACTTGTATTCAAACTAAGTAGCCATTCGACTGCACATCATTTATTTTTTAATTTTAAGTTAAAAAATTAGCTTAGGGGTCGTCTTCATGAAGCAATTGTACAAAACTGCAAAAATTTCAGTACAAACACCTAATTTTGACATCTATTGGGCTCTTGTTTGGTACATTTTACAATATGATACCAAACGGGAAGTCATTCTGTCAAGTAGTTTAGGAATTATAAAAGTTTAAAATTTGGAACTCCATATTTAAAATTTATTTGTCATCGTTGCAAAACAGATTTCAATGTGGGTAACGTTTTGAGAATGACTCAAAAACTGCATAGCGGAATAAGCTGCAATTTGCAATTCGCATATTTGAAACTTATACAGATCGATGTCTATTAAAAAAAATTACAGGTTACAATTGATATGTATATATTTTTGAAAATAATTTAAAAAATATATATTTTTTTGAAATAAATTTTCGAAAGAATTATGAATTGTAACCTATATTCTCTTTGGACAAAAATGGATTTTTAGAAGTTTCACATAAGCGAATCATAAACTGAGTTGAATCCGCTAAGTAAGTTTCGAGTTATGGTTAAAAAACAACCCGAAGTTCAACGTTTTTCGCAACAATTACAAATTAGTTTAACACTGTGAGTTTCAAATGAGGTGTTCGTATTGAAATTTTTAGAGTTTTGTACAATTTCAGCTTAAAAACGACCCCTAAGCTAATCTTTTAACCTAAAATGAAAAAAAAAAAACATAATTTGCAGTCGAATGGCTTTTACCATGTTTTCCTGCAACAATTTGGATATTAAAATGTATAGGGTATTCTCTTTTTCTTTCGGCCGATTGTACTTGAAATATTTTTCAATGAATATTATATATTTTGTAGATACATTTTGTAAAATATAATAAAATATGCATATATATTTTATTTATAGGGAGTATTTTTAATTTTCATATACATTTTCAAGAGGAGAATATAATTAACTATTTAAAACATTCTACCAAAAAATAGCTTCAAAGAAAAATAGTGTTATGAATTTGATATTATTTTCTTATAAATTATAAACAGGATGCGCATGGTCCGACTGTTTTATAATAGTATATTTGACTTATTTAATCGAAAAAATTATCAGAAATCCGGCAATTATCTAAACCGAATGTTAGTATACGAAATATTGGTACTGTACTTTTTGGAAATAATAAGTTAATGGATAAAAAAAATATGAAAATGGTTCCTTGTAAATTGTGGGCGCACCCTGATTAAATTTACAAAACTTGTCTTAAACATTATACAAATAATTATTTAATTTTTATATCTAACGTTGTTGTGATTATTTATAAAGATATCCGCATATATAAAGAAGATACAGACATTTAAAATAACAGTTCCAATTTCTAACATTACATTTTTCTAACAAGGATTAGTGTTCTAACCCCAGAGAAAATGCTAATTTTCTTACTATGTCTGAATTTCTTGCTGCTAATTTTTTCGTTACACTTACTCAATCCAAATGTAACTAATGACTATGTAATAAATAGGAATGCGTATAACATAGATTGGAAGCAATTTATCAGTATCATAAATATTGAATATGCACTTAGTATTTTGTGACATAAAACCCCAAATTTAAATTTTATTACAATATTTTAAAAATATGCGTTTTTATTGTTAGTTTCCCTTTTTACGTTCTTCGACAAAATTATATTTATTCAGTTTTCCAGGCGAAAGCTTCAAAATATATAAAAAATATTTTATTTAACAATAAAAAAATTAACATGCAAATTTGAAAAAAATCCACACACGAGTGTTTATACATTGTAATTGAATTAATAAAAAGTATGAAAACAATGATCAATTATAAAATGTTCAATTACAATTTTGCAGTGTGGATACATAATTATCATTTTTTCAGTAACAATCTTTCAAGTATATTAATAATTTGAACGTAAGTCACTCACATGAAATGTTTAAATGTAATGCTAAACTGTAACTTCAAGTTACACCATTTGTACTTATCTTCAATTTATTTAAGTGTCTGCTAAGTTTATTGTAGAATTACTGTACACTACAGATAAGTATAATTTTCTTAACAACTTCTTAGACTTAACACTGAAGATAACAAAAATATCGCGATCTCTTCCTATAAATTACAAATTCTACCTTACGAGTCTTCTCGTGACTCAGTGGATCTTTATTTCATGTGCCTAATTATCTTAAAGTCACTCTATTTAATTACTGAATGGTGTCAAGTAAAGTACTTCGCTTCCTCAGGGCAATTTTCTGACATTTGTAAGCACATGATATTCCGAGTCATTACTCAGCTATTTGATTCCGTATTCCAGGCGCTATCTCTTCTTTCACACAAAGAAACAAAAGGAAGAGGTTTGACTTTTGAGATATTCTTAAAATAATTCAAAACGGAAGTAAGATAAGGTAACCTCTGAGAATTATTATTTCACGACATAACCAATAAATACTTATATTTATTATAGTTGAGCTTTATATCTTTTATTGTATTGGATACACACTATGATCGCGCATAAAGATATATACATAAAGGCATAAAATGTTCTTTATTAAAATCCATTCACAAATCAATCTTTTCAGAAATGTTTATAGCTCAACATGACTTACCGAAATAAATCGAATAAAACGTATTTAAAATGAATGCTCGAAATGCTTTTCGTAATTAAAAATATTGAATAAACAAATCACAATGACTACAGTTTAAAATGTTTGTTGCGTTGCCTGTAGTTGCAGGCCATTTTCTCATGTTCAGTAAATGTTTAAATATTTCATTAGTTTGCTGTGGATGGGGAAATATTAGAAGATTAAAGTCATGCGTCGTCAAACTTTGTTAAAAATATACTTGATTATTACATTTTAAAATCCAACTTAAAAATTAAAGAAATAAACAAATTAAATTTTCTGAAACAATTTAACAATGATGAGAATGTAGTTCTATCGAATTAAACATTTGGAAAAATAGTTTTTAAAAAACTTGTACATAAAATCGACTTTAAGGAATTGTTTTTTAACATATTGTACTGATATTTGCTTATTTCACGCCAGTTGGCGTATTGTAGTGAGAGTTGTTTCGCACAATAGAGTGTTTTGTGGCAATGATTTATTGTCATTCCTATTAACTTTAATTCTCATTATTTCCAATATCGCTCATTTTGACTAGCAGTAGACGATAATATTGTAAAATCTTTGACATGTCCTTAGTTAAAAAAACTAAAAGATGCGACGACCATTTTAATAGCGTAAATTAGTACTTTGTCTTTCAAATACTTCACACTGTGTGTACGCACTACGGTATTCAAAATTCGTGACGATTGGCCAATTTTCACGAAGGTTGTAATCGATAAACTCAAAAAATACAGACAAATTTACCATTTTAAGATCCCAATGAAATTTAAATGGGGTTATCACCAGGACTAGACCTTTCCAGCCACAACAACAAAATGAAAATCGAAGCATAAAACATTCAAAAGTTCTGCGTGATAAAAACAAATTATAGAACTTCCTTTCTTGTAAGTCAGTTATTCATAAGTACAAATAATATAAATATTGTTAATAATACTTATACTATAAGAGTATTACAAAAAGGTTTTCGCACTAAACTGACCAGTGATAAGCATACTAGCCATAAATATGAAGACCCTGAAAAAGGTTCGATTCCGTACTGTTTGACCAAAGTAGTTGTGTAATGTTTAGGAATGTCATTGCAAGAAATAATTCTAGAAACTCTCATTTCCCAAGTCTTCATTTAACGGAACTCTTCTAAATTAATATGTCAGAAAGTTGCTAGTAGTACATATTATATTCATTTTCTCTTAGTGGGACGAAAAATTTGATAATAAGAGAAAGTTTCCTCCTGCTTTATGTAATATAAATGGCTTTTCAGTTTTTTATAGTAAGTGTTTATAACTATGTTTCGAATGAAAAAATAATATGGAAATATAGGGTGAGCACAAAATCGTACGTTGATTATAAAATGTCAGCACGAAATAACCATTGGAGATATTAATGTAAATTTTTTCTCGTTGTCTTTTCTAATGTCTTCTTTTATCGTCGAAAACGATTGATACATATAATTTACTCATAAATCTTAAAAGAAAAAAGGACATGGTTTCAAAGAAAAGTGACACTCATTTCCATATATTATGAATTCTTACCGAATCTTCACGAATTGAATTTACGAAATCCCTAATCGGCAGCGATGTTTGTGAGTTTACGTATATTCCTACGGCTAGTGCACACATTGATCATACTTAGCGTCTGTAAATAAATTGTACCTTCCTTACATATGTTATTCTTATTAGCAATTGTGCATCTGCCTTATATTGTCACACTTCTGCTTGAGTTTATTGTTATCGAAAAAGTTCTAATAAAATCATTTTATATGTAACACATCATTTCATACTAAATCTTGGAATTTGTTCACTTCTCTAATTAATACTTATTCGCTACCTTCCACAGTTTTCAAATTAGGATTGATAAATCACAAATTTCGCCACTGTTGGATTGCATAAGATCGGCCATATTCATTTTACAATAACATTATGCCACTTCATACCTGTAGCTTTCTCTGTTCACACTGTTTTTTCTGACATCGTAAGAAAATTTCCGGGCTCGTCAGCAGCAAAAGAGTGAGTTTTAGGGAGAGTAGGGGATGATTTGATAGATTTTATTAGCGATATGGCGTACATAGTATTGTGAAGAACGGAGAAGCTTCGAGTTCAGATGCTAAGGTAGCTTAGGATTTCTGAGCGTTCAAAGCCGCCGAAAGTTTTTAACTGTGATGAAACGGGCTTTTTCTAAAAAAGAGTTCTGACAGGATTTACATTATTGCAGTAGGAAATGCAATACTTGAATACAAGTATATGAAATATCGGCTCACACTTTTATTATGTGACAATGTTATCGGAAATTTGAAAGTTCCCTTTCTCATATATCATTCTTAGAATTCATAACCCGTCAAAAAATACAAGGTGCAGAAAGCCAGTTAAATGTTATGTGTAGATCCAACAGCAAACCTTTGCCACTAGTATCATGTTCATTAAGAGGATAAAAAAAATTATTCGATCCCGCGGTGAAAGAATATACTTTCGAAACAAATTGCCACTCAAAGATTTGCTGGTTATGGTTAATTCTCCTGCCCATACAACAGGCCTTAAAGACCATTTACCGGAAGAATTTTATTTCATTAAAATCAAGTTTCTTCTTCCCAGCACCATATTATTACTGCAGCCAATAGTTCAGCATGTCATTACTAACTTCAAAAAGTTTTATATCAAATGATTATTTCACTGTTACTTTGTAGTGGCTGAAGCAACAAATCTAACTATTCGGGAGTTCTCGAAATATCATTTCATTTTGGTGCACTGCCTCGGAATCATTATTTATAGCATGGGATAGTTTAACCAAAATGACCTTGAATTCTGGGTGGAGAAATTTGGCTTCTGAGCGTGTTAAACATGATTTTAACAAGCTTGCTTATAAACGAATGCCACCAGTTAATGAAGAAATTGTGTCTTTGAGGCAGACCATAGGATTGAGGTGAATGAGGACGACAGTCCAAAGCTACGATAAGAAGATGATTCAGATCGTTGACAACCGACGAGTAGATGGATCTGCATTGCGAACCGCAACAAGAAGCTATGGAGAGTATCTTGTCTTAGGACGAAGAGGTAAAGACTGAGAAATCTTTCACTTCAAATCAGATTAAAGAAATGTGCACAAAACAATAGATAATGCTTTGAATATCAATATCCGAATAAGGCTATAATGAAGAGAGCAAAATACTTATTTAACGACAATGCGATGTTACATTTCTGTAAAATCCTACAAAATAGGCAAATGGCAAGTGTCATTGAATATATTCTTTCTTAAAGCCTCTCAAAAAGAAAACAAGTCCATTGAATCAATACATAACACCGATCATCAAAGTCATCGTACAAAAAAACTCCCTTATTTCAAACTTGCTATTGCCACGCCAACAGCGATTTTCAAAGGGTTATTCTTCTAAGGTTGTTAGTATAATTGTAGTTTTTTATTTTTTATTCATATTTCTGCATTTTTATATGAAGATAAATAGAACAACTCATCCGAATTTACATAATTTCTTATTGGAAAATTTACGAAATGGATTACGAGTTTGTTTCCAAAACGAATTATGCTAGCAAACCAAGGCACCACTGTTCATATATAATCCATATCTATGTGTGCTTGTGAATGTGAAAAAAATATATACTGGTATAGTATCTAAAAAGTAATTCATAAATTCTTTTCTACATGAAGTTGTTTGCAAAGTGGAAAAATTATGTTCTAATTATGTAAAAATTATGCGGAAAAACAAACATAAAAACAAAAGATAACGAAATGTGATTTATTTAAGACTGATTACAAAAATTGTCTTTTTAATTGTTATCCAAAACCTAGTTCTGAATTTTAGTGAAAAATACTATCTATATTTATAAATACTGGATCTATGTTGGTCATAAAAAAACTCTGCCCATATATGAGAACCTGGTGACCGAACTGTCCAAGAAATTTGAAATAAAATTCAGCTGTTGGTATTACAATGTATGTCTAAGGAAATGTTGTGTAGAGCAACAATGAAGCTCTGACAGTTACAGTTAGCATGAAAAGTTTTGAAATTTTCGACTAGCCAGGCTCACATATTCGTATCACAATCTGATCTGTGCATTTGAACGGGACATATAAATTTACAAACGACGACTAAAGAAGCAAGAAATAAAAGAGCAGTGGGTGTTCTACGCATGTTGAAATTATATCTCTCGCTCGTGCCGGTATTTGTGCTCAATACACAATCTCTTTTGAGTATATTTATTGTTCTGAAGATATTTAAAAAACAAGGCGTGCACGTTGAAACCGTGAAGCGTGTACGATTTAAAAGAAGGCATTAAATACACTGCTGGCCATCCAAAATGCAACACCATGAAGGAATGTAAATAACAGAATGATATTTATTGGACAAATACATAATAATGGGAAGGACAGGTGATTACATTTTCAGAAAATTTCGAGGTATAGATCCTGAGAAAACGCTACCCAAAGCAGCCACCTCTGGCCGCAATAACAGCATTTATCTGCCTAGCCATGGAGTCGAACATAGATTGAATGTCATGTACGGGTACATAAGTCCATGCAGCTTCAACACTATGCCACAGTTCATCAACCGTAGCGACGGGCTAGTGGTGGCGGGCCAGTCGCTCAGAAGCTACTGGCAGGACATTTTCAATTGGTGAGAAATCAGAAGAACGTGCCGGCCACGACAACAGTTGAACATGTTCTGTATCAAGGAAGTTCAGGATAGTACGATCAACATGCGGTGGTGCATTGTCCTTCTAAAACGTAGAGTTGCGGAGGCAGCGAAGATAAGGCAGAACCAAACACATCAGAAATGTAACGGCTGCTGTTGAAATTGCCGGCAATGCGAACAAGAGGTTACCGAGACGTGTATCCAATGGCTCTTCATACCGTCATTCCAGGTGATATGACAGTAGTACGATTCGAATGCAAGCTGGCAAAGTGAGTTTTCCACGATGTCGCCAAACATGGATGCTGGCATCATGATGTTGTATATGACGCAGTAATGGCGTCTCACGTCGTCTTTTCGGATGAATCCAGGCTCTGTATGCAGCATCACTCTTCGACATATCTCTTTCTTTGGTAACTTTAGTGACACTTTGCCCAACTTTGAAACATCCAATTGAGCAATCATCATCATACGCATTAAAATGATGTCGTCTCACAGGCATTTATCAGTCAATACCGGTCGCCCAAAACAGGAAATATACAGTTCTATCTTCAGAAACCGACAGTGGGATTTCCGCCTCAAAAGTTACTACTTGCAATTTCAAAGAAGGAAACCACGTGGATGCACTGCCTTTACCATAGGCAACATATTTTACCATTCCACATCCTCTACCGTTGTATTTATGTGATTTCGAGGCTTAATGAGACACAATTTTGCACATTCGTTGTCCCTTAGCCTCTTGTCAAGCAGTGTATATATGGTGCCCACTAAAGTCCTATTTACCCCCCATTAACGCCAGAACAGCGACAACTATAGTCATAAATATCATGTCTAAGTACTAAATGGGCTATGCGCTAAAACATGAGACCAGTTACAGCACCACCTACCGGTAAAACGTATATTTAGCGTTTCTATATCGCAAACAGTAGTACATACAAGAAAAAAGTCAATTATAAAATTATCGAGCGTCGTTTTTTATAAAAATATGCAAAAATAAATTTATTATAAACTCTGAAAAAAAGTTTTCCAGTATCGAATGACTGGCGTAAATATGTCACTACTTACTTTTATAAATGTGGTATCATGAAGAAAGTGCATATTTAGTAATAAAAATCACACACATAAGAAAGTTTATTTTAGCAAGAACATCAAATTAAGTACGCTTAATATGTTTTCCATCGTAACACATTCAGAATGCCTAAAGCTTTGCTGGGATGGTGAACACATTTAGCATATTGGATTTGATTTTCTTATTAAAATAAATTGTACTTCGCTTACACGTTTTGATTTCATTAGTAAATGTGCGTCCACGTAAATAACACCAGACAATAATAATACGAGGCATGACACATGTAGATGGTAAATTATTTTACATCTGAATACTTGAATTTGAATAATAAAAGTTAATATTACTTTTTTTTATATTCTTCTTGAACCAACTATATACTTTTCCAGCCATTTATAGCTCATGTTTTAAATATAATTGCACCTTGTAGCTTATAAATTTTTATGTTAAACACGAAATGCGTCGTTTACTTTGTAAATATCAGGTTTTACCTGAACCCTATTAATTGCTTCCTGTATAAGTGTATCATAAAGCTTTTGGTATTTCAATAAACAATTGTTTTCGGATATCTACAATTTAAATTCAAACATTTAATTATACTCTGCATACAAATACTTTTAGGATTCATGTATACAGATGAGCTTAATGATTTTCCCTGATGATAAAAGTTTATTGTGCAAAATCTACAGGGTGATTATAAATAAAGTCCCACTTTCAAAATGCTGTAAAAAAGGAATCACTGGTCAGAATGACTAGAAAGAGGGGGAAACGGTATGGCATAAGAAAGAAAATGTTCCAAAGTGCATCAATGGATGGCGCTGTAAGCAGCATCACGAAAGTGGATTCATCTACCATTGACATTTTTAATCGAAGTACGACTGCTTTGGCATGAGTTCCACAGTAAACCAACCGTACTGTTCAATGTGTATGAGTGTTTCGGTCGTTTGACTGAAAAAAGTGACTTCCAAATCTGTCAACAGTTGTGATTCTGTTAGTGGAAAGCCCATCCACCACGGCAAGTGCGTACCACATTGGATGGGAAAAATTGGTTTTGAATTGTCCTTGGGCCAAAAACCGCATAAAAAGAACATAATGATTCGGTTTTCAATTGCGCATGAGTGTCTTTTAATTTGCATAGTATGCCGCTTACAGCGCGATCTATTGATACACTTTGGAATTTTTTTTCTTATGCCGTGCCGTTCTCCCCTTCTTTCAGTATATTCAGTTGTTCAAATTTGAAATCATTCTGACCAGTGGTTCTTTTTTACAATATTTCGAAAGTGGAACTTTAATTATAATCACCCTGTATTATACTCAGATATATGCTTTTTTTAAAATTCTAAATAGAGTAATCTAGTTTGTAATAAGATGAATTACGACAATACATTTCACTTGCTCTCTCTTTGAAACTTGTAAAATATCAATCAGTCATCCTAGGACTAATAAATGTTGATAGGTCACCAACACTACAATTTTCTTTAAACTTTTCTACATGTAATTATTGTCGTATTGGAAATAAAAAAATTACATTTCAGTGCTTTTAATAAAGTTATGTTTACATTTAAGACATCATTTCATACTAAATCGGGGACACTATGACTTTGCAATCAACTTTTTTTCTAGTATCTCGTGGCTTATTCGAGATAGGAACGCTCCGCATTTTTCCACTAGATGGCGCTGTAAACTGTGTCATCGCGAAGCACATGGGCGCTTTACTATACTTAGCACCGTGTTAAAGGCTAAATGTTTCGCCGTTCAGAAGTTAATGTGTATGAACAGGACTGTAGTGGGCACCCTGTATAACTATTTTATTTCTTCATTTAATTTTGACATAAATAGATAATATGCAACTTTTTAAGCCTCTTCAGCGTCTGTCATATATGGATAAAAATAATAGAACTAAAGTGAAGAATGGTGCAATATAGCTCTAGATATTTTTATTTCTAAAATATATATATTAATCATATCTTCAATAAAGCTAATTTTTAAAATACTTCAGTATGATTGATCAATTTAATAAATTTTCCCGATTGTCAAACGTCAAAACTATTAGAAATAAGTATTTAGTTGAAAGAACAGTTAGAATATTTAAGTAATGCTATTTTTAAAAGGCTGAATTTTTCTAGTATATCTTCAAAATATTTAATAATTATGAATAAAAAATACTGAAAGTACATAACAGTGAATACTTTTTATAGTAACTTTGTCGTATGACATGTCAAAAAATATACATTATTTTGCAGCAAAACTTTTTTTATATGTATCTTGTATGTTCAAAGAAAAAAATTATATTCTATGTTATGGATTTTGGTTCAATAAAGGAATATCTGAAATGATTGAAACTTTAAAACTTTAATTTTGTTAAGCCATTTTTATTTATTGAACATTTTAAGCATTAAAAATAAAGTAATAATGCGTATTTTTATGTTTAATGTATAGCAATTTCTAAATAATTTCAAAAGTATAAATGAGAAATATGATAAAAGAGCATAGTTACATGTAAAGTTTAAAAAACAACATTGATATTTTTTTTATTTAATCTTAATTATTTGATATTCACCTGATAAAAAAAAAGGTGTAAATTGATAAAGATATTTTACAATAATTTATGTAATGCAATTTTAGAATTTGGAAATGCAGTGGATAAATTTATGTAGCATCATAAACAGTTGTCTCGTTTGGACCAAGTATTTATGAGCATATGTGGATTAAATATTACAGGACAGGATTCAAATTTGAAGAACGATTTAACCCTCTAAGCGTGTAGAACGTAATATTCCGTTCACCAAGCTCCAGGTTTCACTGCGATATATGCAATATTTAAGATAATATAATTCTATAGATTTAATGAATTTTCAAAACATTGAAAAATGATTAATACTCTCAAGGGTTACATTCTTATTTGTAGTTAATTTTTATTTATAATGCTGAAAGAATCATATTTTTTTTAGCATTTAAAACAAAATGCAGAGAAAACAACATTACAATTTTACCCTTTTTCAAAACGCTCAGAGGGTTAAAGAAAAAATAGTTTATTAAATAATGGATTCAAGTATTATATTTTAGGAAGCAAGATTTTGGTTAACTCCCCACATCATATTAAACTACCCTTATCCTTCGTAAATCACATCAGGCAGTAGTATTATGAGGATACTTTGAAGTATGTAGGCTTCAAATTACTTGATATATGAAAACTTGAAATTGAATAACAAAATTCAATATTGCTTTTTTTTTATTCTTCTTGTTTCGGCTACATATTTTCCAGACATTTTTAGTTCATCTTTTAAATACAATTTAAACTTTCAGTTTGGAACCTTTTATATCAAACACGAAATGCAACGTAATCTTTGTAATTGACGGTAAGTTCTTAAATATTCCAAATTTCTCCTAACCGCTCTAGTGGCTTATTATACAAAATATTGTGATTCGAAAAATGCAAATAAAAGTTTTTTTTTCTTTAATAGCAACCTTCTCTTAATATTACAAAAACATATAACATGAGCTGTGAAGGTTGAAGATTCATTTTATGTAACTGAATTCATATTATTCATGTAAAAGTTTTCCTTATAATACCTTTTTTTAACCGAATTATAGTTTTTTATGTTATTTTATTGGACTACCGTGAAGTGTCCAGAAAACTTTTTTAACTGGATTACCAGCAAATAGAGGCAAACTTATATTTTTTAAAAGAAGCGTGAACATTTCGTTTATATTTAAACGTATTCTATTAGACAATTCCTTACTGTAATTAGCTCAGAATGTGTAAAAAACTTAAGATTGTAATTATTTGTAGCACAAAACTCTAATTACAACTACACTATTGAAAACAAAATGCTAAAAGGTCAATGAAAGAATCTTCAAGTCAAGTTCTTAAATTAATCAACCAAATAAAGAGTTAAAAAAATACTTTTTCCCTGACGAACAAATTAAAAATTAGTAAAGACAATGTTCAAGTAATGAAAAACGAATTTATCTCCAGTTTTTTATAGATAATTAAAAAATATCTTTAATTAGTTAATTTAAATGATATCAAAGTGATTAATGTTTTAAGAATACTGATATTCAAGAAAAAATGAAAATCCATATTTTAAATTATTCTTTTTCATTTAGAATTATAGTTGCTGTAATTTATTAACTGTTTATTGATAAACTATTTAATGTTTTAATGCATCTTTTATACATATATATATATAAGCTCAAAAAAGATTAAAAAATAAAAATAAAAATAAAATCCATGCGATAAGCGCTATAGCTGCAAACAACCACACAGATTAAATATAGCACATTATGTATGAAATGCATTCGGCAGACCCAGAATCTCGCACCATAATTAAACTGAGGATAAACAACAAACATCAATGAAATTTCAACAAATATAACCTGAACAAGAAAAAACAACCAAAAAGCTGTGGTCTCGTCAGCAGTGGGCAAGCACAGCAATGTTTCAGACTAATTACCATACACAACAAACTATTATTCAGTAGTGGCGGTGGGTTTCGACCAGAGCGTCGCTAAGCATAAATCAAATGCATAAAAACAATTGAAAGCATATCTCGAACGCTCCCCCACCGGACCCGACGCCACAAATAAACAGCACATCTCGAAGATACAGCTGATTCAAAACGTATTTTTAACCTACATGAAACAGCAATAGAATTATTTAAGCCACCAAAACAAATAAACAACATCCAGTGACCAATACGAGTAATCTGTACGAGCAACTAGATATAGCTATTCATCAGTTAAACAGCGCATGCGTCACAGCTTGGCGATAATCTGATCTCTGTGAAGTCGACTAGTTCGGCAATTTATCATTTGTTTTGGCGAATAGACTTTTACTTTCTAGTAAAAAAATGATAAAAAATTCCAAAACAATATAATATATGATATGACTTAATTAGTTAAGTTATGAGAAAATAATGAGATTGTTATCACAAGATGCATAAAGTTTTTAAATTGTTTTCACAGATGTATATAATAAATGCTAAGTTTCTGGCAATGTAACTAAAAATAAGTTTCTGAGGCTCTTATATGAAAATTGTTTTCTATATCATTTTAAGAGATACTATTATAGCATTTAAATGGATATTTTATTTTAATAATTTAACAATATCTCATAAATAGTACTAAATATTAAAATTACGTTAAAAATATTTGATTTTAACCCTTTAACGTTCATTGGTTTCCCTAGGAAACCACAAAATTTTAATTACGAAATTCAACATTGACAGCAGAATTTTAATAGAAAAATTTCCCATTTATTATGTATGTGAAATATCACTTTTTTGTTATATACAAATAAATTTGTTCATAATTTCCGGTATCAATCATTTATTTCAATATTTTAGCAATTGAAGTGCTTTATCCGTTAAAGGGTTAAATAAAAAGTACAAGGCAACTTATAACAAATTAATAAGTAAAGATAGAAAAAATCAAAACTCTTCATAATGATAATAATAGTCATAATAATCAAGGATAACTTTAAAAGATGAAAACTTTAATACTGGATTATTTATTATTGGATTTTAATAAATGTTTATTTTAATTATCAAAAATAGCTTAAATGAATTTAAAAATTTAATTACTGAAATTTATTTAAAATTAAATTTTATTTAATTTAATACAATTTAAATTTAATAAAAAATAAATAAAAATAATTAAACGTAATTATAATTCAAATTTAATGTAATTATCTAATTGACAATAAAAGTAATAAAGATCGACTGATCTTTATTAACTGACTTAATAGAAATCAAAACAAAACATTAAAAGCGTCAGCGAGTACAGAACACGCAACCTTACGATTACAACTCTAATAAAACCTTAAACATCCCTTCCTTTAAACATTAAACCAGATTTTCCACAAGCCGAACCTATCAACAAAGCACGTTCCTGCTATACACAACACTTCCCCCAAAATGCTTGGCATTTCATCGCAAAGTCGACGGCAGGAAGCAACCCAAGAATTAGTTGAGGCATGCGCTGTTTAAAAGAGAAATCGCTATACCTAGTCGCTCCTATAATACGTCCATGCTGTTCTACGTCTGTTGCCACATAACTACAGACATCTGTAAAACCGTCCAAAAAAAGCTTTAAGTAATACAAATCATTAACTGTCAATCATGTAGCAACTACTCAAAAATGGAGACTGTCTGTAAAACTAGTATATCTATTAATGAAATTCAAAGGTATGTTATTTTTATAATGCAAAATACTGGTTAAATTAAAAAGTTCTTTAAAAAATAAATTTTTATTCGTACAGAGTTTATAGTAGCGAAACATCTGACCTATGATAATATTGATGTAAACGCGTTTTTGCATATTCGAACTCCAGTTAACTAGTTGGTTAACTTCAAAACTGAAGTTATCCCGCTTATTGTAGATTGAAATGTGCATAACATTTTAAATGTTTATTTTCAAATCAAGATAATCAGCAGCACTAATATTTTCATTTTTTTTAAGATTAACGTATCAGGATAATTGTCACATGATATCCCCAAAAAATCGCGATCACCGTTCAAATTATTAAATCGTCAATATGCCTGAAAGCCATAAAATCAACATCGTTATTAACATTACAAAATTGAAATTCATAAAAAAAAGTTAGCTTTCGTTGAAGAATAACTTGTACCCATACCTATCCCATTATTCTGTAAATAAATATTTGAACCTGTATAAACATAGTTGTTATATAAACAAAATTTACATAATAATTTAAATAAATTAAAATCTAAATCAGTATCAGCTATAATTAAATCGACAACATTTAGAAGGACATCATTTAACCCTGCAATAGGAATATTTGTGTAAAGATTCTCAAAATCATGTTTGGATACTCTGTATATCTTTTTTAATTCATTCATTTCTGATCTCATAACTATTCAAAATAATCCAATACATATTACTATCTTTATATTTAAATTTTAGGATATTCAAAATCTTTTTCAGCATTTCTTCAAAATCGTTAGATATGAAATTAAGGTCGCCAGTAACTATATGTTGTGCATTTTTATCATAAAAGGATGATTGCTGAAAATTCCTGCACTTTCATTGCACATTCAAGTAGGAGTCTAAATTCTGTGAAACCTCTCTATAGTTAAATAATTTATTACCCAATGTATTTACATATTTGTAAGTTGAAATAACAGACTCATTTTTAATTGGAAATATTTCATTGTGTCTGGTAACAATTTTATTTAAATATAAGTTATCAAAACTTTTTTGCTGAAATGTACAAACGAAGTATATTTTTGATATTTACCTATTTTATACAATAAAAAGTACGATAATAAATCTTTAAACTATGCGTTACCACAAACAAACACTTTAATCTTCTGCTGCAATCTACGTAAAATTTTAAATTTTAAACTGAATAAAATACTTTTAATTTCTTTAATATTATAATTTTTATTAAAAAGATTGTATAAATCATGTTGTACTATGGCTGGATTTATATTTTTATATTTGACAAACAGTGCCTTATTTGAGTGTTTCCTTCTTTTCCCTCTATTGTAAAAAAAATGAAGGTTTGTAAACAGATGAAAATATATTGTAAACAAAGATTGAACTTTCTGTATGATAGCAAATTTGGCTTAGATGCTTTGCACTCACGCTAAAAAAAAAAAAAAATAATAATAATCGGTTAAAAAAAGGAAAAAAGTTGTCAAACTTTGCGGACTGTTTTTTCTTTTATGGCAACCCAGCTATTAAGCTTGTATTTAGTTACTGGTGTTGAAATTTGTTATTGTAATCTGTATTTGCGTGGTGGATGTTAAGGGAAATGTTTGCGCATGTCTGTATTACGTCATTGATGATGAAAAGTAGAGAAAACGTGATTGATTCTAGAAGAACGTTCTATCGCACGTTATTGGTTTCAGAGTCGCGTATTATAGAACTATATATGGAAGGGAAATAAATTTGCATAACTGTTGAGTTAATGATTGGTTTTTAATTGTCATGTGAATTATTACGTATTGGCGGTTACAGTGGCGGTTATTACAGTGGCAGTTAGAGCGATAGAATTGAATTTATCATTCTATTTTGTTTATCGAAATTGTTTTGACGTTTGTAGTTGCTGGTAGAAGTTGGAAAATGTCCGTGGCTATGGATACCATTTTTCGAGAGTACCAGGTAAGTTTTTATGAGGAAGCAGAAAGGCAAGTTCAGCACTTCAAAACTGAAATAACGCGATGATTTTATCTAATAGTTTGTGTTAAATTAGAATTTGAATTACCGAATGGTTACCCTGATATAGTAGTGCTCTTTAAAAGATTGAAATGACGTAATTTTATCTAAAGGGTTGTGCGAAATTACAAAATCAGTTATCGAATGATTATTCTGATTGTAGCAGTCCACTTTAGAAGAATGACGTAGGTAATGTATTTTCTATTAAATTTATGTTAAAAAAAATTATTTTTCGTTTATTTTGATATTTACTTTCTAGTTTTACTAATACGTCATTATTTATAAATAGAGGCTAACGAAAAAGACAGGCTACCGCGGTACATTCAACTTATCTTTTTTTACAGACCGCTAGAGTGACGTGATGCTCTTTTCGTACACCTTCATTGGTGCATTCGAACATCACGTGACTCCCGCGGTCTGTAAAAAAATGATATGAATAAAGCACCGCGGTAGCCTTTCTTTTTCGTTAGTCTCGTTATAAATGTTGTGTTCGTCATGAAATTAGAAACTAAATAATCGAATGTTTACACTGATATATGAGGACACTTTAAAAGATTGAAATGACGTAATGATTTTAACTAAAAGTTTGTGTGGAATTAAAATTAGCATCAGCGAAGAATTACTGTAATATAGTAGTGCACTTTAAAAGATTGAAATGACGTAATTAACATTTTCCATTAAATTTATGTTGTAAAAAATGTATTTTTGGTTTATTTTAATTGTTGTGTAGAAATAAGATTTTCTGTGTTTTGGAATACATTTATAAATGTTCTGTTTTTATGTTTCCAAAATGGCAACGGAAAATAGTTTCTTGGCACAGTCTTGGAAATCGCGCCAACCAAACAGTCGCCAATCTTTTGTTTACATTTTAGCGTGAGTGTAACACATCTGTTCCGCAAATTTTAATGTTTAACCCGTGTGGATATAATGATTTTTCAGGCAAAATATAAAAACTTTCGCTACGCAGCCGATATGTGTGATCAAAAAACTGTTCTCAAATTTGTATTCTGACATTTTTAAAACCATGGAAATGGAAATGCTTTATTTCGAAAGATAAACCAGCCACATTTCTGTCAGTCAATCATCTATGATTATTGATTCTCATGTGTAGTTCATCGGAAGTTTCACCTACATATTTCTGATGTCAAACCAAGCAAGTTAATAAATATGATAAGAGTAATTTTTCAGAAATTATAATTCAAATTAAATGTACTCTTAGCATAAATGTTTTCAGACAAGTCCCCATTCGGGCAAGTTTTTCATCTTCTATCTTTACAATTTTTTAATCCCATAATTACAGGAAATTGATGAATTTTTTTTTTTCGAGCGAGTATGCTCGTTGAAAAAAATGTAAGGTAAGATAAACAAATATGGATACAAAAAACCCGGCTCTAAACCAAACACAATAACAAATGCAACTCGAAATAGCGCTATAGCTGCTTAATAATCGAAATGCCAAATATAAGCTCAAAAAAGATTAAAAAATAAAAATAAAAAATGCATTTCACACATAATGTGCTCTCTCTCTCTATATATATATACATAATTATAGCAAGAACATAATTAATAGTAAATTATTTGATTTATTTAATAACATTCAAACATGAATAAAATATATAAACCACAAATGATATGCAAAAACACAATTTTATCAGTAATATATAGAAAAATTTTCCCCAGAATTACAACAAAATTACAGATTTATAGAAACATTATATAAAATTTAATTACAATCTATAAAATTAATATTTTTTTCCTGGGGGACTTTGCTAATAAATTAAATTATTGTTTTGAGTTTTCAACTTTAACTTTTTCCTAAAAAAGGATAACCTCAGAAATTATTTCTTTCATAAGAGATTAACAAAATAATTTCTAAAATAAAAATAGTCCACAGATGAATTGATTTAAGGATGCATTTTTATTCAGTATTTTAAGATCCAATAGATGAGTAGCAGAATATTTTATTGATAATCTGTTTATTTAAAACTCTCTTTTTGAGAGGACAAATTAAACTAAGTATAATGACAATATGCGTATTACAAAGTACGACTTTTAAACTTATTGGAAATAAATAAAATATCACATTTAATCAGACATAAAAGTTACTTAGAATACACTTAAAACATTAAAAATACTGCAAACGTTTCAGGCTATAATTTAGCCCCTCATCAGTGCAATTACATACGTTGACCGGAGAATTTTCAACCATGTTTACAGTTAATAAAGTTAACCAGTTAAAAATTTGAAAAAAATTTTGACGAACTTCCATTAGAGCAAGATCGTGTACTCAGGTGGAACAGCACAAGATTCATCAATTGGCGAAGTCTGTTTACGAATGAACCAACCCTCAAGAAATACTCTACTCTTAACATTATTGCAGCTGGATCTGATTATTGCGATACTTGCGAAATCCGGAATATGATCTGTATCCAAAGAATGCTGTACTAGTTTTGATTGAAGGCCACCAGATTTATAGGCACGTTTATGTTCGGCAAGACGAATGGCGCAAGCTCGTCAAAAAAAATTTCAAGTTTTAACTGGTTACCTTTATTAACTGTAAACATGGTTGAAAATTCTCCGGTCAACGTATGCAATTGCACTGATGAGGGGCTAAATTATAGCCTGAAACGTTTGCAGTATTTTTAATGTTTTAAGTGTATTTTATGTAACTTTTATATCTGATTAAATGTGATATTTTATTTAAGACTTTTATTTATCAGACGTTAAAAAATGTTTAGTTATTTTATTATTGGAAATATAGGAAATGTAAATAGAAGCAAGTCTGCATTTTTAGTATCTCATTTAAAATTATTATTTATTTATATCGTGAATAATAATTTTCTTTAACTTTGTCAGTATAATGCGTGCGCTCCATATTTAACTGGTGCTTTATTAAATTTGGGGGTAATAAATAAAAAAGGAAATGGCAAGTTTTTGTTACGGGTGAAAGAATTTTACTTTGCTTAGAAAATGGCAAATGCTTTTTAATGAGTGTTTTCTCAGAAGATTTAGATATATTGTAAGTTATACTATTATTCAGTTTTACCTTTAGCATTTCAGCGTAACGCTTTTTTCAGCTGACTGCAAAATTACTAGAAGCTTTATCAACCGGACAAAAATAAAAATCTGCTTCGATCTGTTTATTGCATCTGTAATATCCCTACTAAAATTGTGATATGTATAAGAAGAATTGTTATTAAAATTATTTTGAAAATGTTTAAAATCGTTTAAGATATGTAATTTTCCAATCTGTAAAGAGGAGGATTAGTTTATTGTATCTATAACTTAAATTCAAAATAACAGCATTCAAATCAGCTTTAAAAATAAGGAATGATCTCTTTGGATTCGATTTCTTGTTAATTCATAAGATATCGTCGATGTTCGTTAGTGATAATGTTTAGATCTCCAATTACGATATACTGCCTATTGCTGTTTAAAAATGTTTAATTTTCATGATCTTCACATCTGTATTCAAAATTAAAGTAGGAATCAAGATCTTGAGAAACTTCTTTGTAATTAAAAGGAATACTGCCAAGTGTTTTAGTATATTGATATGTTGATATAACTGCAATATTCGTAACTGGAAATAGGCTATTGTAACGAAAAATTATTGTACTTCATTGTAAATAGTCAAAACGTTTTTTTTTCTAAGTACATACAAAATAAACCTTTTCCACATCAGGAGGCCTGTATTTATGCAGAAAAATATCCGTAACTAAATATTTAAAATGCATGTTTGTACAATTAAAATTTACTACCTTTTGTTGCAATTTTTTAAGGATTTTATATTTTAAACTAAATAAAATGGTTTTAATTTCCTTGATATTATAACTGTTGGCAAATACATTACATAGATCCTGCAAAATATTAGAAGGATTTATATATATATATATTCCGAGAGAGCGAGAAGTGAGACAAACAGAAAGACCGAGAAAGAGCGAGGAAAGAGTATGTATTTTTCGTATATAAAAGACTAAATTGTAACTAATTTTAACTAATAAAGTACAGAGAAAATGCATTAGAAATTAATAATTCTCCAAAAATTCTCATATGTTTTTCAATTTTATTTAATGACTTTAATAGTATCAACCTGAAACATGTAACTATAAGTGATACTATAAGTGAAAAATAGAAAAACAATTCCATTATATATATGTTATTCATAAAGTGGTATAAAATAATAGAGATGTGAAATTGCATCTCCGCAGACGCCAAACTAAAAATCAAGGGTTTTTTACTTTCTTTGCACTAAACTTCTTGGTATACGTTATTGCGATTGAAACATTCGTTGAGGCTTTTCTAGATCTCGGAAGAAAAGAAGAGAAACTAACTTAAAGTTTTTGAGAATGTAATTTACGAAAACAGTTATAATTTCCTTATTACTAAGGAACGTATTTGCTTCCACTGTCTGTAGCAGTAATCGTTATAAAACAATTTAATATAAACACATGAAATATTATCAGAAATGATTTTAGAACTTAAAAAATATTCTCTATAGTCATATATCAAAAGCTAAAAAATTCACTGAAAAATGTGTCTGAAAGTTTCTTCAATTAAAACCTAAGAAAAACATCATATACCAAGAAATGTGATTAATTTTATAGTGTATTTTAATGTAAAAATGTTGATCTTTTAATTGGTACTGTCACTTGATGTGAATGTATGCAGCGAAATCAGTCTTAAACTTTTTAAATGATGCCAAAGAAATAGCTGATGATTACAGAATAATATGAAGAGGTTTGTGACTGAAACTTATGATTGAATAAATAAAGAAGGCATCAGATATGATCCTTTAGATAAATTTGTTATTACTATTAGAATGAAGAATTGGCTTAATGTACATATAATTTATAATAAAGATAAAAGAAATTAATATGTATGCATACCAGATTATAGCTTTTCCTATTATAATGAGTTTTCAATTGAGACAAAAAGCATAAGCTGTGTACATTTTCAGATTTATTTCACACAAGGAACATAAGTAAAATATAAAAAGGGGATCTTATTATTAGTAAAAAGAAATTCAGTACAATTTTAAATATTTTTATGACCCTTATTGCAAAAATTCCACTCATAATTGAAAATAAGTATCTATTTTTGTTAGGTGGTGTATTTTTTTATTTTTTTTTTTTTTTTTTTTTTTTTTTTTTTGTACGCTTACGTCAGAATTAGTAGGGGTAATACATTTTTACCATAGGACAGTAAATGTATACACTAATAATAATATGCATTTTATTCATTTTTTAATATTGAATTATTATAGGTTTCTAATTTTAAAAAAGTTTCAGGCTTTAGATCCAATGAATATTTTTACTAAATAAATTTTATCAATAAATATCACAAAACTATTTCTTTTCGAATTTTATTCGTGTGCGCAATGCAGAAAATAATAATAATTTGTATTTTATAAAAAAAAATAGGAAGTGTTACATTTATAATATATATAAATAAAAAGAAATAAATTTATATTTTGGAACCAGCAAAGGTTTTTATATACATCCGTTTTCGCATGCATTGAAAGTACTGGAATTTTTATACTTAAGAATCTACACAAACTTTAAAAGTATTTCTGCACTTTTGCATAAAACGATTCACCACCACCATATTTTATAATTTCGTCTCAATACGAGCTGTTTTTTCCAAACATAAATCACATCTTCGTAACCACGAAATAATCAGTCGTAACCATTCATGAATTTTCGATACACATCAAAAGACTTGCTCAAAATAATATATGGTCAAGAATCATTTTAGTGATGTAAGCAGAAAGATATAAAATGAGACAGAATGAGGAGGAGACAGTCTGCAAGGTAAGAATGCGATTGTTTCAGGCAAATGAAATTGAATTAACTATTTTATTTTAAAAGCCGGGAGGAAAAGGTAGCTTTCATAGTCCATGTTTTTAAAAATTAAACTCCTTTTACTGAAACACCCGAAGCTAAATTGCTTGGAACTCAATTATAGATAATTCATTCCCGGTTATCGTTAATACTGAATTTGAATGTGAATTTCAGCATGAGAATTACAGCATAACAAAAATCAGATTGTTTCAAAATGTCAGCCACACTAGAATTTGAAACTGCCATATCGCTGCCATTTTTTAAGATAAAGACAAAACAAAAAATGTTCCGGAATCCTTGTAACACGATCTAACACTAAATGGAACAACTGTTTGAATTTATAATTTTTATTACATCTTTTTGAATTAAAAAAAATTACAAATTTTAACTTGCCGCCATTTTGAAACAAGATGGCTCATGAAGCTGGCCAAAGAACTCGGTCGAGACCTTGGTATGTTCTGTACACATGATAAGTCCCATGCATATCGGTTCATAAATACGAGAGTTACAGCGTAACAAATATCGGATTGTTTCAAATTCTCAGCCACCATAGAATTTCAAACTGCCATATCTCTGCCATATATATAAACTGCCATATATATAAACAAAAAAATGTTCCAGAATCTTTGTATCACTTTCTAACACTTAGCAGAAACAATTTTTTAACTAGCCGCCAAATTGAAACAAGATGGCGGATGAAGCTGGCCAACGAACGCGATCGAGACCTTGGTATGTTCTATACACAATACTCAATCCCATCTAAATCGCTTCATAAATAAGAGAGTTACAGCATGACATATGTCAGATATATATATATACCAATTTTGCTTCATGTTTACATAAATCCGTTTATAAAAATATAATTATCAATTACCTACATAGAATAAAATATTTATGCTGAGATATAAATAAAAACAAAAATATTAAATTTATACGTAATCAAGCAAAACTATATGGCTGTCCTATTTTTTAGGTAAATTCAATTATCAACGCTTTTAAATAAGTAATATTACATCATATTATACACACACACACACACGCGTCTCCTCCCCCCATAATACTCTGATCAATGATCTGTAATAATTTCTTCTGTTTTTGAGTGTGATGAACTTATTATACAGCTCATAATACATTACAAAACAAATATAAAGGACTCTAATTATGTAAATTGGTCATTTTTTACAATTTATATAGTTTTCATGGTGATAGTGCGTTTGCCGATCACCTTTTTATTAAGTTATACGAATGATCAATTATAATAATATGGCTTTTAAATAAGCATTGCATCGACATATAATTGTAACACATGTGAAATCTAAATATACTTGGTTAACATTGGTGATTACACATAACATATAAAAATCCATAAAAAAATAAAATAAAAATATATCAATGTTTGTAAGGGCATGGATATTTATGAACTTTATTTTAATTGCTATACTTAAATAATTTTATATTTCAATAAATTATGTTTTTATACTTTATTATTTAATAATATTTTAGAAATTTAGATGATATAGAAATTTAGATTATTAATATTAATGTTTATTCGCATAGCTTGTTAAATATATAAATTTGCTTTTTAATTTAAAAAAATGATTAAAATTTAGGTGAATAATATTAATTTTATTTCTTTACTTTATAATTTATACTTAAATTAGATAATAATAACCATAAATCTTTATATACTTCGATATTTTTTGTATTATTAGTTAATTAAATGGTTGGCTTAATAAACACTTTTGAATTTCATGTTATCTTATATGATAAATTTGGAGAATGCCAATAGATGGCAGCACTATATATTATACAAATAACAATAGTTGATATTTAAGAATTTGATATTGTAATCAATCTAAAAGATTTTGAAATAAAATGTGAGACAATGCTTTAATTGTTATAATGGGATTATGTTGGATGTTTTTGTAAAAACAATATCATATTTTATTTTATTTATTAATATATATATATATTAAAGCTAAATTAAAAGTTGTGTAAATCACATTTAATGTAATTTTTTTTGTTTATTAATATTTTTCATAGATGGCAGCACATTTACTTGTGAACATAATGTTAAAATATTTAATTTGCCTATAGATGGAGCAGTTGTCTTTTAAAATTACTTTTGAATTATAAAAATTAAAAAATATTTAGGAAATTTGTTTATTCACAATTTTAAATGTGTTTTTGATTTTTTGAAATATTTTTAGTGTGTTTTAAATGAATTTGTATTGTCATGTAATATTTTGGTTTTATTTCAAATATGTTGCCTCAACTTGACTATCTTTTTTTCACGGTTTTTAGATATGTCATTTTATTAGCTCAATGTGGCCGAAGCATTATTTGCAACATGATAGATATTTATTGTGAGTACGTTTTTTCATCTATACTTTGAAGATTTTTTATTTCCAATTATTTTCTAGTAATAATGCAATATACCTGGTAGAAATATACTGATCTTAGCATAGTTGCCAGTATATTTTATGAACTATTGCATTATTTTTTAGACACATGTGGAGTTCTACCCGGCAGAAGATTAAGCTTTACACGTGTCTTTTTTCATTTCCAATTTCATTTTAATTCACTTGATATCCAAATTCCAATTTTCTTACATTTTATGGCATATTATATCATTATTTTATAAACATTCTTTACATCTTTCAGTATTTTTGGCTGCGTACCATTGATAAAATTACTTTGGTTATTTATGTTTGCACTTGTTAGCTTTTATTAACTTTGTGGTATTTTGTCTACACTTTATCATTAACTTACTCAACAAGGAGATTATGTTAGTAATGTTGAAAGAACTTGATTAATTTATTTTGAAATTCAAAGGTATTATGACTATATATATATATATATATATATATATATAAATCAACATTTGAACGGAGGGTGGTTTGGGGGTCTGGGGATCATGATTGGTGAAAATATACGAAATTATTTTAGAATTGCTTTCTTCCGAACGGCTGCAATAGGTTGCTTTTTGAATGAAAGCTACCTAAAAGTTTCTTTAACAAGTAACTTTTAAACTAAAAAGTAAAGCAAGTTCAAGTAACTACTGCTAGTAGAGTGACGGCACACGCCCATGGATCATGGTCAGATTTGAAATTTGTGTCCAAACGCTAGCAACCTACATTGAAGAACGTAACAATGTTTGCCTGGACAAGTTCATTTAGACGAGAGATAGTAATCTACAAACATTAGCTTCGTCAAAATTGCAGACTCGCCAAGTTTTTGCCGAAAATTCTCTCACCCACTTAAGCTATTTTGATCGTAAGTTGACAGCCTATTATTTCTAAAGGCAATTCAGTCTCCAACATCGCTCAAAATTGTATGCGCAGCAGGCACACATATATTAAGAATGTTGATTTTATCCTTGTAAAAACTATACACGATACTATGATTATTTAATGTTTAATACTTTCTCTAATATTCTCGAATAGTATTGTGAAAGGTTCATAGAAATACACATTCATATATGTTCAGTATTTATTTTGAAGTTCAATTTTAGGTAGCTTTCAATACAAAAAAGTATAAAGCTACCTATTGCAGCCGTTCGGAGGAAAGCAGTTCCGGAAAATTTCGATATATTTTCACCGATCATGGACCCCCAGACCACAAAACCACCCTCCGTTCAAATGTTGATTTATATATATAGATATATCCATATATATATATATATATATATCTGATATATGTCATACGATAACGTCCGTATTTATGAATCGATTTTGATGAAACTAATTGTGTGTATTAAGGTCACTAATGTCTCGACCGAGTTCGTTGGCCAGCTTGGTCCGCCATTTTGTTTAAAGATGGCGGCCATTTAAAAATTTAAAACTAAAATAAATATACAAAAAATTAAAAATAAAAATTTATTTTTTATTACGTTTTAGGCCTTGATACAAGGATTGCAGAGCATTTTTGGTTTACCTCTATCTTAAAAAATGGCTGAGATAGAGCAGTTTGAAATTCTAGGGTGGCTGACATTTAGGTAGCTTTCAATACAAAAAAGTATAAAGCTACCTATTGCAGCCGTTCGGAGGAAAGCAGTTCCGGAAAATTTCAATATATTTTCACCGATCATGACCCCCAGACCCCAAAACCACCCTCCGTTCAAAGGTTGATTTATATATATATATATATATATATATATATATATATATATATATATATATATATATATATATATATATATATATGACCTATGTCATACGATAACGCTCGTATTTATAAATCAATTTTGATGAAACTAATTGTGTGTATTAAGCTAACCAATGTCTCGACCGAGTTCGTTGGCCAGCTCAGTCAGCCATTTTGTTTCAAGATGGCGGCCATTTAAAAATTTAAAACTAAAATAAATATACAAAAAAATTAAAATTTAAAATTTATTTTTTAATTACGTGTTAGGCCTTGATACAAGGATTACAGAGCATTTTTTGGTTTAACTCTATCTCAAAAAATGGCTGAGATAAAGCAGTTTGAAATTCTAGGGTGGCTGATATTTTGAAACAAAACAGCACATTAACGCGATTACTCGCAAATTATTTTCTTTCATTGTTGTAATAATTTTCCCAATCATACGCATAAAACTATATATTCATATCCGTTAGCGCCAAAATTGGCGACATTTGGCGAAATATCGCCAAATTTGGCGACCAAAATAAGTCTTCATAAATGAAGCCAATTTGGCGATTTCTCAATAATTTGGCGAATTTATTATTCAAATTCAGTATTAACGAATCTTTTGTAAACGTTTCTTTGCATTTTAACTTGTTGTTTTCGTGTAACATTAGCTAAAATTTTAAAACGAAGATATAGGAAAGCTACCTTTTCCTCCCGGTACAGGCCGGAAGGACTTTTTCATTTAAAACGATGCGTAAAAATAAGAGAAAGATATATGTGGCGCGTAGTTATAATATAAGAACACGTGTATCAGAAGGAACCTCAAATAATTTTTTAAAATGATATGCTGGAAATTATACATTGATATAAAATATTTGGATGTTTATTGCAGAGAACAAATTACAGAAAATACACTGCTTTTAGATCGTAAATAAGTTATTTTCTAATGCTAAACGAAAACAACTATAAATAAGCTACACAAAGCGAAATACTTATTTCCATCTGTAATTCAATTGTTCAGGCTCTAGAGTAAAGGCCACTTAAATCTCACCTGCTTCATGTTTACATTTATCTATTCAGTTGCTTGCAAGCGTTACACATAGTCACGCAAAATCCGCGTTTATCTAAATTCGATAAATATGAAGAATCATCTTATAAATAATGAGAGTACATGTTATATTTCCGCCACTATTACGTTTGTTCTTTAAGAAGAGAAAGAGGCAAACTTCCTACTTAAGAATCGCAAAAGACGAAAGTTAATTTCGTCATTGAATTGTTGAGAAATTTATCAGATATAAATTTTATGTCAGAATGAATTGCAGGCATTTCCAATGATTCCTGCTTTGCCAAACATTTGGTAAATATTGCTTTATTTGCAAATCATAAAAATGAAGACAGATAATAGGAATATTTGTTTATTTTATGTTAAGTAGATTTCACATTATGTATATTTATAAATATCATTGAAGGAATATATAAGGAATGGGAAATGGGAGCAAATTTATATTGAATTACAAATTATCAAGGAACTTGAAATTGCAAAAACAGTTACAATTTATGTAAACATGTTTTATTACTGAAAAATGTAATTGTTTCCATACATTTTAAACACAACTCCATCCATATGTTTTGATGTTGCTTTCGAATAATGTTATTCTAAACTCTGTGCATAATCGATAGAGGATTTAAATGCTGTTTACGAATTAAAAAATATTTGATGCGACTTATATGTGATACTATTCATCAGCAAAAATGAAGATTTGACATGTGCTTTCCACTGTTTCTTTCATTTTAGAATATTTTCAGTAGGGAAAATAAATTGAGAATTTAGCATTAAGAACTTTATTTTCTGTGATTTAAGTTTGACATGTTTAGAAAATTTAAGGTTAATTCTCTATTTAAATATTATTCAATAGATAAAATACAGAGTTCGTCAATAGTTCGTTACAAATTAAAAAATTAATTAAATAAGAGTAAATGAAGATAAAAATTTCGGCTTGCACGAAAAGGATCGTATTTTTTTAATAGCAACAAATAAAATATTGTTGTTATAAAAGTCACCGACATGCAGCGTAAGAAATATAATTTTGTAAATCGGAACCAAAATCACACCTGGAATCACTCAAGCATTGTTTATTAAACTTTTTTACATGTACGGTAAATCAGCAACCGAAGCACTGCGAAAGTTTTTCTAACAGAGAAGTCCCAAGTCAGTAAAATTGCCCATTTTAACTGAGGGGATTCTAAAGTTTGTCAGATGTTTTCCTGTTTTATTTGTCCTGTCCATTGTATTTTATTACAAGCTCCATCTGCATATATCTGCTTCATATTTTCGCTAAGTGCCCTTTATCGATGACTTGGATATGCAATTATTTTTTATAAAAATATTCGATCTCATCCTCATTCCATTAATGCAATCCGCATTTTTTTGTCATCATTTGTTAGCTACAAAATATGTTTTAATTTGCAACGAACTTTTGACACATCCGGTAATTATTATCCTAAAAATTATTATTTCTTAATAAAATTTGAAAATCATTCAAACTGTTCTCGGTTAATTTTATACCTGATATCCATATCATTTATGTGAAAAGAAATTTAATCATAATCTTCGAGATGTGTTGTGTGTCGGAAGAATAGCAGATTAATTAGGGAAAATAAATGTTCCTAAAGATAATCAATTGGCCCTTTCTGACATGTTTGGTGACGTAACAGTTTTGGAAATCGCTGACAAATAAACGAGTTCTTTTACAAGAATACTACTTCTTTTATAAGTAGTATTCTTATTATGCTATACAGACTTGGTTTCGCCATATGAGTCATGTGAGCAGTCTCCCTTTGGTAGTATTCTATAAGTATTCTTCTGCAGGCTGTAGACTGAGGGCGAGGGGACAAGCAAAAACGACACGTCTCTGGGGAAAAATCTTCATTGCAGCCACCATTTCCATCACGGTATCTACACACCGAAAGGTCATGTGTCATATCTCTTATGCCGCATATGGGTTTAGCTCACGTCTCACATCTCTTATGCCGCATATGGGTTTAGCTCACGTCTCACTCGTGTCTAGTAAATCTTGATTATGAAAGGTTTTGTCTGTCATTGGTGTTGCTCGTGTTTCAACATGGACGTCTATCATTGTAACTCCAGCTCTACCCGAAACATTTAGCTTAAATGCGCATTTCTTGGCAGTTATTGGCCAGGCGTTATTATTATTAATTTCAAAGTACCAAATAAAACAAATGGAGAAAAACAACAAATAATTAGGGCAAAATTAAAAACAAAACTTTAGAATTTTTAAAGGGGACGGGATTTAAATAATATATTTACAAATAGTTTTTGCAAAGTAACAGGTAAGATAAAATAATTTCTCTTTTTTTTTTTTTTTTTGTCTGTTGGAGGGGAAGAAAAAATAAATTTTGTGCTCACGGAGGGATTAGATGATTGGCCATTCATTTATTGTTGTTTCAAAGGAATAAATTTGGCAGATTTTTATATTTTTCAACTGAAAGTATCTGAAATACAAGAGGGGAAAATTCTGCTATAAGGCCGAATATAGATTGCCACACACGGCTTTTATTTAAAAAATAAATAAACTAGCTGTAACTCAGAATAAAAACGCAATGACAACAAACAATTTTAAAATATCTAAATAACAAATAAAAATTCCCCTGTTAAAGTGTTGAGTTGTTCAATAACCATTCGATTTAGAAAAATATTTTTCTACCACTGAGCAATTTTTTAATGAAATTTAATTCATGTTGCTATGGCAGCAGACGATAAAACGATATCTTTGGAATAAGGGAATAAATAGAAGAAAAAATTTTGTTGATGTTTGTAATAAAATGTTTTTCTTTATTTTTTAAAAATGTATATACATAATTCACTTTTATATTTTAACAGAATAATAAGTTTACTATAATTCGTTACTCATGCTATGGCCAGTATACATGATACACGTCGAGCCACAATGCCTTTATCATTATCTTTTTACGCGTAAAAGTTTCGCTACGGTACTCCATTGTAAAGTTTTGTAATTTTTGAAATCTAATATTTGAAAAACGACATAATCATTAGATTTGAAATTTATATCAAGAAAAATACAATTTTTTACCATTCTAATTCAGTTTGTGAAGCAATTTTGTGACAAATACTTTTCGAGTTATTAATTTTTTAAGTAACTTCAAATGTTTCATTTTCCGAGATTAATCTGTGGCAACGATGGATTGCTGTGACTTTTCATAAACATGAAAAATGATAGAGATTGAAAGAATAAGCCACCCTGTGTGTGGCTAATAATAAACTGTATCCTGGGTGGGGAGAGAAAAGGAAGATATAAAAATTCAGGGTGGAGGGGGGTGAGGTAGATTTTTTTATTTTTTTATTACTACTTCAAAGTAACAAATAAAATAACTAGGACTAAACAATAAATATATAGGGTAGAAAATGTTAAATATTTTAAATTGTGTGATGATGGTGGGGAAAAAGCAGACTAAAAAATTTCAGCGGACAGGGAACAATTAAATAATTATTTATTTATTAGTACTTTAAAGTAAGAAATAAAACAATACAGGAACACAATACATAAATAGCGCAGCATTCAAGAAATCTTAAGAATGTTTAAGTAGTTTAAAAGGAGAGTTTTTAAGTAGTTTAAAAGGAGTGTTTTTAAGTAGTTTAACAGGAGTGTTTTTAAGTAGTTTAAAAGGCAAGTTTTTAAGTAGTTTCCATGATCGTTTCTGTCACGATACTTTCTAAAAGTATTATTTTTTTTTTCGATAGAATGGTAGAAAACTGATAAACAGAAGCTTTTAAACAATACTGCAGTAAAATTAACAATGCTGTGGCTACTAATTCTAATTTTTTTCATGGGCACGGTTTAACATTGCATCGTCATTTAGAGGGATGACCGCTAATTTTTGGCTTTAATTAGATACAGATATAAAATTTACACACAAATAAAAATTTCACAATGCTTGTTTCAACATGTTAAGCTAACTTATGAACTTACTTAAAAATTAAAAAGAAAGTTCTTGATTTCTAATTATTTTTAAAAGAGGTACCCATGTTATGCATTTCAAGAATATGGCCAATTAAAAACAAAACTGTTGAAATAAAATAGTCAGATTTTTGTTTAAGAACAGATATTACAGAACAAATTTTTAGATGGTATGTTATATAATATTAAGAAAGTAATGTGTGAACATGTATTAAATAATTAAGTCGATAATTGGCATGGGGTTTAACTTAAATTATTAAAATTGGGTTATTAAAAATACAGTGGCTGTATCAAACTCAATTTTGCGTACTATACATTGTTATATTCAGTATTTTGTAACTCAGACATTGTTTAGTTTCAAGCGCATCTTTTACTTATAATAGCTCCAACAAAAAATATTTTAATTTCAAAACACGTTTTTAGTTTTTATATAAACATTTTTCGTAAAAGGGATTCAACATGTGGTGATTTTTTTATATTGTAAGGTTCGCAACATTTTGTAAAAACCTAGAAAACATCTTTAATAATAATAAGAAGAAGAAAAAAAATAAGAGACTATGTTGATAAAAATTATGCTTTCTATAGCGAAGCAATTAAAATTTCTATAAAAGAAGATGCCCGTAACTTACAATCAAGAGTCACAGTTAGCTTAAATGCTGGAACATTTTTTTTGTCACTTTCTTCAATTTAAATGCACAGAGACTTTCTATAGCAATCTGATTTCTTTCTGAAATTTTTGAATAAAATTATGTAGATTTTTTTATTTATATTCCATTTTCCTTTATTTTTAAAATTGTCAAAAGAACAAATATAGGTCAGTCCCTATCATATTCTTTTTTTCCTTTTGTACTACATAAGTGAAGCAGAAGCATGATACGGTATGACTTATTTTTCTGTAATTTTTTTTTCCCTTTCCTCCGAATATTGATTTTGTACCTGTTTTGAAGATAAAAATTCCATACATATAGAAAAACCTGAATAAAAAATTAAACCATAATTTTGAATTTTTCCTGATTTCGAGTTTAAAAATCTCACCCACAACATCACAATTTTTGCAACAAACAGCATAGGTTTATTTTTTCGATATATTGAACTTTCAATGACATTCAAAACAAAAATCAGAATAATAAATTTTAAGTTAAAAATTTATTTTCAATTATAGCTTATTAATTTGTTTTTCATTTGCAACGTGTGCGACAAATGTTCGTTAGAACTTAAAAAATAACGCATGGTGAAAAAAAAATGCGGCTTCATGAATGAAATCAGAAATACATCGAAATATGTTTCATAAAAAACGGTATAGTTCCAAAAGTTAACGACAGAAGGGGTTTATCCGAAATAAGACGCAGATATATGCAAATAAAGCTTGTAATAAAATACAATGAACAGGAAGACATTACAGCACAGCGTCTGACAAGCTTCAGTATTATCTTGCGTTAACGTGGCCACTTTTACGGTCGAGATTTTTCGAAGCGCGAAGCTTTTGCAGTGCATCAAATTCTGATTCACCGTCCATATGATATAGTTACTAATAAAATACTGTTAATGATCTTGAAATGATAAAATACTTTTGCCAACGAATGGCGAATTTATGTGCATCCAGGTGTTTTGTTCATGGCCTGACTTACATAAATCTACTACATACATTGCATGTAAACATGCATCTATCAAACATCTATTAAACATCTATCATGCATCTATCAAACATCTATCTATGATTTTTGGAATTATAAATGTTTTTTGTTATTAAAATTGGCAGATCTCCCTCTGATGCCATTTTGTGTAAGCTGCAATTTCGTATGATTATATGTTATTTTGCAAATTAATTTTTAAAGTTCAAATGTACACTGAAAGATTGCCGCATAAATAAAAAAAATACATATTTTTTAAAGATATACCACTAATACTTAATAGCTTTCAAGACGATTTAATTTTCAATGTATAAAAACATCATTTGGGAAAATTTGAGATGTAAAAATGTTTGTTATCAATATTATTTTATGTGACATCGCACATTTTTAGATTTTGCTTATTACTGAAATGTAAAAATAAGAAGGAAGCATTAAAATATCATTTTAGATTGGCTCTTCCATACCTTCTAATCCTTCAGGTTTTCTAGAAGTCAAAAAGCATATTTCAAACCAGAAAGTGTATTTAATAGCTGATGTAAAAAAGTACCATATAAAAACATGTTTTATAAAAAAAAATTGTCCAGAACATGGATATTTGATTTAAAAAAAATCACGAAAGTCGGGAACCTTTGTTGTTTAATTTGACAAACCAGAGCTTTTGCTTTGCCTCTTTAAAAAGAATTTCAAAAATCGCAGATTTTATGTAGTCAGAGCCGTCCTCAGAAATATGCGACAGGTGCGAGCGGACGCACAGAAATATGCGACAGGTGCGAGCGGACGCACAGAAATGAATATATTTTTTCATTTAATAAAAATATATCTGTGTTTAGCATTCGTTTTATTGTGAGTTTTTTAAGTTTTGTGAGTAAAATATTTTTATACATAATATATTTATTTATAAGTGTGAAAAATGGTCATTTTTCAGGAAAGAAATCGAACTATTCGATGCCACTATACTCAAACTAATCAATATACATATACAGGGTGAATCTAAAGTCTTGGGCAAAATTTTAAGGGGTGATAGTACACATCAAGACAAACAATACTAAATAGGAAACTAAGAGTCCCAAACGTCTTCCGTAGGAGATAGGCGCCATTAAAGTTTAGGGTCCAAAATTTCAAAAGATTATAAAAAACGGAAAAAATGGTCGATTCGTTTGCGATTTTCGCTAAAACTATTCTTTATGTCAGTATTTTCTTAAAAATAAATTAAAAAGATAAAGTTCAAAAAATGCCTATAGAGGGCGCTTTAGACTTTGGAGTAACGAAAAACTATTTTTTACCGTTATTTTTTGTATCTCATTAAATGTTTTCAAAAGCTTAGACTTAAACTTCAATTTTGAGCTCAAAATCTGAATGGTTGGGAGTGACTAAGTAGCGCAAACTGAACTGCGTTCAGGAGTTGAAATTTGAAACACCTCCCTCCCCTTCCCCCCCCACTCCTGAACACAGTTCAGTTATTTCCGATCTTGGTGTCGTAGACCAGGCAGAAACAATAAGAGTTGTAATTTTCCAACTGGACGAAAAATGTCCGGGCCAGGATTCGAACCTGAGATCTCTTGAAGCTGCCATTCTCTACCAACTGAGTTATCCCGGTTGAATCTGGAGGGCATAAATCATACAGATTCAACTGGGATAGCTCAGTTGTTAGAGCATGGCAGCTTCAGCCAAGAGATCGCAGGTTCGAATCCTGGCCCGGACATTTTTCGTGCAGTCGGAAAATTACACCTCATATGATTTCTTTACCAATTTGAATAATTGTGTTAGAATTAATGCAGGCAGAAACTACTACCCCCTACACGTAAAAAAAACGATAGAGTAATGACAAAATTAAATAGAAAATTTATTCATAACAGACATGAGCAATTTCCTCGCGCAAAATAAAAATAAAAAATTTGATGTATGAATGTAGAGCTCAATATGAATGAAGGTTGACACGTAGAAAATGGTACACGCATGATGTTCGTGAGGAATCACAAAAACTGCTCGAAAGAGTGCCCACCAGCAACGATGCAGGTCTCACGCCGCCGGCGGAGGGAGTTGCGAACATTAGTGAATACCCCGGGCATCTCCCGAATATCGCCTGCTACGACGGCAATCCTCGCAACCAGGTCCTCGTCGGAGTCGACGGTAAAAAATAGTTGTTCATTACTCCAAAGTCTAAAACGCCCTCTATCGGCCCTTTTAAACTTTATCTTTAAAATTTATTTTTAAAATAATTTTTTTATTTAATTTTGTCATCCTTCTATCGTTTATTTTACGTGTAGGGGGTAGTAGTTTCTGCCTGGTCTACGACACCAAGATCCCAAGATCGGAAATAATTGAACTGTGTTCAGGGGGGTTCAAATTTCAACTCTTGAACACAGTTCAGTTTGCGCTACTTAACCACTCCCAACGATTCAGATTTTGAGCTCAAAATTTAAGTTTAAATCTAAGTTTTTGAAATCATTTAATCAGATACAAAAAATAACGGTAAAAATTAGTTGTTCGTTACTCTAAAGTCTAAAGCGCCCTCTATCGAAATTTTTAAAACATTTTCTTTAAAATTTATTTTTAAGAAAATACTGACATAAAGAATAGTTTTAGCGAAAATCGCAAGCAAATCGACCAATTTTTCGATGTTTTATAATTATTTGAAATTTTGGACCCTAAACTTCAATTGCGCCTATCTCCTTCGGAAGACGTTTGGGACCCTTAGTTTCCTATTTAATATTGTTTGTCTTAATGTGTACTATCACCCCTTAAAGTTTTGCCCAAGAGTTTAGTTTCACCCTGTATACTATTGAGGCAGGAATACTGAGTGCCTATTACGGTACTGACACTAATTATTCCAAGCCAGCTCATATATGATTTATTTTTTGACTCTTTATGACGTCGTGTTGTCTTCAGTCTGGCCGTGATCAGTAAAATATGGTGTGCTTAATAGTAAAATATGGTGTGCAGAGCATTTAATCATTCATTTTCAGAGACACACAAAAATAAGTCGGTTGGATTACTGTCTATGAGCAAAGATTGCTGGATGTGTTTTCTGCCATACTAGGCGACATTTGTTTAGATAACTTTACACATTACGTGGAGTGTACACTATATTGCCAAAGGTGACCGGTCACTTTCGATTTTAGACGTTTTGTTAACTTTCTAGAAAAATACATAAGGAATTAACCTGAAACTGCAGGTGTGTAAACAGTATAGTATAGGTTATATATTTCCCCAAAGATTTTTTCCTGAAATCCCATAAGGGACTGTCAACAAATTGAAAAAGAACAAATATCCTTTGGATTACCCTGTAAAAACTAATGTAGCAAAAGCGCTCAAATTCGAGATTATTAATAAGTGGCTTATTGTAATATAATGTGGTCATTTGTATGAGGATAGCATGTATACTCGAAGAGAAATTAAGGTTTTTATAAAAACAGTCCCAAATTTCGCCAAGTTTTTTGCTTATAATTTGCAGAGTTCTTAATATAAAAAAAAGCTATTCAGAGAAAATATGTCAAACAACATTGTACATAACACTTTGCAATCGAAATTAAAAAATAATAAAAATTGGATGAGAAATGAGCAGGTTTACTAAAAAATTTTTCACTGCGCATGTACGAATGCAATCAAAATATAATATGCATGATGTATTAGCTAAGTATATAGAGCAACTTCTGTGAAAGTCTCAAAATCATAGCTTGAAAATTCTGATAATTATCGTCGATAGAATAAGCTCGAAATCCGTTGTTCCCAAAAAGAAGCAAAAAGATGAGGGGCTGTATCAAATATCTGCTGATTAGTACCAAGATAGCGTACACAATATTGCACGTACTACTATATTTGGATACAATCCCTCCTCTTTTTGCTTCCTTTTGGGAACAACTGATTTCGAGCTTAATCTATCGACGATAATTTTCAGAATTTTCAAGCTATGATTTTGAGACTTTCACAAAAGTTGCTCTATATACTTAGCTAATACATTATACACGCTATATTTTGATTGCAATCGCGCATGCGCAGTGAAACATTTTTTAGTAAACCTGCTCATTTTTTATTCAATTTTTATTATTTTTTAATTCCGATTGCAGAGTATTCTGTACAATGTTGTTTGACATATTTTCTCTGAATAGCTTTTTTTTTTAATATTAAGAACTCTGCAAATTATAAGCAAACAACTTGGCGAAATTTGGGACTGTTTTTATAAAAACCTTAATTTCTCTGCGAGTATACATGCTATCATCATAAACATGAACACAGTATATTACAATAAGCCACTTATTAATAATCTCGAGTTTGAACGCTTTTGCTACATTAGTTTTTACAGGGTAATCCAAAAGATATTCGTTCTTTTTCAATTTGTTGACAGTTCCCTATGGGGTTTCGGGAAAATAGCTTCGCGGAAATATATAGCCTATACTATACTGTTTACACACCTGCAGTTTCAGGTTAATTCCTCATGTATTTTTCTAGATAGTTAACCCATTAGGCGCCGCTATATATATTAAGCAATTTTTTAATGAAACAGTTGTTTTTTATTTATGAATAGAAAGTCTTTAAGGTATTTCTGAAGAAATTAAAAAAATTCGAATATTCAGAAAAAATAGCATGTTCCCAAAATGGGAGCAATGGCGCCTAATGGGGGTAAATTTTTTCACAAATTTTACTTATGCCTCCGTGCATTTATGTTTGTTATTTCTCAGTTTTTTCGCTATAAAAGGGATAATATCATTCTGAAACTGATATTTTACGATTAATTCATATAAATTAGTCCAACATCTACATTTATAATAAAAAATAAATAAAATTTCCAATTCCATAAGCATTTTCACTATCCACCTCTTTATTTTTCTTTAATACATAATTTTTGTCCTACTATTTTACATGAAAATGATTGAACATTTTTTATGCAGCATTTTATTAAATTTTTTTCGTTTTCTGAAATTGGTTTTTTAACAATATTTTTTTTTTTTGTTTTTGCATTTTGTTTAGTTTTTTCCATATTCCAATTTGAAGTTCGCCTAAATTTCATCTAAAATATCAAGCCTGTGTTTAATACTTTGTCTTTTTTAAACACTAAATTAGATATTTCTTGATTGTCTCTTGGTTTAGAATTTACAGAAAGTACTACTCCACCAAATATAACATGGGATAAATCATCACATAAATTATTTTCTATTACATATGTAATAGAAAATAATTTATGCGACATACATATGAGGAAGATATCTTCCTCATATGTTACAATACTGCAATCGGGTGGCAAACAAACGATTTCGGGAACATCCGAAAAATCATCCAAATCTAAAAAATTGTTCAATCATCTTCCATGTAAAATAATCAGAAAAAATTATGAAATTATGAAAAATAGAGAGATGGATAGTGAAAATGCTTATGGAACTGGTAATTTCATTTTGTTTTTTATTATAAATGTAAAAGTTGGACTAATTTACATGAAATCTTCTAAAAATATTAGTTTCAGAATGATATTATACCTTCTATAGCTAATAATTTGAAAAATAAATACCACAAATGCACGGAGGCATATGTACAAGTTTTCAAAAACCTTACCCCCATTAGGCGCCATTGCTCCCATTTTGGGAACATCTTATTCTTTCGGTAATTGTGATTGATCTATTATACATATTAATTCCGGATTGACGTTGTTTAACATAATACACTGTTATGAACATATTTTAACTAAAAAATATAATTTTTATTATAAAGTTTTTTTTAAATTTTTTTTTTCGAATACTGCCAAAAAGCTATTTTTCGTCTTTTTTAACACGTTTTAAAAAATAGAAATTTCTAATGAAACTTTACAAAAAAATTTCAGATGTCATCTAATATATTCAAAATGCAAATAACATGAACCTTTTAACAATTTATAAAATATGCACTTCAGAAAAAATCTTAAAGCAATGTTCCCAAAATGGGAGCAATTGCGCCTAATGGGTTAACAAAACGTCTAAAATCGCAAGTGACCGGTCACCTTTGGCAATATAGTATATTAATACTATAAATAACATACAAGGCTGCACAAAATAATTAATCAGTATTATTGTCTACGGGCGTGAAGTTCTTAAGGGTGGTCATTTCTTATGCATTTTATTATTGAACTTTATTTTGTTGTACTAAGAAATGTGAGATGTTTGAAGAATAAAAATAACTTCATATACAAGGCTAGGCAAAGAACGTGATAAATTTCCACCTATGGACGGTAAATGCTGCAAATGCGTTTTCAGTTGTGTTAAGCATTTTCTAATGGAATTTAATTTGGTGTGTAGAAATATCTGTACACAATATAAAAGTTTGTACAAGAGAATTCGAGTGCATTTCCGTCTATTGGCGGAAAATTGATAACGGTGAAATTTAAACTGTTATACGTTTTCTAAGTGAACTAAATTCTAGTTTACTATGTAGTACATATACAAATCTATAAATCACATACCGCACTGAAAAAAGAATAATTCGATTACGTTTTCGTCTATGGCCGGTAATTGCTGAAATTTGGATTTTGAATGCGTTATGTGTTTTTTAAATTTACTTCTTTTACTTTATTCAACGGTAAAGTTTCATTACAATAATCTTTTTGCATGTGTTGCAAAGCGTTTCTTAATTATGGTTGACGCATGAATTTTATTTATTCTTCTTCTGAAGATTGAATACGAACTGTTAGGAGGACAGTGCTGCTGATGATTTTGATAAGTGAAGTGAAACCGTACCAGGATCAGAGAGACTCCAAAACGGCACTAAAACCTGGGCAAAGCCCAACCAAAGCGACAGCAAACCCCGCCAGACAAGAGGAGAGCCAGCTGTCAGGCACAAGGCACCACACCCGAGATGAGCGGCGCAGGAGCACGCCACCGCCCATAAAAATTTAGATGACAATCCACTGCAAGGAAATTCCCGCACAGGCACCAAGAAAAGACAGTGGCCGCAACCAACAGCCATACCGCAAAAAGGAGAGACTATCTTCATGGAGAACTATGAGTAGGTAACCCGAATTATTGTGACACACATGGAAAACCCTGAAAAGCATGTGCGGTCACCGTGTCAAAAGCTCCTAGCGGCCGATGGTATGAGACTACTCTTGTAGCTGTCAAAGGTATACGGCGTTGTCGTGTCCCCAAAAAACTCTTCTCCCGGTCATTTTCCACACATAAGTGGCCGAGTCAGGAACACAGAGAGAGGCAGGCACAACCCCCTTCGACTGCATAATGAGTATCTGCATTCAAAATGCGTTTAATTTATTTTAAGGTCTGTGTTCAAAAACGTCAAGAAACAGTGTGCAAGAGCGTAGGTCCCCGCACGACCACTAACATGATCTAAGGTCCTTGTGATAAGATCGCTAGCGATAGCAGCAGTCACCCTCCTGCTATAATGATCAATGTAAAGGTCGCAAGCGTTCGAGCGTGTAAGTCGAGGAGAAAGCGATTTTCCCTCACTGACCTCCACAAGGGACACTAAAATTAATGTTTTGATAAAAACTGAGACATGAAAAGTTTTTTAACTGGTAGCACGTTTTGTGAGAACTTGTATAACTAAAATGGGTATTTTTATGTTTTCTCATATGTCAAGAAGTTAAAATTAGCTTGGACAAATTCAATTCAACTTTCTTTTACTTTAATTCAGTATTTAATAAGCAGCGGGAAAATATTTTAAAGTCACTACTCAGGTCTGAACCTGTTATGACATATTTTACATAAAATATGAAAGATTTGTCTTCCGTAATCAATTCAACTGCTAACAGTTGACATCAAATATCAGTTATATTGGCTACAAAATAATTTAAAATGAATATGAACACCATTAAAATTGTAATCAAATCAGTTTTGCCCGAAATGACAGTCGCTGCAATACGCCAATTGCTTTGCATCTGATTACGAATGATTAGGCTTAAATTCCCGTCTTTTTAAATTTTAACTTTAAAAAAGGAAGAATGATATACTTGAGTATGAGTATTCGAATTAAACCCATAGTATTTCTGCTTATTAAATACTAGTTTCCGAGTTCAATATAGAAAAGGACTATTACTTTATATTCCAAATATTTTTCAAATAGGAACATGACATCTTTTTGTTCCCTAATGTTCTTCACTTTTCTCTTACAGAGCTGCAGAAAATTATTCGTAAATCATAGCTGCCAACTTTTACGCTTTTTTATCACAGTTTTTTAATTCTCTTATGTAATATTTTCCGTATTAAATCAATAAAATATACGATTAAATAGGTCAAGTTTTCTTTTTAAAAATAGTGATTAGATAAAAGCGGAATAGTTTACAGCTACACTAGAGTAATTTTAACACAATTATTCAAATTGGTTAAGAAATAATGTGAATGGAACTCCAGTAAACGCTGGATACATAATTACATCAAATTAATTTATACACAATTATTGAAACTGGTAAAAAAATCATATAGTACACGTTAGTGTCTATGGGTAGTAATTTATTGAAATTAATTTTATTGGCATTATATTGTTTCAAAATGAACGAAGTTCGCAATTATCCATACCACGACAAGTTCCCTAACTGATAATATTGTACGGGGAATTCACAGATATTTTGCAAAACCACGACGAAAGTATTATCATTTATAGAGAGTTATTGTTAGAAATGTGTTATTGTTAGAAGTTTAAATGTTTGGGCAATTTTGAAACACAATGAAACTTTAGCTCCTTTCTTGGAAAATACTGAAGACGTAAAATTACTGAATGTACGTCTGCCATTCGAGACTGTGTTCGAGAAAAACATGCGTAACGCTAAAAGTCACCAAATGACTGTCCATCTCGGTAATATTTCATAACATTTTGTCAAATTTGGCGCAGTAAATCATAAATATTTAAAATGGGAGGATTAAACTTTGTGCTATGTTCTATTAAAAACAAATGAACAACGTAAAAATGCACAAATGAAATACATCTTAAAATGGCATACAGCTATTCCGGAGCTGTAGAAGCTCCAAAACAGCTGTATGCATTTTTAAAATCTATTTCGTTTGTGCTATTTTTACGTTGCACAGTGGTCAAAAATCGAAAAAAAGCTGGCCGAAAGTCGAAAAATGAATGTTTCTTAATTCATTTCAGTACCTCCTTTTTACGTTCAGAGGGAGCATCTGCGCCTTATCCCGCAAAGAGTAAGAGATATCTTTTATACCTGCTTATGTATCGAAGGTCTAAGTCAGCTGCTCTGTAAAGCTCGCTCGCACGTGCTCTTACGCAGTAAATGTTGCGCGCGTTCTACAGTGAATAACTTTTGTTGTACGTGTGCAAATTACATTCTGCAAAATGTGTGATCTTCCGAAAGGTAAGAAGAATATTTGCACATATTTATTTTATGTAATTCATTATAAATTATGTCTTAAAAGTGAAAAGAAAAGACACACAAAAAAATCACGTATTGATGCACAAAGTAAAAGTTAATTAACGAAATACTTTTTATCTTGCGTTATCCAGCGTTCTCACTATATTTACGTAATTCATAATGATGTTTTTTATGAAATATCAAAAAACCATGCAGAATTATCAAATTTGCTTCAAATTTAGTATATAGGTTCATTCTCATAAGGCGCTTCCCTGATTAGATTTGGGGTTTCATTGGTAAAGTATAAAGGGCAGGAACGAGGGGGCTATTTGCCCCCGTAATTTAGATATTCACGCAGAATTATCCGATTTGCTTCAATTTTGTATATAGGTTCATTCTGATAGGGCGCTTCCCTGATTAGTTTTTGGGGTTCATTGGTTAAGTATAAATGGGGAAAACGAGGGACTAATCTCCCTCCCTTAATTTATTGTCGATTTCATTATTTTTTTAGGGCATTATTCTTTGAAATTAGCCTGTGAGCTCATTGCCCTCAGTTTAACTGGGCACTTTTTAGCTCACAGGTTATCACAGCCTGAGAGCTAATGTTCCCACAGTTTCTGTATGTACGTACGAACGTAACGCAATAACTCTTGATAGAAATAACCGAATTGCTTAAAATTTTGTATATAGGTTCATTCTGATAAGGCGCTTCCCTAATTAGTTTTGGGAGTTCATTAGTTAAGTACAAGTGGGGTGGGGCGTGTGGCTAATCCCCTTTAATTTAGATATGGATGCAGAATTATCCAATTTGCCTCAAATTTTGTATATAGGTTTATTCTGATATGGCTCTTCCCTGATTAGTTTTGGGGGTTGGTTGGTTAATTATAAAGGGGGGTGGATGTGGGGCTAATCCCCTCTTAATTTATTGTCGATTTCTTTATTTTTCGAGGGCATTAATCTTTGAAATAGCAGTACAACATACAATTTGTGTGAATAGCCTGTGAGCTCAATACCATCAGTTTAACAGGGTACTTTTCTTTTTTTAGCTCACAGGCAATTAAAGCCTGAGAGCTAATGTGCCCGTACGTTCTGCATGTGCGTACGTACGTAAAGCGATAACTCTTGATAGAAATATACAGTGTGCTTAAAATTTTGTATATAGGTTCATTCTGATAAGGCTCATTCCTGATTAGTCTTGGGGGTTCATTAAATAGGTATAAAGGGGGGGGGGTGAGGGTTAATGCTCCCCTTAATTTAGATAATTATACAGAGTTATCCGATTTGCTTAACATTTTGTATATCGTTTCATTCAGATAAGGCACTTCCTTGATTAATTTTGAGGATTCATTGGTTAAGTATAAAGGGGTCGAACGGGAGGCTTATAACGGCTAATAACCCCCCCCCCCTTCCTAGTTTAGATATTCATGCAGAATTATCGGAATTGCTTCAAATTTTGTATATAAGTACATTCTGATAAGCCGCCTCCCTGATTAGTTTTGGGGGTTCATCGGTTAATCCATTAACGCCCAAATTATTTTTCATGGAAGGAAACAGATAAACATCTTGAATCTGAGGTATTTTGCCTTTAATATCTATATTATAATCGAATTTTACTCAAACTGCAAGTAGATTTTTTTAAATGGTGTACTAAAAATAGATTGCTGGGTGTTGGAGCGATATTATATATAGCATATAGCTGACGAAGTAGTAGTATTTCAAACAAATGTTTCAACATGATAAAATAGATTTTAAAAAATACGCAGCTTTAAACACATGCAAATATTAGAAACTTGTCAAACATAGAATAATTAATGCCGAATTTACAATATGACGTTAAATTTTCAAAAGCACATATACATGTAAAGGGATAAAATGAATAAACAACAAACAATGGAGTGTGTACGGATGTAATGCGCATTAGAAAAAATTGAAAAAAATTAATAAATACGTATATTAATAATAAAATACAGTAACATTTACATTATAACATGTAATTTCGAAAAACACTACAACGGACAACTAAAGAAATATGTACTAAACTATTACAAATATAATATAATGTACTGTCTAATATTTTGTGTGAAATTTTGGAAAACAGTTTTTACATAAAGGGATATCGCACTTTACACAAAAATAAAAGTTAACATTGACAACATGCAAATTGGCAGCGTCCTTGCCGTATTTCGTCGGCCTATATTATGATCTATCCTGTCACATCGAATATCACCACTAACACTACTTTTTAAAGTTGGAAAAAATATAAGTATAATTTTTTTTAAATTCTACTCGCAATTTCAAATTTCAATAATTTTACTTCAATAACTCTTTGGCTATTTTTTTTAATCCAATAATCTGTATTCCTTGGAAGTGTGGTAGCCAGAAAATATTAAAAATCGTATCAATATCTTTATATCCTCTGTAATTGCCGAAACGTCAGTGAAGGCTTACTGTTGAGACCCGAAAAGTTTTTGGTTTCTGTCTGTCTGTTTGTCTGTTTGTCTGTCTGTCTGTCTGTTCCGCGATAACTGCCGTAAAAATGATCCGATTAGGTTGATTTTTGGTGGGTATGTTGGTGAGATACCCGGAATTAGCTGTATAGTTTTTGGTTAAATTTGGTTCATTCGTTCGAAAAATAGAGAACATTTCTTTTTAAATCATAATGCTTTCCTATGGGACTGCAGACGATTTTCAAATTTCATTTTTAACTGAAATGGAAATTCCATATTTGAATAATGGATTTCAACGTAAAATTATGGATGTGGATTTTCGATATGGAGGTTTTAAATATATCCAATAATTTTGAAAAATTGACGATACATTTATTAGAATTGAGATATTAATTGTTTAAATGATTGGAAATTTTTTTGCATCTGTTCCGGAAATATAAAACTTTTATTTTCTTGTTTTTTACAAATTTTAAAATGCATTTTTTTTACTTTTCTCTTTAATTTACCAGTTGCCTAGCATCGATATTTCAAAGAAGATAAAAATAATAAAAGCAACACGCACTATTTTGTTCCAATAATTTATTAGCAAAATAAATTATTTTTGTATTCTATTGACATAAATGAAGAATTTATTTTAATACAAGTTTTTTTTTAATCTAAAAAGTTACAAGAATAAGAAGTTCATAAGAATTTCAGAATATCATTGCATAAACAGTGTTTAATTTAACGTTTCTAATTTCTGAAACCTCCGAAGAATTGTATATGCCTGTAAATATGTATGCAATAGAAAAAAATTAAATTGCGGATTGTAAGATGCTAAATAATATGAAAAGTGAGATTAAAAAACAGTGACTTGAGCTGACGTTGAGGCTCCTGATCTGCAGATTTACTAGTTGCCGAAACGTCAGTGGAGGCTCACTGTGGAGACGCGAAAAGTTTTTGGTTTCTGTCTGTCTGTTCCGCGATAACTGCCGTAGAAACCGTCCTATTAGGTTGATTTTTTGTGGGTAGGTCGGTGAGGTACCCGAAATGAGCTGTATAGTTTTTAGTTACATTCTGTTCATTTGTTCGAAAAATAGAAAACATTTCTTTTTAGGTCATCATGTTTTCCTATGGGTATGCAGACGATTTTCAAATTTCCTTTTTAACTGAAATGGAAATCTTATATTTGAATAAACGTAAAATTATGAATGCTAAACTTTCGATAGGGAGGTTTTAAATAGATCCAATAGCTTTGAAAATTCGCTGATTTATTCATTAAAATTTAGAAATTAATTGTGTAAATGATTGGAAATTTTTTGTATCTGTTCGGGAAATAGAAAACATTTTATTTTCCTATTTTTTATAAATTTTAAAATGCATTTCTTTTTGGTTTGCTCTATAATTTATGAGTTGCTTAGCAACCCTATTTCAAAGAATATTAAAACAATAATATTCATGTAATTCCCACTCTTTTGCTGCACTATTTTATTATCAAAATAAATTATGTTTGTATTCTATTGACATAAATGAAGAATTTATTTTAATACAAGCTTATTTTTGTAATCTAAAAAGTTACACGAATAAGAAGCTCATAAGAATTTCAGACTATCCTTGCACAAACCGTTTTTCATTGAACGCTTCTCATTTCTGAAGTATTTTATTTGCCAATAAATATGTATGTAATTTTAAAAATTTTAAATTGCGGATTGTAAGAAACTCAATAATATGAAAAGTGAGATTAAAAAGCAATCACTTTAAGATCTGACGTTGAGGCTCTTGATCTGCAGATTTACTAGTAATATTAAAATCATGGTCATTTTTAACACTCTTTGTGTAGTGATTCGTATTCTCAACAATTAAATTACATACATCATCTAAAAAAAGTTTTTCATACATATCAACTGGAGATGCATTTCCTAAGCCCGTTTCCAGTTTCATAACACAGTTCCTATAATTTTCTTCCGCTTCGGACTACTTTGTATTTTTCGGTGTTTTTGATTTCCAGACTACTTCTGGCTTTACTGTTTTCAACTGTATAGCCTTTTTCTCAATTGTTGAAAGCATGTCCATTTTCTGATATTCATCATGTGTTGATTTTACTTCTACTTTCCCAGCAGTATCTTTTATAACTGGCGCATCTAACTTACCATCATCTATTATCTCTTTCTCCGCCAATTCATCAGCTGCAGGTGATAAAGCAATAATGTCATCTTCAATTTCTTTATAAATCAAATATTCAATCGCCTCTTATACATTAATGAATGTTTTCCTATTTATATTATAAATCTAAAAAATAAAATAAAATAGATCATCGCACGGCCAGCAAGAGAAAAAAAGAAAGCTTGAACGCACAGTGATCTATTTCCAGTATTATTATTTGGATGCGAATTTCTACTAACTGAATTTATTTTGAATGCAAAACGCGTCATGGAGAAATATCTACATCTATAATTATTAGTGCAGAGGAAATGTACAAAAAAAAGGCGTTACCTCCCGAAAGGTCGGGTAGAAGATTTTTTTTTCTGACTTGTATATAATGAGGCCAGCGTGGAAAAACTGAATTATCCAACAAAATTTCCTTCGGGAGAATTTTCTGTGGCCAAAAATCAACAAAATTTTGGGACTTTTTTGTTGTTTTTTAAATATCTCGAGATCCGTTGTCGTAGCGCATTATTTGTTAGTTACAATGTTAAAGAGAATAAAATTTTCTATAACTTTCATTTTTACAACATTTTTATACACTCAATAGCAAACGCAGTACGACATTTCAAAGATAAGATAATTTTTCCAATTTCCTTAAAAACTGTGAAAACCGTAGTTTTCTTCCGATGATTCAAATGTTCTCCACGGATTTAATCATGGATGTCAACTTCTACATATTGATAGCAGTAAATCATCTGTTATTCATACACACTCTTTCTTAAGTGCAGTACAGCCTTTCAAAAATGAGGCTATTTTTCCAACTTACATACCCGCTCGATATAGAGTGAATGGGTATGGGGAACAGGGAAAAGTCTCTCAAATAAAAATTTAAAATAAAAGTTTTATTTCAAACATAATTCATTAATTAATTCATTCTGTTTATTGAAATATTTTTCTTTTCTTGTACAAAATGTGTATAATTTCTTTCTATTTCATGTAAATTAATTAAAAAAAGTAAGGTTAACATGGTGATCCGAAATCAAACAAAAACTGTGGTCATATGCAGTGTGGATTTGAGGTAAAGCATTGTACATATGTTTTGAGGTAGTATATACATAAATGTATGAAGAAACTTGCAAGAGTTGCCTAATGCGCGACATTATTGTCGCATTTAAAGGTACGCAAATTATTAATACAGTTGTATCGAGCCTATGTTAAATGCCTAACTAAGCTTTGGATAAGAAATTCATTTTTTCATTTGAGACACACTGCCACTGTATCTCACGATAGAGGAAATAAGTGGAACTTATTCAACTCTCCTGTGATGGATTACTGGAGTCCACATTCAAATGAATGAATGTAACAAATTTTTCGTTGGCTAGAATATGATAGTACCGTCTGATATCGTAAAAGCTGGTGTTTAGCACAACATATCTCAATGAATGTGCTCCCTCCCCCCCCTTCGTTATATCAAAACAAATACAGTTAATATACGGTTACACTAATACTATACAGTTAATATACGGACAAATATACGGTTACACTGAGATCATTTAACAGATATGATATATGTAACTAGATTAATTTTTACACAATTATTCAAATTGGTAAAGAAATCATACGAGTTGTAATTTTTCAACTGGATGAAAAATGTCCTGAAAAAAGCCAAGTGATCCGAGGTTCGAATCCTTGACCGGATATTTTTCGTCCAGTTGAAAAATTACAACTCGTATGATATATATAGTTTCAAAACAGTACATATTACAGAAGATTAGAATATTCCTCAAAGTGTATTTTTCAATAACCAAAGTAAGTTTCTCTGTTTGAGCTTTAAAGCATTTAATAGATAAAATTTTACAGATTTTTGCACGCTGAAATGTTATAATCTCTTTTTATATTTATATAATAAAAGTGGAAAAATATTGACAAATTTACTAAACAAATATTTTGAACATTTTTATGAAAATAGTTATCTCAAATATTTTATTGATAGAATTTTAAATTTTTACAACAGTTATAAATGCATAAATTAGTTAATGAAATAATCTGTTGTCATTTTTATTGTAGTTATTTTATAAGGTAAAAGTATTTGTTACATAAGATATATTCATTTTTTGAGTCCCTCCTTTTATATGGAACTACAATCCAATGTTTGCTATACTTAAAACAGAAAAACATTAAAGCATATGTCATGAATAATTGGTAAATAAAATATTCCATTGTACTATAGAATAAAATGTTTATGGAATAAAATGAACAATATGTATGCATTATAAAAATTATTAAAATTAAACAAAATGTTATTTTATTGAAACTGTCGTGCCAATAAGTTACTAAATGCTGAAATATTCTTTTAAACAATACTTTAAAATTAACAATTGTACATACTTAAAGGTACTGTCTAAATATGAAAATTGTCTTAGTCATCCACACTCTCCCCTGCTAAATTATGTAGATTTATTGAGTATAAAATATGTCTGTTGTGATGAAAATAAAGAAGAGGGTGTGCAAAAAATAGATAATTTACTGCTGTCAATATGTAAAAGTTGTGTGACATAAATCATTATATCCGTGGGTAACATTTGAATCATCGGGGCAAAACTACGTTTTTCACGGTTTTTAAGGAAATCGAAAAAATGTCTTATTTTGAAATGTTGTACTGCGCTTGCTATTGAGTGTATAAAACAGTTGTAAATATGAAAGTTGTAGAGAATTTCGTTTTCTTTAACATTATAATTAACAAGCAATACGCTACAGCAACAGGTCTCGAGATATTTTTAAAAAAAAAAGTCCCAAAATTTTGCTGTTTTTGAGCACAGAAAAATTTCCCAAAGGAAATTTTGTTGGATAATTCGGTTTTTCAATGCTGGCCTCATTTTATACAAGACCAAAAAATAAAATCTTCTACCCGACCTTTTGCAAGGTAACATGTACATTTCCCATGGACTATATAAAATGTAACCAAATAAAATTCCATTTACCTGTATCACTTTACTGTTTGCTCAAAAAATATGAACAAAAAGAAAAAAAACGCAGAAAAATTAGGCAGTCTTCTTCCACTAATACATACTGACTCCCACAATCGAGTGAAACACGTGACGTTTGATCTCATGGATGTTTTTTCTTGCCTCCCTTGCAGTTTCATTCCCCTAGAGTGTATTAAAGGTCATTCAAAAGCGATTTATTACCCCTAAGTCTACCCGTTTAAAAATATGCCGCTAGGCGTTAATGGGTTTTAAGTATAAACAGGGTGAACGTGAGGATAATCCCGTCCTTAATTTAGATATTCATTCAGAATTATCCAATTTTCTTCATATTTTGTATATAGGTTCATTGCGATAAGACTCTTCCCTGATTAGTTTTGGTAGTTCGTTGGTTAAGGGGGGACGAGGAGCTAATACCCCAAAATTTATTGTTGATTTCTTTATTTTTTGAGGGGCTGTTATCTTTGAAATAAGAGTATAATGTACAATTAGTGCGAATAGCCTGTGCGCTCTATGCCATCAGTTTAACTGGGCACTTTTTAGCTCACAGGCTATTAAAGCTTGAGAGCTAATGTGTCCGCATATTCTATATGTACGTACGTACGTAACGCGATAAATCTTGATAGATATATACGATTTGTTTAAAATTTTGTATATAGGTTCATTATGATAAGGCCCTTCCCTGATTAGTTTTGGGGGTTCATTGGTTAAGTATAAAGGGGGGGCGGGGGCCCACTTAATTTAAATATTCATGCAGAATTATCCCATTTTCTTCAAATTTTGTATATAAGTTTATTCTGATAAGGGGCTACCTTGATTAGTTTTGGGAGTTCATTAGTTAAGTACAAGAGGGGACGTGGGGCTAACCCCCCTTAATTTAGATAAATGTTGTTTTCATGCAGAATTATATTTGCTTGAAATTTTGTATAAAGGTGCATTCTGATAAACCGCTTCCCTAATTAGTTTTAAAGGTTCATTTGTTAAGTATAAAGGGGCAAGGAAAGAAGGGCTAATCCCCCCTTAATTTAGATATTCGTGCAGAATTATCCAATTTTTTTCAAATTTTGTATATAGTTTCATTGTGATAAGGCGCTTCCCTGACTAGTTTTGGGGTTCATTGGTTAAGTATAAAGGGGGAACAGGTGGCTAATCCTCCTTAATGTATTGTCGATTTCTTTATTTTTCGAGGCTTCATTATTCTTTGAAATAAGAGTATAATAAACTATTGGGAATAGCCTGTAAGCTCAATTCCATCAGTTTAACAGAGCACTTTTCTTTTTTCTTTATTTTAGAATGATTTTTGCTTCCACTATGTTTTATCGTAACCTTATTTAATCGCAAATGTTCGCGATTAAATAAGGTGAAGATATTTTTTGGAAATTTTTGTGGTTTCTTTGAAAAGACGAATGCATTTTGTTAAAAGAGATTTTTTTCGCTGTGGTTCTAAGTTGTGACTTTTTTGTTATTTGAGAAACCGATGCAATTTATACACATTTTATTCATTTATCATTTTCTTCGCCATATTGATTTCATGCTTGATTTCAAATGTGAAAATATAATCCTGCAAACAAAATTCGTCTTTTTGAACAAATTTTGAAAATCTCATACGCATAAACGTTTTATTTCTTTAAAAAAAATCTTTTCTGTGGAAAAAAAAATACAATCTGTGATTTGCCATTCACATTTGTCGTACACCTCGACTGTGTAATAATATTGGGGAAATATTTGTCCATGCAAGGACTTTTCTTTTTCAAATAAAATATAATATTTTTTTGCAAATGTCTAAATATAATTTATTCTGAAACATAAAAATGTATTTTTCTATTTACATGAAAGGTACATCTTTTAAATAAAAAATCTATTGGCCATTTTAAAATTATACGAAACTATTTTTTTAAATGCCCTGGAATATTTTCAGCTATTTACTTTAGTTACAAAATATAATTTAAATAATATATTGTTGCGTAAGTTGTTGCGTAATTTATACTTTGCAAACATAAAAACAAACGCATGGTGATATTTCTTATAGAAATTAAAAATGTCCTACAAAATAAAAGCACGTAATAGCAAATTTGAATAATTGTATTCTGTAATTCCGTATACACGAAAAATAAATCCTAATTAAAATTCTTTGATTAGATTGGTAAAGAAGTAAGGTAAAAAGTTAATCAATCCGCTTGACATACTTGAAGCAAAAATTTTTATAGTAGACGATTTCCATTTTTAATAGAAACACACCGATGGTATATTATACTTCTCTGCATGCACTACTCCGCACTTCGCCTCAGATAAAACCGTCTTATGTCAATGAAAATCTTGGTCAGTTGAACGTTACGACACTACGAGAACGTTACGAGAAGTGACGCTGTATAAATACTATAAATAACATTATACTATAAAGATAATATTAAGCAATTCTGAATGACTGTAAAAGGAAATATATAATTATATATCCAGTGAAATCAGTTTAAATAATATTTTGCATAGTCTAAAAATTGAAATGTTTTCTAATCGTTTTTTGAATAATGAAAAGTTTTGGAGAGCATCCTGTGAATTTATAATGTTTCATTAAAATATGAAGCTGAAATAATTTTTTGAATGTTGTTCATGCCTCCATTATCTACTTTTCAAGTCAAAATTAATTCATAGGTAGAAGGTATTTTCAGCGTGGGTAAATCTGCTTCAGAATTTACCTAACATATAAAATTGCAGGGAAATTGCTACACGAAATGATCATTAAAATTTAATTGATTTTTAAAGTATATCGTGTTTTTTATCCATTCTGCAGACTTGAAAGTTATAGGAAAAATAATTAATAATTGAAAAAATCAACGTTTTCGTAATACTATTATGATAGAAATGTTCGGAGACTGGCTTTACACTAACGGATATGATTTATTCGTATCATACGTTACACACAACCTCCTTTAAATTCTGAACTCCCATTCTGCAGCTGCCTACTTTTGACAGCGGGAATACAGCTACTGACAATTTTCCTGGAAACCTTTGAATGAGAGGATCTTGAATGCGTCCGTCACATCGCCCTCCATCCTAGACAAACTCTTCAAACCGCATCCTTTTAAAGCATCTTCGTATAGGACGCATTGCTCTCTTGCGTACTCCCACTTCAACATGCACAATGCTTCTGTCGGCTATTTTTCCAACCGCTGCACAGTGGGGCGTTTTGAGGATCTAGGTGGACAAAATTATTGCGTTGAAGTTTAATTCGGTTTTGATGGGTTTTCGAATGTATCAGTAAAAAAATTATCAAACAATGATAAATATTTGGCTTATTTAATTATTATTACTATTATTATTATTTATATTATTATTTTTATTATTATTATTATTTATTTATGTTATATTATTGCATTGTCATTGAAACTACACATGTATTCAAAGTTTCAGCTCAATCGGATCATTAAAAGTGGTTTAAATTGTCTTGCAAGATTTGAATTAAACACTCATACACACACTTCAAGTTAATATAACTTAATGATTCGCAAACTTTCGCAGGAACTTTTTTAAGATTCCAATACTTTAGGAATGGCCCTTTGATTTAAAAAAAAATGCTTATTTCTTAATAATACTTAATGTATTAAAAGTCAAGATAAAGTTTGAAAACAAGATGGCGCTTATTTTCAAACAACAATAGGTTAAATCTTGTGACAAACATGTGACATATGTCCAGTAAACTCTTGCTTTCAAATAAAACAAAAAAATCACGATTTACTTTCGAACTTACAGAAAAATAGTGCGACTTTTGAAACTCACTCAAACCAACTGCCTTCTTTTCGGTCGTAGTTACCCTCTGAGCGTTTTGAAAAAGGGTAAAATTGTAATGTTGTTTTTCTGCATTTTGTTTTAAATGCTAAAAAAATAGGATTCTTTCAGCATTATAAATAAAACTTAATTACAAATATGAATGTAACCCTTGAAAGTATTAATCATTCTTCAATGTTTTGAAAATTCATTAAATCTATAGAATTATATTATTTTAAACATTGAATATATTGCAGTGAATCCTGGAGCTTAGTGAACGGAATATTACGTTCTACACGCTTAGAGGTTTAATCGACACATCCGACGTTTTCGACAAAACTCGTACGAATCTCCACAAAAGAGACATTCAGATACCAGTATACGCGGTCTTGTTAATTTCCGAGATAATCGGAAAAATGAATTTTGTCCACCTAGATCATCAAACCGCCCCAGTGTGCGCTGGCAGAAATTGATACTCGAAAGTCGTTCTTTAAAGGAACATTTTTGCTTTCAATGATTGCGAACAAATGTAGTTCCCTGCCACGCACTATCTGGATAACTCTGCACTGAAAATGTACTTCTTCACATTTCACGCCAAGTGTGACTCTAATGCGCCACAGTAAAATAGTTTTCCTCTCTGTAATTCGGGATGAACTTAGCGCAGTCTCCGAAAAAATTCATCCTAGTAGCATAGGCTTAGAAAATCGTTTAGATTTTTGATAACGGAAAAAAAGCAAAGTCGATCAATTGAATAGTGTCCGAGAAACAATTAATGTTAAGTTCATCAGCATGTTTTTTTAAGACAAATAAGTAATTAAATTTATAGTTTTAAATTATTAAAACATTGAATTAATTGTACAAAGATTTAGCTAATTATAAATAATTAACAATTTAAGCGCCCTAACATAATCCGTTTATAATATGTCCTCCGTTTCGTAACCGATTTGTTGAATTAACTATATTCTCATGCCCATTTTAGGGGATAATTCTACATATTCCTTTGGGGGAAAAATAAAAGTTGATACGAAATTGTAGAAAAACGCCTTTAAAGAAAATTTTAAATATAATCATTTTAAAATAACTTTTTTTTAAGTACAGAATAATCTGTTTCAAAATTTATTGTATAACAAGACTATATACTTTGCATATTATTTAAAGTTCTTAATGACGATCGAGTGTCATTTAAATTTTTTTTTATAATTTTATACGTAAAGCAACACAATTTAAAATAAAATTGATAATTAAAAATTATGCTTTGCAATACGGCTTTGTCCATGTTCAAGCTCTGATCTTAACATAATTTTATCAAATGAAAGGAACATAAAAATTATATGTCACATTGTACATTGAAAGTTATTTAATATATATACAGGGTGGTTATAATTAAAGTTACCCTGTTTGGACCTATGTAGAGGTCGCTCTGTTGACAGATATCAATGAAACTTGGAATATAAGTTATATGGATCATGGGAAAATGAAATCTGCAATAAAAGAAATTAGTTCAAATTTCGACCACCATGTTAGAAGGTGGCGCATGAAGACTAAAAATCTAAACTGGAAACACAAAACTTTTTTTATTTATAGCATATGTTTAATGTGCATTCCATTTGCGTCAATAACATGTTCAAAGCGTATTATAGCGTGTTCAACAGTAGCGCGAGGGGGTTTCTCGATCAATTGCAGCAACATGACGAGTTATGCCTGCTTTCAAATCACGCAGAGTCCGTATGTCTCCTCCATACACACGATCTTTCAGGAATCTTCACAACCAGAAGTCACAGGAATTCAAGTCCGGAGAACGAGGAGGCCAGGTTGTCAGAAAACTTCTCGAAATTACCCGATCATCTCCTAAGTGGGCACGAAGCAGTGCCCACTTTGTGCCACCCGTTACTGCTCGGGCTATGTGAGGTGGTGCACCATCTTGCATGCATACGGTAGTCTCTAAACACTCTCGCTCTTGTAAGGATGGAATGACCTGCTGATGAAGAATTCGCAGTAACGGGTACCTTTAGGGCTAATGGAACACCTTTTAGGACCCTGAGAAGTGTTCTTAAAGAAAAGGGACCAAGAATGAAATCAGCCGTAAAGCCACACCATACAGTAATGTAATCAGGGTGCAAAGACTGTTCATCCACAATATTAGGACTTGCATTGCAGTACCCCATACGCGACAGTTCTGAGTATTCACTGCTCCATATAGGGTAAAATGTGCCTCGTTCGACCATAAAATGTTCCAAGGCCATACATTGTCAACGGCTATTTTGGCCAAAAACATCCTCGCAAATTGAGTTCGTGTGTCTGGGTCTGCAGGGTTCAGAGCTTGCACAATGAGAATCTTGTACGGATACCACTTTATAATGGATCGAAGAACCTTTCATACTGTTGACCAAGGGAGAGACAAATCACGTGACACCGCTCGAGCACTTGTCGAAGTAAAGGGTGATTTTTTTTAAAGTTGTGAAAGTAAAACCCTATAACAAAAGAACCACTGATCCAAATGACCTAAAATTTCACCAGTATGCTCCCAAAGCAATGGGAATTTTTTTGCGTGGTTAAAAAAAACTTAAAATCACACCGACAGATGGCGCTGTACATGCAGTAAAGTCGGGAGATGTACTTGCGCCCGGCACACGCACATTGGCGAGAAAACCTGAAGTACGCACACCTCGTGTTCATTATTCTACGGAAATCCTCGCAAGGACTGCGCCATTGACGGACCGTGCGTTGTTAATGAAGCTGTATTATCAGAATAATGACAGCGCAGCAACTGCTGTTAGGAGATTCAGGACACTTAAAAATTTAAGAAAAGGTCCAATGACGACAGAGGGACTACGGAAGATGGCTTCTCAAAGTCCCGTCCATTGTTTTCCTCCCACAGACGATTTTTTTTTGTTTTTGCTACCGTACAGCGCCATCTGTCGGTGCGATTTTAAGTTTTTTTAACCATACCAAAAAAAATTCCATTGCTTTGGGAGCATACTGGTAAAATATCAGGTCATTTGGGTCAGTGGTTCTTTTGTTATAGTGTTTTACTTTTACAACTTTAAAAAAGTCACCCTGTATATTGGGAACCGGACGCTCTTTCGACCACGGCAAGAGCGACTTCTTCGGCAGTTTCATTTGAAATCCGTTTCCGTTCTCTTCCATGCTCCACTCCCAGCTCCTCAGTGTCATTGAATTTAGACATAATCTTTTTCAAAGCCTGCCTGGACATTGGTCCTTTTCGTAAGCCTTTCAAGCGTCGATATTCTCGCAGTGCAATTGACAAATTACTGACGTTCTGATAAACCAACTTCACCAGAAATGTGAAAACCAGCTCTAGCACAAGCTAGAGGTAAAAATATATCAAGAAAGAGACAAAAAACAATGAATGATAGACAAAAAACAACCCACAACAGGGGCGAGCCTATAAAAACGCCAAAAAGCCTTGACAGAGACAAATACAACAAGAAGTGAAATCAGCCCATAAAAGAGGCGATAAACACTACAGCGACAACCCACCATGAACGTGACAAGCCAACAGACATGGTAAATATGAAAATCTATGTACGCTAATGGCACCTGGTGCATGTAAAATCCGTCGTGGGTGCAAAGCCCTCCAAGTTACCTGTGAATAATACCTCTGGGGGTGCCTAGTCAGGTGAGGGTCTCGTCACCTGATCAAGGTTCTAAATTACGAGACCTATTAAATCTGTCAATTCAACGAAGTTAAACAGAAACCTTGAACCGGCAAACAAAGATAACGGTAGCAAATCACAAGAGAGCAAGCACAGCAGCGATGTGAACAAATCAATAGTCAGGTGGATCACAGCCATGCTGTGATCAGGCGATTTCCGCCCCGCACCCAGGTACTAACCCGTTAAGCTAGGCATTCATGCCGGGCAGTTAGGGGCCTGGTTAGCGGTATAAAAAAAAACAACAACTTCACCAGTAACGCCTGTTCCTTCTTCTCTAACCGTATAGTGCAGAATGACTTTACGGCAGCGATTACTGGCTTTTTAAACCGCTCCAAATTTGCCTAAAGTCCTTTCTCGTGGATGAAACCGCCATCTATCGGTCAAAATTTGAACTATTTTTTCTTATTGCAGATTTCACTTCCCCATGGTCCATATAACTTATATTCCAAGTGTCATCGATATCTGTCAAACAGAGCGGACTCTACGTAGGTCTAAACAGGGTAACTTTAATTATAACCACCCTGTATGTATATTTTTGGATTATTAGTAATTGTAAAGGATATCTATGTTATCGTGAAAGTGTATTTAATTAAATTTGTGTTTTATACACGGAACTACCTTAAAATAAGATAAAGATTATAATTTATTCTTCTAAAGTCTAATTACATTACTTTCAGAAGTGTATTTTTTTCAATTGTTTGGTAGCAGCGTATAAATAAATGTGAAGTATTTCTGAGAAACATGAAATATAAATATAAATCTATCTTTAACTATTAAGATAAAGCAAACATAACTTTCTAATATTTCGAAAAATACAACAGTATTTAAAATTGAAGTGATGAATATTTTAGGAATATTTTGTATAATATATTATTTATATAATAACATAATATTTTGAATATTATTATTATGCGAAAACAATCTACGATATAGTAGAAGAGAATTAAAATAGAATTTGCATGAAATAGAAATTTGCACATTCGATTTAAATGCTCCTTGTGAAATTTCCAATTACACTGTATTATTGAACTCTGATTAATTAATTTGAAATTAGGTTTAAAATCCACAAAAATGGCATTCATAAATAAATGTCAGTTATGTGGCAAACGTTTTTATAAATTTACTTTAATGAATTAATTCAAAATATCCGATATAAGTGTTTTCATTAAAATAATAATAGAAAGAAGTACGTAGTAAAGAGTTATACGGGGAAAGATTACACAATTTTATTTTAAAAATAGACAAATGCTTGTTTAATCTATATAATTAACTACCATGACTAAAGTTCTGTAATAAGTGATATAATATAATGCAGAAAAACTAAGGAATGTAAGATGCATATAAAAAGAAATATTTATTATGAAATATCGAACGATTGATTGAAATTTATTAAAAAATTGCAAGAATTAAGATTTTTTTCGATTTTAATAATTATAAAGTTTTTTCCATTTATAAAATATGCCCTTTTTAACACTTTCCAACCTTTGGCAAGAACTTTTAACACATTAACCCCTTAATCGTCGCGCCCAATAAAAGTAGGCTACTTTTTAACACTTTCCAACCTAGACTTCGGTTTGTCGGCCGTCTGCCGTCTGGCCGTGCTCTAACTCCTGTAAATATGCTTCGATTGTCCTGAAATTTTTGTAAGCTATTGTCGTTTACTATAGCATGTTCCCTATTTCAACAGAAGTGTGTAGCACTTAGTTTTTTTACAGGGACAGTCAAAGGTATTCCGTTACATTACAGTCAATGGCGAATAATCAGTTCAAGCGCATTTTGCTGACGCAACGTCATTTAAAACATAATGAAATTGATATATAATTATGAAGCGTATTAAAACATGATTTTTGTAGAATATGGGGTGCAAAGCATTTATTATTCATTTACAGGGTCAAGCAAAAGAATCTTTTACACATCGTTATATGGGGGTAAATCGTCTGTAGTGTAATTTAGTGATATTTCACTATTTCAAACATAATGAAAAATATATGCATCACTGAGGTGCACTATAAAATGCTCTTTTGTGTGCATTGCGTTTATTTACAAGGTCACACAAAATATATTGGTTACAGTACATGTGCGATATTTACAGTCTATGTGTGATACGTACGTTTTCAACTTTGGTTTGCATTTTTAACTTTTTTTTTCATAGTGCGTGTGTGTTTATAAACTCGGTTGATCGTGTACAAGGCTACACAAGGAAATTCGTAAGTACTACAGACTATGGGAGTGAATTGCTTAAGGGTAGTTTTTAATTGTGTTTACGCATTTTCCTGTTGAACTATATTTAGGAGACTAATAGATGTTTGTGGAATATAAATAAATTCATATACAGGGCTACGAAAAAAAAAGATACATTGTCGTTTACGTTTGGTAATTGCTGCAAGTGTGTTTTAAGTTGCCTTTTAGCTTAATAGGTGTTGTGTACAAACGTATTTTCAGATAATATACAGGACTGCACAAAAGATTTCGAGTGCATTTCCATCGATTGACGAAAATTGCTAAATGTGACTATTGTAACTGAACTAATTTTTATCAAACTATATATCCACATCTATTGATCATATACAGGGCTGCACAAAATAATTCGATTACTCTTTTGACAATGGAAGGTAATTTCAAAAACTGTATTTTTCAATGTGTTGTGTGTTTTCTAAACTGTTTACTTACATATCTTCTTTCACCTTATTTAACGGTGAAGTTTCGGTACAGTTTTCTGGCTGTGTTGGAAAGTGTTTTATAATCTATGCTTGATGCATGATTTTTCGTTCTTGTTTATTCTTATAATACATATAATGCGTATGATAATCTCATACAAAAATATTAAGACTCAATATTTAATTTTCAACTGAATCTCAATGCGAACATATATATACGCATATTAAGACACATATATACATGTTTTAATTAATAAAAAGTGTCTTTATTCGGTTCTCTCTGATCCAGAACAATTATCTTAATGCTATACATATAACTATACTTACACAGACAAATAATTATACAAAGCAAAGCCCCTTTGCCTTGATAAGATATTAAAATTAGAAAGCATTTCTCAACGATAATGTAATTTACCTATAACATAATTACGATTTACATATAACATGTCAATTTTAAATGTCTTGTGTAGGAAAATTATCAAAGAATTATTTCTCCACTACCCAATGCAACAAAATAATTAAGCAATTAAAACAAAATATTAACAAGATTCATTTTACGATTTCTATTGCAACTCCTCTGAAGAGAAATATATAGGAAAAACATTTATCCACTGCTCCCTATTAAAGGTTTTGCTAATATTCGTTCAATAACTGAAGCATCCGCTTTAGTCAAATCTTGTTTTTGTAAATAAACAGTACCATTAAAAGTGATAGAAAAGTGCACTACAAACTGAGATGTCTGAAATTCACACATATAAGTGTCTGATTCGGATGGTTGAAAAAATATACATTTTAAAGTGTCTTACTTTTTACGACACTTGTACATGTCTTAATTTCAGACACTTGAAATGTCTGAAATATCGCCATTTTTTACCCGGGAAAACAGCTATTAAAAAATTGCAAAAATGTGAAATGCTGCAATCTATGGAATCATCTTTATTTTCGATTACGGGAGGATAATGTAAGATTTCTTTTCTTCCCACGACGGATTCAAACTTGGAACTTAATTGTTACAAGCCCAAATGCTTACCGATTAAGTCCTTAAGACATGCGAGTGAGTACTTTTAAATGGATGTAACGAAGGAAAGATGGTAATTTATTTGTGCTCTCATAAAACATACTACTTTTAATTAATGAGGTCAAATTATCACTAGAGTTTATCTATGGTTAATGGATATTTACAATGTAATTTGGTTAATAAAATTTATTAGAGAAATTTTCTTTGCTTAACAAATGGTTAGAACATGGTGTGATTCATTTATTGCTAAGAAAATGGTAAATTTTTAAGCATATTTTAAGGAGATATGGTCAGTTTTAGATGATGGTTAAGGTTGTAAAACTTTATTATTTAGGTGGGGGAGGATATATGAATTATGCATATTTTTTAATGTTTATGTCTTTACAAATTATCACAAACGGGTGGTTCAAGGCATTTCTTAATTCAGGCGACGGTGGCCTGGTGAAAACATCTCCCCCTTCCAACCGTGTTTTGAAATTTAAATATGATTATTAGAAAGATAAAATTTAATCTTCAAAGTGACTTCAGAATGATTACATGGTAACAGAAGAAGTAACTACACATTTTTGCTAATGGTACATCCCTGAAACCCTCTTTGCAGTATGGAACTATTGTGGTTACACTTGGCCGACATGCAACATTTAAATGTAAGTAAAAGAGAAGCTGTAAAGTAATAATTGAAAGCTACAGAAAAAAGAACTAGTTTCTAAAATCTATTTTCTACAGTTAATAGTAGCCATTATATATATTAACCTATTTTTTATGGAACAGTTGTTTTTTCTTTATGAATAGGACGTCTTTACAGTACTTCTGATAAAAAAAATTAAAAATTCGAATTTTTAGGAGAAACAGCCTGTTCCCAATATCGGAGGAATGGTTTTTTTTTCAAAATTTTTGCTTATGTCACCGTGAATTTTTAGTAGTTATTTTTCAGTTCTTTAGCTATAAAAGGGATAATATCATTCTGAAACTGTTTTTTACGAAGAATTCATATAAATTAGTCCAACACCTACATTTATAACAAAAATAAAAAATAAAATTACCGATTTCAGAAGCATTTTCATTATCCACATTTTTATTATTCATAATTACATCATTTTTTTCCTACTATTTTACAGGAAAGTGATTGAAAAACTTTTTTATGCAGCATTATATTGCATTTTTTTCGTTTCTTGAAATTGTTTTTTAACTTTTTTTTTTCATTTAGTTTAGTTTTTTCTACATTGCGATTTGAAGATTCGTCTGAACTTCGTCTAAAATATCAAGTCTGCGTTTAATACTTTGTCTTTTTTAAAGCACTAAATCAGATATTTCTTGATTGTCTGTTGATTTAGAATTTACGCAAAGTTCTACTTCACCAGATATATATCATGGGGTAAATCGTCGCATAAATTATTTTCTATTACATCTTCCTCATCTGTTACAGTACTTCTATCCGGTGGCAAACCAACAATTTCCGGAACATCCGAAAAATCATCCAAATCTAAAATAAAATTTGTTCAATCATCTTCCATATAAAAAAGTCACGAAAAAAAGATGTTATGATGAAAAATAAAGAGATGGATAATGAAAATGATTATGGAACTGGTAATTTCATATTGTTCTTTTATTATAAATGTAGAAGTTGGACTAATTTTTCTGATTCTTCTTAAAATATCAGTTTCAGAATGATATTATCCATTTTATGACTAATAAATTAAAAAAATAACTACCATAAATGCACGGAGGCATATGCAAAATCTTTCTAAACAATTACTCCCATTAGACGTCATTGCTCCTATTTTGGAAACAACTTATGCTTTCGGTAAATGCGATTGATATATTATACATATTAGTTCCAGATTGATGCTGCTTTATATAATACACAGTTATAAACATATTTCAACTTAAAAAATATTTTTTTTATAAACTTATTTTTAAAAAAAATATTTCATTTGAATGCCCCCAAAAAGCAATTTTCCGCCTTTTTTAACACTTTTAAAAAATAGAAAAATCCAATGAAACTTAAAAAAAAAAAAATTACAGATGTCATCTCTTATATTCAAAATGCAAATAACATGAACCTTTTAACAATATGTAAAATACTAACTTTAGAAAAAAATCCTAAAGTTATGTCCTCAAAATGGGAGCAATGGCGCCTAATGGCTTAAGAATATAAAATGGCTGGTGAGACAATCTGTGTTTCAAAACACCAGAAAGATTAAATCCAAGAAAGCCACTACCAATGAATATCAAAATGTAGGTCATTTATATCCGTATTTAAAGCAGTTCAATTCAGCTTCATTTTACTACTCTCAGTCAAATATTGTGAGAAAGGAGGGTAGAGGAATATGTCAACAGTTTGGTTCGTTCAAATAATATTTTATCATTTACTGATAAGTCAGGAGTTACACTAGCCCCATGATAACACTTAGACCACTTCACCTTATGTAAAGGTGCATGTTACTAGATTCGGTTGTTTATCTTGTTAAAACTGTATTTGATTTTCTAAATATCTTTTGATTTATTGTACTTATTTCTAAATGAACAATCTCAGTCAGTTCAAAATTTATTTAAGGTCCCAGTATAATTTTTAATTTAATTTCTCAGACAATGGTATAATTATTTAAATTCGGGAAATACGGACAAGTCTGTGTTCTGTTTCATTATAGGAAGATTGAAATTATTGAATTTTAATACCGATAAAAACAAAACAAATGTATTTTCAATAAAGACAAATTGATTGTTTAAAATGTTGTATGTCGTTAGTTGTTTAAGAAAACAAAACACACATTTGCTCATAATACAAATAATTCCTTTTGTAAAATTGTACTTTATTTTTAGAGGAAACCATGCTTTTATTTATTTCATCGTCATTGCAAAGCGAATAAATAATTTGTACAAATTTGTATGTGAAATTATTTTCAGGAAAATTCAATGTTTGCTTTGTTGCATCACGATTATATTTACAAGATGAAATATAATTATGAAATAAATATTTTTAAAAAAGAAATGGATAAATACTTTTGATTTGAAGGGATGTAAATATTTAATGATTACATTTTAAATTCTTGCTCAAGTCGTAATTTTCCCGAAGGTATTTTGAAATTATTTATAGAACATTTTTCGTTTATATTTTATAATTATATGAATATTCTGAAGCATTTTCGCATTAGTTTGCAAAGTGATTTGAAGGGATGTGATAATTATTTTCAAAATATTGATACTGGAAACAGAACTTTTCTGAGATTTGCCTTAAAATTAGTATTTCGTACGAAGTTATTTATTTTTCTTTTGACAACACCGAAATATTTATTAATGCAAATGTTACTGTCTATGTATTAGTGCTTAATAAAGATAAAAGAAAAATATTTTAAGATATTGGGCTTTTGCTATGTCAAAATACATTTCAAAATATTCATATACTTTATCTGTTTTGAATATATGAATGTATAACTTTTATAGGTGTATTTTAAAGAATTGGGCTTTTGTCATTTCAAAATATATTTCAAAATTTTCATATACTTTATCTTATTTAAGTGTATGAATGTATATCTTTTATAAGTGTATTCTATAGAACTGGGTTTTTGCTATTTCAAAATATGTTTCAAAATATTCATATACTTTATCTTTTATAAATTATGAATATTTTGAAGCATTTTCTCATTAGTTTGCAATGTGTTAAGCATAATAATTATCTTCAAAATATTGATACTGGAAACATAACTTTTCTGAGATTTGCCTTAAAATTAGTATTTCGTACGAAGTTATTTATTTTCTTTTGACAACACCGAAATATTTATTAATGCATCTGTTCCTGTCTATGTATTATTGCTTAATGAAGATAAAAGAAAAATATTTTAAGGTATTGGGCTTCTGCTATTTCAAAATACATTTAAAAATATTCATATAATTTATCTGTTTTAAATATGTGAATGTATAACTTTTATAAGTGTATTTTAAGAAATTGAGCTTTTGCTATTTCAAAATATATTTCTAAATATTCATATACTTTAACTTTTATAAATATATGAATATTTTGAAGCATTTTCGAATTAGATTGCAAAGTATTATCCGTAATAATTATTTTTAAAATACTAATATTGGAACAGAACTTTTCTAATATTTGCCTTAAAATTAATACTTCGAACAAATATATTTATTTCTTTTTTCACAACATCGAAATATTCACTAACTCATCTGTTACTGTCTTAGTATTATTGCCTAATGAAGAAAAAAGCAAAATATTTAAAAAAATTTTAAAGTTTATTACAATATTCGTTAATTTATATTTATAGACACTTATATGTTGAAATAAATAATATAAATAACTCACTAAACATCGTGTTTTTAACTCTTAAATATTTTATGAAATATAGTAAAAAAGAATAGTTTTTATAATACTTTTGCAGTGAATAAGAAAAAAATTACATGCGATGAAAATTACATATTTGAAGAAAGGAGCGTGGTAATATTTTGTTCAGGAATTCAAACAAAACAAAAATAAGTGGGGTAAAAGTAAAAACAAAATATTCCGATGAAGGATAATTCTGTAGTTCAAATGTAATACTAGGGAATCTAATCTAGACATCTAAAGTTTGGAATAAAATAAGGTACTAGACTTTAAATTAAGAGGTATGTAAGCAGGATACAGGGCGATTACTACTACTGTCCACACAATAAAATCGTGGTTGAAATATATTTTAAACATTCAATTTGATAAAAAAAATTTAAACTTTTACATTTTGTCTCTCATTACCCTGGCTCAGTTCCCATTCATCTCTGAGTACCCTGGTCAACATACAAAATTAAACTTCAAATTAAAAGTTAATTTTAAAAACAGATATTTGTGATAAAAAAAATATAGAAAATTAGCCGGTCTTCACCCGTCAAGCCGGTCGCTTCTGAGTGGGGCCCAAATACATTCTGCTGTGTACTGTCTTGACTTCCCTTGGGCCCCAAAAATTTAAATAAAATACTTTATTTTAAACTATACAAAAATAACTAAATAATATATATATATATATATTGTCGGATTCCACTTCTCCGTCCACACGACTTCGAAATATAATCCGGTCTTTTGATATGCTGCCACCACCGATATGAATACGTGATATCGGACACGATACGTGACGTATATTCAAGAAAAACCTAACTCTTTCAATTATACTTAAACTAACCCTTTATTAACATTATTTACACTTATACTCGGATGTAAATTATCCGGTTTAATATTAAATCAAAATAATTACAGAAAACTATCCTCTGTGTACCGTTAGGCTACGTTCATTCACTCAGAACCGAGATTTCTATTAATCTCACACACGCTATATCTCTTCCTTTCGAGAGATCTCGTTCCACACACGTGCCCAGAGCTGCTCTCTGAACAACCAACCTACACGCTCCAGTCCTGCGTTCGAACTAACTTCCTCTCTGGTCATTCTCCAGAGCACCTTTCTGTCTACGGGGCTCTTGGTCTGTTTCCAAGGGTCTGTCTTCCTAAATAATGGGTGCAATCCCTTTCTTATCTATGAAAGACCACATCACAAAGGACATACTTCTTCCATTGTATTTAACTCACTACCCTCCGGATTAAGATTCCAGTACTGAAAAGCCTCACAGTACACAAAAGATACACACACAATAAGATAATAATAAGATAATAATCACAATAGTTCCCTAACAATAGTTTTTAAGCCTATAGGTGCCAGGGACCTGACACCCCCCACCTTAGCGGAAAATATGCCTTTTAGGGGCTAATTTTCCTCAAAACTATGTAATGTCAAAGAAGAGTTCAACAGTTCCTTGGTAGGTTTCTTCATTACTATAATTACATAACTATTTCAAGGTGTCTGAAAATTACCTACTGACATCTCTAATGAACCATATACTAATGTGATAACTACAGAATAAAAATTACACATTATGCTAATACACTTTTATAAACACAAGATGCAAATACACTTATACATACACACAAAAAAAATAAAGTTACACTAGTATCATGTCATTTCAATGTCAGTCCTTAGGCTGATATTATTGGAGGCGGTACAACTTTTTCCTTCCAGTGCTTCCTCGTTAACTTAATTGGTACATCTCTTTCCGCAATACACCCGCTTGAATGGCTAACTTCTTTCTCTGATGTCCTAATTAAATTTTCCTCTAGCCAATCAGGCACTTGCCTGTCCAAGTCCTCTTTGTACGTGATGAAGACATTGTACCATTTCTGCTTTATCTTACCCCTCTCCGGTTTACGACCACTCCGATTTTTCTCCATTTCTACCAGTTGGATAGGACCCATAAATAATTCCTTATTTTTTCCTTAAGATTGATTTTATGTCCCCAACTTGAATATTTGTTAACCCTTTTATTTCAAATCCCTTCCTGTCTTTATTTTCCGGTTGTCTCTGTCTAACAACATATTTTTCCTACAGTCTTCAAACTCCCCGTCCCTATCCAAGACAATATCGACTACTTTATTTTTAGCCATAAATGCTCTCATTTCATCTTGATACACCAGTTTCTTACTCCCGTCCCCTAACTCAACTATAACTGCAGGTCGACATATTTCATCTTTCTCCTTATCACTCCCATTCATTTCCCTCGTTAATCGACATTCTACACATGATTCGTAAAACGTTTTAGCTTCCTTCGCCATATTTTCCCAATAAAATGAATGCTTGATTCTTTCTAACATTTTCATAACCGCGTGATTTTCTCCATATAAGGAGGTATGCGCTAGTTTTAGAATTTCCTCCCTTCTAATTTTAGGTATTACTAATTGAGCTACCGTTTCATCTACCAACTTCTCTTTATGATATAATAACCCATTAACAAGATAGTAAGACCCTTTATCATTTTCAGCTAATTCCCAAGCTTTCTCTAAATCCTTACAATTCATTTGGGATTCCTGAAATACATTTAGACTACTTTCCGTAACTTGATTAATCTTACTTTTCTCTACCTCGGCTTTTTCCTTCTCATGACTTTGTAAATTTACCGATCTCGTTTCTACGACATAACGGTTATTATTATCATTTCTAATCCTTTCCCCTTCCTTCACTTTATTCCTACTATCTTCCTTACATTCCCTTTCTACCGATTCTCTCAATGATTTCTCATGGTTTAACCCTGATAATTCATTAGCCACGTCAGGATGTAAAGTTACCTGTTCCTTACTATTATCAATTATTGCGCAAAGTACATCCTGATGAATTACATTAGTTTGACAGCGTTTTGGAATAGATAAAGGTAATTGAATTAACGGCGATTTAACTGCCTTACCAAATATCCCTTGTAAATAGATGCTACCAGCCCCTCTTAGTTTTCCAGCCGGTACTAAATCTTTATGAACGACACTTATTTCGCAACCAGAATCCACTAATCCATTTGTTATCTTCCCATTTACACTAACTTCCACTTTCTCAAGTTTATTTAACTTCTCTCCAATAACTTTAGTTCTCCAATAACTTTAGTTCTCCAATTCCCTTTTGCTCCGATTCTTGCCATACTCGCTGCCCTTGGTAATTCTTTAATTCCTCGCACTGAGACATTATTGATACTAGCCCTTGGTTCTTGTCGGTTATTAATTTGATTACTTCCCTCATTATTTCCTTTTGTACAAAATCGCTGGACATGGCCTCGTTGACCACACTTGAAACAGATAGGCGTCGTATCATTAGGTTTCTTATATTCCGGTTTTCTACCCAAAAATGGACTAACTGCATTATTCCCATTTTGTCTCCAATTACTACTAAATCCCTCATATTTTGCCCTTCTAGAATCTTCTTTACGTACCTTTCTTTACCTTTATAACCCTTATAAGTTACCGCATAAGGTTTTTGTTTAGCATCAAAGAAATTATCACATTCCTTAGCAATTTTAGAAACTTCTAACCAATTACCGTGCTGAGTTAATCCAATATGCGTCGCGGTTTCCTCATCTAAAGTATTATCCGTGACAATTAACTGATTAACCTTCTCATACGTATCTGCACCTCTAATCTTACAATAATTTTCCCACGTTGCTATTAAACGCGATACAAATAATACATGAGTTTCATTTTGATTCCTTCTAGCCTTCTTAAAGTTTTCCAAACACGCCTTCGGTGTCGGCTCATGTTCCCTTAGAACTAATTCCTTTAATTTCTCATAACTCTCAATTTGTTCCCTAGTAGTGTATATTAGCAAGTTATCGGCCTTATCTCCTAACATATTTAGCAGAATTTCGGCCTGCTGGGTTTCCGGTACATTTTTTGTTTGGAATGCCCGTTCTAAACTGCTAAAAAAAATTCCATTCCTCAGTCCCTTCTGAAACTTTGATAGACAAAGTTTTAACACTTTTAATCAATTGCTCTAGGCTACTCTCATGATTAGATTCTCTAGTCCCATTAGAGTTACTTGCCGAACTCTGAATTTTTATCCTTTCCATCTCTAACTCATGTTCCAATCTTAATTTTTCAGACCTTTCTTCTCTATCTAAATTTTCTCGTTGTAACTTTAAATTTTCTTCCCTTTCTAACCTTTCTCGTTGTAACTTTTCCTCCCTTTCTAAGTTTTCTAACCGCTCCGTAATAATAGTGTTAGATAAGTCCATAACGGCCCCCTCTTCATATTCGTCGCACTCCACTATCTTTTTCTTAAGCTTAAACCTAGTATCATCTTCCGAGACTTCAATCCCTAACTCTTCACATATCGCCTGAAGATCCACCCTTTTTATTTTTAGTAAGAAAGCCATACCTTCTACCGATAATTATTAACACCCTACAATAATACTTAAGCACAATATCAAATTACTACTACCTCCACTCCTATCTTCATAAATTACCTCCACATATTATACTATTTACATATTTCAAATAAGTAATAATAAAATGATAAATTTCCTTTAACAATGGTACCCCACAATTTGCTTCCAATAACGTAGTAACAATCATTTCAAATTCATTATTATGTAATATAGATTTTAAATTTATACAATTAAATAATAAAATACAATTTACACAATAATACTGATGCGTTGCAAATTGAATAAAACACTGATGCCAATCACTACATAAAGATATCCATCTAACAAAAATTTGCATGAAATACACCTAAATTCCTAAATTTAATCTCAATAAAAGATTTCAATTTTCAAAATTTGTTTTCACATAAAAAAGTAAATCACAGCACTTTTTTTTTCTTGGACCTGAAATTCTTCCTTGAAGGTTATTTCAATTTTATTTAAATTCTACACAAATTTTCCTTCCTCATTTACTATTAATACTTCAAATTTAAAACAAACAGTATCACTTAATTTAAATATTACTTTAATAATAATTTAAATTTAAGAAATTTCAATTATTCCTTCCAACTATTAACACAATGCATTAATTTTAATCATTAATCTTATCCGTTTAAAACAATTAGAAAATCCCTTCTAGTAATTAATTTAAGATTCTTTTCTTAAAACAATAGTGTAAAATGGCTGTTAATATCTCATTTCATTTAGTCCAATTATTATATTGCACATAAATTATCGTAAATTAACCACAAAATTAACTTAAATTACCATCAATTATACACAATAAAAAACAGTAGGTTCGAGAATGTCAGTAGAGTAAAATTATCAAAACACCTTACCTCGTACTTTATTCGCTGGGGCAATTCTCTCCTCACTTTTCCATAGGGTAAATCTTGCACTCTCGGGCAACAATCACTGTACCTTGCTTCACTGTGCACAAACACACTACTTACAGCACTACCACTAGTTCACTTCACTGTAATGACGATAGGCTAGCTGGCACTGGTCTACGATGATAGGGCACACACACTTCCGCTAGGCGATCCGGCGTAATTTGACTGTAATACTGCTAACTGGCACTGGTCTACGACGATAGTTCACAAACACTTCTGCGGGGCGGTCCGGTACAAACTCTCTGTAACCCGGCTATCTGGCACTGGTCTACGACGATAGGGCACGAACACTTCCGCTGGGCGATCCGGGACAAACTCTCTGTAACACGGCTAACTGGCACTGGTCTTCGCTGATTCAGATCCCGTCGCTGCCAACATTGTCGGATTCTACTTCTCCGTTCACACGACTTCGAAATATAATCCAGTCTTTTGATATGCTGCCACCACCGATATGAATACGTGATATCGGACACGATACGTGACGTATATTCAAGAAAAACCTAACTCTTTCAATTATACTTAAACTAACCCTTTATTAACAATATTTACACTTAAACTCGGATGTAAATTATCCGGTCTAATATTAAATCAAAATAATTACAGAAAACTATCCTCTGTGTACCGTTAGGCTACGTTCATTCACTCAGAACCGAGATTTCTATTAATCTCACACATGCTATATCTCTTCCTTTCGAGAGATCTCGTTCCACACACGTGCCCAGAGCTGCTCTCTGAACAACCAACCTACACGCTCCAGTCCTGCGTTCGAACTAACTTCCTCTCTGGTCATTCTCCAGAGCACCTTTCTGTCTACGGGGCTCCTGGTCTGTTTCCAAGGGCCTGTCTTCCTAAATAATGGGTGCAATCTCTTTCTTATCTATGAAAGACCACATCACAAAGGACATACTTCTTCCATTGTATTCAACTCACTACCCTCCGGATTAAGATTCCAGTACTGAAAAGCCTCACAGTACACAAAAGATACACACACAATAAGATAATAATAAGATAATAATCACAATAGTTCCCTAACAATAGTTTTTAAGCCTATAGGTGCCAGGGACCTGACATGTATAAAAGCACGTAAATAAATATTTCGTGACATTAATAATATTTTTTTCCATAATCCCTCTGACAAAATTCTACTGGCATTGTGCGTATTTATCTAAGATGAGAGGAGAGCTTTCAGATTAAATAAATAAAAATGGGATTGCCTAAGATAAATGGGTATCATTGCAAATTGGTACTGTCAAACCCATAAATTATTAATGAGGTGATCAAAATAACAGGGAACTGAGTATTTCCTAGCCATACATCGTTAATGCTGCGATCACTTTAACGTGGTTCAGTTACTTTGAGTGCATAAATCATTAAAATTAAATAATTTTAACAGGACCCATTTGGTTGCACGCTTGTAGTCTGACTATACGGTAATCACCATAAAGCATCCTTGTGCATACCCTAGCCCATAAATATGGCAAACAGTATTTAAATTGCAATTTTTTACTTTCAAAATATGTAATTTGAAAAAAGGTGGAAGTGTAATATTTTGTTTAAATTTTAAATCCGATCGCTAAAAGAGGAAAATCGAAAAAAATAAAATAAAATGGGAAATTAAAAAATATACTCCTTGAAAAAAATGCCACACAAAATATATAATAAAAAATCAGCAATAGTTCTCTTTTTCGTCTAATCTTCCGCAATCATGTTCACAGCCGATGTTTCCGACAAACTCGCTAGCTTTAAAATCGCTGAAATACACGATTAACTACTCTTTTTTGTAGATTTGTAAAGCGGAGTTTCACATTCTTACTTAAAACTGCTGCTGAGATATGGCACAATTACCTAAAACTTTCAACACATAGTGTGACTCCCCTTGATGGATTATTATCTAAAATTGCTGAAATACATATTTAACTATTTTTTAGTACATTTGTTATCCTAAATTTCACGCTCCTACTTATTACTGAGATATGGCAAAATGACATAAAAAATTCGACCCCCATTTAATCCCCTTTAGTGGCTGAATTTCTAAAATTGCAAAAATACATGTTTAACTATTTTTTAGTAGATTTATTATCCTGAATCTGTGAATTCAAGCACCTAACTAAAAATGCTGATGAGATATGGCGAATATTCGAAATGACCTAAAATGTTCTACCCCCATTTAGCCCCCTTAATGGGTGAATTTCTAAAATTGCTAAAATATGTGTTTAATTATTTTTATAGCAGATTTGTTATCCTAAATTCCACGCTCTTATCAAAAACTACTGATGAGATATGTTGAAAAGGTGAAATCATCGAAAATTATCGACCCCCCCCCCCCATTTAACCCCCTTAGTAGTTGAATTTCTAAAATCCCCTAAAATACATGTTTCACTATTCTTTAGTATGTTTGTTATCCCGAAATTCATGCTCCTACGTATAACTTTTATTTACAAATGGCAAAATGACAAAACATTCGACCCACTATTTAACCCCTCTTAGTGGGCGAATTTCAAAAATCACTGAAAAACTTGTTTAACTATTTCTTTTAAGGAGATTTGTTATCCTGAATTTCACGCTTTTTTCTAAAACTGCTGATAAAATATGGTGAAAAGATCAAATCTCCGAAAATTTTCGACCCTTCATTTAACCCCTTTTATTGTTGAATTTCTAAAACAGCCTGAAATGCATGTTTAACTATTTTTTAGTACATTTGCTATCCTGAGTTTCATGATTCTACCTATAATTTCTACTGAGATATGGCAAAATGACCTAAAATATTTGACCTCATATGTAACCCCTTTGGTTACTGAATTTCAAAAATTTCTGAAATACATGTTTATCTATATTGTTTGTAGATTTGTTATCCCAGATTCCGAGCTCCTAACTAAAAATGCTGCTGAGATATGGCGAACAGGCAAAATGACCTAAAACTTTCAAGCCCCTATGTAACCCCCTTAACGGATGATTTTCTAAAATCGCTGAAATATGTGTTTAATTATTTTTTAATAGATTTGTTATCCTGAATTTCACGTTCCTACCTAAAACTGCTGCTGAGATATGGCGAAAACGCGAAATGGCTAAAACCTTTCGACCCCCCCCCCCATTTAAACCTCTTAGTGGTTGAATTTTTAAAATTAATAAAATAAGTGTTAACTAACTTTTAGTACATTTGTTATCCTGAAATTCGCGCTTTTAACTAAAATTGTTGTTGAGATATGGCGAAAAGGCTAAATGACCTAAAACTTTAGACCCCCCCCTTTTAACCCCCTTAGTGGTTGAATTTCTAAAATCGCTAAAATACGAGTTTAATTATTTTTTATTAGATTTTTTATCTTGAATTTCACTCTTTTACCTAAAACTGCTGACGAGATATGGTGAAAATGTGAAATCACCGAAATTTTTTTGATTACCCATTTAACCCACTTAGTGGTTGAATTTCTAATATCACCTGAAATACACGTTTAACTATTCTTTTGGAAAATTGTTATCCCGAATTTCACGCTCCTACTTAAAACTCCTGCTCAGATATGCTGAAAAGACGAAATTATCTAAAACTTTCGACACCCCATTTAACCCCCTTAGTGTGTGAATTTTCAAAAATCCTTTCTTAGTAGGTGCTTAAATTGTGTAAAGAACATGTCTACCAAATTTCATTGTTCTAGGACAAACGGTTGAGGCTCTGCGGTGAGTATGAGAAAATCAAGCTACAAAGTATAGATTAAAAACAACACATTAAACAGAAGCGTTTGTTGATATTTCGTCATATAGAAAAAGCCGAGGCTAACGAAAAAGTAAGGCTACCGCGGTTCATCTCGCAAATCTTTTTTTACAGACCGCGGGACTCACGTGATGCTCGAATGCACCAATACAGATGTACGAAAAGAGCAATACGTCACTCTAGCGGACTGTAAAAAAAAGATAAGTGGAATGCACCGCGGTAGCCTGTCTGTTTCGTTAGCCTCGGAAAAAGCAGACAAATTTCAAAGAACTACAAAAGATCATAGATATCAATAAAACAGAGACTGTGTTTAAGTAAGACTGGATATACAAATGCTATTATTTTTCCTTTATTAAATAGCATTGAGAACATAGAGATACATAGAGAACAATTTGAAAACATATTCGTTTTTCACACAATTGGCATTAAGTAAAATAAAAACTTCTACATCTCTTAATAATCTTTTAAATGAAATAATTATACAGATATTTCAGAAAATAGCAATTGAACACATTTCGGTGATAATCTTAAATCAGCAGTCCGGCGTTGCAATGAAAGGATCACCAAATCGTGGAAAGGATTTGCCATTTGAACCTGAATGAAGTACTCGTACGCTAGGACAAGGCAAAGAAAACGTTTAGATAAAACATACTTTTGAAATAAGGTAAAACCCTTCTAATTAGAAAAAAATAGTTCAGCAAGTATGCCACGTTATTATACAATGACAATATTTTCATGTACGTCTTTTCCTTCAGATACTGTTCAAAGCACCATAGTAAAAGACAATTTAAATAGAAGTAATTTATTTAGCGATCTAATCCCTCCCCCCGCCCCCCCGTTCACGAATCTCGTCGACGTCACCATTTTGAAAGACTACATCGATATCAACCACGTTCATCTCAATTAAAAATTGAACATGGAAAAAAATCTAATAACGTACAGGTAAAAAAAACTTGTGATTACCAGTTCATAGAAACAGGAATCTCGATGTGAAAAGTTAGTACAAATCAAGTAACCTTGAATTAAGCTGCGAGCACACGTACGCCATATACAACATGATATATTTCCTCATAAATGGGATTTTTGCAGGAAGAAAGCGTTCGAAAAAGCACCGTGGGATAGTTTACCTCTCGTAAATTCGTCCTTGATGACATTATCGGTATTTGTGTCTCCTACGATAGATATCCATTTGAATTCCTCCAATCAGAGCGTTCTAAAAATAGTTTTCCTTAGTTCGTGGACTTAAGCAACTCTTTAAAACACTTAGACGCGATTACCCGCTATACGTTCCGCGTGTTGCTTACATTAACGGGTTCTATTCAGTCTTCATAATAAACCCACTTGTAGCCCCCCCCCTCAACCACATCGCAGGAAGCGAGAGACTAGAGCATATATATCAGGTCGTATGATAGTACATGTGATTGAAACTTGACACCTGAATGTGTCGACAAAAAATAAAGGTATCGGGAAATATAACAGGTTCTGTGTCAGTAGAATTTAAAACCTTCTAAAAATGCAAAATGCCACAATGTAAATTTTAATTTTAAAGGATTCCCAAACATCCCCATAACTACACCGTGAATGTGGTGCCGAAATTGTCCAAGTAATTTATTGGTATGAAACATATTGTTAGGCAGATATAAAAGTTATCTCAAGTTTTAATATCTTTAGCAAGTTTGGATCATCCTGCCAACACCTTTTCACGAGTTGCGCACAGAAACCTCCGATTCCACATATTACAGGTTTTTTACTTTATATTTTCATTCGCACGCATGTATTTCCGTTTGCTTGACATTTCATATCATTACTGCGCATTTTGCTCAACTTTCAAGTACAGTTGCATGCAAATGGGTTTTTCTGTTACCGCGATGTTTTATTTTTGGCAATTTGTGATATATAAATTTATTTTTCTGGCAAATGCGTGATGCTAAGTAATTAAAATATGTTATGTATATATTGTGTAAAAATGTAATATCTGTGGAAGGCATATTGCTATACCTCTATGTCCTTTATTAAATTTGAAATTTTTAAAGTTTGATACAATGTCATAGTTGCCAACCTCCCGATTTTTTTCATACCAGTATTTTTATGTAAAAACATTTGTTTTATGTAGTCGTACAATTTCTTCAATTTAATAAAGCGAATTTTTTTGCAAGATTTTACTGGTATTAAAAAAATCAGGAGGTTGGCAACTATGCATTGTGTTGTTACTTAAACAGAATAGGATTTTTTATGAGGTCTACTTTTAATTTGAGACTCTTAAGTAAAGATGTCTATTTTTCGCTTTAAATAAAAGATGAAAAAGCTAGCAGTAGTGTGAACTGTTTATTATGATGGTAATACTTCCATTGCATTTAACTCTGCTCTTGTCGTACAAGGAGAGTGCCAAGCTTGGTAATCACAAATTTTAATTATTTTTATATATGTTGTATGGTAGAAGCCTCTTAGTCTCAGGTACAACGGATTTTATACAACGCTCCTTAGTTCTCGAGAAATCGGGTGTCTAATATTATAATACAACTTAAATACTTATTTTGTAACAAAATAACTGCGTTGCTCATAGCTCAGTTGGTATGGCGTCTACTCGTTGTTCCGAGGCCCCGGGTTCGATGCCGTAACGCGCTACGTTTGTTTTTCTCATTTTTTTTTTATAAATATACTTGTAATTATAATTTAATAATCTCAATAAAAAATTTTGTTAACATGATTAAACTTTAATTTAGCATTTCAGATTTTTTTTTTTTAAATCACTTTTAAAATGTATTCCATATATGCTTTATCAATGCAACGATATTGAACAATTGTGTCAATTCGTTATTGTAAACAACCATTATTTATAAATTGCCTTAACGAAACGCTGCAATGATAATACTACTCTGTTTTTAAAGTAAGAAGCATAATTATATTAAAATTTAGCAATAGAATTAAATTACAACATACTTATGTTTTATTTTATTGTAACTAGAGGGCGCCAGCACAGACTTTGGTTATTTCTTTTTTTCAATTTGGCGCAGTTAAGTAGTTTTTGTTTTCAATCTTTATCGCACAAGTGCGTATCATTCTATAACAGCTTATAATCGTATAAAAATAGAAGAAGGAAGCTGTAGTTCACAAGAAGATCAATCTGAAATGTCGGGATTCGATGAAAATCAGAAAAAGTATGTCACAAATGCGTTGAAGCACTGTAAAATTTTCTTGCAAAGCAATGAATTTTTAACAAATAATCCAGCATCTGACATATCTTCGTTTTCTATTGCGATGGGAGAAGAATTCTATAATTCGATAGTAAATATGCTCATTTTGGAACAATTTTTGAATTTTTACTTGTCAATAATAGATTCAATTTTTAAAATGCTCTTTTAATGATGAGAAATGTTTAATAATGGTTTAAAAATCAAAAATGCTAAATTAAAATTTAATTTTGTTAACAGAATTTTTTATTGAGCTTATTAAATTATAATTACATGTATATTTATAAAAAAAAGAGAAAAACCCCGCATCCTGAGGCCCGGGATTAACACGGGTCCTCGGGACAACGTGCAGACCCCTTACCAGCTGAGCTATGACCAACGCAGTTATTTCGTTACAAAATAAGTATTTAAGTTGTATTATAATATTAGACACCCCATTTCTCGAGAACTAAGGAGCGTTGTATAAAATCATTTGAACCTGAGACAAAGGAGCTTTTACCCTACAACATATATATAAATAATCAAAATCTGTGATTACCAAGCTTGGCACTCTCCTTGTTAGTTTAAGTGTCATATCCCCTGTTACATGTTAACAATGGCATCGCAATATTTAGAGGAATTAAAAAAGTAATATAAAGTGTTCATATGGAGGCAACATTATATTTTTACATGTTCCGTCTTCGGTTCTAAAGTTATTTTGTTGAGACACACATTTTTACTCTTATTTCAAGGGAAACGTATTGAAATAAATATACTACGTTATACAGCACGCAAAGCGTACATTTTTTGGATCCATGGATTTTTACGTCTGAAATATATAAAGAAGTATTTATGAAATAACTCCAGAGCTATTTTTTCTATCATTTTAAAATGACTTCGTTAAGCTTATATAACAGAAATAATTAATTAAGTTAAGAAAAAGTATGGGTAAATAGGAAAATACCACATTCATATAATATAAAGAAAAGAAAACATAAACTTGCACTCATATATTACAATGGTGGCAAAAACATATTTGTTCCTGCGATTGACTTTTCTGCTTAAAATTGCTCACCATCTATAAAATCTATAATAATAAGGAAAGAAGTTTGTCTCTCGGTCTGTTTTAGTGTCTGTCTGTTGACTGTGTAAATATTTGTTTATGTGTGTATCTGAGTGTGTGTGTCTCTGTCGACTGTGTTCTGAAGACACCCGTGGAAGGAATAGCTATAAACTTTGGTGGAAAGTATCTCTATATATGTAATTTTGCACCTCGAAACCCGATTTTGGAATTTTTGACTAGATTTTTTAATTAAATTATTCATGCGATTTTTAGCACTTTTTGCAGCAAGGCTCATTTTCACACAGATAAAATGGCTGACTAGGCATTTTAGGCGTCTTTCGAAAAAGATTGAAATAATCGTTCAATCGACACAAAAATTCGCAAATGGAGGTAAAAAAAATCGCGATTTCAAAATACCAAAATTCATAAAAATCCATCAATTAGAACAAAAAATATTAATTATTATTTCATTAATGAAAATAATGTTTACGAAATCAACAGAACAGCTATCTTTCACTGAGCGAGCGAGTCCAGGTTTGACAGAACAAGCGATGTCAGGATTAAAAGCAACATTTTTAAATCAGCGATTTTATATTTTAAAATGTATATAAGATACGGATTTCAAAATTGGAATACAGACGCAGTGTGATGCGCTCATTAAGATTTTTTTAATCGAAAACTTCCAGCGGTAAGTTTTTATTTTATGAAAATCCTGATTTTTTTATGGAAAAAGAAATAAATAGCTATTTGACAATGGACGAAATTAATAAAGAAAAATATTCTTTAATATTTTTACGGAAGCACGGACAGCATCTGTCCCAGAATACATGCTAACTTGGAAAGATGCTGTCCGAGTGCCCATGTAAAGTTTAACATAATTTCTTATATTTGCGGGGATGAGGAGAAGTAATGTATTTTTATTAAATATCGCATTTATTGTATTTGACCACGCACGAAAATTTTACCAGAGGAACGGTTTCGTGCAGCGATTGTTGGAGTATTTTTGCGTTTCATACTATTTTTGTAACGGGACCGGGCGTATCAGCTTGTAAATATATTAAACAGAGAATTTTGTGTGTGTATCTCTCGACTGTGTTCCGAAGAGAACATTGCATGCAGAGCTCCAAAATTTGGAGGGAATGTACCACTATGTATGTAGATTTGCACCTCGAAGACCAATTTTAGAATTTTTAAATAGATATTTTTTTATTTAATTTTGTAATCGATTTTTAGCGTTTGTTTAAGTTTTGCTGCGATTTTCCACATAAGTAAAAGGAATCCTTTTCAAATATATTAGACCATTATAGTAATTTTTTTTTCCTCTTTTCAATAAAGTTTATTCGGAATTCGTACAGCGACTTCTCAATTTTTGACGATTTTTTTTTCCTTTGCCACTAAAAAATTCTTTCTAAAACGTTTGATTGCTTCGTTGATTGCCTCCATTTCTGCCTCAATTATGCCCAAAATCGTCATTTTTCCTGTTTTTAGCTTGGAGAGTGTTCATAATACTTTAAAGATAAAAAAATGTGGATTTAAAAGGCAAGGGCGGGTTATTAATTATCCATATTTCTTTTATTAGATTTTTTATTTCATTTTTTATGCGTTTTTGAACGTTTTTTCATGTTTTTCAGATTTTTTCTTCTCAGTTTTCACAGGTACTAAATAATCTTCGGCATAATTTATTCAGCCCTTGTTAGTTTACATCTATTTCTGAACATTAATATGCAGGGTGGTGGGATTTATTTTCTCGGGTTCCATGTTCCCGATTTAAACGAGAATTGGTTCATTCAACAAAACACGAACTAATTAGGATACAGATAACTAATAAAAATAAAAATGTGGCTTACCTGGCGGTAGAAAGTGGAATTAAAAGATTTTGGATCGCGTGCACATCACGACTGCTATACGGTGTCGTAGGCAACGGGAACACTGTCGGAATTTCATTCGGAAAGAGTTTTGTTTAGAACAGAGTGCGTCCCCTGTCACAGGAAAGTGGAACTAAAAGATTTTGTATTTAAAACTGGCCTGATTCAAACGAAATGTTTTCTAAAATTCTTCAACTAGATATAGATTTCGCAACCCCTTGCGGTAGAAATTGAAACTAAATGAGATTGCAGCAAATGCGCAGCACTCCCGATATACAGGGATGGAGTTTCGTACGTAAATAGGTTTGTTTAAATGAGAATACACCCACTGGTGGTGGAAACTGGAACTAAAAATTTTGCAGTGCGTGCGCAGGACGCCTGCTACACGGTGCCGTAAGCAGCGGGGGTCACACTTCGGAAATTTGTTTAGAACAAAATGCACCCCCTGGCGATGAAACTAAAAGTTTTTCTTGCGCGTTCGCGGAAAATGGTTGTTTTTATCGAAACCACAAAAGAAAGTTGCCGATTTGATAATCCCAGATAACGAAATATTCTCATTTTACTCATCCTCGAAAATTAATAAAATTATTGGAGGTATCGATTTGAAACTCACTGTATGTACGTAGTTTATTTTTCGGATTCCGAAAATTCAAATTTTGTAAAATTCGGACTGTAACTTAATTTTGAACAAAAATTGACCCGCTTTGAATCAAATAATCCAGACATTTTTGGGTGTGGTATTGAATTTACTTCTGCTTCTGTGTCCGTCTCTCTATTTAATTTTCTAAATACGAAATGGTTACCAGAGGAACGCTTTCGTGTAGCGGTTTTTAGAGTGATTTCGCTTTTCGTATTACTTTTTGCCGGGACCGGGCAACGCCGGGTGGATCGGCTAGTTATAAATATTCTACACAATGATAGAAATCAATAAATTGTAATAATTATAATATATAAAATAGAGAAATAGTGGTTTATTGAAGTTCAGTTATCATGTTACTATTAGTTATTGAACAAATGGGAAAATAAATACAAAATATACGTTGCTGCCAAAACACGAAGTCGGTTAAAACAGAATTTAGCTTGTTAAAACTAGTTTTAACTGTGTCCCTTATTCAAAAGGACGTTTAACTAGTTAAATCTAGTTTTAGCTAGTCAAAACTAGTTTTAACTAAATTCTTTACAGTGAACTAGTTTTAACTAGTAATAGAAATACGTATTTTTTTTACGTTGATGTTATGCCGATAGAAAATATGTTAAAAATTAATTATTACTTTAAATGGTGCTAAATAAAAAAGAAAGATAAAAATATTAATTAAGTTAATTTGCCAAGGCTATATAGTGGTTAATTTTATAAAAGAAAATATCAAATATTTTGGAATAAATATTTAAATAATAAATTAAAAATATTATACTTAAAGCACCCCATAGAAACTTTAATTAAATCAATATTTTAGAATAGTACTCTTTCAGAATAATTAATGAAATAATAGTTGAAATATACCTAAACCTGAAATCTCTATGAATTCATTTCAGAGTAAAATAGGCATGTAAAAATTGATTGAAAGTAATTAAGTATATTAATTCAGAATATTACTTTAGAAACAATTTTACATAAAACATTTTAAGACATTAATTAATACATTTCAAATCACTTAATCAATAAAACCCCAAAGAAAATTTATGGAGGTAAATAAATAAATATATACTTGTCTGAATATGAAAAAACAAACTTACAAAAATTGAAGAAAATTATTTTGTGTCTAAGCTAATATTTTATTGAAAAATCGCAAAAAATAAGATCATCATTATCCAGCTCATTCTTCTTACTCTAGAATGTACAGAGGTAATAAGCGTGAATTTACACTCTACATTCTTCAAAGGTACTAAGTGTGAAGCGTTTCCCATCATCTCATTTATATACAGAGTTATTTGATAGAAAACAAATATTTTCTACTAACATAATTTCTTTGCATCTGACGCTCTACTCAAGAAATGTGCTGTTAATTAGATGAGATTGTAGTAATTTTGCAGCATATTTAAAACGAGCAGGGAAGACCGAGCTATGCTCGGTCAAAATTAAATTTGAGTTCAAATATCATGACCCACTAATTGAATTTTCTCGAACATGTGACTTAGCCCAACAGTCTTCTCGTGCCCGAAAACCATAGGATGCAAAATTTAGTGTAAATTGAGCCGCTTTTTAGATATTGACCCACAATGACCCACTAATCGAATTTTCTCGAACATGTGACCTAGCTCAATGATTTTCTCGTGCCCGAAACTCGTAGGATACAAAATTTAATCAAAATCGTTAGAGCCGTTTTTTAGATAAAATTAGCTTGACCATGACCCAAAATGACCCAAAATGACCCACTAATTGAATTTTCTCGAATATGTGACCTAGCCCAACAGTCTTCTCGTGCTCGAAAACCATTGGATGCAAAATTTAGTGTAAATTGAGCCGCTTTTTAGACCTTGACCCACAATGACCCTGAAATGACCCACTAATCGAATTTTCTCTGACATGTGACCTAGCCCAATGATTTTATCCTGCTCAAAACTCGTAGGACACAAAATTTAATCAAAATCGTTAGAGCCGTTTTTTAGATAAAATTAGCTTGACCATGACCCAAAATGACCCACTAATTGAATTTTCTCGAACATGTGACCTAGCCCAACAGTCTTCTCGTGCTCGAAAACCATTGGATGCAAAATTTAGTGTAAATTGAGCCGCTTTTTAGATCTTGACCCACAATGACCCAGAAATGACCCACTAATCGAATTTTCTCTGACATGTGACCTAGCCCAATGATTTTATCCTGCTCGAAACTCGTAGGACGCAAAATTTAATCAAAATCGTTACAGCCGTTTTTTAGATAAAATTAATTTGACCCGCGTTTACCCAAAAATGACCCACTAATCTAAAGTTCTCGAACATGTGACCCAGCCCAATAGTCTTCCCGTGCCCGAAAATGGTCGGATACAAAATTTCTTCAAAATTCGTTGAACCGTTTTTTAGATACAATTAGCTTGACCATGACCCAAAATGACCCAAAATGACCCACTAATCTAATTTTCTCGAACATGTGACCTAGCCCAATGGTTTTCTGGTGCCCCAAAACTGTAGGATACGAAATTTCGTCAAAATCGTTAGAGCCGTTTTTAAGATAAAATTTGCATATATATATATATATATATAACCACACACAAGTTTTGCTCGTATTAGAATATATGATAGGACGATTTGTAAAAAATTAATTCCTGTTAACAATAGAAAGTGAAATCCTATACCTGCGCCCTACCTTCTGACTCTCTGTTCAAGTCAACATGACACAGCAGGTAAACCCGTCACTGAAATGTTGCAGCTCGGAGGAAGGAAAGAAATGTCTCAGGGAGAAAATTAGGATTTTTGGTCGTTCTTACTTTGCCTTCTGTATTCGTAAGACAGATAGAATACAGATATTAGGCTTGTCAAACACTAGTCAAACTACTTTTAACTAAACTCTTTACTAAGAACTAGTTTTAACTAGTCGGAACTAGAATCATGTTTCAGTTATAACTAAAATTAACTAATTATGAAAATATAATTTTTTCTTATTAACGATGTTTTCAGCTAAAACTGGACCTAAATGAATAGCGTGCTACAAAGAAAATCTGAAATCAGTGAAACCCCAGAAGTACTTAATTAGAACTTGAATTTAAAATAACTTGTCAAATTTATTTTAACTAGTGAAATACAGATATCCCTCTGCTCATATTTAATTCAAGATTTCAACAAACATTATTTTTAAATTAAAACATGGAATCTCTAGTTAAAGAAATAGAAACGGTTCTTCTTGCAAATAACTTACGTAATATAAGAAATAATGAATAATACAAAGAATAAAAAACAAAATAATAATCCTTCTTCATGCAGGACAACATTACAAATCGCATTTTTAATTCGAATTTGAGTGGAATCATAAATAATAGTTAATTTTACTCGTTTTCGCACATCCGATTGTTGTGATACTGCGAGTTGTATAGAAACAATCTCTTTTAATAGAAACATCGTTTAGAATTGCTCATTTTCTTGAGGATGCAAGTTGAAAAGCATTGTTATTTGATCGGCTGTTTTTCTAGCCATTATCTGCATATAAAATGCACGTTTGTTGCTTCGTCTGACATAAGAAACTTGCACGAGTAGTGATTTTCCAACTGGACGAAAAATGTCCGGGCCAGGATTCGAACCTGGGATCGCTTGGCTGAAGCCGCCACGCTCTACCACTGAGCTATCCCGGTCGAATCTGGAGGGCATAATTCATCCAGTTAACCTTATTGATCAGAGAATCTGGTCTGATATTTTAATCAGCTCAACAGAAAAGACCGCAGGTAAAGGAACTCCAGTAAACGCTGGATACGTGATTACACTAGATTAATTTTAACACAATTATTTCAAATTGGTAAATAAATCACACGAGTAGTAATTTTCCAACTGGACGAAAAATGTCGTCCTTGGCGACAATTAAAGGATCGCTTGGCTGAAGCCGCTACGCTACAATGGTAGAGCGTGGCGGCTTCAGCCAAGCGATCCCAGGTTCGAATCCTGGCCCGGACATTTTTCGTCCAGTTGGAAAATTACTACTCGTGTGATTTATTTACCAATTTGAAATAATTGTGTTAAAATTAATCTAGTATAAGAAACTTGTCATGACTGACAGCGAATTCCGAAATATTTAAATTGAAATATTATTAGAACAGTCTACATATTTACGGGTTCAGAAAAAAATGTGGATATAAGTTTGTGTGTAATAACTCTAAAAATTGTACAGCGGTTTGCAAAACAAATCATTAAATGTATACCGTTTCGCAGATGACCAAAGAAATTAAAACGAATACGAAAATGCATGTACGATAGAAGGCATACCTAGATTTGTCCAACATTTCATATTTTCCACATTTATGAAGAGTTTTTTCCCCACGTGCCACTTGAATAACGTTTTCAAAATTCTGCTTTACTATATCGACATCCGCGAATGTAATTAATACATTATCTTCAATTTATACAGGAGGATGTGTAACAGTAAAACGGATATAGTTTTTTAACTTCTTAAGCTATTTGGACAATCTTGGACTCTAACAACAGTAATAAAAAGCTACTAAACAATAATTTGTAGGTGACAAAAGGTTTTAATTTCTTTTTTAAATTTTATTAAAATACTAAACATAATTATTCATTTTTTATAAAAAAAAGTTTTTTTTTTCTAATAATCAACAGCTTATTGTGAAACACTTAAATTAAATAAAATATTTAAAGACTGTCGAGTCCCTTTAATTAAATATTTAGTGCAGTTGGTGGATTCAGATGATTTATAATCAGTTCAGAATCAAGTGTGTATGTCGATAAACATAATCGCTATGAATCTTCAGTATATAAATCGTTAAGTACAAGAAAAAAAACAAAGATTCCATATTTTCATTAGTTTAAAAAATCAAAAATTCGATTCCGATGAGTTAGTTTAGTATCTGAGAAAAAAAAAAGAAATTTTGTTAAAACATTTCTTTTTGCAATCGATATGTGTAGAAATGAGCATGGTTGCATGCCTCTAATACCTACCATTTATTTAGTTTTTCGTCTCGAGTTTTACGGATGTCACATTCAAATGAATCGTTTTTTCTGAATATAGCTCTTTTGAGTCCATCATAATCGGTTCATAATCAGCCTGTTTCTGCGCCATACCTGACATAATTTATTTAAATTTTGTCTAAAACGTACTTTCCATGTAAGTAACATTTTTAGAAACTAAAGTAAATTACAGGTAATTTATATTCAGTAAATATATGTGCATTATGGAGAAAAAAAAATTAAACAAATCGTAGAACATCAGTAAAGCAAATTTGTGTATTGTTCCTGTAATCATCTAAAATGATTGTCTTCATTTTAATATGCTTTCTTCTGAAAAATAAAAACGAAAGTTATATTGACAAAATGTTATTTTATATATTGTTCATTTGATCCGAAGATTTACGAGCAGAAAGTGTCCACTTTCAATTTCACGAATGATTTGTTAAGTGAAACTGTCTACTTTTTTCCATCGTTTTTCACAGAGTAAATGAAGTCTAAACACTGTTAGTAATGGTAGGATTTTATTTTGTTTGCTCTGTGAAGTAGAAATATGATACGCCTGTACTTTTCCTTGTATTATATACTGATAGATTGCTTAGATATTATTTTTTAGATCTTTTTAAAATTTCGATGCACATACATTTAAATTATAACAAGGATTTGAAATTTAATTATACTATAAATGTCGAACATTATGCTTTTCCCACATCAGAAATATTTGTTCCGATATTACAGCGGTTGTTTATTTGTAAATCGATAATTTCAAATATTAGTGATAAGTTACAATAAATTCAATTTTTATCATTGTTCCGAGCTTTTTTCTTTTGTTTGTAAACCTTATTCAGTAAATTAAATGTGGAGAAAATATAAGCATATCGATTTTTGTACTAAAACATTCGATATAGTTTAAATGTATCTCATCAAAAATGATAACTTCTACATTTATTAGATCACGAGCGTCAAGCTTTAATTAGCAGCTGTCATCTCTTTAAAATGGTGATAGAAACGTTTACGTGCAGTTATCGAGGCTTATATATTTTTAAAATAAATTTCTATTTTCTCTCAACTTTAACTATCAAATTTGAAATACGTCGAAAGAAAAAACAATTAAATGTGTGATTGTATGATATTTCTTGTTTTATTGTGGTTTAATTTTTTTCATGGAAAGAAAATGCTATTAAACAAAATTTCATAAAACAATTTGTTGACTACTAGATTAATTTTAACACAATTATTCAAATTGGTAAAGAAATAATCGACCTGGCTGGCTCAGTTGGTAGAGCATGGTAGCCTGAGCCAAGTGATCCCAGATTCGAATCCTGGCCCGGACATTTTTCATCCAGTTGGAAAATTACAACTCAATTTGTTGACAATATTGCGTTTGGACAACTAATAAAATTGTGACAAGCAAACAAATACATAAAGTATGTGTAGCATTGTTAAATGTAAAACAAATGTTTGTTTTTAAAAAAATTCAGAAAAATAAACTTAAAATTAAACTTCTCACCTTAAACGGATTATCTCTAACATTTATTTAATGATAATCAAAAATAGATATTAAAAAGTTCATTTCTTTTGTTACTGTCATGTTTAAAGTGAAGAACAAGAGTAACAATTGCAACCAAAAACAAGTTGACAGCTAATGCGACTAGTTTTAAATAAGGACAACCAAGAAAGAAAGTATAATCTGGTTTGTTTTCTACAAACTAATTATGAGGTATTTATATTAAACTAATTGCAAGATTGTCATTATTAAATACATTGTATTCAATCACAATGTGAAAAGTTTTACATATTCATGGCAGCCACTAGTGTAAACTGTTTTTATTATTTTTGTCTACCCCTATTTCTAAAGAAGAATATTCCACCTTGATGATTAGTAGAAATTTACCACGAACATTGTTGTTTCAAATAGTGTTAGACAAAATAATAAAAATATGGGTGTGTGTGTGTGTGTTGCTTGTTTGTTGCAAGTTTTCCTAATTAGGTAAAAACTGAAAAATTTTTTTGTAAAAATGAGGGAAATCGAATTGCATATTTTTGAACTGTTATATAAGATCTGAGCTTTTCTAATATCAAAATTAAGAAAACTGCATATTAATATCAAGAATTACATTAAAAATTAAAATTTCGCCATAATTTGGAAGAATACAGTAAAATATTTTTAAAAACTTCCATTATAGCGACTTCCCATTATATTCTTGTAGGACAGAGAAAATCATTATAAAGAATAATCAAAAGTGAAAAATGTTAGGATAAATTTAGAATACAACTGTTTTAAGGTTTCATAAAAGAAGAACCATCTTCAGGGAAACTTAGAAAGAGGAAAAAGAAACCTCTGCAAGAGGTTACGCGGACACGCACGCACGTATTATGAAAAAGCTCATTAAATAGTGTGAACAAGCCATTAATCATTACAACATTCCCGCAAAATAGAAAAACATTATAAAAAGAAAGAAAATATCATTATTGATAAATGTTCAATTTTCTAAAGTTTGTCTTTTGCTGCTGCATATGCGAATACAATTATTGATAGATTTGTTAACATATCATTATTTTTATTAAATACCTTGAATAGTATAGGAAACAGGAAAGAAAATTGTACAAAATAATGTGAAATATTATTAACAAATGAATTTTAGCAAACCATCTTTAACAAAATTTTAGATTAATAAGAAATATGTGCAGGGAACGCTCTTTTCGTACAGTTTAATACGACGTTTTCGAATTGAAAATTGCGCCTTATTTAATAGAAGAATTTCTCTCGTTAAATAATGTGAATATTACTTTTTTAAAAGTGGTATTAAAATATAGGAACCGTGCGAGCCTTGCGTATAATTCACATCCCTGATATGTATGTGTCGCTTTATTTAAACAACATTTTTTTTACAAAGCAGCAATTATATTCTGTAAATTACGGAGAGACCCTTTTCACTTGGGAATTGGTTACTCTTTTCAGAAAACAATTATAACAATGTTATTTCTCTGGAGTTTCGTGAAGAGTTTTTATATTGTTTCTAAACGTAATTCGAAATTAAATTTTGAATAGTTTCGTCACTTCTTCTATAGATTAACCACAATATAGTTCAGAAAAATGCCATTTAAATATTTTGATTATGTTTTCAAAATTGAATGATATCTTTAAAAAAATTAAACTTTTATAACAGTAATAAGAGTATTGTTAAGTGTTTCATGTATAAAATAAATAAAATAAAATAATTCTATATTTACGTTTATTTCCGCAACATTTTATTATAGATAAACCCAATCTGCCGGAAAACGAATACAGATCATGAATGTTGTCACAGTCGAGATATCAACATGAAGTTACAGGATATTATCCATATGAATATGACTCCGCAAGTAATAAATCTCAAGAGCCAACTAAACGTTTCCGCCATGCATAATAACTTAAAATTTAATTCTGTACTCTTACCAGAAACTATCTTTGTTACATGAAACCAACTTGAAATACAATTGTTTAGTATAGTGTGTTATTACCTGAAATTTATTCCATAATATGTCAGTGAAAATATTTTAAAGTTATCACTGATTATGTATGTATAAAAACCATTTAATAAATTGTTTTTCACATTCATATTATCCATCTTTTCTTTTATACATAAATGTTTTAATCTGTAACTATACAAAATATGGAGAAACGCAACATAGCTAAATATTTAATATTTTTAATGTTAATAGATTAAAAAAAATTATTAAATTTTCTAAAAAGTGATATAGGATGTTGTTTTCTGATGGAATATTATTTTGAATAAGTATTTTAATTTGAATTTATTGTTAAGAAGTGGGAAATAATGTGTATCGAAGTGTTCAATGAAAATATATTTTTTAAAGCGATATATACATCCACATATACTAAATAATTATAAGAGAAAGTATCTTTACCAGTTGGTGCAGAAGAGCGTTTAAAAGGTGTTTACTTCTAAAATTGTTCACTTCCCAGTAGCACAGTTAGGGCTCCCAATGACCCATTTTTTGGATACAAGTATTTCAGAAGAAAATTTTTCGTGCTAAGTTTTTACAACATTTGCAACAAAAAATATCTTTCGGGTAGGTTTCTTCAAAATTTGTAAAAACCTACCCCAAAAAATTTTCTTTGGAATTACTGGTATCCAAATAAACAATTTTCTTTAGTACAATGTTTTTAATACTTTCCAACCTAGTTGAAAAATTTTTATGACTTCGGTTTGTTTGCCGTCTGGCCGTCTGGCCGTCTGCCGTCTGTCCGTGCTCTAACTCCCGTAAATATGCTCGGATTGCCCTGTAAGTTTTATATGTTATTGTCGTCATCTGTAGCATGTTCCCTATTTCAACTGAAGTGTGTAGCACTTATAGTTTTTTTACAGGGACACTCAAAAGAATTCCGTTACATTACGGTCTATGGGGAAAATCATTTGCGCTTTATTTTAATGATGTTACACAATTTCAAACACATTGTAATTTATATATATCACTAAGGTGCATTGCAAGAAGCTTAATATGGAATAGGGTGTGCATAGCACTTATAGTTACTTTACAGGGACAGTCAAAAGAATACCGTTACATTACGTCTATGGAGAAAAATCGTTTGCGGTTTATTTAAATAATGTTTCACTATTTTAAATGCATTGAAATTTATATGTATCACTAAGGTGCATTACAAGAGGCTTAGTACAGAATATTGTGTGTATAGCAGTCATCGTTCATTTACAGGGACACACAAAATAATTCTCTACTGTCTGTTAACAATAATTCCTGGAAGTGCGTTTTAAGTTGCTGAACGCGATTTTAAATTTAACTCACTTTTTGTCTATTACTCAGTGTGTATAAATTCTGTAGATCATATACAAGGCAGCACAAAAGTTCGCGAACACATTTCCGTTTATTGACAGAAACTCCAGAAGGAGAATTTTAAACTGTGCTACGCGTTTCGTAACTAAACTAAAATTTAGCATCCTATGTAGTATATATACAAATCTATAGATCATATACAGGGCTGAATAAAAGTATTCGGATATTTTTCCGAATATTGTATAGGTTGGAAATTCCTGAAATTACGTTTTTAAATATGTTATGCGTTTTCCAAATTGTTTACTTAGATGTTATCTGTCAGCTTATAAAACGGTAATGATTTGTAAAATTGTTTTGGAAGCGTTGGAAAGTGTTACATAATCTATGTTTGACGCATGATTTTTCGTTCTTGTTTTTATTATATAGGGTGGTCATAAAGTCTTTCTCTGATTACAATAATTTATTGCAGAAAAACTAATATAATTAGGCATAAGGTAAAGCTAGGATAGTCTGCGCACAATTCATTAAAATGATAATAAAAAAATCTAAATATTAATTTTTTGCTAAACAATGGAGGGATAACTTTGACTTCATTTGTTTTTTATGCATTTCCATTGCTATTTTGTTGTTATGCTGTAATTAATTAGAGCAGTTGTAATAAAACCAATAAAACTATTTTGCGCAATCTGTCCTTGCGGGGTTGGTGTGATTGCGCACATGGGTAGGAGAGATTGTTATTAATAATAACTACAATTAAATTGTTAACAATAATAATTAAACTTAAATAACATTATTGTAAGGTTTTTGTGAACAAACGTTATTATATTAGGAGTGAATATTTCAGCCTAATGGTTAAAGAATCAGAAAAAGAAAATAATTTTGAGAACAATTAAATAATTTTAATTAACGAAAAAAAAATTAAAGAATCAGAAAAAAGCCCAGATGAGATTACTATATAACATTAAGTTACTTTATAACATATTTAACTTACAATTAGTCCATTTTTATTCACACAGTTTCAATGTTTTTTGTTTTCAGACCGAAGTTGTTGTCGTCCACAATCAATGCACTTATTGTTGTAAATAGTACAGCTTTCATGCAACCATCTGTCACAAGTAAGACATTGAATCCAATCACTGGTCGAAGTGTTCTCTTGGTACATTTCCAGACATTCAGTACATTCATCCTCATTTCCCTTCATTTCTTTCCTTCGGTTTTTTTAGATCGCACTTTTTCTGGGAGCATCTTATCTTTACCTGTTTGCTTCTTTTTTTTCGTAGCTGCTTCCTTCTTAAGTCTTTTTTCATGTATATTTTCTGGATCAGTAACATTCGTTGCACTCTGTTTCGTCTTTGATTTTGATGGCATTAAACTACTTGGAATGGGTGAAAGTTTTTCCAAAACTTTCGTAGGTGTATTTCTGAGAGTAGCATTAGACTCCTCAGAAATTGAGGGTTGACAAATACATGTAGCTGCTGCAATGAGAAGCGAGGATAGGCCTCGAATAGGAGAAGTTTGAGTTTCAGTGGTTGTAACTAGTACTGTCGTTGAAACGAATTGATGATCAGTGGATTCTGAGGGTAACGCAACGGTTTCAGAAACAGTTTGATTCATGCTTCGATCACAGCCTAGCAAATATGCGTGTTGTGGAATCACTTCAATATTTAATGGGTAAATTCTAGTTGCACGAAAGGCAGATGTGGCAAGTTGGACAGTAGCACAGCGAGACCAGGCTGAATTTAAGAGACTACCAAAGTCCTCTCTCGATATTTTTCCAGTCCCACGGCGAGTTGTTACCATTTTCCCGCAAGCGTCTTTAAAATAAGTTTTAAAGGGCTTGAACACTACCCGATCCAACGGCTGTAAATAATGCGTATTATGGTTAGGTAGACACAAGATTATTATATCGTTATCAAAGGCGACTTGCAGCATGTTTGGACAATTCATGTGTGACGCATGGCCATCTAGAATTAACAAATGTGTACCAGCAGGATTTCGTGGAATAAAATGCTTGGTAAGCCAGTCCATGAATAGTTGACTGTTTATATAGGCGCTCTCTTTCCTCATCTTAATTGCAGTTCCTGGTGGTGCATCTCTGGCGTATTGAAGTTTAGCGTAGACACCTTTTAAAATGCAGAAAGGTGGCAGGGACTGCCCTTCTGCGTTGCAGCAAACTAAAATAGTCACCGTTTCACCCTTTTCGGCACTAGTAACAACGTGAACATCTTTACTGCCTTTTGCAGCAACCACTTTACCCGGGTCATTGTTCAGCTGAATTCCAATCTCATCACAGTTCCAAATACAGCCAGGCTTCAAAAATAGATTATTATCTGTCAATATGGATGTGAGAAGAGTAAAATAAGCTTTCACTTCCTCACGGTTCATACCTTCTGCTCTAGCTCTGCTAATACCTTGAGCTTTTCTGATACTTAACTCAGGATGTCTTCGCATAAACGAGGAAAACCAAACTTTTCCTGCTATTTTTTTTCTTTATTGAAAGTGTGTTTTTTCCCCAGTGCTTCAGCAAAATTGTATGCTAACTTTCTTACATCACTTTGTTTAGGTGCAAATCCAACTACCTGAAGTTTTTGTATGTGACCAGCTAATTTCTTCTCCGCTTCCATACCTAGTTGACAATCTGGACCCATCTTTCTCTTCTTAAAATCATTTTTCTTGCGCCTATGTCTCAAGGTGGATTCCGGAATACTGAATTTCCTGCCTGCTGCACGCATTGTGAGTGATTCATTTTGTACTGCCTCTACGGTTAATTTTAGATTTTCTTCGGTCCATGATCCTTTGTTCGTTTTTCTTCTGTAAATATTTGGCATTGTAACCTGAAAAAATATGGGAAAATGTATTAAAAAGTTCCAACGCGCGTTACATATTAACAAAAATAAAACAATCATTTATCAGGAAATTTAGCTTAAAGTAGTTAAGAAGATTAATTTATTAGAAAATAATTAATTGGTCATAAATTAACAATATATATATATATATATATATATATATACTCAAATTCAATTATAAATTCACACTAACTGCACCACATAGACGAAAAACAAATAACAATAATTCAACTGAACCCTAAAATATAACCAATTAAAACTATAACTCGAATATAATCAAATGCAAAATAACTAACATTAAAACAATACCAGAAAAATAAACCAGAGCCAGGAGGTTATGGCTAACGACATGAATAGCAGGGTTAAAACTAATATTTATCCAAGCAACGCCCCCCCCCCTTCTCCTGCCGAGACCAAATTAAACTATACAATTAACCGAAACACAGAGCAACAGGCAACAGAACTCATCCCTAGCTAAACTCAACGAACAACTGATCCAGACCACCTTTAGCATTTAAAAATGAATTAAGTTCAACTTGATATTTACTCTTTCCTATAAAATTAATCATATTTCTCCTTACAAACTGCATCAATGCCTTTATAATCCACTTCATAAATTCGCCAGTGGCATCGCCAAACCTTGAACACAATCTCTCGATACGATCTGTACCATTCGTAAACACATTTCTAAAATTTGAAATATGCACGTTTGAATCAAAATGTAAGGTCTTTAAAGTTTTAAAATTGAAATCGTTTGTTTTGCCATAAACCCTTGTATTCAAATTGCCATTTTCCAATTTTAAATTTACATCCAGATAATTTATGTTTTTAATATCCCGGAAGGGGAGTTTTAGCTTTAAAGTATTGGGATAGTATATAAAATCTAAGTTTACATTTGCATTATTTAGTCCAACTATTAAAACATCATCACTATACCTGTAACTCACTATTTCTCTATTAAAATTATTGTTATTCTCATATGTATGTAAGTAGACGTTGGCTAAAATTGAACTGCAACTCTTCTCCCCCCCCCCCCACTGGTATTCCACGACTCTGTTTAAATACTCTATTCCCCTCATACACCCACAAGTTACAATTCTAAATTTCACTAGTTTTTTATGAAACTTTGGCACTAGAACAAGATGTGGGAAATTTTGACTTTTCTGCTTCAGCTTAACTTTTTCATATAATGTCTTAACCCTGTTTTCCATTATTGAAACTTTCGATTTCAATAGTTCATAGTTATCTCTGTTATTATAACTTTAATTTAAGATTTCATCATAATTTTTTTTACAGATTAATGAATAACTTGTATTAGCCTTATCGACGTATGTAATTATAAATTTACTCTGAAGTTCTTTAATGTATTTAGTTAACTTCCTTTAGTTAATCCTCTTGAGACCCACCGTCGCAATCTCTAACAAATTCTCTTTTTAAGTTTCTTAAAAAGCAGAACTTCCACTCATCAAAAACGTTACATGGTAAGTTGTATTTATAAGTTAATTTTTATATGAAACTATTTATGTTAGTTGAAAACCGTTTAATTGCTGCCCTTTTCGTTACAATTCGTTTCATTAGATATATAGTTTATTTTTTAACAAAGGCATTATTAATTTATGAACAAAAATATTTGTATAACATTAATTTAATAGCAACTGTATTGTTAATTTATAAACAAAATTTTTTATCGGCAAAAGTATTCTTTAGCAAATTATTATATTGCCAAATTTAGTTTCGATAGTTATGTGTTTTTCAAAAATTATTTCAAAATTGATTCATTCATATGTTTTAAATGTAATCTGAAATTTATGCAAATTTACCAATTAGCTACATAATCTCTCCTAACATAGAACCTAATGGAAACCATGCGTCATCTCTCCTAAGTAGCAGATGCGCAAACTCTCCAATTTCGGTAGGAGAGATTACGCGGCCTTTTATTTAAACATGGACGCTTCTAAAACGAACCGTTGATGTTAGCAGCGTTAGTCTAAGTTAGTAGCTTATGAGAAATCGTTTAGGTTTAAAATATTTTGTACTACTGACTTACTATAGAAGTTCTGACGAATAGTTCTGAAAATTCAAGCACTTACATTGTGAAAATAAATCAAAATATCAATGTTTATCGTAAACGCTCGAAACAATCCACGTACACATTTGAGTACATACTCTACTACTGATGTTGTACAACTAGCTGAAGTCGCTGCGCGAGCACTCTACTCCTTCCCCCGTTCCCCTTTGTGCGCAATCTCTCCGACTGCGTCATCTCTCCTGTCTTTACCTTATGCTTGTTTCAGTATATTGTACATTTATGAAGTTTTTAATACAAGTACTTGCATCAATAAATTTCGATCTGAGCTCCCTTGGTAGCTCAAAGAATGTCAAGGCGGTATTCCATTTCTCGCGGCATATTGCTCAATATTTGGGATATCACACTAGAGACAGCATCTGTGATCTTCACTTTGAGTGTTTCAATATCTTTTATTGGTGTTCCAAACACTCTGTCCTTTATGTACCCCTAAAAGAAAAAATCTAGAGGAGTAATGTCAGGAGAGCATGGAGGTCATGGTGCTACCAAGAGGGCACACGTTGACATTTCATGAAGTATGTGGTCTTATTGAAAACATTGTAATATTACTTACATTGTATCCAAATAATATTAAGTATAATTATAATGGTTTCGCACAATAAATATTTATAATCAGGGAAATGCTTTATGTATTAATGTTATTACTGATAATTTCTCATTATTAGTAGACATGGGAAACAGTGTTTATTTAGAAAATTCATTAAGTCGTATTAATACGTCGACAACAGAGCGAAGTTTCGCCAATTAATGATTTTTTTAAATTTTTTTATCTCAAGTTATAATGGATATCTCAGTTTCTTTTAATAACCATGTATATGCACATGAGGATTATCTTTAATATTTCTTAAAAAGTTTTCGAGTATGCACTTAAAGCGCTCTTCTTTGTCAGCAGCAAGATCCTGTTAAAGAGGAGGCTAAGTGTGTTTCAGCCCTGAGCTTTCTGAACAATCGAAACAAAGACAGGGGTCAAACAAACCTAGATAATTAAAAAAAATAGTAAAATTTATTTGAACTTTAAAAGGGGGCATTTTCGTTTGCTTAGTTGGAGTATTTACCATTTAATTCCGCCATACAGTCTATGACTTACGGCATTATCATTTCTTCATGGTAATAAAATTTTCACTGTAATAACATTTTTAAGATATTTTGACTTAACCCATTAGGCGCCGCTATATATATTAAGCAATTTTTTAATGAAACAGTTCTTTTTTATTTATGAATAGAAAGTCTTTAAGGTATTTCTGAAGAAAAAAATTTAAAAAAATTCGAATATTTAGAAAAAATAGCATGTTCCCAAAATGGGAGCAATGGCGCCTAATGCCCGCATAGCATGCACAGTCACAGTGACGTCATTGTGACGTCAATGTGAGTCACGTACGTCACGTCACATCTGTGACCAAAATGCCACCACTTTGTAACGTCACACTGTGACCAAAATGTGAACGTCTTGGAGATCTAAAGAAAACTTAAAATAAACTTTAGAACATCTTATAACATAAAGAAAATTACTTTTTGACAGCTTTAGAAATTTTTGTGACGTTGCAATGACGTCACTGCAAGTCACATAAGTCACGTAAAAACTATGACAAAAATGCCAACACTCTGTGACTTCACGGTGTGATCGGAGAGTGAATTTGGAAAAAAAAACTCATAAAATATAGATTTGAATTATGTCATGTACCTAAATCATTAATAAAAATATTGTCACACACTATTTAAATATATTGAGTATTTCCAAAATAAAATAATAAATAAATATCTGTCTACATATATGAGGCAGATAACTTTTTACAATTTTCATTACCATTTTCATGAAATTTAACAAAATATACTATATAATACGGGAGCGCTGAAAACTACCCCCATGAAAAGTTCCCCCATACGTCATTTTTACGTCACAGCAGATGGGGGTAGATTTCCAGTCATAGAGAATTTTACTTTCGTCGAAAATTGGAAAACTTCCCCCTGAAAAGTTCCCCCAAACCAGAAGGAAGAAGTTTTCCAGTGCCAGGTAATTTTCTTCTTCACTGAGTTCATGAAAACTTCCCCCATGAAAAGATGTCCCCATACGTCATTTTGACGTCACTACAGATGGGGGAAGATTTCCAGTCCTAGAGAGTTTTACTTTCGTCGAAAATTGGAAAACTTCCCCCATGAAAAGTTCCCCTAAACCAGAAGGGGGAAGTTTTCCAGTACCAGGTAATTTTCTTTTTCACTGACATCTTGAAAACTTCCCCCATGAAAAGTGTCCCCATACGTCATTCTGATGTCATAGCAGATGGGGATACATATCATGGGGGAACTTTTCCAGTGCTAGAGAATTTTCTTTTTACTGAGAACTTGAAATCCATCCCCATGAAAAGTGTCCCCATACCACATTTTGACGTCACAATATAGGGTCACATATAGGGCAGTTGCAATTGACGTCACCTTGGAGGTAAACAGTACAAATAGGCAGTTCTGATTGGTGGAATTACCCTTACCTCCAAGTGAATACAATGGTTGATCAGCTGATTGCAACTGCCCTATACAATGCTAGAATATTTTACTTGTTTCGAGAGCTGAATATCTGGCACTCGAAATGTGTTTCTCTTTTATGTCTAGTTACTATTGTTATTGTGAATTATTATTATACGGACTTGAAGAAATGCGCAGAAGAGATTTAGTGCGTAATGTAAAAGTATCTTGCTTACTTTTCATATTCGGTTATCAAACACATACTAGGCGGACAAAAACGATTTAAGTATTAATGTGATATAATATTGCTCAAAGCATAATCTGTTAGAAGGTTCATGGAAACTCGACGAAAACAAAGATTTTTGTTATGTTAGCGGAAAGTGTGTGCATGTGATATTTGTTGTTGAGTAGAGCATCAAATGTGAATCTTTAATGAAAAATTCACATAAGTTATTTACTTTTTTTTTTTTTTAATTTTTTTAATTTTTTGGAAAAATAAGAATTTGCTTTTTTTTTTTTTTTTTTTTTTTTTTTTGGAAAAATAAGAATTTGTTCTTTTTTTTTTTTTTTTTTGTTAATATTCCAAATCAAACATCCAATATCAATAATTTGACACAAAAACAAATAATTCTTGAATCAGCAGATCAGAATTTAGAATTGAAATCAACTATCAACTTCTTTATTATTATCTTTAAAATTGTGTTTTTAAAAAAAATAACCATATTAATTGAAAGGTAAACAAATCTTAAGAACAAACTAAAAAAGATACTATGTCATTAGTGTACAACAAACTTACAAATAAATAATTATATTGTTGTAAACGAACATTAGCTTCACAAATATAAATGGAATTTTAACTTTTAGTAGACCATAAAATACATAAGAAATCTGATTTTTGAACAGAATTTGTAACAAAATTACTATTTTTTTTTTAATTGATTAATCTGTGATACCCCATTTATATGAGCAAATAGATAAATAAATAGAATGCTAAATTCATCTTTAAAAGTTAGACTTAAAATTATAGAATGTGCTGATGAATTAAAAGATGATGATAAAAATATTTTTAAAACAATTTAATTGGTTTATTGTATTCTCTGACGGCGGCTATGTTTATGCCTGAAAGTACTGTGAATTAAAATAATTATAAAAAATTTCTTTCAATATTTCTGTCATCTTTTAAGTATTTAGCACATTGTGTAATTTTAAGCCTATTTATAGTTTAAGAAAAACTATTTTTACCAAATTGTTCTACGATTGTTGAGGCAAAGGCAATTTTTTTCAGGGCTTTGCTTTTTTTTTTTTTTTTTTTTTTTCAATTTAAAGCGACTAGGAACAAATCGTTATTATTATTAATTTTTTTTTTTTCATTTTTAACATTTTACGAAAACGAAGAGCCTATTCTCAACAGCTGTAATTCTTGAAAAAAAAATCGAGACACATTAAAATAAAATCCTCATAAATACTACAATTTATTAGCAAAGCAGACATTGGATGCAGTGCCGCGTTAACCTGTTAACAATCGGGGTCTTGGTCTAAGATCCCAACCTCTCACAGTTGTCTGGATCATAATGCATTTTCACGGTTTTGAATTTTTATTTTAAAAGGATAAATTATTTCGAACTACTAATAACCCATTGAAACGAATTTAAATAGTAAACTGAACTTTAACTTTTCTACTATTACATAAAACCAAGTCATTAAATATCCATCATAAATTTATAACATCTATAACTGGAAATTAAAAATATGTTTTCTTTACATCCTATCCTAATAATATTATAAATCTGATTGCGTTCAAATGTTAGGCTGAAGCCAGCGTCAAAATGGAACATTTAATGATCCTGTATCTTTGCGTATAGGTTGATAATAACCCTCAAATGAACATAGGCTGGTTTTTGTTTATTTTATTCAAATATTTTTCTTAATAATTCAACATTTCATTATTTTCATCCTAATAATATTATAAATCTGATTGTGTTCAAATGTTACGCTGAAGCCAGAGTCAAAATGGAACATTTAATGATCCTGTATATTTGCGTATAGGTTGATAATAACCCTCAAATGAACATAGGCTGTTTTTTGTTTATTTTATTCAAATATTTTTCTTAATAATTCAAAATTTCATTATTTTCATAGAGAATAAATGGAAATTTTTTCGTATAATATTTTAAAATGGTTAAATTTACTTTACCGTTGCTAGTACTTTATCGTTGCGAAAACTAATTCAAAACCCGGAATAATAATTTTTACTCAACAATTTAGTTTCAACTGAAAAATTTTCAATGAAAAATGAAAATGAAATAAAAAAATTAAAGAATTAAAAATAAGATAAAATAATATTATTAGAAAAAAAACGTACTTTTTTTAGTTTTTGATAATAATACAAGGTCTCAATATGCGTAACCGTATGAAACAGGCGAATATGACGTCATTCATCTAAAATAAAGCGGATATTCATCTAAAATAAAGTGGGGAAATAAAATGATCTTCGGTTTTTTCTTCACTTTTTTTCTTTTTTTTTTCTTTTGTATGGTAACAATACTTGACGTTTTACCGTCTCGCATGGCTAATATAACTAAACCGTATTTTTTATTTAAATTTTTAAAAAGTAAAAAGAAGTTTCAAAAGAAAATGGTTAGCAAATGTCATTAATATGCTCCGCAAAATTATCCATGTCGAAAATGACGTCATGGATAGCGAGAAATAGTTATTTCATTCTTAAAACTATTTCTTAAAACTATTAAGAAATAACTCGATTACCTAAAAAAAATGACGAATGTTAACAGTTCCATTTTTGTTGATAAAACCTAAAGATTTAATATTATTTCGTTAAAATGACTTAATTTCTCCTATGCCAGTATTGAAATTAATTGCCTGGAAAAGAAAATTAACAAGAATTATGTCATTAAAAAGGGATTTCTCTAGTGAAAAAGAGACTTCATATTTGAAATAAAACGGGAATTTTCCAATATGTTTTAAAATGAGTGTGAATTAATTCCTTACATTAATAATACAAGGATCAGTAAGTATAGAAAGTAGATGAGTTTCACGCCATATTTATAACGAAAAATTTAAATGTTTTGTTATCTATACTGATTATTAAGCATGAGTATCCGTTATATACAGATGAGAGTTTTCTGCTAAAAATCACATCATAATTTTAAGAAAAGGAAAATGAACACGAATCTATTATATTAAAATCTGACCGTGTTTTTGTATTTCGCAACTACTCTTAGATTATTGAACGCAACTCGATTTACTTGATCCGAGGATGTCGCACAAACTCTCAGAATTTAAAAAATTAAATTATATTCCAAGATTTTTTTTCTTTTTCTTTCTTTTTTTTTTTTTTTTTTGTAAATTTTAACGAAGTTTATCTAAAAACGGAAAGGAAATTACTCCATATTTGTGTATAAAAAAGGAGAAATAAAACATATTAGTATATTTTTTACACCATTTTCTCATTAAAACTGAATTGATTTCAGTAAATTTTCCGACAAACAAAAACATATTTTCACATATACAAACTTCATGAATCAATTTATTCTGGAGAACAAAAAGTGGCTGTCAACATACTGTCATTTAGAAAACAAGATTTGTTTCAACTATACATTAAACCAAGGAGGCAGAATTGAATTTAAAGAAAAAGCATATACTATTTCCAATTAAGGTTTTTTTGAAGGATGTTAAAACGTTTCACAAAGACTTAAAAGTAAAATTTTTTATCAGGTAAAATTGATATTTGTTTTTACCCAATTCGTCTATTTCCACGATTTTATTTGGCCCTCCTTATTGCATTGGTTGCAATTTTATTTTCGCGATTATTTGGCAAAAAATTTCACTTTTTTAAGACTGGGTTATGTCAAGGTCCCTATAATAAAAAATACCGTATTGTCTCCTATGAAATAAGATAAATAGTTAGTTAATTATTAACGTTTTTAATTATCGGGAATGAAAAAATTTTCTTAATTAATGTATTTATTTTTCTTTTAATGTTGTTAAATGGTAAAGATTTGTAAAATTATTTTAGAAGTGTTGTAAAGTGTTACAGAATCTATGCTTGACGCATGATTTTTCGTTCTTGTTTAAAATTGAATGAATAAATTTTTTTTCATTTATTCTTCTGAATGAAAAGTGAAAATTTTGGTAGAAATACCGTTCCGAGTAAGACTCCTATAATAGGAGCTCTAGTTCTGAGAAAAATCACTATAAAAGGAAGAATGTACAGAGTACTATACCCGTTTTTCACTCTTCATCTTCTGTATACGTTTGAATTGTTAGCGGAAATATAGCCTGGTCACTCAATAAGACATTAACAAAAGACGCTGAACGGGCTGTGTGAAGCAAACAGATGCCTCGCCTCGGGCGGGATAGAAAACAGTCTATTTGCAAGTCAGTATTTAGCGAAACAGCTTAACCATGAATTTTTTTTGGGTTGAAACTCAAACTCTATTTAATATGGATTTTTCGATATTATCAAAATAATGTAAACTTTTTATATATATTCTTATGTAAGATATGAATATTTAATGTGAATAATTAACTGTGAATCCTATGAATTATATGAAACGATTTTTTCCCCTTGTTTTCTGTCTTTCTTATCTTATTTTCGCTAGTATCTCAAACTTTATGTATAAAAGATGCATCAATTATTAAATGCATTTTTAAATACTATATGATATAAATAAAGTGAAACATCGCTATAAAGTAATAAGATATTTTTAATTATAATTATTTTTAATTATAAAATTAAACGGTCATATAATTTTCTTCGAAAGAAAAAAAAGGAAGAAAATATTTTAAAAATACCGTATTTGCAGTAAAAGAGTTGAGAAATATAAAAGATTATCTGAACGGAACATACACATGAAAGCATGAAAAACATTAATTCATTTTCTATTTCTTATTTATGTGAGCAACGAACCAGATCGGCTATATTATGAATTAATTGGCAGAGTTTATCGAAATATTTTATTCAGCTTTCAGTAAAGAATATTATCTTTAAGATTTTTGAAATGTGTAATCTAATACAGACAGAGTGGGTGCCTTTGAGCAGGGCTGTCCACCGCGGCGATGGTAACTGTACTTTTAAATGTTTTTTTCATTTTCATGTAAACTGCATCCTGGCCTGACAACCTTTAAAACGTGCAAGTTTTATTTTTTAATCACTATATGCCATGATATTCAGGGATGTGAATTTTATAAACGAAGACTCCGTAAATTCAATAAAATAAAATATATTATTCAAAATATGCTGCACATACGTTAACTGAGGATACAGTCTTTAACAAATAAGCTATTTTAGAGGAAGCAATCACAATAGTATAGTTTATATTTTTCTTTACTTTATTAAAAAACTTTAATCTTGAATATCTCGTAATGGCATTTTTTTAGTTACTTGTTTTACAAATTAGCCCTTTATTGCATATCATTATGGCTGTTTTCAAATCCAAAGGAGCTACATTCTGACAAATTTCTGAATTAATTTTTGTTCGGAAACGCATGAAATGGGCAGGTGTTCTTTATTCAGAAATTATGTAATCGAGTGGTGTTTTCAATGTTTTAGTAAAGGCAGGTGATCTTTCAGAAAATACTGTCAAAGTTGATGTTTTGTGCATAATTTCCGGGCGCACGAAAGGATAAAAAATCTATCATCACGTGACAGCAATTGCTTTTAACTCAATAAGTAATTTATTTATCAAAAAATGAAAACGCCATTCGATTCCAAATCGCAGTTCATTCAGCAGTCAGGCCTGCCAATTTTATGCCATGACGTTTTGAAAGAAGTAAGAAAGTTTGGCGTTATTGAGCCGGGAATTTGATAACCACTTTAATCAAGAAAGGCAATTCAAAAAATAAATAAATAAATAAATAAATAAATAAATAAATAAATATGGGGTTATTTTAGTTTTCTTTTAAATTATAAAAGTAATCAAATCAGGATGCTCGTAAAATAATTAAAATTAAGGAAATAAAAAAATTGGGAAAATAAAACAATACTTCATACTCTTGATTCATTATTTTATATTTATTAATTTGCGTTTTCCGAAAAATCTGGAACTATAAAGTTAACGATATAGTCTTATTTTTTTAACACATTATCATTCTTTATGTCAAATTTATACAGTAAAAAAAGGGTGATACAGAAAGAAAGAAGTAAGATATTCATGGAAGAGTTTGAGTCCCGAATAAAGAATAATTCTAAAATATTTTGTACAGAAATTAATATAAAACTTACTAAAAAATAACAAAAATAAACATTTGTTTAGTTTAGCAATGTAGCTACATCAACCATAATGTATCTTAAAATAACTCAAACATTATCTGTAGGAAAAAAAAAAGCATATGTGAAACTTAGTACATGCTTTTTTTTTTTTTTTTTTTTTTTAATAATAATAACATTTTATGGAAACTTATTCAATTGAAAAATAGAAAATAAATTTCAACTTCTTATTTTTTATCTGATACGTCTATTTTAACCATATGATTTCTGACAATCTATAAAAGTTTTAGTTTAGAAACTAAAAAAGAATTTTTCAAACAATTTTCCAATTTTTTAAACTAGAAAACAATTTTTCTATCTCTTGAATTAGTGACCTTTTGAGTTTAAAATAAGATTCTATTTCTATTACTTTTTTCAGACACGTTAAACTCTAAAAAACTAATAATAAAGAAATCTAAATTGTTAAATTAAACCCAAAAATTAATAGAACGAATGGTTAGATTCGTTTTTGTGTCTCAACAAACAACTAATTAAAAACATTTTAAAAATTTGGAAATATTTCTAATAAGTTGTCACCAGATGAAGCTCGTAAGATTTTTCCTGTTTTGGTGGGGGGACAGAGGTTTTAAATTGCTGTCTCCTAGTAAAAAAAAAAAAAAAAAAAAAAAAACAAGAACAAAAAATCATGCGTTAAGTATGGAATATGTAAAACTTTTCAACACTTCCAAAATGCTTTTATAGAAATCTTTACCGTTTAAGAATGTCTAAGTCTGATGCTAAAGTTAACAATTTGGAAAACGCATAACACATTTAAAAATCCAATTTTAGAAGTTACCAACAATATTCGGAAAACGATCCTAACTATTTTGCGCAGCCCAGTGTATGATCTACTGATTTTTATATATACTACATAGAATGCAAAAATTTAGTTCAGTTAGGATACGCATAGCACAGTTGAAAATAGCCATCGGCAATTTCCGTCAATAAACGCAAATGCATTCGAGATGTTTTGTGCTGCCCTGTATATAACCTATAGGATTTATACACATCAAGTATAATAGGGGAAAAAAAGTTCCATTTAAAAACGCAACTGAAAACGCATTTCCAACCATTATTATTAACAGACAGTACTTTAACAAAATAATTTTATGTGACCCTGTAAATGAAGGAGGAATGCTATACACACAATATTCTATAGTAAGCCTCTTGTAATGCACCTCAGTGATATATATCTGTTTCAGTATGTTTCAAATATTGAAACATTATAAAATAAACCGCAAACGATTTCTCCCCATAGACCGTTTTGTAATGGAATTCTTTTGAGTGTCCCTGTAAAGCAGGTATGTCAAACACGTGGCCCACGGGCCACAACTGGCCCGCCGACAACTTCTCTGTGGCCCGCCAAGCCTTTGGCATTTTACCTGTGCATTTATTTTGGCATTTATTCAGTTGCTCGAACACGCATGCTGAAAATACACTTTTGAGGAACTCAATTACACCAAATAGTCTTAGAGATGGCAAACATATGTAAGTATTGCCAGTTGCTTTTTTTAATCACAATTGCTACCACTTTTTTTAATAGTAATTTTTGTCTTATTTATTTCGTCATTAATTAAGGGAAATATTTTTCTTCAAAATGTGGTAATAAAAAAAAAAAAAAAAAAAAAAAAAAAAAAAAAAAAAAAAAAAAAATCCGCTCATTTGGCATAACTGATGTATATAGACAGATGTAGCTCAGTTTTAAAGTTTTAAATTTTAACTCCAAGAAATTGCAGATACACAGTTAACTAATCGGAATGTAACAAAGTGCGAAATCTCGAGTCTAAAAATTTAAAGATTCGTAATTTTTTTACAGTATTTTTCTTATAATATTTATGTGTTTTATGACGAAACTATTGCTTTATTAGGTGCGTTCGTAATTATACAAATACGTAGCACCTATTGTCGTCGTCTGGTCCGTCCGTCTGTCCGTCCGTCTGCATATAGCAACGCAAAAACTACCCAACCGAATGGTTTGAAATTTAAGATATATTATCTTTGCAGAATTTTATCGCGACATTTCAATTTTTTAAAAAATTGAATCAAAACTTTAGAAAATATTAATAAAAACATTTATTAAGAAATTTGATTTTTTTTTTTTTTAAATTCGTGCTTTCTTTTTATAGGAGCTTTCGAAGTTTGATCGCCAAGCGACCGAGAAACTTATTTTATTACAGAAATTAATCTGCAGACGATATAATTCATTTCACAGAATTAAAAATCATCAAGATCTGAATAGTTATAGAACTATAACTTTTATAGAACTATAACTTTTTTTATAGTACGAACGCACCTCGTTTGTAACGTTTGACGTACAATTTCCAACTTGTTTTACTACTCTCTTCAATTTTACACATGCTATATTTATTAAATAATAAGAAATGTATAGTAAAATTAATAAAATTCGGGCTAATTAAGAACAGTTACAACTTTTTTCAAAATCAAAGTATAAAATTAAGTGGCTTTTAAATGATTTGCTTTCGAAATGACATAAATTATCACTTTTGTGCTTGAAGCAAAACCCCCGAATACGTCATGTCATCTAGTTTCTCCACTCTTGTTTTACAAAAATATTTTGGATTTAAGTTCTTTAATTATTTTCATTACTTAGGTTAGTAAATGTGTCATTGTTAATGAAACCTGCTTGATCTTTCTTTCTTTCTTTCTTTTATTTTCTTTTATTTTATTTATTTATTTATTTATTTTTTTTTTTTTTTTTTTTTTTTTTTTTACCGATTTACACATATTTTAATAACATACTGATAAACAACCTAGGAATTTTTTTTTAAAGTTTAAACTCTACCAGTATGAATATATATGATTGACGGAAAATAAACATAAAAAAAAAAATTAAGTTGATTCACAATACCATTATCTTAAAAGAAAAACTGAAATTATATGTTGATATCCAAACATTGTTGGAGTTTCGAAAGAATGGAACATTAAGAGATGCTACAGGACAAAGCATTAAAAATCTGGCCAAACATCAGAAAGAAAAACTGTCAGAATTGAAATTGACACTTCTTAAAAGAGAGTGCTTTCACCAAGCCTATTGGAGAAAATACATTTACTTTATAAAATAATTATTGCATTAAATATCCCGTGATTCAAAATCATTTGCTAGGAAATGGAAGAAAGGATGCGCAGAACAGTTAAAGAAGTTTGAAAATACTATAAGCAAAAGTACCATTGCTAAAAAGTATTTTGTATAGCCGGATCGATTTATAAAAGCCGGATACATGTTTATAAACTTATATCATATTCGTACGCACATGCTTAATCATCGTCAATTTAGAAAATATCTTGATAATATTGGTAACGAATATAACCAGATCTACCTTCTTATACAAAAATTTGACGGCTTTTCATCATAAAAGTTTAACTGTTAATTACGAAATGTTAAACAAGGTAAGCATTTTCATTTTAAATTGACAAATTATGAATGTGAATTATTAAAAGACCACCAATAGACAAAGTACTTGGAGTTTTCATTTTTAATAAAAGCACCTGAGTAAACTTCAACCTCAGGGCAAATTTCATAATTTCATCATGTCATTTGATAGTATTAGCATCAGAGCCGGATTAAGCATTTCTTTGGCCCGGGGCTATTTTGGACATTTTGCCCCCCCTCTTCCCCTGCTACTGGAAATTTTGTGCCCCTTCCCACGATACTGAATATTTATCCCCCCTCCCCCCCCACACACCTTTTATTATTATTTTTTTTAATCCTGAAATACAAATTTTAAAAATGGAAATATTTATATTGTTAATCAAGAGCGTTTTTTTGTTTGTTTGTTTGTTATCTTCAATAGTGCTCTTAATTAGTTTGTTTAAACATATACAATTAACAAATACTTTATAAACATTAAAAAAAATAGAAATATTCCAGGCGTATAAAAACTGAATACATTAAAAATAATTTCAATACATCTGTTCATTGATATAAATAAATTTAATTACATGTTTAAGCTTTTTTTTATTATTATTAGATTTTCATTACTAAAAATTAAGTTAATTGAAAAAAAAATCCTTGTATTTAAATTTCCAAGTGATTGCAGGGCATCATGAAATGCAAACAGTTCTGTTATGTCATTATCTAGTGAGATTAGTGTTAAACCGCTAAGTTTGGGCTCCAGCATAAACGATCATAGTCTGTTCTTTATTAATTTTAGTTTGGAAAATGATCATTCTGCTTCAAAGTTTGTAAGCGGTACTACTATATACTATAATTGCAATATGCAGTACATTTGGGAAAACAGATATTAATTGTTTATCATTGATTAACAGCATCTTGACAGCATTGGATATCTACATTTCTAATACATTCCGAGAAATATTTCATTTCTATTTTTAAAATATCGCCAAGATCCTCGTAATAAAATGTTAAGCGTCTAGAGAATCTTTATCTATAATGTTTGAGTATTGTAATTGACAGAAAAACATGAAAAATGATAGTTTTATAGAGAAATGTATGATAAACATGGTGAAACATAGAGTTTTAAAATCGAATAATTATTTTAAGTGCCTCTGTTTAATGTTGAAATCGGTGAATATAATTCAGTTACATAAATTTTATAGGATTAAAAACTATGCACAGCAATTTAACCTTCTTTTGAAGGCATATATATATATATATATATATATATATATATATATATATTACGTCATTAGATTATGAAATGCTGTGTCGAATATATATATATATATATATATATATATTACGTCATTAGATTATGAAATGCTGTGTCGAATATATATATATATATATATATATATATATATATGGTGTTACGGTAATGTTTCATTAATGGTTATATATATATATATATATATATATATATATATATATATATATTGACTTTGGTGGACAATATCATATTTACTTCTAAGATAATGTTTACTTTTATACAGTGTTAATATAATATGTTTTAATTTTATTAAGTATTTTTATTTAATTTAACTTTGTTTGAAGCCACATTATTTGTGACTAATTTATTTCAATATTTAATCAATATTAATTTTAAATTCTTTGATTCTTAATTCAAATCTTTAGTATTTTAATTTAAATTATTTTAATTGATGTTGCAATTTTAGTACAGTTATTTAATCGTTGTTGTCATTTAATGGTACATTTTTAATGTTGCATTAATTATTAATTTTTCCATATTACTACTTATTTATAACATAGTATTATTAATTGATACATCCATTACTTAGATATTATTCAACATTCTATTTATTAATTAATTTCATTTATTTATTATTTAACTTATGGCTATCATTAAGATAGTAATTTGGTTTAATTATTAAACACTAATTTTCATCCATTACTTTATATTTACTTTTACCACTAGAGGGCAGCACTATTTTAAGTTGTTTTTTATTATTAATTTTTCCATCTTAATACTTATTTATAACATAGAATTATTCATTAATACATCCTTTAATGTAATTCAATTTTCTATTTATTAATTAATTTCATTAATTTATTATTTAACTAATTGGTATCAATTAAGATAGTAATTTGGTTGATTTATGACACATTTATTTCCATACAATTCCTTCGATTCAGATTATATTCACTTTTACTAATAGATGGCAGCACTAATGTTCCTGTTTATTTTATAATCCATTATATTTTAACATTATTTCTGGCATCACTGCAAAGCAATTTATATTTCTAAGCAATTTATATTTCTAAAATTGGCAACATGTTATGATTTTTTATGCAATTCATTCCCGAGTCATGTTGGAGTGTTCATGATGGTTCATGAACTGCAAGGTATCTTATTTTTATCTCTTTTCATCTTTATGGATTTTATACTTAATGTCTCTATTAAATGTTCTCTCTGTAATTTATAAGTATGGCTTCTTGCCTTTTTTATATTGTATTTTATTTTTTATTTTATCACTGATTTGAATCATTGTATTTGAGATGTAGTCCCAATATCATATTTTTAGCAATATATGGCTAATATGATGATGAAACATCTCATTTCATTTTATTTGTGGTATTTAGGCAATTGGGACTTGATAATTCTGTCTAAATTCCACAAATTTCATTTCATTTAATTCATTTAATTCCATATATTCAAATTTTTATTTAATTTCTTATTCTTTCAATGTTTTTGATTCCATATTCAGTGTGTTGGGTAATCTTTTATTGTCAACTAATTATTTCATACTTAATTAAATAAATGTTTAAGTTGGTGTTATGATAATGTTTCATTTATGGCTATATATATATTTCATTGCATTTGGTCAGTTATTTCTGTTTCAATGGTTAATTTTTGCAATAAGTTTATATATATATATATATATATATATATATATATATATATATATATATAGTGTCTAATTTTATGTTTATGTTTTTTTCCCCCTTAATCCAAAATTTTATTACTTGAATGGATATTTATTTCTTTTTTCCAAAAAGCCGTTTTTTACATCTGGTGCTAGATGTTTATAAAGCCCAAGTAATATTTCTAAACATTTTCCATTTGCAAAATATACTTACACGCGAATATTAAAAATGACAGGAAAATTTAAAACAATTAAGTTATTATGTGTGTAAAGCATTTAATGAAGAAATTTGCATTGTATTTAAAAACTCCAAATAATAATATTTCCAAATATTTTTCAATTCGAAAAAATATTTACACGTGAATATTAAAAGAGAAAGAAAACTTTCAAATAATTACATTTTTATGTGCGGAAAGCATTCAGTGGTAAAGATTATGATTGATATATATATATATATATATATATATATATATATATATATATATATATTTATTTATTTAAAACTATTTTCTTATAGCGTCTAAAAGAAAAAAATCTTCCAGCAGTTAGACCGTCAGCAGTTGCGACAGCGGTGGATGCGGCCCTGGTAATGTTCAAGTCAAAGGGAAATGAATAGATACCCGATTATAAAAGATCACTACTGGTCGTGTTAATATCATCTAATCTTTCGTAATCAAGTAATCTTTTTAAAACAGATTATATCATTGTGTTTGTAGAGCCTGTGAAGTCTTGGGAAGTGTAGCTCGTTGGGGGCGGAAATTCCTAGTTTTGTTAGAAAATGTAACTGTAAATTAAACTTTTATTACAAAAAAAAAAAAAAAAAAAAAAAAAATCAATTTGATTTCTGATTTTAAAAAATGGCACCACTTCAAACTTTTTAGGAAATTTACTTTTTAAGTTAAATTTATATCTTGACAATGAGCAAAATGTTATAAATATGCATGCTAAAATTTTTCAGTTTGACTAAAACAAGTCAATTTTTGTGCAAAATATATGAAATTTTATTAAATAAATTCATTGCAATCAGTCTTCCGTAATCGGATAATCTTTTTAAAATAGAAAAAATTAGCGTGTTTTTAGACCAATTAACGTGTTTTTCGATTCTGCGGGGTATGCACGGGAGTTGGCGAGCGTAGCTCGAAGGGAGCAGAGCCCACTAGTTTTGTTAGAAAATATAAATGTGAGATAAAACTTTTATTACAAAAAGCAATTTTTTTCTGATTAAAAAAAATGCAACACCTCAAACTTTTAAAAAAATTTACTTTTCTAGTGGAATCTATATCTTGAGAATGAATTAAAATATCTAAATATATATATATATATGCTAAAATTTTCCAGTTTGACTGAAATATGTCAATTTATGTGCAAAATATGATTAATTTTATTAAGGCTGTTCTCAAATCCAAAGGAGTTACTTTGTGACACATTTCTGATTCATTTTTGTTCGGAAACGCCTGAAATTGGCAAGTGTTCTTATTCAGAAACTATGTAATCGAATGGCGATTTACATATTTTGGAAAAGGCAGAAGCTCATTTAGAAAATACTGTCAAAGATGGCATTTTAAATCAAATTTCCGGACGCAGCAGCACGAGAAAAAATTAAAACTTGTCGTCACTTGAGAAGAATCTCTTATAACTTAATATATTTATCAAAAAATTAAAAACGCTTTTCGATCCTAAATCCCTCTAATAGTCAGATTTTCCAATTGTATGCCTTTACATTTAAAAATGAGTTAGAAAACACGTCAGGTAGTTTCGCGTTGTTGAGCAGGGAATTTGAGAACCGCCTTAAACAAATTAATCTGAGTATATTAAAGAATTTAATCCATACGTATTGATTTTTAGTAAAAATTGCACAAAAGAAACAATTTATATATGAATATGGGAATTTTAATAAAATAAGGATGTGTGTAAAGCCATTTAAATAATGAAATTCATAATTAATCAACTTAACTTAAATTGATAAGATAAAAGATGGCGATAAAAAATATTTCACAAACAATCGAACCCATAAGAGGTGTAATATTATTTAACCTTTTTTTTCTCTTTCTTTTTTTTAAGCCACCTAAACACATGCAGTAAAAACAATGGTTTTCTACAAGTTAAATGTACTCATACTCAAGGATAAGCATTTTTCTCAATTAAATAAACGCTTTTCTTTACTTAGTATTAAATAAAAACATTAAAGATAAAGGAAAAGGGAAGCAAACACACTTCCTAAAATCTACTTCTTATCATATTAAAATAAAAGTTTACGAACAAAACATTCTTTTTGATTATCTGTCTGTTTTTTTTTTTTTTTTTTTTTTTTTTTTTTCCATAGACTTTTATGCAGGAGAGGCAGACAGAGATGATTCTCAATGCACTGGCCAATGGTTCTCAGTTCTTACGCAAAATACTGTTGAAAGATACTGGTCATGTCATTGGGGAGGGGGTTGCCCTTGGGAAGTGTCGGATGTTAGGCATTGGTGGGGGGGGGGGTCCTGACCTTGTACTAATTTCTAAGAAATCGTATGCCGTGCACACATAGACCTTACAATTCAAGATTCTTCCCCTGAGCGTGCACATGTTTTTTGAGATTAGGTGGTAGAAGCGGAAAATAGTAAAGATGTTTTCTTCTTTTGGTATCGGGCAAAAGTAGGGTAAAAATAGTAAAAGAATATGAAAACACCCGCTCGCGAATGTTAAACGTATGGCCATGTTGTTTTCGATTTTCTCATTTAAATTTGAATATTTTGAAAAGTTTTTTTTTTTTTTTTCATAAGATAGCTGAGGTTGATATTTTAGTTGCAGATTTTTTTAATAAAGGTACTTTCACTTTCAAAACCGGTTCCGAAAGTGAAAATACCTTTACTAAACAGATCTGCAACTGAAATCGAAAAAATAAAAAATCGTCATATTACGGATCGACCTCAGCTATCTTATGCAAAAAAAAAAAATCTTTTAAAAGTATTTAAATTTAAACGAGAAATTTGAAAGCAACCTGGCCATAGGTTTAACAATAACTATCGGGTGTTTTCAAGGGAGTGACGACTACCCTTAAATCGTACTTCGAAGTTTTGGAATTGCAAAAGGAAAAAGTGATGACGCTTGAAACCCGATTTTATCTCGTTATTTCAGAAAAAGTTTTTTCATTTTAGAAGCAAAAATTTTCTTTTTTCTTTCTTTCTTTTAGAAATTTAAGTAATTTTTAAAACAAAATTTTGATAAAACTTAAGCTGTTGACGAGGGCTCCTGACGGATTGGGGCCCGGGGCTGCAGCCCCGTAGCCCCCCCCCTTAATCCGGCCATGATTAGCATTTTCAAATAGAATTTATTATTTTGACAAAACAACTTTCAAAAAGAAAATGTATTTTATTTTATATGTTGCCAAACATTATTAGAAAAACATCGGAGTGGACATTTTTTGAACAAGCGCGCTTTTGTACGGCTTCTTTGCGTATAGCGGCCAACCTTTTGTTATTTTTCAAGTCAACATACGTTAAACCAGAAAATGTATTTAATAAATGAAAATAAAAAATAATAAGTAGAGCATAGATACAAAACACAAATTTTTAAAGAAATTTTTTGATTCGAAATATGTTTTCTTTTTCACTGGAAAAAAATACGGAAGATTGGCAGCTATTTCTTTGCTAGGTAATAGATTAACAGGTCATCGTGCACAACCAAATTGCAAAATAAATACAAATTAGAAAAAAAAAATTAAATTCAGTTGATTCGGTTGATAGAAAGCAATTTCGAGTATTTTTTCGAAAAATAAGATAAAACAAGCTATGAATTTTATTTACTTTTGAACTTTACATGCACATTTCTTTAACATGGATGTGTTTTATACGAACAAATTTTATTCTGTGCAATGGTAATAATATTATCTTTTTTTTTTTTTTTTTTTTTTTTTTTTTTTTGGCTTTGTATATAACGCTTAATTTGGTCCGCGGCGGTAAACGAGTTTGACATACCTGCTGTATAAGTGCTATACATACTATATGCACATTAAAAGCACGAGATAGATAAAATAAAATGAAAGCATAATATAATAATAATAATAATAATAATAATAATAATAATAAAACTAAGCATACATTATGTAACAATTTCTAAACTGTTATATTCGCGATGTTTGTTTTCCTCTGAATTATTACGGCAAAATATGCTATTTCCAAATGAAGTATTTCACAGAAATAATTTACTTTTAATTAAATTATTCTACTTAGCACATTACATATTCTCAAATTATAGCCACAAAAACGTAAGAAAATATTAAACATGAGATAAATAATTGGATACATGAAAACTGTGTGAAATCTTAAAGGCAGTATTCACGCTTGGTACTGAAGCCCAATTTCATTCACTCTTAATAATAATGTATAAAAAATAATGTAAATATAATGCTTTAAAGTAGATTAATTTAGACTTTGTTTTTATTTAAATGCTCGTGTTTAGAAGAAATTCTATAAAAAAGAAATATAGCAACTTAAATAGAAAGACAACAGGTGCACCTTTACGGAAGTTAAAATAATTATTTTTAATTGCTAAAGCAAAGAAAACATGTGATAATTAATATCAACACCTTTTGGTTGTAAAAGGATTATCACTGGCACAAAATTTGCATAAAATTTAAGAGTTCTTAATCTGTTTATTATTTTTGGAAACCATGTGGTTAATGAGTTAGTTGAAGCACCCCCTTTCTTTCTTATTAATATACCTGTAAATCTGGTACTATCCATAAAAGTTACTTATATTCTAAAAAAAAAAAAAAAAAAAAAGCTTTTTATGAAACAGTAATTTAATTTTAATTAATTTACGATTATGCGTTGAGAAATCAAATTTTAAATTCTAAAATAAGAAATTAAATAATGTTTATTTTTTTTCTTTTTAGTTGCATTACCTTAAAAAAGATTTTTTTAAAAAACTATGTATTTTTGAAAAAATTCGCTTGTTTGTGATTTCTACCAAGCGTAAAAAATCTGTATATTTTTTATAGTGGAATTCGATGTCAAATTATTACGGAAATGTTTGCCAAAAACATGAAATACCTTCAAAAAATTAATTTTTAATTTCTAGTTATTAATGTCATAGATTGATGATGGATATTTAATGACTTGGTTTTTTTTATATAATAGTAGAAAAGTTAAAGTGATCATTACTGTGTCAAATTATTAATATTGGATATTTGATTGGGAATATTAACAAAAAATTAAAAAAAAGAGCAAATTCTAATTTTCAAAATAATAATAATAATAATAATAATAATAATAATAATAATAATAACTAATGGGAATTTTTCATTAAAGATTCACATTTGATGCTCTATTCAACAACAAATATCATATGCACACACTTTCCGCTAATACAAAAATCTTTGTTTTCGATGAGTTTCCATGAGCCTTCTAACAGATTATGCTTTGAGCAACATTATATAACACTAGCCGCCACTGGCGACCAGTTTGGTCTCCCTTAAATGTATGTTAAACATTGCAACACGTTACATTTATTCATAATTTAATTTTCCCTTAATCCTTCGCCAAATCGGAAGATTCTAATAGACAAATCATGAACTTTTGCGATCATGGTAGCATTTCGCATATTTTTTGGGCACAAATGTCACATACGCACGTTGGCGCGATTCCCCCCCCCCTCCCCCGCCAATTTGGCGAAAACTTTGTTATGGGAATTGTTGTTTATTTACTTTTATTTTTTATTTTAATTCTATAAATTATTTTTGATATGTATATCAATATTTATTTACAACAAACTATCATTTATTTATTTTTATTCTTTTTTTTAATTATGAGTATTTTTGTTAGCCGGGAGCAGATGATAATTCGCCAAATATCGTTCCCATCACCGTCATTCATACTACAATTAATTTAATTTTAAATTATAAACCTGTCACTCATTTCATTTAAAATACTTAACTTTAATCTAAAATGCTTATATTACATAAATTTAAAATACTTCACACTTTTCATTTAAAAGAGAAAATAAATAAATAAATAAGAAATAATATCATAAATCAAAACATTTGATTTCAAAATCAAAGTATCATTTCTAATTTGTACACGCGATAAATAAAAGCTGTATTAGCGATTTTAAAAATGCTAAAAATCTGATTCATTAAATATTATTACATGAGTTCAATTTACGTCAAGAAAAGGTCCGAAAGTTGAGTTGTATAGCACATAATTATGGTAAACTTTGATTGTCTCACTGGTGCGAATTATTTTTTTGACGCGAGGCAGCGGTCCAAAAATTCATTCGCGGAGAACTTGCTTTGCGAATGATTACCTCCATGATTTAATATTTTAAATGTTCACGACGAATCAATCTTTTTTTTGTTTACTTTTATGAATAGAGAATTTGAACTGCGAATCTTTCGACTGAAGTTATTGCAGAATATATACATAATTGAACGCAAGTCATCTCTCAAATATTAATTTATTTTGAACGATCTTTCTTAAAATGTAACTTTTATGCAGTTTATTCGAAAAAATAATTTTGAATAAAAATGGCCGCTTGGCATATGAAAAAGCGATGCGGCATCCCGGAACTGTTGAGGACAGTCACATGACTTACAGTTTTATTATAGAGATTAATACTTAAATCCTTTTTGACCGCCTAGTATGTGTTTGATAACCGAATATGAAAAGTAAGCAAGATACTTTTACATTACGCACTAAATCTCTTCTGCGCATTTCTTCAAGTCCGTATAATAATAATTCACAGTAACAATAGTAACTAGACATAAAAGAGAAACACATTTCGAGTGCCAGATATTCAGCTCTCGAAACAAGTAAAATGTTATAGCATTGAATATGTGACCCTATATTGTGACGTCAAAATGAGATATGGGGACACTTTTCATGGGGATGGATTTCAAGCTCTCAGTAAAAGGAAAATTCTCTAGCACTGGAAAAGTTCCCCCTTGATATGTATCCCCATCTGCTATGACGTCAGAATGAAGTATGGGGATACTTTTCATGGGGGAAGTTTTCCAATTTTCGACTTTTCAAGATCTCAGTGAAAAAGAAATTGCCTGGCACTGGAAAACTTCCCCCTTTTAGTTTGGGGGAACTTTTCATGGGGGAAGTTTTCCAATTTTCGACGAAAGTAAAACTCTCTAGGACTGGAAATCTGCCCCCATGTGTGGTGACGTCAAAATGGCGTACGGGGATACTTTTCATGGGGGAAGTTTTCAAGATCTCAGTGAAAAGAAAATCCCATCTCACTGGAAAACTTCCCCCTTCTGATTTGGGGGAACTTTTCAGGGGGAAGTTTTCCAATTTTCGACGAAAGTAAAATTCTCTATGACTGGAAATCTACCCCCATCTGCTGTGACGTAAAAATGACGTATGGGGGAACTTTTCATGGGGGCACTTTTCAGGCGCCTCTATAATACACAGGTAAAAATCCTTAAATAGAAATTTAGTTATTTATCAAGTTATAAGCAATTCGTGTCACGTGACGACCAGTTTTTCTCCTGTCTTTCACTGTCACGTCGGATATTCAAATCAAAACGCCGACTTTGACATTCTTTTCTGAAAGATCTTCTGCTTTTAATAAAAAATGGAAAAGGTTTTTCAATAACATAGTTTCTGAACAAAACACGAGCCAATTTCGTGTATTTCCGAGCAAAAATGAATTAAAAACATGATATAAAGTATATGTCATTCCTATAGCAATTTATCCAAAACTGGCCAGTGCTTAGTAAGATGTCACCTCTATTAAATATATTGCTCTTTTCGATAGAGTGTAAAAAATAAAAAATTTGTACTTAGGAAATTTGATTGCAATTTAAATTTATATCGAAATTACTTTATAAAGCCTATTAAATCAATTATTATTTAAAATTTATCTTTACTTTTGACGTCTAAAGCAAATGCAATGGATTAAAAAATATATAAAAATGTAAATTTTCACATTTTATTTCTAAGAAAACAAAAATCTCTCATATAAAAAAGAATATTATAGCATCATTAGAAGTTCATTTTTCAGCCATACAAATTATAAAGGTTTTGAAATGTCTTTATTTAAATTATTTTCTTCCTATATCATTTGCGGTAAAGTTGGAAACATCTGCTAGCTGTTATTTTGTTGCGTTTAAACAATACTGAGCGCGCATATTGAAGTCAGACGACTTTTTCTCATTCGAAGCTAGGATTAGCGTGTGTTGGGTTCTTTGAAGTTTGTAGATTTATACTGTGTAAGTAAATTAACGTTCTAAAGTGAACAATCTCCATTTTAAAGTAAACCATCCATTTTAACATCTCCCTGTGTCTAGCCGGGTGCATTCATAAGGCCTGAGTGATATTTGATTTCTCAGATCTATGAACACACCTCTCTGCTGGAATTATTTGAAAATTATTGTAGTGGATGTACAGTCTAATTTTTCAATGAAAGGGAAGCAGATAAGGAGCATTCAACAATAACACCTTTACCTATAGATCAGCAGGTAACTTTTAATGTCTTCGCAGTTTTGTTAATAGGGCATGTTTAGTACTAGTACATTTAATATTGCATTATTTAAAAATTAAGATGTTTAAATTTTCTTTTAAAAAATCACTTGTATTAAATTTTATCTTTAATGTTTTAAATTTTTTTAAATAGACTATTTGGAAAAAAGCTTAAAGAATTTACTAACAATATGTATTCTAAATGTAAAGTGTTATGTAAAAGGAGGCATTTATTTAATGTTTTGCGTTTCTTAGTTCAATTTTCATAGTTATTCATTATAATTAAAAACATTGCCATTTTTAAAACTATTAATATTTGATTTGCAATTTAATAATTTCGTTGCTAGTGTAGGTTTCCAGAAATAATTTTCCGGTATATTTGAAAAAAAAAAAATGTGACATTTTAATGCATTGAATAATTTATTTGTCGAGATATGTCAATGTTAGATGCACAAAAATAATAAATATTGATGAAACAATAAAATAACTTTTTAGTTAAGGGGTCAGGTAACCTTTGAACTCACAAAATACATGAAAAGGAGACCTCTGTAAGAATTATCATAACTCCGTAACTATTTGACTTTGAATTATAAAATTTTAAATGCATATTAATAAAGGTTTATTTTATAAATTAAAATTCTCCAAAAATGTTTACACTCATATAAAGCTTTTAAATTTAATTTAAAATATAATAATTTTTTTACGAAAGAATTATTCTTGCATGTACTGCGAGCACGATTTTTTACATTTGAATTGCTAAAACCATTCAAAAAAATTTGAATGAGTACATATATAATGTGTTCTCAAAATGACCTACGATGAAAAAAATAAAATGAGTAGTTCTTGAGAAAAAAAATTTTTTTTAGAGAAATTCTAAATATCGAGTTTTTTTTTACTACAAAAGTAATCATAAATTCTAAACTTGTCACTTGAGAAACATAATCGTAGGTCATTTTGTGAATCTGTTTGGTTAAGACATTCAGTCAAAATTTCATGAAATTCTAACCAATAATTTTTCTTAAATCGTGCGCGCAATGACCAAAATTGTCGTTTTGAGAAAATTGACTTCAAAGATCAAACTGTCCCTTGATCATATACAAAAAGCTCAGACTGTTTTAGACATAACTCCTCTTCTAAAGTGAATTTTTGCATGGGGTTTATTTTAAAATGTTCCTAAATAATCATATTTAATTATAAGCTAATAAATTTTTTTTCAAATTTCTCACACTTTACAGGTTACCTGACCCCTTAAGGTAATTTTTCCAGCTGTGTTATCGAATGTTTTTACTGTAAAAATTGATATTTAAGTTCTGCATTTAGTATTCTATCAAAAACTATAAATAAAATAATTTGTAAAGAAAAAAAAATATATAATTTTTTTTTGGCATTTATGATCTTAAGTTATATATTTCATTTACAACGAAAACTGTTTTACTGCTTGATACAATGTTTATTATTTAATAATATCGCACAATAGGTATATCTATTATTTAAATTGATTCCTAATATAAATTTTTCAAAATGTTTATTTGAAAATGTATACTTATATTTTCTTAAAAGTTGTTCTCAAATCCAAAATAGCTAATTTCTGGCATATTTCTGAATTCATTTTTATTCGGAAATACATGAAATTGGCAGGTGTTCTTATTCAGAAAAAGGTAGATGTGCCAGTAATGGACCGCCTTCCAGTAATGGGACACCTTCAATGTTTTTGGTTTATAAAAAAATAACCAATAAAAATTCAGCTTTATTTATTTCATTAATATGCTATTTTTAAATTCTAGTTTTAAATAGTGCTCGCGATTATACGTATAATACGTATAAAACGTATTGTAACCGGTAACGATTTTTAATAGAAATCATATGGAAAAAAGGCTTGACTACGTATACGTTTAAACGTATATAAACGTATAATCGCGAGCACTAGTTTTAAATGCAATCATAATATCATTTATCTATTACTTTTTTTGAGGTGTCCATTACTGGAGTTTAGGGTGTTTTGATTTATTTCTGTTATTTACAATTAAATTTATATTCACATTGGGAAATGTGACTATGAGCATGGTTAAATATTGTTGGTACAGTAATATAATATTAAAAAATGTTGAATATAACAATTATAACTATTAATTAAAAAATAATTGTTAAAGAAATTCCTTAAGGGTGTCCATTACTGGCACATCTACCCTATATATAATCGAATGGCGTTATCCATTTTTTGGTAACGGCACATGATGTTTCAGAAAACACTATCAAAGTCGGTGTTTTGAAACAAATTTCCGACGCGCAGCGTCAGAAACGGTTAAAACGTGACCGACATTGATCTTAAGTATTACATTTATCTAAAAATGGAAAACGCTATTCATTCCAAATAGCTTTAATAATCAGGCATGCAAGTGCCATGCGTTTAAAAGTTTGTTCATAAATGTGTCAGAAAGTTTCGTGTTAACCGGTTTCTCAATCAGATGCAAAGTTTTAATTTGAATACGAGTTGCATCAATAAAAATGATTGCCGATCCAATCCTTATCGTCGATCTTATCCGTATTTGGTGAAATCTTGTTATCCGAATCTATGCGAAATCATTTATCAGGTTCGGTCGGGTTGTGGGCTTACAGATTTTTTGTTGTTGTTGTTGTTGGGTTAGGATAAGAATACGGGTTGAATCAAAATATAGTTTCAGTCAACCATCATTCATGTTCAAGTTGACATTCAATCATGTTCAAGAAGTTGTAAAGAATTTGAGCTTCGACATCCAGCTGCACGATGTGTCATTCTAGCATTTCCTGTGAGTGCACTTAACTGCATACCTTCCCTCGCTATTTTTGCCTTGAAGACTAGCAGACGCCGAATTCTATTGTACTGTGAGCGGAAAGTTCGGACAGTGATGAAGTGGTAAGGCGTTACCCAAAAAGGGGTCTTATGCTTTGATCCTTGCCGAGTTCGTGGGAAAGAGTTCATCTGCGAGAGAAGCGATCTCTGCACACGATTTTTAGGTTTGCGCCCGAAACTTTGCCCTTTGTCTTAGAACGTCCAATGACGGACTTAGTGAAAACGAAACAGAGGGATCTCAAGGCTGCTAAGAGGCTGGAGAGTTTCGAGGGGCCCGCCTCGACAAAGCCCCCGCCCCCAGAAGAAGTTCTCCTGCGAGAATGAAAAGGTGAGAGAGGACAGTTTTTTGGAGAGATCGAAAAGGAGAGTGTTGACTCTCTGGAGAAAGGAAAAGGAAACGTCAGTTTCTAACTCAGCGTGGTGTAAGCGCTAGTGAGGTCCGACCTCTAGAATTGATACAGCAGGTATCCGGTGAAAATCCCAGCGAAGTGAAAAAGCACACCAAGTGCGAGAGTGAGAGTTCTTAGACTCAGAATTAACGAGCATTAGTAGATCTTCCGAAGAGAAGGAACGGACGAGCCTTGGTCCGAATGAACTTTGTTTTGTAGTCACGACTGTCTGTAATGTTTAGAGACTTTTGTTTGTTTCAGTTACACTTGGAGTCAAGAGGTCATTAATTTATAAGCGATTGACTCACGAAAAATAATTAAATGCTGTATTGACGTCTTGTATATATTTTTCATTAGAATTAACATTGTTATACAATAAAATTCTATTTTCTAATTTATGCGAGAAATTCTCTGTGCCAACGATCCGATCTCGCTACCACTCACCATCTTTTATCGGGTCGGTATAGAGGAGTTACTACAACTGGTGGCTTGCGGTGATGGATTAATTAGCAAAAATTAATGACAATCTTCAAAGACAAAGAGTGGACTCTGAAATTTAAATCATCAAAGTGCTCCAAGAGAGAGTCTCCTTGTGACTTGTGACCTGAGTCTCCTTAGACACCCCTGTGGATCAACACAGCATCAGAAAGAGTAATCTACCAAGAATTCTGGAGAGTGTTCCCCCATCAGAAAGAGAAATCTACCAAGAATTCTGGAGAGTGTTCCCCCATCCGAAAAGTGTGACAGAGAACCCCGTCTGTGCTCCTGAGAATCTCTGAAGTCTGTGCTTCTGACGCCCTGAAAGACTCTTAGTAATGGAGGTAAGCTCTTTTTATACTCAGAGTGGCTTTAATTGTTATTAGTGTTTGTATAGGTGTTGTAGGCTTCAAAAAAAAAAAAAAAAAAGTTGTATGTTAATTTTTGTGAGAGTAAATATTTTGAGAAATTTTTCCGGTAGAAAAAAAAAGTATGATGAGATACTTCCGAGATTACTGTAACTTATTTAATAGACAAATTTTGTAGTTAAAAATTAAATTATTGTTGAATTAATTTAATGCAAACTGAGAGTTGTGCAGTGTTACAAAATTTTAGCTGAATCTATAAATGAGAGTTCATTGAAAAAAAAAGTATTGAACGCATTTCATATTTTACGATAACAGAGTTGATTTTATATGTTTTTTGTGAATTATTCTAAATTTTTTAAGAGTGGATGCAGAGATTAAGACCACCATTGATTTAAAAAAAAAAAAAAGGAATTGAATGAGACTTTTGCAATTTAAAATATTTTTACTGTACTTTTTGAATTTGAAATTGTTGTTTTGTGTCAAATTGATCCCATATGTATTTTATAACCAAATACCAAGGTGAATGTGGACGATAGGATAGGGTTGTTTAATTTTATATGTTGCATATTTCTTATATATTATTGTTATGCGTACTTTTTATGAGCGTATATTTTGGTAATATTTTGACGCACTTGGTAGGATTTGATTTAACCTTATTGTATTGTTTCATATTTGTGGGAAAGATAATTTCTAATTTTATACTTTAAAAATGTCGGAGCTTAAATATTTTAGGAAAGCTGATTTGCAAACGTTAGCTTACGAATTTGAGGTCATTTTAGAGGAAAATGATACTGTACCGAAAATTATAAAAAAAATAGAGTCGTCAGAGGGATTTGAGAAAGAGCTAGCTTTAGCACAAATTAAACTTATAGAAAAAGATAGGGAAAATAGATTATTGGCAGAGAATAAAGAGAAAGATAGATTGTGGGAGAAAGCAGAAAAAGAAAAAGAACGCGAACATGAGTTAGCTAGGTTAAAAGCGACACAAGAGTCAGATGACCGGAGTACCGCATCCAGTAGCATCTCAGTTAGAACGAATCATTTACCCCTAAAAACAATTATGCATCGCTTTGATGAAAAGAATTCGGATATTTCGTTGTTTGTGAATTTATTCGAGAGACAGGCAAAAAAATGTAATCTAAATTCGGATGAGTTGGTGACGAATTTACTATCATTATTACCTGTGGGAATGGCCGAGTTAATTTTGAGAGAACCCGAAGACAAAATTGATGATTTTCAATATGTGAAAGAAAAATTGTTAGAACGATATCGTTTGAATGCAGAGACGTACAGACAAAAATTTAGTCAGCATCCCCGAAATCCTAATTCAGTTTGGAAGGACCTGATCTTTGAACTTAATAGTTTTTTAGAAGGATGGCTGTCATGCTTACAAGTTTCGGATTTTGAGGGTTTGAAAAATTTGCTTGTCACGGACCAAATCAAACGGAGAGCGTCTCCAGAAATGCGCGAACATTTTATAGATAACTGGGCGGAGATTAAAAATCCCGAAAAGTTAGTGAGGCTTTTAGATGCGTACGAGGCAATCAAGCGCCCGTCAAAAAAAACTTGGAATACGAAACTCCCTTTAGAGAAGAATTTTGAAAGACCCAGGACTTTTGAAAATGGGTGAAACCGTAACAGAAATCCGGAGACTAACTTTAACTGGAGGGATCGCGATGATCATAAAGAAAGGGAAAGGGTTTACGAAAAAAGGCGAGAAGTCAAGTGTTACGCGTGTTTTCAAAGCGGTCACTACAGAGTAGATTGTCCGGAAATTAAAAAGAGAGATGTTGCGCGGGTCGGTCACTTAATAAGTAAACCGACACTTGAAAAAACCTTCTCCCCTTATTTGAGTAAAGTGTTAGTGAATGGAATTCAGACAACTGCTTTAACTGACACTGGGAGTGAAATTGACATCATCGCATACGACTTGGTCAGTCAAGATAAATTGAATGGAGATCACGTATGGATTAAGACTCCGCTGGACAGTAAATTATACTGTTTACCTATAGCAGAGGTCACTTTAGAAATTGAAGGCGTGGGGGTTATTGAAACGAAAGCGGGAGTTAACAATAAAGATTCAGATATGTTTTACTATTTGTTGGGTAATCACACTCAAAAATTGTTAGAACAGGCGAAGAAAAAACCCGAATTGATGAATGCAGTTTTGACACGAGCTCAAACGAGAGAAAAGGGTGGCCCAGCTCCGAATCCGGTAAATAAACAAATTATGATTTCCGAGGGGGAAAAAGAAATTTCTAGCGGAAATGTTGAAGCGGAAACTTTGATTTCCGAGGAAGGAAAAGAAGAGGATATTTCTAGCGGGAATGTTGAAACGGAAACTTTGAATTCAGTAAAAGAAAGAGAAGGGGGAATTTTTCGCGAGTGCAGTGAAGCGGAAGCGTTGAATTCAAAACTAGAGGGTGAAAATCTAGAAAGCCCTACTGAACTGGTCAGTGTAGATAAGGGATTATCGCCTTTGCCGATATGTGAGGAATCTTCGATCTTAGCAAACATTGAAAGAGGGGTTAGTAAAATGGAAAATGACAGGTATCCATATCTCGAAGAGATTAGAGGAAAAGGGGAATTTGAAGAAACGCGTTGTAATGCGGGAGATTCTTTGATAGTGGCAAAAGCCAGAGACAATCGCGTGAATGTGGGGAAGCAGGTGCTTGTCCCATTGCCTTATCAGGCAGATATTTTTGGTGCATGCCTTGAAAAAGTGTCATTACACTTAGGGAAAGGGAAAGTTAAAGGAAATGTGTCAGGATACTTTGACTTCGGGAGAAGTTTGATGAATGATTTAGCGACCGCATTTCTAAAACGGTTCTGTGTTGAGATGAGAGATTCGATAAGCGATAGTATTGCATGTTGGCATCGAAAAGTTAGAAAACTCTTGAAAGCGTTAGTATTTGGAGAATGGATAAGAGAAACGGAGGAAAATAAATTCGTGAAAGGATGTGTGTTTAATCTCACGAACAGGTTAAAAAGAGGTCGAGTTTTAGCCGTTGAAAATGTGTCAGAAAAACGAGAAAAGAGGAAATTTTGGTTTGACAGAAAGGCGGTAAAACGGAAGCTTAATGTGAAAGATGAGGTTTTAGTTTTAACTACCAGAAAGCCAATTAAAATGTCAGATAGTCGGGTAGGGCCGGGAAGAAATGACTCAATAATTGCGGAAACGAATTATATTGTGAATGTTCCTGGGAGGCGACAGAAATCCCAGATTTCTCACTTGAGTTTAGTAAAGCCTTACAGAAAACGGGTGGAGTTAGCAGATATCTTAACGCGGGAAATAAACGCACCTGAGGAATTCTGTTTACCGTATCTAGATGATATGGCGATTTTTTCAGATAGTTGGGAGGACAATATGCGTCATCTAGAAATAGTATTAAAAAGGGTTAATGACGCGAAACTAAAAATCAAATTGGCGAAATGCAAGTTCGCTCAGAAAACCGTAAAATATCTTGGGCATATTGTAGGTGAGGGTAGACGGAGGCCAGCTGAGGCGAAAGTAAAGGCAATTAAGGAATTACCGGTTCCGAAATCGAAAACTGAAATTCGTAGATGTTTGGGAATGGCTGGATATTATTCCCGGTACATAAAAGATTATGCAGTGATTGTAGAACCATTAACGAGGGCGCTTAAAGGCAAAAATAAAAAAAGAAATTCTGGAAATAATCCCAGGTTATTAAGGTGGTCCTTGGCTCTGCAACCTTATAATTATGCCATTTCTCATCGCGCAGGCAAAGACATTCCGCATGTTGATTGTCTGAGTCGAGTTTAAGGAGATTTCTTGATAAACTTTTGTATATAATTATTTTAAGATTTTTTATTTTTTATTTCACTGTGTTTTATTTCATTCTATGTTCATGATTTCTTATCAGAGCGCGAAAAAAAAAAAGGAAGGTAGTATTATCTTATTCATGTATGTTTTATTTCTTGCCACTCTGATGTAATTTGAGCTTGCAATTCTTTATCCGACTCTTAGAGATTCTTAGTGTTTCACCCTTAAGAATCGTTTGAGGAGGAGGTGCTGTAAAGAATTTGAGCTTCGACATCCAGCTGCACGATGTGTCATTCTAGCATTTCCTGTGAGTGCACTTAACTGCATACCTTCCCTCGCTATTTTTGCCTTGAAGACTAGCAGACGCCGAATTCTATTGTACTGTGAGCGGAAAGTTCGGACAGTGATGAAGTGGTAAGGCGTTACCCAAAAAGGGGTCTTATGCTTTGATCCTTGCCGAGTTCGTGGGAAAGAGTTCATCTGCGAGAGAAGCGATCTCTGCACACGATTTTTAGGTTTGCGCCCGAAACTTTGCCCTTTGTCTTAGAACGTCCAATGACGGACTTAGTGAAAACGAAACAGAGGGATCTCAAGGCTGCTAAGAGGCTGGAGAGTTTCGAGGGGCCCGCCTCGACAAAGCCCCCGCCCCCAGAAGAAGTTCTCCTGCGAGAATGAAAAGGTGAGAGAGGACAGTTTTTTGGAGAGATCGAAAAGGAGAGTGTTGACTCTCTGGAGAAGGGAAAAGGAAACGTCAGTTTCTAACTCAGCGTGGTGTAAGCGCTAGTGAGGTCCGACCTCTAGAATTGATACAGCAGGTATCCGGTGAAAATCCCAGCGAAGTGAAAAAGCACACCAAGTGCGAGAGTGAGAGTTCTTAGACTCAGAATTAACGAGCATTAGTAGATCTTCCGAAGAGAAGGAACGGACGAGCCTTGGTCCGAATGAACTTTGTTTTGTAGTCACGACTGTCTGTAATGTTTAGAGACTTTTGTTTGTTTCAGTTACACTTGGAGTCAAGAGGTCATTAATTTATAAGCGATTGACTCACGAAAAATAATTAAATGCTGTATTGACGTCTTGTATATATTTTTCATTAGAATTAACATTGTTATACAATAAAATTCTATTTTCTAATTTATGCGAGAAATTCTCTGTGCCAACGATCCGATCTCGCTACCACTCACCATCTTTTATCGGGTCGGTATAGAGGAGTTACTACAAAGTATATAACCGGATTCGTGTATGACTCTAGATCCGAGCCGACATCAGAAATTGTATCGTAACACAATTTCTGATAAAATCTGGTTACTCGGTCTTATGCAAGATTCTATTCCAAACAAGACTTACAGTAAAAACATTATACCCGACTCGGGTCAGATCGGGTTCACGAAAATCAGGTCACACGACAACTAATCTAAATCTATTCTGTAGCCACACAAATCCAAAAAGATCGATCCGAAGTTTCTGGATTGGATTCGGGTAAAATCTGGTCTCCCGACCCGGTGCAGTGTCGTCACAAACGTCACAAACTTGAACCATAAAAAAATTTTGATCCGAACAATCCGTATAGGATTCGGGTAAAATCTGGTCACCCTATCCGATGCAGATTCGTCACATTTTTCACATTGAAGTCGCACGGTGACTTCACAAAGTAGTCACATTGTGAGGTCACAGAAAGCCTTGAAAACGGCCATAACGACCTCGCATTTACGTCACAGTGACTTCACATCGACGTCACGACGACGGTCACAAAGTCACAGTGTGACTTCACAGTGACGTCGCCGTGACGTCACCATGCCTTACGGGTGGGGGTAAATTTTTTCACAAATTTTACTTATGCCTCCGTGCATTTAGGTTTGTTATTTATCAGTTTTTTTCGCTATAAAAGGGATAATATCATTCTGAAACTGATATTTTACGATTAATTCATATAAATTAGTCCAACATCTACATTTATAATAAAAATAAAACATAAAATTTCCGATTCCATAAGCATTTTCACTATCCACCTCTTTATTTTTCTTCAATACATAATTTTTGTCCTACTATTTCACATGAAAATGATTGAACATTTTTTATGCAGCATTATATTACATTTTTTTCGTTTTCTGAAATTGGTTTTTTAACAATATTTTTTTTTGTTTTTGCATTTTGTTTAGTTTTTTCCATATTCCAATTTGAAGTCCGCCTGAACTTTCATCTAAAATATCACGCCTGTGTTTAATACTTTGTCTTTTTTAAACACTAAATTAGATATTTCTTGATTGTCTCTTGATTTAGAATTTACAGAAAGTTCTACTCCACCAAATATAACATGGGATAAATCATCACATAAATTATTTTCTATTACATATGTAATAGAAAATAATTTATGCGACATACATATGACGAAGATATCTTCCTCATATGTTACAATACTGCAATCGGGTGGCAAACAAACGATTTCCGGAACATCCGAAAAATCATCCAAATCTAAAAAATTGTTCAATCATCTTCCATGTAAAATAATCAGAAAAAATTATGAAATTATGAAAAATAGAGAGATGGATAGTGAAAATGCTTATGGAACTGGTAATTTCATTTTGTTTTTCTATTATAAATGTAAAAGTTGGACTAATTTATATGAAATCTTCTAAAAATATTAATTTCAGAATGATATTATACCTTCTATAGCTAATAAGTTGAAAAATAAATACCACAAATGCACGGAGGCATATGTACAAGTTTTCAAAAACCTTACCCCCATTAGGCGCCATTGCTCCCATTTTGGGAACATCTTATTCTTTCGGTAATTGTGATTGATCTATTATACATATTAATTCCGGATTGACGTTGTTTAACATAATACACTGTTATGAACATATTTTAACTAAAAAATGTAATTTTTATTATAAAGTTTTTTTTTTAATTTTTTTTTTCGAATACTGCCAAAAAGCTATTTTTCGCCTTTTTTAACACGTTTTAAAAAATAGAAATTTCTAATGAAACTTAACAAAAAAATTTCAGATGTCATCTAATATATTCAAAATGCAAATAACATGAACCTTTTAACAATTTATAAAATACGCACTTCAGAAAAAAATCTTAAAGCAATGTTCCCAAAATGGGAGCAATGGCGCCTAATGGGTTAAAATGGTACACCATATAAAAACAGAAAAAAATCTAATTGTTTCGAAAAGTACGAGGGGCAGTCGGAAAATAAGTTTCCCTTGGCGACTGTGGACAGAGGTATGTATGAAAGACAAAAAATGTAATGAGACATTAAAGATAAAACATAACTTTATTTTTTCACATAAGTACCAAGTACATTCAGACATTTGTCATACCGGTTTATAAGCTTCAAAAAGTCCTCCAGGAAAAAATCAGGCAGTGACAGCGCAGTTGCAGTCAACAGCGCCATCTACTTGATCGCAGTCGACCTCTACCCAATGGTATCTGTGTCTTGCACGTTCGCGTTCACCTTCTGTGTCGTCTTTCGCGCATAGCCGTTCAACGCTTCGTCCGTATGCAAAGCCCTGATTTTTTCCTGGAACACTTTTTGAAGCTTATAAAGCGGTATGACAAATGTCTCAATGTACTTGGTACTTGTGTGAAAAAATAAAGTTATGTTTTATCTTTAATGTCTCATTACATTTTTTGTCTTTCATACACACCTCTGTCCACAGTCGCCAGGGGAAACTTATTTTCCGACTTCCCCTCGTATTATTTTACTTCCTTGGTTATAAATGGAATAAATAGATAAACGACAGCAATTGACAAACTAAAAATAAAGAAAATAAAATAAAGAAAAGAAAGGGAAAAAATAATATTGTTGAAAAACGAAGTTTTTTTTATATTGTGATTATTTTAAAAAGCGTTAAATAACTGAATACATGCAACTACTACATGTAGCAGAAGGAAGACTGCATTCTCTGAAGGAAGATGTACTAGCAGACGTACTTTTATGAGCTGATTTTAATATCATCAACCCTATGAATACACCTTTGCTTTGAGAACTCTAACTATAGAATTCAATTTGTATTGGATTTTTTAATGATTTTTAAAGTAATGAGATTATAAAATAGTCTAGTACTACTTTAGTTTTCAACATTATTTTTTTTTCGTTTTCGCTTATGTAAAGTGATGTTTTTGATCTATGTATTTAATGGAATATTAAATAATATATTTAGAAACAATTTGTAATTTTAAGTATTCCTATTAATTAATAATAATAATAAATAATAATAATTTAAGTATTTTTGATTTTTTGGCTCCGATTTTTAAATTCTTTTGCGTTATAAAGTGATTTATATACTATTTATATTACATTTTTATTTGCGCAATCTATTAACATAATTCTTTTACATAATCTTGTATTTTGATTCTTAAATCATTTTTATAGGTTAAAAATCCATTAGGTAATTTAATAAAATGTAACTTTCAAAGCATAAAGACGTAACACATTCACCCTTCTAGAAACCGAAATGAAAATAAATTAATATAATTAATTGCAATTAAGGAAACGTAGTCTAAAGTGTATCTAATATATAATAGTAATACTAGTTTCATTTGTTGTGAAATAAATTTATACATACATAGTTGCCAACTTCTCGATTTTTTAGACGAATATTTTTATGTAAATACACTTGTTTTAGATAATCGTAAAATTTCTGCAATTTAAAAAAAACGATTTTTTTTAAGATTTTACTGGTATTCAAAAAATTGGGAGGTGGGCAACTATGTATGGTATATCCATTTATATTCATTTTTATATTTAGATTTTTTAAAGCAAATCGGGTATAACTAAACCCGATCCAAGCCATATCGTCAGAAAAATACTTTATGTTGTTTACCTGAATACTTCACGTTGAACTGTACCCGTGAACTACCCTACAAATTCGGATGATTCCCTTTAAAACAGGAAACTTTTCAGAACAAGTTGCTTCCTAACGTTTGAATGTGTGAGAACCTGAAATATTTTATGTAGATCCGAGCAATCCTCTGTATTTGTTTCTCAATCAAAAAGAAAAAAATAATAATTACATCCATGAATTTGAAGTTATGTCTAGTAAGCTAGTATGTATTTAAGCTTTCTGGACAGATTATCGAATTCATTATATGATGTAATTAACTTTTTTTCATAATTAAAAAGTAAAGACAGTACCATTATAAGATCACTCGTGTGTCTGTGTGTCCGTCTGTCACAGCCGTTTTTATCGAAAAATATGAAACGTGAAAAATTCAAACTTGGTAGAGTTATAAAGGCTATTGACGCAAATATTTGTATATATTAACCATTCAAAAATGTTTTTAGGAAAAATTTCGGGGGTAATTTAGTTTTTTGAGAAAAGTTTCTTTTTGTGTATGATGTCGGGTATCGTTCGAAAGATCTCGTAACACCAAACGCAAAAATATGTTTTAATTTTAGCTATTATATTTACAGAGATATCGTTGAAAATGTACTTTAAAAATATGTTTCTCATCCCCCGTATTTCCGAAACTACCGAAACTAAAATTATGAAAAAATAGGGGTAGTAGGAGTTTATTTAAACTTTGCGGTAAAAATTTGGCGATTAGCATTGGTCACATAGTTTTTGAGGAAATCGCATTTTTCCGTTACACACAAAGTTTACTTTGCTGGCGCTCTTTGGAGGAATTGAGGGGCTAAAGAAGTACTAATCGACGTGGAATCATTGAAAGATTATTGATAATGATATTAATTAAAAACCTACCCAGAAAAACACGGCATGGACCAAAGACACGTTGCAACTTTGCGACCTCCTTTCGAAGCGTGCTTAGCACAATACCGAGTTTAAACTTTGTAAAAGGTCTTTGTTTTAAGTAAGGCGAATCATAGTGATAAATAGTAAGCGTTATTCATTTATCGAAGACAATTTTTGAAAAATAATTCAGTTTTTTTACAAAGTCTTTGCAATATTGCAGTTAGTAGTTAATAAATTTGTTTGGCAGAAACCTTTGTGAGCTAGTAAAATTTGCAATTGACAGATTATTATTTTTAATAAAGACAATTCCCTGAGAATTGATTAGTTCTACCGCAACAAATTCAGATTTTAACACCATCAAACAGTAGGGTATAACATGGCGTGAACATTTTTCTATTTTAACGGTATCGATATGAAATTGTAGAGTAATTCTTGAATTAACGTCATTGGGACATCGTACAAATAGATAATTGCTCCTTTGTAGATCGTTCCTTTTTTTTTTTTTTTTTTTTTTTTTTTTTTTTTTTTTGCGAATGATATGCTGTCTAATGGTACGGCAAGACGGAGACAGTTGGTTAAACGTGAGACTCCACAACCAATATTGTTCAAACCATTTTGTACCACTTTGGAAATTAATACATAAAAATGAGCAAAAGAAAATATTTTAATATGGAAAAATATTTGCGTAACTATTTCACATAAGATTACAAATTTTTGTACATGGTTTCTTAAATTTTAGCTAAGATTTTTTGTCTATAGTAAACCGTCCTTTGCCAATTCAAAAGTATTCTTTAAACCTATAAGCAATTTAGTGTAAATCAGCTTATTTCGAGATTTTAAGCCTGAAAAAGAAGAATTTATTACTTTTTTTATGATGAAAATATTTTATTGATATGCATAAAGCATTCCATTTTATCCAAGTGTTTTATAGGAAATGCGTTTGTAATTCATCAGAAAATTTAAATATTTTGGGAAAAAATGGCGCGATACAGCGATAAGAAATTAAATTTCCTATTTATAAAAAAATTTAAAACGTACTGTATTTTTTTCTAAAATAACAACACTCTAAATCCCGTAAAATTGAGCAAGTATTTCCTGATCAATTTCTGTTAAAAATTTTATAGGTTAATAAATCATATTTTATAACAAAATTATTTTTGAAATTATATTTCGAAAATATAAAGTGTTCACAAAGTATTTCCTTGATTACAATTATTTATTGCAGAAAAACTAATATAATCAGGCATATGCTGGTTTCAATATATTGAAAGACATTTATAATTTTTATTACAAGTACTTACGTCAGTAAATTTCGATGTGAACGTCCTTGGTAGCTCGAAGAATGTCAAGGCGGTGTTCCCTTTTTCACCACGTACCGCTCAACATTTGGGCTGTCACACTATACACAGCGTCTGTAACCCTGATCATGAGTGTTTCAATACTTTTTACTGTTGTTGCAAACATTCTGTCCTTTATGTATCTCCAAAAGTAAAATTTAGAGGAGATGGTCCATCCCGTCCGATCCATCTTCCAGGAAATATGTCATAAAGGAATTCGCGAACTACGGTAGAGACCGGACAAAAAAACCTTAAGAACACGACTTTTCCATAATACAAATTTTGCAGTATTACATTCAATGTTTACTTCGTAATATATTTTGTAATGAAGGAAAGATTTTATCACCACCCTGTATTTTTTCGAAATCATATATCGAGAAAATGTGAATTGTAACCTAAAAATATTTTAACTGAAATCAAGTTCTATAAGCTTCAAATATGCGAATACAAAGTTACAGTTAATTCTTCTAAGTAGTTTTTGCTTTAAGAACTACCTGCATTTAAATCCGTTTTGCAACGATTAAAAATGAATTTAACATTAGAAATTCCAAACTTTAAACCTGCATAATATCTGAACTACTTGAACGAATGACTTGTCGTTTGATATCCTAATGTAACATTTACCAAAATAACTAAATAAGATGTCAAAATACAAGAGAAGATTTGAAAAGTTACAAGTTTTGTATTATTACTATATGTTGATTACCCTTAAGGACATTTGAAGTATAGTATTAATTAGTTGACGTTGTTACCAATCGATTCGCCTGAGCCATATTTTAGAGGATGACGCTCTGTTTTCTTCGAAGTTACTGTACATGGTCATCATTTGAAAGTAAGAGAGACTTTCAAGGAATGAGAAGTTTTATTAAATTAAGTAGGCACGCCTAAGATTATGTAAAACCAAAAGTGGAATATTCTGAGATAAGTTATATCAATCTACCCAATGGCGCTAAAAACTGCTAAAGAAGATACTTTAGAACAAGTTCTTATATGCGCGATCATCAACGCTCGTCATTTAAAGGACCTAAGTTTTCAAGAATACAAAGTAGATAGTAATTGTAATAAATCGACATACTCTAAGGCTCCTGGGCAACAGAAGTTTCTTAGTTTGCAATCAACAGTTTTATATGAAAATGTATTTACGTTCCATTGATCATATGGAAGGAATTAAAAAATGAAAATAAGTAGTTAACATTTTCACAATTAAGTGTAAATGTGTCTTTGTAATGATAACATTCACTTCATATATAGTTAAGAATTTATTCCAAGAAGTAAATTCAAATTTACAAAGTCTCGTAATAAATATAGGCATGATGCGAACAATACTAAATGCTGAAAAACATCACTTGAAAATAATATATTGAAAGTATTTTTCCTACTTTTTTTCACCTTATATGAAAAGTGCAAATGCAAAATTTTATATGCATTAATTCAATCACAACCAGATGCAGAAGCGTCTGAGCACTGGAATGGCAAATTTTAAACTTTTTGTATGTTTCACGGTTTCACTCTTGCACTTTTAGATAAGTAACATTTATTTAACTATATTCTTCACAGAATCTGAGTTTTAACTATTACTTTTAATACTACACATTTCATTTCAATACTAAAAGTATAATTTATATAATCTATAATAATAAAATTGAAGAATAAATGTAGTAACATAAAGAAAAGTCTTTAACTAAGTTCTTCTTTGACGCTAATAAAAACATCGTAAAACACGACATCCATAAAATAAACTAAAACTGGAACATTCTGGAAAGGTTAAAAGTCAATAGACATAAGTTGATTTTCTCATGATTTTATACACAAAATTTTATGAGTGATAACAATTGATTCACGATCGTGGTTAAGAACATATGTAGGCTAAAATAAAAGTAAATTATTTTGTTTTGAATTTCACAGAAAACAATGAAAAACATAATGCTTAATTTTTCAATTGCGTGACCTTTATTTATTACCAATACAACTTTTATGGAAAACATTTTTATAAATTTAACATTGCACAGAGACAAAAGATAATTTTCTCCTTACAATTTATTTATCATATTTTATGCTCTACTTCATAAACAATTTAATTTTTTTATAAATTTTACTTCTAATCTTTCTATAGATAAAGGACTTTAATATTTAGAAAAGAATATATACATTAATGATATACATATATTTAAAAACATTTTCTTTTTTAGTGCTGTTTCAAGATTATACCAGATGGAATTTAAACGGAATTTCTTCGGAAAATACACATATATTAATTTTTCAAAACGTTTTAGTTAATTTTTAATCTTTTCAGTTATATCGTCTAATATTTTATCCTTTCTGTGCCAAAAACATACCTCATCAAAAATCAACTCATTGTAAATGGTCCCGCCAAGCGATAAACTTAAAACGTCAGCCATAAAAAGTAAGTGATATATCATTTGAGTGCCATGTGAAAATCTATCCACTATTTATAATTGTTGCAAATACCTCGGAGTATGGTACAGTATTAGAAAATGGCTTGACGAATTCCATGCATGTGTAGCGTATTTGAGTCCATAAGTCTGAAAGTTTAGTCGGCAATCCCTTTGTATACCTACTGTATTTAACTACATTTTAAAATTCTCCATGTATATTTGTAGAGTTGATGAATGCCTGTTTTTAATTTTATCTGCTTAAACAATCAATTAATTTATTATATTACGGTCATCATATGAAATGGCGACGTTAATGTATATGGAAATATATTTTTGAAATGCATTTTGTGTAGGAGAAAAAATAGAACAAAATATTTAAAAATAACATGTAAATGAATGTCTGTACACCATACAATGGACATTCAAGATGCAAAAAATGAACTAGTGATATGTTTTTAAAAAATAATTTCCACTATGTGTACTTATGATGGTTACATCCGGTTTCATGTATCAATTTAAATCGTTTTATGATCTATTTTTACTGTTTTTCTCGTGCAATTATGTTTAAAACTTATGGGTCAGAGTTTTTTTCTTTTGTGGGATGTATGAAATCACTATTAGTTAAAAAGAAAATAAACCTACCTATCCAACTCACATAAGTTCTGGTTTATTGAAATGTAATGAGTATATCACTTAATTAAATCTAACGAATATAGTTTTCCTGCTTACTATTAAAATGAAAATAAGTTAAGAATAAATTTTTAAAGACATTTGGAAAATGTCGTATTACTACAATAATAAAGAGACATTAACTTTCTAGTATGTTTGAAATTTTTTTTCAAAGTTATTCATTTGAAAAGGAAGCCCTATTTTAAATTTAAACAGTTAAACATGTGTTTGAAAACGGCGCAAACAGATTTAAGCGAACCCTCTTTTTTTGTTTCTGTTCCATTATTACTAAATGTGTAAACATAAATAGAGTCATAAAAAGAAATGCATAGACCTATATTATCATTATTTTATGGACGTAACAACAAAAATAGTTGTTAAATCAAAAAATAGTTAATGTAAAGAGATGACTTATTAATAGGACTGCCGACCAAAACGGGTTAAAAGAGAAATTTTTGTACTTTAAAACATTTGAAAATGCCAATATATATTTCTAAATCATTATCTAAACTTTTACACTTTACACATTTTTGCAGATCGCCAAGCAGTTTAGATATACTTCACACTCTCAGGCATTTGCAACCATTTTGAATAGTGATAGATTTTCACACGGCACTCAACTGATATGTCACATCTTTTTAAGGCTGGCGTTTTAAGTTTATCGCTTGGCGAAATCATTTACAGAGAGTTGTTTTTGGTGAGACATAATTCCTTTTTGCAAGATACTCTGTTTATGTATTATATTCCTATGTAATTCAGAAAATAAAAAGAAAGAAATAATATCTGTATATTATTTAAATTACACCATTTTTACAATTGCGTAAAAATGAATAATTACAAAAAAGAAAACGTTATTTATTTAAATTGAGAAGAAAATACTGCTTTTCATAAAATACCTCTAGAACATTAGATCCCATCACGCACATCACATGTAAAAAAAGTAGCCAAGTCTCGTGACTCTTTTACCATAAAAAGTTCTAAGATCGTGTAAAGCGAAATTTAGCTAGCTTGTTAACTCTGAAAATTTCATTCACAAATCACCCTTAGTCTTTAAATCTTTAGTTACTATAAACCGGGACAACTTTGCCACATTCTTTTCCCTACCCATCTGTTTTTCTTACTCATAATGTTCTATAATGCTTCAAAATTGTTTTAAACATAGTCTTGAATTCTAGTTTAAGAATATGCGGTAACATATTAACTTAAGTAAGCATTTCTATTTTTTGCGCGTAAAACCGTGTTTGTAAAGTTACCTGGGAAACAGGACAACTTTGCTAATTGTCTAAAAAACAGTGAAAATCAACAAAATACCCAGGGAAATAAAATTTTATAATTCAAATAATGTATTTAAATCATGACATGTACAGGGTGATTATAATTAAAGTTTGTTTCAAAACGCCCTAAAAAACGAACCACTGATTAGGATGACGTCAAAATTGAACGGCGTATTATTGAAGAAGGGGGGAAGAACATGAACCAAAAAAAAATTGTTCCAAATTTTAGTGACAGATGGCGCTGTAAGCGTCAGAAGATGTAAATTAAAATACCTGGCATGCGCACGGCCATTTCAGGATGTTATAAAAGCGTTGGGTAAACGGCGTTTCCTCATTTCGCGTCTCAGACGTTCGCCATCAGTGTCTCAATGAAGGACCGCGCTCTGCTTGTAAAGCTTTATTACAAGAACGGTGATTCTGCACCAGTAGCTCTGCAGAAGTTCAGGACCCTCAGGGGTATGAAAAAAGGCGTTGGACCGATGACTGTCATGGGTCTGGTATAAATGATGAAACAATTCGAAAATACAGGTTCGTTTGATATGCAGTCTGGTAGAGGAAGGAAAAGGTGTGATTCGACGGTAGTTCAAGAAGTGGCCACAGCAGTTCAGGAGGAGTAGAGCGGTGGTGTGCAACCATGCAGTGCACGGAGAATTGCCCGAACATTGGACAGGCCTGTGAGCACGGTGCATAACATTCTACGAAACATCCTGCAATGCTATCCGTACAAAATTTTGCCATGTGCAGGAGTTGTTTCTTTCTGACCTGCCAGCAAGAGAGGCTTTTGCTTTGGAATTTCTTGCTCACATGGAAATGGACAATGGTTAGCCGTGGAAAATTCTGTGGATAGACGAAGCCCATTTCCATCTGACGGGATATGTCAATACACAGAATTGCTGAATATGGGCAACAGAAAATCCACTCGCAACGAACCCAGTACCACTTCATCCTGCAAAAGTCGCTGTGTGTTGCGGATTTACGGCATCATTTATCGTAGGGCCATATTTTTTCGAGGAGATGGGTGCTTTCGGTCCTGTTACCGTTACCGTCAATGGTCAGTGCTATGAGTCTCTTTTGCGTAATGACGTTATTCCAGCTCTGCAACAGCATGGATGTCTGGATAGTATCATTTTTATGCAAGATGACGCTCCTCCGCAGAGTGAAGCAGTTGTTGAGGCGGCATTTCGGAAATGCTTGTATTATCAGTCGTCATTTCCCTACAGCCTGGCCGGCCCGATCACCTGATCTTAATCCGTGTGATTTCTGGCTGTGGGGTTATCTGAAAGATGTTGTGTTCAGTACTCCGATTGAAAACGTAGCTGAATTGAAGACACGCATTGCGCAACAGATTCTGAACTTGACCCCGGTGACACTTCGATCGGTATTGGAACATGCTGTTTCCCGATTTAATCTTGTTGCACACAACGGTGGACAGTATATTGAACATGTTTTGCGCCAGTCTCGCGAAACTTAAAAACCGATTGGATGGATGCTTTTTATGTGGTTTTTGGCCTCAGGATAATTAAAAGCTAATTGGATGGATGCTTTTTATGTGTTTTTTGTCCTCAGGACAATTAAAAACCGCTTGGATGGATGCTTTTTATGCGTTTTTTGGCCTCAGAACAATTAAAAACCGATTATTCCCATCCGATGTGATACGACCTTGCCGTGGTGGATGGTCTTACGCTACTAACAGTATCACACATATACCGTCATGCACACTGAAGAGTACAGTTGGTTTATCGTGTAACTTACGCCTTAGCCGTTGTTTTACGATTTGTCATTTGAAGTCGCTTACAACGCCATCTGTCGCTAAAATTTGGAATTTTTTCTTTTCATGTTCTTTTCCCCTTCTTCAATAATACGCCGTTCAATTTTTGAAACTTAAAACTTTAATTATAATCATACATATATGCATTTCAATAAAAAAGAAAAGAAATAGAAGAGCAGTCAGAAAAAATTTCGAACATTCTTCTACGAAAACAAATGTTTCCTCTTTCTATGTAAAGAGGTTCAACAATATACACAACATTGGCTACGTTGACGGACGACGCATCCAGAACAGTAGGAAAATAGAAACTCCACCCATTGTCTTTCGTTCTAAGGTATGACACCTCAAAGCCTTCATGTTCGCAATATTGGGCGATTTTTGCAGCATAATGTTCCACATATTTTTTCGCGAAGAACTTAACGATCACAAACATCTCAACCTTCAACTGAATGAAGTTCTTACTATCTTGGGCTAACTTTATGACTTCAGTCATTGAAGATTGTTCATCATCTTGAAGAACAATGTGCTGCACTAACTCTTCACAGGGTTCTTCAGGTTATTTGTGTTCTGCATCTTGTTCGGGTTCTGCTTCTATTTATGGTACCTTGCTCAGATTTTGATTCAGATGTGTCAATCTAGGAGAACGCACAGTCCGATTTATCAAAAAATATGAAAGAATTAGAGAAATGACAAAATTCTAGGCTAGCAAAGTTGTTCCACTCTTCCTAAGATTCCTAGTGCAACTTTGCCAACTAATATTATCATCCATAAAAATAACATTAGATCAAGTTCCAAAGGCGATTGATTCCGAAAGCTTATTATATATTTTATCAAACAAAATAGAGAGTTTTTACTTACGTTTGGATTGAAAAGGTGAAACGGAACACATTTTTAGATGTCCAAAATCGCCTGTTTTCTAGTTACAACATATATTTACTGATAACGGCCAATAAATCAATATTAAGAAAGAAAACGCGCAAGAATGGTGTCTCACATAGTGTCTTCTTCGTGAAATGAAAACTCTAGCGCCTATTTTAATTAGATCTCAAACTTCGCAGAGAGCCAAAAATAAATTTTTCAAAAAGTGGCAAAGTTGGACGGTTGGTTTACGGTAATGATTATTTTGTGACTTCAGAATTATTCAGCACGAGAATGTGACGTATATAATTAGACTAAACCACTTAACAGTTTTGCAAAGAAGAGTTTGCTTGCTTCCTTACTAAAAGCTTTAAGATACCACTAATTTTTAACTGTAATCTTCGCTTTAATAATTGGATACATTTTTCGATTATATAAGGCAAATATTTTAGTACGGCAAAAGTGGTGTATTGTCCTTATTTTTAGTTTATTCTGCCAAAACAACGAAACTGTTAAGGGGTTAATTAAATAATACCATTCCATCTCATAACGTAGTAAGGTGTAATAACTTCCAGGTGCTGCGTAATTGCCAAGTCACAAAATAGTCATTAACTTAAGATTTATAGACTAAGGATGATTTGTGAAATTTCAGAGTTAATAAGATAGCTGAACTTGGCGATTTTTACACGATCTCAAAACTTTTTATGGTAAAAGACTCACGAGACTTGGCTACATTTTTTATATGTGATGTTTCTGATGGGATTTCACTTCTTTTTGTAAGTAATCTTCCTTTACTTGACTTTGTGCTCTTTTTGGATATCATCCACTGGTTTTCGCCAAGCCCACCCTTTCCCTATTATTGGAAGGTACCAAAAATATCGAGCTTTACATCCGTTTGCAAAGTCCTCTAGATGAAAAGAAGTTTCATGTTCCTAGGCAAGCACTAAGTTATAGGAGGGAGAGACAGAAATAACTTGAATTGTTTCCAGGAAAGGTTCTATAGTTCTGAGGTACTACTCGCAGCCCTAGAAACTTTATATTTGGCATAAATGTACTGTTTACGATAGAAGGGAACGATAGAATTAAAAATTCCGGAAAATTCCAACAAATTGAACTATTTCCGATCGATTTTTGTAATTCGTTTTTTCGAAATTTCCGGATTTTTTAATTTTTCTTTTCTTTGTATCCTAAACCCAACCTTTATACCAAATTTCAAGATTCTAGGACTACAAAATCATATTATTTTCGAACTCTCGATTTTTTACAAAAGTTTCGTTCGATACTTTAAATTTTATTTAAAAAATGTTTTTCCTATTTTTAATTTTTTTCTTTTTTTCTTTTAAGGAATCCTAAAGATTACCTTTTCAATAAATAATAAGTCTGTAAGACAACAAGCTGAATTATTTTGCTTTTTTCGATGTTTTCGAATTTTCGAATTTGTTTTTGAATTTTCCGAATTTTTTGAATTTTTCCTTATTTTGTATTCTAAACATTACCTTTATTCCCCAATTTCAAGTTTCTAGGGTTGTACCTTAAAGTTTCTAGGATCTGTGAGTGAGTGTTAAAAAATGGTAAATTTGAGTTCATATATCTTCTGAACTAGAAAAAATAGAAACGTGAAATTTGAAAGGTTAATCCAATTTGCAACGATCTCTAGATAAAAAAAGTTTCAAGTTTTTGAAAAATTTCAGCTCAAATGTATGGAAGTGTAAAAGTGCTCTGAATTGCTTCCTGAAATGGATGCTTACGGCTGTGCTTTCATGACTTAGCGGAGGTATTGACGTGCCCCCAGATTTACAATTACAAAACGCGGGGAGCCCTTATTTGTAAAATAATTATGTATAAATAATTATATTTTACATTCGCATTTAATATTGCTTTGAATCTTTGAAATTTCCCAACGATTGACCAGTTGAAAGTATTATTATTAGGGTTCTGTGCTTAAAAAGTAAAAACGGAACTATTATAAGATCATTCGTGTGTCTATCTGTCCGTCTGTCAGAGCCCTTTTTCTCAAAAAACTACGGGACGTTAAAAATTCAATTTTGTTTTTGAGAAAAATGCATTTTTCCGTTACGCACAAACTTCAGTTTTCGGGCGGTCAGTGGGAGAGGAGTGGCGCTTAAAATACGTATCGACGCAGAAACATACAAGGATAGTTCATACTCATTTTCGAAAACATTTGCCGGTAATTAGCCGATATATTAATTATTTACTTGAAATTTATATATATATATAATATAGTGTAGGGTATATTTCGAAAGATTTCGTAACGCTGAACTTAAAACTATATTTGTTTTAATTCCAGGTATTATATTTTCAGAGATATTGTTTAAAGTGTACTGCAAAAATATATCCCTCTCTCCTATTTCTGAATCTACTGAAACTTAAATTATGGAAAAAATAGGGGCAGTAGGAGTTTGTTAATTAATAAATAGTAATTAATATATTTAATGTACGGGACCCTTTAAGCGCTAGTTAAACTCGCACTTCACCGGTTTATATTGCTTTCATTCGACTTTTTGAAACATTTTAATTAGGTGAGAGGATTCATCAAAACAAACATAAGGATTCCTGTTAAAGATAATTAATTTTTATCGAGTTTATTATTGCCCACGCGTATGCTATGTTCTTTCACGTTTATGCAAACTTTCACTTCAGCTTAAATTTCTGATATCAAAATGCCCTATTTCGAGAAATAGAAAATATTATATAATTTACGCACACTTTATTACATAATGCATTAGATTTATGACAATGCAGCTTGTTTGTTATATTTCATTTTTTGGTAGCCTACGCTTTTATTAAGCTAGATGTAAAACTGGAAAGGAATATTTTAAAGAAATCTTTTTCATCTCTTGAATGATTAAACTATATTGTAAATTCTACTTCATTAATTATTTCGTTTATTTAAATTAATTTTTTTCAGCTTACTGCATTTTCGTAATAAATTTTGAAATGTTAAATTAGAAAATTATATTTCATATGTAATTTTTCTATTTACTTTCAACAGTTTTGTTTTTATTTACAATATTACTATGAAATATATTGTCAATTTAAATTAGAATTTACATAATATTAATTGCAGTAAAACAATGTTTCGACATTTAACTATAAGTATAAGGTAAATCCAAGTTAGTTGTCCTAGCCCCTGTATTTGAGCTATTGGACATGTGGCGGACCTAATGATGTTCTTCTACTTTCAATTGTTATCAAAAAGTAAGTTTTTCTTTTGTTATATGATCTTCTACTTCTCTCTGTAAATTTACAGAGAGAAGTAGAAGATGTAATATAATGTACTTAGAGATTTTTCATGAAATATTTAGTGAATGTTGTTGAAATAGGTATTGAGTAATGTGCTAGTTGTAGGGGTCTATTTTATGTCAGATCTGCTTCATGTTCTTTAATTCTGTCCCGAAATTTCCTCAGTGTCATACCTACATTCCTCAGTGTCAATAGATCAGGGAATATGTATTATACCATTCAAGAAAGATAACAAAGATTTTATGTACGTAGTTATGACACTGAGGAAATTTCGGGACAGAATAAAAGAACATGAAGGAGATCTGAGATTAAATAGACCCCACACTGCGTTAGCAAGATTAGCACAAACTGAACCTATAAAAGTAGATTTCAATGGATCCAAAATTATATTACGCACAAGTAATCACCAAGAAGCTATCATAAAAGTGTCTCTGGAAATAATATCTAAAAAAGAAATAGTCTGTAATGATGTATTATCATATGATATCCAAGCAGTCTGGAATGAATTAATACATGATTGATTAACCTGTACTTCTTTTTGAAATGTTGAATGCCCTTTCCCATCCCATCTTATATTCCGCACACTTAAAGTAAAATGGTTTGTTCCTGTCAAGATAGAAGACGCGAAGAGACAACAACTCAACTTAACTATTAGTTTGTCACTGATGATGACCGAGCAAGTTCGGTTGAAAACGTTTTGGTTTTAAAATGACTTTAATGTGCTTTTAAATGTTTTTATGTATGTACCTTCAAGCAATATATTTACATTTATTTGTATATTTATGAATTTTAATTATAATCGTATTGTTTATAGTCTTGAAGGCAAGTTTTTTAAAAACAATGTTCCGCATATTGTTGCCATTTTTGGATATCAAGGTTTTTCGAGAGGACTGCAAATGTCTGCTAAAAGCACTGAAAAACCAGCATCTGTATACTATAGAGACTCAACTTTGGTAAATACTAAATGCAAGTAATATATATACTATATGCATTAGCTTTTATAAATAATTAAACATTTATGTGTAGTAAAATTAACCACATTCAATTAAACATTACTTGTAAATAAAACAAACATATCAACAATTAATTTCCTCTTATAAACAGTAAACAATTAAGTAAACATTGTAATACATATTTATTTATTTAAATAAATACACACATATAACATTAATTAAGTGTATTTACTAATAGTAAGTCCACAAAAATGGTTTTAACTTTACACACGACAATTAAGTTTGGCCAGGATTTTGCCTCAAATACTCCACTGTGCGTAGCTTGTTACCTCACATGGATTATAGCCCATTGGCATGGTTAATTACTTGGCATATCGGGATTAACAACATATTTCCTTTTTAATTTTTGTTAGTAAATATATGGTCTATTTTCATCTAAGTGTTATGATTCTTTCTGTTTCTATTTCATATATATGAGGAGCACACCTTATCGAAAAATATTGTGAAAGCAATTTTTCACAGTACTGAAAATACTTTTCCCATCGTTTCTGCTTGCATTGTGTACATGGTGGCCCTTGAGGAATTATTTCACTTTGCAAGTTTTTTTTAATTCATTTGATATTCCTTAAATATTACATTCTTATATTTTCTCTTTTTAATTTAATTTAATTCAATTTATTTTAATTTAATTTAATTTCTCTTTTCATTTTATATTCTTGTTTGAGTATGTTTTCTGAAATTGTCTACCAAAATACGATTTGATACTGGTATGCAATATGGACTAATTGATATCTGATATTTTCGTAAAATTTATTATATATATATATATAAATGCATGAAAGGGGATATAGTCTTTTTTAAAAGATCCACCAGGTATATCATGTGGAATCACGAAATATCTGAATTTTAGACCAACTTTTTACTTCAGCAGATTTGTATGAAAAATTTATAGACATGAATATTTAGAAAAACACGTTTTTATGTCAAAGTTTTCAGATTGCTTTGCTATACGTGATTTAACAATTTAAATGGAAAAACTTTTATCTAAATACATATATTATGCTATCAATATCTTGAGAAATAATTGCACTTCATAAAAGTTTGACATTTTTGAATTCCTTACTTGTTATAGGGAAAATTAAGACACGTCAATAAAAAAATTCTTATCCCAAATGTCCATCTTATAAAAAACAGAAGTAACTGTCTTCCCGATAAAGTCTGAAATTTTACAATCTCAAGAATACTCCTGGAGTTTCATTATTTTGGTCTTGATATTTGTTTCTTCCCTAGTAAAAGATATTTTTTCACAACATAAATAATACATCGGTCCATAAGAAGTACAGCGAGTCGTTCGATATTTTATATATCCCTATGAAACGTTGCAAATTAAAAACTGTTTACATGTTTCTTACGATAAGACCTCATCTGAGAGTAAAATAGATACTAGAAAATAAAGGGTATCAGAAAATAAATAAATAAATAAGGAAAATGAGTGAAATGGTATTTCAAAGACATTGAATTAACCAATTTAATATATTAGTGACAAATTCTTATTTTGTTTTACTACGGACCTTTCGGTCATCGTCAGAAACTTATTTCCCACATAATATTAGAAATGTGCCCCAAAATGTATGTGGTAGAAACCACGTACGATATTTATTCCGCTTTACAAGCTCATGCATCAGTTTTAAATATCGTATGATGTAATTTTTTACATCACCGAATAGGAGAGAGTGAGAATTTTGTTTAGCAATGGCTATATGGTATAGCAGTGATGACTTCAGTCAAGTGTTTTGAAGAAAATGTAAACCTATTTATCGTTCTCGTACAAGGAAAACCCTGAAAATCTTGTATCAGGAGCCCTGTCTACTCGTTTATAGGTGTACTATACTTCACAAGTAAGTTTGTGTTATTTTACGTAAGAAAAAATGTCCTGAATCGCTAATAATTGCGAGTGAATTGGAAATGTATTCTGTCTTTCTCTAAGTTTCACAAAGTGCGACTGAAACTTTGGAATTGGTTGTTGCAGTTATATTGCAAAGATATACTGATTACGTTACTGCACTTCTGTTGTGGCTATATACTGGGAGAAGAAACTTGAAATTTCCAGTTGATCTCGCCGTATAAGGCAATCAGCAACGTATCTGCAAATAAAATTATTTCTGCATTTGACGATTATTTCTGCATCATCTTTGCTTAGCACGTTGAAAACCGAATTAGTGTTGAAGGTGTTGGCAAGAAGTTGTTTACATCTACATAGAGTAAATTAAAATTTGGGCTCATTGCGTCTGTTTAATTAAACAATATTAATTAAGGAAGGTGCTTCTAAAAAAAAAGTGTTGTTTTAGAAACTTTTCACCGTCAGCTGCAATGCACATTTGGATCATTGTTTGAATTTCACGTTGCGCACGTTGGAGCATAGATGGTGACATGTTGCCACAAGCGTCCGTAATGCGTCGTTTAAGATCCTGCAATGTTTGTGGATGGGTCGAATACACCTGCTGTTTCATAACTGGTTCTTTCTTTCTTTCTAAGATCGTTTTGTCACGTCACAGTGTAGGATATCACGAAAAAACAAATGCGCGTTTAAACCGTTCTATTCTTCGGATTAATGTCCACAAGGTGTTTTTGATACTAATTCGATGATTCTCTACAACTTTGTAAATTCTTGTTTTCCCTATCTCTTTCCGTTTTCGAGATATAAATGCTAACTCCGCAGTATTGTACCAGGTGGCGCCGTAGGCGGTTTCATTCAGTAGTGCATGGCTACTTTACTATACATATACACCACATTTATGAATATAGCAGAAGCCGTTCCGAAGTCAAGAGGGTGGCAAGGCACTTTAGTGAGCATACTGTATATATATATATATATATATATATACTGGGTGCCCATTAATTTATAAGCATTTATAGGTTTATAAAAAAATAATAAAGAATCGGATCAATACAGTATTAAGGAAAATTATTCTACTTAAAAAGATGTGTGCTGAATATGTATGCCGTAAGAAAGAAAGAAAATTTCAGGCAACTAAACACAAACACCTTTAACTGAAGAATGCGACATATCAAAATAGATGCAGTAGATTGTTTTACGAATTATAAGCTTAAATTCTTTAATTATGCTTTAATTATTCCTTGTTGCCTTGGGCATATTCACGACTTGGTCTTTTTTATTTGCTTATATTTTTGTTACCTCTGTGTAAATAAACCGTGTTTACCATAGAATTATCTGATTTTAATTCGTTCCGCGCATACTATTGGTAATATTTCAAATAAATATTTTTATCTCAATAAAAACTTTCCAATTCGTGTGAATATATTTTTTTAAATCCGCATTTATTTATATCTAGGAGGATAGAATAGGAGGTGTCCACATATGAGTCTTCTCCTGTGGAAAGTTTTGATGCTGACAAACAAGTTATTCCCTCTCTCCTGCGTCCGACGTATTTGACTTTCAGCGATAGAAGCCAGCAGTTTTCAATACAAGACGCGGTGCACGACTGCTTCAAATATGGCGGTCGCAGGGGGAGGTAGGAATGAGTTAAAATGACGTCATTTATGTCGACTCTAGCCATTTTATCGTCCTAGACTTATATGTATAGGTACCATTTTTATACTTTTAAATTTTTTTTTACAAGTATATGATCCACATTATATACATAGTATTAGCCTTTGAAATCAGATTTTATCATTCAAGTAACATGTACAACCATATCTCTTTAAAGATGCCATGTAAAATATTTTATATTTAATTGTTACAGTGAAAAACATATAGAAAACTTCATAAAAAAAATTAGCTACTAACAAACATCAAAATAATATGAATTAATTTCTGCAATTACATAAATATAAGCATAATTAATATTTACAATTTGATAAAGCCAAACATCAAATTAAAAATCTCAATCTGTAAGAAATTAAGTAAAATCATCTTTTATATTATGGACTAAAAAAAAGGAGATGATGTAAAATATTTGATATTATAGTGCCATATATGCAAGAGCTAATCGTCATTTTCTAGGGCATTTACATATGAAAAAACTGCATTATTTCGTATGTCAGATAGGCTTAAGCCTTAAACTTAATCTTTCATTAGGCAAAACAATGCACGGATATGAAGTGAATTTGATGACGCAAGAAATATTTTCAAAATAATAAAGAAAGTCTAAATTTATGTATAATAAATGGAAAAAAAATTCAATAATAATAATAAAACATGAAATCAAAATGTACATAAAATATCAGGAATGAAACTTCATAATAATGTGAAAAATGTTCCTTTATCCATCTAAAATTTAACAATGTAAGTCTCATTAAATTTGAATTTACTCCTGTTATTACCACGATTTTGGTTATGATACAAACTGAAGAGTCATATATTTTTAATAACATAAATTTATACGTCAATAATTTTTATAATAATTAGCTAATTGAAATAAAAACAATCAAGAAAAGCTAAATATAAATATTTGTAAATTAGATTTTTAAAGCTCTTATCTTATTGTAAAATTGTTTTGATCTTATGTAAAAAACATGACAGATAAAATATTTTTTGGATAGACATCTATTATAAAATTAATATTTTAATTTGATTCATACATTTATCTAAAATTTATGTGTTTCATTAATAATATTTTTCACACATAAAAATATTTTTACTTTCAACAATATTGTATTAATATTGATTATAACACCAAATAACCACTAATTTATATTTAAACATTAATGTTTAAAAAAATATATTATCTACCATTAATTTCATATTATTTATAATAATAAATATCTTACAATGATATTTAATTTATATTCATTTTAATTCCAAATTATTTCACATATTTATTTGTATTGTAATTAGAATTAAATAACAACAGTTTTATCTAGTATCTAATCATCATAAATAAAATATTCCGTTTATGAAAAGAAAATTTAATTTATTTTTTAATCTAAGTATATTATAATTAAGTCTCATTTTATATAAATAATAATTTATAAAAACAATATATTTTTAAAATTCTTTTAATGATATACATGCACAAACATACACACACATATATCGGGTGAACCTAAAGTTCATTAAATCTTTAAAAATTCATGAAAAAAGAAGAAATTATGATAAAGAAGTGCGGTTTGTCACAACACAATTTTAGTTTAAAAAGTCACCTGTAGATGGCGCTGACATGCGAGAGATTCAGCAGAATTCTGCAAATTAATCCTGCAATAAAAGACCGGGATACACGAGAAATTCTCATTCGCTTTCAGAATGTTATCATTACCCGATCGACTGTTGTTGGTGAAGTTGTTATATTTGAACGGAGATTCATCAACTGTTGCTTTGCGAAAATTCCGCACGGCGAAAGGACTGAAGAAGAAGAATGACTCCGTATCGTGTGCTGGAATAGTGAAGCTTGTCAAACGGATTGAATAAACTGGCTCTTGAGAGGATCAGTCACGAAGTGGAAGACCTTCGTCAGGGCCAAATTACTGAGGTGGAAACCACTATGAATGATTTAGCGGCTGAATTGTCCACGGGGAGTAGCGGTACTCGCAAAGCTGGAAAGATATTGGATGTGCCTCAGTCATCGATTCAACTATTCTCCACGAGATATTACATCTCTATCCCTACAAATTGATGTCACTCCAGGTTTTATAACCGGAAGACACAGCTATGAGGGAATCATTTGCCGAATGAGCTATGGCAAGAATTCCAAACGACCCTCAGGGGTTGTTCAACGTTTTCTGGACGGATGAGGCGCACTTCACACTACACGGGGATGTCAACACAAAGAACACTCGTCAATGGGCGACGTCGAATCCTCGAGAATACACGACGAAATCATTGCATCTAGCCATGTTGACAGTCTTGTGTGGCTTCACATCATCTTTCATTGTCGTACCAGTCTTCTTTGAAGAACCATGTCACATATTGGGCTGGAAAACGTACACAGTAACCACTGAGCGTTATCTCACTATTTTGCATGACAAAGTCGTGCACGCCTTAAATCAAAGAGGTGTGTTATCTGTAATAAGCTTTATGCATGATGGCGCACGGCCACACTATGCTAATCCAGTGAAAGGATTCCTATTGAGTACCTTTGGTGAAGACAGACTGATCAGTCGAAGTTGGAAGATCGCATGGCCTCCACGATCACCCGACTTCACTCCGGTTGGCTATTTGAAATCATTTGTGTACCGTTCATCACCTTCAACATTGTCGGAAATGAAATATTCTATCTGTCGTGAGGTTTCTGGAATTCATTTCGACATGTTGCATTCATCTGTAACGGGGTTGTGAGTCGCCTTAGTTGTGTCGTACAATGTTCTGGAAGTCATGTTGAACAATTGTTATCGCAAGAATAAATGGATGGAGCGTACGGTTGTCCTACGGTTGTTCTATTAATTGTGTTTCGGGTCGTCAGTGCCCTCTACCAGTGACATTTTTAATAAAAAAGGTTTTTGCTGCTAAAATAAATCCGACTACCTTGTGAGCCCTTTTCTCGCAAACCATAATTCTGTATCATACTTTCTTCCTTTTTGTATGATTTTTTAAAAGTTTTAACGAACTTTTGGTTCACCCGCTATCTATAACCACGATTCTACAATTATTTCAATTATATATATATATATTTATAGGGATATTTTATTGTTAATTTTTATAACAGATTCTAGTTTGTTCTTTCATTTTTGCGATTTTTATTTTTCCCCATTTCTGTATGTTGAATTCTATGTCGTCTTTATTATGATTGCATATATATTATATTTATTAATGACATATAAATAGATAGATATATATTTGTATGGGTGTGATAGGGAAAGTATTTACAAATAACATTGCAATATTATTTATTTTGTATCAACTATTTTTTATTATATGAATTGGGAAAACATTAGCATTGAATGCCTTTATTTTCCATAATTAGAAGAGACAATGGAAACTTTTCTCTTTTACATAAAAGAAAATAAATCCCCGCAATGTAGAAGAATTCATATATCCTCTGATAATGATATTTGCTATCGTCCGTATTCTAAAGGGAATAGAAAATATGAGTATATATGCATCATTTTTGATGCACTGCCTATTATTTTCGGCTAACCGTATGCTAAGATTGAAGAAAATGAACATTTATACGGGCATAAACATTATCTATTTCACGATTTATCGTGAGGATAACAGAAATAAATAATTATAAACCAAGAAAACTTTTTATGTAAATGTTGGAAAGACGATGAGTTCTTAATTAAGATATAGTTTTTTCAAGCATGATTAAATAAAATTATATTTCATTAAGCAGAAACTAATTAAAAAATATTTTTTTAATAATATAAAACTGAAAGAAGCATTTTGCAAAAATATATATCAATTAATTATATATATATATATATATATTAAAGTATATATCATATATGACTAATATATATATTAGTTATATATATATTAAATATATATCAATTATAATAAAATTTATAACACAAAGTAATCGAATACTATAATTTTATATTATTTCTGTATAAGTGTAATGATCTTTTAATTTTAAAATTTTTAATTTAATAAGAACATTATTCAAACAAAATTAAATAGTAGATTTAATTAAAAGGATAAAATAATATAACAATGACGATAATAATATTATATAAGTTAAATAAATTATTAGTTACAATTTTAAACTATCATTCAATGCGATCATCAAACAAATTTCAAACCGTTCGCATTGTGCATACTTATTTTTTATGGTGTTTCTAAGAAATGTGTTCATTTTATTCATATTTTATTCAATTTAAATAGTACGTGTTTTAATCTTAATACAAAGGCAAGTTATTTAAAATCGAATAGACAATTAAAGATGGAACTGTCTTGCATCACTGTCTTACAGACAGTTATGGACAATCCAAAGAAGAAACTTAAACATTTATTAACAGAAATTATTATTGTGATCTTTAGTTTTTTAATTGCACAAAAGTTTAGTTAGAAGATAATTAAAAATGCACTCGCCTTATACGTAAAATGTAATTGTGTCTGACTACAAAACCATTTATATTCAGTTTTTTATTTAAAAATCAGTTTGAGTACATAAAGTCCAATTTATGCTGAAATTCACTATTAAATGTGACTTTCATTTATTTTTTTCGGTGGTTGTATACATTGATTCGTTTTCAAATAAAATAACAAACCTTTTCAAAAAGAGAAGAAAATTTCCGAAAAATGAAAAAGTGGCATCTCATATCATCCTTTAATATATGTTAGGTTTATTATTTCTTCATAGAGAAGCTTAAAAAAGGTTGTTAGATTTTGAACATGATTCAGATCTTGTTATTTATAAGGTAACAAAGGATTTTTTCCGTTAAATATACATATCTTCTAATTTAATAATTATACATTGATAGTTTACTATGTTTTATTACATTTTATTATTATTAATTATTGAAGCCTTTAAAATGCGTTTATTTACTACAGTCTAATGTATATAATTTCTATAAAATGCCATTACTTAGTAAAGCTAAAGGCTAATACGTGGTGTCACTCTTATGGATATTAATGCTCTAGGAAACATAACTAATTAAATATATCCCCAAACATAACTAAATAAATGTGGTTACTGTAATATATACACAAAAACACGATTTAACATTAATAATAAATTATGAAATATATATGTACATTTTTATATTTCTGAACATTCTAAATAAAACTGTGTTATTTTGGAATGGCCATCTGTGGAAAAATTCAATTTCTTTCAGAGTTAAAGTCGATAAAATAGTTAAGTTTTGACGAAAGTTTGTTCTTTTAAACACTAAAAGCCACATTTTGTTACAAACAATTTTGAACATTGCTTTTTATTGATTTTTTCTTCCATTGCGTGCCTATGATGGTTCTAGTAACTGCTAGCGTAAATATGAAAAATATGAAGAATAGTATATAAAGCGTGCTTTGAAGTAATGGATTTTCTTTGGAATAGTATATACATATATGTATATATGCATATACATAAAAAAAATATATATATATATATATATACTAGGTGTGTCAGTGCTAGGGTTACAAAGTTTAAGAAATGGTAGAGCACATTACAACAAATAATTTTTCTCTATAAAAAAAGAGCTTCAATCTGTTTATTTAGTCACAAATAGATTGTTTCTTACACAAATCCGATTTTAAATGCTCTGCATAACTTTAATATATATGCATATATACGTGTGTGTACTGATATTTAACTTTGCAGCCACGACTACCCAGCGCACACCACTGGAGTTTGTGTGTGGTAGCCTCGAGTCTTCCATCGTGCACTATGGTGGCTGCATGTAGATAGCTGGGGGAGTGGAGGAGATATGGTAATTGGAAGAGATTGACCTAGAGAATTTTAAATATAAAAAATAGACGTGCCTGTCACTATATTTCACTTTGCAGCCACAACTACCGAGCGTCGACCACAGGTCTCCCATCGAGCATTATGGTGTTTGAATGTCGATAGTTGTGGGTGTGTGGGAGATATGGTGGTTCAAAGTAGGGAATATTCATATTTCGAACAAAGTGTTCTAAAAATGTTTGCAAACTTCGAGAATGGATTAGAATGTTCTTGAATGTAATAGAATTTTCTAGAAGGAACTAAAATGTTCTTTATATTTTATACATACATATATATATATATATATATATAACTTATACACACTTACATACACTTATGATACATACACATTTTTTATTAGGTTTACATAGGGACCGGAAGGATCGAGAACGTTCTGGAATTTTCAAGAACCATTTTGTGGAGGTGTGGGAAATATTATGGTTGAAAGTGGTGGACCTGAGGCATTTTCATATTTCGACCAAAGTGTTAAAAAATGTTTGAAATTTTCTACAATGTACTAGAATGTACGTGAATGTGTTAGAATTTTCTAGAATGTAGTAAAATGTTCTTTATATTTTATACATGCATATATATATATACATACACACACATATTTTTCTTAGGTTTAAAATATGGACAGGAAGGATCAAAAACGTTCTGGAATCATCGAGACCATTCTGTGTGTGTGTGGGAGATATGGTGATTGAAAGTGATCGACCTAAGCATTTCCATATTTCAAACAAAGTGTTCTAAAAATGTTTGGAATCTTCTAGAATGTACTAGAAAGGTCTTGAACGTACTAGAATTTTCTGGAATGTACTAAAATGATCTTTATATTTTATACATACATATATATATATTTTATACATACATATATATATATTTACAAATATATGTATATACACACATACATATTTTTTATTGGGTTTGCATATAGAATGTAAGGATCGAGAACGTTCTAGAATCCTTCGAGAACATTTCGAAGACCTATTTGAGGGGTTGTGGGAGATATGGTGTTAGAAAGTGGTTGACTTAGGTCATTTAAATATTTCGACAAAAGTCTTCTAAAAAATTAAGAAAAAAGAAGAAATGTCCTTTAATGCACGTCTTCTATATTAAATATAGAAAAAAATGCTCAGATTTATCAAAAAAAAAAAAAAAAAAAAAAAAAAAAAAAAAAAACCAGAGAAGCGGGTTGTCCTCAGGTAGTGATGAATATAATTAACAAAATTTTCAGCAGACAAAATACTTTTGTGTAAAATGTAATGCTATCACAAGGGTGTGGTGGAGGTAGTCACTATTTTCAGCACTATACTAGATGCTCCATATTTTAAAATGCAGTTTTAAAATGCAGTTCATTATTGTGAAACTTATAAATAAAAATCAGTCTTCAGATAGATATATTGTATCTTTGACTGAAAATAATGGATTGGAAAACATGAATCCCTACATGAAAATTTTTATTGTAAATGTTAGTTTAATACCTTTTATTTTGAAACCTTTGTACTTGAACACATGAAGGTTAACATGTGGAAGGTAACAAGAAGGAAACACATTGAAGGTTAGTGTAGAATATTGAAGCATCAGTAATATTCCCAGCATCTTAGTTAGTTCAAACCGTATCCCACCGCTGACACCATGTTCTGTGACATCTTAGAACGCGAGGTGGATACGGTGGTGTGGTAGAATAGTTTCATTTTCAATCGCAGAGATATTAAAAGTAAACTAATGAATTATTAATAAATCAACAGTCACCAATCAAATAAATTACATAGAATATTGAATTATTAGGTGTTTCGCAGATTACAGCTGTGGATGTACAGACAAGCTTTCACTAAAGCTCAGTAAATATTAAGTAAAGTCTATAAATTTCTGTAAATCTTTATGGTGGATTTTTCACTTGAACTTATTTAAATGGATTTTGGTTCTAACTTATGTTCTGAGGTAGTAGACTTCGAATTACCAATGTCTGGTCTTTCACTGCTCAGTCTCTAGGCAGGGAATATCGACGTAAATAGCTGAGTAGAGGCCTTAACGTCATGAAACCCGAAATCTAAAATGCTTCTTCCACTCGCTACGGCGAAATCACTCACTGGTTCCCTACCTCACTGCTCTGCATCTTCTCTTCTTAATTTTTGTCTGTCTGCCTCGGAGAGTAAGGACATTGGGGGTAACGGCGAGTCAGCTCTAGGTTTCTCCTTCTCTTCATTGTATTGAAGCGGGTGTTTTATAAGATCCTGACAGGTTTTTGTCTTTGATTCAACTGGAAGTTTTCTATCTACGACCTCCCTGACGCCACATCTGGGAATTTTTTCTGGCGCCGCACTAAGCCCTTTGTGGGAGGTAATTTGTTAATAATTAATAAAGCTAGCATAAAATTAATATTTATTATAATAATTAAAATTATTAAAGTAGCATATCGAGTTTTTAGTGTCCCGTTCTTTCTTCTGAAATGTTACAAGCCTGCTTAACCAAATACTTATCGTTTTCTGTATGTTTAACCGGCTTTTTTGGTTACCCGTGAGGAGTTGTTTTAACTGAGATGCTAGAAATATTCCTGATTCTTCAATAGTTCACAATAGCCTTCAATATTTAACAGTCAACCCCCTTTTCCCAGGAGTGTTTTTTGTAACTGAAAAGCACGGAAAACACTAAATATAAGCATATTGTCCAGCATTCACTTAAAACGATCCACATCCCGCTAATTGCGAACGCCGGCATTTTGAAATCGGGCTGTAACAACTACCATGGTAGATTATTCCTTGAGGGTTGGCTCACTGAATTGCGATCGGAGACACTGAATGAAGCTCGTGCCGTACCGAGTGAATATTGTCTGTTGTTAAAGTAACTTTAACTGTTATTGAATTGTTCAATGGTCTGTTATGCATTGGATTGTTTTTTGTACTGATGATGCCTTGCATGTCGCATGGCGAAACTTCTACTTATTTGTATTTTTAAATGTTTTTAAGTATATTTTTTATAATTTTTTTTTTTTTAAAGTGAGCTTATGTCTGTCTTAATATACTTTAATTGGTGTTTTTTAATAGTTTTTACATTCAGACGTTAAATGTATACATATTGCAAACACTAAATATATTTTGACAAAAACATGAATCATTTTTGACAGGGACTTGCATATAAAGAACCTCGCTCTACTTTTCTTACCTAGTACATCTACACATAATTTAATGGAGTTTAAAAATAAATGACAAAAATAAGAAACATAAGAATAACTATTTACATTTACACAATTGCTATTTCAGTTTTTTGAAATTTTATATACAATGTTTAGTTGATAACTTGATGATTCTACGCTACTCAGACAGTCTACATGAGTTATTAGCTTACCTGTTCTGTGCTGAATGGTATAGTAATATGGTTGCAAATTTAGAGCCCATCTAATTAGCTTTGGATTGTTACCAGCATTTTTTTAATCAGTACAATGAGCCGTGATCTGTTCTTATAGGAAATTGCTGACCATCGTTGCAATGCTTTAGTTATATAATTGCAAAAATTACTGCGGGACACTGCGTTCCGTAGCACTGAGCTTTTGTTCGCTAACAGTGAATTTAATACTTATGTAAATCATGCTCTTCTCCATCTATTTGTTGAGCCTTATTCATCTTCCTGACACATTTGTCTGAATTATAAACTATTTCTCGTAATTCGGATAGAATAATACAGATTTCTCCGTTAGTTTATTCCTTAGCTCGTTAGATTTTTTTTTTCATTTTGAGTTCCACAATGTTTTTCACTTCCGTTCTTTTCCTTTTTACTCGCTAGATAGCAGTTCTCCCAACATAGCATAATTTTGTATTTATCTTGAGTAATATCTGGCCATTCCTAACAGTCAGTACTTATTTCTGTTTTATTTTAAAGGGGAGGAAATTTGGTAATAGCCTTACTTTTCGTCTCGACAGTAGTTCGTTTCCCTTGTCTAACAATATGACAAAGATATTTTACACTCCATTGAGCGAATTTACACTTAGATAATTTTACTTTAATTTTAGCGTCTTTAATGCTTTTAAGAACTACTTCTATATGCTTTAGATGTTCGCTCCACGTATGGGGAAAATAGCCATATCGTCTGGATATATTAGGTAGAATTCTGCCAATCCGCGTAGTAGTTTTCTCATAAATTTGGAGAATTTGTAGCTAACCTCTAAAAACCCAAACGGTATCTATATTGGCAAAAAAACAGCCGAAGTTTGTAACAAATGCTGCTACACGCTGTTCCCTTGGAAACATATGTATTTGCCAATTTCCTTTTTGGAGATCGAGTAAGACTATAAAATTATCTGCAGCTACATTCTCAACACACTATTCTATATTTCATAAGCGAAATGTTTCAGATTCTGTCATCGCGTTTAATTTTCTATATTCCACGCACGTCCTAGGATGGCATTTTGGGGATTATACCAGAATTATTGGTGATGTATAGTGTGAATCCCCTTCCAAGATGATACGTAACTCTAGCATCCTTTTAATTTCTGTTTATAAAATTTACGTCTGCCCAGGGAACTTTCGGTACGGTATACGCGTGATCGGAACATCGCTAGTTAGTTCGATGTCATGGGTAATAATGTGTGTCTGACCAGGGTCATTCGAAAAATTTCTCGATTTTTCGCAAATAAATCTACCAACTTAGAAATTTTTCTGACGTATACCGCTCTTCTAAATTGCTATCGTTGATTATATTTTGGAGGTAGAATACCTGGGGACTATTACAAATCTGAGGTATTTCTAACTCATCGTCGTCAGTTAATTCTTTGCGATTCTCTTTTAATATCAAACTGATTACTTATCCTTTCTGCAAATTAGGCTTTAATAAGTTTACTTGGTAAATTTTGATTTTTCTTTTCTTCATGGCACATTAACGATATAATTTTTTTCGGGCAATTTTCTCTCTATGGTACTTGGACCTATCCCGTTTACGGACAATTTATTTGGTTTAGTTAGACCGCGCACTAGAACTTTATCTCCTGTTTTGAAAGTTCGCTCTAACGCTTTTCGTTCAAACCATTTTTTCTAACTTCTCGCGTAATTGATATTCTCTAAACTGCCAACTTCTGACATTTTTTTCATTCGGTTTATTCAGTCAAAAATATATTCTGTTACCACATTTTCTTTCACGAATTCTTCTGTACATTTTTCATAAATCAAAACTTCGGGTGTTCTTAAATTTATACCATGAACTAATTCTGAGGGAATGGAACCGATTGATTTGTGAGTTACTGTACGTAGGGTCAGTAACGCGTAAGGCAAGTTCCTCTACCAACATTGACCTGACTCTACACATAAAACTTTCGGTAAAATTTTCACGGATTTGTGCCATTTTTCTATCGCCTGGCTTTTTGATTAATTAACACTCAAATGCACTACTTTAACCCTTTAACGTTCATAGGTTTCCCTAGGAAACCACAAAACTTTAATTACGAAATTCCACAATGACAGCAGAATTTTAATAGAAATGTTTTCCATTTATTATATAAGTGAAATATAGCTCTTTTTATATATAGAAATAAATTTGTTCATAATTTCCGGTGTCAATCATTTATTTCAACATTTTAGAAATTGAAATGCTTTATCCGTTAAAGGGTTAATCCCAAACTCATAAAAAATTCGGTCGTTACATTGCTTGTAAAACTCACGTAATTACTGCCGTGGAAACCACTGTGAATGATTTAGCGTCTGAATCGTCGACAGGGAGTAGCAGTGCTCGCAAAGCTGGAAAGATATTGGATATGACTCAGTCATCGATTCAACGTATCCTCCACAGGATATTGCATCTCTATCCCTACAAATTAATGTCACTCCGGGAGTTTCAACCGGGAGACACATCTATAAGGGAACCATTTGCCGAATGAGCTATGGCAAGAATTGCAAACGAGCCTCAGTGGTTGTTGAACGTTTTCTGGACGGATGAGGCGCACTTCACGCTACACGGGGATGTCAACACTCAGAGCACTCGTAAATGGGCGACGTCGAATCCTCGAAATTACACGACGAAGTCACTGCATCCAGCCAAGTTGACTGTCTGGTGTGGCTTCACCTCATCTTTCATTGTCAGTCCATTCTTCTTTGAAGAACCGTGTCCATATTGGGCTGGAAAACGTGCACAGTAACCACTGAGCGTTATCACACTCTTTTGAGTAACAAAGTCGTGCCCGCATTAAATCAAAGAGGTGTGTTATTTGTAATAAGCTTTATGCATGATGGCGTACCACCAGACTATGCCAATCCAGTGAAACGATTCCTAATGAGTGCCTTTGGTGAAGACAGGCTGATCAGTGGAGGTTGCATGATCGCATGGCCTCCACGATTACCCGACCTCACTCCGGTCGACTGCTGGTTGTGGGGCTATTTGAAATCACTTGTGTACCGTTCATCGCCTTCAACATTTGACGAAGTCAAAGATTCTATCTGTCATGAGGTTTCTGCAATTCATTCCGACATGTTGCATTCAGCTGTAACGGGCGTTGTGAGTCGCCTTAGTTGTGTCGTACAATGTTCTGAAGGTCAAGTTGAACAATTGTTATTGCTAGAATAAATGGATGGAGCGTACTCTTGTCCCGTTCATTGTGTTTCGGGTCGTCAGCGCCCTCTACCAGTGAAATTTTTAACTAAAATGTTTTTTGCTAGTAAATACATCCGACTATTTTGTGAGCCCTTTTTTGCAAACCGCACTTCTTTATCATAATTTCTTGATTTTTTATGATTTTTTAAAATTTTAACGAATTTTTGTTTCACTCGGTATATATATATATATATATACAAACATATATACATATAAATATATATATATAGGTATATACTAATATAATAAAGAAGTATCGTTTTTTGTTTGTAGCGATAATTCTGAGGAACTACCGAGCCGATATGAAAAGTAATAGCAGCAAAATGCTATATTTATGCGGCCATATTTTATGTTGGTACCATCACCACGAATGGTTGCAAAAGCAAAAAAAAAAAAAAATAACGTTCAGAAATTGCAATTACTGTTGCATGTAAAACATTTTTTTGTTAAAAAATTTCCATATATGTAAATAACAAATATCTAAGATACATATTATAGGCGGATGAGATGCCATTAATTGATACTATAGATGTATGACAAAATCTTCTTCTTGATCACAGAATTTATACGCCTGTTTAAAATAATATAAAACCAGGACAGTAATATCTATGTTGATATTAAGATATATCTATATATTTACAAATACAGCAACTATAACTTTTCCAGAAATCACCGTATGGTTCCAAAAATATGTTATAATGTCCTTTAACTTATCACGGTTTATTTTTGCTAAACTATTTCTGTTAATTTAGGCTGAAAAATACACCATGTACTCCCATAATGATCGAAGGTAAACTGTAAAATTTTAAACAAAAACAAAACGATGCCAACTTTACTTTTCTAATTTTACTCTTTTTCTAATTAATACAGGCACTCACAGTCGTGAGATATTAAGAAATAATAAAAAGCTTTAGCCGTAAGCCGCGTGTAACAAATAAAATAAATTATCACATCGGCATTAGCCAATAACTACATGCACAAAATGAAAGAAATAATTTCATCGTCATTAATCAAAAGCCGCGTCCACAAATAACAAAATAGTAATAAACATCTCCTAAGAACTGTTACACTTTTAGAAATGAAAACCTGAAATATGGCATGGAGGCTAGTTTTAAGATGTAGATGCGCACTAGAAAATTAGAATTTAAAGTTTTGAAACCAGCGGGAGATTGTTCTAAATTTGCGATTTCTGTGATAACGTTCGTCATAGAAACCTGAAATTTGGTATGGTGGTTATTTAAGAATGTAAATACTCGTTAAGAACTGTTTTTAAAATAATAAATTTTAAAAATATGAAAGGGATTGAAAATGTTTCTGAAAACGTTCTAAATAACTATGTATTTGTAACTGTTATGGCTAGGGACTTGAAATAGTTTTCACTTTTAAAACGGAAATGCTCACCGAATAGGTTATAAAAGGCGATATTTAAAAGGTTGCAGACGCAAAAGCCGTTCTAAAATTAGAAACCTAAAATGGCATGCTGGTTATTTTAAGTTGTAAATACTCGCTAAGAACACTTCCTAAAAAAATCCAAATTTAAAGTTGAAACGAGTGGAAAACGTTCTGAAAACTTTCTAAATTACGATTTGGATATAATTGTTCTCACTGTGAACTTGAAGCTTGATATGGTTGTTACTTTTAAGACGTAAATGCTCGCAGCGAGTATTTTCTAATAAAATCAAAATTTTGAAAAAGTGCAGGAGCAAATAACGTTTTAAAATTGCGATTTCTGTGATACTGTTCGGGATAGAAAACTGAAATGTTGCACGAAGGTTACTTTTGAGTTGTAAATGCTTGCTAAAATTTGTTTCTGAAAATATCTCAATTTAAAAAGATGAAACGAGTGGAAAACATTCTAAAAAATTCTAAGTTACGGTCTATTTGTCATTTTTAGGGCTAGAAATTTGAAATGGGTCATGGGTGTTACTTCTAAGACGTAAAGGCGCTATCAGAACAGTTTCTAAAAAAATCGAAATTTAAAAGGGTGAAATGAGCGGAAAACTTTCTAAAATTACGATTATTTTGGAAGTTCTAAATGGGTTATTTTTTTTTCAGGATACTACTAGTGACAGTCTCTACTTAAAACTTGACTACTTTTGTTTCTCTGTACAACTGTCCTAAAAGAGATTCAAAAGCGAAAACTATTTTAAAATACATGTTCTTTGAATATTTTGAAGATATAAACATGAAATTTCACATGGTGGTTATCTTTAAGATGTAAATGTTTTATAAGAGCGGTTCTAACAAAATTGAAATGTAACTGTGTGAAATGTACCGAAACTGTTTTAAAAACGTTCCAAATTATGATTTCGTTATAATTGTTAGCTTTGAAACATGACATTGGATTGGTAATTAGATTTTCATGGTAGATGCTCTCTCATAACAATTTCTATAATTTCGAAATTAAAAAAAAGTTGAATTTAACTTAAAGCGTTTTAAATTCACGATGGAACTATTAAAGTGAATTTCAATCTTCTCTATGGGTAATATTGATGACAATCTCTGCATAAAAATAGGTGTAAAATGTATTTTAACTCCACACAAACTACTCTAAAAGGAGTACAATAACGATAAATATTCTAAAATTCTAAATTAAATATAGTTGTTATTTTTCAGATTTCAATGTTTTATAAGAGCGGTTCTAAAAAAAATATAATTTAACTGTGTGAAATGTACTGAAACTATTATAAAAACGTTCCAAATTATAATTTCTTTGTAATTGTTAGTTTTGTAACATGACATTCGATTGGTAATTAGTTTTTTCAAAGCACATGCTCTCTCATAACAATTTCAATAATTTCGAAATTAAAGAGGGTGAATTGAATTTGAAGCGTTTTAAAATCACGATGTTACTTTGGAACTATTAAAGTGAATCTCAATTTTCTATAAGGGTAAAAAAATGGAAATTTAACTATGTGAAATGTGCCGAAACTGTTATAAAAATATTCCAAATTACGATTTCATTGTAATTGTTAGTTTTATAATATGACACTCATTTGGTAATTAGTTTTTTTCATCGTACATGCTCTCTCATAAAAATTTCTATAATTTCGAAATTATAAAGGGAGAATTGAACTTGAAGCGTTTTAAAATCACGATGTTACTTTGGAACTATTAAAGTGAATCCCAATCTTCTCTAAGGGTAATATTGATGACAATCTCTGCTTAAAAATAAACTGTATTTTATCTCGACACAAACTCCCATCAAAGGAGTGCAATAACGATAAATGTTATAAAATTTTAAATTGGATATAGTTGTTATTTTTAAGACGTAGATGCTTGCTAAGAAGGTTTATTATAGTTTTCGACACTTAAACAGATTAAATGATGGCATTTGTTTTTATAATGATGATTAAACTGAAACTATTGGGGCTAAAAATTTAAATTTTACATGCAGATTTCTATTATGACGTGATGCTCCCAAAGCAAAGTTTTGAAAAAGTGCGAGTTTTAAATGGGTATTTTATTTTGACTGTGTTTTCTCTGAAAATGTCAGCCTAAATTTAATTTGGCACAGGGTCAACGTCAAAATCGGGGATATGCACGAACAATGTGTTTTTTAATTTAAATTTTTAAAATTGTAAAAGAAGAAAATACAATTAATTGCCATATCAGTGTTAGATACAACGTTTCTGAACAATAAGATAAAATGCATGTACCAGAAACTACAATCATGACAGTAATAAAGAAACATGATTTTCTACTGGTTAAGAAAGTACTGATATTTAGCCTTTAATTTCACAAAAATCACGTTTAATACTAAAACTTTGTTTTCCAAGTTATTACTTAACGGTATTTTAATATAGTTATTTAAGTTATACTAATACTTTAAAAAATAAACAAATGTTTGCTTGTAGGAAATAGTTTCGGAGACTACGGAGCCAATTAAAAAAATCTTTCACTGTACGATAAATTAGACACACTGTTTTTTGGAAGAGGGTTGCTGGAAATGAGTTGCAATGAAGATTTTCCTATTAATGCAAGTCTCGCGGTCAGTGCATGAATGAGTTTTCCTGAAAATGTGATTTATTTAGTAATATTTAAATTATCCGTTCCAATATAATACCCCCTAATGTAAATAGACACAAAAATACCACTTGGTACAAACACAAATACACACACGCACACACACACACATATATATATATCTATATATATATAGTTTATAATTATAATACCTTTGAATTCAAAATACATTAAATCTATATATACTATATACATTATGGCGGAGTGAAAAAAATAAAGTTTACAATTTCGAAATACAATAGTGATTAAAATTTTTCTCTTCACTTAGCACTTAACAGAAACAAACTTCAGGTCAATCGATTAATATCTTAAAACCTCTACCAGGCCCTGACATTACGATAATTGTGAGCAAATTGTGACGTATCATGCAAAAAAAATTCAGAATTTCGAAATACATTAGTAATAAAATTTTGCTTTTTACTTCCTATTTAACGGAAAAAAATTCAGGTCAATCGATCAAGTCTTGAGCCGTCTACCAGGCCCTGAAATTAAGATGACTACAGTTTTTCGAAATTGTGAAATTTATTTTTACATTAATCGATTTACCTGAAATTCTTTTCCGTTACATAGCAAGTAAAAAAGCAAATTTTCATGACTATTGTATTTCGAAATTATGAACGTTATTTTTACATGATACGTCACAATTTGTTGCCAATTTTCGTAATTTCAGGACCTAGTAGAGTGTGCAAGACATTAGTCCATTGACCTGAATTTATTTTCTGCTAAATAGTAAGTGACATATACCGGGTGTCCCAAAAATGACTGATGGGTTTTAATACTGCATTTTCAGTATTTAAAGTCCTAATATATTCATTAAAATGTCCAGTAAAAGCTTTTAGACCACCTTGAATGACTTATGATTTAGGATGTATATTTATATAGACTTAATAAAAAAAGTAATTTTATTGCTACGTCTTTTCTTGTGTTGGACTCCTTTTGTACTCTTTAATATACATTTTTCTTTAAAAACAAAAAAATATATATGTATTTAGAACTACTGGAACTTTAAAAAACATATAAGAAAACCACGAAAATATATGTCATAACTCTTACATGATTGATAGAAAAAACTTCCAAAAACTTTAAAATTTTGTTTCCTAATGCATGTTCTGAAACTTTAAAATAAAGCTATAAATCTTCCTGGTTAAAAAAGTGAAACGTGAAACATGAAAATAGCTTATGAAAATGTTTCAAACTTTCGGAATGCAGCTAAATAAGAAGATTCAGAGTGTGAGAGAAATGAATACTACTGAAATTTTAATATGTCAGGAATCTTTATACAGTTGGAGGTGAAAAATAAATGTTTTTCGAAATATGCCTAAAAATGTGTCAACCAGAATATTATTAATATACTTTAAAATGATAAGCGTAGCAGTCCAAATACTGAAGAAAATATTTATGATTACAGTTACAAACACGTAAGCAATGATAAGTGAAGATGTTTCTTTTATCACTGGATATAAAGACGCTAACAAAATGAATGATTTGCTTAAGAAATATAAAGCTTGTTTCACAGAATGCCATAGGCAAATTAAATCCCTAAAAAAATATGATCAAAACTATGTACCACACTACTGAAGCACATTTTGTCTTTAAGCGAATAACATTAGAAAAATCCGCACAATTTTAATCATGTTTGTTTTACGGAATAGCGGTTTATTTTGTCTGTGATGATAACAGAAAAGGATGTTCAAATTATACCAAAGTTTCATTCAAGGTAAGTATCAATGAAAAAAAAAGAACTATTACTGTAACATTTATGGCTAAATCTTATAATAAAAATAAAAAGGAGGAAATACAAAAATTTTTGGATAGTGAGACTTTCTCCAAATACAGAAATCTATTTATTGGATCAAATTTTTTTGAGGAAAATCAGTTCAATGATTTCGTCTCACTTTTATTTTACTACTAGAGACACTATTACAAAATAAATGTCAGTGTTTAGAAGAAGAATCTGGGCAAATAATTTAGAACGTATTTCTTTTGCAGAACAATTAAAAACAATATAAGTGTTACTATAAATACATTTCCTTGAAATTTTTGAAAACTTTGTTAAAAAAGTTTCATTAATTCCTATTCGGAATTGTTGGTGTTTGTTTTAATTAAGAGGATTTTATGTTTGACTTTCATTATGAAAATGTTTTCGACGAGGCTTTTGTATAAATAAAATTGCATTAGGGAACAGTAGCTATGTTTGGACCGCCACTTTAAATGGACCGCTGCAATTCTGCCGTTAATTATAGAAAGATTCGCCATCTACCACTGAAATCTTACTCATAAGAATAACGTCATTTATGATTAGAAGAAGCCCCCGCCTTCCATGTGCTGTTTTCAGACAATTTATAAAAACCAAAAATTATCTGTTTTGATCTATTTTTTTCTTACTGAACGTAAGAGAATATTTTAAAACTAAAGTAAATTGTTATGTTTTCATATACATGTCTAAAGTCATGTGTTTATTGCGCATACGTTTCACGCGGAATTGTTTGCTTTTGTTTTTGTTTTTAATCTTGATATTATCGGTTTTAAAAAATGGCGTAGTTAATGGATGATAAAGATGGAAAATATGGAAAATGGAAAATAATAGCTGCTTTAATTGGACCAATTTGAGTAGCTTAAATTGGACCAGATATACGACCATAAAACTGAAAAGTAAATTATGAATTTCGAGGGCAGTTGCTTTCTTTAAACTCTTAAATATCCATTACGTAGAGGCACAAGAATCGTGGCTTTGAGCTCATAAAGGTTTCCTTTTAACAACTTTGCAGGTACTGCAGCTTTTAACTATCGCTTACAACAGAGCAGCAGCCACTAAAACCACCGTTCAAGCTTTTAAAGGAAGCAGAATTTGGCTTCCTAACAAGCATGTTTTTAAAAGTCATCATTTTGAAGCTGCATCTGCACTTATTCCTGACGAAGGGATCGGCACTGCAGATAGATCCGTTGATTATCCTGCTAGTGCGATTTCAGAGTCAGAGTCAGTAATCATGAAACATAGTAAAACTAGGAAAGTAAAAAAATGATGAAAATGACACAGAAAAACAGTCTGGAAGAAAAACATCAGTGACAGCTGAATATGTCAAAGATATAGGAAATGAAAAGGAAATAGAAAGTTGTAAAGAAATTGACACGCGAGAAGGCTGCAGCTACAAAAACCCTCCAAAAAGCCAAAGAATAATTAGAAATGTTATCTCCCTTCCCGAAATCAGTTAAGTCAAATTACAGGGGCAGCCAAGAAAAACAGCTGTGGTAACTGACAAGCATTGAAATGAAGAAAAGAAAAGACAAAAATGAAACTCTTTAAAGCACAAAAGCAATTGGAACATCAAATTTAAAACAATAAACGTAATTCAATTAGAAAGAAAATGATGGAAGGGAAGAAGTACAGACCTGAGTTAAAGAAAACTTCTGTTGCAAAAAAAGTCTAATGATTCAGAATCAAAAAAGAAAAATAAAGACAGTGATGATTGGTTTTGCCTAATTTGTAAGAAAAATAAAATAACGGAAATGATTCAGTGTTCAGATTGCCAAATTTGGTTCCATGTTGTGCGCGCTGAAATAAAAAATGAACAAAAGAAATTCATGTGTAAGCATTGCATTACTTCTTACATTATATTCAAATATCTGGCAATTAGTTCCATAATTTCTATTCTTAATTACTTATAACTTTAATTTATATTTTGAATACATTTTTATTTTAAAAAATTACTTTTACTTTCGGACATTTGATTTCATTATATTTCATTGCTGTGGTTTTATTTGATTGTTTCATTAATCGCAAACTTTGGTTTTAAAATAAAATTATTTATATTCTCTACTCATTAAAGCAGCCTAATATAATTTTGTCCAATTTAGGAGACTACGAGTCCAACTTAGTCGACCAGTCGCTGAATTTGGACCACTTTTGGCAAAATTTTCAAATTAAAATGAAAATTAAGATTTTCAAAAATAAATTGTTCTAATGATTTATTTAATTAGTAGAGGAATAGATTGAACACGTGTAGTGATATTTTACAGATATTCTAAAAATGAAGTGAATTATACCTGAAAATAAGTGAAGTGTCCAAATTTGGCTACTCTCCCCTACATTTTAATTATAATTATTGATACAAAAAAAATCAATTAGCTAGTAAACTGATGGCCAAAAGCTAAGGGACAATGTTCGATTTTTTCGATTTTTGACTTTTTGTCGAATATCTATTGAAATTTTTTACGACTTGTCCTTGAACTTCAAGAATGTAAAAAACATGTTTGGCTTCATAATTTTCAGTGAAGAGTTTGTCGCGAGGACAATTAGGGAGAGGGGTAATAATAATTTCAATAATCAAATAATATTTGCGATCACAGAAAATGCTCAAAATGCTCTGTCACTGTAGCAAATGAGTATGTAGGTCTTGTTCAACATTTGTGTGCATTTGCGTAAGCATAGCACGTATATTCGTGAAGATGTTAACGATTTTTTGAAAAATACAAAAGTGTTTTGTTTATAGTATGCAGAGTTTTCAACCGAATTTTACACCACTTTCCAAAAACTTGACAAAAAACAGTAGAATTAGTATACTGCAATTAAAATATTAAAATATTGAATATTTGATGAGATATGGATATTTGTATGAAATATATTTTAACTGCGAATGCGCGAACTACAAAAAAATTTTTTGTCATGATTTTTTGTCCTGATTTGTCATACTATAGAGCAACTCATATAAAAAGACAAGTCAGATATCGTGAAAACTCAAAAAGATACAGGCGAAACAGTGATCTAATTGATAAATTGATAAATTAGGGAGGAAATCCCATTTGATCCTATGGGATTTCCTTCCCAACTGAGGGGGTTAAAATGACAGTGGAATAAGTCAAAAATTTTTAAAATCTCGGTAACCATATTTTCCTTGAACGTATATTAATTTCTTTTCAGTGTGACTGTCAAATAAGTGATACTTCACTTAGGGAGTCGGTAGAGGGCAAAACAAGTTGGACCACTTAATGCAACGGCAATACAAGTTTCACAAAACCCTTTATTTCTCAAACTACTAAATATTGACTTACTCCAGTGTCATTCTAACCCCCTCAATTTTTCGCTCAGCTAACTGTATTGCCTGTATCTTTCTGAATTTCACCGATATTTGAATGGACTTTTTATATAAATTGCTGTATAAAATTAACTACCAAATCATGCAAAAAAATCTTTGGTAAAGTTTCCACATGCGGAGTTTAAATTTATATCATACAAATACCCATATGTCATAAAATATTCAATTCATTAATCTGTTAATTGCATTATACTATTTCTACTGTTATTTGTCAAGATTTTGAAAAGGGGTGTTAAATTCGGTTGATAACTCTTCATGCTATAGAAAAAAAACATTTGATTTTTTTTCACAGAAATGTTAACATCTTCAAGAATATGCTTGCTATTCTTAGAAAAATGCATAAAAACGTTGAATAAGACCTACATAGTCATTTGCTACAGTGACGGATTATTTTGAGCATTTTCTGTTTCTTGGGGAAACGCAAATATTTTATTATAAAATTTATTATTTACCCCCCCCCCTAATTGTCATTGGGACTAAATCTTCACTGAAAAACATGAAGTCAAGCATGTTATTCACATCTTCAAATTTCAAGGGTATTTCGGTCATTTCCTCACGAATTTCAGTAGATATTCTACAAAACGTCTGAAATAGAAAGTATGCGGTCACTGTCCCTTAAGGTTTGGACATCAGTGTAAATATCAAGCTAAACGGTTTTATCGATCTTTTTTCTACTCAATATGAAACTGACTCTTCTGTTGACTAGTCAAAATATTAATTAAAAACTATACATATATGACTTACAGTGTCCAGCTCTTAACTACGTTGATTTTAACGAAATTTTAAACATTTTGCTCTTAATGTGCTTTATTAACGTAAATAGCAGTCTTTTGACCCGCTTTCAATGCTATTAAAACTCCTTTCCTTAAACTATAAAATTCTCAACAGCTGATGACTGTGATAGAAAAATAGCACAATGATATTAGTTTGAAACATTTACAAATACTTCAATAAGGTCTGTATTTCTACTCCATTGATCTTACTAATCTTCTCCTCTATATAGGATGAATTTGACGTAATCTGCTAAACGAAAGAGGGTGATATAAAAACCCATGCGTATCATAAAACATCATAGAAACTCTGTCCTATTTCCAGCTGTTTCCCAGTTCTGGTGGATTGAAGAAACTGAGCCAAAAATGTGCCAAGTCTGAAAAAAAAAACTTTTTAATGTTTCTGTAAAACTTACACACAAAAATTGCTCTTATTTGGAAAGGGAAGACAAATTATTATAGGATGACGCCATTTGTATCAGGATAGCTGGATTTAACGCCGAACCACAAACGCTGAAACATTGGCGAAGGACATAATCAAATTATCGCCACAATTTTTGACCGGCAGCATTACAAATACCCTTTTAGTTTTATAATCGATCAAATTTACCAAACACTTGTCCATTCTAGCTGCTTTCAAATAAGTCTACAATAAAGCAAATTGGTTTTCTACTTCAGTAGAAATTTAGCCTTCTATATGAAATACATCACTGAATTCACTCAAGATGACATGTTAAATTTACACAATTGACATCATTAAACCCACCAAAATGCATTTGCAAGCACAAAACCGATCTTTCCAGACTCGATTCACCTTAAATGTATGGATTGGAATGGCTGGGTATCGCTTTATAGGTCCACTTGTTTTCCAGGTACATCTAACAACCAATATATTTTGGAGTTTCTGGAACATCATATGCCAGGATCACTTGTTTTCAATTCTGCACCCCAACAAGTGAAAATAATTTTTCAACATCATGTGGGCTCCCGTATATTCTTCAACTAATGATCAGGATTTCCTGATTGAGCACTGAGCAGTATCTGTGATGGATTGGTCGTATGTAGCCATTTTCTTGGCCACCTACACTGCAAATAGAGGCGTCTTAAATTCAGACACATATGTGTCTGAAAAAGCAATTCAGACACTTAAGTGTCTGAATGTGAAAATTCAGTGAAAATTCAGACACCAGAGATGTCTGAATTTAAGACACATAAGTGTCTTACTGTGACCAGGTTATAAAAGAACTGAGAAAAATGTCTGAATAATGACGAAATGTCTGAAAATAAGACATATGAAAGTAACACATAATTCAGACACTTAAGTGTCTGAATTTACTGCAATTGTGTGATATGCGTGGTGACTGTGATACAATCTTGCCCCTGTATTTGCCAGCAATATCAAATAATGTTTCGGAGCAGAAGAATGTTGCTTCAAATACTTTTTCATCCACTAAATTTTGTGTGGAATTTGGTGTCCCTGAAAAAAAAAATTAGTGGGGTCCAACGTCTCTGACTGCAATATTCGACTAATAAAAATCTCTTTACAATTTGTATATATCATAGATAATATAGACATATAATATAGAGGGATGTAATATTACACAATAAAGTGTATAAAAAAAACGTGTAATGTGTATAAAAAATTTTCATTTCTAAAAATATTCTATCCTTTAGAATTTTTTAATTATTTATTTTTAGCGTTTAAATTTACCTTCTGGATGCTCACACATCTACAGATTACCTTAAAATTTCATCAACTTCGTCTGTAAGAAATAAGGTTGATACTAATTGCGGAGCCTACGTTGATCCGCGACTCTCCGCATCATCGTAGGCTATACTAATTGGGACTCACTAAAAAACTTGATAACAGATGGCGACACTATTCAAGGCCCTGTTCTGGTTCAGATATCCAGGGGAGATAATTTCTCACAAATTTTTGAATTCATTTCTGTTCGGAAAAACAGGAAAAGGGTATGTTTTCTTATTCACAAGCTATGTAATCGAAGAGTGTTTTCCATTTTTTGGTAAATACAACAGATCTTTCAGAAAATACTGTCAAAGTTGGCGTTTTGAACCGAATTTTCGATCGAGAAGTCAGAGTCAGAAAAATCAATCTGCATATAATTTGTTTATTTATTTGTTCAGTAATTTATTTATTAAAAAAATGGAACAGTCATTTCGATCTTAAATCGCTTCAACAGCCAATCTCATATGCCTTTGCGTTTAAAAATGAGTCAGAAAATGTGTCAGAAACGCAGAAAAAAGTACCCCCACCCCCTATCTTTTTAATAATTACATTTAATACTTCTTTTAATTGCAAAAGGTGTAAAATAAAAATATTATAAACAGTAAAGTAAGTTTTATTAGACTGTTGTCATTTTTCAGCTCAATCTGAGTCATTATCAAACAAATAAGAATATTCCACGATTGCACGATCTATGGAGTTATTTGTAACGCTATCATTTAATTTTTTTACGTACTTTTTACATAATGCACGTTATTTATTTTCTATTTTTTACTTGGATGTTTATTTCCATGTTTGTAACCATAGGTTAACTTGAGTCACAATTTTGTCAAGTTCAATGATAACATTAAACGCAATTTTCGTAAGTTAAGATGTTTACATTGCAACATCTTAACTTACCAAATTTGCGTTTAATATTGTATTTTTACGTGTATTAATAATATTGTAATTAATATTGTATTTTTACGTGTCTCAACTTCTATGGTTTCCCTTATAATGGATTGATAGTATAGATTGCGGGGGAGAAAATATTTTACTTTCATTAAAATTTATTTGGATGCTTTCTTTTTGATATTATCTTGCCAGGGCTGTGGTTTTTCTATTATACTTAATATCAAGTATATTATTTTTTTTCTGTAAAAACTTATTTTACTGTTTATAATATTTTTATTTTACGCCTTTTTAGCAATTAAAAAAAAGTATATAATTACAAGGTGTTATAATTTGTTACATTTCTAATCACTTAATTTATACTATTTGAATTGAAAATAAGTATAATTCATCTATCCTCCCCCTACATAAATAATAAAATTGTACAATTTTAACCATCATTTCAAATTCACCAAATGTTTCCAAAATTTTCAATTTTCTCAGGAAATTAATTCTATAAAATTATCAACACGCTGTCGACTCATGTCATTACTTCAATTTAAACCACTTCTTTACAAGTCTTGATGGCTTGATTGGTTAAGGCGTTAGTCTCGTAAGCTGAAGGACGCGAGGTCGAACCCAATCGTGGGTAGAATGGGAATCTCAGATTTTCCTCCCGTAATCGAAATTAAGAGTAATACAATAGATGGCAGCACTTTTTTTTACAATCTGTTTCCCCGGGTAAAAAAAAAATGGCGCTATTTCAGACACTTCAAATGTCTGAAAATAAGACACTTACAAATGTCTTAAAATTTTAAGACACTTTAAAGTGTCTCTTTTTTGAACCATCCGTTTCAGACACTTAAAAGTCTGATTTTAAGACATTTCAGTTTACAGTGTAGACGTCAGATCTATTGGAATACATGTGGAACTGTCAAGCGTTTGCCAAGCACTCCAAGCAAAACATGCAAGCTGAATCACGTCTGAAATGGTGAGTTTTACTTTATAAATGGATTGTATTGGGCGTAATGATGCCAATTATGTAAATTTAGCATGTCACCAGAGTAATTCATGTGATGAATTTAAAATAAAAGGTTAAAGTGCTCCTGAAGTAGAATTTCGATTTGATTTATTGTACGAAGTACAATGGCGAGTAGAATGTGCGAGTAGAATGGACAAGAATTTGGTGAATTTCACCGTTTAAAAATAGAAGGGTATTTGAGATATTGACGGTTAAACATCTTGGCGGCAATTGGATTCTACTCTTCTCCAATATGTTTCAGGACTTTTAATTAAATCCAGATATCCTGATGAAAATGATGTAATCGTATAAGGCCTTTTCTCTCTTTTCCAAATTATTTTCCGCATATGTTTCACAAAAACAACACAAATTATGTTTTGTCAGACTTGAAGCATTTTTGGTGCATTTTCTTCTATCCACCATAGCTCGGAAATGGTTAGAGATAGGACAGGGTTTCTATGTTATTTTGTGATCCACGTGGTCTCTTATATCACCACCTTTCGTTTCGAAAATTGTGTCAAAATTATCCTGAATACTGTCTGAATCATTAATATTATCTTAAGAATGTGTAAAATGTGCATCTTTTAATCTCTACAAGCGCCATTATTCCAAAACAGTAAAGAAATACATGTACCGTCATTTATCACATATTATTATGTGAAAAAAATATTTTCTTCACTCATTCGTACATGCATTAACATAGTGCGAACCTTTCTTTCCTTAAACTTCCTAAAACATTTTTTTATAGTAGATAAATTTTGCTTTTCGAGAACTGAAAAAGAAAAAGGTTGAACTAACCAAAAAGGAAGTTAAATTAACCAGATGCCCTACATCAATATGCAAATAAGAAATAAGTAGTAAAAAGCACCCTAAACAGGGGACGAGTAAATAAAACATTTTTCATATCACATTAAAAAGATAACACAATACGCAGTATAGTTATTTTGCAACCTATAAAATTGATCCTTCATCATCTGTAAAAAAAAACAAAAAAAAAACGTGGTTGAAGGCAATCTCACAAGGTAATGTAAACAGCAAACCCACACATGCCGGAAAGAGACTGAACGAACTATTTGGATAGAAACGGTGGGGCAGGAAATAAACAACAGCAGAGAAATGAAGAATGAAATGAGTTAAGAAAAGGTACGGAATGAAGAAACTAGGGCGGTAAATAAGTGAATTTTATATGAATACTTTATAAAATTAATAATTAAAAAATAAACTATTAGAAATAAAATTAGAAATAAATAAAATAAATTAAACTGAAATGAATGAATAAATAGATATATAATTTAAGCGGGGGATGGGAGAGGAAGGCAAAAATAAACGAGAAAAATTATTATTTATTTTTTCTTGTATAATTAATTATCTCCTTATATATTATTATTATTATTATTATTATTATTATTATTTTATTCACTTTCAGCTTTACTTTTATAATTTTATTTTTTAATTATTAATTTTATAAATTAATGCTTTCATACATTTTTTTTTTCAAACGCCTTCATTTCTTTATTGTGTGCCTTTTCTTAACTTTCTCAATTATTCTGGTCCTCCTTTTTTAAACCCATATGGATTGTCCCTTCCTTTTCGGGCTTGTACCAGTTTCCTGTTTATTTCAGCTTGTTCGGTTGCTTTCATCCACGTGTTCTTTTTACACCCGATGAAGGATCTATCCTGATTCGAAAAGCGCTCTATTGTGCATATTATTTTCTAAGGCGATATCAACAAGTTTATTTTATTATATTTAACTATACAACTATTAGTATAAACAACTTTAAAGTAGAAAAATTGCATGCATTATCAAGATATTTCATATTATTTATAAAACAGTATTTTGGACACAATAACTACTACACTAATTGAAAAAAAACAATATATTATTATAAATTTGAAATTCAGTGAATGTATTAAAGGGGAATTTAGGTTATTCATTAAACATTGTTTTTAAAAATTTGTAGCAAGAAATTTTAGGTTGCAAAATAAATTGATGTTAAGTGTCATTCTGAAAAACTAGAATATTAGTTACTACTAGAATATTAGTTACTTTAATTAGATACTATTTGCGATGGCTTTCACATTGCATCCATTCACTGTTTATAACACTTTAAAAAGGTCAATCAATAATGTTTTTTTTTGTTAGAATATGTTATTTTATGCGGCATTTAAAAATATTTTTCAAGTACTTTATACTAGATTTCGTTTACATACTCTTTAAAACAATTTTTTTATAAGTTTCCTTTTGTTAGTTTTGTATAATATTTCCCTTCATCTCAGTAGTTTTTGACCATCAGCATTTTATATTTTTATAAATTTTTTGCTTTGATTTTTATAATAAAAAAGATATCTCAAAACAATTGCTGCCAATATCATATTGATTCCATCATATATTTTTTATAATTTGTACCAACTAAAAATAAAATTGAGTTTACATTAATTTTATTTTTGAATAAATTGCTTTCCATATAATGAGAACTAGATTAAAATAAAAATGAGGATATTAACTCTAATATATACATAATTAATGAATTTTCATAAATGATGAATATTTGTTATAACACTTTGATAAATTTACATAACAACATATGATACTTTTGCTGATATGATTTTGAAAAGTAATCCATTGTAGAATAGAAATGAACTAAAAAATATATTTTGCGATTTCGGTGTTTTAGTTTTAATATTTCATTAATTTTTTAAAATGTGATGTAATGCTTAATGAAAATTACTTAATTCGTATTTTAAAATATTTCCATTTCCATTTATATTTTGCAGATGTATAAAATTTCTCTACATAATTTTACATTTCATTCACTAATATGAAATGTCAAGTATTGCAGTGCAGCATAAGTTAAGTCAAACCCACAACATAAGATATTTTTCAACATGCTTAAAAGAGAAAAAAAAATCTAATAATCTGCTGAGAAAATATTTGTTGCAAGTAACTTAATTATGCATCAAATATAACCCACACAAAATCTGTGAAACAATCCTTAAATAACAAAGGATTGCTTATAATGAAAACATTATTTAATTCCTTATCTAACTCTTTTACTTAAAACAAAAAAAAATTGTCACACTCATTACCCTAGGAGAATGCTTATGCCATTGAACACCAGAAGCATTTATGCCTGAGTATCTTCATCAAGTGATAAAGTTGGATAATATATTTAAGTATCCTGCCAGGCAAAATTAATCAATCATGCATTATGAAGAGCGTAGAAGAATTCATGTAACATTTAAACAAAGGTATGATATACGAGATAACGTATTCCTTTGAAATAGCCTGACACAAACAAGATTTATACGTAAAACTACACTACTCACGAAAAAGTGTTTTGTTTTAATAATTTTATATAACATTTAAAAGCAAAATAAATAAATAATATAGCAAAAATTGATACTTTTTAAATACATTTATTTTTACACAACCCATAAATTATCATTAATTAACAGTATCCATAATAGTACAAAATACATATCGTTTATTTTTACTTTCTTCTACCTATAATAGAAGAAAGTATTGTAATCGAAATTTTTTTCGACGGATTTACACGTTTTAGGGGTCTGAGATCCCAAAAAACATACTTACATGCTTATAGAAAATGTCTATGATCCGTCTGTCCGTCCTCATTGTATCATCGAAAAGAGTACGAAATTATACAACTGAAACAAATTTCATTTATAGGTTTTTGTCTCTGGCCAGCAGGTGGATTTTTGGCGCTGTGATAGCGATTTTTGTTACATTTTCATTATTATATCCTCGAAAAGCGTATAAATTTATGCATAGATTTGAACAAAATTTTATCTAGAGTAAGCTGGGGTAATTTGGTGTCTCATTTTCAATTATTATTATCACGACCTTATTGCATAATATGAATCTTTATTTTTTTTACAAGTACTTGCACATGTGTACTCTGCATTAATTATATCTTTGTTATGTAAGTAGCACATTTTCAGGAGGAAAAAAATATTTTCTGTAATCTGCTAAAAAATGTGAAAATGACCGCCTTTGAAAGTTTCAATATTTCTCTACTTACATGAAGCCACAGGAAAAGCAAGATTATCTACGTAAGAATAAAAAATTGTATTGGCATGTTGAAAACTTACTCTAATAAGTATTGCCTTATTTCCTTCTGCATCTTTGAAAATGATCGAGAAAAAATAATATTGGTGCAAGCACCAAATTGCTCCGCATAAAATAAAAAGCGGGGTAATTTGGTGCCGCTGTATTTTACTTATAAATTGATTTATTTCTATTGTAGTTTTATTATGTTTGTTTTCTTATGTTAGCATTTTGTTTAGTAATCATTTATCAGAAGTATACAGCTCACTTTTTTATTCCAGATTGATTCAGGAAGGAATTAGGCTGCTGAAATTTGTAAAGCCTGAGACTTAATTTGCGTTTAAAAATGTTTACTCTATGGCATAGCTTTTTATTAAGAAACTATTGGAAAAGGTTATTTTTTTTACATAGGCCTAGTATTCCGAAGATTGCTCAATGTCTAAAATATCATTATTTTCATTCTAAAATGTTTCTCTCTATCCTATATCATTGAGTGGGTTTCATTGTGTCGCCTTTGTGTAGTACAACAATGTTGGTAGCTATTACTTAAGAAATTGCTTGAAAAAGTTTTTTATTATTATTATTCAGAAGGTATTTTATCTAAAATATCATAATACCCAATCTAAATTGTTTCCCTTTATATTATTGATCTGTTTTAAAATCTTCTAATTGTCATTTATGTTTTACTGATGTACAAAAATCATGTAGGGGAGACCGGGGCAAGATGACTATGTTAACAATTTTTGTTGTTTATTAATTTATTTTTAAGTAATAATAAAATTAATTTTACATGAATTGTTAGAGTATTCCTTTGTAGTATTAAATATATTACCATTTAATTTTTCAAATAAGAAAAAGGATAATTTTATTTTTTCATAACATTAACAAATCGTCATCTTGCCCCAGTACTGGGGCAAGATGACTACGCTGAAAAAGGTTGAATATATTTTATCTTTTGAATATGTTATATGTTTTAACAAATGATAACTGTGTTTTTACATCTTACAAAGTATCAAACTAAGCATATAATGTATTGTAACGTAATGTTGAAGTGTTTAGTTGTGCAGCTAACAATAGTCACAAATAAAAATGCCATTTTCATAATTGGAACATTCCTCATGCCACCACTCTTGGCATTTACGGCACTGGATCCATTCTTCTGTTGGTGGGTCACAATATTCTTCGACACAAGCAGGACATTTGAAATCACTATCTTTTGAAGTTGATGCAACCGGACTGTTTGGCCAGGATTGAAGAGACTTAGGCTTATAGGAACTTAGTTTGAGTTTTTTACTCCCTTTTTAGCTTCATGAGCTACTTTTCTCTGTTTTTTTAAACGTTCCTGTTCTAGGTGGGTGGGGGGGGCATAGCGGATGGCAAAAATGTCTTCCTCTGGTCCCCCCGTTTCGAACGACACCTCTCCTGATCCTATGCGCCCCTTAGACCCAGAGGAGATAGAAGCGCAAGGTCTGCGGACAAACACACAGACAAACAAGCGTTAACATTATTTAAATTGAATGGACAACATAGTTAGTTTAATAAATTCCGAAACACTGGGGAAGATGACGACCTCGTCATCTTGCCCCGGACTGCCTGTTTAAAAATATTCGTTTTCATTGCCATGAAAGAAGGCGATTAATTGACATTTATTCATGGTAATACTTAGTATTTAAACTAAGTAACTCATAAATATTAAAGAGAAACGACATATCTCACCTGTTCTATAGCAGAGTTTATTTACACATGCATAAAGGTTATAACGTGGCAGCGGTGAACAATCAAATCTTCACAACTAACACAAAAATGGCGATTTCAGAGTCTCTATACTATTGTTTAACGAACGGCCGATAGGAGAGCCAGTAGTGTCTGGCTGATACTGCCACCTAGTGGAAAACGGAAAAATTAAGACATTCGTCATCTTGCCCCGCTCTTTTCATCTTGCCCCGGTCTCCCCTATATTAAAACTTTTATTTCAACTAGCCATGTTGTAATAATTTTGTTATGGATAATTTTGTTTGAAAAGGCATCTTTTAAGGAGCTTAAAACATTATGAATTTCAACAGAGCCTTAAAAATTCTTCCGGTAATTGATATTTTAAACTATTTCTTTAAAAAACACATGCTCTCAAAGGAAAATTCACAGTGCTCTGAAATGTTACCTGTGTAAATATTATCAGTGTTCTGAATAGCAGTTTGTTAAGGATACAAAAGGACAACACCATATTACTTCAACACATGCAATTGCTGGTGTGGCAGTGGTTAAAAATGTGACACCAATGTACCCCTTGTTTCCAGTTTTTTGTTTTTAAATAGCTCTAACTTATTAAGTAATGAATAAGATTGTTTCTTTCTTTTATGAATTTTTTTGAAAAAGGTTTATTTTGCCTTGTACATTTCAATCTTTTTTAAGACCTATAAACTTTTCTTTTAGTTAAAAAAATGAAGCATCAAATTACCCCGCATTACCCTATATGTTTTTGACTATTTCATGCAGGTCCCAGCTGAATTTGGGGCTATTCTGCAGAAAGGGGACGCTGTGATTGCGATTCTTGTGTGATTTTCTTGATTTTGCGTAGTTGTATTGTACATCGGATGCTTGTGCAACGAAGGGTGCTTCGTTTCCAGGTCACACGGCGCTTCGCAATCAGCAAACGTACAACAGACTAACGAAAATACTAATTATATTTTCGCTGTGAGAGCGAATTTTGAAGTATTAACATGTATGAGATACAAGAAAGTTTTGGGATTGGCACATCCGACAAGTTTTATTATATTTTACCAGCCGCACGTAGAATAATTCTTCTTTAATTATCTTTAACTAGATCGAAACAAAGTCTGATTCCAGTGATGATTGGACGAAGTGTGTTATTTTAGTAGCACTTCATGCACCTTTTTCATATGTTAGTTTTTATTTGAATTATGAAAACTGAAAAACATTTTATCTTTAGAAAAAATTGCTGATGATTTTCATTTACTTTTTTTTTTAATTACCCAGTCGAATTACTTTATCTATACCGTCTTATAAAAAATATTTTTTCAAGGGACCCAAGAAAGCTGCAAAATATAGTGCATAATTACGCCTGTTAATAATCACATAAGTATTCAATCATACTGTATTACTATATAACTGAATGAAACAAATTTTATAAATTTTCCTAGTCGTAAATGAAGCACTTTTCTTTGAATTCTCTGATATATATCCCTGAATTATTGTCAACATAATCCGGCTTCTGTTTATTTCCTCAGCAATTGTAATACAAATACATGCAAAAACTTTAATTTTATAATTAACTATGCATTCATCAAATATAGCACCGTATAGAATACAAAAATCATAACAAATTATTGGTTTGGCATAACACTCTCTAAAGTCTCTAATAAAACGCATTTTATTTCTGGAAAATACTATAGTGTTACAAAATTTAGGAATATTTCGAAAGCGTAATGTATAAAAAGATACCAACATCTTGATTGTCACTTTTATTATTTGTCATCAAAAGCATATTTACAAATGCGTGTTAAAAATTACCATTTTAGCTATCTTTTTTTTTTCATAGTAGTAGTTTGTCATTTTGGCTGACGTGGAAAGAGTTAGTCTTTCCAAACGCATGTATCATTTCTAAAATTTTATAGCATTATTAATACACTATTCATTGTATCTTATTATTAATTCTTGCGATTAGAATGTGTCTTTGAAAGTGGCACTCCTTAAAAATCACATTCATATCTCAAGAAATAAAATTTTCCTGATTTAATTGAAAAAAATTGGTGCAGATTGCAGACATGATTATTTTAAAAATATCTGAGCAAAATTAATCTTCTGTCTGCAAACGATTTTTTTACAATGCGAAAAAGTAGCAAGTAGCACAGTTTTTAGGAAACTAGATGCAAAGATTTAAAATTAATTGGAACCTGTGTTAAAATAGACATAACAATTTTAAATTTACCTGATTTTAATTTGAATACTTTCATACAATTTGTTTGTTCGATTCCGAATTGTATAGATTTTAAAAACATAAGAAGGGTTTTGGAGAGTTTAAAATTGATAACTCTTCTTAAGGGCCCTTAAAAGTACTTAATTTTCGACTATAAATTTTAAGTACAATATTTTTTTTTAAAAACAAATTACATTTGTCAGATGATGAAGCTATTACAGTAAAACCTGTGAAAACGCAAACAGTGTACGACGGAATTGTACCTTAAAAATAATTTTTTCTTGGTCCTGGCAAAAAGAATACAATGCAAGGGACGAGTATGTTTTCTTTGGCAGAAACCCGGGAAAATGAAATATTTTTATCGCTATTTCGTCTTAGTAGGTTTTGCTGTATTCAGTAGCTTAAAATATTAAAAATGATAAACAGTGAGGAAATTTTTAAAAGAGAAATTAGGAAAAAATACATTTTTTTTTGTACTACATGTTTTTCTGTAAGATAGATTTTGTCCTCATAAAAACTTTTTTAGCCCCCCTCCATCAAAAAATAAACACAAAATAAAAGTAAATATAGTAATAAATTGCTAATAATTCCTACCGTCTATTATAATTACTATCTTCCAAATATTGGCAAAGAAGATATAAAATCATAATTTTAATTTTGGAAGATTTCTAAAATGTAATTTTTTTTGTATTGAACAAAAGGGACCTGCCTTAATCATGCAAGATATGTATATTTCTAAATATTTCTATTTAAAATTAAAAGATTGTTAAGATTTAAAACGTTAAAAATATATAGAAAAGCGATTAGAATCAGCTTTTATTTATTCAAATTTCGAAGTAAATATTAAATATTTAGAGTTATATTTTTTAACTCTGAAATTTCAGGCGTTGGACAAAAATAGAACACGCATAAAATAAATCCATCATTCTCAGATGTTTCCGGATGTTTTTCGTTTATTTAAAACTAAATGTATCATAAATCTATTTTCACAAATCATTGTGGCAGCTGTTAGAATTTTTTCTTTGTCTTAAACCAAATTGCCGTAATTATTTTCCCATCAATGGCATTTGTCATTGATGAGTAATTGATAGAAAAATTGTAAAATGTATTGCTTAATTCTTTTCTAGCAACAATTGATTTGGTGATTACTCAGTTTGATTCCTCTGTTAGATTTCACTCACTCATTGTTGTACTAAATTAAAAATTTTGTAGAAATTATATTGATCATTTTATAATTTTACTGTCTATTATTTTTATTTATAATATAATTAAAGAAGGTCCTCCAGTCAAAAAATAAACAGATAAATAAATTTTTGATTTTCTTAAGCTTTTGGAAGGTTTTATTTGTTCTAAACTTTTTTAGAAAAAAAAATAAATGGACAAAACAATTATCTACATTTGTAAAATTCGTTTTTTAAATGGAATAACTTTCAAAATACTACATATTTTTAACTGGAACACCTGATAATTTTAAATCCGTTAGAGGTAAAGTTTTGTGATTTTCAATACATGTTTCCTATATCATTTTTATTAAATTGAACTAAAATATCGAATGGAGTAAAACATTGCTTTAAAAGTTAAAGCAATTCCAATCAAATTATCTTTTTTGATACTTAAATTCTCAGATATTAATTGTTATTTAATTATTAGATTTAAGTTAATGCAAATTATGCAACAACATGTATATTTTATTTAAATTCAAAATATCGTGCTCAGAGTTTCAAAAATGCCCTATAACAATTATACTTTAATACAGTTTTAGCTATACAAATCTTAATTTATAGATTTTTCGCACATTGTTAAAAAGATAATCAGACTTCAAAAAATGTTTAAAACACGAACATTTTATTTATGTAAGTGAAATGTGTACCCCGAACGTTCTCTAAAAATATTTCAATCGAAAAGTTGTATGGTAAAATTCCCATGTTATTTTTTTATAAAATAATCATTAATTCATTAATTGATATGCAGAAATATATTGCAAAGACAACGTTATTATTAAATTATAACGGAAAGATGCTGTTTAAAGCATAGCTGCCCTTTGAATATCAATTTTGGTGAAAACTTTAACAGTTTAAGTATGTTTTGCAAAGAGTATATATATTATACATACAAAACAATTCACAACCGTCATATTTGTATATCTAAAGTTATATGTACAGAGTGACAAAAAAAGTGCTTGTTTGAATTCAAATAATATGTACGACAGTAAGACAAGCGGAATATGAAAACTGCCAGTCCATAATGTTAGCGGTGAATTCGATATAGAGAACTAAGCACGGAGTAATGGCGCGGGACGCGCATGCATTTGTACATCAACAGTATGTTTTTTTTCCGAAAGACCGTTGCTGCATTATAGAAAGTTATTTTTTCAACAAGATATCGTTCAAAGAAGAGAGAAGACTGTTTCGTGAGATGTCTGGTGAACAGTATGCGCTATTCGACAGAATGATTTATCAAGTAATGCAGAAATTTCAAAGCAATAATACAATAACATGACATGCTGAAACGAGTTTTCTTGAACATAATTAAGTATGAACATGCGTGACTCTAAGTTGGAGGAGAGCAATTTGAACATCTCTTGAACATCAGTTAAGAACAAATACAGTTATTTTTAGACTTTGTTTGCATTTTTTTTCGAAATTTCACTGGAGTCTTTTTATGGGGCTGGAAGGAGGGGCACTCAGTGCTTGGATTCTATCATACTTTTGAATACTTAAACGTAAATGAATGTTTTATAGCCATTTTAATATAATTTACGTTAAAATTGTGAACTGTGATATGTCTATTTTGTATAATGAAATGGAAATTGTTAAGTTTTACCGAAACGTTCTTCTTGACTAGGTGAAAAGTGTTATTGCAACTAATTTTTCAATTTATTAACACATTTAAGTCATTCTGTTTTATGAAATGATATTTTACATCCACATTCAAATTGCAATAGTAAAAAGCAAAATTTGAAAATAATATCAATTGAATAATTTTTAAATGTGGCTAAGATATGCAAACGCATCAAATTTTCATTTCACTAGCTCAAATCATTTATGCACGGAAATGGAAAAGGTGGAAATTAAACTTGATAGAGAACTTCTTTCTATGGGATCACAGTATTACTTCGACAGAAATCTTTTTACTGTAAGGTGGTGTAAAGATTTGTCTCTATCGGCATAAAAATAGTCATCAAATTTCGAAAATGAATTCGTCATATCAGTTGTATTAGTTTTAATCTCATGGAAAAGCTGCAGTTTTAAGAGCTAACACCACATTGACGCAATAAATTTTAAAGATTTTTTTAGATTTCTCTTAAAGGATGTGTGACGTGTTTTTAAAATTCCATTTGCAGTGATTTATTATACATTCACTAGTGCAAAGAACTGCTTTTTTATGAGCTGGTATATTGGAAATAGTGGCATAACTGCTGAAGGGCAGGAGCGCTTCGGAAAATAGGGTCATGCGGTGGGCATGATAACTAATCAAAGGAATTATCTAGAACGACGAATCGAAAATGAAAATAGATATTTTTCTTCAAAAGCTAATGCAAAATGTAGTCTTTTTACAAAATAGGCATTTTAGATGAAAGAAAAGTGTACTTTTTCAACCAAAAATTGTGTTACTTACAGTTGCACAAAAAAACCAGATGACAATATTTCGAAGACATCCTACATATTTCACTAAAAATATATCAGACAATTAATTTTTAAAAAGTTTCAAGTTTATCCAAGTTAGGCCCAAAAAAATTTTAAACACTTTTCTGTGAAAAAAGCTTTTAATATTTTCGTTACTGTGCGCGGTCAACCTTTCGCTTTCTATATTAATTTTCTAACTAAAAAACTATGTTGCGTGTGTGTGTAAAGAGAGTTTTAATTGAAAAAAAAGCTGCAATTTTTAACCGGACAAAAGGATGTTCAATGTTGCTTAAGGCTTCTCATCAGTAAACATCTCGATTCCCCTCGTTAATGTTAAACCTATGAGCGTAGAATTCATTCGTATATTTAAAATATCTCCTCAGGAAATTAATATTTCTAACTTCTGTTTTTTTTTGTACTGTACTTCAAGGATGTCTCCTTTTTATCTTAGTTATCAAAATATTTTTTAAATAAGTGCTTCATTTATAATTTTATGTGTTAGAAGCTTAGCGAAACTGAATAAGTTTTTAACACTTCACATAAAATTAAGTATATATTTAAAAAAAAAAAAAACTTTGAAAACTAAGAAAAAAAACAGACATCCTTTAAGAAAAATACAAAGAAATCAGAAGTTAAAATTATTAATTTCCTGAGGATATTTTAAAAATACGAATGCTTACGCCCATAGGATTAACATTAGCAAGGAGAATCGGGAAGTTTACTGACGAGCAGTCTTAAGTCAAAATGTCAGCTGTGTTCAACGTTGTGTGCCCCTATGTTTAAGAGAAAACAGACAGATGAAATCGAAAAGTTGACAGAGATAAAATTCTAATTTGCTAGATTTTAGATAAGATAACTGTTGTGTAGCAATCAGTACTGCATGTCAAGTGGCTTAATGCACAGAATACATAGTACATAAGCATGGATGAGTTTAATAAAATACGTGATTTGAGATACTGATAAATACTAAGTAATACTAAATATTTATCGGAGATTGTTATTTACGTTCAGTTTTATAAAACCTGTGCAGTTTTCAATTCAGGATAGAGAAAAATAATTTTAGTTATTTCGTGTGCCTGGATTTCTTTACCTTCACTATTATATAAATACATTACGAACAATCTTTTTATGATGAAGAAAAAACATTTATTGTTTTGGAATAAACTGGATTTTTGGAAATTCCGAATTTAATTTAAATAAATTTTGTAAATTTGTTATTTTGTAATTCAGAAGACATTAAAAAAAATTAGACAAACTACATTTATCTGCTAAAGCATATGGTAGCGGTATGATGAGCATTGCCAATTTCGTTTTGTTCAGTCGCTATTTCATTCAGTCGTAATTATTCAAAAATGCCCACTTTGTATCCTATTTAGTATTCTCTTTTCCCGGGATTTTTAATAAATTTCTGAAAAGAAAAATAAATTTTTATGTGTTTGATCTAATTCGTATGTTCTCTGAAATAGAAATATCATATAGTTATGTTTAATTTTTTAATTGACATACTTACATTTCATTAAGATATTCATTCCATTTTTAAAATTCCACAATTACGAAGAATAAATTTTAGACTACATCTGTAATAAAAAATTATATTTAATTGTGAGAAAACGAGCATCAACAATCTTGCGTATCGTATTTTTTCTAACATTTCATAATAACAAACATTCGAAAAAAAAACATTATACGAAAGTATTTGTAAGTACTTTCGTTAGGAGTTTTAAGAAAATACATAGAAGAAAACCATACTTACTTTTATATAAACGTTTTATTATGTAATTCTTGATTTATATCTCATATGAAGAAAAATCATATTTATCATACTGTTTTATAAACCATTATCTAAGAATGATTTAAGAGCAATTTTACAGTAAATACAGTTGTAAACAATTTTGTTTTAATAAAAGTTGTGATTGTTGATCTAATAATATATAAAAATATACGTTTAATTAGTCACACAAATCCATGGAGAAATTGCTTCAAATTTAATTTTTGAAATTCTTAAATATAATTACTCTTGAGTTAGAATGAGATGTTCCTCATGTATGTCAATTTTCAAATATATTTTACGCACTAAATGTGAATAAGATTCATGACACAACTGAAATCAGTTGCTCGTAATTCCTTTGTTATACTAAAATTTCATAGAATGTTTCTTATGATCATAAGGGTTTTAAAATAGAAAATCCCACAGTATTAATTTCAAATTCACAGAAAATTCTTAATTCGTTTGAAGCATTTACATAATCATATTTAATATACTTTTACTTGAACTTTAAGCATAAGTGTTGTATAAATTGTCATTATCGCTGATGAATATAATAGGGTTTATAATAATAGATTATTAGAAGTTAATAATTGAGTATTATACATGTTACGGTAAATGTAATAAACCGGTGATTATGTATAATTACCGATTAAACATAATCACCACAAAACTTGGGAAATTTGATAAATTATTGAATATTTATCAAATATACCGGTTAGTTTACAAAATCCTCAACTCGTAATGGGGAATGTAATAAATTCAGTTTATTTTGTAGAGTAACGAAGCCTCAAGTCCAAAAAATGAATATTTTCAAATAGTATGTACGCGTCGCGTACATTAACACAAAAGAAACATCACTGAACGCATGAAACTCGTTGTACAGCAATCTCTACAATGCATGAAATTCGTTCAAGCAGTGGTCAGTAATTTATGTATGTGCACTTCACTCACATTAACCAAAAACAACATCGCTGCATGCATAAAACTGCCTACAGCAATCTCTAGTCAAAATAGTACAGCAATCTCTAGAATGCATAAAATTCATTCAAGCAGTGGTAAGTAATTTATGTTAGTACGCTTCGCGTACATTATCCGAATATGCATCACTAAACGCATGAAACTTGCTGTACAGCAATGTGTAGAATGCATGAAATTCATTCAAGCTGCGGCCAGTAATTTATGTTAGTACGCTTCGCGTACATTTACCGAAAAAATATCAGTAGACGCATGAAACTCGCTGTACAGCAATCTGTAGAATGCATGAAATTCATTCAAGCAGCGGTCAGTAAATATGTATGTATGTCAATTACGTCTACCTGGCATCTTGAGTTCATTTCTTGAAAGACCTTTGGCCTAACAGCAAGTCCTTTCTTAGGCACCTTTGATATATTTTGAGGACTTTCACACAAATGTAAGTAAATGCAGCTACGCAAACTGAAAGAATTTTGGTAAAGTTATGGACTTTTATTACTTTCTCCATTACGAGTCTTGGATTTTATAAACAAAACGGTAAATATTCAATAATTTATCAAATTTACCAATTTTAGTGGTGAATAGGAATAATCACCGGTAATTATAAATCACCGGATTAATCACATTTACTGTAGCACATGTAAATAAAATGGCCAAAAGAAAAAACAACCTCCCATAAATTTTAATCTTTACATTGTACCACAAAAAATTTAAATAGTCATTCTACTGAAAAATATACTTTCTTTCAATCTATCTTAAATAAAACGTTTATGGCTTCATAATGTAATTGTATCAAACTCTGAAAATTTCAATACGAACACATAATTTTGACATCATATTGTAATCTGTTTTGAAACGACAAAAAAATAACGTCAGTAGTTCCAAATTTTAAAACTTCCTAATTCCTAAACTATTTGTCTGGATGTCTTCCTGTTTCGTATCCGATTGTACAATGTACTTAAACATTCAAATATGCTAAAATGTTAGTCTTTTACAAATTACATATTAAGATCCTAAACTTGTTTTTTTTTTTTTTTTTAAACGTAAATTGAATGAAGAGATAATTTTCAGTCGAATTGCTATTTCTGTTTTTTTTTCGGGACAGTTTAGTGATTGAAATGCATGGGATGTTGTTCTCTTTTGTTTTTGGCCGGATGTATCTAAAATTCAATAATAATTATTTTTAAGTAAGGTATGTTAAGTAAGGTATGTTCTGCTTATCTCTATTTAAAATTATAAAAATGAAGTCACAAATATATTTCAAAGAATGTTCCTCGGTAATTTTGTCTTGAATTTATTTATAAATTAACAGCATTCTAATTACGGCTCAAGCCAATCAATCAGGAAACGAATTCCTAGCTTACAGTTTGAAACATTCAAGACACCAATGTATAGTTTTCATTCATATAACCTCTCCAATTATGAATCCACTAGCGATAAATGTTAAAATTTAACCCAACTTTCACTCCTACACGATATTCATTTTAAAATAGTCTGTTGCTGAATTCCAAATACTATAATGTATCTGGAAATTAAACTTCATTTAATGACATCTTATAAAATTACGTGTCTCTTTAATTTATTCAGTCTTAAGGCATTTTTTTGTACTTAGTGTTAAGAGTATTTCATGAAAGACACATCGAAGAACTATAATATATAAACTTATTCTGAAAATAATAATGTGCCAAAACAAACTTTTTCAAATAATTTTAAAAGTGTCATTTATTTAGTAATTTACTGTTGTTGATTGCGCTGCATTTTACGCTATCATTACTAAATATCATTTTTGTTCTGGTAAATTGTTTATTATAAGCTCTAAAAGGAATGTATTTTATTGCATTGATAAGTAAACCTTTTATAGTGTATTTTGGCAGACTATCTGGGGAACTGTAAATTTGTACATTTATATTGACATAAGAACAATTGCACAGTTTTGCAGATATTGATACGGCTATATATTATTCTTTAGACCTTAAAGAGTTTAATTTTAAGTTTTCGCGTGCGTCGCATTGCAATCCGAAGATTAAATAAATTATCCTTAATTTTCTCTCACAATTTTATTTCGAAATTCCACGCAAAATGAGTAATATTTTAACGCTGCCTTATATAATTCCGTTTAAAAATTAGCATTTATTTTTATAAATAATATTAGAAAAGAAAATAATGCTCAGTGACTTTTAATATTTTTTTGAATATTTATTTGTTTACATCATATTAAAGAATCCTTATTCTTATATCTTCATTTTATGGCTGTTGTATTTCATGACAAGATAAATTTTACACGAATAAATAAATATATTAAATTATAAATATATGTTTATTACCGTTGTATTGACGCCCGAAAAATTGCATACTTTTGCAGATATTGATGTGTCTATGTGTTATTCGTAAGAGTATAAAGAGTTTAATTTCAAGTTCTCACGTGCGTCGCATTGCCCAAAGATTAAATGAATTGAGTGAAGAACTTAAAAAAAGTATACTTTGTCAACATTTCACAAACATGACTGAATTAATATCATGTAACTAGATATTATTTAATTATTTCTACAAAAGTAAATCGTTTTCATTACCTTATGCTGCCACTAAATTATTTATATAGCAAAATTAATGACAGGAGATTTGCCTACAAGGAAAACACTTGCACTAAATTTTTCACGCTACTTACGCATTTCGCACTAGTGTATAGCTTCTTTGCTTTACTGAGACACTAATTAATATTCATGGGAATCATCAAAAAATTGTCAAGAATTATACAAGATGATCTACCCGGATGATTAATTGAAATAATTTGTTGTAAGAAGTTAGCTCTGTAGTACAGTGTTTATACTGTTTTGAAATCATAAAAGAAGTTTTCACATTAACACTGTTCTTATATGGAATATCCGAATTATCCATTAAATTTCATAATCTATAAATTCTAGTTCAACCTGTGAATAATGATATGAAACCAAATATTATGCCTAACAGATTTCAATTAAACTTTAAAATCTTTCTCATAAAGTACCAGATAAATATAAATAACTAGGGGGCTCAGTCCCCTACTCGCTAACGCTCGCCAACCCCTGTGAATTACGAAGCAATGCACATTGAGACCGCTACGTGATCCCAGATTGATTCGCTCGCCCTTTTTTTATTTTTACAGCAATTCTAGCCAAATAAGTACTACCATAAATCCACCATAAAATTGAAAATTTTTTAATGTAAAAAAATAATTGAAAACTTCATTGAAAACACAGTTAAAAATGCGTTTAACTGGTGCTACCAATGAGCATAAATCATTTAAATACTATGAAAAAAAAATCTTGAAAACACAATTAGTTTAAAACTCATGGCACCTATAGTATTGTACAACACGGATTATATTCATTAAAAAAACACTACGTGATAGGAAGATCGATTATTTATATCATCAATCGTTGTTTAAATTTCGTAAAACTGTTCTAATTGATTAGATTATAGATATTTGCAAAAAAAAATATTTTTTACTTCAATAATTTGCATCTACAGCAACAGATGGCAGCAGGTTCAATCTAGACAGTTGATATTTTTATTCTCTCCGATTTCATGTGAGTGAAATTCACAAATAAATTATAAATAAGAGTTGAGAATGTATTTGAAATTAACAATATTACTCATAATTAAAATGAGGAATCATCTCAAACGCTTTGGATTACGCCGATGTTATTTTATTTTTAATAATTGCTAGTTTGAGTTTCACTGCTCTTTCGCTGGCCGCCATATTGAAGATTCTGGAAACTTCGGTTGTTGCCAAACGATAATCTAGAAATTCAGCTCTTTTTCCGCGCCACGTAAGGGAAATATTATAAATAATACCGGCGAAGTTATTTCGGAACAAAATATATAAACCGTTTCTTCAAGTGAAAGGAGCCACACATTGTTTGAAAACAAACAAGTGAAGACATAAGTAAATAGAAAGATAATGATAAAGTAGTCGAGAAGAAAAAGAAGGAATCACTGGTTGGTCCTTTTGGGAAGGAGGGAGAAAAGACTGTATCAAATGGTCTGAAATAAGTATTTTATTGCCACCTATTATTCAGACCACTACAATAATATTCAACAATGGTAATCGATAAACATAAACACATATAAAAATTTGCGATAACGGGAGTTTTGTAACTACATAAATATTACTTTATTTTCATTTTGAGATCCGTGCATAATTTGCATTCAGCAGAACCTCATGAAATTCACGTAAGTGTCATACAATTATAGGAAACTAAACAATATTAAAATCCCATTAGTCGATTTCACCATGGTTTGTTACATAATTGTATCAATGTTTCTTGGCGTTATTTAAAACAAAATCTATACTAAATTGAATGCGGCAACTTACTTTATAACCACACTTAAATTTTGTCTTTTGATAAAGTTAATGATTCTTAATTGAAATTACTACTAATAAAAGAAACAATGCTTTAAAAGGTTGCTAGAATTCTTCGAAAAGATAATTTTAAATTAATGAATTTGGATTCTTTTATCTGATTTTATAACGATTTTTTTTTTACTTCATTGAATTTTACTGCACATATTAATACTTCTAATATTGTAGAATAATAAACATTGAAGAGTATGAAAGGGAGAAAATATATTTGAAAATAATTTTTTTTAATAATTTTTTAATATTTTTTTTTTCTTGAAGGGCGGTGGTATAATATTTATATCATTTAATTTTAATCTCCAACTGCTAAATTTGCACCAGAATTTTTAAATACATTTTTGATTTTATAATGTACGGGGAGAAAAGGATTTATTTATTTGCAAATCGATTTGCTCGTAAATTCTGGTGGCAGCCAATCATAATATTTTAGCAGTATAACCCTGAAAGGGTTATAAGTAATTGATCGAATTTGTGATTTTTAAAAATATCTTTAAAAGCAGTTGAAATTTAAATCTTAAATTTCGACGAAATTTCAGTTGTAATTGTTCAGCTAGCAACAACGGTAAAGGATTTCACCTATGAAATTCACCAAAAGGAAACATGATTAGAAAACAAGTCTATAATAATTTTTCAGTTATTAAGCATTTCTAATCACTGTTTTCCGGCTGAAGATTGTTTTTACATTGCAATTTTTTTTCTCAACTGGATTTAAAACGATTCATTTAACTTATAATACGGATATATTACCTGAAGAATATAAATATACATATATATATATATATATATATATACATTCAGATAATTATGATATATATAATCTGCAATTTTAACAAGATGTAAGTTGAAAATATCTAGGACCCATTCAAGATAGCATTAATTTTCTCTCACAAATTTTCTTAAAAATTCCAAGCAAAATGAATAATATTTTAACACTACCTTATATATAAATGACGTTTATAAATTAGCATTTATTTTTATGAAAATTCTTGTATTATGTCATGAGAAAAGAAAATAATGTTCAGTGACGTTTCACATTTTCGAATATTTTTTTACATCTTATTAGTGTAGTATTATTCTTATATCTTCATTTTAGGGCTGTCGTATTTCATGACAAGGTAAATTTTGTACGCGCAAAGAATATTAAATTATAAATATACGTTTATTACTATCGTAATAAATAGCTTTTTTTAGAATATGTGCGATGCTGAGAATGTATTTTGGTGAAAGAATACTTTAAAGAACTGTAAAAGAAATGTTCTATATTTTTTTGTCAATATATATTTCATCTAAGCTTATATAATTAACCTAACTACAGGTTGATTATAAAAAAACTATCCCGATATATGAGCCCATAACTGTCATACCGTTCACAGAAATTGAATGAAATTCTGGCCTAAAGTATTTTGAGGTATGCGCTCAAGAATCACGTGAAAAACAACAGTTAAATTCTAACAGATACGGTTACAGTGACAAAATTTCGAAAATTTCAAATGGCAACACCTAATTTTTTTATTGGAATGTGATCTTCGTAGTGAAAAACCATAAGAAGCGTTGGAACGGTACCTGTAGCATGAAAATCGCCGGCGCTAGACAGACTAAGAAGAAAAGTGAAAACAACCAATAAAGGACAGAGAAGCAACAGAACGTAAAACATTTTATTGTTCAGTGCTATCCACCATCTGCCGCATGTAAAGTGCCGTCGTGTGTAAAATGGAAAATGTATGAAACACAATAAAATGTTTTGTTTTCTGTTGCTTCTCTGTCCTTATTGGTTGTTTTCACTATTCTTCTTAGTATGTCTGGCGCCGGCGATTTTCGTGCTACAGGTACCGTTCCAACGCTTTTTATGGTTTTTCACTATGAAGATCACATTCCAATAAAAAAAGTAGGTTTTGCCATTTGAAATTTTCGAAATTTTGTCACTGTAACCGTAACTGTTAGAATTTAACTGTTGTCTTTCATATGATTCTTGAGCGCATACCCCAAAATACTTTAAACCAAAGTTTCATTCAGTTTTTGCGAACGGTATGATAGTTAGGGGTTCATATATCGGGATAGTTTTTTTATAATCACCCTGTACATTACCTAAACTACATTTTCTTAAAAAGCCTTCTGTTATCCTTGTAAAGCAGTACTATTATTCCGCAGTTTCGACAACATATTTTCTTTGAGCTTTTAGAAGCGTTATAACACAAATATTTCCGGATAATAATTTTGTCTCATTTAATCAGAGATTAATAAATGCCAAAAATATTATGTTGAAATATTAGTACTCAAAAGTGCATTTTTCCCTTCCCTATATTAAAAGTAAAGAACGATTTTTTTTTCCAATCCGAACAAGAATTTTATTAATATTTCTTTTGCATTTAAATGATACAGCTAATAACGAAAATTTCAAACATTAAATTACATTTATGGATATTTTAATTACATTTTTAGGGTTCTGTGCCTCAGAAGGAAAAACGGAAGTCCTTATAATCTAGTTTTGCTGCACAACTGTCTGTCAAGACCATTTTTCAAAGAAACAACTGAAAGTATCAAGTGTAAATTAATATAAAATAAAAAGATCTTTGGTACATTACGGACATAAAACAACGTTTTTATCAATCCCGATTATTGAAATAACGTACTAAATTTGCATAGATGTATAAATTAAAGATTTTGGGATATTGTTCCTGTACACGCGCTATATAACATGTTTCGTGCCAAATTTCAACGTTCTAGGTCAACAGAAATTACCCCATAGTTTTACAGAGTAAAACTTATAGGATACTTCCTGTTAACCTAGGATCTTGAAATTAGTCATAAAATTAGTCTTATGGCAAATGTATAAGAAAAACCGAAAAATCATTAATGTCTAAATCAACGTCGATTTATTATGTGACAAACTCATGAATTTCCATAATCGGAAAACCGATCACGTAATATATCGTCATAGAATTATAAATTAATAATTTTTGAAGTTTTCCCTTTACATGTGTCAGTGTTAATGTGGCCTATATAGAAGTATAAGCGATGCGTACAAGTCTTTTTTTTCCTTTCCTTATTCAACAGCGTACAAAGAAAGACATAGTTAATAACAATCTAGAACCGCGGCCAACACGCAGTAACAAAAGTAACTCTCGCCAAATAGCGCCAATGACAGCCAAGACGCTAGTCAGGTAGATATCCGCTATGAAGAGATTAGGCGACTTTCGCCCCGTGGCCAGGTACAAAAAACTCGTTAAGCTAGGCATAATGCCCGGCAGGTAAGTGTCTTGTCCGCGGTTTAATAATAATAACCTTCCTTCGAGCCAAATTTAAAAATTCTATGTCAAAGAGTAGAACCGTATATGTTTTGAGAGAAATACCTATAGAATACTTCCCGAAGACCAAGAATCATGAAATTTGGCACAAAGCCTTATAACACATGTAAAGGGAAAAAATACGAAAATCATTAATTTATAATTCTATGTCGATTTATTACGTGACAAACTCATGAATTTTCATAATCGATAATACCGATTTTGGATAATTCACGTAAAAAATGAACATAGAATTAAAAATTCATAATTTTCGGAGTTTTGTAAATTTGCAAGAAACTATGTACTTACTACGGTTTAGGGTAATATGACATAACGGTACGAAATCCTCAGGGTGCGAGAACAACTCGCACTTGTCATTGTTTTGTTGCCAAATCTGCTTTTTGATCTTTAACAAATTTGGTAATTTTTTTTTTCCATCCGGTGCTTTATCGTAAATTAAAAAAAAATATTACACCTTGTTCTATGAAATATCTATTGTCACAAATTTTTCTTACTCGTCTGTCGAAGTAAAATCCAATAATTATTTTTATATGCATAATTTCAGTTCTAATTTGTCTCTTATTACTGTTATCATATATTGTGCATTTGTAATAGCGTGAATTGAACACTCAGAAAAAGAAATTGATTAAAACTACAAAACATATTTTTGGAGTACATTTTGTTGTTTTAGCAAAATAGGAGTAAAATTGGAGCATTTTACTTCAATTAACAAAACAGTTTTGCTGACGATACAATTTTTTTTTTTTAGAATTGCAAAAAAAAATTGTTTGTTGATTCACACAAAATTTTTATTGACCCATATTTAAACAAAAAAATTTGTTTAAATATAGGTCAATGGAAATTTTGTTTGAATCAACAATTTTTTTTTTGTTGTTGAAAACCACTTTTTTTTGCAATTCCAAAAAAAAAAATTGTATCGTCAGCAAAAATGTTTTGTTAATTGAAGTAAAATGGTTCAATTTTACTCCAATTTTGCTAAAGCAACCAAAATGTACTCAACAAAAATGTTTTGTAGTTTTAATCAATTCCTTTTTCTGAGTGTATGCGTAAAAAAGAGATACGCGCCAACACGTTCAAAAAATATAACGTTAAAGAAAATCTTAGTAATAATGCACAAAATAATTCAAAACTGATTTCAATCTAAATCTAAAAAATTGTTTTTATTCTAAAGATGGTGATCATTATAAAGGCGTTTTTAACTCATACGGGATCGCTATTTAAGTTCATGACAAATGACCCTTGTTTGTAAACACTTAAAAACACTTATACAGTAAACAATTTAAACGTAAAAAAATAAGTAGCAATGCACTGTATCTGTACATTTATAATAAAGAGGTTAACAAGGTAGTTATAGCGATTAATAAATTTGAAATCTTATCGAATAAATTGTATTTTCAATAAATTAAAATAATGATTACTATACATATCTAGATAAGATTCGCAATATATTTCTAGAGACTAATATGTTATTTTATATATCTATTGTTTGTAGAATTAGTATGATACATATTTTAATATTTGCAGTATATCTATGAAGTAGATTGTAGTAGTACTTGATAAGCATAATTGGTAAAAAAAGTTATGTTTCAGATTTCTATAAGGTAAAGCCAGGAGAGATGACGCAGTCGGAGAGATTGCGCACATAGTGGTTTGGGGGGAAGGAGTAGAGTGAGCGTGCAGCGACTCCAGGTAGTTGTACAACAACAGTAGTGGAGTGTCTACTTAAAAGTGCACGTTGATTGCTTTGAGCGTTTAAGATAAAGTATTGCTATTTTGTTTTTGTTTTCCCAAAGTAAGTTCTTGAATTTTCATAGCTATTCATCAGAATTTCTATAAAATGTCAATAGTACAAAATATTTTAAACTTAAACGATTTCTCATAAGCTATTAATCTAGACTAACAATGTGAACATCAACGGTTCGTTTTAGAAGAGGTCATGTTTAAATAAAAGGCCGCGCAATCTCTCCTATCGAAATTGGGAAGTTTGCGCATTTGCTACTTAGGAGAGATGGCGCAGTGTTCCCATTCGTTTCCATGGTATTAGAGATTACGCAGATTATTGGTAAATTTGCATAAAAAATGAAAAATGAAAACGGACTAATTTTAAGTTAAACGTGTTATTAGGTAGCATTATTTTATTTTTTAATCTTATCTGGACTTGCTTTTTTCTGATTCTTTATTTATTGTCCTTTAATTAAAATTTTTTAATCGTTTTTAAAATTATTACCTTTTTCTGATTCTTTTATCATTAGGTTGAAATATTCACTCCTAATACAATAATATTTGTTCACAAAAACCTTACAGCAATATCATTTAAGTGTAATTATTACTGTTAACAATTTAATTGTAGTTATTATAAGTAACAATCTCTCCTACCCATCTGCGCAATCACACCAACCCTATAAGGAGAGATTGCGCAAAATAACTTTCTTGGTTTTATTAAAATTGTTCTATTAAATTGCAACATAAAAACAAAATAGCAATGGAACTGCATAAAAAACAAATGAAGTAAAAGTTATTCATGAATAGTTTAGCAAAAAATTAAAATTTAGATTTTTTATTGCTATTCTTTTGAATTGTGCGCAGACTATCCTAGCTTTACCTTATTTCCATATAATGTAATTTGAGTTCATTATAAAAATGTGAGTAGAAATATATTTCATTTTTATATAAAAGTTTTTAGATACGTTTAGAGTATTAGAGTAAAGTATATATATATATATATATATATAAATTATAATTTTTTTACTTCAAAGAAAATGTGAACAAGCAAGTTATGGAATAGATTTTGAAATTTGGGTAATTCATAACACATTCTACAGTTTTTAATTTAGAAAAAAAGTGAAATTCGCTTTAAATTACCAGTGTATATTTTATAACAAGAAAGGAAAATAATGCATCAAGCATAGAATACGAGACACTTACTAACACTCCAAGAATACTGTAACGAATTTTCCCCGTTTAATAAAGTAAACGATAATACATAAAGTAACAGTTTAGAAAAATATAGCATATTTGAAACCCAAATTCAGCAATTAACTTCTATTGTCGGAAAGGTAGTCGAATTCTTTTGTGCACTTCTGTAAATGATCTATATATTTTCATATACATTACAGTATAATAAAATTTAGATCAGTTACACAACGCGTGACACAGTGAAATATTTACCTTCAGTACGATCAGCCGGTAGATGTAAACGTACTCTATTTTTTTCTTTTACGTCGCTGTATACTATGTGCAGATTTTTAAACACAACACATATTAAGGTAAAATTTAATTCATGTTAAAAAAAAAAAAAAAATTAAAAAAAACGCGCAATAAAATTGAAAACATACTTGCAGCAATTACCATCCATAGACGACAATTCATCTATTTAGCCCTGAATATGAATTTAAGTATAGTATCCCTGAATATGAATTTATATATATTATACAAACATCTCTTAGCATACCAAACATAGTTCCATTTGGAAATGCATAACACAATTAAAAACATCTTTAAGAAATTGTCGCCTATAAACAGTTATGTTTACGAACTATTTTGTGAAACCATCTATACGATATCTAGAATTAATACACACCTTATAATATGCAAAATTTAATTAAACTTGAAAACGCATACTACAACTGTAAACGCATTTCGAGCGGTTATCGCGCATAGTCAGTACTGTAAACGAATTCTTTTCTATGTCCTTGTAAATCAACGATAATTGCTATACACAACATAGGCTACAGTAAGCGCGTTAAAGTGCACCCCATTAATGTATATTCCTTGAACATTACTAAATTCAATACAACAGATTTTTCCCCGTAGATCATTACATTACGGAATTATTTTGTGTAACCATGTAAATGAATGATAAATGCTTTGCACTTCGTATTCTACAGAAAGCATGTTTTTCTGCACTTAAGAAATGAATATATTTTTTTAATGTTTTAAATAGTATAACATTAATAAAATAACGATAACGATAAATGATTTTTCCTATAGACAATAATGTAACGAAATTATTTTTCTGTCTCTGTAAACTAACTATAAATGCGACACATTTCACTTTCAATAGCGAATATGTTATAGGAATACTCAATAATATATATCATTTACATGACAATTAAAAAATATATATATATTATTAACTCTGAAACTCCTAAACTGTTCGGCCGATGACCATGTTATTCAGCACAATGATAGATTGCACGGCCGGCGTCATATTTTTCTAAGATACAATGACAAAAATCTTGTCATTATGGAATAATTATAGATGAAAAGTTCCTTAAACTTGTAGTGGATTGGCGACTCCTCATAAAGGCAGCCGTTTGTTTTGATTGAGATCGTATTGTGAAAATAAAATCTGTAGACAATTTACTTTAACTTTTGACGAATGCATGTGTCCTTCAGAATTTGTGGGTTTTATGCATTTCTCAGCAGTTTTATGCAAATTTTGGCTTTTCTGGTCAGTCAGCAATGTATTTAAGCAGATACAAGTGGGTGTATCTTTGAATTTAATCAAATCTCGCCCCAGTGGAATTCGAGACCCGTTCCTATCAGCATTGAGAGGTTGCGTTGTGCTCCTGATGTGAAGCTTGCTTTGAGTAGAAGCTTGATTTGTTAAGATATATTAGACTGATTATTCCAATTTAAATTATGTTGGTTGACCACGGGCTGCTTCCGTTTAGGTATTTAGCCATCTTTTAGCAAAGTTGTGGAATCTTGCACATTGCAGCAAAGGTCAGTTCCGGGGTTTTAAAGTTATGATTGGAAGGGTTGCAGTGCTCATCTATGCGTAATGTAAAGTTTTATTTACTCGTCTTATTCCAGCGGTTTCTCTGACTGTGTACTAAAGTATTTTTCTCTTGTTGGTTTATTTAGACAGCATTCATCATTCCGAGCTAAATTTCTGTGAATGAGACTCAACCATCGTCCTTCCCCTTAAAGTTTGAAATAAAAACTGGTTTTATCTTATTTCATGACTTTTTTACTGAGCCAGCCAGGCTTAACTAAGAACCAGCACGCCACAAACTTAACATTAAAAGTCCGTTTTTTTCTCCTGTTGTCACAAAACAAAATTACGTATAGACAATACGTATATTATACAGCAAAAACATAATCACGAGTAATGCTGACGTCATACTTACGAATTCATTAACTTCTGAACATCCCACAATTTCAATTTTTACACCGTCGAATAAGGAAAAAATGCACTTTCAAGTGCAATTATTTTTAAAACTGGATAGCAATTTAGTGATATTGTATTGGTTATGAAATTATTTTCAAACATGAATTATTTTTAAAAAAATTCTGAATCACGTGCAACTCGCTTAGGGAAGATTAGAAGGTTTGCACTTAAATCAATATAAATAGTTCAGTATCTGTATCCGGCTAATATTCCATAACAAAATTTTCACCAATAAATAAATAAAAGAATGACATAAATAAAACTCAAAGTTAACAGATATGCAACCAGGCTATGCCCTTAAAGACTCAAATAAGCAGAATCCAGAAAATTTCTTTAAACAGTGACATCTTTGGCTATTTCTTTGGCTATTATCTCAAATGCTTTTTGACAATGACGTCATTTTTATGTAAGCTTTGTAAATTCAATTTTTGTGAGTGAAAATGTAAGTTTCTATTCTAAAATAATGCCATACGAATTTTACTAAATGCTACGACATTTATTTGAGCTTTCGGATTTTTTTTCGGTATTGTCAAAGAAATCTTAGATTTTTCTGTTACACGGGCCAAATAAAACGTGCATTGTCATTTTTAAAGCTGAGGGATTTTACTATGATTGCGTCAAAGAAAATCAATATTTCTGATTGTTGTTTTAACGATTTATGGACGTGAATACATAGATATACGTTATTGTGATCGCTGTATTTTTAGGAATTATCATTTTTATTTATATTACCCCATGGTCAACACGGTTTGTTAAGAAAATGACTCCTTATTAAACAAAAGAAACTATCTTGAGAAAGGATTACAGTTATACATTTAAACAAAAAAATACAAATTTTAATAACAGTGAAAGATTCCGGTTTGTCTACTGATGGTCGCAGTTTTTGACAGTGAATAACTTTAGCAGAGCTTCTGCTGTTATATTGTAGCTGTCAATACATAAATGTTCCTGTCAAATATAGACATTATCAATGGGTTTTTCACGACATCAAATGAATGTTTTCTCGTTTAGTTCAATTTTGGGTAAGTACCGAATGCGCGTCCCTAGTATAATATTCATCAAACAAGGAATTCAATGGATAAATGGATATAAATTTATCTGTTAACTTTTCTTATTTTTAATATTAAATTAGCACAAGAATGCAACACAAGCTTTCATTAGAAAAATGGATCATTCTTACAAATTGCTTAATATGATGTGGAAGTAAATTATCATGATTATGTCATAAATAAAAATTATCGAAATGTAAGTTACTTATTAGTTACGACATTGCTATTGTAATTTTCTATAAGAATATTCATTTGAGGGAATAAAAACAATCAATTAAATTAAATAATATTTAATAGCAATATAACACAACGTAACACTTATAACTGTCTTGGTCTATTTCAGAAATAGTTCATTAAATAATTAGCATTTAGAATATTACCCAGATGACTTTAGTGTAACGGTACTCAAAAACGATGACAAGTTTTATATTCAAAATAATGTTTCTTCTTATCTACGCTCCCTTGCTGTAAAAAGAAGAAAAAAACCTCATTACCCTCCGTGAAAGCATTCTGCCATTTAATTTTGGTAGCTTCTATAACAGGGAATCTCCATTCAAAGATAATGTTGAGTAATGAATTTAAGCGTGCTGCCATAGAATATTGATCAATTTTCCATTATGAAGAGCGGAAGTAAATTTATAACAGACTTTAAACAATGGTATGATATATGAGATAAGCTCTGTCATAGAAATATTTTGACACCAACAAAACTTCTCTCATAGTGTTTAGAATTTCGGAAACATTGTTTATCTTCAATCGATGAATCTATTACAAAATTAGTTTTTAAAAATATGTGAGGAAACTTTAAATTCTGTCAATGGTTTTTTCTTTGTATAAATACCATAAAAATATTCAATAAGGGATAATAATATTGTATGTAAAGATAGATAAATATCCTGTTTTATGTTTTCCATAAAAAAAAGAAGAATTATTTTAAATTTAATTTTAATTCCATCCGACTTAAATTAATTATTTCAGTTAATACAACTTAAATTTTTGTTTTACAAAATTTTCTGAAATTACAGTCTTAATTTTTTGTATTATTTAACTAGATAAATGAAATCATATGTGCAATAATCTAATTTATTTTCAAAAAAAAGTATTGAATCTCCATATTATTCACATATATTTTTTTCACTATATATTCCATTTATAATTTTATGATCTGTGGTAATAATATTCTATTTCTTTGATTTAAGTAACTCGGAATTCTTTGGTAATAATCCTCTTTTAGTAAAACCCACTTAAAAGAAGTGTGATAAAATTCTGTGTTTCTGTAAACCCATTATTAATGAACTTTTATGCAACATAACTGTCTTGAATGCAAAATGAAATTATAAAAAAATATTATTTTTCCTTTTCATCACTTTTCTTTAATTTAGGTTTAAACAAAAGAGGGTTGGTGTCTGAGATGTTTGAGCCATATATTCTTATTTTCGTATAATTTGGAAGACTAGTAAGGCTGCAAAACAAATAGACTGAATACTTAGTCGGTTATGGAATAAATAATTGTCATGAAAAAATGTGGTTTAATTAATTACATTGCTAGGTTTTGGAGAAATAAAAAAATCAAAATTTTGGTTTTATGAGCAAACCTATTTCATTACTGAAAAATATATAACTGGAATAACTTATTTTTTCAAATACATTAGAAGTTTTGCTCTGGTATCAAGCACTTCATGTGTTCCTATGATAACGAAAATTTTTCCAGCTCTGTGATTTAACTTATTCACACACAGTAGAGCTGCAAACTTAACTAAAACTTTCAGTAAAAATTTAAGTAATAAGTAAAAAAATTAATATACGCATTATTTATGCTGGAAAACGCAAAAAATCATAAAATTGAATGTGTCATAATTCGATACAGTTTTGTCGTAAAAATGGGAATATTTCTGCTTTACTTCTTAGATCATGGTTAATGTTTTTCTTAAGGGGTTATACCTAGAAAAAACGTATATTTTTGGGAAACATTTTCAATAAAATGAAACAATATATTTGAAAAACATTTTTGTATTTTGTTTATTACACTTTAAAGAAGATAAATTGATTTTTGAAATGTCGAAATAAGCATCGAGTGTGCCCAGCAGACCCCGGTGATGGTGTCGTTCTGATAGCCGTCCACGGTGATCACCGTCACTCTGTCAAATATTATCTGAAATTATAAAAAGCATAATATCTTTACTCCCAAAAGTTAAAAACTAGACAGTAATCGTTCGATTTTTAGAAAATATAATTTTGAACAAAATCGCGTTGACGTTCAAAGTTAAAAAACTGATTTTTACAAAAAATTTTAAACTTTCATTTTTTTTAGAAGAATAGAAAAAATCGTGATATAGTCAATAGGAGTAATTACTCTCTAGATAATATTGTTGTCAAAAATGTGTCCAAATTTGAAGAAGATTAGTTGAGATTTGTTCGAGTTATCGCGATCACTGGCTTTAAAAACATAGTTTTGAGTTAATCACATGTAAAGATTCAAGTTATGATTTATGTAAGATAGAACAATGTAAATTAAAGCGTCGTAACTTTCTTAATTTTTATCAGATCGCATAGAAAATGTAACTGAATATTCTTTACTAATTGTACTTTCAGAAATTGCAATAAAATGCATTTTTTGAAAGTTTGCAGGTAGGTAACACATGGGCTGATAAGTTCCCGGTCTAATAAAGAAAACACAACTTTTTACATAACTTTATAACTTTATTACTTTATAACTTTAATAAATAACACAACTTTAATCATAAATAATAATAATTTAAAAATAATAATAATAATAATAATTAAAATAATAATAATAATTTAATAATAATAATTTAATAAATAAATAAAAATAATAATTTTATAATAAATAACATAATTTTATAATAAATAACATAATTTTATAATAAATAACATAATTTTATAACGAAAAGGCTCCAAACAGTGCTTAGAATCATAGACTCGTTGTTGTTTTTTGCCAAAGTCAACATGCGCGGCACCCACTTTGACAAAATTTTCACTTTGACTTTTTCATAGACAAATATTCATTCAAAATAAATCTACATGTTCCTTGGATATCTTCAGAGTCTGAGCTATCGCCTGCAACTTCACTTTGCGGTTCCCCAAAACAATTTTGTGGACCTTTTTTATGTTTTCTGGAGAATTCACCTCTTTTGCGTGGTGCAGCACTGATGTCCGTGCGACCACGTTTAAATTCAGCAAACCAGTCAATAATGGTTGATTTACCTGGTGCAGTGTCCGGATAACGCTTATCAAGCCAAGCTTTGGTTTGAACGGTGTTTTTTCCCATCAAATAACAATTCTTGAAATCCTTGTTTATCCATTTTTTTGTTTATCAACAAAGTCGTTCAACTAAAACCCCTCTAACGTTTTATCCACACGGCGAATCGTCATAACATTTTTTTCTGCTACCTTTTAAAGGTTAGTATTTACTTAAAAAATGTATCGGTTCGGCGATTTCAACGCCATCTGTGTGCGAGACCGGGAACTTTTCAGCCCGTGTGTTATAACCACTTTAATATAACTTACTGGACACAGGTACCACATAAAATGCTATATTTCATATCGTTTTTAAAAATCATTATTTTGCCGTAAATAGCATTTCATATGATGAAGAACAACATTAGGAACTAATATAGGGTAACTTGGGGTGAGATGCCCTGTTGGACAAGATGCCGTGTCATGTGGTTTTCCTATACGCAGGCGCTATACGGAAACGCCACTCAGTCCTGTGGAAGAGGCTTCTCTACTGATAGTTTAATTCCAGTTTGCGTTGTTTTATTTTAATTTTAAATAGTGGTTTCTTATTACTATTTCGTAGTAACACCTTTGGCAAGTGTCCAAAATCTTTTACGCTTTTTCTCTATTTACTTATATAAGTCATAGTTTAAGCATCAGAGAAATAAATCTGAAGTTTTTAGAGAGTGTTGGTGCCTGCCCTTTCTGCGAAACGTAAATGGCGGCCGGTTAACTCTTTTTCACTATAATAGGGAGACCGGCGCCTTCTCCAAAATTTTGGGGGGAGTCGACGAACATCTTTAGGGAAAGATGCCGTTTTTTTTCCATTACCTGGTTGTTTTTTTCATTGTTTTAAATTACTTTTGGGTATTCAATAAGGTGTCAACGATTTTATTCAAATGATTTAAATCAGTGATTAAATCTTTATTTAAATCAGCTGATTTTTTTAAAATCAGTTATTAAATCTTTATTTAAATCAGCTGATTTTTTTAAAATCAGTTATTAAATCTTTATTTAAATCAGCTGATTTTTTAAAATCAGTGATTAAATCTTTATTTAAATCAGCTGATTTTTTAAAATCAGTGATTAAATCTTTATTTAAATCAGCTGATTTCTTAAAATCATTGATTAAAGTCATAAATTTTGTAAATTTTTAAAATGACATAAAAAGTATTAAGAAAGTGCTACAGCGCAAAATGGAATTGTGTCTTTTGAAGCAACGGGGATATTTCAATTTAATCCAACAGTTATTCCAAGTCCAGCTTTCGTTGGATCCAACGAAAAACATGAGACACAGCCCCAGTTATTAAAGGAAAAATCCACTTCAAAACGGTCGAACAAACTCTCAAGACCATCCGCTGAGCAGCTGATTCAAGATTTCCCCCAACCATGCACATCTCTAAAATCACACAAACAGTCGACTGGCCTAACAATAAACTTGCCATTAAGTGATAAAGAATATCTAGTACCAACTACCAAAAATATTACACGGTCTTCTCCAACAAAATGTCTGCAATAAATTTCACCTGTTCCAGTTTATGAAAAGAGAAAGCATAGTAAAAGAAGACAAGAAACTCAAGTTCTTACATCATCAGAAGTTACTGAATAAAAGAAAGTAAAATGGCAAAAAAAAGAAGCTTGAGAATAGAAGAGAAAAAGTTGAGAATAGAAACAAAACTAGACCTATAAAAGCGAAAACCGAAACAGAGAGAAAATAGCAGCTGCGAATTGCCAGATGTCTCAAGCCTTTCTATAAAGGAAGTGTTTAAGAATAAGTCAAACGCTAGAAAGCGAGAATCTGCAACGGACGATGATATGGATGATGTTGAAATTCCCCACCTTGATTCAAAAACTGACGATTTTTTAAAAAGTGAATGAGAATGAATGTTCAGAGTGTCTAGAAAAATACAATAAAACCTCGGAAAAATGTGACTGGATCAAGTGCATTCAGTGAAATTGTTGGTTACATGAAAGTTGCTCAAGGTTCTAGACAAGTTCCTAGTCTCTAGACAAGTTCCTCAATTCCTAGTTTGTGGCAGAGCTGAGATATTGCTGATAAAAAGAGGAATGTATGAAAGCATTAGCAAAAAGGCTGGACTCTAAAGCACTTTATATCAGTGGTTTGCCATATTTCAGCTTGTTATAGAGTTTTAAAAATTAGCATACTTAAGTGCCATAATACTTTTGAATATTAAGTAGAACATAATCTCTTTTTTCAAATATTAGTTTGTTTTCTAAAACATTGCCAATGTTTGTAAAATTCATATTTTTGTAACTGTCGAATACTAAGTAAGTAACAACTTTAGTATGTCTAAAATATTAAAGTTACTTTTTTTCGTTCCATTATGTGTTTCACTGCTTCACAAAAATTATTGTTTACATTGAAATTGCAGAAGGCATCTTACCCCTATGTAGTTGGCCATCGTACACCAAGATTGGGGTAAGATACCGAAATGCAAGCATCTACAAAGCAAATTTTTTATGCTTTCTGTGACACTTGTAAAATGAAATACATTTTTAAATCCTACATAAATGTATCCACTTTCACAAGGAATTAATGAATAACAAATAAAAACAAGAGGCGATTTTATAAAAATTAAATAAAAAACTACGGCATCGTCACTCAATCTACCCTACTTCCAAATTTAGCGGTTTAGGAATTAGCTATTGGTAAACTGTAAAAAATGACGTATAAGCCCGCATAGCATGCACAGTCACATTGACGTCATTGTGACGTCACTGTGAGTCACGTACGTCACGTCACATCTGTGACCAAAATGACACCACTTTGTAACGTCACACTGTGATCAAAATGTGAACGTCTTGAAGATCTAAATAAAACTTAAAATAAACTTTAGAACATCTTATGGCATGAAGAAAATTACTTTTTGACAGCTTTAAAAATTTTTGTGACGTTGCAATGACGTCACTGCAAGTCACATAAGTCACGTAAAACCTATGACCAAAATGCCAACACTCTGTGACTTCACGGTGTGATCGGAGAGAGAATTTAGAAAAAAACTCATAAAATATAGAATTGAATTATGTCATGTACCTAAATCATTAATTGTCACACATTGTCACACATTATTTAAATATATTGTATTTCCAAAATAAAATAATAAATAAATATTTGTCTACATATATGAGGCAGATATTTTTTTACAATTTTCATTGCCATTTTCATGAAATTTAACAAAATATACTATATAATACACAGGTAAAAATCCGTAAATAGAAATTTAGTAACGTAGGAAAGTTTTGGCGGAAAGTAATTCAGAAATAGATCTCCCATTCTAATAAAACTGTTAGCGATTTAGAGATTTGTTAGCATTTTAAATACAAACATTTAATTTTTTTTCCTACCACCGCATAGAACTCATTTGCTAATTTTGTGATACTAAAAATATTTTAAAAATCTCCAATCTCTTATTATTTTGAGGGGCCACTCAACCCAATCATCAGCTTTCTGTTTAAAAAGTGAGGACACCATTTTTGCGAGTTCGACATCGGGGGTGCTCGTGGTGACCGTCGAACGCGTTCAAGATTTTTCTTGTACTGAATATTTAAGGTGGTTCTCAACTGACCTGCTCCACAACGCGAAGCTTTCTGACATAATTTCTGACTCATTTTTAAACGCAAAGGCATAAAATGGGCAGGACTGACTATGGAAGCAATTTGGAATCGAAATGAGTTTTCCATTTTTTGATAAATAAATTACTTATCGAGTTATAAGCAATTCGTGTCACGTGACGACTGGTTTTTCTCTTTTCTTTCCCTGTTACGTCGGGTATTTGGTTCAAAACGCTGACTTTGACATTCTTTTCTGAAAGATCTTCTGATTTTACTAAAAAATGGAAAACTTCTTTCAATTACAGAGTTTCTGAATAAAAACAAAAGCCAATTTCATGCGTTTCCGAACAAAAACGAATTAAAAATATGTCATAAAGTATATGTCATTCCTATAGCAATTTATTCCAAAACTGGTCAGTGCTTAATAAGATATCACCTCTGTTAAATATATTGCTCTTTTCAATAGAGTGTAAAAAATGAAAAAATCGTATTTAGGAAATCGGATTGCAGAATAGTATTTATATTTATGTCGTAATTATTTTATAAAGACTATTAAATCCATTTTTATTTAAAATTTATGTTTACTTTGGACGCCTAAAACAAATGCAACTGATTAAAAAATATATAAAAATTTAAATTTTCACAGCTTATTTCCAAGAATATTATAGTTTTATTAGAAGTTACTTGTCAGCCATATAAACTATAAATCATTTGAAATGTCTTTATTTAACTGTTTTCTTTCTATTCTTTTTCTGGAAACACCTGCTAGATGTTACTTTGTGGTAAACATTACTGCGCAGATCATGATCGCAGATGTTGAGGGCAGACGACTATTTTCATCGGCGGATTAGAGTGTGTGGTGTTCTTTGAAGTTTGTGGAATTTATACCGTGAAAGTAAATTAACGTTTTAAAGTAAATCATCCATTTTTACCTATCCTTATGTCTAACTGGGTGCGTTATTAAGTTCTGCGTGATATTTGATATCTCAGATCTATGAACACACCTAAGCTGGACACTTTGAAAATTAAAGCAGTGGATTTGAGTCTCATTTTTCAATGGAAAGGAAGCAGTCAACGACCATTAAAACTTAATCCCTAGAACTGGTGGTTTTACTTATAGATTAGCAGAAAACTTTTAATGTCTTCGCAGTTTTGTTAATAGTGCATATTTAGTAATGGTACATTAATAGTGCATTATTTAAATGTTAAGATGTTTAATTTTTTTTTTTTTTTAATCACTTGTATAAAATTTTACCTTTAATGTTTTAAATCGTTTTAAATAGAGAGTTTGGAAAAAAGCTTAAAGTATTTACTAACAATATATATTCTAAATGTAAAGTGTTATTTATAACGAGGAATGTATTTATATTTTGCGTTTCTCAGTTCAATTTTCATAGTTATTCATTGTAATTAAAAACATTGCATATTTTAAAAGTATTAATATTTGATTTACAATTTGAAAATTTCTTAGCTAGTGGAGGTTTTGAGAAGTAATTTTCTGGTATATTTGAAATAATTGCGACAATTTAACTCATTACAAATTTAGTTGTCAAGATATGTCAATATTAGGTGCACAAAAATAATGAATATTGATGAAACAATAAAACAGCTATTCAGTTAAGGTAATTTTTCCAGTTATGTTATCGAATTTTTTCTATAGTAAAAATTGATATTTAAGCTCTTCATTTAGTATTCTATCAAAAACTATAAATAAAATAATTTGTAAAGAAAAAATATATATTTTTTTTTTCTTTGCGTTTATGATCCGAAGTTTTAAATTTCATTTGCTTCGAAAAATGTTTTATTGCTTGATACAATGTTTATTATTTAATAATATCGCACAATAGGTAGATCTATTATTTAAATGGATTCCTAATATAAATTTTTCACAATGCTTATTTAAAAATCTATACTTTTATTTTCATTAAATTTATAATCAAATCCAAAATAACTAATTTCTGAATTCATTTTTTTTCGGAAACACATGAAATTGGCAGGTGTTCTTATTCAGAATATATGTAATAGAATGGCATTTTCCATTTTTGACAAAAGATGTTCCAGAAAACACTATCAAAGTCGGTGTTTTGAACCGAATTTCCGACGCGCAGCGTCAGAAACGGAAAAAACGTGACCAAAATTGCTCTTAAGCATTTCATTTATCTAAAAATGGAAAACGCTATTCATTCCAAATCTCTTTAATAATCAGTCATGCAAGTGCAAAGCGTTTAAAAATTTGTTCATAAATGTGTCAGAAAGTTTCGTGATACTGAACGAGGGGAAATATGGCAAAGTATACACATTTGAAAACTTCAATACTTAAAAGGAAAATAGCATAGTTTTAATTATTGTCAACATTTTTGGTTGTTACATAAAACAAATGGAAGTCGAAGTTATTTTTAAAAGTGGTTATTTGCACAATAGAATTTCATATTATTAAAATATTTAATTTTATTATAATTTTTAATGGATTCATCTATTATTTTTATATTAGTATGCGTTTTTCACATTTATAATTTTCTTGTTTAACGGCTACATTAGCCGGTTTCCCAATCAGATGCAAAGTTTTAATTTGAATACGAGTTGCATAAAAAAAATGATTGCCGATCCAATCCTTATCGTCGATCTTATCCGTATTTGGTGAAATCTTGTTATCCGAATCTATGCGAAATCATTTATCAGGTTCGGTCGGGTTGTGGGCCTACAGAATTTTTGTTGTTGTTGTTGTTGGGTTAGGGTAAAATTACGGGTTGAATGTAAATATAGTTTCAGTCAACCATCATTCATGTTCAAGTAGACATTCAATCATGTTCAAGAAGTGTATAACCGGATTCGTGCATGACTCTAGATCCGAGCCGACATCAGAAATTGTAACGTAACACAATTTCTGATCTGGTTACTTGTCGTATGCAAGATTCTATTCTGAACAAGACTTACAGTAAAAACATTATACCCGACTCGGGTCAGATCGGGTTCACGAAAATCAGGTCACACGACAACTAATCCAAATCTATTCTGTAGCCAAACAAATCCAAAAAGATCGATCCGAAGTTTCTGGATTGTATTCGGGTAAAATTTCACCCGACCCGGTGCAGTGTCGTCACAAACGTCACAAACTTGGACCATAAAAAAATTTTGATCCGAACAATCCGTATAGGATTCGGGTAAAATCTGGTCACCCTATCCGATGCAGATTCGTCACATTTTTCACATTGAATTCGCACGGTGACTTCACAAAGTAGTCACATTGTGAGGTCACAGAAAGCCTTGAAAACGGCCATAACGACCTTGCATTTACGTCACAGTGACTTCACATCGACGTCACGTGACGTCACGACGACTGTCACAAAGTCACAGTGTGACTTCACAGTGACGTCGCCGTGATGTCACCATGCCTTACGGGAGTTTATTTTAAAATTATTTTTATGTCGATTCTTTAAAACATAGCGTTTAAAATTCCTGTTACATCTCTCAGCTAATATCACAGAAAGCATTAGTGACAAAATGTTTATTATTTTGACAATGTATTTTTCACGTTAAAGACATCTTTATTATGCTATTCAGTTTTTACAAAAAAATCAAAAGCTTGTTTGTATATAGATTAAGCCACGATTTATCATAAAATGTCATTGTATCGGGAATTTATTAGTAAAATTATATTATGGCACGTTATAAAGAGGTAGGACATAAATTTTTGCATTATAAACATGTCCAAAAACTGTACTTAAATATTTTAGCAGCGTCCGATGTGTATTAACTTAGTATTTATTTTTATTAAATGATGAAACAATTTTCAACGCATTAACATATATATACTTTAAATTCAAATTCAATCAACATTATGTGTCTTTGAAAAAATGTAATTCTGAATTACTAAAAAGGTTTACATCTTTTGTTTTAAATTTTAACATATAATACAAATATTTATTTTAACTTGCGTAATTTTATAAGTCAATAAAATAGAGATAATAAGAGTGAAATAAAGAAAAATCATAATTCATGAGTTACGTTACGGAAAAACGAAAAAACAAGTCTAAGCAAAATATTGCTTTGAACAGAGTTTTCTAAAAATTTTACTTTAAGCGTAGCTGCCATTTTTATTTTAAATTTTATTTTAAGAAGTATGAAATATGAGGTATGGAAATGAGCAAGATATTGAGAATGTTAGAAGAAATTTAAGTTATAGAAACTTTTTCCATCCATCATCCAAAACAAATATTAGAAATTTAACAAGTGGCTGTTCTCTAATAATATAAAATCAGGTATATCAGAAAGTCTGAACATATAATTAAATATGTCTACGCTGTAATAACGAAAACCTTCAGTTAGTAATAAAAAAAATTAAAACCAAACGTATAAAAAAATGAAGAGTACATGAATTAATTTTTAAAAAAGTTACACATTTTCTGATTTATTATGCGATTTCATTCATATAGTTATGTTCGGTTTGTGAATTTAATTAAAATATATCAGTCATAAAATTAAAATGAAACCCCTAATATATTGGAGTCTTTTTAAATATTTTTAACGAGTAAAAAACGTTTTAATAGTAGAATCTTATGAATAAAAGATTTTTCATACAATTTTATTATTAGAAAATTCTATGTAATATAGTATAAAATTAATAGTTTAAAATTTATATGTGAATTTTTAATTTAATTTTTTTATGAATATTAGCTGGAAATTTATCGATCGACTATTTTTATAATATTTTTTATTAAATTTAAAAAAAGGAACTGTTTTTTCTCCTTAAAAGATTAAATTAAGTTTATCGACAGAAAGTAATAAGTTTTGTGATAACTCGCAAACATCAAGTCAGATTTAGTTCCCATTTGGTGACTGTGTTATAAACTACTGTCTCAAGATCTGTATAGAGTTTCTTAAAAATATGCCGAAGAATTAGGTATTTAATCCATTTTTAAAGCATTATCAAATCATTTTGCATCTGATTCTACATCTTAAAAATTTTTTGTATATATTTTATGTAAAAATTCTGTCTTTTAACGGTGATGTTTATTCGTAAATTTTTGAAATCATAAATTTTCCTGGAATAAACGGAAAATTCTTTATCCGTTTATTCCTAAAATCCTGACACTCATCTTTATCTGTTTAATGTTGTAAACGGAAAAGTTCCATCCAAGTCAGACGAAATGTTCCTTTTCAATTGAGAGAAAATAAAAAATATCCAATTAAATTTTTGTAATTGATGTGTTGCTCTATAACCAAATCGTTAGTTGTGGCCAGTTGGTGTAGGAAACAGAGCATTTATCCTCTAAAGGCGAGTACCGAAATATGAATCCGGCGGAAGATAAAAACGTCTGTGATAATATTAAATACACCTGTTCCGTGTAAAAATGCATTAGTATAAAAAATTACTTTTTTGATTTTTTTAAATGTGTTCTATTGCTCAAATTTATTTATAAAAACAGAAATTTCCTGTCTTGAATAGCGAAAAATCTCCATCTTGAAAACGGGCGAATACCAAAATGGAAAAACGTTTTTGAGAAAAAAAACGGAGAATAGACGGAAACTTTGCGCGCAGTATATTTTTCGATTTTTCAAACAATATTTTGTTTACAGTGTATAGGGGAAATTACCAAAGTAATGTGACAGAGTATAAGCGATAAAAATTGCGGCGCGGTACTCAAGCATTAGAGGCTCAAATGTATCGTCTCCAGCTTCAAACGGAGAGGTCCGGAATTCAAATCCAATCGTGTCAATTGTGTCAAAAATTTGTAATTTGTTTTTACATTCTTTACCCGGATGCCAATGTTCTGAAAGTCGAGTGAAGTTAATACAGATTTTTTTAATATTCCAGATCTCCCAGAGTCCATTTTTGGTTCATGAGTGTGTGGATGCGGGGAGTGAATACATTAACGACCAAATGGTGTTTCTTATAGAACTGCCTTTTGCCAGACATTTTATAAGCATTTATCGCAGAAACTGTACTCATTTTCGTACATTTCGGACAAAGGTTTTGGTATCTACACAATTTTGAAAAAAATTTTATACGATTTTGTGACCAGCGAAAGCCAATAATTATTTGTAACTCACTTATTCAATTAAATATATTTATTATTCTCGTTAATTTTAGATTAATACAGCAATCATGTTTCACCAGAAGGTGAAAAACATTTTTTTTCTTAATAAAATAAAGAAGAAAATAACAGAGAGTTTCATTAATCTGATAAAAGCGTAAGAAAATTTAAGTGTTGCATTTTGTTTTAGAGAAATTTGGGAAATATATACATTCAAAACAACTTACAATTCAAATTATCATGACTATATAAATTCAATTTCGCTATTTATTTTAATTTATATGATTTAAACTCTGCACAGTCGTAATGAAAAATCATTGAAAATTACGCCATAATAGAAAAATATTTCAGTTTTATGTATGAAAGTGAACGTTTTCTTTTCAACATTGAATCCATTTCATCAGTGGAAACAATCAACGAAAATTTATGATAATTTTTTTTATTTTTTTATTACTATCTAATTGCATAGTATTCTGTAAAGTTTTCTGACGGTCAAGTGGAATTAGTTTAGTTTTTTTATTTATCTGTGTACTCTGTAGTTGTTCTTAGGTTTTACTTTATTTTTTCTGTGTTCAAATGTTTCAATGTACCTCTCTTGGTGGGGCATAATTAGCCCAGTAAAAATAGCATTTTACCTTGCAAAAATTCGGGTAACTTTGATTTTCGAGTATGTTGTAAAGGTTGACCGTCTAATAAAAAAAAAAAACAAGTTTTCGACCTTCTAAACCTTGTGCGTTTTTCACAATATCGAAAAAAAAACAATATTTTTCGGCTCTTTTTTCGATTTTTCTTAAATAACTCAGTTTTAGTGCATTTTACAGAAAAATCACTTTCACCATTTCGTAGAGGATAAAATTCCCTACAACATGCACCATTCATGTTTGTAAATTGTCCAACAGAATTCCCGACTGTGTCGGGAGTGAGATACAGAGCCGCGAAAATAGGGTAAATTTACAAAAATCCACAAATAACGTTAGTTTTTACTTAATAACCCACTTTTAGTGCGTTTTAGAGACAAATGTGTCATAATTAAAAAAAAAAATTTAAAGCATAGGGTAGTCTAAAAGTTTAATTTATGAGATTATTAAATATCTATAATAGACTCTAAAAATCAGAACAACACGATTTATGATTAAAACAGGAAAATACCACTTGACAAATTATTAATTTAAAAAACGAGCTTTTATTTTTGATATTGAAAACACTATGTGGTTAACTAATTATAGAATGTACAAGAAATTAATCAACAAATATATAGTAAGTATAGTCACTTTGTCATACTTGTTTCCTTTTTCTGTTGCTTGGCCCTAGTAATGATACCATCGTCTCGGATACTTCATCGTCCGTCTCTGTACTTTACTCAATTGGTTGTTCTAGGTCATCGAAGTCCTCAAGGTCCAGTATAATATCAGGAGCGTTGCCACATAGTTGGTTGGGGCACTTCACGCAGATAACTGGGCTCTTCAAGCCTGCCTTTCTAAAACTGCACATCGTACTACAAACTTTTTTGCAATGGCAAGATATGAAATCGAGTAAAGTTTGAGGGACTGGTTCATTCATCATGGTGAGTGGAATGAGCCCATGACCGCCCCACTTACAGCCTCTTTCGAGATTATCCTTTTCGTTTCCCAGCCATGTCTGAACTTATAGGTATGGTCGGAACGCATGGTATTCAGTAGCATCGCGAGTAGGTCGTAGTCTCGCTAAATTTAATATTGTTAGCTGCTTTAGCGAAGCTGATATACCGCAATACATTCAAATTTCGGCTGGGATCACCTCCATACAGTGCAAGAAGTACAGCTTCTGTGGCTTCAACAAGTTTGTGCCTCTCTGCATTTGAGTCTTTAAAGATTTGAGCTTTTTTGTACATGGATGGGTTCTGAACAATTCTACATTATTTCATTTTCCCATGACTGTAGAGCGCAGAAGTGGTGTCGCAACCACTTATTGCATGAAGAAAAAGAATATTTTGTGCAACTTCCTTAAACTTGAAACACTTGTTGGAGTAGAGAGCAACACGCAGTTTCCCTCCCCCGGCCCTTCGGAAATAAACATTGTATGAAGCTAGAGAAGCCACAAGAACAAGAATGTCAATGTCTTCACCACTGACAATGACATCATCGTAATCACGGGTTAAGGATATAGCTGTGTTCACTATTAGTACATTTGCATCTGCAGTGGCCTGTTTAGTGATCATTTGTGCTTTTTTAAAATTCATTTTTGAAGCATAGAAATGAAAAGTTCTTTGTTTTTTTTCATCCCCCAACGATTTCTCTTGTGGCATCTGTGGAAACATGGTTTCATTGAACTTAACCTCAGCAGAATTATGAATCTTCCAGACACGAACTCTTTCTGAATCATTTATATATTTTTTTTTATTATGTTTAGGATAACCATCAACGACAACGACAGCATTTTCACTGTGATGATGCTGTACTTCCCTCACATATTTTTTGAAAATGGCAGAGAAACATTCATTGCGATCCCAACGAACTTTGTGTAGAAGATATCCTCCATCAACGACCTCCACTCTTTACGTTCCCAATATTATGTCACTTGTTAGGGAGGTAAAAGTAGAGTAAAACATCGACTCGGTGTCTTTGCGCATACCTTCCTTCACTTCTAACAGTTATTCTTATTCGACACTCCCAGGGATGATACTTGCTTTTTTTTCGCACTGGACAAACATGGATCCCCCCCCCCTCCTCTGAAAATTAAATTTACACAGAAAATTTTATTAGTTTATAATATTTTCTTTATTTTAAAACTAAAAACTGAATTCAAAACCCCAGAAAACAATTCCTCTTTATACAGGTTTCCGTCTTATCAGGTATAATTGTTGGTATTCGTTCTGTTGGGACTAACATTCGCAACAAGAGGTACACTTACCATCAATGTAAACTTTGACTATCTAACAAAAATATATGGGACAAATTAATACAAACATGTCAAACCAAATCTTCATTGTATGCCCTCTTCTCCTTCCATTCTAGCACCCGGGCCACATGATCCTTTTCCTCCCCCTCCCTTAGTTTCTTCCTTAGATACTCATTTTCCCTTTTAAAATTTCTAAATTATAACTAATTTATCTTTTAAGTATTTTTTTACAGTTTTCCCAGCTATTAAGTTTACTTTCGACTTTGAACTTTTGGCACAACCTCTTAGCCGCACCTGTATTCACCGACTAGGTTTTTTGGTTAATTTCGCTCTCCCCCCCCATCAAGTATTCAACAATTACCTTACATACAGTAACATACTGTAATTAATACTGTACATACTGTAATTAATTAAATGCATCGTTTAATCAATATAAAAAAATAAAAGATCGTTTTTAAATTAGTTACTTGTCAGGCGGTAGTTTCCCGTTTTAACCATAAATCGTGTTCTTCTGATTTTCACAGTCTATTATAGATATTTAATAATCTCATAAATGAAACTTATTGATTACCTCATGCTTTACAAAAGTTTTATTATCACACTTTTGTCTCTAAAACGCACTAAAAGTGGGTTATTAAGCAAAAACTAACGTCATTTGTGGATTTTTGCACTTTTTGCAATTGTTACCCTATTTTCCCGGCTCCGTATCTCACCCCCTATTTGGACATTTTACAAACATGAATGGTGCATGTTGTGGAGAATTTTATCCTCTATAAAATGGTGAAATTGCTTTTTCTGTAAAATGCACTAAAACTGCGTTATTTAAGAAAAATGAAAAAAATGTCCGAAAAATATTGTTTTTTTTCGATAGTGTGAAAAACGCACAAGGTCTAGAAGGTCGAAAACTTGGTTCTTTTAATAAACGGTCAATTTTTACAACATACACAAAAATCAGAGTTACCCGAATTTTTAAGGCAAGGCCCTTTTTCGCGCTATTTCTACTGGGCTAAATGGGGCAGTTCAAGATATATACATTCCTTGTAAAATAAATATTTTCTAAAACTGTTGCAGTCCCAAAATTTTTACTATTTACTTAAGGGATAAATTCAAGCTAATCATATCGAACAGTTTTTGTGGTAGTTGAACGATATGCCAAAGTTTTAAATAAAAGAGTCATTCCTAACTTGTAAGATAGCCAAACGCTCCATTCTATAACATTAATGCAGGATGTAAAGCTTCCGGATATCACTGCTCTTGTTACGACAATCCTGAAGTCAATATTGGGAGAGAACTGTGTCCTGTGGTCTCCTAGATCACCAGATCTTACACCTTGTGATTTTTGGTTATGGGCTACTTGAAATCACTTGTGTACAGTGATCGGCCTACGTCATTCGCTGAGGTTAAAGACGCTGCATGCTATCATGTTTTAGGCATACCCTGAAAAAGGGGATACTCTTCATTGCTGTGCAGTGTATTATTAATCGTCTGACAACTGTAATGAGTAATGAACGTCACATTGGAAAATTGTGACATTTACACACATATTTTTTTTCTTGTGCATGGACTGTACTATATCACTGCAAAACTATATCCTCAAACTGCAGTGCACTCTGCTGACCAAACTATTATAATATTTTTTGCAATGTAAAAAAAAATCCTAGAAATGTTTAATCTTTTCTGTGAAAACCGTATCTTTCTATTGTATATTGTTTACTAAGTATTAAGTTTTCAAAAGCCTTGAGAGTTCTGGATCACCCGTACTATCCTATCATAGGCAACATCAGATATTTTCTCATAAATATGACGTATTCAAAAACACACCGTGTGATAGTTTACCTCTCATAAATCCGTCAATGGCGCACTTACCGCGGTTTCGTCTTCTACGATACCAACCAGAGACCTCTAAAAATATTTGTTTTCACTTATGAAACTTTATACTGTTCTATAAAGGATTGTCCTTTATAAAACACTTAGCAGCGATTACTCGACAAATGTTCTCCGTGTTTCTTACATTTACATATGCTGTTCAATATTGAACAAGACCCTACTTCGAGTGAGAAATAGCGCTTGAATGAAATATAGAGCGATAGCATATAGTTCAGTACGTAGGTATATGTTTGATATAAATTGAAGTCATAAATAAAATTATACAAAAATTTTAGTCATAAAATAAACATACTTTACACGAAAAAAACATTCGTTCAAAAATGTTCCGGTACGTTTCTGAAATTTTATTTTCTGTAGATAATTTGATTGCAGAAGTCGGTCATCTTAGAAGGTTGAAATGTAAAGTTTCTCTACATTTTGAAACCCAACGGTTAGAATGAGCTGTAATCTTACACATAGCTGTTTTAACGATTTTGTTCCGTTTTATGTAAAATGTAACATAGATGATGATTCATATATATATATATATATTATATGAATTTAGTAAGATTATTTAATCATTAAAAATATGCTTTTTAACTCGAAAAATTGGCTGGGCTGTGTTTAGGTCCAATCATCTTGTCTCATTAAATAAAAATGAAACGGTTTTTTTTTTGTTTTGTTTTTTTTTGGAAAAGATATACATTAAGGTTTGTCACTTGCATTGCATTAGAATCACCAAATATTAACATTTTGTAATAACTGTATGAAGATTTATATTATATATATATATATATATATATATATATATATATATATATATATATGTGTGTATGTTTGTATATATGTATGTATATATTTTTCCGGAATGTTTTGATCGAAGCAAATCAAAAAATGTCAAAATTGATATGTTACCATTTGAAACAAGAATGTTGATGAAGTTTTTGTAGCCAGTCACTACGTGGACAGTATCCAAACATTAATTTATGCATAACACATCCAAATATAGATCTTATTACTAATTAATTCGCATCACTGCATTTTTTATGATTATTTGCGGCAGAATAATTCGATAAAGTATCTTCTTTTAAAACGACTGTATATCACAGAGTAATATTTAATAAAAGTAAATCAAAATTACTGTATTTTATAGTGTATAAGACGCTCATTTGTATAAAACGCAACTCAAAATTTAAGAAATAGTTTTAGAAAAGCAATAAAATATAATAATGACAAAACCTAATTTAAATAATATTTATTGCAAAATACTGTAATAGTTTAAAGTTGAAGAAATAAAATTTGTTTATGTTAAAATTTCAGTAACATATAAATATTATATAGTAGAATTAGTCTACGAATGTATTTATTTTCTAAGATTCAATATGATACTTTATATATAAGTTATGTTAGTCTATGTAACTAATTATATTTCTTTCTTTCTTTTCCAGTTTTAAAAGAAGTTCTAATAAAATTTTTAGTTAAAAATTATGAAAATATTATTTTTATTCACACTTCTCTTTATAAGTTTCTTTTAATAAGTCTGCTATTCACTGCAGTGAAAATTTGATATACTATTTAAGAGACACTTTCAAAAATACTATTCGAAATATCGAACAATGGTACACAATTTGTCTCATACAATGTGTACAATTTGCGGAAAATTACTTGTAAATGGTTAGATTAAATAATCATTTTATTAAAACTTTATTTTCTAGAAAATATGGCTCTCCATTTCCCATCTTAGTGTTACTATCTTGTGAAAAATATTTGTAATGAATATCAATGTTTGTTATTCTACCCATAGGGATGACATTTTCACTTTCCAACATAGCGAAGTTGACAAGTGTCTGGCTTCGGTTTGTCTGTCTGTCGTCTGACTTCGGTCCTTAACTAATAAATGTTATTAAAGGTTTATTATGGCATGTTTTCATCGTATAAAAAGTGGGTGCGTCATATATTTTAATTATGACTATCTCTACGACTTTGCTTAATAGATATTGAGAAGTGAATTTATTTTGCTATAATAATGAGAAGCACAACTTTTACTAATTGACATTTTTTGATTTGCAGAAGTTTGAAAGTTGTAAATTTCATATATCGCTGTGACATCTTTATTACTACTATAGCTAAATTGCACTTTCTTTGAGAATCATGTTTCATGATTTAAATTGCCTAGGATTAGTCTCGAGAAACACGCGGCATAACGTGATTTACCATGAGCAGATGAAAAGTGTAGGTATATATAATTCAAAATATTTAAATCCGGATTATTTTAAATTCGGCAAATGATGTTAACTTTTGTCGTTGATAAAATATTTAGTATCGAATGTAAGTTTTTGTTTCAAATATACATACCTGTGCTTATTTCAATGTGAAACCCTGTCTCTTTAGCAAGTTCATTCATTTAAAATTACAGACGGCAAATTCCCTATAGATTGGTACAATTGCATTTTCTATTTGAGAAATTATGACAGAATAACGCGGTATCTTTGTTTCTTTTTATTGTTCTAAAATTTATCGTTTATGAAATTTTCGAAGCGAATGATTTCTGTAACATTTAGTTTGCGCATCATTACATTTTTCATAAATATTTCACATCATATGTTGCTTAAACAACAGTTTTGAGGTATTAACAGAATTAATATTTTGAAGGACAAATCTATTATGGCATAAATGTTTAATGTTTATTGCGGTACTAATATTTATGAACAGTTTAAAGAGAATTATAAATGTTTACATTATTTATTAGATTTTATGCGTGAGTAAAATTTAGAAAATTAAACTCATGGGATTAATTGATTAAGGAATTAATTTATGGACCTTATTTCCGTATTATTCGTTCAAAATATACGTGCTGGTAATGGAAATGTATGTGCAGTCCTGAAAAAACAAATGATCACACCTACTAATTTTAATGTAAATATTCACATGAAAAAGGTATGGGTACCATTCTAATGGGAATAATGGTCACTATTTAATGGTGTGTGTACATACGGCTAGATATTAAAATCTGCGCTATCATATTTTGATTATCATATTAAATGATTATTAATGATTTAATTATCATATTAAATGATAATACCTCCTAATATATTAAACCATGGGTGTCCGAAAAGTATGGAAACTGCCGAATAACTGGAGAAATATACAAGAAAAACGGAAAAATGCGTGTTCAATACTTTTGAAAAATCTATTTAGGGATATCAAAGTTGGCTCATAACTCTGGACCCTGGGGCGAGAGAGGGCAACTTTGATATCTTCATTGATACCCCCCCCCCTTTTTTATTACAAATTTGGGTACTACGGGAAGAATTGCGTAACTATTGTATTTAACATTTTCTTCGGAAAATCGTAGACGGCGCTGTAATCGAGTAAAATGCAGTGAGAATTGTTTGAATTGAAAATTCTTGAAATGGTCAAATAACTCGATAAATATATAAAACGGATTGAAAAACGGAAAAATACGTATTCAATATTTTAGAAAAATGACAACTTTGATATCGCTAAATAGTTTTTCTAAAATATTGAACGCGTATTTTTCCGTTTTTCAATCCGATTAATATTTCTCGAGTTATTCGACCGTTTCCAGTCTTTTCACTAGAAACGATTCTCACGGCATTTTACTCGATTATAGCGCCATCTACGATTTTCAGAACAAAATGTTAAATATAAAAGTTACGTATTTTTCCCCGTAGAATCGAAATCTAGAATAAAAAAGGGGGGTTGTCATTTATCATTTCGAGGTCAAACCGGGCGGGGAGGCCTACCTTTCGACTTAATACCAACTAGCCCTGCCCCGTTTGATTTCAATGCTCAAACCTTTCCACCACGAGGGTCAGAGTTTGAGTGGCAGAGTTGGGGAGGCACATTTGATAAAACCAAATGGATTTTTCAATTCCGTTTTTGAAGCCGATGTATATTTCTCGAGTTATTTGACCATTTTCAGACTTTTCGGACAACCTGTATAAGTGAGTATCATGTTTGAGTACTTTGGATCAAAAGAACAGGAAAAATTTATATTTTATATACTTTCACTTAAATCTTCATAGATATATAAAACAAAAAATGTTTCAAGAGTTTATCTGTAAATTTAGAAAAAGTAAAATTAAATTACTAACGGGAAAAATACTGGAAACATTCAGTTAGCGAACAGAAAAAAAAATCAAGGAATTCAAAATATAAAATAAACTAACAATAGATAAAAAAATATTTCTGAAAAGGTTTCTAGTAATAATGCAAGATTTGTTTTTCTGTAATGAAGACGATAAGGGGAGAATGTCCCCGAAGACTGTCGAAAACTTATCTGGAAAAATTATGATAGGAATAAGCTGTAAAAGCAAATAACCGTGTTTCCGATAACGCTCTTTAATTTTTTTCTTTGTAAAAATAAATGTTTAACATAAACCACATTTTTTTAAATGTGAATGTATTATTGTTGTTGTTGTTTCTAATCCCAGATGGTTTAGCACTGCTAAAGCATCCCCACGAAACCGAAGACCTCCAGAATCATGGCAAAGGGAAATGGAGCAGCTTCTGTTAGTACAAGATACCAGGAGCACCCAAGGGTAGAAGTCTGAATTTACTCCAAACAGTTCTCCTAATTTTGATCAAATTCCAGATGAGAGACCTGCATCTGGATTGGCACCCCCAGAGGTAACGCTCATATAGAACTTGGTGGACTTTGGAGCCACGAACAGATTTAACGTGCACCAGCTCCCATTAACGTACACGGTCTCCACAGCAGAGGCAGACGAGAGAGGATAGACGACGCATCCGCCCAACCACTGACCGTGGTCAATGCTGCTTGGCTTTCGGCGATCTTACAAGAGCCGAGCTTTTACCTTCCGCGCCACTGCGGGACGGATGTATTGTTAATTTTCATAATTAAAAAAACATATATATGAATAAAAATATGCCGGAATCATATTTGGGTATATATTGCTATTCATTTTATCTCATTGAAAAACAAACTTTTTAATCGGATGATTTTGAGAAAATATATAAATTAAAAGTTGTTCCTCTGGATTTAACAATAGCATCCTCAAAGTTGTATCTTTCCAACTTTATGATGTTTTAATAAAATGCATAAACTACATAGTTTTCAGGGCTGATTTGATCCAAGGACTTCAAATAATAGTGTCAAAAGTAAATATTTGTATTTAAAAAATGAAAGTTGGTGCAATTTTTATTATGTAGACTTAACATTAAATAATAGACATTATTTCCAGTCGATTGGTACCTATATATCTGACCCGTTTTATAGGATTATTTCTGGCAGAAATAGTAGAGGGTGACAATTTTATTATTTCCAGAACTCTACCTTCAAATTTAAGAAAAAAGTTGGTGTTATTATAGAAACATGAGTAAATTAAATAAACAGAAAAGTAAATACATGGTTTGCGCAAAAATAATTTTACCCAAGTATTTACGAAAACCTTATTCCAAATAATCTACAAAATATTATTAGAAAAGTTAGTCTTTTTTCTACTCTCTATCTAAAAATAACACGTATCACTTCTTTCACTATTCAAAGCAAATAAGAGTTCCATATTCCTGGTAACGTATACATAAAAATGTCATATTTTGCTATTAATAATCATATAGATACGTGTGGAATATTTAGATTTGCAAAAATTATTATTCATTGTTACAACAATTCTGAAATTTTGTATAACTTTAATCATTTGTTAGGAGAATTATTGATTTTTTTTGTCATACTGGTTTAATGCTACCACTTTTTTGAAATAATAATATTCACCTTATTCAATCTGTTATTGAAACAGACGAATATTAGGAGAAAAAGCCCTATTGTAAATAGCTCATATTATCCGAATGGCAGGATTTCGTTCTAGCTGTTTTTGCAGTTGTGCGTGAGTAGAGAGAAAATGAGCGTCCGACCCCAGGAGGTGGTGTGTGGTGCTGGTGCAAGGTGCAGCACCAGCACCACCTCCCAAAGTACACCTCCTCCTCCTCCCAAAGTGCGCACCTCCTCACGAAGTGCCCTCCTCCTCCCAAAGTGCACCTCCTCCTCCTCCCAAAGTGCAGCTCAGCTCCTCCTCACGAAGTGCCCTCCTCCTCCCAAAGTGCAGCTCAGCTCCTCCCGAAGTGCCCTCCTCCACCACCTAAGATAAGGGGATTAATTAAGGATTAGTGTTAATTAATTTTAATTAGGCAACTTAGAAATTTTTTGAAGCAAAATTTTTTTTTCGCGGAGAATTTCATACTAGAGTATGAAGTGTGTTTCAATGGATTTATTTTAGCGAATTAGAAATTTAATTAATTTTAATTGGAGAACTTAGAAATTTTTCGAAAACATTTTTTTTTTAAACTAGAGTAGGCCATTCAATATACATGTTAGAGTATATTTGAGGAGAATTTTAAAAGTCAATAAGGGTTTAATTAAAAAGGGTCATTCATTAATTTTAATTGGGGAACTTAGACATTTTTGCAAGATTTTTTTTAAAAACTAGAATAGGCTATTCAATATATATGTTAGAAATAATGTTTCATGCATTAAAAAAGGTATTAAGATTTTTTTTTTTTTTAACCAAAAAAAAAAAATTTAGAGTTAAAATAGAATTTTTAGTTTTAAAAGTCGCCAAAAGTAGGATTTTCAACTGAAAGTAATCTGAGATATAAACTCTCAACTGAAATGAATTTTACCTTAAGGTGTGAGCTTTTAGCTAGAAGTGACCTAGAGTCAAAACTTCCTGGTCCCAGGAATCACCACGGGGGTTATAGTAAAAAATACAGGGTCCCGTATGAATTATACAGTACTCAATTTAACAGCTCGCCCCCTCCCCCTCCCCCTACACCCTCCCTTTTTTTACCCAGAGGAGCCCTTCGATAGCCTAACAATACACACTTCAAAAAATACAGAGTGCTACAAAACGAAGAATTTTAACGTATATATAAATAAAACAAGAATGAAAAATCATGCGTAGCGACATAATTCATGAATCACTTTCTAACATCATTGAAATGTTATGTGAACAAAATATAATTTTAACAGCTAGTGCGTAGTTAATTAAAATAGTGAACAGATCCCCTTTTAAATAAAAAGGAACCCTTCACAAAAATCCATTTATGCATAAGGACCCTTCATAAAATCAGATAATTTACACTTTACCCTGATTTTTTTTTCAATTCAAGTTAGGCTAAAAGTAAAGCTTACACATCGATAGGTTCAAAATATTGAAATCCTTCAAAAGAAACTAGAAAAAGTTAAAGATTTAAGCCCTGCTCATAAAATAATGCGACTACCCATAGCCCTTCACAAATAATATAACCTTATTCGAATCTCAGGGCCCTTCACAAAATAAATCCAATAGATTCATATTATATTACAACGACAGAAATACTAGGGATATTGACCTTTCATAAAAATGCAAGGTCCGCTGTTTGAATGAAAAGGCCTCCCTTCACAATATACCCTGTAAAAATATTATGATTCCACAGATATTTTAAGAAATAGAGTACTAATCTCAAATGAATACGAATTCATGCGATGTAAAACAATAGGTTTTACACGAATACATTTTTAGTATAACGTTCAAAATATAGATTTTAGAAGAAAAAAAAAGTACATATTTCACCAAATTTATCATACAAGTCTGTAAAATAGGGTAGATCGTTTCATGAAAAATAATTGAATTTTCGAATGATTATGCTTTAAAATACATATTTATAACTGCAACTAAGATTTGAGTGTTACCCCCTCAACATTCATATCGCTGAATGATAATGAGTCATATTATCAGATAAGCGAAGATCTTGCTTTGACACGGTGAATCACTCGCGATAAGAAATACCTGAGACTCGTAATTTCTGACACATTTTTTGAAGGTAAATGAGCTATTTAAAACCGTCAATGAATACGAATTATTTCGTGTAGTCCTATATAATTATTAATCTCTTAAGTTTTAAAATGCTTCAATGAAAAATAAGAACTATTCATTAAGCGATACCCTTAAGAATTTTGAGGCAAACAGATGTTTAAATGAATTTGAACCTGTTTAAATGTACCTGTGTTTAAATGAATTTGACGCATGTTATGGTAAAAAAAAATACAGGGTCCCCTATAAGATATATGAATTAAACTTTAAATATTTTAAAATTACATTAGTCTATGCTTTTTTTGTATAGAAAAATTATACTAAATTGTGTTTTTAGTATTTTAACTTAAAAATTTCTTTTGAGGAATGAATATAATAACTAAGCTTTGTTTTTATAAAATATATATTGTACTAAATAGTTAGGGTATTATTTAAAAAAATTTTGTTTTTAATATTGAAAAAAAAGTTATCTTACCTAAATATTTAAACCCTAATGTACTGTGGACTTCATCCAAATTCGACTGCATGCATGCCTTACAACAACTAAACGGTATAACGTGTTCGCTTATCTCTTAAAATTACGGGATATCGTGACGTCATGGATAAAGCATAGGGTAGAATACAGAATGAATAGGTATTATAAAGCAGAATCATAAATTTTGCAATCATTTCTCCCATGTGAAATGATTGCTACTATTGCCTATATGAGAAAATGAATCATCAACGAATCTTATTAGTGTATGTTATATTTAACCAACAGGCTTGAAATGTGTGAATTTTGACTAGAATTAATCATTGAATGTAAAAATGATTTATTTTTAGATCTAATATGTATATCGTTTAACATTTAAAAATATATACATAAAATAATCTTACCTTATTCACAAACTTGCAATCCCGTCTTCAATATATGACTACAGCATGAAAAAACATGCGTGCTACTTGTATAGCAACTAGACCAGAAATGATTTCAGTACAAGTCCATTATCTTATTGTTAATCTATAGATTAGTAACATCACGTGACTGATTGCGATAACATTCTATATAAGATTTACTGATAAGAATACATTTCAATTCATTTCTCCCAAAAGCAAGTGTATGAGTTGGTTGTAAGATCTAGGTAAGTATCCTTACTTTATATGTTTAAAGTTATAATATATGAATAGATATAATATTAATGTATTTTTTCAATATGTATGGTAGGCAAAAAGGAATAGGTAAGCAAAAAAGAATAGGTATTATTGCATGTTTCCTCTAATTTATTTTAAAAATAATTATTTTAAAAATACATACTAACAATTTATGCGATGAGTCACACAGCATGATGGGACGATATATGAAATTTATTTTTATATTATACAAGCTCCTATATACAATTCATATGCGTGAGCAAGATTATTTTTAGACTAGATTTATTCACTGAATGTAAAAAAAAAGATTTATATTTAGATCTAATATTTATATCGTTTAACATTTTAAAATCCTATTAAAAGTATATACATTAGTATGCTTGTGAAAGGCCTATTGTTAATACGAAACCTTGTGTGAAGTGTCCTGTTTTAGGGTTAAAAGTTTCGTGAAGGGGTCTCTTTGAAGGAGCCTGTTTCGAAATGACTTAAGAACGCACAATTTATTCCTAAACATTCAACTCGATTCGTTATATATGCTTTATTAAGTATTCAATAAAAAATAATAACTAAGAAATAAAATTAAAAATAGTAATTAAGAGATACCCTTAAGAATTATTGCGATAGGAGATTGGTTTTAATTAAATAGGTTAATGAATCTAATTCGATACAAGTCTTGTTAAAACAGAGATTGTAGTTAAAATACACATTAATTATACAGTATTACACTGTATTACACAATGCGCTACCTCACCTATATTATCACAGAAATACCTTCGATAAAATTTAGACTAACAATACACACCTAAAAAAATATATACAGAATACCCAGAAAATGATAGGAATGAATGAAAAATTTTAACGTAAATTATAAAATAGGATCTACAATAAGTGACAATAAATAAATATGAAGGAAAAATCATGAGTCATGGTATACTTTATGAAACACTTTCCAATGCTATGTGACTATCGTTAAGAATTTGAAATAAGTGAATTAGATTTAATAATTCATACTGGAAATGTATTTAAAAAAAATTAGTAGCTTCGCCTACTTTTAAATCATTCAAGACATATGATGAAGGCTTGGCTGCTGTAGAAAAGCTTAATACTTGTATCTTAATGAATCGACCTATTTATGTTGGATTCACAATTTTAGAATTATCTAAATTAGTTATGTATGATTTTCATTACAATTTTATAAAGAAAACATACAAAGATCGTGCAGTTATACTCTTTACGGATATAGATTCCTTAACTTATCATATTCAAACACATAATATTTATAAGGATATGGAGCACCTTCATGATTTTTTCCACTTTTCTGAATACTCGAAATCCCATCGTCTAAACCGCACAAGTTTCGAACCCACAAACATATAATCAGACTTGTCATTTTATAACCAGGACGCTAACCACAGGGCTAAGTGAGCCCCCGCTTATTTTATAGTCACCACGCTGACTATTGGGCTTAGTAATCCCCAGGCTAATTTATATCCACCACGCTAACTATTGGGCTTAGTGAGCCCCAGGCTAACTTATACCCACCACGCTAACTTTTGGGCCTAGTGAACCCCCGCTTATTTTATAGCCATTATACTAACCACAGGGCTAAGTGAGCCCCCGCTTATTTTATAGTCACCATGCTAAGTATTAGGCTGAGTGAGCCCCAGGCTATTTTATAGCTACTACGATAACCCCAGGGCTAAGTGAGCCTCCCGCTTATTTTATAGTCACCACGTTTACTACTGGGCTGAGTGAGCCCCAGGCTATTTTATACCCACTATGCTAACTAATGGGCTGAGTGAGCCCCAGGCTATTTTCTACCCACCACGTTTACTGGGCTTAGTGTGTCCCCGCTTATTTTATAGCTACTACGATAACCCCAGGGCTAAGTGAGCCTCCCGCTTATTTTATAGTCACCACGTTTACTACTGGGCTGAGTGAGCCCCAGGCTATTTTATACCCACCACGCTTACAGGGCTACGTGAATCCCGCTTATTATATAGTCAACACGCTAACTACTGGGCTGATTAAGCCCCAGGTATTTTATACCCACCACGCTAAGTATTGGGCTGAGTGAGCCCCAGGCTACTTTATACCCACCACGCTTACAGGGCTAAGTGAGCCCCCGCTTATTATATAGTCAACACGCTAACTACTGGGCTGATTAAGCCCCAGGTATTTTATACCCATCACGCTAACTACTGGGCTGAGTGAGCCCCAGGTTATTTAGTCGCATGAATATGATTTCCAAGGTATATGTCCTAACTTGATTTAGACCATTGCCTATAGTAAGATAAAGCTGCGAAGTAAATTGGTAAACTATATGTACATTTCCCATGAAAACTCACTTGTGTTTTCTTAAATATCTGCAGAAATCAGCATAGTTTATTAAAATTATATACATTTTCATTAGTTTATGAATCTACTAACTTGTAATATCTATATGGTAACTTGGATTATTAGTATTCCCACTTAAAAATTTCTTTTGTAGATTTAATATGATAAACACTAACATGAGACTGACTAAACTTTTACCATTTTCATTTCAACTTAGTTTTAGGAAATTTATCTACATAACTTTAAAATTTACTGTTTAGTAAGTCTATTATTTCAAAGTATTATTTTTTAGTTCTAATATACAAAACATATTCATATCGTTTTACATAGTAAGTATCAAATTAATTTAAAGTCATATTAAAAAAATATACATACAAATACTATTCTTACCTAACACGCCAGCTAGCTAAGCACCCAACCGTCTCACACCAAGGCTCTGAGAAAAGTGAATGCTTGTTCAGGGCCTTATCAGCTAATATAATCACTGATAAGACTTGATCACGTGACATGTGACGTCACTGTTTAAGTGATATCACGTGACCATGTGGTATCATTCAATACGTCACCAATGACGTCAGAGATCACGTGACTAGGTCATAAAAGAACCAATTGCTAATTGTAATTAACAATTTACCTTTAATTGATTTTTATAATATATATAGATAAATTAATACATGATTATTCTATGTATTATTTCGTAATACATAGCACATGTACCTTGTTTTACGAAATAATAGAAAAATCATGTATTAATTTATCTATATATATTATACAAATCAATTAAAGGTAAATTGTTAATTGCAATTAGCAATTGGTTCTTTTATGACCTAGTCACGTGATCTCTGACGTCATTGGTGACGTATTGAATGATACCACATGGTCACGTGATATCACTTAAACAGTGACGTCACATGTCACGTGAGCAAGTCTTATCAGTGATTATATTAGCTGATAAGGCCCTGAACAAGCATTCACTTTTCTCAGAGCCTTGGTGTGAGACGGTTGGGTGCTTAGCTAGCTGGCGTGTTAGGGAAGAATAGTATTTGTATGTATATTTTTTTAATATGACTTTAAATTAATTTGATACTTACTATGTAAAACGATATGAATATGTTTTGAATATTAGAACTAAAAAATAATACTTTGAAATAATAGACTTACTAAACAGTAAAATTTAAAGCTATGTAGATAAATTTCCTAAAACTAAGTTGAAATGAAAATGGTAAAAGTTTAGTCAGTCTCATGTTAGTGTTTATCATATTAAATCTACAAAAGAAATTTTTAAGTGGGAATACTAATAATCCAAGTTACCATATAGATATTACAAGTTAGTAGATTCATAAACTAATGAGAATGTATATAATTTTAATAAACTATGCTGATTTCTGCAGATATTTAAGAAAACACAAGTGAGTTTTCATGGGAAATGTACATATATTTTACCAATTTACTTCGCAGCTTTATCTTACTATAGGCAATGGTCTAAATCAAGTTAGGACATATACCTTGGAAATCATATTCATGCGACTAAATAACCTGGGGCTCACTCAGCTCAGTAGTTAGCGTGATGGGTATAAAATACCTGGGGCTTAATCAGCCCAGTAGTTAGCGTGTTGACTATATAATAAGCGGGGGCTCACTTAGCCCTGTAAGCGTGGTGGGTATAAAATAGCCTGGGGCTCACTCAGCCCAGTAGTTAGCGTGGTGGGTATAAAATACCTGCGGCTTAATCAGCCCAGTAGTTAGCGTGTTGACTATATAATAAGCGGGGCTCACTTAGCCCTGTAAGCGTGGTGGGTATAAAATAGCCTGGGGCTCACTCAGCCCAGTAGTAAACGTGGTGACTATAAAATAAGCGGGAGGCTCACTTAGCCCTGGGGTTATCGTAGTAGCTGTAAAATAAGCGGGGACACACTAAGCCCAGTAAACGTGGTGGGTAGAAAATAGCCTGGGGCTCACTCAGCCCATTAGTTAGCATAGTGGGTATAAAATAGCCTGGGGCTCACTCAGCCCAGTAGTAAACGTGGTGACTATAAAATAAGCGGGAGGCTCACTTAGCCCTGGGGTTATCGTAGTAGCTATAAAATAGCCTGGGGCTCACTCAGCCTAATACTTAGCATGGTGACTATAAAATAAGCGGGGGCTCACTTAGCCCTGTGGTTAGTATAATGGCTATAAAATAAGCGGGGGTTCACTAGGCTCAAAAGTTAGCGTGGTGGGTATAAGTTAGCCTGGGGCTCACTAAGCCCAATAGCCCTGTGGTTACTTAGCCCTGTGGTTAGCGTCCTGGTTATAAAATGACAAGTCTGATTATATGTTTGTGGGTTCGAAACTTGTGCGGTTTAGACGATGGGATTTCGAGTATTCAGAAAAGTCGAAAAAATCATGATGGTGCTCCATATCCTTATAAATATTATGTGTTTGAATATGATAAGTTAAGGAATCTATATCCGTAAAGAGTATAACTGCACGATCTTTGTAAGTTTTCTTTATAAAATTGTAATGAAAATCATACATAACTAATTTAGATAATTCTAGAATTGTGAATCCAACATAAATAGGTCGATTCATTAAGATACAAGTATTAAGCTTTTCTACAGCAGCCAAACCTTCATCATATGTCTTGAATGATTTAAAAGTAGGCGAAGCTGCTAATTTTTTTTAAATACATTTCCAGTATGAATTATTAAATCTAATTCACTTATTTCAAATTCTTAACGATAGTCACATAGCATTGGAAAGTGTTTCATAAAGTATACCATGACTCATGATTTTTCCTTCATATTTATTTATTGTCACTTATTGTAGATCCTATTTTATAATTTACGTTAAAATTTTCCATTCATTCCTATCATTTTCTGGGTATTCTGTATATATTTTTTTAGGTGTGTATTGTTAGTCTAAATTTTATCGAAGGTATTTCTGTGATAATATAGGTGAGGTAGCGCATTGTGTAATACAGTGTAATACTGTATAATTAATGTGTATTTTAACTACAATCTCTGTTTTAACAAGACTTGTATCGAATTAGATTCATTAACCTATTTAATTAAAACCAATCTCCTATCGCAATAATTCTTAAGGGTATCTCTTAATTACTATTTTTAATTTTATTTCTTAGTTATTATTTTTTATTGAATACTTAATAAAGCATATATAACGAATCGAGTTGAATGTTTAGGAATAAATTGTGCGTTCTTAAGTCATTTCGAAACAGGCTCCTTCAAAGAGACCCCTTCACGAAACTTTTAACCCTAAAACAGGACACTTCACACAACGTTTCGTATTAACAATAGGCCTTTCACAAGCATACTAATGTATATACTTTTAATAGGATTTTAAAATGTTAAACGATATAAATATTAGATCTAAATATAAATCTTTTTTTTTTACATTCAGTGAATAAATCTAGTCTAAAAATAATCTTGCTCACGCATATGAATTGTATATAGGAGCTTGTATAATATAAAAATAAATTTCATATATCGTCCCATCATGCTGTGTGACTCATCGCATAAATTGTTAGTATGTATTTTTAAAATAATTATTTTTAAAATAAATTAGAGGAAACATGCAATAATACCTATTCTTTTTTGCTTACCTATTCCTTTTTGCCTACCATACATATTGAAAAAATACATTAATATTATATCTATTCATATAAAGTAAGAATCCTTACCTAGATCTTACAACCAACTCATACACTTGCTTTTGGGAGAAATGAAATGAAATGTATTCTTATCAGTAAATCTTATATAGAATGTTATCGCAATCAGTCACGTGATGTTACTAATCTATAGATTAACAATAAGATAATGGACTTGTACTGAAATCATTTCTGGTCTAGTTGCTATACAAGTAGCACGCATGTTTTTTCATGCTGTAGTCATATATTGAAGACAGGATTGCAAGTTTGTGAATAAGGTAAGATTAATTTATGTATATATTTTTAAATGTTAAACGATATACATATTAGATCTAAAAATAAATCATTTTTACATTCAATGATTAATTCTAGTCAAAATTCACACATTTCAAGCCTGTTGGTTAAATATAACATACACTAATAAGATTCGTTGATGATTCATTTTCTCATATAGGCAATAGTAGCAATCATTTCACATGGGAGAAATGATTGCAAAATTTATGATTCTGCTTTATAATACCTATTCATTCTGTATTCTACCCTATGCTTTATCCATGACGTCACGATATCCCGTAATTTTAAGAGATAAGCGAACACGTTATACCGTTTAGTTGTTGTAAGGCATGCATGCAGTCGAATTTGGATGAAGTCCACAGTACATTAGGGTTTAAATATTTAGGTAAGATAACTTTTTTTTCAATATTAAAAACAAAATTTTTTTAAATAATACCCTAACTATTTAGTACAATATATATTTTATAAAAACAAAGCTTAGTTATTATATTCATTCTCAAAAGAAATTTTTAAGTTAAAATACTAAAAACACAATTTAGTATAATTTTTCTATACAAAAAAAGCATAGACTAATGTAATTTTAAAATATTTAAAGTTTAATTCATATATCTTATAGGGGACCCTGTATTTTTTTTTACCATAACATGCGTCAAATTCATTTAAACACAGGTACATTTAAACAGGTTCAAATTCATTTAAACATCTGTTTGCCTCAAAATTCTTAAGGGTATCGCTTAATGAATAGTTCTTATTTTTCATTGAAGCATTTTAAAACTTAACAGATTAATAATTATATAGGACTACACGAAATAATTCGTATTCATTGACGGTTTTAAATAGCTCATTTACCTTCAAAAAATGTGTCAGAAATTACGAGTCTCAGGTATTTCTTATCGCGAGTGATTCACCGTGTCAAAGCAAGATCTTCGCTTATCTGATAATATGACTCATTATGATTCAGCGATATGCATGTTGAAGGGGTAACACTCAAATCTTAGTTGCAGTTATAAATATGTATTTTAAAGCATAATCATTCGAAAATTCAATTATTTTTCATGAAACGATCTACCCTATTTTACAGACTTGTATGATAAATTTGGTGAAATATGTACTTTTTTTTTTCTAAAATCTATATTTTGAACGTTATACTAAAAATTATTCGTGTAAAACCTATTGTTTTACATCGCATGAATTCGTATTCATTTGAGATTAGTACTCTATTTCTTAAAATATCTGTGGAATCATAATATTTTTACAGGGTATATTGTGAAGGGGGGCCTTTTCATTCAAACAGCGGACCTTGCATTTTTATGAAAGGTGAATATCCCTAGTATTTCTGTCGTTGTAATATAATATGAATCTATTGGTTTATTTTGTGAAGGACCCTGAGATTCGAATAAGGTTATATTATTTGTGAAGGGCTATGGGTAGTCGCATTATTTTATGAGCAGGGATTAAATCTTTAACTTTTTCTAGTTTCTTTTGAAGGATTTCAATATTTTGAACCTATCGATGTGTAAGCTTTACTTTTAGCCTAACTTGAATTGAAATAAAAAACAGGGTAAAGTGTAAATTATCTGATTTTATGAAGGGTCCTTATGCATAAATGGATTTTTGTGAAGGGTTCCTTTTTATTTAAAAGGGGATCTGTTCACTATTTTAATTAACTACGCACTAGCTGTTAAAATTATATTTTGTTCACATAACATTTCAATGATGTTAGAAAGTGATTCATGAATTATGTCGCTACGCATGATTTTTCATTCTTGTTTATTTTATATATACGTTAAAATTCTTCGTTTTGTAGCACTCTGTATTTTTTGAAGTGTGTATTGTTAGGCTATCGAAGGGCTCCTCTGGGTAAAAAAAGGGAGGGGGTAGGGGGAGGGGGAGGGGGCAAGCTGTTAAATTGAGTACTGTATAATTCATACGGGACCCTGTATTTTTTACTATAACCCCCGTGGTGATTCCTGGGACCAGGAAGTTTTGACTCTAGGTCACTTCTAGCTAAAAGCTCACACCTTAAGGTAAAATTCATTTCAGTTGAGAGTTTATATCTCAGATTACTTTCAGTTGAAAATCCTACTTTTGGCGACTTTTAAAACTAAAAATTCTATTTTAACTCTAATTTTTTTTTTTTTTTTTTTGGTTAAAAAAAAAAAAAAAAAAATCTTAATACCTTTTTTAATGCATGAAACATTATTTCTAACATATATATTGAATAGCCTATTCTAGTTTAAAAAAAAAAAAAATCTTGCAAAAATATCTAAGTTCCCCAATTAAAATTAATGAATGACCTTTTTTAATTAAACCCTTATTGACTTTTAAAATTCTCCTCAAATATACTCTAACATGTATATTGAATGGCCTACTCTAGTTTAAAAAAAAATGTTTTCGAAAAATTTCTAAGTTCTCCAATTAAAATTAATTAAATTTCTAATTCGCTAAAATAAATCCATTGAAACACACTTCATACTCTAGTATGAAATTCTTCGCGAAAAAAAAAATTTTGCTTCAAAAAATTTCTAAGTTCCCTAATTAAAATTAATTAACACTAATCCTTAATTAATCCCCTTATCTTAGGTGGTGGAGGAGGGCACTTCGGGAGGAGCTGAGCTGCACTTTGGGAGGAGGAGGGCACTTCGTGAGGAGGAGCTGAGCTGCACTTTGGGAGGAGGAGGAGGTGCACTTTGGGAGGAGGAGGGCACTTCGTGAGGAGGTGCGCACTTTGGGAGGAGGAGGAGGTGTACTTTGGGAGGTGGTGCTGGTGCTGCACCTTGCACCAGCACCACACACCACCTCCTGGGGTCGGACGCTCATTTTCTCTCTACTTGCGTGTAATTTTTATTTAGAATGCTTCATTGCCACAACTTTTTTGATATAGTAATATTCGCGTAATATTCTGTATACCTTATTTAACAACAGATTAAATACGCGGAATATTACTATTTAAAAATATATATATCTATCAAGCATATTGAATTGAAAATAAAGAAGCAATTGCCTTATTTTTAATGAAAAAAAAATCTACGCTTTTCTTACAAAATTAAAATTATCAATGAGCACTAGGTATTATAGTTCCTATATTATAGTTGTTATATGACATATGTAGCAATAGCCTTAGAAGCATATTATTAAATAATATTATTGCATTATATATATTTTATAACATCTTCCTTACAACGTCATATATTCTAAAATAATTTTACATATATATATATATATATATATTTGCGCAAGAAGGAAATATTAAAATTTTCCTTAAATATAAACAATAACTATTGTTCGAATGACCAATCTCACGTATTCAAATCAAGAGTCTTTATATATTTTAGCTGGGATAATAGTACATTTTATATTTGAAGCAAGATGTAATGTAAGATTCAAAACTATAATTAAAATAACTAAACATCGCTTTACTCAAACTTCTAGTCAATATAAAAGATTACAAAGATGGTCATTCTTAAAAACAAATAACAAAAATGTTTACCGTACCTTAACAATTTTTCTTTTTAAATGTATATAGAAAATTTTATATATTGAACGTCATATTCACTTTAATAAGTTAAAATAGGCAACTTAAATACATTGACTCACAATTCATTTATTACTGAAAAGTGAAAATATAATATAAACATTTTAAAACTAGCGCGATCTTAAAAAACACAGATGTCAAACAAGTCAAAAAAGCCCGAGCGCTTCCAGCTGAACACAAGACATCATCAAGGGTGTTAAAATGAGAAAAAACTGTAGATATAAAAATTTAGACTTGTGAAGTAGTAAAGATCGAAGCCAAAAACAATACAAAAGAGGGAGGGAAGAAAAGGGGTTGGTTGCGATATAAAGTAAGAGAGGGGTCAATCAAAACCAAATGCACCGGTGATGTCAAGTAAATTAAACTATATATGTAGTATATGTATGACAATACATCATTACATGTATTTTGTCCTGTTGTATTATATCTCTAGAGATTCTTTGATTATGCAAATGTTATAATGTGATACATGTTCAATGATTTTAGCATTTATTGAATAAGACATCAGTGTCTGTATCTTGATTTACATAAGATAGAGCTGTGGATAATTTACCTCTTTTGATGCCTGTAATATGTTCTTTAACCCTTTCTTGTAATTTTCGAGTGGTCATGCCCACATATGTATACGTTTTCAATGTGTTATTATCTTTAAAATGGATGATATAAAAATCAAATTTATCATGACTGTCAAGTAGGATCAATCATTCTGTGTACAAGATATTTGAACTTTATCGGTGGTTTAGCAAGAAGGGTTAGATTATATTTCTTCAATGCATACTTAATCCTTTCATAAATTTGTGGAATATATTCCATACTGTAAAATTTAGAAGCGTGCATTTTTTTTACTAACTATTGTAGATAATTTATTTTTATATTCCCAAATTAACTTGTTGACAAATTTGTTTGAAAAACCATTTTCACATGCAATTTCCTTAATTTTAGTTAATTCATCTTTTACATAATCCTTTGAACAAATCTCAAATGCTCTTTGAACATAAAAAATTATATGCTGCTTTTTTTATAATAAAAAAAAACTACTGTTGTAGGATATTGTTTTATTAGATCTGCAAGTTTTTCAGTAAATTTTAATATCAATGTTATGTGTTGAAATTTTCTTGATTAGTTCTTTATATAATTATATATATAAGTTAAATATATTTCATTCAACTCATCACACTTTCCTTAAATTATGAGCTCTTAAGAAATCTTTATAAAATCGTTAAAGCCGCGATCACTAAAACTGTCGTATAACTTCTTCGCATACGAGAAATTGAAAATAAAAATAAATGAAAGAAAAAACTTGCTGAATACAACTAACTCGCTATTACAGAAACTGTAAAAATATGACAATCGTTAAAGATAATATAACTATAGCAGATATCAGCGCTTAGCGCTCATGAAAACAAAACAATCAACATCAACATATGCAAAAACCTCTTCGATTACCAAACCTAAAACTGCATGAAATTCGTAAAATCCTCGATCAGTAACATGTGTATAAGAGCTTCGCGCCTATTAAAACGAAAATAAGACATCACTGAATACAGCAATCTCGTTGTGTAGCAATCTCAAAAATGCAGAAAATTCCCCAAAGTCACGATAACTAACGCATGTATGAGTGCTTTGTGCACATGAAAACAACAGAAATCATCACTGGATGCAGCAATCCTCTTGTGTAGTTCCAAAATGCATGAAATTCGTGAAAACAACTATTATTAATGCATGTATCACCGCTTCCTACCCATGGAAACAACAACAGAAAAAAAAAGACAATGACTGCAAGAAGAAATCTCGTTGTGCATCAATCTGAAAAATTCATGATATTCGTGAAAACCGCGATCACTAAACGCATATAAGAGCACTTAAACTTAGAAAAACAAACAAAAAATATCACTAGGTGCAGAAATATCGCTGTGTAACAATCTAAAAAATGCGCGAAATTTGTAAAACCATCAATCACTAAAGTATGTATGAGCAATTGCATCTCATGGCAATAAAATAAATCAAATTAAAAAATCACTGGATGCAGAAAATTTTCGTGCATTTTTCAGATTCCTATATAACAATGTATAATTTGAATTTTTTTTATTTGGATTTTTATTTAGCAGTTTAAATAGTCCTAATAGCAGTTCGATAACGATGTTATATATTAAACTAGATGGATATCGATAAATTTTCGATTATCCGATGTAGATTTGGTCCCTATTACGTCGGATAATCGAGATTCTACTGTATATGAGAAAACATAGAAAAATCCTTCTTAAATTATTACTTATTTTCCCCGAAGGGGTGGTAAATAAAAGACCTATCGTGTGTAATTTTTTATCAAAACACAATTTTTTCCATGACCGAAGCTTATTCTATTTATCTAAAATAAACATAAAAAACAAGTTTATTTAAATTAAGTTACCCTGTTTCTCGGCAGGTGACACTATAAACACAAAAGAAAGTTGAATCCTTCACCCTATTTTTGACTTCATAATAGCTATTATAGAGTGGAATACAAAGAAAATTACTTTTACTTATATTTAGTTACCTAATTTCCACTTAGACGGCGCTACAAATGCAAAAATAAATTGTGGTGAATTATTACTACCTATTTTTATATTCAGTACGGCCATCATGCTGTGAAACGTTAATTTTTTTTTAAATTAAACTTGGTTACGATATTTCTCGCTAGGGAGTGTTATCGGCATAAAAGAAAGTTTAGTTTCATTTATTTCAATTTAACTTAGAATATGGTTGCTATATGAAAAACCATAAAACATTTTAAATTTTAAATATGCAATTTCTCACCAGAGGCGCCACCAGTGCAAAAAAAATGAGAATTTCTTTTAAATATATATATTTGACAAGAGCAGAAGCTTTTTCTGAAGTTTTGAGCGAAATTCGTTCTGTGCGAAGGTGCTTAAAATTGAGTTCGAAAAGTTATTTAAAGACTCAGATATATATACACAGAGATATATGACGCATCATAAGTTAAATAAACGTCATAGAAAATAGCTATTTTAACAGAAATTTGAGATAAAATGTAATGCATTTGTATTGGTTGGTGTTACACTGCAAGAGAACTATAAATGTTACATTCCATATTTTCAATAGAAAACATGCTAAAGTAAGCATTAGTAGCATATACATACAAATTTTGTAAAGTTTCAAATAACACATTTCTTTACGATCAGGCTGGAAGGTCTTTTTATAATAAATTCATTCTATTTCTTTTACTTATTTATTAGTAGTATATTTGTTTCGTAGAATTGTAAAAAAACTATCGGAAAATATTAATAGTCCTTATTTAGAGGTAGAAAACTATTTTGAAAATCTTATCCAAGACAAATATATACAGGCTGTCCCAAAAACATTGGTATAGGATTTTATTCCTGAAATATTGATTATAGACGTACATTAAAAATTACAAAGTTACTAAAAAAGGGTACAACATTTTATGAAATTGATTAAAAATTTGAGGGGATTAAATACGAAGAAATACAAGAATTTAATTTTTAAAAGGCCCCTGTAAAAAAATTTCCCAATGTGTAAAATGTGACTCATACACTAATGTGATCATGTACAAACTTTCAGCATTGTATCATAAAATGTCACAGAGATATGTTTAAACAAAATTGATGAGGGGTTAATCATAACTACATCATCACATTTATTATTTATTTATGCAATCATTATTTTCTTTCGTAATTTGTGTACGACCATTGAAACGCAATAATCCATCCCCTGTGCGAACTCATATCCAGGTATCGAAAAATGGTTTAATTCAGCATTTATGTCTGTTCGTATCTCTGCGACTTTTTAAATAAAATGCTGAAATATTGTACTTGATCTTATTAGTGTATGGGCACATTTTATTCATTGGGAATTTTTTTGTACGGTGGCAGTATAAAAATTTAATTTTGTATTTCTTGAAATTTCATCCTCTGAAAATTTTAATCTATTTCATAAAATTCGGTACCCTTTTTTACATAACTTTGATATTTCTAATATATGACTATGATCAATATTTAAGGTAGGAAAGCCGAGGACAATGTTTTGGTGACACCCTGTATATAATAAAGCAATTTCTCAATAATTTTTTTTAATCAACCATGTTTGTTTTGTACTTTGAATAATGAAGTATGCTCGATACCTTTGATCTGTTTTAAATCATTTATTTATTAATAAATAAATTAGAAAAGATTGATTTAGAAAAGATTTGCGTCAGTCATTGTAAGAAGGGCGGTGTTTCTGGAATAAAGTGCCAAAATGTGCAAACGAGGCTACTAAATGTTATTTTTAAAACACTTGGCATCTGAATTTACATCTTTTATAACAAAAATAGAGGTATTACAGACTAATTCATAATATGTATAAACATTTTTAATTTTGTGTAAACCACGTGATATTTAAACCTCAAGTGAAGTGTTAAAAATCGTTTTGTCATCAAATTAGTTTTGATTTGAAATTTCTTTTCACGATAGCAAATTCGGACTTTTTAAATTTATGATTTGTCTGATCTTATTCAGATTCCGGCAATGCTAAAAGCATTGAAACGTTACATTTTTTTTGCTAATAAAAGTATACACTCACTTTAAGTAAATCTTGAATGCTATAATTCTCAAATCCAATATCTCCGTTTTTTATGTACTTCAAAGAAATATAGTTTCAGATAGGAGCCGATCTGAAAAACATGGCGCATGCTCGTTAACTGATAATACTTTAACCGATTATGTTTCTGAGAAAATACGTAATACTACGCCATCTTTTCTACAGCATTATACACATGATAAATGTGTACGATTAATGAAAAAAAATGGTTGCTAAATATTTTAATATAAAATTTTGCAAATACACAAAAACAAGAAAAATATAACATTATTTTTAATAGTATGCAGCTGTACTGCTTTTCGTCTTCAATAGTTTGAATAATATTTCACGCGGACAATTTTATTGACGGATTATGTAAAATATTTCAACAGAATTCTTGATTTGAAGTGACATGCACACAAGAAACAATTTATTCATTGATCAAGACGTTCTGTCAGAAGGCGAATATGGAACATGAAATTTGTTGCATTCGAGATATCAGCGTGGAGATGTCATTCATCATCCATTGGAGTGTAACCCCACTTGTCACAAATATCAAGAGTTATGGAAACATTTTTGCCCTCTATCATAGTTATCTTATAAAAGATGTTCAATTTATTGACAAGAATCCCTAAATTCTCTTACTGTATCTACAAAAGTATCTACTTTTTAAATTTTTTAATTCAAACCTTTTGACGAACAATGCTGTATATATTAGGCGTTGCGATTATCAGGGGTGAATTCGCAAAACACAAGTTTCGACAAACAGTAGTTTGAAATATACGACTCTCATTATCGCCAGTTTTTAAGTTTGTATTCCAAAGCAAATTTCAGAGTATTATAAGCGTACTGGACTCTTGTAAGAGATTACATCCGTCAGTACTGTCGTCCATGTTCTGTTTTAAAAATAAAAATAAAATCGACCTTTATCGAGTTCGCCTTCATATCCGCAACGCATCATGCACTTTACTAGTCGCATACACTGTAACAAAAAATCCGTGAGAATACAAGAGATTTTCCGTAAAATTTTACGGAGAAGTTTCCTTTTTCCAAAACAACAGTACAATTTCCGTAAATGAGATTAGTTCCGTATAGGAGATTTCAAGTCTGTAAATATGTAGAAAGTTTTCGGTAAATTTAATGGATTTCTTTCCGTATTTCTTTCAACAGTGCAATTTCCTTAAATAACGTTTAGAGGTTTGCGTACAGAAATCGCTTTATTTGAAATGCAAATTAAGATTGTCGTATTTACTAGAGTTCTTCAAGAATCCAGGCCTGACCCAGCTCAATATCCTGGCCCATTCTAACCGGGGCCATATCTGGACGGTAATTCTTTGTGAAAATAATAGTAATATTTATATTTTTTAACCTTTTAAACGCCAATGCTCCCGAACGGGAACATCAAATTTAAAATTCATTTTAAAAAAAAGTTTCGCTTCTATGGACTTACAAAAATTCTTATTTATTAACAAAAGTACATTTATTTTTTTAGACTAAAAACTATTTATGTTATATAATTATTTAACCTTAAAAAAATTCGTAAAAAAGTCATTTTTTGTCAATTTTTACTAGGATTGTTAAAAAAATTCACATAAAATTTTTAAAAGATGCAAAATTCATGAAATTTCAGAGTTATGATAAATAAGGTCCATTTTAAAGAATAAGCATGCTAAATAACAGTTTTCAATAAAAATGCGTTTGCTATAAGATATCAAATTCTATTGTTCCCGTTCGGGAACATTGGCGTAATTCACTATACAGAATTCGATCATTTGCACTGTTGATCTATTTTCCTAATTTGTAACATTGAGAGTCTCAGAACACGGCCTAACTCGATCGTTCTCCTTCCTCTTATACGGCCGTAACAAAAAGTCATTTTCCCTTTGTTCAAAAGGAATAACATTTTCTCCCCGGAGAAAGTAGGGGGCGCTATTACTTACCATGGCTAATGGAGAATTTCCTTATTCTCGCCTTTCACTCTTGTATTTTCTTAGATATAACGTAAATGAAATTGCCTGTTCTTATTTTTCTTTTGTTGAAAATGGTTCATTGCTGTATTCCACATTGTGCTTCAAATTCAGAGAAAAAAAATACCTGGAATTTCTTTTCATGAATAGGCGCTTTTATTACCGATACACCAGCAATCAGTAGAAGTACAGAGCAAAATTTTCGAAATATGTGCCTTATAAAATTGCTGCGGCTCTCAATTTATTTGTAGATTTAAACTGAATTTTAATGATCGAAATTATAAACCACTTAATTAATTTCTTTTTAACTGCTAGCACCACCAAGAGTTAAGCTGAAGTTTGCAAGTATTGCCATTGTTAGCGGATAAGTAATCTTGTAAGAGTAATTCAAGGAAATTTTGAATGAGAATCTTGCTTATCAAGCATAGAAACAGATCAATGTGATGCAACCATACTTCAGTTAATTGTCAATCAGGATAGAGGTGGGTTGTCTTATCCTAAACTACAATTCATCAGTCTAATTTCCACAATTTTAGACTGAATTTTACTAGAATTTTAGGATTATACCTATCCTAAATTCAAACGGAATCATCGAAACTATTATATTAAATTTTATATATTAAATTAAAAATTATTATGAATTTGTTAAATAATCCGTATTTTGAGAAAAAAAAGCGATATGAGGTGATTGCCGGATATTGGCGAAATAGGTTGTCTTATTCTGTTGATATTATGAAACATGAAAGTATATTTTTATTTTTATCATATACATACTTTTATACCATGACTTTCCAGAATTAGAATATAATATTTAATTTGATATGTAATTCTATCATATTTCTATATGCTTATATATTTCTGATCAGCACCTATAATGGTTAAATTTATTAAAAATTGTTTTGAATGTACACATATATACCTATATTTTAAATAATTAGGAATTGTGTAAAAATAATCCATGTTTTGAGAGAAAAAAAAATTTCGGTATGAGTTCATTGCCGGATATTGGCGAAGTTGCTTGATTTTCTTAATATTGTGAAACTAGTAAATCTTTTTTAAAAATTTTACAGTGTATTTTACGCTCAGAATTATCAATGTTTCAAGTAATCCAGAATTGAAATGTATATAAATATAAAAAATTATTTATAATGTTTGTTTTACATTTTATAGTAGGGTGTTATTTAAACTATTTTTAATTGCTTAAAGCATTGCATTTATTTATTTTATCTTTAAATCTTTTAGTTTTTCCTGTTTGTAGCAAAGCAAACGCCGAAGCAAAAGATAGATATGTTATATATAATGCTTATATATTTCAGATCAGTACCTATAATGATTAAATTTATTGAAAATTGTTTTTAATATACATATATATACATATTTTAAATAATTAAGAATAGTGTAAAAATAATCCATGTTTTGAGGGAAAAAAAACGATATGAGTTCATTGCCGGATATTGGCGAACTTGCTTAATTTTCTTACTACTATTATGAAACTAGTAATTATTTTTTAAATTTTTTACTGTGTATTTTACGCTTAGAATTATCAATGTTTCAAGTAATCGAGAATTTAAATGTATATAAATATATAAAATTTACTTATAATGTTTGTTTTGCACTTTATAGTAGCGAGTTATTTAAACTATTTTTAATTGCTAAAAGCATTGTATTTATTTATTTTATCTCTAAATCTTTTAGTTTTTCCTGTTTGTAGTAAAGAAAACGCCGAAACAAAAGATACATATGTTATACATACCTTTTATAATGAATATATTGCAAAGATTTTTGTATTTTTATGTATAGAAGTAACCTTTAGTAAGCATTATTTATGGTAAGTATAGCGCGCCACCTACCGGCGAAAGTAGCCCTTTAACGATTCCGAAACTAAGGGGTGATTGTGAAGGCCGTATGAGGGGAGAGAGAAAGATCGAGTTTGGCCGTGCTCAGAATTATACTGAATCTCTTTTGCTGTGTTTAAAAGCAGGTCAGTGGCTTTTCGAATTCCACTTACACCCTTTTCACCCCTCCCCCCCTTCTCTTGCTTTCTTCCCTCACTAGTGCGGGGGTGAGAGTTTTGTCCAAACAACTGTTTTGCTCAGGACTGAGGATGTTTATGACTTTTTCTAAGTATCCCGCGAAGGGTGCTATTTGTTAGCAATAATTTTTACTTTCTTATCGTATGTAAGAGTTTTGAGATAGATCACGTGGTTCAGCACCCGCACAGTTCTTTTATTTATTTATTTTTTCCTTTTCCCTTTCTGAATTTTTTGCATCGGTCATTTTGTAAGTAATAGAGGGTGAAGCTAGAACGATATTTTTACTTTGCTTCTTTGATAGATATGGCTAATCGTGAAAGATTTTTAACAGTACAGGAAGCTATTGAATATTTTAACTCTTTATCAGATTCAGATGCTTCAGTTGATTCTGTTATAGATATTTGCCAATTGCCTCCTGATGAAAGTGGTGCTATAACAGATGAAGAAGATGTAAATGAAAATGAATTTCAAAAAATTAGGCCTGCAGATGTATGCGGACAATTAGAAGTTTTTACACATAGATCAGTTGATGTATCAGATGATGAAACGATTGTTTCTGTACCTTCTACATCAAAAACTGAATCAAGTTTGAAGAGAAAGAGACTATCAAAGAAAGAAGATATGAAGCCGAACTGGAATAAAAATGCATCTTTCAAAAAATCTTTAGAAACCATAAGTAATATGAAGCTTTGCGAATCGTTTCCCGAATTAGCAAATTTATCGCCAGCTGAAATTTTCAACAAATTTTTGCCGATGGATTATTTATCCCATTTATCAGAAATGACAAAACTGTATGCAATGCAAAAAGGGGAAAATATTGATGTAGACGAAAAAGATATTGGGCAATTTTTTGGGTTACTCTTATTTAGTGTCTACCATACTGTTCCTGGTGAGGATTTATATTGGAGCACTTATGAAGATTTGTCCGTTCCAATAGTTGCTTCAGTTATGTCTAGAGCCCGATTTAGGAAAATAAAGAAATATTTTCATATTATAGATTCAAATGATTTGAAAGCAGGAGATAAATTGGGCAAAATTTCTCCCTTTTATCAAGAACTTGAAAAAAAATTTCGGCAGTTTGGAATCTTTCACAGAAAACTAAGCATTGATGAATCTATGGTTCCATATTATGGTCATCATTCAGCAAAAATGTTCATAAAAGGTAAGCCTATAAGATTTGGTTTCAAAATTTGGATGCTTTGTTCGCATAATGGTTACCCATATGCAATGAAAATTTACGGTGGAAAAAGTCCGGAAAGGAGTAATATTCCTCTTGGATCAAGAGTTGTATGGGAACTTTTATCGTGTATTGAAAATCCGAAAAAACACGAAATATACTTTGATAATTTTTTCACGTCTTATAAACTTTTGGCGGATTTATCAGACAAAGATTTTAAAGCAACTGGTACAATTCGGGATACTAGAACAGGACAATGTCCTTTGCAATCATTAAAAAAATGTCCAAATGCGAGAGGGGAAAGTACGATTTTCAGTGCGATGGAAAAGTTTATATGTGCCGATGGAACGATAGTTCAGTTGTTACAATAGCGTCAAATTACGATACTCATGAAACTATGGGTAAATCAAAACGATTTTGCCGTAAAGAAAGAAAAAAGGTAGATGTTTCACAGCCACATCTTGTAAAGTGCGATAACGAAGGTATGGGTGGAGTTGATTTGTTAGACAGACTTCTTGGAAGTTACCGTCCTATGTTCCGCAGCAAAAAGTGGTACTGGAACTTATTTAGCAATGCCCTAATCATGGCTGTTGTTGCGGGATGGATTGTACATACTGAATTACACCACAACTCAACATCAGAACTGTCACACCTGAATTTTCGAAGAGAGGTGACTTTGAGTTTACTTCGAATGAAACCCAAGATTCATTGTATTCCAGGGCCACGTGCCCATCCAGTAGAGTCTGCAAGGCAGTCAGATACGCACTATTTGGTATCATCATTTCAAGGACGCTGTGTAGTTTGCCAGAAAAATACAAGGAAAATGTGCTTTGAATGCCAAAAGCGACTACATGAACACTGTTTTCCCTCTTATCACGGACAGTGCTGCAAACTACAAAATAATAATAATAATAATTTGGTAAGATAATTTGTATTTTATATAATTATTATTTATAGTTTAATGTAGTTAATATTTGTAATACATATAATTATTTTATCATTAACTTTCAAGTAGTTATTTGTGCTTTTCTATAGTTGGTTTAAACATTTTTACTAATTCTATTTATATCTATGCACATATATATTATTTAATTCTTTCTTTGTGTTTGATTGTTTTTATAAAGTATAATATTCAACACACGAATTTCACTTAAAATTTTTTTAATGTTATTAAATCTGTCAAATATTATTCATACTTATAAAATTCTAGCATAAGAACCATAAAATTTAATGTATTGAAATATATAGTAAAAACTTAATGAATCACGCCAATGTTCCCAAACGGGAACATACCCGAAATCGTACATAAAAAATTTTTTGGGGGAAATTTCTTCTTGCATTGTTTAAATAGATGCATTTAAATCTTATTTTCACAAAGAAATAATATTTTTTATACTTGGAACACAGAGCGGCGTTTAAAAGGTTAATGAAATATTTAGAAATTTATTTAATTTTTATAAGTTACAGAAAAAAAAAAATATATTTTTTAATCTGCATTTTTTTTCTTGATAGTGCTTTAAAATTAAGATTTTTTTTCACTATTTTTTTTTAAATTTTATGTAAACTTTTCTGATGTGAGGCAATATTGGGTTATTTAAAGGTTTCATAACATAATTATCTCTTCAAGTTATCGCTATGTAAATTGGTATTAAACTAAACTGATTTTGCTTATAAATTTATGAATTAAACTAAAATTATTATTTTATAAATTATAATTTTACAAAGTTTATAATTTTTTCCTTAAATTTATAAAAATAGTTTTTTTTTTAACTTTTATAAAAAGGAAGTTTATAATATATTTCTTTAGCTTATAATTTTATAAATTAAACTAAATTAATTTAAACTAAATCAAAAAGTCCAAATTTAAATTTACCTATCACAAGATCAATAATTTCGAAACTGTCCTTAAAAATTAATTTTTTGTTTTAATATTTTTAAAACTATTCAGTTTAACAGAACCGTACACAAAAGTTCTCAGCATAGCTCACGTATAATAATTTAATTTATTAAAAAATTGTTTTTTAAAATAAGAAATAACGAAAATTTATTTTAATAGCATGTAATAAATACGTCTGCTTAAGATAATTATTGTTTTTATTGAAATTGATAAATAGATCATCAGACCAAATAATTTTAAAAAGTATATGTTCGAAGAAAGAAAATGTTGTTACTAATGGAAAACGAAGAAATCAATACTCTTAATGCAATGTTTTACTCATATAATGCATAATAAGTTAAAATTTATCTGCTATAACGCATCAAATAATAAAACAAAAAATTGAAAATTATATTAAAAAAATATTAAAAACATGGCACTATCTTCATGATTGAAACTCTGAAAATAAAATCCCTGGTACCTTCAAATTTTTACATCATAAAAAGTCATTAAAATAAGTAACAACATTTGAGGAAGCGGCGTACACCCAGTCGTAGCCTAGTGGTCTAAACCGCCAGTATAGTAAACTGAAGATTTGGGATTCGATTCTCATCGTTGCAAGAGTTGGTTATTTTCTGAAAACTCACTCAGAAATGAAAAAAAATAAGAAGAAGCATTGTCCTTGAAAAGTAGCTTGTTTCTTTTTCTTTTTTTTTTTTTTTGCTTTTTTTTTTTTTTTTTTTTTTTTTTTGCTTTATAAATTCTAATTTAACGACATAAAAATTTCTAAAAATTACGGAAGATATCTGTTATTAAATGGAAATTTAAAAACAGACGGTTATTTCAGAAATCACGGAAAATTTCCTGGAATTTACGAATTTTTTTTTTCGTTAAACTACGAAAATAGTACTGGCCTCCCGATTGCCAGTACAATTTCCGTTTTTTTCATTATTTTTTTACAGCCAGTTTTGGAGATTTACAAGTGGGTTTCGGCGTACCGAAAATCACATGTCAACAGGTTAAAGCTCTAAATTAGATTATTAGAGTTAAAACAAACTTTTGAAAACGGTGGAGAAGAATACTCATTTTTGTCATCAATCATACCGAACATTTATTCGTAAAGTGACATTACTCAAAAAAAGAAGTTTTTCAGAAAACGCAAAAAAACATGTAAGAATAAAAGAACATTTTAGTTGAGAAAGAATCGTTAATTAAATAATTGTATATCTAGGGCATAAAGTATATTTTTGATTTACTTAAGATTTGTAGACTATAATGTTGTATGTATAATCTCAAATGGAAAAAATTATAAAACTGCTGTAGTTCAGTCATTTTTAAAGTTATATATATGTGCTTTTTATAACAGTTTGAGAAATAATTTTCTGATTCACTAATAGTAAAATCTAGACAATAAAGTGCTTTGAGTTATGTCACTTTACGAATAAGTGTCTGATATATAAAATGGAATACGAATTCCAACCTTAATACAGTAATTTTCTCTAATTAAAATTGAAAGATAACCTTAAGACATATTTGTTTTTAATTTTTGAATTGTGTGGTTTAAAATATAAATACAACTATTTTATATTTCTGGAAATAAAGCAACATTTTATCGTAAAATTGCATAAGAAAAGAGACTATTTTACACATAAATGTATAATTTTAGTCTTTTGACTGCGTTTGATGCTCATTTATAGGCAGTTGAGAATTTCGGGATCGTCTTATAGTTCGGAACTAACTCAAAATTGCCTAATCTTAATCTAAAGGACCGCGTTTTATTTGTATATCTTATCTGCCAAAATTTACGGTAAATATAAATAAAGTTGTCTCAGTTGTATGTGTAGGATATCATTTATTTTTTGGGTGACAGTCAGTGTAAAAAAAAAAGTTACACCCGCCTTAATTCGCAGATAGTTTACAATTTAAAACAAAATGTCAGTGAATTTTAAATATTATCTTTTTCCAGAATATCAATGGCATTTTTGAAATATCTCATCAGTCCGTCTACATAAAAAAAAAAGATGTACCAATTTTGTTTTTTCAAAATGTGACTATCACTTTTGGCACAATATTTGAGTTACTTACATCAAAGCAGACCGGAAAAATGTATACGTATAGTTTGAATAATTTTTCTTTAATTTTGATGATGTTATATAAATATTAATAAATATATATATATATAATGTGGTATATTCATAAATGTAGAAAAATAAATTATTTTAAAATTATTAATCTTAGTTAAAAAATTCTACATATGCTATAATATATTTTCAACGCTTAAACGAGGTTCACTCCTAACCAGTTCAATGACTTTGTCGAGTTTTTTTAATATGCCTCAATTAACAATGTGAAAAAGTTCTGAAAATTTTATTGAAATAGAAGAATTTTAGCATGTATTAATACAGTGCATTGCAAAATGATAACATTAAAATGATAATAGTAAAATCCACCACAAAATTTTAAAATTGTATATTTATTTAATACACTAGATTATTAAATAACATTTTGTACAATCAATAAGATTCTTATAAAAGGAAATTATCATGAACAAAATGTTATAGCATACAAAAATAAAGCAATATATGAAAAACGACTGTATCAAAATGATAGACCAAACAAATAAAATATAGTTATGAAATTTGTTTTAATGCTAAATTTTCCCTCTCTTCAGAATCATTTCACAAATTCCTTTTTGTATTGATTTAATGAGCGGCCCCAAATTATATATCACTGAAAGAAATATCTTCTTCTAGTTCAATGTTGAATTGTATTGTTTTCTGCAGCATATGCAGCTCTTGGCAATGTTTGTCACATGTTTTCTGTGGAGTTTTAATCAAGATTTAAACGGGGTAGCCAATAATATATGCACAATTGAACAGAAATTATTCAAACGTAGAAGTGGTAGAGTAAATTGAGGCATTTTCTTGTTCTAACATATATGCGACCCATTAATTTTTTTTAGAAACTGGTAACAATTTTATTATAACTATTTATTTATTATAACTATTAAGTATAACTATATTAATTACATTTTTGTAATTTCTAGCACTCATAAAAATACCTTATAATGTTATTTTAAATAATATTTAATAATAATAATAATATATTTGTCCTTCCATTCTAAAACCTGTCAAATTTATTAAGAAACAATCTCTTCCTTAGAGTTTGGAAAAGATATGTCCTTCCTTTTAAAAGCCATGCCAGTAAAATTGCTAACGATCTTGTCCAACTAAATTAAACATTTTTTTCATCAATAAATATTTCTCTTTTCCAGTTTTTTCCAATTCAAAACTTCTTCCGTAAATTGAAATATATTATTTTTCTGTTTTTTATTAAGTTTAAAATTACTTTTGTGTTTTTGTACTTTAAAAAATTTAAAGCTGCTTGAGAAGGCTGACTTGAAGAGTTTTATGTTTTTCTCTTTTCTAAAAATCAGAAACAACTTTTTAAAAGAATTAATCTATTTAGCGTTGTCAAGGTTTATCAACAAATAATTTGCTTGGTCTTCCAGGTGATTTCCTAATCCCGCAAGAGTGTTTTAACTGCAAAAAATTATTCACAACATCATATGATAAATTTAAAATTTGTTCTATTTCTCTATTAGATTTACCACATTTCTTAAAAACCGAAATTTCACAGTTCACTTTTTCCGTACGTTACTTTTTGAGAACCATTACATAGGCAGTTTGAAATTTGCTACCGACAAGAGAACCACTGTTTCTGAAGCCCGCATCTATCATTGAGGTCTGGTGTGTTTTATAGTCCTATAGGCCAAACTTCGTATTGGATTTTTAATTCTTAATTTCAAGCTAAAAGTGAGTTAAGTAGCCAAAAATGGTGCTGTAAATCCACACAACTATTCATACACAACATGTAGACATCTATGACATTCGGCCGGGGTTGCCTGGGGAAATTATACGGTAACAAATAAAGCCAATTTCGCGCAGACAAAATTTCAATTATAATGTATTTTTTTAAAATGAAATTTTTAAGTTTTTGAAGGAATTTTTAAACTTACTTCAATATTTTATTCTTATTAGTATCTATTTTGTATTTTAAAGTACTTTTTCAGAAAAAGATAACTTTTATGTTACTACTCTGATAAGTGGTGTCAAAAATAGCATTTTCAGAAAGTTATGCTGCTGTAAATTCAATAAATACGATTTTCACAGAGAGATTTTATCAGTTCTCTATCTTTGGAGTATAAGGATGTAAAATGCACCAGGTCTGAATGCTAGGTGCGAACTTCAGCAAAAGTGGTTCCCTTGTGAGTAACGTCTCGAATTGCGTTTTAAAGTCGAGACCATTGAAGATGCATGAGTAACATTGATTTCAATACAAAATTGTATGAATCATGTATAGCTGTGCATAAAATTTAAAGGAAACCTAAAATGGGCTTGTCTTTCTGAAACACCTTAAAAAGAAAATAAAATATGTTTTTCATATTTATAGAAGTATGCGTAAAAAATTTTCTGTCTTACTCTGTCAATTTTAAACAAGAAAACAACTAGAATTTCTTTGCAAGGAAATTCGCATGTTTTTCAGAAAGATGGATTTTTAAGGTTAGCCCTATCATTATGCAACGCACTTTAATGAAATGAAAATACCCCCATTGATCGTATCGTTATTCGGATTTTCAAACGGTCGTTATTTTCGAATAAATTATCGAAGCGTCTTGATTAACAAACTGATTCAAGATATTAAAAAATGATCAATTCACCAAATTTTTACTAATTGGTTCAGTATTTTGGATGTTAAAGTGGTGACACAAGACATACATAGGATGACACTAAACTGTAATACACTTCCTACGCTCAAGCGAGGCTCGAAATCAAATCATTCAATGAATACCAAAGAAATTCTTATAATATATCTTACCAAAATAAACCACTCCTAAGCATTTATTGAAATAGTGGAACTTGTATCAATAATGAACTAAAACATAGTCAGACGTACGGTAATATTATTCGGATTGTTAAAAAGCAAGTATTTTCAAACGAATTATTGTATTTTCTTGATTAACAAACTCATTCAAGATACTTGAAATGTCGATACACCATCCCAAGTTGGTTCGCATTATTTCAGTATTTCGGACGTTATCGTGATGGCAAATTGTACATTTTATATAGATAGACGTAAATAGTAATCCTAAAAAAAAATTGCCGATATGAGTCCCGTGTTCCAGGAAATAGGATGCCATTTTGTATGTGCAAGTTTTATGGTATGGGCTCAAGGATGGGTAAAGAAAACAATGTCTAGCCCTCACAGTTACGGTTACAGTGAAAAATTTTCAAAAATGTCAAATGGCAACGCCCAATTTTTGTGTCACAAAATGATCTTCACGCTGAAAAATCATAAACGGCTTTAAAAAATAACTGTACAAATGACGAAACGAAACAAATGCACATAAAAGTCACAAGAAGAACAAATACGTCCATAGAAGTGCCAAAAACAAATCCTTTTACTCGAATTACAAGATATTGACGTATTTGCGTTCAGAGACATTGACATATAATATGCGTGAGACTATGGGCAACAATCAATCAAGTCATGAAGACAATGCAGAATATCACGTTTGATGTTTTTAGCGGTCTTAATTATCTTTTTTGTCTTAATTAGCGGTTTTCACGTGTATACCTAGAACATCCAAAGCAATAAACACCGCTTGGTGTGTATTCGGGTCACCCTGCTGACCACGGAAAGGCAAAATGTAGGTAGATGACAGTGTCGCCATTGTCTTCTTCCAGCACATTTGGAGCATGAAATGGACTTCTTTGTGTTTGTTTTATGTCACTATTTCTACTGATAAAATTAGTTGTTTAACGGCATTTATGGCTTTTCATTGTCACGGTCATTTTGCGATATAAATAAATGGATCTTTCCAGTTGAAAAATTCAAAATTTTGTCACTGCAACCGTACTGAGGGACGGTCCACGTACAAAATCGCATACCGTTTCCTGTAACAAGACAGTCACGTAGGTCTCATGTACTGGCATTTGTTTATGATCACCCAGTAGATAGACAGGTACCTTAAAAAATTAACATACTCGTCCGACTGTTAAAATAGTCTTCCGCGGTAGAAACGGGAAAACATGCTTTTTCAAAATGACGTCAAGCATTGAGTATTGTCGGTATATATCGCGCAGACACATATGTCTGACACATATCTATCTGTAACAAAATAAATTTATAACTTGAAAGGAATCTGGAAAGAGAGATGGTGTAGAAAATCATACTAAAATTTATTTGGAAATTTTAAGACGCGTAATTTGCACTTCGCTATAAGAAGAAGATATTCTTCTATTTTCGAACACTTTATTAACAAAATAAGGAGTGAATTTACCATCAACAAAGGATTGTGTAGCGTTAAATGTCTATTCTTATGATAGAAGTGGCGAGTTATCTGTTACGAATTCATGTCTTCAAACATTTAGACGAGATTCCCGCTTGTCTATACTGAAGAGTTGCTTAAACAGGGAAACCCCATTTCGTCTATGACATCTATCGAAGTGCTACAAGTAAAAATACATCTGCTCAATGGTACCAAATTGGTTAAGTTTTAAATCCGGCGTGCATTAGAAATGTGAAATCTGCAGTAATGTACCGATTTCGTTAAATTGACATAGAAAAATTGAAAAATACTTACAAAAATGCAAAGTGCGTTTTACAGTTACGTTATTTCAGCAGGTGATTTTAATTAGTAAAAACATCCAATTTTTCATCAAAAGTTAAATAATTATGGCTAACCGATTTTTGATGAACAGTTTTCGTCTCTAATGGTACATTGGACTTTTATATTCGGAAAAAGACATTCAAAATACCGATTCATTATTAAAAAATAATAATAATTGTATTTATGGCCACAACTTTCAATTGCAAAACATTTTTACAATTACGATAATTTTTAACAGAGTTATTCACCTGTTTGTGCAGTTGCCTCAACAGCAGTTTTTGGCACGTCCATTTAAAACACGCTTTTCATACCTGCCAACTTTTATGCTTTCTTCTTACCACTAAATTTTGCCTTATTTAATCCTTGAAATCAGCAATTAAGTAAGGCAAAAATCTCTATGTCATCTTAGTGGCAAAAAAGCATAAAAGTTGGCTGCTATATTTTTGACAGGGATGCGCTGATTTAAATCCTATGCGAAGTGTTATTTTTGCAGACTAAATAGCCTTGATTATCTTGAATATTTATTCTATTACAGAGTTCATTACAATTAAAAATATATATACAAAATGATTATAAAATTTTTATTTTAGTAATGCAACTGGATACTACACTTAAGGTAAATAACTGTTTCTAATTTTTCAGCTACAAAGCATTTATGTAGAAAATATTCTGATATATTTGAAGATTTTACCTGTTAAAAAACCACTATAAGGTTTTGTGAAAAGTTTATTACGTTAATAGAAGTAACTTTAGATACTGAGTAGTAACAGAAAATAATGTTATAACAATTTTAAGATTTCATAATTTCTTCTTTCTAAAATATATCTTCTAATTATAGGTTATTTTATTAAATTCCATTTGATTGTGATTTATAAAATTGTTTTAGTTTATTTGAAACAAAATTAGTGTGTTTGCATATATTAAAAAAATTTTTGAGTATATGTTCCAAGACAAAATCTTGATATTTCATTTATTAAAGAAAGATTTATTAGTGAACCTAAACTTACTGTATTTATTATAAATGCAAAAAACGTAGGAAACGAGTCAAACCTCTACTAATAGTTAATATATATATATATATATATATATATATTTAAATTGAGCATTTATAACTCTTTTATTCATTAAAAACCTATTTTTACAGATTAAAGATTTCATTACTTTCATGATTTTAAAACGTTTATGTGCATTTCATGTTTTCTAATTTTATTGAAATATCTCACGGATGCTCATTATATTGGTATAAACATAAGTTACTAATAATAATGTCAATTAAAGGTAATTAATTAAAAAAATTATACGAGGTAAAAATTTCGATATTTCCTTCAATTAAAATCTATAAAACTCAAATTAACCTCATTGATTAAAGCTTTATTTATGAAATAAACAAAAAATATTTAGTAACTTTCATTTTTATTTATAAAATTATTATTGTGGAAAACATTTGAACCTGTATGTAAAAATGGAATGCGCATAGACCATTTTTAAGAACGCTTCTTTTCGGGAATTTAAAAATTCTGAAAAACTAATAAAGATATCTTAATTATCTGAAGAACTAATAAAAGTATCTTAATTATCTGAAGAACTAATAAAGATATCTTAACTAATATTTGCTTACCGATTAATCACAATATAAATATTTGTTAAATTTCCAAAATATTCATTGGTAAATAAAAACATTCATTTGATGGTCTACGTTACACTTAAGCAGGAATCTTCACCTATGGGTTTAATAATATTCATATAATATTCATCAATAATAATATTCTATTGCATTGAATTTATTGCATGTTGCACTATTGAATAAAAATATTATAAGAGTTCGGTATAATAAAAATGTATATATATAATAATGGTACTGTTTCTAATTTAAGTATTTATATAAAAATACACTAATTGTATAAAGATGTATGTTGTGTATAATTTTTAGAATTAATGTAACATATAAAAAGCAAAAGTACCATCCGTGTTTGGAGTCGCAAATATCCAAATGACACGAATTTGCGTCATCTGTCAACAATGAGTAAATGTATCTAATATACAAACATATTGATATCATATGAAAACGAAAAATATCAGTTATTAATATTTCTAAAACTGCAAAAGAAAACTTAATGTCTTCAATAAAAGATAGTAAACTATCGTTGTTTAAAATACATAATTGCAAATCTAAACAAATTTCTAGAGTCATTATTTCATAAAAGCGAAGGTTAATTTAATATAAAATACATGTTTGTTTTTTATAATCAGATGCGAATACATTTCAGGATAATTAGTGGGAATATTTATGATAAATAAACAGAGCAAAATATAAACTGATAGATTATCAGTGATAAATATCAACTGTCAAAATAAAGGGAACAAAATCCCAACAAGTGTTTACTAAGTATTTGGACTATTGTCTATTTGTATTAAAAGATCCACATTTAAAGTTTTGAAATATTTCAAGACATATGTCTACATTTTTCCCCAGAACTGACATATGCGTTTTCAGAACTTTCTATTACAATGTAGATATTTTAGTGTATAACATAATCGTTCTGACAGTACAACTCTTTGAATTCGAATTCTTTGTTTAGGGTTTTGTATTTTGAATATTGGACTCAACTCATTAACAAATAGGGTGAAACCCCCAGTAATTGAACCTTTAAGGATTCTTTCTTGTTCCTTACATATATCACTATTATCACAATAATCACGATTAAAAAAATTTAAATATATTTTATATGTACTTTTGTTTTTAAAAGGATAGTAGATGCATATTAGAAAATTATTGTTGGCAAAATTTCGAAAAATTATACATTTTATTATTAATTTTTTTTTTCATAAATATGGTCCAAAACTCGAGTAACTGACTTTATCAGTATTTTGAAACACCAATAACTGACACAAAGTGAATGAATGACTGACAATTTATTTCAAAATATTCAAATGAGTTTAAAAAAATATTCATGATTATAAAAACAAAATACATTAATATTTATTATAAAAAGTGGGATTTAAATTTTAAAACAGGCAAAAGTGTTTTACTTTAAATTTAAACAAAAAAGGAAATAAGCATTTGACATCATTTAATAAAGTTTTTATTTTAAGAATTGTATCCTTACAAAATTAATCTTTTTCTTTTAAGCAAGCACAATGCATATTAAAATGTTATTTATGAAAATATATCAATCATTGTTTTTTTTTTTTCATTTCGAAGCAGGCTCTATTTATCTTCCTATTTATAGCTATATCAAAAACAACAACAGAAAATATTACCTATAAGAGTCAAAGGCCTGTAAAAAAAATACAGTTTTTTACCACAGCATTGACTGTTTTTAATGACCAAGTTCAAGAATTTTCTATTTTTACATTTCGTAGAAATTTTACTGTGCAATATTTTTCATTGATTTCAAGAATACATCCAATGTTAAACATCTCATCGTAATACACAGCATAACAGCACTGTTTCTTCCACTCAATGTTATATTTTATTTTAGTCCAAGATTTTTCTTGGTTTTCATCCAGATCTTGATTTGAATCCAGGTACGAAGAGACTTCATATAAAATATTTGTTTCAGACTGACACTCACTTTATTCTGATAAAGGAGATTTATGTTTTCCTTTTTACCTTGGTAATAAACCACGTTTTTAATCTTAACAATTGCCGGAAAACTGTTTATCTACTTTTTTAATTTTTATCTACAACTACTTTATCGAAAATGTAGTTAACTACACCTACAACTACTTTAGACAAGTGTTGCCAGCAAGTAAATTAATTTCTTTGGTAGGTTAATACTTGATTTTAGAAGTAAGTGTCAATGAGAAAAATCTATGGATTTACCATCTATGTACTTACGATTGCACAATACATCGTACACTGTATTTGGGATTCACATATTGTTTAACAAATCCAGTTTTGCACAGAAGAAGCAAGTTTCAATGACGCGATTTTCAAAGTGGTACATTTTTTTTTTTTACCTCAGCGCAGTTCTGATTACAAAATACTGATTTCTTTTTATCGTGATACTCGCCACAAAACCCGCTACATTGTTCCAAAATATAGCGTGCTACACTACAAACTACTGTAACTAGTCGTTGGGAGCCACAGTAGTACTTACACATCATGGATATGCATAATATAAAATATGAAAATAAAACATGTATAAACTATTTATCAAATGCATTGCTATTCGAATAAAATCGTGCCTTGATGACGTCATAAACTTTAAATGCTCTATTACTGAATTGCGTAAAAGAAATATCCTTATATCTCCAAAATTGATAATCATATTAACTAACGGTTTACTGCGTCGGATGAAGCGTCTCATTAACAATTATAATATATCTTTGAATTGAAATTTGAATTAGATACAGGGCCATGAAAAATCGAAGAGTGTGTAAATTATGATTACAAATATCTCGGCAACTAATTGTCCGATCAACTTCATTCTTTATGCAAAATTTATGTTTTTTATTGTCTTTTATATTCACTCCTTAAAATAAACAATTTAGAAAATATTTATATACCTTTTATCCGAACGATTATTTCGAGAGTCCGAAAAAAATAGTTCTGGATAATCGACGTTACTGAAATTCAATAAGCTTCTTCACACAATTACATACTAAGTACATGCAAAATTTCAAGTCTCGGTCTCAATTTTTTGGGAGATAGAGCATTTACAGACACACACGCACACTGACACACATACCAACGGACGGTAAATGTTTTTTTTTTTTTCTAAATATATGTTTTTCGGAATCTCTAGTGTCTGAAACGTGTAAATCCGTCAATTTTTTTGGGGGATTTTCAAAACGATTAGAAGACTTAACCTATACTACGTATGATGGGTAAGTAAACAAGTCGTTGTGGGCCACCGTAATACTTACCCATCATGGATATGCAAAATATAAAGTATGAAAATAAAACATGAGTAAACTATTTATAAAATGCATTGCAATTCGAATAAAATCGTGGCTTGATGACTCATAAACTTTAAATGCTCTATTACTGAATTGAGTAAAAGAAACATCCTTAAAACTCCAAAATTGATAATCATATTAACTAACGGTTTACTGCGTCGGATTAAGCGTCTCATTTCCAATTAAAATATATCTTTGAATTGAAATTTGAATGAAATAAATACAGGGTCATGAAAAATCGAAGAGTGTGGAAAATATAATTACAAATATCTCGGCAACTAATTATCCGATCGACTTCATTATGCAAAATTTATGTTTTTTTATTGTGTTTTATATTCATTCCTTAAAATAAACAATTTCGAAAATTTTTATATACCTTTTATCAGAACGAATATTTCGAGAGTACGAAAAAAATAGTTCCGGATAATCGAGGTTACTGAAATTTAATAAGCTTCCTCCCATTATTACATACTAAGTACATACCAAATTTCAAGTCTATATATCAATTTGTTCGGGAGATAGAGCGTTTACAGACACACACATACAGACGGACGGCAATTTTTTTTTCTAAAAATATGTTTTTCGGAATCTCCAGCGTCTGAAACGTGTAAATCCGTCAAAAAAAGTTTTGATTTTCAAAACGATTACAAGACTTACCCTATAATACGTATGATGGGTAAGTAAAAGTAACGATCACTTTTGTTTCGCTACTTCCGATCCCTCGTTTCAAGTTTTTATTGCTTTTTCTTTTCATGCTCAAGCTTTTGTTTCTGCTTCTGTTCTTTCTTCTGTTTATACTATTTTATGTATAATATGCTACAGATGCATTTGTCTTTTTTCAAGTTTTAAATTATTAGTAAAGCAGATATCCATTAACTGGCATGTTGTGTCAGACACTGGTAAAACAACTTAAAATTTAATGGTGTTTACTTTAAGATACATTTTATTTATTATTTTGCATTTTTAAACAGTTTGATTAAGATATTTCAACTTTCTTTAATATAACCAATAACTGCCACCTCTGTCAGAGACTGATGAAATAAAATTCTGGAAAGCAATAACTGGCACCTCCCATTCAGCTAAATTAACTAACTATAAACCCTATATCATGGCGATAATGTATTATATGCATATCTAAACTAATTTATACAAGTATAACTTTAAGAAAAAAGTTTTGGATGATTGCATTACAAATAGATTTAAAAAACATTTCCTTAATTTTAGAAATAAGATGGTTACTTCAAAAGGGCACTTTTTGTATTCTCAAAAGCTCCCCCCTCATTGAATATATTCTTGGCCCTCTAGTGGTGAATAAATTGACTCCAAAATAAAAATAAGTGTCTTATTTATCACTAGATGACATTACTTTATTTTACAACAAAATGCTTATTTGAGTTAGATTTTTGCTCAAGTGTCAGTTACTGGTTCGGTGACAATAACTGGGGGTTTCACCCTATGTTAAGTAATAATCCCTTTTTGTAATAAGTAATAAGCTTTTTGTAATGAAAGCTACCTAAAAAATATATACATTTCAATGCATGCATTTTTTTATTGCAATCAACTAAAAAAAAATATTTCAGAGTTTAGATTTTTATAACATTTTCACTGAAAATCTTAGCATTTTAACAGTGAAACATACTTTAAATGGAAAACATTTTTGAGTTCCCCTTTTTAAATTTTGAATAATAATTAATACATTTGCATTATTAGCGCATATATGCGTGCACGTTTTATTCAGAAATTCTGAAATCATACCGAAAGAAGAATTTTTACTTTATGTCATCGCGAAACGCCTCAAATTACGGAAAGCAAAAATTACTATTCAGAATTTGTGGTATGAATTCGGATTTTTTGAATAAAAATGAAAATCTTGAAATGCACGCATATATGCACTAATGGTGCAAATGGGTTAATAAAATGTCCAATCATGAAAACTAGTCGTTGGGGGCCACCGTAATACTTACCCATCATGGATATGCATAATGTAAAATATTAAAATAAAAATGTGTAAACTACTTATAAAGTGCATTGCAATTCAAATAAAATCGTGGCTTGATGACGTCACAAACTTTAAAGTCTCGATTACTGAATTGCTTGAAAGAAACATTCTTATAACTCCAAAAATAATAATCCTATTAACTAGCAGTTTATTGCATCTGATTAAGCGTCAAATTTTCAATTAAAATATATCTTTGAAGTGAAATTTGGATGAAATACAGGGTCATGAAAAATCGAAGAGTGTGGGAAATAGGATTCCAAATATCTCGGCAACTAATTATCCGATCAACTTCATGCTTTATGCAAAATTTATGTTTTCTTATTGTCTTTTATATTCATTTCTTAAAATAAACAATTTCGAAAATTTTTATATACCTTTCATCAGAACGAATATTTCGAGAGTCCGAAAAAAATTGTTCCGGTTAATCGAGGTTATTGAAATGAAATAGGCTTCTTCCCATTATTACATACTAAGTACATACCAAATTGCAAGTCTCTATCTCAATTTTTTCGGGAGATAGAGCGTTTACAGACACACAGACACACACACAGACACACACACAGACGGACGGCAATTTTTTTTTCTAAAAATATGTTTTTCGGAATCTCCAGTGTCTGAAACGTGTAAATCCGTCAAAAAAAAAATTTCGATTTTCAAAACGATTACAAGACTTACCCTATACTACGTATGATGGGTAAGTAAAAGGCACCCTTTACTAACTTTGGTGATCGTATAAAAAAACTCGTCGATCGCATTCGTAATATATCTTGGCGATAATGCATTATATGCATCTCTAAACTAATTTCGACAAGTGTAACTTTAAGAAAAAAGTTTTGGATGGTTGCATTACAAATAGATTTAAAAAATATTTCCTTAATTTTGACTCAAATGATCGTATAAAAATATGAGTGGTACCAATCGATTAGTAATAAAGTTTTATCCAATAATACTAATTAATAATATGCATAAAAATTTCTTAGGGCTCATATACATATAGAAACTGTACGAAATTTAGTGTTTGATATACTAACATCTAGTTTTAACATCATATTTGCCTTAATTGGGACATTTTACATTAAGATACCAAAAAAGAAGTCATTCGGTAAACTAGTTTGGGAATTATTCAGATTTAAAATTTGTAGCTCCTAATATTCAATTCATTTTTAACCTTTGAAAAACAGAATACAATTATGAAGTATTTTAAACATACTTCAAAAACTACTAAGTAGAATGAACTAATTTTGGATTCACATATTTGAAACTTCTAGAATTACATTTCTATATAAAAAATCATAGGAGACAATTAATATTGTTTTTCAAAATTAAATTTGAAACCATATATATTTTAAAATTAATTTTCGAAAAAAAATTGTAAGTTATTAGTTTTTTAACAGAAATCAATTTCCATAAGCTTCATATGTGGAAATCTAAAATTCCGACATGTAGTTTTTGAGCTACATTCTTGAAAAATACAAGCATTGTAATCTGGTTTGAAACTATTAAAAATAAATTTAATATAAAAAGTTCCAATTTTTAAACGTGCATAATTCCTAATCTACTTCACCGAATGACTTCCCGTTTGGTACTTGATAGTAAAATATATCAAAGAGTTCAAACATGATTTCAAAATTGAGTGTTATTATTATCAATTTTAATGTTTGTTACAATTTCTATATGTAGGTGACTCTTAACCAAATTTAAAGCATAGCATTAATTAGTAGAAATTGTTATTGACCGATTGGTACAAGTCACATTTTTATCCAATTATTTGTGGTAGATTGCACATGGGTTGTTCTCGTTTTTCCGATTGTAACTCTTTTAGCCTAATTATAGTATTAATGCAAAAAAATGACGGAAGCGAAAATATTGAAATGTAAAATGTCGCTATACTAAAGAAAATTCATAAAAATCAATAAATTAAATTAAAGTTTATTTCAATCATCTGTTTAAAAACAATACAACAGATAAATGTCAATCATTTTTAGAGACATTTATTTTTGTGCAATCTGATGATTTCATGATACACAACACCTCATTAGGATGATATGTCAGCATACAAATGGTTGATACCTGCGGTGTAAAGTCTGCCTTTTTTTTTTTTTTTTTTTTGAGAATTTGGCAATTTAAAATGTCCTCCTATATGCAATTATAGATACGTATTTGAATAGAATGATTTGTATGTGTATTTTTCTATTTCTTGTCGGAAGAAAATAATTGTAATGTTATTGATTTAAAATGTGCAGTCCTGGAAAATCAAATCCCACCATTACGTGCTATTTTTTCCCAAATCTTCGCTGATATTTTAAGCTTACCATTAGATGGAAAGTGTGCCTTTTTTCGGGATACGAATGACATTTTTGAAATAGGGGTCGTCTTCATAATATAACATTTACTCCATTCATTTTGCAAATGGTAACATCTACCTGTTACACTTTGAGTTAGATGAATAAAATAATTCCGGAAAAGTAAATATTTTTTTCTTTAAACTTTATAGTGTTACAAGGGGTCAAACGTTTTGCATGCTAATATGAAATCCATGTGATAAAAGATTTGTTTTGTGTCCTTCAAAAAAGTCATTTCATTAAATATTTCTTTTTTATTGAGATACATTGAAAAGATCCAAACTTAATCAAATCATTTTCTTGATTTGAACACAATTTAATAATTCTAAAAATTATTAAATAGTTTCATATTCAAAGAAGTTATGAATCATGACATACATTACTTTTTACATAAAAAGAATCAGAATTGACAAATACATTAATTTTTAATCTAGCGCTCATTCCTAGCATTACTTTTCGAGATACTGAGAAATTTAACTTTTAAATGATCTAAAGAGGCCATCTCTTGTTATCTTTTGTATTCGATGAAAATAAAATCATACAAAGAAACCGAAAAGTTGTATGATTTTTTCTTTTGTATAAATTTAATTTTATATTTAGCTTATTTTCTAATTACTAATTAATTAATCCCGTTACTTTTCCCATAAATTCTTAATTTTATTTTCTTAAATTTATGGATTACCCCTAACATATTTAATTTTATAACTGTATAAATATTTAAGAAATAATGCCTTAGTTATATATTTTCAGGGCTAATTTCTTCTAAGGAAATCAAAGTGTGAAAGGTAGTGTTACCATTTGAAAAAGGAATTTGGTACGATTTTTACCTAGTAGATGACACCCTAAATTCATATTCGAAAAGAAGACACAATGTATAGTCGAATGTTATTTTTATACGGCAGGTTTGAGCGTTTCATTCTCTAGACTGTCGATTTAACATGCACATGCCAGACTGCGTCGCTATATTTATCCTGGTATTATTTGATGCGCAATTCATTTTGTGTGCAGATTTAATTGTTCATACTTAATCTTATCGTACACAAAACACTTCTAACAGCCTATATGTGGAGCAAGAATAATACATCAATAAGGTAGTCATAAAAATCATTATTTGTATTAATTTTTAATAATTCCAGGTGCTTAGTAAATAGCTTTTTTAATTAAATTAGGGAACACAACCCGGTCTTCCCGGGTTACAGAACTTAGGTTAAAAGTTTTTTTAATTGAAGACTAATAGATTATTTGTTATTTAATTATATAATTTTTAATTGCCCACCAATTAGACCAAAAAGAAATTTTATATGAAAGTTATCAATTGTACATTTAAATAATAAAGATTTAAAATTTAGTAAAAACGGTAATACTTTCGTATTAGACACATGCATCTGTTAACAGCGAAAGAAATCGACAAATATTTCAATATTTATAGAAACTTTTTCTATTCTGATTATTTCAGTATTTAAACGCGTAATTTGGTTACACATCTTTTAAACTTCTGTTTTATTTAATTATTTTTATTTATTTATACTTTAGTGAATAATTTTAAGTGGCTCTTTTTATGGGATATTAGCAGGTAACAAATGCTGAACTATTTATATTGTTTCAAATGCACACATGTCAACTTCTACAATCAGGTTAAATTAATCAGGTGGATTAAAAAAAATCATGCTTCAAAATTATTTATAAATCATAAAACTCATTAAATTGAGATACACTTTTCAAACAAATTGCGTCTGAAAGTACATTCTTTTTAATTCGTTGGTGTAACGATTTAAGTTGAGCGAAGTATAGAAGTTAATAATTTTGAAAAGAAAACGAAATTAATTGCCCAGATCGTTCCCATCGTTGATATGACGTCAGCATTACGCACGACAGGTTTCTGCTTTATTATATACCAGAGTATCCAACCCGAGCTTTCGAGGCGACAGAACATACTGCCCGTTAAACAGAATCCTAGGTGAAGTCCATTTTTAGTTGAAAACTTTCATAGATATTTTTACATTTAATATATTTCTTTTAAATTAATTAATACAAGAGTCTTTTTCATATAGAAAATAACACTTATAATTTCAAATTGAGTTTCAAAATTCATGAAAAACTGTTTTTTCGTGTTAGCCTCCAACCAGTGGTTAATAGCCAATGAAATAACCAAAGTTTTCACTATTTACAGCAATCTTTTTTATTCTGATTATTTCAGTGTCAAAGTGCGTAGTTCGATTAGTAATAGTTCGCACGTAATCTGTTAAACTTGTGTCTTGTTTATTTATTTTTGTTGTTGCAGTTTTAATTCCGGTATGGAATATTAGCCATATAGTAATGCAGAACTAATTTATATTGTTTTCAGTGAAAACACTGTATTCTTATGTAATCAGGCTGCGCGATTGAGATAGATTTTTGAAAAAACGAAGCTTGAAAGTAGTTTAAAAACCATAAACAATCAATGAATTGAGATTCAGTTTTCAAACAACTTGCATTTGAAAGTACATTTTTTTTCTTCTCTGTGCGACGGCGTAAAAATTTAAACTGTGCAATGTTTGGAAGTTTACAAAATTGAATATGAATTCGGTTTATCTATCTGTCTGCCTGTCTGTGCTCTAACGCGCGTAAATATATTCGGATTGTCAAGCAGTTGATATATATTTTTGAGGTTTACTATAGCATGTTCGGTATTGAAAATAAAGTGTGTAGTGCTTATAGTTTTTTACAGGAACACTCAAAAGTATTCCATTACATTACGGTCTATGGGAAAAAATCATTTGTGGTTTATTTTAATGATGTTACACAATTTCAAGCATATTTAAACTGATATATATCACTGATGTGAGCTACAGGAGGCTTACAATAGAATATGGTGTGCATAGCACTTATACAGGGACACTCACAGAATTCCGTTACATTATGGTCTATGGAGAAAAATCGTTTGCGTTTTATTTTAATAATGTTTCACTATTTCAAACATATTGAAAATAATATATATCTTTAAGGTTCATTACAAGAGGCTTACTATTGAATATTGTGTGTATAGCATTAATCGTTCATTTAGAGGGACGCACAAAAGAATTTGGTACTGTCTGTTAATAATGCTGGAAGTGCGTTTTCAGTTGCTTTGAATGCGTTTTTAAATTTAACTCATTTTTTTGTTTATTACTTGGTGAGTATAAATTCAATAGATCATATACAGGGTAGCACAAAATTTCTCAAGTACATTTCCGTTTATTATCGGAAATTCCAGAAGTTTTATTCTAAAATGTGCTACACGTTTCTTAACTGAACTAAAATTTAGCATTCTATGTAGTATATATACAAAGGGATCATATACAGGACTGCACAGAAGAATTCGGTTATTTTTCATAATATTGTTGGTAATTCCTGAAATTGCATTTTGAAATATGTTATGAGTTTTCAAAATTACTTAGATATCATCCTTCACCTTATTAAACGGTAAAGATTTATAAAATTATTTTGGAAGTGCTGGAAAGTGTTACATAATCTATGCTTGAAGTATGATTTTTTGTTCTTGCTTAAAATTGAAAGCACTAATAAACGTTTTACTTTTCATATATTTTTAGATTGGTCACTATAACGACACAAAAAAGCATTTTATATGAAAAATATCAATTATGTATTCAAAAAAATTTTAAAATTTACTAAAAGCAAAACTTTCGTATTAGCCTCACGCCAGGAGTTAATAGCCTAAGAAATCCCCAAAGATCATTTTTGATTTTGATTATTTCAGTTTACAAGCGTTTAAGTTTGATTCCATATCTGCTAAATTTGTGTTTAATTTATGTTTTAATTAATTTATTTATTTATTGAGGAAGTTTTAATTTCTTTATGGAATATTCCCTAAAACAAATGTTGAACTATTTATACTGTTTTACGTGCAAACTATTTAGTCTTCTGTAATAGAGTTCCACACGGTAGAAATAGAATTCACTCTAACAAAGTTTGAAAGTGTTTATGATTCGGTTTGTCTGCCTGTCTGTCTCTCCGTGCTCTAACTCACGTAAATATACGCTTATTGTCATGCAAATAATATGTGTTTTTGAGATTAACTATGGCATGTTCGGTATTGAATATGAAATGTGTATCATTTATAGTTCGTTTACAGGCCCATTCAAAAGAATTGTTTTATATTACGACCTACGGGAGAAAATCGTTTGCGGTGCATTTTAATGATGTTATTGTATTTCAAACATATTGAATTTCATATATATCACCAAGATGCATTACAAGATGCTTACTCTAGATTATGGAGTACATAGCATTCCTTGTTCATTTACAGAGACACATGAAACATTTCGGTTACCGCACTGACTATGAACAATAATTGCTGGAAGTGCGCTTTGCGTTGTTGCACGGGTTTTAAAATGTAACTAATTTTTTGCATATTGCTTGGTGTGTATAAATTCTATAGCTTATATACAGGGCTGCACAAAAGAATTCCAGTATATAGCCACTCATTGACAGAAATTGTCGAATGAGAATTATCAACTGTGTTATGCGTCTCCTACCGGAACTAAATTTTAACATATTATGTAGTATATCTACAAATAAATTGATCATATACAGGAATGCACACAAAAATTCGGTTATTTTTCCGATTATACTGAAAATGATTTTCAAATATGATATGCATTCTCCAATTTGTTTACTTAGATACCACTTTTCACCTTATTAAATTAACTTTAGTAAACACATTTATGAAGTTTGAAAACAATATTCTGAATGTGTTAAATGGTGTTTCATAATCTATGCTTAACGCATGATTTTTCATTCTTGTTTCTTTTAATTCCATTTTAAATAAATAAATAAATAAATAAATAAATAAATAAATAAATATATATATATATATATATATATATATATACAGCTAATTAAATTGACTATACATGGTGAATCATATAGAATAACACAAAAGGTATCTGGAATACCACAGTGATAAGATAATTTGTAATATCTTTCGCATTTTAAAAAAAAGGGATAATTTTTTCTGCATTTACAAACATTGAAATTCAATGTTTATTGGTTATAGGATGCAATTGTTGTTTGCTTAGTACGCTCTTTAGGTTCTGGAAAATTGGATTTTAAATACTTTATTTTTTTGTTTTTATTGAGATTTCTGAAAAGTTATTTTACATTTTTTTTAAAATTTTTTGAAACTACAAACAGTTTTCATAAAAATGGTCTAAAAAGAATTTATGGCGTAAAAGATTTTTTTTTGTCTTAACTGAAACATTATCTTTCATAAAACAAATACAGTTATAAGAAGTAAAAACATCTGCAATAAGCTATATTCTTTTGTACAGAATTAATATTTGTATAATGTTAAATTCAATATGAAATAATTGTAAAATAAATACACTGCTAAACTGGTGTAACATTATAAAAATATATAAAAATTCATTAAAAAACATATCTACACGTTTCAACCTTCTTCTGAAGTCATCTTAGGATAATAGTCAATTATAATGTCTCACGGACTAAACTGTCGTTGGGAATTTCAAAAACCGAACGCTCGACCAACACCTTCAACTTACTGAAACAGGATACTCGACATCCAACGCGATCTATTAATTAAAACCAGAATTAAATGAAATACCGAGAAAAACCCATTAACCATAAAGACCAAAAGGAACCAAACTATTGAAAAACCAACCAACAACCCCCCATTTTTAAACTGTTAAAAACAACCCATTATTCAAATCGTCAACAAATCCAACCATATCCCTGAAATACTGTACGATAAATTATCGTTGCACACACCCCTTTCTCTTTTTAAAATTTCAATGGATTCCCTAAATATACTTTTTCGCGCAACATTACACGAACAATAATTTTAGAGTTTTCAAAATCTACCCTGCACCCTTCGTTATTTAAATAAAACCTTGAAAGAACGGTGAAATGCTAATGATTTTTAATGTCATTTCGACGTTCTTTTAAATGATCCGCAAATTTCCTCTTAGTCTTTCCAATGTAGCACTTCATATAACCAATGTCCAAATATATAGGAATTTCATAAATCCTTGCTTGATTACCGGAAGGTGAAATTTAAATAGACTTCGAGTCTTTCAACAAATTCGAGAGGGGGGGGGGACGCAGATCTGTATATAAAAAACCTGTAAAATTAAACACTGTTATCCCGTTTAATGCTACTGTTCCCTTTTGCTATAAGATTGCCGCGTTAAAAGAGCAATTTTGATATGTTCAAATTTTCAGTTTAAAAAGAAACTAAATTTGATTAGCAATATAGCAGTAGACCATGGTTCCCCGAATAAATATCTAAATAAAATTATTAATAATTTCAAATACCCTATTGTCCATCCCAATAACATGGAGGTAATTGTTCATAGATTTAAGAAGTTCCAATATATCCCGGTTTTTTATGAAAGGCTTAAAAATTACTTGATTAAATTTTATATTAGTTTGGTTGCGCCCCCCCCCTCCCCCCCGAATTTGTTGGAAAGACTTGAAGTACATTTAGATTTAACAACTTCCGGTCATTGAGCAGGGATTTATGAAATTCCTTTATATATGGACAGTGGCTATACGAGTGCTACATTGGGATGACTAAGGGAAAATTCGAGGAATGTTTAAAAGAACATAGAAATGACATAAAAATCATAAGCATTCCACCGCTCTTTCATGGTTTTATCTAAATAACGACTGGTTCAGTGTAGATTTTGAAAACGCTAAAATTATTATTCTGTTTAATATTGCGCAAAAAGTATAATTAGGGAATCCATTGAAATTTTAAAGAGAGGGAGTGGGGGGGAGGGGTATACAATGATAATTTATCGTACAGTACTTCAGCGATTTGGTTGGATTTGTTGGCGATTTCTTCAGTTTAAAAGTGGGGGGGGGGGGTTGTTGGTTGGTTTTTCAATAGTTTGGTTTTTATGGTTAATTGGTTTTTCTCGGTATTTCATTTAATTCTGGTTTAAATTAATAGATGGCGTTGGCTGTCGAGTATCCTGTTTCAGTAATTTGAAGGTGATGGTCAAGCGTTTGGTTCTTGAAATTCCCAACGACAGTTTAGTCTGTGAGACATTATCATTGACAGTTATCCTGAAGCTTGAAGGTGGCCTCAGAAGAAGGTTGAAACGTGTAGCTATGTTTTAATGAATTTTTATGTCTTTTTAAAATGTTACATAAGTTTAGCAGTGTACTTATTTTTCAATTATTTCATATTAAAGTTTTATATGGTGTAAATGTCCAAAACTTTTCGATATTGTTAAATATTTTTTATGAACACAAAACATTATAATATTTATGAGAATATTTAAGCAAATACATATGAAATATACGTAATTAAATAAATCCATTTCCCCATAATTTGTTCCAAATAAAATGAGAACAAATCATATATTAAATAAAAATAAAGAGTATATGTGGCTCTTTAAATGAATTTTTTTTCAATAAAAACCAGAAGTATTTTCTGTATTTTTATACAAAATTCTTGTTACGTTCATTGTTTGTTTCAAAATCTAAAAACATTATTATCTCTGTCTTTCCATAAAATTGTAAGAAAAATATAGTGTTTTCCTTTACTTTGTTATAAAAGTTTAAATCTGAAAAACTGATACAACACACACCTATTTATTCCCGGTTGCTTCTTCATTTTCGCCTTGAAATCGGTTTTACAATTGATGTGAAACATCTAAAAAATGTTCAGTCAAACAAGTACACGCCCTATAATCGATTTCAAGAATCTTATATCTATAAATGTTTTCTTTCGTTTTCAAAGTAAAAATTTTGTTCGTGACAAAAAAAATCACGTCATTGTATTTTTCCTTCCCGTACATAACGAATACATAACAATATTCAGATAAAAAAGTTTGCAGAAGGGAATTTTTCCTGTTTTTCTAGAGTTATGAATTTTTTATTGAATGCGGTTTCCTTTCTATACAAACGAACTTTTGATGGAAGAATAAGAAATAAACTTTTGTACCTAGAAAATAAAGTGTATTATATAAAAGAAAACTGCAAAAGTTTTTATAAATAAATATATAAATTTTAAGGGAAGGGAGTTAAAAGAGCATGGCATTATAGAATTTTTTTATACTTAATAAAATATTTGCTTGATTAATATATTTGGAAGAATAAATGAAACTAAGGAACATCAATGTACATAACAAAACAAACCTACCATGAAGAAAACTTATATAATGGGCTTTGGTTTTCGTTTGTTTCAATGTAAATTTTAGACGAGATGCATTATTTTTGTAAACATAAACTGGAATACAATATTTATAATGTGAACTTTTAATAATAGATTTGATTTACCTGTTCAGAAATTTATTTCAACTACAGTTATAAATCTACTCAGTTTTCGCTATCTTCATAAAACAGTAATTTTGATCTATACAAATAAAAGAAAGATGTTTGTCTGTATGCCTCTCTCTCTGAGTGTATGTGTGTCCGCGAAGGATGGGGAATACCGCACGTAGAGGTCTGAAAATTTGGAAGAGAATGGTCCAAGGCTGGTCCGAATGCATCTGAGTATAAAAATTTTCAATTTTTGATCATTATACACAATATTATTTAAAACCCACCATGAACATCGCACAATGGCGCGCCACCGCCCATCACTGGGGTTTCCAAAACATTCCCATGTTCGGAAGCAGAGAAGAAAGAAGCGTGGAAAAAGTTCCATTTGTTTCGTATTTTCAAAATAAAGCATCCACTTTCCTTAACAAAATTAAAAAAAACATACTTAATAATTGCATTTTTTCTACTTGAACAAATATCTTGTTATTTGTTTACAAGAAATATTGTTATGCTTATTTTTTTTTTTTTTTTTTTTTTTTTCCCCAAAACGTCGAATTCGTGTTTTTTTCTTCCGCATCTCTTCTCACATTCGTAATATGAAAAAAAAAATACACACTTATCCGCGGAACCTTTGCGATTGCGACAGTGTCATTTGTTTGCAAAAATATTAAACTTAAAAAAAAAAATTCCCGAGTGCCAATTTCACAAGTTTTGTTTATTCTGGAATTTAAAAAAAATAAAACGCATCCACGAATGAAAATACGAAAAAAAAGTACCCACTTAATCATGTTAATTTTCGAGTTCCAATGATGTCTTGAGTTTAAAAAATGTTAATATTTACTATTTAAAAAAATGTTTTATTGAAATCTATTCACGAATGTGCCGAACTTTTTTCCCTGTATCTTTCCTGATATCAAATGCGTTGCGTCAGAAATGCATCTTGCAACTTTAACATATTCACGCTTTAAAAAGTGGGGGAGGTGCGGGCGTTTTACATTATTTAGTTTTTTTTTCCAGGAACTTGTGGTCCGAATTGAAAACTTAATAGTATATCAAATGTCAGAAATTATATCACTTTAACGAAGGCCCCTAAATCGTTTAAATAGATTTTCGTTTAAAAAATAAAATCACACAAATTCGAAAGACACACTGCTGAAGGGAGTAGGGGTATCCAACATTACGTCCGCTTGAATAGATTTCCGTTCAAAAATATAAAATCAAAACAGGCGGAACCGTGTGTAGCACTCCCGGTGTACGCTGCCGAAGTCATTAGGCCCCTAACATTAGGTTCGTTTGAAAAGATTTTCGTTTGAATATATTAAAAAATTCAACACTGATTTTATGTATATTTCAGGTTTTTATCGAGAGATCGGAAAACACAAGGCGGGTCAGATAGTATAAAATAAATCATCAATATCTAGAAGTTCATTATCATTAATTTGTAAACGATAGAGTTCGATTTATGATATTCGAATAAGCAGGGTTGCTACTGTCGAATATTTGCATGTTGTATTTGCGCCACTATTTCAGTACTTTTTTGTGCAATACACTTGCATATAAATAAAATAGCAGTATATTTCACTTGCCTATACAGTAAAAATCTACCATTAAGATAATTTTGGTACAAATAAAATTAAAAATAGTCGACAGTAGTACTAGTGGTATCTTGTAAATAAATTATTTTAATAATTCAAAAATCACGAAATCTGTAATATTGCGCTATAAAACACTTATTTTTATTATCTGTTAAATATTGATACAAATTTGAATATGCCGAGATGTTTTCATTATAAGATTTTGAATGCGACATCAAGTTATGTAGATTACTAATACAAAAATATTTTAAGAACAATTGTATGTAGTCACATAAATACATTTAAGAATTTTTAAAAATGCGTATTTTTGAACGATAACACTTTGTATGTTAATAAAGAGAAATTAAATGTACAGTCGTATAAAATAAAACATATCATAATTAATTGTACCGCAAGTCATCATATAAAATTTTTGTATTAGCCGATTGTTAATAAATACTAGAATTAACTGTTAAAAGTCATTCAGTTTGTAATGGGCAAAATGATGTCACAAATGTTTTCTAAAGATATAATTGCAACTGAAAATATATTATAATGCAAATTGTAGAGTAGTAGAATCATGTGATACATTTAAATACAAAAAAAAAATTCTTTCATGAAAATAATCTGTCCACAGAATATAACAAAATAGGTTCTTGACTTTAGAATTTCTTTTTTCCCTGATTTGATCGAAGGCTTTAATGTCAAAAATAAAATTCCAAAATTGGGTGTCATTTTTAAAATGAAAGTTGATGTAAATTTTAATATATAGTCAACTCCCGAAGCATAATTTATTAATAACATTTAGTAGTACGCATTATGGGGTTTTGGGGAAAATAAAGTTTCGGGTAATCTTGGGTTTTTTTTAAGCTATATAATTCTGCTTCGGATCAGAAATTTCTTTCAGTGGACACGGGACGGGACGTGCTTAATTTTTTTCCGGCGGACTCGGGCCTGCCGTATTGTACAATATACTTTCTAGGCCGTGTCGTGACAGCTTTTTTTTTTTTTTAGTAAAAATAATAGTGATATTGTATACATTTGTAAATTATGTTTTATTTAAAAAATTAAATAAAAATATATTTTTTATAAGTTAAAATTTTTATATCTTTATAGAGCTAAAAAATTATGACTTTTTAAACAATCTTTTTCTTTTTTCTAAACTATATTATACTAATAAAAAAGATTATTATTTTAATTTATTTCACTGATTCTTCATTTGAATGCAATATCTAAAAGTGATCATCAATGTTGTAATTCCACATTGAATGCCTTGAAAACTTATTATCTGAAAAAATGTGTATTTTAATAGTAAGATAATGTTAGTAAACAAATGTGGATATTTTCCATACAAAATGAATGGGACAGGGCCGGCTAAAGCTTGCTTATATTGATTTTTGATCGCAATTGGCCACGCCATGGACTATGGAAATGTAAACGTGTCGTGCAGAACTTTTCGATTTTAGAACGTGCTGGATTAGGCCAAGATAGCTTTCATACAGGCCGAGACGAGCCACTGCCACCGAGAAACACTCAAGGCCGACTGACAAGAAATGTGACGTCATCGCTAATGGACCGACTTCTCACATGTCAGTTATCAAAATCAAAATCAATTTTTCTATAAGAATATAGTAATTATCATTTTTTTTTTAAGTCAGGGGAAAATACAGTAAAAAAAAAATTATATTTACCAGTATTCCGGTGATGATAGAAATAGACTTCAAATTTTAAAAGTATAAAAATGAATATACCTGTTATGTGAATGTAGCTATTCTTTTAGTTGCTGTATACATATTAAAATACGAAATTTAACTTTTATACGATTCCTAGCTTCTATAAGTTATATTAAAAGAAATATCCGTACTCTGACAAGTATAACAGTAGAAATTCCATTCAACTACGACAAAATATATTGAGTTAATATGATTTTACTTTTATAATATTTTGGAGGTTTTCGGAACTAAACATTTTTGTATTAGTTTTTAACATTTTTTAAGGAATTTATGCATTTTCATGCTTGTGCCCTTTGAAAGGGCTTGTTAAATCATTTCAAAATTCATTTGTACATTCATTTGTAGATAAAAGTTAAACTCACCAGGAAATTACATTAGCTTTTTCTAAAAAAGTTACTCCGATAATTTGATATTGTTGTTTTATTTCATTGCGCTCGAATTATTAAATGTTTTCCTATGGAGAACATAATGCAATTTTCTCTAATAACGTTTGATATTTTTTGAAAAATATATTATTTTAAAAATATAGAACGCATAAAAGTCATAAAAATTTTTCTATTAATCATAAGCAGTATTTCTTCAAGTTATAACTAGTATGACATTGCAACCACAAACATTTCTTTTTTAATCTACATAATTCTAATATATTAATTTAAATAGCGCTGTTCAACCTCAACAATTTAGAAATACAGTGCATGACTTCAAATGTAAAATTTGTTGAATTTACATCTATTAGAAATAGAGGTACAGCTATAATGTTCATCGCAAAAAATAACAAAGCATCGTGCACTGTTGAGTAAAGAAATCCAAAATTGAATCAGTATAATTTTTATTAAACATATTAAATATTAAATTTGTGAAATTCAATCCCATACGTCGAGAGAAATAGCTATTGCAAAAATCGTAAAAAACGCAGCATACCAGCTGCAGTCTGCTGTTGAAAGATATCCAGCTAAACCTAATCACTACTAATTTACAGGGTGATTATAAAAAAACTATTCCGATATATGAGCCCCTAACTATCATACCGTTCACAGAAACTGAATGAAATTTAGGTTTAAAGTATTTTGAGGTATGCGCTCAAGAATCATATGAAAGACAAAAGTTAAATTCTAACAGTTACGGTTACAGTGACAAAATTTCGAAAATTTCAAATGGCAACACCTATTTTTTTTATTGGAATGTGATCTTCATAGTGAAAAACCATAAAAAGCGTTAGAACGGTACCTGTAGTACGAAAATCGTCGGCGCTAGACAGACTAAGAAGAATAGTGAAAACAACCAATAAGGACAGAGATGCAACAGAAAACAAAACATTTTATTGTGTTTCATACATTTTCCATTTCACACACGACGACACTTTACATGCGGCAGATGGTGGATAGCACTAAACAAAAAAATGTTTTACTTTCTGTTGCTTCTCTGTCCTTTATTGGTTGTTTTCACTTTTCTTCTTAGTCTGTCTAGCGCCTGCGGTTTTCGTGCTACAGGTACCGTTCCAACGCTTTTTATGGTTTTTCACTGTGAAGATCACATTCCAATAAAAAAAGTAGGTGTTGCCATTTGAAATTTTCGAAATTTTGTCACTGTAACCGTAACTGTTAGAATTTAACTGTTGTTTTTCACATGATTCTTGAGCGCATACCTCAAAATACTTAAGACCAGAATTTCATTCAGTTTCTGTGAACGGTATGACAGTTAGGGGCTCATATATCGGGATAGTTTTTTTATAATCACCCTGTATATGAAGGCGTAAAAGAATATGAAGTTTGATGAAATTCCGCGTATTTGTTCTGAGTTTGAGCTCCAAAAAATATTTCTGTCACATATAGCGATAGAAAATTTCAGGAAATTTTAAAGTGGCGGAATAAAAAGGTTTTTAATATTTTTTTTTCTGAAAAAATAAGAAATTTTGGAAAAATTGATTTTTTGTACATAAAGCCTTATCTTGCAACTATAATTTCTTGGCAAATAGAAAATATTAGTATAGATTAAAAAAAAAATTATGTACACTAAAATGTTTTTATTTCCCTTTCGTGCGAATATATTACAAAAAAAGTAAAAAAAATGTTTTTTTTATTAAAATTTTATTCATTTAGTCTCGAATTTCTCAGAATAACATTCCTTGCTTATTTTATCACCATAGTTTGTACTATAATATTTAACTGTTTAAATGGTCCTTTCAGTTTCACTTTGTACTTTAAATTGCCATTAAAACTAACTTAAAAAATAACAAACAAGAATCGTATAAACTTCACCTAATATTACTGTAATTTCAGTTTATTTAGCGAAAAACACAGTATTGTAATACAGTGTTCATACAAACAATGTAGAATCAATAAGTTAGAACTATGATTCAGATGAAGTTAAGACAGTCAAAGATAAAATATAAACTTTATTCAAAGTTAGTGGAATTGGAAACGAATAAATTTTATTATTGATTCTTTGAAAATCTATACTTAGTGTTTAGTTCTGTTTCGCTCTGAAAGTCTGTCATCGATGATTAGTAGAATCTACCGAACACAGAGGTCCAAAAAATTGTATGCGGATAGCCCAAGACACGTCCTTATGCACTTTTGGCTCAGATTTTTTAATTTTTTTATAATTAGCCAAGATATTAATAAAAACTTATTAAAAAACGTATTATTTTTGTGAAAATCTGCAAGTGCGCTCGTGCATGCTCAGTCCGGAGTTTCCTGAAGCCGACAAGCAGAGGAAAAAAATTGCGAGATCGGCTTTTTTAATTCGTCATGTTCCTTAACGAGCAACTGCCGAAAATACGAGAAAACGGAGGACGCATACTGGAGGACGCCGTAATCGGCTTGAAAAATTATTAACTTTAATCACTTCAAAAAAAAAAAAGAAAAAGAAAAGAAAAGAAAAAAAAAGAAAGAAACAAAAGAAAGCAGCGAATTCATGTTGTTATTTTCCCCCATATTACGAACCTTACGTCCACCGAATCGAAACAAATATGGAAAAACCAACATCACCATATTAAAAATTATATTTCTTTCTTTCGTACGCAGCTTTTTGTTTTGAAAAAAATATTAACCCTTTATAAATCTAATATTAACCATTTCACAAAATTCAATTTTCCGTACGACGTTTCGCAATTTTGCGATTTCCGCAATATTTAAAAATCTGTATCAGAGCTTCCAATCACGATACGAAAAAATGGAAATACCATACCATATATACGTCCACGTTCACATCGAAATCCGCAATAAAAAAAAAAATAAAATAAAAAAAACGAATATTCATTTGAAAAAAAATATCCGTTTGCAAAACTCACTTTTGCAATTTTTTATTTTTGCGATATTTAAAAATGTGCATCGGTCTGTAAAAAAAAATATACATATAAATATAAAAAATCAAATCAAATCAAAGCCGCCTACCGACCTCTACGTTGATTTTCGTTACAACGAATTTTGACATTTTCTCAATTTCTGTAATATTTAAAAATAGGAATCTGCATTTCTGTTCAAGATACGAAACAAGTATAAATAATAGACCACATTTGCTTTCGTTTCATTTTAAAACCCGCAATACATTTTCAAAAATATGAATATTAGCCTTCTAAATAATTCGTTTCCGAAAGTCACTAACGCGAATTTCGTTTTCTTGTGCCATGTTCAAAAATCGGCATCGGCTTCGTATATCAAAATACGAGCAAACCAAATATGCCAACCCATATCGTCTTTCATTTTCTTTAAAACGCAGTCTTTGATTTAAAAAAAATATCTATATTAACCCTTTCAGAAACGTTCATCTCCGTATGTCACTTTCGGGAATTCCGTTTTTTTTCAATGTTTAACGTTCTGCCCCCGAAATTTTCTTATCGAAATACGAAAAAAGGTATTACACACGCTTAGTGATCTTACATTAAGTTTTAAAAAGAAGGCTTCGGTTTCAAAACATACGAATAATAACCCTTTGAAAAGAATTCATTTCCGAAAGTCACGTTTGCCAAAATTCGTTTTTTCGCTCATTCGCCACTAGAATTTACATTATGCACATTTTGTTAAAAAAAAAATAAAAAAAAAAGTTTAAATTTATGCCATCGCTCTGAAATGTTAATACAAAATATTAGCCTTTTAGATTATGATCCAGCATAGATTTGGTTCAGAAATTTTGAGATTGAGGGGAAAAACGATTTGTTTGAAAATTTAAATAAAAAACCCATAGGGTTAACTGTGCGTATGTTTATTTACACGTATAACGTAAACTTATTTTTGCGCTATTGCGCTAAAATTTTAACACATTTTTTACAATTTTTTACTTTTTTTTATAATTTTATAACTTTTAGATGTTGTTAAATTTTTGTTTAGATATGACAACATTTAGGGAAAAATAATCTGTTTGAAAAAAAAAATCCCGTACAAATTCCATCTGTGAAAAGAAAAGAATGTTAGATGAAAACATTATTTTTTTAACAACTAAATGTCACCATTTTAGCGCAAAAATTATACACACGCTTTGGTCATAAAAATTTCAAAGCGTTTGGACAAATAATAAATATTTTTTTTTTAAATAATGAATGACCGATATTAAACAAAAAAGTGAGATGAAAACACTTTTTAGCTTCCGATGGCAGTGGGGTATATATGTTCTTTATATATATGCCTATATGTGTTCTTTTCAACTAAATTTTGCTAGAAGGTTTCTTAATTTTTTTTGCACATTTTATTTCTCTCTATATAAAACAAGAGATGTCTGCCTGCCTGACCGCGTATAGCACCGTAATTATAACACCTAGAACTCTGAAATGTTTGTCATATGTAGATGCTGTCACCGGAAAGTGCACCTCGCAGCCACATTTTTAAATTTCAATTTCGTTTTTTTTATTATTAAAACGTGCATATGGAATTTTGGGTTCGAGGCTATTTCATGTTCTCTGCATGAAATAGCCTCGACAACGCCATCCGCGGCAACGAAGCAGCCAGCCAATGAGAGCAGGTGTGAATATGGGATGATACAGGATCCAGCGACGGCAGTTATGTTCAGCTTACGCGGCTAGCCACAAATTCCATTGTTATGTTTATGTTTGAGATTTATTTTAAAGAAAAGGGATATATTTTTGGCTAATTGAGGTTCACTTAAATAAGTTTCAATTGTATTCATTCTTCGTATGCGTAGTTGTCCCCATATATTATGTGTTTGGTAAGAATATAACTTGCACTTTAATGAATGTTTTCATAGCGTTCACATATCAGCTCATGTGCTTAAATGGAACAAACTGTGGTCAATAACAAATCTTAATGAATTAAATTAATCTTACACTTTACTATAAAATGTACAGTTCTACAATTTATCGCGTATGAGGTAAAGAAATATATCACCGTTTTCTCATATGATGAGTTTCATCAGAAAGTAAAACATTAAGTAAATATGAATAATTTGCGGAGCTGTTTCAAAATAATTATAAAGAATAATTCTTTAAAAATGTAAAATCAATGTTATTTCTGGCCGGGTTTAAAAAAAATAATTATAAACCATTTTAATTTGTAAGCATGAAGTAAAAAAAAAATCACCATTTTGTGACAAATTTTGAGTTTCATAAGAATCGCCCAAGAACGGACATGCAATGTGGTATAAAATTTATGTTTTCATCGCCCTCTTTATAATTAATTTTTGTTGAGGGTTTTTGGGCGATATTAGTGAATTTTTGATAGAAACAGCTCCGCAAATCATTCATATTTACTTAATGTTTAACTTTCTGATGAAACTATGTGAGAAAACGGTGATTTTTCTTTTCTTTTTTACCTCATACTTACAAATTAAATTGTTTTGATGAGGCATATCAGTTTAAAGTTATATCTTATATATGAGTTTGTTAATTCAATTTTGCGAAATTTATGATTATTTATTTATTGTTATTTACAATCTTTCATTCTGTTACTGTTTTTGGACTGCATTTTTAGTTCCCGAGAACGTTGTAACATTCGATAAATTGTAGAACTGTACATTTTATAGTAAAGTGTAAGATTAATTTAATTCATTAAGATTTGTTATTGACCACAGTTTGTTCCATTTAAGCACATGAGCTGATATGTGAACGCTATGAAAACATTCAGTAAAGTACAAGATATATTCCTACCAAACACATAATATATGGGGGCAACTACGCATACAACGAATGAATACAATCGAAACTAACTTACGTGAACCTCAATTATCCAAAAATATCTACCTTTTCTTTAAAATATAACTCAAACATAAACAAAACAATGAAATTTGTGGCTAGCCGCCTTAAGCTAGAACATGAACTGCCGTCGCTGGATCCTGGATCATCCCATATTCACACGTGCTCTCATTGGCTGGCTGCTTCGTTGCCGCGGATTGGCGGAGAGCATGAAATACACTCGAATCCAAAATTCCATATGCACGTTTTAATTTAAAAATATCTAAATTGAAATTTAAGAATCCGGCCTAGGTATTATAATTACGGTGCTTTCCTTGGACAGGAAGACAGAATATGTTTGTTTGTATTGAGGTTTATATAGATGTTTGTGTGTGTGCTGTTTTTAATAAAGACAGTTGCATTTTTTCCGCGACCCTTTCACGAAACAGATTTTTCTGCGAACATTTCACAAAATTAGCATTTTCCCCACGATCCTTTGACGAAATTCGCATTTTTTTCTGCGATACTTTGACCAAATTCAAGTTTTTCCTGTGATCGTTTGACGATATTTGCTTTTTTTCTGATCCTTTACTGAAATTCAGGCTTTTTCCGCATCTTTTTTTCGAGATTCATGTCTTCTAAGTGATCCTTTGGCGAAATTAGCATTTTTCTTGCGATCCTTTGATGAAATTCGCATTTTTCCTGACCCTTTGACGAAATTTGCTTTTTTCCGAACCTTTGACAATATTCGCGTTTTCTCTGCTGCCTTTTGACGAGATTCATATTTTTTCAGTGATCCTTTGACAAAGTTGGTGTTTTTTCAGCGATTGTTTGACGAAATTTGCGTTTTTTTCGCAATCCTTTGACGAAATTCGCGTTTGCCAGCGATTCTTTGTAAAATATGCTTTTTTCTGCGATTTCATTAACAGGAAAAATATAGTAAATAACAATAAATACTCAAAATTTTCGCTTCCTTAATTTTGCCTAAGCTTTGAACTGATATTCCTGGCAAAATCAAAACATTCAGTAAAGTGCAATATGTATGTTTTCATTAAGATTTCTTATCAAATTCATAATATATGGGAAAGTGGGCAGAAAAGATTAGTAAAACAAAAAGAACTGAATGGAAAATCCCAAAATTTTTAATTAATCCCATCGCTTTCGTACAGTCTTTTAAACATGTAATTTCAATGCCAGACATAAAGGCGATCCTATCCCCAGATTAAAAGAATAAATTAAAAGCCTATTTATAACCAAAAACTCTGAGCTAAGATTTTTAAACTGCATTATGGGTAATTAAAGTTTTTCTGTTAGAGTGCCGGCCAGGTATTATGATAGGGGAAAGCGGGCTTCGCCCGTGATCGGATCAGGACATTAGATGTAATTAAGAAACATTTGTATATTTGTAATATTTTTGCGGGAATGGCGAGATGAAGGGGGGGCGACTTTTTATTAAGTATTGCATTTATTCTACATCAACTTGCTCTCACCACCAGGAGGCGCTTTGCTATCTCTGTTTCTATGGGCTGGATCACGACGGGGCATGGCTTTTTCGACTCGACATCGATAACCTTAATGATTTCAGGTATGTTCGTATAGAACAGATTGTGCCCCCTGGCGGTGGAAGGTGTAACTAAAGGATTTAGCAGCTAACTCGGGTTCTATGGGTCACATCATGATGCGGTTTGGCTCATTCGACTCGACATCAATAGAGCTTACCGATTTTAGTTCTGAGTTTCACCACCAAGGGGTGCTTTCCTATATCTGGTTCTATGGGCTGGATCACAACGGGGTATGGCTCATTCGACTCGACATCGACAGCCTTAACGATTTCAGTTATGTTTGTATAGAACAGATTGTGCCCCCTGGCGTTGGAAGGTGTAACTAAAGGATTTTGCAGCTAATTATCGTTTTATGGGTGACATCATGATGCGGTTTGGCTCATTCGACTCAACATCAATAGAGCTTACCTATTTTAGTTCTGAGTTTCACCACCAGTTGGCGCTTTCCTATCTCTGGTTCTATGAGCTGGATCACGACGGGGTATGGTTCATTCGACTCGACATCGATAGATCTTATCGATTTTAGTTCATTTTTTCACCACCAGGGGGTTCTTTCCTATCTGGTTCTATGGGCTGGATCACAACGTGGTATGGCTCTTTCGACTTGACTTACAGTAACACATGGGAGTGTGCATGGCACACCCAGTGTATGCTGTCTAAGGTAGTGGAGTCACCAAAATTAGATTTGTTTAAAAATAAAAAATTGTTCAACACTGATTTCAGGTACATTTAAGGTTGATGGCACGGGTAACGCCGGGCGGGTAAGCTAATATATATATATATATATATATATATATATATATATATATAATTTCTTTGAATTTCAAAAAACATAACAAGTTCTTGTATATATATATATATATATACAGGGTATCCCTAAAAGAGAGAACATTTTACAATTAAATAATGTGAAATCGGTTAATAACAGGAATACCAAGTTCGTTTCATCTTTATTAGAAAAGCACTAAATTTTTAACCAAACGATTTCAACATTAGTTCAAGCTGAGAAACACAAATGTCAATATTTTAGATATATCCCGCATTTGCAGCAATAACATGACGTAGTCTCCTAAGAAAACTAGCCAATACCCCTGAATATGTCTCATATGGAATCCTCACATGCCTTACACATGTAATGATCCAGTCCGCTAATCTTTGTGATTTTTCTAGATACACTTTGTCTTTTAAGTGTCCCCACAGAAAAAATCGAAAGTATTCAAGTTCGGCGAATATACATGTTTGAAAAATACTCAGGAATCCTGCCACATGCTTTGAACTCTATATTCTACAGATAGCATGTTTAAGTGCTACTTGGAAATGCATGTGATTTAATTCTTTTTTAAACGGTGTAACGTCATTGAAATACACTGAAAAAGATATTTTTCTCATAGACCATCTAACGGAATACTTTTCAGAATCCCTGAAACGAACTATAAGTGCTTCGCAATTCACTTTCAATAGCGAACATTCTATAGTAAACATCAATAACATATATCAATTACATGGTAATCCACGTTAGAGCACGGAAAAATGGCAGGTGGCAGACAGACGGTAGACAGACAGTCATAAATTTTTTCAACTAATTTAGAGAGTGTTAAAAATGGTAGGATTAACTAACATGCCATATATTTATCAGATAATTTTTACAAAATATTTTATGAAAGGAAATGCAGTCGAAGTGCCGTATTCTTAGACTCAAATTCTATTCATAAATTCAATAAACATATTTACGGATTCTAAATTATATTCATTTAGTTGAATCTTGCGAATACATAAAACAAGCCTTTAAGAAAGAAGCTACATCACATGACACTTTACTACTATAAGTTCTATCATGGTTTCGTTCCTCTATTAAAGTTGGGAATGTTGATTCTAATATGCATAATTTAGCACAAGTAATCGAAATAATTTACCATATATCGTTCTACCTCTGTAGGTTTTCACACCCCTCGAGCTGTGGTACAGCAAGTACGGGTTGGAACATCCCGACTTAAGGCCTAGGGCCTGGTTCCCTTTTGGGTTTCCAGCTCCGAAGCTGTTGGGGGACGCCGGCCCGTCTCCAAGTGTCTCGTGGTGACTCCCCGTGGTTTCACCGCGTATCGCAACGGCTTACGTAGTCGACAGGTGGGTTCAAGGTTAGAGGGTCCGTAGGTGAAGGTCCTCTGACCGGCCGAAGCGCCGCAGTGACACAAACCTGCTGGCGCGATAAAAGTCCCTCAGGACTTGGGTTGGGTGGTCGTCTACGCGCAGGGCGCTCCCTCAAAGCGCCTGCGGCGCAACTTACTTTTACCGTATATCGTTGTTATTTTGTTTCCAGCCCTTTACTAAACAATTTGAACATAAGTAGGTACAACCTTTTAAAGCAATGTACTTTATTTGCAAAACATGTCATTTTCAAACTTTATAAATAAATATACAATCTCACTCAACACAAAATTTATTCATAATTTGATCTTAAGTTTTTAATCGTTCGGCTTTGCTAATATGATTTAATTATTACGAAACTCAGGTCGTATTTAATAGTAATGCTTTATATTGGCAATTGGCTAATGTAGTTATAAAAAACCCCCACAAATTGTAATAAATGTTCAGGCAAGATTAAACAGTAAATTTCAAGAGGAATGTACTAGGAAATATTAGTTCTATGTAGCATTACTGTTTAGAATAAAAATTAATGAGGCTGTTGATTAGTTCAAGTTGATTGAGAAAATAATTAAAACACGTGAATGACGTCTCATCACTCTACTGAAAAATTAATATTTTTCGAAAATTTGTGAAACTGGAGTTTTTATTGAATAAATTATTTGTTTAGTTCGAAAAGGCACAGGGATTTTTCAATGATTCCGTATTCCTTTAATCATGCAATCCTTCTCTGTCTGCCGAATTTCAGTGAGATAAGTGCAGCTGATTCATTTTATGGAAATCACAGGATTAGCAGTTTACAAACTTGTGAACCATTTAAGAGATTAGAGACTGAAAATGTTATGCTAAATTTGAGACGTTTAGGCAATTAATCGTTCTTAAAGATAAGATTTGCATCTCAGACTGTGTAATTAGTACTTATATTTTCATTAAAAATTTAAGCATTTAAATTCTTGTGATAATATTTTGACAGAGTATTTTCTAATTGTTAGTTTGAATCATTTAAAATATATAGTTAATCAAAAGAACAAATCCTTTACAACTAGAAAAGAGTGAGCATAGTTTTAAGAAATTTGAATTTGTTTTTAATTTTCGGACTGTTCCCATCATAGATTCAAACTATAAACCGGTACTTTGTAAGTACATTTTTAATAAATATAGATAATAAATAAACTTATAATGATAAAGCTTCTTGACAAACATATTATAAAATTATTTTTTAAAAATAATTAAAAATAGATATTGCATAAATAAAATCAATAGCGTAATAAGTGATTAAATCATTGTTTATAACAATTACGACAGTTTTGGTGTGGAAAATCCCAAGTCCTTGGCCATGTAAGAAAAAAATTTAATATATGCGAATACACCTTTGAATCTACTTTTTTTTTCATATTAACAATACGAATAAGTTACATTTCAAAGGTCAGCCGAATATAATATATACACATTGTATGAAAACTTTTACTGATTTATAAAATAATAAGAATATTCTTGGAAAGAATATGCATTTTTGGAAAAAATGGTTAATTTGAGATAAATAAAAAACATTTCTTCATTAACAGTGAAATAGCTGACCAAATTTATTACACTTCTCATTTCTCTGAATACTTTGGTGGATTTATGGCCTCAGAATGACGGAAAATAATGTAATTTTGGAAAATAATAACAATTATAACTTTGCGAAATATTAGATAGTGCGAACATTTTTTATTGTATTATTCAGACATCGATAAATTCGACAATTTAGCTTCTGCCATACCAATTTTGGTAGAGCCAAGTACGAAACTATTAACCTTTGGCAACTAAAATTTTATTTTCCTTCTAAACATATATTGGATAGTATAATGCTATCCCAATAAATGTTAAGTAAATAATAAAGCAATAAATGTTAAGGAGTATAAATGATAAGTTTGGGAAAGCAGGTAAATATCTTATTTGAAAAACAAAATAACGATGCTTTCGTAATTCACTTCACGTCAGTTTTGAATTTAACAAAAATGTAGCTGATGTAGATCATTTCTTTTTAAAATTTTACGGAAAAACATTACATAGAAATGTGACGACAGACTATTATTACATTGTTAAACACATCCGTGTGCAGTATTCAGATGAGCCATAGAAGTAAAATATGTTATATTTAATTAATTACTGACTGAAAATTAATAATGCATACGTCTTTAAAAAATACAAAAAATATATTAACGAAATATGTAAAATATATAATACAAAAAAATATATATACAAAAAATATATTATTATTATTAAAATTATATTAACGCATAATTATACGATTTTGCATTATGCATGTGCATTATGAAATGTGCATTATGAAATGTGCATTATGCTGTAAAAAATGAAAAGAAAGAAAATGACTGATTCACTTTTCGGAAAATATTATATATAATGCTGATGTTTCCCTTCCTTTTACTATGCTCATACAAAAAACACAACGATGAATGAAGTATCGAAAGGTTTTGAACTCGTTTTTGACATAGTACACTGATATTTCTTTAAAACATGTTGTTTGATTACAAATTAGAGTTAGTTAAAAATTAATGAAAAAACGTCTCAGCAAGTCTCTTAAAGATGTCAGAGAGAAAGCTTCGCACGGATCCGCTGGTATTATGAACTGGCCCAAAAACTTTGCTATTAATTGCTACTTTCTTGCTGCCTATAAAAAAACTAACTTTTATGCCTTTAATGCGATTCTCAAAAAAATATTTTTCTCCGCTCAATAACGAGAAATTTTCTGACACATTTTCTGACTCATTTTTAAAGTAAAAGCATGATACATGCAGGCATGATTAATGAAGTGATTTGTAATCAAAGTCTTTTTAATTTTTGATAAATGAATTACATCTTGAGTTATAAGCGATTTTTTTCACAACGGCAGTTTTTTGTCCTTTCTGCAGTATCACGTCCGGAAATTTGGTTCAAAACGCCAACATTGACAGAATTTTCTGAAAATTTTCTACCTTTACCGAAAAACAGAAAAAAATTGATTTCAAAGTTTCTTACTATGTTCACCTGCCAATATGATAGGTTTGCGAATAAAAATTAAATAAAAATTGTGTCAGAAATTAGGCAGTAATTTCTGTAATGCTAAAACGGTGATAATAATGTGACATTAAAATATATTTTGTAAGCACCACAAACAAAGCAAAAAGATTTTAGTACTGTCAGTGTATAATATTTTTATGCCAATGCTCATATTTTTTACAGAATATTGAATGTTGTAATGCAATTAGTGGACAATTTAATTCATATTTTAAATTACGAGAAAATATTATTAGTTTAGATAGTAGATTTTAGAAAACAAAATGTGTTCTTATTTATTACATTTAGTTATGCGTTTTATGTGTAAAATATTTTTTCGGCTAAAAACTGTAAAACTGTACTTGTAGAGATTAAACAATTATTTAAAATTGGAAAATAAACTGCATTTTAGTTCACCAATATAACGTTTCATACGAAAATATGTAGCAATTTCGTAATTTTACTATTGTTACATTTTCCATTGCTGTTCTTGCAATGGTTGGTGATATAATTTTCGCCCTCGTTTTCGTTGTTCTAAAAATGTGAAAATACATACTTAAGTTTGCATTTTTTACATGTTAAAGCAATAAAATCTAATGAATGATATACCTTATTTACTCGCCGCCGCGTATTTTATGCATCACGTAGTTTTGAAAGATTGCATTTTGGTAAAAAACAGAGATTCACATAATTTATGAGATAATTGGTGGTAATAAAACGTCATGTATCCTCATAGTTTTCATTTTTAAATATTTCAGTTCAGTTATTTAGAATATATTTTTTTCCGCGACACCTATCCTTCAGCTGCAAGCTGCAGTACAACTTTGAGCGGATGGCATTACAACTGCTAGAGCAATATCAAGAATATTGTGATACATAAGTGTTCATTTGTTTACACTGAAAATTTCTTATTCACGGTAGAGTGTTTTGTTGAATATAAGATTAAAAAGGCACATGGAGGAAAGCTCGGAGTGAATGGAACAATTAATATATATTAGCGTAAAAATTAATATACGCTAAAATTTTAATTAAAAATTAATTTTGTGGCGGCGAATCTGGGAAATACATCACATAGAAGACACTAAGGTGTTTCCATGCGTAATGGAATTTTGTTTTCATATTTTATTGTTGAACACCTAAGAAAACTAAAATATAGATTATATTGTACCAGTACAAAAATTAGCTGCGAACTTTTTAAAATATTATACATTTTGTTTCATCTTATTTAATTATCAATTAAAATGTTATATTCATCTTATAGAACGTTAAGATGTTTTTATTCTAATTACCTTCGTGAAAAATTAATACTAAAGGAAAACAAAATCGCTTAGTTTTTAACCACTTACTTTTAGAAATGAAGAAATTATGACAAATTGCGTAAAATAGGCAAGTAAATACGGTATTTATCCCATTGTTTCGAATGCGTAACCGTAAAAATTGAGATAATTGAAGTAATTATAGATTTTTAAATTAAATAAGAACATTATTTTTAAACAAGTGTAGTATAACTAAACTAAATATTGTAAGATATTCTGAATTTCTGACTATCTAACTTTTGAACCCTATATCTATCTTCTTTTTTTATCCTTCTTCTGATCGTTGAAGTTTTTGAATAAATAAATATCAGTTTCTCATGTCTTCGCCCACGTGGGATTTAAAGTACGTACAAATACCAGATAGAATAAAAAAGTTCAGAGACTTGCTTACGCTAAGAACATTATTATGTGAAAGACATTTTGCTATCATGTGCTCACTTCATCACTCCACCTTAAAACTTTTCCATTTCTGCAGTTATGCATTTCGCCAAGCACAAGTACAGTTGCTGAAAACATCCATGGAAGCACTAGAATGATATAGTCTTCATTCCGGCCAAAGGAGCTTCCGCAAACTGATATTGTATGCTTAAAACGGTACGGCGTTTTTTCAAAAACATAATTGTACGACACATTGATGTTTCACAGTAAGTCTGCTGCAACGTGAACAATAATTCTGCCGGCAATTTCTTCAAATGCGGTGGGCTGAATTTCATGTCTTCAAATTGTTCTTCGTTGTCGTTTCTGCTCCAGTTCACTGACACATTTTGTCTGAAATAAAAACCCTGCAATGTTTAAGTTATCACACCTAATCACACGTGTCTGTACGCTGGAGCAGAGTAGTTTCCCTCTCCTGCATTCCGGGTTGGAGATATCAGCAAATTCTGCGAACGTTATGACTGTACTACATATATCAGCCTTAATCAAAATTTATTTTATAAGTGTCTATAATCAGGATCGCATATTTGTAGACGACGTCTCTATCTTTTTTATCAGTGGTGTTAGGAAAACAAAAGTGTCGATGAGCTAACTGTAAATTAAGCCATGTTATTTTTGACTGCGATTTGTTATAGCGTGAATCACATAACGTTAGATGGATCACTCCTTTAGATAAACTGATCATTATAGTCAGAAGTTACCTGTTTTTAAATAAAATAGTACGTTTTCTATACGCCTACTATCATAATTCGCTAGTTTTAGCATTATAGCGTAACGAAATATTGTAAAGTAATTTGCCTTCTTGGCGTAGCGGGACTATAAATCTGACTGTATCAAAATAAATCTTAACTGAAACCATTCGCATTGAAAATCAATATCAAAGGAAAAATTTTCAATTTAACATTCAATAAATATTGTGTAAATTTCCTTTAATGCTGCATCCAAAAAACCGACAGAAATTTCAAACTATTTAAAGCACCTGATATACTTTTTAAATAACATTTTAAACCTCTATTTCTCAAATCGAACTGTTATAAAAAATAGTAGTAATAGAAATAGGGGAATATTTGGTCTACCAATATAAAAATTAGATATTTAACTTAAGAAAAATCATAAAATACTATGAAATCTAAAAATGTAGTAATCGTAAAAAGTCTAATAATAAAATTCTTCAAGCAGACTTCCCTTTGTAGCTTATCATATTTCTTTGTCGCCTAAATTCTTTTTAAGAGATATCCCGATAGTTTAGGAAGAATCTTATATCTTTGTCATCAATATCATAATATGCACTCTGCGTAAACATTTGATCCTGAATGTATTGGAATTATGCATTTCATACGAAGAAAAAATATTCTTGAAATGATATTGAACGAAATGTATCGGAAACCGAATTTTATTTCAACGATAAAACATGTTCTCATTATTTGAAACATGGAACATCCCTTATGGAGGTAGAAAACCAATAGGTGTTTGATCGTTATTTAGGAATAAATACATGCAGCTTTTATCGATGAAAATGTTTGAAAAATATTTATGGGAATGAAATATAATTGCAAATAAAAAGAAAATATTTAATGTTCCTCTTCTTAATATATACATTTTTAAATGAAAACGTATCAACATAACTTAATTAAAAGACAAATTCTATAACTAGAATTTAATATGAATTAAAATTGTGAAAATAAGTTTACAAAATTTGGAATATTTATCGCTACTTGGGGAAAAGAAATTGGAATTCCGAACGGTTTTTTCACAGATATTTTAAAGTTCTATCAAGAAAAATGATAAACTGTCTTTACGGATAATTTTCGTTTGAATGACACTGTTACGCAAAAATTAAGTATCAGTTTAACTTTTTAAAATTTTTCGTCTCTATAAAGTTAAATACCAAAATACATGAAGACTACATAACTCCAATTTATGTGGAATGGTCAAAATTTAATTTGAAATTTAAAAAAAAGTGAAAGGGATAGGAAATTCTTCTATTTGAAAACCTGACACAAATTCAAAAAATAATTAAAAAAAATAGCAAAACTAAATTTCCTAATAGTATTTCTTAAACATATGAAATACATTAAAATACTTTTTACTTCTCACAAATAATTTTTGAACGCCAGTGCAGTTTAGGTTACTATAATTGCAATAAGGATAAAACATTTATTATTGACATGATGAGTAGGGTAATTTTTATTTAAAAGTTTGGAAATTTTTATATGCTAATTAATTTTGCGAAATCAGAATATAATTGAGGGGGTATGGTCAAGAGAATGCCAAGCCACATTTTTGAACTTCTGAGATATTTCAATTTGAAAATTTGATCAAATACGTAAATCACGATATATAACCTAAACTTTTTTTGCCAATGTCTTAGTAACATTTGAGATATTCTGAGTAACAATATGGCATTACTTTAATGATATTACTGTTATGTTTTTTTAAATTAGCTATATTCATTGGGGGCATAAACATCTGGGGCAAAAACGAAACCTTTCACATATGCTGACACCAAGTGACATTAGAAACAAATTATATGTTGGATATTATAATTTACAATATTAAGCAACAGATTACAGTGTTAGATTTATATCACCAAAATGTGGCTTGGCACTTTCTTGCCCCGATCCCCTCAATTGTAAATCAAATTAAACATTTTACTATTCATGTAATATTTATAAAAATTTTCACTAAAGAATGAACATGTTAATTAATATTCTAAAAACTTGAACTTCGTGTGAATTTAATATGAAAGAAATTGTATTAATGTTGAATAAAGATCGTAATAATGTTATTTTCTTACATAAAAGCATGACATGCACAACATTGGCTTGCTGAACCATTTATATTTGTATCACTGGTAATACTAATTTTAAGATAAATCAAGTTTATTCTAAAATTAAAAATTAAAAATTGTTCTGTTATAACTGCGGCTTGCTTCTTTTAACTATACGAAATTGTGGCCAATTCATTTAAATTTATTACATAAATATAAATTAAATAATAATTAACAAAACACATGCATCCCTTCTTTCAATCTGCAAATTTAATATAGTACAAATGTTTCTTTTTGATTTCTTTACTAAGAGGTAAATTTAATCCGAAAAACGCAAAATTGAAAATTAGTTTTAGTTCAGCAGAATGTGTGAAAGAACAGAGATTCAACATTTTTTTGATAAGCGCGTAACCGTGAAATTGTCCGTCTTGAAATGTTCATTTTAAACAAAATTTTAGCAATTTTTTTCTCTTTTAAATTTAACATAAAACTAGGTAGTACCCCTCAGAGTAACCCTCAAGATTTGACGGTAAACAACTTAACACATTCATTTGGAAAATTTTGAATTTTGAATTATTTTTTTAATCACTTAAGTACTGAAAACTTGATGAAATGCTATGTTGTATTACTTATAAGCGATTTCTCTACATATAAAGCGATATATGGTGTTGTCTGTCCCTCCTACTCAATTAATAAAGAGAAAGGGTTTTAAGCTTGTAAATTAAAGCTTGCTTTTTAGCAGAAGTTCATTTAAAAATATTAATTGAATGGGTAGCACATTTATTTTGACTGACTGCAGTCTCAATGTTTAGAAAAATAAAACTATTCAGTATTTTCATTTTTTTTTTTTTTTTATAAATACACAACTTCCAAATTTTCATTAATTACATATTTATAAGTCTGTCTCTAAAGACCCGAATATAAAATTTGCTGTTTGCAGCTAAGGATTTATAATACATATTTTGAATTGCTTTAATTTTATTTTACGTTTTCATACAATATTAAACTATGTATAGCCTGATAATTTCTTTTATGTTCTTATATGAATATTTTTCTTTCTTTCTGATTTCTTTACTTTTTGTTTACGAAAAATAATCACATACTTTTCTTAGTATATATGTACTAAGAACTTATATATCTTCTTGATAATCGCCATACAAATTATCTGTTCAATTTATTGAATCAATAATTACATGTAAAATATTTTAATTTAAATATTTTTAATACACAATTATCAATTTTAAAATATATTAATTGGTGTTAAATGTTATTTAATAATAATTATAAAGCATTCGGTTAAAAAATATACCAATTGTATAACTTCTCCACATGAAATAACCTATCACATTATAGAAATTAATTATCTTATCGCCAATAATATTTAGAAATCATTCTGTTGGGAGTGAGGAATCGAATTCACGCTCACTGTCGAGATCGAACCACAACTTAAACTTTGCACCTTACACTACTCGGCAACCCTGACTTCGTTCAACTTCGCTCTAAAACTGAACATGTTGTTGATTTAGTTTTACCCAAGCGCAGATCTGTTCATTTCTATATTAAAAATTACTTTTGTATTTAATGCATACGATTGTTTGACATACGCTTTAAATGAATACATAACAATTATAGATAATATATAGTATTATATAAGCATATGTTTGTTATACAAACATACAAGATATCTTTAAATGAACTGAACTTTTTTACAATTCAATACCAATTAAATGGTAACAACTATTGAAGTTATTTTTCCAAAAGTAATGTGTTAAGTCAGATAATTCTTTACTATGCTTCCTTGTTTTAATCCCACACATATTTAACTGTCACACGCACTATCTCAAACTGTGATAGCGCTTAAAATAAACTTGCAAATTCAAACTGATTTTTTTTCCCGTTCCTGCAACTAAACAGTACTCAAACCTTTTTCTAGACAGTGCAGTGTCGTCTTCCGGTGATATTTGAAATAAAAAAAAAAGCATAGAATTTATCTAATTCACACATTAAACTTTTGAAATATTAACTTCAGTTACTGCCACTGTTTACTTCTTGCTGACTTTTAGAAACGTTCTGTCTATTTTCCAACACCTGTTATGTATGTTACATATTTTATTCGAAGAGAATTTCTCATTTTGGAAATGATTGAGGAGTTTACCATACATTGATTGTTTAGTTAAAAGTTTCTATTTATTTTATATAGGTTAATTGTAACACATATCCGCAGGGCCACGGCTGGCATCGTAAAAGACTTTCGAAGAGCATTATTAGAGAAAGTCCTAAAAATGAACAAAAACTTGCTACGGGATACATGTAATTTTCATACACATCAAAGCAAATGCCGGTAAAAGGAATTTTGTCGTATAAATCTGCAGCTTTGGGACACAGACAGTAACGCTTTATGCTAATGTCTCCGGATACTATATATGTATGGTTTCTTATGTATCAATACGGTACAGTAATTGTAGTAAACAGTGTATTGCTAGCATATCTTTCGCTCGCTTGAGTGCTACAAAATGTAGTTTTTATTATTCTTTCTTCTATGCTACAGCTACTACTTCCACTACTACTTCTACTGATTATAATATAATAATCTTTTTACAATATGAGATAACAATATAGAATTTTTGGTGATAAAATTAAAAATTACTTGCAAATATAAATGAATACAATATTTTTTTTTATGAATTAAGAACAAAACGACAATTCTATTAATCCGCAATGCCTATATAAAATTCGCCCATGGCCTATTCTAACACAATATTTTTCTAGGCTATTTAACTGACTTATGGATGGCCTGTGCTTTTTTAAGATTATAGTGTGTGTATGGAAGAGTGAAATGCTAATTTAATACATACTTAGACTCTATAGCTTATTAGAAACCTATTTTTACTATTCCTTTCAGACGTAAAACACTCAATAATATTGATGAGGGATTTGCTCCCATAAATTAAAAGAAAATGTTCTAAGCTGCAATGAAAGAATTTGCTTAGGTACTAAAACAAATTCCATATTTTTAGTTTAAATAATAAGAAAAAAGAAAGATAATAAACACACCTTAAAAACGTAATTGTATCAGGGATTTCAGAAACTACATAAGTTTACCATTTCAAAATTTTCAGGTAACAATAAAAATTATTCTACACAAAAATGCAAGTCATTTTAAAACTTTATTGTGTTCACTGTATTTCTAATCTTTAAATATACATGTCAGTTATTAGTTAATTATTCTATATAAAAAAAGAGAAGTTAAAGAGAATTAAATTAAAAACAAAACACACTTAAATTGTTTTTGCTGTAAATATGATATACAGGCCAACATATGATGAATATGTATATAAATATATATATAAATATATAAATGATATATTTTTTAGAAATTTTACTAGTAATAAATAATTTACATTTACGTCTGTACCTTGACCATTAAATACTCTCGCAAATTAGCACAGAACCACTTCTTGCGCGGTGTATTTTATAAACCATATTATATAACTGCATTTCTAGCAAAATAAATTAATGTTTTATAAGATTAACTTAAACTTAAATGCAATTGCTATGTAGTACAATATTCTAAAATAAAAGATCTTTAACATAAGCATATACGAAAATAATTTCTAAAAATGTAAATTTGTAGCATCCAACGGTGTGTAAAATACACCAGCACAAGTAATTTAGGGTTAAGGATTGACATTATTTGCATAGTGGCAAAAAATTACAGTTTTTGAATAGCGCTATATCGGAATAGTTATATTTGCCTTATTAAATCGTTGAATTTTGCGATTAAATAATGCGAAGTTTACTATCCAAAAGTAGTATCATTGGCTATCTGTAATATTTGGTGTCTATCCACTAAGGCACATAGTCCTGTCCAACGTCGTGTTCCATCACTTTTTCTTTTTGTTCTGTTGTTGGCTTTTGGAATATATATTGTTATTGTAATTTACTAATGTTGTTTTAGCACTAAATGGCAAATTCGAGTATTAATGGATAAACAGACCTCAGTAATTTTTTCTACATATTCAAGAACACGCTTGGAACAAAATTAAAAAAAAAGTAAAATAGGTTTTTGTAGTTTTTGCAATCAAATGATTTAATTTTACTTAAGGTTTGAAAATGCTATAGATATGTAAAAGGATAGTTTGTAACTAATCTACTGTGTTTGAAATGCAATTCTTTCGAACAAAATCAGTTTTAAAAATTTTTTTACAAAAGTATTTGTATGTATTATTTAAAAAATATTTCACTATTTTCGAGTCCAGTTTTATGAATTAGGTTATACACTATATTGCCAAAGGTGATTGGTCACTTGCGATTTTAGACGTTTTGTTAACTATCTAGAAAAATATATGAGGAATTAACCTGAAACTGCAGGTGTGTAAACAGTATAATATAGGTTATATATTTCCGCGAAGATTTTTTCACGAAACCCCATAGGGGACGGTCAACAAATTGAGAAAGAACGAATATCTTTTGGATAACCCTGTAAAAACTAATGTAGCAAAGGCGTTCAAACTCGAGTTTATTAATAAGTGGCTTATTGTGATATATTGTGTTCATTTTTATGAGGATAGCATGTATACTCGTAAAGAAATTAAGGTTTTTATAAAAACAGTCCCAAATTTCGCCTAGTTTTTTGTTTATAATTTGCAGGGTTCTTAATATAAAAAAAAGTTCTTTTCAGAAAATATGACAAAGAACAGTGTACACAATACTCTGTAATCAGAATTAAAAAATATTAAAAATTGGATGAAAAATGAGCAGGTTTACTAAAAAATGTTTCACTGCGCATACGCGAACGCCATCAAAATATAATATGTATAATGTATTAGCTAAGTATATAGAGCAACTTTTGTGAAAGTCCCAAAATCATAGCTTGAAAATTCTGAAAATTATCGTCGATAGAATAAGCTCGAAATCCGTTGCTCCCAAAAGGAAGCAAAAAGATGAGGGGTTGTATCCAAATATAGTAGTACGTGCAATATTGTGTACGCTATCTTGGCACTAATCAACAGATATTTGATACAACCCCTCATCTTTTTGGGAACAACGGGTCTCAAGCTTATTCTATCGACGATAATTTTCAAAATTTTCAAACTATGATTTTGAGACTTTCACAAAAGTTGCTCTATATACATAGCTAATACATTATGCATATTATATTTGATTGCATTCGCGCATGCGCAGTGAAAGTTGTTTTAGTAAACGTGCTCATTTTTCATCCAATTTTTATTATTTTTTAATTCTAATTGCAGAGTATTGTGTACAATGTCGTTTGTCATATTTTCTGAAAATAACTTTTTTTTTATATTAAGAACTCTGCAAATTATAAGCAAAAAACTAGGCGAAATTTGGGACTGTTTTTATAAAAACCTTAATTTCTCTACGAGTATACATGCTATCCTCATAAAAATGAACACAGTATATCACAATAAGCCACTAATTAATAATCTCGAGTTTGAAAGCCTTTGCTACATTAGTTTTAAAGGGCTATACAAAAGATATTCGCTCTTTTTCAATTTGTTGACCGTCCCCTATGGGGTTTCATGAAAAAATCTTTGCGGAAATATATAACCTTTTATTATACTGTTTATACGCCTGCAGTTTCAGGTTAATTCCTCATGTATTTTTCTAGATAGTTAACAAAACGTCTAAAGTTGCAAGTGACCAATCACCTTTGGCAATATAGTGTATATAATTAACACTAATTTTATGTCTAATATGATTAGTCACTGAAAAACAAAGCTCAAAATTCACTGTTAGGACGAATTATTCAGAATCAGAAACGTACAAATATTTTATTATGTGTATGCGATATTTTTTAATTAACTTTATTTTCTACCGAGCCATTATATTGTTTAAAGAATTGAAAGCACTAAAAAATGTAAAATAACTGCAAAAACACTAAACAGCTGTAAGTGTTACACAAGTGCTTAGACTTCGCTGAACTGTAATTGTATTTCTAATATTATGTTAGAAAACATTAAATAAAATGCATATGAAAATAATACAAACTTCGTGTTTAGTAGTGTTTGATTGGTTTAATAATGAATCAAACTTTTTTTAAACTTAATATGACAGATATTCTTTTGAAAAAGTAACGTAACCTTATCAGGACGGCTGTTTTTAAGTACGGATTCGGAGTCATTCCTTCTTAAAAGACACTAATCTTCATTAAGGGGGTAGGATACCTTTGTACACGTCGAAAAAGCAAAAAAAAAATATCGCTATGTTCCAAGATTCAAAACTTGTGAAATAAGTCAAAAATAAAAGTCAAACTTCATTTAAATATAAAGCTCATATTTAAATTTATATTTAAAAAAATACTTGTACATCCATAAATAAATATTGAAATGATAACTTTAAATATATATATAATAATAAGAGAAAAAAACATAACACGTCTTGCGCGCAAGATAAAATCTAAAAATATGCATATAAAGAGAAATTTTGTTTAGAATAAATACATAATAGTGTTACCTTTATACTAAAACCAGAATATCTGTAAAAAATATTGACTAAATTCAAAAAATTAACTTAATAATTTTAAAAATTTAAAAATTAAATTTTTTTTCAAAATATTTTAAAATTACAAAAAAAAAAATAAATAAAAACTTACCTTTTTCTGGTTTTAAGTTGTAGCTAATACAGAAATGAATATGTGTTGAAAATTCCTTTTGATTGCCATGTATAGTTTTTTAGTAACACTGCGCGCAAGAATGTGTTATGCGTTTTTTCTCTTATTATCATATATATTTTTAAACTTTTCATTTCAATATTTATTTATGAATTTACAAGTATATATATATATTTAATATAAATTTAAATATGAGCTTTATATTTAAATGGAATTAGATTTTTATTTTTGACTTATTACACAAGTTTTTAAGCTAGGAACATAGTGATATTTTTTGCTTTTTCGACGTGTTCAAAGGTATCCTACCTCCTTAAAATCTATCAAGTGCTCCTTTCCCCTACAGCTATTGTTAACCCTTCCTCCCCGAAGCACAGGTTAACAATACCTGTTCGTAAAAGAAACTCTTGGTAGATTTTAAGATCATTAACGTCTATAATGAAGGGATGTCTTCTGGTCGATATTTAAAACATCGTTTATGAAAGGATAATACGTTTAACGCATAAACTCAAACATTTAGCAACGTTTTAACACACAAATACGTACAAACATGGCACAAAAAATCACATACGGCCGTTTATTTTGCCATGTTTGTACGTATTTGTACGTTTGAAAGTTGTTAAAGGTTTTAGTTTATGTATTAAATTCGCACAAAGTGTTTGTTTATGCTGATAATACGTTTCTTTAAAAAATATGTTAAGAGTATAAAAGGCCATGAAAATAATTTAATTTAAAGTTATATCTCTGTAAAATATATTTCTACACATTAAGTTAAACGCAAGATTTCCGACATGGAAAATATAGAATCGTAGAAATAGTGGCCTTTCCTCAAATGCTTTTAAAGCTTTACAGTCTTCTGTTTCTAAATAAGAAGATAACCAAAAAAAAATATTTTACTGTTCATTTCTAAAGTACGTTTCACACAGTCGATTAAATTCAAAGTTAATTGAGTTGGATTCGAAACAATCATTATACATACTCATAAAAGTATGTTATAGAAACTCTATCAATTTAGCACATTTAAGTTATAAATGTGTGTTAGCGTTTTCGTCGACATTGCATATAGAACTAATATTTATCCTAATAGGAGATTCTGACACATAATTAACACCTGCGCCGCAGGTTAGTTGTGAAATCGCAATAACATGTTTTAGTGAAAGCAGAGTAGGAAATATACAGATTTAAAGATATAACAACTGGAAATCATAATGATTCATAGTAATGTGTATATTTTGAATTGTTTTGATTTTTTCTTTAATTTGAGAAATTATAGATGAAAAATCACACACATTGGAAATCATAACGATTCATAGTAATGTGTATATTTTGAATTGTTTTGATTTTTCCTTTAATTTGAGAAATTATAAATGAAAAATCTTCAATAAATTTTCTAAAAAATCAAAAATTTAACAGATAATTCCCCGAATCAAAATATCGTCCCCATGAAATCAATCTTTCACGCAGCTCATAAAACCTTGACTTAAAAGTAAAGTTTAAAACAAGAACGAAAAATCATGCGTTAAGCGTAGATTATGTAACACTTTCCAACGCTTCCAAAATAAATTTACAAATTATTACCGTTTAATAAGCTGAAAGATAACATCTAAGTAAACATTTTGGAAAACTCATAACATATTTAAAAACATAATTTCAGGAATTTCCAACATATACAATATTCGGAAAAATATAAGAATACTTTTATTCAGCCCTGTATATGATCTATAGATTTGTATATATACTACATTGGACGCTAAATTTTAGTTTAGTTAGGAAACACATAACACAGTTTAAAATTCTCCTTCCGGAGTTTCTGTCAGTAAACGGAAATGTGTTCGCGAACATTTGTGCTGCTGTGTATATTATCTACAGAATATATAGCCACCAAGTAATAGACAAAAAGTGAATTAAATTTCAAATCGCGTTCAGCAACTTAAAACGCACTTCCAGGAATTATTGTTAATAGACAGTAGATAATTTTTTGTGTGTCCCTGTACAAGAACGATGACTGCTATACACACAATATTCTGTAGTAAGCCTCTTGTAAAGCACCTTAGTGATATATATAAATTTCAATGCGTTTGAAATAGTGAAACATTATTTAATTAAACCGCAAACGATTTTTCTCCATAGACGTAATGTAACGGAATTCTTTTGACTGCCCCTGTAAAGTAACTATAAGTGCTATGCACACCATATTCCATGTTAAGCTTCTTGTAATGTACCTTAGTGATATATATCAATTACAGTGTATTTGAAATTGTGTAACATCATTAAAATAAACCACAAATGAGTTTTCCCCCATAGACCATAACGTAACGGAATTCGTTTGAGTGTCCCTGTAAAAAAACTATAAGCGCTACACACTTCAGTTGAAATAGGGAACATGCTATAGATAACGACAATAACATATAAAAATTGCAGGACAATCCGAGCATATTTACGGGAGTTAGAGCACGGACAGACGGCCATACGGCAGACAAACCGAAGTCATAAACACTTTTCAACTATGTTGGAAAGTGTTAAAAAAGTAATATGTTTATTATAACTCCTATAATAATTCAAAAAATGGAAATAAACTACATATGTTACGTTTTCATTCTTATAGCAGTGTTTCAAAACGTGCAATAGTTTAAAGAATAAAATTTCTCATCTTTGAAATATACAGCTCTTCTGTAGTGTTTTAAAAAGTTTTAAGATTTTCTGAGTTTGTGTTTAATCATATATAGGATTAGTAAATAGTATAATAACTTAAACATTATATTTCGATTGATTATATTTGGTTAGGAAAAGGATTAAAAGCATTTAATGATAGTTGGATAGTGGGTTAACACAACTTAACCAGGTAATTAACCTAGCATATGAAATTTCTGAATAAAAACACAACTGCAAAGCACTTTTGTTTACGCTCATCAAATATAACCATACAGGGTGACGCTGTCACTGGTAGCTGTCTTTGTCAAGAAAGTTCGTCACCTCCGAGTAATAATTGTCACTTTTCACAGTTTTAAATGTCACTTTTCTTGTTAGTAACCTCTTATGGCGTTGGTTATCATTTTTGTGAATAGTTGTCGAATTCCTGACTTATTTTCACATTCGTGATTTGTTATTAACTGGGTGCGCTAAAGGGTGGAGCCTGCTGATTGCCTTTAGTTCGTCTATATATAAAAATGGTTCAGCAAAGCCTTGTATAAAAAAATGGACATTTCCCCCGACTACCATTCTACTAATTACATAATCTCTCATCATATTGGCTAGTGTATTTTTATAGTTCATTGAGTTCAGTGCCCATTTCGACAGATTTGTTCTGGCATATTTCGACCATCCTAAAGAATCTCGACAGGTATTTCTTTTACCCCTGACAAAGCCCCTACCTACCGGACAACAGTGCCTAGCTTAACGAGTGATATACCTGTATTCGGGGCGAGATATGCCTGTTCGCGGCATGGCGATGATCCACCTGACAAGTACTTTGGCCTGACCATCACCGTGGTTGCAGCATTATTTTAGTAACTTAATTTTACTGAGTTGAACGGTTCCTTATTGCTGTTTATCTTTGTTGATGTAGAACTGTGCATCATAAGTTAAATTTTTAATAGTAAGTAGATGTTTACGTACGCTGGATCCTTTACATTTTTTATTTTACTTTTTTGTCATATTTGGCTTTTTCGTTGGAGGGTGACGCTATCACCGGAAGCTGTCTCTGTCAAGGAAGTTAGTCACTTCCGTGTAATGATTGTCAATTTTCACAGTTTTAGTTCTCACTTGTCATGGTAGTAACCACTTATGGCGTTGGTTGTCAATTTTGTGGGTGGTTGTCGAATTCATGACTTATTTTCACATTTGTGGTTTGTTATTAACTGGGTGCGCTAAAGGGTAAAGCCTGCTGATTGCCTTTATTTCGTCTATATATAAAGATGGCTTTAATCACTTTGAGGCATTGTAGCATTGGTAATTCTATTCGTTGTCCTAGACTTTTTCTCTGTGATATTTTCTCGAAGACTATTAGTTCATCATATTATATTTTGATGGCTGTTATCACTTCATTTGTATGAGTGTTATTGAGTCTTGATTAAGCTCTATAGCTATAAGTTCATCTTTACATTACTACTACTCTGCTATAGCGCTTTTGTAGATTTTGTATTGCATATAGATGCTGAATTTTTCATTTTATTAAGTGCACGTTGCGCATTTTATAAATCTTTTTATTTCTTTTATTTTTTTGGTACAATACAAGTAAAGTTCTGATATTGCATTATTTGTTTTATAATTGTTTTTAGTGCGATGCAATAAAAGTTTTTATATTGCATTATTAATACATATTTTGTTAGTTGAAATACAAGTTAAAGTTCCTATATTGCATTACATATATATATATATATATATATATATATATATATATATATATATATATATATATATAAAGGAAGTTCGGGAGTTATGGAATACCACTTACATTTTGATTTGTAATTCAACATAAAAAATTAGATACATTAACAGTTAGTAAAATTTAGTAATATATTTTAATGCGCTTAGATTAGAAGAAAAAATACTTATACATATTTAGATTTCAAAAAAGAAATACACTTTTCGGGTAATATGAACCAGTCGGGTAATGTAGAATAGGGATATAAAGAATATTAAAATTTAAAGAAAAACTATGATTTACAAGAATAACAAAGATTATTTAATGGGCAAACAGTAGTGCATCATTAACAAATGAACAGATTCCTTGAAAATTTGTTTTTATTTTTACAAAAATCACAAATGTAGCCTGTTGTTTTTTCCCAACCGCAGTCCACATAAGCACACATCGCACACATCAGGCATTTTATCCACTTCTCTTTTTCATCCTCTGAATATTTTCCATTGCAAAACAGGCACACTGCGTTTTCCTCATCTAGTGTATAAACTTGTAAAAAGCCCATCTCAGATGATACGTCGGAGGGGAATTAATTTTCATCTTCACTAAATTTGTTTTGAAACAGTTGTATTTTATTTTACAGGACACGCAAAATCTTGCACACGCAAAATCTTTGATGCAAAATTGTGGCCAAAAAGGCAGGAATTAAAAATTTCTCAACAATTATAAAAAGCATATTTTATAATAGCTGACTAACTGGTGCATCGATGTATGTGTATGTCAGGAGTATGAGTAACTTCCGGCGGCCCCTAGCCTCAGTTGAAGTAAAAGTTTCTTTGTGTGTTTTTTGTTATGTTTCAGATTTGTTATTGTTTTTAAATGTATGCTTTGAAATGGGCATTTATTTAACATTACTTTTCATATAATAAAAAGTAATTACATTTAAAAATGGGATAATATTAAGCCTTTTGAGATATAATTTATTGAAATAAATTTATTGATATATATTTATTGAAATAACTTTATTGATATATTTTTATTGAAATATATTATCTCATACATTCAAAGCTTTTTAAGCTGTGTAGGGGTTTGTCGGACCACTTCTGAATTATAATCGTATTGGTTCTAATTTTGAAGGCAAAAAATAAAAAAATAAATTAAAAAAAAATTAAAAAAATCCGCATATTGTTGCCATTTTTAGATATCAATGATTTTTGGGAGAATTTCAAACCTATTAAAACCACTCAAAAACCAGCATATCTATATTATAGAGACTCAACTTTGGTAAATACTAAATGCAAGTAATAGACGTGTACATATTATATGCATTGGTTTTCATAAATAATTCAACATTTATGTGTTGTAGAATTAACCGCATTTAATTAAACATTACTTGATAATAAACCCAACTTCTCAAAAATTAATTTCCACTTATAAACAATTAAGTAAACATTGTATTATATATTTATTTATTTTAAAAAATACATACATTTATGCATATATTAATTAATTATGTGTATTTACTTATAGTAAGTCAACAATAATGGTTTTAACTTTAAAACACATGAAAAATAATTTTTAAAAGGATTTTGCGTCAAATACTCCACTTTGTGCCATCTTGAAATAAATCCCTTCACTCGGCAACAATTTAGCACAGAGGTTAATTGACTACACACCAATAAATATAACTGTTCAACTTAATAATGAACTTGCTTAACATCACTGACGAAGAAGTCTTATAAATCATAGGAATTTTAAAAAATTGCGTCCAATGTATTTGTGGTAAAGGGTTTCGGCCTGAACGCTGCGTAGCAAAATCAAAATATACAAAATCATATTTGAAGCTACATAACAGACGCTCCCTCACCGGACCCTACAGCACATTATTAAAAGAATGCTTCACCAGGAAGAAAACACTGAATCAGCTACATATGAAATAAATGACACTTGAAGAAATACACCTACCACCAACTCAGCCACGTTGCCACTTTAAGAAAAATAAAACAAAATAAACAAATCAATATCCATATTTCAACACTCAATCCATGTTCGTTCCAGGTCGGATGCCAATAATCGCAGCCATCATCATAAAACCGTCCCTGTAAAGGCTTTAGGAAATGTGAGTCATTTACTGTCGAATAAAGACAATCCATCAATAATGGTGGCAGTCGGCAAAATCTGAATATTTTTTTTTAATTCAAGAGGATTATTGTTTTTGTAATATAGATTACTTTTAAATAAAATAATTCCTTATGAAACAGGAACCTGTACAAATTCTGAAAAACGGTATATTTGACTGATAATAATATTTATGTATGTACGTTTATGTATAGACCAATGAACATGAACAAGCTGATTCACTTTAAACTAGTGCTCGCGATTATACGTTTAATACGTTTAAAACGTACTGTAATAATATATACGTTTAATACGTATAATATGGAAAAAAGGCTTAACTACGTATACGTTTAAACGTATATAAACGTTCATTCGCGAGCACTACTTTAAACGGAAAACTAGAAAGTTTATCGTAAATTAAATCTGTACTGTATTCTTATTTAAAATTTTATAATCAAGATAATTAGCCAAATTATTATCATCAATAGTTTTCTTCAATACTAGAGAATCAGGATATTTTCTTAAAGAAATTTCTTCAAAATCACCATCAAAGATTAAAACAATCAAATCATCTACGTACCTGTAAACTATGAAACAAACGCCAGCTTTATTAATATTATATTGAAACTTATAATAAAAAAATAGATTAGCAGCCGTAGATTGATGTAACTAGTACCAATCCCAATTCCATTAATTTGCAAGTATATTTTATACTCTGTATAAACATAATTATTAAAAAGACAAAAACGACATATTTTGTAAAACAAAGTAGAGTCAACGTCCAAAACCAATTCAACAGTTTTCAAAAGTGCCTCCCCCAAGTTATTAATAAAAAATTTTGTGAATAAATTTTCAAAATCAAAACCTTGATCGTAATGTGTATTACTACTTTCTATTTTTTCTGCACTTTCATAACTATTAGATATAATTCAAAATCAATTGCTATCTTTGTACTTGTACTTTAACATATTCAAAACTTTTTTAAGCAAATCTCTAAATTTGCTATTAAAATTATTACATATACTATTGACACTGCTGCAAATAAACCTATAATTAACTGGTGCTTCATGAAATTTGAGGGTAATAAATAAAAATTGATATGACAAATTTTCATTGCGGGGGAAATGAATCTTAGTTTGCTTAGAAAATGCCGAATGCTTATTAATGAGTTTTTGCATAGAAGATTTAGATATATTGTAAGTTATACTATTATTCAGTTCTGCATGGAGTATTTCAGCTTAATGCTTTTTTCTGATGACTGCAGAATTACCAGAAGCTTTATCAACCGGACAAAAAACAAAAATTTGCTTCAACCTGGTTATTTCATCTCTAAACTCCGTAGTAAAATTGTGACATGTATATGAAGAATTGCTAATAAAATGATTTTGAAAAGATTTAAAATCATTTAAGACATTTAAATTCCAATCTGTAAAGACGGGGATTGGTTTATTGTATCTGTAACTCAAACTCAAAATAAAAACATTCAAATCATTTTTAAAAACATCGAATGGTTTCTTCGGATTCAATTTCTTGTTAATGCGAAACTTAGTTCCGAAATACATTAGATATCGCAGATTTTTGTTAGCTATAATATTTAGATTTCCAGTTACGATTTGCTGAATATTGCTGTTTAAATATGTTGAATTTTCATAATCTTCACATCTGCATTTGAAATTCAGGTAAGAATCTAGATCTTGATAAACTTCTCTATAATTAAAAAGAATACTGCCCAGTGTTTTTATATATTTATATGTTGATATAACTGCAATATTCTTAACTGTAAATAGGCTATTCTAACGAGAAATTATTGCATTAACTGTAAATGGTGAAAACTTTTTAGTTGAAAAGTACATACAAAATAAACCTTTTCCAACCATTCCCTAACATTATGCAGCAAAATATCAGAAACTAAATCTTTAAAATGCATGTTTGTACAATTAAAATTTCCTATTTTTTGTTGCATTTTTCTAAGTATTTTAAACTTTAAACTATATAAAATTGTTTTAATTTGTATGATATTAAAACTTACCAAATTCATTACATAGATCCTGCAAAATAATAGAAACAAAAAAATTGCAACAAATTGAAATTTTAACTGTACAGACATGCATTGTAAAGATTTAGTTTCTGATACTTTGCTGCATAAAGTTGGGGAATACAGGCCTCCCTAATGTGGAAAAGATGTATTTTGTATATACTTTTCAACAAAAGAGTTTTGACCATTTACAGTTAAGTGCAATAATTTATAATAGCCTGTTTCCAGTTAAGAACATTGCAGTTATATCAACATATAAATATACTAAAACACTGGGCAGTACTCCGTTTAATTATAGAGAAATTTCGCAAGATTTTGATTCTTACGTGAATTTGGAATGAACATGTGAAGATTATGAAAATTCAACATTTTTAAACCGCAATAGGCAGCATATCATAACTGGAGATGTAAATATTATCGCTAACGAACATATATGATAGCTAATGATTTCGGAACTAAGTTTAGAATTAACAAGAAATTGAATCCGAAGAGATCATTCGATTTTTTAAAGCTGATTTGAAAGGTTTTATTTTGAATTTGAGTTACAGATACAATAAACCAGTCCCCCTCTTTACAGATTAGAAATTACATATCTTAAATGATTTTAATCTTTTCAAAATCATTTTATTAACAATTATTCTTATACACATCACCATTTTAGTACGGAAATTAGAGATGAAATAGCCAGGTTGAAACGATTTCTATTTTTTGTTCGGTGGATAAAGCTGCTGGTAATTTTGCAGTCTACTGAAGAAAAGCATTACGGTGGAATGCTTCATGTAGAACTGAATAATAGTATAACTTACAATATATCTAAATTTACTGTGCAAGCACTCATTATAAGCATTTGGCATTTACTAAGCAAACTAAAATTCCTTTCCCCCGTAATTAAAACATGTCATTTCCATTTTTATTTACTACCCCCCAATTTCATAAAATATCAGTTAAATGTGGGTTTATTTGCAGCAATGTCAATAGTATAGATTATAATTTTAATAGGAAATTTGAAGATTTGCTTTTTTGAATATGTTAAAGTACAAATACAAAGATAGCAATAATTTTTGGATTACATCTAATAGTTATAAAATTACAGAAAAAATAAAAAGTAGTAATATACATTTTGTTCAAACTTATGATTTTGAAAATTTATTCACAATCATTCCTATTAATGGCTTGTGGGAGGCATTTTTGAAAACTGTTGAGTTCTTTTTGGATGTTATAGATTTTCACTCTGCTTCTTTTACAAACTATGTCGTTTTTGTCTTTTTAATAATTATGTTTATACTTTGTCTAAAATGGACTTTCAAATTAATGGAATTGGGATGGGTACTTGTTACTCATCTACAGCTGCTAATCCAATTTTAATTTCTTGTGATTTTCAAAATAATATTACTACAGCTGACATTCGTTTCATAGCTTGCCAGGTACATAGATTATTTGATTGTTTTAAACTTTCATGGTGATTTTGAAGAAATTTCTCAAGAAATTTATCTTGATTCTCTAGTATTGAAGAAAACTAATGATGATAATAAGTTGAAAAATTGTCTTGATCATAAAATTTTAATTGAGCACTACAGATTTCAGTTTACGATAAACGTATTAGTTCTCCTTTTAAAGTGAATCAGCTTGTTCATTGGTCTTCTAACATTCATAAACGTATACACATAATTATTATTATCAGTCAAATATACAGTTTTTTTAGAATTTGTTCAGGTAAAAACATGTTTCTTAAGGAATTATTTTATTTTATGAGTAATCTATATTACAAAAACAATATTCCTCTTGATTTTGCAAAAATTATTCAGATTTTGCTGACTGCCTCCATTATTGATGAATTGCCTTTATTCGACAGTAAATGACTCGTATTTTCTAAAGCCTTTACAAAGACCGTTTTATTATGATGGCTGCGCTTATTGGCATCCGACCTGGAACAAACTTGGGTTGGATGTTGAAATATGGAGTTTTATTTTTATATTTTTTTGTACTTTTCTTAAAGTGGCAACGCGGCTGAGTTGGTGGCGTGAATTTTTTTTTTTTTTCAAGGGGCATTTATTTCATCTCTAGCTGATTCAGTGTGCTGTTCCTGGTGAAGCATTCTTTTAACATTTTGGCATAGGTTCTAGTGCGGAAGCGTCTGTTATGTAGCCTTCAAATATAATTTTGTACATCTTGATTTTTCTACGCAGCGTTCTGGCCGAAACCCACTGCCACAAATGCATATTTTTTCTTTCTAGAGTGCTTGGCAGCCTTTTTAAATTTAACCTACTGTAGATGAGGCCGCAGCCGTTTTTTTGTTTTGTTTTCCGTGAATTTTTGTGATGCATTTTTTAGTTTTTTAAGTTGTATTTTTGTTCTCTTGTATGGTGAAGGTGTGCTTGTTCAGAAAAAATGCATTTTTTTTGCTGGATTATATCTGACATGTTTGTTCAACTATGCAGGTCTGATCGCTGTTCACATGAATATATAATTGTTTTTGTTGCTAGTTATGATAATTAATACATATATGTAATTAGGAAAGTGGATACAATAAAATAAATTCACCTCCTACTGACCGAACATCGTTTGTTGAAGCAGTTCTATCATACAGACCTAATTGTTAGTCGTTTTTAGCAGGCTCTAGGTTCCTTGCGGACTATCCTTTCAATTTTTTACATAGTCATGTACAGTTGAGTAGACCGCTTAAAGATACAAAATCTGTCATTCACGCAAGCGGTCTAACTTTTTCAGCAGTATTTATAATTTTTTCCAGCAGGGGGTGAAGATGTCAATTTGTGAGATAAATTAGACTTAATTGATTTAATGGCTTTTGACTAATGTCTGGTAAAGACCCGTTCTTTTCTCGGCCGAAATCAACTGCAGATTGTGTTGAGGTTTGCAAAGTTGGTTGCAATTTGATACCTGAAAGTAATATTTGCATGGCTGAGAAACAAACCTAAAAGGGGCAGTTTCAGAGGAAGGCATTAAGAGTTAGTAAATATTTAATTAGAAATTAATTTAAACTTTAAAAAGGGTTTTTAATACCTTTCATATACATATATTAAATTTCTATATTTTTCCCCATTTAATTTACTTATGCCCACCTTAATTTGCTTTTCCTTTATTTTCCATTGCTCAAAATTCAATTGTTTCAACGCCTTGTATCTCAGCTTTTCTGTATCAAAATGCATTCCATTGTATAATATTCTCTTCCTGTCATAAGCCTCATTTTCATATTCAAATACACTCGTTCCGGATATTTTCTCGCAAATTTCGTTGTCTTATAACATATTTTTTTTCCAAACGCAATTAAGGTGTTCTGCTGTTTATTTACCGACGACATCTGACGCAAGGCGGTTTTTCCAGGGCTGGGTGTTCTTAAGCACTTATCGATTAAATCGGATACACGCCATCAGAGAGAGTCTTTTTGCTGGTTTTCTGACCTCTTGTATACCTTTTTTATATTATTCTTATGTTCATACAACGGCTGCAATATTCCACTAATATCAACGAGTTAAAATATTCAACTATGAGAAATCTACTTTCTTGAAGTAAAACATCATAGATTAACAAAGAGAATGATCCAGAAATAACATATCAAAATATCACAGTTTCCTAAATGTCTGCAGGATTTGAACCTGTGTGAACAATCCCCAATGGATTTCAAAACCTGACAAAATTTATAGATCTATGACATTTTAATAGATTATATCCTGGCCATGCTGTTTTTAAGCTAGGAAGTTTTCCTGAAGAAAACAGTTTTTTCATAATTGAAGATTTTAACTCGTTGCTATGAGTGATATATTGCAGTCTTTGTATGAAGAAGCAAATCGTGTGTCGAGTCGAAAGTCGAAGATCCGCAGTATTTTTTCTCAAAACCATTAAAATCAGACAGTTCACGTCAAGGCATTTATTAGAGATGTCATATCTACAAGCTTGACAGGAATACTCTCAATCACACTGAAAAAAATTCACTTCCAGGTATTAAAGTATTGTAAATACTTTCACTGCACTCTCCATAACTCTATAATCTTAACTGATTTTAAATATTTTCCCATGCTTCTATAATTCTCCATAAAAAATATAAAAATGATATTGCAGAACTTGCTGATGACTGCGCTTTTGTGAAGAACAAGGAAAAACAACAAAAATTCTCTATCTGAGGACGTGCATCCGCTTTTATGGGTCTGTGCATAAGAACACTCAGATATTCAAAAACCACATTGCGGCGGATGGCATCGGCTAATCAACGCTCTTGCTGGAACTCTGTAATGGCGTATGAAAAATATAATTTAATAAGGCTCAGGAATCGGCGCAAAAATTCTTGTTACACGTCTCTTTGAATTTGAAAATGAAGCTTATAACAGAAATACAATATTCCAAAATGGAATATATTTTAATACGTAAAATCTGAGATACTAGGAGTAGAAAGAATTGAGTTGAACTAGAAAAGTAATGAAAAAGTATTGTAAAGTGTGAATAAGTAAAATAAAGGGGGAAAATGTCGAAATTTATAATTTATTACACACACACACACACATATATATATATATATATATATATATATACAGTGTGCCCCCTAAAGTCTGTTGTCAGTACAATAATTTCTGAACGGCAAGAGCTATAGTCATAAAAGTGGGATATAGTATATTAAAGTTGTCATGCGCTACGCAAGGAAAACGCTTACAGCGTTGGGAATTAGCGTTCTTATTTCAAAAACGGTAGGAGATACGAGAAAAAAGTTAATGACAAAGTTGTTCAGCATCATCGGTTTAGTAAGAGAAGACACTTTCCGTAAAGTAATGTTAAAAATAGAAGGCGTAAAATTCATATTTATTTGGTTCGTAACTCCCAAAATTGTAACGCGACATAGCACGGAAAAGAAGAGAAAAGGTCCCACACCAGAGCATCCCTTATCGTGGCACACCGGTAACGTGCGTTATTAGAATACGAGAGGACCCCGGATCAAAGCATCAAATATGTCCAACAGTACATTCAGGACACATTCCAGCAACAAGTCATCGGGTATGGTGGTTGCGTAAAATGGTCTACAGGTTCACCTGATCTGACCCATTTGAGCTTTTGTCTGTGGGGATACATGAAACAGCGTGTGTATGCAACCCATCCACCAACACTGCAGGAACTTCGAAACCGTATAACGAATGCTTGTGCCAGCGTGTCACCTGCCATGTTGTACCATGTGCAGCGGGAAGTGCAATCCCGTGTCCAGATGTGTATTGTTGCTGCTGGACACCATTTTGAGCATCACAGATAGATGAGCCTCATTTTCGATAAGTGCAGTTTTGTTCAACGCGATCAAACACATGTGCTCTTTGTGCTTTTCATTTGTATTATTTTTGTGGGCAAGATGTTCATTGTAATAAATCGATGATACTGAAAAACTTTGTAATTGACTTTTTTCCCGTATCTCGAACCATTTTTGAAAGAAGAACACCAAATTTAGCCGCCAGGTGGCGCTGTAAGCGGTTTTCTTGCGTAGCGCATGGAAACTTTACTATACTTAGACTCCACTTTTATGACTATAGCTATTGCCGTTCAGAAATTATTGGGGTGACAAAGGACTTTAGCGGGCACACTGTATATATATATATATATATATATATGTAATTTATATATGTAATATATATATATATATATATATATATATATATATATATATTGAAGTATAAAACGCACATCAATTTTGAAAAAATCATTGCATAAAACCCAAGTTCCAAATGCTTTTATATTAAAGGTATTTGAGTGATTAATTCTCATTTTCATTGAATAACCTAGAGAAATATCTTAAAATGTCCATTTCTTCATTTTACTGGCATTTATATATGCATAAATTTTTTGTTTTTTAGATTTTCCTAAACACACTATTTCTTCGAATTTTAGGTTTTATTTAATTACATTAAAATGACAAAATTTGTGTTATCTTATAGATAATAAGATTATGAATTTAACACAAACTTTATTCAATAATAATCATTATTGCATAAATATTTGTTTCACTAACCATTTTTTCTAATGGACACACCACAGAAGCTACCCGTGATTACTTCAACGTGGTCATTCATTTCGAAGATAATCATCTAATATATTGGCTTGTTTAAAACGCTGGATCACCTTTACATCTCTGTGCATTATTGCTAACATTTTCTGCCTCTTAAAGTCTTCTATGCTCAAAGATCTCACTATATAATTGTGTTTGTTTGTTGTTTCATTAAAACAACTTAACCAATTGATCTACTTCTGGACATTTGTATATTCTTACTAATTATTTCTTTTCAAAAAATGTTTCTTAGAAAATCTTGCCAGCTAAATTCTTAACATATGTCCATTTTTTTAAAATTTAAATGTGATAGCACCATCGATTTTTCAAAACGGTGTTTATTTCGGTTAACAAGTAGTATTCGCGGAAAGACAATGTTTAATTCTCATTTCAAACGCAAAAATATTCTCGTTTTTCTGAATTTTAAAACCTCTGATGAATTTTGTCTAACCTGTATATCATTTCTTATCACAAAATGTGTGAACGAAATTCTTAAAGTTTATATAAAAAAAAAGATTGAGAACAAAAGATAAAAAAATAACAACTTCTATTTCTTATCTATTTCCAACATATTTTTATACCACTGATTACCATAAACCGTCGTCTTATAGTTGACGGATTATTTTATGGTTCATATAATATCGCATCGAGCCATTTTCTTATGGGAAACTGAATGTAATGCGAACTGCTTTTGACTGATATGTATCAAATCAATGAATAGATGAAGGAAATCGGCTGAATAAAATAATTATGCTAAAAAGTGCACTTCACTTGGTATTTTCATACGTGCATTATAAAGAATTTAGACAACACTTTCTCAGAGTTAACAATTTATTTAAAATATTATTTTACATAGAAAGCATATATCAATGTATATGAGGAAAATGTCATTTTTTTAGTTATATTGCTGTCTAACAGAAATCTTTTTCTAATATTCAGAAATACATCATGTTTTCTCTTATAGATATGTTGTATTCTTTCCATCTTGTGTATAAACATATCTGTCACGATTCATTAAGTATAGAAATATTCTGGAAAATTGGCTTGTATAGAAATATATTACCAGCAGAATACCTTTATGTAAATATACTAATTAGTATTTATCAGATGAAATTAAATTAATACAGATAATATTCATACAATAAATATGGGTGAAATGGTGTAAAAGTAATAGCGTAGAAAAAGTTATAACTATCAATTAAACATTTAGTATTTTTCAAATTATTAAACCCACAGGAAGTTTAACATACGTATTTAACATTGTGAAGACAATATGTAGAGTTCTGTTTCAAGGTAAAATCTGTGGCGATAGTTGAATTACCATGCGGCTGCTAAATTGTTAAATTGTAGGAATTAGAGTGGAGAATTTAATCAAAATTAATTTGATGTTTGAAGGTGAGTGTTTATTTATCATACATGCTCGTATTTGAAAGAATTCAAGAAATTTATTTTACTAAATTAAATTACATCAAATGCTTCATTTGCTCAAAGAATAACTCGCAATGGGGCAGTTGTAATAAATATAAAAGTGAAAATTGTGATGACGTATTTAGAGAAGGATATTTCAAAAACTAGGATGACGAAAAATACAAATATATCATGAAAAAGATAAATTTAGATTATGAAAGTGAGATTATAAATGTTAGTCGGAAAGACGACTAAACAATGCCTGGAAAATTGGATCTTTCTGCATATCGATGCCTATTGTATTTTTTTTCGTTAAGCAGAATGCTTTACAAACTTATTAGGACATGAATCCAGAAAAATAATTATCAATACATGAGAAATTTTAGTAGACATTATGTAAATTACAAACCATATAATTCTTAAAATGCATAATAACATATAAAATTCAGTTGGTAAATATTCTTTTAAACGCAATATTTTAGCATTATATTTATGAATCAAAACACGTCAGCAGTCTTTATTGTATATTATTCAACAAAGTCGAAACAATTATTTACTGGACAGAAGTTCTCCTATTACACTGATATCTTTCTCTTTATGCAAACCTCGACGATAGGAAATATACAATTCCCTTTTCAAGAAATTATTTCGGTCGTTCTCGAAAGTTACTTAAAAAATCAATTTTTCACTTATTACAAAATAAGTTCCTACGAACAACTTTTTAACTATTTTTGAATCTTTATTATAATTTTTCGTAAAGATTATTATAATTTTTCGTAAAACATCTTCTTTGTGTTATGTATCTTAAATGCTTTCAAACGCATTAGTATCCTACATAAAACAGGCAAAGTACTTACATAATTGATTCAGTACTTTAAAAATCAATGTTCAGTATAAAAAAGGCATTAAAAATTCTTTAATAATCTTAGTTTGCTTTATACATACCTAGATAATGAAAAAAAAGTACAGTTTTAAAACAAAAATCACACTGAAGAACTACTAATTGCAAATACTGGAATAAAGCTTAAAATATGCCGTTTATCATTGTGACGTCACGGCAACGGCACTGTGACTTCCCTTTGTGGCTTTGTGACCATTGATGGGGCGTCACGTAACAAGGGTGTGAAGTCACTGTGACGTGGATGTGAAGACTGTATGGTCGTTTTTAATCTATTCTGTGACGTCACATTCTGACTAATTTGTGAAGTGAAAGTGTGACCAATTTGTTAAAAAAGTAACATTTCTGACGATGTTTTATCGAGTGACCGTATTTTACCCGAACAATATGCGACCTTATTGCGAAAAATGTATTTTTCTGTAGGCAGGATTCAGATCCTGCATCGGGTCAGCTGTTCAGCCCAACATTATTGTGTCGGCTGGTTTCTTTTTGGTTGCAGGAAGGATTAGGATTACAATCATGCATCCTGATGGGTATGTAAGTTTGACACGTTCTCACCCTGGATCCGGTTTTTTAAAAGTCTGGTTACTGGACTTGATGAGATTCTCTCGACTCTGACCTGATTCTCTCGACTCGACTCTGACCTACAGTAAAAAGACAGACGACTAAATAAGATCGGGTTGGGTTCAGATAAACTCTAGTCACCCAAACCGATGTAGAATCGCCACAATTGTTACTTTGTTGGACATAAAAAAAGACTTGAAATAGTTTTTTTGAATTTTCAAAAGAATATCCTATAGCAAAGGCATATGTAACTTTACTGACAATAACATTACTGAAAGTTTTTTTTTTTTGGTTTAACTCATAGTCTAATATTTTATAAAAATAAAACAATCTATTGTGAATAAAATCTTATGTTGATATATGGAAACTGTTTCAGAATTCTTACTAAATTAAGATGTAGTAAGCATTAATTTATAACACACTTTTTCATAAATCTTAAGGCTGTTCTCAAATTGAAAAGAGCTACTTTCTGAAGAATTTCTGAATCTATTTTTGTTCGGAAACGCATGAAATTAGCAGGTGTTCTTACTCAGAAACTATGTAATTGAATGTCGTTTTCCATTTTTTTGGTAAAGGTTTTTGGTTGTAGTGAAGTGTTCGATCGTTCAGATCGTTCGACTAGATCCTTCAGAAATACTTTCAGAGTTGATTTTTTCAACCAAATTCCCGCCGCAATAGTTCAAGAAAAGGGAAAGAATCGCTTATAACCCAATAAGTAATTTATTTAACAAAAATAATAAATGTTATTCGATTCCAAACCTCTTCAATAGTCAGGCCTGCCAATTTTATGCCTTTACCTTAAACATGAGTCCGAAACTGTGTCGTTTATGAGCAGGGTATTTGAGAACCGTCTTAAAGAGATAGCGGATTAAAAAATAAGTTTTCATTATTTATAATATTCAAACAGGAAAGTCTTCAGAGAAGTGTTCTGTGCCATAAATTCAATAAATATTCGAAAAATATGTAAAATTAATGAAAATTCAAAAAAACTAAAAATCTATTGATACATTTTTTTAAAAATATTTTAAAATGTTCCATGCGTTTAATTTTTAAAAATATCTTCTCCATTTCTTTTATTATTACTCCAAAGGCTTTTGTTAAAAATTCTCTGCATACAGTTTTAATCGCAAGAAATTTATTTTAAATTAAACTGGATCTGAACGTTGTTAAAAATTTATATATTAATAGATTTTGTTACTAATTTGATGACCAATCATTCTAAATCGAATGTATACTGATTTATAGTAGTTAAGTGTCAAGATCATAATTTACAGGTACTAAAAATCCCGAACAAAAATTTAAATAAAAATATCATTTTAAGTTGAATAGACTACGAAAAATATGTTTTAAGAAAAACCAAATTAAAGTATATTATTGTATTTTATTTTCATTTTTAACTTTCATAATTATCTTTAAGACGTATTAAAACATTCTTCCAAATGCATGCTAATATATGTTTAGTTTTAACTAAGTAAATATTAATAACACAAAAACAAAAATTCGTATTTGTGGTTAATTTTTGCTCATTTGAAAGTTCACCATTCCGTTAACAAAACCGCAATCACATGAAAGAAAATATTTCACATTAAGCTAAAGTTAAACAACAGACATGCTTATTTATTTTTCATTCAATACACATTAATGTGGATTCATGAAACTGAAAAAAAGAGAAGAAAAATGTATGGCTAATAAAATGTACTTTGACATATTGACATAAATGTAAATGCTTTACAAAATTAAAATATTTACTTGACAAGACTATCCAACTTTTGTTTCTTACAGGTAAACACTTCTACCATTCTTGTTATTTTTTAATCAGTCACTAGAAAGTGACTCTTTGACAATGGAAGATATCAGAACCACTTAAATAAAGTTATCGAGCCACCATTTGCAAATATATATATTTTTTACTACATTATTATTTTTTAAATATTAATGCTGGGCTAACAATATACAAAGGCCAACGTTATTGGAGTAACTGAGTGTAACTACCTCGTTTCCTCTGTATGGAACATTCTTTCTAGGCTCAGCAACCGTCATCTGCTCAGTCATCGTATTTTTGTGAAAGGAGATGTTTTTATTTATTCAGGAGTTGCTTGCGATCATAAATTGTGTTTTTAAATCAATCTTGAGTTTATTAATAAACTTTCATGACTGAACGTTTTTGTGATTTTCAATACTTTTGAATTTTTTAATGAGTTGTATTATTTTCATTTAGTTACATATTAAAGTACCGTTACATCTAATATTGTAACAAATGCGTATATTTTCGAAATACTTTTCGCAGTAGTCATGGTCGCTAATAAAGAAGCTCCCGCCCCCTAATTTTTATTTTTAACTTTTTTTCCTTATCGCTAATTATTTTTAAAAGGTGACTATAATAAAATGATATTTTTTCAAAATTATTTAACGTGATTAAACACTAAGAGTCAAATCATAAAAAGCTAAATTAATTAATATAATTTAGGGTATAAAAATGTTATTTATTATATCATGGTATCAACTGCTCACAAAACGTCTTCCCCCACTTCAAAAAAAAACATCCTTTCACACTTGGAATTCGTTCTGCCAGATTCGCTAGCAGCAACAATTTATGTTAATACAATTCATCGATTTACTTTAGCTCGTTATTGACCTTTTATAAATAATAAAATGGAAGTAAAAAACTCTCTTAATTTAATATAAAAACAATTTTAAGGCATAAGCTAGACAAGGTTTTGTCCAAAAGCGTCTCTTGAATATTTTCTTCGTTTACGCACATCTCGCCATTTAAGTAATTTTCCATTAATTATTTTTCATTTTTTCATTTCTAATGTTTCAATGATGAGGTCATTATTGCCGAGATCCCTCGGCAATGTTAGAAGACTTCCTGGCGATCTAAATGTTGTTTTATATACTCATGTTTATTCAGTTCAAAGTCTCATCTTATTGTCAAATAGAATTTTAGTATGGTATTTAAAGAAAGTTCTTTTTATTCTTCTTCTTCTTATATTGTTGTTTTACTTATTTTCTGAATCCGATAATTTGAAATCATTTTCCTGTAGGTTGATAAATAAGTCAATGTTGGTTTATCTACAAGAGGCCCACTAAACTTAATCAGGTCAAGGCCCTCAATTTCTTTAAGACAGCCCTGTTGAAAAGATTCTTCTTTAAAGATTTATAAAAATAACATCTTGCTGATAATGTGACTTCATATCCTGGTGGTTTTGTGGTTAGATTTGTGACGTGACGTACGTGACTTGCAGTACACGTCACGAAAATCTAAAAATTGATCAGAAAAAGATGTTTGATAATGTATTATGTGGCTTCAACAAGTTTTTGAAGAAGTTCACATTTTAATCATGATGTGACATCATAGCCCAAGTAGCGCAAAATGGTTGGGAAAACGTTGGCTGATTGTTGGATAAATGTTATTCCACGTTGATTCACAGTAAGAAATGCCCGCCTTGCCGTACCATTACCCAACGAACCATGTGCAATCAAAGGCTCAACAGTTCTCAAAATCCTGCTCAGTTACGCTGCAAATTAGAAGGATCTCTACACCTACCATTTCCCAACGGATTCCACAAACTGCCAAAAATGGGCCAAAAAACTGTTATGCTTGAGAGAGTGGTGGTATTGTGGTCAAGATATGACCACTGTAACTTTCAATGACGTCACAGCGACGTCACTGTCACCATGCTTGCTATAAGGATATCATTTAAATGACGGAAATTCTATATGTAAATTAATTATAAATTTTCCCTTAGTTATAAATATGTATTAAGAAATCTGATTTAAAAAATGTATATAGGACCATTTTTGTTAGTAAGAGGGACTATGAGAATTCCCATGGAAAATTGATGCATAACTGATTTTACACTATAAAATTGGATCAAAATCACTGAAAACATATCATGAACATATTACGTTATTTTATTTTATTATATTTATTTAATATTCTGTATAATATTCGATTATCCCACTTCGTAAATATTATTTCGAAACACAAGAAAAAAAGCATAAAACATAAAGCTTTTGCCGTTATTTTATACAAAAAGCACTTATCTATTTATTGTTGAACAAAACACAATCTCCCACCAGTAAGTCTGAGTTGTTAAGATTGTCCACTTACATCAGTCTATTGCTCATTTACTACTGTTGTTCAATTGTTTATAAGTGTTACATAAAGTCACGCAAAATTCCGTTTTATCTAAATTCGATAAATATGAATGCTCATCTCATGAATAGTGAAAACGCATTCCCACTCTTTTCCATATTACACAGTGGAGAAACACGCATTAGAATAAGAACCAGAAATGTCGTGAGTTAACTTTATGTATGATTCGTTGAAATGGAAAATTAAATAAAGTTTCATGTCCCACAAATTCTCTGTCTTTTTCTGAGTATTCTGCATTGTCAATAATTCTCGTAAAATTTCTTCTTAGTCGCATACGAGAATAAGTACTGTTTCCAGAAAATTTAACTTTCACCAAACATGCTTTTTGTAACATTGAATATAGATGGTTCATTTATATCAATATTAAAAGTTTATTTAAAAAATATTGAAAGTAGTTTATAAAACTATACGAATGTAAATTATTACATATTATAAAATACACTATATGACCAAAATTCATCGGAAGCTTTCGATTTCAAACGCTTTGTCGAATAGCTAGAGAAATAGTTGTGGAATTATTTTGGAAATTCATGGATGTATAGAATATATTTCGCTTTATATCTCTTAGTCACGTTTTAGTCACTAGAACCATTAAGTGTCAATAAAAGATTCAATAAAAAATTAATATTTGCAATCACGCTCTAAAATACAATGATCTGTAGCTCTAGTAGATGCCTATGTTGATTTAATCCCAAATGTATATTCATGGAGATATAAAAGTTTCTTTTAAAAAAATTCCGCATGCTTTTTATAGCATGAAGCCACATTTAGAAAACTCGCAAAATGCAGTAGAAACAATATACTGCAATTAGATTATAAATATTTTAAATATTGAATGAAACATGAACATTTATATAAAATAATGTTTAATTGTTCATGCTCAAACGATAACAAAATTTGTTTTTCATAATTCAGTAGCCAACTATACAGGGTACATATAAAAATGCCACTCGAATATCAGAAAAAATCAGAAAAAAAATCGACGTTATAATGAGCTGAATTAAAGTTGCTTTCTAAAATTAGCTGGAATTTTTCAGAAATTATCACTTTTCATTTTTATTATTTTTCATTATCTTTTTTATTGATGTTTTATTACTCTTTGGAACAACCATCAAAGCCCTTCCAGTAAAAATGAATTATCGAAATCGAATCATTCAATTAAAATCTACGCGTGAACATAAGTTAAAAGCTCCATTGTAGGAAGTTAGTTAAAAAACAATGAATATTTTCTGAAACCCCTTATTATCCAGCTACTTTTAGAAATAAACTAAAATTAAGCTCACATATTCGTCATATTTCTGAATTTTATTGATATTGGAAAGGCCTTTTTATATGAGTTGCCTTTTAAAACAAATTTTATCATCGTTTGAGCATGCGCACTTAAAAATGTGTGTTCATGAAATATTTAATATATTTATATTATAATTGTAATATACTACGCAATAAGTCAAGTTTCCTGAAAGTTTCGTCAAATTTAGTTGAAAACCTATGGTTTAAATAAAATATCTGCGGATTTCGTTTTCTATTTTTTAAATAAATGTTTATATTTATATGAATAAACAAGTGTTATTCCTACACAAGTAAACAGAGCTGTTGTTATTAATTACGGCCCATATATTAATTTACGACAGGTACCGACCGTTTAGAGCATTTTATTTTACAGGGAGATCGCTGATATATTTTTTAGATTGAATTTACTGTGCCCTCCTAATTGCCCAAGTGGCTAAACTTCCATTTAAAAATGTGATGTTAAACATTTTCTTTACGTTCCTGAAGTTCCACAAGATTCTTCTAGATATTCGTTTAAACGTCTAAAATCAAGAGTGTCTGGTGACTTTTGGCCATATACTGTAAAATGAAAATTATAATGATTTTCACAATTGCAGGTACAGCAACTTATAATATCGAATTTTGATTTCAAACATGAAAATTTTAAATTTGAAACGTAAAAGATTTTTATAAATGCTAAGATATATAATTAAGCATTTTAAACTTTCAATGTTATTTTTTATATATTAATGGAATTCAGCGAATTTTTTGTAATATTATTCTCTAATAGAAATTTTCGCTTTATATGAGAACATGAATCAAGACGAAAAATGCTATTTGGGAATAGTACTCAAAGAACTCGAATGGTAACTCGGAATGTTTACAAGCCATGCTAAATATTAAATTTGATCTCATTCCGTATAAAAATTTTAGCTACACATGCCTGAATTGTGAAAGATATAATGTAACCACCCTGTATATATATAATCGTGGACATTTCTATCCTTTCTGAAAATATTCTGTTTTATTGAAACGTATTTCAAAATTTATTTTTGTAAATCTATAAATGTGAGCTAAAAATTAGTAAAATATTATTTTGTTTTCTATAGAAATTTGTTTGTAATGAAATCATTAAAAAAAAGTCCTTCCGGCCTGTACCGGGAGGAAAAGGTAGCTTTCCTATATCTTCGTTTTAATGTTTTAGCTAATGTTACTTGAAAACAGCAAAGCAAAAATGCAAAGAAACTGTTTACAAAAGATTCGTTAATACTGAATTTGAATAAGAAATTCGCCAAATTATTGAGCTATAGCCAAATTGGCTTCATTTATGAAAACCTATTTCGGTCGCCAAATTTGGTGATATTTCGCCAAATGTCGCCAAGTTTGGCGATAATTTGGCCCTAACGGATATGAATATATAGTTTTATGCGTATGATTGGGAAAATGATTACAACAATGAAAGATAATAATTTGCGAGAAGTCGCGTTCACTAAAACTTATAAATTAATCGTTGGAATTTTGTAATGTGCTATCTTGTTTCAAAATGTCTGCCATGCTAGAATTTCAAACTGCTGTATCTCAGCCGTTTTTAAAGATAGAGGTAAAACAAAAAATGCTCCGGAATCCTTGTATCAAGGCCTAACACGTAAGTATAAAATAAATTTCAATTTTTAACTTTTTTGTACATTTATTTTAGTTTTAAATTTTTAAATGGCCGCCATCTTGAAACAAGATGGCGGACAAAGCTGGCCAACGAACTCGGTCGAGACATTATTGACCTTAATACACACAATTAGTTTCATCAAAATCGATTTATAAATACGGGCGTTATCGTGTGACAGAGTTCATATATATATATATATATATATATATATATATATATATAAATTAACATCTGAACGGAGGGTGGTTTTGGGGTCTGGGGGTCATGATCGGTGAAAATATACCAAAATTTTCCGGAATTGCTTTCCTCCGAACGGCTGCAATAGGTAGCTTTATACTTTTTTGTATTGAAAGCTACCTAAAAATAACATAACAAGATTTTCTTTTTATGAATAAAAAGTGATATCTTACTGATAATATATCAATTTTTAGACAAAAAATGAGTATAGAAGAAATTTTTGTGTTCCTTTTCATGCTTAATGGCTATAAAAATCTTCTACAAAAAATCTTCTAAAACAAAAGAAGAAAGCAATTAAAAAATGCGAGATTTTGTTTGTTGTTTATCAAATAAGATAAATGAGGGATTATAATTAAAATTGGATTAATAATTTATAAACGTTTACTTTTATCTTTCCTTTACACTTATTTTCCTATTTAAAACAAGACCGATTGTTTATTTCTTACGATCATTTTGAAAATCGTTATTATCTGGATGATCAAAAACTAATTATACATTTACCAATTATTCAAAGGTTCTAATTTTATGAAGAAATGCAATAATATATAACTGTAGATGGATAGATTGACTTTTACAGTATATGCATGCCTGTGGAGAGTACACATATACAGATAGTCGCGCATGCATTTATAATGTTTCCTTATGTAGTTAGTTTAGAAGATATCTTTGTAAAATGCTTTCTTATTATCACTTATAAACAATACAGAAAACATATTTTACATTCTTTATTGAATAAATAAATCCAAGAAACTGAAATCTATATTTTATTCGGTGTAAATAATGAAGAATTTCTACTCGTTTGCAGTTTTTTTTTTTTATATATATATTGGTTCAGGATGTTAGAATGAATATGCACAATTTAATATAATTAAGGCATGTTTCAGATTACATCTTAAACTCAACTTATGCAATGGATTTGAAAACAAAAATTTTCATGCATAACAAAAATGTTAAATTACGTAATTATCCATAAAAATAAAGAATAAGATATGGAACACAGACATATATAAATCATTAAAAATTGCGTCATATTATATTTTAAGCGAAATTTAAGTAACAATTATTGAATATATGCAAATAATTATTTATGAATAGTTTTAATCTACACAGTGCAAAAAAACTAAAGGGTATGATAATTTTTGATAGATATTTCAGAGCAAAATTAGTCATGACCAATTCATTATCTACAGGCGTGGTGAAGACCACATGGAAGAAAGAAATAATGCATGACAATAGGTTTTTGATATAAAACAAAATACACAACATGTACGTATGAAAGAATAACTAAAAATTTTATTTCCTGAGAGAAAATCCATTTTTATACAGGGTTTGGTTTCCACTGGTAAACAGCAACACTGAACACTTGTCAGGCATACAGCCTATGAGCTTATGCATGAGGCACTGGGTTATTCAGTCCCATTTCCGAAGAAGATATATTTCATAATTTTTTATGGGGGCAATAGGCGGGCAGCTGCACGTTTCACTAGCATGCCTCAAACATCTTCTGTCGAGTTTATATCCCGAGAACATGCAGGAGAAAGTATTCGTATTATCATTTCTTGTTAAAGAAACAGTTCTCCAACCTGCATGATGCGGTCTGCAGTTATCATCCCTTATAATGAAATTATTTTCGATCGCTTCATAATAAGGGACTTGTTATAATAACATTCTCATATAGCTGAGCTGCCAGATATTCATTTTTGATGCCGTGTGTAATTCGGTGTAATCGTTTATGAGGATACAAGGCCAGGCCACTGCGTCTCCTCCTCCAAATCTGATGTCTTGTGCGAATGACAGAATTGTATCAATTCCCTTTTTACCTCTAGGTAAAAATGTTCCTAAGAAGATATTGTTGGAGAATATAGGCATTCGTATTTTGTTTTTTATTGACCTTCAGCCTTAAATATTGATAACAATTTAACGTTGTTGCTTGTCTGCGATCTTGGCTCTGTATTCGATTTTCATTTAAACACTAAAAAGCTTCAATATCCTTAAAAAAAACTTTGATAGATACCCCATGGCTATCACAGCTACTTCTCGTGATTGGATCGATTCTAAACGATCAATAATACTCCATGTTTTCATTTATGCAAATGACTTCGTTTAAATATTGCCCTCACTAATATAAAATAGTCAACGCAAGTCCAATGTTTCTTTACAATAAAAAAAAAAAAAATCTGAAAATCAAATTTTATTTGCCATTGCGAACGCGCCCTTTTCGCCGTCACAAACAAAATTTAAATATTTCGACGCTTACAAATTTGCGTGCGTTTTTAGCTCTCTGTGTTTCTATTTTCTTAAATAAATTCCGATTATAACTTTTTATCAAATAAAACTTACGATAGCCTTTTTTTTTTTTGCAGTGTGTATAATTAAACAAAATAATAAACAAACTGAATACAAATGATGAAGAATATACATTTTTATATTTTTAAATAAAAATACCGACTATACCGATTTTTATATAATAAATAACATTTGTAATTTACAAGTTAGTTAACTGTTAGTTAACAAGCTAGTACTGGGACGTATGTGACAACTAAGAAGTTAGAAATTCCAGCTATTCTTTTAAAGCCCATATCTAGTTTAAATGTGCATGCATCGTTATGATTTTTTTATCCTAGTTTAGTAAAAACTTTATAAATATTTTAAGATAAAAAATTACTATTTGGGTTTAAATATAATATTAAAAATATTGTAAATAAATATATTTTTTCCTCGAGAAAGTTTTGAGATTTGCAAATTTGTACACCTTTTAAAAAATCTAATGAAAATCTTACCTTAAAATCTTTTGTCAAAAATTACTTGATTTTATATACTGAATCTATTTTTTCTTTATTACATATTCTCAAAAATTTCTAAAAATGATAAATTTCACTTATCAGAAATCTGCATATTTTTGACATATATATTCCCCAATTACAAAAATATCCTAGGGTGTTTAAAAATAAAATAATAAGTTCATATGATGAGATAACACTTACTCTATCACATTTTTAAATTACAAAGATGTACTTGCAACAGATTTTGCAAAAAGTGTGCTATTACATAAAAAAAAATCAAATTTTGAAAAAAAATGCAAAAAACACTTTCAACGCTTCAATTTTAAATATATTTCAGAACTAAAACAATACTAGTCCATTTTAAAGTAGGAGTTTTGAACTTTGTGTCGTCATATTAAAATAAATGATCAACGTAAAAATATCACAAATAAAAATATATAAAATGGCATAAAAATATAAATATATATAAAATGGCTGTTTCGGAGCCCCTAAATCTCCATTATCAGAGCCAAATGTAAAAGAAAAAAAACTGATTTAAATGTTTAAACCATTTAAGTATGCTTGCGTCTCCGCACGCGACCAAGGTAGAATGGCGGTGAGTTTTTAAAAACAACAGCGGAGTCAGGGAGTTACATGTGACGTAGGAGACCAATATAAGCACTCGGCCAGACTGGACGAGTTTAAGTACGGAGGGGAAAAAAAGGGGGAGGGGGAATGAAGAGAATGAATTATACGAAAGGTAGCCAGACCTTTGAAAAATTTGATGTACTGTGTTTTTTTTTTTTTTTCATAGTTATTTTGTCCCAACATTTCTGTTTCTTCTACATTTTTTTAAATCTTTCTTTTCATTCGAACTTTTTAGAGAGTTTTTATGCTCTAAGCACTGCTTTGTTTATTTTTACTCTGTCGATTTTGCGTAGATTTGCTTTCATGTTACATCCATGAAAAATACTTATACCCTCGAATATCTTCCTTCTACTCAGTATACCATCTTTGAAACAAATTACAGCATCCATTAATCCTATCTGTATTTATTTTAAGCTGCCAAATTTAGTTTTTGGCACTCGTTCCCAGATAAAACTGTTGAAGCTCTCATTTGGATTTAGTGTACAACCATGCATGCACTATTCGAGCAGCTTTTTATCACTAAGTCTTTTGAAGATTGGTTTTATTTTTAAAAGAACGGATTCAGACAAAGAGTGACTATGAAAATAATAATCAAATAATAATCAGTGTTTGATAGTTAAAAGGTACGTGGATTATATATATTTACAATCTGCAGAATCTGCTCTATTTTTTAAGTCAAAATTTGAAAATTTGAGTTTTTGAAGGTATTTGACGTCCCGGTCCCCCCCCCCTTTTTTATACCGCTAACCAGGCCCCTACCTGCCCGGCATGAATTCCTAGCTTAACGGGTTAGTACCTGGGTGCGGGGCGGAAATCGCCTGATCACAGCATGGCTGTGATCCACCTGACTATTGATTTGTTTACATCGCTGCTGTGCTTGCTCTCTTGTGATTTGCTACCGTTATCTTTGTTTGCCGGTTCAAGGTTTCTGTTTAACTTTGTTGAATACGTCCCGGTCCCCTTAAGCAACCACATAGAAATTAAATGAGAATAATAACACGAACTTGGTAATTTTCGTTTATTTTGATGTGGGGGCCGACAAATAGATAAAAAGAGGTGTAAATTGCGATCAAATTTTTATGGATCTAACGTGTATCAGTCCTACGTATCAACCCCAAATTATCAACTTTCTATTAATGAATTTAAATTTGTGAATATTACCAAGACTGTAGTGCACAATTGTGCTAGAAGCACATTTTTATGTATGCGATTTTACGAATTCGGCATTGTACTATAACTCAAACTATACGACATAGGAGTACCGGTAAAGAATATTTAAATTTACAGGTATGAAATTGAATGTGGGGAAAGAAAACCATAAAATTCTTATATGCATAAAAGAAGAAAATGATAGAGCATAACTAGTTATGTAGATTATAGCATAAAATGTTTAAATACATGGTTAGAAAAATAACTAAAAAGAACTGAAAAATTGCCAATATGTATAAAAGGATTTCTTCAATTAATATCAAGTATACTTGAGGAAAATATATTTAATTTTCTTCTTGAAGTACATGCATTTGATTTTAAATTATGATGAAAATATAACACATAATAACAAGTTTTCTTATAACTTATAATTTATGACAAAGCAGTTATTGTTAATTAATGGGAAATATTGTTCAATTTTTCCTGTTGTTACTTTTAATATTAACGTACCTTAAAAGTAGTTAAAAAGTTTTCTAAGCATATATTACTTTAAAAGATGACTGTTTTTAAAAAATGCGTACTTTCCTTAACATTTGAAACATGAAAATTTTCTGAAAAACCATAAGATATAAATAAACTTTTCTAATATTTAAATATTATTAAATACACAGCACAAAAATAAACATTTTAAATTTTAGAGCACAAAAATGTAACTATTTTAAAGAATTAATGTAATTTAATAAAGCATTTTGTCCAATAAATAGCTTTATTTAACTCTACCACTTCAAGTAATTCGAAACATTCTTTGCTAAAGAGGATCTTTCTTAAACATTAAAATTTTAAAGTACACAGGAGTTACAATGTTTTCCATTTTATTAAATATTAATGCGGAACCAATGTGTCTTCTGGTTTTTTAAATGTTTTGGGAAGAGTTTAGTTTTTTTTTAAAGGATTGTATGCATTTAAAAAAAAAAGTATCTTCTTTAATACACGAGTTGCCCAAGTATTTTAGTAAAAGTAATAGCCTTAAAAATATTTGAATTCGGAAGATTGATTGTCCTTTTAAACATTAGGAAGGCATGTTTCTTTATGAACAAGCTTTACATTGTTCTTAACCTTGCGTGTATATCAATAATTTATTTTTCTTAAATAAACAGAAGAATGATAAGTTAAATATGTTTTGAGGCTTTTTTTATTCGTGCCGTTTATTCTTCGTTTAAAGCTTTTGAGAATTTTTTAACGAGTAGCTGCAAAAATTCAATCATTTAAATCCAGTGAAATATATAAGATTTTTTTTTAATTTTGTGCAATTAGTATTTTGGTGGCTATAAAAATAATAAGAAATAAGCTTCAAAATTGAAATCAAATGATATGTTTAAGTGCTTTATTTATAAAACGTAATTTTAATAGTAAGTTTTTTCTCTTGCTTAACATCTGTAACACTTAAATTTTAAAGATAACTAGCAGAACCACCCGGCTATGGCCATGTTAAACATTTGTTTCTCCGGATAAAATAAATAAAAATAAAATAATACGGAAATCACAATAATTGAGTTATGTGCATTCACGCCCATAAATCCATAAAAAGACAATCAGAAAAAAATTACGGAATCACAGTAACATCCTTTAGCCTTATAAATCAGAAAGCAAATTTTTCTTTGACACGTGTAACAGAGAAATATACGATTTACCTGACAATAAGGGGAAAAAAATTAGAAATACAACCAAATGGCGTATCATTGGTGAAATTATATTTCGCATTATTTTTAAATGAAAATTTACATTTTCTTTCATAATAATTAAATCTAGAATAAAAATATGAAAATAATTTTCTAGACACTTTCAGGAATGGCGTCAGTAGTAAAGTTTTGTTTGAAAAGCAAAAAAACTGAAGCTGAAAAAAAAAAAAAAAAAACGTTTGCTACGTTTCATTTCTAAATTATTATAAATCATAGACAATGTTACAACTGGACCTAAGTATTAAAACACTTAGTTATAAGGTATAGCTATAAGATAGATCTGTAGCATACAAACGAAATAGGAAATAACACATAGCAGCCGTTTCTTTAGAGTCAGTTTAAAGTCACATTGAAAGGGTATCACAGAAAGTGACGTCATATTTGGGATTAATTTTATTTTATATTTTTCTCTTATTATTATTTTTTAAGTTTAAATGTGAGCATTATAGTAGATGTTTTGACTCTAAAGGAATTTAAATAAAGGTAATAAGTCATTATAATGCACATACAGTAAATTTATTACATTTTATGTATCAAAACTGCCCAGTTTCTGCTCAGAATGCCGTTAATTTTGGATGAGAAAAATTTCCTAGTAAGTATGAGATTATATTGGCTTATGATAATATCATCCACACGCGGTTTCTCTTTGAGGCAACAAAAAATGCATTTGAAAATTAAAAAAAATTTTTTTAAAGATAACATGTCAGGTGGTTAAAAAAGTGTTAAAGGATAATATGATTTTTTAAAAAAACTAGACAAAAATTTTACCTCTTGGTAAGTTATATATATAAAGTTTAGTGCAGATCAGTTAAAAATTGCAAATTGTATATGGAACATACAAACAAATACTTATATATATAGATATATATATATATACAGGGTAATTATAATTAAAGTCCCTCTTACAAAATGCTGTAAAAATAGAACCACTGGTCAGAATGACTTCAAATTTGAACAGAATATACTGGAAGAAAGGGGAAACGGTATGGCATAAGAAAGAAAAAAAACCAAAGTGTATCAATAGATGGCGCTGTAAGCGGCATAGTGAAAGTGGATACTACTACAGGTGACAATTGTAATCGAAATTTTGGCATGAATTGCACAGTAAACCAACCGTACTGTTCAATGTCCATGAGAAATTTTGTTTGTTTGACGGAATAAATTACTTCCAAATCATTCAACAGTTGGGGTTTTGTTAGTGGAAAGCCTATACACCACGGCAAGGTTGTACCACAGTGGATGGGAAAAATCAATTTTTAATTGGCCTTGGGCCAAAAAACGCATAAAAAGCACATAATGATTCGGTTTTTAATTGTCCTTCTGCCATGAACCGCATAAAAGCACACGAGTGTATTTTAATTTGTATAGTATACCGCTTACAGCGCCATCTATTGATACACTTTGAAACGTTGTTTTCTTATGTCATATCGTTTCCCCCTTCTTCCAGTATATTCAGTTCAAATTTGAAGTCATATTCACCAGTGGTTCTTTTTTACAGCATTTTGAAAATGGGACCTTAATTATAATCATCCTGTATATAGATGCATATAGATATAAAAATTAGATTATTGATTCTAAGAAAAACATGTGTCGATACTTGCATTCTACTGTATTAATCTTTTCTAATCATTTTATGAACACTTTGCAAATTCATCTATATTCCATTATATATCAACCTACAGGGAAATTATCTCATATAAATCAATTGTAGTTTATATTAAATTGGAAATTACGATACAAACCGTTTAGACGATTCAGTATAAATACTATGATAATAATAAAAATATTTTTTTTTTCAAATACCACACTTAAAACAAAAATGCTATATGAAAATCAGATGAGACTTAGCACTGAATATACAGAAGTATATACAACAACGTTTAGAGCATCAGTAAATTTAACAAAACTGCAAACAGACATCGGTAGCATTGAGCTTAACGTCATCAGTGGAAAATGATGTGTAGAAATTTGACAAATGGCGATATGAGGGGCAAACAAAATTTGATTCACGAGAAAATTTTGGACAAAAAAGGCTATCCTACCATATACTTCTAAAAAAAATGTTTTTACATTAAATTAGATGTGTTTCTCAATTGCTTTGTGCATTCTTTATGAGAAATTAACAAAGAGCAAAAATAACTGGAGAAATTTTATTAACATAAATTTTAGTTTCTATCGATACCAAAAGAATGAAATCAAAGTACGGCAGGTAGTTTTTTTTGGGGGGGAGGAGGGGGGAATTGTTTTGACAAACTGATACCGAGATATAATAAATAACACATTTATACGCTTAATTGTGTTTTTTACACTTAGTGTTTAATTTAAATTTATAAGGGAAAAAATTATTATTACTCCTTTTTAGGGTTTCGTTCATCTCACGAAACCCTATTACTCCTGCTCCGTTGTCTGTCCGTCACAGAGCTATTCTCAGAAACTATGTAACTTACAGAGTTGAAACTTTGTGTATATAGCTGAATACCAGCTATGAAGAGCTCAAAATAGTAAAATTTAAAATTTTCGTATTATTTTAATAAATAGAGATAAAAAACCAAAATTCTAACAGCCTTTTCCTTTTCAATTTAAATATTTTTCGTTATAGCAGATGCAAAAAATTAAAAATCCACGATAAAATTCTTTCTACAATAATTGATTTTCTATCAGGCGATTTCCACGTGAAAAATGAAAATGAAATAAAAAGTTTCACCAATTGAAAAAAAGATTAATATGAAATAAAAATGATTGACGTCATAGTGGTAATAAAACGGAAATTTCAAAGATTTCTCAATAATACAAGGAGTATGAGTATGTGTATGTACACAAAGGAGATTAATATCACGCCATCAGAGAATTGAAAAGAAAATCTGATGTCCTATTGGAAGTTTAACGAATTTTTCAGATGTTTGAGAATAATACAGAGCGAGTATTAATATGAGTAATAGAGAATAGTAAATATATGAGTTTGAGAAACATATTGAATAATGATAAAAATCCGATTATGGAAATATTCGCATATTTTAACATTTTGAAGGTGTAAAACATGTTTAATTTTGAAATTATTTTTTTATATCGCATTTAGTCCGCGTGACAGATATTATTATGACAGAATATAATATCTGGCTTCGCCCACTATCGGGCTGGTTTGGATACTCGAAAAAAAAAATAGATCGGTAAATTTTTACTTTATAAAAAACAAAAAATATGAGTTTTTTGGTTGCTAAATGAAATTTATTTGGATTTATTAAAGAAAGGATAAAGTGTTTTGAAAGGAATATTAAACGAAACCCTTTGAGCGATCTTCGAGCACACTTACCCACTTGTTTTAAGTTATCAACGATAAAGGAAAAAAAAAGGTTAAAAATGTTAAAACAATTGATTATATGCTTCCCCACACTTTTCAGCAGCCTCATGACTGTTATGAAAATAATTTCGAAATTGAATGCATTGTCCTTTCTTGAAATAAGTGTCGGGCTTCACTTTAAATGAGCCCGGGTGGGAAAAAAATTATGGTGCACTGAGTAATTTCGTAATATATAAAATATAACAGATAACACAAAATATACAACAGTGGGTTCCCTTATAGTTGTAGGGTAAAAGTTTGTTCCTGGGTGTAAAACATTTCGGAACATTATTTTTTTTATAAAAGAAAAGAAAAGAGCAATAGCTAACGCTGGTTATGCCCGTAAACTGCATCTCTCCCCTTTGTGCCCGGCTCTGATTGAAAGTACTTATGTTGGACAAAAAAACAGAGTATTTTTCCAGTAATATACGGTTCTTTTATACATACGCTTTACAATATTAAATGTAACAGAATCTTAATATTTAACAAATTAAAAATTAAACAAATGGTAAGATAATGAAAAGTACTGAAAATCAAATAAGTTAAATAAGAAACCAAATGACAATAAACTACTTACTTATAAAACTAAGATTGATTTAAAAACACCATTTAGGATAGCAAGCAACTCATGAATGATAAAATGAAGAAATCAAAACACATGCCGTCATAAAAATGCGATGACAGAGCAGATAGTTATTGCTTAGCTCACAAAGCCTGCTATATACAGAAGAAGTGAGGCAGTTACACCCAGTCAGTGATTCCTACTTTGTCCACTGAAACTGCTTTACCAAGCTTTAATATTTTAAAATTTTATTTTTATGTTGCTTAACAAAAATAGGGCATAAACAGGGAGAGGGGTGATATCCCGTGTAAGTGGTTCTGCTGTCTTATCGGGTTATCATCGGGTCAATGTTTTGTTAGTGATTTTTAGAAAAGTAAGAAGTTTAGACCTGTTTTCATCGGAGAAAAAAAGATGGATACACAAAAAATAGAGATAGAAATATTTTAATTTTGTAAAGCATATACTTGTATGCCAAAATGCGAAAAGAACTTTTGTTAGCCATTCAATTTTTCTCTTTTATTTTACAATTCACAAATTCTACAAATTTGTGCCGTTTAAATTTAGGAAAGGAACCAAAGTATTTTATATTACAGATTAAAATAAAATGCTGAGTGTTAAATATTTATAATAATGACCAATTTTTCTGTAATTATAAATATATTTAAAGTGAATATTTTCCTGAGTTATGAAAAATTAGGAACGAAATCTATTTCATTTCAATATATTGTCATAAAATTTATAATTATTCTTATTAATCTCACGTTTACTACCTCCAACTATAATAAAGAAGCAAGTCTGTGTGTTTGTGTGTGTGTTTCTCGGTTGTGTTCTGAAGAAACCGCTGCACGCAGAGCTACAAAATTTGGTGGGAAGGTACCTCTATGCATGTAGTTTTGCCCATCGAAGCCAGATTTTAAAATTTTTCATGCGACCTTTTTAGGGTTTCGTTCATCTCACGAAACCCTATTGCTCCCGCTCCGTTGTCCGTCTGTCACAGAGCCATTCTCGAAAACTGCGTAACTTACAGAGTTGAAACTTCGTGTATAAATCAGAATATCAGCTGTGAAGAGCTGAAAATATTAAAATTTGAAAAATTCGTATTATTTTAATAAATAGAAATAAAAAACCAAAATTCTAACAGCCTTTTCTTATTAAACTTGAACATTTTTCCTTATAGCAGATACCAAAAATTAAAAATCCATGATGAAATTCTATCGACAATAATTAATTTTCTATCAGACGATTTTCACGTGAAAAATAAAAATGAAATAAAAAGTTTCACCAATTGAAAAAAAAGATTAATATGAAATTCAAATGATTGACGTCATCTATACTAATATTATAAAGGATTAATTCTTGTTTGTTTGTTTGTAGGGGGTAATCTCTGGAACTACCGAACCGATTTCAAAAGTGATAGTGGCAAATTGATGGTGACAACCCCTGCTCCAACATAGGCTATATTTTATGTCGGTGCCACTAACCCCAGGGGGGTGCAGGAGCAAAAAACGTTCTAAAATTGCGATTTTTCAGTTATCACACTGGCTGTCAAGCCCTGAGAGCTTGGCAGCTGGTTCTGTATGTATTTATGTACGTACGTAATGCGATAACTCTTCATAGAAATATCCGTTTTCCTTCAAATTTTGTTTATAGGTTCAATGTGTTAAGGCGCTTCCCTGATTAGTTTTCGGGATTGATTGGTTAAGTATAAAAGGGGGGGAACAAGGGGCTAATTCCCCCCCCCTTAATTTATATAAATGGGTTTTTCATGCAGAATTATTCCGTTTTCCTTCAAATTTTGTTTATAGGTTCACTGAGTTAAGGCGCTTCCCTGATTAGTTTTCGGGATTGATTGGTCAAGTATAAAGGGGGGGGGAACAAGGGTCTAATTCCCCCCCCCCCTTAATTTATATAAATGGGTTTTTCATGCAGAATTATTCCGTTTTCCTTCAAATTTTGTTTATAGTTTCATTGGGTTAAGACGCTTCCCTGATTACTTTTCGGGATTGATTGGTTAAGTATAAAGGGGGCGAACAAGGGGCTAATTCCCCCCCCCCTTAATATATATAAATGGGTTTTTCATGCAGAATTATTCCGTTTTCCTTCAAATTTTGTTTATAGGTTCACTGTGTTAAGGCGCTTCCCTGATTAGTTTTCGGGATTGATTGGCTGAGTATAAAGGGGGGAACGAGGGGGGCTAATCCCCCCTTAATTTATATTAATGGGTTTTTCATGCAGAATTATTCCGTTTTCCTTCAAATTTTGTTTATAGGTTGATTGGGTTAAGACGCTTCCCTGATTACTTTTCGGGATTGATTGGTTAAGTATAAAGGGGGGAACGGGGGGCTAATCCCCCCCCTTAATTTATATAAATGGGTTTTTCATGCAGAATTATTCCGTTTTCCTTCAAATTTTGTTTATAGGTTCACTGTGTTAAGGCGCTTGCATGATAATTTTCGGGATTGATTGGCTGAGTATAAAGGGGGGAACGAGGGGGGGGGGGGCTAATCCCCCCTTAATTTATATTAATGGGTTTTTCATGCAGAATTATTCCGTTTTCCTTCAGATTTTGTTTATAGGTTCACTGAGTTAAGGCGCTTCCCTGATTAGTTTTCGGGATTGATTAGTTAAGTATAAAGGGGGGATCGGGGGCTAATTCCCCCCCCCTTAATTTATATAAATGGGTTTTTCATGCAGAATTATTCCGTTTTCCTTCAAATTTTGTTTATAGGTTCACTGAGTTAAGGCGCTTCCCTGATTAGTTTTCGGGATTGATTAGTTAGGTATAAAGGGGGGGATCGGAGGGCTAAACCCCCCCCCTTAATTTATATAAATGGGTTTTTCATGCAGAATTATTCCGTTTTCCTTCAAATTTTGTTTATAGGTTCATTGGGTTAAGACGCTTCCCTGATTACTTTTCGGGCTTGATTGGTTAAGTATAAAGAGGGAACGGGGGGATAATCCCCCCTTAATTTATTTAAATGGGTTTTTCATGCAGAATTATTCCGTTTTCCTTCAAATTTTGTTTATAGGTTCACTGATTTAAGGCGCTTCCCTGATTAGTTTTCGGTATTGATTAGTTAAGTATAAAGGGGGGATCGGGGGCTAATTCCCCCCCCCTTAATTTATATAAATGGGTTTTTCATGCAGAATTATTCCGTTTTCCTTCAAATTTTGTTTATAGGTTCACTGAGTTAAGGCGCTTCCCTGATTAGTTTTCGGGATTGATTAGTTATGTATAAAGGGGGGAACGGGTGGCTAATCCCCCCCTTAATTTATATAAATGGGTTTTTCATGCAGAATTATTCCGTTTTCCTTCAAATTTTGTTTATAGGTTCACTGTGTTAAGGCGCTTGCATGATAATTTTCGGGATTGATTGGCTGAGTATAAATGGGGGAACGAGGGGGGGGTAATCCCCCCTTAATTTATATTAATGGGTTTTTCATGCAGAATTATTCCGTTTTCCTTCAAATTTTGTTTATAGGTTCACTGAGTTAAGGCGCTTCCCTGATTAGTTTTCGGGATTGATTAGTTAAGTATAAAGGGGGATCGGGGGTTAATTCCCCCCCCCTTAATTTATATAAATGGGTTTTTCATGCAGAATTATTCCGTTTTCCTTCAAATTTTGTTTATAGGTTCATTGGGTTAAGACGCTTCCCTGATTACTTTTCGGGATTGATTGGTTAAGTATAAAGGGGGGAACGGGGGGATAATCCCCCCTTAATTTATTTAAATGGGTTTTTCATGCAGAATTATTCCGTTTTCCTTCAAATTTTGTTTATAGCTTCACTGTGTTAAGGCGCTTCCCTGATTAGTTTTCGGGATTGATTGGTTAAGTATAAAGGGGGGGGGGAACGGGGGGATAATCCCCCCTTAATTTATTTAAATGGGTTTTTCATGCAGAATTATTCCGTTTTCCTTCAAATTTTGTTTATAGGTTCACTGAGTTAAGGCGCTTCCCTGATTAGTTTTCGGGATTGATTAGTTAAGTATAAAGGGGGATCGGGGGTTAATTCCCCCCCCCCCTTAATTTATATAAATGGGTTTTTCATGCAGAATTATTCCGTTTTCCTTCAAATTTTATTTATAGGTTCACTGAGTTAAGGAGCTTCCCTGAATAGTTTTCGGGATTGATTAGTTAGGTATAAAGGAGGGGGATCGGAGGGCTAACCCCCCCCCCCCTTAATTTATATAAATGGGTTTTTCATGCAGAATTATTCCGTTTTCAATCAAATTTTGTTTATAGGTTCATTGGGTTAAGACGCTTCCCTGATTACTTTTCGGGATTGATTGGTTAAGTATAAAGGGGGGAACGGGGGGATAATCCCCCCTTAATTTATTTAAATGGGTTTTTCATGCAGAATTATACCGTTTTCCTTCAAATTTTGTTTATAGCTTCACTGTGTTAAGGCGCTTCCCTGATTAGTTTTCGGGATTGATTGGTTAAGTATAAAGGGGGGGGGAACGGGGGGATAATCCCCCCTTAATTTATTTAAATGGGTTTTTCATGCAGAATTATTCCGTTTTCCTTCAAATTTTGTTTATAGCTTCACTGTGTTAAGGCGCTTCCCTGATTAGTTTTCGGGATTGATTGGTTAAGTATAAAGGGGGGGGGAACGGGGGGATAATCCCCCCTTAATTTATATAAATGGGTTTTTCATGCAGAATTATTCCGTTTTCCTTCAAATTTTGTTTATAGGTTCACTGAGTTAAGGCGCTTCCCTGATTAGTTTTCGGGATTGATTAGTTAGGTATAAAGGGGGGAGCGGGTGGCTAATCCCCCCCTTAATTTATATAAATGGGTTTTTCATGCAGAATTATTCCGTTTTCCTTCAAATTTTGTTTATAGGTTCACTGTGTTAAGGCGCTTGCATGATAATTTTCGGGATTGATTGGCTGAGTATAAAGGGGGGAACGAGGGGGGGGTAATCCCCCCCTTAATTTATATTAATGGGTTTTTCATGCAGAATTATTCCGTTTTCCTTCAAATTTTGTTTATAGGTTCACTGAGTTAAGGCGCTTCCCTGATTAGTTTTCGGGATTGATTAGTTAAGTATAAAGGGGGGATCGGGGGTTAATTCCCCCCCCCCCTTAATTTATATAAATGGGTTTTTCATGCAGAATTATTCCGTTTTCCTTCAAATTTTGTTTATAGGTTCACTGAGTTAAGGAGCTTCCCTGAATAATTTTCGGGATTGATTAGTTAGGTATAAAGGAGGGGGATCGGAGGGCTAACCCCCCTTAATTTATATAAATGGGTTTTTCATGCAGAATTATTCCGTTTTCCTTCAAATTTTGTTTATAGGTTCATTGGGTTAAGACGCTTCCCTGATTACTTTTCGGGATTGATTGGTTAAGTATAAAGGGGGGAACGGGGGGATAATCCCCCCTTAATTTATTTAAATGTGTTTTTCATGCAGAATTATTCCGTTTTCCTTCAAATTTTGTTTATAGCTTCACTGTGTTAAGGCGCTTCCCTGATTAGTTTTCGGGATTGATTGGTTAAGGATAAAGGGGGGGGACGGGGGGATAATCCCCCCTTAATTTATATAAATGGGTTTTTCATGCAGAATTATTCTATTTGCTTCAAAATTTGTTTATAGGTTCATTGGGTTAAGACGCTTCCCTGATTAGTTTTCGGGATTGATTGATTAAGTATAAAGGGGGGGCACGGGGGCTAATACCCCCCTTAATTTATGTAAATGGGTTTTTCATGCAGAATTATCCCATTTCCTTCAAATTTCATTTATAGGTTCACTGTGTTAAGGCGCATCCCTGATTAGTTTTCGGGATTGATTGGTTAAGTATGAAGGGGGGAACAAGGGGCTAATTCCCCCTTATCTATACTAATATATAAAGTAGTAAAGATTGTTTGTTTGTTTGTTTGTTTGTTTGTAGAGGGTAATCTCTGGAACCACTGAAGCGATTTTAAAAGTGATGGTGGCAAATTAATGGTGACAATCCCTGCTCCAACATAGGCTATATTTTATGTCGGTGCCACCACCCCCAGTGGGGTGCAGGAGCGAAAAACCTTCAAAAATTTCGATTTTTTGTATACTGAAGGAGATAGAAGCATCAAATTTGGTATGGTAGTTACTTATAACATGTAAATGCTCTCTAAGAAGAAATTATAAAAACATTCGAAATTTAAAAGGGTGAGATGAGGAAGATGCGTTCTAAAAACATTCTAAATTACAATTTCTATGGAATCTCTGAAACTACAGAACCGATTTCAAAAGTGATGGTGGCAAATGGATGGTGACAGTCCCTGCTCCAACATATGCTAAATTTTATGTCATTGCTACTACCCGCAGAGGGTGCAGGAGCGAAAAACGTTCCAAAATTATGATATTTTCAATACTGAAGGAGTTAGGAACTTGACATTTTGTATGGTCGTTACTTACAAGATTTAAATGCTCTATAAGAACAAAGTCTAAAAAAATTCGAAATTTAAAAGGCTGAAATAAGCAAAAAATTTTCTAAAAACATTCTAAATTACAATTTCTATGGAATCTCTGGAACTACTAAAGCGATTTCAAAAGTGATGGTGGCAAATGGATGGTGACAATCCCTGCTCCAACATAGGCTATATTTTATGTCGGTGCCACTACCCCGTGGGGGGTGCAGAAGCGAAAAACTTTCTAAAATTGCGATTTTTGCGATGCTGAAGGAGCTAGAAACTTGAAGTTCGGCATGATTGTTATTTATAAGATCTAAATGCGCTCTAAGAACAAATTCTAAAGAAAAATGATCTAATGATTCTGCGATTTTTCAACTATTGAATTTCTAAAATTACCAAATTCCGAAAAAATTACCAAAAAAGATAATGATAAGGGCGACGTGTCCTGACGTGTATATTGGCTATAGAACGAGTCACAAATTATAGTATCCTTATTATTCTGTTAAAATATAAAAGTGAATTATGAAATGTCAATATTTTGTTTGATTAAAGGTTCGTTAAGAGAATTTGACCAGCGTAGCGGGCGTAGCTTGCTAGTAGTGGTAATAAAACAGAAAGATTTCTCAATAATACAAGGAGTATGAGTATGTGAGCATGTACACAAAGCAGATTAATTACACGTCATTAGAGAATTAAAAAGAAAATCTGCCGTCATATCGCAAGTTTAACGGATTTTTCAAATGTTTCAGTATAATACAAAGCGAGTATGAATATGAGTAATAGAGAATAGTAAATATATGAGTTTCAGGAACGTATTGAATCATGATAAAAACCCGATTATGGAAATATTAGCATATTTTAACATTTTGAAGGTGTACAACATGTTTAATTTTGAATTTTTTTTTTTAAATATCGCATTTAGTCCACATGACAGATATTATTATGACAGAATATAATAGTTGGCTTCACCCGCTATCGGGCCGGTTCAGATATTCGAAAAACCGAGAAAAATAGACAGTTTTTTTTTTTTTTTTTTAGAAAATGAAATTTATTTGGATTTTTTAAAGAAAGGATAAAGTGTTTTGAAAGGAATATTAAACAAAACCCTTTGTGCGAACTTGGATCACACTTACCCACTTGTTTGAATTATATTTTTTATACGATTTTTCGTGTTTTTTCCCGTTTCGCTGCAATTTTTCCACATTAGTAATGGGAATCCGATTCCAATCTTTTAGTCCAATATAATAAATTTTGTCCCCTTTTCAATAAAGTTTATGCGAAATTCGTACAGCGATTTTTGAAGTTTTGGTGACTTTTTTCCTTCGACACTAAGAAATTTTGCCAGATTCCTTGATTGGTTCGGTGGTTGCTTCTCAGAATCATCATTTTGTTTCTCTTTGTATCTTGGAGAATGTTGATAATTATTTACAGATAAAAAATCATGATTTCTAAAATGCGATTGTTAGTGAATTTTGACGTTTCACTGCGATTTACCCACATTAGTAACCGCAACCCGTTTTCAATCTTTTAGCCCAATATAGTAAATTTTTACAATACAATGATTTGAATTACGTTTTAAAATACAACGATTATTGATTTTTTGGCGATTTTTTTTTACACGAAGTAATTTTGCCCAGAATGCTTGATTGGTTCGTTGGTTGCTTCCATTTCAGCCTCAGATACGCTCAGAATCGTCATTTTTTTACTGTTTTTAGCTTGGAGAAAGTTGATAATTCTTTACAGATAAAAAATCATAATTTTAAAAAGAACGGGTAGATTATTTACTATCCCAATTTTTTTATTAGATTTTTTCTTTTAATTTCATTTTTTAACATTTTTTTCATGTTTTGCAGCGTTTTTTGTTTCAAATGACGTCACAAATCACCCACTACAAGTCAAACACCATTGGAGGGTAGTTGTGATTGGCAGCTGATAGAATTGTAGGCACGGTTGGAAGTCCACCGGGCAATTTTGATTGGCAGATGAAAAGGTCGTCAGCTGATTGCAATTCGAACATCGAGTTGTGAATTTTAGCGATTTGTTTTATTCAATTTTTTCATGTGTACATCATTTATGTATTTGATTTCAGAAATTAACAATGATAACCTACTGTTTTTTTCATGTAAAAAAAGAGTTATTTGGTTTCTGTTTAAAAAAATAATGATAATTCATATTTTTTTTTATCTCCGTTGGTTTAATTCTGTTTGTGTGTAGTGGGGGGGAGGTGAGTGTTCGGTTGTAGTTTAAACATCGCGTTAATGCTCTGATCGAAACATCCTCCTTCCCCACACTCTGTCTCCAAAATAAGAACTATTTAATTATTAGTCCGATTCGAACGAAACCTTTTCTCAGGTCCCCATGTACTAAATAAACTTAGGTATAATTTTTTCAGCCTTTGGTTACCACTATTTCTGAATATTAATGACCAGGGAGAGGTATTTTCTCGGGTTCTATGGGCCCAATTTCAATTAGAATTAGTTCATTCAACTTAACACGATCTAATTAAAATATAGATAACTAATTTAGATACAGATTTTTCGCCACCTGGCAGTAGAAAATGGAACTAAAAGATCTTGCAGCGCGTGCGCAGCACGTCTACTATACGGTGTTGTAGGCATCAGGGACAGGAGGCGGAGTTTAAATCGGAAAGAGTTTTTAATTTGGAACTGAGTGCACACTCTAGCGGTGGGAAGTGAAACTAAACAATTTTGCATTTAAAATTTGTCCGATTCAAACAAAGGACACGATTTCAACGACAATTGATTCATTCAACTTAACACGAACTAATTATGATATACATAACTAATTAAGATATAGATGTGGCACCCCTGGCGGTGGTAAGCGGAACTAAAAGATTTATAGTGCTTGCACAGAACGCCTTCTATACGTTGTCCTAAGCAGCAAGGACACGTGGCGGAGTTTTGTTCGGAAAGAGGTTTGTTTAGAACAGAGTGTACCCCCCTGGCTGTGGAAAATGTAACTAAAAGATTTTGCATTTAATCTTGGTCCGATTCAAACGAAATCTTTTCTTACATTCGTCCGAGGTCTCCCAGGGTTCTAAATAAACTTCGGTATAATTTTTTCAGCCCTTGGTTACCACCATTTATGAATATTAATATCCAGGGTGGTGATTTATTTTCTCGGATTCTATGTGTCCGATTTCAACAGGAATCGGTTCATTCAACTTAACATGAACTAATTAAGATATAGCTAATTATTTAAGCCATAGATTTGCTACTCCCTGGCGGTGGAAAGTGGAACTAACAGATTTTTCTCGCGTGCACGGCATGCCTTCTTACACGGTGCCGTTAGCAGCGGGAACGAGTATCGGAGTTTCGTTAGGAAATATGCTTATTTAGAACAGAATGCTCCACCTGGTGGTAGAAACTGAAACTAAAAGATTTTGCAGTGCGTGCCTACCACGTCTGCTATACACGGTATCGTAGGCAGCGGGGACACGTGTAGGATAATTTGTTTAGAAAAAAATGCATCCCCTGGCGGTGGAACTAAAAGATTTTCCTGCATGTGCGCCAAAAAGGGCTATTTTTATTGAATTCGCAAAAGAAAGTTACCGATTTGATAATCCCAGACAACGAAAATGTTTCATATTCACTCATGAAGTAGAGATTGCCACTTCTTTCACTCACAGATAGGAGAATTCAGACCACCGGTTTATGGTTTATGTTTCTGTCAATACAGTCAATCGAATAACGGAACAATCACTTTAAAAAAAGAAATTCCTGCACCCAAACTTTCATTGTGACTAATCTACTGCTCATATGGTTAATGTGGGAACACTTGCGCATATCAGAGATCAAAGAATAGCAGGGATTATTCAGGCAGCAAGAATAGCAGGCATTCAGTATTTCAGAATTTTCTGAAACTCTTTTCCACTTTAAATCTTTTTCAAGACATGAACAAATTCCACTTGTAATAAGAGTATGTGACATTTAAGTTTGAAATATCGAGAACATTGAATAAAGAATCATGTTTTGAGTTTGAAGCGAAAAAAAAAATCGCCTTAAGCGGGATTTTCCGAAATTCTATTTCGTGTTAAACGAATTAATTAACATTGATTTTCAGACTCATCTGACGGGACCTCAGTATTATTTCGGGTTAAGCGAAATTTTGCGTTAAGTGATTTCGTGTTAACGAGGTACGACTGTATTAAATATAAAAAAAGAAAACTGCCCAGTTAAACTGAGAACATTGAGCTCACCGGCTATTCACACTAATTGTATATTATACTCTTATTTCAAAGAATTTGAAATATGCCCCTCGAAAAATAAAGAAATCAACAATATATTATGGGGGGGTCATCCCCCCGTTACCCCCCTCATAGTTAACTAATGAACCCCTTAAACTAATCAGGTAAGTCTCTAATTACCATGAATATATATACAAAATTTGAAGAAAATCGGATAACTCTGCATGAAAAACCCATTTATCTAAATTAAGGGGGGATTAGCCCCCCTTTCCCCCTTTATACTTAACCAATGAACCCCCAAAACTATTCAGAGGAGCGCATTATCACAATGAACCTATATACAAAATTTGAAGAAAATCGGATAATTCTGCATGAAAAACCCATTTATCTAAATTAGGGGGGTTATCCCCCTTTCCCCCTTTATACTTAACCAATGAACCCCCAAAACTATTCAGAGAAGCGCATTATCACAATGAACCTATATACAAAATTTGAAGAAAATCGGATAATTCTGCATGAAAAACCCATTTATCTAAATTAGGGGGGGTTATCCCCCCTTTCCCCCTTTATACTTAACCAATGAACCCCCAAAACTATTCAGAGAAGCGCATTATCACAATGAACCTATATACAAAATTTGAAGAAAATCGGATAATTCTGCATGAAAAACTCATTTATCTAAATTAGGGGGGGGTTATCCCCCCTTTCCCCCTTTATACTTAACCAATGAACCCCCAAAACTATTGATAGACGCACATTATCAAAATGAACCTATATACAAAATTTGAAGAAAATTCGGATAATTCTGCATGAAAAACTCATTTATCTAAATTAGGGGGGGGGTTATCCCCCTTTCCACCTTTATAATTAACCAATGAACCCCCAAAACTATTTACAGAAGCACATTATCAAACTGAGCCTATATACAAAATTTGAAGAAAATGGGATAATTCTGCTTGAAAAACCCATTTATCTAATTTATGGGAGATTAGCCCCCCGTTTCCCCCCTTTATGCTTAACCAATGAACCTCCAAAACTAATCAGGGAAGCGCCTTATCACAAGGAACCTATAATCAAAATTTAAAGTAAAACGGTCAGTTCTATTAAGAGTTATCGCGTTACGTACATACATACATACATACATACATACGTACGTACGTACAGAACCGGCGGGCACATAAGCTCTCAGGCTTTGATAGCCTGTGAGCTAAAAACCTTTCATGTTGGAGCCTGGGTTAATATTTTTAATAGTTTGTTTTATAGTTACTTAATAATAGACTACAGGATTAACAAGAAAGTAACTTTCAATTATATTATTTGCAAAGTTAAATACAGTATCTTTTGCCGTAGGATGTGTTTTTCGAAAATGGATTTTTTTTTTTTTTTAAACCTATTTTATATAAAATTCAACATTCGTGACGATTTTGCGTTAATCGTTGTGACTAGATTTTATCCGAGCCTGACCCGAATTTATTGAGTCGATTGTTTTTTAGTGCTACAGTTACGATTCGATTTACAGTTATTCCTCGAGCTCTGTAACCAGATATTTCAAAACCAGAACCGGGTAGGATCCGTGTATAAGACATGGATACTCAACCCGATAGAAGATTCTAATCCAAATCATACCCAAAATTGAAAAAGAGAAAAAAAGAAGCTAGATGGCACAGTAAGGTCATGCCCTGTTCCAATAAAATCTGGTCACTCTATTCGATGCAGCCATGTCTGGATATTGAACTGGTAAAGGGCATGTGTTAGAGAGTGGTTATGGGGAGTGTGCGGAGGGCAGTGTAGGTGGAGTGGCACTGTCGCTGGTGACGTCGGTTCTCCTTTTGAATATGGGTTTGCGGCATATGTATTTTGTATGGGGCGTGCCTTTGGTGTTTGCACTTGTGGTCACCTGCAGAATGGGTTGAGCAGAGTTGGACGGATTGCAGTGGAGGACGATTTCCCCCTCGGCACATAAATGGATTGATTTGTGAAGTGGAGCAGGGGAATCCGGGGAGTGTGTTGGGCATGGATTGTCTCGGGTTATACGGGTTCGATTGTGTGCCGGAATGTGAGAGATTGGGATGCGTCTTTGAGAGGTCCAATGTCGGCTGGGTGACTGGACCGCCAACGGCGTTGGAGGGATTGGGTCGCAGGATGTCGATCCGATGCCCAGCGGCGACATGCGCAGAATCTGTTCTGTCCCATTTTTTGCAGAGGTGCTGGATGATTTGTCTTGCATGGGCTTGACTGTTCGTGGGATCGGGGAGGAATCGGGGAAGGGGTACATTTATGACTTCGGCTTCAGTCAGGGTTGTACAGGCGAGAGAGTATCAGAATTGATTTTGGAAGTGCAAGGATTGTGGTGCCTGCAGCGAACTGTTGTAATGCTGGAATCAGAGAGTCATCGGAAGTTTTGGGTGAGGGGGATGGCACATGTGGTGATGGTTTGTTTTGCAGCGTGCCTGAAATGTGGTCCAGTGTTTTGAAAATATCAAAGACTCCAGCGCCTGAACGCACGAACTTTTATACACCCCTACAGATTAATAGACTAGCCCTTGTTCAAAACCGTTATGTAACAGCACAGTAGAAACAACAATTATGTTGTCAGTCAAAGTTTTTCCCCTTGAAAATGAACGCGTGTGTTTTCGAAAGATCTCGGGATTAAAAATATGGTATAACATTTTGTACATATGTTTTTTTTTAATTTTAATGCACCCTTTCAGTAATTTTAATAAGGGTTTTATCTATTAAATAATGTAAGATTTTACATTTACTCTCCTGATTATCCTCTCTTCTGAGGACTACATCCTATCACTTTGTATTTAAATCTCGGGTATTGATGTTACACCAGTGTTACTGAATGGCATTTTATATTCGTTGTATTTTAATACATTGCATTAAATTGAATTAATTATGTACTATGAATTACGATGTGACTGCTTATAACTTGAGTTCTGTTGAATGGATATTGATAGGAATTGCTTTTTTACGTAGATAAATTTTCAGGAAAGGTTTTATTATTGTTGTATGTTGCTTAGTTATAGAATTGTGGGTGAAAGAGGTTGAATCCGATTTTCAAAGGTTAGTGCTTTCAAAATATTCTGTAGAATGGATTTTGATGGGACTTGAACTTTTAGTTAGATAATTTTTCGGGGAGGGTTTTGGTATATAACATATCATTCTACGTCGCTTAGTTACAGAATTTTGGATGAAAGTTCTATAATCAAGTGTACCGTATTATAAAAGATTAGCCTTTTTTAAAAGTTCTACTAGACAGATTTTGATGAGTCTTGCAATGTTAATTTTTCAGAGATGGTTTTATATTTTGCGTATCGTTCTATCGTTTAGTATCAAATCCTACTGTCAATGATCAAGTAAGTGAGTTAGTCCTTAACAACCCAAATTTTGTCTGACACATTGGAAAATATAATAGCGCAATGGCGTTTGTATCGTTTAAAGCATTGCGGAAAGACATTCCAGTAAAATGCCTACATTAGTTTAAAATACAAGATCAAATTCACCAATATATTTCGTTTTATTCAATGTTCGTTTGCAGAAACTGACCAGGGTAGCGGACGAAGACTAATAAAAGTTAGTAAGGCTAATAAAATTTATTTCGATAGTGATTTATATTTGTAAAAACTACCTTCGATCTGCTTAGAAAGAAAACTGTGTACTTGATTTTAGTGTTTTAAAGTTTTCCTGTAAGTGAATATGATTAATAAAATTGTTTTTATATACAATAAATTCTATATACTTTCTGTAGTAAGAAGAATTTTTAATTACATTGCATTTTATTGTTATACATTTAGTAAAATTCAATTATATATAAACTACTACCACAAACCCATAAACACTAGTTTTACATCCAAAGGGATTATTATGGTAATAATATCAAACATTCCTTTGCAAAAAATAACCATTTTATTCTCTTGAGGCTCAGAACAATTTATGTAATTTTATCAAACTTCTAAACTATATAAAATGTTAGCAAGTTTAAACAATATGAAAATTTTCACAAACAATGACTCTTTTCATGTAATTGTTATTTTGTTCGGGCACGCAATCTAACCGCTTTTTTTAGCTTTTCAATTATTTACTAGCGTATAGTAAATATCCGGAAAAAATTTTAGATAGAAATATAAGTTAATGAATTCGCATCACACATTTTTTTCTAAGATGCTCGATTCTTGAAGTTGTGGGATTTCGACAGATGTTCAAACTTTGAGACAGTTGCGTGCATTGAGAGAAATACTATTCTACTTTAATTATGATATCTATTTCAGAATATTTATAAGCCATCTTGACATGTTTTATTTGGTTAGAAAATTAAAATGTTATCTTTCAGAAGTAATTTTTAGCAGCATAAAAACGTTAATTCTTGATTTGTTTATGTTGATAAGGATGGTACTTTTTTTTATACTTAATATTGTTTTCATTTTGTGAGCATAATATAGCTTGTGCATATAGTAAAATGGTTTTTAAGAATAAATTTAACCACAAAAATACAGCTAGACAAACTATAGAAAACTTAATGGTAAAAAGTAAAAAAAAGGAAAAATAACTTTTGAAAGGAAAATTAAATTTTGTTTTGTAAGCTTTTTTATTGTTTTTATTATCTGTTTCCATTGACAAAAGTTGCTATTACAGAACTAGTATTTTCTTACTATATAATTTTTTTAAACAATTTTAACTGATTTTTTTAGTATGGCCATAAATAAACTAGAGATGTTTAGGTGTCGATTGTAGAAAAAAAAAATCACTAGGCCATATATAAGTGATCTTGGTACATATTTTTATTTAGACATTAGAAATATATTAAATTTGAATGAAAATAACACCACAAAAAGCAAAAGATATGCAAAATCAATGGAATAGGCATAAGAAATAAAAAAGGAAAGCCTCGGTGGCAAAAATCTGATGTTCTCTCTCTTGCTTCATCCGTTTCCTATTGTCAAAATAGCATTTAAATTGATTTGTGGTATTTGGCAAAGCGGATTTTTACTTTCAAACTTTACATGCGTCTTTTTTCATCATACCCATTTGGTACTCTAAAGAACTCTTCTTTATAGGAAAATAAAGTTGTCGCATAATCTATCGTATTAGGAAATTTCCATTCCAGCAGTAGAGAAAAGAAAGTATGTGGACAGGTACAGGGACAGGCAAGTGCATCGGTGGACCGTGCACCATTCTAGAGTTCCACACTCTCTTATCCCTCCACAGTGTCTCCACCTATGAACCCTACCGAGTACACATGCCCACCAAATGTTTGACTTTAGCTCCCCCTGGTGTGAAAAAGATTCGTTATAATTACTGATAATGATTTTTTAAGTGAATTTTTACGCGATCTTCGAACACGAATTAAAATTTTTTTTAACAGTTTACATTATTTTGACCTCAAGGATAATTAATAAACAAAGCATTAAAAAATAATTTAAACAAATAACATTTTTCACAAACTAATACACGTTTATTAACCATTATTTATTCTGCTTTTAATTACACTATTACAAATAATCAAGTTAATAAACTACATACTTGCATCTACATTAACATTTAATGAATAATTATTTTTAGTAATTTTTGTACTTTACAGTATACTGTTTAATTACAATATATATTAATTAACTAATTTATTAATGCATTACATATACTGTATATATATATTTTTAGATGATAAAATTATGTTCTAAAACTCTATTTTAAATATATAGGTAAATTAACAACGTACTCGCAACTAAAACCGCTTCTTTATGCATATATCTAGAGAGGCTTTAGCATCACCCGATAAATAAATATTAGCTATGTTTTTAACACAGATAACTCACACATATATTTTTCAACATAAGTTAGATAACGCAAGAAAGTTTTGTATATTATATGCCATATTTTTAGAAACACTACATATTTTTTCATACCTTAAGGTTAATTTTTAGTTTTAATCACGTGAGAGAGGGATTTTGCGAGCGAGGAATTCTAAGTGTCAATCACTTATTACCTATATTTATAGGACGAATGCCTTTAAGGAGGTTATTTGAAAAAAAAGTGACGTGAATTATCGTTTTTGCACAAGGAAAAAGCCTGAAAATCTTGCACAGTCACCTCGCCTAGACTGTTCCAGTTTCAGTCGCGCAAACATAAGCTTAGACTCTTCATTTCGTGACCATCACAGTAACCATTGAGCTGAATGGACCCGAATGTTTACCCACGTAAATATGAATACTATCATTTAAGTTTTCATAGAGTATGTGCAAATAGAATCTTTCCTTAGATATACACATTTCATCTAAAATCCCCACTTTATATACTTATATATTTCACCACATTCTGACATTATTTTGAAAATTCCTTGCTTACATAATAGTATTATATACATACTATCCATTACCTTTAGGAAACTATTGATATTTATACAGATTACATTATTACAAATATGTTTTTTATAGCTTAACTAATATAAACTTTAGTTTTAATTAAATATTTCTTATCTAAAATACCTAGTTTGGGTAACTCGATTATATGGATTTTACAATACGTAGTAGTAAATATTAGAAAACATTTCAACATTAGACAACTCCCAAATCTGTTTTTCAACATTGCTTAGATCACGGGACAGTATTTCATCCAATGCTTTTAGAAATTGTAGATATTTACTTTAAAATTAATTTTATCGATTTTACTTAAACTTTTAATTGACATTATATGAGCTCCTTATAAGAAAACTTTTGTTTACACATAATTTCTTGAACTTAAAAATTCAACAACGGAAAATATTTACCATGATCCTTATAGATACAAATTTTGAATACTTTATTTTTTTTTACTTTTACTGTACAGAATTTCAATAACTAATTTCACGATTGTCTCAAGTAAATTCTACTATTTATCAAAAAAACTTTTAATCACCAATCGATTTTCACTTCTGAATTTCAAAGTTATATAAACATACTAGTAGTTATCAGCTACGTATTATAACGCAATAACATCTTTAAAAAACTAAATGTACTTATATACTAAAACTAAAACTAAAACTACTGAATAATAATATAGTAATATTTTACTATTATTATTATTTAACTATTATTATTATTTAATTATATTAATATTTTATAGTAGTATAGTAATATTTAACATTAAATATTAAATATTAAATAATCATATGTCTGAAACTTAACACTGAATAATAGCTTCCATTTTAATAGTTGTACGCATGGGTTTAGATCATCTCTATTTCCGCGATATCTTTTTATATAACGAAGCTTTCAGCTTTATCCAACTAAATCATTCATGCAACGATAATTATACTGAATCTGTATTGATTGACTTCTATACAATCAATTTTTAAAAAAGATACGGTGCCAAGTAATCTTCTGTGATCAATGCCCATTTTATCACCCGTTCAGTGTTAAAACCAGCACTTGTGTTCTCTATTTCCTTCCTGTTGTCCAAAATTAGAGCTAGGATAGAATATAAAATGTGGTTTCAACATGTTAAACCAAAATTATCCCGAATAAAATACATAAAAAACGGAAACGTTGGTATAATATTTTACAACTTTTTGTTTTTGCGGATATGAAAACATAACGTTTTATAGCAGTTTAGCGACTTTAAAATTCGTTAAAAAGGATATTTTTGTACCAAGGTTTAAGGTGATATATGATAGTTTAATTTTTGTGAATTGCTGAATTTCCAATAAAAATGCTAATAAATACTGAACGAAATTTTTTTCTACTACTTTAGATTTAATACAGATGTAAAGAAATTTCATAAGACAAAAACGAATAACCATGAATGATAGTCTTATTTATTTTCGCATTTTTAAAATAGCGAATTATTATTTTTTCTAGGTTTTTGGCAAATGTGAATAGAATCTCTTTGTAAGTATATTATTTTTAATTTTTACTTATTTTACAAATTATTATTCAGATAGCTAAGTACTGCTTATATAATAATTATTATAAAAATCTAGGTTGATAAATATTTATAACATGAATTTTAATTAATCAATAAGTTTTCTAATATCGTGTTTTAAATAAATTCCTCGGATTTAACAGAGAAATGTGACTATGAAGCATAATTAGTATAATATGTTTGTACATCACCAATTTGAAATTTTTGATAATAAATTTATTTTGATAAATTAAAACATGGATAATAATGTAAATTTTGTATATACCTTTTATTAATTAACTCTCAATTTCAAAGAATTTAGAAATATTTAATCATGTACTTTTGGATAGAAATTTAATTTTTATTATTTTATTTTAGTAAATTTGAGAACATTTCGAAGGTTTTCATAAAACAATATTCTGTTTATTTTCTGAAAAAATATTCTGACGACTATCTAGATGGATTTAGACACTAAGCCTATATTCTATAGAACAATTTGATAATTAATTCTTCAGATTTTCTCTATAAAAAATCTGAAAAATTTCTGCAGACTATAGCGTCAGATATTTTGAAAAAAAAAAAAATGCTAAGAAACAGAACTAGAAATACCTTCAGATAAATCTTCAAGAAATTTTATTAAAAAAAAGTAAGATTTTTTCTAGTAGGGCTGCTTTAACTCTTGAATGAAATTGGGTTGCGTCCTAAAAACTGTCCCTTTTATCTACTAAGACAAAAATCGTTAGGTTCCAGATCTAGATAACGGGGAGGACACAGAACTTCTGACGATTAGTTCTGTTATATTCTTCTACGAATCTAACACACATGTATTGAGTGATACCCAAGCTCTGAATTCCTAAACTTATAATGTATGGGTAGGAATTATAAAAGATCGTATAATACGTTCTTTTTCCCGACAGAAAATTTAATTTTCAAACCTAATCTTAAAATGCTGAAACATACAGTCAATCTAATCGTCACAAACGTTATTGGAAATTCCGTTAATTTTTGGGAAGATCAGATTATTTCCAAAGAAAAGATGATTCAAGAAAACGACTTTTTTGCTCATAAAAAATGTCAGCGATTACTATCAGAACTATCCAAACCGATGTAAAAGTAGACGAGGATATAATTTTTAACTTGGCCTTCCCGTTCTATAGATCTGAAGCCGAAAATATTTTTCTGTGAGGGTAATTGAATGCAACAATTTACAAAGCACTACCAAATTTCAACGAAAAGTTAAAGAACTGAATTACGGAAAGCTGTAATAAGATTTCTCTAGCCACATTTAAGGCTCTCAGAATTAATCTTTAAAACTTCTCTGTTATTGTCTAGAAGTGGAAGGCAGTCAATTCAAGCATCTTTTTAGTTTGGTTCAATCAGGTTAAAATTTTTCGCATGAAATTATGAGTTAAAAGTCTAATTAGTCCTTTTCAGCGATATGTCACAAGATCCCTCCTTCCAATTTATAATTTTAAAATTGTAACCCTTAGCGGCCCCGAATCCCCTCTTCTCCAAATTTTTTAACCATATAAGGTCCTTCTCCAATTGATTGGACACGTATTTCACCGTTTTCTGAAAGCACTCCCGCGATAAGGCGGTAGGGCATGACATTTGGCGGAGCAATAGAAACTGTGATTTTCTTCGTCTTTCACATTACTTAAATTATTTCGGATGCTATTATATCTCAACATAGCACGGACTTTCAACCTTTTCATATAATTGTTTATGCATAAATGTCTTCAAACATACGAACTTAGACTTCTATCCACTGCTTGTTGAAAATCAACAATTTGAAAGTACACAATACCATGGGGTTAATAGGTGATAATTTGCATATTTCTAGTTTTAGTACTGCAAATTGCCTCATAAGCAGAATTACATACTTTTATATATGATAGACAATTGGCGAATTATTTCCGACAATTCTTGCATAGAAAACCTGCGTCAAATCCATTTATTCTCTCAATAGTTTGAGGTGTCTCATTTCAATCCGACAGGAGATATTTGTTAATAACTTTCACAATAAAGTAGATATTCAAACAAAAGTTGTAACAGACTTAATTTCATCTACTCGAATTGCGATGACATCAGTAAAAGCAAAGGAAGTGAACAGAAATTTGATCAGTGTCACCGTGTGTAACGCATACAACATTCTGAAATTTGGAGCGTGTGTTTCAGCACTGTTAGTTTGCAGATGGTGGATATCTCCACCACTTCTTGTATTCCGCATAAATCAAGATAAATATGTCTGTTGTAAATTTCATTAAAAAAAACTCATTATTGTAAAAATTATGGTCGCAATTCCGGGTTCTGATTGGAATAAGAAAAACCTCTATTTTGGGAAGATTATATAAATTTCGACCCTAGATTCCTACGCAAAACTTGTTTGTTATAGAGTGCTGCTCCACCTTCCAGTACTAGTTCACTCACACAGTTTGTAATACTGGCACTGATACACTCAGTGCAAAAATTAATTTCTGCCGCAGCAAACATTTATAGCTCATAAAAATCGCTTAAAAATGTTTAACAAGTCTCTATATACACATCTATATACACACACTCTCTATATATATCCTTCAAAATTGTCGGTTCAAACTTTAAGCAGAGGTAGAGCACACTGCAACAAAATATTTTGTATAGGAAACCATAATCGTAATCCATTTATTCAGTCGAAAATACATGCGTTCTAATCCGAAGAGGTTTCCTTCTAATCCGAACAAGATTTTATATTCGTGACTTCTAGACACACGAAGATATTGTAACGAAAGTGAAGATATTGTGACAGACTTATCTTTCGGTTTGTTAATTGTAACGATATCAGGAGAAGTAATAGAACTACCACGACCATCTACGTTGATATATAACTGAACTAGATGTTCCATATTTCCTAATGTAATTAACATTACATACGGTCTCACTGCCCGAAATGCGATACATTCCCAGCACGTTTCATTATGCCATTGCATTTCCCGCAAAACACGATAAGCCTGTTGAAAGAATCGTTAAAATACCTTCATTATTGTTAAAATTTGGAACAAAAGTTATAAAAATCAGATTAGAGTGAGGCACTCTCTATTTTGTTTAACAAATATATGTATTTATGTCCTGGTTCCCTACAAAATTGTTTTTGTTGTAATTTGACGTGCCACCTCCATGTATCAATTCTGAATCACAGTGCAGATTCAAGATTTTGTATTTGTTTGTTTCATGCTGTGACAATGAATACATAAAATTTTACTTGCTATTCATTTGTATTTTTTCTTCAACTATACTTTACTTAAAAGTATGGAAAATGTACTGAAGATACGATAAGTTGTTTTTCTGTACGAAATGCTTTAAAGTTTTACTAAAATATGACAACAGAAAAAAAATAACAAGATAAAAAAATGAATTAAATTAACCTGAAATTTTAGGGAGATTTATTCGACAGGGATACTTATTTACGGAACATTAATTTCATTTTATTATTAATATCAATTACATATAGAGAAAAACGCTTTTATTTAATTTAAATTGGTATCCATAAAGAAAAGAAAAGAAAATTTAATAGTATCACAACTTCAAAAAGCTATTTACTAAAGAATTCGCAGATTTCTTCTAATATTTAACAGAAATATCTTATTTCTTCATTTTATAAATATAATTTATTTTTACCATGTTAAATTAAAAAAGTTGCACAGTAACATTTTTCAAAATTTGAAACTCATTGATAATATGACTTCTTTACAGGAGAGAAATAAATCTGTTTCATTTTATACTTTTCAATATATTCTGCTGCACTTTAATATTAGAAACACGTTAGTCATCGAAATTGCTAGGAAAATGGTGCGTGACTTGATCTGCTTCTCGTTTTAAGTGGCAGGGTTCCCATCTTTGTTAGCTTATTTTTTTTTCTGCTTTTCTCAATGTTCATTTCACTTCCGTGACTATATAAAGGTAAGAGGTTTCGAAGAAAAAAATTAATAATTTAACAAAATAGCTTTTATTCCTATGTGAATCTAGATTTAATAAAAAAACTGCGAAACACTCATTTTCAGGTCAAAGTGTTGGAGAAGAAAATATAAACACATGTTTGCATTTTTTTTCAGAATTTAATTAAAAAAAAAAAAGAAAAATCGGGAAAGTTATTAAAATAATTTTTACTATCCACATTAGACAAGGTTTTTATATCAAAAATTTGAAAATATGCAAAAAAAGCTTCTCCTAAAAGGAGTGCTTAAATGCATCGTGATATTATTGGAAAGAACAAAAACAATAGTAGAAAATTGTTAGGTTTGAAATTTTCTTATGGATTCAAACAGTACCATATCCCATGAAAAGTGATAATATGTAATTAATATAAATATTTCGCTATTTATACTTGGATATGCTTTTTTAACCTAATATTAAACGAATAAAATTTAATTTCTCGATGGGGAACCTTTCGAGATAAACCCTCACCATTTCCTCCGTATTTATTGTTTTTATTAAAATTTAGTTCATGATAAGATTTCAGAATACCTTTATATATTTTTTAATTATTTAGTTCTTAATGATCAATTTATTCTTGTTTGTCTTAGATATAAAAGCCTTCTGATGTTAAACTTCATGCTAAAAAAAATTATAATACATCACTGTATCCCACTATGTTTAAATAAACAATATAAAATCAGTAGAAAATATCAGTAGCAAATACCACAAATATATTTTATTAATTAAGTATTAAAGACTGTGTAATTTGGTATTCAAAACTGTTTTTGTTTTCTTTGTACGATTGTTAGAAATGTAGTTTTTGCTGTTTTTGCTTCATCTCTAAAACTGGAAGTATGTATTGAAGTAAACGAAAATGTGCATTTAAGTAGGTTAAAGACATAAAAAATCTTCAAATTTGATATTAAAGAAGATAAAACACATAAATTTGGAATAATTAAGAACTTGGGGTGAATATTAGTAATGGAATTTTAAAATATATACTTTAAATGCGTTTTCTGAAAAACAGGAATTCCACGAAGGAACAGTTTCGAAAAGAATATTCTATTTCCATAAAATATAGTTACATTTATAGATCACCGATCGCCCACAATATATGTGATTTGTGATTGTAATAAACTATTGATTTAAATATCTGAGAATTTCCTGAACTTTTACTGCAATTTCTATAAATTCACATACAGAAAATATGCAAAAAATCACCAAAATGATAATTTAAATAGGTATAGTTCTGAAAGTTCTTATTTTATGACTCAGATCATAGTTCATTTCTTGATAAGTAACCCAAGTTCTATACTTAAAAAATAGCAAAGTACCACTATTCTTGTCGTGGACACTCTTTTTGTAAGTATCAAATATTACATTAATTTTCTTTAAAATAAAACAAAAAATGAAGTTCCCTCTAAATTATTTATTTAATTGTATTTTTATATCCTAATCAATTTGAAGCAATCGATATTATACTTATTTTTCCTTTTTTTAAAAACTTAGTAGTAGAATACCTTAAATGTCTTCAACTTTAGTGGAATTACTTAGTAATGAAAGTGGTAAAACTTAATGGAATGCCATAAGGCTTTTTAGTTTTTGTTATAAAGTATGTTTCCTTGGTACTTTGGAATAGTATTTATTCCGAGAATTATAATTGATTATATACTTGATGATGCATTTAAAAGTATCAACGACAGAAAGAATTTTTTATATATTTATGAAAATTATTTTACTGTCATTCATGAATGGATTTTACATTCAAATGTCATACATTTGAAAATAAAATGTCTGCAATATAATAAAGAAAAAGTTTGTTTTCAAAATATCTTTCTGCTATCAATCGACGTTTAAATTTCAACAAGCATTTTTTATGATAATTTTAAATTGGTTCAATGTTATAAAATTTAAAAAAAAATTTAACAGGGTCGAAAAAATGCACTTTGATTATATTGATATTAAGCCCATGTACTTGCATCTGTTAAAGAAGATGTGGTAAAAATTTTATTTAATTGATCTGATATCACCGATTTTGAAAAGTACCTATTCACTGTTTCTGATTTAATTAAAGAATTAAAATGCACTGAAAAATATTTTGATGAAGAAAGCATTTATTAAGTAAATATTTAAAGTTCTGCTATCGTTGATATTAATGTACTTGCATCTGTTAATGAAGATGTGGTGAAAATTTTATTTAATTGATCTGATATCAGCGATTTTGAAAAGTACCTATTCACTGGTTCTGATTTAATTAAAGCATTAAAATGCACTGAAAAATATTTTGATGAAGAAAGCATTTATTAAGTAAATATTTAAAGTGCTGCTATCGTTGATATTTTTGGATAACTAATTAGTTTATGAATATGGAATTTTTTGTATATTTTATTATTAAGTAGACTGCTCATTTTTGTAATTCCTTTTATTTGGCAAAAACCCTTTCAATGTGATTGTTACTTATCATTTCGTTTGAGTTACAGTTATTTATGAAATTTTGCAATTTAGAAAAATGTAGCGATTATATGGAACCATGTTTAAAAATTAAAAAACATATTTATCGTATACGAAATCAATTTTTTCGGGTCACCTTAGTAGCAATAATTATTCTTTTAAAATCTGCATCTTCTGCCGAACGACGTTCGAAGAACACCAAGCATTTTTTATACTAACTTTTAAATTGGTTCAATATTACAAAAAGAAGAAAAAAAAACATTTCTTAACATGGTTGAAAGAACAAAGACAGGTTTTTAGACAGTTTCTAGTAACACACGAAATTTCTATTTTTAACATGCAAGCCGATTGACACTATATACAAATCACAATGTATTTTATGATTTTAAGAATTCGGGAACTTTTCGGGATTTTAAGAAAAAAGTTTATTTATTAAGTTGTCATAATTTCTGTTGTTGTTAATAAATAGAGACAGGCTCTAATTTTTTATACAGCATATGCAGATATTTTTAAGATTCTCCTAATCAAATTTTCTGGTGTTCTGTTCTTTATCCATTATATAAGTACAAACAATAACTCAGTAATTTAGTCTTAATTCTGGAATTACAAGAAAAAGGCAACTTCTGTTTTTCAGTAAAAGTTTAAGAATATTAAATTAGAATAAATCGCATGTTTAATGGACTGTAGAGTAATACGACAATTGAATTTTCAGTGATGAGAAAAAAATAATCTCACTTTTGGTATCATCCGATAGGAGAATAATCCGAGAAGATTTGCATGGTGATTGCAGTACACCTACTTTGTAACACATAGTTAGGGTGATGATGTGTGACTAAATTACATCTTTAGTTACAGGTAGAATTTCATGATTAATGAGAATAGAAATCTACAAAATATATAAAAATATGTATGAATACAAAGTGAAACTTTTTGTACGGGAAGATAATAAAGCATTTCTTATTTCAACTTTTTTTTTGCTACATGTGATCTTACGGTTGTCGAAAAATATCATTTCAAGTTAATAATTGCCTACTTTTGTAATGATTTGATAATGAATATTTGATCAGGCTAAAGAAGCTTGTCAAGAAAAAAAAACTCAGCAAAAAAACACTTAAATAAAATCCAATTAATATGCATATGATCCCATATTGCTATCAAATTTTAGCAGCATCAGAACTAAAATATTTATTTAATTTCACAGAAAAACGGTCTAAGGCCATGCTTAACGCTAAATGTTGATAATCTAACTATTAACGGGCATTATGAGAATTTTTTCGTTTTTTTTTCCTGTGTGTTTCGATTTCTTTTTTACTGTTATTTAAATAAAATAATAAAAGTTAATGATGGTCATTTTTGGTTAATTTGTTGTTTAGCTGGCATATCATTTTAACACACACCCAGAAAAAGGAATTGATTAAAACAACAAAACATGTTTTGTTGAGTACATTTTGTTGTTTCAAGCAAAATTTTTAGTTGAAGTAAAAAGTTGGTTTTGTTGCATTGACAAAAAAATATTATTAACACTCTTACAAAATTTTAACAAAATTTCATCAATTTTACTTGAGTTAACAAAATCTGTTTTTTTACCATAATTTTGTAATTTAAATTTGTAATTTATACAAAATTTAAAATGTTGTGTAGTAGCCATAACTCTCTCACGTAACTTGGTTTATTTGACTTATATAGCTATATAATTAAAGGATTAACATAATGTTTTGGATAATTCAAACTTTTTTAATTGGCACGGACCAAGGTAGTTTTAAAAATCCCCCTATCCCATTTATTACTTTCTTCTATCTTCACAAGAAGAAAGTATCGGAGTCATCAAATTATTCAACTTCTGGTTTTCGATGGATTTTAGAAGGTCCTGAACACAATTTGACTGTTTTTAGAAAATTACTGTCTATGACTCTGTCTGTATGTGACAAAATTTTGTGGGCGCTCTATTTCAAGAACTAATGCACGGAATTTACTAAAACTTTATATTCAGTTACTTACTGATATAAATTGGTGCTTATTAGTTTTTGGCGTAAATAGCGCAACAGGTGGTGTTGCTATGTTGCAATTTTCGCGATTTCTGCAATAGATTCGAGATTTCTCAAGAACTAATGCACTGATTTACATCAAACTACAGATTGAGTTAGACCTTGACATAAATAGAAGTTGATTACGTTTTGGTGTAAATAGCCCAACAGGTGGCGCTGCTATGATGCTTTTTTCATGAATTTCACTATAAATAAATCTCAAGAACTAATGCACGGATTAATTTTTAATTCATTTTCATCAGTGATTTATGCCTGTAATTCTTAAATAATAACTAGTGAATTTTTATCCTGCGTTTTTTTCAAGCGTTTCTCAGAATAGCGCTCTGAGGCCCCAGCATACGGCAACACAGTAAATTTTTAATTAATTTTCTGCAGTGAATTACGCTTGTAATCCTTGAATAATAACCAGTGAATTTTTATCCTGCTATTTACAGGCGTAATTCACTGCTGAAAAGGAATTAAAAATTAACTATATGTTGCCATATGCTGGGCTTTGTATTTTCGTCTCATGTTTGCCGCAGAAATTTGCATGTTCATGCAGGGCCTGTTTACCGAATAGGCCCGGGAAGCCCGTGATTACCCAAAGACATACAAAGGTACCTCCAAATTTATTTTTCAAAATAACTTTTTACAGAAAAAAAAACAATCAGGTTAAAAAATACACTTTTTCCTTACGAAATTTTTATCTAAGAAGCTCACTCTCTTTAAATTGTTGTTTACTCGAAATTTTGATGGTAAAATTTCAAATTGTTGCAGCATACCAAAAATGGATTTAGTAAATAACAAAGAAAATGGTAGAGGGGGACCCCAGAGTAACGTCGGGCTTCCCCTACTTTTATGTCTTAAGATGGCCCTGTGCTCATGATGACATTTCCATTGTGTGCTGCGGTTGCAGCCGGTCCGACATATATAAGAGTGATAGATTTCGAGTTTGGGTATACTTCCTTGTAGCTCAGTGGTATAGCTTCAGTACGCTGTTCAGAGGGCCCGGGATCAAGTCCCAGCTTGGGACATTGTTCAATCTGTCGGTTTACGCTTGAAAAAAATCAGGATAAAAATTCGCTTGTTATTATTCAAGGGTTACAGGCGTAATTCACTGCTGAAAATGAATTTAAAAAAAATAAATTTAGATTGGTTCTAATACAAAAAATAATTTTAAAGTTAATATTATAATTGTTTCTGTAACAAAAACATTTTGTTGTTAAACAAAAAAAAATATTCTTAAAATTACACAAAACAATTGTTCATTAAACAAAAGTTTTTGTTGCCGAAACTGAAAAGAACTCTTAAAGTAACAAATAATTATATTTATTTTTAGAAAACATTCAACAAAAGAATTTTGTTAATTCAAGTAAAATTGCCCATTTTTACTTGAATTAACAAAACATTTTTTTGTTGATGATACAAAATTTTTTGTTCGAACTGCAAAAAAAAATTAACAATATTTTTCTTGTTGATTCAAACAAAATTTCCATTGACCCATATTTAAACGGAAAGTTTTGTCGGGCCAACCAAATTTTTGTTAATTCAACAAAACTTTTCTCTGGGTGCATATATAAATATATGGTAAAGTTTCCACTTTCTATGTCACCATTGTATCTTATTTTACATTTCAAGGAATTCTAAGATTTTTACAAGAAGATTTCATTCATTTATGTAAGAATTAAAGTAAGCTTTGGTATTTCAAAATATATTAACGTGACTTCGCAATATGAACGCTAAAAAGTAAATAATAATTCTAACATGTGAATATAAATTAGTAGTAATAGTTAAGAAAAATCGCATTTTTATATGAGATGTTGAGCATATTTAGGTTGCACTCAACGAAGGTGGATTTTTTAAACATAACATGGAAGATTACAGTAATTGGTACAGTAACTTACAAGGTCCAGTTTGCGTATAATTATCCAATATTTTGCTTTATAAAACAAACCAAAAGACTGACGATAATTATACATGTGTATGTTTAAACTGCTGATTCTCGAAACTAGTGTTTTGCGAGATCGTCCTTAATAACCACAACGCCTCATAAAATGTAAAAAACATTTTTGCCTATATTGTTATTGTTATTATTAGCATCTAGGGAAAATCCAGGTTAGATGACCCATCGGGTTAGTTGCCCTAGTAACTGTATTTCAGCTATTGAACCTGTGGTGGAGCTAGTGACGTTCTTCTTCTATCAATCGTTATAAAAAAGCATAGTAGACAAAGTTGCAGCTATTCATTTCTTGAAATAAATGTTTTATGCATCAAAGAAAGGTACGTTTTGCTGTTATTATATGCTCTTGTAAGATAGAGACAAGTAGAAGATGAAGAATAATGTACTTACTAGAAATTGTTCATGAAATATTTAGTGACTATTGTTGTAACAGGTATCGAGTAATGGAACAGATATAGGTTGTAGCCATATTTGTTCCTACTTCCATAGTTACTATCTCGGATTAAAAAGGATACACGCCCTACTTGCATCGGGAAAATATGCCTCGCATAGGATTCGGGATAAGGCGCCCCATTTACAGTTATCAAATAAATTTGATGTATGAGAATATTTTTTTAAATATTTAAGTAAAGAAAAGTGATATAAAATAATAAATAATGAGGTAGGGAAAGTAACAGCTTCTAAAGGAGCCAAACATGTCCACCCTTGAATTCATCTGAACAAGGAGAGAATGTGTCTTGTTTTGCATGTATTATCGCAGAGGGCTTCGTGTCCCATCCCTGTTCTATTTTTTAAAGGTGTGAGAGAAAATCCCGGATTTTCAATCAGTCTTCGCCCTGATTAAAAATTTATATGAACCCAAAATACTTTTTCATTTCTTCCGAGCTTTTCAGCAGGTGGCCTTAATTGAATGGATAGGCATTCGAAAGCTGTTTTATAAATGGCAAAAAAAATCTCTTTTTATGCAGGATATAGAGGGTCGATCTTAACAGGGTTAACCTTACATCGTTATATAAACAGTTGGATAGACTGTCAAAGCCTAGATCTATGCTGCCAAAAAATGATTTTCCGTTTTTATGCAGGTTTCTGCCATAGACAGGTCCTGTCTTAACAGTTAACCTTACCGCAAAAAAACTGTAGGATAGGTGGGCGATGTCCGGTTCTAAGATGCGGAAAATAAATATTCACTTTATGTTTTGTGCAGGTTTTCATTATAAACAGTTTCCATTTTAATAGATTTATTCTTAATTCATTAACCTGCTGGACAGACGGGCGAAATTACAGGTTTCTGTTGCCCAAAAAATAATGTTTTTTCTATTCATGCAGGTTTTTGTTAGAGACAAGTACCGTCTTAAAAGGTTTAACATTACTACATTAAACTGTTGATAACACTGGAAATGTCCGATTCTGAGATACTCAAAACAGATAATAAGTTTTTGTTTTCTTATGATTTCCGTTACAGAGAAGCTTTATTGTAATAGGTTTAACAGAAATGTAGTAAATCGCTGGATAGATGGGTAAGCCCGGTTATTTGCCGACATAACATAATAATTTTTCATTTTATGCAGGTATCCATTATACACAAGTTCCGTCTTCAGTGGTTTAACCTTACTTTCTTAAATCCTTGGATAGACGGGCTAATCCAGTTCTATGCTGTCAAAATGAGTAAACAATTTTCGTTATAGACTGGTAAAGCACAGACTCTCATTGTGGGCACAAATGTAAACTCTGTAATTGAGAACACTAAACGTACTTCATATTTACCAATATAATTGTGAAAATGAAATTTTAATGTGCAATAAACCTTTTTATACACATAATGAATAATTAACAGCTACTGGTATCAAATGGCACCTTTTACTTTGATTTATGGTTATTTTATTTGTAATTTTTAAACTAAGACAAACACAAGTTAATCATTCAGTGTATTATAAAGGGTTTGTGATTATTTTAAATAAAAAATACGTATAAAGTAACAATAAATCAAAATCCTGCAGATCTCATATAAAAACGATAGAAATAGAGCATGAAGCTACAAATACTTATTTATTTATTTATATTCATTTCAAATTACAGTGAATATATGGCTACTGAAAGTTGCCTAAAATGGCCGACTCTCAACGTGAGAAGACGAAATTTGTTTCACACAATCTTGTGATTGTTGCTTTTGCAATATAGATATTTGTAATATTAATTACAAAAACATATATATATTCTCAAAAAATTGATAATTTCTGTACTGGGATAGAAACAAAGCTACTTCGCCGCAAGGCGGAGTACTTCACCACCGCATCTAGGTTCACAGAACACTTACAAGGCAGCCAGGTGGACCCGGTTTATCGGCGACACCACAGAGGTGCTTTTCAGACAAGGGGAGCACCACCACCTGCGCATCAATACCCTGCATCCGAACTTGGACCACATAAGTCGCTGAGATTTGCGATGGAAACAATAAAAATTAGGATACCATCAAATGAGACTTCTGGACATACCAAAAATCCCCGACAGCTTCGGAGCCGGAAACGCAAATGGGAACGGGGCCCTATACCTATGCTGAATTTTTCCGGCACGCCTTGCTCTACCAACAACTTCAGTCATGTAAATTCTACAAAGGAAACCGCTAGTTCCATCAACTATGGCAAAGGAGAATGTACCTTTCGCATGCCCGGCAGAATAAGGCAACTCTCTTCCCGGACACATACACATGAGCTACTTAAGATGTAGGCTGCAGTGTCGGGAACTCCCGGCCCTTCCTTTGCCACCCTTTCAGGATCCACTTACAGCCTCTTTCCCCAGCGGCCTAGAACCTGCCCTTTCGTGAGAGTAACTCAGGACCTAGAAATCTCCGCCACCACCTGGTACTCAGCAACCTCTGGCCACCGGGAGGGTCTCCCACAAGTATATACGAAACTCGAACTTAAGTTTTGCAGATTAGATTCTGGCCCATTCGAAGTGGGTAAATAACTAATAATTTCAGCGTTTCCTTAAAATAATAAAAGATTTCGGGTATTTCCCCCCATAAAAAGGCTTTTGTTTGTTTAATGAGCATATATACATCAGACATAAATCTTCGTCAAGATGAGGACTGAATAGACACAAGGAAATAACAACACTGAATAATTACACACGAGAACTCGGTGTAGAACAGTGTTCAATGGAGTTGACGGGAGTCGAACACGCCGTCTTCTCCTACGCTCTCAAGCGATTAGCGTTAGTGGTGCCTAAACAACTCGGCCACGGAGGGCCCATAAAATGATTTTATTAAAATAGTCCTCTATTAATAATAGTATGGAAAGTAGCTTTTGTCTGAATACTTCAGGATTCTCACAATATATTCGTAAAATAACTTTCGGCCTATAAATAATAACTGTGAAATAGAATTAAAAACTCTCTAAAAATACGAATTTCTTTTCAAAACAACTGATTTTTTCAGAAAGAATTACATATACATATTTTTTATTTTTTAGAAACTTAAACCATTTACATAACGCTTCTTTTTACTTTTTACAAACGTTTAGAAACTACTAAAAATAACTTGTTAAAACATTGTCCTCAAGATAATTTCAGTTTGCCTAAAAATTTTAATTGAAATACTCTCACCCTAATATGTAACAACCGTTAACTTTTAAATTATGAGTCAGAGGAATTTTTCATAATATAATGGTCTAAGAATTTAATATGAAGATTATATTTCCGTATATTTTGTGCGTCTTATTTCCAGTAGTTTTAGACTACAAATATGGAATATTATATTTTAACCATTTAATCAATGTTTAACAGTTTTGAAAATGCCTTACGTTATATTCAATAATTAAGTATGCAGTTCTACGAAGGTACAGAAGACTCTAGTAATTTCTTCCTTTCCGACTTCCAAAAAAATCGTTTTAGAATTTCTTTGTATATATATTATTTTATTTATTTACCTCTGAACGGATGGCCAGATTTGCATAAATAATTTTTGTTGTTTGTGGAAGAAAAGGTATGTTGTCTTGATGCTCCTGCATACATTTCATTACCATCGAACAATGCTTATTTTTCTATTATTTTTGTTTACTTTATAAGTTCTAACCTTCCTAAAAACTAATTTTTAACGTTAAAAATTTCACCGTTTATCTTTATAATTTAAAATGGTTGTCGGTGTTTAAAATGGTCTATATTTTTTTTTAGAGACACAACCAAATGTTTTAATATATCAATATGTATTTCGCCTCAAAATGCGCGATATTTACAACAATGCGATTAAAAGTAAATATTGATTAATAATTATAGTAAATATTGATACGGTAAATATTGATTCTAAACACTGTATTTTGACAAACAATTCGCGCTAAATTAAACACATTGGTGTGCAATAAGTGTGTATCATTGCAATAAGGTGAGAATCAATCATTTGAAGTCAGTTTGATTTTTCCCTTAAAAATTATAATTTATTTATTAGTCTTAGAACTTTTATAAAAACTTTAAAATAACTTATTTCTAAATAAAATTCTTGAGAATAAAAAAATGGAGAAAAAAATACATCACTTTTAAGTAATCTTTTTAAAAATATAATTAGAAAGTGAAACTTAATGAAATGCAATGTATCCTGTCTGAAATAAAGCGTACAAAATTCTTAATGAACCAAGGCAGGGGAGAAAATTCTCGTAGTATGCTATCTTACTCCTTAAATATTTTATTATAATCCATCTTATAGTCATATTTAATATTTTATCATTCATATCGTCTTTGTGTGTCTGTGTTCTAAAAATAGTGGATCCCTTTACGTTTTTTTTTAAATCATATATATCATATCTACATTCCCTAAATCTAGAAAAAATAATGGAAACTTATTACTAAGGGAAAAGACTTAATTTCACCCCACAAGGGAAGTCTTCATAATTGGATATCTTTTGCTCACGATAAAATTGAATAATGAATTTAAAAGTATAGTGTCATGCAAAACTGATAAATCCTTTATTATGAAGAGCGATGGGAAATAAAAAAAAAATTAAACAATGACTTCACGTATCAGATAAGTTGTGCCATAGAAATATTTTAACAGAAATAAATTAACTCGCTCAGTGTTCAGCCTTCAGGAAATACGTTTTTATCTTTTGAAAGTAACGTTATTTTAAAGAGCATGTAAATATTTTAAACAAAGATATTTATTCAAATATTGTAAGAATTTCAAAAGATTCTAAAATATGTTATTTTATTAGTTTGAGAAAATTTAGTTTAACCAATGAATCAACACATAAAAACAAGTAATATATATATTTTAAAAAAGTCAATTCCTACTTTTTAATCATAAATATATGAAATAAACCCGTGCAGCATTAATGTCCCACGCTATCTTTATTGAACATTATTTTATAATCATCGTTGAGGTATTTTATTTCTGTGACATCACTAATTTGACATAAATCTTTCATTTCATTTATGAAAACAATGTCAGGATTTTTTTCTTCCATTTAAAACTATAATTAATTAATTAAATTTAATTAATGATTTAATATTTGAAAAAACTGTATTAACATAAAGTGTCATCCACTACAAGATTTAAAAAAATTATTTGAACTTTAGTGGATGAACAGAAAATACTTTATTAACGATTGAAAATTTGATATAAATACAGAATAATATATATACAGAGTTTGTTAGCTAATAGTAGGAATTTAATAAAACCTATTATACCTAATTGTGATAAAGAGGATACTTATATATTATTTGTATGTTATAAATACAGAAAATGTTGTCTATTTCATAATTTTGCATAAAACGTGTTACAGCACATTTTATTGTGAATATAACGAACTGCATTACAATATAACATACACATGCTATACATATACTACATAAATACTATACACATAATAATCTAACTCTTTTTAAAAACATAAAACATGACCTAAAACACTAAACCATGTCTTCAGTGTGTCTCTGAGCTAGAAGGAAATTTATTTTATTTTATTTTATTGCATAATGTCTGCGCGATGAAAAGCGTATAAAAGGAATCAACTAAGAAAATAATACAAAGAAGTTACAAAAAAATCGAAATGATATAAATATATAGTTATAAATTTATATCATATATATATATATATATATATATATATATATATATATATATATATATATATATATATCCATGGTATCCAAAAAATGAGTGGAACTAGTTTTAACAATTTCCAACATAGTTGAAAATTGTTTATGAATTCCGTTAGATTGTCTGTCTGAATGTATGTCCATCTGTTTTTCTGTCCATCAACCTACGTTCTAACTATTGTAATAACTCTTCAATTACTACGTTATTATACGACATTGAGATCGACATCGCATATTCTCTGTTGAAAACAACGTATGTAGCATTTATATTTCGTTTACAGAGATGCTCGAAATAATTTCGTGACATTATGGTTTATGGACAAAAATCATGTGCAATGTATTTTAATGATCTACAAAAGCAACTTTTCAAAAGTAAAAAAAAAAAAAAAAAAAAAAAAAAAAAAGTTGTGGCTAAAAAATGGTGTGATATCAAATTTCCAAGCTATTATATTACGTATTTACTTTTTTCCATTAAATAACCCGCATAGCATGCACAGTCACAGTGACGTCATTGTGACGTCAATGTGAGTCACGTACGTCACGTCACATCTGTGACCAAAATGCCACCACTTTGTAACGTCACACTGTGACCAAAATGTGAACGTCTTGGAGATCTAAAGAAAACTTAAAATAAACTTTAGAACATCTTATAACATAAAGAAAATTACTTTTTGACAGTTTTAAAAATTTTTGTGACGTTGCAATGACGACACTGCAAGTCACATAAGTCACGTAAAACCTATGACCAAAATGCCAACACTCTGTGACTTCACGGTGTGATCGGAAAGTGAATTTGAAAAAAAAAAACTCATAAAATATAGATTTGAATTATGTCATGTACCTAAATCATTAATAAAAATATTGTCACACACTATTTATATATATTGAGTATTTCCAAAATAAAATAATAAATAAATATCTGTCTACATATATGAGGCAGATAATTTTTTACAATTTTCATTACCATTTTCATGAAATTTAACAAAATATACTATATAATGCAAAGGTAAAAATCCTTAAATAGAAATTTAGTTATTAATCGAGTTATAAGCAATTCGTGTCACGTGACGACCAGTTTTCCACTGTCACGTCGGATATTCAAATCAAAACGCCGACTTTGACATTCTTTTCTGAAAGATCTTCTGCCTTTAACAAAAAATGGAAAAGGTTTTTCAATAACATAGTTTCTGAACAAAACACGAGCCAATTTCGTATATTTCCGAGCAAAAATGAATTAAAAACATGTTATAAAGTATATGTCATTCCTATAGCAATTTATCCAAAACTGGCCAGTGATTAGTAAGATGTCACCTCTATTAAATATATTGCTCTTTTCGATAGAGTGCAAAAAATGAAAAATTTGTACTTAGGAAATTTGATTGCAATTTAAATTTATATCGAAATTACTTTATAAAGCCTATTAAATCAATTATTATTTAAAATATATCTTTACTTTTGACGACTAAAGCAAATGCAATGGATTAAAAAATATATAAAAATGTAAATTTTCACAGCTTATTTCTAAGAATACAAAACTCTCTCATATAAAAAAAAGAATATTATAGTATCATTAGAAGTTCATTTTTCAGCCATATAAATTATAAAGGTTTTGAAATGTCTTTATTTAAATTATTTTCTTCCTATATCATTTGCGGTAAAAGTTGGAAACATCTGCTAGCTGTTATTTTGTTGTGTTTAAACAATACTGCGCGCGCATATTGAAGGCAGACGACTTTTTCTCATTCGAAGCTAGGATTAGCGTGTGTTGGGTTCTTTGAAGTTTGTAGATTTATACTGTGTAAGTAAATTAACGTTTTAAAGTGAACAATCTCCATTTTAAAGTAAACCATCCATTTTAACATCTCACTGTGTCTAGCCGGGTGTGTTCATAAGGCCTGGGTGATATTTGATTTCTCAGATCTATAAACACATCGCTTCTGCTGGAATAATTTGAAAATTATTGTAGTGGATTTACATTCTAATTTTTCAATGAAAGGGAAACAGATAAGGAGCATTCCATCATAACCCCTTTATCTATAGATCAGCAGGTAACTTTTAATGTCTTCGCAGTTTTGTTAATAGTGCATGTTTAGTACTAGTACATTTAATAGTGCATTATTTAAAAGTTATTATGTTTAAATTTTCTTTTAAAAAATCACTTGTATTAAATTTTATCTTTAATGTTTTATATTTTTTTAAATAGATTGTTTGGAAAAGCTGTATTTACTAAGAATATGTATTCTAAATGTAAAGTGTTATATAAAATGAGGAATTTATTTAATATTTTGCGTTTCTTAGTTCAATTTTCATAGTTATTCATTATAATTAAAAACATTGCAATTTTTAAAACTATTAATATTTGATTTGCAATTTAATAATTTCGTTTCTAGTGTAGGTTTCCAGAAATAATTTTCCGGTATATTTGAAAAAAAAAGTGACAATTTAATGCATTGAATAATTTATTTGTCGAGATATGTCAATGTCAGATGCACAAAAATAATAAATATTGATGAAACAATAAAATAACTACATTCTAATTTTTCCAGCTGTGTTATCGAATGTTTTTACTGTAAAAATTTATATTTAAGTTCTGCATTTAGTATTCTATCAAAAACTATAAATAAAATAATTTGTAAAGAAAAAAAAAATATATAATTTTTTTTTTGGCATTTATGATCTTAAGTTCTATATTTCAATTACAACGAAAACTGTTTTACTGCTTGATACAATGTTTATTATTTAATAATATCGCACAATAGGTATATCTATTATTTAAATTGATTCCTAATATAAATTTTTCAGAATGCTTATTTGAAAATGTGTACTTATATTTTCTTTAAAGTTGTTCTCAAATACAAAATAGCTAATTTCTGGCATATTTCTGAATTCATTTTTATTCGGAAATACATGAAATTGGCAGGTGTTCTTATTCAGAATAGGGTAGATGTGCCAGTAATGGACCGCCTTCCAGTAATGGGACACCTTCAATGTTTTTGGTTTATAAAAAAATAACCAATAAAAATTCAGCTTTATTTATTTCATTAATATGCTATCTTTAAATTCTAGTTTTAAATGCAATCATAATATCAATTATCTATTACTTTTTGTGAGGTGTCCATTACTGGAATTTAGGGTGTTTTGATTTATTTCTGTTATTTACAATTAAATTTAGATTCACATTGGGAAAGGTGACTATGAGCATGGTTAAATATTGTTGGTAAAGTAATATAATATTAAAAAATGTTGAATACAACAATTATAACTATTAATTAAAAAATAATTGTTAAAGAAATTCCTTAAGGGTGTCCATTACTGGCACATCTACCCTATATATAATCGAATGGCGTTATCCATTTTTTGGTAACGGCAGATGATGTTTCAGAAAACATTATCAAAGTCGGTGTTTTGAACCAAATTTCCGACGCGCAGCGTCAGAAACGGGTAAAACGTGACCGACATTGATATTAAGTATTACATTTATCTAAAAATGGAAAACGCTATTCATTCCAAATAGCTTTAATAATCAGGCATGCAAGTGCCATGCGTTTAAAAGTTTGTTCATAAATGTGTCAGAAAGTTTCGTGTTAACCGGTTTCTCAATCAGATGCAAAGTTTTAATTTGAATACGAGTTGCATCAATAAAAATGATTGCCGATCCAATCCTTATCGTCGATCTTATCCGTATTTGGTGAAATCTTGTTATCCGAATCCATGCGAAATCATTTATCAGGTTCGGTCGGGTTGTGGGCTTACAGATTTTTTGTTGTTGTTGTTGCTGGGTTAGGGTAAGAATACGGGTTGAATCAAAATATAGTTTCAGTCAACCATCATTCATGTTCAAGTTGACATTCAATCATGTTCAAGAAGTATATAACCGGATTCGTGTATGACTCTAGATCCGAGCCGACATCAGAAATTGTATCGTAACACAATTTCTGATAAAATCTGGTTACTCGGTCGTATGCAAGATTCTATTCCAAACAAGACTTACAGTAAAAACATTATACCCGACTCGGGTCAGATCGGGTTCACGAAAATCAGGTCACACGACAACTAATACAAATCTATTCTGTAACCAAACAAATCCAAAAAGATCGATCCGAAGTTTCTGGATTGGATTCGGGTAAAATCTGGTCACCCTACACGGTGCAGTGTCGTCACAAAAGTCACAAACTTGAACCATAAAAAAATTTTGATCCGAACAATCCGTATAGGATTAGGGTAAAATCTGGTCACCCTATCCGATGCAGATTCGTCACATTTTTCACATTTAAGTCGCACGGTGACTTCACAAAGTAGTCACATTGTGAGTTCACAGAAAGCCTTGAAAACGGCCATAACGACCTCGCATTTACGTCACAATGACTTCACATCGACGTCACGTGACGTCACGACGACGGTCACAAAGTCACAGTGTGACTTCACAGTGACGTCGCCGTGACGTCACCATGCCTTACGGGAAGTTATCATATATAAGTCGAGTGCCTACGTGTATAAGTTAATAGAATTCGTTTTCTCCTGTACTAAATACATCCTAACGAGTTTCTGAAAATTTAATTTTTTTCAAATTATGCATGACGGGCTTGGCGGCCATCTTTGCATATTAGGCACAAAATTCTAAGCACCCAAATCCGTAGTTAAAATCCGAAGTTCAAAATTGTTATTTAAACAAATATTTTAAGCGTTTCATTTATAGATTTGTAAGCTCTGAAAATTTTGTCTTAAGATAATGATGACTTATCTTAAAGATTCATCTTATGATTTATTTTTTAGAGTAATTAATAATTTCAAACTAGTAAAAATCAATTTCTCAAAATATCAGTCTTATCTAATTTATATGTCCGTAATTAAAATCTGAAGTTCGAAATTGTTATAAACATATTACATTGCAAACATATTACGCTTTTACTTTAGAAATCTGGGTGCTTAGAAATATGGAAAGATGGCTGCCAAGCCCATCATGCAGAACTTGAAAAAAAAATGAATTTTCAGAAACTCGTTAGGATGTAATTAGTACAGGAGAAAACGATTTCTATTAACATATACGTAGGCACTCGACTTATATATATATAACTTATCTAATGGAAAAAAGTTAAATAGGTAATATAATAGCTGTGGTAAATTTGTATGTGCGTCCTACTAAACGTTTGTGTGCATTTGCGTAAGGAAAGAACGCATATTCGTGAAGATGTTAACGTTTCTGTGAAAATTTCAAATTTTTTTGTGTATAGCACGCAGAGTTTTTAACCAAATTTAACATCACTTTTCGAAAGCTTGACGAAGAATAGTAGAAACAATATTCTGCAACAAAAATATGAATATAATTAATATTTGATGATATATGAAAATTTGTAAGCAATAATTTTTAACTACGCATGCGTGAAAGATACCAAACTTTTTATTTCATAATTTGGTAGTGAGCTATTTAGGGCAACTTATATAAAACGTCCAGTCAAATATCTCGAAGATTCAGAAAGATAATGCCGATAAAGTGAGTTGATTTCTAAAACAAGCTGGATGATAAGTTATTTTATACAATTATTCAATCAGCTCACTTTATCAACAATATCTTTCTGAGTTTTCATGATATTTGACTGGACGTTTTATATAAGTTGCTCTAAATAGCTGGCTAAGAAATTATGAAACAAAAATTTTGGAAAATTTCACGCATGCGTAGTTAAACATTATTTCGTACAAATCTTATCAAACACCCATCATAATAATTTTTTAGTTGCAGTATACTATTTTTATTGTTCTTTGTCCGGGAAATGGTGTTAAATTTAGTTTAAAAATCTGTATGCTATGAACAAAAAAATTTGCACTTTTCACAGAAACGTTAACATCTTCAAGAATATGCGTGTTATGCTTACACAAATGCACACGAACGTTGAACAGGACCCACATAGTAATTTTTACAGTTTTTTCCGTTACTTTTGTGATCGCAAATATTATTTTATTATTAAATTTATTATCGTCTCCCTAATTACCCTCCTGACTAAATCTTCACTGAAAAATATTAAGTTGAACATGTTATTTATATCCTCAAAGTTTAAAGATAAATCGTCAAGAATTTCATTAGATATTCGACAAACCGTGTATAATAGAAAGCCCCTTAATCACTGCCCCTTAATTTTTGGACACAGTGTATAATAGTTTTCGCGCAATATTTTTTGCAATTTACAGAAATACTTTATGCACACCCTGTATTATTATACGTAGGTGTTCCCTAACAACAAAATAAATCCCATCAAATTATTAAGAACGAATTAAAAAAAAATTTCCTTGTCTCCATTAGAACTGATGTTTCAAACTTTTGATTTTTTTGTAATGTACATACATTCACTTTCAAATTTTGGATAACAAATTAAAAACAAGAACGAAAAATCATGCCTCAAGCATAGATTATGTAACACTTTCCAACGCTTCCAAAATAATTTTACAAATCATACCGTTTAATAAGCTGAAAGATAACATCTAAGTAAACAATTTGGAAAACGCATAACACATATAAAAACATAATATCAGGAATTTCCAACATATACAACATTCGGAAAAATATCCGAATACTTTTATTCAGCCCTGTATATGATCTATAGATTTGTATATATAGTACATAGGATGCTAAATAGTAGTTCAGTTAGGAAACGCGTAGCACAGTTTAAAATTATCCTTCTGGAGTTTCTGTCAATAAACGGAAATAATTCGCGAACTTTTGTGCTTCCCTGTATATGATCTACAGAATTTATACACACCACGTAATATATAACAAGAATGAAATCATGCGTCAAGCATAGATTATGTAACACTTTCCAACGCTTCCAAAATAATTTTACAAATCATACCGTTTAACAAGCTGAAAGATAACATCTAAGTAAACAATTTGGAAAACGCATGATATATTTTAAAACATAATTTCAGGAATATCCAACATATACAATATTCGGAAAAATATCCGAATACTTTTATTCAGCCCTGTATATGATCTATAGATTTATATATATACTACATAGGATGCTAAATTTTAGTTTAGTTAGGAAACGCGTAGCACAGTTTAAAATTCTCCTTCTGGAGTTTCTGTCAATAAACGGAAATGTGTGATCGGTGATATATGACATATACTCGATTTTTGGTGCAAACCTACAGCGCAAAATGTCATAATATTCAAATAATTGTCTCGTAGTTTTTAGTGAAAAATATTTTTAATTTTAAATTTATAAATATGTTTAATAAAAATATTTTTTATTTTAAACATGTCTTACCTTTTCGCGGAGCACTGAGACTTGTTTTGCAAAGCACTAAATGCCCCACTGACCACAGTTTGAGAAACGCTAGTCTAGATTCCCCATGACTGGACCGGACCTATCATGAATGTAAATATGGTGATTTCGCGTTGTTATATTCACGAATTTACAGATTTGTCTTCTTTTTTACTTAATGAACTAAGATATGATCTTAAATATGATTTAATTACAAAGGATTTATGCGCATAGAAATCTGTGTTTCAATTTCATACAATGCATTTTTCCTTCCAAACCAAATTTCAAGACATAATTCCTAACGTGAATCTGACATTTTCATTGCAGAAAAATTTAAAAGTAATGTAAATATAGAAATTTCACATTTCAAATCTGCATTACATGACTGTAAAATCTTCTTACATAGAAAAAAAAATTAAGTACAAATATTTTGTGGCAGAACTTTCGGCAGCATGTCACCAAAAAATTTTTATCCAATTGAATAAAATTTAATAAACTACATGCGATTTGCTAAACTTAAACTCTAACTTTCGTTAAAAGAGCTGCTCTAACAGTTCACAGCAAACAAAGGAAAAGTTCAATTCAGATCGTTATAAACTCTGAAAACACGCTATAATAATGTCACTTTCAGAATGCTGAAAAAGAACTAAAATGAAACCACGTGGGCTTCCTCATCTTTTAATTTGAAACACTAAATGATAACGTATTGCCACTTATCACACTCCTGAGCTACAGACTCTAAATCTAAACTCAACTGAAGTCGGACGTCACTTCTGATGACATGAGGCTTGATAAAATTTCGAAAACTGCCTTGCAGGTCCACGACGGAGCGAGACTCGCCAAAATCCAATGCTACTCACTGCTACCAGCGTATGTATAATAGCTAATCAACCGCAGCAACGTCATTCACATATTACTGAGTAAAATAACAGCCACTATCAGATTTAGGGAGATTCAAGCATTCTTGCAAAAGTAAAAGAAATGACACAATAGCCTCTTTCATGCATAAGAGTTGGAATCCGAACCACACGCTTAGACTCAAAACTCAACAATATTTTAAATCCTGGACAATGTTCATAAAGAGAGTAGCTAAGCACTTATACAACTTAGTACATTTTTCTGACTGAGCGACATAATTAAAAATATTAAATGCCCATCCCCTCTAAAAATATTTCGTGTCAAGTAAAAATTCGTTGAAAATCATTAGTATTACATTTAAAAATTATCATTGGCATTTAAAAAATTCAAGGAAACATTTTATTATTTTTAAATATCTGGAAAAATATCTATTAAGCATGTCGATGTATATTATGTTATTTAAGACAGGAAATATACTGTAAAATTAATCTACATTAGAGAAAATAATAAAATGAAAATTCAAAAAGCGTATTTTTTTAAATTGAGACTATCTTATTTTTTTACATAAACATTTCTTTAAACATGTATAGTTTTTTTAACGAAAGTTGAGTGAGCAGTGTTATATAATTTTACATTGATTAAATTACTGTCTTTTTATGATAATTGACGGCCAAATTAATAAATATGAAAGAGTTTCAAAAGAAGAAATTTTATGTTATGCAAATAATGTACAAAATATAATTAGTCAGAATTCATAAATCATTTCCGATAAAAAATGAATTTCAAGATTTAAAAAAGATAAAATTTTCATTAAAAGTGTTAAAAAAAGAGATACTTTTTTCCCTAATAAATCCTTCCTTATGAAATAAAAACAATTCAGATAAGGGATTGCGTAAATGAAATAAAAGTCTTAAAATTAATAACGTGATTATTATTATAAAAACAACAATAACTTATGAGAAGAATATGAACAAAACATCTTTGGTATTATTTTTTGTTTTATCTGTAAGGACAATAATTCGGTGGTATATAATTTAACAATGTAGAAAACAGATTCATAAAAAACATTATAACCAACTTGTCGATATATCTTTATTATTAAATCACTTTTTTTCTTTTATTTTTGTAATTAAATGTCATTACAAGGAAAGGAATTTCAGATGATAGGTTGTCGCAAGAATTAATGAAGATATTTTTTATTTAGTTTTTTGCAACAGTAATTCTTTAGATTCTTTGGAAAGTTTAAATTATACAAAACAAAAGCTGTTGGTGGACATGTAACATCGTGAAAAATATATCCTTAGTATATAATACACATTATACTATAGTACATCCTTATACATGAAATCTTAATATATATTAATTGCTTATCAACATTAGTTTTTAAAGAACTGATAATAAATTATGTTTGTTTTACTTATGGGAAAATGAATATTGTCTTAAAACTGAATAAAAAAGTAATAATTTTCATTAGACAAATTTCATGAATTTTACAATGAATGTTTTTTCTTCTTTTAACACTTTCCAGCGTAGTTGAAAAGTAATTATGACTGCGCATTGTCTGTCCATGCTCTCACTTGCTTAAATAAACTCGGATTGGCATGTAATTAATATGTATTATTGAGGATTACCCTGACATGTTTAGATGTAAAAATGATGTGTGTAGCATTTATAGTTCGTTTACAGGGGACAGTTAAAAAAGTTGTATTATATTATAATCAATGGGGCAATGTCGTTTGCATTGTATTTTACTGATGTTACATTATTTCAAACATATTGAAATTCATATGAAATTCACTGTAGAAAACTACAAGTTACTTTCTATATAATATTGTGTTATTTTATCATTTATCATTCATTTACTACTCATTATTATCATTCATTATTTTATCATTTATAATTCATGCGTTTTGCATATAAATCGGTGCGCATAAATTCTACATATCATATACTGGGCGCACTACAGAATTTGAGTACGTTGCCGCTTATTATCGCAAATTGCGGAAGGGGAGTTTTAAACTGTGTTATGTGTTTTCTAACTGAAATAAATTTTTGCATACTATGCAGTATATATACAAATCTATAGATCATATACAGGGCTTCATTCGGATATATTTCCTACTATAGATGGTAATTTCTGAAATTGGGTTTTAAAAGGTGTTATATTTTTTTTTGTCAGAACCACTTTCACAAACAAGGTAACTGACGTTAATAGGACTATATTTAATAATAAAATTTTAATTGCTTAATAGGCGTAAACCCAACACAGTGAAAAAGTACCCAAGCCGGGACTCGAACCTGGGTCATCAGTATAGCGCATTTGATATTCTACCAACTAAACCACTTGGGAACGATACTCAGCCTGCCACCAACCTGGGACAAACACGAAATCAAAGAAAATCCAGCATCGATAATTGAATAAATTCATATTTTCATACTTTTGGAAATTTTTTCACAAGAACATTTCACACGCCTTGCATTCATAATAATCAAATTTTAATTGCTTAATAAGCGTAACGTTCAACGTTCAACCAATTAATAGACCAATTAATAGGTCATTCTGAAAGATGGTGTTTAGATGTCATTCACTGTGTAAATTGTGGAGAAAAATAATCATGATTAAACAGACACTTGTGATCGGCAAGACAATTGTGGCAATTGTTTGACACATAACAGAGTCTACAAGACATCATTTAACGCAACAAAAAGCCTGTGACACTTCACGTCTTTCCTATAGAGCAGCTTATCAATTAGAAAGGTCTAGACTAGACAATATCTTTATACTTCATTAATTTTAATACAATTATTTAAATTGGTAAATAAATCATGCGAGTTGTAAATTTTCAACTGAGTGAAAAAGTGTCCAGGTCAGGATTTGAAAAAGGACCTTGGCTTAAGTTGCAAAGGCTCTGCCAAATGAGCTATTCTGGACAAATCTGACGGGTACAATTGACTCAGACATCCTATTGATAATGACATCTGGTCTGTTATCTGAAACAACTAAACAGGATAAATCGCAGGCAGTGGAACTCCAAGAAAACGTTGGATACTTAATTACACTTCATTAATTTTAACACAACTATACTAATAGGTAAATAAATCATACGAGTTGTAATTTTCCAACTGAGTGAAAAAGTGTCCAGGCCAGGATTTCAACCAAGAAACATTAGCATAAGCTGATAACGCTCTGCACTGAGTTATCCTGAACTAACCTGGCTGGCACAATTCACTCAGACAACTGTTTGATAATGACAATCTTATATTTCTGCCCAAGCCTCAACCCCACTTACGTTCAGCATCCATGCGTGATACTGGTAAAACTGGTGGTTATCTAATACCTCCTACTGATTCTGTTACTTTTCAGCCAATTTTATTATCTTCAGATCCATTTTATAATTGTATGAAAGAGGGAGCCTTCTTTGACTTTGATGTTGTTAATGGTGAGATTATTTTTGTATCTGATTGTAGTAAGGCAAATTGGTGGAGAGGTGCTTTGCTTTTCTACTTTTTTCTATCTATATATTTTTTTTTACTTCCGGGTTCGACGGACGTTTTCGGAGTCAGAGATCCCTAAAAAGTGTTTTATAAAATGTCTGTCTGTCCGTGTGTGTAGGTGCTTGTGTGTGTGTGTACCCGTGTCTGTGTGTCCGGCTCCGCGTGTGCGTGTGTCCTCTTTTTATCATTGAAAGTTGTATGAAGTTATGAATATAATTGAACCAAATCGTATATATATGTTTTGGTTATGGCCAGCAGGTACAGTTTTAATCTGGAGCTATTCAGCCGGAAGAGAGAGCTGTGATAGCCATTTTTTATGCCATTTTCATTGTTGTATCATCGGGAAGTGTACGAATTTATGCTTAAAATTGAACTAAATTTCATATCTGTTTTTATCTATAGATATAAGGTTCCAGTTGAAAATGGGGATATTTTCCCGGACGGGGGCGTTCTGATAGCAATTTTTGTGTCATTTTCCTTTTTCTTTAACTGGAAAGTGTACGAAGTTATGCATAGAATAGAACCAAAATTCATATAGATATTTATGACTATGGGCGTCAGATCCCAGTTGAAAGTGGGAATATTCTGCCGAAAGGGGTCACTGTGATAGAAATTTTTGTGCGACTTTTACGGCTTTTGGTAGTTTAAGGAATCATGTTATGAATATTTTTCATCGAAATTTTATATTTATGTATTATATCATAAGCCGAGTTTGGCGAAAAGTTTGGAGAAAATCGGCCTGAAGGAGGCGCTGTGATAGAAAATTGTGAAGTATTACGAGGGCATTTCGAAAAGTAAAGATACAATGGCTCGCATTCCTTAAAAAAACATTTATTTAGAAAACGTAAGTTACATCTTATTAACTGGATTATTTATTATTTTTCGACATAATCACCCCCGTTATCCAAACATTCGTTAAGTCGAGGCAGAAGCTTTTGTATCCCACAGTCATAGAAGGTTTCCGCCTGTTGTCGGAACCACATTTCAACTTCGTCTTTGATCTCATCATCGTCGTGGAATTGTCATTGACACTTCCGGTATGATCTGATGCAATTCTTTCAATTTGAGACGTCTATTCGCACGAATTGCTTCCTCCGTTCTCTGAAGAAGGGCATCAGAGATCCCACATGGCCGACCTGCACTTTGTTCGTCCTGAACATCGGTCCTACCTTCAGAGAAATGACGACACAATTTCGTTACATTTTGTCGATTCATAATGTTCCCATAAACAGAAACAATTTCTTTGTGAATATCCGCTGGTCGCTGACCTCTTGCATGAAGAAAACGTATGACGGAGCGCACTTCGCATTTGGCGGGATTCTGAATCGACGGAACCATTTTAAACACGATCTACTCCAAACAGAATCAACGTTGAAATGCCGAACGACCGCGAGGAGAAAGCTAACGGTTCAAGGGTAACACCTGTGCTGCCAACTTGCTTGCCAAAACTTTTCTTTTCCTCCGGCGTACGGTGTATCTTTACTTTTCGAAATGCCCTCGTAACATCTATTAGATAGAAGAAAGTTTTGGGATTGGCACATCTGACTAGTTTCAACATTTCTAGCAATATCTACTATTTGCTTCTTGCTCTGAGTGATGGACTAATATTTGTGACAGAGTTTTAACCAAATTTTCTAAATTGCTTCATCTATCACCTTTGTGTTCCTTGGTAGCGCCTTACGTGTTTTCATTCACCTAAGATCTTATCTGTCATATTTGCGTTCTTGCAATCTCAGTTTATTGTTCAATTTTATTATATTTTTCAACTACTATTTGCCTATCACCTATGTGCTCGAGTATCTCCAATCAACTACAATTCAATTATCACTGTCCACATTTGTGATACCATCTTAGTCACCGGCGGACCCCTCCGGGTGATCCTGACTCGGCCCCTTAAGTGGGGGAGATGACCTGGAGACCGGCGTTGCGAGATGTTCTCCGAAACGACGGGGGCAGGTTAAGCTGACGAATCACCACCTGAATTTGGTATGCCAGTGTTAAAGTGGTGTCTGAGTAGCCGGCAGTGCTGGGGCTCCCACACGACATTGGGCTGTCCCTTCCTTTGTGTCGGTTTATGGCTGCAGGAGGTTTGCGGCTTCAGGTTATCCTTTGAGGTCCCATGTGCAGAGCTTTACCTAGTTCGAACCGGTAACGCCAGCCGATAAGGGACTTAGGTTGACGTCTCCGCGGGATCTCGGGATGGCCGGATGGTAAAAGGACGTCACGTAGGCCACTCCCTCGTGCCTAGGCCCTTTGCACACGCCGAGGATGGTAACACGTGACCAACGGGTAGCTAACGGTGGTAGGACAGCTTCAAAAATTATCTAAGGCCAGACGAAGGTGATGATGGACAACGTAGGACAAGGATCGATTGTGGTTCCGTTCTGACGTCTGTCCAGTGCGTGAAGCGGCATGCAGCATCCCGCGGTACTGGAAGGCGGCGGAACGTAGATGTGACGGAAGGTGTGGGGTAGGACGCGCACCCAATGGTGACCTTCCCGATCGTCCCTTGCGACTCTCTCTGTAGCTGGAGTAGTTGTGAGCTGCCCTCATTTTTCAGTTATAAAAAGAAGTGCCCGTTTGATTAAATGTGGTTCGAGTCACGGAGGGCCCCTCAGGTCTGAGGTATGTGGCTCGTATCACCTTCTCTGGGAGGGGATCTGAGCTTCTTCTTGGACCGACCGATAATGAGACACCGGGCCGGAGGCTCGTCATTCAAGTGACGGATTTCCAGACCTAAGTCGGATATGAGTCGAGACCAGTACAGCGCGTCTATGCGCTTTCTGTGCCTCGTACCATGTTTCTGTGCCTCGTCTGTGCCTGCCGTTTGGGGCTAGCAGGAGTCTATGAATAACTTTCATGCTACTTATCTCGATCGGGACCGCTTCTTTAGCGCTCTTGAAGGATTTTTCCATGCCCTTCTGAGTCTAATAGTGGTTCTAAAATAACTTTCCTTTTTCTAACATTTGTTGTGTTTGTTTTATCATATGTGAATGATCCCCCAGTTGAGTCGATCGGTAACCACCCTCATTTCGCTGCAGTGCTTGACGAATGCAAAGCTTCGGGGGGGGGGCAACCTTAGCCAGGGCGTGTCTATGTGGTCTCTTTTCCTCGAAGTCCCGGGCTGGCGAGGGGCTCCTCCTCCTCGCCGAAACCGATGAACAAGTCGTTTCCTCCCTCCCTAGGCCTCGATGATTGGAAGTTGCGGTAAAGTAAGGATCGCTGGGGAAATTCGGCATGCGGCCTAGGACCCGGTTCACTCTTTAGAGTTCCAGCGACGAAGCCGTCGGAGGACACCAGCGTCTCCCCAAGTGTTCTGTGGTGGTGTACTGGAAGTGTGGGAAAGGGTCGTGGCGCAGGAGGCGTACGCCCCCGTCTCTCCCCCAGCCGAAGAGCCCACCTGTGGAGGTGCCCAGGTAAACCCGCCCTCTCTGGTGGTGACCTCGCATGGATTCACGAGATTCTGGAATCGGCGATGCCTGCCTTCACTACGCCTGCCTTCACAGGAGTAGCTAGTCATGTACAAATTTGTGCTCAGCATCTATATCTCACGAGTTGTTGCAACTGATGTGAGCTATAGAACTATAAAACTCTAGTATGTCCCGGCCTTATATTATATTTACTTATCTGCACCTCAGAATTTATTAATGGCCGATTCTTGCATTTTTGGCTGCCTGGAAGTAGCCAAAGTTTTATTACTTTTGTTTTCGTGGCGCCTAGTATCATGTTTTTGGAGACTCAACTCTTCGTAATTAAGCCTTTTTTTCTAATTAGATAAATAAACATTCGGGGTTGAATGTGCTTTGGAGGCCTCGGCGTGGCCATTTCCTCGAGGAAGTGCTGAGTTTTTCCTAACGAATACGTGCGTGTCAGGGATTCTCCAGGGGAGGCAATTAGGCTCTATATCGAATCTTTGGTCTTGGTGATCCTGTTTCTCTCAGGCAATTAAGGTGCCATGTGAGCATCACTATCCATATTATCCTTAGGTACTTTTTTTTAACAACTATCTTAAAGAAAAGACAATCTTTATTGACAAATATAATGATAAGCATAATGAATACATACTGTTATTTAAAAATTTTAAATTTCAAAGGGTTTAATCAAGCTTAGGCATTAACTATGTTCTTATGTTCAGTATTAAGTTGAATTTCATATATCTTAAAGGAAAATAGGTGATTCTCTAGCACTATCAGTTAGATTTCTCATATCGAAAGATCATTTAAACCAAACACGAAAATCTGCGAGTTACATCTCCGAATGTTTTATCTCTATAAAATAAGAAACTTCTATGTAATCCCGAAATGAAAATTCTCTTTGTCGAATTTAATATTGAAAATGGCGCTTGACACTTCTCTGTCATCTGATATATTTCACATTATTCAGCGCTACAATTCACATGTATTACGTGAATTTATAAATTCACTATTTACAATTCACGTCTATTTTCCTTTTGATTTTTTCATGAGACCTTAAATAACGAAAATAATATTTCTTGGTATTATATTCATGTCACAAAGATTAAGCTTCTATTATTTGTGTACAAAGTTCAAGATAATCATGGAAAGTCATTGTTAGATGTAAAAAACTGAAATACTGCTCAAATAGATGAATAAAATTACATTTTCCTGTATGGAAATAATAATCGAATGGAGCTGTAACAGAACTCAAACGTTTCCTTTATTTTAATCATCTTGTGATATAAATATCCTTGTTTAAAATAGCTGGCAAATTTTACGCTTTTTTGTCACCACAAAAAATTCTTTGGAATTTTTGCATTATTTACTCGCAGATTTCGGCGATTATATAAGGCAAAATGTACTATTAAATTTTAGTGCTACGGTAAAAGCGTGAAAGTTGGCAGCTATGATACTCATGCGAACATTCAGTATCCGATATTTTCCTTGTTCAAAACTTTTAGATTTGCTTATCTTTTTAGACATGAAATTTATAGTATCTAAGTATGGTAATATTTCTGTTGTGAATTTCTGTACAATTTATTTTTTTTTCTAAAAGTTTAAGATATGTTTCTAGATTGATAAATATGTCAATAGTTCCGTTACAAAAAATATTATCATTTCTTCTAAATTGTAAATTACTGGTGAAGTCCTCCTATGTAAGTGTTAGCATGTTTTTCGTGCATCAACACGAAATCACTTCGTGCATCAGCTGTTTCTAACATAAAACTGTTAAAATTATATTTATTTAACTCTTTAAAAATAAATTTGAAAGATGTGGAGTTGTAAAATATTCCTTTTGAGTTTATGCAAATGGATCTGATAATTTTTAAGATAAGGAGCTAAATAAATTGTTAATTTTGGTTATTTCCAATGCACCTGAATACTTTTATACATTATTTAAATTCGATGAATGCAGAATATTTATGAAAAAGACTGTCACTATAGTAATTTTATAAGTTCAAAAGGTTAAGAAACTTTATAACATAATAAGGTTTCTGAGTTTAATATCATCTGGATATTGGCTGGAACTATAAAGTAACATAAAACTGTCATAAACAAGTTGCAACGTAACCCATTTATACTACATACTTCAAAAGCTTCAGTTTGTAGATATCATAATTTTTGTTCAAACACATTGATGGCATTATTTTAGAACTAGCAGTGAAAGGTCTAAAAACATATTTAGAAAAACACCCGAAAATTCACATTTGAAAACTTGGAAACGAAACTAAGTTCTTATATTTAATATTTTTAATACTGAAACAGCTTTTTAAGACTAGATGAATTGCCAATAATACACATTATTAAGTAAATTAGAAAATGGATGATCTTTAATAATAATATTCAAAGAAGCAAATCATTTCAATAACAATTCTTATGTCTCACCAAACTTCTTTTAAGGGATCCTCTAATGATTTAAATACTTCAAATTTCATGGAATGAATACAACAAGAAATACGTGACCATTGACAGATGTTATTGAAAAATTATTTATAAATCTATTGTTCTTTCTTGAAAAAATTCAGAGAGGTCTAAAGATAAACATATTCAGAGTAATATAAAAATAGATAAAGTGAAGCTGTCATCCCGAAACTTCATAATCATATATTCTAATACGAGTAAATCTTGTGTGTGATTATATATATATATATATATATATATATATATATATATATATATATATATGCAAATTTTATCTTAAAAACGGCTCTAACGATTTTGACCAAATTTCGTATTCTACCGTTTTGAGGCACCAGAAAACCATTGGGCTAGGTCACATGTTCGAGAAAATTCGATTAGTGGGTCATTTTGGGTCATGGTCTAGCTAATTGTATCTAAAAACGGTTCAAACGATTTTGACGAAGTTTTGTATCCGACCATTTTCGGGCACGAGAAGACTATTGGAATGGGTCACATGTTCAAGAACTTTCGATTAGTGGGTCATTTTTGGGTCAACGCGGGTCAAATTAATTTTATCTAAAAAACGGCTCTAACGATTTTGATTAAATTTTGTGTCCTACGAGTTTCGAGCACGATAAAATCATTGGGCTAGGTCACATGTTCGAGAACTTTCGATTAGTGGGTAATTTTTGGGTGAAAGCGGGTCAGATTAATTTTATCTAAAAAAGGGCTCTAACGATTTTGATTAAATTTTTTATCCTTCGAGTTTCGGGCACGCGTTCGGTCACATGTTCGAGAAAATTCGATTAGTGGGTCATTTCTGGGTCATTGTGGGTCAAGATCTGAAAAGTGGCTCAATTTACACTAAATTTTGCATCCAAATTGCAATCCACCATTTGGTTTTCGAGCACGAGAAGACTGTTGGGCTAGGTCACATGTTCGAGAAAATTCAATTAGTGGGTCATTTTGGTCATGGGTCATTATGGGTCAAGCTATTTTATCTTAAAAACGGTTCTGAGGATTTGAAATAAATTTAGCACCCTACAGGTTTAGGGAACAAGAAGACTATTAGGCTAGGTCACATGTTCGAGAAATATCGATTAGTGCGTCATTTTGGTCATGGGTGTTTATGGGTCAAGCTATTTTATCTTAAAAACGGCTCAGACTATTTACACTAAATTTTGCATCCGATGGTTTTCGGGCAGGAGAAGACTGTTGTCCTAAGTCACACTTTCGAGAAAATTCAATTAGTAGGTCATTTTGGTCATGGGTCATGATATTTGAACTCAAATTTAATTTTGCCTCAAATTTATTTTTTTTTAATTTTGTGACATTAAATGGACCATGGGGTAGTAATTCGAAGCTTAATAAGTTGTTCAAATTTTTAGCCATCTGCACTAGATCTTTTGCTACTACTGTGAAAACATGGAAAGAAATAGAACTTTACAATATTAAGAATTTAGTAACCATGTAAATCGTAAAATATTTTTTTTTGGAATGTATCCTGTTCGTAATTTACATGCTTCTAAAACTGCTTTAAAACATAGGTATACCTATTGCTTGGTAGAAAATTTAACTATTTAAAAAAACAAACATTAGTAACTTTTTTTATAGTCATTTTTTAATACTATTTTTTATTTCTAACATATATATTTAAAAAAATAATACATGCTTGCAAATAGACACAAATCTAATTAGCTATAAACAATAAAGAACAGGAATTTATTAAAATTTTTTCAAATTATTTTATTAAAAATATTTTAAAATGTAAAACAAATTAAAAATCAAAGGAAACTAATTTCTATTTTATTTCAAATTTTACGCTTTAAATTTTGAAAGATTCAACAGATACATTAATTTTAATCAAAACTTGGCTTAAGAAGATTATTTAAAAATTATAAATTACATGAGAGCAAATTCGTAGCTTAAAAGTTATTTTTAAGTTATTAAGGCATGATAAATTTAATTCTCCGGTGAGGATCGCCTTATAGATGATCATCTATCATTTCTGATTGACAAGAATGCGCATTAATCATGCCCTAACTAGTTTTTTAAAAGACAGATATTGATTATATTCTCTCTGTCTCCATTCGCTTACTCTTTTTTTTTCTTTTTCTGTGAACTTTGTCTTATGAATGTATTACAAAAATGTATTTTGAGTGTATTTATTACATGTATTATTTGTAAATATATTATTATATTTATCATATCATCATCTGTAATTGACAAGTATACATTTTCACATTAAAAACTTTGTTAAAGCGGATATTGAAACATCGTGATTTTTTGTCAGTTAAAGGAGCAACAGCCACTGCAAAATGCTATGGCAAACAGCTGACATTAATAAACCATTTTCTTGAAAAATTCTGAAGGAATATTAAAATAATTTTAATTTTTTTGAATGATAAATTTAGCTACGTTTGTGTGATTTTGTTTTCTTATTGAGAATTTTGCTATTAAATATGGTATATCATCGCCTCTTACGCCTACTTTTATCATCCATAGTCATTTCATACTCATTCACACCATCCATTCATATGTTTTATTATACAGTCATTTATTCAACACCTTCAAATATTAAAATAAACTCTATTTACTTATAACTTTATTATATAACTTAAACTTACTTATTTTGAATCTATTTCTGTTTGGCTTCACCTTTATTTAAAGTTACATTCTTGCTTTGACATCGTTAACATCGACGTTCCGCCATTTTTTGCTTTACAGCTTAAGCTCGTACATCCTATACTATCACTAAATTGACTCTGCAAATGACAATACTTCATCCCTTAATATTTTCTCTCCATCGTAGTTCAGCGATATCGTAGTTCAGTTAGTTCAATTGATCTGTATTGATTCATCCTTTGCATAGATCCCAATGCCATATGCATATGTAAGTTGTTTAATGTTTCATCTATTATTATCTGCTTTGTATCGATAAACTGTGATTGAAATTCCTAAAACCGCTTCTAATTTTTTCTGATTAATTAATTACACTGAAACTATTTTTAAATATTCAAGAATCCGATATTGAACTAAGTAACTGAATACCTTCTATTCTGTGCTTTTCGATCTACACATTAAAACTCTGCACTGATTTAAATAACCTTTTTTACTCGTTATTGGTTATGAACAGAATGTTCATGAAAATAATTTTACTCATGATTTGAAGATAGAAATATATAGTTTATTTACGGAAGCCTACTTTTTAAGTTTATGTTTTTCAAATGAACATTTTACCTTTCTTTTCAATATCAGGTACATTTTCTCATGTTTTTGTAGAACGTATTTTGATTTACAGAAATATATTTCATTATAATCGTTATGTAGAAAAATTTAAACAGGAGAAAAGATGCATAGTTTGAAAAAATCGGAGAATGCGGGGGGGGGGGGGGCAGGGAAAAAAATTCTTTTGCTTAAAAAGATCTGAAAATCAGTCTGCTCACACAATTCCAGAATGTTTTTTAATGTTATTGAAAAAGAAAATGAAGTTCTGATATCAGAGTGATTTTTATTGCTCGGAGGAGGAGTATGGGAAATTACTGATGAGGTTGTTAGTGCTTTCGTAACTCGCTCAAACCGGGATTTTTCTTTTATATATTTGAATATAGAAGCAGAATATAAGCGGATAATAGATGACTGCAAAAATCCTTTAGAAACATGGAAAAGGATGAAGAATAATTTCCAGCCTGATACACGAACACATCATATCACTGTTTTTACGGAATTAATGGAAAGCAGAATACGACATGGCGAGTCACTGAATATTTTTGCAACACGGTTAAAGAAAATTTTTCTAAACGTGCAGCAAATTGACAAACATTTTGCTGAAGATTACCTCTGCTACTAATATTTAAGATTTATACTTTCTTGTTTTGATGGTGCAGTACAGAATGCTCTAAAAATACCAAAAAGCACCTTTAAATTCGAACAAATTATGGAGGAATTGGTTTCAGAGGAAGCTCGAATTGAATTAAGAGAGGTTGATGGTGGTAAACATATGAATATTTTAAATTTTAGTAAAAGAAGCGAAACTTTTCTTGTTACAGATCCTGTTAAGAGGTCACAATTTAAGACGTTTAGAAGAAAACGGTCCTGGAATTGCGGCCAGCATGGTCACCTGATTAAGGCTATCTAATAAAGGGAATGTAAAGGTTGGGTCAACGTATTTTTACGTTATGTAATTTTATTTTTTCTGTCCAATTTCGCCGTAAAATTATTTCTGGGCCTCAATTAGAACTTAATGATCTATACTTTCACGGAGGTAAGAGTCTGTGTGACAATCATATATTTAGTGCATTTTTAAACGATCGAATTTATAAATTATACCCGAAAATTTCTTGCTCCTATCATAAGTCTGTAAAATTTAATGTTTCATGAGTTGACAAGCAATGCAAGATGATGCATTGGCACAGACGCTTTGGTTACATAAGCCAATCGTTCCCTGCGCATACAAGTCGCAGGAAAGGTCGGGGTAAAGGAATTACCGGGACTTAAAGTTTCTGAATCAATATCCGAACCTTCCAAACTGGGGGAATTCCAGAAGTTCTTCTCATAAATACAGTAAAAACATACGCTCAAATCATCCTCCTTTGGAGCTTTTATATGCCGATATTTGGAGCTCTTGTCGTACAACGGTTGGTAATGGTGTGAGATTTTATCTTTCAATTATATACGACTTTTCTCGCCGTGTGTCGGTATATGCACTAAGTCTAAAATCTGAAACTTTTGATTGTTTGAAACTTTTGATATGTCGTAAGAAAACACATCACTAGAGAAGAGATTTTTCTAAAAAAGAAAGTTAAAAGTTTTCGCACCGACAACGGTAGGAAATATAATAATCATTATTTCAAGAATTAGTTTGACGCCAAGGGCATAACGCATTCTGTTGTAGAGAATACACGTTCGTGTATTCTCTACAACAGAATGGGTTTTTTGAGCGTTTTATATCTACTGCTGCAAATGCCATGAGAACTATTTTAATGGAAAGTAATTTAGATCTCTTTTTTGCCAGAGGCCTCTAAATATTTCGCTTATTTCTGGAATAGAGTTTGTCCTAAATTACTTACTAACACCCCTTTTGAATTATATGTTGGACGGAAACCTTCAGTCCAACAATTTCATCCTTTCGGAACCATAGCCTATTTTGGCGTTCAAAGCCAAAAATGGTCTAAATTAGAACCTAAGGCTAAGCGCGGATATTTAGTGGTCTACGCCTTTAGGAAGAGATGATATAGGATTTGGCTTCCTGAAATTAACGAAATTTTAGAATCAGCCAGTGTGACCGTTGACGAGTCTCAATGTGGATTAGGGCGCAGTAGAGTAGCACTGGGAACCGGATATTACTTCCTCTTCACACCTAATTCAGGAAGAGATTTCGAGAAAACGGTTGAAGTTGACCCTGTGGCAATCCCATGTCCTTCCAATGTTCAACCTAGTGGTAGCTCTACCAACGAAATACACGGCCAATTGACGACTTTTAAAACTAGCACATGGACTGGATCATATTTACCCGGCGATTGGTACAAAAGATGGACGCGCCGCTTTGTCCAATTGCCATGTAAAGATGATCTAGGCCGTGTTACGTTTTAAACGTCATGAATTGGCCGTGTATTTCGTTGGTTACAATACCAAAATTTATTAATTATTACAACAGAATATAATAAATCTTCAACAGCTGCATTGTGTGTTCTCAGTGGTTCCCATAACTATATAACTTAAAAGAATAGCAGTATCGGGGAGAATACTCAGGCTTGGGATTCCATATGAAGAACATCAATCATATAACTACCAACCAAAAGTAAATTCAGCACTAACAATCTCATTTAAAGCTTATCTAAATTGGTCACAAGAGAAAGATACATCAGTTTCAGAAATTTCAATTTTTACAGATGGATCTAAATCAGAGAAAGGGACGGCATACGCATTCTGCTCCTATCAAGATAACATAATAAAATACATTCATAAAAAAAGACTTCATAAGGAAAACTCCGTATTCCAAGCGGAATTGCTGGCGATTAATGATGCAATTCAATGGGCAAACTCAATAAAGCACGTTTCTTTCATAATCGTAACGGATAGCCTTTCAAGTCTTCAAGCTTTGGAGAACGTTTTTACAACAGATTACACAGTCTCAAATACAATAAAATCACTCCAAAGCACCTCGAAGATAATCTCTTTTAAATGGAACAGAGGCCACTGGGACATTGATGGTAACGAAGAAGCGGACAGCTTAGCAAGATCAGCCATTAACCTCTCATCGCCAGAAAATAAGCGTTTTTATCATTTTCCAGCATCTTATCTCAAAAGACTTCTCAGATTGCAAACATTACAAGATTGGCAAGTGGAGTGGGATTATGGAACAACAGGCCGCTACACCTACAAACTCCGACCTAAAGTATCGGAAAACTTTTTACTTACTCACAGAAACCTTTACATAATGGCAACAAACCACGGACCGTTCCCGCTCTATTTGTATAACATCGACAGAAACCGTCTCCATTGTGCACCTGTGGCAGGCTTGGTGATTCGCTACATTATATACTGCAATGTACTCTTACATCGCATTTTCATCTCAAACGTCCAACAAACACACCACTTCATTCATGGTTCTCCTTTATCCTAAAATGTAATGTCTCCTTAAACAAAATTGTCCAATGTATAAAATTGATAGAGGACAATGAATACATTTTTCAAAGCACTCTCCCGTATGTGGACCCAGAGGATTAGCAGGGCCTTACGTGGACTATAAAAACTTTTACATCCAATTTACGGACTATAAAAACTTTTACATCCAATTTATGGACCATAAAAACTCTTAAGTCCAATTTATGAACTATAAAAACTTTTACATCCAATTTATGTACAATATTAAAAAGAAGAAAATGGATTACTCTGTTAAAACCTAATGGCCAAAATCTCATTTGTGTTTTTTTAATAAATTTGCCGAACAGGGCTTATAGAGCTTAAGCCATATGGTAGGCTCCCCTGCTTGGGTGAATCTGAATCTGAATCTGAATCTGGTGGTAGTCGCAATCCCCATGTTGGTGATGGAGAGGATGTTCATTCGGAGTCTCATGCTGGTTCTAAATTTTCCACTATTCCCTTGAAAGTAGTTAGATGTGAAAACACGTTGTCCGTAAGACCGGACGCCATATTGATATTTATTTCTGCGAAGAGGAAAAAACTCAGCGCCTAAGATCACATAATGAAATTAAGAAGTATTGTATAGAAAATAAACTGGTTTTTAAGTAAGAATTTGTTTATTTTTCTGGGTTAAACTCTTTTGCTGGCATTATTCCATATCCAGAAAATACCTCCACTCCTGAATCTGAAACTGAATCTGAAGACAGCTATTCTTTAAATTCTAATATAATTGAAAAGCCTACCGCATGACTAGGCGGACATGAAGAAACTCGTAAAATATTCCAATAGGAATGGAAATTCCAACAAATTCTTATCTCGTGAAAAACCATGCAGCTAGAAATCCAGGTAATTCATAATAGGAGGGTTTGGCATTTAACTGAGTTACCAGACCACGCCACTCCAGTAGGATGCCGGTGAGTTTATACGACTAAAAGGGACGAGTTTGGTCGGATCGCCCCATCTGTCGTGACCTGAGCTTCGCCATGAATGTTTTGAGCCATTTCCAGTCAAACCCTGGTATTTCTCACTGGGATGGTCTGTTAAGATTATTGGGTTATCTTAGGTCTACACGTCATTACCTGTTGAAACTTTCTTGTCAGTCTAATAGGTTGATAATTTACTCTAATGCTGATTTCACTGCTAACTGAGACGACCGGTCTTTGATCGGTGACCAAATAGTCATGCTAGACAAAGCTTCCGTCGACTGGTGCACTTTCAAAGTAAAAGAAAGAAAAAGAAATTGGGTTTGGCTACTTTATATTCAATTTTATATTTTATATTCAATATCTGCTTAGTAGTCAAACCCGCTCAGAAATTAAAGAATATCATTTGCAGTAAAATTGACCCAATTAATTTTGAGAATTAATCTGAAGTATAAAAAATACCTTTTATTAAAGAAGACAGATCGAAGAATTACTATATTGACATGACAAGCAGTAAATTTAGTTACAGAAAAAAAGGAGCATATAGCTTATATTAAAAGTATAATAGAAAAACCACAGCCCTGGCAAGATTATATCAAGAAGAAACCATCCAAATAAATTCAATGAAAGTAACATAATTTTCCCCTCCAGTCTTTACTATCCATCCATAATAAGAGAAATAGTAGAGATATTAACACACAAAAATACAATATGTAACGATGCAGCATCTTTTAATTTACCGAAATTGTGGCTCGAGTTACTCCATGATTACAAATGTGAAAATACACAACCAAGTAAAAATAAAAGGTAAAGTGCGTAATTTTTAAAAAGTACAGAAAAATTTAATGATAGCATTTAAAATAATAACTGCAAATAACTGCAGGATATTCTCATTTGTTTTCGTAAATGGCTCGGAGTGAGCCGATGCATGTTACCAACCTAAAGAAAGTTATTTTACTGTATATTACGTTGTTAATTTACACCTTTTAGCATTTAAAAGAAATTAATGATTTAAATAAACTTTTTTTTCGTTAAAAATCAATTCCCTTTTAATAACCCCAACTGCAAACACATTTTTAATTGCTTTGTTTGCCAAATAGATTAACTAATGCATTTATGCTTATTTTTCTCCCCGAAACATCTATTTCTAGTTAAGCTACTGCTAAACCTCTGAAAAAATATTAAAAGCGTTCAGCATCTCTCAAATAATATATACTTTAACATGTGTTGTTTTCCGTAGATCTTTGCTAGTGCTGTTGCACTGTATAAAAAGGCAAAACATTCTTAATCTACGAAAATATAATATGACCACTTCCGAGTTACGCATGATTTCGAAATATACATTCTTTATCTCAGAATCCAATACTTTTTAAGATTTATAGAAGAATGTATAAAAATAGTTTATTTTGCTGATTTCTTTAAACATTTCCGAGTAGATTTTACTGCGCATTAATCACTTTTCTCAAACCGTAATATCGGATTTATAACGCATCGGTATAAAAACGCATTTTATTTAAATGTATGTTTAATCGGATCTACTGTAATTTAGATATGTAGCAGTCTTTATAACGTTCTTCGAATAATCATATTATTCAAAATACGATTCAAAGTAAACTCAACATTTATAACATATCTACTTAAAATAATTGGCAGTTTAACTTATATTTCCGTGTTCTATTTTTGCAAACAAATGTGTAAAATAAAAATTTTAAACCAATGAATAATGAAGAGAAATTTCAGAAACCGTCATTGATATCTCTCCAGAAAAACATGTTTTACATTTTCTGACGTAGCACAGTGGAATGGCCAACCTGGCCAAAAATGCAAAAATTAGAATTTCGTCAACAATTGTAAAAATCATATTTTTTAATGGCTAACAGATTGGCGCTTCGATCTATGCCTATTTCAGGTGGTTCCTGGACTCAGTTGAAGAGGAAGTTTCTTTGTGAGAAGACGTGGATTTTTTGTTGCTTTTTGGCATTGTTTTTATGTTTAAATATAATTTTTTTGTGGCAGAATGAATTGTTGAACTGAAACTAAACAGAGCTTACGTGTTTAAGAAAAGTCAGAGGTTAGTGTTAAACTATGTGGTAATTTAAATAGTTTAGTTTTTATTATAATAAAAATATATTAAATTTGTAAATGGGTTACTTTTAAAAAGCGTTTTTGGCTCTAATTTAAACATATCGAAAGTTTTTTTAAAGTGTGTCGGGCTTTGTCAGACCATTTTTGAATTATAATCGTATTCGTTATAGTCCTGAGTACCATTTTCACCAAAACAATCTTTCGCATATCGTTGCCATTTTATATATAATTTTTTTTCGGTATGACTATTTAAATGCTCTTTTTTGCGGCCACCGAATTCAAGAGATAACAACTTTTTTTACTGTCGTATTGCAGGTTTTTAGCTCACAGGATATTGCTTGCGAGCTTTTGCACCTACCGATTCTGTGTGTATGTATGTACGTACGAACAAACGTACGTATGTAGGTACGTACTTACGCACGCAACTCTATATATCTTGATAGAAATATCCGATCACCATCAAATTGTATATACTTATTTATTGAAAAAGTTTACCTAATTAGTTTCGGAGGCTCATAGGTGAAATATAAGGACATAAAGGGGGGAATTAAAGTCTCTGTTAAGAGATGATGGTGATCCCGATAAAAGCCAAGAAGAGAGTGATGAAGAACAGAATTCTGAAGAATCATATTGAAACTGGTAATATATTAAATACACTCAAAAACTAGCATATCTATATTATATAGACTCCACTTTACTAAACCTATTATTAAATGTAACTTTATTAAATATAAATTAAATGTAATAATAATTATTAAATGTAATTTAAATATAATAAGCATTATTAAATGTAAATAATAAGTTTTATATATAGTAAAATTAAATACATTTAATTAAACTTTAATAGTAAGTAAGACAAATCTATCAACAATTACTCCCCTCTTATAAACAGTAAATAGTTAGGGTTGCAAGTCGCTCAACTTCCAAATTCCCTTCACTAATGTTGAGCCTACGGGCATGAGATGTTTTCGTATTTTTAAAATATCTATTCAGGAAATTAATATTTTTAACTTCTTTTTTCTTTGTACTTTTGTTAGAGGATGTCTCTTTTTGTCTTAGTTTTCAAATTATACGAAAAATGTATACTTATTTTTATATGAAGTGTTAAAAGCTTACTTACACTTCGTCAGCTTTTAAGATATAAAATATTAAATTAAGCATGGATTTTAGAAATGTTTCGAGAACTAAGAAAATGATAAGCCTCTTTTAAGAAGAACACAAAGAAAATACGAGTTAAAAATATTAAATTATCGAGGAGATATTTAAAATATACGAATGCATCATATGCCCACTGACTTAATATTAGCGAGGGAATTCGATAGTGGAGTGACTATAGCAGCTTTAAGTAAACTTTGTACAATATATTTATTTTTTAAATAAATGCATACATTTATGCGAATATAACATTAAATAAGTGTATTTACTTATAATAAATCGACAGCAATGGTTTTTAACTTTAGAACACTTTTGAAAAATAATTTTAGCCATTATTTTGGGACAAACGCTCCACTGTGCGTAGAATGGCCCCGCGATTGAACTCTTGCTAATCCTAAAATTCAGTGCATTTGTACTGCATCGAATATTTAGAATTTATATCAGCCTCGGGCAGTTTCATTTGTATACTGGAGGAATATTCTTTTTATATTTCGGGAACATTAAAAAGCAAGTTTTTGCCCGTTTATTTATTTTATTTACGCTTATAATGTTCGTATTTCTTGTTTCTTTGCATGATAATTTTAATTGCTTTCCTCTAATAGCGAAAGACAGCTGTATCGTGGTACCCTTCAGGAAAGTATTTAATTAAGTACGTTACTTCTATTGCTAAAACACAAAATGTTGCATAACTAACAATTTTTTAAACATATGAGATATTCTTTCTGATGCATTAAAAACTTCAGTTTTTCAAGAAAATGATACTTTACAAGATATAACCTCACTTTATGAATAATCCTTTTAAATAAACTCTAATTTTACTGACAATTTTCTGATTCTCAAGCCACTGATAAACCAATGTAGAAATCCCCTCACTAAAACAAACAATTTTTGCAATCTCACACTGTGTATGTTACTGAAATTCCACTGTACTTTTATAACTTCAGTACTATTATATCATGTTTTTCTTTTTACATATATTTCATTTATTACATTCTTTTTAAACTTAATCAATCGAAATAAATATATTTTTTGTATGTGTGTACACATATAAGTCTATGCTAATGTTCTGCATACTATGCTAATGTATGCAAATGATATTTTGATGGATGATGAAACTGTAGATCTAGGAACAAAAATCTAAAAAGGCACAATCAGGAAAGCTAATAGGGAATAACATATTGTACGGATGAAAAATCAGAAATTTGATTTGCAAACTAACAATTTAAAAACATATTCAAAAAAGGTTAACAGAAGAAACAAGACTGTAAATCAAAGTTACACTAGCAATTTACACTTTAATATTTGTCCTAGATTACCATAAACTTCTTGATAGTAATCGATTACGAACATAAATGAAGCAACAACATGGCGTAATTTGTTAGTCCTTTTTTTATTTGCATGTTTATTCTTGTGTTACTCTGTTTTTTGAAAGATAATTTTTTTATAGGCGAATAAAATTATTTTATTAAATTAGTAACGCAGCTAGGCTTTTGTTTTAGAAGAAGCTTCAGTCACTGTAACTTTTTTTTAATATGTAAATTGTTTCCAATGCCTATATATGCAATTTTGTTATTACTTTTGCAGAACGCTTGATTCTTTGTTTATTAAAGTAATATCTGAATAAACTATTTGTCATACTTTCTGAGACATCTGTATTGCAAGATCACTGAATATAATGATTTTTTTATCATATTATCTAATTTTGAAATAAATAATTCTCACAAAAGTAGGATTTTCTTGTCCCAGGTATGTTGTGGACGTATTTTTAAAAGTATAAAATCTTATCAATCAAAATCTTATCAAGACTATCAATATTAATCAGCTTTACATATCAACTGTGATTATTCGCTTATTGAAATTGATATATATTATTAAAAATATTTTTATATGCAAATATCATTCCTCCACTGTGTCCTCCATTCACACATATACGAAAGAAAGTGGCTTCTCTGTCATTATTGCATATATGTTTATAATGTTTGTTTTAAATATAAAATCCAATAAATATACTTAAATATATATTTAACCACTTAATTGTATTTATATTTTATGCAATGTAAGAAATTAGGAAATTATTTTTTGTTGTCCCTAGTACTTGACATCATTCCCTAACATTACTATAAATCTGCTTCTAATACGCAGAAAATGACAGAACATGTATTATACAGATCTAGTACAGTCTTTATAAGAGTAACGGAAAGAAAACATCTTTTTGTTTGCTCAACAACATTCTTCAATAATTTAATTTAAGCCACAAGGCTTTCAATTATTAAATTAAAGTAAGAATTTTTAATACCCATCATTCCCTCATCTATTACATTTTTATATAAGAAAAAAAAATATGTTACTATATTATGGGAAACGTGTTTCAAAAGATGTTTAACAACTGAAAATATACTTCATTTTTGTGATTAAATGATTTTCAGAAGTATTTTATCATTCCCTCACAATCATCTCCTCATAATTTTAATATATGATGCGATGATCTGAGTCCACTTATATATGTACTATACAATAACATAAGACTAATCTATTGCAATAAAATACATATTAAAATACTAATAAGATTTGTTATTAGAGTAAGTAATGTTAATCTAGTTTGGCGAAATTTCATTTGGGCTCTTCTTTTTAAAAAAAAAACAGCCTCCTCATAATTTTAATATATGACGCGATGATCTGAGTCCACTTACATATGCACTGTACAATAACATAAGACTAATCTAATGCAATAAAATACATATTAAAAAAAATAAGATTTGTTATTAGAGTAAGTAATGTTAATCTAGTTTGGCGAAATTTCATTTCGGCTCATCTTTTTTTAAAAAACATCCACTTTTCCGAGAATGACTCAAATGCACATTAATATTGAAAAATAAAAAAAAGCTCTTAGAAAATGTAGCAATTCTTCCCACACTTCAACCCGAAAAAGCAATCAATAGGGAAAAAAACTGAAAGCTGGTTTCATCCGAGGTCGACATTGCTTTTACTTGATATTTAAGCGTCATAAATTGCCTTTTAATAATTTCTTCTGTTTTGCTGTTTGTTTTTCAACCTCAGTTCTTAAGATTTATTTTTCCTTCTCTTACAGATTGATTGAAACGGCCTACTTCTATAGTCCAAGTTTTATTCTTAGTTCCTGACATGAAATATATTGTTGAAAGTAATACGAAGAGGTTCATGATGATATTTTTCAATTAGATTCCAGCTCTTTAATAGGCATCTGCCTCACTAAACTTCCATTTTTGCATATAGCTGTTTATTTAACAAGCTGAGCGATAGATCTGGTTCGCTAATGTATTTTGTATTAAAATACTGGAAGAATTTTATTACTATGCATTCACTCTAAAACCGCATTCAGACTTGTGGTTTATAGAGAATTTGGAAGGAATGGTAATAACATCAATAGATAGCGCTGTCCATGGAATTTTCTAATAGTTAATATAATGTTTTTCAAAAGTGTAAGTTTTTAAATAATAACATGGTTAAATATTAAATAAATACTTTGTCCCTTATGTCATATAATCACTACTGATAAGGAGCAACGGGGTGAAACAGTTCTCTGCTTTTAATTAAAATTTTATTTCCGCATTTTTATTTGTAATTTTTCACATTTTAACTATCTTATTGCACAAATGGTCTTACCATTTCACGTATATTTTTCAAAGAGTAAATTTTGTGTGATCATATCATCATCTTCTTCATTATAATTAAAACATCAATAAGCAATCATTATGTTTTAAATTATTGTTTATAAAAAGGAAATTTCAACAAATTAAATTCAAATTTTAAATTTATAGAATAAAATGTTCACCGTATAGTCAATTAAAATTACTGTTGCAAATCTAGATTCTGATTTTCTGAAAATAATACCTATGTGCTATATTTAGATATAGTCATGTATATCTAATATTCATGTACATCATATATATCTGTATATCACATATATTGATTATGTTAATGATTTTGTCAATAATTGCTGGACGACCAGTAATTCGATTTGAAATTTGGCAACTTGGGTGTTTTTTGTGTTGGCGCATTTTGTACTAAAAAAAAGACCAAAAAATTTATGTTAGCTGATATTTATAGAACAGCAGAGGGTCAGATATTTCACAATTTGGAAACAGAGCTTGGGCATATTTTCGAATTTTGCAGGTTTTCAGGTGTGAGAACTGCACTGCTAAATTGCAAAAAGGGAAAATTGTCCACATCCCACATCAGGGAGGACAAATTGAGCATTGGGAATTTCAGGGAAAGTAGGATTTGGATGACTGAATATATTGTTTAATAATTTTAATAATTTTAATAAATTTTAGTAAGTCTAATAAATTTTAGTAATTTTAAATATAATATTTTTAACATTTTTAAATTTAATAGCATTATCGTCCCCTAATTTAATAAATAATTTATGTAACAATTTTAATATTTTTGAGTAATTCTAATATTTTTGAAAAATTATAAATTTAATATTTTTTTAGAATTTGCAAAATAATTTTATTCTAATGATTTGAGCATGGTGAATTTTGACATAGTTCTGTCTGTGCTGGGCGACAGATTGTCAAGGGGGTGATGAAACAGAATTTTCTGCGAGGGGGGCATTATTATAGAAGCTAGATTATATATTTATTATATATATAATTAAACACAAACATGTCCATCAGTAACACTAAGCTAAAAAGTAACATTTGATCTCACAAAAGGCGCTATCGCTTTCACTTTGATGGCATATATCTCCATTTCTAAATACTGGATGATCCTAATTTTTGTAATGTACTTTCAGGTAGATTTTATTTGGAAACTGTAAATAAACTTACTTATTTTTGATTTTTGAAAAAAAAATTGCGACATATATATTTTTTAATTTACCAACACGTAACGTAACAATAAACAATTATTTACTACAATAAGGTAAAGTAATATTTTCAGAAGAATAAAGTAATTATAGCTCAGTAATTATAGTTCAATAGCTCTGTTCTAAAAGTTTCAGATTATTACTTGCTATGTTCTGATCCCCTGATTTGGGCTTTCATTGAAACGCATCTTTATAGGATTATTATAAATGATAATTATGGTTGGGCTTAAAACGATATCAACAATTTTGTTGTCAGTCATTAAATAATTATGAGTGTATGTGAATATGAAAAGCAGTTTACTAGGTTGTTTCATCTTAGTATATGTTATTTTTTTAGGGAAGAGAGTGACAACGATTTTATGATCACATATTGTGTTTCGAATTAATTAATTATACTATTTTTAAGACACAGAATTTATTTAATTATTCATATATATTATTCTAAAAACACCAAATTATCTGCTTCCTGTTTGCAAAAATTATATAGAAATATTTTTCTCCAATATCTACGTTTTGCCCTGTCCTTAAATTAATTATTTTCTTTTCTTTTATTTTATATTCTGTTAAAACTAATCCTATTTCATTTTAAATACATTTTTTATTCACGAAGTCTGTGCCTCACCGTTAATAACAAAATTAAAAAAGATAATTATTTGCATGCGCTATCGACATACGCATTTAGATCTGCCGATCATACTGTTTAACCTCTAACAAATTAAAAAGAAAACTGACAAATATAAGAAAGTATGTTTTGGGTTCACGTCTTCTCTACGCTTTTTTTTCGAACTTAAAATACGTTGGATATTTCATCCTCTTGTGCAATACTAATAAAAGAAAATAAATGTTGTCTACACAAACATACGTTAAGCTTTGGTGGCGCCTGTGATCCTCAAGTAAGAAAATTATTGCATATTTTATTAATCATGTTGCTCGCTATTTACACTTTCATGTAGGGCCTCGATCCCCTACTGAGTGGTCTCGAATCAACCTGGTTCCGGCACACGGTGAGGAATGAGAGCTCATCCAAAGATATCGTAATCTGGGATCAACTACTGTTGTAGGATATCTGCAGCGGTGTCCCTGAAGGGGGCAGTTACTGATGTGTCTCCCCGTTCGACACCAACATAGGTCCCGTGAGTCCGAGAATTCCGTTCCCATTAATGTGACATGAACCATTGTGATTCCATCCACTTTTGTGAGCAGTTATCTCCACTCCACTTGTACCAGAGCGCGGGGGATCAATGATGTTGCTGGTGAATTGGTGACAGGTCGACTAATGGAGGCGGACGATTCCAAGGTCTAGACGGATCAAAATGTATTCTCTTCTCGCCTTCCTGCCATTGTAATGGTAAAACTCTTCGGGGAATTTCGAGATGGAAAATTTCTTTTTGATTTTGTAGTCTGTATATTAATGTTTTTTTTTTTTGTTATTAGTTTTTTTGTCCGTTGGTAAGGAGCGAGTGGTAACCTATCTAGGTTCTCCATATTCCGAGCAAGAGGTAAAACAGTGCCCGGATGGATCGATCTCATGGTGGTTTTTGAGGTATGGTTGCTCTTAAGGGTTTTCACATCCTTGAGAGACATGATGCGCCATACACTTTACTCGGGATATCGGACCTGTTCTGACAGCTTGAAGTATTGAGAAGGGCTCTGTCTAAGAGTATGGATATCAAGGCAATTGTGTGAAGCCTAGTAGTGGACATGGCGGTACCTTATATTTTACATTCATGATAAAAGTAATGTCTTTGTTCCCAGCCGCAAAAATACTTTCAAATTGCAACACTTCCAAAGTACTTGCCGCTCCTATGCAGCGTTTACATCGTTGCATTATTATCTTTTGACGGATTTGAAGGTCATATTTAGCAGTATTTAGAGTCTCTAGATAATATCCTAACACGCCCAAATTCATTTATTTAGTCAGAATAATGTACTTGGCGACTTTGTATCGGCGCTCGAGACAATGACATTTTGTTGCGAGAAAAAGTTTTTAAGAAAGATATTTGCTGTTATCTTTGCGCTTGTTGTTGTCTTAAGATATATTTTTCGATGGGTTGACTCCCTTGAACTGCTTTTATAGATAAAACCTACAAACACGACTTTACAGCAAAATAAATATATCCAAAAAAATCAACACGGTGTTTTGCTTTACTTCTCTTGAACCTGGACTAAATTACTTCATCAACTTTTGTAATTGTACAATTATTATCTAAAATCTACATACTAAACATTGATGCCGTACCGGCAAATCTACATCATAGGGGAGGGGGGAGAGAGAATTGTTATAAACAAAAGCATTTATTTACGCGGGGTGGTGGGTATTAGAGTTTACGGGATGCAGCTGTACGAAATGCACAAAATATATTATTAATGCTTTTGATTTTATAAATAATCTTCTAATGTAATTTAATATCAATATTAATATTAATTCTGTTTGTTTGATTTTTCTATTAGATGGCACAACCATGCACGGATGTGTATAGTTATAGAATATTGGCGATACCCATTTCCAGCTATTGAATTCAAGTGTTCAAAATCATGTCGTAATGCACTTAAATTACTGCAAAACTTATTTTTTAAATTTTGTGCCTTTCTAAAAATACAAGATATTTTTTTAATAATTAGCTTAGCTAAATGAATTATATAATTACAGAATAAGTTTTATTTTACTTAATATTTTCTGTGAAAACATGGAAAGTTTGCAACCTTGTAATTGTTGTAAAAATAGAAAAGTAATTAATTTTTTTAATAAGTAAATTTTCATGACAAATTTTGTGTCTTATGCTATTTTAATATAACGAGATGAGAGAGAGGATTTAATAAACTTTTGAGTTAAAAAATAAATAAATAAATAAATAAATCTGCACTAATCATATGTCAGTTTATATCAGTTTTATGCAACAGTTCAAGAAGTTATTAACAGTCTGGTAATTTTATCTTCTCTTATTACTACAATCTTAATGATGAGAAAACCATCAACAATAATTAATTTGTTGTGAGTTACTTAATTCTAGTCTTGTTAAATACTAGTTTAATATGTTAATATTCAGTTTAATTATTTAGTTCTAGCTAATTACAGTAAATTCAATAAATAAAATTGAAAATAAGAACTGCTTCTACAGAAAAAAAAATTGCATACTTTATTTAAAAATTGGAAGCAATAGATTATAGATATTACAATATATAATAAGTTATAAATAAAATATGCAAAAATACTAATATTTATTTTTTAACTTTATGAAGGGTCTGTTATAAATCACAAGAACATGCTTTACGTAAGGGTTTTTTCATTTAAGTTTTTAATACACAAGTTTCTAAAACTTATTATTTTCCTTCCCATTTTCAGTTACAATATTCTTTATCTTTTTCTTTTTTATAATTTACATGATGCATTTGATTACTGGATTTTTTTTTTTTTTGTTGATATGAAACTATACTGGTACAGATGAATTGTTTTCAATTAAATAGATTAATATAATTATTTATGTTAGACACGTTTAATATGTTACAAACATCATTAAATATAAAGAAACTATAAATATACAAGTTCTGGTGATTTTATGAATCTTTAACGAAATGAAAAATACCGCTCTTCAAGCGCCATTAAGCCACTCCTAAAACGTCTTCATCTTTCTACCTGGCCCTCAATCGCTCCAGACGTAATGGTTTCTGAAATTGCTAATGAAAGCATAATAACACTTGCTCAATAGCTATTATGAAAAAATTCATAAACAAAACAAAAAAAAGTAATAGATCTACGTCATTAAAATTTTTAACATAGCTTGAGCTTCAACAGAAGGGCTTGAGAAAAATATTTGTTATTTTCGGATTCGTAAGTAACGAATTAAATAAAAATAAATCATTTAAGAAATTAAGAGATAACAAACACTTTTAATTGTTGAAATAATTTAATATTCATTGTAAAAAAAAAACAATATTAACTGATTTATTAATTTAAAGTAAAATAATAGGAAATTTGGCTAATGCAAATTTTGATCTGATAAAAAGTAGCTACATGCAGTTTCTTATTAATCAAATACATAAAATGTGCATTTATTTGCGATAAAAGTATGTTAAAATATAGTAGGAAAGTGCTTTCCATTACGTTAAACCAAAATCTAGTGATGCTTAACACACACATTAGCATTACAATGTGTAATAGATAAAGATATATAAAAAGCACAGATTGTATGTTGAGAATGTGCTGAAACAATTTGCATTGCATATTTTCTTTTAAAATAATTTTAACATATTTTACAATATGCATCCATAACAAATCAGAATTTCTGGACATAATTGACTAGCATTTAAATATATCAAGGAGATGTGCTATTAAGGAAAAAATAAATTTGTATGAAAGTGAGTGTTATTCAATGTAAGAAAATGAGATAATATCTAAAAAGAGATAGTGGCTGAATTCTTTTCATGTTGTGCTACTTTCTGAAACGAAAGATTTCAAGGTAAACTGGAAGTCCAAATTTCTAACAAGGAGACCGCCAAACATGATGCGCACAGATTTTGATGATTTTAAAGTACGTTGTAGGGATCATACCCCTAACTATTCAGGTGAAAGGTTTCCTTCAAATGGGCTTTAGTTTTCGAGAAATTTCGGGTTAAAGTTCAGCATGCATTTCAAATGCCATTAATTCGCGATACTGGACATGGTCTCCGTGGTGCCGTGGTGCCCCACCAGTGGCTGAGAGGTTCTGCTCTCGAAGCTGGTAGACGGGAGGTGCTGGGTTCGATCCCAATCGCGCCCGTCGGCCTAATCGTTCGGAGGTTTCGTGGTTTTCTTCGAGCCGTGGATTTATCCATGCGTAAATGCGGGTTAGAAAGACCCTTAGAAAGATCCCCACGGAGGGCACTCCCCCCGAGCCTATATCCCAAGTGTAGATAATTGGCCGTCAATAATCAACCCAACACAACCCAACCCGTGGTGCCGTGGTAGCGTTCGCGATTTAAGAGTCGCAGGTGGGTGTTCTGTTCTCTCCTGTGACTTTTACCTTTTTTTAACAAATTTTATATATTTGTCGCGTTATAAGTTGTATGCAGAATTATGAATTCTGCATCTTTGAACTTTTTGATATTTTCCTAATAAATTCCATTTACATTTTCGTATATTGCGTAAAAATTTATAGTTTTTGCGCAATTTTTATTCGAATATTTCTGCTGACGAAAATCCAAACTAATTTATGTCTCGATATCTCGTCTTTTTAAAATGATTATTGTTTACATTTATGTATATTTACTTATTTATTTATTGTATTTATGAAATAATACATTTTTTTTAATTTACATTTTCTATTTAAAAAAATTAAATGATTAAGAAAAAATTAACACAATAATATATCCTTTTAATATTTGATTTGTTCTAAATATATTGAAATATGTTAACTGCTGAAATACTAAAATATTTATCATCACCGACATCGACATTTTTAGTTTATTAAATATGGAACTCATTGTGTTATAACTATCGCAAAAATATTCTAAACAAATTTCGCATTAAAAATCGTCTTTAAATAATTGTTTTAACAATATTGGAAGAATGTATAAATTAGCATATTATACATTCTTTAAATACTTAAATTGTGATAAATATATTTAAAAATGCATTAAATTTGAAAAAGAAATTATTTCAAACGTGGTATTTTTCTGCAAAGGAAGCGAAACGAAATTGATAAAAAGAAATTTTATTTATTCTGATATTACCGTAAAAGTCGTTGCAGACTTTTTTTTTCAGATATTTTTTTATAGGTATTGTAATTTACAAACGATTTTTCATTTCTAGTTGAATTTTACTGTATGGCATCAACTTGTTAGACTGAAAAAAAATAATTGTAATACATTATTATTTATTTGTGCAAATCAAAAATGACGGTGAGTTTGAACTTTACAGTTAAATGTATTTAAATAACATAACAAAATATATATAACTGGCTAAACTTGGATATAATCGTTATTGCTTTAATATTTTATTACTCCTTTCAAGATATGTTTTTGGAATTTCGTCAATAGAAATATTAATTTCAAAACTGCACAAGAAAAAAAAAAAAAAAAAAAAAACGTAAATATTTACGAAATATTCGAAAATGTAAATGGAATTTATTAGGTTGAGTTGGGTTGATTATTGACGGCCAATTATCTACACTTGGGATATAGGCCCGGGGGTAGTGCCCTTCGTGGGGGTCTTTCTAAGGGAACCTAACCCGTATTTACGCATGGATAAATCCACGGCCCGAAGAAAACCACGAAAACTCCGAACGATTAGGCAGACGGGCGCGATTGGGATCGAACCCAGCACCTCCCGTCTTCCAGCTTCGAGAGCAGAACCTCTCAGCCACTGGTGGGGCGGAATTTATTAGGAAAATATCAAAAAGTTCAAAGATGCAGAATTCATAATTCTGCATACAACTTATAACGCGAGAAATATATAAAATTTGTTAAAAAAGGTAAAAGTCACAGGAGAGGACAGAACACCCATCTGCGGCTCTCAAATCGCGAACGCTACCACGGAATCACTGAGACCTTGTCCAGGTTCGCGAAGTAATTTGAAATGCATGATTAACTGTAAAACGAAATTTCTCGAAAACGAAAGCCTATTTGAAGGAAACCTTTGACCTGAATAGTTAGGGGTATGATCCCTACAACATACTTTAAAATCGTCAAAATCTGTGCGCATCATGTTTCGCGGTCTCCTTGTAAGACAAATGAAAATTTGGAATTTACGCAATTGGTAAGAATTTAGATAGGATTTTACTAAGAGAATTTAATTATATATATATTTGAAGAAACGAATCTGAAACATATTACATTAATTAATTTTCTTTTTTACTTTAGATACATTTACATTCTAAATCACTAAATTATTGTATATAGATAAATATGAAAATATACGTTTAATATCTATAATTTTTACAAAATAAGATAACAGCATAACCAAAAGGAGTTTGTTACTTATAATTGCCATCTAAGCCTGTAAATAAAATATTATTAATAATACTGAACCAACGTGTAGTTACTTTTTGCTTTTATAGATTGGATTTTTATATTTTATTCACAATCAATATTTGATAATATGTTCATTTTTTTCATCGTTATATAAATATGATTATCTTCATTCCTAATAAGCTCTTAATATGAAACCTTTCTCCAAACTATTCTAAATCCTACACAGTAGATTCTGCAAATCCGCTTGTACCATTTATGATTATTTAAGCGTAACAGCAGGGGAACTGTGCCTATTGCCACGGCATCAGACATCAAACCACATAGATTCTACACCGGCGTCACAATGCAGAGTTGTCATAATGTCTTTCCGTGATTAGAATAATTTATTGCAGAAAAACTAATATAATTAGGCATATGCTTCTTTCAATATATTGTAAAGACAGTTATGTAGTTTTAATACAAGTACTTACGTCAGTAAATTTCGATGTGAGCACGCTTGGTAGCTCGAAGAATGTCAAGGCGATATTCCATTTCTCGCCATGTATTACCCAACATTTGGTCTCTCACAACACAAACAGCATCTGTGATCTTGACCTTGAGTAGATATCGCCTGAATATTCAAATATATAAAAAAATTTGATAATTAGATTTATTACAGTGTCAGGTCAAGGATTTTTTTGTAAACTATGTACAGTTTGCTTTTCAAAAGGGCCTTGGATTGACCAAGCCGTATGTCTAGGCGATCATCCATCCAGATTATGACCACCCTATATATATATCACTATCGATGCATCGGAAGTCAGTAGAAAAACTTTATTCACATCAAATGCCAAATAGAGTAGCTGCGACATGATGTGATAAAAACAATTAATGATCAGTGTCTGACAAAGAAAATAATAAATAAAATTTAATTTTGTAATCAATTAATGAAGTTTTTTTAATAAGCAAAATATTGTTTTTAAGTATATGTTTTAGATAAGTTACCGGCAGGAAAACCCTGAAGTAAAAGGATTTAAAGTACACTTATAAATATATGGTCCATGCATGATTCAGGTCATATTTTATTGTCAAACACCGATCATTAATTGTTTATATCACACAGCGTTGCAACTACTCTATTTAGCATTTGATGTGAATGAAGTTTTTGTACTGACTTCCGGTGCATCTATAGTGATATATAGGGTGGTCTTAAAGTATTTCCCTGATTACAAAAAACATTATGAAATAACCATTGAACATAATACTATAAATTTTTTATTAAGGAAAAGTATTAAGTATTATTTTTAAAAATTTTTTTTTTTCATCAGGATGGAGGATCACTTACACATACGGCTTCATCAACAATTAATGATTGGTGTTTGAGAAAGAAAATCATAATAAAATGTTATTTTGCAATCAATGAATAAAGATTTTTTAATAAGCAAATGATTATTTTTAAGTATGTCTTTTAGATAAATTTCCTGCAAGGAAACCCTGAAGTAAAAGGATTTAAAGTACAGGTATAAAATATATGCTCCATGCATGATTAAGATAATATTTTATTCAGTAGGTTAAATTTTTGCTTGTATCTTTTACAAAGTGGTATCTATCTTTAATTATTTTTCAGAAATCCTTTTGCAAAGAAAAAGCGTCGATATATTTTTTTTTAAGTGAACTAATACCTGGGCCCCAAGATATGAATTATTTGAGAGGACATATTGTACTGATATTTCCATTAATTAATTATATCATTAATTATTAATTATATCTTTAATAACAAGTACCTTTCAAAAATTCAATGCTTAACGGCGAGACAGTAACCCAAAAATGGTAAAAATATATATATATATATATTGTTAGCTCATGTTATAGATCTAACTTCATTGTATACAGCGGATAGAATGTCATTACTATACGTGTAATATGTACAAAATTGCTCATCAAGTTTTTTTTTCTTTTTTTTTTTCAAAAGTGAAAATTTTAGATGAATTTTTCTTAATATTCATTTTTTATTCCATTTCATGTTTTGAAAATCCCAAGGTGTTTTGATATTTCAGATAGATGTTTATAATTTTTTCTACGTGTTCTTTATTATTTATGCGATAAAAATAGGCAAGGAATTAGCATTATGTCTTTTTTAAATTTCTATATTTATATTATAAAGGACAAACGTTTCCGTGCGTAAACGCTGACGTCATTTTGCGAATGGCAAAACTTGACGATGAAATTTCGGTTTTGCGATTTTTGCTACTGCATTTTTTAAAATTTCTACATATCGCGTATTTTCAATTTTTACGTCGTTATATAGGGAAGAAAAATTTACTTTCAAATACAATTTGTTCGAAATCTGTATCGCAATTTACTCATTTATTATAGTATTTAAATTAAATTTCAAGCATGATTTTTTAAAAAATTTATCTCTGTCGCTTGCAGACGATTACACAATATTAATCCATTTGCACTTTAAACAATATAAAAAATGCAGCATTTGTTTCCAGCTAATTTTCAATAGCAAAATTAAAACTTCAGTAATCAATAAATATATTAGTATAAATAAAACACAAATTTAATAGACATATAACTGAATAAGTGCTTAAAACCACTAAAAATTATCAGAATACTAATAATAATAAAAATGTAGATAACGAAATTTTTAGTGATTTATTTGGCTATTAACTTCTAGCGCGAAGCCAAAGCGAATTTAACGCTTTTAATATATTTTTAATTTTATTTGAATATATAATTGACATTTTTTATATAAAACTACTCTTTGCTGTTGTTAGGAGGCAATCCAAAAAAAATTGTTAAATGTAAAAAATCTATTTTAGTTTTCAATTTAAAAAAAATGTTTTTCACATGCCCTAGAAAATATAATTAATTACATAAAGTACTGTCAGTTTTCATCGATCTTCACCATATATAACTGTAAAGAAAACATATTAAATCTAATATTAGTTGAATCTAAAATCCATTGCAGCTTTGTATAATATATATCAGCATATATAAAAAATTTTCAATATTTAAAATGTAAGTAGTATTTTTTTTTTTCACATTTCGTTTAAATGTGCAGTTTAATGTGTAGTTTTTTTTCTCAAAATGTGCTCTTTATTGAAAGTAAATGCATCGCAGCAACAATTTTTATTAAAATTCTTGAAGTAAAGAATAATATATTGAGAAAGCACAGTTTCCCCCTTAACAGCAAAATAATGTAGTCTTTATTTAATTTATTGAAAAAAAAATTCTGTAAAAATTTATATAACGGAGATGAAATTACAAAAATTATTGCATTTTTATTATGTAATAGCACAATTTTAATACATTTATTTGTTTGAAAATAATTTTTATTTCTATTTAATGTATAACCAACCCGGTTCAGGCCCGTTCACAATCGGGTTATCTGATACGATAATAGGATTTTGTTAAAAATCCAGTCTATAGCAAATAAATAAAAGCGGTAAAATTTAGTTCCTCGACCCGATGCAAGATTCTAATCCAAAAAAAAAGTAAATCTATACTAAAGAAAGAAAGTTTCGACCTGGTGTGTCTGTGTCTGCCTGCGATGGCTAGCGAAATCTACTGCACTCTGGAAAATTGGGTGCGATAGTCCAAGGCAGGCACTGTCCTTATGCACCAAATGCTCAGATTTTTATTTTTCATAATTATCGGCGATATTAATTAAAAAGTCTTCAAAAAGCGATTTTTTTGCACAGACGAGTGCGCGCATGGGCAGCGGAAGGAAGCGGTTTTTGAGCGGAAAGGAAGGAAGAACTTAATAGCGCTTTTTGGCATTTTGTTTTAACTTCCATTGGCCAAGCCAATCAGGATATAGGAAAGCGAAAGACATATTCGTAAAATTCCTACTTTTACGTCTTCAACGCCGCAATCAGTTTACAAATATATTGTTGTTAATTCTTTGAAAAACTTTTTTTCAAAAAGGTTCGTTTTCGCGGATGGCGTTTTCTTCCGCCTTATAGAAACGCTCTCTTAGGCCAAAATTTTACAGGTACCAAGAAACAAAACATATGCTTTTAAAGCTCAGATATTTTTCCTTTCGACGGTGCAATCTGTTTTCATAAATACGAATACTAACCCTTTCAAAAACATTGGTGACCGTAGATCACTTCACGCCTCCCGAAGACGATCGTTTTCCTACGCTAAAACTAACTAAACGTCCGTATTTCAACACAACCTTTTTAGAGCATCTCGGAACTCCAGATTTACGTCATACTGGATATCATATCTACATTTACATCATACCTACAAAAATTTCGAAACGTTTGAACGAAGAAAAGTATTTAAAAAAATAAAGTCTGAGAAAATTTCAAAGAAAAGAGCAATTACGGGCTATATTGGCACGGTTTTGCTCGGCTTCATCTCATGTTTTGACTACTAAATATGCATATTTTTTCACGAAATTTAAAAAAAAGCTTGGATACATTTATATTTATAGCCGACTAAAATTTCAGGCTGTTCGGAAGATCAGAAATATTTTTTTTTTGTTATGTTAAAGGACCCAACGCGAAAACAAAAAAAAAAAAAAAAATAGCGAGAAAAACATATTTACAAATAGATAACAATATTTTTTCAAAAATTTTTTACACGGGTTGTAAAGCCTTTTTGCCCACATAGTTTCGTATTATTACCCATTCACAAATATGTTTAGCAGAAGTTTAGGGGGGTAATTAAGTTACTTGAAAAATATAAAATTCCTTTTTGTATATCGTGGGGGGTATTGTGTGAAAGATCGCGTAATACCGAACTCAAAAATATGTTTTTTTTTTTTAATTTTGGGTATTTTATTTGAAGAGATATCGTCGAAAATGCATTGCAAAAATATGACCCTCTTCCCTCTATTTTCGAATCTACTGAAACTAAAATTATGAAAAAATTAGGGGTAGTAGTAGTTTATTTAAACCTTGCAGGAAAACTATACTGATTTCACTAGGTAACATAGTTTTTGAGAAAAACACATTTTTTAGTTACACACAAACTTTACTTTTTGGTGTGTCAGCTAGGATGTTCACTGGCGCTTAAGGTATGTATTTGACGCAGAATCATCTAAGGATACTTGATAATTATTTTCGAAAAGAATGTCGATAATTAGCCGAGATATTAATTAAGTTACTTGAAAAAATATTTTTTTATATATAGTGTAGGTTATTGTTCGAAAGTCAAACTAAAATTTATATCAATTTTAAACAAAATATTTTCAGAGTTATCGTCGAAAGTATACAGGAAAAATCTGTCCCTCCCCCCCCCCCCCTCCTATTTCCGAATCTATTGAAACTAATATTATGTAAAAATTAGGGGTATTAGGAGTTTATTAATTAAAATATGTACTATGGAACGTAAATGTAATTATAAATGTGTCTATGGAACCCTTTGAGCGCGAGTTATACTCGCACTTGACCCATTTATTTAGTAATAATGTCACCATCTACTATTATGTATCGAATTTGGCCACTGCATAAAACTTTCATTCAAGCTACTATATATATAACTAGCAAGCTACGCCCGCTACGCTTGTCAATTTTTCTTAACAAACTTTTAATCAAACAAAATATTGACGTTCTAAATTCACTGTTATATTTTAACAGAATAATAAGGCTACTATAATTTGTGACTCGTGCCAATATACACGTCAGGACACGTCGCCCTTATCATTATCTTTTTACGCATGAAGGTTTAGCTATGGTACTCCATTGTGAAATTTGGTAATTTTTGAAATTCAATATTTGAAAAACGGCACAATCATTAGATTTTAAATTTATATCAAGAAAAATACAATTTTTTACATTTCAAACGACTTCTCTAACAATTGTCAAACGACTTGTCTAACAATTTTCTGAAAAATACTTTTCGAGCTATTATTTTTTTCAGTAACTTCAAATGTTTCATTTTCCGAGATTAATCTGTGGCAACAATTAGTGAAAAACCCAGTCGTCAACAACGCATAGCTTTTTATTAAAGAGGCTGTTGGAGCATGGATTGTCACCATCAATTTGCCACCATCTCTTTTGAAATCGGTTCTGTAGTTCCAGAGATTCCATACAAATTGTAATTTAGAATGTTTTCAGAACGCTTTTCGCTCATCTCACCCTTTTAAATTTCGATTTTTTTTTAATTTGTTCTTCGAGAGCATTTACATCTTTTAAGTGACCACAATGCCAAATTTCAAATTTCTAGCTCCTTCAGTATTAAAAAAAATTGCAATTTTAGAACATTTTTCGCTCCTGCCGTACCGTGGGATTAGTGGCACCGACATAAAATATAGGCAATGTTGGAGCAGGGATTGTCACCATCAGTTTGCCACCATCACTTTTGAAATCTGTTCTGCAGTTCCAGAGATTTCATAGAAATTGTAATTTAGAATGTTTTTAGAATGTTTTTCGCTCATTTCACCCTTTTAAATTTCGAATTCTTTTAATTTGTTCTTAGAGAGCATTTACATCTTATAAGTAACTACAATGCCAAATTTCAAATTTCTAGTTCTTTCAGTATAAAAAAATTGCAATTTTAGAAAATTTTCGCTCCTGCACCCCCCTGAGATTAGTTGCGCCGACATCAAATATAGCCTATGTTGGAGCAGGGATTGTCACCATCAATTTGCCACCATCACTTTCGAAATCGGTTCTGTAGTTCCAGAGATTCCATAGAAATTGTAATTTAGAATGATTTCAGAGCGCTTTTCGCTCATTTCACCCTTTTAAATTCCGATTTATTATTATTATTATTATTATTAGAGAGACTTATTATTATTATACATTACTTTATTATTATTATACATTTTATAAGTAACTACAATGCCAAATTTCAAATTTCTAGCTCCTTCAGTATACAAATAAAAAGAAAAGTGCTCAGTTAAACTGATGGCATTGAGCTCACAGGCTATTCACATTAATTGTATATTATACTCTTATTTCAAAGAATAATGCCCCTCGAAAACGAAAGAGATCGTCAATAAAGTATGGCGGTATTCGCCCCACCGTTTCCCCCCTTTATACTTAACCAATGAACCGCCAAAACTAATCAGGGAAGCTTCTTACCACAATGAATCTATATACAAAATTTGAAGCAAATTGGGTAATTCTGCATGAAAATCCCATTTATCTAAATTAAGGGGGATTAACCCTCCCCATCCCCTTTATACTTAACCAATGGACCCCCAAATCAGGGAAGCACCTTATAACAACGAACGTATAAACCAAATTTTAATCAAATCGGATAATTTAGCATGAAAAACACATTTATCTAAATTAAGGGGGGATTAGCCCCCCCCGTCCCTCCCTTTATACGTAACCAATGAACCCCCAAAACTAATCACGCAACCGTCTTATCCCAATGTATCTATAAACAAAATTTGAATCAAATCCGATAATTCTGCACGAAAAATCCATTTATATAAATTAAGGGGGGATTAGTCCCCCGTTCCCCCCTTTATACTTAACCAATAGACCCCTAAAACTAATCAGGGAAGCACCTTATAACAACGAACCTATAAACCAAATTTTAATCAAATCGGATAATTTAGCTTGAAAAACACATTTATCTAAATTAAGGGGGGTTAGCCCGCCGTCCCCCTCTTTATACGTAACCAATGATCCCCAAAACTAATCACGCAACCGTCTTATCCCAATGTACCTATAAACAAAATTTGAATCAAATCGGATAATTCTGCACGAAAAACCCATTTATATAAATTAAGGGGGTATTAGTCCCCCGTTCCCCCCTTTATACTTAACCAATGAACCCCCAAAAGTAATCAGGGAAGCGTCTTATAACAATGAACCTATAAACCAAATTTTAATCAAATCGAATAATTTGGCATGAAAAACACATTTATCTAAATTAAGGGAGATTAGCCCCTCCGTTCCCCCCTTTATAAGTAAACAATGAACCCACAAAACTAATCAGGGAAGCGCCTTATCCCAATGTACCTACAAACAAAATTTGAATCAAATTGGATAATTCAAGAAAAACCCATTTATGTAAATTAAGGGGGGATTAGTCCCCTGTTTCCCCCTTTATACTTAACCAATGGACCCCCAAAACTAATCAGGGAAGCACCTTATAACAACGAACCTATAAACCAAATTTTAATCAAATCGGATAATTTAGCATGAAAAACACATTTATCTAAATTAAGGGGGATTAGCCCCCCCGCCGCCCCTCCCTTTATACGTAACCAATGAACCCCCAAAACTAATCACGCAACCGTCTTATCCCAATGTATCTATAAACAAAATTTGAATCAAATCAAATAATTCTGCACGAAAAACCCATTTATATAAATTAAGGGGGATTAGTCCCCAGTTCCCCTTTTTATACTTAACCAATAGACCCCTAAAACTAATCAGGGAAGCACCTTATAACAACGAACCTATAAACCAAATTTTAATCAAATCGGATATTTTAGCTTGAAAAACACATTTATCTAAATTAAGGGGGGGTTAGCCCGCCGTCCCCCTCTTTATACGTAACCAATGATCCCCAAAACTGATCACGCAACCGTCTTATCCCAATGTACCTATAAACAAAATTTGAATCAAATCGGATAATTCTGCACGAAAAACCCATTTATATAAATTAAGGGGGTATTAGTCCCCCGTTCCCCCCTTTATACTTAACCAATGAACCCCCAAAAGTAATCAGGGAAGCGCCTTATAACAATGAACCTATAAACCAAATTTTAATCAAATCGAATAATTTGGCATGAAAAACACATTTATCTAAATTAAGGGGGATTAGCCCCCCCGTTCCCCCCCTTTATACGTAAACAATGAACCCCCAAAACTAATCACGCATTCGTCTTATCCCAATGTATCTATAAACAAAATTTGAATCAAATCGGATAATTCTGCACGAAAAACCCATTTATCTAAATTAAGGGGGATTAGTCCCCCGTTCCCCCTTTATACTTAACCAATGAACCCCCAAAAGTAATCAGGTAAGCGCCTTATAACAATGAACCTATAAACCAAATGTTAATCAAATCGAATAATTTGGCATGAAAAACACATTATCTTAATTAAGGGGGGATTAGCCCCCCCCGTCCCCCCCCTTTATACGTAAACAATGAACACTAATTGTATATTATACTCTTATTTCAAAGAAAAATGCTCCCCGAAAAATAAAGAAATCGACAATAAATTAAGGGGATCAACCACCCGTCCCCCCGCTGACACTTAACCAATGAACACCCAAAACTAATCAGGGAAGCGCCTTATCCCAATGTACCTATAAACAAAATTTGAATCAAATTGGATAATTCTTCACGAAAAACCCATTTATGTAAATTAAGGGGGGATTAGTCCCCCGTTTCCCCCTTTATACTTAACCAATGAACCCCCAAAACTAATCAGGGAAGCACCTTATCACTTTAAACCTATAACCAAAATTTGAAGATAAACGGATATTTCTATCACGAGTTATCGCGTTAAGTACATACGTACATACATACAGAACGGGCGGGCACATTAGCTCTCAGGCTTTGATAGCCTGTGAGCTAAAAAGTACAATTTTAGAACGTTTTTCGCTCCTGCACCCCCCTGAGGTTTGTGGCACCGACCTAAAATATAGCCTATGTTGGAGCAGGGGTTGTCACCATTAATTTGCCACCATCACTTTTGACATCGGTTCGGTAGTTCCAGAGATTACCCACTACAAACAAACAAACAAACAAACAAACAATCTTTACTCCTTTACAATATTAGTATAGATTTCAATTGGCTCCTAAAGGACATCCGTGCTTCCCACTTCACCCCTTCATTTTCATGGTATGGTGTAAAATAACCTACCAAGGTGTTATTTTTATCCAGTAGTCTACGGTAGATCAAGAAACGATAGTTCCAATGTTAGACCATCGAGATGCAGCAGGTAGATAATTTGCCGGTAAGACACAAATTTAGTGGAGAAACAAGTGAACCTAGCAATCGATACGCTGGGTGTAGGAAATTTAGTTTAAAAAAATGTCCTTTGAGTATCAAGGTATGCAATTATTTCTCTTTACAATTCTTAAGAATTTTACTTCTCGAAATAAATGTATTGTGTGTTTTAGATTAAAAGTTTAGATTAAATATATATATAAATTTAATAGAATTTGGATATGTCATATTATTTTCTGTCTATTATAAAACAGTACTCATCATTTTGTTATTGGTATTACCAACTCTATGATATCTTTCAAACTAATATTAATAATAACGCACAAATACCTTTGCCAAATGGGTCATTCCGTGCCAAATAAACCAGTGACTCAACCTGACAATTTCATATTTCGATGAAACTGCCAGGGATCATTTTCCCTGGTGATATAAATGAGAATATATTTTTATTTTATTTTTATCGCATTACATTTTCGGATAATAATTTATTGAATTTTTGGAAAGTCACCATTTCTTGGTTTCCATAAATGTTTGCAATTTTAAATATCTCAAGACCTATGAAATGTAGAAAATTTTACGATCCCTCATTTTAAAAAGGAGTTTATAAATTTTAATTTAATATGCATGTTGACTATGTTTATTTTTAAAAAGTAAATTTTGATTTTTTTTAATTTAAAATTTTAAAATTATTTAGATAGTGTTTTTTTTAATTTTTGAAAAAAAAAAATGTATGCTTGTTGTAAAAACTAAAAAGAAGCTAAGGAAGCTAAAAGGAAGCTAAAATATTGCTATTTAAATAAAAATCTAACCCTATTTCGTTATTTATTTATTACTTGTATGGTGATCTTCAGCTTTTATTTCATAACCCCTGATCCGTCTGAGATTCCACTCTAAAAATTTCATAATTTTAATCTTATAATATTACAACAAACATAGTTTAAAAATAAAAAACACTATCTAAAAATTTTTAAATAAAAAAATAGTAATATTTTTTTTAAACTAAGCATAGTCAACTTGCATATCAAATTAAACCCTATAAACCCCTCTTTAAAATGGGGAAGGGGGGGGTCATAAAATTTTCTATGTTTAACAGAACTTGAGGAATTCAAAATTGAATACATTTCTGTAAGGCAAAAGATGATGATTTTCCAAAATTTAAATAATTAATGATATGAAAATTTAATGCAATAAAAATAAAATAAAAATATATTCTCATTTATATCATTAGGTGGAATATTGAAATTTTTTAGTTGTTTTGGCATGGAGACCCAAATATTATGTTTTTTAGCTATGCATTTTTGAGTAAAGGATTATAGTTTTTCAAAAGATGGTAAAAAACACCAAGTAATAAATATCTGCAACATCTGACTCGGCGACATATTGCCATTGAATATGTCTTATTGTCAGTGATTGAGAAAAAACTATATTTTGTAGCAAATTATTCTTAAACCACCTTAATTTGCTCCCCTAGAACTCCGGTGGCCGACATTACTGATTGGTTTTTACCTAATTCAGTGGCGCGTACATCATTTTTCATGTTTTTAATGTTTGTATTGTTTATTTTTAATAAAGCTTTTATGCCTTTTTAAGTATTTAGTTATGTATAAAATAAATTGATAAGTTGACAAGGTTCTTTATTGAAGCACAGAACTGACTTAGGCTACATGGACACACATTTTAATATTTATTTCAAATTTATTTCAATAAATTGGGAGTGAGAACATTTTCTATCATTGATGGTATTCTGCCTTAGACAAAATTTAATCTATGTATTTGGATATGCCATGCTGGAAAATCTTTCTGCAGCAGACAGAATTTACTCTAAAGATATAAATATAATATAAAATATAATTAAATTACATTCTGTGCCTCTTATAATGGAGGCACATGTATGTGCCACCATTATAAGCAGCACAGAATGTATTTTTAAATAAGAGGCATTTGAATATATAAATTCAAAGGCACAATGTACCTCTTAATTTCAAAGTTACCACGTGCCGATTAATTTCAAAGGCATCATGTGCCTCTTAATTTCTAAGGCACCACGTGCCTCTTAATATTCAGAGGCACAAAAATTCAGAATGTACCTCTTAAATCAGAGGCACAGTTTTAAGAGTGTGCACGTTCTAGGGATGAACTGTGTAGACGTAGAGCATATGTATGATATTCCACCTCAAATACTACATAGAATGGAGATATATGGTCTGTAACAGATTTTGATTTTAATGGGTGACTTTTAGGTCCAAACAATTACTTTCATTCCGTTACTTCTAAGCGACAAAATATCCCCTCTTGAAATATGGACAACAAACAGTCTATACAAAGCCTACTCAAGATCATAACATCAAGCTGTAAAAACATAAACTTCGTTGGATAACCTTCTCCGTTTCACTATGTATGACTCCCCTCTATTTTATAATTATATCTATTGTTTATATTATTATTATTATTATTATTATTATTTATTTTTTATAATTACCCAGGGAAAATAATTAAAAAATATATTATAATTAAATCTGACGTATTGAAATACACTTTAATATTATGTGGTTTTAAAACGCCGCAAGTTTCTTAAATTCGTGGTTTCTACATAAAATGTAAAAGTCACAGGTTTGAAACTTTGTAAATGATAATATTCAGGTGAAATATTTTTGATTCATAACCAAGAAACACGTTTATATTTATCACAGAATGCATGGAATAAAAAAATGCATGAGTGACTGCTATATAGCAATATTTATTCATTTTTTGATAATTTACAAGATTTTGGAGAACAAGGTTTTTAAAACTATAAAATGACCCTCCGTGAAAAAATCCAGAAAATGTCTTCTTATGTGCAGTTTTACCACTAAAAATAATTCTTTTTTGCGATTTTTTTATTTAAAAATATAAATTTAGACAAAATCGAGTAACATATATAAAATCATACACACTTGAGGTCTGTTTAAGGTCTTTATTACGGTCCCGGACAACGCCGGGACGGTCCACTAGTAAATAATAATAATAAATTAATAATAATATAAAACACAGTCGACCGGGTCGTTCTGCGTCCTATTAAAATATGTGTGTCTAGCCGGTTTTTGACAGATTTGAAACCGAATTCAATCTGCAGTAAAATATTAAGGCTGACATGACCCGGGTTGGGTTTCCGCAAAGTCAATTTATCTGAACCGATGACGAATTTCTAATACGAATCAGATCTTCAGAAAAAATGACGACCCAACTTTTTCGGGTCAGATTCAAGTAAAATCTGGCCACCTGATTCCATGCACAATTATCACAAAAGTTTCAGTCAGAGCTAAAAACCGGCGATAACGACTTGACACCCACGTCACTGTGACTTCATATCAACAGTGACACAGCCACAGTGTGACGTCATACTGCTATGTGACGAGGCTAACGAAAAAGAAAGGCTACCGCGGTGCTTTACTCGTATCTTTTTTTACAGACCGTGGGAGTCATGTGATGCTTGAATACACCAATGCAGGTGTACGAAAGGAGCATCATGTCACTCTAGCGGTCTGTAAAAAAAGATAAGTGGAATGTACCGCGGTAGCCTGTCTTTTTCGTTAGCCTCGGCTATGTGAGATGTGATATTAAATGTACATTTACAAGGCCACCAAACACAGATCAGGTTCATTATCATCTTACGGCGATAATTTCTTGAGGTGAGATTTTAGGTTATGCGTTTACAAACAAAATAAATTATGTATATTAATGTATAAATTTCATAGATGTGTATGAAGTTCATAGATCATATGCAGGGGAATAAAGCTAATACGATTATATTACCGTCTATGAGTAACATTTACACAAAGTGTATTTTCAACTTATCCCGCGGTTTTCAATTGAACCTAATTTTAATGCAGTACGGGATGTGTGTGTAACAAAAATAAATTCATATGTAGGCGTGCACAAATTAATTGTTGCCAATAAATGGTAATTGTTCGAATTGCGTTTTCCGTTTTGTTAAGTGGTTTGCAACTGAAGGAAATTTTATTCTACTAAGCGGTGTGTATAAAAATGTATAGATCATATACAGGATTGTACAAAAGATTTGAATACATTAGTCTAAATTTTGTAAAATGTGTATTGTAACAGCTTCATGTGTTTTATTTTTTTTTCTTTGATATTTATTTCTCCTTACAAAAAGCTGGAGTTTCGTAACAATGTTTTGACAGTGTTAAAAATTGTCTTATAATCTATATAATCTATATGTAGAGCATGAATTTTCTTACTTCTATATATTTTAAAATGAGAAATGCAGTAAGTGTAAAAAATATTTTAATGCGTATGTTTACGTTATCTCTTCATACTGATTAGCAAAAAGATTTTCTATTTTTCATATGATTATGTTTCATTCGTGAAAAACTTTGCGTCCTTTGGGAAAATATGGCATTTCATGTAGAATGTTAGTAATTAACGATTATAAGAAAAACTTATGTCTCTCTTTAAGTCAAAAGAAGTTGAATAATAATATTATGTAGAAACCAACGCTATGTTAAAATGTGGACAAAAGCAAAATTATGAAAATAAAAGAAGCATTAGATTCAACTTTGACTTTTATATATCCTACGCTAATTTCTTTTTCTCTGCCATCTATTCACGTGGAAGTTAGTGTAGGTTTCATATCCTGCATTAACTTCAGCTGAATGAACTTTCCGTAAACAAACACTTTTCAACACTATTATGAATACAAGCAATAGAGTGTTAAATTAGTAGCGTAGGCGGTAAAAAGAAAAATATATAAACTGAACATTAAAGTTAATATTTAGTTGAAAAAAGGAAAGACTTGTTTAACAAAATTTAATTTAAAAATGTTATAACCATAAATGTAAATATTATTGGAAAAATATTGTGCTAGACAAAATGTGATCTTTCAAAACCCACAAAAGACTTGAGATTGTATTGTAGAAATGTTTTTATTTTAAAAGTTTGAAAAATAACGTTAAACACCACAAAAGAGAATAGGAAAGATGTAACCAAAAGGCATTACATATTTTGAAACAAAATTATGGCACCTCCATACAATATGATTCCAAAATGTCTCATAATTTAACCCTTTCCGGCACAGACAAAGTATATTCGTAAAATGTGAAATTGCTGACTGACACCGGAATTTACAAACAACTTTTTAGCAAACATGAACCCGTTATTTCAAGCTTTCATTATAGAAACAAAATTTTACTAAAATATTCTTGGTGCCGAATGCAAGTTTGGAATTAAAATTAGGTGTGCCCGGAGTGGGACTACTGTGCCGGAAAGGGTTAAACAATGAGCTGAACTAAATTTAGTAATGTAAGAAATAAATTCCTTATGATAGTCATTTGGAACAAAAAAGTAACGAAAAAATCAATCACCCAAGCTTTAAACATTATTGGACCTATTTTTCGATTAGTTCAGAAGATCAGTATCAATTCATTTGTTAAGTTCAACAGTCATCAATATTTGAAATATTATATTTGTGCGATAACATTTTTATTTAAATAGAGGCATTCAAAGGCTCTTCATGGTGAGAAAGAAGCCCCGGATCAGCAAATTTATACTAACGAAAAGATTTTCTTCTTTTTCCTCATACTATAATGACATGTCATGTAAAAAGAGCACTTGAAACTTTTAATCGAGCTATCAAGAGGCAAGTTTACTCGGTGGAAATAATCTTGCTGATGTACTAGTGTTATCGATTTCATTTACACAAAAATGTCGGTGAAAAATAACTATAAATAATATAAATTTAGTAAAATATAGAGACAAATTGTGATTTTCCAAATTGTATAGTATTTTCTTCAGATGATGAAAGCAATATGACTGAAGATGAAATGCTGAAAATAAACTATGATGAAAGTAAACCTAGATTATCAACAAGTGAAATAGGTAGATATTACTTGCGTAACCAGCTTATTTATCCGAGTATATACACCTAACATTTCAAAAGTAAAAGTTCATTTTGAAAGTAAACCTCACTTTTAACGTGGAGGAGATATAATGTAGTTTCTGAGCTTACGACTGCAGTTAATTATTTCTAACAATATTATTAAACTTATTACAATCCTCATACTTTCTGCTAATTTGATGAAGTGGAATTTTTAGTGATAATTTATTTTTAATGAAGAACTTCTAGTTTTGTTAACATCAGAGTTTAATAATTGAATGAATCTTACCTCTCTCTCTTCTATACGGTCTTCTGAGTCGAGTGGTGAATTTTTTGTTTGTTTTGATATTTTGATCCTCTGGAACTGTGGCAAGATAAACCGTGCGAAGCGAATCAACAGTATAGGATATCTCTTTAAGGGTTTTCAATTTTTTTTTCGAATTTTATTTTAGTCAATATAAAAGTATCGTCTTTTACAAAATTTTCTAAACGCGTCTGCGCTCCTATCGAACATCTAATGCGATTTAAAGTCACTACTGTAGTCATTTCAATTTCTAATATAATAACAAACTCAACTACAACGCAAAAAGTAACGAATTAAAGCAAAACTACTCCGACTTTACGGACCAATCTACAACGCGAGTATGTACCCGCATGTAGTATGTATAGCATGCATGGTCACAGTGACGTCACAGTAAGTCACGTACGTCACATCTGTGACCAAAATACAACCACTCAGTGACGTCACATTGTGACTAAAATGTGAATTTCTTGGAAACCTTAAAAAATTGCAAGAACATTTCAAAATATATTATTCAATGTAAAAAATATGTTTCTGACAATTTTTTTTAAATTTATGTGCCGTCACTGTGACGTTACTGCAAGTCACAAACGCTACGTCACCTGTGTTATCAAAATACCACCATATTGTGAAGTCACAGTTTGACCAAAATGGGAATTTTTAATATATTTGAAAATGAGGAAAAATATATTATTCAGGAATGCACTTAAAGGGTCTGATTCTGACTGATGTTTATGATTTCTGGAAAATTAACTTATATTCATTCATTTATTTACCGACCTACAGGAAAATGATTTATAAATAGATAAATTTCAATCAATATGCAATTATAAATTATAATACAAATATAATGCGGCATGTACTCCATGAACAATTTTTTTTATTAAGGCAGTTTTTCATTTGCTTTTCATATTAAATGAAAAATTAACAACTTTTGTAAAACTAAAAGCAACAATCTATATTATAGAGCGAAAGCTATCCGAGAGTAACAATGACGTCATGTTGACGGTGGCAACAACTGAACATTAAATTTCGCTGTTACTGCGAATTTTTTAACTTCTAAACATTGCATAATTTCAATTTTTAACCGCCGAATAAGGCAAAAATAACTCTCAAACGCAATATGTTTTTCATAACTGTGCCTCAATTTACTATTACTTTAGGTTTTAAAAATAATTTTCATACTATTATTTATGGTTTTAAAAATAATTTTCAAGCTTCTTATTTTAAAATCTCTCTATTGCGTGCATTCCGATTAAAACATATTAAAACGTTTCCATTTCAATAAAAATTGTTACAATAACAATTTCCCATATTTCAGCGTATGTTTCCGACTAGTATTCAACATCAAAATTAAAAATTTCATTAAAAAAACAGAAATGCATATTTTTTAAAACACAAATTTAATAGACATGAAATCAAGCTACTTATGCTTAAATCACTAAAACTATAATAATAATAATAATAATAATAATAATAATAATAATAATAATAACAATAAGATGTAGGGGGCGATTATTAATCCGTGACATGCGACTAATACGAAAGTATCGCTAATGAATTTCAAAACTTTATTTGAATACATAATTGATATTTTTCGTATGGAAATTATTTTTGGTATTGTTACTGGACAATCTAAAATAATGTATTAAATGTAAAAAATTATTAGAATTTTCAATTAATATATATATATTATGTTACGGTTAATATTATTAATCCGGTCATTATTATTAATAACCAGTTATTATTAATAATTACCAGTTATTATTAATAATGACCGGTTATTATTAATAACGACCGGAATAATCATATTGACCGTAACATATATATGCTGCATTCTATATTCTGCTATATTCTATAAACAGAGGAACCCGGGTTGGGTCCCCTAGTTTTATCAGTTGTAAATTACACTTAATACCGGAAACGGCTGAAAATAATATACAGATCAAGTAATTAAAGATTTGTTTGTGTGAGGGAAGGTGGGTTGTGATAAACAGACGCTTTATTATAATAAAATCACTGGTATACTTCCGGTAATAATTGTTTTTTCTTTAGTGTTTAAGTAGATTGAGTACCTCTTCCAACATATATTTTGCTATTTGTTTCATACTTTGTAAATAAATTTAACATTTTCTGAATATAAAATGAAATTTAAAAAAAATATATGCAAAATACATGACATAAATAATTATCCATGTCTTCGTTTTTCATTTACTACAAATGTCTTTAAAAAATATTGTTATTTTACAAGCCGTTTGCAGGACATTAATAAAAAAAAATTGAAAAAGGGAAAATGTCCCCCCCCCCCCGATAACCTTTTTCTTTTTTAGGATCGCATTTTGCATTTATTACGTTCGATGCAAATTTTACTTTTTTTTAATGATATTGCATTCTTGGCCATTAAAATATTTTTATGTACTCTAAAAATTTGAACAATGTTTTATTTGATATGCCATTTTAATAAGATATTTGATATGCCATATTAATAATTTTTTACAATTTACAAAAAATAAACTATACAAGTCAGTTAAACTTGAATTATTGTGAAACTAATCGTAAAAAAAAAAAAAAAAAAAAAAAAAAGATGGAATGCATAAAAAATAAATTTTCAAATAGGAATTTTCATTTGAAGAGAAACTCAAAAAATATTCTGTCTTTTTAATCTTCTACTCTCACATCAACTATATAAGAAGAAAAAAAAGTAAAAAATGATCATCTGCCCTGCTATTAAAGCACACAGCTAATTTAAAGACTTGCAAAATTATCGTCTGCCATTGACCTCAGAATAAGAGACGCACAACAGTGTATTTAATCTTTGGATGTCAGCTCGTTGGACAATATACGTGTTATGAGCGTGTATAATTGCTACGTGTTTAAAATTTAAAACCTGACAGGATTCCACAAATACAAATTTTATACGAATTTTCTTTCCAAGAAAAGTACAATTTCTTTGGCGTGGTTAAATTTGTTTCCCGCCAGTGTTATTGTACTCCATTTGGACGAATTTTGTCTTCTAAAGAAGCTTTTGATATTATTACGTCAAAATAGAATATTGAAGAAAAAGTGGTATGAAAATATATTATTTTCCCTGTTGGGTTTTCATTAAATTATATCGTTTTCAGTTACTTTCATGTAGTATTTTACAAAAGTTAAATATTTCGTTTAACATTTATCAGTTTAATAAAGTTTATTAAATTTAATATTTATTTTGTTAAAATAAATAACAGTATGTCAACGATTTTAATCAGATAATTACTGTCACTATTTAAATTCCTGAATCATTTTACAGTTATAAATTTCAAAATATCTGTACACTATTATAAAATAATTATTATTAAAAGGGACATGTTCTTTATAATTATCATCTAATCCTGTAAAAAAATAAATAGTGAACCAATGAGTGGTTCCATTTTACGGGGTGATCTGAATTTTTATATTTTATTCACATTAAAAACTGGTTAAATATTTGAAACTATGTTCATATATTTTTTTTTAATTGCGTTATGTAACTATGATTATCTACATTTCAAATAGACTTTATACCTAAAATTTTCTCCACACTTTATTCTAAAACTTGTACGGTAGATTCTCTTAAATATGCTTGTTCTATTTATGATGAACAACAGGTTATTGTGATTATTCCCTAGTGATCCAGATAGATCTTTCATCGGCGTCATATGATACATTATATGTGTCACTATCGATGCGTCTATTATAATGTCATACATAAAAATATAAGTTTGACAATCAATTTGTAAAATTATATTTTTAATAACCAAAGTATTTTTTTAAGTATGTTTTTTTACTGCAGGCAAATCCTGATGCAAAATGAACTAACGCTTTGTATCACCGTGTTGCATATATCTATACGTACCAAAAGTCAAAGTTATTTACAGCGGGGTTAAGAAGACTATTTTCTTTATTACTCCTATATTTCAACACAGTATTTAATATAAATTGTTTATAGAATCCTCAACATACGACAATACTGAGTTAATTTTTCATATCAAAGTTTTATTTATCATTTAAACAGTTTCATATCTTCAATAATAAAATGAACTTTGTAGAATTTAAAAGTCTGGAGATGTCCAAAAATAGATCTTTTACAAAGGTAAGTTCGTACACTTTACAATTTTGTATTAAATAATTGACAATATTTATGAGAAGTAACTATATAATTTTCTGTTTATTGTAAATATGAAAAAGTATCTTTAAGTAAATAATTTTTATTTTTATGATTTATTTTTTTTAATTATTTTTTACTTGCTTAAAATGATATGTATTCTAACATCAAGTAAATATTTTTCAAACCGATGTTGTGGAGCCACAAAGGAGTAAAATATAGTTATAAAATAAAGGTTCCATGTATAATAACGTATTTTGTTCTGTAAGTTAAATTTTTGGTTTTCTCTTTCAAAAATGGCAACTTTGATGAAATATTTTTCAAAAATCCTTCTTAATAAATTAAAACGTTCAGTTAATTTTCTTTTAAATATGATTTAAAACCTGGACACCGATATGAATATTATGGAAGAATACATTATTCTAATATTTTCATTATTTAAATATATAAGATACTGTTTTAAAATTATTGAAATAGTTAATTAAAACTACCCTTTAAAATTTCAAGGATTAAAGACTGTATCACAGTCCAAATATCGATTATTTTATTATTATCTCAAGTTATAGATCTATACATTTTATACATGCGGTTAAAATGTCAAAACTGTATCTTTAATATTACTGTAGATGTAATAGGTACACGATCGCTATTCAAGGGTTTTTAACTATATAAATGACTTTTTGTATTTCAGTTTATAATTTTTTATACATATTCTTTATTATGTATATGATAAAACTGCGCATGGAATTAGTATTACGATTTTTTTTTGTTTTATATATATAAATCACATGAAGAAGAGTTAAATTTCATATTTCCTCACTATATAGAATAATAATAAATTTAACTAAAAACTAATATTAATTGAATTCAAAAATCTATGCACAGTGATCTAAACATAAGTTAGTAATTGTAAAAAAAAAAAAAAAAAAAAAAAAAAAGTAAAAAAAAAAAAGTCAATACTTATAAAAATAGCCAGAATTAAAGCATTAATTTATTTTAATTTTGTAAGCATTTTAAATAAATGTATAGTTTATTTTTTTTAAATGTGTTTTTAACTGACGATTAAAATGTACTGCAATAACAGTTTTTGCCAAAATTCTTAAAATTAAAAATAATATTGAAAAGTACCGTTTCCCAGTAACAGCAAAATCACATAGTACTTATGTGTTTTATTTAAAAACATTTATCTAAAAATTTAAAATACCGAGCTGAAAATACAAAAAATGTTGCATTTATATTATAAAGCAGAATTTTAATACATTTCCCCATTTTTATATAATAAATTTGAAAACCTGACTATCTACATTTTTCTATTTAATGTGTAACCAATGGTAATGATTTGGGTTCGTTTGAAATCGGGTTACCTCACTTGATTGCAGGATTTTAATAAAATCGTCTCAAAATTGCGTTAACAGACCTGATAGGGTACTCATATAAGATTCGGAGCCCAAGCAAAAACTAAACTAAATAGAAAGAATAAAATAACATAAATAATTTAAACCCCAACTGAATGCATCGGGTGGGATAATCCGAATTTACCCGCACCCGACATGACATTCAGATTGTGCCAAGTAAGAATAACTAATTTTTTTTTTGTTGTTTTTCTGATTTGGTTTAAATTGATTGTAATTTTTTCGGGTTCGGGTCGAGTTCGGGTTGAGATTTTATTCTTGTACTAGCAAGCTACGCCCGCTACGCTGGTCAATTTCTTTTAACGAACCTTTAATCAAACAAAATATTGACATTTCATAAATAACTTTTATATTTTAACAGAATAATAAGGCTACTATAATTTGTGACTCGTGCTATAGGCAATATACACGTCAGGACACGTCGCATTTATTATTATCTTTTTACGCATGAAGGTTTCGCTATAGTAATCCATTGGAAAATTTGATAATTTTTGAAATTCAATATTTGAAAAACGGCATAATCATTAGATTTGAAATTTATATCAAGAAAAATACAATTTTTAACCTTTCAAACGCAGTTTGTCTAACAATTTCCGAACAAATACTTTTTGAGCTATCATTTTTTTCAGTAACTTCAAATGTTTCATTTTCCAAGATTAATCTGTTGCAACAATTAGCGAAAAACCCAGTCGTCAGCAACGCATAGTTTTTTATTAAAGAGGCTGTTGGAGCAGGGATTGTCACCACCAATTTGCCACCATCACTTTTGAAATCGGTTCCGTGGTTCCAGAGATTCCATAGAAATTGTAATTTAGAATGACTTCAGAACGCTTTTCGCTCATTTCACCCATTTAAATTTCGATTTTTTTTTTAAATTTATTCTTAGAGAGCATTTACATCTTATAAGTAACTACAATGCTAAATTTCAAATTTCTTGCCCCTTCAGTATAAAAAAGTCGCAATTTTCGAAAATTTTTCGATCCGGCACCCCATTGATGTTAGTGGCACCGACATAAAATATAGCCTATGTTGGAGTAGGGATTGTCCCCATCAATTTGCCACCATTACTTTTGAAATCGGTTCTGTAGTTACAGAGATTTCATACAAATTGTAATTTAGACTGTTTTTAGAACGCTTTTCGCTCATTTCACCCTTTTAAATTTCAATTTCTTTTTTATTTTGTTCTTAGAGAGCATTTACATCTTATAAGTAACTACAATGATAAATTTCAAATTTCTAGCTCCTTCAGTATAAAAAATAAAAATAAAACTGCCCAGTTAAACTGAGGGCATTGAGTTCACAGGCTATTCACAATAATTGTATATTATACTCTTATTTCAAAGAATTTGAAATAAGCCCATCGAAAAATAAAGAAATAAACAATATATTAAGGGGTGTCATCCCCCCGTTACCCCCCTCATAGTTAACTAATGAACCCTTTAAACTAATCAGGTAAATCTCTAATTACAATGAATATATATACAAAATTTGAAGAAAATCGGATAATTCGGCATAAAAAACCCATTTAAATAAATTAAGGCGGGATTAGCCCCCTCCGTTCCCCCCCTTTATACTTAACCAATCAATCCCGAAAACTAATCAGGGAAGCGTCTTAACCCAATGAACCTATAAACAAATTTTGAAGCAAATGGGATAATTCTGCATGAAAAACCCATTTATATAAATTAAGGGGGGGATTAGCCCCCCCCCCGTTCCCTCCCCCCTTTATACTTAACCAATCAATCCCGAAAACTAATCCGGGAAGTGCCTTATCACAGTGAACCTATAAACAAAATTCGAAGGAAAACGGAATAATTCTGCATGAAAAACCCATTTATATAAAATAAGGGGGGATTAGCCCTCCGTTCCCCCCTTTATACTTAACCAATCAATCCCGAGAACTAATCAGGGATGCGCCTTAACACAGTGAACCTATAAAAAAATTTGAAGGAAAACGGAATAATTCTGCATGAAAAACCCATTTATATAAATTAAGGGGGTATTAGCCCCCCGTTCCCCCCCCTTTATACTTAATCAATCAATCCCGAAAACTAATCAGGGAAGCGTCTTAACCCAATGAACCTATAAACAAATTTTGAAGCAAATGGGATAATTCTGCATGAAAAACGCATTTATATAAAATAAGGGGGGATATTAGCCCCCCCGTTCCTCCCCCTTTATGCTTAACCAATCAATCCCGAGAACTAATCAGGGAAGCGACTTAACACAGTGAACCTATAAACAAAATTTGAAGGAAATGGGATAATTCTGCATGAAAAACACATTTATATAAAATAAGGGGGGATATGCCCCCCGTTCCCTCCTTTATACTTAACCAATCAATCCCGAAAAACTAATCAGGGAAGCGCCTTAACACAGTGAACCTATAAACAAAATTTGAAGGAAAACGGAATAATTCTGCTTGAAAAACCCATTTATATAAATTAAGGAGGGATTAGCCCCCCGTTCCCCCCTTTATACTTAACTAATCAATCCCGAAAACTAATCAGGGAAGCGCCTTAACTCAGTGAACCTATAAACAAAATTTGAAGGAAAACGGAACAATTCTGCATGAAAAACCCATTTATATAAATTAAGGGGGGGATTAGCCCCCCGATCCCCCCCTTTATACTTAACTAATCAATCCCGAAAACTAATCAGGTAAGCCCCTTAACACAGTGAACCTATAAACAAAATTTGAAGGAAAACGGATATTTCTATGAAGAGTTATCGCATTACGTACGTACATACATACATACATACAGAACCGGCTGGCAAGCTCTCAGGGCTTGATAGCCAGTTTGATAGCTAAAAAATGGCAATTTTAGAACGTTTTTTGCTCCTGCACCCCCTAGGGTTAGTTGCACCGACATAAAATATAGCCTATGTTGGAGCAGGGTTTGTTACTATCAATTTGCCACCATCACTTTTGAAATCGGTTCGGTAGTTCCAGAGATTACCCCCTACAAACAAACAAACAAACAATCTTTGCTCCTTTATAATATTAGTATAGATTTGGGGTTTGGATTAATCTGAAAAACTAGAATAAAAGAAAAACTTGATCTAAAGAAAAAATAGAATATTCTTTCAAACCTGTCGTAAAAAAAAAACAGAAAGAAAGAAAGAAAAAAAAAAGAAAAAGAAAAGAAAAATTAGAAATTACCCATCCGTAATTTTCGGGATCGAATATGGGTAAAATATGGTCACCCGACCCGATGATGTATCGTCACAATTGTCACAAACCTGCAGCCAAAAAAAATATATATACACTATATTGGCAAAGGTGATTGGTCACTTGCGATTTTAGACGTTTTGTTAACTATCTAGAAAAATACATGAGGAATTAACATCAAACTGCAGGTGTGCAAACAGTATAGTATAGCTTATATATTTCCGTGAATATTTTTTTTCCGAAACCCCATAGGGGACTCTCAACAAATTGAAAAAAACGAATATCTTTTGGATTACCCTGTAAAACCTAATGTAGCAAAAGTGTTCAAACTCGAGATTATTAATAAGTGGTTTATTGTAATATACTGTGTTCATTTTTATGAAGATAGCATGTATACTCGAAGAGAAATTCAGGTTTTTATAAAAACCGACCCAAATTTCACAAAGTTTTTTGCTTATAATTTGCAGGGTTCTTAATATAAAAAAAAGTTTTTTTGAGAAAATATTTCAAACAACATTGTACATAATACTCTGCTATCGAAATTTAAAAAAAATAATAATTGGATGAAAAATGAGCAGGTTTACTAAAAAATGTTTCACTGCGCATGCGCGAATGCAATCTAAATATAATCTGCATAATGTATTAGCTAAGTATATAGAGCAACTTTTGTGACAGTCTCAAAATCATAGCTTGAAAATTCTGAAAATTATCGTCGATAGAATAAGCTCGAAATCCGTTGTTCCCAAAAAGAAGCAAAAATATGAGGGGTTGTATCAAATATCTGTTGATTAATGCCAAGATAGCGGACACAATATATCACGTACTACTATATTTGGATACAAACCCTTATCTTTTTCGAACCTCGGATCTCTTGGCTGAAATCCAAGAGATCCCAGGTTCGAATCCTGGCCCAGACATTTTACGCCCAGTTGGAAAATTACAACTCATATGATTTCTTTACCAATTTGAATAATTGGGTCAAAATTAATCTTGTAATCAATGTAATGTTTACTGGAGTTCCAAATTACCTGCGATTTTTTCTGTTGAGCTGATTCAGATATCAGACCAGATTCTATGATCAACAAGGTTAACTGGATGAATTAGCTCCCCCATATTCGACCGGGATGGTTCAGTTGGTAGAGCGTGGCAGATTCAGCCAAGAGTTCCCAGGTTCGAATCCTGGCCCGGATATTTTTCGTCCAGTTGGAAAATTACAACTCATATGATTTCTTTACCGATTTGAATAATTGTGTCAAAATCAATCTAGTGTAATTAAAATGAGCTATTATTTTCATTAAAATTTTTATCCATTTCAATATTTTAAGCTAACTATGATTCTGATTTTATAAAAATATATTCTTCAAATTTTACTTTTAATTTTTTCGTCTTGCACTAGAAAAATTTTGTTTTAAAACTGTTGGTTGGAAATATGACATCGTCAATATGAATAACTTATGTAATTCAACGACGACTGATTGGCAATATTTATTTTTACTCTTAATACATATAAAAATGAGTCTGTCTGTAAATATTGAAGTATTGAAGAATTGTTCAGAATATTTTATGCAAGTTTAATAACTTAAACTTGTGCTGTTCGAAAAATTTTCGACGCTTATGTATTGGAAATTTACATTATTAAACAGTGTTCAGAATAGAATTTATATTTTATTACTAAATTTCTCTTGATATTTCTAAAAAATCGGAAGGCTATTATTTACTTTTAAATTTATTATTTTTTATTTAGAGCACGCTATATTAAGGCATGAATTGAAACAACATTCGAATCATATATTTACTTTTATAACAAAAATTTGCTTGTGGAATTTTATATCTTAAAAACGTATGCGCATTTTCTCAATAAAATATTAAGTATTTTTATGAATATTTAACTTAAAATAAGTGTTATTTCAAAGATGAATCACTTGTTTTATTACAGCTTAATAAATATTAATGTGGATGCAAAATATAATTATTTAGATATTTTATGTTAGTGTTTTAATTATGTTTAGTGGTTTTGTAGATGTTATGATATATAATTACATACGTTATTTAAATAAAGATTCTTGGAACAGACTTCATTAAAATTTATACTTATTTATATAATAAGTATTGGAGTTAATTCTCTTAGATGAATAAAATAAAAGAAATTTTAAAGTAATATATATATATATATTAGGATTGTTAGTTATTTGAATAATTTTATGCAGTATATAGAATGTAACTGGAAAATATACAATCACTTATCAAATTTAAAGCCTTTTTCAGATTTCATTAGCTTACAGTCGTCATTGGACCTGTTTAATCTAAAATTAATGAATCTTTGACATAATTATTTCTGTACTGTAAATTTTGAAAACATTTCATATAGTTATATGTTCATTTACTACACTCTAAGAACGATATTTTCAAAACTGAGAAAAAATACTCAAATCTAAGTATGTCGTATAGACAAAATGCCTCCGAATAAAAATTACAAAAGTTTGAAACATGTATATACTCATTTCTGAAAACATGTACACACTCAAGAATAAAACATCATGTTTGAGTGTCCATATTTGAGTGTCCATGTTTCAAAAATGAGTATAAACTGACCCTAATCATTTTTGAGTAAGTCCATGTTTCAAAAATGGGTATGAACTGAACTCTATGTGCTCAGTTTTGAGTATGTCCATGTTTCAATAGTCTGAGTATTTCTGGTATTTCAGAATAAAAGCATTGAGTCGTCATATTTGAAACAAAAAGTTTTATAACAAAATGAAAACACAGATTTACTCAAATTTGAAGGTGTCATTTTTCTCATTGTATAATATGCTTAACTAATATGTATAATAGTTAACAAAAAATAACTATTTAGCACAAATTGATACCCACAGCATTTTATAACTGTGTTATATAGAAAGACATATTTGAAACGTAAATCTAGTAATTCTGTAGTTCTTTTATGCCTGGGAACCATTTCACACAATAGTTTTATTTATTGCATAAAATATGACGTATTCGATAATACGTGTTCAATACGCCATACCCACGGTCGTATACTAGGTATTGAGGTTAAAAAAAAGCCACATGTAATATCTCTTATCTAAATGTTCAAATAAATCTGCGTTATACATTTTTAATGCCATAAACTAAATAAAGATTGTGTTAAGATTATACAAATATGCTTATTAACATATTCCTAAAAAAGTTACACATTTCTAAAAAAATGTGTTAAAATAAACAAGAAAATTTAGCATTAATGTAAGCACTGAAAATACACGCAATGATAGGATGCACTCATAATAACAATTATTCCGTTGTATTGCGCATTTTAGGTGTCACACTTGTTACGTTTGAAAAAAGAGAATATTTAAAGATATACTATTTACACAGACACAACTATATTACAACATTAAACAATGTAATTAGTTTCAGTGTTGCATCACGATACTCAGTTGCCGTTTTCAAACATTTATACAAATGTGAGTCTTTTTAATTTGAAGCGTCTCTCCTTAGTCTGGACCGACATATAAGTTGTATCGCTGAACAAATTTTAGAAAGCTCTCCTTGAATTGCGTCTTTTTGTTTTCTAATACAAGTTGTATATATGTGCCTAATGAAGAGAGGAAAGTTTTTTCAACTCGGTAAATCATATTCAATGATTGGTGTATCATAGTTGAGATTTATTCCATCCCCGATTGGTCGCGGCATTTTCGCTCTGTTGGAATAAATCGGAACTCCAACCATTGTATATGTATACATGTGGTTTTTGTTATAATGAAGCATATATACAGGGCTCCCAAATGGTCCGCCAACTGAATACCAATATTTTTAACAGAAAATTTCATGGCAGGTTTCTATAGCATTTCCGCAAAAAATTATCTCATAAAATGGTTTCTGTAAAATTTGCAAGAAGAAACTAAAAATAATTTTTTTCTAAAAAAATACCGGTATTCAAAAAGTGGACCATTTGATAACCCTGATATATAATCATAAATCATAGGGAAATAAAAGAAATAAGTACAAAAAATAATACATAAAAATAAAAAACTCCTATTGCGTAGTTAATTATTTTACACGTATGGTAATTAGCTAATGGATTAGAGGAATTATTGATCGGTTTCACATTTCCATATAGACTCATTCAGATAAAATAAAGCAAAAAACAGAATCAACCAAATTCTCAAATTGAAAAGACAGTCGATGTGGGCGTTTTTAGCAACTGGAAACTTGATAAAGGCGATAAATGGTGAAGTTTAATATTTTTCTTATTTACAACAACAACAAAAAAAAAACTAAATCCCTAGATACCCTTATATAAATGTGAATGAAAATCTCATACGTTTCAGTTGACTTATTATTAATTTTTTAATTAATTTTTAATTTTTAATTTAATTAAGTTTTAGTTTTAGATAATTTAAAAATTGAGCGATTGGGGTGTAAAACGTTCAGGCAAAAACACAAAAATAAGACAAATGATTTGACGATCGAAACTAAAGATTTTCATTTTATTAATTTTCTAAACATTTAATCGAGGAAAAAATTATATTGCAGCATTTTATATTAAAAATTGAACAGTTTACTGCATATTTCAAAGTCATAATTACAAATTATACATAAGGCATGGTAATAAAAAATTAACTATTATAAAAAAAGAAGAAACTTTTGCATTATAAAATATTTGAATAAAATTAAAATGTTAAACTGTTCATTACATAAATATTCTTATTTCATTATTTTAAAGGGACTCAGTACATTAATTTTGCAAAAAATGACAAAAGTATCAATTTTTCAATTTTTTGCAAAAAAATGTTTTTATACCCTTATTATATATTGGCAAAGTTACGTAAACATAAGATGGCAATAAATTTGTAAAAATGGATTTTTACTACATTCATTTCTTTTTCAATTATTCAGAATTTATTTTTTGCACTTTGTAATATATCAGAATGATCAAAATGCTTATTGACCCGTTTTTGCCGATCGTTAAGGTGCATTTTATAAAATTTTGAATCGATTGTTCTGAAATATAAATATAATATATTTTTTAAATGTTAAGTAAATACAGGGTGTTTGTAATAAATTTGGTAATTTCTTAAAAGTATAAAATTAAGGGTTGTCGAAACAAATGTAACAACCGAAACAAATGTGACACATTCTATATATTTTTCTGCTCTTCGGTTTCCGATACACCCATGATGCCCAAGAGTGAAATCACCAGAACATTGGAAAAGTGTAAGCTGTATCATGATGATCCGTGCCGATAACCCAATTCCGCATTCAAGACAAGCTGATGAAGGCTTCTTAAACAACATAAAAATGACACGAAGTGTAGTGAGGAAGCTCAACGTAGATTAGAAAACGAGAAAAACAAAAGTTGTGTCTTAAGTGAAGGCATATGTCCTGATCCCAACGTTTGTCGCTCTAACTGCATTAGTTGAAAATCTATGAATTATCATTTGCGTTGCGCGTTTGAGCATATTCGGAAACGTGCTCCCAGTATCACAAAGAGCCAACTGATCGACAGAATGAGGGCAGCTTTTGACAGATGCATGTGCCAGATTCCGCGGCCACTTAGAGATGGTGGCTGAGAGGGTGGCTTTATTGATCAAACTCTCTTAGCATTGATATAAACTTTAAGCCACGAATCTATTTGTTCATTAAAGTTTCTTTTTGAATTGGATATTTTGTTTTTTCGTCTTCTAACAGCAAGTGACAAAATTATCCCAAACTCCCTGTAGTAATTTTTTTTTTCTCAGATACCATAATAGTTCATTTATTTTTCCGTAAACAAATCAACTGTTTAAAAATAACAACTCTATCGTTAATTAGAGACTTAATCACTTGTTAGACAAAAATGAAAAAACTTTTTTCTAAAAGTTCAAAATTGTAGAAGTAATGTTTTAGAATTTCTTTACGTTTTTCTAAAACGTTAATTTTTCGAACTTTACCACTAGAATTGCATTTGTTCTTGATTAGATTATTTTCTTTCATTTTATTTTCATCATTCCCTTCATTCAAAAAGTTAATTTTTCGAACTTTACCAATATAATTGCATTTGTTCTTGATTAGATCATTTTCCTTCATAAAACAATTTAATAATATTAATAATAATATTAGGTTTATAATATTAGGTTATTAATAATATTAGGTTATTGTAAAACACTAAAATAAAGAAAAAGTTTAAATGTACAGAGTCTCCTAAAAAAATTGGTTACATTAAGTGGGTTACTTTAACAATTTATACCCTGATGGTACTTTACAGTTACCATTAAATAAAATTTGATTTAAAATTTCTTTTACGTCTATTAATATCAGTGTATTTTACATTAACTGCATAATGCTTTGCTTCACGATGTTTAGAAAACGCAGCTATTTTTACGAAGGTAAATTTCATTTTTCAAACGATTACTTTCTTAATCATTTATTTATATATATAGCTTATATGCTGTCTAAATATGTGTAGTAGGCAATTTTACATTCAACAAAATAATAACTCATTTACAGATAATCTCACAATGTCTCAACAGTTATATATTTTAAGGTTTGAGAGATTGCAAAAAAGAATATTATTTGTTAATACATTTATGTATTCTTGTAAATAATTTAAAAAAGAGCCTACAATTGTTCAAATTATAGGTGACTTTTACTGAACGAATCCTTCCTAAATTTAATAATATTATTATGGAAAAAATCTAATCTATCTAGATATATTAAAGCGGAATTTTATTGCAGTGGTATTTTGTTTATTTAATTCATAATTTCAATTAATAATTTATTTTATAAATTAAATAATACTAGGGGATCCAACCCGGGAATCCCAGGTTACAAAATATAAGGAAAAATTAATTTTTTATTGAGACCCTAATAGATCTTTTTACATTTATTATATTTTGGCAGTTTGCCTACTAAAAGCACCAAAATCATTTTGTATGAAAATGTATGAATGATATATATTTAAAAAAGTTTTGAAATTTATTACAAACGATACATATGTATTAGTCGCATGCCAGGATTTAATATCCAAATAAATTGCGATAGATCGCTACTTACAGCAGCCTTTTTGATTCTGATAATTTCAGTGGTAGTTCGATTACACGTCTGTTAAATTTGTGTTTTATTTGTAATATTTTATTATTTTATTTATCTCTTGATAAACGTTTTATTTATTTATGGAATATTAGTCGAAAACAAATGCGGAACTATTTATGTTGTTTAAAATGCAAACGGATTGATATTTCGGAATCGGGGTGCACGTGATGGAGATAGATAAGATATTTTAAAAATAACGTTTGAAATTTATTTTAAAAACCATACAAAATCAATATATTGAGATATATTGTTTAAAAAATTTCGCATTTTTGCTAGCGCATTTTAAAGTTTTTATGGTGTTTTAAGAAGTTATTTTAGTTCTTAGTTCTAAAAAAATTCCATTTGAAAGAATTTTTTTTAGATGATTTGACGGTGTAAAAATTAAATTTGTGCGATGATAAGAAATAAAAAAAAAATGCAGTAAAATCGAAATTTATTGGTCAGGTGTTGCCACTATCAATATGACTTCAACATTACTCACTGACATATTTTTGCTTTATAATATATTTTGTAAATAATCTAATCTATCTTCAGATATTAAGGGGAAAGTTATTGCTGTGGTGTTTTGAATATATAACCACACAATAAAGTTCACAATAAAGGATATAATGTGTTAATCAAAAATAAGATTTAATATTGAAGAATATTTAATTCCTAAGGAACATTTATTGATGCAAAACAATTAAATTTACACATTTTCTAATATTTTCATGTCTTAAACAATCTCTGTTTAAAAGCTAAACAGTTTACAATGTTTAAATTTAACTTTTTCTTATATAATGCAGAATATACTTTTTTACAGTTCATATGTTTTCTTTCATAGTAAGTTTAAATTTAAGAAATTTGATGTGTAATATTTTGTTTAAAAATACATTTACAGTTATCAAAGAGAAATTAAATATTCAAAGTATATTATGAAAATAATCTGAACTTCATTTTCTATAAGCTAATAATGTTTTAAAGCTAATAACGGCACTATGCGATAATAATTTTGTCCTTAAGATCATACGCAAAGATTCAGAGGCAGTTGTAAAAGAATAATTTGTATTCTATTCTTCTCCATTTTACATAAAAGTTGAATAAAGATAAATGCTGTAAATGTAAATCAAAATTTCGTAGCAGAATAAAACTGAAAGATAATGTTTTATCTCTGACATAGAGCTATAAATCTTTTTTTCTTAAAAAAGAGCAGATGTGAGAGATTAACGATTGTATATGAAGATTAAGTAATGTTGCATTTAAACACTCATCTCTACTGTAAAAAAATAGTATAGAAGAATATTTGAAAGAACATAAATATTGTTCACTTAGTATTTTGCAGTTTTCTTGTTCATTACAATTATTATGGTGGGAGGAAAAATTGTATTAATAAGTAATACTAAGTATTCAGTTGTGAAACAATTCAAGAATAAATACATTGGAATAAAGATTTGTTTTATTTAATTTTTGATTTTGATATTACAAAATGTTAGTTCAAATTTGAAATATCTTTTCTATTTCGATAAATTGTGCTTAAATAAGTAGTAGTGAGGTGTTACTGAATACAACTCTAGAGTAAGAACTATTTTTTTCTATTTGTTGCAGTATTTACTTACTGGGAGGAGCCCTTCCCATGGGATGTATCTCATAAAAGGACCACCAAACATGGGACGCACCGATTTCGATAACTTTGAAGTACGTTTTGCAGTTCATTCCGCTACATAAGTTATTGAAGGTTTTTCTCAAGGTATGCTTTGGTTTTTGAATTATTTGAGATGAAAGTTCATCATACTTTTCAAATACATAATAATTTCTTAACTCTGAGCGAGATATTTGCGGTAGTGATTTGCACAGGACGATATTTCCAAGCCCAACCAGGTTTAAAACTTTTATTGGCCCAACCTGGCCCGTTTGAAGCTTAAAATATCAGCCAGGATCCTGTACGTTCTGACTCAATTTCTACAAATCAAGCCAATATTTCTATGTATCCTTTTCTATGTAACCTATATTTTAAAATATTCACTAATACATATATTTTATTTTCAGATTATATATCCGCAATTCATAAAATACGGGATACCAATAGTCTTAATAACCACTTAAACAATTACGTGCAGAAACACTTATTATTAAATGACTTATTTAATTACATTCAAATGATGATTCATTAAGGAAATCAAAATAGTTTAAAATGAAAGAAAACGATGGTAATTGGAAATCACATTTTAAAACTTCTACAAAGAAAGAAAATAAGTTTTAAATCACTTTTCTGTAATTTATTAAAACAAATTCAATTTCTTAAGAATTCATAAAACAAATGTACAACATAACTTTTTTTCATAGAAAAAAAATTAAATAAAATGCCAGCCCAACATGGGCTTTTAAAGTTCAGGACCGGCTTGGCCCGGAAAAAGAGTCAGTCCCAGCATGATTTTGTAGAAACATGTAAGGCCCGGGCCCTTCCGATAGCGATAGAATTAACATCAGGCCCGAGTCTCATAAAAAATAATTATCCGGGCTCGGGTTTCGGACCAGGTTGTGGGTAGTCTGTCAATGCAGACATAAGCGTTCGCTTTCCGAATATTAGGAGATGACTGTGTCTTACTTTGGCAGAGTGTATGTGGAGGCACGGTAGTGCCACCGCTAATTTGAAAAAGCACAGCCGTAAGCTTTCTTTTCTGGAAGCAGTTCAAGGTACTTTTGATTCCCCCATAACTTTGCGCTGGTGTTTCCCAAAAAACTGAAATTTCGTTTATCAAGAGTACGTTGCAAATGGGACCAAATTTTAAAATTTCCTGTTTCCATCCTTTCTAGTTCAGAAGATATAGAAACTCAAAGTTTTGATTTTTCCATACTCACTCATTCACTCAGTCAGTCAGTCACGAATCAGCAAATAGCTAAGGTAGCCCTGGAAACTTGAAATTTGGCATAAAAATAGCGTTTAGAATACAAAAAAATAATAATAATATAATAAAATAAAATAAAATATCTGAAAAATTTCGAAATTTCGAAAAAAAAAATCCAAAAATCCAAAATAATTCGATTTTTTAGCCATAGGAACTTGAAATTTGGCATAAAGGTAGTATTTAGGATACAAAGAACGGAAAAATTAAACAGACCGCTAACTTTGAATAAAATAATCGAAAAATCAAAAATATCGAAAAAAAAATCGAAAGGTCGAAAAAAGTCGGAAAATCGAAAATAGATCGGTTTGTTGGAATTTTCCAGAATTTTTAATTTTGTCTGTCTTTGTATCTTAAACACTACGTTTATGCAAAATATCAAATATCTAGGGCTGCGAGTAATACCTCAGATCGATGGTACGTTTCATGGAAGCAATCGAGAGTATTTTTCTTTTGAAAAGTACTCTCCCCTATAATTTAGTGCTTGCCTAGGACCCTGAAATTTTTTTATCTCTAGAAGACTTTGTCAGTGGGACTAAAGATCCATATTTTTGTACCTTCAGATAAAAGGGACAGGTTGACGAAAGCTTGTGGATGATGTCCAAAAATAGCCCATTCAAGAAAAGGAGGATTACTTACAAAAATAAGTGAAATCCCATCGAAAACATCACCGGAAAAAATGTAGCCAAGGGCTCTACCACGAACGTGTCGAAATTCCCTCTTCCTCGGAAATTTTCCGATATTTCCGATGTGACGTCCGCCTTCCGATCCCCTTGGGATAAATGCTACCACGATGACATCGTGAACGCCTCCACTCGGAAAAACACATCGGACTTTCCCTTGAAATTTCCCGACACCATAAAATGCAGTGGAAACGCACACATTGTCGGAAACGAGTCTGAAAGAGATTTTGAAGCGGTTGATATTGATTCGCTGTTTATTAGAATGCCATCGACACACATTTAATTAAGATATTTTGATAATCTTTTTTTTTAACAACAGTGAAATGTTCAGATGTCCAGCTGTCAAAAGCTCAAAATGATATGATGGGTAGTTTTATAGAAAATGAAAAATAAAAATGAAATTTCCCTTTTTGACCAAAAAAGGGCTTTAAAAAAATTAACAAAAAATTAACAACTTACTCTTGAAATATTTAATAGCTATCATAAGAAAGGCCTTATTCTACACTTTTAAATGATATGAAAATACATATTTTATAAGTTCTTGTTAAATAATTATGAGTATGAATGCCGCAAATTTTCAAGAAAATCTGCTTAAATATAATATAACAGGAAAAATATTATAAACTTTGAAACTAATTTTAAACGCTAATAATAAACCTTCATTGAAAATGTTGTAAGCAATTTTTTTGTAGACTTAGATTGATTTTTTTTTTTTTTTTTTTTTTTCGGGACGCTCTTTTTCAAAATGAAAATTTAACATAAAATAAGAAAAAATTTGAAGTCTAATTTGAATTTCAAACAGGGGTCGTTGCAAGTTTTTATTCTTAGGGCCCATTTTGTGAAAAGTAAAGGTTATTTTTGTGAAATTTATATTTTTGTGAAAAATAACATTTTGCAAGATAAGTTGAAATCCAGTTAATCAAATTCGAATCAAGTATTTTTTAATCAAAAACTTTTTTTAATCCTTTTTGCTGAAATTTTCCTCTCTGGTGAACTTGTTTGTTTACAAATTACACATTTTAAAACATCCCAAAATAATAAATAAATAATAAATAGTAAGTTTTTATGGAATAAAATTTTGTGAAGGGACCCATTTTTTCAATTTGACTTTTGTGAAGGGCCCATTTTATCAATTTGATTTTTGTGAAGGGTCCCATTTTATCAAATTGATTTTCGTGAAGGGGCCCATTTTATTAAATAGATTTTTGTGAAGTGTCCCTAAGTAGGCCCCAAATTTTTCCTTGATCGACCCCTGATAATGCAGTGCTTATTAAAACATAGGCTAACAAAGAAAATGTTATTAATCTGCTTTAAATAAACAGTGCACTATGCCAATAAAACTAATTATATCATAGTTCTCGCATAAAAAAAAATTAACGGAGTAACCAAGCGTTGCATACCCGAAAAATAATTGTCCAGATATTTTTACTAATACTTCACTATACTAAATATACCATTATGCTAGTCCATTTGGGCGCTATCGTTGTTTACCTAAATAAAATAATAATCCCAAATTTTCACAAGTTTTTTTTTTCTTTTACTATTTTTTTAAATTATTATTAAATTCTGTATCAATTGTAATGACTTATATATATGTATTACACATGTATATAATGAAATTAAAAAAAATATGTATTTAAAAATGAAAACACATGGAAAGAACGAAATGTAAATTTACTTGATTATCTATCATCACTATAGCTCATTTTTAGCTTTACACATTTTTAAATTTCATTATTAATCTGTAATAATCTTTTCGATTAGTAGAAAATCAAAATATTCAACTTAAAATTTTTCGAAAAGAAAAAGAAATTTTTGGAAAGTATTACAGGTTCTTGAAGACTTTAAGATACAAAATTTTTGATACGGTATATTTCATTGCACATAAAATAAATTGTAAAGTTTCGAAATGACATCAAAAAGCAACGTATTTCACGATAACTTTACAGTTAATTTCGAAAAGCTTCCAAGATAAAATATATACATCTATACTATTTAAAGATGATGTAAATACGTCTTCTTGGCTTTTGTTTCTTTTCCCCTTGTTCATGGTTTCTATATAAAACTAATTTTTCAGAATATAAATTAAATAATGCTCAAATTTTCAGAAAAAGAAAGTAGCTTTGATATTAAATGAAGCTTAATATCAGGACCGCATATATATATTATATACTTAGCGACTGTTTATTATTATTATTATTATTCTGAAAATTTGAGCAATTTTTAATTTATTTTTTGGAAGATTAATTTTATATAGAAGTCAAGGACAGACAAAAAAGAATCAAAAGATAAGAAGACTAATTTAGATCATCTTGAAATAATATATTTTTTATCTTGTTTGAAACTTTTCGAAATTTACTGTAAAGTTACTATAAAATACGTTGCTTTCTGATGTCATGAGAAACTTTACAATTTTTTTAAAAATATTCAATGAAATATGCCGTATTAAAAATATAGTAAATTAAAGTATTCCAAAGCCTGTATACATGGAAGTTATAAGTTCTTATACTTTCCAAAGATTTTCTTTTACGAATAATTTTAAATTTAATATTTTTATCTTCTAATAATCGGAAATTCTGGACGAATGTTATTAAATGATTTTATTATTTATACAACGAATTACAATCATTAAAATTGAAACAACATTTTATAATATATTTTTAAAGGAATTTTTTTTGGAAGTGTTGAATAATTAGTTTATTTAGGTACAACGATAGTGCCGACATGAAGTTGATTATTTGCTCTAATGCTATATTTAGTATGGAAAAGTTTTAGTAAAAACATGGATGTATTATAAATACATCCATGTGTTTATGATATTTATAATACATCTATGAGTAAAAATATCTGGCCAATTATTTTTCCGGTATGCAGTGCATCTTTACACTGCTATTTTTTTTATGCGGGAGCAATGGTATAGTTAGTTTTGTTAGCATAGCGCTCTATTTATTTAAAACAAATTAAAGACATTGTACATGTTACTTTGTTAGGCAATGTTTTAATAAGCACTGCAGTTATTTTTTTGAAATTCATATTAGATTGTTTCTTATTTTATGTTAAATTTCCATTTTGAAAAGAGAGCATCCAGCACAGAAAAAATATTCTAAGTCTACAAAAAATTGCTTGCAGCATTTTCAAAGTATACTTATTATTAGTGTTTAAAATTAGTTTCTAAGCTTAGAATATTTTTCCAGTTATTTTATATTTAAACAGAATTTCTTAAAATTCTTGGATATTTATGCTAATATTTGTTTAACAAAAACTTATAATTTTTTTATTTTTATATCATTTTAAAGTTTAGAATAAGAGCTTTCTTGTAATAGCAATTAAAAATGTCAAGCGTAATCTGTTAATTTTTTATTAATTTTTAAACGAAAGCCTTTGTTTGGTCAGAAAAAGCAAATTTCATTTTTATTTTCCATTTTCTAAAAAACTACCGGCCATATCATTTTGATCTTTTGACAGCTGAACATCTGAATATTTCACTCTCGTTTAAAAAAAAAGATTATCAAAATATCTTAATTAGGCGTGTTTTGATGGCATGTTTAATAATAACATAAAGCAATATCAAGCGTTTGTTTTCTGTTTTCTTAGAGGAGAAAAAGAGGGAAGATCCGCGGAAACGTACTTTTACTAATACACTCTGATTGGTCAGTTCGTTTTTTTTCCGATATCTATTTGAAAAGGAATCTTCAAACACGACGGGTAATACCGGTTGCTTCATGGTACCGCTTAAAATGTGTTTCGGATATTTTTTCCGAGAACCATGATAGTCCGACATCGGAAGCTTGCCGTGTTGGGAGAATCTCGATGCGTTGGTAGTAGGGCCCCAAGTTTAAAAAAATATTAATTTTTGAATGTGTAGTTTTGTTAATTTTTAGCATCAAAATTATTTGTAGAGGACTTGTTCTCCCCTTTTTTCTTTTCAAGTGGTCTAATTTAATTTGAAAGCTGAGATCCTCTTGCTTAAAACTTTGGATTTGTTTTGAACTGTCCGATCACTGTTTGTGTCTTGGCCTCCCACTGCCTGAGTTTTTAGGATGGCTTTATTGGTTTTAAGGCCTAGTAATGCCCTACGATGCATAAAATCTAAACAATTGAATCAAGCTTTATGTGACTTAAAAATGAAAGAAAGAAGCCTGTATAATTATAGAATACAGATGGACATATATCCTATTAAATAACATTTTATGTTCAATAATAGGGGTGAGAAAGTACCAGCTACATGCTTCGGTATAAAAGCATTCAGAAAACGAAAATACTTTTGATGCAGAGTAATAGTATGGAATAATAATTGTCAGTAGAAATTTCGAAGTTAATAATAGTACAATAACAACTTTCAAAGTGCTACTTTTGACTCTATTTGATACAAATTTGAAGGAAACCTTTAAAATGATTTTAAAAATTTATTAAAATTCCTCAGTTTGACAATGTTTTGCTGCTTTAATGTTTCTAAAAATATTTAGAAAAGTTCTGCAGTAACGCTGTATTGAACATAACATTAATATTTATGCATGTTTTTCTAATTTTGGAATGATTTGAATTGTATGTCATGTTGGTGTTTCTTACCGAATTTTATGAAAGTTGGCATTTGTGTGTCTGCAGATGAAATAATAATATCTACATTTACCATAATACAGTGATAGTGCAGCATGTCATTTATAGTACTTGATACTTATACATAATTTATTTATTTTTTGTTACAATGTTATAACCCATCTACCTTTATGCAATTAATTTGCCCATTGCATGAAAATTTCATTGAAGCTACTAGAAGAAGAAATTTCAGCATAGATATAATGTTTATAACCAAATGCTATGAGTCAAGTGTTGTCAATTTAACACGTTTTATATTCAAAAATCTACCATTATTTCCAAATAGGGAATAAATTAGGCTGCAATTTAATTAAGGATCTATAATAAGGCAAATAATACTATTCGGAAATAGCGGTATATTTTAGAATAAATAATCCAAAAAGTAATCAACGTTGCATGTATACTTTTGCATCGCATTTTTTGCCTTGCAATCGCTAAAGTATATTACTTGCAAAGATCTATAGATATTGCATGCGTCAATCTCCGGATGTTATTAAGGGACGTTGCTGAATTCGGACGTATAGAACATCGCAGGGATATTTTCCGTTAGTTTTCCTTAGACGTTGCTTTACAACATCTTAACTCTTTCAGGTTGTTAAATGTTAAAATGATTGACTGACACCAGCATTTACAAACAATCTTATTTGAAAATAAGTAACAGCTTTTCATCACGTCAGATATAAAAGCTAAATCTTCTTCCAAAATTCTGGTGCCAATGTGGCATTTGGAAAATAAAATTAAGTGGAGCATTTACGTCCTACCGCCTTCCAAGGAGTTAAATATGTTACATGCGATTATTTATAGATATTGCATATGTGGGCCAACAGACGTTCCAGTGGATGTCACGTTTCCGAACGTTTTTCAGTCCATGTAGCATTTCTGAAAACATATAAAGTAATGTCTATGGAACATTATCAATGTCCCAGTGTGAAGTTCTGTAACCGTTCTAGAGATGAAGTAAACTAGGATGTTGGTCTAGGAAGACTAAACAGCATGACATCAAGCAGTACAAGCACAAACTTTTTTGTAAAACCTGCCCTGTTTCACTATGTGCGACTCTCACCTATATTATAAATACATACATTATATATATATATATATATATATATATATATATATATATATGATTATAATTCTTATAACTAATATATTTTTTTATAACTACTCAAGGAAAATTGTAAAAAAATATATTTTTTTAAAACTCAGATATTAATACACACTTTAATCTCATTGGTTATGTAAAACACTAAAAGTTTTCTAAATATATGGCTTCTAAATAATATACTAAACTCGCATTATTGAAAGTTTGAAGTTCGGTGATTCATAATCTTCAGGTTAAATACTTGTGCTTCAAACCAAAGAAGCACTTTATTTAATTTATGAAAGGCTGCACGGAATAAAAAAATGAATGAGTTACTGCTAAAAATAATTTATTCCTTTTTTGACAACTTTAGATGAGTTTTATTTATAATTTTTCCAAAAATAAGTTACTTTCATACTGTTATTGTAAGAGTATTAAGTCATTCTTTTAAATTTGCTGTTTATAACCTAAGTTACTTTCTTATTATCATACATTAAAATGCATTAATATTCATGAGTCTAATCTAAAAGTAAGTCGTTTCAGACCGAATATATATTAAAATATTATTTTTTACTATGCGTTATTTTCCCGTAAAGTATTGAAGATTGCATTTTATTAAAAACATTTTCCGCGTAATCGCGATGCATGATGTGGAGAGGCCAATATTATAATGTTCTCTGTTTTCTATTTCAATACAGATCTATATTTAAAAAAAAATATTATGTGTACTATTCGTGTAACTATTCATTAGCTGATTGAATCCCTTTAATTACACAAAATTTTAATGATTGGGAGTATAAAAAGTATAGAAAACTTTTAAACTGTCTTTTATAAATGCTATAAAAATAATTCACAGCTGAAAAAATATTAGGTGTAGCCTTTTACAAATGTCAATTTGACTTTCCGTCTACACATTGTAACATAAAATGTCTGGCACATGTCTAAATATAAAAGAAAAAATAACAAAAATCCAATGTAGCCTCATAGATGCCCATGATTCTTGGAAACATCCCACTGTCATCAAATATCTTTAAACGAGAAGGGTCATTCCATGTCTACTGGCCTAGAAGCACCTTCCTGACCGCCTTCAATTTTGATGAAATTACTACAGGACATACATATAGGTCGAAGATTAATATTAGCGAACTGTCAGATTCTGAAGTAGAAGTCTTTAGTCACCAGTTGTTTTTCTGAAAATATCACATTTCGCAGTCGCAGAACAATGATCAAATTACAGAGTTTGTCGCCTTATTGCTCATGATACGATAAATCTTATTTAATGAAGATAGGTGATAAAATACAACATTCGTTTGTTAGAAAAACATAACGGCATTATTAAAGATCACACATCAATATCTACTTCATCACTTGGCTTCGAATTAGGCCATATGGCCTCTCGCGATGTATTTTACATTTATTTTAAAAAGTTGTAACTACTAAATGAATTATTTTAAAAGTTTGTCACTTCACCAATTACTTACCTATGACGATGTCGTAGAGCTGCTGAAGTTGCTTCTTTTCGGCTTAAATATTTAACAATTTGTTCATATTTGAATTCCCTCACAAAACTTTCATAAAATCAACCTCATATTCTCAGAAGCCAATATTACAAAAGAAACATTTCTGATTTGATTACCGTCTATACCATTGGAAAAAGCACACCTTACTTGACAAGAAAACTTTTGTTTCATTTTGTGCCTCTTTAGTATAAATTAAATAAAGCACGATTGAAAATATCTTCTTTGTGGGAGTTTCGTAACTATATCTGCCGTAGACATTGACTCTAAAAATGTCTCTGTATGACTCTGGACGACTGAAAACACTGCAGTAGAGAAAGAATAACATAAAAGTATATGAAATAAGTGGGTCATTTCATGTCAACTGGCCTACGGGGGAGGTCCTGACGTTGTGTCCCTGGCCGAGTGCACTCATTCCCAGTAACTCAAATATATCTTGAACGGATATAACTAGAATAGTGGAAGACGTGTCTACCTACAGTAAAATTACAATGATCTATCTAATGAGAGTGGTTACAGCTCCCCGTAGTCGCTAAATGTGGAATATGTCGACCTTATCTTGAAAAATATCAGAAATAGCAAAATAATGTCAATTACAAATTTGTAAAGCATCTTCGATTTAGTATGAAATGACGTCTTACATGTAAAAATATCTTTATTAGAAGCTCTGAACATATGGCAGCGATTTGTGGAGCATTTATGCCGGTGATTGGTTATCAAAAAAGTAACATTTCAGAGCTACAAATACAGTTACTTTTACAAGTAAGATATCATTTAACTAAATCGAGGATGCTATAAACTTTTGTAATCGAGTTTTTTCGCTATCATGGTGTTCGAGATAGTATCAACATTTTCCGCACTTGGCCACTACGAGGCACTGCAACCACTCTCATATGATAGCACATAGTCATTTTACTATAGGTGGACACTTATTCTACTTTTCAAGCTTTAGCCGTTCAAGATATATTTGAGTATACTGGGACATTACTTTTCACCCGGAAAAGAACACTCACCCATGAACCGCCTAGGCCCGTTGACATGCAATGATGCACTTATTTCATATACATTTCTGTTATTTATTCCCTACTGCAATGGTCTCAGTTTTCCAGAAGCTTACAGAGACACGTTAAGAGTCAATTTCTACGAAATATATATTGTTACGAATCTCACACAAAGTAGATGTTTTGAACTTTGCTTTATTTACCTTACATCGAAGATGCCCAAACTGAAACATTTTTTTTTTTTTTAAATAAGGTGTTTTTTGTTTCAATGTTACAAATTTTAATCAAATTGGAAGTGTCCCTTTTGAGGTATGGGCTTCTGAAAATAGGGTTAAAATTTTGAATTTTTTAAAGGGATTTCAAAGATGAATACATCAATGATTATTTAAGCAGAAGCGAAAGTACTGCAGCAGCTCTGTGACATTTTCATAGGTAAGTAATTGATGAAGGGAGAAACGTTTTTAAATAATATATTAGTAGTTACAGGTTGTTAAATTAAGGATGAAATGCATTAGGACTATCCGCATGGCATACGTTGAGGCCAAGTAATGACGAAGGTATTGATTTATAATGTTTAATACTGCAATTGTTTTTAAGGCTCAAAACGTTGTACTAAATCATCTATTTTCAATAAATAAGGTTTTTTGTATTAAAATGGCAAACTTGGTGATTTGATCACTTTTCTGCGATTGTAAAATAGTTATTTTTACAGAAGGAACCCTGGAGATCCAACTGTACAACTTCTGATTCTGACACTTTACAGATGTCCATCTTAGACCTGTACGTGTACATGTACGTGCTTTTTTTATTCCAATTAAGTTTGGTGAGCACAAATTTAGGCCACTTTACGGTGAATGACCCACGCACTAAAAATAAATTTCAGAATGCTACATGTTTAAAAAATTTTCGGCCAGCAAAACGCTGCAAAATAGAAACCTCTCTAGAACTACTGGAACTGTTTTTTTTTTTTTTTTTTTTTTTTTTTTTTTTTTTTTTTTTTTGCAAATCAAGTAAATTAGAACTGTAAGGCAAAAGTATTCGAGGACTGGATGTTTCGATTTTTCATTTGATTTATGGGGAAAGGAAGGATATGTGCGTGCTTGTAGTACTGCGTTAAAACCATATACGCTGTCATAATAGGAAAGTACTCCTTGATAAGGACCTTTTGTGTTTGGTCCATTGGTTGTGCTCCACAGAGACATTCGGAGTAAGCAGATATTTTGGTCACTAGTGAAATAATTGTTCACATGACACAGAATCGTTCATCTTACGGAAAAATGCAAGCCTTGTGCAAGTATGGGAATAATTTTTGTTAACATTTGTGTTTTAGAATATGATACGATTCATGTACTTCACGATAAATTTTTACATCATTATCACATCCAATGTGTGAATGCACATGAATCAAGAGACTATTCCCTGATATTCGTATTTACAAATTGACTTTCACATGAAGCTCCGGAATTTTCAGGTAAATTTTGATTTATATTATTTATTTCGCGGAATAAATTTTTTTAACCTCCCAGGAATCATTTATTATCACCAAATTATTACAAATTTCTTTGAGCTTTTAAAGTACAATTTTTAAATAACCTTTATATATCTATTGTTGTAACGTAATAAAATATTTCCGTCAAGTTACACTTTGTCTATTTACAACTTTAACGCCATTTTGACCAATGATTCTTCTCAGGCTGCACATACAACAATGTTTCACATACGTCCAAGCAAATGTATATTGTACACGCGAAATTAAACATGAGCAAGCTGAAATTTTGAGGATACAAAATTACTCTTCATCATACCCCATGTATGTAAACATCGTAAATGCATTTCAGAATTTTTTTTAAGTAATACACTTATTATATACACTGGTAGCCATAAATTAACCTTCTTTTGATTAAGGGGTTGGGACGCCGTTTATACTACTCATACCACATTTTGAAAAATAATCTCTACCACACACTTATACTAGCATATTTTTAATAGATATCTACCATATATTTTTTTTATTTTGGTACGGTTGAATATGAAAATAATTCCAGTCCTTGCCCGTAATCAGAAGGTTAAGGGAAAAAATGCTAATTTTCATAAACAAAAGCTAATTGTGAATGTTTAAAAGACACATATACAAACGACACGTGCAACAAATAGGTACTACCATAAAAGCAAAGCCAGTCGATGTGATGGCATTGTCTCGTAAAAAATGGTCAGAAGTGTGACAGACACTACGGTGAACCGAAAAATGAAAGCTTTTATTCGTAATATTATTGCTTTTAAGTGACCATAATTTAAAGACTTCACAAAGAAATAAACTCGATTTTTTTTTTCTGGCGAGTCACCAAATGACATTACGATGTGCCCACCTGGTAACTTTCATGTGACAGTTATTTGGAGACTTCATTATGAAGTCACCATGACCGTTGCATTGTGACGAGTCACTATTTAATTTTATATTTAAGTGAACCAGTGTTTCTTAAGTGACTGTCATTTGGAGAATCAATTATGAAGTTACCATGTGGCAAGTGACAAGGTGACTTCCATGTAACTTCACTTGGTGACTCGGCACAAACTAAGAGTTTCGGTGACTTCACATTTGAGTCACCAATTGTCGTCACTTGAGAGTAATAATGAGACGAATGAAAATCATCTTATCTTGATTCACCGTAATGACTGTGACACGTTCGACCATTTTTTACGTCACAAAAACGTCACATTGACATTCTATTCTATCAGACTTGTACCTATTTGCTACAACTACTGTTTTTATCAGTTCCTTTCGACCATCCCAATTAAATTTAGTATTCGAAAATTAGTATTTTGTGTTTGTACAATCCTGGAAATAAATGATCATCCCTATTAACTCTGCCGCAAATGATCGTATCAAATTATGGTTGGTACCAATTGATTAGTAATAACGTCGACTTACAAATGCTATACTTTAATTTTACTGAGGAGGCCATCTACATATAGAATTTGTAGACGACCATACACTTTACCATTTTCAATACTAACACCTAATCTTGACACCATATTTGGATTTTTCTGTAAATTTCACCTTCGGATACCAAACGAGAAGGGTTTAGGAATTATCAAAGTTTAATATTTTGAACTTCTAATACTTAAATTCATTTTTATTTGTTTGAAAACGGATTGCAATTAAAATGATTAACGTGATTAAAAATGAATTTAATATTAGGGGTTCCAAACTTTAAATCTGCTTAATTCCTAACCGCAAAATCTTTTAGAACTTCCTTATTGAGCTCTAAAAAAAGAAAAAAATACATACATCAGGTCTCCCGTAAATTGTTTAACATTTAAAAGTTCATACATTTGAAAAGATTCGATATAATCTTAATCGGTTTACGAAAAACGTATCCTGAAACAGGGGTAAAAATTGTTGAAATAGTTGTCAACGGTGTGTTCTGCACTATTTTAAATGAGACAAATCTTTGCTAAGTTCTGTTTGTACAATTCTCAAGTTTAAGTAAGCAAACATTTTATAATACGAAGTTATAAATATGTACACCTCATAAATAATTCTGCCATTGATATAACTAAGGCGTTGAAAAATTTTATTTTTAAGATATCTTTTTTTCTTATATCTATCCGGATATGCTGCAGTCTTCAATAAAAGATGTTCTCGATCAACTCCAAAGTCCATTTCCTTATGCTAGTAAACAAATTTAGCATGTGAAGTTAAAAAATATTTGTTGTGTTTTACCTCAATACAAAAAACCTTGCTTACAACATCATTGAAAAAATTGAAATTTAGTAATATTCGGCAAATATTTCAACTACATATTTTACCACACAAAACAATATCCTTTTTCGTTATAATTCGTTTGCTGCAAACCGAATTCAATTATATCGATTTTCTTTCAATTTTATGTTTTTGAAATGCTATCGAATTTATTGAAATCTATATCTCTATTTCATTTTAATTATCTTTTAAATGTGTAAAGATGATTTTGGGGCAATCTATATTTGTAATTTAGTAGTACATATAAGAGTTGAAACATCGGAAAATAATTTTTCAATACAAACTAAAAGTAAAATGATTTTCTTTTAAGATTCAGAAAACAAATTTCCTTGAGTGAACATTCCATTTCCCTTACCGAGATTTTTATGCCCTCTGAAGCTTTCCTATCTAGATTTTCCGAAGTGCTGACGTGCAAGTCCCTGTTTCTACATATTTGTGACAGGAATTTATGCGAATCCTTTTATGTATCCAATAAATATATATATTGAACCTAAAAAAAATCCTTCCGGTTTCATATGTACGGCAATATATATATATATTTTTAAAAAAATGTGGTAGATTGTGTTACCTGGTGATTATGCTTTAAATTTGAAAATAAAAACGTCGTATCATTTTACATTATTCAATTTTAGATGGAAATGTATTACAGCATATCCCTTAGTTTATTCAAAGAACCTAAAAATTATATATTGACTGTATATAATATATGTATAGTTGATGGTGAAAAAATTGGCATACATAAAAATAAACATAACTGTTTTAGGAAAAAACTTAATGAAACAAAGTTTACATTACTTTGTTACAGAAAATCTTATTTACAAAATAAATAATCTTTTATTTTTCAATATTTTCATAATTTTGGTAAATGAATTTTTGTACTATATTTTTCACAGCATTGAAACAAGGGCGAAAAATCATACATCAGGCACAGATTATGAAACATTTTCCAACACTAACAGAATATTATAAAAAAAATATATTTCTTCATACAATGAAATGAGATATTTAAATAATCAGTTTTAAAAACACATCCCAAGTAGCATAGATTGTTACCCATCGTTGGTAGCTTGTGTAAACTGTTGGTTGGGATTGGTAACGTTGGGATATTGTCGGGAAATAGTAGGTACAGAGATCCCTTTAATTTGAAGCATATCTAAGAAGGTCACGGTTGTGCCAGTGTTGAACATTTGTTGACAAAAGATTCGTTGCCCAATGGTAATTCAAGGTAGAAATTTCTTACATGGGGCAACGTGGGATAGCAAATCTCTTGAAATTTGCCAACGTTGGCCCAACCATTTTACGCTACTTGGATTAGTAAAAATCCATTTGAAGGAATTGCTGTTCATATCCAATAATGTGTGTGAATTATTTCGTTCAGCCCCTTAAGTGATCTAAAAAATTTATGCAGACGACTTAATACACAAAAAAGTAGATAGTGTATAAATGCATACGGCAGCGGTAAACGCACTTCCAGCAATTATCGATCATAATGAGTCCTGTAATCTAATTATTTTGTGGGTCTCAGTAAATGAACGATAAATACTACGTGCTCCACAATCTATAGAAAACGTGTTGTAGTGCACCTTTGTGATCCTGTTTCATTTCATTATGTTTGAATTATCATAACACATTAAAAATGCACCACAAACGATTTTTTCCCATAGATCATTATATAATGAAAATCTTCTGTGGGTTCATGTAAACGAACTTTTAATACTACTTATTCTATACCCCTGAGAAATCATGTTGACGTTTACCTCAGTCATTCATATCAATCTCATCATGACTAATATATCGTAATATGAATAAAATGCACTGTAAACGATTTATCCCCACATACCAAACCGAAGTATGAAAAAATGGTTGGGCCAGCGTTGGCATTAGTTGGCTAATTGGAGTTAGAGCACGGCCAGACAGACAGGCAGACATAAAAAGCGAATTCACAACCCATTTTAACTATGTTGGACCTATTTAAAATAACAGCCAATTTTTCAAAATTCTAAAAAGAGTCCATTAAAAAATTATAGCATTATTTTTGCATTCTCAAACTTTTCATTAACTCGCAATTGAATGAAAGATAATTGCTTTTACTGCCTTATTGTACAGAAAAAATGTGTTAGTTTACATCATAAAGGCATATCAATTTCATTACGTTTGAAATAGTATTACATCATTAAAATACACTGCATAAAATTTTGCCCCATAAACCATAATGTAACAGAATACTTTTGAGTTTCTCTGTAAATGAACTGTACATCTTACCTACTTCGTTTTCAATAGGGAACATGCTAAGATACTTTTAATTAGTATAAGTAAAATGGAATATGCGAATTTGTTTGCTTAAATGATCGCAGCATCACTAATTACTTACCCCTCATGCGTAGTATAGGGTAAGTCTTGCAATCGTTTAAAAATCGAAAAAAAATGACGGATTTACACGTTTCAGACACTGAAGATTCCGAAAAACATATTTAAAAAAAAAAAATTTGCCGTCCGTCTGTCTGTGTGTCTGTAAACGCTCTATCCCCCGAACAAATTGAGACAGAGACTTGAAATTTGGTGTGTACTTAGTTTGTAATAATGGGAAGAAGCTTCTTGAATTTCAGTAACCCCGATTATCCAGAACTACTTTTTTTGGACTCTGGAAATATTCGTTCTGATAAAAGGTATATAAAAATTTTCGAAATTGTTTATTTAAGGAGTGAATATAAAAAACAATAAAAAAAAACATAAATTTTCCATTAAGAATGAAGTCGATCGGACAATTAGTTGCCGGGATATTTGTAATCATACTTTCCACTCTTTTCGATTTTTCATGACCTTGTATTTCATTCAAATTTCAATTCAAAGATATATTTTTAATGGAAATGAGACGCTTAATACGACGTAGTAAACCGTTAGTTAATATGATTATCAATTTTGGAGTAATAAGGTTGTTTCAATTCAGTAATAGAGCATTTAAAATTTATTAGGTCTTCAAGTCACGATTTTATTCGAATTGCAATGCATTTTATAAATAGTTTACACATGTTTTATTTTCATATTTTATATTATGCATATCCATGATGGGTAAGCATTACGGTGGCCCCCAACGACTAGTTTTCTTTAACAATAATTTCTGGACGTCAAAGAGACCAATCCATTTGAATGACGGGCGAATTGTCCTCCGCTTTCTTTAAATATTGAAGTTACAAATTACAACAAAACTTTGGTTCTGGAGTTTTGAATCTTTTTCTTACGGCGATCATCACTCCATGGTTTCAATGGTCTGTATATAAAAATTATATTGTCATTATATATATTAAATTATATATATTAAAAATCAATAACCCGGAAACGGTGATAGATAGAAAAATGAAACCAGTGGTATGCTTATTAAAAAAATCGTAAGAATCTTATACGTAAATCTCAAAATTTAGTTAAAAATAGCACCGATAGATGGCACTGAGAGCGTTAAGAATCCTTCTAAAGAGAGTTCAGAAGCATAGAAAGAATAGCCTTCGAAGATTTCGCCATTGAAATCTGACCGCTATTTTCGTATAGTGAAAATAATTCGCATCGGCCACGTTGCCTGTCTGTTGAATTATTTTGAAAAGCTCACGAATTGTTTTTCCATCTGGGCCTTTTGCGACTTGAAATCGCGTTTGAAAACTTCTCCTTGTGGCAGTAGGACTCTGATTTAATCGGTGGTACTCCAACACAATAAACACACGTTCCTCCACGGTATACACCACTTTCGGAATTATTTTCACTATACGCTAATAGTGGCCAGATTTCAATGACGAAATCTTCGTCTACTAGTCTTTCTATGCTTCTGAACTCTCTTTAAAAGGATTCTTAACGCTTACTGCGCCATCTATCGGTGCTATTTTGAACTAAATTTTGAGATTTACGTATAAGATTCTTACGATTATTTTAATAAACATACCACTGGTTTCATGTTTCTATCTATCACTGTTTCCGGGCTATTGATTTTTAAAGTTAGGGTCCTTTGTGAAACACCCTGTATATATAAATCAACATTTCAAAGGAGTCTGGATTTGGGGTCTGCGGGTCATGATCGGTGAACATCTACCAAAATTTTCTTGAACTGCTTTTCTCCGAACGATTGCAATAGGTAGCTTATAGTAATGAAAGCTACCTAAAAGAAACTTTTGAATGCATTAATTACTTACCGGGGGTTTCACTTACATTTTACGCAATACAGTTTAGATGCTTAAATCTTCAATGAAACTAGCATTTGTGAAACAATAGTGTTAAGCATCCATCATATAAACGTAAATTTTAAAATCAGTTTTTGAAGAAACTATGAATTTGTGGTAATTTCAAACGAAAAGTTTTAGATTTATATGCACGTAGAAACGGAAAAAAAAGTATCTAACACTGCCATTCGCTTTTCCCTTATTTGTATTCAATATAAGTTCAACACGCATGTTTTCTCTTAGTGAAAACTAATATTTTACTAACATAGGGTCTCATATTACTGCTGTGAGTTAGAAGTCAAGTATAAAGATCAGCTTTAAAAAAACGTGTCGAAATTCTAAAAATAAATATAACTTATTTTCAGCGTAGGATAACTTGCTGTAAGTGATAAAATATACTTTAGGAATAATTAAAATTGCGTTCCATTTAAAAAAAAAAGATTTCATGTTCGTCATTAATATTTTTGTGAAATATTTTTTTTAATAAAGGCGTCTCATATAAACAAGCTCATGCATTATTAACTAATTTTTATGAAAGCATGAAGCTTTGTACATTTATTGAATCGTATAAATTGAATTGTATAAAGTAAAATGAAAATAAGGAAAGCTTTATACTACATTTTTACTTAAAAATAATACTTATAAAGGAACAAGAATTTGAGAATTTTTAGCATATCAGCACATGTATCTAAATAACGTTTAAATAGTTTATATAGACAAAATGTGTATATTCTGATAATAAAATAATCCTCTAAAATAACATTTGTATATTCAACTTATTTTGTTACTAAAAGATATATTTACATTCATATGTATTATAATTATACATCATTATAAATTGTATTTAAAATGTCCATGCAAGTTTTAAAATAGAATAATTTATTTCATGGTATTTTATTCCATTTACTTACAACTGAAGAAATAGTAAATTATGTATAAACACCCTTTATTATTTCTTTAAAGAAGAAAACAACCAGCACTTACAATATCTTTCTCAATTTCTGGTTTGAAAATTTCAGTTTTTATATATTTGTTATAATTATTGCAATGTGTATGAAACGTGATTTTGTAATTAATTTGTTTAAATGCGCTTATGCACTTTTTTAATGAAATTTTTTATCGTTTAGCAAATTTAAATCATGATAGCACAAAACAAAATATCCAAATCATTTATCAATTAAGATATATGAATAAAATTTTATAGACAGTATAACTGACATACTTGGCATAGCCTCTTTTTGATGATTTCAGTTAAAACTTAAATTCGTTTCAAAAGCTGATTTCTATTCAAATTAAACATTTTCGAATGTAACATTACATTTTCACTAATTATAAACTTATAATTAAAAAGAAAAAAACAATCAGAAAAAATATTTTAAACTTATAAACTGGCTGCAGATATAGTTTCAAATATACACATTTTACAATATGAAAAAAAATTAAATTTCGAAGTGTCAAAATTACAAAATGTGATATATAATTTTTTTTAAGTTGTTATAAATTCTTTGAAAGAAAGTAATTAAAATTTGTGTGCAGGATAATTTTAATGTCATATTTGAGACATAAGAAATGAGGCTTCTCATAAACAAAATATTTTTTTAACAAAGGGGAAAAATTTAGTTTTACTTTTCAAACATTTAATCTTTAAATTCAACAATGAAATTAGTAGCACAAACATAACAGACAAAACAAACATAAACAGAAAAATCTTCAAAATTTGAGATATTTTATATTTTGTTAAGCTAAAGTTCTAAAATATGTTTAAATTTAAAACGAAAACTTATTGCTAGTTAAAATACGTATACGTTTGAAATATCTGAAAGCGTATGAAATGTCTGAAACATCTTACGCAACGTGTCTCATACATCCAAAAACATTTTTTATATATTTTTTTTCAGAATTTTCACACTTACAAAGGAAAACGTTAGTTAACAAACATTTTTGAAGTTCAATTTTGTTCAGAAGAAATCTTAAACATATGAAATAAATAACAATTAAAATCTTTATAAAATAAAAAATATTTTTTTTCTACCATATATTTACTGAAAAAAACTAACTTGTTTTAGCTATTGTATTTTTAATGGGATGCTTCTAACATAAATTTGAAATACAAGACATCTCAGCAAAATCAAGAATTTCATGAAATTCACTATTTTACGCATGTGCAACATCTTGCAAAACAATTTTTTTTTAATAGAATTCGTAAAATTATACAATTGATATAAAAAACAGCCGGAAGACAAGAAATACAACTCTATTCACTTATTTTAATTTAGCTCAATATAAAACTAAAATAAAAAATAAAGAAGTTTCTTTTCAATTATATTATATTTACTACAAGGGTTATACTTTGTATTTTAGTAAATGCTGGACTTGGAAAAGAACAAAAATAAGAAATTTTTGTGTGTTAAAAATTATTGTCAAAATGTTTCAAATAGTCTACATATGAAACCAGATACCACTTAAATATGTTTATCTGAGGGAATTGTGTCAGTCGGTTGTCGGTCGAGTTAATTCAATAGGCAGAGCGTTGGCAATTTACGCTAAAATGTTTTATGTTGGAATGTAGGTCTGGACACTTTTCCTCTCTGTTGGAAAAATGTCAATTTACATCATAGTATATTTCAAAAACATTTTGCTCAAAAAACAGTTGACCTGTCTACACTTTTTTTAAATGTTTCACGCGTTTAAACTTATGTTCTTAATTTTGAATATCGCAAAACGATAATTTTGATAAAAAACTACAAGAAATTTCTGCATCCACATTTTAATCCGATTGACATTTAAAAAACATAAATAAATGAAATAACTGAACGAAACTGAATTTTTATGAAAAATTCAGATGTATATGTATAATTTGAGAATCTTAATAAAATGACATTCCAAAACGGATGCATAAATTTCTTGCAGTATGTATCAAGATTTTCCTTTATGGTATTAGGAATTTTGAAGAAGGGAATATTTTCAAGACTATGGAAAATTTGTTTTGAGAAAAATGTATTTGAAATACTTTATGATAAGTTATTTTCTTTACTTACATTTATAAGAAGAGTGTAAATATTATTGCTGACCGGTATAGGCAATATATTTATATTTTTAAATTTTAACACTTTAATAAAAAGTCGTATCTATGCTCTTTCCATCGTCCTTTTTAGCATCTTAACGGAAATTATTAAGATTTTTTATACATATGTAATAATCTTGAAGTGAATCATCCATTTCCCTACTCCCATCACATCATCTTTTAGTGATAACAAGAAATCAACGGTCTTCAACGTGTTTGCCGGTATTCTCTTAACCATTATCATTCAAGTAATCAATATAAGAATTGTTAAATGACAGCACCTGCATTAGCTCAGAGTATCGCTCTCATTGAGAAACTTTTATGTTAAGATTTTTAATTGAATATTTTTGTGTTTAAATACTAACAGGAGTATACTTTAGTTGAGTGTTTAGTTGTGTTAGTACCAGTGTTTATCACGACATGAAGTTAGTCTGTTTGATAACCACACTGTATTTTTTTTTTAAATTTCTCTTCAATATAAATAAAGTACTAGTAGTCTTTATTTTTTAACACATGTGAAATATCATTTCATGCTTTTTGGAAACTAAGTATGCTACTTATTTACCATTGAATAAATATTCAGAAATTTAAAGATAGAGTTGAGTGGTTGTTTCTCTGTTTTGTAACAGTCCGATTTGATATCATAATTTTTAAGGAAATCATCTTGCGCAGAAATGTGTTTCAGCAAGAAAAATGTTGCAGCTAATAAATAAACACTTGAAATTCATCAAAAGTATGTAAGAAAAAACTAATGTTGTTTGAGGTGCCTGTTTCTCATTCCAAGAAAAGGGAGAATACATAGTAGTGAATTTTATAACTGTCCTAAGCTTTAAAACTACCTTAAGATATCAAACTAATGAATGTTCCATTTTACATGTATATATAAGGCTTATTAATTGCACAATTCAGATTTTATGAAAATATTAATTTTGGTAATTATGTCATGCTAGATAAAAAACTTCATGTGAAACATTATGCATACAAATTAAAAACCTATTTTTATTAAAAAATGATGCAAAGAAGAACAGAGGATACATACATTTCATGACCATTTCTAGTTATGCGAGAATACTGTAAAATTAATGAAGAACGATAAAGTGAAAATTCAAGTCTAACATCTGAAATTTAAAGAAAAATGTCTCCTGCTTCTAAATATTTTTATTGGGTGACGAATGCTAATATATTTAGAAAATTATTGCACAGAACTTTATTATAACGGATGATACAAGAAAGGCTTGTAACAGTAATGCAAACACAATGTGTGAAAAAAAAAATCATAATAAAATTTAATTACATATAATGAAATGTTCAGAGAAAAATACATTCCTGAATATTTTTCGCATTCACAAAATATGTGAAGACGCTATTAGAGGAAATTAGCTGTAACATGTAACTGAGATATACCATCAGGAAGTATTACAACCCCGTTCATAAGAAAAATAGAAAAATTGTCAAATTCTCCGACTTCATCAAATTTTTCACATCATGTATTTTCTTAATGCGTTCCATTATGTAAAATCGGTAAAACATTCTTTAAAAACATATTAGGTACCATGTACAGAAATATATATGGTTTTTGTAGAATAACCCTTTAAAGAAACTGGACATGATATTGAGTGAAGAATGTTTGTAACAGGCATTGTGTTTTAATAAATCTTATAATATTGCTTTTCAAATGGAATTAACTTTTTAAATACAAAGAACTGTTTTATATTAAGAAAATGACTAACTAATGTATTTTAGATATCAATTTATTAAATTGTAAATTGAATACAAATTCTAAATTTTAAGGTATATCTATCAGAATATCACATGAAGTGAATAAAATATAGTAGCAATATGAAAAATTCAGTGTTTTAACACTTCATAATTTTTCTCCAATTTTGAAACATTCCAAGTAATTTTGGAAGCTGTAGATGTTCAAATATATTTAAAATTTAAACCCTTTAATAAATTATCACCGAAGAACTTTTTATCACCATAGAAAACCAAAAAAACTTTTCGTTTGACCCTCTCTAATATACAAGTATACATTCATTTATTATAGAAAACAATCAGAAATCACCATGCTTAATCAAATACATAATTTGGGAGTGCCATATTATGTAAAAACCACAAAAAGTCTTTTTAATTTATATTCGCTACAAATTAACTACCACAAATCGAACAAGTAACATTTTCTATTGAATTATCACTCTATGTTATACGCAAAAATGCATGTTTAGTATAAAGGAATTGTAGAGAATTACTCTAATATTAGGCTATATGTTAGATGGTGACTAGTATATTCATGTTTAAGTAGCAATATCAAATTTTCTTTACCGATAATTTTATGCAAATCCTCATCACAAATGCAATAACTATGTTTATATAAATTAAGATCTTTGCAGCTGTAGTTAATGTGACTGACAATTTATTTCATCTTTGAATGAAAGCATATCGTCTTTCTTACCATTTTATAAAGCCTTTATTCACACACGCAGTTTTGCCACAATTTCATACTTTTCTCCTTACTTACTTTCTTGTAGATCCGTAGAAAATCACAGACGAAAATACAAGCATCTAATGAAATCCCATTACATATACTTCTTTCGATCTTGCTTCACTTTTTAAACTGTGGGATCTATACAGGTGTTGTAGTTTCGAGGCTGTAGCGTGCTAGGAGAAATACGCAATTTTACCATAATTATAATACTTATTTCAACTATATCCATGAACATTCTTAACATACTTAATTTGATTAAACATTTTAAGATTATTATTATATGCAGTTTTTCTTCATAGAAATGTTATTATTTGAACTTAAAAAATTTTAATTATGTTATTAATTTTCATAAGCAAAGAAAAATCACTACAGCAAATAAATATACGTCTTACGAAAATAAAATGTTTTTTTTTAATATTATTTTACAGAATATATTTTAAAAAAATATTAATTCTTATAAATAATTAGTAATCTAAACTGCATGAATAGAACATTCTTAAACTTCATTAAAAACCACAAAATTACATTTTAAAATTAATTTCATTTATTATATTTTTGCTCCTTTTCCATTAAACATTTTCTTCGTCATGACATTATGATGTCTTTTTTTTCTATAACGCCACGTTAAACTATATTCAAAACCTAATAATTTTTTTTTTGAAATAGTATATAAAAATCCATAATAAAAAGCTTGTTTAATAATAATTAATTTAGATTTTAATTAATTCAATTTCTAATTAATAATTATTTTGCATGTTTCTTTATTCTTTATGCGATTCCGTTTTTCTTATTATATAAAAAAGAAACATTTTTAATATATCTTTTTATTAGGTTTTTGTTTTTCACGACACTGCTGAATTATTATTACAGTGTTTTATGTTTTAACAATAGCACTAGTTCATTATTCTTTGAAAATTTCAGTTACAGACATATCTGTTTTCAATTCATTGTTGGCAATTCAAGTAATTTTCTCAGTAGACAGTTTTCCTCCACTTTTCAGTAAACTGCTATCACATACTTTTCCAACATATTTTTCGGCTCTTACAGTGGTAGCTTGAAATATGTTTTCGTCTGAATAAAATAAGATGATTTAAAAAAATCAAATGTTGTTTGTTTCTTTAATGATTAAGACATTGAAGGGATCATTAATCAATTACGGTCATTCTGCCATAATCAATAGTTATATCGAAATTCCTCTGTGTCCTCGTATGTCAACAGTAAATGTTAAACCCATTATTTGCAATTCGAAACGTGTTATACATATCAATAACACATGTAACTTTCGTTCTGTTTATTGTCAAATAACTTTTAAAATACACTTTAAACAATTGCAAACCGTAGAAGGTAATGTATCTAAATTAATTAACATGTACCTGTAAATGGATGATAAACGTTTCACTTACCATTTATAAAGGTACGTATGGCAGTGAAAAAAAAACATATATCAATTTTATTGCTATCGATGTACGAAGGAGACGCGAAACATATGTTTTCTTATGTTTTTATGCGTATAGTTTTTGTTCGAGACTAATAAGAGGCTGCAAATATGAAGGTATAGGTTTGCTGTATTTTTCTACATAATCATCCAGGAAATAACACCTTTATCATAAGGCTTCCAGAGTAGCACAGACAGTTCGCCCATTTTTAGCAATTTGTGAAAACCGTTGGAATATGGTGGAATTGACATAACAAAAACAAGCCAACCGAGGACCCTCAAATTCGGAACTTTGTGCAGCCAATCAAAAAAATTGTTGGAGGGCAGTCTATTTCGTACAATAGGGCAGACGCATGCGTAAATGCAACTATCCAACAATGCAAAGGAGTTCTCGTTCTTTACTATTGCCCATCACCGAATGCTTTATTGCCATTGCTCTCAATTTCTTTCAGATGTACATTGACTCTCGTGTATTATATGTAAGTGGTGGAACTTTTGGTTTTTCATTTAATCTTTTGTTTGAAAGGCTGTAAAAAGAATTAAAATTTATGTTTAAATAAATCTCTTAAAAGTTAAAGTGTCATCTCATTATATCTTCGTTTGAGTAATCGAATTATTTAATCTTTTATATAAAATAATCACAAAAAATTTCTAGAGGTAAATGGATTAGTTGATATTCTCTCATTTTCTCATTTTACTTTTTCAAATAAATAAATAAAAAATAAATGCTAAACACCTGTTGAGTAATAACATCTGCTCAACATTTATTGGGAAAAAATATAATGAAAAATATTAATTAATTAGACCAAAATGAGGTTAGAGCTTTTCTATTAGAATGTTTTCCCTTCTGAATTCAAACAAAGAAAATAAAGAAATCGGAAAAGTAAAAGACAGCAAATTGTTTTTTTTAATTCAGAGCACTGAATACTAATATTGCCCATTGCATGGTAATAATGTTGATGTTTAGTATTTCGTGTTTTAATATGTCTGTTTAACACTTTCCAACCTAGTTGTTAAAAAGTGTTTATGACTTCGGTTTGTCTGGCCGTATGTCCGTCTGCCGTCTGTCCGTGATCTAACTCCCGTAAATATGCTTGGATTGCCCTGTAATTTTTATATATTATTGTCCATATATATAGCATGTCCCCTACTGTAACTGAAGTGTGTAGCACTTATAGTTAATTTCCAGGACAAGAATTACGTTACATTACGGTCTATAGGGAAAAATCATTTGCGGTTTATTTTTATGATGTTACACAATTTCAAACACATTGTAATTGATATATATCACTACGGTTCATTACAAGAAGCTTAATATGGAATAGGGTGTGCATAGCACTTATAGTTACTTTATAGGGACAGTCAAAAAATTCCGTTACATTACGTCTATGGAGAAAAATCTTTTGCGGTTTAATTAAATAATTTTTCACTATTTTAAACACATTGAAATTTATATATATCACTAATGTGCATTACAAGAGGCTTACTACAGAATATTGTGTGTATAGCAGTCATCGTTCATTTACAGGGACACACAAAATAATTCTCGACTGTCTGTTAAGAATAATTCCTGGAAGTGCGTTTTAAGTTGCTGAACGCGATTTTAAATTGAGTAATAGAACTCAATTTTTGTCTCTTACTTGGTGTATATAAATTCTGTAGATTATATACAGGGCAGCACAAAAGTTCGCGAACACATTTCCGTTTATTCACAGAAACTCCAGACGGAGAATTTTAAACTGTGCTACGCGTTTCCTAACTAAACTAAAATTTAGCATCCTATGTAGTATATATACAAATCTATAGGGCTATTCTATATCTATTTGGGTAATTCAGGGCTGAATAAAAGTATTCGGATTTTTTCCGAATATCGTATATGTTAGAAATTTATGTTGGAAAATCCTGAAATTACGTTTTTAAATATGTTATGCGTTTTCCAAATTGTTTACTTAGATGTTATCTTTCAGCTTATTAAACGGTAAAATTATTTGTAAAATTATTTTGGAAGCGTTGGAAAGTGTTACATAATCTATGCTTGACGCATGATTTTTCGTTATTCTTTTCATCTTCACATCTGCTTATGTATTACAAATTATCATATAGATTTTATTCTCTTCGTGCTCTATTTTGCGGTTGGAGGTAGGAGGAATGTACAAAGTATAAACTTTACGTTTTTGTATTTTTTCCTCTTCACATTTTTTTTACCTCGAGAGCGAGTTTCAATCAATTTGTTTTTAAACAATCTATTTTAAATTTTATGACACCGTTTAAAAACTATCTCAGCCCGTAAAAAATATAATAGAGAATAAATATTAATTTAATGTTTTTATTATGTGATATGATGTAATTCGTTTATTTCTTAATGTAATTTTCATTATAAGAAAATTGTAGACTGTTACGCAGTGCCATTCAAAAATCAAAAACGTTTATTTTTAAAATTTTCCTAAACAGATGTTTGAAATGTTTATTTTGGGTAATTTTTATTTAACCCTCTGACCGCCGAGCAAAAGGGCAAAACTGTAATGTTGTTTTCTCTGTTATGTTTCAAAAATTTTAAAAAAAGATAATATTTCAAACATGATATAAAAAAACTGATTTACGTATATGAATTTAATACTTGAGTGTATTAATCATTACTCAATGTTTTAAAACTGCATTATATTTGTAGAGTTATATTAATTTAAAAAAAAACACTTTCATTGCAGTGAAACCTACAGTGTAGTGAACGGATGTAACAGTTCAGGCGCTGAGAAGGTTAATAAGTCAATACTATATTCACTATTAAAACTATACTAGTAAATCTGCAGATCAGGAGTCTCAACGTCAGCTCTAAAGGTTATTGTTTTTAATCTCACTTTTCATATTCCAGCCAGCGAAATCGGTTGCGTGCGCTACGTCGACTCTACCTGCGAACGCTGGAGCCGACGGAGCGGGGGAGACTTGGATCTCTCTACAAGCGTAAGCGGGCAGAGTACATGAAGGCAGTGGCGCAGCCAGGGTGGGGGTTTAGAGTCACTGGATACCACTTATTTCTACGAGTTTTTTTCGCTTTTTTTAATAGAAAAAAATCTACAATTAAATATGATAAAGTTCACTACATTAAAATAGTGGTATTTGGAGCTTCAAAACCCCCATCCTCGCTGCGCCACTGCATGAAGGCGATCCTGTACGCAAAGCGTGCTTCGTTCCGAAGATTTATTTCTGAAGGACTTAGTACGGACAAACTAGGCCAGGTAGTTGAGGTGGTGCGAGGTAAGTAGCGAAGGGAAGCCCAAGAAATGCTTGTGCTTCCATCCGGACAGGTAGTCTCGACTTGGGAGGAATCCCAGGCCGCACTTACAAGACACCACTTCCTATCAGCTGATGATGTTTCCCAGGTCGCATGCAATAAGACCGACGAACCGACTCTGTTTTCAATTCATGAACTTGAATTTGCAGTGGAATCGCTGCCGCCTGACAAGGCGCCTGGTCATGACGGATTCAGTCTCGCGATCGTCCGTGAGGTCTTGAAACACCACCCTCAGTGGTTGTTATCCTTGTACAACCACTGCCTGAGAGAGACTTGTTTTCCGCGGACATGGAAGCGGGCCATTGCTGTGTATTTTTCCCAAACCAGGGAAGGAGCGTAGTGACCCAGCGACCTACCGCCCTATTTCTCTTTTACCGGCCTTCGGGAAGGTTCTAGATAAAATGTGCGCAACTCGGCTGGTACTATATTTGGAGTCCAATCGCCTGATCGACGCAAAGCACTACGGCTTTCGCAAGAAGGTCAGTACGGTCGATGCTCTCCATCGTGTGATGGATTACATAGCTACCTCAAAGAGCCGTGGAGAATTCACGTGTCTTCTCACGCTTGACATCAAGTCAGCATTCAATAGTGTTCGACGAACAGACATTCTCAGATTTCTGGAAGAATTGGGCGTCGAACCGTGGCTCCTTGGATTGATAGAAGACTATTTGTGGGATAGATCTATCATCCAATCAGATGACGGGGACCACTACTTTAACGTAGGAGTACCCCAAGGTTCGTGTCTCGGACCATACCTCTGGCTAGTTGTTATAGAGTTCCTGTTGAGACGGTTGCCAGACGATGATGACGAGACCTATGTTGTTGTGGTCTTCGCCGATGACGTCTTCGTGGCCGCAAGACGAAGGGCTGTTATGGGGTTCGCGCCGTTGCTAGGACCGGTCCTCTCAAGGATCCACGCCTGGGCGACGGAATGCAGCCTCACATTCAGCTTTGAGAAATGCGGCTACACGGTTATGAAACCCATGGGCAAATTAAAACACGCCCCATCTATTCCTATCCTCATGGAAGGAAACAAAATCGGCTTTAAATGGCAGATTTTGTACCTGGGTCTCATAATCGACCACCACCTTAGTTGGATGCCGCACCTGGCCGCCATCCAGGAGAAGGCGTTTAAAGTGTTGAATAAGATGAACCGTCTCTCAGGAGCCACATGGGGTCTGAGACCGAAAGTTAGAAAGATGCTCTACTCTATCATAGCGGAAAGAATCATTCTTTACGCGGCATCTATTTGGTTTTACTCAAAGAAGGTAGTGGTTGCAAACAGGTTGCTTAGCATGCAAAGGAGCCTACTCCTTTGCGTAACAACATGTTACGCGACAACCTCCACGGATGCTCTTCACGTCTTGTCAGGGGTTCTCCCCCTCGACTTGCGTGCGGGGCTGGAAAGGGACTACACGGCCCTTGTCCGATGGAAGAAGAGCGTTGACGGTACCGGACTAGACTCCGAGTCAGTCGACCTCTGGAGGCCCACTCCCAGACTTGAGGATCTCTGGAGAGTCCGTTGGACCGCGGATTTGGAGCCGCGGACTTCGTGTTCGTATTACACGGACGGATCCAAGCAGGAGAACACCACAGTAGGCTGTGCGTTCCTTGCTGTGTCAGAGAACCATGTACTTGCGGAGAGCCAGTTCCGTCTCTCCGACGGGGCGGAAGTGTTTGCGGCGGAGGTCCACGCGATCAAAGAAGCAATCACCCATGCCCACAGGAGAGGTCTCGGGGAGCTCGACGTCTTCTCAGACTCGAGATCGGCGCTTCAAGCGCTTCACGGACTTGTGTCTCAGCACAAAGCCATTGCCGAGATTAGGGATCTGATTAAAACAACAGGAATTGAGGTTCATCTGCATTGGGTCCGGGCCCATGTTGGTCACATCTTCAACGAGAGGGCGGACAAGTTGGCAAAAGAAGCCACTGCTCGACATGACGTCGATGTAGTGATTCCAGTCACGCGCCGCCAAGCCAAAAAAGACCTCTTTGGACGTGCCTTGTCCGAGTGGCAAGAGAGATGGGACCAATCTGGGACCGGGCGCAAGACCTATGAATCTTTCCCACGCGTCGGCATCCGTCGACTGCAGGGCGATTTCTTCATTAATCAGGTCTTCACGGGACACGGCACCTTTGGCGATCATCAGGCTCGATTCTTTCACCACGACTCTACATGTTTTTGTGGGGTTGAGGTGTGTGACATCAGCCATGTGCTCTTCCGGTGCGAGCTCTGGAAGTCTGTGCGGGAAAAGTACTTTCCTCGTGACTTTCGGACGCGAACGCCGCGCGATCTCTGCCTGTGTTGCTACGCCAGAAAGGGTGTCAGGTTGATCATTCACCGACTCCTTATGCGTACACTAGATCGCAACCTTGGTCGCCAAAGAGCAGGCCATAATCACAGAGCTCTTCCACGCCCACACTTGAACGCACTGCGAAATGCCCGTGGTCCCCACGGCGCAGGACGTAGAGGTAGAGGTAATGGTGCAATAAGTACGCAGGCTTGAGACTCGTCTCATAAGCCGGCAGTCGTCTGTGATAAATGGGCTAGTCACAGTTGTGTATATATATATGTTGTTGTAGTTAAAGTTTGTTGTTGAAGTTTGAAATGTTTTAACCATTCTAGTCAGTAGTTGTTGTTGTTGTAAATTTAAAGTTTATATGTTGTTGTACTAATCCTTTCCCTTTCAGGATCCACTGCAAAAGGGAACGTGACAACCTCTGTAGGTTGCTCACACCCCTCGAGCTGTGGTAAAGCAAGAGCCGTTGTGGTAGCTCGACATATGACCTAGCGACCGTCTCCCCCTATGGGGTCTCGCGAACGAAGTCGTCGGGGGTTCCATGGCGGTTCATCAAGGTTCCGTCTCTGCGGAAGTTTCCTCCGAGATACGGGGTTACTGCCGTGACGACCTATGTCACCAACGTTGGTAAAATGACCTGGGGGTCCGCAGTTGGGGAGCGGCCTCAGGCCGATCGCAGCGCCGGGCGAGACAAAGCCCTGGTGCGTTAAAAGCCCTTCAGAGGCTTGGGTGCGATGGTCGTTTACGCGCGTCGGCGACCCTGTGAGCGCCTGACGGCGCAGGATAGTTTATATCATATTACAATTCGCAATTTAATTTTTTTATATTACATACATATTTATAGTCATATAAAATATTTTGAAGATTTCAGAAATTAGAAACGTTAAATTAAATACGGTTTATGCAATGATATTCTGAAATTTTTATAAACTTCTTATTCATGTAACTTTTTAGATAAAAAAATAAGCTTGTATTAAAATAAATTCTTCATTTATGTCAATAGAATACAAAAATAATTTATTTTGATAATAAAATATTGCAGCAAAATAGTGCGAGTTACTTGAATTTTATTATTTTGATATTCTTTGAAATATGGTTGCTAAGCAATTGATAAATTAAAGAGCAAAGTAAAAAGATTTGTAAAAAAAATATGAAAATAAAATGTTTTATATTTCCCGAACAGACGCAAAAAATTTCCAATAATTTAAACAATTAATTTCTAAATTTTAATGAATATATCAGCAAATTTTCAAAGCTATCGGATATATTTAAAACCTCCATATCGAAAATTTAGCATTAGTAATTTTACGATTAAATCTATTATTCAAATATGCGATTTTATTTTCACTTAAAAATGAATTTTCAAGGCTATAGCATAGATTTAAGCCTCCATACAGAACATTTAGTATCCGTAATTTACGTTTAAATTCATTATTTAAATACGTGATTTTTATTTCAGTTAAAAATGAAATTTGAAAATCCTCTGCATTCCCATAGGAAAGCATTGTGACCTAAAAAGAAAGTTCTATATTTTTCGAACGAATGAAACAAATGTAACTAAAAACTATACAACTAATTCCGGGTACTTCACCAACATACCCACTAAAAATCAATCTAACATGACGATTTTTACGCAGTTTTCGCGGAACAGACAGACAGACTGACAGACAGACAAACAGACAGACGGAAATCAAAAACTTTTCGCATCTCCACAGTGAGCCTCAACTGACGTTTCGGCAATAATTATTAAAACTGTAAAAAGTACTGCATGAATTTTTATCCCCTCCTTCCACCTTCAGAACGAGTGATAGTTTACAATGAAAAAATATTCAAAAATCATTCCCTGTTCTATTTTTTATTTTATTAAAAATTTTATGAGATATTCATTTGGTTAAATTTTTCTTTTATAATTCAATAATAATATATATTAAAACAATATCCCTTTCTCGATGCACATACAAAACGTACAATGATGAATAAAATATACTAAATGATTTTGATCAGGTTTTTGACATAGTCCATCCACATTGCGTTAAAACAAATTGTTTGAATAAACATTGCAGTTAATCAAAATTTAATAGGAAAACGTATCGGCAAATGATCTGAAATAGTGTAGTACGAACGCTTTGCACGGATCCACTGGTTGTGCTGGAGTTTCGACTTGTGTCTGTAAAGATGTCAATATGCACTTAAAGGATCACGGATGCGTTGTTTTTTTGCCTGTTGAATGACTACCATTTGTGATCTTCTGCAAGAAAACTGAATTTCAGGGACGCTCCTGGATACTGTGTTACTATATTTGTTATGAATTTATTTGAATTCTACAACGGGATCAAACTTTAAAGTAGGAAAATTTTCCATGAAGATCCATAAATCTGATTTGTGCGACTGTGAGTATTTTGTTTTTCAATAGATTGTCCTGTTGCAGAAGAAAAGTGAATTTTAAAATACATGTTTATATGTTTGATAGGAATTCATATTTCTGATTTTGAACTTTATGTTTCGAAATTACATCGAAATTTATTTTATATGCGCAAAGAAATAAAAGATTTTAAAATTTGTTTTATAATGTAACACCTTTCCCTGGTACAACAAACGATTAGTATTTGTTTAGATGCAACTTCAATATAAATGGGAAGGATTTATGATCCATATATATTTGAATTATTATATGATAATTATATTTTTATTTTAAGATATTTTTTAATGCATTTACTATATACAGACAAAGACATTGCATTATTATTTTTTTACATTATTCAGTTGTCTCAATAATCGCCATTATTTATAATAGCAAAATCACTACAATAATACGATAATATAAAAATTCGAGTGATGCCATTAAAACAGGAAGAGTTTCAGGGCATATGTTTCACCCTATCGTTTGAAAGTATCATAATAGGAAATTTTTGAGGTAAAACTAAGTAGAATTTTGGGGATTTTTTTTTAATTAATATAATTTAATATAATTTAACATAATTGCATTCAAAGATTTGAAGATGTGTCTACTGAGATAGCATATAAAAATCCTCACTAGATACATTGTTTTATATATTATCTGATTATGTTTCTTTCTATAAAAGCAAATCCCTTGGGAATGATTAGTTCTGCCCCAAATGTTTCAGTATAATTACACATTCAAAAGACAGGGAGCAACATGTCCTGAAATATTTCCTGTTTTAAACATATCATCCGAATGTTTATGGTCTTTGTTGGGTTATATTCGTTGGAACAACTTGTACCGCCCTTTTTGTACAGAAGGAGTACGTCAATGACAAAATACCGGGCAACTTCCTGCAAAAATCAATGTTCAATTATCTGCTCTCTATATTATGTTTAAAACTGAATGCGCTGCTCATCCAATCTTTAGCCTAATGATGCAGAATCTAAGACATATGGCACCAAATGACAAAGGTATTATTCTCAAATAAAATCGACTTCTTTTTTACGTTATTGGTTTACGATTTTCTGAAACAAAGGAGGAGAAACTGACTTTTTGATTTACTGTTGTGAATTTATAAAATTTCCTAACGCTGAACGCATCATATCCACGTTTTTTAAACTTCCACCTTTTGTTCAAAAATGTTGCTTAGAAATTCTCTCTTGTTTATTTCCTTATTTTACGGTTACAGATTTAATTGCATTACATTCCAATATACAAATATGAAGTAAACTGTTTTCATATTATTTTTTTAATATCTGTTATTTAAAAAAATTCTATTAAATTAACTGTAACATCTTGTTGCAAATGTAACTGAAAAATTAATGTTGATGGAATGCATATTTTATGTTAGGAAGATCTGTCATTTGAGCGTTAAGTTTTAAGATAAAAGGAAACAATTCATGACAAATTATAACTCTGTTTGTATGTAATAAATGATACATTTTCCCTTAATGTATCTTAAAATCCTGACATTATACTTTTAAAACAGCCTCTAAAATAATACTTTTAAAAGCAATATAACAAAAAAAAACTTTAGAAATCAGAAATAGCTTATAGAGTGCAACATCTATAACACACGTTTAATTTAAAAGTCATACCAGTTTCATATAAAGAAAGATCAAAGTTCTCCTTGTAATCAGTTATAAAACTGAATAAGTAGTTTAATATATGATCAATGTAATTGTGCAAACAACGCAATTTATTAAACTTTCTCAATAAAATAGAATAATTTAAAGAACATATCAAAAACAACTATTTAATTGAAAATATCCACATATTAATTTATAATTAAACGCGCATTCTCTAATATTCTTAAATACATTTACAATATTGCAGAGAGCAGAATGCTTAGACCTTGGTTATTTTCGAAATAATATTTCATATAATGCTTTCAATTTAATTAAACGATTAAGATCGAATAAGATGCACATTTTATGCTAATCTTTGGAGAATTTAAATAGAAATTATTTTCTGAAACTGACATATTTTCTAAAGTATTAAAATGGCTTTAAAATATTATATGTAGTATACTATGAAAATAAATCTGAAAGTAAATTATCTTAACATTATCTTTAACATTAAATATCTCAAGATAAAAGTAATTGCGTGTACATTTATTATTTATAACTTTCGGCACTTTTGGAAAAATTTGATTGAGTTTACAAGAACTCCCTTTTTTTTAATTTGTACCTTTTTTTCCAGCCTTTATTTTTTCCATCTTTCGTTATGATAATCATAAAATTGTACAATTCTATTTTGAAAATTTCCTTATATATCAGGAAAATGTGTACGTGTTTACCTTGTCATTATTTTATTTATGATAAAGACGTTTTGAAACTGCTTCAAAAAATTAGTCTGTGACTTGAAAACATGGTAATGAGTTTTGATTAATTAACTATTTCAAGCTGTGCTTCAAAACTCGTAAAACACAGGGAGACGATAAATCTGTTTCCTCAGGAGGACTTCAAAATATCGACTCACTAGGGAAATGTACGGGTTATTTGTTATGTTGCGGAATGGGACTTGAATCAAGAAAGTAGGCAATTAGTCACCAGCCCATGTGAAATATGATTCATTAAAGTTCATGCGTGTGTAAAATATGGCACGTTGAAAGTCATGTTGCAGTAAACTGCCATAGATAGATAGGAAATATTAAGGATTTCTGTTTATACGTAGGTACGATTTTCAGTAATTTAAGGGGACTCATAATTTTTTAACCTTCAAAAAATCGCTATTTTTTTCCACAAAAAATGTATAAAAGTTTGAATCAAACAAAACAAATAGCATGAAAATATTCAAATTGGAACAAAGTCATTATAAAAGTGAAAATGTGTAATTAATTTTTAACTTTCCATCGCTTTTATTTAATCTGCCCTACTGCTACTTGCGCTCAATGTAAAGAAGTTTGCAGAACGATATGTATAAATTGATCATACCTATAATATATACCTACTGTGTTGTCAATTAGCGCGAAATTTTAATTGTTGTCATTAGAATGTGTTTTTTAACCTGATACATCTTAAAATGTACATTCTAGCACAAAAGTTACATTATGAAACTCAATTTATGTTCCATGCATTTATTTATCTTCTCAGTTACAACTACCTGTTGACTCCGGCACAACTATCCCTGTTCACCCCCTCTTCTATACTTGAGTTGTACTGTTAACGTCATGAGTGGAAAAACTCATGACATGACGTTTTGTTAGGGAATCCGCCAACCTTTCAAAAGTTACATTTTGATATAGATAATATACTTTAGAAATAATAGTGATAGCAAGTTGCATGTCTGTCTGATATCTTCCAATTTTTAAAAAAAGCTTAAAACTTTTAAGTTTCTTTGAAAAAGTTTGGAAATGTTTTTGAAAAAAAATTAAAAATTCTTCTTAAAGTATTTTTCTGTAATTCATTCAAGTTTGTAAATATATCTAAACTGTCAAAACGTTTCAAATGGAGAAATTGATTTTCTATTGTTGAAAGAGTGATAATACCCATTCCAATAACTTTTTTAATCCACTGAGCTTTAAAAAAATAATAAATAATTTTATATTAACGTATAAAAATATTGTATAAAATTGTTGACGAGTTAATATGGACTGCTTGGAATGAATTATTCCTGCATCAGTGGTCAACAGTTAAGTATTGTCATAAACAAATTATTAGGTAATAACAGAATTAATTATTTGTATTATGAGAACAATAAAGAGACATATACAATATAGAGTACATACAATACAGACTATAATGTGTAAATCCTGTTTCTGATTTGGTGAAATTCCGTAGTTTTTGTTTTGAGAATATTTAATCTAAATCAAAGGTCTTTTGTTAAACATGTGATTTATTATTAACCATTTGAAACTAATTTTAAACCAATATATAACTTAAGGCTTTCGACTAAATTTTATTTTAAATGATGTCCTTTAAACATCAATGCTTAATTTATTGCATAAATTAATTTTTATCGCAATCTTAATATCATTTTAATTCTGCTAATTCAAAGATTGATTTGTGAAAAACAAATCGGTAAAGAGAGGATTAATTATGCTTATGTTTATTGATATACAGTTAGGAGATAAAAAAACATAGAAAGCAGCAAAATTGCAAAAGCTCACTAAAAAAATAAATGTAAATACAAATATTCTTTATAAAAGACGAACAGCAACAACGAAATTGATGCCCACTACGAAAGAGTGAATCTATCTTTTTCATTTATTACCTAACTTCAAAGTATTAGTGCCTAATATTATCTATCAAACATTACAAGAGCGAAGTTCCTCTAAAAATGTTAAATTCAGAAAAAATTATAATGATTTTCGATGAGATATTACTTCTAAAAAATGTATTAAATGCTTCAATACTTAACGTAATTCAATAAAATTTCTTTCAAATAAAAAGCAAGTTGCAATATATATTTTTTCATAATCTTTTCAACAAAATTGCAAGAAGTAACATTTTCTAGCCATGCGAACTGAAGCCCCTTGAGGGCCAGAAAATAGCCTTGTCTATCTCAAAAATTCTGAAGGCAGTCAATCACATAAAATAATTTTCGTAGTCCGTGTCCGAATCAAAAAAACGATATTTACTGAGTCAAACCGGAAGCGCTTCTTAAGCTAAACTAACTCAATCCCGAAATAAAAGAAAAGTAGCATAATTTTGAAATGGAATAAAGGGAGTTTAGTCTGTAGTCATAGATATAGTATAAATTTTATTTGTTATGATGGTAGATATGCTGGAATATATTTATTATGATCGATAATTAAATGTATAATAACCTAATGCATCCATATTTTTCTGAAAAAAAAAAGTTTGGACTTCCTTGCAATAAAAAATTGTATATTTTCTTCGTGTATATCACTTATCTGAGTCTATACCTGGACTTTAATATTTCATTAGGATTCTAACCAAAACCTCACAAAATATTTTTCATTGACTTAAACCGCAAAAATTATTGTCGATGTCCATAATTCAAAGTCCGTAAAACCGACTCGAAACCGAACTAAAACTAAATTAATATATTTATTTGCAACTAAGGAAAAATGTAAACAATGTATGTCCACAATATATCTCTAATATAAGTTTTATCCCTTTTAAGATAAATTTAATATATATCTGTCCATCCACATTTAGTTATACAGTAATAATATGTCATAAATCCTTGACACATTTTAAAATTCAAGATTAAGGTGACCAGATATTACCCAAAACCGATCTGATACATTTGGGTCGATTTTTATTATTTTTACCACAAATCGGATTTAGAATAGAATTGTGGTCTGCAATATTTTTTTCCAAACCCGAATTGTGTAACCATAGTTGGGTAACATAGTCGGGTACCCATTCCGATGTGGGTAAATTCTTTTTTACCGAAACTCTATACACTCCGGGTGGGATCGACTGTAATTTTTTCTACTGAAGAGAGGATTGATTATTTTTCTGCAGGTGGGACTCGATTCCGGTTCAACTTTACCAGATTTTTTTAAAGAAACACTGAAACATACAGGGTAGGCCAGAATTTCTTACACATTTTGGAATTCAATAAAAAATGAAGTAATTGTCTTAAGAGAGTGTGGTTTCGACAGATATGATTCTTATGATTAGAAGTGTTTTTAGGATATTAAAAAAAATGTCCATATATTGCGCTATGCATTCAAATCTGGAAAAAGTATGAAAAATTCAATAAGCAGTTACAGATCATTTTTTGTACGCTGTACAGTTCCATGCACATTTCAATGTATGGAATGAAATGGAGAGCAATTTGGTTTCCATTACAGTTACAAAGAGCGCACACGTTGAAGTAATGTAAAATATTGTACTAATTACAGTATGTATATTCTGGAGTATGATGATTTTTTGAAGATATCATTGTAAAAACGCTATCTATTGGCAATTTTTTAAACATAACATTTTATGAGGAAAAGCATTTTCTTCTAAACCGAGCTTTCACATGTCGTTTACCTAATTTTTAATTGAATTTGATAATGCATCAAGGACTTTTGACTTACCCTATAGTTTCTAGACTCTCTTTTAGAAAATCGGGTATAACCTAACTGGACTCGAATTGCATCTGCAGAGAAAAAATCAATCCAATCTTAAGTAGAAATAAATGCAGTCGATCCGACACGGAACGCGACGGGTTTGATTAAAATATGGTTATCCAACCAGGTTTTGTAAAATACAGTTACCTTACGCGCTGCGGAGTTCTAGTCGTAATCTGACATGCAGCAAAATAATGCAGATGACTCGCCCTGGATCGCGTTCCCGGAAAATATTGTCTAAAAGGCAACCCAAATATGTCACATCTGGTTTGGAAGAAATCTAGACACCCTACCCAGATTCGTTGCAAATTCGTTACGAATGTCACAATTTGCCCAAACTAATCACACTACGACATCACATAATTGTCACAGTGTGACGTCATAGAAAAGCTCAGAAATTGCCACAACTACTTCACATCCACATCACTGTGATCACATCGACAGTCACAAAGTCACAACGTTATACTGGTAGGAACGTCTGCCATCCATACCTAAAAAAGTTTCTACATATGTGACAAATTCATTCAAAAATCTTATTGGTGTATGTAATTTTCAATTGATTTTATAATTGTTACATATGGTTCTTTATGTAATCAATATATGTTACCTTTATGCTCATTCTTTTAAAGGTGAACTTGAAAAGTGACAATATTAAAAACAATGGTAAATTTTTATGCCTCAAAAAGAAGGAATACCAATTTTTGTACGCAAGAGAACAAAGATATAACTACTTTTGTTACGTTTAGTATGTTTTTTATTTATACTCGACTTCTTTTCTGTTTGGAAATATTTTAACATGATATTCTTTACCATGATCACTCTTTTAAAAGTTTATAAATGTTCACAACAACATTCTCTTGTTTCTTAATATAAAGTTTTGCAAGTACCATATTGGTTGAATCTTCAAATTACGTCATTTAGGATGTGGGCGTTTAACTTAACCTCTATTCAAATAACTGAAATATCAATATACATACAAAGTAATATATAAACAAAGATCCTCGATAAAAACTTGGAATAGCAATTTTAAAGACACATGAAACAGCTCATTATGCAGAAAGTGTCGTTATTTTTAGATAATGTGAATTGTTTATGTATGTGGCTTTTCTAGCCATAGTATCACGAAGTTGTAGATTTCATGAGAAACAAATACACAAAGGATGACACTGTTGAATCGTTTGCGTCAAGGAGACAATTCAATTTAGTGCCTAATTTTATTAAGGAGACTCAGTATATCTTGAGCTTCTTTATTTCAATGTTTTATAAAACCTCTTTGACATATAATTATACGTTTTTAAGAAGAAAATGTTGTAATTGCGGAAGGAAATGTAGATCTTCACGTAAAATTTGAAAAATTAAATTTTTCTATGAAAAGATTCTCTTTGAAAAATATTTCTTCTTTTACATTTTTTAACTTTTTGAAGAAATTATTTAAGCTTTTCTTACATGTATGTAACGCTGGATAAGGTTTTCAAATATTTACCATATTTACTTTCTTAATTTGCGCACTTGTATAATTTACTCACATCTTACATTTGAAAGAAAATTTTGTCTAAAAAAGATTCGCATAATTTTCGCACCTCCTACTTTTGAAAAAAAAAACTTAAAAATGCGTCATTTTAACATGAAGCATCTATGCAAAAGTCGGATAATTATAATTTGTTGGTTTGTTGGGGGAACCTATTGTCATCTTTAGCACATGGGTGTTTAATAGACCGTGAGATAATGAAACATAATTTCAAATTATTCTAACCACATATATCCTCAGAATCGTTGATTATTTTACATCATAATCAGATTTAAAGTCAATTTTGAGTTTATTTCTGTATATCTAAAGGAGCATATTCAATTCTTCGCGTTTGTATACTTCGATTTTCTATTTTTATCTGCTCCAAGAGTCAAGTGATTTTATGATAAATAATTCTGCATCAACAGACCTGTGCTATATTAGTACTTCCTGTCGAAAATAATTTAGTCTAAGTTAAGACATTTTATAATATTTTTCGTGCTGTGAATTGTAATTGCTAAAAATAAGCTTTACCACAGACTTTATATTTAAAGTGGTCCACTTTGCGAAAAAATATAATAATGGATTTTTTAAACTCTACAATTGCTTTCTATCTCTCTCTCTAACTCAGTTTTATTATTTTTAATATTGTTATCCTAGAGTACGCCTGAAAAACAAAACAAAAGGATTTTTCCCCTGTTAAAACTACCACTTAAATAACTGCTGCAATTATAATTTATTTTTTTAATACAAATTGTTTTTGAAAAATTGTAATTATCTTAAAGAGATACATTTCTTTAATTACCCTAAATTTTCTCCGTGAAAAATCTTATCAATAAATACTTAAAAAAGTAACTCGCGTATTTTTCACACCTTCCACATTTGGCACCGGAAAAATTGTAAAAATGCGCGAGTAAATACGGTAAAAGAAAAAATAAATAAAATATCAGACAAAATACAGTAAAATACTATTTATTAACATTTTTGTAAAAAAAAAAAAAACTACTAAAACTAAGATCCCCAATTTTATGAAATGCATCGTAATAATTGTTAAAAAAATAGCGAGTTTATTGAAAAGTATATGTTGAAATTTTGCCATGTTTTTTATACTGATACATTGAAAGAACATAAATTGGAAGAAATGAATTTATGATTGCAACCTTGTGCCTTTATAGAAAAATGGATCTAGTAAAATGCATCTATTTCCCTATAAAGGGATTATATGTTTACAATTATTGGTATTTTCATATATTTACAATTATTGGAGCTTTACGCAACTTTGCCAGAATACACTAGAATTACTAGAGGTAGAGTTGTCTAAATTACAAGTTGGTCGGAAATTCCAAGGAAAATCGATGTTTTCATGATTTTTGCCTAACACAAAATTTTAGAAATTAACTAAACACCCAAAGGATACAAAAATAAATAAACAATGAGGTCATGTGTCTATTTTCTCAGACGAAATATGAATTTTTGAAAGAACAGTAATACTTTATATGTTTTGGGGGTAGTTCTAAATTATCATTTTATTCTCTCGATTCTTTTCATGATTAGATGTTTGTAAAGAGTTTTTTTTAGAAAAATGTATTTAGATGGTTTTCTTTTATTGATAACAAATAAATTAAATGTCGTTAACTCCTTTAATAATTCAATAAAATTATAGGGACTAGATTTATGAGCAAAACTACATATATGAAAATTTTTAATTTAGTTTTTATTCTTGAAGTTTACATCATTTGATGCAGATTCTAGTTCACCCACATGCATTTCGTAAAGTTTCCTAAGCTTAAAATAATCCAAAAAGTACTCAACATCTGCTCTGGTTTCAGATAACAAAAAAAAAAGATTTAAACCATATTGAAACCTGCAAGATATTCAAGCTCAAATTAACATACATAATTTGAAGCATAACAACTTCAAATATCTTACATCGAACAGTTTAAAAAATTTGCACACTTATGAAATCACGTGTCTTTATCCTTTTGCAAATTGCCCTTTGAGAATTTTACACATGTTTTAGTGCAAAAATCATTAGAAAGTAGACATTACGTGGATTATGCGAATTTAATCAAACATTCTCCGTAACATTATGTTTAACATTATTAATAAATTAGAAAATTATTGCACTTGCCATATATCTCGTCCTATATTTACAAAAATTGTTTTCCATTATCAAAATAAACTTAATGATATGTCAAACAGTTTTAACCATAACTATATATAGATTGTTAAATTTAAATATTTTTAAGGAGTTTTTTAATATATATTATATTATGGGTGGGTTACAATTAATTCTATTTATTTTTACTAGATATTTCTTTTTGATTATTTAAAACAGCACTGGAAAACATTTATAAAGTCATAAAAGAGAAAAAATTGTGATAAATGCTTTTAAAATAAAAACAGTAAAATAACAATACAATAATCAATATAAAACAATTTTAGGAATTGACGATTCATATCTGATTTTAAGTACTTAAGAGATGTATTATCAAATATCATCTTCTTGAAATTTCTTTTAATGTTCCATGTACTTGAAATATAATGTATCATTGAATTATCAAAAGAAGCTGCCTATACTTAATGTCTTCATTTTAGAGGATCTATATTTCATCCACATACTAGAATGACTGATAAATTTTTAAGAGGATTAATTTCATCTTTGACAAAAGAGATTATATTGCTTTTCTCGAGGTATTCCTTTCTGCAAAGTGAAAATAAAATAACTTAGTAAAGAAGTAATGTGAACTATAAGTATAGATTAGATAAAAATTCGACTATTATATATATTTTTTAAGTACTAAAATAAACTAAATATAAGGAATTATATATATATATATATATAAGTGTGTGTGTGATTAGCTATTGGATTTTACCAATCTAAATTTAATTTTAGATACTTCCAACTTTCAAACTTTAGATATTTTTCAGATAATAGTTAATATATTTCATTTTTTTTTATACTGAATATTATTTGTATTTTTTCGTTAACGGTAAATTATCCCACCAATCTTAATAAAAAGAGATATAAAGAGAAAAATATTTGTATTTTTTAGTATAATACAGAGCTACGTGCGGGAATCTTAGAAAAGTTTCAACGCCTGCTAAGGGATATTATAATTAATATTTAAAAATAGTTTAATTTTTCCAGAGAGACGGTGCTACTTATCAGTTCATGTAATTTCGGTTATTGTTCTATTCATCATTTTGGATATTGATTGCATAACACTAACACTTTGACAATGGGTAGGGATATATACGTCGCAGTTGCCTTTTTTATTACATTCTTATCACTTTCTGAAAAATAATCTATGCTATACATTCATATTAGAATATTCAAATCTACCAAAAAGAAAATTTTTGTAAATTTTAGTACGATTGAATATAAAAATAGTCGCAATGCCTAGTCCGTAATTAAAGATTTAACATACTTATACAAATAATTTTTTGTGGTATTTTGATCTAGAAAACATTTATTTTACTTTTAGGGGACGATTCAATTAGAAGGTAAGTGTAATTTATTTATGGGTAGAAAATAATTTTTATTAAAAGCATATCTGTAAAATCTTATTTAAATGATTATTCATCACAATATGATCAATAGTTATTTGGAGTTATGTAGCGTTATGTTACTGGACAGAATTGTCAAAAATTAAGAAGTAGAGCTCTCAGCTGTTAGCTTAGCTTTCTTGGATACACTTGTGTTTACCAGAATTGTATATAAAGTACACTAAAAAAACTAAAATAAATTAAATATTTATTTTTACATGTTCACGAAAAACATTTATTTCTTGCGAATGGATCAGGTAAGGTAAAAAAATAGACGAGAACTAGAAAATCGCTGTAAGCATTGACCTTTAAGTGGTTACAGTCTAATTGTCGTTCATTGCATCAATTTCTTTGTCAGCGATTTCTAAGATTTTAAACCGATACTTTTAGATACTGAAGGTGGTAACTGTAAGAGTATAGCTGCTATAATTTCGCTCTTCTTGATTAGTTAAAAATGAATATTCCAATATATGCATCCAAATTACGTTTTTAAGTCAATCAAAAAGTGATAGTAAGCCAAGAAAAATATGTATTTATAATTTGTTAACGTAAAAAATAAATATTATTATAATTAAAAATTATTAAAATTATTAAATTGAAGCAAATGAAAACAAATGGGTACAAGATTCATTGACAAAGAATTTTTATTTAAATAACTTTTGATAATTATTTTAACACATTTGTACATTCCGAGTAAAGTTTTGTGACACTTATTTCTAACAGATCCAATAAGATATATTTCGCACATTTTTAAAAGAAGGAAATGGAAATATATAACAAATCCAAATACCCAGAAATAATATACTTCATTAATTGCTAAAAGGAATTAAATAAAAACAATCAGAATAGTAAAAAGTTTTAATAAACTATCTACATGATTCTTTTTAGTCAGTACTTTTATTAAGACGAATAAGAATATTATATAGTTGCACGATCTGTAATGCAATGATTTAAAATGTCACCATTCACGTTCCTCACAGATTATCCACGATAATTTATTTTATTTTTACGTTGATGTTTATTTCTATACTCGTAACCATGGGTAACTAAACCCATGACTGTTGTAAGTTAAATTATGCTTTAACATTACATTTGGAATTTTTACTAAAGATTGAGAAATAGTGATTGTAACACGGACAAATTGAATATTTAACAAAACGCACCATTTAACTTACCAATAAATATCAAAGTAAAAATAAAATAAAATAACAGGAGTTATATGAGAAAGAACGTAAAAAACGTGAATGCTGTCGTTTCAAATTATTGCATTATAGATCGTGCAACTGTAGAATATACTTATTTGTCTTGATAACGACTTCGGTGAATTCGCAACATGCAGACAGTTTAATAAAAACGTTTACTGTTTTTACGGATATTAATTAACACCTTTTATCAAATCATGATTGTGGAAATGGAATTCCAAATATCACAATAAGCAGTTTTTACTACTATATATATATATATAAAGAGAGAGAGAGATTATTTTAAGTATTAAACAATCTTAAATTTATTCTACATTTTTCTCATTTATTTACTATATTATATAAAAAATTATTCCGTTTCCCCTTTAAAAATTCTAATTGGTTTCACGTGTGTCATATTTTTTTTGGTACTTAAAAAGTAAAAACGGAACCATTATAGGATCAATCGTGTGTCTGTATGTTCATCTGTCACTGCTGCTTTTCTCGAAAGCTATGGAACGTGGAAAGTTCAAACTTGGATGTTTTAGAAAAAAAATTAGGGGGTTAATTATGTTACTTGGAAAAAAATTCTTTTTGTATATCTTCTGGAATATCGTGTGAAAGATCTCGTAACACCGAACTCAAAAATATATTTCTTGTAATTTTAAGTATTATAATTTCAGAGATATCGTCCCAAATGTACTTCAAAAATATGTCCTCCCATCTCTAATTCCAAATTTAATTAAACAAAAATTACTAAAAAAATTAGGGTTAGTAGGTGTTTATTTAAAAATTGCAGGAAAACTAAAGCGATTATTCTAGGCTACATATTTTATGAGAAAATCGCATTTTTACGTTACACACAAACTTTACTTTGCAGGCGATCAGACAGAGATTTGAAGGACGGTCAAGGTACCTGTCGACGTGGAATCATCGAAGGATTTTCGATAATGGTTTTCAAAAACGCATCCGACTACGCATTCATCTACTACGCATAGACGCGCTGGAGTCGTTTCGACGTATGGTCCGACTGAGGTGTGTACGCCGTCATTTTACTGACGAGCCACCGGCTCGGTTCCTCGTAATCGGTCAATCCAAGAGGGAGATATTCCTTTCCACAGAAGGTGATACGAGCCGCAAACCTCGGACCTGAAGGGCCCTACGTGACTCGAACCACTCTTGGTCAACGAGGCACCTCTCTTTCCAAGCGAAATTTGAGGGCGGCTCACAACTACTCCAGCTACAGAGTGCGTCGCAGGGGATGTGGGGTCATAGGGAACGTCCGTCGCCATCCACTACGCCCCTGTCTATTTTTTGTTACTGAGGGTGACTACACGCCGCCTCACGCACTGACCAGACGCCACTACGGACCCACAAGCGCCTTGTCATATAGAGTCCGTCCTCGCCTTCGTCTCGCCTTAGATTTGTTTGGACGCTGTCCTATCACCGTTAGCTAGCATTTGCCTTCGTGTCACCATCTGGTTTGTCGCTCACCAGGCAGGAAGGATTAGCCTACGTGATGTCTTTTACCATCTAAACTGGCCCGAGGACCCCGCGAGAGACATCTCCTCGAACCCGGCCGAGACACATCAGCTGGCGTTGCCGACCCGGATTCAAAGACTCTGCGATGATCCACAAAGGCTCTGCCTACGGCCGCAAACCTCCTGCAGCCGAGGACCGACTCAAAGTAGGGGATAGTCCAGAGTGGTGTTCGCCCACCTCCGGCACTACTAACTAATCAGACACCACTTTAACACCCGTCTTCCACGCTGAGTTGGTGATTCGTCAACTTACCTGCCCTGTCGTGTGGGAGAACATTTCTCAATGCCGGGGTCCTGGTCTTCTTCCCCACTCAAGGGGCCAATTCAGGCCCACCAGGAGGGCAGACGGGTAATCAATTAGGTACACCTTTCAAGATAATTATATGTTCACTTACACTGAAACTTTTAAAAAAATTCCTAACATAGTAAATTAATGTTTTCTTTTATTTTTCAATTATATATTTTTCAAACTTATATGCAATGCTATTTTTAAGTAATTGCATATCATATAAATTTTTAAAGTTCATAATTTAAAAAAATAACTATATATTTAATTCACTATGTCAACCTGTCCGTAAAAACAGAAAATTTTTTTAATAAATTGTCAACCTATTTCGACTTCACCGAAGTCGTTATCACGACAAATAAGAATATTCTACAGTTGCACGATCTATAATGTAATAATTTGAAACGACATCATTCACGTTCTCTCTCATATTATTCCCGTAATTTTATTTTATTTTTACTTTGATATTTATTGGTAATATAAATGATTCTGTTTTGTTAAGTATTCAATTTGTCCGTGTTACAATCACTATTTCTCAATCTATAGTAAAAATTCCAAATGTAATAATTTTACTTACAACAATCATGGGTTAAGTTACCCATGATTACGAGGAACAGTATTATTCTCAGGAGTAATATACCTATTTGTTTGAAAAGTAAACTATATAACCAATGTATTTTTGCCTGCACTGGAAAATTGGTCGCTATCAAAACGGATGGTACAAAGATTACAAACAATACAGCAAAATATAGAAAGATCTATGATAAGCATAACAAAATGAGACAGAAAAAGAATAACCTAGATAAGTAGTCAGACGAAAGTTTTTGACATCCTCGAGATAATTAAAGGGTTAAAATGGAAACTGCCTGGTCACATTGCAAGAAGACAAGATAATATATGTAGTACAAACACGCTGAAGTGGTATTCCACAAATGTATAACAACCAAGAGGATCACCTCTGGTAAGATGGAGTAAAGAAATCAGAAAAGTAACTGGAGTTAATTGAATGACCAAATCATTATGCAGGAAGAAACGGAAAAAGTCCTTCCGACCTGTACCGGGAGTAAAAGGTAGCTTTTATAGTACATGTTTTTAAAAATTTAACTAATTTTACTCAAACACCTGAAGCTAAAATGCTTGGAACCTGATTGTAGAAGATTCAATACCGGTTTTCATTAATACTGAATTTGAATGCGAATTTCAGCATTTGACTTACAGCATAACAAAAAATCCTTCCGGCCTGTACCGGGAAGAAAAGGTAGCTTTCATAGTCCACGTTTTTAAAAATTCAACTCATTTTACTCAAACACCCGTAGCTAAAATGCTTGGAACCCGATTATAGAAGATTCAATCCCATTTTCGTTAATACTGAATTTGAATACGAATTTTAGCACGAGAGTTACACCATAACAAAAATGAGATTGTTTCAAAATGTCAACCACCCTAAAATTTCAAACTTCTATACCTCAGCCATTTTTTAAGATAAAGACAAAACAAAAAATGTTCCGAAATCCTTATATCATGGTCTAACATTTAACGGAAATAACTATTTCAATTTGTAATTTTTATACAGATGTTTGAATTTAAAAAAAGTAATAAAAAAATAACTGGCCGCCATTTTGGAACAAGGTGGCGCATGAAGCTGGCCAACGAACTCAGTCAAGACCTTGGTCTGTTCTGTACACATGATTAGTCACATTCACATGGGATCATAAATACGAGAGTTACAACATAACAAATATCAGATTGCTTCGAACTAGTTCAAGACCTTGGTACGTCCTATACACATACTCAGCTACATCCGAATCGGTTCATAAATAACAGAGTTACAGCATGACAGATGTGATATATATATATATATATATAAATCAACGTTTGAACGGAGAGTGGTTTGGGGTCTACGGGTAATGATCGATGAAAATATACCAAATTGGATTGGAATTGCTGTCCTCCGAACGGCTGCAATAGGTAGCTTTTTGTTTTGTTTTGAAAGCTACCTAAAATCAGATTGTTCCAAAATGTCAACTACCCTAGAATTTCACACTGCCATATCTTAGCCATTTTTAAGATAAAGTCAAAACAAAAAAATCTTTCGGAATCCTTGTATGACTATCTAAGACTTAACGAATCAATTTATAATTTTTCATACACCTTTTTTAATTTTTAAAAAAATTAAAAAAATAACATGTCGCCATTTTGAAACAAGATTTTGCATGAAGCTGGCCAACGAACTCGATCGAGACCTTGGTACGCTATGTACACATGATCAGTCACATTCATATCGGTTCATAAATACGAGAGTTACAGCATAACAAATATCAGATTGTTTCAAAATCTCAGCCACCCTAGAATTTCAAACTGCCATATCTCAGCCATTTTGTAAGATATAGCCAAAAGAAAAAATATTCCAGAATCCTTGTATTACATTTCAACACTTAACAAAGACAATTTTTTCAATTTATAATTTTTTGTACACATTTTTGAATTTTTAAATGGCCGCCATTTCGAAACAAGATGGCGGATGAAACTAGCCAAAAAACTCGGTCGAGACTTTGGTATGTCCTATTCACATACTCTGTCACATCCAACTCGGTTTATAAATAAGAGAGTTAGAGCATGACATATGTCATATATATATATATATATATCAACATTTGAACGGATGGTGGTTTGAGAGTCTGGGGGTCATGATCGATGAAAATATACCAATTTTTTTTAGAACTGCTTTTTTCCGAAAGGCTGCAATAGGTAACTGAGTGTAATGAAAGATACCTAATAACTGCGAGAGAGTTAAATTCAGCAGTGTATTTTAAACGGTTGATGATGATAATGACAAGCACACCCGTACATACACCCATACCTCACATATATATATATATATACAAGGTGCGTCTACAAATTTAGGTGAATGGATGGATATCTCATAAACAACGCGAGTTCAAAATGTGCCCCTGCGCATACGCAGGTAGAGAATAATGGACGCAGATAACGTCACGTAGCAAGAAGCGCAAGAAGTCAAGGCAGAATAGTCGGCTATGGGCAGTCGAACGGTGCATGTTTGAAAAATAGCGTCATATTGAAATGGAGAAACTGATAAACATCATATTTTGCTACAAATTGGAAAATACCCCCACAGAAACGCATGCAATGTTGGTGCAGGTTACGAACAGACGTAGTGAGCAAAAAATGCATGTACGACTGGTTTAAAAGTTTTCGGGAGGGAAAGGAATCTTCTTGGCCCATCATCGTGTAACTGTTATCCCAAATCCACAGTACTCGCCTGATCTGGCGCCTACAGACTTCTTTCTGTTCCCTCGCCTTAATGGAGTCATAAAGGGCGCACGTTTCGCAGATATACCAGACATCCGACTACGTGACACCTGTGCTTCGGTCGATCCCAAAAGACTCGCTGACTTATTTTCTATTTCGCTGACTCATTCCAGCAGCTTTATCAACGATGTCATAAGTGTATTGTGGTCCACGGATGTTACTTTGATGGTTATTAAAGGTATTTTGTTTCCATGTTTTATTTTATTTGTTTTATGCTTCCATTATCCGAACTTTTTAGACGCACCTTGTATATACAGCATATTAAACAATAAGATTTTATATGGACAAGTATACGAGATTGATCCAATATTGAGCTTGAATATGATGCTGTAGAAAGCAAACCATCGTAACAAATTACTTTACTTCCAGATTTCTAAATGTTACTGTATGCGTTTAAATTATTTCTGGTGCTGCATCGTTGTGCTTTACAAACATATTTGATGGAATATTAATCCCCATTAACATTAAAACATTGACAATCTGAAAAGATTCCAGCAAAGGATTTTGAAAACCGTATGTCATTTTACCAAGATATATTCATCTACCTAGCTAAAGAAAAGGAAGAAATTAGGCTCAAAGTCGGTGATGAATGTTTTATTTTTTGCATGAGTGTTAAGAGCCTACATCACTCATGCGAAAAAACGCTCAAGCTATTGTTAAGTCTATGGGAAGGTTTTAGTGCGATTTATCGCTCGAATTTTAATATTTTTAAATGTTTTCTTTTGCATAGGATAGCTGAGGTCAATCTCCAACGTTGTTAGTTTTTTCTTTTTCGATTTTGGTTCCAGTTATTTTATATAAGAGTACTTTCACTTTCAGAACCGGTTCCAACCAGTTCCAAATTTGAAAATGCCCGCTTATAAAAAACTGAAACAAAAATCGAAAAAATAAAAACTAACAACGTTGGAGATTGATCTCAGCTATATCATGCAAAAAAAATTAAAAAAAAAGTTTAAAAATATTAAAATGCGAGCGAGAAATCGTGCTAGAACCTCCCCATAGACATAACATTAGATTAACATTTTTCTTCCCTTGATTAGTGTAGGCTCTTAAAACTTAGATGTTAAACCTTAAGATTTACACATTTATATTTATGACATTTCTCTCAAATTTATATTAATAACTTAACTAAAACAGTTATTTGTTTTAATTTGTTAGGCACTTGTAGCAGAAAACTCTTAAATCAAAATGTTTATTGTTTTATTTTCAATAATATAAACAGCTGATGACCAGCAAAGAATCTAAAGGTCTTAAACTTACTATTAGTGGGTTTAATTTATGTCATGACAGAAAACCGCACATAAACATTGCACGAGAGTTATATTTAAAGGAAGATATGTTACTAAATATCTATTTAACCCAGCAGTATTCGGGTGCCGGTCTTTTTGCCACCCATATCAATTATCGTCCTCTAAGCCATATCCCCTTATAAATGGAATAGTGGGGTTTCATATAGCTGACTTTAAATGTTTCTCCTCTATCATACTAAAGTTACATGACATTCTATCTTTTTTGCAGGTTATATATTGGAAAGAAATGTATACATTCATCGAAAATACTACGATATAATCACTAGTGATAGTTCATTTTTACGCTTTCCAAATATTTCATACTTCGGGAGTAAACTGGCTAGTAACAGAAAAATATAAATTTATAACTTCACTGAAAAGTAAAAGTTGAATAATTAATGTAAACTGTTTGTTATTTTCCTTTTTACACCAGGTAGAACGGACGGCAAAAATACCGAACGCGACCAATAGCGTTCTAAAAAAACACGCGACTACTCTCGGGTTAAATATGGAGCACTTTCAGCATAGTGCATACGCGTGCACACTCGTCATTCCTTGCAGTATAACAGACGCCACTTGTGCACCTACGGTGTCAGTGTGTTGTTTCAGAGTGAGTCGTAAACATGTTAAAGTCGATTGATCATCCCGCCGACTGTGAAATACGGTCAGTAATCCGGCTTTTGAAAGTAACAAGCCGATTTTAGCCTCCTGTCTTCCGCGGGTTTTGTTGGTTTACGACAATGAAATGACACACACTGGTTCTCAAAAACCATCTCCAATCGAATCTTTTGGGTGGTATTAATTTGAACACCAGACATATATTCCTGCGCCGAGTGGCTATCATCTCTTCTGATACATGAAATCGTTTTTCAGTGGCCAGCGATTCAACACTGGCGAAGAAGTTGAAACGGTGCTTAAGAGACTACTTCACAAAGTGAAAACACCAGCTCGCTAATATTAATCCTATGGGGGAAATTATTTACGATATCTCGTTAGCATTTCAATATTTTTAGATGAATTTTTGCATTGGATAGCTGACGTCAATCTCTATGCAAAAATCCTTTGTACTTTTTCGATTTTGATCACAAGCTTTTTTTATTAAGGTACTTTGACTTTTGGAACCTGTTTCGAAGGTGAAAGTATTTTAATAAAAACCTTCCTCATGGGCGATGTGCATTCTACGAGAAACGGTTACGAAATCTCGTAGGGCGTTGCGAAAAATGTTTCAACAGACATGAACACTCTGTTGAAAATTAGAAAAAGGTGCAAAGAATCTTATAAAAAAAGTTATAAATTAACTTAACATTTTATCAATGCAAAACCGACCTTACTTTAAAAACAACCCTCGTAAAATGTCTAAAGTTTTCTTTTTATTATTAGATTATTTTTTTATAAATCGCATAGGCCAGCTTGCTCAAATGAACATTTTCGCTTGTTGTACATATTACATTATGAAAAGATGATATAGTATGCACATAAAAATCTCTTACAAAAGATGTAGAACGAATATTCTGAAATAACACCAATTTTGAGTAGGATTCTGAATGCATTTCCATTTAATAACAAAAATTAAAGGTTTAATCCAGTTTTCAAGCATATGTCAATAATGTCGTTTCATTAATCTTTAGAACATATTCAGATTATTCGTACTGCATACCTAAAAAGAACGAAAAATCATGCGTCATGCATAGATTATGTAGCACTTTCCGACACTTCCAAAATACACTAACAATTAAAGGGACAAACGGTTTTTAAAAAAAATAAAACAAAATAAATTATACCTATACGTAAATGAGGTATCAAATGATAGATAAGCAATTCGCGGACACACCTGACACGCAGTGGTCTGTGTCGTCATAAGGCAGTGGCGCTGTAATCGCATTTGTGTAGAGGTACCTCATTTGCTCGCCGAAGCTTGTAGTGTTATGTTGTTTTGAAACATCGTAGCATAACCCAATCCTTGTTTCTTGAATTTCTTTGTTTACCCATCGTTAGTAGGGCTAAACAATCGTCTATCGTTACTAAACGTTATCGTCTAGATGATGCCACAAGATGGCGGATAGTTGAAAGACTTTGGGGCGGGCCAATCACAGGCTACCTGTTGTAAGGACCTCGGGGTTCCAAAAATGTGGTGTCCACTCTAATGAAACAGTTCACAGAGACAGGAACAATGGTCCGCCGACCTTGTGAAGCCCGCAAAAGGTCAATAACACCTGCTGAAAGCCGTTATTTGAGACTTCTAGCCAAAAGGTATAGGTACGAGACAGCGACACAACCGTCTCGTCCCCTGTATAATGCAACAGGAACATCTATTTTACGGATAACAGTCACCCAGAGACTTAATGCTAGAGGCCTGTATGCCAGGCGCCCTACAGTCTGCATCCCTTTTACTGTGAATCACAAAAAAGCCCGTCCAGCGTGGTGCTGAAAGCACCTGTCTTGCACAGAGGATAGCTGGGGTTGGGTTCTCTTCAGTGATGAGACGCGATTCAGTCTGGACAGCAACTCGAGACGTGATCTCATCTGGAGAGAATCCCGCAGTCGATATCGGTTCTGTAACATTGTCGAAAAGGACCACTATGGTGAAGGTGGTCTGATGGTCTGGGCAGGCGACATGGCAGACGGGCGTACCGACCTTCAAGTGTTCGATGGAGGTACTGTGACAGGTCAGCGGTACAGGGACGAGATCCTTGCACCCTATGTGAGACTTTTCCGCGGAGAATATGGACCAAATTTGATTATATGGACGATAACGCCCGTCCACATACGGCTCAGATGGTGTGCGAATCCTTCGAATCGCAGTATGTTCAACGAATGGAGTGGCCTGCGATGTTCCCTGGCCTTAATCCCATCGAACACGTATGGGACGCCCTTGGACGATCAATTGCATCTCGAAGACGAGCTCCAATGCCCATCGATGAGCTCAAGGGTGCCTTGGTGGAAGAATGGGTGCGAATGCCACAGGGATTGATAAGCACCCTGGTAAACAGTATGAAACGCCGATGAGAGAGTTGTGTAGCTGTTACAGACGATCATACACCCTATTAGACTTGTTTTTCTCTGACTGACAGGGTGTCGGTCAGCTGCTGTGCAGGACACGTGACCAGTTTCCTTATTTAGGGTGCAGATTGTGCCCATTTTTGTTTTCCCATATATTGGTATGATATCGGATGATATTTTGGCCAAGTTTGGTTTTATTTGCTTTATTAGATTTATTTTTATTGCAGAAAAACCATTTGTCCCTTTAATTGTTTTCACCAGTGTATTTTTGCAAATATTAACCGTAATGTGTAAAATGATATGTAACTAATCAATTTTGAAAACGCATATCATATTTAAAAATCCTATTTCAGGAATTACGAACAATATTCGGAAAAATATCCGAGCTCTTTTGTACAGCCCTGTGTATGATCTATACATTTTTTTATATTCTAAATAGAATGCTCAATTTTAGTTCAGTTAGGAAACGCGTAGCAGAGTTTAAAATTTCCCTTCTGCAATTTCCGACAATTAATGGAAATGTACTCGAGAATTTTGTGCAACCCTGCATACAATCTGTACAATTTATACGCACCAAGTAATAGACAAAAAATGAGTTAAATTTAAAAATGCGTTCAGCAACTGAAAATGCATTCCCAGCAATTATTATTAATAAGCAATACTTTAACCTATTTTTTTGTGTGTCCCTGTAAATGAACGATGAAAGCTATACTCACAATATTCTATAGTAAGCCTCTTGTAATCCACGTTAGTGATATATATCAATTTCAATATGTTTGAAATAGTGAAACATTATTAAAATAAACTGCAAACGATTTTTCTTCATAGAATTTAATGTAACGGAATTCTTTTGAGTATGTCTGTAAAGGAACTATAAGTGCTATGAACACCACATTCTATAATTAGTCTCTTGTAGTGCACCTCAGTGATATATATCAATTTCAATATGCTTGAATTTGTGTAACATCATTAAAATAAACCGCAAATGATTTTTCCCCATAGACCGCAATGTAACGGAATTCTTTTGAGTGTCCCTGTAAAAAATCTGTAAGTGCTACACATTTCATTTTCAATACCGAATATTCCACAGTAAGCCTTAATAACATATATCAATTGCATGACGATCCGAGCATATTTACGAGAGTTAGAGCACGGACAGACAGACAGACAAACCGATTTCATAAACACTTTTCAACCATGTTGGAAAGCGTTAATAAAAATGGATATTGAAATACTAGGATGGTTTTTACATATCTTCGTTCAAATTATTTATATTTTTGTATTCAATATGTATTAACATACCATTGAAAACTAATTCAAAAATAAGCATTTTACTAAATATACATGGGAAACGTATGAATGGCTTATAGAGTAATTTTAATGTACGCGCATTAAATGAAAATAATAGGTGTATATGGAGAAATTGCACGAACAAATGTGCCGAAAAAGGGAACATTTTAAACCAACGATCTAAAGTATAATTTTACCATTTAAAACAAGGAAATGCTTGTCCCATAATAAATCGATAAAACAAAGATCATCATTACAAAAACTTTACATAAGATCTTTTGTTCGTATGTAATTTTTAGAAATAATCTTCATTTTAGAAATGATCAGGAGAGTATCCTCTCATGAATGTCTTTTCAGACATATAAAATAATATTCTTTTTTGATGTTTTCATCTGTATGGAAATGGAATATATTTGAAATTTCGATAATATGAGATTTTGAAAAAAAGGAAAAACGAATGATTTCAATATGCAGACATTAAGACTTTTGCAACGCTGAATCTTTAGTTATGAAACCAACTGTCAGGAGAAATTTGTTATGGTATTAGTGCATATGAAATATATATATTGAAAATAGGCAAAAAAACTGTTTTAATGAAAATTTTTCATAAGCGGAGTCGTTTTATGTTGCAAAATTATTATTAAATTACAATAAAAATGCGATTAATATGAAATAATACTACAACATCTACTAATATTGTGTTAATAACTTGTCAACAGCATTGCTGAAAATTTCATTTTTGAATATGCTGCATAACTTTTAGCATAATAATATAAAATACTTCAAAGTTAAAGATAAAAAAAAATTAAATTAATAAAATGCTACTACTTTTTATAATAAAATGAAAATCAAGATCATTTCAAATAGAATATATTTTAGAAAAGCAGTGTATTTATTTTTGAATTTTATCTAACATTTAGCAACACAGAGGCAAACAAGAGAAAATCAATGGGCAACACAATAATTTATTTCATTGGGCTTAAATTCCATAAATCTATGCGAAGAAAATTTGAAGTTTAGTCTGTTTATCTCTTTTAAAGCTTTTCCAAGTTTTATTTTTGTTTCAAGGTACTTTATTTGTTCACTTTTAAACGTTATATCTGTAGGACCATTTCATTTTTAGTAAGAATGAAAGTGCAAAAGCAAGTGAGGATTTCAATGTGTATGGTAATGAATTTTATTGCTTTGTAGAAGGTTGCTTTTCAAAAAAGCACTACTTCTTTGAACAGGTGGCGCGCGTCGTAGTTGGGGGTCCCGATTACGGAAGATGCTACAGGAAAAAGTTTACAGCTAAATTCAATAAGTTTAAGATACCGATCAGCGGGTCCTGGCGGGTTTTTGTTTATCTTAGTATTTTTCGCTAATATATAACGATTTAATGTAAACATATATGTCCCCCATGGACATAAGAAGTATATTTATATGAATTTTTTGTGTCAATTTCGTTCAATATTACTTTAACTTATTTTGTAATACACTGCTCAAAACAATTAAAGGATATTGCAGTTTTAGGTGGATTTTGTATCTCGAAAACTTTTTATCTGATTGATACATGGTCGACAGACATAGTAGGTTATATGAGAATAAATTACACATGTTTGGCAGAAAAAAATGCATTTTATTGCTCATTTGTGTACAAAAGGAAAAAAACACAATTTGTACATATGAGAAAAAAAGAATAAGAAAAGGTGTTTTCTTCAAAGAAAATCATTTTCAGTAAGGGATATGGTTTCCACGGGCGGCCAGCAACGTTGAACACCTTTGAGGCATGGACTCAATGAGGCTATTAATGACGAGTTGGGGTATTCTGCCCCACTCTTCCAGAAGAGCTCTTTCGAGTTTTTGGAGAGTTTGTGGGGGTTGTTGGCGGCCAGAAACTCGTCTTCCTAGAGCGTCCCAAACGTGCTCGATTGGATTCATGTCTGGAGAACACGCTGGCCATTCCATTCGAACGATTCCTTCCACGAAAAGGAAATCCTCCACCAGGTTTGCACGATGTGGCCTGCAGTTATCGTCCATTAAAATGAAGTTATCTCCGATTGCTACAGCGTAAGGGACTACAATAGGTCTGAGGATCTCATCCCTATATCGGCGACCAGTCAGAGCTCCATCTTGAATGATGTAGAGGTCAGTGCGACCGTCAATGGAGATGCCACCATACACCAACACTCCGCCACCGCCAAATCTGACACTTTCGTGCACGAACGCAGGATTATTCCTACTGCCACGGTCCCTCCAGATGAAAATACGCCTATCATCCGGATGCACAGAAAAACGGGACTCGTCAGAAAACAGAATATTGCTCCATTCATTTCTCCTCCAGTTGACATGCTCGGTTGCCCACTCCCTGGGGTCGCGACGATGTCTTGATGTTAATCTAACACATACCATCGGTCGGCGAGCATACAGACCTACAGCATGGAGCCGGTTTCGGACAGTCTGAGTTGAAATCGTGGTGCCTGTAGCCGAGCGAAGGTGTTGTTGGAGAAGAGTAGCGTTCATGTTTCGATGTCTCCGAGCTGTTAACGCTAAATACCGATCTTCATTGAGCGTTGTTGCCCGTCTACGACCTTGCCCTGGTCTTCTGCCTGCACATCCACTCTCCAAAAAACGGTTCCAGATCCTGGAAATGACACTTTGTGACACTCCAATGGCTTGCGCTACTTCGGCTTGAGTTTGGCCCCCTTCTAACCTACCAACAATTCTCCAAGCTTCTGAATCTGTCAAATGACTTTGCTGAGACATCGTACTCATCGAAACAAAGCAATCACTGAATGCCGATCATCCTTGTCTTCATTCTCTTTTATCCAGTTGAAAGTCAAATTTCATTCGCTGCCGCTGAAGCGACGTTTTTGACGTCGAACTCAAAATTTGCATACTCCACAGTTTGAAAACCAGAAAAATTTGCATTTGTGATTCTCTTCTTCTATTTTCGGCAAAAAAAATTTCGTTTATATCTTTATTTTATATAAAACTTCAAATATCCTTTAATTGTTTTGAGCAGTGTATAACATCATATCAATTTCTTATCGATATTTTCGTTGCTTTTGAAAAAATTATTTTTGTAAAAGATTGACAGCTTTGGGGAATTTTTTTCTAATTTAATTAAAAATAGAGTTCAAGACAAATACATTAATAACTTAGAAAAGAAAACTTACATATTAGGAGTGTGTGAATGTAAAATCTAGGAGACAATGAAATAAGAAATACCAAAAAAAAAGACAAAAAAAATTCAAAAATTGTTTTTTTATAAAAAAAGTCCTGTTACTGCACATCGAAATTCATCAATATCTCATTATGATTAAATGAAAACAAACTACTTAATCAGAAAATTTTATTAGAGGATTCTGAAATAAGTTTTTATACACAATTATTTTTTTATAAAAATGTGATTATCACAGAAAAAGTATTCAGCAAATGTTTTATTCATTCTATTTTTAAATAGTATTATTCCGATAATAAAATTTATTCCGACAAAAAATTGCCTTGCCAATAAAAACTTTTTTCATAATAAAAAATCAATTTTCTCTAGATATACTTCATTTGATTTGAAAAGATTTTTTAAGAAGCAAGAAATTAAATGATTGGCCGCCAGCACTTTATAATTAATTTCATGCGTTTCTTTACATTTTTTACTCTTTTTACTCTTTAAGTCTTTTTAGTCGCCTACAGATAATAACAAACATCAATCACTCATATTTCAAAGGTAGACCACTATACATTAAAAATGTAAAGATTACGAAATTAAGCAGAAAACCAAATATTAACATAATTAAAGTGAATAAGCGTTTTATATTGTATGCTTTTGAGCTTAAAAAAATATGACAAATTTAAAAAGTATATTTTTTAAGAAAAAAGATATTTTGAACATTATAAGAACAAGAAACTTTCATAATTCATGGTGTATCGTTTAAAGAATATGTGAATTCTTGAATTTTAATATGTATACAGCATGTATAAGATATTGAAAATTAAGTTTTATGCATAAATAATAGTTTAATAGAATTATGCCCTTAAATGCATTTATTTCAGTTATTCGTCATGGAAAACAGCAATTACCTTTTTAAAAGATAATATGAACTTCCACACGTAAATCATTTCTAGCTTGATAGTACAGAAGTTACTCCTGTATGTGACTCACTTTTTTGTCACACTTGGTAAATAGACTTTTGAATGAGGTGAAAAGGCAGAGCAATTAATATGGAGTGAAATTGTATTTTTAAGAAAATCTATTCTCAAAATACTTTTGAAAAACACAATAAAGTAGAAAATAATAATAATAAGTACAGAATTTTAAAAAATGCAGTAAATGTATTACGTGTCGAATAATTAGTTTTTTTTTATATTAAACTGCTACAATCTACGATAAAATAAGCAAGTTCGCTAGAAAAACCGCTGGTAGATTTCCGTTACATTTCGCGCCAACTGCAAATGTTGACTCAAAAGCTAGCAAAAACACCATTCACAAATATTACAGATACAATACGTGGGGGATAATCTCTTAGTGTGGGAGGTATATATCTTAAATACATGCACATAATTTAATGAAAAGTATAAAATTTTTATTTAATAGAAAATATATTTGAAATTCACAAAAAATAAGATAATTTTTTTATACAGCCTACATAAATTTGAAGATTTCATTTACAATTGACGAAAATATCCAGTTTTGCTGTTCTTACCATTGGTTCTGTAAAAATCAATTAAGTAAGAATCACACGATATTCACAGAAATTTAATGAATGTACGTCAGAAGTATATACCGGATGTCCCAAAAATGACTGATGGATTTTAAAATTCAATAACTTGCAAACGGTGACAGATAGTTAAAAAATTCTTGCAGGAGGGTTATGTTCGATGCCAGGAGTTTATATACTGTGATTCTTGATTTTAGTTCGAGGCCGAACTAACAGCATTGATGCACCAGCCCCTGAATACTAGATGGCGGCTGTCGCAGGCGGATTTTTTTCAGCGTCTGAACGGTCCCTCTAACTTCAACACCAATGCTATCTAAAAGTTTTGTTTGACTCATTTGATCTCATAAAAACTACGCGAAGAAAACTTTTAGAAATTATTGGTGTTCGGAATTATTGGTGTTCAAAAATCGGAAATTCTCAATTTTTTGTAATTTTTATGCGGTTTGCGCGATCGGATGTTATTCTCTAAACGCAATTTTTTTAATAGTTATTATTAAACAATACAATCTGCAAACATTTTTCACTATAGTGATAATATATATATATATATATACGTAAAACTTTTCTTTTTAATTCTGAAAAAATCGGAAATTTTCTATTTTTTTTAATTTTTAGGGAGTATTTCAGAAGATAAAGTCCGATTTGAATAATTTTTTTTCTTGTATTTATAAATCGAAACTTTTCCGCACTATAGCAACTCGGAAATACCAACTTCACTTTTTTCGCACCAGCCTAATAACGAATGATTTAATTTGATTTCAATGTTTTTATTAACCCTTTTTTATACTATTCTACTAGTGCATACTTATTTTCGTTGTATTAGGAGAGAAAAACAATATAAACCATTTATGTTATGATATTTTTATATTTAATTGAATTTTCATACTTTGAAGTTGGTCGTGACTGCCTGTATATTATTTTTAGAATATTTACATTGTGAGCACTTTATTTCTTCTAGTTCCGTACAATAATACATTCTACAAATAAATATAGCTAAATTTAACATTAGGAAAGAATGGTAGCAAAGTGGTGGTAAAATTAAAGACTGAGGGAACAATTCCAAAAGGAACATGCAGTAATAACAACAAATAAAAATTCACGAGTCGCTAATGTTTGTATTAAATTTTTCCAGTCATAACTAAATAGATATTGCATGGGACAACCAAATCTAAATATTGAGACAAAGAACCCATGAGTGGGATAAATTCTCAAAATATTCCTAAATTTTCAAAATTATTTTCATTTAAAAAAGTATATTTCTACCAAAATATTTGGCAATATACAAGACTTAAAATATGCGCTAATATGACGGTTTCCGCTGGAGTAATATGCAATTGAGGGTTCCTCTAAAATAACAAGGGAAGCGGAGTTTTAAAATTTATGTAATGTATTATTCAGCATATAACGAAATATACATTTTATGATTATAAGCAAAGAAAAGATACTAGAGAACTCTTCTTATTAGGAATATGTATAAAGAAGTTATATTCTAAATTAAAATGTTGAAAGTAAATTTAAAAGCTTTGTAACTGAAAACTCCATTTCACTTGCCTTGTTATTGAACAGGGCCTTTCAATTTTAAGAGAATATATAAAATTTTGAAAAAATAAAAGGTTTATTTTTGTGACAACCAGCACCGCTCTTCTTTATTCATTTATGTGATTTCCATAGACAAAATTGCTAACTTGTGACGAGTTCATGTAAACGCTTTTATTTGTATAAAGACACATGTTAGGTGACATGGTTTTCGAAATTGTCCGTGATTTTTTGGTGTCATCAATTTTATTCCCTTCAATCTGTTTAAGCGAGGAGACCAGCCATTTCGTCATAACTTATCTATTTTACTTATGATGCGTTCTTATACGAAAGCATGCTTTCCCTTAAAATACAAATATTTTATAAAGTATTTTGTAAGATCGCGTACTGAGAGTATAAATTAAAATAAATTGAGTAATATTTTCATTACATAGTTTAGTAGTATTTTCATATAGAATCAAAAAATTCGGAGACTGGCTTCTCTAACTGATATGATTTATTGATAGCATGGGGTACACATAACCACATTCAATGTACTCTTCTTTAAAGTGCCACCCAGTTATGCACTTCTGTCGGCATGAGTGCAGTTGCTGAAAACATTCCTAGAAAACTTTGAATGAGATGGTTTACATAGCGGATATCGCAGAGTTCTCAATTTTAGATGCACTCTTATAAAGGTGTTTTTTTAAAACATCATCTCAGGATCTAGTGCTCTCTCACCGTACACTTGCTTCAATATGTCCAATGGTTCTGCCAGGGAATTATCCAAACACTAACATAATTTTGATATTTGCACGTTGCTCTTCAGTGTACATCTACGCCAGAGAAAAATAGTTCTTCTCTCCTTTAATCCAGGTTACAGATACCAGCACAGTCGCCGAAGTTTGTTATCCTAATACTATAATATGTAGTTCAAGAGTGCTCAACATTCTGCCTTCGAGCGGCTTGACACAACTAATTCAGAAATGCATTTTTTTTTTGTATTTTCTAATTGCAGCAATTTTGTCATTCAATAATGCCGAATATTATTATTCAGAAACACTGGTAGCTCTTCGACCTGTGGTACGCACGTTTAAAGTCCATGGCGTAGAGTATCATTCAAATACATTTAATTTCTATGACAACAGGTCCAGTTGAAGAACATTGCAAATAAATTTTATTAATTTATTTTTCAAGAAATTACGCTTGAAGTGGAAATTTCTTATTCAATATATTGCAATAATAAAGTAAATTAATAAAGTTTAAATGATTGATCATTTTTCATAAATTTTTTATTAGATGGGTGCATTTTAAAGCATAAAATTATGATAATATACAACTTTAATTCTAATTGTTAGATAAAACTTATGCCATCGTATCACCCACGCTTCGTACTCTATCTCAATCGCCCACTTTACGAAACTGCCTTCCATGTCACTCACACTTACTATAAAAGGCGTGTACTAAGCCTTAGGAAGAAAAATAATTTTAATGTTTTTAGATTCTATAATAAACGTCGAATAATATTCTAATTTAAAATTGTGATTAATGATTTCATTTTTCTGAATTTTCTGCAAAATGCTTCTCTTCCTTCACAATGTTATATATATTGAGTGTGCGAAATGAAAATGTATTTATATAATATTTTTGTGCATGACTATAATTTCTATTACTTTTTAGATTTCATTACACTCCTGTGGTGAATTTTTCAAAATTTAATTTTATATTATGATTTTCTTGATTTTTGTGTCATAAATGTTTCATTAATAATACTATTTTGTTCACGTGAAAATTCATGGCTTGGCAGGGCATTTGATTTCAATTATTTTATGCATAGTCATTTATTTTGCCTCTTTTATTGGAATAGGATTCAGTTTTCACGTGCAGCAGTAATATCTAGTAAAAAAAAATTCTGAAAAAGCAAGCAAAGGCAGAAATACACAATCAATATTGTACAAATTATATTCCATGGGGCCTAAACGGAGAATATATATATATATATATATATATATATATATATATATACAGTCGAACCTCGTTAACACGAAATTGAAGGGACTGCGAATTTATTTCGTGTTATGCGAAATTTCGTGTTAACCGTCATAATAGTGGAGCCATCTATGTTAGATATAAGAACTAAATAAATTAACCTACAAATATTTTCCTGCTCATAAAATCAGATATTAATAAGAAATAGAATATTTCATTAACAAATTAGTCATCATTTTTTAAGCAATAATAAATTAATTTATTTTCTAATCAGTTTTTTAATGTCCGTTATTGACTTTTGCTTCAATTTTTGTACAGCAGTTCTCTAAGGAACGTATAGACCTCATCTAATTTGTTCAAAGTCCTGGAAGCATCCTGTTGTTTCAGAAGGAAACGTTGTACAGTTTTCAATGCTATGGTAGATTCATTTAATGACACTAAACTTTTCCGTTCGGTGTCAATTTCTTCATCCTCGTCCGATAATTCAATGTTGTCATCTTTTTTTTCAGCAATTATTTCTTCGTATGTCGTCACATCCGAAGTCAGAACATTTTCACCTATGGAAATGTACTCGGAAACAACAATGTCTAAGAAAGAATTTCCCGTTTTTTGGCTACATATATTTTTGTAGACAATTGTATGACGCTCTTTAAATCTCCGTTCAGTCATCTGTTGAAAGATATGAAGTCGCCCTCTCCAAGAGCAATAGAAAACGCCTTTGCTTTCTCTTGCAAAATTGCAAAATTTAAAACATTGTACTACATTCTTGTCTCTTTTATCCACCGCAAGAGAGAAATTTCAATTTATTCATTCTTTCTTCTTCACATTCGTTTTCTTGCTGGTTTGAATTGACTCACAGCATAAGCGGCTTCAATCTTTTCACGATTCTTCAAAATTGTAGAGAGGATCAAATGTAGAAGAATTGCAGGTATCCCATACTTCGCTGCATTTTCTGATTTTTTCAGCACTTTATTGCTAACTTCGTTTAAAATTTTTTGCTTGGTTTCTAAAGATACAGTTTGTTGTTTTTGACTCATCTTTCACAGAATTCTATAGAGCGAACAGAGTTTCAATTATGTTAGTCAGGTAAGTGAAGTAAGGATTGTCAGTTCTTTCACTCACAATTAGGGGAATTCGGAAACTCGGTTTATGTCACTGACAATACAGTTAACCGGGTAATTGAACATTCGCTTTCAAAAAAGAAATTCCTTCATCCAATCTTTCATTGTGGAGGCCTTTAATGTGGGAACACTTACGCACATCAGAGATCAAAGAAAAGTAAGGATTAGTCAGGAATTCAGTATTTCACGATTTTCTGAAACTCTTTTCCACTTTATATCTTTTACAAACCATGAGAAAATTCCATCTTTAATAAGAGTATGTGACATGTAAGTTTCAAATATCGGAAACATTGCGTAAGGATTTTTTTTTTTTTTTTACTTTGGAGCAAAAAAAAAAAAAAAAAAAAAATTCGCCTTAAGCGGGATTTTTCGAAATTCTATTTCGTGTTAAACGAATTAATTAACATTGATTGTCAGACTCATTTGACGGGACCTCAATATTATTTCGTGTTAAGCGAAAATTCGCGTTAAGCGATTTCGTGTTAACGAGGTTTGACTGTATATATATTGATACGAAAATCATACAGAGGAACTTTCCATAAATACACGCATCAATGCATAAGAAGAAATCCATGCATTACTCTTTAAACATATGAGAAAAATATGTACTATTCTTTATAATTTAAGAAAAACAAGTTATATATAAGTTTTAATTTTTATATGTTTCTGAAAAAAGTATTCAAACTTAACTAAAATTATGTATGGAATAGATATGACTCAATTTAGCGTAACATATATTTTATTTAAATTAAACATTTTGAAATGAAAAGAAATGTTTATATATCACAATTTTAAAACATTAAGAAAGTTTAATTAGTTTTTAAAAAATAATGAACTTTCCTTAATATTATTTGCAGAAACCTCATATTAAAAATTTATAGTTTTAATAATTTATTAAATCAATGTATTTCATGCGCAAAAAAACACGAAAACTAGTTTCATTCATAGTGGGTAATTTTCGTCCATATTAAATTGTAGACCTATTTATATATTAATCTATTAGCTAATAATTTATTCTTTTATGGTTCGCTGAAGCTTTGCATCATCAATTTCCTTTTCCTAGCTTAAAATTTCTCATTATATGTAAATGTGAAATTTAACGCCTTTTTGGACGATTAAGGAGTGGAATCTATTGTTCTGCAAAATTTTGCGCGTATTCAAAAACATAATAATTAATAATTACTGTCAAAATTCTTTACTATATAATAGGGATAATGTCAAAAATGAATACATGTTATGTGCCTGTAAATGATTACATAATTTTAAAAATGATTTTTAGTACTACAAAAGGAAAATATTAAGAAGAATTAGTGGTTATAATATGCGTGTACTATATTTCTGCTTTCGTATTGTACAGCGCAATAGCAGATGGAATTTCCTTTCAGAAAATTTATCTAAAAGAGAAATAAATGGATCAATATCTTTATTGATTTAAAGTGAAATTTACTTAAAGGATTAAAAAATACCACTTGTAAATCTTACATTTTTTCATCTTATCATGTTATTTTTTAGCAATTTATTTTCACCATCCATGTGTTTTTAGAACAAAAATTTGTAAATGTTTCATCTGATTTTTATTTTGAATTTATGAGTTGTTATTTTGTCATCACTCTAATGTAGCCAATTTTTGAATCCTATCTCATTCATAATAATTGAGTATTTAATATATTTGATTTAGTTGTTCTTACAATATCACAAAATTTAATTTTATTAACATTTTTATTTGACTAAAACAAAAAATCTTATCTCCGTGTATCCAAACAATACCTTTAAACGATTTAACAAATTTTGCCACTGTCAGCGATAACTTATAATTTAATTTTAATGTGATTAAAATGCGTTTTTATCGTAAACATTTTTAAAGTAGCTTACTTGTCTGGCAGTTTCAACTATGCTGCTTTCTCTAATTAAATGTTTAAAGTATTCGGCTGGATGATTTATGATCGTTTTATGAGTAACAGATACTTAAAATGTTACCTTTTGCTGCTTAAGATATCTAAACAATGTTTAACTCTTGAAAGTTATCTCTTTCGTTAAGTACCTAAGTAATTTCCATATTAATTAACTTATTAAAAGATAACTGAAAACTTTTATAACATTAATCCTCGTTCAGCGTTCTAGATAAATTTTCCGTTTTTCTATCGTTTAGTTATTTTGTGCATTCCAATATTCGTTACAAGGAATTTTCTAGTTATTATTTTGTAAAATTTGTATTAATAAAATATAAAATATAAAGTATATAGTTTAACTGATTACTTAGGATCACAAACTATGATTTTGTTTTATAAAATTTAAAAATAACCTGAACATACGTTTTACTGTTTTTAGGCAGCTGAAAAATATATTTGTATCCCAATTAAACAATTCAGAATAAAACACAGTATATTAATAAAAATTTTAAATTAAACATTATTTTATATCGGTAAAAAAAGAGTGTAATTATTATTATATTGAAGAGTGTAATTATTCATTGAGCAGAGATAATGTCGAAGCCTTTACTGCTAAACTGGTATATCACTATGTCTTAACTGTTTGATATTGAAATACTTAGATAGCACATCTTGCCATAAAATTGACATTTCGAAATTGAAGAAAATATTGTTTATCATACACAAGGAAGATACTTTTAAGTAAAAGACCTTTACCTAAAAAGCCCGTCATGTATTTTTTTTTTAAATAAGTCATTTTGATATAAGAAACAGATTAAGTGATTGTTTGTTGAAACTTGAAAGATCATAGCATACGTGTTGGCCATGATGACCTCTATAAACGTGAATTCATTTTGACAAGAATCCTTAAATTTGTTTTGATAAATCCACTCACCCAATTCAATTTTGTAAAAAAAAAAAAGTCGAATTGAAGAAATAAAATATTTTGACTGGTAATTCTTGGTGAAATTCCTTTAAACTTTAAAGATACGGGAAATTCATTGTTAAATGTAAATGCAATAAGAAAATATTATTTATACATTACAATAAGAGCTTCTCCCTTTCTAAATATTATGTACTAGCTGAATTTTCTTAACAATATTAATTTTTATTTAATTAATATAAGTATTTTTGTCTTCTTACGTACGTCACTTAAATAGAATGTAGTTTAAAAAACAAACTCAATTTTCTTTTATTTTCTGGATTTTCTGAATTATTTTTTAATATAATACATAAACGATATATCTTAAAAAAAGAGTGATATCTCATTAAAAAAAACTCGTTGTAAATGGCTTAACCAAGACATAAAGTTAAAACGTCAGTCATAAAAAGAAGTGATAACTCATGTGAATACCGTGTGAAAATCCATCGCTTCTCATAATTGTTGCTATTGCCACGGGGTGTGGTTCAATATATGAAAACTGCTTGGCGACCTGCAGCATGTGTAAGGTGTGCAAGTTTAGATATGTATTTAGAAATATTGGCAAGATCATCGTGTTTTAAAGTGTCAAAATTTTTCGTCTAACCAATCCTATGAATACGACATTGACTTTACATTAACTATTATTTTGTCTAAACAACGATATTTGTTACTATCTAATATAATAATGATAGTGTATGTCTATACATTTCTTTTTATGACATCATTTATGTTTCTGCAGTTAGTAACAAAACAAGAACAAACAAGTGGGTAAGTGTGATCGAAGATCGCACAAAGCGTTTTGTTTAATATTCCTTTCAAAACACTTTATCCTTTAATAAATAAACCCAAATGAAATTTTTTAATTATAATTATCCATACACTATCTCAATTAGAACATATATGGCAGCCAAACAAACAAAAAAAAAGTTATTTTAACTAGGACTTCCCTCAAAGGGATTAGTCTGAGTGCTATTGCTGAGAACATAGGGTTAACAATTACGATATAATGAAAAAGAACAAATAAAATCATAGAATTACAGAATATCATACATAAATTCATATACACTGTTAAAAAAATAGAAAAGAAATACCGTTTATCAGGTTTGTTTTCATATTTTTTTATAACCTTTGGCAAAGAATCTCATGTTTTTAAGCCGGAATTGCGAAAAACTTAAAAAAAAAAAACTTAAAAAAAAAAAAAAAAAAAAAAAAAAAAAAAAAAAAAAAAAAAAAAAACGCAGATCTTTTAAAAGTAAATAGCGTATTTTAGCAAGCGTGGCTTAACGCAAATTTACACTAGTGTGCAAAACTTAAGCAACAGACACAAAATGCTAATTTCTGAACACGTGAGTACTCAAAAGGAAATTCTATCAGCAGCAAGTGTAGAAAATAGGTACTACCCTAACAGGACAGACAGTCGATGTGAAATCTTCTTGACATCACAAATGGTCACAATTGTCAGAGTCACTACAAAGAACAGGAATGTGATATATTTCATTCGTCTCATTTTTACTCTCATTTGGTCACTCCACTGAACAGTCAACATGACTGCTGCTTTTTGACGAGTCACCAGGTGACTTTACAATGAAGTCATCTTGTGACTCTCATTTGACTGTAATTTTGACACTCCATTGTAAAGTCATCATGATAGCTGTTCTGTGACGAGTTCCCAAGTGACAGAAAATGAAATCATCTGGTAACTTTTCACAAAGGAGTGCAATGATGACTTCGCAATAGAGTGTCGATCACCGGAAAGTCACCATGCGACTTCATTGTGACATTATTTGGCGACTCATCACAATGCAATGCTCAGTCTTCAACTGACAGTGACTTGAGAATCACAAGGTGACTTCATTGTAATGTCACTTGATGACCCATCCCAAAACGACTGTCACAGTGACTTTTCAGTGTTAACAATCATTTGAGTGTAATAATGAGACAGTGAAATATCCCATATTTTGATTCACTGTAGCGATTGTGATACTTCTAAGCATGTGTGACATCAAGGGGACTTCACATCGACTGGCCGGGCTGTTAGGGTAGTACCTCTTTTCTACACTTGCTCTTTATAGAATTTCCTTTTGAGTACTCACGTGTTCAGAAATAAGCATTTTGTGTTTGCTGCTTAAGTTTTGCACACCAGTGTAATTTCATTTTCTTTGTGACAAATATTTACATTTGAATTTGAAATTTTTCCTCTTTGTTTATATAGCTAGTAGTTGAAATACCCGGCGTTGTCCGGGATTTTAAAAATGTTTGTGTAGAAAAATCAATTTAAAAATAAAACATGTTGTACAGAGAACTTCAAAAGGTTAAACCGTGCCAATACTTCCATAATCGGGTTTTTATCCCGATTCAATACGTTGCTCAAACTTATATGACGTTATATTAACTTGTTGATGTCATATCTACTTGCTTTCTCTATGACTTCTATTGATACTCTCTTGGTATGATTCTCAAACATTTGAAAAAGTCCATTAAACTTCCGACGTCAGATTAATTTTCTTTTTAATTATCTAATGACGTCATATTAGCCTGCTTTCTGTACTGCACATACTCATACTCCTTGTATTATTGAGAAATGTTTGAAAATTTCCGTTATATTACCAATATGACGCCATATTAATATTTTGTTCAATTGGTGAAACTTTTTATTTTATTTTCATTTTTCACGTGGATATCTTTCAATAGAAAATTAATTATTGTAGAAAAAATTTTATTGTGGAATTTTAATTGTTGGCAACTGCTATAACGAAAAAAGTTTAAATTTAATAGGAAAAGGCTGTTAGATTTTAGGTTTTTTATCTTTCTATATTAAAATAATACGACTTCTTCAAAATTTTATGATTTTTAGCTTGAGAGTAGGTATTCAGTTGTAAGTACACAAAATTTCAAGTCTCTATTTTCTACAGTTTCTGAGAACCGACTCTGTGACGGACAGACAGAGAAGTAAGACGAATAGTGTTTCGTGAGATGAACGAAACCCTAAAAATGGAAATTCGCTTAAATATCTTTTCACCGTTTGTGATTCTTTTATTCATACAAGTTTCACGCTTTAAATTTAAAATAGGGGCTACTTTTCCAAACGAATCGTTTTTTATAAAAAAAACAAGAACGAAAAATCATGCGTCAAGCATAGATTATGTAACACTTTCCAACGCTTCCAAAATAATTTTACAAATCATACCGTTTAATAAGCTAAAAGATAACATCTAAGTAATCCGAATACTTTTCATCAGCCCTGTATAGGATCTATAGATTTGTATATATACTACATAGGATGCTAAATTTTAGTTCAGTTAGGAAACGCGTAGCACAGTTTAAAATTCTCCGTCTGGAGTTAAATAATACGGAAATGTGTTCGCGAACTTTTGTGCTTCCCTGTATAGGATCTACAGAATTTATACACACCACGTAATGGACCAAAAGCGAGTTAAAATTAAAATCGCGTTCAGTAACTTAAAACGCACTTCCAGGAATTATTGTTAACAGACAGTAGAGAATTCTTTTGTGTGTCCCTGTAAATGAACGATGACTGCTATACACACAATATTCTGTAGTAAGCCTCTTGTAATGAAACTTATATAAATTTCAATGCGTTTAAAATAGGGAAACATTATTTAAATAAACCGCAGACGATTTTTCTCCATAGACGTAATGTAACGGAATTCTTTTGACTGTCCCTGTAAAGTAACTATAAGTGCTATGCACACACTATTCCATATTAAGCTTCTTCTAATGCACCTTAGTGATATATATAAATTTGAATGCGTTTAATATAGTGAAACATTATTTAAATAAACCTCAAGTGATTTTCCCCCATAGACCGCAATGTAATGGAATTCTTTTGAGTGTCCCTGTAAAAAGAGTATAAGTGCTACACACTTTCGTTGAAATAGGGAACATGCTATAGATAACGACTATAACATATAAAAATTGCAGAGCAATCCGAGCATATTTGCGGGAGTTAGAGCACGGACAGACGGCCAGACGGCCAGACGGCAGACGGCCAGATGGCCATACGGCCAGACAAACCGAAGTCATAAACACTTTTCAACTAGGTTGGAAAGTGTTAAAAAATGGACCCAAAAGGTTTAAAATTATTTTAAACAGAAAAATCAGTAAAATAAATCAATAATACGATGTAAACTGATACACGAATTCAGATGTAATCCTGTTAAGAACGCTTTATGGAAATTGTATTCCTAATTATTTATTACCATAATCTTTAATACTATATTTACTCATTAGTTCATTCGTTAAAGCTTAATGTTAAAGCTTAATTTTTTGTCCATCGTATGGTATGCCGACATTAATCAATATACAATTTTATTCTTCTGTTTTCATTTATTACAAGCACATAACACATACTAAATATGTTTTCCCGAATTCACTTCTCCCTTTCAAATAATGACCATAATAAAATAAACTACTCGAATGTTTAATCACATAATGAAAAACGAGCATTCAACAAGTTTAGGAATATACATGGAGAAGTTTAAAATGCGGTTAAATGCAGTAAGCATACATAAGAATACCTAATTATACTTGCAGATATACGGATTCACATACGCTACGCATGTCTGTAGGACGCCAAGCCGATTCCTTATGCTGTAACACACTCTGAGTCCATTGCAACAATTATGAACAGTGATAGATTTTTACACAGTACTCATATGAAATAATGCCCCACCAGTGGCTGAGAGGTTCTGCTCTCGAAGCTGGTAGACGGGAGGTGCTGGGTTCGATCCCAATCGCGACAGTCGGCCTAATCGTTCGGAGTTTTCGTGGCTTTCTTCGAGCCGTGGATTTATCCATGCGTAAATACGGGTTAGGTTCCCTTAGAAAGACCCCCATGAAGAGCACTGCCCCCGGGCCTCTATCCCAAGTGTAGATAATTGGCCGTCAATAATCAACCCAACCCAACCCATATGAGATATCACTTCTTTTTAAGGCTGATGTTTAAAGTTGGTGGCTTGTCGAGACTGTTTGTCGAGATTGTTTTTTGTTGAGATTTTTTTGTATCTATTTTATGTGGTCGATTACACATGATAATGCCTACATGTTACGGAAATGAAAATGAATATCCATGGGAGTAAATAGCGATATAAATAGGTTAATTATCTCTTTCATATATTTAACATACAATTTAAATAAAATCTATATTCTAATAAAAGAAAGTCTTTGTATGTGTGTGGGTGTATGTTTGTGTATCTGTCTGTAAGAAAAGGCAAGGAAAATTTAACGCACGTAGACGTCGAATTGTCTGATTGTTTGATTAGTTAGGTCTTGGTGCCCCTGAGATTAAGAATTTTTCATTAATTAAACGTGACAGTAATTAAAAACTGTAATAAACATTGCAACATTGCGTGACAAGTCACAGCAGGAAAGAGCTGACGCAGATTTTAAGCAAGGAAAATCCGACGATAGCAAATGGATCTCTTTCCCATCTTTCACGGCGCGCATTGTCCCGACACGTCAAAGTACGAAAACAATTTTTACCATATTAACGTACTTTTATATTTCTAACGGTCAATTAGTCTAAAATGATACGAATATTAACCGCTTCAAAAAAATCCTTTGCGAAACGTCGTTTTTTGTGTTTTTTCCTTCATATTCCCAAGTTCGCATGGGCACAGCTATTCAAAATATGAAAATATATAAAATACCCACTTAATCTGGGTACGTTCTACTCTATGACGGTACTATCAAATTTAAAAATATAAATATTGCCTTTCAACTTTTTTTCTGAACGATGTTTCGGGGTTTTTCGCTTTTTTCTGCATTGAGTAAAAACTGGTATATGGCTCCGAAAATGGAAATACAAAATAAATGAATAAAAAATAAAACTTAGACCATACCTACGTTCATTTTTTTTCAACGATGGTATCCGTTTAAAAAATATATTAAGGTAATTCAGTAACCCTTTCAAAAAATAAAAAAATTAATTCCGAAAGTCAATTTGGGTGATTTTTGCTTTTTTTCTGCAATGGTGAAAATTTTCAACCGCGCTTCTGATCAAAATACGAAAAACAACAAGAACGAAAAATCATGCGTCAAGCATAGATTATATAGCACTTTCCAACGCTTCCAAAATAATTTTACAAATCATACCGTTTAATAAGCTAAAAGCTAACATCTAAGTAAACAATTTAGAAAACGTATAACATATTTAAAAACATAATTTCAGGAATTTCCAACATATACAATATTCGGAAAAATATCCGAATACTTTTATTCAGCCCTGTATAGGATCTATAGATTTGTATATATACTACATAGGATGATAATTTTAGTTCAGTTAGGAAACGCGTAGCACAGTTTAAAATTCTCCGTCTGGAGTTTGTCAATAAACAGAAATGTGTTCGCGAACTTTTGTGCTGCCCTGTATAGGATCTACAGAATTTATACACACCACGTAATAGACAACAAGAACGAAAAATCATGCGTCAAGCATAGATTATGTAACACTTTCCAGCGCTTCCAAAATAATTTTACGAATCATACTCTTTTATAAGCTAAAAGATAACATCTAAGTAATCCGAATACTTTATTCAGCCCTGTATAGGATCTATAGATTTGTATATATACTACATAGGATGCTAAATTTTAGTTCAGTTAGGAAACACGTAGCACAGTTTAAAATTCTCCGTCTGGAGTTAAATAATACGGAAATGTGTTCCCGAACTTTTGTACTTCCCTGTATAGGATCTACAGAATTTATACACACCACGTAATATACAAAAAGCGATTTAAAATTAAAATCGCATTCAGTAACTTAAAACGCACTTCCAGGAATTATTGTTAACATACAGTAGAGAATTCTTTTGTGTGTCCCTGTAAATGAACGATAACTGCTATACACACAATATTCTGTAGTAAGTCTCTTGTAATGAACCTTATATAAATTTCAATGCGTTTAAAATAGTGAAACATTATTTAAATAAACCGCAGACGATTTTTCTCCATAGACGTAATGTAACGGAATTCTTTTGACTGTCCCTGTAAAGTAAGTATAAGTGCTATGCACACCCTATTCCATATTAAGCTTCTTCTAATGCACCTTAGTGATATATATAAATTTCAATGCGTTTAAAGTATTGAAACATTATTTAAATAAACCGCAATTGATTTTTCCCCATAGACCGCAATGTAACGGAATTCTTTTGAGTGTCCCTGTAAAAAAACTATAAGTGCTACACACTTCCGTTGAAATAGGGAACATGCTATAGATAACGATTATAACATATAAAATTTGCAGGGCAATCCGAGCATATTTACGGGAGTTAGAGCACGGACAGACGGCAGACGGCAGACGGCAGACGGCCAGACGGCCAGACGGCAGACGGCCAGACGGCCAGACAAACCGAAGTCATAAACACTTTTCAACTAGGTTGGAAAGTGTTAAAAAGCAAGTTAAAATTAAAATCGCGTTCAATAACTTAAAACGCACTTCCAGGAATTATTGTTAACAGACAGTAGATAATTCTTTTGCGTGTCCCTGTAAATGAACGATGACTGCTATACACACAATATTCCGTAGTAAGTCTCTTGTAATGCACCTTAGTGATCTATATAAATTTCAATGCGTTTAAAATAGTGAAACATTATTTAAATAAACCGCAGACGATTTTTCTCCATAGACGTAATGTAACGGAATTCTTTTGACTGTCCCTGTAAAGTAACTATAAGTGCTATGCACACCCTGTTCCATATTAAGCATCTTCTAATGCACCTTAGTGATATATATAAATTTCAATGCGTTTAAAGTAGTGAAACATTATTTAAATAAACCGCAAATGATTTTTCCCCATAGACCGCAATGTAACGGAATTCTTTTGAGTGTCCCTGTAAAAAAACTATAAGTGCTACACATTTCCGTTGAAATAGGGAACATGCTATAGATAACGACAATAACATATAAAAATTGCAGAGCAATCCGAGCATATTTACGGGAGTTAGAGCACGGCCAGACGGCAGACGGCCAGACAAACCGAAGTCATAAGCACTTTTCAACTAGGTTGGAAAGTGCTAAAAAGTACCTTCTTAATTAGCTTTTATTTTCATTTTGAACGGTGCAGTCCGTTTAAAAATTTAGTACGATTAACCCTTTCAAAAAAATTCACTTCAGTTTATTCTACATACTTCAAAAATCTGAGACTGATTTTAAAATGAAAATGCGAAAGAATAGAACAAACCCGTTTATTAAGCGCACGTTTACCTGTCTAATGAAGACTTTTGTTTAAAAAAATATCAATATTAAATCTTTGAAAAAAAAATCATTTCTCGAAGTCTCTTCAGGCTTTCCTTATGTATTTCGCGTATTGATAAGGTTTTACTATTTGTCTCTGTGCCTTTGAAGAGCTAGTTCTGCTCCTTTAGAAGAGTTTCGTAAGGGCTTCGGTTCTGCGCATGCGCTGGGATATCAGAGCTTCTGAGGTGAGTGGTACCTTTTTGAATTTTAAAGCAGGTGTCGGGTGTTATAGTATTCAGGTTTTCTTAGAAACTTTTGGTCAAAATTTAAAGTTTATTTTTTTTTAACGTCAGAAATTATAAATCGGCAATCTCCATAACGAGGGCCCCTCTTAGCTCGTTTGGAAAGATTATCATTTAAAAATATAAAATAATACAAATTCCAGGATAAACGTTGCCGAAGTCATTGGGTCCCAATACATTTGGGCCGTTTGGAAATAATGTTCTTTAAAAAAAAATAAAATAAAAGCAGATGAGTGCGTAGCACGTCTTGTGTACGTTGCCGAAGGCAGTTATGCCCCCCGACTCTCAGTTCGTTTGAATAAATTTTCATTTAAAAATATAAAATAATCGAAATTCGAGAATGTACGCTGACGAAGGTCGTAGGGCTCCCAACATTAGGTTCGTTTGTAAGGATTTTCGTTTAAGAATATGAAATCATTGAACACTGATTTTAGGCATATTTAAGGTTTTTATCACAGGCCCGGGCAATGCTCTGCTTGCCAACTAGTTTAGAATAAGTAATTAATGAATTAAAAATACGAGATTGTTAAAACAAAAAGAGATAATTTAACAGATGTATTTAAAATATATGTGATTTCCCCTCCCACCATCTTACAATTTCCATCACGAAATTTTCGAATTTTGAAATTTAGAGATGTTAAGTATGTCTACCAGCGGGAAACGAATATGATTTTTCAATTAAGGGTCCCCTCTATTATACATATTCTACTAACTTAGAATTTTGAAATGATAACACCCATACCTGACACGGGAATGAAACGGCAGCACGGAGAGGAGCTGGAGGGGGTTGAGAAGTATCCATTACGTGTTAGGGGTTTATTTGTAACTTTCAAAAGCTAAAATTAAAATACTATAGTGAAAAGTACCTGTAACACTCAAACAGTCACCAGACAAATTCTACAGTATTTCTAAATATAAAAATAAATTCGCTTATTTGAAAGAATATTCGATAAATATTTTCAGATTAGATTCTAAGATTTTGTTTTCTGTCTACATTTCTATAGATCTTTTTATGGACCTTTCTACGGGCATTCTTTTTATAACAAGAGAGCAAAATTTATCCCTAACTTGAAATGTAATGATTGGATTGAACTGCAATCTAGCATACGTATGTGTCTGCAGAATGTGGTTCTTTTTGTGAAAAAAAAATAATGTAAGTTTTAATTATTAAATTTTTTAATATGAATTTATGAATAATTCTTATAAATACAAAAAAAGTTTCTGGTATCGGATACATGCTTTTTTCGTTCCAGTCATTGTGTCTTATCATTGTCCTTGATCCAATGAAATCTAACATGGTGTCGAAAGTGGGTGTAACCATATAAAAATTAAGGTCAGTGAACTTTCCAATACACAGATGATTCCTATGTTGACTCCCTATTTTTGTTTAATCACAGAATTCTGCGGTTAAATAATGCAAAAGAGGCTATTCTGTAAAAAGTGGTACTCAAAACTACATGACCCAAACATGCTTTCTGGGCTGTACGTTTCTGGAGTTTGGAATCTGCTTTAATTTGCATGTCCGCGTAACCAATGACCTATTGTAAAGTCATTTAACAAAACTGGAAAGGCCCTGGTTGCATCAATGTCTTCATTTGCGAGTTTTTCCTACGTCGCACAGTGGGGCGTTTTGAGGATCTAGGTGGACAAAATTATTGCGTTGAAGAATAATTAGGTTTTGCTGGGTTTTCCAATGTATCAGTAATAAAATAATCAAACAGTGATAAATATTTGGCATTTTTAATTATTATTATTATTATTATTATTATTATTTATATTATTATTATTTATTTATATTATGATATTGCATTGTCATTGAAACTACACATGCATTCAAAGTTTCAGCTGAATCGAATAATTAAAAGTGGTTAAAATTGACTTGCAAGATTTGAATTAAACACTCAGACACACTCTTCAAGTTAATATAACTTAATGATTCTCAAACTTTCGCAGGAGCTTTCTTAAGTTTTCAATACTTTAGGAATGGCACTTTGATTTAAAAAAATGCTTACTGCTTAATACTATATTAAAAGTCAAGCTGAAGTTTGAAAACAAGATGACGCTTATTTTTAAACAACAATAGGTTAAATCGTGTGGCAAACATGTGACATACGTTCAGTAAACTGCTGCTTTCAAATAAAACAGAAAAGTCACGACTTGCTTTCGAACTTACAGAAAAATAATGCAACTGTTGAAAGTCTCTCAAATCAACTACCTTCTTTACGCTCGTAGTTAATCGACACATCGGGTTTTTCGACAAAACTTGTACAGATCTCGACAAAAGTGATATTCAGCTACCAGTATACGCGGTCTTGTTAAATTCCGAGACAATTGGAAAAATGAATTTTGTCCACCTAGATCATCAAAACGCCCCACTGTGCGTCGCAGGAAAACTGTTAAAATCTTACAAAATAGAGGAAAAACTTGAGCTACAAGCATCAATTGAAACCTTACTGAAAAGTAATCTTTCCTTAAAAGATTCCTCAAAATTCTTTATTAAGTGAAAATAAAAAAAAAAGTAACAATTTTTATTTAAAAAAACCAAATAATCAGTAAAATATATATTTTGTTTAATTCGAAGGGAGTACAAACTCTATTTGATTTAAATGAGACAGAAAAAGGTTATTTAAATGCAGATAGGAAAAGAACATTTTGTAAAATAAATGTTAAATTATGTGTACTGACTTGAAACAAAAAAATCTTATCTCAGAGGGAAAAAATCCTTTAACAGTTTTACAAACAAAAAAATAGGAAAGTATTAATAATGAAATAAACGGTGAACTATCATTATTTGGAAATACTTTAAAGCTCTATTACTTTTTAAAAGATATTAAATACTCGCAATTTGAAAGTGTTGTGAATAAGCTGTAATTTAGTAGATAAATTTTTTTTTCTACAAAATATATATATATTAATATTTTATAAGAAAATTATAGTTCAATTTAAATTTGAAAATTGAAATAATTTATATTCTTTTATTGTTACTTTTAAAACAAGTAAAAATTTATAAAGAATGCACAGCTACTACAAGTATATGCAATCATTTCAATTAAAAGAATTTTTCATTTGTTGCATTGCAATATAAGCTATTTTACAAGTATATTTTTACGTAAAGTAAATGTGATATAATTTTTAAAATTCCAACTATTTCAAATAAAAAGAAATAAACAAAATTTTCAAACATGTTACTATATAAAGTACACTTTTAGAGTCAGTAGATACTTTATTTATTAATAAAACTTTCAGAAAATATATAACATGCATTTAATAGTTTGTAATGTATAATATTGTGGCACGAAAACGTTTCTCATAACCAGATATCTCTTATACTTTTTACTTTATAATATACAAGTATACGTATTGCTTTCAATTGTATATAAATTTTTCATCTCTTTTAGGTAGCTTTCATTACAAAAAGCTACCTATTGCAGCCGTTCAATGTTTCTGTTAAGTGTTCGAACATGATACAAGGATTCTGGAACATTTTTTGTTTTGGCTATATCTTAAAAAGTAGCTGAGGTGTGGTATTTTAAAATTCTACGGTGGCTGAGATTTTGAAACAATCTGCTATTTGTTATGCTGTAACTGTCGTATTTATGAACCAATATGAATGAGACTGATCATGAGTACAGAACATACCAAGGTCTCGACCGAGTTCCTTGGCCAGCTTCATGCGCCATCTTGTTTCAAAATGGCGGCAAGTGAAATCATGTAAAAAATTTAAAATTAAAAAAATATATAAAATATTATAAATTGAAAAAAGTTGTTTCCGTTAAGTGTTAGAACGTGATATAAGGATTCCGGAACATTTTTTGTTTTGGCTTTATCTTAAAAAATGACTGAGATACGGCAGTTTGAAATTCTAGGGCAGATGGCATTTTTTTTTAATGCTGTAACTCTCAAGCTGAAATTCGCATTCAAATTCTGTATTAACGAAAACCGGGATTGAATCTTCTATAATCGGGTTACAAGCATTTCAGCTTTGGGTGTTTGAGTAAAATAAGATGAAATTTTAAAAACATGGACTATGAAAGCTACCTTTTCTTCCCTGTACAAGCCGGAAGAACGTTTCTATTTTTAATTTTTCATAAAGAAATAAATATACATTGTGTTAATAAATAAGCTCTTTTCCAGTATTTGTTTCTAGTTTATGAAGTGAGGTAGTTCTATATTGAAGCAATCTTTTCTTTTTAAAACATTGAAAAATAGTAGGAAAGATTTTATGAATTCCGTTTATATGTCTGCCGTCTGTCCATGTTCTAACTCTAGTAAATATATTTGTATAGCCATGTAATTTTATGTTTGAGGTTTAATATAGAATGTTCGGTATTCAAATTGAAGGGTGTAGCACTTATACTGCGCTTACAAGGACACAAAGAAGTATTCTGTTATATTATGGTCTGTGAGGAAATATCGTTTGCAGTGCACTTTATCGATCTTACGATAGTTTAAACAAAATGAGATTTCTGTGCATCAGTGAGTTGGACTAAAACATGCTTTCTCAGGAGTACAGAACATGTAGCATTTGTAGTTCGTTTACAGGGACGCACAAAATAATTCCATTTCATTATGATTTAAGGGAGAAAAAACGCCTGCGGTGTATTTTAATCATGTTATGATAAATCAAACATAATGAAAATAATATCGATCACTAGGGTGCACTACAACATGTTTTCGATATATTATGGAATGCTTTGCAGTTATCGTTCATTTGCAGAATTCGGTTACAGGACGATCTGTGATAGATAATTGGTGGAATTGCGTTTTCCGATGTGGAAGGAATTTTTAAACTTACTTAAATAATAGTGTATTACGGGTTGTGTATAAATTGTTTAATTCATTTACAGAGCGGCAGAAAATAATTTACGCACATTATCCGATATGGGCATCAATTGCTGAAAATGGAATGTTAGTCAGTTATGTGTTTTTAAATTGCTCATTTAGATCTCACATTTCATTGTATGAAAAAATTAAATTTCTTAATAATATCCTGTTAGTGTTGGAAAGTGTGTCATAATCTATGCATTATGTATGATTTTTCGTTGTCGTTTAATTCTTAAATGGTTTTATATAGATACATTTCAAAATGTACATTTAATATCAATACTTATAAAAAATTAGAAAAGAGTGTAATTAAAAGGAGCATGTTTCTTATAGTTGCCATCTAAATATGTAAATAAAAGATTATTAAAAATAATGAATCAATGTGTAGTTATCTGGTACAGACAACAATAGCTAAAAATGGAATATTACCGAGTTATGGGTTTTTAAGTAGCTCATTTAGTTATTTAATTTCATTCTACCGAGAAATGAATTTTTTCAGCAATATTACGTTAGTGTTGGAAAGAGTATCATAATCTATTGATTTTTCGTTCTTGATTTTTCTACATTTGAAACTGATTTCCAATATCCTAGAAATTCTAAAATCGAACAAAACAGAAAAATAAATAGAAATTAGTAACTAAAAAATTAAATAGAAAATTTATCGAAAAGAAAACTATTTTAAATCCTACATTATATGAAAAAAAAAACAATGTCACATTTTAATAATAAGACACTAAAAAATCCAATAACGAATGAAATGTACTTCCTAATTATTTTCGAAAAACAGTACAAACTATATTTATCGGAAAGAAAATATAAAAAAGAATGATAGAAAATGTTATTGTTACAATGCAAATAGAAATGGAACATTTTGCAAAACGAATATTAAGTTATGCTTATTGAATTAAAAAAATAGAATTTTCTTATCTCAAAGGAGGAAATGTCTTCAACCGTTTTACGATAAAAAATAATAGGTAAGTATTAAAATATAAATAATGCATTTTCATTATTTGCCAAAAACTAGGGAAGTTAATCTCTATTTATAAAATATTAAAAACACGCTACTTTAAAGTGATTTAATGATTATTTGCAGAAAATATTTCTCTACGAAAAATAAAAAAATCACATTGTATGCTTTTCTAAATTTACATGTTCTATTTAAATTTGAAACTTTTAAAAATTTATATTAATCTATTGTTATTTTATTTATGCTAAAGGGATTTGTTTTTAAGTTTCATTAATGCTCTAAATATATATGATCATAGCCAAGTTAAGGAATCTTTCATTTTCACAACGTAACTTAAAATATTTTGTTAGCAAATAATTTACTTAAAGTAAATCGATATATTTTTTACAGATAAAACTAATTCGTTAAAAAAAACTTTTTTTCTGTCCTTAATATAACATACTATTTCAGAGTAATTAGATAAGTTTCACGTTAATAAAAACATTGACAAATTGACAAATACAGAACATGTACTTGATACTTTAAAATTCTCCTGCTTTAATGAAAATAAGGATACATTTCTTATACCCGAATACTTCTGCATACATTTTAATTTTTTTCATTAGAGTACTCTTTTTATATTTTAAAAATGTTTTCAGATAAAAAAAAAATACATGTATGTAAATGATTAAATCATATCGTAACCATTAAATATAGTAGAAAATTCAGGAAAAAATCGTTATTGAAAATAAACAAAAATCCGTTTATAATAAAATGAATGAATATATTTATTTATTTATTTCGAAATAAAAATCTACTGAAAATATTTCGAAGGTAACTTTTAATTTATAAGAATTTTTATCCTTTCTCTGAACGCACATTTTCTGTTTGCATTCAAATATTTAAAAGCTTTTCCAAAAGTATACATATACATTAATAAATTCCAATGTCGAAGTTTTCCTATTAACATTTTTGTAATATTTTAAATAGTTGTGATCAATCTTTGGTTTCAGTACAAGAATTTTAAACAATCGACATTTTAAATTGTGACTTGCATTCTGTTTTAGGTACATAAATTGTGTAATTTAGAAAATATTATAGTTAAAAAAAAATATGGATTTATTCAAAAATTTGTTATTTTATGTGCAAAGCAACAGTAACAAGAGTTTCTGTAATAAAATAAGTGCATTTGATATATCGATGTTCTAAACATTTGTAGACAAAAATAAGGGAATCTATTTAAATTAACTTTGAACTAAAAGGTTATGTAACTTTTTACTATATTTTACGTAAATTTACATAATTTTTGGTTCTTGTTTAGTTCACATATAAATTTAGGAAATTATATTAAAAAAAATATCACAAAATTTCGTAACATGATAGGAAATAATGAATAAAATATATTTTTCGGTTTATAAAAATTTGTTATTTTTTGTACATTTCATTAACATTTATTATACTAGGTACGTAATACCCTGAAGCATTTTCTATTTTATTTATTTGCATTTTTTACATTTCTGATAAACCAATTTTGCTGTTTTTGAAGTCGGACGACTCAGTAAGTTAGACTTTATGAACTTTTTTGAAATTCAAACCCAAAAATTTAACAATGTTCAAGTGAGTTAAAAGGGAAACTTGCCTCAGTTTTTGTCATAAAACTCTTTTCAAGTCCAGCATTTAAAATAATTTTCATAATGCAAATATTTGCATATGTACATACGCATGATACATATTACCGGTATAGAAAAATACAAGCTCACAGTACTGAAAATATGAAGGGATAGAGAAAGATAGATTAGAATCAAAGCTGAATTTATTTGATGTTTGGATGATTATTTTTCAATTATTTATCTTTCACTGTGCGTTCAAAGAACTCATCTCAGTAAGATTAAAAAAAATACAACTAAATAAGTTTTCATGGAATGAAATCAAGGTATCAATTCAAGAAAATCATGCACAGAGAGAGACCATGCAATGTAAATTGCTCAATTGAAGTCCTCATATGTGGCTTAAAGCCTCCAGAATATACGTATATAATTAACTCCACGGCAATGTCACAGTGACTTCACATTGTGACTTTGTGACAATCGCTAGGACGTTGCGTGATCTCGATATGAAGACTCAAGGACGCAGATGCAAAGTCGTTATGGCAACTTTTACGCCTCACTGTAAAGCCACAATGGGACAAATTTGTAAAAGGTGTGACATTTGTGGCAATTTTTTTAGATTACATCCTATCCCACCTGATCTTATTGTGTCCTCTGGTTTCTTTTTCTTTTTAGCTATATGCTGTATTCGGATTGGAATTTTGCATCGGTTAGGGTATTAAAACCTTTTGATCTCTGATCCCGTGATTTACACTCGTAAGATAGAAAATATATATATATAATACACAATTTTTGAAGCAATATTTTTTAAAATATTCAATAGCCAAAATGAAACAGTGATAAATTTTCTAAATATTTCCAATACATGATGATTTGAAATATGTAATCATAGTGAAGATAGTGATCGATTAACACTAAAACGACCGGAAATTTAACTCAAGTATTATAAAACTATTTCACACCAAAATTTTTATTTAAAACTATTTAACTTATTCATTTAGCATACTTCTGTGAGTTTTATATTAAATTTATTTTTAAAATAACTTTCTAGTTCGAAACGGATTATATTCATTTGGTAATGTTCAAAATGACCGCTCGTGGTCGTTCTAGTGTTAAATATTGGTCGAGGAGATTTTTGAAAAAAAAATGAGCTCAAAGAGGTTTAAGATTTTACAAGAACCAGACACGGATCGTGTTTTGAAAATTTGGTTATTCCGCTCTACGGATTAGACTTTTTAAAAAATTAATTAAATTAAAAGCGACTTAAAAAGGTCGTTTCGTGTTTGGATAAAATTTAATTACCTTTCACGATGCTAAATGTTAACAAATGTCACTTATCTTCTATAAAAAAAAGTATAATAACATTTTACTCATTACCTAAATATATTGTCTATAGCAAAAACATTTGTATGTACCACTTCAATCTATACTAATAAAAGACAGTTTCGCTCTGTGTGTGTGTGTTTGTCTAGCTCACCTAGAAGGCTGGAAATTTAGATTTTGGTAGGCCAAACTCTCTTCTGGTGCACCTGAACGTCAGAATTTTAATATTTTAATTACTTTCTGAAATATTAATTAAAATGCAGAGAGAACTCTCATTAAAAATACGCTTTTTTTCTTCGGTTGGTTGGTTGTATAGAATATCTTCTCAGAAGACATTAAATAAGCCAGAGTAACGATGCGTAGATAAGGACTTATAACGAAATAGTGCCAACATGGATTGAAGTTACCTGCGTACAGCCAAGCTAATGTAACGCCATCTACTCACGGCAAATTACACAAACGCCACCTGTGTAAGACATTTCCAGGCACGTTTTTCTTCATTATAATTATCTGGGTTTAAGGTTTTTTTTTAAACAGGACATATAATATTATGATAGAGACTATTAATACAGAAAACTTTATTTAACAGATTATTTGTTATATATTTGCGGGAATGGTGAGGGGTAAAATGAGCTCACGCCGCCAGACGCCCACGGGGGTAGCCGGCTCGAGTTCCGACCATCGCGCCCAAGTCTCTAAGGGACTTATAACGCACCAGAGGCTTTGTCTCACCTCGGCGCTGCGATCGGCCTGGGGCCGCTCCCCAACTGCGGACCCCCAAGCCAATTTACCAAGGTCGATGACATAGGTCGCCACGACAGTAACCTCACGTCTCGGAGGAAATTTACGCGGGGACGGAACCTTGAGGTACCGCCGAGGACCCACGACGACTTCGTTTGCGAGATCCCATAGGGGGAGACGGTCACTATGCCATATGTCGAGCTACCACGACGGCACTTGCTTTACCACAACTCGAGGGGTGTGACAACCTACAAAAGGTAGTCACGTTCCCTCTTGTAGTGGAAATGGCGAGGCGTAAGGGTCTAATTACATTTAATGATTTTAACATTTTTAGCTACACCCGTAGCGTTTAATTGTTTTATATACAGAATACCGCTATTTTAAATCTCAGCTTCTCAGTAATATCTCAGTAATAATGTTACGAAATTCTCCATTTAGTTCCCTTTTTACCAAATTATCGTAAAAATCAGCATTCATTGTTTCAAAATATATTTCTAAAAAGCAGTTACCAGTATTTACGAATAACAGCCTCAGCCAAATTTCAAATTCAGTTCCTGTTTAAGCAAATGAATCAATCTTTAAAGATGTATAGTGATCCTCCTAATTAGTTATTTGCTGAAAGTCTAATGAACATGTGCCCCCCCCCTCCCACCCCCTCCTTCAAAGTTTTGTCTAACTATTCCCCGTTTCCATATCTCAGCAACTATCTTTCCGATTTCAATGCAAGTAATTCCAAACATTATAATTAACTTAATAGGCGCCCTTTATAACATTAAACTAAATTTATGAGTAGCGGTTACCACTATTTCTGAATAATAGTTTAAGCCAAATTTCTAATTAAGGTCCTAGCTTAACCAAACGAACGAATTTTTAAAGGTGCATAGTGGTTGTCCTAATTAGTCATTTGGTGAAGGACACATGAACATCCCCGACCCCTTCTTCAATGTTTTTTACCGAACTATGCCCCGTTTCCATATCTCAGCAACTGTGTTTCCGATTCGAACGCAAGTGATTTCAAACATTATAATTAACTTAATAGACACCCTTTATAACATTAAACTAAATTTATGAGTACAGGCTACCACTATTCCCGAACAATAGTTTAAGCAAAATTTGTAATTAAGTTCCTAGCTTAAGCAAAAGAACGAATTTTTAAAGATGCATCGTAGTCCTCCTAATTATTCATTTTCTGAAGGACACTTGACCATCCCCTTCACCCGGCACCTCACTCATGGTTATTTTCTCTAACTATGCCTTATTTCAATAACTCGGCTTATAATGTTCCAGTCTTCTCGAAAGCAGCTCAATTTTGTCGTACACCTACTATACAGTACCGTAGGCAACGTTGACCTGTCTCAGAGGTTCTTTCCGAAAGAGGTTGCTCCCCTAGCGGTGGAAGGTGGAAATAAAAGATTTTCTGGAGCGTGCGAGCCTGCCCGGTATACGGTGTCGAAGCCATCGGAGACATTGGCCAGAGTTTAGTTTTTTGAAAGATTTGAGTTTATAACACGGTCTCGGGCAAGGCCGGGCGGGTCAGCTAGTATAAAATAATTGAAATTTCTCTTTTTTGTTAAAAGGAATAAACATAAAGAACTATTATGAATTAGATTAGAGATTACAACTTGGAATTTGTTTTATACTTAATACTAAAATAAGATGTAGTAAGTAGTAATTTATAACACACTTTTTTAAAAAGCTTATAGGAATGGTGGACCTTTTTATCTCATTTTTCACTATTGTTTTTTTTTTCATCATTTATCTTATCCCAAAAAGAAAATTTCAAAGAAGTGTTCTGAAATATAACTTCAATAAATATTTAAAATATGTACCTATTTACTGAAAATTCCAAAATTTCTAAATCTATTAATTAATTTTTAAAAATATATTTAAATTATTCCCGCTTTTCAACTTTAAAATATTTCCTACACTTTCTTTTTATTATTCCTTCAAAAGGTCTAGAAATCTGTTCAAGACAGTTATAAAAAAAAAATTTAAAAAAATGGAACTAAACTGAATTTATTCAAAATGTACATTTTACGCATAAACACTTGACCAAAGTTGTTGAGGCAACTTTTACACCTATTTTTAAAATTATGGTAAACTACTTTAAAATAAAATTTTAAAGTATTAATGTTGGACAAAGCTTTTTCAGAGCATTTCATTTCATTGTTAATGAGTAGATTGTGATCACAAATGACGTTTATAAAGCAATCATCAGATTATAAATATTTTATAGTATGATCGCCGGTCCGTATACAGGGACCGGTCAAAAAATGTAATTAAATTGGAAAACAGTACGTGGAAGTTTGATGGCTGGAATTGGCAAGGTAGTGACTAAAAGTGTTGGATAGATAATACACATTGATAACAGTTTTTAGGTTTAAATTAAACTAACGTTTATTTGACATATCACAAAAATAAAATAAAGATGAAAAGCATGACAGGCAATTTAATTAAATAAAAATATAATGGCATATGGCAACAAAAAGGCAAGGTGGCAAAAAATAATATAGCATGAAATAACTTTAAACTTTCCAAAACAAAACCAAGTCCAACTCACATGCTGGTAAGTTACTTCATAAGAGTATTTAACACTGTTTATTTATTATCACAGTTCAGTATAAAAAAAAAAAGAGACTCAATTTTAATCCACATAATTATAGAAGCACTGCTGAAAAGATGTAAAATATATTAGCGTAAGCCTTCCTCTCTATTCATATTTGATGAAACCAAAAGCAGATAAGTCGACATCGCAGTACAGAAAACACAAAAACTGAATATGGGTGCACATATCACTTAAAAAAAAAACTTTCATATTAACAAAACACAATATCAAATGGACTTCGGAAGAATAAATATTACTGCAGAATTAAAACATTTGTTTAAAAATTTATCATTGTATAACCTAGCTGCTGCTATCATTCGCTCGCCCACCTCTCAACGGCCTTCCCATTCTCTTTTTAAAAAGCATCAACATACCGCTTTCCGATAACGCCCCCTTTCTAATATGCAAAGTTGAGAAGTTCTTAAACTGCCTATCGGCAAAGTAATTTAAAGTACCTTTGAAAACTGCGGCACGGCCTCTGAGCGCATGCTCCTCTATAGCGTTACGAATGAAATGATGTCGTAGCTAGCGGTTGCAACTGAATCCGGAAAAAGGCTGAGAAAACGATAGTCGATGTGAGAAACGATATCGAAACGAACAGTATGGAAAGTAAACATTATCGGCGAGTTGAAAAACGAAAAGAAAGATTTGAACGATATCAGAAATGGAAAACGATAGCGACTGAAGAAAATGAATACAGGATTGAATGGGAAAATTAGACAAGTGCGAAAAGGTGACATTGAGTATAAGTCTCAAGGCCCAAATATATATATATATATATAGGGCTAACATAGTAATTAGTTTATCGTAAATTCTTTTTAACCTTTCATGACAGAAATTTTATGCTTTATCATGTTTTTCAGTATTTAATCCTTTGTTTAATTTTTTCTAAGTTACATACAAAAAGCCAATTATATATAATATTGTAACAAATATGTTTAAAAGCACTTTATATTACTGCAAAAAGATTCTGCATTTAGTCCAAAATAAATGTTTTCAATCAGGGCCGGCCATAATGGGAAGAGGTGCGGCTTATAAGAGCTAATAAGCGTTTGTTAATACCCTTTTCTTTTTTTCTTTTTGCACTGCAAAAATATGTCCCTCCACTCTCTATGTCCGAATCTTCTGAAGTTAAAATTATGAAAAAATTAGGAGTAGTAAGGGTTTTCTAAACCTTGAAGGGAAACTGTAGGGATTATCCTAGGCTACATATATTTTGAGAAAATCGCATTTTTCCAAAATTTAAACTTAAACTTATTGTGTACATTATCATTACAACAAACGTTACTATTCGGGTGGTCAGCAGGAGAGTTCAGGGGCGACAATCAAGGTACTTATCGACGCAGATTCATCCGAGGATTGTTGATAAAAATTTTCGAAAAAATTGTCGGTATTTAGCCGGGATATTAATTCAGTTACTTGGATTTTTCTTTGTATATCGTGTACGGTATTGTTCGAAAGATATCGCACAACCGAACTCAAAAAAATATTTGCTTTAATTTTAGGTATTATATTTTCAAATACATCGTCGAAAGTGTACTGCAAAAATATGTGCCCTCTCCCCCCCTCCCATTTTCGAATCTACTGAAACTAAAATTATGAAAAAATTATGGGTATTGGGAGTTTATTAATTAATAAATATTTATTAATAAATTTAATTTATGGAACCTTTTGAACGCGAGTTACACTCGTACTTGGCCGATATTTATATTTTATTTTCTATTTAAATAAAGTTTTTTATTTAAAAAAAAATTACATTTATTGCATTTTAGCAGTTTTTATGAGCGGGGTTAGCAAATTTCATAAAATTTGGTCCCTGTCAGAAGCATCCTCATAAGATTTAATAATCGTAAACTTAAAAAAAAAATGCACAAATTTACGGAAAGAAAATATTTGTATGATGCATGTTTTGTTTTATTAAGAAACGAATCAAATGAAAGTACCATTGCCTACATCTTAAACGTTACATAAGGATATGACAATTTACTGTTAAAATATTGAATATTAAAAATATTTTATTACAGCCAGAATAATTTAATATTTCCGTAACAGAAATAAACAACAGGTACAAATTATAATTCCCTTATATCACTGAGCATAGTATTATTGGATTATTTGGACTTTATTTTGACGATTAGTGACGATTTGATTTAGTTAATGGCGATTTCCATAGAAGTTGCGATTACTTTTGTCAGTGTGTTTTCAAGTCTTCACGGTCTCATTGTTTTGCAGAAATATATATATATATATTACATCGGTTTTAAAAGTTCCATGTTTAACGTAATATTTTAAATTGCTCATTACAAAACAACAAATAAAACATACATTTTCAGTGTGTTTTTAAATTTCTTTAAATTGACTACAGAATTAAGCAAATGTCTAGTTATATTTAATTAATTGTGATCTTGAATGTGTATTTATATAAAATAGTAGCATACTTTTGTAATATCTAGGAAATTGTAGATCAGTTTGTACTAAAGATTTTATTTATTAGTATTTTGGAAGATAGTGAATTTAAAAATGTTAATTTAAAGCGTTAGTTAAAGCGTTAACTTAAAGCGTTAGATAGAAATGATATACATTTAGTCGGACATAACTAGTACATTACATCATTATAAATAACTCAAGCCATAAGAGATTCAATAAAAGTTCAATAATGGAATAATATGTATGTGGCTTTTATTAAGATAGACGGCTAAAACAGCATTTTCGCAAGGTTGACACCGGGACACGATGAAGCGTCTACATTTCTATATTACGTGATGATCAAGAGAAGAATAATGAACAGTTGTCAGAATTTATTGTAAGTGTACCAAAATATGGTAACCTCGAATATTACAACCCTAAAGAATAACACATTTAATATCAATTTTGAATTCCAATTGAGCTAACACATTCAGAAATTAGCGTAGTTGAAATTTTAACGAACATATTAAAGATAACAAGCAAACATTGGGAAAATTCCTAATAATGAACTTAATTAGGGTAAAAAATTATGTTATTGTATATATAATTTGCTATACAATGGAAATAACTCACAGTAATATAAAAGCTTGACGCCCGCTATCGTAAACAAATAGATCATTAAAAGTGTAATTGCAGGAGTATAATTATTTGTATAGGCTATAAATTATGAAGATTATTGCGTGATTATATTACTTTGAAGGGAAGGTAAATAACCAAGTATTTTATTTTTATTTATTCATTTTAACGGTCAGATAAATGTGATTGCGCAATTGTTGGAAAAGTTGATTTGCTTTTTATTTATTTATTTATTATCTGAAAATAATTAAATACGCTTTTAATATTGCCTCATTATTTACCACTTATAACTTCTCGATCCCTTTTATTAATTGCATTCGACAACTAAAACCACCATTATGACCGCATATAATATACTATTTAAATCAGTAAAATGCAAATAAAATATTTTGCTTTACTTTTTTTATTCTTTCGCAATACAAAAACTACAAATTTTTGTTTTTGATGTTCTGACTTTAATCTTAGAGTCTGCATATTAAGGATATACCGAATGAACCAAAAGTTCGTTAAAACTTTAAAAATTCATAAAAAGGGAAGAACTTATGATAAAGAAGTGCGGTTTGCAAAAAAGGGCTCACAAAGTAGTCGGATTTTATTAGCAGCAAAAAATGTTTCAGTTAAAAATGTCACTGGTAGAGGGCGCTGACGACCCGAAACACAATGAGCAGGACAACAGTACGCTCCATCCATTTATTCTTGCAATAACAATTGTTCCACTTGACCTCCAGAACATTGTACGACACAAATAAGGCGACTTATAGCTCCTATAATAGAGGCTGACGCATCCTCGCAGATTTGGTGCTCAAATTGAAGTTCAGTCGAAAAACCAAGTTAATCAGAACCGGTTTAGCCAATCAGAACCGTGTCTTAGGCAACCCCAACTCCGGCTGCGGTAGATTGATGCTGAACTGAGCACCAATAATCCGAAACAAAATGGATATGCGTCAGCTCCTATTATAGGAGTCTTAAGGCGACTCACAACGCCCGTTACAACTGAATGCAACATCTCGGCATGAATTGCAGAAACTCTCCGTTCAAATAGAACAACTTCACCAACAACGCTCGATAGGTTAATGATATCATTCTGAAAGCGAATGAGAAATCCTCTTGTATCCCGGTCTTTTATTGCAGGGATAATTTGCATAATTCTTTTGATTTTGCCACATGTTAGCCATATCTAGAGGTGACTTCTTTAACTATTTTTTTTTTTTCTTTGCTGCTGAAATAAAAAAATCCGACTACCTTGTGAACCCTTTCTTGCAAACCTCACTTCTTTATCATAATTTCTTCTTTTTCTAAATTTTTAAAGTTTTAACGAACTTTTGGTTCACCCGGTACATACAAATATATGTATATTTGCAAAACACGTATTTTTTGCAAGCATGAATCAGCGATGATATAATAAGATTTTAAATCGAAGTTAAATTGAATTTTTATTTTTAAACTTTTCGAAGAAAGAAAAGTTTGAAAAATAGCATAATATTTTAGAATTTTGAAGAATACTTGTTTCACGATTAAATAAAATAATACTTTTTGAATAAACATTGAATAGGAAGTTTAAACAACAATGCGCGTTTCTTAACATAATGCATCATTAAACTCATTATTTCTACATTAGATTTCTGAAAAAAAAATTGTTTGTACATCTGACATTTTCTCCTGAATGTATTAAGGTGAAGATACTTTCTTTTATATATTTTTAATATTCTTTCAATACAAAAAATAATAAAAGAAAGGTTAAACAAATTACTTGAGTTTAAATTCAATTCCTTAAAAATAATGAGTTTATGTAAAACCACCCAACGAAAAGTTCTGCAACATTACCCCACAAATATGTTAACATGCTTATAAATATTTATTGCAAAATTTGTCTAGATAAATTGTCCATTTTACATTTTTTCCTTAAATATTTCTATGGACACAACACACCACCAATCAAACATTTCTTAAAATATATCTATAAAAGTACAATCTTCTAGAAAAGCACCCCTGCAAAATGCATATTTAATAAAAAAAATTGGTTATGCTTCATATTATTTAATAATAATATGAAGCATAATCATTTTTTATTTACGCTTAAAATAAATACCCGGTGTTCAATAAGTCCGTTTACATTTCAAAAATTCATTAACAAAATGATAAATTGTCGTTTGAGGATGAGGTTCACACTATACAATTTTAGTCGCATAAGAAAAGAAATTTTTCAACAAGTCCCTAAATTCAAGTCCGTTCGCATTTCAAAAATTCATAAAAATGTAACAAATCGCAGAAAAAGAGTGCGGTTTGTAACGACTTGGAAAACGAACGGATTTATTTTATTTTATTTTATTTATTTATTATTTATTTATTTATTTATTTATTTTTGCAAAAATATTTCAAAGAAAATTTGAACTTTCTTTCCATGAAACATGCTGACATTTTGACTAGTTCCATGGTGCAATCAGCACTGCGATATAGAAAGTTGTTAATTTTTTAAGCTTTTTTTAAAATGTAAATGGACATATGGTGCACCATGTATTTATTTAGGAAATTCCTTAGGAGATTTATTCTATTAAATCAGTCAACGCTTGTTTTATAATATGATAGAAAAATTTGTCAAAAAGTAGGTAGTTAGATATGATAATTAAATGTTTCTGTTTAGAATTTGATGAAACTATTTGGAAATAATGGAAAAAACATATCTGCTGAATAATTATTCTATTTCATGTACAATTATAATCAGCGTAAAACTTTATAAATATTTAATTTTTAATCCACCTTTTCAAATAGCTGTATGTTTCCCTTGTTTTGAACATTTTTCTTCGACGTGTGTCTCAAAAAGTTGCAACCAGAAAATGAATTTTATTAAATAACAGTAAAAAATTAGCCATAAAAATATTATTTATTTATTAAATATTATTTTAATTAATTTAAAATTATATCAAAATGAATATATAATTACAATTACATTATCATTACATAAATAAAAGTCATAAAACCCCTTTAAGCAATGCCACAAAATTGTATTCGTAATGAAAAAAACCTATCATTTAACATTTACACATGATGTTATTTATATTTTATCCCCTGGTTCCGGATTACTTCAAATAAATTTGTTTCTATTTAATCGAAATCAGTTTCTGCAATGTTGTTGGTGATACGTATTACTACGCTTTCTCCATGGCTACTTAGCGTTCTTCAGTAATGTCATATTGCTTTCCATTCTTCACGGGATAAAATACTCCAAATATTCTTATTTGGGTTCATGTCTGGACTTCAAACGCTGAAACCTCAAATCGGGACCATCTAAGATGTCGTCAAAAGGAAGCATATGTCGTATTAGTATTTCTTGATACATAGTAGAATTTTGTTTCCAATTGATGCAGGACACGAAAATTTGGCCATTTAGGCCCATAACTCTTTAGACCTACTTAAGAAAGTGCTCATTTGTTTCCCGATGTCATTCGACCAGCGATTCTAGCAAGGAAGTCATTTCAAATTGCATTTTTGTTTCATCACAACATAACATGTTGAGTCAAATGTCCCCACGTACTTTCAAGCGTAACCCTGTGTGTCGTTTTACAGGGTTTGCAAGCGCGGTTTGCACGATATTTTATTTAAAACAATGATTTTGCCTTCCCTGATTCGTCTACCAAATGAAGTCAAATGACTTGGGACAAAACCAAAAAAATATTTCTTGTGTCATTTTTTTTTTTCATCAACATACTTTCTTTCAAAAGCGATACACTTATTCAAATTGTCTTCTAACATTTGGACAAATTTCATATAATACGATTTGTCGAGGACTTCAAAATATGCATCAGTTTCATATTCGAAATTCACATTTGATACAAATCTCTACCAATGAAGCTACACCTTAAATTACAAAACAAATAATAGCAATTTGGGACCATCGGTCGACAATTCTGGGTGGGGCAGAAATTCATATTTCCATGTATTCCGTTTTGAATGGCTTTCATATGTGTGTATGCCGGTATCATTGCCTTCAATAAAGAACACATTTCCTTTGCCAGATGTAACCTTATTTTCCTGAAACGTTTGTAATGCTGCTTAATACTTTGATGTGACAGTTCTTCCTTTCTCAAGATAAATGATGAATATTATGCCATGTGCTTTAAAAAACATTGAATGAGACTTTTCAACTGATTTTGCGGTATTTGGTCGCTTTCTGAAATTTGTGCGCGGTTCCAACCATTATACAGATTGTCCATTGGACTCAAGTGTTTAGCGATGCATCCATATATCATCCATTATTACGAAGCGGCACAAAAACGCACTTTTATTACTTGGAAATAACTGAAAAACACGCCCTGATTAATCATCGACATATGACTTTTTATTTTATTTTATTTTATTTTTATTTTTTTTTGTCGATTGTTAGAAAGCGCAGCAGCCTTCTCTCACCAAGTTTTTTTCATATGTAATCGTTTATGTAAAATATACCTCACACGTTTAATTGATATCATTTTTATGTCTACCCTCTCCCTCACTTTAACTTTGCGGTCATTTTAACAATACGGTGGAGTTTTTTTTTATTGATTTTTTTTTTTTTTTTTTTTTTTTTTGGGGGGGGGGGGGTGTTTTCTTGAGTTAATACTGCAGGATGTCCATAACGGGGCTTGTACAGCCACATTTCAATTCTCTAAACCGACCACAAAATATTGTTTTCAACGGAGTAGAATTTAATTATTTTTAAGTCATTTCTAAATTTTGATGGTGTTTTTCTTCGCAAAACATTAATGTGTAATCAAAACATGAAATTCATTTTTGACAATCGTTTTCATAAAATCAAAAATAGCATCACTTTCACAAATGAAACTCTTAAAGAAATGGTCGAAATATCATCACAATTTTACATTAATCATTTGGAAAAGCATATGGATGATTGGTTGATGCTGCCATTTAGTCGCGAGTCCCGGGATTTTTACCCACATGTGGTGTGCACCGTCTACTTATTCATATATGCGTCATTTGACAAATGCACGCTAAAATTATTTTTTGTGTGTTTTATGGACATTTATTTTAAATATTGCAGAAATTTTAATATTGCTTTTACCTATTGACTTCAATCATTTTTTTTCTTGTTCGTATACTCTTTAGATTTTGGTACTTTAAATAACGAACGGGAGCTGAATATGTGATTTCATACTGATTATAGAAAACGATATTTGAGTCAACAAATTCAGCAAAAGTTCACATTTTCAATATTAATAATATATGTTCTTTAACTTTTCAGACAGTCGTTTTTAAACAAGAATCGAAAAAAAAAATTAAATAAAACTGTTGTTAAACCCAATTAATTTTTTTATAATTCCTTTGAAGGAAATTTTGAGTACTTTATGAGAAATTATTTCATATAATCCCCTTTCATTTTTATAGTCTTATTTCAGTCTGTGCATAGACTTTTGATATGGACTGTTTAACTATTACATTTCCTAATTTGATATTTGACCATATATATAACATTACTTTTGCTATGAACAAAGTCGCTTACTTAGAAAAATTCCTTACCTTCTATTAAAATTAGCCTTCACACAAGCTTTGCAAACAATGTTCAAAATATACAGTTTATATTTTTTATGCGTTTCAGCTGTGAAATATCGTGAAATATTCCAAAGAATATACCGCCTGATTAATAAATATGCAAGGCAAATGTAAGGAATTATGTAAGAAAATTAGATAATGGGGTTAAAAGAGGCTTCCTATTTTAACTCTTACCAACATGATTGAAAGTATTTATGGCTTCGGTTTCTCTGTCTGCCGACTTTCCATACTTTAACTCTTAAAAATATACTCTAAATATCTTGTAAGCGATATATATTATTGGCGTTTACGATGATAATATAGATAAGGAAATTACTGTATATTTTCAAATTCTCAAAGATATATTAATATCGACAAAATGTTAAATAAAATTTCAAACCCACTGACAGCTTTATTTACGTACACTTGTTGTGTTTTCCTAGACGTCTAGCACGACTATTTCAGATTAGAAAATTTCTATTTAATATTAAAATAAACGAATTTGTAATATCCGATTCTAACCGCAGAATTTGGAATATTTTTCTGAGATTAAAGAAGATGAAAAATTGCTTTCAAAATTTCCGTTAAAAATGTACGCACCCTCAATTTCAATTAAAAATAAATAAGAAATCCTTGTACAAATGTTAAATGAATTTAAATGGTATAAAAATTTAATTACCGGGCTTCAAGAGAATAACCTCGCTTTCTAGAATATTCCTAATATGATGCCTGTTAAGAACTTTCAGTCACATAAACACAAAATTATATATATTTTTTTCAACGAGATTTCTAATTATGTTGTTTACAAGATCTATTGCAATAAAAATCATGTGTCAAACATGGATTATGAAACACTTTTTTAATTCTTCCAATATACTGTAGTGGAACTAAACTGCTTAAAAAGGCGGAAGAAGATATCCAAGTAAACAACTTAGAAAAGGTATAACACATTTCAAAAACAAATTCCAACAAATACCGACCATAGCCGGAACGATACACGAATTCAATACATGTAAGCGGCACCTATTTACATGATGTGTAGATTTGTATATATGTACGGTTAATAGGATAAAACCGGTAATTATTATACTAACCGGTTATTATTAATACTGATCTCGGTTAGCATTAATGATAACCGGCTATTATTAGTAATAATCGGTGAGTATTAATAATTACTGGATTTATCATATTGACCGTAACATATACACAACATTGTGTGCTAAAATGTAGCTTCCTTACAAAACGCAAAATACTTTCGACAGTACATCTTCGGTTACTTCCAGCAATAGACGGAAACGTACTCGAATAATTTTTTACAATCCTGTATATTATCTACAGATTTTTAATCGAGAAAAACTTAAAACAGAACTGAAAATGTTAATTTAAAAAATTACCATTCCTTGACGGCAATGTATCCAATTCTTTTCTTACCCCTATATATTATATTATTCATATTCTTGAAACATATCTCAGTATACTAAATATACAGTCGGTAAATACATAACGCGAATAAAACACAACCTTGAACATTTACGATTTATTTTGCGTAGTCCTGTTGCGTAGTCCCGTACTTGATCTATAGAATTTATACACATAATATACTATGTAAAAAAATTGTTAAATTTAAAAACGCATTTCAACGCATTTCCAGCATTGTTCGCTCGTAGTACTGTAACCGAAATATTGTGTGTGTCCCTGTAAATGAACGATAAATGTTATGCCCGTCGTATTTAACAGTGAGAATTATGTAGGGCATCTCAGAAATTCGTATAAAATTCAGTATGTTAGAAATAGTGTAACACCATTAAAATACGGTGTAAACACTTTTTCCCCGTAAACCATTTTGTAACCGAAATCTTTCGTATGACTCTCTAAATGAATGATAAAACTTTTCAGACCATATTGTACAGAAAGCGTGTTTAGTGCATATGAATTTCAGAAAAGCATATCAATTTCATTATGTTTAGAATAGTGTAACATTATTAAAATGCACCGCAAAAAATTTTCTTTTCAAATCATAGTATAACAGGGTTCGTTTGAGAGTAAACGAAGTAAGAAACTCAATTTTCAATAGCGAATATGCGAATTTCCTTACAATCGTAAAAATTGTGACTGATACCAAACGACAAGTTACAACGTTTACTAAAAAATGCCATACTTATTGTATGATTCGGCAGACATATTCAAATGAAAAAAATAAAATTTACAATAGTAATGCCTAATATTAATACAACATTTGAATTCATTTCAAGTTTTTCTTTCGACTATTAAACGGGAGGTCATTTGGTTTAAATAACTTAGAAAATATGCAGATGTAACGTTTTTAGCACTTTCCAACCTAGTTGAAAAGTGCTTATGACTTCGGTTTGTCTGGCCGGATGGCCGGATGGCCGTCTGGCCGTCTGTCCGTGCTCTAACTCCCGTAAATATGCTCGGATTGCTCTGCAATTTTTATATGTTATTGTCGTTATCTATGGCACGTTCCCTATTTCAACTGAAGTGTGTAGCACTTATAGTTTTCTTACAGTGACACACAAAAGAATTCCGTTACATTGTGGTCTATGGGGAAAAATCATTTGCGGTTTATTTTTAAAATGTTTCACTATTGTAAACGCATTGAAATTTATACAGATCACTAAGATGCATTATAAGAAGCTTAATATGGAATAGTAGGTGTATAGCACTTAGAGTTACTTTACAGGGACAGTCAAAATAATTCCGTTACATTACGTCTATGGAGAAAAATCGTCTGCGGCTTATTTAAATAATGTTCCACTATTTTAAACGCATTGAAGTTTATATATATTACTAAGGTGCATTACAAGAGGCTTACTACAGAATAGTGTGTGTATAGCAGTCATCGTTCATTTACAGGGACACACAAAAGAATTCTCTACTGTCTGTTAACAATAATTCCTGGAAGTGCGTTTTAAGTTACTGAACGCGATTTTAATCTTAACTAGCTTTTTGCCTATTACGTGGTGTGTATAAATTCTGTAGATCCTATACATGGCAGCACAAAAGTTCGCGAACACATTTCCGTTTATTGACAGGAACTCCAGAAGGAGAATTTAAACTGTGCTACGCGTTTCCTAACTAAACTAAAATTTAGCATCCTATGTAGTATATATACAAATCTATAGATCATATACAGGGCTACATAAAAGTATTCGGATGTTTTTCCAAATATTGTATATATTGAAAATTCCTGAAATTACGTTTTTAAATATGTTATGCGTTTTCCAAATTGTTTACTTAGATCTCATCTTTCAGCTTATTAAACGGTAATGATTTGTAAAATTATTTTAGAAGCGTTGGAAAGTGCTACATAATCTATGATTGACGCATGATTTTTCGTTCTTGTTAACTCCTAATATGAAAATTCATTTTAATCGTTTTAAAACTGAATACAATGCGGAAAGTTTTTAAAGAAAAACCTAAAAAACACTTGGTGGAAGGAACTGTAATTTTCGATTCGCTCATTTAGAACTTCCAGAAATCGTGGCCTGTTACAAAAACCTCATAGGTTACAATTTATATATTTTTCGAATATATATTTAAATTATATTTATCTGCAAACTATATTTATAAATTTATAACAATGTGTCTCAGATCACCTTAATTGCCTACAATTTGGCTTTTGAATTGTCCTCTAATTTCATATTTCCATATAATAAACATTCCTAATTGTGATTTTTTGTAGCTATGGAAGTATGCTTACATCGAGAGGCTGATAAAATTATTTTAAATATTAGGAAATATAAATAACTTTGAAAAATTTGTTGAATGCATTCTCTCATACTGTTTTATTCCTTTCAAGAGCAAAGTACTTCTCTTGCAAAAATGTTATAGTGATTGAATGACACCATAATTTACGTATAAATTTATTTCAAAATAAGTAAAAGATTTTCTTCACGTACATTATAAAATCAAAATCACATTCCAAAATTGCGTTGCGATGGTGACATTTTGGGATTCAAATTAAGTGGTATAAATAATATCCCACCGTCATTCAAAGGTATAAACTGAAAACAAGACCAAGATTTTCTTTGGTTTAACATACAATTCTAGTAAGGAAACCATGTAAAATACGAACCACATTCCCACTTACATCACATTACTTTTTTAAAAGATCATTTTCTTTTTTAAGAGAAATGCATCAGCGCAATATTTGAATTTGAATTTTTAAAATTTCATGCGATGTTTCAGATGAAAGTTTTCGTAACATTTTTTTTCGTATGTCGAGTCTGAAATATGTCTTTTTCTTTGCTTTTTTGAAGATGTATATTTCTTATGTCATTTAGAGAAAATCAAAGTTAAAATTTTATTTTCACATTCTGTCATATTTTACGTTTACACCAGTTTAGTATTGGTTACAGGACGAAATTAAAGTTAATGATTTTAAGTGACAGGAATTATTATTGTTATTTGCAATTTAATAAATAAAATATTTAAGTTTTATATACTTAAATAGTTTTAATATTATTTATATTTTATAACATATGTCAGGCATTGCGGATATTTGGGGCAAACATAGAAAGCCGAATTTTCAAGAATAAGCAGTTGAAACATACACGTGTATCATTATCATCAGTTTCTATCATTCCAGATATTAATGGTAATGAACTGGTCTATTGAAGAGATTGAACGACTTACATTATTATCATGATTATTCCATGTTATGTTTAAAAATTTAAAATAATCAACATTTCTCGATTGTGCCGTTAATAGACGAACACCTCATACGTAAAATTATTTTATTTTTATTCAAACTGCAATCTGACTGCCTGTAAATCACTCTCTAAAAGGTACATGACCTGATATAGCACATTTTGATTGCATTTATTATCTTTGTGGCAGTTAATATTATGTTTCTCATAAAATATATTTTCAAAATGATTTCGACACAACTTTGTAAATGAATATTAACTTGAATATTGTCTTAAAAAGAAAATAATTTATACAATCCTGGAATGTAAAAAATCGAACCACCCCAACTAACTCTTCTGAAAATCATAGTTTAAAAATATGACTGTTACAAATAGATTACTAATAACGTTTATTAATTAATATTAAAATCAAATTTTGTCTATATATAGAAATTGTAACAATGCATTTATTTATTGTTAAACATTGCAAAATGAATTGCACTACAGGAAAGTTTTTAAGCATAACTGAAATGCTACTTAGCGGAATGATCTGAAATTTTGTATTCGCATATTTGTAGCTTTCGAAAATCGATTTCTATTAACAAATGCATAATTTTCAATTCATATTTTATTCAAATATTCATTTCAAAAAATTTATCAATCGAAATTATTTTTCAAAGAATTAAAATTGTCATTTGAAATTTTTTAAAACTGAAATCGACTTTCAAAGCTTCAAATATACGATACCAAAATTACAACTCATTTTTTACAACAGTTTTTAACACTTTCCAACCTTGTTCAAAAGTGTTTATGATTTCGGTTTGTCTGACCGTAGGGCCGTCTACCGTCTGCCGTATGGCCGTCTGGCCGTCTGGCCGTGCTTTAACTCCCGTAAATATGCTCGGATAACTCTGCAATTTTTATATGTTATTGTCGTTATCTATAGCATGTTCCCTATTTCAACGGAAGTGTGTAGCACTTATAGTTTTTTTTACAGGGACACTCAAAAAATTCCGTTACATTGCGGTCTATGGGGAAAAATCATTTGCGGTTTAATTAAATAATGTTTCACTATCTTAAACGCATTGAAATTTATATATATCACGAAGGTGCATTAGAAGAAGCTTAATATGGAATAGAGTGTGCATAGCACTTATAGGTACTTTACAGGGACAGTCAAAAGAATTCCGTTACATTACGTCTATGGAGAAAAATCGTCTGCGGTTTATTTAAATAATGTTTCACTATTTTAAACTCATTGAAATTTATATATATCACTAAGGTGCATTACAAGAGGCTTACTACAGAATATTGTGTGCATAGCAGTCATCGTTCATATACAGGGACACACAAAAGAATTCTCTACTGTCTGTTAACAATAATTCCTGGAAGTGCGTTTTAAGTTACTGAACGCGATTTTAATTATAACTCGCTTTTTGTCTATTACGTGGTGTGTATAAATTCTGCAGATCCTATACAAGGAAGCACAAAAGTTCGCGAACACATTTCCGCTTATTGACAGAAACTCTAGACGGACAATTTTAAACTGTGCTACGATTTTCCTAAAATTTAGCATCCTATGTAGTATACATACAAATCTATAGATCCTATACAGGGCTGAATAAAAGTATTCGGATATTTTTTCGAATATTGTATATGTTAGAAATTCCTGAAATTACGTTTTTAAATATGTTATGCGTTTTCCAAATTGTTTACGTGGATGTTGTCTTTTAGCTTATTAAACGGTATGATTTGTAAAATTATTTTGGAAGCGTAGGAAAATTTTATATAATCTATGCTTGACGCATGATTTTTCGTTCTTGTTTAGTTTTATGCTTAGAAAAATACCCACATTGCGATCTGTTTTGCAACGATTAACTAGTAGGATGCGCCAATCCCAAAACCGTCATCTACTAACTCATACATGTTAATACTTCAAAAAACGTATTTTTTTATAATTATGTATTTTAGAAACAAAAAAATGAGTAGTTAACAGATCGGTTATTTATTTTTTTTATACAATTTATTTCAATTTCTATTTCAATTTTTTTGGCATTAAATATTTCAAAACAAGGTAAGGGAAAAAATCGTAGTGAAGTCTACTAAACGGGTAATCTATCAAAAAATGTGAAAAATTTTCCTTATTACAGATATGCAAACTACACCCAGAGTGGATAATTGTGTGTTTCAGTATGATTGTTTTTTAACAGCTACCGCGCCAGTACCAAAACTTGAACAAAATTTGCTATCACAGCGCTATATCATCTTCAGGCTGATTTCCTCCAAACTTTTATACACATCTCGACATTACATCTAAACATAGAAGTTCGTCTAGAAATATTCTTAAATTCTTCACTTAAACTGCAAAAAATCAATAAAACCGTACAAAAACCGCTATCACAGCGCACCTTTATGTGGGTAATATCCCCATTAACAACTGGGACCTGACGTCCATATTCAAAGACGTATGTATGAAGTTTGGTTCAATTCTACCCATAACTTCATAAACTTTCCGATGATACAAATGAAGAATCACATAAAAATCGTTTTCACAGTGTCTCTTCCTAGGCAATATCCCGCATTTCAACTGGGACCTGACGGCATTAGTCAAAACACATATATGAAGTTTGTTGAAATCATATGCATAAATTCGTACACTTTCCAATGATACAATAAGGAAAACGGCGCAACAATCACTATCACAACGGCCTCTTATAGCGGAATATCTCCAACTTTAACAAGAACCTGCTGGCCATAGCGAAAAACATATATATGGAGTTTGGTTCAATTCTATGCATGCACTTTTCTAATTATATTCATACACTTTTCCATGAGATAAAGAGAATACACAGACACACGGTCAGACGGAGAGACCGACGTTTTGTAAAAAAGGGTTTTTCGGGATCTCTCACCCCTAAAACGTACAGTTTCTTCGAAAACCAGAAGTTGAAAAAAATATCGACTACAACACATTCTTCTATGATAGATATAAGAAAGTAAAAATGAGTTCAACATTAAGAGTTCCAAATTTTAAACCAGCCTAACTCCTAAACTACTTGAAGTAATGAGTTCCAGTCTCGTATCTGAAGGTCAAATTGGCCACTGAATCCGAATATGATGTCAAAACTATGTATTATTATTATAATTTATTTTTTACAATTTTTATATGTTGACGACCCCCAATGATAATTGAAATGAGCTATCAAATAGTAGATGTTATTTCTAATCGATTGTTACAAGTCACATTTTATACGATTATTTACGGCAGGGTTAGTAGGGGGCGAACACTTTTTCCAGGTCTGTACACTATTAACCATTTGCTATCCTAAAGAGTTAGATAAGGTGGTGCGGTTCTTTCAGCAAACTGCACGTACATGTAAATGCTTTGGTATAAGGTTTTTAATTTTTATTAACAAGATAGTGTGGGTTGTTAGTTAGGTAATGTTGATAAATTATGCTTTGAGTATAATTTATAAATTAGATTTAATTGTAGAGCCCTAAGGTAATTTCTTTCGCAACAAATATTTGTCTTAAGATTTATTATCAAAATGTTAATTGTATATATAAATATTTTCCTAGCGGAATGTACAGAATAATAATTCCTATTCATAAATTATAAATTCAAAGAAATGGTTTTTACATGTTGTACCGGTCAATGTCCCTTAGTATCTCCATGTTTTTAAAAGGCTCAAGATATTCCATTTAATTAAAAAATATTTTCAAAGAAATCTCATATGTGAAAGGGAAATTATTCCCTTCAGATCATTAATAGGTTCGTAAATACACTTTTACTTAAATTTTAGCAATCTAAGTGGTCAAACTGTTGCCACCACATGCAGGACCTAACGTTTGGAGAAATGTTTGAGTAAATGAAGGGAAGGAAAAAGATAATCAAAAGACATATTTTCGCTATTTAAAGAGGAAACAGACAACAAACCATTCTACTGGCATATATCATATCTCGTCCACAGCAAAACTACTTAAGTTTCAAAATTTTAAATAAACCACTTTGTGAGATATATGTAATTTTTAGCCGCTACTTCTTACTTCATACACTGAAGTCTACTGACCACCTATCGAGACCGTCTGGTTTCGATTTTATGTATCCAAAGCTCCAACACTTCCTCCCAGTCGTTATGGCTTTTATTTAATAAATATTTCTTTAAATTTTTCCGGTAGTGTCTTCTGTAGTCGAGGTACTTTAAGGAACATTATTTGTCCATAGTTAAGGCAGAAGGATACAGGAATGTAGTGGCAATATACCGTCGACAGTCTAGCTCGCCCCCCCCCTCAACTATTACCACTGTCCGTAGTCGAGGTAAACGGGAAGACATTTGCCAGCGATTATGCCCTGAGATTGCATGAATGCATAAACAATTAACACATTGTCGACCGGCAGTGTTTGTATTTTAGCGCATTTTAAATCACAATTTCTACCGGAATCTTTAAACAGCGATTTTTTTTTTTTATGTCGGGCATTCGAAAACTAAATTAAGTAAAGATTAAAACCCAAAATTTATGGTACAAATTTTGAATTAAAAAACGCGATAAATTAATTATGAGTTTATTCGTCATCGGCCAATAAAGTGCCACAAACTTCGGAAAGTTCATTAAAGACATTCGTTTCCTTGCTGCTCATAGCAAGGGTAAGGAGAGGCGAACAGCGGACATCGAATATCATATAAAATACATGTGAGGAGTTTAGGCAACGCAAAGAATAATCACATATGACTTTCAAAAATTGCTTTGTAAATTCCCTTCAACTGTCATTATCATAATATTTTTAAAAGACATAATGATCACATAATAGCACAAAGTTAGTTTTTGAGAAGTTTGGAATTTTTTCCAGACACTACGGGCAAATTCTTACACAGTTTTGCGTATCTTACAAGATTTACTGCTTGAGAAATCTGTTCTAAGGGAAATATATAACTATAGATTTAAAGTGTATTTTACAATACTCACAACTGCGATTCATTATTCACCACTGCGATAAAATTTGAATGTTTTTTACAAGTTTATAAATATGTTTTCCTGATATTAAAATCACATTCTATAATAATGCGACAAGTGTCCTAAATATATGCATAAAATCTTCCTGGAACAGATTTATTTTATACTTTCAACATATGATAAACAATTCAAAACATCACACTATGATATGACAAATTTTCACTATTGTCAAAGTTCATTCACTGTTTTAAGAAGTGTTAGTTTTACAGCACTATTTTTACTTCTTGTGCCAAAGAAAATAAAACATTCATAGTTCCTTAACATATTGCTAATTAGCATTAAATATTTTTTTTGTAGGAATTTGATTTTTTTTATTGAGCCGAAATGTAAAATCATGCATATATTTTCATAATGTAATGAGTCATAATTGTAATTTCATGAGTTTTGCACTAATATATGTCGCTAATAATAGTCAAACTTCAGTAGTCAATAGCATTCGACTACCTTTACCAGCAATATGATTTTAGTTTTTATCTGAAAAGGTATATAATTATATCATCTACATATTTCATGACATAATATACAGTTTGGTATTTGCGGTTTGTAAGAGATCATCTTTTTAAGTTACTAATCGAAAATTCGCTTAAAACGTAATCACACATGCTTTTTGAGTCAATATATAATTTCAAAACTAATCTAAATCTGCAAGTGTTGGTAGAAAAACGTCGTGAGATAAAGATTTTGTGGGATACTTGCAACTTCTCCCCCTACAAGTGGGAAATCTTTGGTGGTCTGCATAGTTCTGTAATTGATGATGGCTGCCATAGCACTTTAATTTTCGCCAGCGTTCTTGTGTCTGATTGCGCTTTCACTAAGTTATGTGTATTTTTCTGTGAATCCATTAGATACTTTTATCCCTTGATTTTTCACATTTTTTTTTAACTGAGATTTCATTCAGTACTTAAAATTTAAGAATTGACCTAGTAATTGTAACTGCCACATTATTCTGTTTCAAACTAGTGATAATAAATCATTAAGTATATCTTGGTAAAATTCTGAATGAGCTCTTTTATAATTAAAATTTTGGAATTACAGCTTCTATATTTCTAGTTTTATCAATGAATAATTTCGATAGCATTGGAAACATGTCACAATGTATATCGAATATGGTGTCAAGTTTTTGAAATTATTTCTAACATTATAAACATATTGTTAAAAACTTGATTATTTTAATTAGGTACAGAGTTAATTTAAATCTTGAATTTCTTTGTACTTCATAAATGAAGTCATTACTTATTTAAAAATTTGTTGAATTATATTCATATTCATTTACATTTTTCTGAAAGAACTAATTTAAAATATGAAATCTCCATAGTCAAAATGGATATACTTGATGGCAAAAGATGATCCTAATGTAATATATAAATTCAAATAAAAAGGATGTAAACCTAAATGCATTTCTCAAAACTAGATTTTTATTTGAATCTTCAAAATTCTCCCTACCAAGTACATACTCCAGCGGATCTTACGAAAAATTTATAGAGAGATATCAAGAAACTGTTATTATGCTCTCTAGGGAATAAAATCTTCCGCTCTTCCGTCTACATTTCGAAGGTTTTAGAATCTCCATTCTACCTTTAATCTCTTTATTCAGTATGAATCTTGCATCTTGGTATACATTATTTATGTAAAGAATCAGGTCTGCACACTCTGCATTTTTCTTTTTGAAAATTCATTTTCTTATTGTCTTATTTATGTTTATTTTAAGGTTAAATTAAGGTTGTATTTATCTTTTCGTTTTGCTTATTTCAAAAGAAAATATTCTTATAAACATCATGGAAAGAAAACAATTTTTTTCTCGAAAACCAGATTATGAAATAATGACCAATCTTTTTAGAAAATAGAAAAATGGAAAAAGACGCATAAAACATTTGGTTATTTTATACATTAATACTATATATATATATATATATATATATATATATATATATATATATATATATATATATATATATATATATATATACATAAAGGTGTAGGGCAGAAAAATTTTAATAAATTCCATTAACTTTTGTCATATAAAAATATAGTTACCTTAAATTATAAATACTTCTTTCCCAATAAATTAACACTAACATGAATAAAGTTTTATTAAAAAGTAAAACTATAAATATTTTTTTTTCAATAAATTAAGCTAACATGAATAAAGTGTTATTGCAAAGTAAATTTATAAATATATTTTTATCAATAAATTAACACTAACATGAGATTATTATTAAAAATTAAAAAACTGCCAATATTTTTCAGGCATGTAATTGAAAATACTAATCATCAGAGTTTCCATTAATTATAATTTGATACCATTTTTGTATAGTAATAACTGGCAGTTAAGCATATATTTATTTTTAATGATTGAGAGTAACCAACCGTAAATGCATTTTTGAGTATCTCCATACTGTAAAACACAAACCTTTGTGAAATTCTACTTCATGAGATATTTGGGATAAAAAATATTCCAAAAAAGAAAAGAAATGAACCTCAAACATCAAAACAATAATATAATTGAACGTCTTACATATCTTTAGAAAATACAACGTAGGATTAATAGTTGAAATTAACAAAAACGGAAATTAGTAATCAATTATAAGTAACTAGCTGTTACCCTTGACTTGGTTCACACAACATCAAAATAAGAATAAATGCATTAATTAAGCAAAATATTTCACTTCCGATAATTAAAAACGTAAATAATTAATTAACTCTTTATCATATTTCATAGGAAATGATACGGTATATCTTTTTTCTAAGGACCTGGTCATAACTTAGTCTTAAAAAAGTGAAAATTTGTACCAAATAATCGCGAAAATGAAAATGCAACCAATTAAATATGACGGGCCAAATAAAATCGTGAGTATCGACGAATTGGGTAAAAACAAATGTCAAATTTACCTGATAAACCATTTTACTTTTAACGCCTTTGTGAAACGTTTTAACAGCTGACCTTAAAAAATAATTAATTGGAAATAGTATATGTTTTTTCTTTAAATTCAATTCTGTCTCCTTGATTTAATGTATAGCTGAAACAAATCTTTTTTTTTCTAAATGACAAGATGTTGACAGACGATTTTTGTTCTGCAGAAAAAAATTAATTCATGAAGTTTGAATATGTGAAAAGATTTTTTTTTCTCGGATAATTTACTGCAATAAAGATTTTGTTTACACCATCTATTTAAATTGAAAATAAATTCTGTTTTCAGTTTTAATGAGAAAATGGCGTAAAAAATATATTGATCTGTTTTATTTCTCCTTTTTTATCTACAAATATGGAGTAATTTACTTGCCATTTTTAGAGACACTTTGTTAAAATTTTCAATAATAATAATAATAATAATAATATCTCGGAATCTAATTCAATTTTTAAATTCTGAGCGTTTGTGTGACATCCTCGGATAAATGATAACCGGTGTTAAGCAAATCGCTTTGCGTTCGATTGTCTAAAAGATTAGTTGCGAAATACAAATAGACGGTCAGATTTTAATATAATAAATTTGTGCTCATTTTTCTTTTCTTAAAATTATGATGTGATTTTAGCAGAAAACTCTCATCTGTATATAACTGACAATCATTCCTAATCAGTATAGATAGAAAAAAAACATTTCATATTTTCGTTTTAAATATGGCGTGAAACTCCTCTACTTTCTATACTTACTGATCCTTGTATTATTAATGTACGAAATTGATTCACGCTCCATTTAAAACCTATTTGAAAATTCACATTTTATTTCAAATATGACGCCACTTTTCCCCCCAGAGAAATCTATTTTTTATGATATATTTCTTAAATTTGTGGTTGCACGCTGTGCAGTAAAGTGATAATTCACATCCTTTGTATTTATATAACTCATGTAAATTTTCTTTTTCTGGCAATCATGATGTGAATTTTAGCAGAAAACTCACATCTGTATGTAACTGATATTAAAGTTATTATTAATCAGTATCGATAAAAAATATTTCAGTTTTTATCTTAAATATTACATCCATTATCTATCTACTTTCATTATATAACTGATATTTATGCTCCTTGTATTATTAGGAATATTTGAAACTACATGGTTTTATTCATGACGTCGCATTTGACCGAGCAAGGGAGGATCTTTTCATAGTTCCATGGTCCAATCAAAATCTTTTCTTAATAATATAATTATTATTCATTTTTCTATCTAATTATATTGCAGTTTTTGACAGAAAATGTCTTCTCAACGTAACCGATATTCATGCTTCATGCATAACAACAAATACTCCATATTTGCTTTCAAATATCATAGCAATTCATCATATTTTAAATTCTTTTGAATTTTCCTTTTTTACGTGGAAATCGTTCAATTGAAAATAATTGTTGAGGGACAATTATTTTTCCAGGATTTGTATTTATTGGCAACGGTAATGCTTAGAACGTAAAATGGCTAATTTAATTTTTAAGGAAAAATAATCATTGATTCTCTATAAAAATAAAGAAATTATTAATTATTAAGAAAAAATATAAATAAATAAAATATAGTCTATATTCATTTCTGGTTTATAATCCATCTATATGCAAAGATACAGGGCCATTAAATCCTCCGTTTTGACGAATACATCAGCCAAACATTTACACTCAGAATCAGATTTATAATATTATTAGGATACATGAATTCGTATAATAAACAGAAAAGCTTTGAGCTGAAAACAAACCGATAATACGTAAAATATTGAACAATGTTTTTAGAAAGTAAAAAATGAAAAAAGACATATAAAACATTTGATTATTTTAAACTATAATATCATATGAATAAATAAATAAAAGGTATATACCGAAAATTTTCAATAAATAGCGAGAATTGTTTTTGTAAAACATAGTTGTTGACAATAAAGTGTAAATACTTTTTCCAATAAATTAACACTTCCAAGAATAAAGTGTTTTTAAAGTAAAGAAGTGACAATAAATTTTAGGCGGATTATTGAAAAACAAAATTATCAAAATTTCCGTTAAATGCAATTTGATTATATTTTGGTATAATAATAATTGGAAATGAAGCACATTATTCTTTTTAATATTTGGAAATAACCATAAGTGTATTTTTGAGTTTTTCCAAACTGCAAAACTCAAACCTTTGTGAAATTCAACACCATGAGATATATTGGGCAAAAAACTCTTCCATAACACATAAAAAAGATTAACCTCAAAAATCAAACCGGCAATGAAATTCAAAATCTTTCATATCAGTGGAAAATATAAGGTACTTACCAGGAGAAACATAAAATGAAAGGGAAAAAATGCTTGAAAATTAATCAATCAGTTCTGATAGTAAATAGAAAACCTTTGTGTAAAAAATAAACGGTAATGTTATTAAATTAAACGAGCAGGGAAGACCGAGCAATGCTCGGTCAAAATTAAATTTGAGTTCAAATATCATGACCCATGACCAAAATGACCCACTAATTGAATTTTCTCGAACATGTGACTTAGCCCAACAGCTTCTCGTGCCGGAAAACCATAGGATGCAAAATTTAGTGTAAATTGAGCCGCTTTTTAGATATTGACCCACAATGACGCAGAAATGACCCACTAATCGAATTTTCTCGAACATGTGACCTAGTCTAATGATTTTCGCGTGCCCGAAACTCGTAAAATACAAAATTTAATCAAAATCGTTAGAGCCGTTTTTTAGATAAAATTAATTTGACCCGCTCTGACCCAAAAATGACCCCCTAATCGAAAGTTCTCGAACATGTGACCCAGCCCAATAGTCTTCTCGTGCCCGAAAATAGTCGGATACAAAATTTCGACAAAATCGTTTGGACCGTTTTTTAGATACAATTAGCTTGACCATGACCCAAAATGACTCAAAATGACCCACTAATTGAATTTTCTCGAACATGTGACCTATCCCAACAGTCTTCTCGTGCCCGGAAACCATTGAATGCAAAATTTAATGTAAATTGAGCCGCTTTTTAGATCTTGACCCACAATGACCCAGAAATGACCCACTAATCGAATTTTCTCGGACATGCGACCTAGCCTAATGCTTTTATCGTGCTCGAAACTCGTAGGACACAAAATTTAATCAAAATCGTTAGAGCCGTTTTTTAGATAAAATTAATTTGACCCGCGTTGACCCAAAAATGACCCACTAATCGAAAGTTATCGAACATGTGACCCAGCCCAATTGACTTCTCATGCCCGAAAATGGTCGGATACAAAATTTCGTCAAAATCGTTTGAACCGTTTTTTAGATACAATTAGCTTGACCATGACCCAAAATGACCCAAAATGACCCACTAATTGAATTTTCTCGAACATGTGACCTAACCCAACAGTCTTCTCGTGCCCGAAAACCATTGGATGCAAAATTTAGTGTAACTTAAGCCGCTTTTTAGATCTTGACCCACATTGACCAAGAAATGACCCACTAATCGAATTTTCTCGGACATGCGACCTAGCCCAATGCTTTTATCGTGCTCGAAACTCGTAGGACACAAAATTTAATCAAAATCGTTAGAGCCGTTTTTTAGATAAAATTAATTTGACCCGCGTTGACCCAAAAATGACCCACTAATCGAAACTTCTCCAACGTGTGACCCAGCCCAATTGACTTCTCATGCCCGAAAATGGTCGGATACAAAATTTCGTCAAAATCGTTTGAACCGTTTTTTAGATACAATTAGCTAGACCATGACCCAAAATGACCCAAAATGACCCACTAATCGAATTTTCTCGAGCATGTGACCTAGCCCAATGGTTTTCTGGTGCCCCAAAACGGTAGGATACGAAATTTCGTCAAAATCGTTAGAGCCGTTTTTAAGATAATTTTTGCATATATATATATATATATATATATATATAACCACCCACAAGATTTGCTCGTATAGAATATATGATAATCTTAATAACAGGGTAATGGCCCTCTTCGGCCATTCGAAAAATATTAATATTGGGAAGTTGCTGTAATGGTGGTTTTCAAGAAATATCTTTATATTTTAATGAATTATGTCAATGTTAAACTTTAAAACAGTTCAAAAATGTCTTTATATAAATACGGCTTTTAGACAAAAAACGAAACAAAAAAGCTTTGGACCCACAAAAGACACAAATAAGTACTTGATAGATTTTCACTGATGATTGCAGAAACAGGTCGACAGTTTAAAATTCAAAAGGAATTTTTCGCCTTCTAAAAGCTGGAATGTAAGGATTTTTGTACACTTATTCAATATAAAAAAATTAATAGTGAATGCTTAAAACATTCGTTACATTGAAAAGTGTAATCCTAAAAAATCATTGTCTTTAAAAAAGAATTGCTTTAACGAATAAACATTTAGGACAGTCTGTATTTATCGTTATAATCGAAGCATCGTTGTAATATACCGTAGTTTTATGGGGCGTTAAAAATATTTTTTATTTAGAAACTTGAATATTAAAGTGCATATAAGGAATTGAGCTGCTGTGAGTATAGTGAATTAGTCAGTGATGAGAAACAAACTAACAGTAAGGTGAAAAAAATAAATATAAGAATGAAAAACAATTACTTTAAATTCTTTTTCACAGTAGAGAAGATAAAACTCCAATTTGGAAGGAAACTATTTGTATGACATATTGCTGTTGTTTTTCACACATGTTTACAATACCTTGAGAGTGTGTATATGAAACAACAGTGTTTATTAGCTCCCCAATACAGATATAAGGCGATGCGATTACTTACAACCATATATGTTATATTATTTTTGAATGAAGTTTAAATGGAAATTAAGGAATCATACACAAATTTAAATTTTATGTTTGATGAAATTCCTCTACGACAATAAGCGCCATGGCAGCATTTTGGGCAGGACAAAATCTATGATAAGACCTATAAAAAGCAAGATGTTGTAGAAGTGATCTTTAAACAGATTTATAACATCTAGAACAAAATTTATAATGTGGGGAATCCTGCTATCCAATCCGGACATGCTCTTTTTCACCAGTTTTCATCACCTTATTTAATCGTAAAAACTTCTTAGAAATCTTATCAGAACAAGATTCTTGAAATTACTGGTGGAAGGATTTGACCCTAAAAATTCTCAATAAATATACAGAATACCACGTTTAAAAATATTTTTTTTAATTCAATTTTTGGAAACGATGGTTACTTCTTAGGTATATGTGAAAAATTAATGAAAACATATTTTTTTTTAATTCTACAACCATTTACAATGAAATAAGTTAAATACATGTTTCGATTCTTTCATCCTAATCACAAAAATTAAATGTTAAGTATAACTAGGCGAAATGTTTTATTTCTTTTCATAAGTACTTAATATAAATTAATCGAAAGATCTGCTTTTGTCACAAATATGTTCATTACATTTATTAAGAATACATATCCCACTCTAGCTGTTTCCAAAAATTAAAAATTTATTCAACGTATCCATATTGAACAAATGATAACGATCTCATATAAGAGAAAAAATTTTCACGCGTACGTCTGCGATCCCTCAAGAATAGAACCCTACTAAAGAATTTATCGTTCTACTATATTTAAAATCGCATGAAAGGAAGTTTTATTTAGCTTCATTAAAATCATTGATACGTACCTGACAGGAACAGTTATTTGAGTCTTTGCCTTTGAAATTTACATATATTTTCTGAATGTGAGGGTATATAACAAAGTTGGCCGATTAATCAGATGAAAACACTGAAGATTTTTAAATAACGAATCTTTATAAAGCCACGTGTATAAAAATGTGAAAAAAGACTGTTTTTTAGGTAGCTTTCATTACAAAAGCTCCCTATTGTCGCCGTTTGGAAAAAAAACAATTCCTAAAAATTTTGGTATATTTTCACCGATCATGACCCCAACACCTCAAAATTACCCTCCGTTCAAATGTTGATTTATATATATATATGTCTGACATTTGTTATGCTGTAACTCTCTTATTTTTGAACCGATTTGGGTGTGACTGAGTATGTGTATAGGACATACCAATGTCTCGACCGAGTTCGTTGGCCAGCTTCATTCACCCTCTTGTTTCAAAATTCCGGCCAGTTAAAAATTTTTAAATTTTTAAAAATTCAAAAAGATGTACAAAAAAAATTATAAATTGAAAAAATTGTTTCCTTTAAGTGTTAGAACGTGATACAGGGATTCTGGAATTTTTTTTTCGCTTTATGTTAAAAAATAGCTGAGATATTGAAACAATCTGATATTTGTTCTGCTGTAAGTCTCGTATTTTTGAACCGATATGAATGTGACTGATCATGTGTACAGAACATACCAAGGTCTCCACCGAGTTTGTTGGCCAGCTTCCTGCGCCACCTTGTTTCAAAATGATGGCCAGTTATTTTTTTATTACCTTTTTTAAATTCAAACGTATGTATAAAAAATTATAAATTCAAAAATTTGTTTCCGTTAAGTGTTAGATCGTGATACAAGGATTCCGGATTTTTTTCTTTTGGATTTATCTTAAAAAATGACTCATATATGGCAGTTTGAAATTCTAGGGTGGCTGACATTTTGAAACAATCTGATTTCTGTTATGCTGTAACTCTCATGCTGAAATTCGCATTCAAATTCAGTATTAACGAAAACCGGGATTGAATTTTCTATAATCGTGTTCCAAGCATTTTCGCTTAGGGTGTTTGAGTAAAATCTGTTGATATTTTAAAATCATGGAATATGAAAGCTACTTTTTCTTCCCGGTGCAGGCCGGAAGGACTTTTATTAAAATTTAAAATATGTTTAATTTGTGACATTACAAATCTCTAACCAAATGCTAAGTGAAATTATAGTTTGAATTCCTTATTACACAACTGACAAAATAAAAAATAAAATGTTAAATTCACTTTGTGATAATAATAGATGGTGTATGTTTTCATTAAAATTTTCTTTTTCATTATACATTTTTGTGGATTTTCTTAAAACTTTTTAGAAACTTATGGAGCACATATATATTTTTAAATATACATTTGATGTCTACCTTTACCATTTTTGATTAAACAGGGTATTCTCCAAGTCAATTTCGCCTCAAATAACTGATGAACCAAGATAGCTAAAGTCTTGAATACGGTGCCTATGTATGGTAAAACGGCTATTCGCTGCACAATGAGGTATCTGGCAGCTGTTCCTATTTATAAATTCTGGAATTTGAAATCTATATGAGATACTATCAAAGGTTCTATGTCAAAGTGGTATAGCATCTTCTAATAATTATGAAATGATATTATGCATGAGAATACAGTAATTTTTTCCATATTCAAATGAAGTAACACAGATAATGTGAAATATGTTGTTTGTGAAAAATAAATAATGGAAGTCGATAAACTCGTTTTAAAATTTTGAACGTTTGCAGATAAAAACATCCGGGTTCTAGAAAACAATTGTTATTTTTAAAACAATTAAGAGGTTTTTAGATTTTCTTCTTTTATTGTACTATGTCACTGAATTTGCTTAATATTTTCGTACGGTAACATTCTGATTTGATAAAATTGCATTTGCATATTTAAATAATCGCAGCAAATTTGTATTTTTCGTAAGTAAAACATTAGTTTCATATATTTGGTCAGTACAGACAACTATTTATCATACAAGTGGGATCAATACTCGTATGTCTTTTATTATTACATGTATTATGCACTACAACTTTGCCATTGAACATTTTGTGGTATCGCGTATATTTTGTATATGCGGTTTCAAAAACCTGAATTTACCGCTAGGGGATGCAAAGAGATACCTTATTGTGTACCACATACCCACATACTCATTTTACTGTACCTATACACCACATTCATGGCTATAGCTAACTCGTTCACCTTGTTATTTGAGGCTAAACGAACTTCAGAAATCACCGTGTTAACACAAATTATTTCAATCAATAAGGTCAACGGAGAAATAAATTATAACACATATCTTCTCATACACGTTCCTAGATCGAAAAGAAATGTTGCATTCAAGAACTTTTTTTACTTTCGCAGTCTCTACGAAGTTTTTACGAACGAAGTTTTTAAGCATCGAGAATATAAAAGATAAGGAATAACAAATACCTTTGCGGTTTAAAATACATTAAATTGGGGATTTAGTTAAAGTTGGTTATAAATAGTTCAGTTTTTGAAACCTAACTCATTAAATGGCAAAAACTATATGTAACCTTTGTGAATTATTCATTATTATAAAAATAAAGTATTGCAATAGCATTAAAAATTATTAGATGCAAAAGGTTAAAATTTACATAAAGCATAAATTCTACTGTCGAATAAATAACATCACCTAACGCATATTTTACCTCCTAACAATAATGTATAGAACAAACATGACATTAAATGTGAGGAAAAATTACTATTTACACATTTTTTTCCTATTTTAATTATATTTTTAAAAAATTGTTTTAAACATTTGAGAAATATGTTCCTCAGAAACACTATTCAGAAACTTGAAAGCTTATTTTAAAAAGTGCCATATTTCATTTTAGAAGTATCCGCACATGTGAAAAAAGTTTTTGTGTAATTAATGCATATTCTAACCTCATTTTATTTAACACATAGACTCTTATAATTTACATTTTAATTCCTTTCATATTATTTTTATTGTATCTAATCTTTTGTCTAATTTTAGGATGTTTAATTTTTTGACTGTTACGTTAATCCTGTTTTCATGAAATTATACATTGGAAATATTTCTTTTTGTAACGACTTTTTAGGATGAAATGCATTTTTCTTTTCATGAAGCTCCATCTCTCATGAAAAACAAATACAGTCCTAGAAACAGAAGGGATTAAGCCATGCTATTTTACCACTTAATTATCACATGGACATGTGAGAGGTAGCGATCGGCTGGAAATTGTGTCTGCTTTCCGAATAAGAATAAAAATTTTGAAATAAGGGTCGTCTACATTATAACATTTGTACCAACTTTGGATTTTTAAATGGTAACATACTCTGTTAAAACCATATTGGAATTCTTTTCCTTAAGGCACTCCAAAAAAGTTATTGTTTAAATACATTTTCTTAAATCTTCATAGAGTTAGAAGATGTCAAAATTTCAGAATGCTAATGTTAAATCATCTCGAAAAATTTAAATTATATCTTCCCAAAAAATTCATTTGGAGTCCTATTTGATTGACTTTTTTTATCAAATACAATGAATAGAGATAAACATATTCCTGGCACATTTTCTATTCAAAAATATATTTTAATTATTAGGTAAAAATTATAAATAAATTAATATTAAAAATATACCATCTATAACCTAGAAGAATCTTCCCATAAAACGAATCACAAACGTCCAAAACATGTGTGTGTATCTTACACATAATTCCAATCATTAGTTTTAGAGATAAAGAGCAATTTTACTGTTCGGCGATCTGATGTTATCAAAGCATCCTTTGAAAAGGAAATCTTAGAAAGTACCCGCGATAATTTTATCGAACTTCCTTTCATATAAATTTAGTTTAGTTTGGATGAGTAGCATGATTTTTCTGCTAATTTAGTTTAGTGTCACTTTTCCTTCTGAGATATTAATTAATTTTGTTTATCTAAACTTATCGATAAACCTCTAAAATATTTTCTTCTTATAACTGTAAGAAGATTTGAGAAAAGGTATAATGTATACCTCTTTCCGGAATTCTTTACTTAAAGGAATTGAAACAGGATGCCATAAGTGGGTATTATAATGTGAAAATTCTCACTTAATACAATTTTAATGTATGGGCGACCCCTATCTCAAAAATTTATTTATATTCGGAAAGTAGACACATTTCCCATTAGAATGGTAACTTTCATATCTCTATAGGATAATTTGGAGATAAAATAGTTTTCCAGGAGTGTGTATTTTATACAATAGAGTACAATGTTTCCCCCATAATATAAGCTTTTTTTAATGCAGTGATTTTAGTTAAAGTGAATAAAAAGGCATGTCTTTATATTAAAAAGACAACCGATAAAGAAAAAATAATGTATAAATTACAAAACATTAGCAATTTATAAGTTAGACAACATAAGAATAAACACTTTAAAATTTAAATTATATATTTTAATGTTAAATAATATTTTGTTGTTGTACTTTAGCTATTTACGGAATTCATTATAGAAACGTTTACTGAATATATTTCAATAAATATCAATGTATCTACTTTAATTATGATCAGAATTTAAATTACCATTTAACATAAAGCTAAATGCTTATTACTTACAAATTTATGATGTAAACATTAGAATCATATCTCAACATAGTATTACATACTTTTGTACTTTTTAGTATAATGCACAATCTCGTGCTAGTCTTCTTTTTTTTTAAAAATCCTCTTATCATACAAATATTACTTAATACAATTCTTCTTTAGCTTCATCATAAGTGAGAAGCTAAGTGATCATAAGTGAGTTTCAAATATTAGTGAGCTTCATCATAAGTGAGTTTCTAAAATCAATACAGAATGCATGATTTAAATATAATAATCTCGAATTAATTATTCCTCTGTTATTTAATTATAATTATTTACCGTATATACTAGCATATAAGTCGCCCCCAGATTTCAAGAGAAATAATGTGTCCTTCCAATTTATTACCAGTGTTTTAAAATAGTTTTAATTGCCTTATTTAATCGCAGAATTTGTAATAATTCTCTGCTATGAAAGAAGGCGAATAGTACTATCAACAAATACTGCTATTAAAAGGAAGGTATACTCTGGTATGTATGGTACTTTTAATTTATGCACGATGCGAGAAGCATATAAAATGAAATAAATAATAAGTTGCTAACAATTTTGCGCAAAATTTACATTTTTATATTAATTTGTTTATAAATATGAAACATAAAATTCGTTGTACTTAAACTTTTTATGGACAGAAATAACACATTCTGTGAAAGTTGATGGATTTTTTCCGAGTCTCGAGAAAATGTTTCAATATTTTTTACATGTAATAGAAAGAGTGTAAAAGACAGAAATAAGTAAATGATATATTGTCTAATTGAGAAATAATTGAACAAAGCGACTAATAAACGCTTTCTTCCAGGAAGAACGTGAAATAAACTTTTTGACATGTGTGTCTGAAAAGAAGAAAATTTCATTTTAGAGCGCATTCTCTTAATTAAAATTTTTCTTTAGTTCAATTCGTCATTCTCTCTGTTTCTTATAATTTTACCAATGCATTCGTTCTTGTAGAAAAGAGATGCGATATTCGGTTGTTTTATCTCATGTATAAAACAATGTGTGATTATTACTAAATTTATAAATGAAAATATTTTCAGTAATATATCCTATTTATATAACTTACACTTCATATATTACTCTCAATATAAATATGTATTGTTCAATTTATTTTCTATATATTAGAACACACTAAACGCGAGTGTTTTTTTATATTACTTCACATACAATTAAGAGTACATTGAAAATTGCAGCATGAAATTTATTATTAACTGCATATTATTAACTGCCGACAATTTCTCTTTAAAAATGTAAATTTACCATTTATCTACACTTATAACAAATATAAAATATAGAAAAGGCTGTGTTGTTTATTAAGTTTGTAGAAAACATTAAAAAGATATAGTAAAAACATACGCGAAATAATAAATAAAATAAAAATATGCTCAAAATACATTGCATACTATCCCAAACAATCTCGCTTTCTTAATTGACTATTGAACTAAAAAATAGAAAAAACATACTTTACCCACTGACACAGCAGATCTTAAGCTTTTTTCCCCGTATTCATTATTATATGCTCTTTATGTTTCAGTACCGCCCCTCCATCCACAGCACCACGAAAATAATGTTTGTTTTTGTTAGTCGATAATATTTTTAGGTTACTAAATAATCCAATGACTCAAAATAAATGAATGGAATTTGTAAAAATTAGTTTTTTCTTATATTTTACAATTTATGTTAATATTTTGTAATAACAGACTAACTTTAAAACAAATAAATATAGTGTTAATATAAATTATAAATATATATATATATATTCATCTTCATATTGAAATGTTAAAACGTAGCTCTTAAACATTTCAATAAGGCCCTTAACATTTTTATATGGATCTGGATTTTTGTGTTTTTATTGAACTTTTATGTTTTGCATTTCCTGCTATTGCAAGATTAATTTTCGTATACCTCCAATTAAGGCACGTAGATAAATAGTGTTTTTAACCGGTTTAAGCACCTCTCACTATGCACGAATTGTTATTATATGGCCAAAGTTACGAAAGGCAAGTAAAAAATTTAAAAACAATTTAATGTAAAAATAAATACTATTCCATATAAAATAGGTGTGCGAATTCGTTGCTCCCACTCTTTAACTACTGTCCTGCCCAATCGGTCCGCTACATGCTCCTAAGGGCATAAGTACCACAGGTGTGATAACACTGGGTGTATTTATTCACTACTAACTGACCCGCACAGTGGTGCCCGGGCCCATGATAATAACCTATGTTCCTGAAATCAATGTTGAATTACTTTATAATTTTAAACGCAAATCTCTCCAAACGAATCCAGAATTCGGAACCTCACAGCGTACGCCGGGCGTGCTACGTATGCTCCAGTTTGATTTTCAACCAAACCTCAAATGTGTGTAATTTTATATCTTTAAACCGATTTTGTATGAAATTATATATTGAAATTAAATTTTTCTCAAAATAAAGAAAGGGGCTCCCAACACAGTGATTACCGATTTATTTTCTGATATTAAGACATATTAAACTTCTAATGGAAAGCAATAGTTCCGAAAGGAAACCTAAATCATTGAAAAAGACTCGCCCTCTAATGGTACAATCTAGAACTATGTTAAATGATAGAGAATTGAATTTTGCATCTATTATTTTCTTCTCTTAAAGAAAAGAATAAAGAAATTTTCTAAATATAATCATTGAAATCTATCAATTACCTGTTTAATTCTTAAAATATCACATTTTTAATGTTACGGAAAAAAAACTGCCCCACTTAAAACTAGACACTCTTTTAACGCTTTGTATAACCGCAATGCATATCTGCAACTTACCCAAAAGTCAATGTTATTTATACTGTGGGCTTTAAAAAACAAGGTATGTATTGATTCTACCTCCCAACACAGCAATTACTAATATAAATTATTCATAGAATTCGCAACAGCCGGTGATACAGAGTTAATTTTTCATGCCAAAGTTTTATTTATCATTTGAGTAGTTTCGCATAGTTATTGCTAAAATGAACTTCGTAAATTTTGTAAAATTTAAAAAGCTGACGACATTCAAAGATATATTTTTTACAAAGGTGAGTTCCTATACTTTAAAATTTTGTATTAGAAAATTTACACTATTTCTGAGAAGTATGTAATGTGGAAAAGTACCTTTTAGTCAATATATTTTAATTTTTATGTTCATTTTTTTTATTTGTTACATGCTTAAAATGATGTATTCTAACATCTCCGTAAATATTTTTGAAATTAGAGTTGTTGAGTCATAAAGTGTTAAAAAGCGAAAAACATAATAAAACCCTGCGTATGCACAGAAGCAATCGCATGCACAATAGCAAATGAAATAGTGATATTTTTATCACGATAAAAAAAACAAAAAGGAAAATCTCCCCCGGTTTCCCAAAGAAATGTTTCAAATGAAGTAACGTGCTCCCGATATTATGATTGGGTAATTTTCAATTAAATTAACCATTGTTTGTGATTAATATTAGTTTTTACATATGAATTGTACATGTTTACATAGTCAGCATCAATTTTGTATTAACATTTTGTCCTGTTGGACACTTATACATAACTGTGAAGTAAAAAAAGTCTGGAAAGTTACCGGATATCTTTTTAGAAATTGTAACAAGAAATCACAATTATTTGAATGGGTAATAACAATTATTTGAATACTTCCACACAGATAACACGTCCAAAATGTTGACTATATTCAATAAGAAGATAATCAGTATTATTATTTAAACATGTCAGGTCTATTACTTTTAATGGGTAACAGACCTGACAGGTAACAGAACTGAAAGATAACAGACCTGACAAATTAAGATTTTTTTTTTTTTGCTACCATGTATAACATTTTTAAACTTAGGATAATATAACTTATATATACATCTCACAGTGACTTTTGGTATGCTAAGCAGATAATAATGCTACACTCATTTAATTGAACAAAGCTTGTAACAAATCTGACAAGATATAAAAATACTCACCTTATGAAAATTCAGAATTGTTAATATTATCCTTTAGGTTCAGCATATGATTTCAAAATGTCTTTTACTACTTGCTGAATCATGAAAATAATCTACAAAATTGTGTGCTGCCATATACAGAATAATTTGGACAACTATTTTTTTGGTAACAGACCTGACATTTCTCTTGGATAAAATAAAACAACTAATGTACATTAAAACAATAACATAAATTTTAAAGATATTAATAGATTTATTATACTACATTATGTATATTATGTGTTCTTGAAAGTTATTTTTTATTTGAAAAAGGTTAAATTTAATCAAGAAAATTGACTTTGTAATTTCGGACATGCCATTTGCTAGGTTTACTCTTTGATGAAAGTTTATTAAAAAATATGTAAGGGATATTCTTACAGTTACATACATGAATAACTCTTAATAGATGCACTGTTTGGAAAAACCAGCATTGAATCCCTCAGGATTATTTATTTTGAAAATAAAAAATAGTCTTTTATCAGCCATAAAAATTGCCTCAAATCTGAAAATCACCCAATTGCGGTTTCATTTATGACACTTAGATATATTCAACTTTCAGTTATGATAGTTCCCGAGTAAACCTAAACAAGAACGAAAAATCTTGCTTCAATCATAGATTATGAAACAGTTTCCAACACAGCCAGAAAACTGTAACGGAACTTATCCGTTAAATATACTGTTAAAAATTTGCAGCAAACTGTCCAGTCATTTGACCGTTTTTGTAGAAAACGGTTACATAACTGTAATTTAACTATATTCTGACCGATTATTGCTCATTTTATGGTCATAATATAGTTAAATTACGGTTATGTAACCGTTTTCTACAAAAACGGTCAAATGACCGGACAGTTCGCTGCAAATTTTTAACAGTGTAAGATGGAAGAAGATATGTAAGTAAACAGTTTAGAAAACATGTACCACATTTAAAAATACAGTTTTCGAAATTACCTTCGAGTGTCAAAAAAGTAGTCGAATTATTTTGTGCAAAACTGTATACGATAAATAGAGGTGGATATATAGCATGATAAAATTTAGTTCAGTTAGAATATTCACACTTAGCAATTTTCTCTGATCGATGGAAATGCACTCGAAATCCTTTGTACAACCCTGTATATTGTCTGAAGACTTTAGTACACACCACATATTAAGCTAAAAAGCAACTTAATACTCACTCGCAGCAATTACCAACCGTAAACGTCAATGCATCTTTTTCTTTGCGTAGCCCTGTATATGAATTTATTTATTTTCCGCAAACTTATATTAGTATACTAAATTATAGTTCAGCAAGGAAATGCGTGACACATTAAAAAACTACCCTTGAGCAATTCACTCCCATAGTCTGTAATACTTACGGATTACCTTGTGTAACCCTGTATACGAACAACCGAATTTATAAGCACACACGTACTATGAAAAAAATTAGTTAAACTTAAAAATACAAACCACAGTTGAAAACGCTCAGCCCTTATCACACATAGACTGTAAATATCGCACACGTACTGTAAAGATATATTTTGTGTGTCCCTGTAAATAAACGCAATGCATACCACACTTTCAAGAGAGCAATTTATAGTGAGCAGCAGTAATGCATATAATTTTCGTTATGTTCGAAAAATAGTGAACTATCACTATATTACACTGAAAACGATATTTCCCCATAGAACAATGTGTAATAGAATTCTTTTGTTTGACCCTGTAAATGAATAATTAATTATTTCCACCCCGTATTCTACAAAAGCAATTTTTAATGCTCTTCATAATTACATATCAATTTCATCATGTTTTAAAAGACGTAGCACTATCAAAATACACTTGAAGCAATTATTTACCATTAACTGTAATGTAACGGAATCATTTTGACTGTCCCTGTAAAAAAACTATAAGTGCTACACACTTCAGTTGAAATAGGGAACATATTATATTAAACGAAAATAACATACTCAAATTTCAGGGCGATCCGAGTATTTTTACGCGAGTTAGAGCACGGACTGACGGCAGACAAACCGAAGTCATAAACACTTTTCAGCTAAGTTCAACAGTGTTAATAATAACAAGAACAAAAAATCATGCGTCAAGCATAGATTATGTAACCCTTTCCAACGCTGACAAAATAATTTTACAAACCATTACCGTTTAATAAAGCTGAAAGATAACATCTAAGTAAACAATTTGAAAAACGCATAACATATTTTAAAACGTAATTTCAGAAATTTCCAACATATACAATATTCGGAAAAATATCCGAATACTTTTATTCAGCCCTGTATATGATCTATAGATTTATATATATATATATACTACATAGGATGCTAAATTTTAGTTTAGTTAGGAAACGAGTAGAACAGTTTTAAATTCTCCTTCTGGATTTTCTGTCAATAAACGAAAATGTGTTCGCGAAATTTTTTGCTGCCCTGTATATTATCTACAGAATTTATACACACCAAGTAATAGACAAAAAGTGAGTTAAATTTAAAATCGCGTTCAGCAACTTAAAATGCACTTACAGGAATTATTGTTAACAGACAGTAGAGAATTCTTTTGTGTGTCCCTGTAAATGAACGATAACTGCTATACACACGTGCTATACACGCAATATTCTGTAGTAAGCCTATTGTAATGCACCTTAGTGATATATATAATTTTCAATGCGTTTAAAATAGTGAAACATTATTTAATTAAACCGCAAACGATTTTTCTCTATAGACGTAATGTAACGGAATTCTTTTGACTGCCCCTGTAAAGTAACTATAAGTGCTATGTACACCCTATTCCATATTAAGCTTCTTGTAATGCACCTTAGTGATATATATCAATTACAATGTGTTTGAAATTGTGTAACATCATTAAATAAACCGCAAATGATTTTTCCCCATAGACCGTAATGTAACGGAAATCTTTTGAGTGTCTCTGTAAAAAAAAAAAAACTATAAGTGCTACACACTTCAGTTGAAATAGGGGACATGCTATAGATAACGACAATAACATAAAAATTGCAAGACAATCTGAGCATATTTACGGGAGTTAGAGCACGGAGAGACGGCCAGACAGCCAGACGGGCAGACAAACCGAAGTCATAAACACTTTTCAACTAGGTTGGAAAGTGTTAAAAAGTACTACCTCTTACTGTTTTAAGGCCTGAAATGATATCTTCCATACCTCGTCCAAAAACTTCCATGGCGGCTCTGTTATAACAAGCTCTCTCGAAATGCATTCCCGATACTCACTGAGAAAAAGATAAATATTGAGCAGATTTAATTTATTTTAAAGTCCAAATGTTTTTAGAATTTTATATTTTATATACATTATGTATCCGATGACTTTTTAAAAAAACGGGTGTAAAAATACTGATTTTTAGTGGCAAAAAGAACTCGGAAGACGTGATTTAATTTATTGAAATTTGTATTAGTTATAAATATCATATTTCAGAAACCTTTGTATAATTTTGGTTCATAAATAAAGATATTTAATTTTAAAACAATGCTTGTCTCCTGTTCCTGATTCGCACATTTACTGAAGCACAATTCTCTTTAAATCCGAAATGAATTCGAATTGCATTCTGGGAAAAAATCTTTTGCCGAGGAAATAAAAAAGTGAAATGACTTCATGTTAAGAATTTTGTGAAAGGGTAAATGTTAATATTTTTTTAACCGAGCACGTCATTAGAAAGGAAACTGATCTCAGATTTAATGGGTATTTTGTGTTTTTCCGTATTTGGAACGAAAAAATGGATGTCGAGTTTTTAAAATTGCAGAGAAATCGAAAACCTCGAAACGAATTTTTTTACAAGGATTAATATTCATATTTTTTTTAAACTAAAGAGGTCGTTTAAAAAGTAAAATATACTCGAATTAAGTTTGTATTTTTTTTTTCATATTTAGATTAAAAATAGCAGATTCAGATTTTTAAAAATCGCAGAAAAAGCGTAAAACCCGAAAAATGCTTTGCGAAAACATTTTTTTGAAAGAATTAATATTACTATTGTTTTAAGCAAATTACATCGTTGGAACCGTAAAGGTACTATCTGTTAGCGGATATTTTTCGTGTTTTCGTACTTTTTAAAAGAGAGCCGATGTGGAATTGTAAATATGAGGAAGGACATAAATAAGAAAAAGACATTTGTATTTTTGGGAAAGGTTAATTTTAGTATATTTTTGTAAACGGAGTACACCATTAGAAAGGAAAACGTATGGCAGTCAAATGTGTATTTTTTTTTGTTTTTTAGTACAGTAGAAGCCCGAAATAACGCGGTCTGATATACCGCGAATTCGGATTTAACGCGGGGGAAAGTATGTCCCCCGATGAATTTTAGGATATATTTTGCGTTTAAAATTTCAGTGAAACATAATATTCTTCATAAAACGCTTTTTCGCACATTTTATCTCCTGTCAGTCAGATACCCCACGGCCCTTAGTGTTCAACAATGACTCGAGAACGCGATAACAACGATCCCGGATTCACAATGAGAGATTAGCAGTCTGCGGTTAGTGATGTGCATCTCGATATCTCTGTTGCCGATTTAAATGATTGGATAGAAATTAACAACAGCGAACCAATTTCAGAGGTCATAACAAATCAGGATATCATTGATGCTGTAACGCATAAAAATTGCACTGAGCAAGATAATGATGATGAAATTGAAAATGATCTGGTAGTGAAAGACGACGTTCCACATGTTAGTGAAATCATTTCACACTTAACGAAGTTATTTTCGTTGATGGAGAGGCAAGACGATTCAGTAGTGTTTATCTACTCCATCTTGCTAGTGTGAAACAATATGCCGAAAAGAAACGAAACGCCTCAGTTCGCCAAACAACACTTGCGGACTTTTTTAAGACAGTGTAAGATTAAATTTGTGTTCAATTAATGATAGAGTTAATTACATTTCACAAAGCGGGTAAGTGTATTCATCATTTTGTACCATTTCTTGACACCATTCCGATATACCGCGGTTAAGCTATAACGCGGGTGTGAAACATGTCTCCCAACAACAGCGTTATATCGGGCTTCTACTGTATTTCAATTTGTTAGATCAATGCGCACTTAGAAAGACGCAGAAAAATGCAGAGTTTTTGCCATCTTCTTTCTTCTCTGCTTTGAGATCTTTTGGAAGCTTTGGAATTCACCCCTATAAGCCTCAACGGCCGTTTTGCGATATTCGTTATTGTTTTCCTTTAATATCTATGTTAAGTATAAAAAAGCAAAACAAATCTGAGCCTCGGGTGCATTCGGACCTGCTTTGGACTATCATCAACAAATTTTCTGATTTCTACGCGCGGTAGATTTTCTCTAGCTATCGTAGACACACAGACAGATAGACAGACACACGGACAATCATATTTCTTTTTTTATTATAGATGCATTACAATCATCTGACAAGGAATGTCTCCTTACAGCGAATACCCAGAATATTTTGAAAAATATATACAAATGAAACTACTGAAATCTATACTTATAAAAGAGTAGCTTGATTTTCTCATAATCAACGCCGAGCCTCAACTGTTTGTCTTAGAACAATGAAATTTGGAAGACATGTTCTTTACACAATGTAGGCACCCACTAAGAAAGGATTTTTGAAAATTCACTCCCTAAGGGGGTTAAATGGGGGGTCGAAAGTTTTAGATAATTTCAGATAGAGTTTTAAGATAAGGTTTTAGGTAAAGTTTAACATATTTCAGCAGGAGTTTTAAGTAGGAGCGTGAAATTCAGAATAACAATTATACTAAAGAATTGTTAAACATGTATTTCAGGCGATAATAGAAATTCAAGTGGGTTAAAAGGGGGGGGGTCGAAAATTTTCGGTGGTTTCACATTTTCACCATATCTTATCAGCAGTTTTAGGTAAGAGCGTGACATTCAAGATAATAAATGTACTAAAAAATTAAATACGTATTTCAGCGATTTTAGAAATTCAACCACTAAGGGGGTAAAATGTTTGGGTCTAAAGTTTTAGGTCATTTTGCCTTTTCACCATATCTCAACAACAGTTTTGGTTAAAAGCGCGAAATTCAAGATAACAAATGTACTAAATGTTAGTTTAAACACATATTTCAGCGCTTTTAAAAATTCAACCACTAAAGGGGTTAAATGGGGAGTCGAAAATTAGTCATTTCACATTTTCGCCATATCTGAGCAGCAGTTTTAAGTGAAAACGTGAAATTAAGGATAACAAATCTACTAAAAAAATAATTAAAAACATATTTCTGCGATTTTAGAAACTCATCCAATAAGGGGGTTAAATGGGGGGTTGAAAGTTTTAGGTCATTTTGCCTGTTCGACATGTCTCAGCAGCATTTTTAGTTAGGAGCTCGGAATTCGCGATAACAAATCTACAAAAAATATAGATAAACATGTATTTCATCAATTTTAGAAATACAGCAACTATGAGGGGTTAAATAGGAGGTCAAATATTTTATGTCATTGTGCCATATCTCAGTGGAAATTATAGGTAGAATCATGAAACTCAGGATAACAAATCTACTAAAAATATATTTAAACACGTATTTCACTGATTTCCGAAATTCAGACACTAAGGGGGGTTTAATGGGGGTCGAATGCTTTAAGCCATTTGGGCATATATCAGTAGAAGTTATACTTAGGAGCGTAAAATTCGGGATAATAAATCTACTAATGAATAGTTAAACATGCATTTAAGGCGATTTTAGAAATCCAACTACAAAGAGGGTTAAATGAAGGGTCGAAAATTTTCGATGATTTCAACTATTCACCATAGCAGTTTTAGAAAAAAGCGTGAAATTAAGGATAAAAACCATCCTTAAAAAATACTTAACAAGTATTTCAGTGTTTTTAGAAATTCGGCCACTAAGGAGGGTTAAATTGTGGGTCGAAAGTTTTATGTCATTTTGCCATAGAAGTTATAGGTAAGGGCGTGAATATCGGGATAACAAATCTACTAAAGAATAGTTAAACATGTATTTTAGGCGATTTTAGAAATTCAACTACTAAGGAGGTTAAATGAGAAGTCGATAATTTTCGATGATTTCACCTTTTCATCATATCTCATCAGTAGCTTTGGATAAGAGCTTGAAATTCAGGATAACAAATCTGCTATAAAAATAATTAAACACATATTTCAGAGATTTTAGAAATTCGCCCATTAATGGGGCTAAATGGGGGTCGAAAATTTTAGGTAATTTCGAATGTTCCCCATATATTAACAGCCTTTTTAGTTAGGAGCTTGAAATCAAAAATTCAGGATAACAAATCTACTAAAATATATTTAAACATATATTTCCGCGATTTTAGAAATTCAGCCACTAAATGGGGTTAAATGGGGTTCGAATTTTTATGTCTTTTTGCCATATCTCAGTAATAGGTAGGAGCGTGAAATTTAGGATAACAAATGTACTAAAAAATAGTTCAATATGTATTTCAGCAATTATAAATAATAATCCATCAAGGAGGTCACACCGTGTGTCGAAAGTTTTAGGCAATTCTGTCATGTTTCAGCAGCAGTTTAAAATAAGAATGTGAAATTCCGCTTTACAAATCTATAAAAAAGTAGTTAATCATGTATTTCTGCGATTATAGAGCTGGCGAGTTTGTGAGCAACATCGGCTGTGAACCAGATTGCAGAAGATTAGACGAAAAAGAGAACTATTGTTGATTTTTTATTACATTTTTTGTGTGACATTTTTTTCAAGGAATATATTTTTTAATTTCCTATTTTATAATTTTTTTTTTCGATTTTCGTCTCTTAGCAATCGGATTGAAAATTTTAAACAAAATATTACATTTCCATCTTTTTTCAAAATACATTTTACAAAATTGCGATTTAAATACTGATTGCCATATTTATGAGCTAGGGTATCCACAAGGATGCCTTATGGTGATTACCGTATAGTCAGATTACAAGCGTGCAATCGAATGGGTCCTATTAAAATTATTTCATTTTAATGATTTATGCACGCAAAATAACTGAACCACGTTATAGTGATCGCTGCATTAACGATGTATGGCTGAGAAATACACAGAGCCCCGTTATTTTGATCCAGCTCATTAATAATCCATGGGCGCGACAGTACCTATATATATATATATATATATATATATATATATATATATATATATATATATATATATATATATATATATATAATTTAGTTATTTTCGTGCAGTCTAAAATAAAGTATTCTATTTAAATTTCTCTATTTGCATGTAAAATGCAATTTCTGGGCCTCAAGCGAAGTCAAGACAGTGCGCTGCAGAATGTATTTGGGCCCCACTCATAAGCGACCGGCTATACGGGCGAAGACCGGCTAGTAATTTATAAAGGATCAGTCAAATTTAGCTGCGTAATACCAGTAGAAAATCTGTAAAAAAATAAAATACTTTCGAGTATTTGGCGCGATTTGGCGAAAAATGCAAGCAATTTTAATGTATTTGGAAATTCCTGGTTAGATTAGTGTTTAAATGCATAGTACTTTATGAATTTAAACTTAATAATTTATTATTTTTCTAAAGGCTTATAATATATATATATATACAAGTTTAGTATTGCTGAAGTTATTTAATTTTACACGTTTTCTCCGGCTGGATAAGTTTTAAGTGTAGTTTAACAGTAACTGCCCGATTTAGAGTGCTCATTAATACATTTCGATAATGAAAAGTCGTTGTTTCTATGGCAACAATAATTTTCTCATGTTGTCTTTCACACCAAAAATATTGAGGTCAAATTGACAATGCTCAGAATCGGAAATTAATTTAGAGCTTGAAACAATTTTAATCCATTTAAATTTTGTTCTTAACCGTAGAATATGATCCTTAATATTCTTTATATATGCATATAAATATATATCGCAAAACCGTAGTTTTAATAGTGTATTTTTTTAAATTAAACTTACTTAAACTAGTTCAGTATGAAGAGTAGAAAAAGGTTTTCCTTAAACAGTATTTATAATAAAAGCGTATTTTTTTTATTTCATTGTCACGCGAACCAGCGGTACATCGCCAAATTCACGAAATTATTATTATTTTTTTACGGACATTATAACGAGCTTCAGCAGAAATTGTTTTTATAGACATATATATCTGCACGAGGAGATTATTCTGTAAATTCTTCAAATATATATGAGTATGCGCTTATGGAGACTTTCCTTGTGAGTGAAAGATTGGTTCAAACGTGGTGCTAACCAAAATTTCCGGAATTCATTTAGTATAATCCTCGGATCAAACAAATCTCTTTTAAACCAGAATTTTTATGTAGGAAAATCAAATGGGTACCACAAAACAATAAATTACATTATCTTAAGTATACATTTTCGTTCGGTACCTGTCTATATGCAATCCGGGAAATTCTCGTCGGGGCCACTTATGTACTATTATTATAAATGAAAAGAAACCGGATACGTAAAGTGTTAACTTTCTGTGATAATTCTAATTCAATAAAAAACACAGTTGCAGCTTCAGTACAAACGCTATAAAAATATATCATAGGATTATTTTTACAAAAATTTAAGTGTTAGCTATTAATGTGTGAAATTATAACATCTTAATGTACAACACATTTAATGATGCAAGCAGTGTTGACAGTTTGCTACTTTTTTTTTTATAAATCGGATAACTTGATTGAAACAACTTTTTTAAAGTAGACATATTCTCCTTATATCATCATACAAAATATATGCGAAAATAAGGCGAATTTTACTGTTTAAAAATAGTGGTGGCAATCAATCAAATTTAATAAAATTAGTAGTGTATAGGTAACATTGGATGCAAGGATACGTATAATAAACATTTTTGAAAAAGTTATATAAAGAACTATTTATCCTCTGACATTTGAGTTATGAAATATTTAATCTTTTTATATATTTCTAATTTTAGACAAACGTTTCTATTTTAATATTAATTATTAATATTTTCCACTTTTTGTTCATATTCAATCAGTAGTTGTGCGTTACATCTACATCGAAAAGGCAGAATGTAGAAATAATGTAGAAATTAAACAATGCTTTTTATAATTTATTCATTAATATATTATAAACCACAGGCAGGGCTGCTACTCGCGCAGGTGAAAACTTGACCGTAGAAATTTGAAACTCTCTGACTGATTATGGATTGCGTGTTGAAATTCTTCGTGTACAGGAATACGATAGTGGAACAAATATATTAAGAAAAATGGTATAAAGACACATATTATAAACATTTTCCAAAGAAATATTTTGTTCCAGTAGTATGCCACAGCTTAAATTTAGTATTTATAGACGCAGTAAAAGAAACTACAGAAATAGTAATTTTTTTTTGTTAGCCTTTTTTAATTTTTGTTTGTATTGACAAAACGGTGGTACATTTGTCATCCACGTGTGATAAATTAACAATAAAAATGTTTAGCAATACTAGATGGGGCAGTCATTGCAATGCAGTGAATGCTTTAAACATCAGACTGAAAGGTATATGCCGTGAATGATTTTATGCCGTCAATGAAGCTTTTAGATGCAAATGCATTCACTCGTAAGATTACAAGACTGGTCATCAGACGACACAAGATTTAGCCAACGTAAATACATTTAGAGTAGACGGTGGTACAGTAGGTGGGTAATCCTAAATAACGCACTTCTATCATAAATGAGTGTTTTTTATGCAATCGAATATCAATAATTAATTATAAATATCCAATAAACCTCGATAAATTGTCAAACTCTTGCACTATATTTATAATCATCCAATAACATTAATGATGATATACACTAAACACTAAAGCCTCAATACTTCGTTACCCTCCTAAATTAATATGTTTATTCATTCACTTACTATTTAGTTCGTATGGATTACCAATAAAACCTCGATAACTCGATATATATTACAGTACCATTTTTTATATATAGATATGCCCTAAAATTTCGATAACGCTTCAGACTTGCAAATCAGAGTTTTTATGAAATCGAATTTAATTAATTCATTTCATTTATGAGCTAAAACATCGATAACGCGTCATACACTTAAATGGCATTTATATTTAACTAACATGATCCTTACTTACTTGACGTACTCTAAAACCTCAATAGCTCAAATACATTTAATGTCTATATTTTTTTAATGCAATTTTTTCCTGGATATGCGCTAATGTGTTCGTTATGAATTTACATTAAAACCTTGATAACACATTACCCTAATAGCCTGTGATTTATAGGAATAAATATAAATGCATAGCATTCCAGTAAAACTCAATAAATCCTCACTTTAATACAACTAGTTTTAATACAATCGAATATTATAAATTTATTATATATGACCTAAACTCTCGATAGCACATTACAATCTTACACTTTATTTATAATCATCCAATAGCATTAATACTTTAATGAAATACAAGAAAACATCGAAACTCCGTAAGGGTTTTTACTGAAACTTGGACAACTCTCCATCCTTATAAATATATGTTTTATTCAAACGGATATAATTAAATGATTATAAATATGCGCTAAAACGTGAATAACTTCTCAATCTCGTAATTCTGTGGTTTTAAATATCGAATATAAGTAATACAAGGTATACGATAGATATTGATTATTCGTCGTCACATAAATCTATGTTTTTTTCCTTTTTTTTTAACAAATATTAATATTTCTTTATGCATATACCTTATAACCTTGATAATTCGTCATTTAAAGATTACTCACCGCAACTTTAAACAAAACAAATGTCATAACATAAAACAAAATGTCAGATACTCACTCGTTCTGGAAACGATAGCTCTTAAATATTTTACACGAACAAGAGTAAACATTATAAACAAGCCTTGTTCATGTTTTACTGAGATTTAAACTGCGTAATAAAAAAAAAATAATATATCTGAAAATATTTTTAATTACCTAGAGCAGTTATTCTAGCACCAAGTATTATAATTCCAGATTTAAAACAAATCATACAAAAAAAATATGATAAATCATAAAACTTTTGAAATGGTAGGTAATTGGAGAAAACAGATAAAAAAGCAAGCTTAAATTTTGCAGCGTTTTTAAAAATTTCAATTTTTTTTAAATCTTTTTTCGCTGGGGAAAATTCAATTTTTTTTCTTGTAATAAACTTAATAGCTCTGAGTAGAACAAACATTTTGCCGACTGCCATAATGCAAATTGCGTATACATTATTATTTTATACTTTTCCGTAAATCTATAAAAATCCAAAATTTCTTAATCTAAACTGTCTGTATATATATATATATATGTTTCTGTGTGTGCAAAAAAAGTTTATATATATTTATTTCACTTAAATTAAAATTATTATTGCTGTATATACACACATATATATATATATAATTATTGTGGTTATAAATTGATTATTAGTTTGTTAGTAAAAAACAGTTTGTCAGGGAATCAAACCGAAAGATAAATGTCGGAAATCTTTGCGGAAGTCTGAAAACTGTACAATAGATCAGATCTAGATCCACTCAAAAATGAGATATTTTATCCGATTATATACTGAAGAGTAAACTTTTAGGCTTGTTTATGCCTAATTGGCCTATTGACTTTATGCCTTTTATACGTTTATCTATTGACTAATCTATCAATGCACAGAGTGTCACCACATTCTCTAATTCCGACCTTGAAACCTGTCCTTGTAAATTTCTTTTGGAAATCTGACCAGATAGAAACTTGTATAGTAAATAATAATAAAAAAATAATAATGCAGTACATAATGAGGTGTATAAACATTAAAATAATTTAAAAAGAAATTTGGCCTACACGTACAAATTATTCCACAAGCAGGAGCAGAGAAAAAGTTTGGGTTTAGAAAAAGTACAGTCAGAAATAAAAGAAAGAAAACAATTACATGTCATACCTATATGTTTAAGAAACTCACTTATCACAAAAAGTGCTGGAAATGTTTTCCGCGAGCTTACAAACAGAACTGCAATATACATTTCGGTACTTTTCCGGTAGACTAACATGAAGAAAGTTTTGCGTCAAAGTGCTATATGTGTAGACTATTTATCTAACAAAAACATAACTGTAAAAAAAAGGGAGCGGAGTTCTGTAAAACAAAATGCCAAGAAAAGAAGTCATATGTAAGTGGGTGACAAGTTCAAATAAAATTCACTCAAACGTACCTACTGAAGTATATAGCATTGTTTAAATTGTTTAAAAATAAAAATTATTGATAGCATATTAATAATAAATCTAGAACTTGGCAATTTTTTACCTAAGAGTCATTTATTTTTATTAATGACATTATGATATCAAAACTTGTTATTTCATGTTTGGAGACCTTAATTTAAGTGTATTGGGGCTCCTGAAAGGGGTGAAGTATCTAGAGTGATGGCTAAGGATAAGCGTAAGTGTGTCTCTTTGTCAGGCCATAGTCTGTTTGTATTGAGGTGTCCGGGATGGGGGAGGGTGAGACTATCGCTAGAGTGATAGTCAAAGAGGACTGGAAGTGTATCTGTGTGTTTATTTGTTTATCAAATATTTAGCAGGAGTCATTTGTTTATAATAATAGCAATATTAAAAAATATTATAAAGACATTGCTATTAATATTATCACCACCATTTTATTAAGACATGAAAATGATAGGCATAGGCACAAGTTCTAGATTTATTATTATTATGCTATCAATAATTTTTATTTTGAAACAATTTAAACAATTCTATAATACTTCAGTTGGTACGTTTGAGTGAATTTTATTTGAACTTGGCACCCGCTTACATATCACTTCTTTTCTTGGCATTTTGCTTTACAGAACTTGGCTTCCTTTTTTCACAGTTATGTTTTTGTTAGATATCATTACAATTTGTACAGTTCTAATATACTTTGACACTTCACTTAATGGTTTTTAATGTGTTTACAAGTGACTATTTTATTCACCAGGCAACACTCAATTTAATTTAAAACAAAATATTTGCGTGTCAAATTGCGCCTGAAATCTATATTTTAATACTGCTGTATTTAATGTGTGTTTTGAAACGAAATGTATTGATTCGAATTTTTTATTGTTTCTGAAACACCAATAATCATATTTACATAATTTTATGTTTTACCATTACAGACGCATTAACATGTAAATCAACAGTATTCATATTTACAAATAAAATGAAGCTATCCAAATAATATCAAACAAATAGTATAACATTTAAGCAAGCACTAACAAGAAAATCCGGCTAAGTTTTACTAATGTAGGTTTTTTGTCGCGTGAAAGATAGTATTGGCTCAAACTATAATTAAAAACAACATGCTAAAGCACCTTTTGCTTAATTATAACATTTATTTGACACACAGCATATAAACTTGAAAATAAACATACAGTGTGATTATTCAAATTCGAATTCGACCACCGAAACTACAGTATAGCAAGAATTTTGCATCTTTAAAACCTTCCGTATCCAACAGTTTGAAAGCTCGTGTCGCTATCGAACGACATCGAAATGATACTTGATAGTATTACCTATATACTCAGCGGTAATCGGTAGAGTACCTTTATACTCAGTGGCAATCGGTAGAGTAACTTTAAGCTCAGCGGAAATCGATAGAGTACCCGTAGCACTTACATTGAGAGTTCTTGACAAAGCAACGTTGTCCACAGCTAGACTGCCTAGATCCATGATAGCCAAACATCCCTGATCAATATTTATTTGAATCATAGGAATTATTCTCTTGTGTTTACATTTTTAATTCTGAGATTAGACGAATTTCAACTGCGGATGTCTCGAAATATATGCGTATTTCGATATATGTATTCTCTCAAGGTGTATTTGTTTTTTTTCACAATGTGCCTTAAGGTAAATTTTATGCACCATTATTAAAAAAGTGTATTCTCTGAAATTAACCAAAAATGTCTAAAATATTTAGGAGATTTTGCTGCATGATCAGCCCGGATTCAACATTTGGCGCTTTATTTGGCAAGTTAAATTTTCGCCTAATAGACGTAATGTTAAAGTAAAAATGGGCATCCCTAAGTAAGTAATTAATCACTTTTCACAATTTTTTTTTATTTCTTAGTTTTATAGTCTAAACGAACTTTGTGCCAAATTTGAAGTGTGCAGCAGATATATGAGATCTTTTCGATGAGTGAGTAAGTCAGAGATATAATTATCGATTATCAGACATTTTCAAATATCATTATCTCGGAAACTAATTATCCCTTATTTATAAAATTTTGGATTTTGGGTAATTAGGGAGATCTTACTACACATCTAAAATTACAAGTAAGTGTGTCAAATTCATTTTCAGTAGTAGAGTGTCGAAATTTGGTAAAAATAGCTCGAAATGGTTCGTATAATATAACACATTACTATGTCAGACGAACTTGGCTGACACACTGAAGTGTGTCTAGATTTCTGCTCAACAAGTATACTAAACTCTTTATAAACCGCCACGTATACATAAATTTTTCTTCAAAACTTTCCCTTCTCGATGAATGGATGATTTAAAAAATAATATTTTAATATGTTTTATTTAATTTGGCAGTTGCCAAATGATGAACGCTCTGCTATATATTCTTCCAAAGCAAGCTATATGAGATGAGATATTTGCTCATAAAAGTATATGATAAAACAATGCTAAAAAATCACTATAGCCTAAGAACGAAGATATACACATCGAAACGTGATTTCAAGATTCCCGTATTTCTTTAATAACTGCTCTTCGATTTATATTTTTCAGGAGTACATTAATTGATTTCTGTGAATATTCCAATCTTGTACATAGATAATGTAGTTTTATGACGTTGACGAAGTATCGATTTTCAGTGCATTTCATTTTGAGTATTAATCGTACTGAATGGATATAAATCTATACTTATAAAGGAGTAGATTTATTTCCTCATAATCAACGCCAAACCTCAACCGTTTGTCCTAGAACAATGAAATTTGGAAGACATGTTCTTTTACACAATGCAGGCGCATACTAAGAAAGGATTTTTGAAAATTCACAGCATTGGGGGGTCGAAAGTTTTAGATAATTTCGTCTTTCCGGCATATCTCAGCAGGAGTTTTAAGTAGGAGCCTGAAATTTGGGATAACAATTCTACTAAAGAATAGTTAAACATGTATTTCAGGCGATTTTAGAAATTCAACCACTAAGTGGGTTAAATGGGGGGTCGAAAATGTTGGTGATTTCACATTTTCACCATATCTCACCAGCAGTTTTTGGTAAGAGCGTGAGCTTCAAGATAACAAATCTACTAAAAAAATAATTAAACACATATTTCAGCAATTTTAGAAATTCAACCACTAAGGGGGTTAAATAGGAGGTCTAAAGTTTTAGGTCATTTTGCCTTTTCACCATATCTCAACAACAGTTTTATTTAAAAGCGCGAAATTCGAGATAACAAATGTACTAAAAGTTAGTTGAACACATATTTCAGCGATTTTAAAAATTCAACGACTAAGGGGGTTAAATGGGGGTCGAAAGTTTTTAGTCATTTCGCGTTTTCGCCATATCTCAGCAGCAGTTTAGATAGGAACTTGAAATTCAGGATAACAAATCTACTAATAAAATAATTAAACACCTATTTCAGCGATTTTAGAAATTCATCAATTAGGGGAGGTTAAGTGGGGGTCGAACGTTTTAGGTCATTTTGCCTGTTCGCTATATCTCAGCAGCATTTTTAGTTAGGAGTTCGGAATTCGAGATAACAAATCTACAGAAAATATAGAAAAACATATATTTCAGCAAATTTAGAAATTCAGAAACTAAGGGGGATTAAATAGGAGGTCAAATATTTTAGGTCATTTTGCCATATCTCAGTAGAAATTATACGTAGAATCATGAAACTCAGGATAACAAATCTACTGAAAAATTAGTTAAACACGTATTTCAGCGATTTTAGAATTTCAGACACTAAGGGGGGTTAAATGGGGGTCGAATGTTTTACTACATTTTGCCATATCTCAGTAGAAGTTATAGTTAGAAGCATGAATTTCGGGATAACAAATCTACTAAAGAATAGTTAAACATGTTTTTCCACAATTTTAGAAATTCAGCCACTAAAGAGTGTTAAATGGGGGTCAGATTTCCTATGTTATTTTGCGATATCTCATTATAAGAAGATGCGTGAAATTTAGGATAACAAATGTACTAGAAAATAGGTAACTATGTATTTCAGCAATTTCAGATAATAATCCATCAAAGGGGTCGCACTCTGTGTCGAAAATTTTAGGTCATTGTGCCATATCTCAGCAGCAGTTTTAAGTAAGAGTGAAACTCCGTTTTACAATTCTACAAAAAAAGTAGTTAATCATGTATTTCTGCGATTTTAGAGCTAGCGAGTTTGTGGGCAACATCGGCTATGAACCCGATTGCGGAAGATTAGACGAAAAACAGAACTATTGCTGATTTTTTATTTTATACTAGCCGGTTGCTTCCTGATGGGGCCCAGGTACAAAGTACTACTTGAGCCCCACCCCTATATAATCACGGTTAGGGCCCAGTAGTATTTTGTCGGAAGGCTCATGACAAAAAAGTTATGTCGCGAAATTTTTATTTAAGTGCTTTTTTATATTCTTATTAGTTATTTTCGTATACTTTTAATTTGAGGTATTTTTTTATATTTTTCTGGTTGCATATAGAATGCACTTTCTGGGCCCCAAGCGAAATCAGGGCGGTGCGCTGCACTATGTATCTGGGCCCCAAGCGAAATCAGGGCGGTGAACTGCACTCTGTGTCTGGGCCCCACTCGGAAACGACCGGCTAGTACTGTATAAATGTATAACAAGTTATCGAGGTTTTATCGTATATGCATTACAAATGAACAATATTTTATACTATGAAACTTACGTTTATCAATATGACGATTTATGGAGATTTTACTGCGCACCTATATATTAATATTTCTTGCATAAGAATACTGATTAGTAGGGTAATGGTTTATCTAGAAATTATTCAAAAACAACACAGCACACATTTAATACATATTCCTAAGAGTATTTCATTGACTGAAAATATAGACATTTAATTGTGAAAAGTTATCGAGATGTTAGTGTATCTCATGTAAGTAAACATGGTATTTGAAAAATATAAATACATATTCAATGGTTGGAGTATCATACTTGAGGTTTATTCCAACAGAGCGAAAAAAGTCCAGGCCAGGATTGGAATCTAGGAATCTTGGCTTGCCACGCACCCGAAGGTACCAAGAGCATTGTCACGGCAAGTCAAGGTACCTATGTTCGAGTCCAAGCCTGGACATTTTTCACTCTGATAGAATAAACCTCAACTATGAAACTGCAACCATTGAATGTGATTTACCAAGTTGCAAAAAGTTTGAAGTTTCCTTTCTTCATAGTTATGATCTAATTAGATGATATACAGGAGTTTCCATGTTATATTACACTTTCGTCATGTAAATGCTATAGTTATAGCTCTGATGAAATAAATTAGCGCTGTAGTTCACATACATGTACAACAAATAACAGTTAATTATGAAAGACAGGATATCATTCGGAAAGCTCAGTTAGAAAACGAATTGGCACGACAAGCCAAGGTACCTAGGTTCGAGTCTTGGACTGGACATTTTACGCTCTGTTGAATAATCTTCAACTCTGATACTCCAACTATTGAATATGATTTATCTAGATGAAAAATTTTCCTCTTTTCATAATTAGGAATGTAAACACAGTTTAAGACATTGACAAGTTATCAAGGTTTTAGTGCATAAAGAAAATGAATTAATTTGAATTAATTTCTTTAAAAAAATCTGATTTATGAGTGTGGGAAATTATCCTCGTTTTACGGATTATCTATCGCTTAAATTAAAATGTATTTTGATGAAGGTGACTAAGTATGAATTATTTAGTGTATTCAGTATCATATTTAATGAATATAAATACAGTGTAAGAGTATAAATACAGTGTAAGTGTAACCATTTATTGACGATTCACCGCATACCTATAACAAAATTTAAAATATTGTATTGCATAAAAAATAGACTTATCAAAATGATTTATCCAGTTGTAATGAACACCTTGTAGTATTAATATCCTGCATAAAAACACAGACTTATAAAAAGGTGATGAGCTATCAAGATTTTGTTGTAAATCCAATTCCAGTAGGATGTTCCAGTGAATGAAAATACAATTTGTTTCACAATGACAAGACATCAAGGTTTTAGTGCATGTAATTAAATTAACAGCAGCATTCGCTAAATATGAACACAGTTTAAGAAGCTGACGACATTGCGTGATTTTATATTATCTTGCTAAAAAACAATGATCCATATAATGTCATCAAACAATGCCCATGGTATGTAGAGTGAATATTATCCCTGTATAAATCGTATATGACTAATTTTTAAATAAAAAGTAATACATTTTTCCTACCATCGAAATTTCCTACTATCATATTCCTTTTTATTATTTTTTTACGTTTTGAATATGTTTTATTTGTTATTTCCAATGTAGGTAGGAATTCGATATCTAAAGATTTGTTTAATTTATTCAAAGATTCATATTTCTTTCTGAAGACTGGTAGCACCTGTTTAGTATTTAATGTGATTTGTATTTCAAATCTTATATAAAGTTTTAATTTTTTAAACTTGTTTCAAATTCAATTAGAAATTTCTTACGTGTAAAAAATGCAATGAAATATTTTTATATTCCAATATCTTTATTATATATAAATATCTTTATAAGTATTCCATTCTAAATAATTATGTTTTAATATTTTTTTCCCTACAGTCACACTAATATGATGTAATAAATGTTTTATACTCTTTTCATAATCGTTACATATTCTCAAAAAATATTATTAGCGATAGACCAATGAATATTATATTGGCCATTATTTTCACGAGATTCAGCTAGACGAATGAAAAATGTTACAAATCTCCCTAGAGAAAATTTATCGTTGTTTTGGCAAGGTTGAGGCGTCTGTGGTTAATTAGACGGAAATAATGACTTTATTTGGGCAAGATAATATCTCATTCAGAATCTCCAATTCGTTACGCGAGAATGTACTTAACACTCAGTCTTTTTATTGTATTTTTTAAAGATTTCCGTTTGCTTTTAAAATTAAGAGATCAAGCCTTAACAGTATGTGTAATATGTTTCTATCACTTAATTATATTAAACATTTGTTAATAAAAATAGAAAATGTATCAGATAAATATTCTCCTAACAAACAGTTTTCTTCTTTGAAGTTATAAGCAATAACAACTTAAAAAAAAAAAACATTTTATATATAAAATTCGAAATTCTAAAATTTACAAAGAAGGATTTTACATTTAAAAAATCTTTGTTCTTTATTTGTGTTTTGTTTCTTAAATAATTTATTAATATACTCTTTGAAAATTAATCTAATTTCAAAAGTACTTTAAAAAGCCAGCGAATTCTCAGAAAATTAGCAATAAAACGCAAATGTTTATTCACCGTGGAATTTAAAAAGTGAAGAAAAGGAGAATATTAAAAATTCGCATTCAGTTAAGCTTTTTTATAGGAAAATAAAATTGTAAATAATGACATCTGATTTGTCCCAGTAGTAAAATTTAATGAAATGATTAAAATAATTATTTCTTGAGGCATTATGAAAAAACATCCCTTTGTGCATTCCTAGGACTCATTTTTATTTACAGTATATAAAGGACATTCTGGAAACTCTATAATTGCTTTTTTTTGTTTATGTTGCGAATATTTAAAACGTTAAATTTTTTTCCTGTGAAAAAAATATATATATGTTCTTGATTAAACTTCGATCACAATTTTTTATCATTTCTTGGTTTTTTTTTACATAGTTAGCTTTACCTGGTTATAAAAATATAATGTTGAAATAAAGAAATATAAAAATATCGTAACATAAAATCTTAAAATCTACCAAATTCATGTACGAATTTATTTATTTTTTATAAAATACATTTTTTAATGCTTAGCCAAAAAATGAGCTTAATGTCAATTATGTTTTATTTTATAAAATTTAGAAATTATTTAAAAAAAAAATTCATTTATTAACAACTAATTTAAATTACCATTCGCTTTTGGCTGTAATAAAACGTAAACATGTTATATAGAGATATAACTTTGACATGATTTATGAAAAGTATTTATAATGGGTATCTCTAAATGTGGAATACTATCGGCAGTATCTATTTAAACGCTCCCAAATATGATTACAAATACAAATAAGTATTTTCAGACAAACAGTGATAACTACTCAGTCAATTATTAAAGGCAAAACCTTAACCCTGCAGTTCACACGTAAGATCTCCCGAGGCAATTTTAACTTTTTCAATTATTCTTAGTTATATAACTCCTAAATAACACAAATATATGCATTTTTAATATTTGTTATAGTACCGTACACTACACTGTGCATTGGAAAATGGAAGAATAATTCCTTGAAACTTTTAACACAAAAGACTTCTAAAACTGTTATAATAACGGTGTGAAAAACGTCAGTAACCACCTTAAGAAGAAATATCGTAAGGCGTATCGTGACAGGATAAACTTGGAAAATTATGAAAAGCATTTGGTTATAATGGCAACTATAATTAGATATCAACACATTCTTTAGTTCCCCAAGAAGCAAAGTTGCTTGAACTTCTCTGTGTCGACTTTGCCAAGAATCGCGGAGTAATAAAATGCGCAAACTTTAAAGTGCATTGGTTACTGGAAAGTTAAAAGTCTCTAAAATTAATTTTCCATAAACCAGTGTTATGTGTCCATGCAATTGATGAGTGTTTAAAACATACCTCGATAAATATTTAAAGATCTAAATAAAAAAAATTTGCCAATAAAAATAAGAAAATTTAAATTAAACGTAAGTCTGTTCTAATAAAACAAACACCGATAATTCCAACAAATGCAATTTTTAACTTGGTAGGCAATTTTATTGTAATTCACTACGTGCCTCTATGTATTTTCAGAACTTTTCTATCTGTAATAAACAGTCTTGCAAAAAAATGAGAAAAAGAAGATAACTAAATGAAGTCAGGTCTTATTTAAATATTATAGACATCACATAATCTATTTATAGAACATTTCTTTCTATGTGTTACGCAGAATAAATACATGCCTGTAAACCTATTTATGATAATGGTCAAAGGTTTCGTTCGCTCAAATCAGTTAGTATTTTCAAACTGTAAATTTCATCAAGGCTAACCAGTCAGAGTATCCATTTAAATCCATGGGACACGTAATTAAGTGCACTGTTATGTTTAATTATACACTGCAACTATTTTCACATAAGAAAATGATCATTCTAACTGTATTTTCTGCAGTTAAACTGTATTTATAAATTGCAGACACTTAACCATATAATAAAGAGAGAAAAAATTACAATCACTCTACCAGATTCATGAAAAATTACTGAACGATAAATTTAGGTACACGTTTAGAACAAGTAAATTTAGCACAAGTAAACTATTGCAGCCGTCCGAAGGAAAGCAATTTCTGAAAATTTCAGCATATTTTCAACGATCATAACACCCAGACCCCAAAATCACCCCCGTTCAAATGTTGATATATATATACCGATTTTGATGTAACTGATCATGCGTGCAGGACTTACTAAAGTCTCGACCAAGCCTGGCCAGCTTTATCCCCTATTTTGTTTCAAACTGGCGTTCACTTAAAAATTTCAAATTTAGCAAGATGTAAAAAAGTTAGAAAAAAAATCCCTTTAAATGCTTGGCCTTGATACAAGGATTACATTTACAAGCTCATAGAATTAAATGTTCTACGTGTTCACCACTAGAAGGAAAGAAACTTTGCAAACGAGTGAGAAAAGCGTGAAATGAGCATGTAGCATATCCGGATGGATGCAAAAGAAGCCTGTTTCTTCGAAACGTTGAACTAGTGAGAGCAGCCCAGTAGTTGTTATTGGACATTTTTCCCTTTTCTCTTTCTCTGTCCGGAACTGTCGTAAAGCTTAGATCGACGATTCTCGGGTAATGTAACACTGTTTCACCAGTAGTGGCTTATCCACCAAACTCAACATTACATTGAAAGACGTATATCTGCATCAGTAGTAGTAAAATTTGAAATAAGCTTTTAAAAGGAAACTTTGTATTTTATAGACATATACTTTGCATATTTCCTGTAATTTAAATGGGTGTAGCTCCCTTTTTTGATATTTTTTTTTCTTTACCGAAAACCAGTACCCTCGCATGAGCATATTTTTTTCGCACACCACATTCAAATAAACCAATTCCTTTAGTTTTATGAATTTTTGAAATGTTAATGAAGGGTTATGCTTTTACTGTTAATTAGCACTATAATGTTAATTTTCAGAATGTGAAATTAGAAAGTATACTTGTTGATAATTAATGGCAAGATTTAATATGCGTTGTGTTTTTAATTAATTTAAAGAATATTAATTTACTTAACATTTTAAAGATATATAGTAGCGTGATCGTTGAATAATGATAATGATTATCAATTTGCATAATGAAATAATTTGAATAGTGAAATGATAACTCTGGATCTTAATTAAATATGAAAGATAGCTTGATTATTTATTAGATAAGACAAAAATGAAACGAAAGTAAATGCAATAAGACTATATGTAACACATGACAATAAATTAATACTAGAATATTAAATCACACATAAACAGAAGGAATTAGTATATGGCAATAATTGTTTAGTTGCACCAATATTTATTTTGAAAAAAAAACTAGCACTTTTTCCTTATAGGCCTAATAATTGATCACATGTTGAATTAAACTGTACCATTTTTTTTTTTTGCACATTTCTTTCTTGAAAATCTAAATTCATCTGATCACAGAATTCTCCCAATCACACACTAGAATATTTATTTTCATTCACAAAACTTGATTTCCCTTGGGACAACTAGAATTCGCATTGCATAGAATTCATCTCACAAATTTCATATAAATTATCTGAAGATATCTATTTTTGATGATGATGAAACTTTGCACTGATTGATCTCAATTAACATATTTCACTTCCAGGAACTGTAGCAAGGAGTGGAACACACAAAAACTATACGACACATGTTCAGCACGAATACTGAGTTACACACATGATTCTGTAAAAACACTATATTCTCTAGTTAAGTCAACAAAATACTGTGGAGACAGCCTCGAAATTCATTCATTCAGGAAGCATTGTGGATAAAGCAGGGAAATTTATCCATACAGGAGAATCTATAGCGAGTTTATAGGAATTCATACGATCAGGAGACACTGTAGACAAATTTTCGGAATTTAGCAGTTCAGGAAATTTCAACAGTCAGATAGAGATATCATCCTCCTTTTACAAATACTTCTTGCATTTTAAGGCATCCATCAGCACAGAAACTTCATTTTTCTTGCGTGAATTCAAAACAGACCGGCTTCGGTCAGCATCCTCAAAAAGTAATGCTGCCGAGCCGCAACGTTGCTTGCCAATTCCCCTCTCAAGTGACGCAAATCCGGTAGAAGAAAGGCAGGATAAAAGTCATCTTCCTTTCGTTGGTTCCATGAACACCACGTAAAGGATAGGGGATTTGAGACGCTCCCTCATTAGACGACCTCACTAAGTCAGAGGAGGCTGGCGATTGCTTTCGCTTGCTTTTTAAAGTAGAAATGTGCTTCTTTTCTGTACGCCGGTTGTATAAATGTGTTAAATGTTGTTTTTAGAGTTATGCTTGGACTGCTTGGACAAGTTTATCTGCTTAAAATAGTTTAGCAGAAATACAAAAAAAGAAGAAATTTGATAATGACTTTGTGGAAAAATCCTGTTTCCTTCATTCCCGTTCTTAAAATTTCAGATTTAACGGAAAACACACCTCTGGATTTTATTTTAGCATTTGTGGTTAGAAAAATGACATTCGTGCTAAGATTTTATTTATTTTTGAGTCATATTTAATAAAATCAAACCATGTTTATATAATTAAATTAAATTTGCGCAAATACCGCTCGATAAAAGTCGCCAAGAGTACAGATTATGTTTTCTCGTAGAGCTCTGGGGACGCGGTGAGACGCTTCGCCTCCGAAGTCTGCTAGTTACAGCGGAAACAGGGGATAGTTGATCATATGGGAGATTTGACTCAATGTCCTTATTTTATTATTTTTTATAATTTGCTGCTAAACACACCATGAAAGCATATGATAATGATTTTCTACCAGATAATGTTTTTCAGTCATTTGTAGTGATAAAAAATAAAGGGGACTTAAGTTCGCCCCTAAAATATTAAGTTTTCCTTCTTTAATTCGTAAAATTCTATGCTACTAGTAAATAAAGTTACTTTAGATATATTTGCTTAAAAGAGTACTTTACTAAATTATCTAAAAGATGAGATAGTTAATTAGAACTTTGAATATCTATTTCCATATGTTTTTATACAGTTTTTTAACAAAAAGGCAGCAGCGGGAAGTTTGACCTATTGCATTTGTAGAATGTTTGATCCTGCGCTGTTACAAATTTGTAGAAAACTGTCCAGTCATTTGACCGTTTATATAAATAAGAGTTACTTATCCGAAATTTTAATTGATCATAACTATAATATGCTCCATAGTCTGGTCATAATACCTTCATAATATGATCAAGTAACCTTTATTTGAAAAAGCGGTCGAATAACTGGCCAGTTTGCTCCAATGTTTCAACAGTGTGATGAAATATCTCAATATCCATCTAGTGCATTTGAACACATTTTAATAATTGGATTTAAACTTATAAAAAAAATCAATAAACGTTTTGCACTAATGACTAGCATAATATATATATATTTATTAAAAATAAACTATAAATATTTGTTTTAAAATCAAACTAAATGCTTAAATACATGTTAACACATTATTGGCCGATGACGAGTATACTCGTCTTTTCATTACGCGGAAAAAAAATTCGGCAACACCGAGAATCAGTTCCAACGCCACCATCCCCAGTTTACCCAATAATTTCTCGGAATAATACAGGTGGCGCTGACGTCTAGATGCTAATAAATACTTTTAAGGTATTATTCTATGAAGCTAATGATTCTCAATAAGCATATTTTCCACTTTTTATGCAATTTTTTTTACTGGCAACAGAAAAGCATTATAAAAAAGTGATGTCATTTAAAATATCAACTCAGAAAATTGTTAATAAGTGATGTGAAGTATAAAATCCAAAAAAAAAATGTCTTTTCCAATTAGGAAAAAAATAGTTTGACTACATAAATATGTATCTTTTATGCACGTTATACACATATCATAGTTAGTTCAAAATATATAGTTTTAGTTTCTTGTGAGGGTCTTCTTAAACAATAGCCAATATTGATTTACTGAATATAGCTTTAAAATGAGATTTGAATTCTTAGGTTATGAAATTCTACATTGTTTGTAAAATTATGTACGTAAGGTATTAACATTTTGCACTAATTTGTTGGGAAAGACCCGAAAAAGCTTTACACTTAAACTATTTCAGAACTTTGACTAAAAGTATTATAGGAAGAAATCTTTATGGTACATTTCTGGAACATTTACAATAGAAATGTTTTTTTAAAAAAATGTTCAAAAATATTGGTACCTAAAACATTGACCGCTATTTAAAAAAATAATCTTCAAAGAATGCAAAATATTAACTTATTGAGGATCATTAGCTTCATAGAATAGTATATATTAGCATCTAGACGTCAGAGTCACCTGTATTGATCCGAGAAATTATTTGGAAAACTGGATCACGGCGTTGTAAATTATTCACGGTGCTGGCGATTTTTTTTCCGCGTAAAACTTTAACACAAAATATGCTTATAACCTATGCGTTACTTCAGAATTCCAATGCATTAAGCGTAACTAGGAAAAAAACAGTACATCTGGTTAACCTTTCTGATAGCAAGTCTGGTGTGAGGTACGATGATAAAAACCTAAACATATTCATGGATAAATATGAGGAAGGAGACGTAAACACTATTTCGTTTATCAATTAAACATCCTCGTCGTTAAGCCTTTTTTTTAGATTTTTGATGTAAAAGTCACCAAAAGAGCAAAATATAGTACGATCAGACGCACGAACATACTATTCTGTGGATCAATGCTGGGGAGCTAGTGTCTATGTGAAAATATAATTTTAATATGATTGCAATCACATGCAATGTAAGTGAGTTTTCTTAAAATATTTCCCCAATTATTAGCTTTACTCGATGGCAGGCCAAATGAATATTTTTTTTACCAATCATTTTATTAAAAAATTACCGTACAGAAATAGGTTACATTTCGTTAAACAAAATTTCTGTTGAAAATATATTTATATGGTTTGGTGTGTTAAACCTCCCTGAAGTGGGGATGTTTGAACAAGTTTACAGAGTTATCAAAATGTTTTTTTTTAATCATTTAGTACATTTTCAGACATATGGATGTACAACAACTATACAACACTTTTTATATGTGGAAAATTACCGTACAGAAATAGGTTACATTTCGTTAAACAGAATTTCTGGTGAAAATATATTTATATGATTTAGTGCGTTAAACCTACCTTAAATGAAGATGTTTGAACAAGTTTACACAGTTCTGAAAATATTTTTTAAAACATCATTTAGTGCGTTTTGAGACACATGGAGCTATAACAACTATACGACACTTTTTATATGCTGTAAATCGATATGCTGTTGTATATGAAGAACAAATTACGAGCAGTTTCGGAAAACGTGGATAAAGTATTCTCAGTGTCCACTATATATTATTAAACTCAAGTAAATGATAAGATAAAGGCTAACTAATGCATTTAAAGGAAATTATAAAATGAATTGGTTAAATAAAAATTAAAATAAACAATGATAATCAGAACAGACCAGATAATTCCAATAATGAGGACAGAATATTGGAAAACAATTATAAAATGCATGTATCAATAGTGAGCCGCTTAAGGACATTTATATTATTATCATTAAAAGTTTACTGAAATGCAAATGATATAAACACTAACCTTCCTGTAAGTTTATGAAGATTAAAAGTTTTAAAATATGTTTTTTTGCGAAAAACGAAAAATGTAAACCCTTAACCTTCTTTATACACCAGTGGTGGGCATGCTGAAATTTTGATACACCCCTCAAATGTGACCCCAAGTGTGGGACCCCCCAAATGTGAGCCACTCAAATCTTGAATGTGCTAAGTACCTGACAGAACTTATAATTTGCTTAACAGTCTTAGATCTAACCATACACAATAAAGAAAATGGAAAGAATAACTACAATAACAATAATTGCAACACAATAAAAAGAGCGAAAGATCTATTGAACTCATACGACTATGTAATGCTAAAGTGTTGCGAAATATATGTCGAAATGTGAAATACATAGCTTCTTTAATGTTTAGAGGCGTATTAATGTAATATATTCTCAGACACTTTATCCAAAACAAAATTTTATATACAAAAAACAAAAACCATATATTTCTTAAAAGCTAATAACATATTCTATAATTTCAAAGCTCGTTTAAAGAAGTCTTTTTACAGGCATTTACATTAATCGTCAATATGTCAGTGGATATTCCCTGTTAACATTTCTTCTTAAATTAATCCAAAACGCACATTTCACTGAAAAAGTTCTAATATCTCTTGAACAGATGTATACAAAATTTATTGAAAACCGATATTTATTTTAATGAGGAAACATGCCCTTATTATTTAAAATAAGGCACATCCTTTGCAGGAGCTTTAAATCAATAAAATAGAGAACGGTACAAATGGATAAATAAGTACAGTTTCGCTTGTCAAAACTTTTAAAAGAGATGAATGAAAAAGGAAATTTTAGTCGCATATAACAAGAAAATATAAATTAAAAAGAAAGTGGTGAATATATAAATATTTAATAAGCAGATATGCTCAATGGAAATTTCAATTAATGCGGTTTAAACAAATGCGAAATGCAGAAAATTTCTTTTAATCTAAAGTATCAACAAAAGAACACAGTTCACATTAGACAGTATACTTCATTGATGAAATCAGTATTAATGTAAGAATAAATTTTTAATATTTACACAAACAGTACGTGGGAAAATACAGTCTTTTATTATTTTTCTCCTAAAATTTTAAAATTACTCTGTAATTTGCTTCTACTGAAGTTATGTGGTATATAAATTTTTTGAATGCTTTCATAAAAGCAAATAAAACGAAGTGCATATCATTACTGCAAGATTACGGAGCAAAGAAATTCGTAAATATTAATTTATTGGATTAATTCGCAGACACAAATCCGTCTGGTCTAAACATCCTTTTAGAAAGAAGATTGCTACTCAGGTGAGCTGCAGACATTTATAAAACTGCAACATTTTAGTATTTTGCTTATATAAAAATAAATTACTATGGATTATAACGCATTATTACTTTTAAATTTTTGGAAAATTATTTACATTTACATGGACAAGTTTATTTAATGTTTTTATGCAATATAAGTTCCCTGTAAATCTGTTAATCCACAGTTCCACATCTTGAAATCTGAAAGCTACGTCACAAATTGATATATATTTTGAGTTGTTTATAGAGCTAAAATATATAAAAGGCTAAAAATTTAAAGGTGACACAATCTATCATAAAAACATCTTTTATAATTAACATTACATTTAATTAATGAATCTCAAACAACTTTGTCTAAAATAAGAAGCATCTAAGCACAATTTAAAACGATCGCAATCTTTGACTCAAGGGGGCATGTGCGGATGACTAACCCACCGTTTTAGCAAGGTTGAGTTTGTCGACCTGAATTTCAATTTGCCTTCCCATATCAGCTGGTTGAGTTAGCGGTGAATTGGATTTCAGGTTCAACAGAGAGTTAATCCCTAACTCTCGAGTTGAGGTTGACGGTGAAATATCGTGTTAGATGCAATTCATTCGTGTCGCTCAGTTGCTCAGTTGGTAAAGAAAACTTTGGGAAGATACACTGTAAAACAGGTTGCGTGAAAAAAACGGAAAATACACTGGCAGCAAAGTTGCCGTCTATTCTGCGTTTTGGTATTGCAACGTTTTCAAGATTTATTAGAAATAAATGTGTGCAATAGCGCAATATTTAAAAACAATCTGTATAATAATTATACATACTGATGCATATTTACACGGAATAGGTGTTTGTATTGTGTATTATCATACCCTCTTTTTTTCGCCTTGCTTTCCTCCGTATTCAAAACTCGGTACTATTAAAACCATTAGATGATGCATGCTCTGTCCCCTTCGCCAACTGGCCACATCCAACGACTTAGTTATATGTTAAAATATCAATTACGAAAATTTAACAGAAAAATTTCCGGTTTTGCTCAATTGAAAAGGGGCACTTCTGTTTGTTTGTCTTGAAAGAGACATTTCCGTTTTTAACATTAAGCTAGTAAGGATATTATGGAAATTCTTAGTTTATTCCGAAAACATGTATGATTTCCACTCAAAATAAAAAGTTTTGTTAAAAGGCAGATTTTTACAGTGTAAGCCAGATGTTCTGCGTTCGACTTTTTGCCTGGATACTTCTTTACTCAGTTAAAAAATTACAATTTATATGATTTCTTTATAAAATACGCATGATTGTGTTAAAAATAATACTAGAAATAGCTACTTTTTTTCTACAGACAGTACTGAGCTAGACACTCTATATCTCGCAATGCAGGCTGTAAACTGAACTTACGCGTCACTGACGAAATTACCGTGTACTTAAAGTATTTTAAAAGATGCCATCAAATGTTACACAAAACAATGTTATTGTTCCACACATTAAAGTTGTGATTCGTAAATAATCTTGTATTCTCTAGTGTATAGGTCTTCACCCTGTGGCCCGAGGGCCACCAATCTTCCATTATTTTAGAATAGAAATATTTCCCATATTTAATAACAGATATTTTGCTATTAATGAAGGCGAAGATTAACTTTCGGAATTTGTGGTGACAAACGACTTTCAAGGAAAAATACTTAAGACAATCTGGCATACAATAAGTTAAACAATTTTTAAATGTGCGGTGATAAATATATACACGGGAAACCATTTTTGAATGCAAAATTAATTTCTACATTAAAAATTTTAATTCAATAATTATACAGTTTAATTCTATGAGATTTTTGACGTGGTTTGGTTTTAATTTAGTAAAATTTATGCAGTCCATTCAGAAATGTTTATCTCACTCCCATTATGTACGCAAGAGTTTGAACTTTATTTTTTCAGAAGAAAACCGCTATAAAATACTTAAGTTTAGGAGAATGAGTTTCCTTTTAAAGTCTGAAAAAGGGCATGTTTTTAGTATAAAAGTAGTTTCATCATTGTTGTATATCGATTTTGTGTTCAATATTGCGTGTATAAAAAATATATTTCTTCCGAACATAAACTTGAAGAAGAAAACACAAAAACATTTTAAGCTCATGATTTTATTTATAGTATGATGTACTTTGGTTTCAGAGTTTTTCTTCATTTTTCTCATGTATTATGTAGAATTTGAAATGCAGAATAAGAAAATACGAGATTCTCGGTAAAGTTATTTAATATCTTCATAAAAGGTGAGGTTCACGTTTATGCCATTGTAAATGTGTTTGTTATTGGTAAGTTTTCTAGAATTGGAACAATTGTATTACACTCAAGCACCGATGTTTGGCGACTTTTTGGTTGGTGCGATTTTCAAGCCCGCGCCAAACCAATAATTTAATACAATAGCTAGTGCCATTAAAGGAAAAAATCCCCTAAATTTGGTGACTTTTTTCCCTTTTTATAACCGATTAAAAAAAAAGAAAAACTGTGCGAGAGTGCATGACATCATAGCCAAAAACGTAATAAGTAGATCTGTGTACCTAAGCCCTATACCATTCATTTAAAAAATATTTAAATCTAGGTTTTATCATTCAGCTGGGTATGTGACAACAGCAGTTGTTATTGAAGTCATTTTGAATTCCAGCAGAAGGAAGTCAGAGAAGTTAAAAGTGGAAAAATGTTTTGCAAGCACAAAACCAAAATTTTGTAGCTAGATTGTTTTATTGATTTTAAAAGAACAAAAAAAAATTAACTACAATGCCTAGTTTTAATTGTTTTCGGAAGTGTTAAATGCGATATTAAATGTAGCACCTATCCAGATGGAATTTTTAATGGAGCCAAGTTTGTGTGTTGTATCCAGGGTCACATAACTTTATTATACCTAGGTCCAAGGACATAAATAAAATGGAATAATTGCTACCTTTATCGATGTAACATTATCATGTATTTAAGTTTTAATTGTGCATTTAGTTTCTAAAATGGTTACTGCTATTGGAATTTTGATAAATGTTGTAATATTAATGTACTAGTATCGAACATTTAGCTGATTATAAATATCTAATATTTCTGAAATTTAATGTTTATGAAGTAGTTAAAATTTTTTTACAAATTGCATAAACTCAAGGATTCTCGGAGGTTTGAACGTTAGTACCTGCAGCTTATTTTTTTTTAAAAAGTTTTTCAAATTGTGTTAATACTTTTTTATCAATATCAAAAAAGCATTTTTATTTTATATAATATAAAGTTTCCGTGCTAGATATTTGGAAATATTTCGTATATCCTGTCCCTATAAATAATTCTATATAGTGGTAAAATGTAAATCTCTGATCTGTTATTTTTCCATATTATAAAAAAAGCAATTTTAAACATATTTGAAGCCGGTAGATTATTTACTCATGTGTTATTTGATTGTGAGTGTTTGTTTTATAAAATTTTACTGTATGTCTCCTTTTTATTACACAATTTAAATTCAAATATCAAGTAATAGCCCTGGGTACAATAACTACTGGCGTTAGTTATATTAGTGTTCTTGTAAAGTCCAAAAAATTTGGAAACAGATACATTTTAAAATTAACTTTCGAAATAAAAAATGAATTGTTAACCTGTTAGTTTTTAACAGAAATAATTTTCCGGGATCTTCATATATGTGAATTCAAAATTCTATCTACAGTTAAATTCTATAAGCATGCGTGCACACGAATTTAACTGTTTAAAAATAGTTAGTAGCTCGGTGTTTCGGAAATTAATAAAAAGTGGCTCTAAGTACAAAAGTTTTTCCTACTTTGATATATCTGTTTATCATATTAAAATTGCATTTTGATGCTTCTGAATGAAGGAAATTTAATTTTCAAATGTTTGTTTAAAATTACATTGTGGCTCTTAAAGTGATTTTAAAAAATAAAAATTAGAACCTTCTATATACAAGTTATCAGTAGTTTTAAATCAGAGGTATTTTGAAAACTGAAAATCGCTATTAAATTCATAATGCAATGATGGGTCACAAAGTGTGTAACAGAAATGACGGACTCTGTATAGAGTGTTGCGGTCCTCACTCCTCGATGAATGGTGTGAAAGTACTGTCAGTGATCGATACGTATCCTAGTACGCTGTGAAGAGGAGTTGTCAAAGAACTTTAATTAAATCGGGTAATAGCGGTTTGATATTTCAAAAACATTAGAAAAGATATAAATATCAATACATGGCTTTTTCAGGAGTGCAGCAATAGTTATGTTTTAAGATTTACAGCCAAAATATTTCAATTTCTGTTTTACGCAACTCACATGATCTATATGTGGTTCCTGTTGTACTGTGGGACAAGAAATGTATTCTGCACAATTACCTGTCAATTGCGTTATCGAATCTTACACAACCTTAAATAAATATCAAGTTGGAACCACAAAATGTGACGATGATGCTTTGGTAGTACACAGTGGCTTAATTCTGCTAAGACATTATTAATACTATAGAAGGAATCTCTGAAAAAGAAAAAAAATGATGTTTTGAAGATAAATAGAGTTAATACACTGCAAACGTAGACGCTTGAGCCTAATAAGTGTCCATCTTTATATATTGAACTCGACCCATATACTGCAAAAACGCTAGTTTATAATCTACAGGAATTGAGTTATTAAATTCTGCATCACCGGAAATAATCTGTAGAACTATTATTTGCTAAATCTAGATTCATAAATATCTAGTTTATGTCTTGTGGTTGAAAGTTATCTGTAATAAAGCAGTTGCCAAAAGAGTATTTCGCATATATGCGCTGACTGCAAAACATATGTTTTCCCCAGTTTAGATTTTTGTTATACATGAACGTTTTTTATGTTAAGTATGTGTTTCTGAAGATGTGTTATATTTCTATGAAAACGACTGCATACTGAAAAAGTATTAGACTTAATTTTGAATTGCATTTCCTAATAATATATATATATATTATTAAATATATCATTAAATTTTATAAACGCACAATACATTTTAAATTCGATAATTTGAATCTCAGTCATTTAAAAAAAAATTATTCACAACATAAATTATGCATTTTTCAGAATCCATTGGGACAGGAGAGGGTATCTCAGACACGTATACATATAAATTAGCGTTGTACTTAAAAGGTTAAAATCGAAACTTTTAAATTAAGTATTTTTTATTTAACCAACTTTGATATAAACGTGTATTTTCTTTTCATTTTCTTGTCTTCAAAATGTTGTCGAAAGCAATATTTTATATCAATAAATCATTAGGATAATATGTCCGTAAAGCAAATATAGATAAACGGCTTTTTTAGAATTTTCAGACAAGGCAATATTATTTCAAAGAAAAAAAGTTTGAAACATCTTCTAAAATTATGAATTTACTTTAAAAAAAATTAAAATACTGAACTATATGTAAAATGTTTTGAAAGAACCGCAACCGCAAGTGAATTATTTCTCAAGAACATCAAATATTAAAAAATCACGCATAAATGACCTTCTTGTTTTATTTTCGGTTTATTCACACACGTAATCAAATTGCATTTCTATTTATTTTTTCAAGTTTTTGCTTCTTTAAAGCAAACGCTCTGGGAATTTTTAACATTTGGAGATAGAAGCTCATAAAATCAAATCATATATTTTTCTTCTGAACATGTTCTTTTCATGAAACTGTGGGATCTAGGCAGGTGTTCCATGTTTGGAAAAGCAGTGATTAGTGTGATAAATGCGATTTTGATTTAATTATGCTAGCTCTCAGAGAATATTTATAATCTCTCGGTATATTTTAGATATGAAATTCCTATTATGTATAAGGAGCGGTTACAATTCAAGTAATATTAAATGCAAAATAGAAATAACGTGTATTACATAACCATTAAAACTCCTTTAAATGATTTTTCTGTAATTTAAATTTAACTTTTATATTTTGCTTATATAATAATTTAGCTTTTATATTTTGCTTATATAAAAATTTTGCTTTTTCTTAAATATATATATATATATTTTTTTTTTTTTTATGTAACAAATTTTTACATTACTATTAAATGGCTATTTTATAATTATTTTTTCAAATACAAAACTAAACTTTAATTTAATTAAAATTAAACCTTATATTACTTATTACTTCATGTTTTTCACTGAAAGAAACTTTTATTCCGCAAGAATAATTTACGATGAATTTTCTGTAATGAAATTTTTAAATAGTTTACTGAAAATTATTAAAAAAGAGCATGAGTAATCCCATATTATGTGATTCATTAACTACAAATGAAATAAAAATATAAAAGCATGTTTCAGTTATTGGATGAGAAGAAATCACTAACAAGGGGACTGCCAAACATGAAGCGTACAGATTTTGATGATTTTAGAGTATGTTGTGGGGTCATACCCTTAATTATTCAGGTCAAAGGTTTCCTTCAAATAGCCCTTAATTTTTGAGAGATTCGGGGTTAATGTTCAGCATTCGTTTGAAATACCCGTTAGTTTGGCATTTTGTAAGCAGTCCCCGTGGCGCTGAGCTAGAGTTCGTTTTTCCAATCATGGAATCTATACTATCCTGTGCCTTTTTTCTTTTTTAATTAATTTTATATTTTTGACACGTTATACGTTTTAAGCAGAATTATGAATTGCTGCAGGTTTGTCTTTTTTAAGTATATATATTTTTCTAAAAAAATAAATTTATGTTTTTGTATTTTTCATGAAAACTTATATTTTTGTGCAATTTTTAAACTAATATTTCTGTGGACGAAAATCCAAGGTAATTTATATTTAGATATCTAGACTTTTAAAAAACTTACTATTTTTGTTTACATTTATGTGTATACATATATTTATTTATCTATAATAGTTATAAAATAATGCATATTTTTTTACTTGCATTTTCTATTTAAAAAAAAGTATTTAAATTATTAAGAAATATATATATACATTCTTTTAATATTTGATTTGTTCTAAATATATTGCAATTTCTTAACCGATAAAACACAACAAAGTTTATCTTTACCGTTATCGACATTTTTAATTTAGTAAATATGGAATATATATTAAAAAATGCATTAAATATTGAAAAACAAAAATCGTTATCCATCATCAAATAAATACAAATTTAATAAGGGATACTTATTGTAAAAACATTCAAAATATTAAATGACATTAGAAAAAGCGCAATTTATAAAAATCGACTTTTTTGCATGATCATGAATGTTTTTTTTACTTTGTTGGACAAAAATCGAAATTAATTTGCGATAAATACATTAAAAAAAGGGTAATTGAATGTACTATACATGCTTTTTAAAACTTGATTTGCGGTAAATACATTAAAAATACGTTAAAAGATGAGAAACAAAAATGCTTAATCATCACCGGTAAATACACAATTAGTTGGATGATACTTATCGTACGAACATTCAAAACATAAAATTACATTACAAACAGCATAAATTATGAAAGCAACTCTTTTACACGAACATGATTTTTTTTTAACAATGTTGCCGGATTGTTAGCCGAATGGAAAACATAAATCATTTAGATTTATGAAAGTTTCTCTGCTATCTATTAATTTTGATGCAGATCAAGCGTATCTTATCATACGCCAAATTTGAGGCGAGCTAAATTGATATAATATAATTGAATGTATTTTTATCATCTCTTCTCGTGAAACAATTTCCCTCCACCTTTCTAGGAAACTTGTTGCATTTTGAAACCTTTTATGGAAGTTTTTAGTTGGAGACATCACATGGCTGGCAAACGGGGTTCATTTTAATGGAATAAATTTTTTATGCATTATACCTAGCCCATTTTCATTTTCCATGATCTTATGAAATATTGTGGAAACTGTGTGACATCCCCACAAATCAATTATCAAAAGAAAACCATGTTTCTTAACATACGAAAGAAGACGTGTTTTTAAATATTCTGTGGAAATTTGTTTTGTTAACTTACCTGATTTTGAACACGTAACGAATATGTTTTTAAACGTGGCACTTAATCCATTTATATCCTTTTGAACAAATGGACCAAATTTACCAGATTGTTAACGTAGGCAGATGAAGACGAATCGTAAAACATTCCCTGATGCTGTAAGGAAAGACTGGGCTATGTTAGAATGAGTTAATTGATTCATTTTTTTTTACGAAAACCGATTTAGCTCCTCCTTCTGCAAGTGATCTGTTGTAGGTTGTTTGGTACTGCCAACCACTTTGAGCAAAAGTAATTACGTAATCCAATTCAAATCTACTTATTAACACTTTTGTTTGCACACAGAATTTTTCAGCTGTGCCCATTATTTCTTCAATCTTTCCAACTTCTTTGTGATTGACAAATGTTGTCACTTTACTTCATCTTTTCCTATGTTTGTTCTTTTTAATCTTTCTACTCATCTTGAATTAACAAGGAAATGGAAATGATCCGACTGGAAAGAGGCAGCCGCATTCATTGTCCAATGTTGTCAAATCCGTGTTGTCACCTATATATTAATAACAAAAATAAGTTCATAAATTAATATAACGGTTTTTAAATGTGATTGCAGTTGCTTAAGTAAATGAAAAATTTCGTATTATTTTACCTGATCCATATTATTTCCAGCTTCCACAAATCTTTCATAAGTTTCATAATCGATACTTTTCCATTTGCCAAGATGAGTACCCCCCACGATTTAAATCATCTTTCCATCTACGTAAGAGACACTTTTGTTTTAAGCGACCTGCTCCATTAGCTTGTAATGATTTTAGACTCCATCTTGAATGGTCTAGCTAAAGCAACCGCATTCTTTTTGTACCATAATCGCGTGGTTCAGGTGAAAATGTCTCACTCACAAAATTCGCATCATCTTCGTGAACTCCCGGACACCATATAAAAAATAATTAAAATTTAATTATTATATTTCGATTTTTTAATTGAACAATAAAATATAAGGAATATATTGGTAAAGTAACAAATCATACCCGTGTAAATTCGTTAAGTTCATCTTCTTCATTCATCATTATAAATTCATCGGAATAGATAATTTGCCGATTGCAACAATATCTCTAAAATTGAGCTAAGGAATTCTTCAGCCATAGCAATAGAATCACTAGAAGTATTAACAGGTGGCGAATTAGTAAAGAGATTATCATTTTTAACAACGTCTCGCAATATTTTAGAGTATTCTTTATTTCATCTTTTAGTTTCTCTTCCAGAATTATCCATATGAGTCCTTGTTCTTTCCATCATATTACAATCTGTAGCCTTCTGTTAACTTTCATACGGAAATTATTCTTATATACAGCATTACTTCAAACATTACAATTGGCTGCAAAAGAGGCTTATATCAATAAAAATTTTTTGATTTTGATATTACCGTGTCGCAGCAGATGAATTTGTTTTAAATATTTTTAATATGTATAGTAAATTTTATCTCTCGGTTACACACGATTTTTACATTTCAAGTTGAATATTTATGTACGACGTCGACTGCGTTTTTACTTGTTAGAATGAAAAAAGTTCTCAAATGTAATCTGTTATTTTTTTGTGCAAATGAAAAATGATTTTGAGTTTAAACTTTACAAATAAATGTATTTATAGTACACTAGTTGAAGTACCCGGCGTTGTTTGGGATTTTAAGAATGTTTGTTCAGAAAAATCAAATCGGGTTTTTATCATGATTTAATACGTTCCTCAAATTTATATGACTTTATATTCACCTGCCAACGTTGTATCCACTTACTTTCTGTACTTACTCATATTGATACTTTCTTTGTATGATTGTCAAATATTTTACTTCCAATACTTCCAATATGACGTAATATTCATATTATTTTTTATTCTGTAATGACGTGATATTCATCTGCGTTCTGTATTTACTCATACTCATACTCCTTGTATTATATAGAAATGTTTGAAAATCTCTGTTATATTTCCAATATGACGTCAAATTGATATTATTTTTAATTGTTGAAATTTTTTGTATTTCATTTTCATTTTTCACGTGCAAGTATTTCAAAAGAAATGTGCAAACTTGCAGTGTTGTGAAATTTTTTTTGTGACTTTTTAATTGTTGGCAACTGTTATAATGAAAAACGTTTAAATTTTATAGGAAATGGCTGTTAGATTGGTGGTTTTTTTTTATAAATAAAAATTAACTATATTTTATTTAGATTCCGGATTACTGTAGTTGTCTCGGTCGTGTTTTAACACAGTTGTACGTAACATTTCACAATTCTGGTTTCCAAACTGTGGAATTTTGACAACAAACTGGTTTGTTTCGTGTCTACTCAACTTAACGTATACAAAACGTTGAGCTAAATTGCTTGAAGTTTCGCTAAATTTCTCGTAATTTTCAAGTAATTAGAATACATTATATTATGTGTAGGAAATAATACATTATGAATTACTAATTCAGCAAGAATTATTACTTTTCGGCTACAAATAGTCGAGAAATTCACCTTTACTTGAGTGCGTGACGTCACATGCACATTATCTATTTAAAACATGAAAGCTCTTAAAGAAATCCAATATTATTGTACTAATAGAAAAATTTTAAACATTACTATTATTAAATACTAAATTTAACTAAGGAGTAATATTTACAATGTACTTTAAACATAATTTGCTAAATTTGCGTTTTGAAATTATGTGACTTTTGATGCAAAACTCTTTTCTCAAAAATATATTGTTCTTTTAAGAATTGGACATTAATTTCGAAGCTCATGAAGTGAAAACAATACCACTTTGTCGAACTTATAAATATATATATATATATATTAGTTTTAAAATTAAAAAAAAATATTTTACATGAAAAAAATTACGTCATTTTTTTTCCCTATAGACCATTTTGCTTTTAATTCCTTTCGTTTTAACAGCCATCTTGAAATAATAATTAATTTAAAATACTATATTATTTTCTTTAAATCCATTTTTTATTAATATTGGGTAATTATTGTCCACCTAAATCCAAGAAGCATAAATATGCCTCCTTGGATGAAAAAGTTACTATGTAATGAATTCTAAATGTCAATATTTGACAGGCGATTTTTGGTTATGTAGAATATATTGAATCGTGAAGTTTGAATACGAAAAACATTGTTTTTATTGCTTGGAAAAATTACTTTAATATTAACAAACCAGTCGAAACAATTTGCCTTTGTAAAATTAGGAGCTACGTTATTTATTTTAATCTTCGAACTCATTTAATTAAATGTACTATATCATTTAAACGCACTTACAGAAATCGTTTTAATATACGAAAACCATCACATTATCTTCCCAAAATGAAGTCAGTTTCGCATTTCAAATTATAGTGAGAGAGTATGATTTTTTTATTTTTTTTATAAAAATATTGTCCATACGCAGTTTTCTTTTCTGGCAACGGGAAAGAAAATGCATTAGAAATTAAAAAAGATTTTTGTAAGAAGAATTATTGTACTCATCGAAAAATTTTAAACATTACTATTATTAAATACTAAATTTAACTAAGAATTTATATTTACAATGTACTTTAAACAGAATTTGCTAAATTCTGCAATGAGAAATTTTTAATGTTGAAGTAATTTCACTCGTGTTCTAAAGCATATGTACATCAATTTTCGTTCAAATCGGACAAAAACTGTAGATTTGTATAAGTAACATACATACCAAGAACGCCTTTTATAGATATAGATAAATAAAAAAATTATACAACTGGTAAAGACATACATATAAGCGTTACAGCTTTAATATTTTATTATTTCTTTTAAGATATGTATTTTTGGAATTATCTAATAACACATACTATTGAGAGACTCGAAGCAAAAACTATTTTGTATAAGTTCTATAAAAACAAAAGTTAAATTTCCATTTAAAATTCCATAACGTTAAAAAAAAAATGTTATTTTAGAACTGTGTAAAATGTAAAAAGGTAAAAAATAATAAATTTTAAAAAATCTATAAATTAATTAGTTTGGAATTTCGTAAATACAAATATTAGTTTAATAACTGCAGAAATATTTTTTTATAAAAAATATAAACTAGAAAATGTAAATATAATTTATTAGGAAAATACCAAAACATTCATAGATGCAGAATTAATAATTCTGTTTAAAACGTATAACTCACCAAAAAATATAAAATTATTTAAAAAATCCCTGACGGCTCGGCCTACAGGCACAGGTAGATTTCGAAGACGCAGAACGTGGGGCGCCTGTTTCTCGGGAATTGCGGAAGAAATGACCTTTTTGCGATGATGCTACAGTTGGAACCGCCTACTTCGAAACCAAACTTGTTTGCAGGCGGAGCCAGCAAGGATTTTTTTTTTTTTTTTTTTTTTTGCTATAAGAGTTGGTCCTATAAAAAACATGTCAATATAAAAGTTTTAGATAATATTAAGGGGATTTATAATATGTGATTCATAAATATGTGATAATTCATAAATATGTGAAAATACTGAGAGTAAAATAGCGCCAACTTTCAAGATCTGTAAATTAAAAAAATCCCTGACGGCTCGGCCTACAGACCGTGGGGCGCCTGTTTGCCGGGAATTGCGGAAGAAATGATCTTTTAGCGATGATGCTGCAGTTGGAACCGCCTACTTCGAAACCAAACTTGTTTGCAGGTGAAGCCAGGAAGGATTTTTTTTTTTTTTTTTTTTTTTTTTTTTTTGCTATAAGAGTTGGCCCTATAAAAAACATGTCAATATAAAAGTTTTAGATAATATTAAGGGGATTTATAATAAATTTAAGCGGATTTGAAATCTTGGGAATTGACGAAATTATGAATTTTTTTCTTCTAAAACCCCTCTCCCTCCCCCTTAAGGCAATTTTTAATTATATCAAAAATCTGTCATGTATAAATTTTTGGCCCTTCTCCTAGAAGTAATAATAACTTCAAACGGATTCGATACGCATCATAATTAAGAAATTATGGGTTTTTTTCTGTTTTCGCAAATAGTCCCCCCCCCATCCCCCCCCCCTTGATTCGATTTTGCCCATTAACGAACTTGGCCGAGATTTTATGCCCCTTGATTTTATGTATCAGTTTCGAAAAGATGCGGGAGTTGGAACCACCTACTTCGAAAAATAACTTGTTTGCAGGCGGAGCCGGCAGGGACTTTTTTTATTTATTTTTTTTTTTTTTTTGCTATAACGGTTAGTCCTATAAAAACTTGTCAATATAAATGTTTTAGATAATATTAAGAAGATTTATAATAAATTTAAGCGGATTTGAAATCTTGGGAATTGACGAAGTTATGAATTATTTTCTTCTAAACCCCCCCTTCCCTCCCCCCCTTAAGGCAATTTTTAATTATATCAAAAATCTGTCATACATAAGTTTTTGGCCCTGTTCCTAGAAGTAATAACAACTTTAAACGGATTCGATACGTATCATAATTAAGAAATTATGTTTTTTTTCTGTTTTCACAAAAAGCCCCCCCCCCCTTGGTTCGATTTTGCCCATTAACGAACTTGACCGAGATTTTATGCCCCTTGATTTTATGTACCAGTTTCGAAAAGATGCGGGAGTTGGAACCGCCTACTTCGAAAAATAACTTGTTTGCAGGCGGAGCCGGCAGGGATTTTTTTTGTTTTTAATTTTTTTTTTCTATAACGGTTGGTCCTATAAAAAACTTGTCAATATAAAAGTTTTAGATAATACTAAGAGGATTAATAACAAATTTACGCGGATTTGATATCTTGTGAATGGACGAAGCTGTGATTTTTTTTTCTTCTAAAACCCCCCCCTTTCCCCCCCCCTTGGGGCCATTTTTAATTATATCAAAAATCTGTCCTACATAAATTTTCGGCCCTTTTCCTAGAAGTAATAATAACTTTAAACGGATTTGATACGTATAATAATAAAGAAATTATGAGGATTTTACTGTTTTCACAAAAAGCTCCCCCATTTCTCCCCCCCTTGGTTCGATTTTGCCCATTAACGAACTTGACCGAGATTTTATGACCCTTGATTTTATGTATCAGTTTGGAAGAGATTTATGCAGAATTTTTCCAGTTATCAGGGTAAGAAAAAAGTGACATAGATAGATAGATAGATAGATAGATAGATAAACTTTTGAACTGGGGGTGTTTTTGAGTTCTGGGAGTCATGATCGGCGTAGATCTGCAAAAATTTTTCAAAATTTCCAACTTAGGTGAGAATGTAATAGGTAGTATTTCTTACGAAATCTACCTAAAAAGAAACAAGAACGAAAAATCATGCATCAAGCATAGATTATGTAACACTTTCCAACGCTTCCAAAATAATTTTACGAATCATACTCTTCAATAAGCTAAAAGATAACATCTAAGTAATCCGAATATTTTTATTCAGCCCTGTATAGGATCTATAGATTTGTATATATACTACATAGGATGCTAAATTTTAGTTCAGTTAAGAAACACGTAGCACAGTTTAAAATTCTCCGTCTGGAGTTAAATAATACGGAAATGTGTTCCCGAACTTTTGTGCTTCCCTGTATAGGATCTACAGAATTTATACACACCACGTTATATACAAAAAGCGATTTAAAATTAAAATCGCATTCAGTAACTTAAAACGCACTTGCAGGAATTATTGTTAACATACAGTAGAGAATTCTTTTGTGTGTCCCTGTAAATGTACGATGACTGCTATACACACAATATTCTGTAGTAAGCCTCTGGTAATGCACCTTAATGATATATATAAATTTCAATGCGTTTAAAATAGTGAAACATTATTTAAATAAACCGCAGACGATTTTTCTCCATAGACGTAATCTAACGGAATTCTTTTGACTGTCCCTGTAAAGTAAGTATAAGTGATACACACTTCCGTTGAAATAGGGAACATGCTATAGATAACGATTATAACATATAAAAATTGCAGGGCAATCCGAGCATATTTACGGGAGTTAGAGCACGGCCAGACGGCCAGACGGCAGACGGCCAGACAAACCGAAGTCATAAACACTTTTCAACTAGGTTGGAAAGTGTTAAAAAGGCACAGGATATGGCAGAACACTCGCTCCGGGACTGGAAACGCGAACGCTAGCTCAGCACCACGAAGACCGCGTACGAAAAGACAATCTAATGTGTACTTCAAACACATGCTGTACTTTAACCCCCAATTTCTTAAAACCTAAGGCCCATCTGAAGAAAACCTTTGTCCTAAATAGTTAGGGGTATGACACCTACAAATACTTCAAAATCATGAAAATCTGTGCGCATCACGTTTGGCGGTTCCCTTTAAGAGTAAAGACGGGATGTTTCAATGACTGTTTTCGGATGCAATACATCACTACAGCTGGAAAATGTGTGATGGAAGCTATGTGACACATTACTAATATGCACATCAGTATTCACGTTCTTTACTCGACTGATAACTCAATAAAACCTTTTTGAAATAATAAACATAATGCATAAAATACTCTTAACATAAAAAAATGCTCTTTATTCAAGTCAAAATTATAGCGGTTCACACGATGCGTTAAAAAAATTATTTATCTATTTTATTCTATAAAGATCGCAACATATTACAAAACCGTCAGGTTTCGCTTTTTAATTTTATTCACTTACTGCATTTTTGGAATACAAAAAAACAAATATCATAACCATTGTTGCCAACTAAAACAAAATAATATAAATTAAATAAATACAATTAATTTTCTAGAAAATACAATTAATTTGTTGAGTTTGCTGATTACATGGTAACATGCTTTTACCTGGTAGATGGAAGTTTCAAGCTTAATATACATTTTTAGATTCCCATGGTGTACACATCGTATGACAGGGCAGATAAGAAACAAAATAGTGAAAATGCTTGAAACTTGGCAAGCAAAGACTTCAACAGAAAGTTGACTGTGTTCTCTTTATTCTGTTAGAGCGTTAAATGTTGAAAATATGTGTACTTTTTACTTTTAAACGCATGGTTTAAGCCTTCTTTTAAAGGGTTTCTGGAAAAAATTACAATGTAAAACCTTATTGTAAACAGCAGTCACAACAGTAGATTTCAGAAAAAATGACTGATTGATAACATCTACATTCAACATATTCCGCAAAAATGAGTGAACAGTGGTCACAATCGGAACCAACGTCAACCCGATTTCCAAACTATATGCATTCTGTAGGTTAATATTGCCATACAATCTGAATAATGCCTAACCATTGAAAAGTAGGCTAAGAATTTTAATGTTGTTATCATGCGTCATTAAACATGGCAATAAATGATTTTTTTAATGATTGTACTGCTGCATATCTATTATACTGAAAGTGTAGCGCATCAGAAATTTAAGAAAACATTCGTAAATTCGATTTGATAAGGGACCATGGTGACGCTTGTGTAATGTTTATTTTTAGCACAAGAATTCAAATTTAGAGCCTATGTTCAAGAACTTACGTTACCTTGTGACTTCCAAAACTCAAATTGTTCCTACTGTTTTAATTTCGTCTATCTACATGAATCGAAATCTCCAAAGTTGCCAAGGAATCTTTAATATATTTTGTAAAGTACACACAATTATATATTAAGATCCGCCGAATTTTCAATTTATTACATCATTTTTTAAAATTGTTGCGCTTTGCACATTCTGCATAATAATTTTCCCATGAGAACTCTTTTTATTTTGTACATTACAGAAATTCCAAAATCGTGTTTAGGATGAGACCCCCAGTTATTGACACCTAACCAGTTAATGGCACTACAGCAGAAATCTAACCCAAATAAGCATTTTCTTGTAAAATTCTGCAACGTAATGTCATCTAGTGGTAACTTATTTTTCTCAACTGTTAAAACTTATTTTTCAACTGATCGTTTTTCAAAAAAAAGAATGGTGTCAGTTACTGGAGATATTGACAATATTTATGACAAAAATTAATTTTTAGTAATAAAATGTATAATTTTTCAAAATTTTGTCAACAATAATTTTTTAATGTATCTTTAATATATTTTCCAAAACAACAATAAGTATAAAATATATTTAAAACTTTGTAATAGTGATTTGAACAAGAAAAAATCCTTAAAGTGTTAATCTCTGGGAGTTTCACCCTATATAATTCATTTTACGTATATATTACTGTTTCTTCCTCTCGTTTAATTGTTTCAGGGTTAGAGTTGAATATTATATTAAATTTATAGCTTATTACATGTAAAAATCGTCAATAATTAGTGATGGTGAGAAACACCGAGGTGAAAAATATAACAAAAAACACAAAACGCTATATTTTGTACAATAAAGTTAATTGTGTTTACTCAAAATAAGGTGATATAAACATTAAATGTAGCAAATAGGTACAATTTCTACAGAACATTAAGTTCATAGAGGTCACTTTGACGTCACAAATGGTCAATAAAGTGAAGAAAAATGTAACATCTTTCTTTCGTCTCAGCATTACTCTTAAGTAACCGTCAGTTTGTGACACTGTTAAGAAATTATTGTTTTCTGACGAGCCATCAGGTGACGTTACAAGGAAGTCACCTTCTCATTCTCCTGTAACCGTAATTTAGAGACTCGATTTTGAAGTCTACATGAGCGTTGCATTGTCATCAGCAAACAAATAATGCCACAATGAAGTCACAGGTGATTCTCAGGTGACAGACATTTGGAGATTCTACTGTGTAGTCACCATGAGCCTTGCCTTCTTACAAGTGACTTGATTTTACTATCACTGTGGTATTCGTCACAAAACAATTATCATTGTGACTTTACAATGTATTCTCCAAATTATGGCCACATGAGAGTCACAAAGTGACTTCATTGTAAAGTCACCTCATGACTCGTAGAAAACAACAATCTAGGGGACCTCTCAGTGTGGGTTTCCAAGTGAATGTAATATTGATAACAATGAAAAATATAACATTTTAGTTCTCTGTAGTGACTGTGACACTTGTGACGTCAATGAGATGTCACATCGACTGGCTGTGCTGTTAGGTAGTAGCTAATTGCAACACGTACCATTAATATAATTTTCTTTTCAGTTCTTATTAAACTTTTTTGTTCAAAAATTGGTATTATGTGTTTGTTGCTTTAATTTTGGCTATCAATGCATTATTTTACGTTTTATGAGTTGCCCAGAAAATGAAATACTTTTCCATTTCATAGTAAATTATTTCCACAAACCAATGACATATTACTTATAGCAAGCGATGTATTTATAGAGTCACTTATTTTTCAGTCGAAGTAATCAAGATGGAAGGCGATGTTTATGAAATCACTGGAAATTTTCCCTTCAAAATAAAAGGAAGCTGCATTGTCATCAATAAATTTATTGACTTCACAAAAGCAGAAACAATTCCACTAATTGTCCATTTTAAAACTTATATCTGGGCTGTGTTACGCCATAGAAAAATAACGAAGATCTTAAAATATTAGAAGTACACCAATTTGGATAATATCTCCTCCAAGTGAAGCGACTTATTTAGCAAGTCAAAAAACGTAAAAAATATGCTCTCCAAGGCTGTGTAGGCTTGTTATATACTAGCAGTTTGTTCAAGAATATGTTGACGTGCCGTGGAAGCGCCAACGGCATGTTAGTTAGGAGGAAGGAAGGGGGAAGATAGAGGAGTGGCATGCTTAGTGATTCGTTGAAAAGGATTAGAGAGGCGAGCAAAATAAGACGTAAATTCGGAATTTATCAAAAGCGTAAAAGTAAAAGGGTGAATAATTAAACGCGGGAAATTCTTGCAAAGAATTCTGGGATATCGAATGATAATTTTAATAAAAATAAAAATGGTATTAAGAAACGTTCCAAAGATATAAAAATTCAATGTCTCAAAATATGAAGGAATAAATCAGGGTTTTTTTTTTAGAAAGAAGTGTCACTTTTAACAGTTTAAGGTTTTTAGAATAAGAATTAAAAGAATATGTTGATTAAATGTATGGAATTAAAATATAAATTATATTTAAGATATAATTTAAAGAGAGAAGGTGGATATTGTAAAGATTTGGAATAAATAAATTAAGGTAAAATGGCGAAATTTGTATTAATACATACAGATATTAGCATTTAACCTATTTCAGCATTAATAATAAGTTTTCTACTCTTCTTTTTCGATACGTTTTATAACATTCTTTCTTTAAAATATATTTTACAGGCGTTAATTTTTATGATTACAATGCTTGCATAAAATATTTTATAAAAAATCTTCCACAACAGCAATAGTAAAAACAGTATATTTATGCATATAAAATTTCACTAAAAACGATATTGACATTAAAGGACGTAATGGAATAAAATTAAACTTTATAATTTTGATTGCTATGTTAATACATAATTAAGTGGTTACAAAATATTAGATAAAGATTACTTGCTTTTGAAAACTGAATACAGAGAAGAGGCTTTGTCAAATATGTCTCACCCTGTATATGGGATAAAAGACACGATAATAATTTCCAGGCAAGATGCATTCAGCAATCCCATGATATCTTTCGTCACAACTGCGTAGGCCACGGTAAGTGAACTATTCGATCCTGTGAAACGTGCGCTGTAATATGCAGGCCTCAATTGCCGTAAGATCATCAGAATCTTTCTTTATCGGAGATAGAATTGTTTTAGGTAGATTTCGTAACAAATACTACCTATTACATTCTCACCTAAGTTGGAAATTTTGAAAATTTTTTGCAGATCTTCGCCGAACATGACTCCCAGAACCCAAAACCACCCCCAGTTCAAAACTTTATCTATCTATCTATCTATCTATCTATCTATCTATGTCACTTTTTTCTGACCATGATAACTGGAAAAATTCTGCATAAATCTCTTCCAAACTGATACATAAAATAAAGGGTCATAAAATCTCGGTCAAGTTCGTTAATGGGCAAAATCTAGCCAAGGGGGGGAAATGGGGGGGGCTTTTTGTGAAAACAGAAAAACCATCATAATTTCTTTATTACTATACGTATCGAATCCGTTTAAAGTTATTATTACTTCTAGGAAAAGGGCCGAAAATTTATGTATGACAGATTTTTGATATAATTAAAAATGGCCCCAAGGGGGGGAAAGGGGGGGGGGTTAGAAGAAAAAAAATCATAGCTTCGTCAATTCACAAGATATCAAATCCGCGTAAATTTATTATTAATCCTCTTGGTATTATCTAAGACTATTATATTGACAAGTTTTTTATAGGACCAACCGTTATAGCAAAAAAAAATTAAAAACAAAAAAATCCCTGCCGGCTCCGCCTGCAAACAAGTTATATTTCGAAGTAGGCGGTTCCTACTCCCGCATCTTTTCGAAATTGATACATAAAATCAAGGGGCATAAAATCTCGGTCAAGTTCGTTAATGGGCAAAATCGAACCAAGGGGGGGGATGGGGGGGACTTTTTGTGAAAACAGAAACAAACCATAATTTCTTAATTATGATACGTATCGAATCCGTTTGAAGTTATTATTACTTCTAGGAAAAGGGCCGAAAGTTTATGTATGACAGATTTTTGATATAATTAAAAATTGTCTTAAGGGGGGGAGGGGGGTTTTAGAAGAAAAAAATTCATAAATTCGTCAATTCCCAAGATTTCAAATCCGCTTAAATTTATTATAAATCCTCTTAATATTATCTAAAACTTTTATATTGACATGTTTTTTATAGGGCCAACTCTTATAGCAAAAAAAAAAAAAAAAAAAAAAAAAAAAAATCCTTCCTGGCTTCACCTGCAAACAAGTTTGGTTTCGAAGTAGGCGGTTCCAACTGCAGCATCATCGCTAAAAGGTCATTTCTTCCGCAATTCCCGGCAAACAGGCGCCCCACGGTCTGTAGGCCGAGCCGTCAGGGATTTTTTTAATTTACAGATCTTGAAAGTTGGCGCTATTTTACTCTCAGTATTTTCACATATTTATGTGCCCATCGTTACAACCATCTTTTAAATCTGGTAATAACTACCTAGGTATAATTCATAAAATTAATCAGTTTTCATAATTTAAAAATTCATGTCATAATAAAATGCGTTTAGTGAGTACAGCGTGTATGGTTTCATTATAAGATCACAATGATTGTATTATAGTGCGTCAATATAGGGTGTCTGACAACTCTCAATACAAGCACTGATGGCAGGCACAGTACATCAATATTACCCATAATCATATTATAAAATAGGAAAATCCGCTAGCATGATATAGAAGGCATGAATAACATGATATACATGAATAACAAGATAAAGAAAACACTAGAAATATTTTTAGGCAACACGTTATAGTACACCAACCAGTAAATATGAAAAACGGTTTTACAAGAGATTTTCAAATTTCAAGAAAAAACAAGAACGAAAAATCATGCGTCAAGCATAGATTATGTAACACTTTCCAACGCTTCCAAAATAGTTTTACAAATCATTACCGTTTAATAAGCTGAAAAATAACAATGAAGTAAACAATTTGGAAAACGCATAACACATTTAAAACGTAATTTCGGGAATTTCCAACATGTATTTCCAACATATACAATATTCGGAAAAAATATTCGAATACTTTTATTCAGCCCTGTATATGATCTATAGATTTGTATATAGACTACATAGGATGCTAAATTTTAGTTCAGTTAAGAAACGCGTAGCACAGTTTAAAATTATCCTTCTGGAGTTTCTGTCAATAAACGAAAATGTGTTCCCAAACTTTTGTGCTTCCCTGTATATGATCTACAGAATTTATACACACCAAGTAATAGACAAAAAGTGAGTTAAATTTAAAATCGCGTTCAGTAACTTAAAACGCACTTCCAGGAATTATTGTTAACAGACAGTAGAGAAATCCTTTGTGTGTCCCTGTAAATGAACGATGACTGCTATACACACAATATTCTGTAGTAAGCCGCTGGTAATGCACCTTAATGATATATATAAATTTCAATGCGTTTAAAATAGTGAAACATTATTTAAATAAACCGCAGACGATTTTTCTCCATAGACGTAATGTAACGGAATTCTTTTGACTGCCCCTGTAAAGTAACTATAAGTGCTATGCACACCCTATTCCATATTAAGCTTCTTGTAATGCACCTTTGTGATATGTATCAATTACGATGTGTTTGAAATTGTGTAACATCATTAAAATGAACCGCAAATGATTTTTCCCCAAAGACCATAATGTAACGGAATTCTTTTGAGTGTCCCTGTAAAAAAACTATATGTGCTACACACTTCAGTTGAAATAGGAAACATGCTATAGATAACGACAATAACATATAAAAATTGCAGAGCAATCCGAGCATATTTACGGGAGTTAGAGCACGGACAGACGGCAGACGGCAGACAAACCGAAGTCATAAACACTTTTCAACTAGGTTGGAAAGTGTTAAAAAAAACTGTGAAATAATCAATATTTCAAATTTGTTATTTATACATCCATTACATTTTTTATACAAGGATAATTGTAGATAATTCCAAATTTCATAAAATATTTTTGAATTATGTAAGATATTCTTGTTAATATGTTACATTTCAGGAAGAGAAGTGGAAGCTTAAAGAGAAATGGGAAATTTGCAATGGTTTTAACAGAATAAGTAGGATTATTTATCTATAAAAAAGTTAAATATGACATTTAAATTTCTTAATATAAAATTTTGATGGAGTGTGAGGAGTAACTGAATTTCGTTGTCACAAGAAACTTTAGTCCATTAGTTTATGCAATGTTCCTTATTTCACAATAGCAGCAGATCGAATAAGAATGTATTTGCAAGAGACTGTATTATTGAATACTTTTATTTTTACAGATAATATTTAATAATGATGTACAACAATGTGTTATTCGAAGTTATCTATGAACTTTTTGAAGATATACAAATAACATAAATATTTTGTGCAGCTTTTAGAAAAAAATTTGTAATTTTATGGGGCGTGTTTCTTTTATTTACGATAAAATATTACATAAATGAAAAATTCTAGTTTATAAAGTAAATAAAAAAAATAATTTAAATTAAATAGAAATTTAAAATATTTTCTGAATACATAAAATTAAAAAACTGCAAATTTATTTTTTGTAAAATTGACTTTAAGTATTATTTTAGTGAGTCTTTTACTGCCATTAAAGTTGTCCCTCCTAAACAATGTACCAAATAGTTTTAAGTAATGTATCTCCTACAAATTTCTTTTATTGTTGCCTGACAACGATGTTAGTTAAAAACAAGGAACTTAATGTTTCAAAATGTTTTAAAGATGAATTTATGTCTTAACGATGTATGAATTTCTATGATTTTACGTTTGATATGTTCACAAGCATGTACTCAAAACTATTCTATTCACGTTTTTTAAATAAATGTATAAACAAAAAATAGGAGTCTTGGGAAACATTTTATTTATTATTTTATTAAACAACAATTTTAATTAGAACAACGTATTAAAAGAATACATTCTAGTACTAAGCATCGGAGGAATGCATATTGAAATATCTCATATACAATTTTCTGCTAAAAACCTATTTTAATAAAGTTTATTAATTTGTTGTACTTGGCCAAGAATCGATGTGATACAATGTATCTATATCCCTCATAGCATGCATGGTCGCAGTGACGTCACTGTGACGTCAATGCGAGTCACAGTTGTCACGATACTTCTGTGACCAAAATGTCACCATTGAGTGAAGTCACATTGTGACTAAAATGTGAACTTTTTTGAAAATTATAAAAAAAAACATACAAAGCTATTTCAAACATGTAAGTAAAAGTACATCGTAAAAATACTTTTCTAGGCAATTTTTTAATTTTTGTGACGTTACTTAGCCGTCTTTGTAAATCACGCATGTCACGTCACAGCTGCGACCAAAGTACTAACATGTTGGGAATTCACACTGTGACAAAAATGTGAATTTAAAAAATCTTCGAAAATGAGAAGAAACATACATAGTGTCATCTTTACGCATTTGAGAGCCTTAGTAATTTATTATGCCTCTTGGAAAGTAATTTATATTCAGTTATTCATATATCTAACTAAAATAAAATTATCAGCATAATATATATATATATATATAAATCTTTTTAATTATGCAATTGTAAATTATCATAGAAACATACTTATTTATGAAAACTAGAAAATGTGATTTTTTAAATTTATTTTTAAACTTATTTTTTAATTAAAAAAATATAAAAGTTTTATTTTTTTAGGAAAAATTAATAATTGTGTTAAAATAACTTCAAAGAATTTTGTCAATTATAAATTACTTGTAATCATCGGAACTGGCAGAAAAATAATATAATGGAGGGAAGTGTTGTTCACTGTGAAGTGCTATTAAAATGTAGACAAAATGTGAATAGAGATAATCCGATATTTTCAGAAAAGCAAAGTTTATTTTTTGTATGCTAGGGCTTTATTTAAATTGTTTTCGTTTCTTTATGGATGAAGTAGGTTATGAATATCATAAACATATAAAATAAGTAATTTGCTTCTGTTAGAAGGAAAATACTATTTCATTTTATTTTATCTCCAGAATTTTCAATATAATTGTTATAGCTATTCTAGCCCATATTTGGAAAAAAAAATCTCGACATTTTTTAATTTAAAAATTGCATTTAGCAAACTTGACATAAAATAAAATAAAATAAAATAAACGGAAGTCTTTCATTGTATCATCTGCAAAGCGTTGTTTTGAAGCCTGAAAAACAACATATACATATTGAACGGCGGAGGGGGGAAGGAAGAAGAAAACATTTATTCTTTGGTAAGAAATTGGGCAGCTGCTCATTATTTATAATATGGACTCGTCTATCGTCTGCGGTCAAGATAAATTTGAAAAGTGGTTGTTTCATTCGGAAATCGGAAGGATTATTTATTCAAAGTGTTGTAAGCATAAGATGAATTCAAGTTTTGTTTAATTTATTTTCAAATTTTGAAGAATTCTAGCTGGGGAATTTCGTGGTAGCTGTGTTACATATAAGTGTCAGTTATCCGAAATTTCTTGCTGGAAAAGATTCCCTCTAATATGACATCATTAACAATTTGCTAAAAATGGATAAAGGAACACGCGAGGATTTTTTAAATGGATATGCATTAAGATTTGGTAAGTACAAAATATGCTAAAATTAATTTCAATTTGTCTATACTTAAGAGTTATAAATTTACATTGTTTTAAATTAATTATTTGTAATATTTTTTATTCATAATGTAAAACGATATATTCTTATTTTATTATGTTTTAGGACTTAATAGATTTTTAAACATAAATATGAGATTTTGGGAATTTCCATAGATTTGTTTACAGGTATTATTTCTTATTCGTAATGTATTTCATTTTAAAGAGACTTGACCAAAATTATTATTAATAATATATGAAAGGTCTTGCATAAAATATGAGTTTTATTATTAAACATTAGGAATTAATATCTAATATAGAACTTTGCAGCATTACGATAATAACACGATGGCTATTACGTAAGGAAGTACTTGGAAATTTTAAATATTTAATAGAGAAATTTACGTCTGAGGTATTAATGTAAAATAATTATAATTATATTATAGTAATAGGGCACTCTTTCCAGTAACGGGTACTTTTAAGTAACGTCTTTAAAAAATATGTTTTTAATTACTAGTTATCGTTATTATATTCCACTTTTTAAATTCAATGTATGAATGTATCTACAATATGTAACCAATCTCATTGTCACATTTCCACTTGTAAATGTAAATTTAATTGTACTAATAGAAATAAAGGAAAATACTTAAAATTCCAGCAACGAGCATCCACCATTCCAGTACTGGACATCCACTGTGCCAGTAATGGACTTCATATAAAAAAGTAATAGGTAATTGTTTTATAATTGCTTTTCGAATCTCAACTTAATGAAATTATACTAAATAAACACAATATTCGTTTTAAAATACATTTACCAATTAGGATATCAATAATTAATCAAATATTTATGTTAAAAATTAATTGTTCAAGCTAATTGTTTTTATTATCACAAGATGAATACTTTATGTATTTCGATAGCATATTTAAAATACTGAATTTTAGAGAAGTACATTTATTAAGATTACTGAGACAATGATTTTGTATGGAGTTTAATATATATATGTTACGGTCAATATGATTAATCTGGTCATTAATAATAATAACCGGTATTATTAATAATAATCGGCCATTATGTCCGGCCATTATTATTAATAATGACCGGATTAATCATATTGACCGTAACATATATAATGAGAACATTTTTCGGAGTATCAGAATACATGGAATTGTGTTTCCTCTGACAATTCTTAAGGCTGTTCTTCAGAGAACTTTCCTACTGCCCTCGCTAATGTTAAACCTATGGCCGAAGGACGCATTCGTATATTTAAAAGATCTCCTCAGGAAATTAATATTTTTAACTTCTGTTTTCCGTGTACTCTTCTTAAAGGATGTTTCTTTTTTTTTTCCCTAGTTATCAAAATATTTCATTGTTCTCAAATCCAAAATAACTAATTTCTGACATATTTCTGAATTCATTTTTATTCGGAAACACATGAAATTGGCAGGTGTTCTTAATCAGAATATATTTAATAGAATGACGTTTTCCATTTTTTGGTAACGGCAGAAGATGTTTCAGAAAACACTAGCAAAGTCGGTGTTTTGAACCGAATTTCCGACGCGCAGCGTCAGAAACGGAAAAAAATACGTGACCGAAATTGATCTTAAGTATTTCATTTATCTAAAAATGGAAAACGCTATTCATTCCAAATCGCTTTAATAATCAGGCATGCAAGTGACCTGCGTTTAAATATTTGTTCATAAATGTGTCAGAAAGTTTCGTGATACTGAGCGAGGGGAAATATGGCAAAGTATACACAATTAAAAACTTCAATACTTAACAGCAAAATAGCATAGTTTTAATTATTGTCAATATTTTTGGTGGTTATATAAAACAAATGGAAGTAGAAGTTAATTTTAAAAGTTTTTATTTGCGCAATAGAAGTTCATATTATTGAAATATTCACATATTATTTTTATATTAGTATGCGTTTTTTACATATATAATTTTCTTGCTTAACGACTACATTAGCCGGTTTCCCAATCAGATGCAAAGTTTTAATTTGAATACGAGTTGCACAAAAAAAATTATTGCCGATCCAATCCTTATCGTCGATTTTATCGTGATTTGGTAAAATTTTGTTATCCGAATCTATGCGAAATCATTTATCAGGTTCGGTCGGGTTGAGGGCCAACAGATTTTTTGTTTTTGTTGTTGTTGGGTTAGGGTAAGAATACGGGTTGAATCGAAATATAATTTCAGTCAACCATCATTCATGTTCAGTCATTTTCAAGAAGTATATAACCGGATTCGTGCATCATTCTAGATCCCATCCGACATATGAAATTGTGTCGTATTACAATTTCTGATAAAATCTGGTTACTCGGTCGTATGCAAGATTCTATTCCGAACAAGACTTACAGTAATAACATTATACCCGACTCGGGTCAGATCGAGTTCACGAAAATCAAGTCACTCGACCACGAAACCAAATCCATTCTGCAGCCAAACAAATCCAAAAAGATCGATCCGAACTTTCTGGATTGGATTCGGGTAAAATCTGGTCACCCGACCCGGTGCAGTGTCGTCACAAACGTCACAAACTTGTAGCATAAAAAAATGTTGAACCGAACAATCCGGATAGGATTCGGGTAAAATCTGGTCACCCTATCCGATGCAGATTCGTCACATTTGACACATTGAAGTCGCACGGTGACTTCACAAAGTAGTCACATTGTGAGGTCACAGAAAGCCTTGAAAACGGCCATAACGACTTCACATTTAGGTCACAGTGACTTCACATCGACGTCACGACGACTGTCACAAAGTCACAGTGTGACTTCACAGTGACGTCGCCGTGACGTCACCATGCCTTACGGGTATATATATCAATGCAACAAGAAAATTGAAGTTGTTCTCTTTTTTATCGGATTTAATTATTCAACTTATGTATAATTAAACGCAATCAAATGTAAATTTTAAATACAACCAAATTTACCCAATTTTCTACATCAATGGTAATGTGACTTTTTTTAATAACAACTAAACTGAATTTCTGAATTGAACATCTTCTGTAATTTGTGGTTAAATAATAAAAATAAGGTGTAGTAACTTATTCTTAAAATAATGCAAAATATAGGTGTCACTACAGTCAGTCTCGTTAATCAAGTACTCTACAGTGCGTTTAAAAACTTTAAGGACGGCAAACAATTGTAAAACATTTTGATAAATTTAAAATGATATAATTGAAATAAATTTAATGTTGATCATAAGGTTGAAATACTAATATGAAAGTCAATAAAATGTATCTGTGAGCTTATTATAGCCGAAAAATAATGAGTATGCAAACAAACACTATTTCCGCTTGTGTGAATACTTTAAGGACACTACTATTTTTTATAGAAATTTTACGTATAACTATTATTGATTTGAATTTTAAAAATTCTTGTCTATAGTGATTTTTCTGACGTTTTGTATTAAGAGTTTTTTTTTATTTTATAATAATGCCAAAAGCGTATAAACTGACTGAATAGGAAAAAGGTGCTGTTTAAATATTTTGCATTTTAGCATGAATGAGGTGTCGATCTATTGAACTGATAAGAAGATCTAACACCGTCATCAACAATTTTGAAAGTTTAAAATACGAGTATGCATAAAAGAAATAGTTAGAGACCACCCTGAGATGAAAAGAAGGTTTTAAAGTAACAGGGTGGCTAGTGGTCAGGGAAAAATACAGTCAAAAAAAGTGATAAACACCAGTATATTCTTATAGAAAAATTTATGTTGATTATTCGATCAAATAATCTATTTGAATTTTTCTGTAAGAATATACTGGTAAGTGTCATTTTTTTTACTGTATTTTTCTCTGACCACTAGCCACCGTGAGTTAGCATCAACTGGATAAAATTCAAGTGAAGAAATTTTACGAACGTCTGAGTTGAAAGTTTGTAAGAAAACAATATGAAAACAATTACGCGATAAGGAAATTTACAATACACAGCAAAATTGAGTAAACACTCTTTACTGATTCGACACAAAATCCATGGCTGCAGGTTATTTTCTCAGATGAAACAAAATGGAACATAGATTGTCCTGATGACTGGAAGTATTATTGGAATAATTCGAGAAAAGAAAAAGAATTTTTCTCAAAACGTCAATTAGGTGGTGGATTTATTATGACACGGGGCTGCTTTCTTTTAACGGCGTGGGGTCAACTGCATTTCTTTCAGAAAAACATGATTCAAAGACTTATATAAAATCTGTTTTTGGCCATATTTTATCTGTTGCTACACTTTTGGTAGCGGAAAATGGATTTATCAGCAAGATAATGCGACTATCCCTACAAACCGTAAGACAAAACTCTGGTTCCTGGAGAGAAATATTTTGGTTTTGTAATAGTCACGCAGAAGTCTTGATCTAAATCCTATTAAGATCTTCTGGAGCAATTTAGAGAGACGAGTTTACAAAATGGAAGTTATTTTTCCTCAGTTTCAGAATTCAGATCTATGATTCAAGATGAATGGTACAAAAACACTCCCGAACTGTGTCAAAAAGTATTAATGTCCATGAAAGATAGAATATTTGTGGTCATTAAAAACAATGGCGTGTGCACAACATATTAAGTATTTCTTTCTTTATTACTCTATTTTTTTTATTTTGCTGCCCTTAAAGTTTTTACACAGGCAGTAATAGTGGTTTTTTGTATAAATATTTTATTTTCGTAATAAAATACTTACAGATGAATTTTGTTGACTTTTTTATTAGGTGTAAACTTTTTTACATCTGATTTGAAATTTATCAAAAAAAATCAACATTTTATGCTGCCCTTAAAATTTTTACACGCACTGTATAATACACAACATCCAAAATGCGTACGTATTTTTGTTTGCATACGCAGGATTTGAAATTTTTATGTTCAAATTGCGTAAAACCAGATAGGTTTAAAGTAAATTTTCAGGGCCTGAAATTTTGCATGCAAGATCTCAAATTAATACTGTACAGCAATCGTAATCTCTCCTTTTATTGTTATTATTGTTCCTATTGTTCTTTTATCTGTTCTTATATTTGTGACTATGCTACAGGAAAATGTAACATCGAATATATACAAGATTAGTCACTAGAATTTAAGAAACAATAAGATTGTTTCAATATTTATTTTTATCAATAGGAAACCTGAAAGAATTTATTTCTTATAAAAAAATCTAATTTTTTATAAAATTGTCTAATTTATATAGAAAGTCAACAATAAGAATCCAAATTTTGACTTAAATAACTGTGACATATCTGCCAACTCGTCTGTGTCAGATTGTTGGTAAAAGTAAATAGATAATTCAAAAATGTCAAATTGAATTATTCTGTGTACACCGAAGTAGAAATTAATAGTTCGTTTGAACAAAGCGGTTGGGTAAATGTGTAGGGTGTAAAAGCAGAAAATGTAATTCAAATATATGTATTGCCTAAGTATTTTTTATTTAAAAATATAGATTTATAAGTTGTTTTTAATAGTTTTTCATTACACATGTCTTATAATTAAATTTCATTAACGTTTATATTTTAGTTAAGTACAATAAAAAGCCGTTTTAGATTATTTTATTAAAGTTATTTCCACTGGGAAATTTAAGTGTGAGATGAAAAATATGTAAATTAACAGTTATTTAATAAAATATTAATATTTTAAACGAATACCTAATCAACAGGCTAACAGGCCCATTTAGTTTAAATTATTGCAATGATTCACGCTAGACAATGGGACTAACTTTTTTGTAACTGTAGCTGAATATATTATATATATGTCAGAATGCATTTAATTATATTACTTATTTTTAATTAAATATTCTTAATTATTAAGAATAGCTGAGTTCGCCCGCTATCAAATCTCGAATTCATATGAAAATTTCCAAAAAATCTATTAATTCCACCTTCCACCGCCAAGGGGCGCAATTTGCTCTGTACAAACATCCCCGCTGAATGCGGCACCGTATAGCAAGCGTGCTGCGCGCGCCCTACAAAACCATTCAGTTCCAGCTTCCACCGCCAGGGGCGGACCCTGTTCACCACTACTGGTGCACCTCATTTCGTACGAAACTCTGGTACGTATCCCTAGCACTACCTACGGCATGGTACAGCAGGAGCGCTGCGCACGGCAAGCAAAATCCTTTAGTTCTACTTTCTAGCGACAAGGGGAGCCATTTCTATATCTTAATTTGTCCTAGTTAAGTTGAATGAATCAATTTCTGTGGAAATCAAGCACATAAAACCCGAGAAAGTAAATCCCCCTGGAGATTAATATTCAGAAATGATGACCAAGGTCTGAAAATGAATACCTAAGTCAGAGTTGCCAAGTGTCCGGCTTTTTGAACACCAGTAATTTTTTTGAGAAAATGTTGTACTTTTAAATCGCAAAATGCTCCGATTCAATAAAACAACATTTTCTGTACTAAATTACTGGTATCCAAAAAGCCGGAGACTTGGCAGGTCTGCCTAAGTTTATTTAGTACCCGAGGGACCTAGGAAGAATGTTAGAAAAGATTTATTTTTAATCGGTCCAATATTAAATGCAAAATATTTTAGTTTACCTTTCCAACGCCAGAGTACACGCTGTTCTAAACAAACCTCTTTCCGAAAGAAACGCAGGCACGTGTCCCGCTGCCTATGGGACCGTATAGCAGAAGTGAGAAGCACGCACTCTAAACCTTTTAGTTCCACATTTCACCCCCAGGAGTGCCATATCTATATCGTAATTAGTTATCTATAATCTTTATAAGTACATGTTAAGTTGATAGAGCCAATTCCCGTTAAAACGGTGTCCATAGAACCCCAGAAAATAAATCTTAATAAATCAGGCTTTTTTTTAAATAAAAAGTTACAGGTTGATTTTTTCGAATTTCCGATTTTCTGAAATAGAAAATATTTTTGCGTTTATATACCAATTTTCAAATCCATACCTGAAATAGTTTGAAAAATTTCAATATACCTTATAATTTCTGACTGGCATTTTTAATTATACCATCCATATTTTATTTTATTTTATTTCTTTCGTATCGGAAAGTAAATGGAGAGAATGATCCGTGAAGCGGAAGTAAATTCAATACGACCTCCTGAAATGTGTGCAGGTGTACTTATAAAATTGAAAAGAAATCATTTTTAATTTCTATTAATGAGTTTTTAATTAATATCTCAGCAAAGTATGAACCGATTTTTACGAAAATTGGAATTTCGGATTAAATTTTTTTTTTATGTATACGTATATGCCTAAAATCAAATCGATAAATGTAAGAGTCTTCTTAATTTAAGTATATCCAAAATACTCTGACTTGCGGTTTTAACTGGCAACCATGATTATGGAAACCCCTCTTCCGTCTGGGTCAATTTGATGCACAGCGGATCAGTTTTTGGCCAAAATTAAGAAAAGTTACTGTGCGATTTTCACAAAATTTGCATTTTTGGAATCGGAAAAAAAAGCTACGTATATACTGTGAGTTTTGAATCGATACCTTAGTTTTTCTTAATTTTCGAGGATGAGTAAAAATGAGAATATTGCATTGCCTGGGATTATCAATTTTTTTATTTCTTTTGTGATTTTGATATATTTTAGCACCCTTTTCAGATAAAAAGATCGCACTTTCACGGTATTTAAAGAGTTTTTAATTAATACCTCGGTTAATTTTTAATATATTAAAACTCTGAGTCTCAGGTGCATCAGGACCTGCTTTGGACTATCTGCACTGAAAATTTCAGCCTTCTAGGTAAGGTAGATTGCTCTAGCCATCGCAGACAGGCACACACACAGACAGAGACGCACACAGCGAAATTTTCTTTTATTAATATAGATAAAAGTATTTTTTGTGATGTCATTAAACATGATAAATATTAAAATTATCAAGTTCTATTTATAAAATATCAACTTTCTGTTTGTGAATCAAAAAATAATTCAACTGGTTAGAAAAATTTATAATTTAAGCAAAGCCGTGTAATTTGTAATATATATTTACTTCAGAAAAAAATCTACTTATAATAAAATCTAAAGGCAAGAAAGTGTCTGTAACCATTCCGGGCGGGACCACTCTGGTCTGCGAATCGACCATAGTTAAACGCCATGTTAGGCTTAATGAAAAACAAACCTATGCTAAAATATGGCAGCTTAATGATAATATCTTCTACTTGAAATTATGTCTGTTCAGCATATTTTCCTATAAAACATGTATATCATATGCTATTATAATGTTTTAATTATCCTTATTTTATTAATAATTAAAAATCCAGATTAAACATCGAAATCCCATATTGTAATTAAATGAACACTGATGCCATTCAGAATCACAAATTCAAAATAAATCACAAATGAACGACTTTTTGAAAGCTTCATTGAAAAAATACAGTTTAACATACGATTCTACTCTTAAAATATTTGTAAAAGGATGTTAAAGCATTTAAATATTTTAATTTTGTTTAAAACCTTCAAAAACTCTTTCATATAAAACATGTATATCAACATTTCTGTAAACAATTTTTTCTGTAAACACTTTTTTTTTCATAAATAGAGGTGATTTCTATTTAGGGATGCTTTGAGGTGATCCATCCAGTATATTGGCGCAATCTACCGGCGCATTTTGAAATTTTGCTTTCATCGTAAATAAAAAGATTTTTTCTTATGAAACGTAATTAAAATATAAGGAATACATAAAACAGCGTAATTTGCATTTAATTTTGCTTATCTAATCAAACAATGAGTTAGGTAGTGAGTCAAGCTGTTTAGAAACTGATTGATAACACTTTTTATACAAAAACTTTCGCACATGGATTATTTTTTTTATATTTAATTTGAATGTTTTGTCCAATCGTTAAACTATTTCAGAAATTTTAATATTGGGTATATATATATATATCCTCATCATTTTTATTTGTAGAAATCACTTGTCATTTTTAAAATGTACTTTTCTACAATACAAACTTTCTCAATTATAAAATATGCATGCTGTTTGTTTGTATGAAGTCTTATGAAAATGGAATGCCGATCAACAGTCCGTCATTTTTGACGGTGGTTATACAGGGTGATTAAAAAAAAACGTGGACAAAATGGCATGGTAGATCAGACATACAATAAGGATAAAAAATCGCATAGGAACAGAGGGTCGCAAACGCCTGTAGAGGGCGCTAGAGCCGAGCGGATGAAAACTAGTATGCTACACGTCCGCACGGCGCACAACAAAAATGTTCCATTAATGTGTGGGCTGGCGTTGTGTGAGACTATTTAATAGGTCCGTACATTCTCCCAGAAAAACTTAACGGTTCCATTTATCTAACATTCTTGCAAGAGGTTCTGCCAGAAATGCTTAATGATGTTCCGATGCCTATTCGTCGACTCATTCGATTTCAACACGACGGAGCTCCTGCGCATTTCAGCACAGATGTCAGAGCACATCTGCAGACTACTTTTCCTGGCGGCTGGATTGGTCGCGGTGGAGCAATCGCATGGCCACCACGATCACCAGACCTGTCTCCCTTGAAATTTTCTTGTGAGGATTTTTAAAAGGACTTGTGATGAAACACCAATTGCAACGCCGGAAGACTTGGTAGGAAGAATCGTTGCGGTAGCAGGATGTGTTCGAAGTACACCTGGTATATTTGAGAGGGTGTGCCGTTCCATGCAACGTAGATGCCAGGCGTGTCCCGATGTATCTGTCAAAAACTTTGAGCATCTGATGTAGGCTCAACATTTAGACGCATGAGAGAGAGTAATCTATACTAATATTATAAAGGAGTAAAGATTGTTTGTTTGTTTGTTTGTAGGGGGTAATCTCTGGAACTACCGAACCGATTTCAAAAGTGATGGTGGCAAATTGATGGTGACAACCACTGCTCCAACATAGGCTATATTTTATGTCGGTGCCACTAACCCCAGGGGGTACAGTAGCAAAAAAGTTCTAAAATTGCGATTTTTTAGCTATCAAACTGGCTATCAAGCCCTGAGAGCTTGCCAGCCTGTTCTGTATGTATGTATGTACGTACGTAATGCGTTAACTCTTCATAGAAATATCCGTTTTCCTTCAAATTTTGTTTATAGGTCCACTGTGTTAAGGCGCTTCCCTGATTAGTTTTCGGGATTGATCGGTTAAGTATAAAGGGGGGGGAACAAGGGGCTAATTCCCCCCTTAATTTATATAAATGGGTTTTTCATGCAGAATTATTCAGTTTTCCTTCAAATTTTGTTTATAGGTTCACTGAGTTAAGGCGCTTCCCTGATTAGTTTTCGGGATTGATTGGTTAAGTATAAAGGGGGGGGAATCGGGGGGCTAATCCCCCCCTTAACTTATATAAATGGGTTTTTCATGCAGAATTATTCTGTTTTCCTTCAAATTTTGTTTATAGGTTCATTGGGTTAAGACGCTTCCCTGATTACTTTTCGGGATTGATTGGTTAAGTATAAAGGGGGGAACGGGGGGCTAATCCCTCCTTAATTTATATAAATGGGGTTTTCAAGCAGAATTATTCCGTTTTCCTTCAAATTTTGTTTATAGGTTCACTGTGTTAAGGCGCTTCCCTGATTAGTTTTTCGGGATTGATTGGTTAAGTACAAAGGGGGGAACGGGCGGGGCTAATCCCCCCCTTAATTTATATAAATGGGTTTTTAATGCAGAATTATCCCATTTCCTTCAAATTTTGGTTAAAGGTTCACTTTGTTAAAATGCTTCCCTAATTAGCTTTCGGGATTGATTGGTTAAGTATAAAGGGGGGAACGGGGGGTAATCCCCCCCCCTTTATTTTATATACATGGGTTTTTCATGCAGAATTATTCCGTTTTCCTTCAAATTTTGTTTATAGGTTCACTGTGTTAAGGCGCTTCCCTGATTAGTTTTCGGGATTGATTGGTTAAGTATAAAGGGAGGGAACGGGGGGATAATCCCCCCTTAATTTATATAAATGGGTTTTTCATGAAGAATTATCCCATTTCCTTCAAATTTTGTTTATAGGTTCACTGTGTTAAGGCGTTTCCCTGATTAGTTTTCGGGATTGATTGGTTAAGTAAAAAGGAGGGGGGGACGGGGGGCTAATACCCCCCTTATTTTATATAAATGGGTTTTTCATGCAGAATTATTCTGTTTTCCTTCAAATTTTGTTTATAGGTTCACTGTGTTAAAGCGCTTCCTTGATTAGTTTTCGGGATTGATTGGTTAAGTATAAGGGGGGGAACGGGGGGATAATCCCCCCCTTAATTTATATAAATGGGTTTTTCATGCAGAATTATTCTATTTGCTTCAAAATTTGTTTATAGGTTCATTGGGTTAAGACGCTTCCCTGATTAGTTTTAGGGATTGATTGATTAAGTATAAAGGGGAGGGGGACGGGGGGCTAATACCCCCCTTAATTTACATAAATGTGTTTTTCAAGCAGAATTATTCCGTTTTCCTTCAAATTTTGTTTATAGGTTCACTGTGTTAAGGCGCTTCCCTGATTAGTTTTTCGGGATTGATTGGTTAAGTATAAAGGGGGGAACGGGGGGGCTAATCCCCCCTTAATTTATATAAATGGGTTTTTCATGCAGAATTATCCCATTTCCTTCAGATTTTGGTTAAAGGTTCACTGTGTTAAAACGCTTCCCTAATTAGTTTTCGGGATTGATTGGTTAAGTATAAAGGGGGGAACGGGGGGATAAACCCCCCTTATTTTATATAAATGGGTTTTTCATGCAGAATTATTCCGTTTTCCTTCAAATTTTGTTTATAGGTTCACTGTGTTAAGGCGCATCCCTGATTAGTTTTCGGAATTGATTGGTTAAGTATAAAGGGGGTAACGGAGGGCTAATACCCCCTTATTATATATAAATGGGTTTTTCATGCAGAATTATCCCATTTCCTTCAAATTTTATTTATAGATTCACTGTGTTAAGGCGCATCCCTGAAAAGTTTTCGGAATTGATTGGTTAAGTATAAAGGGGGGAACGGAGGGCTAATACCCCCTTATTATATATAAATGGGTTTTTCATGCAGAATTATTTCGTTTTCCTTCAAATTTTGTTTATAGGTTCACTGAGTTAAGGCGCTTCCCTGATTAGTTTTCGGGATTGATTGGTTAAGTATAAAGAGGGGGATCGGGGGGCTAATCCCCCCCTTAATTTATATAAATGTGTTTTTCATGCAGAATTATTCCGTTTTCCTTCAAATTTTGTTTATAGGTTCATTGGGTTAAGACGCTTCCCTGATTACTTTTCGGGATTGATTGGTTAAGTATAAAGGGGGGAACGGGGGGCTAATCCCTCCTTAATTTATATAAGTGGGTTTTTCAAGCAGAATTATTCCGTTTTCCTTCAAATTTTGTTTATAGGTTCACTGTGTTAAGGCGCTTCCCTGATTAGTTTCTCGGGATTGATTGGTTAAGTATAAAGGGGGGAACGGGGTGGCTAATCCCCCCTTAATTTATATAAATGGGTTTTTCATGCAGAATTATCCCATTTCCTTCAAATTTTGGTTAAAGGTTCACTGTGTTAAAACGCTTCCCTAATTAGTTTTCGGGATTGATTGGTTAAGTATAAAGGGGGGAACGGGGGGATAATCCTCCCCTTATTTTATATAAATGGGTTTTTCATGCAGAATTATTCCGTTTTCCTTCAAATTTTGTTTATCGGTTCACTGTGTTAAGGCGCTTCCCTGATTAGTTTTCGGGATTGATTGGTTAAGTATAAAGGGGGGGAACGGGGGATAATCCCCCCTTAATTTATATAAATGGGTTTTTCATGCAAAATTATCCCATTTCCTTCAAACTTTGTTTATAGGTTCACTGTGTTAAGGCGTTTACCTGATTAGTTTCCGGGATTGATTGGTTAAGTAAAAAGGAGGGAACGGGGGGCATATCCCCCCTTATTTTATATAAATGGGTTTTTCATGCAGAATTATTCCGTTTTCCTTCAAATTTTGTTTATAGGTTCACTGTGTTAAGGCGCTTCCCTGATTAGTTTTCGGGATTGATTGGTTAAGTATAAAGGGGGCTAATACCCCCTTATTATATATAAATGGGTTTTTCATGCAGAATTATTCTATTTGCTTCAAAATTTCTTTATAGGTTCATTGGGTTAAGACTCTTCCGTGATTAGTTTTCGGGATTGATTGATTAAGTATAAAGGGGGGGAACGGGGGGCTAATACCCCCCTTAATTTATATAAATGTGTTTTTCATGCAGAATTATCCGTAATGCGTTAACTCTTCATAGAAATATCCGTTTTCCTTCAAATTTTGTTTATAGGTCCATTGTGTTAAGGCGCTTCCCGGATTAGTTTTCGGGATTGATCGGTTAAGTATAAAGGTGGGAACAAGGGGCTAATTCCCCTCTTAATTTATATAAATGTGTTTTTCATGCAGAATTATCCCATTTCCTTCAAATTTTATTTATAGGTTCACTGTGTTAAGGCGCATCCCTGATTAGTTTTCGGGATTGATTGGTTAAGTATAAAGGGGGGAACGGAGGGCTGATACCCCCTTATTATATATAAAAGGGTTTTTTCATGCAGAATTATTCCGTTTTCCTTCAAATTTTGTTTATAGGTTCACTGTGTTAAGGCGCTTCCCTTTTTAGTTTTTCGGGATTGATTGGTTAAGTATAAACGGGGGGAACGGGGGGATATTAGGGGGACAGAATTAATCTATTTTCTTCAAATTTTGTATATATATTAATTGTAATTAGAGATTTACCTGATTAGGTTAAGGGGTTCATTAGTCAACTATGGGGGGGGGTAACGGGGGGATGAACCCCCCCCCTTAATATATTGTTTATTTCTTTATTTTTCGATGGGCTTATTTCAAATTCTTTGAAATAAGAGTATAACATACAATTAGTGTGAATAGCCTGTGAACTCAATGCCCTCAGTTTAACTGGGCAGTTTTATTTTTATTTTTTATACTCAAGGTGCTAGAAATTTGAAATTTGTCATTGTAGTTACTTATAAGATGTAAATGCTCTCTAAGAAAAAAAAAAAAAAATTGAAATTTAAAAGGGTGAAATGAGCGAAAAGAGTTCTAAAAACTGTCTAAATTACAATTTCTATGAAATCTCTGGAACTACAGAACCGATTTCAAAAGTAATGGTGGCAAATTGATGGGGACAATCCCTACTCCAACATAGGCTATATTTTATGTCGGTGCCACTAACATCAATGGGGTGCAGGATCGAAAAATGTTCGAAAATTGCAACTTTTTTATAATGAAGGCGCAAGAAATTTGAAATTTAGCATTGTAGTTACTTATAAGATGTAAATGCTCTCTAAGAATAAATTAAAAAAAAATCGAAATTTAAATGGGTAAAATGAGCGAAAAGCGTTCTGAAGTCATTCTAAATTACAATTTCTTTGGAATCTCTGGAACCACGGAACCGATTTCACCGATTTTTTTACTGAAAAAAATTATAGCTCAAAAAGTATTTGTCAGAAAATTTTTAGACAAACTGCGTTTGAAAGGTAAAAAATTGTATTTTTCTTGGTATAAATTTCAAATCTAATGATTATGCCGTTTTTCAAATATTGAATTTCAAAAATTACCAAATTTTCCAATGGAGTACCATAGCGAAACCTTCATGCGTAAAAAGATAATGATAAGGGCGACGTGTCCTGACGTGTATATTGGCTATAGCACGAGTCACAAATTATAGTAGCTTTATTATTCTGTTAAAATATAAAAGTTATTTAAGAAATGTCAATATTTTGTTTGATTAAAGGTTCGTTAAAAGAAATTGACCAGCGTAGCGGGCGAAGCTTGCTAGTTATCAATAAAATGATTTGTTTTTTTTTCTTCTCTTTGTGTTATGCATTATTTTAGACGCCCGGAAGCGGCTCCGGATCGCAGTTGCGACCCTCTGTTCCTACGCAATTTTTGATCCTTATTATATGACTTATCTACCATGTCATTTTGTCCACGTTTTTTTTAATCTCCCTGTATAGTAGTATATAGATAATTAGCATGTTCACTGTCGTTGATTTCATCGTCGACTTTGTTGAAATTGTAATTAAGCGAAGCTAAAATTTATTTTCTCTTCTTCAAATAAAATCAACTAATTAAGACGCTGATATTTTCGCTTCTACATAAAAATTTAAAATCCACACTTTAAAAAACTTTAATATTTTCATTATACTTGAAAAATAATACACGGCTTTTAAGGTAAAAGAATTTTATTCATTAAAATTTGTTTTGTTTTCAGATTAAATATGCTATAATACACTATATTGCCAAAGTTGACCGGTCACTTGCGATTTTAGGCGTTTTGTTAACTATCTAGAAAAATACATGAGGAATTAACCTGAAACAGCAGGTATATAAACAGTATTGTATAGGTTATATATTTCCGTGAAGATTTTTTCATGAAACCCCATAGGGGACTGTCAAAAAATTGAAAAAGAACGAAAATCTTTTGGATAACCCTGTAAAAACTAATGTCGCAAAGGCGTTCAAATTCGAGATTATTAATAAGTGGCTTATTGTAATATACTGTGTTCATTTCTATGAGGATAGCATGTACACTCGTAGAGAAATTAAGGTTTATATAAAAACTGTCCCAAATTTCGCCATGTTTTTTACTTATAATTTGCAGAGTTCTGAATATAAAAAAAAGTTCTTTTCAGAAAATATGACAAACAACATTGTACATAATACTCTGCAATCAGAATTAAAAAATAATAAAAATTGGATGAAAAATGAGCAGGTTTACTACAAAATGTTTCACTGCGCATACGCGAATGCAATCGAAATATAATATGCATAATGCATTAGCTAAGTATATGGAGCAACTTTTGTGAAAGTCTCAAAATCATAGCTTGAAAATTCTGAAAATTATCGTCGATAGAATAAGCTCGAAATCCGTTGTTCCCAAAAGGAAGCAAAAATATGAGGGATTGTATCCAAATATAGCAGTACGTGCAATATTGTGTACGCTATCTTGGCACTAATCAACAGATATTTGATAATCGAACTACTACTTTCTGCTAGTTGATTTTATTTATTGTTTCTTTGAAATAACCCATAGTAAATTCCTTTAAAAATCTTTACATAAAAAAAAGTATTTAATATATGGTGACGTTACAAAAAGTATGTTTTTGTATAAAATTTGAAATAGAGGTTAAATAATTTAATTGTTTATAATGATAGTATGTGATGAAGTAAAAAACTAATAAATTAATATATAGATTCTTTATGCTGTTAAGATAAATTATAATGTAAAGCAAATTTAAATAAATATTTAAAAGATAGGATATATTTTTTAAAACTTATTTTATGTATTAGCTTTTATTTCAATAGAAATGTAAATGAATACAAGTTTAGATAATTTAATTATACTTCATAAATATATTTAGAGGATATTGCAGTTTAAAATGTTTTTATAATTTGTCTATCGCATTAAAATTTTATGGTATCATGTGAAATTCGGTTAAGTGCATTTAAACTTTAAATATATGTTGTTGCAAATTTTATTGTTATTGTGATATATTTGGATTTTAAATTTATTCTTAATTCCCCTTTTATTGTACGCGAATTAAGTATATTAGATTCACCTGGTCAAGATTTATTTTCCCAGAAAATAAATTGTATATTTTAATGCCTGATTGGTTTATAGTACTTTTTTTAAATATTCTGTAGCAAATAAAAATTACGTATTCTGCTTATTGTAGAAAATACTTTGAAAGATGTTCCTCCCAAATTCAGATACTATTAAAAAATGGTGATGTTATATAAATTTTAGCTAGATTGATGACAATTTTGATATTTATAACTCTTTGGAAACCAAGCAATAAATTTAGTTAATACTAATTATTTACGTGCATAATTTAACTTTTTGTCTTTATTTTTAACTCTTACTCTCAATAAGGCTGTTAATTTTAATGAGGAATTTTCTTTTTAGGTATGTATTATTCGTGACTTTTTTAAATCTTGCAATGCAAGTTTTATTTTTTTATGTATTCAATTAAATGGTATAATTAAAATTTGCATTTTTACTAGGGAAGCGCATGCGGAGCCTGCACAAAATTGAGATGAGCGAGTTATTTTTCAAAAATTCATTTAACATCGTTAAGAAGACATTGATAAATTTTAATTTTGAAATAAACATTAAGATTACTTTAGTTGTCGAAAGAAAGTTTATCTTTGAACATTTAAAAAAACTCGACTTTTCATACTTGCATTGTTGCAATAAGATTTTGACACGTTTCTTAAAGCAGACATGAATGCTTTCCTTCACTTCATCTCAAAATTAGGATTGTATGCGTTAGAAGGTGATGTCTTTGGTTCCAGTCAATTTTAGTTTCAAAGTATTGACAATAAAACAGTGTGGCCTGAATAAGTAATAGGTCGATCGGGATTTTCTCAAAACTTCAACTTCAGTACATTTGCCAAGTTGCGTTAACACCGCCAGATATTTTGTTCTGTGTAGTGTGCAACAGCTCTGGTAAAGTTCTTCTCTCTCAAAAAACGGGTTCAGCAAAAGACAAACTGGGATATTTTATGGCCATCACCATTTAGGCTAAAGTCTTGAAAGCTGTTTAATAGAGTTTGTGACGTAACATTCCAAGCAGTTCACTTGAAAGGATATCATGACACAAGATTAACAAACTACAACAATTTATTTAAAAAAATAACAAGGGCAATTGTCAGTGGATCGGGTAGACGTAACTAAAACCATCAAAAATAAGCTAAGAACAGTAAAGGACAGAGAGGGTTGTAACCTTTCTCGCAATTCAAGCACTTAGCTCAAAGCAAAATGTACTCTCTGTTCGTTTGCAAGAACCAAAGAAAAAGAAAATGTGAGCAATTTAAATTTTTTTTATAAAATTCCCTTTAAGCAGTGTTAATATCAACATAAAAAGGTACCTCGTGGATTCCAATAATCCTTTATTTATGAATTCAGAATTTTCTTCAACATTTTATTTAATTTTTTTAATGCGAATTTTAACTTCTTACCACGCTGGTGAACACACAATCGTAGATTCTTTCCAAAAACAGCTAAATTGAAATCTTCGCTTGGACTGTGTACATGTATAACTTGACATCCAAAAGCAGGATGCGGTGACGAATTTTCCAAACCATTAATCCAGACTTATTTACCACTGAGTGCAAGATGCTTCAAAATCGATCGAAACCAACTTCTGTCGCAGTATATACAGCACTATACAATCACAGATACATAATTATCATAACATTAAAAGAAAACTCCATGACAATCTGATTCCGGGAGATTCAGAAATACTTTGCGAAACTTCAAGATACTTAAAGAGAAACTTAAAGGTAGCTCATTCACGCACAAATACCAGAATTCAGGAGATCACGATTTCACGCAAAATCTCGACCAAAGAATACCTTTATAAATCAGTAGCTAGGCACTATACTATAAGCTAAAATTGAAGAACGTAGAAAAAGCGTAAATTGAAACAAGGGCGTGTTTTAACGTTGCGTAAATGACACTTATGATATAAATGGAGAACGAATCTGTAAAAACTTTGCGACTTTGTGAAGTCAGAGTATTACTGTTTTGTGAAGACTGAGACAGAGGGGAGACAGGCAGGACTTATCTCTGTTAGAGGTTTGCCAAAAAAATCCTGGTCAGTCAACAAAAATCGACTATGCCAAAAGAACCCCCCTCAAACGGAACCAGGTGGGGAGCCAATGAGGTGGATGACCATTCTTTATTTCGTAAGATTTATATTCAATTTTACATTAAAAAAATAATCTGTATATATATTTACACTTTACAATTGAATTGATTACTTTTGATATAAGTTCTGCTATTCTGAAGAACTGACCATTATAACTTTACAAAGCTTCTCATTACCTAAAGAAGCTTTTCTTTTTTAATACAGTTGTTTGTTTGAGTTTTCGCACTTAATAGGTGAAACTGATTGTAGTTGCTCTATTCTACGATATATTTTTAAACCTGATTGACTATTGTCTCTATAAATTATAATTACTGTTTAACTTATTGAAGGAGGACAAAATAAAAAGAAAAGAAAAATAACTAGATTAATGTTACTTAAGTAATATAAAAATAAAAAATAACTATACAGTATAAATATCAAAAGAATAGAAAGAGAAAATATACATTAAAATATTAAGCTAACAGAACTTCTGGTCTAAAAAACTTATGTCAGGATTATCGTAAAGTTTAGTATTTCTGGTGATTATTGTGCATCGTGTAGGATGACCATTTTGTACCCTAATATATTCGTGAAAGTTATGGTTAGGTGATCTGAGATTGCACGATCCTCACCCGACCGCGATCGGTGAGTTTGTTTTACTTTAAGTATGGTTCAGATTAGAATCATGTATAGGACTGAGTAACCAGATTTTATACCCCGGGTAGGTTCGATCTAGAGTTCTCAGAGGGTGCAACTATACCTGAACTACAATCGCAAATTCTGTTTAGGTCAATTCGAACACTATTCGAAACATATAAAAATTTTCTTAAACTCGCAAGCCGACCCGAACATGACAAATAAATTTTCGTTTACCCGAAAATCGAAATCTACAACTTAGTATGTTTATGGAAAAATAAACTATAATCATATGTTTAGTATCACTTTTCTCTTTAATGTAGAAACAGGTGCATTGATAAAGACTCATTCTTATTCAAATATACAGTTTTTTTTTTTTTTAATCTGAAAAATATTCTGATGTTTATTTTGAAAAATCGGCTTAACCTAAACCCGACCCACATAAATCGTATCAACCCTAAATCGATCTGAATCTGAAACACTTAGAATCAGCTTGTCCCGATCCGATCCAAAAATAGCCCTATCATGACATGAACAGGATTACAAATCAGGTCGGTTGTGGATAAATCAGGTTATACGACTCGATGCAGTACTCTAGTCGGGACGAAAGTATTCATTTTTTCAGTTTGGCCTCGGATTAGATTCTGGAACAGAGCCGAGTAACCAAATTTTACTAGAACCCGACACCACCGTCGCCGAATCAGTTGTAATTTTTATACTTCTGGTCATATTCCTATCAGAACTATCCATAGCGATGGGTAACGAGATTTTGTCCGATTAAAATATGACCCATATTATGTCGGCTTTTCTTGTTGCAGCTCGGATTTGAATTAGAATCTTACATAGGATAAGGTAACAAGATGATGCAGCTTTAATTAAGTAAAACTATAAATGTAAAAAAATCAGACATTGAATATAAACGATATACATGGATGCATTGAAAATTATAATAAAAAGTAAGTATTTCAAAAATCAGGAATTTGATTTTACAAACAAAACAACTTTATAATTTTTTTCTACTTTCATTACTTCAGCTTCCATGTTGTATATAGTTTAAACAAAACAAATGTTGGCAATAAATACAATTACGTTGTTTTACTGTTAAGTTTGCCATATTTCCCTATGGTATTTAGATGTATCAGGATTATTTAGTTAATTAAAATATAAGTATTCCTTTTAAAATAAGTAATGTAAAAGATTTACATTACGAATGTTTTTTAAATACACATTTACTTATGTTATTTGTGTTTCATTAAAACAAAAATGAATATAGTAGTATCAAGAATTAAATCATTTCTTGATGTAAATACATTATACAAATTTAGATCAATACGCAAAAAGCATTTTTTTTTTTATTACTAATGTTTATTTATTGTAAGTGGGCCAGTAACGGACACTTGTAAGGAATATCTTAAATAATATTATTTAATTAATAGTTATAATTGTTATATTCCAAATTTTTAATAATATATTAACCTATCAAAAATATTTAACAAATCTCAGTAATATTTTTACAATTAATTGGGATTCTAAATTGAATTAGAATGACAGAAATAAATCAAACACCCAAAAATTTCAATAATGGTTACTCCCGAAATGTAAGTAATGGATTCCATCAAATAATAATAGATAATTGTTTTTATAATTGTATTTAGGACTAACACTTAATGAAAGCATACTAATGAAACGATTTATTCCTTTTCAAGTAAATTTAAAATTTAAGATATAAATAATTAATAAAATATTTATGAGAATAGTTATTTGTTCAAGTTATTTATTAATGCTGTTATCACCAATATGAATATTTTATTTGTTTTATTAGGAGATTTAAACTACTGAATTCCAGAGAATTACAGTTATCAATTTATTGCGGCAATGGTAGGATTTTGGGGGTTAATAAAACAATCACAGCAATAATGTCTTTAGGATCAGTGCTTGGAATTGTATTTCCCGTCACATTTTTGAAAGAGTTAAATTTTTCCTAAAGGTACCGAGTGTAAATAGTAGTACAAATATTAAAGAAGTGAAACTGTGGGTTGGATATTTTAAATACTACATAAAACAATTTAAAAATAAAACTGCAGAACTGACGTTGAGGTGTCTGATCTAAATATTTATCAGCTATAAACGTAAAAAAAAAAATATGTATTGTATATATTATTCACAGAGTTGTTTTGTCAGAGATTAATAATCAATCATTGAAAAATGAAAGTCTTGTACTTTTAACAACTCATATGATTAAAAAAAAATACTTTATTTGAATGGAGAGGGACCAGGAAAATCTCATTTTCCTATACCCTTGAAATTTGTTCTATACTTTCTAATTGGTTTAATTGATTGCCTGATTATAAAATATCCAAGGCAGATTCATAAAATAAATAATCTGGTTTATTTTTTAAAAACGTAACCATAAAACGTAAACAAAATGTTCCTGTAACCTTGTAATAACCTGAATCACGTTCTAACACTTAACAGAAACAATTTTTTCAATTTAAAATTTGTTTGTACATGTTTTTGAATTTTTAAAAATTTTAAAAATATTATACATTTTAATACAAGATGGCGGAGGAAGCAAGCCAACAAACTCGGTTGAAACCTTAGTATGTACTATACACATTCTCAGTTTCATCCAAATTGGTTCATAAATAAGAGAGTTACAGCATGACATATGTCATATATATATATAAATCAACATTTGAACGGAGGGTGGTTTGGGGGTCTGGGGGTCATGATCGATGAAAATATATCGACAATTTTTGGAATTGCTCTCCTCCGAACAGCTGCAATAGGTAGCTTTTTGTATTGAAAGCTACCTAAAACATGCTAGATAGAGTTCAGAAAAATTATGAAGCTGAATTTTATTGGTTATTTTTTTTAACTAAAAACTTTGCAGGTGTCCATTGCTGGTACATTTGCCCTTCATTCTTAGAATCGAAATGTCAATGACATACGCCTTTAAGTAAATTTTGTTTATAGAATGAAGTGCAGAAATAAACTTCAATTTTTACTATAAAAATGATTCATTATCTAAAATAGAAACACATCTAAAAAATACTCCTTATCAGAATGGCTATTTAATTAATTGAGCAGTATTCTGTATAGCTGAACAACATATATGGGAACATATTGACAAATGAATATTTAATGTATGCAAATGTCACAATTGTTGCAAATTTACTAGAAAATTATTTCCCAAAATCACCACCTCCAACGAAATTTTCAAACCTTCAACCAAACATTAATAGTATCAAATTATAAATTATTTCTTATGGTAAATTAATATAAAAATTAAAAAGAAACACAAAATATAATTGAATCCAAATTTTATCATTATTGATAATATTATTTTATGTTTAGAATACTGTTACTAATTATAATAAAATATTATAATTTTAAAGCTGCACATATAAAACGATTTTAAAATAAAAGAAAGATATTTAACACCTTTATAAAAAAATTAAACCATTTTTTTTATATTTTTACTTGAAGCATAAAACATATTAATGTTAAAAACATATGCTATTAAATATACTGTCACTAAAGATGTACTATTACTATAGTAAAAATGTATTATTTATTCCAAGACGGTAAAGGTCAACTTCTGAACTACTGGTAAGGTTGCTGTCTATTAGATACTTGGTTAGAATCAATCTCGAATCAGCCATGTGTACTGGAGTTTCTGGAAAGTTTCTTTTGCTGGTGTGTGGAAAATTTTTGTAGTTCCTTCACCCAAAAAGTTCAAAGTGTACCAAAAAGATGTGTTCATAAAGCTGAGAGGTCAAATATTGCAAAGTCCTTAAAAACACACCCACCTAGACACGTGGAGGCCTATTTTGTTCTTTTAATATATCTCGTAGATTCGAGGTAGCACATTGTAGTAGTAATGTTTTTAAATGTTTTTAAATGATTATACATAGTTCTAAAATAAATTACTATTCCATATTGCATAGATAAAATTACAAACTTTTTATAATTGACATGTTCAGAAATAAATTTTAACTTACTTGGGTAAATAAATATTGAAATTAATTTGGTTATTTATTCAGAGTATTTTATTTTTTAGACTAAGCTAAAGCATTATATGAAATAAACACAAATTTTGGAACAAATACAAATTATTTATGTTATATAGTTAAAATAAGAACCTTAACCTTAATAGTAGTTGTTTTTTTAATTATGAAATAATCATAAAATTAATTGAATCAGTTTACTTTGAAGTTTAGCAACATATTCAATTTTTTATAAAACCATCAAAATGCTGGTATTTAAAACAAAATAATGGAAATTGGCGCAACTATTGTCGAGTTACGCCTAAATATAAACAAAAACATATTCATATCAACATTCGCTTACCACAGAAAAGTATTTACAATGTATTAAAAAAGAAAAGAAATTCCATCATTCGTAACACCATGATCCTTTTTGTTGGAGAAGAAATGAGATAAACATGTCGATTAGGTTTTTTCTTAAAGAAATAAAATAGAAACTGCTTGAAAGCCATCGTGACCAAAACTGAAAAGTTCAAGAAATATCATTATAGTTTGATACTTAAAATAAAGAAATTTAATTAATTTCTTAACTCATACAAAGTTTAGACAGTTCTTAGAGGAAAATCAAACCTCTACCATTAATTTATTTCATAATGCTTTCATAAACTGTTAAAGACTGGTATCAAGGTTAGTTTTATTTAACCTTTTATAAAGCAGTGGTAATTATTTTACCACTTAATTTTAATCCCAAAATTCCAAATTTGTACCAGATTTTTTTTTATGAAATTGTGCGTTTATATTTTACGTGACAAAATCTATTTAAAATATTTTAAATTAATTTGTTCTTAAGTAATTCTGGTGGCAATCCATTGTTTCAACATTCTATCAACATAAATAATTTGCCTTATAAAGGGTTAATTACATAACAAAAAAAAATTTTACTGGCTTCGAAAATTTTGAAAATCGTGTATGATAGAGCTAACAAACTTTACATTTAACGGTTAATATATTTCCTAAACATTTTAGATTAGTCTAAGTAATAAAAAACTATAAATAAGAAATAATTAATTTCCGGATACTTTAAAAAAATAAATAACAAAGATATTATACATCCCAATTATAAAAATGTTGTTGTAATATTTTTCAGCTGCAATGTGGATCAGTAATTTATTGATAAATTATATAGCAACTTAAAAACATTTAACATGCTTATTATGACATATAAAAAAATAAAATATTTAAAAGTACTTACATTTTTTTTACAAAATTTACTAGACATTGTATTAATGCAGACAGTGAATTAGACGAACAACATATCCTACCGAAAAGCCAGTAGAATGAATATGAAATATCGTTTGCTTTAAATGTTTTTAGTGAATTTATGCGCAGCTTCAACGGCGCAGACACGTATATGCAGATGTTTATAGCACTTTTTCGCAATAAATATATTAAGAAAAGAACTTAAACAATGATATAAAATGAGCTCGCGCCGCCAGACGCCCACGAGGACGTAGGCTCGCGTTCCGACCATCGCGCCCAAGTCGCTAAAGGACTTATATCACACCAGTAGCTTTGTCTCGCTACGGCGCTGCGATCGGCCTGGGGCCGCTCCCCACTGCGGACCCCCAAGCCAATTTACCAAGTGTCGACGACAGAGGTCGCTACGACGGTGACCCTACTCTGGGGAAACTTTCACATGGGACAGACACCTGATGAACCGGCGAGGGACACCCGGGGACTTCGTTCGCGAAACCCCATAGGGGGAGACGGTCCCTAAGTCATATGCCGTGCTACCACGACGGCTCTTGCTTTTTCACGGCGTCCGAACATTGACATGCATGGAAGGGCAAGCAACTAGTCTCATCTGCCGTGAGGTTCACATATCATATCACTACAAAAATAGCAGGAGGTGCTTCTGGCCAACCCGGGACCTCGAAGAAATCTGGTCCCAAAGCGCATAGTCACGCATGGCTGGGTCGTCACTCGCCAAGGAATTACCCGCGAGGCATTTATTACCCTCTGGGCAAGCCGAGATTGATGCCCAACGACCCCCTTGGGAGATCACGCTCATAAAATATGCACTAAAAACAGAAGAATCCGAAAACACCGCTATTGGACTCTAGAGGACGCGGAAACTCCCTCTAAGCGCGCCAAAGAGGCGGGCCCGATCGAGGTTAGTGAAGCTTAGTAGATGAGCCACTCGTCCGCCCGCCAGATGTGGAAACTCCTGGCTGCACGAGAGACGTGCCGGACTGTGTTTCGGACCAAGGTTTCGAGTTTTGGCTGATCGATGCCGCGTTAGTCGGCAGCCTCCGGCCCAATACATTGTAATTTATGATGGGAAAATTAATTTCTAATGATTTTACAATATTCTATTTTATATGAGAGAATTATCCATTTAATACCTTCTATTAAACTTTGTTAGAAATAAGCCATGGTAATTTGTATTTTTATAATATTTATAATCCATATTGCAGTTGCTCAATGTCCGTCTAAATTAAATACAAATTGCAAATAAAAATTGATATAATGACATTTGTAAAGTGATTTTTTTATACAAATATTAATACTCATTTATAATTAAATTTACTAAATACGAATATAGTTTATTTATGTTCCATTGAAAAAAACAATATTATTAATGGGGTATATGAGATTTTCTAAAGTTTTGGTCATATTGTTGTAGGAAAAATGCCTTGATAGATGGTTTTTGAAAGGGAAACTACCCGAATTATCGCTCTTGTGCAATGTACAACCTGAAACATTTGAACCACCACCACGCCGAGATCTTGCTGTCATCAAACATACGAACATCGGGACAGGTTTTTACTTTTGTGAGTAGAATGCTAACTACTAGGCCAGCTAACCTTGTATGTGCGCGTGGCAAACATTCACAAACAATATCTGTCACCACTGTAAAGTGCCAAATTTTACATAAGAAAATATTGAAGCTAATGCTGCTTATATAAAAACTCTGGTTAATAGATTGAGCTGCTTTCTTCAATTAAATAAATAAGAAAAAAATCATAATGCTTTATATTCATATTGTTATCAGCTTTACTTTTAATGAAATATTGATTCTGGAGAATGATTCATTAAGTGGCGGGTACTGTAAGAAGGAAAAAAATAGGAAATTTTAATTTAGTAATTCGTTATTTATTATTAATCTAACATTTACTTATTAACTATTACATGTAACCATAGTTGCCAACCTCCCGATTTTTTCAATATTTTTATGAAAAAATATTTGTTTTATTAAATCGTGCAATTTATGCTATTTAATAAAGCGAAAATTGTTGTATGATCTTTCTGGTATTCAAAAAATCGGGAGGTTGGCAACTATGTGTAACCTGTATCAATTGAACTGTCGCAGCAAAACTTATTAAAATACTAATGAGATTTTTGCTATTGTACGTTTGATGTCTATTTCATACCTGGTTCATATTTTATTATTTTGTGTAATACATAACAAAATCGTGTCCACTGTTCATTTTATTGCACCATAATCGTATGAATTTCTTTTGAAGAAATAACCCATGTTAAATTTATATACAATTGTAAAGTAGTTACATGCCAAAAACACAACATAGAATCACAGAAAAATATTTGCTTGTGTGCTGATTCATGCAAAAAGAATTTCATAATTTGTAATAGATTGCTCATGTAAAATAAAACATTATATATTATAACAATAAAAAATTATTTTTATCTATATAATGATTATCAAATTCAAATTTTTCGCGTGCAGAGAAAATTTCATACGTGCCAATTTGGACACGCGTGCCATACAGTCTCCATCCCTGCACTAGTAAGAGTGGGATCCTCAATATAATTAATTATATATGGATATTTTCAAAGAAATATTTTCAGTATTACATAATTATCAGCTGTGAGACTTATGACAGTAAAATAATAATGAACATGCGCCTGTGTTAAAATCCTAACAAAACTTTAAATTGCTAATAGTTTTATAACAAAGATTTTCGGAAGGGATTTTGGAAAGGCATTTCACAACAACCTGTCTACGTTAAGTATGGAATTAGTTATTATTATATGTTTATATATGCTATTTTTGCAGACTTCTTGAAAATGAAAATGAAAATATGAATAAATTAATTATCTACGTATCTATGTCTCAATATATAACCATGGTTTCTGTTGTTTTACAATAATATTCATATTATTCTAAAACCTATTCTGGCAACACGGTAAATCATTTTCTAAAACTAAATTTGGCAACATGTAATGATTTTTTGCAATTCATTCCCTCTGTTTGGTTGTGTTCATGTGGTGCACAGGTACCTTTTTTAATCCAAATGGATTATGTACTTTATGACTCTATTTCAAGTTTTATCTGTATATTATAGGTATGGTTTATTTCCTTCTTAATATTGTATTTATTTTTTATTTTTTCACAGGTTTGATACATTGTTTATGAGTAGGTAGTCCCAAAATCATATTTTTTTAGCAATGTTTTGGCTAATATGATGATGAAACCACTAATTTTATTTGTGGTATTTAGGCTTTTTGGACTTGATAATTCTGTCTAAATTCCACAAATTTCATTTCATTCATTCAATTTCATTTATTCAATTTTTAAGTTAATTTCTTCTTCTTTTAAATAAGTTTTTGTTATCTATATTCAGTGTGTTGGGGAATACTTTAATTGTCAACTAATTATTACATACTTAATCATTATTTCATAGTTTAAGTTGGTGTTATGTAATGTTTCATTTATGGTTGTATATATATATATATATATATATATATATATATATATAGTATGTATATTATTTATTTATTTATTTAATCTTTAATTCTACATTTTATGAGTACTAAAAAAGTATATTTAATAAAAATAACATTGATTATAAATTTTATTTTTGACTAATAAATATTTTTATTAAATTGACTTTATGGAGAGGGTGTAACGTCCCATTGGGTTGGATTTTTGGTCACAGATTTGCGATGGTGACATGCAGTGAGATTACTGCAACGTCATAGAAATTAAAAAAAGTTGTCAAAAAGTACATTTTCTGATGAAGTAACGTGTTTTAAACTACCCTTTTATTTTTCTTAAGATTTGGAAGATATTCACACTTTGGTCACAGTGTGGATTTCGCAGCGTTCGAATTTTGGTCAAAGATGTCAGTGACGTTCTTGACTTGCACTGGTGTCATAGGAACGTCAAATGATGAAACTTAGCGAGAAAAATATCTAAAATAATCATAAACAATATGAAAACCAAATAGATGTAACATTTTGCTGTGAAAGGGAAAATAGGACAAAGAGCAAGTGTGTTCATTTTACGTAAAACACATACTCGCGTCCCAAATTATTAATATCAGTTTATTGCCACATGCCGAAGTGGACGTTTGTGTTTACTGAATTTGTAAAAATTAACTCTAAAATTATATTTTTTTGCCTGATCTCTGTATATTTTAATTTTTGTATATTTTAAGACAGTAAATTACGTTTAAATTATTGCTTGACTACTAGTAATCAGTTTAAAGGTTTAAAAGACGTTTATGAGTTTCATCTAGTTTCAGTGTTATTGTGTTAATATTGTTGGAGTAGTATGGCAAATATGATAAATTGTCCGACAAAGAAATATGATGATTGCTGAAACGTTCAGCCGTAAATTTAAATACAAATTCGTATAGCATTCGTAGTGTCGCAGTACCTCATAATCCGCAATCCCGAGAAAACTCAGTAGACAAACTTGAATGAAAATCGAGAATACTTGCAAGTTTTTTATATTAGACATTAAACTAAAGGATGTTAAAGGGTAGGTGGTCTTTTCACATGAAAATATGATACGACTTCCTTAGACAGTGGCTGAATGAATTCAGATCAATTTTTGCGGTGCACATGTGCGCCAACATTCATCATCAATTTCGCCTGATGTACATGCGTATTGACTCAATCGCCATAAGGAAATTATGACGGTTAAGTAAATAGCTATATTAATTTTGCTTGGAAGATTCAGGGCAGGCCGCGTTATTAGGTGCGTTATCAAAATATCGTGATTTAAAAGGGCAACAACGCCGATTGTTATGGGAACAGCGCAGATGTAATATAGGGTGTGAATACATTTCAGGGAGAAGTCAGAGACTGGCAGATGCAAATATATACACTGTTTGAATTTTAGTTGCATAGGACAATTGAAGTTAGATAGAAAGAGTAGCGCAGATTTAAAACATCCTTAATCTTTAATAGATTTACAGACCGGGATTGACGTTAAAAGAATACCCTAAAATATCAGTGTACATGTAAAGATAACAGTCGTCGCATTTTAATTTGGAAAGGAAATAACTTTTTTGCGGTTAATGAAAGATGCGGAATAAACGAAAGAATATATATACATGGTTAAATGGGATATAGCATTGGATAGTAATGAATTTAATTTAGAATAGCCAGTACTTAAATAAAGATATAAATTAACTTCTAGGAAATATTACGGAAATATAAATTTAGAATAAAATAACATATACGAGGGCGAGTCAAATCAAAGTGAGCCAATGCAAATATATGACAAACAGAGTACTTTATTTAAAAGTAGTCTCCATAAGCATTTAGACATTTGTCCCACTAACTAACGAGTCTCGTGATTCCCTTCTCATAAAACTCCTAACGTTGCTGCTTCAAAAGGTCTGCAACTGCCTTCTTCACGTCATCGTCCGACACGAATTTTGTTCACTAGAGTTTTTTCAATTGCCCGAAAATGTGAGTCTACCAATTCACCGATGTTTATCCTCGTTCTTGTCGAATCAGCTCATCAACCTGTGCAGTTTCGTTGGGTGTGATTGCACGGTGGGTTTGGTCAGGTCTTGGATCGTCTTTGAAACATTCACGACCTTCTTCAAACCGTTTGCTCCAACGCTTTTCAGTGGCCAATGAAATGCAATGTTTGCCGTACACGGCAGCCACACTTCGGCGTCTAATTTCATTTTGGGAAATTTCTTCAGCTGTGAAAAACCTAACCACACCATACTGTTCATCTTTTGAAGCGTCTATTATGTCACGCAACCGTCTTCGACCCAGTGTATGAGAGTATTAAAAACGTTTATTCTCATACCTCCGTGTCACTTTCGTAAATGACAGATGCCTGTCTGGTACGCACATGCGTCGCAGATAATGGACCGAACCATTATTGGGTGGGGTGGGATGACTCACTTTCATTTGACTCGCCCTCGTATATAGGATCTCTACATCATAAGTGTCATACTATTTTCCACATCTAAAATATAACTTAGACAATATAATGGGATAACTTTTAGCTGGAAATATTTCCTACATTTTTTTCTCATATTCTTGTGAGATATGAAAATTGATATGGCTTACGATGCGCTCTTTGAAGTAAGGAACATGTTATCAATACTAATATTATAAAGGAGCAAAGATTGTTTGTTTGTGTGTTTGTTTGTTTGTAAGGGGTAATCTCTGGAACTAACGAACCGATTTCAAAAGTGATGGTAGCAAATTGATGGTGACAACCCCTGCTCCAACATAGGCTACATTTTATGTCGGTGTCACTAACCCAGGGGGGTGCAGGAGCGAAAATTGTTCTAAAATTGCGATCTTTTCTATACTGAAGCAGCTAGAACTTTGAAATTTGGCGTTGTAGTTACTTATAAGATGTAAATGCTCTCTAAGAACAAAATAACAAAAATTCGAAATTTAAAAGGGTGAAATGAGCGAAAAGCGTTCTAAAAACCTTCTAAATTACAATTTCTATGGAATCTCTAGAACTACCCAACCGATTTGAAATTTGGCGTTGTAGTTACTTCTAAGATGTAAATGCTCTCTAAGAACAAAAAAAAAAAAAAATCGAAATTTAAAAGGGTGAAATGAGCGAAATGCGTTCTAAAACATTCTAAATTACAATTTCTACGGAATCTCTAGCACTACCGAACCGATTTGAAATTTGGCGTTGTAGTTACTTATAAGATGTAAATGCTCTCTAAGAACAAAATAAAAAAAAATAAAAATTTAAAAGGGTGAAATGAGAGAAAAGCGTTCTAAAAACATTCTAAATTACAATTTCTATGGAATCTCTAGAACTACCGAACCGATTTGAAATTTGACGTTGTATTTACTTATAAGATGTAAATGCTCTCTAAGAACAAAATAAAAAAAAATCGAAATTTAAAAGGGTGAAATGAGCGAAATGCGTTCTAAAACATTCTAAATTACAATTTCTATGGAATCTCTAGAACTACCGAACCGATTTGAAATTTGGCGTTGTAGTTACTTATAAGATGTAAATACTCTCTAAGAACAAAATTTAAAAAAATTCGAAATTTAAAAGGGTGAAATAAGCGAAAAGCGTTCTAAAAACATTCTAAATTACAATTTCTATGGAATCTCTGGAACTACCGAACCGATTTCAAAAGTGATGGTGGCAAATTTTTGGTGACAACACCTCTGAACCAATATAGGATATAATTTTTTTGGGTGCCACTATCCCTAGGGGGGTGCAGGAGCGTAAAACGTTCTAAAATTGCGATTATTTTTATACTGAAGGAGCTAGAAATATGAAATTTGGCATTGTAGTTACTTATAAGATGTAAATTCTCTCTAAAAACAAAATAAAAAAAATCGAAATTTAAAAGGGTGAAATGAGCGAAAAGCGTTCTAAAAACATTCTAAATTACAATTTCTATGGAATCTCTAGAACTACCGAACCGATTTCAAAATTAATGATGGCAAATTGGTGGTGACAATCCCTGCTCCAACAGCCTCTTTAATAAAAAACTATGCGTTTCTGACGACTGGGTTTTTCGCTAATTGTTGCCACAGATTAATTTCGGAAAATGAAACATTTGAAGTTACTGAAAAAAAATAGTAGCTCGAAAAGCTTTTGTCAGAAAATTGTTAGGCAAACTGTGTTTGAAATGTAAAAAATTGTATTTTTCTTGGTATAAATTTCACAGCTAATGATTATGCCATTTTTCAAATATTGAATTTGAAAAATTACCAAATTACCTTCATGCGTAAAAAGATAATGATAAGGGCGACGTGCCCTGGCATGTATATTGGCTATAGCACGAGTCACAAATTATAGTAACCGTATTATTCTGTTAAAATATAAAAGTGAATTATGAAATGTCAATATTTGATTGGATTAAAAGTTCGTTATAAGAAATTGACCAGCGTAGCGGGCGTAGCTTGCTAGTAAATTATAAAAATCAAAATTAGTTTTCTAACAAAATTTTTCTATAAGAAAACACAATATCCAGATTACAGCGAAGAAAAAGTTAAAAAAAAAGTGATAAAAAATTAAAAATATCGATCGTAAAATGCAGTAGAAAGGGTTGAAGGGTCAAATATTAACGAAGTACTTTTGATCTCAGCCAGAAAAACTGGTTAAAATATTTTTGTTTTTACGAAAGATTTTTATTTTTTTATATTTTTACATATACTTAAAACTAAATCTTTGGATCAATGTAAAGCCCAAGGACACGAAAAATGTTCGAGATCTTGTGCAAAATTGTAATATAAATGAATTATCGCACGCTTAATTTTACAGCTTGGGAGATATTGGCAAGCGTGATGAGGCTTATACTGTAAGGTAACTAACATCTGAATCATCGAAAAGTCCAATAAAAAAAGATTTCTTCAAATCAACACCATCTCATAAAAATCAATCCGACTCCAGGGCTTGCATTATTTATTGACAATAAAATCACCAATCAGCAATATGTATCTGTCAACAAATAAACAAAGTACATCAAGTCAATTTTGTTCCAAATTATAACAAATAATTATTAGAAAGAGGAATTGTTCTCCCAAATGAATTAGTGCAAGTGGTGTTTCAGCAGAAGCCCCGATTGAATCATTAGTTTCGTCCCAGCAACATTTATTTCGAGATTTTTGTAATGAAGGTATTTGCTGCTGTTTCATATTTTATAATTTTATTGTTATTTTATTGACAAAAAGCTGAAAAAATGTATGTCAAAAATACAATTTATTAATTAATGTTTATTTTTGTTGGTTCTTTAGAAATCAGTTTGTTTATTTGCAGTAAATAAATAAATGGTAGTACACGTTCATATGACATATTCTCATTAAGTACATAAAAGAAACTTTCCCTATCTTTCTCAATAAGTTTATGATGCTTTTAAACAATGACTATGTGATTATTTATATTTAAGGTCCAATCATTTAATTAAGTTCTACAATTTAACTTTTTTTCTAAAAGTTTTTCTTTAAACAGACACTCAATATAGACAATCATCTTAATCTATCCTAAAGTTAACAACAATAATTAGGCCTTGAAAATAATTTTTAAGTATTTTTGCAGTGTCTGAAATGATAAATGTAAGTCTCACACTCATTTGTTTGGATAACAAAATGTTTCCTTTTTATATGTGGGAAAATTACCTCTGTGCGGTGTTCAAACTAGATTTATCTTGTTATTAGACCGAAATAAGTTTACTTAAAAAAATAGCTGTCATTAAAAAAAAGCGAATTTTGAAAAAAATGGTACCGGAAAATCAGAAGTTTGATTGATATGATATATCTATATAAAGAATATTCGGCATTTTTTAAAAATCCAAAATGTTGCAAACAAGAAAGGCATATGTCTTTTAACACAGTATCTTCTCTGCACGTCTATTTCTTAATACAATACTACCAAGCTGATTCTTACCTTACTAATTACCGACAGATAAGCTAATTTACATCAGGGTATTGGAAAGTGTAGTTGTATAATGATTAAAACGTCCACTGTTTAGATATTTCATTAGCAGTAGCACGCAAAAACATAATTATCCGTTTAAAAGAAGAAAAGTAATTAAGGAGTAGAAAGGTGGTTTTCGGCTATTTGCTGTGTTTCATTATCCCCAAAATGATGCACGAAACATTTAACGCTTCTGCAGGAGATTTTAAGCATTTGCTGCATACAGTTCTGACATTAATTATTCTTTATCGATTAAATGGCGTGTAAAATATATTGTACAGTAAAAAATAATAGATAGGTTAAAATAAGTAAAAGAACATGCCGAGTAAATTTAATGAACTTAAAGGAAAGGAAACATTCCCTTTATTTAGTGATATATTTATACTTATTTCTTCCGGCATTTATAAACATTTTTTTAAAATATAGAATTTTGTAAGAAAAGCATCTGATATCCTAATTTCGTTGAAAGTATAATAATTACGTATATTACATAAATAAATACTTTCCTCAAAAAGTGTACATCAATAATAATAAAAATCAGATTTATACGAGCTAAGAATACGACAAACACAAAACATAATTCGCAATTTATTACAATATAAATAAAACATTAGAAGTAAAATATTACTATAAACGTCATCATATATTTGTATTTAACAAAATGATTTGAAGCGCATGTAAAATATATCGTTAATTAGATTAAGAAACAATGGAGATTTCCGACTTGAAAATTAAGCATAATTTATGAAAAAATCCATCTTGTAACGAAGAAGAAACGTATAAGTCTTTGCATTAACAAACTCATATTTTAAAGAGTTAAAAAATATATTAATTTGTATTATAAAATGCGCCTTTTGAATCTGATTCTCTTTGGTACGTAGGGTTACGTTGTATTAGAAATTTGTTTTAATGGTTTCATCTGAAAATATTAAAAGAAAAAGCACGCTAAAATATATAAAAATGTATAGTTCTTGACCGACGATTTCTTTAATTTTTCTCAGGTTTAAGACAATTTCAAATTAAGGGTTTCAGTTTTCAAAAAGAACAAATAGAAAATGTTAAGATGAATCAGTCAAAATCTATGTACTTATATAAGCTTTCATTAAAAGAAAGTAAAGGAAATTAGTTGCGGATATCTTTCTAGATATGTTTAGTCTTAACTACCATAATTATAAAAAAAATATTTGTGCACTTCAAATTTCCCCGAAATAATTACTGTTTCATACACCTTTTTTTCTGAAAATTTGAATTTTTTGAAGATTAAAATTGTTATAACTTCTTAAATCAATTAATATGGCAAAAACTATAATTGATGTAGAAACATAAAACTCTCATAATTGATAATTCATGAAAGTTTTCTAAACTTAAACTAAGTAATGAGTACCACTGTAGAAAACCAAAAGTTACATCTATGTGTATAACAAAAAAAAAATAGTCTGTCTATAAGAACTGTATACAAATATAAATGTATGGAAAAATCACAACTTCCAAATATTACACCGTTAAATTTTCGCAAGTACAACTATCTTCAAAATTATAAGTACACAGAAAAGTAAAGTATCATAAATTTAATATTTTAAGTACTAATTTAAGTATCATAATTAAGAATCATAATTAAGATATTCATAAACATCACATAATGAAATGCATTTCGTATTTATACTTAAAATAAATATTAAAAAAAAGGCTGAAATAGGAAAATTATTTTAAAAATTTAATGGTCATAGTTAAAAGGACACCGCTTGTAAGTTCCAATAGATACAAATTTAATGAAAATGTAAGGGCCTTTAATTTGGAGACACTTAACCGGATGCAGTATTTCTGATGCAGTATTAGCTACCTAGTCTAGTTGAAATAAATGTAATATTGAAACACTTTTTCAAAGCTTTTGATGTATGGAATGACGCTTTATCTTTTTGGAAAATGAATTATATTCCATCTAAAAGCAACTCTATACCGAAATTTGGGTTTATAATTTACGAGTGTACAACTTTGAGTTTATTTTCTTAGAAAAAGTAACTAGATTTGTCTTACCCTAAGCTGAACCCTAAACAAACCATGACTGATTTCTCCTGTATTTGGACGACTCTTTGTAACGTATACCTTCTTCTACACATCGTACAAGCATTAACGTATAACTCAGGCGAATGGAAAACAGTTTCAATCTTGACGGGCCCAAAGTTACACTCTAATAAGTAACTCTATTTGTGGAGGAATGCAAACGTTGCATGGAGCGGTCCAAATAACGGAGGATCAGTAATGGTTCAGGGTGCTATGTTAGCTGAATGTTAGACTACTATAATTTTGTTCTATGACTATAAATTTAAAACTGTACACACACATTTTCCAAACAGTTCCTTTTATGTAGGAGGTGAAAAAATCATTTTCCATTAGGACAATGCATTGTGCCATACCTCAAAAGCTACAAAAATGATTCAATGATAACAATATCCCATTATTTGATTAGCCACATTTCTCACGCAAAAATAATCATTTAAAAATGAATGTGGTGCTACAGTTAACTTTAATTATGTGGCTGGCAAGCATTATTAATGCATTACAGATCTTCAAGAAGCTATTTACAATCCCTGGTCAGCTATACCCGCATCATAATTAAAAAATTGTTCTAAGCTTGTCGAATCGCATGGCTGATTGTCTCCAAAATAAATAGGGTTACATTTCTTATAAAACTGTATTTATTTGAACTTATAAGCAGTGCCCTTATATTTATAACCATTATTTATTTTTATGTTTTTCTTATTTGACATTTTTTTTTATTTATTATTACTTTTTATAAAAATGAACAACGCTTTTGATTATACATACAAATTATACGATGTTTATTAATTAACTGTAAAAAATGGTTATTTATATTTTTGAGTGCCTTTATAATTTAATCCAGGAGTCTAGCGCATATTGTTGACCAAATGTTGGTAGTTTGTGGTAACCATTGGGAAATGGTTGAGTACAGAGACTTGTCTAATCCTGAGTGTATCTGAGCTGGATTTTGAGCAGCTAATTTCTGAGCAGGCATTTTTAGCCTTTGTTGATAAAAATCTCGTTGGCTAATGCTGCGGAAAGTTGGACATTTCTTTTTATGGAACAACATGGGACAACAATTAGCCAACGTTGGCTCAACTATATTTGTGATACTTCGTTTTTTCACATAAATAAAATTATAAACTACTACACATCGATATGTGTAGATAAATTATACTTTTACATATAAAAATATTTTAAAAAATAAAACTACCCTATACAAAGTTCATCATTATGTGGAAGGGAGAGGATATTTTATTACGATAACATTTGTAGCGATTTGAACACATCAATAGTAGGTACAAAACAATGTATCATTCTATGTGCCTTTCCTTTTTTGTTGTTGGTCAAGATAGAAAATGCATTTGTATTTTTTCCGGAGCTTTATGTAATAATCAAAATAACATAAAATGACGAAATACACTACTTCAAATCATCACATTTACTTTCTCTAAACAGTCTTACCCCTTTCATCAATCACCAGATGCAATGTTTCCCGTCTACCTCTAACACATCCCTAATATACAATACAGGTACAAACGCTTAGAGTAGTTTGCATCCTCAGGGGAAACGACAGATTTTTATTGAGGTTAGATGAGGCTTCCGCGTAATCGTGAAAAGACATCTGGAAGTCTCTAAGGTGAAAAGAAGTAAAATAAAATTCCATTTTCTAAGAGAATCTTATGGGACACGCGGTCGTGTTTAGAAAAATTGTTGAAGATTCATGAGTGGGAATCTAATGAACATATAGTTAAAAAAGGAAGATGGGATATAACATAGCGATAAAGAAAATTGTGTATTATTATAATTTAACAAGATATTCAATTTCTCAAAAAATCTTTATCTGGAGGCAGTTTACTAAATATAAAGTAATCTGCGTATATGGTTTATTACTGTTTTGTTTAAATATTCTGTCCAAATAAAGTTTATATTATTTTTTTTTAAATAAATTAGTCTCGAATATAACTAAATATATCAGTAGAAAGTTGTAGTATGAAAAACAAATCTGTGTCACGAGGCGCAAATTGGTATAAATAATACAAAATCAGTTTATAATAAACTATTACTATATATATTAATAAGCTAATACAAAAATGAAAAATATTTTAACTTTTCATAGATATACTAGATGGAATCCGTCAAAATTTGACGGAAAAAAAATACTATAACAATATCAGTAAAATAACCTTCTTTATTATTTAAAAAGGGGTGCGTATGAAACAGTCTTTCAAATATTTTATTTTAAAAGTTTTTTCGCCCCAGTCAAATACTCTGCTATTTCCGATGCAAACCCCAAACAAACAATCTGTAAACAACTGTGTAATGCAAATCAGTTTGACATTACCGCCATACTCCCCACGGCAAGAAAAAAATTTCATGGACCTATGAAATATATACAAATAGTATATTCCTACGGTCACACCATATTCAGTAAATAAAAGAACATACTAAATAAATCACACATCCCCCCCCCTCACCTGTGATAATGCAACCGAAAGAGCTCCTACGCGCATGTGCATTGCATCTGCCCAAAAGCACCGTCGAAATTCGCCTTAAAAAAGTTTTAAAATGTTTAAATTAAAAGTTTTAAAATGTCCTCTTTAATCATTGTTCGTTTCAAATCCATATCTTCTAAAACGCATCCATTGTTTTAAGCTAATCAGTTTTTATGTAATTTTTTTACAGTAATAAATCAATCGGCCGATGAGGGAGATTTTAAATGTTTTCAAGTGTAATTTATTTGTATTTTTTCTTCGGTTCCTTTACATATTCAGGATTATTATCCCTTTTCCATCACAGTCGGGGATATTTTCCCTCTTATACAGTTAGCAAATGTAATAAAATATAAAAATACAATTCCTAGCATATTCTGATATCTGATGGAACATATACATCAACGAATTTAACGTATCAATTTTATGCTATTCATAAACTAAAAATAGTTTTTTTTTGACAGATTTTCGTTTAGCGCTAAAATGCTCTCTATCTTATGAATAATCTGATCTTATGATTTATCATTGTTATTATTATTATTATTATTATTATTATTCACTTTTTATGATGGTTTGGAAATTCTATTTTCAATTGTGGCAACTTTCCCAGGGGCTATTTTACATTACTGAAGCAAACTGGTGGTCATTGATAAGATAGAATTGAAAAACTCTTCAAGCTTGAAAATTATTTAAAAAGTCGTTAAATTAAGCGGCAGTTTTCAAATAAATTTCAATCGAAAAAGCTAATTTTTTTTCTAATTGATAATGTAAGAATTGAAATTGTAAAATGTTGTAAAATGTAGTAAAAAATAGGAGTTTGTAGTATTTAGAAGTGATGTAACCGCGATGAAAGCTAAAGCGATAGCACCGTTTGTTGTCACAACCGTTGTACATTTCTAAAAATTGCCACTGTATTTTGGCTGGTTTCCAAAAGTCGAAAACCATTTTCTGCCATCGAAAGAGAAATTCACAGCGAAATAAATAGGACTTTGCGCTATTAAGGAACTGTTAAATGAACTTATAATAAACCTACCAAAATAATTCTTATGAAACATTAGTCTTACATTGTTTATTCTAGATAAAAATACAAACATTATTTCAAGATTTTTTTTTCTACCCTAACTCTATTTTTAATAATTTTAAATTTCCTGAAATGCTTTACTTTTGTGATTTGCTTTATTTAAAAAGGAAATCTTCTAACCTATACATAAAAAAAGTAATTGGTAACATGCAATCAAGCTATGCAAACAAAATGAAGAAATCAATGACGTCTCCAGTTCTAATCTTTATAACTATGAGTGGAAAAATCAATTAAAATTACGTCATGTTGACACAATCATAATCATATACATTTTTCTCTTTAGTTTTATCAGTATTAAAATGCATTTCAAGGTAAGCATAACGTGATTTTCACTGGCGCAAACTTTTCACACGTACTTTATATCCGTTACTTTAACACTTAAACACCGTGCATTCAAATAAATATATATTTTACATTTAATTGGAATGAAAAAATGGCATCAACAAAGTTATAATGCACAATGATAAAATAAACCCAATGGACAATATTCCCGTGACGTCACAATAAATATAATTTTTTATTTGCTTTTAAAACACGTGGATAAATATTTTTACGGAAACTTAACTTGCAAACTAAAAAATTCGGCCTAAAAGCCGCGTGCTTTTAATATTCATTATTTCTCTTAATATCCTTGCAACCATAGAGTTCAGAGAATAAACTCTATGCCTTGCAACTGTGGTCGTTATCCGATTATGACGTCATTAGCAGAAGTAAAAGTTTAATTGAAAATTACGGTTAATTAATAAAATGTTCGAACAAACGAATGCACTATAACAAATCTGTGTCCAAATATCTTTCATTAAAAAAAATAATGATGTAATTTGATGCAGTAGTTTGTTCTCACGGATTGTCGAAAGAAATCGCTTAGCGTTTTAAATATGTAGATGTGCGTAAAAAAGCGTCCTCGAATATACAAATACGTCTGTTTTTCTCTTTTCTAGCTTCATTCTTCAGTTTTTCTAGAGTAGAAAAACTGAAAGTAGAAAAAGAAAATGAAAGAAGTAAAAATAAAGAAAGTGCGTAAAGTTTTGCATTTGCACCAATATCTGACGAATAATAAAATTCCACTTGTTTTATTGCAGAATGTATATAAATTGCCTGCTATTAAATAAAATGACGATAATTATTTGGAAGCACTGATGGCAAAAAAACCCCGTAAACATCCTGGATTTATCATACCCTGCGCGTGTGCTTATAGGTTAAATTGAGATTTTAACAATAAATTAATAGGTAAGACGCATCCATACACGCAGTTAGAATAAAATACCACAATTATAAGAATTATTTTATTTTCATGATTTTCTTGTAGCTTTCAATAAACAATATTTTCTCTATAAGTGAAAACAACAACAGAAATGAGAGGTACCACTAATGAGCCATATACGCTTCAAAAATTACATAAAGTTTTTTTTTTAAATTTCAAAACTCCTTTTCTGATGGATGAGAGCGACCGACAGATAGACAGAAATTTTCACTTCCGAATACGAATGGAATCACTGAAATGGTAAAGAAAGAATAAAAATAAAAATAGGCAATTGAGAGACTCATATGCAACAGCAGTGGTTTCCAAGCCAGAAAATTCTGATGGCACTGAAATTACACAAAACGATGTGAAATGAATTCATGGAAATATTTTTTTAGGAATTTTTATTGGCCGTTTTCAGTTACGACTTCGGTATCGTTTCACGGAAAATAAATACAGCTTATGTAATTACTTATATATTATTTTTCTGTTTAATGAACTGTTTGGTTATGTATTCATTGTTAAAATGTAAAATCACATTTTAACTACCATTGTGGAAGTTTAAGAAAATTAAAAATTCTAGATACTTTAGTAGTAAAGTTTCTATTTAATTTTTCTTCATCCAATACTAATATTCATTTCCTGAAAGCTATGGAGTAGCTCAACGTTCAAAGAACTTTGAACTATTCCCTTCAAAATTTGGAAGGTAGCTGGTATTGCATACGATGTCACTGATCAGTTTATAATGCAATTACCAATAGTTTGTAGTTTGTGGAAACCATTGGGAAATGGTTGAGTACAGATACCTTAATTCTGAGTGTATCTGAGCAGGGATTTGAGCAGCTAACAGTTGTATACATTTTTAGCCTACTTCCTTTTTTATATGATTTTACGTAATAAAAATTATTTTGTTGAAGGTTTCGCTGAAATAACTTCATTATTTTAACAGTTATTAACGGAAATCCGGGTTCAGATTAAAATGAAATACTCTCATGGCTGACAACTTTCTGATATTTTTCAAGTCAAATAAACGTGTTTTGAACCGGATAATGTATATAATATTGTGTCTTTTTCTATGTAGAACTTACGTGATTTTATTTATGAAGTAAAATTTTTGTAAATGAGACTTGCAAAATAGCGGAATGTTGACAGTTATGTATCTTGATTTTTAAAATAAAAAGTGTGACCCTGGATTCCTACCCGAAAATATATTATCTTGACATGTATAACCTTTTTATAGTTTTTACTGTCAGATCAGTCACACTCCGTATGTTGAAAATTACATTTAAGCGTTTGGAAGTGAACTTCTCTGTAAAATATGTTTACAACAGTTTGTAAGTAATCACTTAACATGTGGTTGGTACATGATTTTACAAGTATGTTTATGACTCAGTAACTGCAACATATAAACAGTGTATAACTGTGTGAATAACACTGAATATTTGTTTGCTAAATCATACCAAATTAATGTATATTATATGAACTAATTTGTTTTCCTAGTGTGAGTTTTGATTAAAATGTAATTCAGGGGGTTAGAAGAACAGTAGAGTAAGTCAATTTTTAGTAATTTCAGAAATGAAGGGTTTTGTGAAACTTGTCGTATTGCCTTTGCATTAAGTGATCCAACTTGTTTTTCCCTCTAGCGATTCCCTAAGTGAACTATGACTTATTTGACAGTTACACTGAATAGAAATTAATATATGTTCAGAGAAAATATGGTTATCGAGATTTTTCACATTTTTGATTTACTCCACTGTCATTTTAACCCCCTCATTTTATTTTTTAGATCCAATTAAAACACAAATATAAATTTATTTATCTTATTTTCCAAAGGATTTTTTGTTGTGTTTTTACAATCAAGAGCGATAAATTAAAATGTTCATTTATTTTTATATGTATCACTGTTAGTTCCTCACGTATTGACTTGAAAATGCATAAACGTAATTTTATAACGTTATATAAAAAATTCCCCATAATTTTTTGTTTGTTCTTTACTTTTATTTAAATAAATTGAGGGTTTTCTGGCTTTACATAGAATGGCCCCTTTACAAAAAATAAAATACCTTAAATTAATAGTATATGTGCATTGTTCTTGCATTATGATGCCTAAAAAAATCACCAGTATATTTTGAAATGAATGCAGATTTTTAAAAATCTTAAACAAATACAAAATTTTAATTTCGAAAATAAGACATGATTTTTTTTTTTAATTTTAATGGAAAATAGACTTTTTTAATACGGAGCAAAGGATAGTATTTGCTTTGCACTATCCTAAAATCAAATGAATTAAGTTTACAAATTATTACTGTGTTAAATTAGTCATTATCAGGGATGCTGCAGTAGTAAATATAAAAGAAAATTTGTGAAGCCCCGTAAAATATATAATAGAAAATATAGAGATTATAACTTCTGCTTTAAACAAGTGTCAATAAATCTAGCATTATAGTCCACACATAATCCTTACATCAAGCTATATTTGGAAAGAAATTTTTATATATACGACTTATCACAGTGTAGAATATTACAACCCAATTTAGGAAAAAAGAAAATCAAACCAAAAAGAAAATCATTCATAATAATACCCCACAGGAAGGTTTATTTTTAACTATAAAATCAAACCCTCAATTGAGACATATTTTTCCATTAAAAGTGATTAAACGTTTCACGTCTTTATTAGTGCACTTTCCTACAATTCACGTATAATTCTGAAATCTGAACTAAAATTGTATAACATTCTCAAATCTGAGCTATATTCCAGTGAAAGAATGAAGGTTTGACGGCACTTGTGTTGCCAGCATTTTTCTCGTTCCTTACGGCATTTTCATTTTATTTATTTTCCCTCAAATCACAGAGCATTCTTCAATTGAGAATAAAACGAACCGAAATCGTCTACAATAACTTTTAGTTCACCAAATATTCTCCAATCTAATCACAGAAATTTCATGAAATCACGCAGGACTTCAGGCAAACCTTCTATCGGAAAACTTGCTACTTTATATATATATATATATTTTTTAATATACTGTTGATGAAAGTAACGAAAGCGTCGAAAATATCATCAATTACGGACTAGGACAAAGGCTTCGCAGAGACTTAATTCTTCGTCCGCAACATGTATGCCAATATTTATGTAAAACTTATTTCATGAGCCATTACAAAGGGAGTGGGAAGAATTCTCCCAACTTAAGTTTAATTTCCAACTACCGAAATTGTGGTAGAATTTTTAAAAACAAATTTGCTTTTATAATGCATAAGAAATTTGCTTTTATAATGCAAAAGCATTTATTTATTTTCAAATGAATTTGTTCACAAATTCACGTGGCGGTTGACCATTTCAACATCGTAGCAATTAAAGTATTTTTCCCGTGAAAGGGTGAAAATGTAAAACTTAAAAAGGAATTAAAACTGCATCATACTTCCTACATATCATTTTAAATTTATAATTGTCATTTTCGTCGTCATAAATAAATGTTTAAACGCATCACCGAACATGTTATATCTACTGCTGCTTAAAACATAGTTAAAATATTGCGTCACTACATAATAGTGATGTCTGTAATAAACAGCATACATCATCATACACGATTCCCAACATCACTGAAAGTGCATAGAACAACATTTTTCGGCTGTTTATTGTAACGCTAATGTGTTTTATCAGTCTTAATTCTAACAAAGTCCATTTTCTTCTCACTTTTTTTATGTAGTAAAAAAGGGAAATTCTCAATATGTCTGGTTATGCAATCATTTCTAGAGAACGAATGAAAAGATCTTTATGAAATTTTCAATTTGATGAGGTTTTGTTTCTCACAGAAAATACTTAATTACTAATATATATTTTTAATCTCTCTAAAATTTTGTTTAAACTTTTCAGTGTTTTAATATTTACTGAATACTGAATTTTAATCGCATGTAATAGGGCATATTTAATTAGCTTTATATAGTTTTTAATTTTACATAATGTTTTAACATAAGCAAGAATTGACAAAACAATGTTTCAAAAAATGTATGGATTTATACTGTATGGTTAGGTCATATATGTTGAAACGCGTTAGATTGTAACAAAAATACATTTCTATTAATGTTAGATTTTAAAAACATGAAAGTGCAGGAACAAAAAGAGATGAATTGAAATTGTAAACACTTGTGAATAAACTCGGATCCTTCATAATAAATTTGGAAATGGATTAAGAAATTTTTTTTATGTGCTTTTATCTATGTGAGATGTGAAACATGTAAAATGTATTTTGAGAAATAAAAAATACCGAAAAATAGGAGACATGATTAAACCTTAAATGATTCTTTAACTATTATTATGTTATCATAATTGAAAAAATAAGACAGTAAAGTTTCTGTATTTGTAAAGGGAAGCAAATTGCAGTTCTTACATAAAATTAATAAATCCCAATAAAAACCTTTTGTTAGGAAGTTAAAATTATAATTTAAACATAAATTTCCCTATCACGAACCCTAAATACAAGAGACGAAAATACACATCAATAACACAATAAACAAAGCAGTGTAAAAATTGCAGTGTAAAAAACAACATGCGGAAGCGGAATACTACGAGGGCATTTCGAAAAGTAAAGATACACCGTACGCCGGAGGAAAAGAAAAGTTTTGGCAAGCAAGTTGGCAACACAGGTGTTAACCTTGGACCGTTAGCTTTCTCCTCGCGATCGTTCGGCATTTCAACGTTGATTATGGTTGGAGTAGGTCGTGTTTAAAATGGTTCCACCGAATCAGAATCCCGCCAAATGCGAAGTGCGCTGCGTCATACGTTTTCTTCATACAAGAGGTCAGCGACCAGCGGATATTCACAAAGAAATTGTTTCTGTTTATGGGAACATTATGAATCGACAAAATGTAACGAAATGGTGTCATCATTTCTCTGAAGGTAGGACCGATGTTCATGACGAACAAAGAACAGGTCGGCCATCTGTGATCTCTGATGCCCTTCTTCAGAGAATGGAGGAAGCAATTCGTGCGAATAGATGTCTCAAATTGAAAGAATTGCATCATATCATACCGGAAGTGTAAATGACAATTCCACGACGATGATGAGATCAAAGATGAAGTTGAAATTTGGTTCCAACAACAGGTGGAAACCTTCTATGACCTTGGTATACAAAAGCTTGTGCCCCGACTTAACACATGTTTGGATAACGGGGTGATTATGTCGAAAAATAATAAATAATCCAGTTAATAAGATGTAACTTACGTTTTTTATATAAATGTTTTTTTAAGGAATGCGAGCCATTGTATCTTTACTTTTCGAAATGCCCTCGTAGTATAGGAGAAATGTTTAAATTTCGAAGCATTCCCAGTGGCTAAAGTCGACACTAAACGGATTCAGTTTTTTGTCAGTCAGCATCTTTTTTTAAAATTCAGATTGCTTGATTTGCCACCACTTTTTTGAAGTAGAAATATTTGCCTTATTTAATGAAAGATTAAATAATGTGAGAATAAGGCCAATTACATTATTTTTAAAAAGTGGTGGGAATCAAACAATCTGAATTTTTTTAAGTAGCCTTCCGTCCACACTGCATGGTATGGTCAAGACTTTTCACAATACCAAGAGTTTTGTAGACATCTACGGTGATGGTGATTTCTGAAAAAATTCCCATGTGCAAAGCAATAAGCGTTGCATACACATACATTAGATGGACCAAAGTCACTAAAACCTTTCGATTTTAGACGTTTAGTCGAATAGCTTGTAAAAACTTAATGAATTCTTCTGGAACAGAAAAATAATGTTTAACCTCATATTAGGAATAGAAAAATAATGTTTAACTTCATATTATTTAGCGAAGGTTTGATGAGTAGGTCAATTAGGATGTGACATATCCTTAGGGAAATCCGACTGTCAATATGAAAGGAGGCAATGATGCACATTTTGCTAAAAATACTACAATTTACTTATAAATGTAAGCATGGAATTAACAATGGAGCGAGTGTATTAAATGCAGGTGATCAAAATTAATCGCAGTTTTACGTAAGACTGAGAAGAGGTACATCCTTTCCGTAAGTTGTTAAATTTAACTCACTTGACTCACTTCAAATGACCTCACCGTTTTTTCTGCGGATTAGCTTTAGCAGATAATATGACTATAAATGGAATCCCGTGAATTCTGATATTTCTATTAACTTGAAATAGAAGGCTCAGCTTGCATTTTAAACGAATTGGAGAGAATTCACAACCGATGATTTTATTAACCCTTTCAAAGTTTCAAACTATTTTACTTTTCTTTCCGAAAAGAATTCTTGTAAATCACTGCTGGGTCTTTCGCTAAGGTCTGTCCTAAGATCTCCAGGTTTCACCAAACTATTCAAAACAACTTTTTCATTCCCCCAACTTGGGATGTGTGCATAGCTTGTATGCTTTGTTTGGTAGGTGGGTACAAATACAATGGCTGTTTGTACAGGGAAGGATTACCTTATTGCAGTGAATATGTCAAAACTATTTTCATAGTGTTGAGATCAAAATATAGGGAAATATGTTTTTGTATTTAAGTTGTGCTGTAGGTAGTAATCTTTACTCTGAGGGTAAAGTGAACTGAATAGGAGATTACGATATAGGGATTGTATTGTCATAAAGTGAACCAGAAGGGTGTGGGTGGAAGTAAATTGACTTAAAATTTACGAGCAATTGGCATATCGAAAATAATTCAAAGTGAAGAATATATTCATTTGCATATCTGTCACATCAACAGATACCAGTTTGCGCTGTAGAGCCTTGTAGGTATCCAAGAAAAATAAAATTTCTAGGGTACAATTATTAAAATTAGCTACACCTCATTAAAAGAAGGGACAATAATTTTAAATACTCACAATGAAATAATGTATAATTTTAATTCAATGAATTGTAAGCACAATACAAAATATTGCAATTTATATAATCTAATTGTATTCTAAAATATTGTAGTCTTTAATTTTTTTTTCATGTAATGTAAATGCAATTTGAAACATTGTATTCTAGAATGTTATTTACTATGCAATGTAAACGAAATTTGAAACATTGTATTCCAGAATATTATTTTTTATGTAATGTAAAGGTAATTGAAAATATGTAATATGCACGAGTGCATATTACATTATATGCACGATATGCATTATATGCAACTCATATAATGTAAATATAATTAAAATGTTAAAATAAATAATTTTAAAAATTAAAAGGAGGTTTTGAGCCGACCTTATATAGTGGTATCTCATGAGTAATGCTAGTAGCCTCAAAAACGCAGGAACAAGTGATATTAAAAAGTTGTTACAAACTTATATAGTTACTGTTCAATTTTAATTTTTATGATTTATCAATCTCTTTCATTTATTAACTTTCTTTTTCAATTAATTAAAAAGAAAAGCTCAATCAGCGAAAAAATGTGAAAATAAAGGAAGAAATCCAAAGATCACTAAAACGAAAAATACCACTTGAAATTTAGAATAATAAAAAATATTTTTAAATATTTTTAAAAATCAAATATAATAACAAATAATAGTGAAAATTAGCTCTGATAAAAATTCACAGTATTTTTTATGTTCAAATTCGGGCATAATATAAGGAAAGTTCCGTGTAGGGCAGTAAACTGTGTTCAGGGGGGTTCAAATTTCAACTCCTGAACACAGTTCAGTTTGTGCTACTTAACCACTCCCAACGATTCAGATTTTGAGCTCTAAATTTAAGTTTAAGTCTAAGCTTTTGAAAGCATTTAATCAGATTAAAAAAATAACGGTAAAAAATAGTTGTTTGCTACTCCAAAGTCTAAAGCGCCCTCTATCGACATTATTTTAACTTTTTCTTTAAAATTTATTTTTAAGAAAATACTGACATAAAGAATAGTTTTAGCGAAAACCGCAAACGAATCGACCAATTTTTCCGTTTTTTATAATGAAATTTTGGACCTTAAACTTTAATGGCACCTATCTCCATCGGAAGACGTTTGGGACCCTTAGTTTCCTATTTAATATATTTTGTCTTGATGTGTACTATCACCCCTTAAAGTTTTGCACAAGAGTTATTGATTCACCCTGTATAATTTGTTTCTAATGTTACTTAGTTGAAGACTATGTGACAGGTTTTTTTTTTTTTTTTGCCCCATTGAAGATAGCTAATTTACATAAAAAAGTAATAGTAATATCATTAAAGTAATGCCATATTGTTACTCAGAATATCTCAAATGGTACTAAAACAATTTCAAAAAATCTTTAGGTTATACATCTCGATTTGAGTATTTGATCAAATTTTCAAATTGAAATATCTCAGAAGTTCAAAATCGTAGCTTGGCACTCTCTTGACCCGACCCCTTCAATTACATTACTTAAATTGCAATATTTAGTATTGTACTTATAATACTTTAAGGGGTCAGATAACCTTTAAAGTGTCAGACATTCCAAAAAATTTTTATTAGTTTATAATTAAATATGATTCTTTAGGAACAATTTAAAATAAACCCCATGCAAAAAATCACTTTAGAAGTGGAGTTATGTCTAAAACAGTGTGAGCTTTTTTTATATGATCAAGAGATAGTTTGATCTTTGAAGTCAATTTTCTCAAAACGACGATTTTGGTCATTGCGCGCACGATTTAAGAAAAATGGTTGGTTAGAATTTCATGAAAATTTGACTGAATGTCTTAACCAGACAGATTCACAAAATGACCTACGATTATATTTCTCATGTAACAAGTTTAGAATTTATGACTACTTTTGTAGTAAAAAAAACTCGATATTTCGAATTTCTCTAAAAATTTTTTTTTTCTCAAGATCTACACATTTTATTTTTTTTATCGTAGGTCATTTTAAGAACACATTATATATGTACTCATTAAAAAAATTTTGGCTGGTTTTAGCAATTCAAATGTGAAAAATCATGCGCGCAGTACATGCAAGAATAATTCTTTCGTAAAAAAATTATTATATTTTAAAATAAATTTAAAAGCTTTATATGAGTGTATAAATTTTTGGAGAATTTTAATTTATAAAACAAACCTTTAGTAATATGTATTTTAAATTTTATAATTCAAACTCAAATAGTTACGGAGTTATGGTAATTCTTATAGAGGTCCCTTTTTCATGTATTTTGTGAGTTCAAAGGTTATCTGACCCTTTAAATTAAATTATACATTATTTTAAAAAATGCTTTAGTCTTAATAATATGACGCTAATTTTAATAACTGTATCCTGAAAATTTGTTCAAAGTTTACGCATATGTAGTTCCCTAAAACAATATCAACTTGAAAAGCTGAAAATTTTATAGATATACGGCATCCGTCGCATCAACTTTTGAAAATACTGAGCTAACTACTTAAAAAAAACTTCAGATATTAATTTATTATACAGAAGTTTTAAAAAATTTAATTTGTTCAAATTTAACTTTTGTAAATTGTAAGCATAGAAAATGCAGTAAAGGGGGATTAGCCAAAATACAACAATTGGGATTTTTTCTAATTTTATGGAAACAATTTAATATTTGCATGTATGTATTTCATAAGTTTTTGAAATTATAGTAGAAAGCAAAGAATTAATACTATACCGAAAAATTTTAGTTAAACTCCAATATTTATACTTAAACAGTTATAATAAAACAAGTTTTGTTAATCAATTTTATTTAAACAGGTTTTAATGAAATAAATGTCACCAATCAAAAAATAAAATATTTTATTCTTGCCTCTTACGAAGCACATGAAAACTAGTTGTATTATAATTGTTTGTTTTCAAAAAGAAAAGAAAGAAAAAAAGAAAATGACTCTAGTAATGCATATGATTTCCATGGAATTTAAATTGAATTTTGCATTTTAATTTAAAATAGAGATTAGAAATTTAATTACATAAAGTGCGCTAGAATTTCTATAAATTGCATACCTAGTTGTAATAAAACATGTCACTAAACCTTATGAGTTTATAGATTAATTACGAAGCAAAAATTAACCGTTAATTACTACTAAAATCTATTTTTAGAACAAGTGTCCGGTTACCAAATTTATGGAACGACTAATTCAAGAAATTTCACTATATATATAAATAAATGTGCATATTCAGTGGAACCCCGATTTTACGTAACCCGTTTAGTACGTTATCCCGCTTCCTACGTTATTTTTCGTCGGTCCCAGAAATTTCCTATTCCGATAATGATAAAAGTACCTCGATTCTACGTTATTTACTCTTAACGTTTCCCGCTTGTTACATCATTTTAGGCCAAGTATCTCAGGATTTTTTTTCTTTTTTCACTCATGGAAAATTTTTCAAAATAACAAAAATAATTTCCACTTGGTAAACTGGTTGTTTGTTATCAAAAACAGTTCTTCCCCTCCCCGTTAATACTCCCGTAAGAAAGTAACGATGAACTATTATTTGTCAAAAGTAGGATGTCTAAAAGAAAATGTTTCTCTGTAGCCGAAAAGGCATAAATTATCGAAAAATGCAAAGTTTCCAAATAAACTAAAGTGTATCTCATAAAATCGTTCGGTATCGCTTGTTCCACGTTACAAACCATCCTAAAACAAGAGGTCTCTGTGTCATTAAAATCTGAAAAACTGGGAAATTTGTCAAAGAAAAGAAAAACATTAAAAATCTCTCTTTTTGAAAAATTGGGAAAGATTTTGTGCGACTGGTTTAAACAAGCCCGTTCAGCCAAGATTCCAATCAATGGCTCAATTTTGTAAGGAAATGCTCTTAAAATTTCTTCTCGACTTAAAATGCAGAATTTCATGTCATCCAATGGTTGGATCGACCGATTCAAGAAGAGGTATAATTTGTCTTACAAGTTTATTTGTGGTGAGGCAGATGGAGTAAATACTGCGGTCGTTGAGGAACGGATGGAAAAAGCTTTGCCTTCTCTTGTGTTACTCAAAAAAAGACATCTTTAACGCAGATGAGACCGGATTGTTTATTAATCTCTTCCTTGATAGAACATACACCGTGAAAGGAGAAACGTGTCACAGCACAGTCGGTAGCTATCAAAAGTGCGATTAACAGTTTTGTTATTTACGAATGCAGACGGAACTGAAAAGCTAACACCCTTTGTGATTGGTAAATTTAAGAAGCCCCGATGCTTCAAAAACGTTAAAAGTTTGCCGACAGATTTCAATGCCAACCACAATGCTTGGATGACTCTAAATCTTTTTTGAAGATTTTGTAAGAAAATTGAATATAAAAATGAGCTTACAAAAGCGATTTTATTCGTGGACCAGTGCACTCATGTTAATCTGAATTTAAATAATGTGAGTATGGAATTTTCCCCACCCAACTGGTCCAGTTTACTTCATCCATGTGACTTGGGAATAAGCAGATCCTCCAAAATGCATTATAGAAAGCAACGGGTAAGAAAAGGCATTTTTTCACTTGATTCTGGTGAGCTTCACGATGCTTGGAAAACAAAGCTAAATGGGCCGGATGCTCTTCATTTCATCTCATCAGCGTGGAATTGAGTAGATGAAAAATGCATGTCAAATGCTTTTCTGAAGGGAGAATTTTCAAAATCCGAAATTAACGGTGAAGTGCCGCTGGGAAGAGCTCTCTATGGAAGACCACACGAAAGAGGATGAATTTATATTTGCAGACATCAATGTTGATGAGTTACATTGATTGAGATAAGGATGTTATCGCTACCACAGACATTCAGACTATTTCCGATCTGATTTCGCAATACTGAAGTGAGGAGGATATTGATGAAGATCCAGAAGACATCGTGCCCTCATCGGCAGAGACCATTGCGAGTTTAAAATTTTTAAAGAAATTTTAACTGGACATGAATATTAAGGAAAAAAAATAGAAAAACTTGCATGTATTGAAAGTAGAGTACATTTAAACACATCAGTAGAGTGAAATTACACTTAAACAGAAAACGCAATAAAGAATAACACATTTTTTTAAAATACTAATATGGTATTGTTAAGTTTATTTTTGCATAATTTGTTTTCTTGAAGTGTTTTTCTCTATTTGACCCCGATTTTACGTTTTCCCGTTTTGTACGTTTTTTCCTGCTGGTCCCATGAAAAACGTAAAATCGGGGTTCCACTGTATATATATATATACGTGTGTGGTGTGCGTGCATGTATTATTAAAGAGAAATATAACTATGCGAAAATGTGCTCATATTATCCTATTTTATACAAGACATAAAAAATAATAAAATTTGCTGTAATACAAATAATACAATTTAAAATAGAATTGTTAATTAATATTTATTCGTATAGACGTAATTTTAATTTATTACTCAAAAATAATTTCGTATTCTATATTATATTTTTTACATGATTATAAGATACTCTCTTGATTAAATTTTCGCTTGTCTTTCCTACTTATGAAAAGAAAAGTTACATTTATTATTCCATAACTTTAGGATTATTCCGTGTAACTACTGATTTATTGCTTTTCAAAAAATCACCCCTGGAAACAAGATGTATTTTACTAAAGATCAATAACATCTTTTAAATGAAAGAATGATTGTAATGTGAATGCAAAGAATTGTTGCCAGAATCTATTATTCTGTTCCCGACCCATACGTCAATCAACCAGATTACTAGAGGGGAAAGAATATTAAGGAAAAGACGGGCCTAGTAATTCAGGATCAAAAATTCTTTGCGAGAAAACCGGGCTTATGGATTGAGCGTAAGAATTTGGAATACGGGAAAACACGGTCCTAACGCCTAAAGGGTTAATAACGCTGCTTGGAAAACTCGCTTAAAATAACTCGTGACGAATATAGCTACTAAACAGCCAGAGTTACCTAATTAACATATCATTGAAAAAACGAAGTGAAAATTAGAATCCCACATACATATGTACTTAAAAAATATATATATTACAGATTAGGTCTCATTCATATTCAAATATTAGGATTCTGAAAATAAACGATTGCATGTAAAACCTGAAAACTGACTCTTTCACTAGAGTACACTTATTAAAGAAAAGCTAGAGGCACTCTGCCACAACCCTCCTCCTGAATCTGAAAAAATCTTGGGCTAAACCTGTCCAAGATTTAATTCACAGCCAACAACCATTAAAATGAATAATGGCCAACTATTTTAAAATGTTTGTTCAAAACCATTTTTTTTCCTTACATCATCTCTTACACATCAATACTGTAGTTGCATATGCATGTAATTTAAAATCATATTTCTTACTAGTTTTAAAATTCATCAACTTATTATTTCGCCACTTGAAAACATTAATTGCAGAATTTACCTCAGCACATACTACGGCTACAAACAACTAATTCTATGAAAATTGAAATATCTTCAAACGAATACATATACATTGCGGATTCTTAAATCTATGTGCAAACTCTAATTTCAAAATTGGCAGGTTAATCCTGTCCAAATCAGAAAAAAAAACGCGAGTGACTAACACAACAACTACATGGAGAACAGACTGACAGCAACTTTTACTGCATAAATAAACATCTAAAAATAAATGTAATGTTAAAGTTTACACAATATAACAGACATAAAATATTAACCTATTAAATGCAATGTCACCCATTTCAGTACTCGGGAACTTCAACTGTATTTATAGTAACAGCATTTAAAACTACAAAACTTCTAGACAACGTTCCTTCCTTAGATCTACTCCCATTGTACTTAACTATATTCAGATGTCTTAAACGACAAAAGGGCAATTTCGATCTTGACATCCACCTTTATTTATACCAACTGAATTGGAAAATGGCTTTTTATTTTTATCCTCGTCCCTAGAATGATTTCTGAAACTTTCTTTATTTCCTCTAAGATTACCACCCTCACCTTTAGAATTATCGCCATTATTACGACAATTTTATAATTTACTTACACTGCTCCTGTAATTATTTCGATTGCCAATTCCAAACTGTCTATTCTAACCTCTACAACCATTCCCATTCTTCTCATTTCTGAACCCATGTAAAGAAAAGTAATTAAATTCATTACCACAAGCCCTTCTTCATCCTGGGCTATCTGATACACTACCATAATCAGTGCTATGTCTATTTTCGTATTTAATTAACAATTTATAAAGTTCCGCGGAATTTTTAGGTGCACGCATTTCGATATAGCCCTGTATTGCCACATGAAATAAAGGTAACAAAATGTCAGTAAGTTCCCCAAAAGAAGCCATACTCAACCTGCGGCCAAACGGGCCGCATGTGGCCCTGCGACCTTTTATGTACGTCCCGAGACCCAAAATCAGTACTTCATACCAGTGGACCCGTGCGAGGATTTCATACTGAAGTCAAATAATTTTTATTAATATCTACTATTTTTTAGATGCACGTTTAATCTTTTAAAGAAAAAATAAGTATAAAAATATCTGCAAAAAACATTAATAAATCCAGAATATCGTCTTATTTATTCCATCAAAGTTAAAGTAAAAACGGATTGAAGATAGCAAAAGGCACGCGCGATAATAAAATTTAACAATCGTATTTTAACTGCATTAGAAGATGTCGTCTTCCGCTTCTTGAGAAACATGAAACAAAGAAAAATAAATTGAATACATTTAAAATACAATTTATTCTAATATAACGAAGCATACCTTTTATTCTACATGTGAAATGTCGCTGCTTCAATCGATCGATAGTGTATTTTTCTTCGCGACATTTCAATTTGAATTTTGCTTTTTAACTAAATATATAAAATAAACCCGTGAGGAGAAATCATACCATTTTATCATTTTCGTAGTACTTATTTTTTTATGATGATTGTTGAGAAACATATAATGCGGTATTTTATTTTTGTAGCAACACTAATTTGAGGAAAATCTTTCATTTAATTCATAAAGAAAATGTCGATTTAATTTTTAATTAACAGCAAATTTTAATCAATTAACATGTGTTAACGATATGTTTATGTACTATGTCAACACCTCATCAAAAACTTTTCGAATGATACCTAATTCGTTGTTGCGCATTTGGTAAATTCTGAGGAAAGGGGATGTTGACAACAGAAATAATACTATATATGATTTATAAAATTAATTGAGATGTGTGTAAAGGGTATTTAAGACGTTTACTGTTGAATTATATATTTTCATGGAACGAATGAATCTCCCCTGTTACTGACAATTATTTTAAAATTATGAAAAAAAAATCTTAAATGCCATTTGCTTAGCCAAAAGTTCTTTTTACACGTAGATACATTTGTGCTAGAGTGGTGTATACATTTCTTAAATTTCCATACCAATTAAACTTTATTCCAAGTTAATTACATTTATACTATATATTTCTACATTTAAAAAAATAATAAAAAAGTTCTGTTATTGAGCAAAAGACGGATTTATTAAAGAAAATCTGAAAAATTTCCTTACAATTGGAAATTCAGCATTCTTATTTATAACGTTTTATACATATTATATAGCTAATACTCTTTACTGAGGTGGAGAGTCTGTCGCGAAAAAAAATATCACCAAAAACCTTTAACACTACTGTTTCCAAACAATAATTTTCGCGGCAAATTTCTACAATATTTGCAATAGAAATCTACGACGAAGTATATTGTTTGGAAACACTTGTCTTAAAATTTTTGGTAATGTTTCTTCCACGACCAAAGTTCAAATCTACTAATAATATTAGCTGTGTTATAATGCTTTTTTATACTACTTTTGTTATCTATTTTAAATACACTTTTTTTATATTAATATATAAATGTGCTGCGGCTCACGTAACGTTGTAAACATACGTTTGCAGCCGCAAGACCAAAAGGTTGTATATGGCTGCTCAAAACTAATGCCTAGTTACAATTTGTTCAAGTAAAGGTTTGACGCTTTTTGAAAAATATTTTTCTGATTACAGCAAAATTCCTTTCATAAATATATTTTGTCATGTACAGCTGGAAATACCTTTTTAACTCGCTCAAATAATTTAGTTTGATAATTTACAAAAAAATTACCGATATTTTCAATCCATATGTGAACATGTCTTTCAACTAATCCTTCAGTAATTATTTTTCAGATATTTTTATGCATAGTATATTCATCTAGGTGTAAAATAAGTTAATTTACATCTTCTACGCCACTAAAGTAAGCTCTGGGCACAGCGTCTAACAGTCTGGCTTAGAAAAAATTTCTGAAACCCTTTGTGACAACATTACTAGAATTTATCGAAACAATATCAAACGGCTTGGATTCGAAATAAGTTTGTGCGTAATTTGTGACACCATTACAATAACATATCTGCTCAATTGTTAACGGCATGAATTTATAAACTGTTCGGGTATCCATTTGTGACACACCCTTTGAGGATGTTAACTACAAGGAGGCCATGACAGAGATTTTGCAACAAAAACAACAATTCATATATAACAGTAAGCAGGGAATTAACAGTGGAGTGAGGGGATTTTATGTAGACGATAAAAAATAAGCTCATTTATACGAAAGACTGAAATGAGAGAAATACTTTCCTCAAACTTGTGAAATTTAATTCACTTAATTCACCTTTTATGTTGCAGAAACCTAAGAAATTTTTATTTAGCAGATAACATCACGATAAATGAAATCCCGTGTATTCCGAAGGTGCTATTTATTCAAAATAAAAGCTCAACTTCTTACCAAAGTGGCTAAATCAGCCGATGAGTCAAACAGATGGTCGGATACGCCATTTAATAAACAACATGTCGTGTAACTGCACGAGACCTAACTATCCCGAGGGTGATATGTGTTCAAAATCCATTCATTTCAACTACTACTGCACTATAGGTAGCTCTGCTACTACACAACCGAATTTACCGAATTAACAGTTTGAAAAAATAACTGTGACGGCTAGATTCGCGGAGATATATACATACTTTTGAAACTTGAAGAAATGACAGACTTGGTCTCACTCATGCACAAATGCAAGGATACAGGATATCACAATGGCAAAAAAATCTTTAAAATGATTCGTCCACTAGAGTACCCTTATAAAATAGTAGTTAAACAGTCTGTCACAAGGAGAGCAACAACAAATTGAGTATGAAAATAATATTTGCGATCATCCTGTAAAATAAAATGTTCGAAATGATCTGCAGCTATAGCACAGGGATATGTGGATTTTGTAAAACACTTGTGTTCATTTGTGGAAGAGTAGCATGGATATTCATGGATAATTAAATTTTTATTTTAAAAAAATCAAGAAATTTCTGCAGATTTTTTCTGTTTATAGCATATAAAGTTTTCAACCAAACTTAACGACACTTTCAGGTACTTCCGGCACTTCGCAACTCATATAAAAAGAGTTATTGGCGGTATTCTGAAAAGAATACAACGAAACTTAATGCTGAATATGATGAAACCTAATTAGCTGAATTTCAATTTAAAACTTGCTGTATCATACGGAATTTTTCACAAATTTCCATTTTTTTCAAAAATTGGCTTTCAACAGTGGATTTAAAAATTTTCATAAATCATTGCGTAGCTTTGGAAAGTAAACTTCGATTTTGAGGATTGTTTTTGTTGTTGTTGTTGTTGTTGTTGGAAAGGGGTCGTTGTGGTTATTCTTTAAAGAAGAAGTAAAACACAAACAAAATTAAAGAGAAAAAGAAAATTTGAAGAAAATCCCTTATCATTCAGTTACTTTTAGTAAGCAATTCAACTTCAGCTCATATCTGCGATACCTTTCTGAATTTTCAAGCTATTCGACTGACCATTTTTATATTAGTTGCCTTACATATTTGACTACTAAATGTTGTAAAAAAATATCTTTGCGCAAGAGCAGTTAAAAGTTATTTCATACAATTTATCCTATTTTATCAAATATTTTATATGCTCATATTCCAATTGTAGTATATTGTTTTTACAACACGTTGTCAAGTTTCCTTAAAGTGGCGTTAAATTTTGTTGAAAACCATGCATTCTATAAACGAAAAACAGGCAGAAATTTCTTGATTATTTTAAATAAAATTTTGATATATCCATGCATGTACGTGCTATTCTTACATAAGAGAACAAAGACGCTGAACATGATTTATACATAGTACAAAGCTACAGATGTGGAATAAATAAAATTTAAACGTTAAATTCCCCAAATTTAATGCATCGAAAAGGGGAAAGTGTTGGACTGAGGACATCGGAAGACCTTTTACGCTTCAAGATTAACGTTCGTCTCGGAAGGCGGTCGGGGAAGAGTGGGCTGGGACACCGCCGAATTCGCCGAGCGGCGGCGCGCGACCATCCACCGTCCCTACTCGCTTTCCTGACACTTGACTGGATACATTAAAAGCCGAAATATTTACACGGTAAATTACACAAATTTAATGCATTGAAAAGGAGGATGTGTTGGGCTCGGGGATCTGACGCCATGGGACGACCGCTGCGGCTTCGAGCATAATGTTCGTCTCTAGCTCCATTTTATTTTACAGGATGATCTCAAATATTATTTTTGTATTTGGTGTTGGCATTCTAATTGTCCTCGTGATCAAATTTTCACTGAAATATATGACTTCTAACATGTTTTTTACATTTCCTAAATTACAGAAGGCGTCGTCAAGTATGTCTCCAGATATTCCACTAAATGTCCAATATCGAAATTGTTTTCTGACATTTGGTAGCCGATTATTTTGTGTCATATTATCCACTTTCATACACTTCACTTTGCTTGGATCGAGGCTAACGAAAAAGACAGGCTACCGCGGTGCGTTCCACTTATCTTTTTTTACAGACCACTAGAGTGACGTGATGCTCTTTTCGTACACCTGCATTGGTGGATTCGAGCCTCACGTGATTCCCGCGGTCTGTAAAAAAAAATACGCGTAAAGCACCGCGGTAGCCTTTCTTTTTCGCTAGCCTCGGCTTGGATACTATGACGCAAAATAATCATTTACATACATTTTACTTATGATTTTGGATAGCGTGGCACAAAAGATAAATAAATTTATTAAAATAAACACATTTCAATACACAATATAGGCCCGTGAAAGTAATATATTTAACAGTGTATTGGGAAGTTAAAAGTATTGTTTGTAGGAAAAAAAAATTGCAAAATTCATCAGTCGGTTATGGGAAAAAATCGCAAAACGCTTTAGTCTGTCTGTCATGGGAAAAAATTGGAAAAAAACGTCAATAGGTAGCTGAAAAATATCGAGAAATTTGTCAATTAGTTACAAGAAAATAATCTCAAAATTTGTCAATAGGTAAAAAAAAATACAGAAATTTGTATATGTATCTGTCGAGAAAGAAAATTCACTTCTATGCTGAAGTGCCCCTTTTATATAGAATATATAGAAATTTGTCGATTGCCCATGCGAAAAAATAAATTAAATTAAATTAACACTTTATTGATCAAAAAGTTGCAATTTTGAAGAAACATTATTCAAGACACTGCGCTTGTTCACATTAGAAAAATCACATAAAATTTTGCAAACTATATCAAGTATATTAATCTTTAAAACGCCTCGTTGTGTTGTTCTGACATTGTGTTCTGCAATGAACTAGAAGTTTCTAGTTAAAACATAAACTAACCTAGTCTATTACTCTTGTAAAAATGCTGCTTAGTAAATGTGCATATTTATTTAATTATTATATTTTAATTTTGAGCATCTGTTTTAATTTCTGTTGGTTTCTTCCATATATTCCAATTTCTTTCACTGTCCAGGAAGAAACCAGTTTTTCTTGATTAAAAAAGAATATAAATACTTCATGAATGCATTTCTAATTCTACACTGTTTATATACGATCAGACACTAACGTTTCTAAGCAGTGTAAGCAGTGTTCGAAATTAGCAGTCGTTAGTCGTCAAATGCAACTACATTATAGTATTTCACGACTACAACATTATTTCCGTGCGTCAAATTTGACGCCTAACTTTTCTTAACACTTGTTTTTTGTTTAACTTTTCGTTTTTTGGTCTCACACCAAACATAAATTCTAATGTGAGAAAATTTGACAGCGATTTTTAGCAGAATGTATAAATGCAAATGAATGTATTAATTTATGCAAACTTCTAAACTTTATATTGAACCTGCCATTTAGCACTGCTGAATGTGAAAAGGGATTTAGTCAGTTTAATTTAATAAAAAACGATACAAATAACCGTTTATCCACTGATATTGTTAATGATTTATTAATGGCAAAACTAAATAGACCCAATTTAGCAGATTTTTGTCTAGATAAAGCTATAAATCCTTGTTAAATGATGTAATTGAAGGATGGTCAGACATCCTGATTTTATTATCTAACTTTATTAAAATTAGTGTGTATTGTTTGACTTTCACCTTTGCAATCTATATGTCAGTCACACATTGTTAGCATTAAATCGCTTAATGTGAATTTTTGCTTAACATGATTTGATAATGCAGTCCCAACAGAAGAGATGGTACTATTATTTTAACGGTTAACACACACACACACACAAAACAAAAATGTGGTCCTTTAGATTTCACGTTAACAATATTCGTCTGTAATTATATTAGATGTATAGTTTTTTTTTTGTTTTTGTATACTAAATTTATGTGTAATTATCAACAATGGATAAAATTTTCTTAAGTTTAAATTTGTTTAGCATGGGTAAGTGCATTTTTCTATTAATTTGAAAATGTAGTATTAATTAAAAAGGCTTTATCAGTTTTACAGTTGCTTCAATTATTATAATATTGTAATAATTTAAATAAAAACAAAATATTCATGATTTTCTATAAAGTAGCATATAATGATACAGTTATGTAAATTTTAGAATTTGCAACTAGAAATTTTTATTTGACGCCTAAGATATCCACACCTACTTTTCATTTCCCAATTTTTGTACTGTTTGTAAGCGTCTGTCAGGTAAAATAAATAGTCAATGTTTGTATGGTCAGGAAATCTTCAGATTTTTTAATCTCAAACAAACAAACAAAAAAAAAACTCTTACATGAATGTAAGACGTAGGTAAAATTTATGTAAATGATTATTTTGCATTATATTATCCACTTGCATACATTTCCCTTTGTTTGGATACTATAACGCAAAATAATAATTTACATAAATTTTACATATGATTTTGGATAACGTGGTACAAAAGATAAATCAATTTATTGAAATAAATACATTTCAATGCATAATATAGGCTCAGTGAAAGTAATATATTTAACAGTGTATTAAAAAATTAAAAGTACTGTGTGTATGTGTAAATATACTTTCGAAGACCAACCAAAATTAATTTAAATTGAATTTTAAAAGAATCCTATTAAATTCATCTATTAAATTCATGTGAAGGTGTCACTCGAATTTTGATATAATTTCTTTTAAATCCAATATTTTGAATTTAGGAGAGATGCCAATGAAACAGCATCAACGAAAAAATTTTATATATTATTTCATGTTAAAAATAATAATTGCATCTGTGAATGTAAAGAAAATGATGATTTTTTTTTTTTAAATTACTAACATAGCGTCACTAAAAATTGATATAATTGCTTTTAAGTCCCATATTTAAAATTCTTAGAGCCAAAAAAAAGTGCTGCGTCACAACGTTTAACCCGTTAAGGGTTTTTGTACTGATTTTATATATACAGTAGAAAAACATTTTGCATAGTTAATTTTCGATTTAAATTTTTCCAATGGTATTTTTCGCCTGTATTAATGTAATTCTTTTAAATAGCACGTAAAATAATAGTGGGGGGGGGGGGGGTTAAAGATTTTTTTCTCCTCCCAAACAGTTCAACTCCCCTCCAGTTATAAATGTTTAGAGGGAGACTCCCCTCCTTGAAAAAATCGAATTTCAAGCCCTGAGATGCGCGTTTCAAACGCGTTTCAAATTTTTGAATAAGTCTATGATATTGGTAAATATGCACTAAAAAACACTTCAATCCGCAAAACAACTAGTTTTAGAATGCATTTCTGGCATTGTAAAAACTTTGTTTACAATGAAAACCAATGAAAACTGTTAGGGGCTTTTCACGATTTCCCAAAATTTGAGTTTTTGGATAAGACTAGTTTTGAAACTCACGTCTTCATATATACGGTACGGTCAGCTGGGTAATATAGAAACAGCGTGCATATTAGCCCACAGTCTGCCATCTTCCTTTTTAAGTCAAAACACATTTGTTTTGTTTCTCATTTCCAAAATAATTTTCATCCATATTTACTTATTATATACATTTTATTTAATTGACTAATTTATATATATTTAATAAAAGTTTAATAAAAAATGCTTATTAAAAATGAATTTGAAAAATTAATATAGAGTAAAAGCTAGAATTTCCAATTAATTTAACACGATAAGATGTATCAATTGTCAAATAATCATTTCAATTGCATTTTTTAAATACACAAAACACGTTTTTGGTATATCATGGGTTAGGTATTAACAATGCCGTAGCAAATCAGACTTTGATCCCCATCCGAAGTTTTTTCAGGATGACTATAAATAAACCATTAAGTATCAATCAAGAAAGTGAAAATAAAAAAATCAAAACTACAATTAAAAATCTTAAATAAAAATTCTATGAGCTAGCATCTCATTTTTTTCTTTGATTATGTCAGCATGTTGAAAATATGAATGCAATTTAAAAAAAAGTAGAAAATAGGTAATGAAACGCTTGAAGAAATTCAATGTGGGTCTAATTCCAAATATCCCAAATATGCGCTGTGCTCTGTGTATGAATACATAAACAAGCGAGTAGTTGGTTGTCTGACTTCTGCTGATAACTAAATAATGGAAATATTTTAATCCTTCAAAAATCAAAAACTTATTATAAATAAAAGTAAAATTGAATACATATAATTACGAAATATTTCCTGTATTTAAAAATGAATGTAAATACTTTTCCACAGAAATGAAGATTTATAAAAGTTTTACAATGTGTAATGAATTTTCTGAACAAGAAGACAAATATATAAGCGACAATTTAATTTAATACATATATATTACATATTAAAAATATATTTTCGTATTAAAAAAATGAGTTTAAATAATTCATCAGCTACATGTAGATATTTTAACTGCAACCTACAATCGATAATTCACTTTAGCCAATTCAGAAGAAAAAGCAGTGAAGTGGTCCCATGTATTTCTATATGGAATAGGCGTAGGAAAATAGTCCGATTTTAAAACTGGATTTAATAGAAAACAAGAGTTTTCATAAATTCACACAAAGTCATATTCTCTTCATCTAATAACCAATTAATATAATATATTAATTTTAAAAAAATCGTCCGAGCCGTTTGGGAAAAAACGAGTATGTGCCCATTACACCATTGCATACCCTCAGTTTACTTTAAAATGGACTTCCAGATGTTAAAATATATTGCAGGTAGAAATCTAAACATTTCAGGATCGAGTTAGACCGGAGATATAAGACAGCTGTGAAAAAATCAGAACGATATGCCTCATATTTGCTAAGATATTATATATCGGCTTTTTCGGTTTTCTTTGATCTGAAACTAGCTGTATATATGAGTGCCGCGGACATTTTCGGTTTTGGGATTTTGCTGCATCACTTGAGATACTCTTGTATCTCATGATTACGATGGAAATTATTAATACAGAAAACTTTATTTTCAGATCATTTGTTATATTTGCAGGGATGGAAAGGTGTAAGGGTAAAAAACTTTTTATTAAATATCACATTTATTTTACTTGACTGCGTGCACCTGGCGGTGGCTTTTTTCCTTAATTGATCCCTTATTAATAAATCCAAATCCGCTGCTCTAATTTCAACAGATCTAATTACATTTAACAATTTTAACATTTTCAGTTTCACACCCGTAGCGTTTAATTGATGTTTTATATAGAGACTACCACTATTTTAAAATTACAGTTTTCGTAAAAATTAAATTTATGTTCCTAATAAAAGTACACATCCCGTATTCAGTCCATGCATACAAACAGTCAAGGTTAGTTATTTGTTATTTAGAGCTTGAGAACGCCTTCACGCGGCCCCGCCCTCAAGTTTTTTGTCTGTAGCTGTGCTTTATTCCCATAACTCAGCTAATAATGTTCCGAACCTCTCCAAATCAGTTCCAATTTACTAAATTATTGTAAAAATCAGCATTCATAGCTAAAAAATATATTTCTAGAAAGTAGTAACCAATATTTCCGAATAATAGTCTAAGCCAAATTTCAAATTAAGTTCCTGCTTAACCAAATGAATAAATCTTTAAAGATGCATAGTGGTTCTCCTAATTTGTCATTTTCGTAAGGGCACTTAAGCATCCGTTCCCCACTGGCCCCTCCTGCAAGGCTTTTTCTTTAACTGTGACCTGTTTCCATATCTCAGCAACTAATTTTCCGATTTCAACGGAAGTGATTCCAAACATTATAATTAACTTAATAATCACCCTGTATAAAATTAAAGTAAATTATGAGTGGCAGTTACCACTATTTCCAAATAACAGTTTAAGCCAAATTTGCAATTAAGTTCCTAGCTTAATTAAACGAACTAATTTCTAAAGATGCATAGTGGTCCTAAAATTAGTCATGTACTGCCGGAGTCATACCGGCCACGCGACACTGGACAGTAAAGGTGATGCTTCATGACTGAATGATACTTGATACCAGGAATGAAGTCCATAGTTCAGGAGCGGGTCAGTTAGCCATACTCAAACTGCCATACTTAACCTGCCAATATAGCTATCTGCCAATATAGCAACCTGCCAATATAGCAACCTGCCAATATAGCTGGTATTATGCCTATAATACCAGCCTACAATGGTTAGATAAATCCATTAAGAAATTAAAAATAATTTTGGTTTGTTTAAATGTGTTGGGTAGGAGAGGATATTATCCAGCCAACCACGAGGGGGAGGAGAGGGGCGACGTATGTGACAACGAGTTGCAAACGGGATATTATAATAGAAGTTTGGAGCCGATGCCTCTACACCACACTCACAGGTGAGAGTGCGGGCCCTTTTAAACTTCTGTAGATATGCCCGATAGGATCGTGTCCCGTTAGGAATTCAGTGGTTTTGTATGTCTGTCTGTCACTATATTGTTACACTCTTACAAAATTTTAACAAAATTTCATCAATTTTACTTGAATTAACAAAATCTGTTTTTTTTAATTTTACCATATTTTTTTAATTTGTAATTCCATCAAAATTTTGTTACTTTTACAAAATTTAAATTGTTGTGTAGTAGCCATAACTCTCTCACGTAACTTGGTTTATTTGACTTATATAGTTGTATAATTGAAGGATTAACATAATTTTTGGATAATTAAAACTTTTTTAATTGGGACGGACCAAGGTAGTTTTAAAAATCCCCCTATCCCATTTATTACTTTCTTCTATCTTTACAAGAAGAAAGTATTGGAGTCATGAAAATTTTCAACTTCTGGTTTTCGACGGATTTTAGAAGGTGCTGAACACGATTTGACTGTTTTTAGAAAATGACTGTCTATGACTCTGTGTGTCTGTATGTGACAAAAATTTTGAGGGCGTTCTATTTCAAGAACTATTGCACGGAATTTAATAAAACTTTATATTCAGTTACTTCCTGATATAAATTGGTACTGATTATTTTCTGGCGTAAATCGCGCAACAGGTGCCTCTGCTATGTTACAATTTTCGTGATTTCTGCAATAGATTCGCGATCTCTCAAGAACTAATGCACTGATTTACATCAAAATACAGTTTCACCTTGACATAAATAGAAGCTGATTACGTTTTGGTGTAAATAGCCCAACAGGTGGCACTGTTATGTTATTTTTTTCATAATTGTCACTATAACTAAATCTCAAAAACTAATGCACTGATTAATTTTTAAATCAGTTTCAGCAGTGATTTACACCTGTAATTCTTAAATAATAATCATTGAATTTTTATCCTGCTTTTTCCAAGCGTGAACTGACAGAGTGGAAAATGTCCCAAGCCGGGAATCGTACCCGTGTCCTCAGAATAGCGCTCTGAGGCCCCAGCCTACGGCAACACAGTTAATTTTTAATTGATTTTCTGTAGTGAATTACGCCTGTAATCCTTGAATAATAACCAGTGAATTTTTATCCTGCTTTTTACAGGCGTAATTCACTGCTGAAAATGAATTAAAAATTAACTATATGTTGCCGTATGCTGGGCTTTGTATTTTCGTCTCATGTTTGCGGCAGAAATCTGCATGCTCATGCAGGGCCTGTTTACCGAAGAGTCCCGGGAAGCCCGTGCTTACCCAAGGAAATACAAAGTTGCCCCTAAATTTACTTTTCAGAATAACTTTAAAAAAAAAAAAAAAAAAAAATCAATCAGTGTAAAAAATGCATTTTTTTCCTTACGAAATTTTTATCTAAAAAGCTCGCTCTTTCTAAATTGTTCTAAATTGTTGTTTACTCGAAATTTTGATGGAAAAATTTCAAATTGTTGCAGCATACCAAAAATGTATTTAGTAAATAACAAAGCAATTGGTAGAGGGGGGGCCCAGAGTACCATAGGGCTTCCCCTACCTTTATGTCTTAAGCGAGCCCTGTGCTCATGCTGACATTTCCATCTTGTGCTGAGATTGCAGCCGGTCCGACATATATAAGAGTGAGAGATTTCGAGTTTGAATATCGTTCCTTCTGGCTCAGTGGTTAGAGTCTCAGATCGTTGTTCTGGGGACTCTGTTTCGATTCTCAGCTTGGGACATTGTTCAATCTGTAGGTTTACGCTTGAAAATAAGCAGGATAAAAATTCACTTGTTATTGTTCAAGGATTACAGGCGTAATTCACTGCTGAAAATGAATTATAAATTACCAAAAAAAGTATTTTAGATTGGTTCTAATACAAAGAATAATTTTAAAGTAAATATTGTAATTGTTTATGTAACAAAAACCTTTTGTTGTTAAAACAAAGAAAATTCTTAAAATTACACAAAACAATTGTTCTTTAAACAAAAGTTTTTGTTGCTGAAACTGAAAAGAATTCTTAAAGTAACAGAGAATTATATTAATTTTGAGAAAACTTTCAACAAAATAATTTTGTAAGAAAAATTGGAACATTTTTACTTGAATTAACAGAACATTTTTTTGCTGACGATGCACAATTTTTTGTTGGAATTGCAAAAATAATCAACAATATTTTTCTTGTTGATTCAAAAAAATTTTCCATTGACCTATATTTAAACGTAAAGTTTTGTTGGGCCAATCAAATTTTTGTTGATCCAACAAAACTTTTCTCTGGGTGTGTATACAAAACTATAGATCCTGCATAGTTCTTTACAATAAAATTTGAATACTTTTCCGACTATAGTTAGAAATTTCTGGTTTTCAGATGTGTTATGCGTTTTTCAAACTGTTTACTTCAATATCATCTTTCACGTTATTAAATGGTGAAGATTTGTTACAGTATTCTGAATGTGTTGGAAAGTGTTTCATAGTATATGCTTGACGCATCATTTTTCTTTCTTGTTATTTGTTTGCCTTGTTTATTACAATTAGATAGAAATATTAACACATTATAAATTTCTTAATATTATCACCTTTAAAATAACAAAAATATTTATCTTATTTAATTAGTTCGGATATAATTTCTACCTTTTAGGAAGAAATAATTGAATCGAAATATCTTAGCAACATTCAATCAAATACTGTATGACTCTTCCCAATTCTGGTAGGTTTGAGATAGTTTGTAACATTTCAAAGTTAATATGTTAAATCAGTTTCCTACAACAATTTGTGGGTACAGTGAAACTTTTAGAGTGGTAACGAATCTCTCGTTTTATTATTATTTTTTTAAATATCATATTTGTTTTATGATTATTACTGTGTGATTAACTAAAATCTTGCGAATTTTTTAAATTTTACTGTAAGTAACCATGCCTATAATTTATTATTCGATAATGTGAATTTGCCTAAAACCACCGGCATTCCTTCACACTCTACGTTTATCTATTAATGAGTATGTAATAGAACATATCTATCTATGATTCATCTATGAAATTAAAAGAGCTTTTTCAGAATAACTAAAAATATTAGAAATATAATAATTTCTTATAATTCTACATAAAAAATTAAGAATTTTAACTAAATAGCTTCTTGTCAGGTTGGATGAACATTCTTCCTGGTCTGTCTCAAGTTAATTTTACTATTTCACTGACGTCCTTTCTTTGGCTCCATATAACTAGGTGATTAGCGCATTTTGCTACCACTACTGCATCCTATATCTGCTTCCAGACATGTGCAAAGCGTGTTTTAGGAACTAAACATCTATTCAACTACCTGGGGCATATGAAATATATCATCCCAGTCACATAGTCACAAAAATGGATTGGATACCACTAGATATGATCCTACATGTATTGTATCGCCGTGGAGTTTAGTTTCAAATGTCTTTTAATTATAATTTTTCCAGGATTCATTATCACGAACGTTTTCTGGTTTCAGTTTCATAAATCGTATGACCATTATTAACACAGTGTAAAAAATCTTCACACACTTCAGGCTTATTTTCTTATAATATAACTTTTTTTTAACATAAGTAATAATTAATACATAAACATCATTAAATGTAATTAATGCAAATATCAATAATGGAATTTAAAAATTACATAAATATAATTAAAGTAAAAATCATTTCATTAACAAAACTTTTCACAGACTCATAAACAGAATAATGGTGATGCTTTCTAAATTCCTTCTTTTCGCATAATTACCATAATTTTCATTATGCTTTCTAATGATCCTCAAGTCATTTTAATTACTGAGTGGTGTCGAATAAAGGGTTTCTTTTTTCTGTATTTTTCAAAAATGTTGACTATGAAACACCTTATAATTATTATTATCTGAAATCATTTTCAGTTATTTTAAACATTTTTTTCTATTATACAAAAGAAACATGTTTATATTTAGATTGACTTAAAATTATTTTGGAACCGGATCAATAGTAACCGTCAAAATCTTATATGAGATATATGAAATGTGATCATATTGTTGAATGTGTTCTTTTGCTTCTACGTGTAGCAAAAACTGATAATTAAATTAAACAAAACTGATCGTTTTACTTAGAAGGAAGCTCTAATGTAATAAATATTAAAAGCTTCTCAACAGTAGGGAAATAATGTAATCTTAAAAAATTGGTGGTAGAAATATCTTCTGATTTTGTTGTTTATATTTCATAACAATTAAATTTTTTAATATTTAATTGATTAATGCTTATATATCATGAAATATCCTTTTTGAGCATGAATCGATAAATTTATTCTTGTATTTTTTCCGTACTGTTCTCATCGTAATAATATTTAATTTAATTATTACTATTAAAATAAAATTAATTATTTATATGCTTAAAAAAAACTATAGAAAAATTGATATCTTTACTACCGCAAGATTTTTAATTTTCATGACATCTAAAAAAAAACGTTTTAAAGTGTGAATAAAATCCTATTGCTTTTATCATAATACCTTTGTTTCTCTTACAAGACTTTTCATAATATACCTTTTATTTTTAATTTTCGGAGTTATAAATGATTAAAAAAAACTCATAGGTAGGACACAGTGAGAGAATGATGATTAATATCCACCGTGATACGGTATTTTGTATTGCATAGAAAGTATTTAGTAAACATAGGATTCAATAATTGGTAAAGATAGTTAAACTGTAGGAGAAACATAAGTTCAATGACAAAGTTGTAGAGTATCATCGAAAAAATCAAAACAGACATATTGTGCACATGTATACGACAAATAGTTAATGTTCTGACTAAATATCTGAAACTGATGCAAGGCATTTAATATATGAAAAGCGCGAATTTGCTTCGAAAAAAATGCGACTTTTTTAAATGTACGCAAAATGCATATTTATAAATCAGAATCCAAACGTAAGCAAAATAGAATGCGATCGTACGTATGAAGTGTGACGCAGTTCAAACAATAAAAAAACACGGAATTGTTAGTTATCGTATCAACTCGCTAATATGTCGACATGACGACCACAAAATTCGAGAAAGATAACATGACTTTTCATTTAGATACTAGGATATAATTATTGTAATTTTCGTCTTATGTAACTGCAGAAGATTATTACATGTTCTATAATTAAATAAGGCACAGAAAATCATTCCACAATACTGGTGTTAACCCATTAAGCACCGCTTTATACACTGACATACATTTTTATGGAACCGTTGTTTTTTCTTGATTCGTAAGAATTCTTTAACGTAATTCCTAAAAAAAATAAAATATTCAAATTTTTAGAGGAACTACCATATTCCCACAGTGGGAGTAATGGCGCCGAATGGGGGTAGTTTCGTTTTAAATATTTACATATATCTCCGTGCATTTATGATAGTTACTTTTCAGTTTTTTAGCTATAAAAGGATTAATTCTGAATCTGATATTTTACGACGAATTCATATAAATTAGTTCAAAATCTACATTTACAAAAATATAAATAAATAAATAAATAAATAAATAAATAACTTGTTTCATAAGCATTTTTATAATTAATCTCTTTATTTTTAATTAATACATATTTTTTTTCTGACTATTTTACATAGAACATGATTGAATAATTTTTATTTCATTGTATTTTTAGAGGAAATTCCAGTATTTCTGTCAAAATGAAATTAATAATTTCTTCATCAATGAATATTCGAAATATTTCATAAGGAGATTTCTGTTTAATTTCTGCGTAGTTTTATTCGAATATCGAAATGTATTCCTTTCATATAGGTAATGTATCCGAGCATTTTGTTTCACAGTCATCAAACATTTCTTTTATAACTGTTACGTTTAGCTAGAGTTTAGTTTTCTGAAATTATTTTTCCGTATTTTTTTTTTGTACTTTGTTTAGTTTTCCTCTATCCCCATTTGAAGATTCGTTAGAATTTCCATCTATAATACCCTGTCTGCGTTGACTTCTTTTTTTAACCCTATTTCATATATTTCTATTGATGTGGAGTTTACGCGAAGTTCTACTTCAGCAGATATACCACGGGTTACAGCGTGGGGTTAATTATTTTCTATTACATATTCTTCATCTCTTACTATACAGAGATCAGGTGGCAAACAAACGATTTTCGAATGATCCAAATATCAGCTAAATCTAATTCTTCCAAATAATCCAAAGTTTGAAGTGCAGACAAAAATTTCATTGGCATATTTTCCTTAAAATCGAAATACAGTGGTGGCCAAAAGTGTTGACCTTTTTTGAAAGTTTCATGTTTTTCAACTTTGTGTGCTTGAAGAATATATTAATTTTCACTTAAATACAAACGTTTATATAAATTGGAGGTAATTTAATGCAGAATTTAATAATAAAAACAGTATTACAATATCTGTATTACAAAATGTTATGCAACTAATAGTAAGATCTATCTTAGATTTGCATTTTTTTAAAGTGATACTTACACAATCAATACTTAGTAGGATAACCCTTATTTTTTAAGACAGCTTCACAGCGTTTTTTCATCGAGTGAACGAGTGTTTGGAGTTAATCTTTCGTAATCACATAGTGCCAAGAATCAATTATAGCTTTAATAAGTTGTCTTTTATTGGATGGACGTTTTTTTCGTACAAGAATTTTCAAACGTCGCCACAAATTTTCAATTGGATTGAGATCAGGGCTATATCCTGGCCATGGTAATATATCTATGCCTGTATTTTGAAACCATGCTTTGCATACTTTTGCTGTGTGGCATGGAGCTGAATCCTGCTGAAAAATAAATGGTGCGTTGTTGGGGAAGAGATCCCTGATGGAAGGTATCAATTTTGGTTCCAGGACAGTTTCGATGTATTTTTTGGCATTCAGGATGCCATCAATCATTTGAATTCGGCCCACACCATCTGCAGACATAATTGCCCAAATCATGACATTTGTTGGTTTTTTGTAGTTGCTTCAATGCAATCTGGATGAAGTGCGTCTCCTACTCTACGTCTCACGTATTTTCTACCATCACTACCAAAGAGCGATATTTTACTCTCATCGCTCCAGATTACTTGCTTCCATTGATTTTCTGACCATTTCATTTGTTCTTTTGCCCACTTAACTCGTTTTTCGCGTTGCTTTTGATTTAAATATGGTTTTTTTCCTTGGAATTCTAGCTTGTAGTCCAAATCCTGATAACCTTCTTCTTATTGTTCTTGAACTTACTGCAATACCCGCTGCATTCATTTCACATCTAATGACATCTGATGAAATTTTTCTATCTTGAAGGCATAGCCGTTTAATTTTTCTATCGGCAGTAGCACCTGTTCATTTTTTCGGCCTGATTTGGCCTTATTTTCCACTGATTTCGTTTTTTCATAACGTAAACAGAACTTTCGTGCACCAGAACAAGTCACTGAACCACCAGCTTGTCTTGTAATTTCAGCATAAGAGAGGCCATTTTCTCTCAATATGACAATTCGGCTTCTTTTTGTAGATGTCCAATTAGTTATTCTTGTTGATGACATTGTTTAAAATTAGTTTAATTAAAAAAAGGACTTTAAATATTCAAAAACAGCAATACTCTATTTAATTGTACTAGTATGCATCATTCCCCAAACTATTTCCACAACAATAACTCTTTTACCATCCAAATAACCTAAACTATAGTTACAGACATTTGATTGGTCCTCAGAACAGTGTTTGTGATCGGCTAGTACGCTTTTATTACAAAACACGTCCTTATTCAAAACGATTTGTGTTTGTTTGTTCTACTAAAAGGAGCATAACTTTTCTTGTAATACAGATATTGTAATACTGTTTTCATTATTAAATTCTACATTAAATTACCTTCAATTTGATATATACACGTTTGTATTTAAGGGAAAATTTATATATTCTACAAGCACACAAAGTTGAAAAAGATGAAACTTTCAAAAAATGTCCAAAATTTTGGCCACCACTGTATGTACAATGAAGAAATAGAAAAAGGCTACAACAATTACATCATTTGGCAAAAAGAAAATATCTGACAAAAAATGAGGCTTTACGAGTCACACTTCCCAGAAAATGTTGCTAGGAAAGAACAAGTTGGAAATTGTACGTCAAACGTGACAAACGAGGTGCGTTCGTACTATGGATAGTTATATAAATATTCAAATATTGACGATTTTTAATTCTGTGAAATGAATTATATCGTCTTCAGATTAATTTCTGTAATAAAATAAGTATCTCGGTCACTTGACGATTAAACCTCGGAAGCTCCTACAACACGAAAGCACAGATACCTTTTAAAAAATTCAAATTTCTTAATAAATATTTTTATTAATATCTTCTAAAGTTTTGATCCAATTTTCACAAAATTGAAATGTCTAGATAAAATTCTTCAAAGATAATATATCTTAAATTTCAAATCATTTGGTTGGGTAGTTTTTGCGCTGTTATATGCGGACAGACGGAAGGACCACGACCAGACGACGACTACGGATCAGACGCCGGGACCACGGATCAGAGGACGACTATAGGTGCTACGTATTTATATAATTACGAACGCACCTCAAAAGCAACATTTCCAATAACCTCTTTAAAGACAGTTGTAGCACGCGAGACAAAAGCATCGTAGTACGAGGTATGGATTTGCGATTTTCGATTCTCTTTGAAAACTAACGAAGGCGCCAACGCTCCCATTTTGGGAACAACGTGTTCTTTGGAGAATTATGATCAATATATTATACTTATTAATTACGTTTTATTTTGTTTTATACAATAGACAGTTAGAAGAATTTTTTAACTAACAAATATAAGTTTTATTGTAAAATTACAATTTTTCAAATATTTCTTTCGAATGCGGCCAAAAAGCTGAATTTCACCTTTTTTAACATTTAAAAAAATAGAAAATGACAGTGCATTTTTTTTAAATACAGAAGTGATCGTATATATTCAAAATACACATAACATAAACCTTTTACCAATATATGAAAGAGTTACTTTAAAAAAAACCCAAAATAATGTACATTGAAGCAATGGTGCCTAATGGGTTAAAGCGGAAGGACGTGTTATTTCTCGAGAATTTTGGTGTCGACTTATTCGAGAATATATGCGGTGCTTTTATTTTTTTAAATGAAAGCTATTATTTAGAGCTCAGGCGTTTTACCTGCAAAAGTGAGTGTTTAAAATTGTGAAATGAACTTAACATTATTTCTTTTTTCACACAAAATACCTAGAATACATTTCGTATATTTTGGTCTGTACAGTCAATAATTTATGATATCAATGTGCACAATATATCTTTTCATACTAAATAGATGACGCTGTACAACTTTGACCGTATATCTAATAGTAAACGAGATATGATATTTAATACCACAATATACCACTAGGGGCGCTGACAAGAACTTCAACGTGTAGAAGATAGCGCATTTCCTATACCCACACACCACATTTACGGCTGTAGGAAATCCGGTTAAATAGTTGGGCGAAATGGACTTAAGAAATCCCCCCCTGTATAATTAAAGGATTAAAATCAATACTATAGAATTTTTCTGCATTTCAGGGCGAAAAAAGGACGTTATCGATATTTTTCCATTACCGACGTGGGCGAGTTACTATTTTTAGCATATTCATGGTAGCAAAATCAAAAAACTATATCATAATATTTTATTATACATGGGATATAAAATTAATGCCTATGTTACAAATCATAACTTCATTGTACATAACGGTAAACACAAAAAGTAAGAGGCGCATTTCGCCAGCTCGCACCTGTGGAGTTGAGGAAAATCATTAATGTCATTCGTAAGTGCTCCGTTATTACCGTTAAGTACCGACAGATTTTCGTTTGTATCGCATCGTTACGGAGTTATGACCGATTCTCGTTTCATATACGCGGGCTGACGAACCATGGGATTTCCCATAGGTAAAAAATGAATGTTTGCTGATCTCGATCTAATTATGCAATGTCGTTAGTACTTCGTCGTACTGTTCGTCGTTAATACTCCGTCGTACTGTTCGTCGTTAGTACTTCGTCGTACTTCGTTAGTAATGTCGTTAGTACTTCGTTAGTACTGGTAAATACCGAGAGATTTTCGTTTGTACCGCTTCGATTACGGAGTTATTGCCGATTATGGTTTCTTATGCCGGGCTGGCGAAATTCTGGAATTTCCCATACGGAAAAGTAAAAATTTTCTTATCTCGTCCTAATTATGCAAGTCAAAATTAATTAGTATTTCGTTAATACTTCGTAAGTAGCAAGATATTTTCGTTTGTACCGCTTCCGTTATGGAGTAATGGTCGATTCGTATGTGCGGTGCGCGAGATGGCGGAACATGGGATTTCCAATAAGGAAAAAAAAAGAAAGTTTTCTGATCCCGCTCTAATTAAACAATAAACATGTCTGTAATACTTCATTAGTATTGGTAAGTACCGACACAGTCGTTTGTAACACTTCTGTTATGGAGTTACGGCTTATTTACGTATATGTGCGGGCTGGAGAAATGTGTCATTTCCCACGTGAAGAAAATAACGTTTTCCGATCTTGTTAAAATTGTGCATGTCGTTACTACTTCGTTAGTACCAGTAGCTACCGAGATAATTTATTTTCTACCGCTTCTGTTACGGAGTTAGGTCGTTTCTGTTACGGAGTTAAGGCCGATTCTTATGTGCAGCGCTTGATCTATAGAATCATGTGATATAATTTAAAATAACCAGTGGAGGACTAAGTTTTAGGCTTTAAAAATGCGCAAAATAGAAAAAGCTATTGATTCAAATCTGAAACTATTTCCAGGGTTTGATCATATTCGGAAGTTCCTGAAAGATAAATATATACAAGGACGGACCCCTAAATGTTATCAACACCATCAGGAATATCAAGACAAAATTGGGGCCATTTGACGTAAAATCGTTTGATCAGATATGATCAACCACTTTTAGCGTATGATCAATCCCGGAAGTGCTTGATAAATCATTATTTATAGGAATGGCTCCCTTAATTTAACTTCCGCTCCGCCTTAATAGTACTTCCAGACGAAATTGGTGACCGCGGACGTAGAATCGTTTGAACAGATTTTATTAACCAGTAGACCCTCAAAAGTGGGACCCCTTAACGGAATTCTTCAGCATACTTGTTTAATAAAGGATTATCAATTTGTTTTAAACCTTTTCCAGCAATTGTTGCTTATCTGATTCATAAACAAAAATTCATCCAAACAAATTAAACTAATTTTTTTAACCCTTGATTGTAAATTTTACAGAAAAGTAACAATTTAATTGAATATAATTAAAGTATGTATAATTTGTTTCTGTTTAACCTACAAAAGAAAGAGGGATAAGGCGTGGTTCAACAAAAATAGTTTGCCGAATGGTCATGTATCTTGCACATTTTCCTTTTGTTTTTGTTGTTATGGTTTATTTTTATTACTATTATTATTACTTGCGTTCGTGTCAGAATATATAAGTGTATTTAATTTCATAGTTATAAAACACGAAATAATCGAAAAATATTAAGCGTTAAATGGCAGTTTGTGATAGGACCAGATTATTTGTATAATTCAGATTTCTTGAAAAAAAAATTATTTGATACGCTTCCTCTCGCCCTCCCCCTCTCCCCTACCCAAAGAAAGAAGCTTCCAACGAAAAATGAGATAATGGAACCGAAAAATTTTATCTTAAATAACCTTATATTATAAGCAGTTTTATAAAAATAAATATATTTAAAAGCGGAAACAAAATATAATTTGGTGAGTGTCTGAGAACAGATCACAAAACAGAATTGTACGGTTGTTTTTGTAAATATATGTAAGTAAATAAAATGCATTAATTACGTGTGTATCTGTTACATGTATGTATATGCATTTGCATATTGAACATTTGTATATGTGCATGTCTGTGTGTGAAAATATATATTTATGTTAACAAACGTATACATGACAATAACCTATGTGCAACCCTGAGCTTACCTAGGTTAGTGATCTGAGTTCTTAAAGATCGTACATAAGAGAGAAAATTCATTTAATTTAAAATATAAACCTTTCACTCATTTTATTTAAAATACATAACTTTCATTACAAACAAGTATATTTAAAACACATGCGTCACTAATTTTATTTAAATAAATAAAAAAATAAGAACAAATAATACTGAAAACGAAAATCAAGACATTTTATTTCAACATCAAATCATCGTTTCAAATTTCAGACATGGGAAATAAAGCTGCTACTAGTGAGAAAAAAAATGCTAACGGCAAGATTTGCACCCGACAAACCTAAAAGTACACATTTAACATTGCTGGTATCAAACCATATGATGTTTTAAAAAGATAATATTGAATGAATTGAAAAAAAATAACACACATCTATATGCATTGAGGGGTGGGGGGTAAGAAAAGAAATTTGGAGTAAAATATTTAATCTGAAAAAAAAACAATACAGCATGCTATAACAAAATTACAACGAAAAAAAAATATTTCGTTTCATGAGGTTTATTCTTCACATATATCATATGGTATTTTCAAAAGGCCCATTATTTGTTTCTCTTTAAGAAAGGACTGTTATAGACATGTTTCAATTTTCACAGGTTTTACAGTTACTTTCAAGTAAAAACACATATAATAGTTATGATATGAAATGATATCTGAATTAGCTTTACGATTATTGTTATAAATTAAGTCACAGTCACAAGAAATGTTTTATAATCCTTTTAAATGTTATCGGAAAATGCACAGAAATGTGTACTTACTTTTCCAATTAAAGATGAAAATCTCCGATTTTCAAAGAATTACCTTCTCTTACCTAGTAGCAGGCAACTTGTTTATAAGCTTCAAGGCTTTTATAAGACCTGAAGTCTTTCTCAGTATAAAAACTTTGCCCATAAACTAAATAGTTTCGATGTCGAAATAACCAACTTCAGGTCATTAAGCAACATACTTTTAGGTAGCTTTCATTACAAAAAGCTACCTATTGCAGCCGTTCGCAGGAAAGCAATTCCAAAAATGTTGGGTATATTTTCGTCGATCATGACCTCCCAAACCACCCTCCGTTCAAATGTATATATATATATATATATATATATATATATATATATATATATATATATATATACACAAGGGGCAGTCGGAAAATAAGTTTCCCCGGGCGACTGTGGACAGAGGTGTGTATGAAGGACAAAAAATGTAATGAGACATTAAAGATAAAACTTAACTTTATTTTCCCACATAAGTACGAAGTACATTGAGACATTTGTCATACCGCTTTATAAGCTTCAAAAAGCCCTCCAGGAAAAAATCAGGGCTTTGAATACGGACGAAGCGTTGAACGGCTATGGGCGACAGTAGACACAGCAGGTGAACGCAAACGTGCAAGACACCGATACACAATTAGGTAGAGGTCAACCTTGATCAAGCAGATGGCGCCGTTGCAGTACTTGCGAAAATGGCGCTGTTAATGGCTGTGGGTGATAGACGACACAGCAGGTGAACGCGAACGGGCAAAACACAACAGCGCCATCTGCGCAGGCACTGCAACAGCGCTATCTGCTTGCTTGCGGTCAACCTCTACCCAATGGTGTATTGGTGTCTTGCACGTTTGCGTTCACCTGCTGTGTCGTCTGTCGCCCATAGCCGTTCAACGCTTCGTCCGTATGCAAAGCCCTGATTTTTTCCTGGAGGGCTTTTTGAAGCTTATTAAGCGGTATGACAAATGTCTCAATGTACTTGGTACTTATGTAGAAAAATAAAGGTACGTTTTATCTTTAATGTCTCATTACATTTTTTGTCTTTCATACACACTTCTGTCCACAGTCGCTAGGGGAATCTTATTTTCCGACTGCTCCTCGTATATATATATATATATATATATATATATATATATATATATATATCTGACGTATGTGATGCTGTAACTCTCTTACTTATGAACCGATTCGTATGTGACTGAATATGTGTATAGAGGACATACCAAGGTCTCGACCGAGTTCATTGGCCAGCTTCATCGCCATCTTTTATCAAAATGGCGGCCAATTAAAAAATTAAATTTTTTTAAAAAATCCTAAAGATGTACAAAAAAATTATAAATTGAAAAGTTGTTTCTGTTAAGTGTTAGAGAGTGATTCAAGGATTCTGGAACATATTTTGTTTTGACTATATAGTTTTTTTAGACCGGCGACCAGGCCCCTACCTGCCAGGTTTCCCTAGCTTAAACGGGTTTAGTGCATGGCACCAGGGCGCGTAGCGCCACTGAAGAGATGCCGCTTAGCGGCTGGTCAATGCTGGCAAGACGGCTATGTAGAGGTCTTTGTTTCGTTTTATTTATTTTTTGGCTATATCTTAAAAAATGGCTCAGATACGGCAGGTTGAAATTCTAGGGTGTGACATTTTGAAACAATCTGATATTTGTAATGCTGTAACTCTCGTATTTATGAACCGATATGAATGTGACAGATCATGTGTACAGAACATACCAAGGCCTCGTCCAAGTTCATTGGGCAGTTTCATGCGCCATCTTGTTTGAAAATGGCGGCAAGTTAATTCTTTTAATAATTACTAATTCAAAAAGATGTATAAATATTATAAATTGAAAAATATGTTAACGTTAATTGTTAGATCATGATACAAGGATTCCGGAACATTTTTTGTTTTGTTTTTATTGTTGTGGGGTTTTGGTGTTCTTTCTAAAATAACTTACTTAAACTTAAAAAGCTCATTTATTACTCAATCTTCACTTGACAATTAAATATTAAAAAAAAAATAAGTATACCCTGATTAGCTCCACTGAAATCTGTTGCCATGGAAAAGGGAGCAAATTATATTAAACTAATCAAAATATCAAAACTTAAGAATCCGAATAGGTTAATACAACAATGATAATTTTGAACTCATCATTTTAAGACAATATTAAATGTAGTAAGGGGCAACAGATTTCTAAATCATGTAGCATATTGGATTGCATAAAGAACACCCAACTCCACTCCAACCCGATCAAGCTCAAGTCTCCATATACATTAAATTAACAAAAGTGTAATCATCATATAATTTGGAAAAATGCAGACAACCTGAAATTCCTCCAATATGAGGACCAAAAGGAGAAAGAGTTAAATCCGTTAATAGAATAGGGATATGATGATGTACTAAAATTTTAGAATGACCATGGAGATTCTGAACAAGATCAGATCGGTTAACCAAGAATCGTATAGTGGTATAAAATAACTGAAAACTTTTTTTTTTTTTACTTTGTTAAAAAACAACCATTTTGTTGTTTGTTTTGAATAATACTTCAAAGAAAGGATAATTAAAGATTAAATTAATCAATTATGAAATTAGACTTAATTTTACTTTAGCATCAATAATCAGTATATCCAATACTGAGATAGAAACAATTATTACATCTAATAACCTTACGTAAACCTCACTTAATGTTTATTTAAACTATTGCTATGAATTTTAGATTTAAGAAATTTAAAAGTATTAATTTAGCAAAATTATAGCTTTCATATTTTTAGTCACACTTACTGAGAGGTTAATCCCCTCTTATAGGTTTGTTGTAATTATAAAAATATTAATTATTTAAAAATTTATATATACAGAAAAACATACCATATTTGAGAATAAACAAAAATTTTCTTTATTTGAATAATTAAAATTATAAAAGTAAGGTAGTTCTCAAACAAAATATAATAATGACACAATAATAAAGTTGATCAAAAAAAATACTGAAATTAACTATTATAACACTTTACATTAAACAGCAAAGTTCCTAAAATTACCACAATATCATGATTTAAAGATGGATCAACTTTTCAAAATTTAATTATTGATTAATTTTCAATTAAATATCATAAATCTTAAACTACTAACAAATTAACAATTCAAATGTCGTTCAATCATAAAAAAAAGTTACATGTTAATCATCTTAAAATACCAATAATTATATTTTCTGCTTCTCCAGGTATTTATAAATATTGCAACAGTAGGCAACATGTAATAAAGAAGAAATATGGGTTACTTACAATATACTTTAATATTTACTACCGTCAGTGTGGGCACACTTCTTTGCATACATGCTAGTCTGCCATAGTCCTTTTTTTTTATCAACCTGTTCTTTTCAGCTGCCTCTACGAGTCAACACCGTTACTCCATAAATCACTTGGGGATTTTGATTTATTCCCGATTCAAAGCGTCGTCACATCACCGATACCTTGTAAAGCGGGCAAGTCTACTCAGCTAGTCACGCCAACCTTCTTAGTCTAGGATTAATAATGCCCCATCTCCAGAAATGATGCTCGTCTAATCATTAATTCATTTTTCGTCAAGGCATCAATAACAACCGCCGCTTAAGAAGTCAATACAAGATAATACTTTTTCTAGGAACGCCGCTACTACATGATGGGTCAAACATATTTTCTTTTCATTCGCCCTCTATCAGATACAGATCCTTAATTCGAAAATGCCCTTATAGCCTCTTTTCATCATAACACCATGATTTAGGATAGTTAGTGTAGGGCCATCAATGCCCCACTCTCAAAAAAAAATCTTTCAGAAACCTGTCCGCCTTCAACAACTTCGCGATCCAGCCCACAGGCCAATCTTCGAGCTCCGTAATAAGTCGAATTTTTACGAGCCAAAACGACAGGTCTCTTGGCCAAGCAACAAGTGTCGTAAACATTCATTCTCCCGCGCTGCTAAAAAAACGGGACCGATCCACTCTGCCAGGGGTACGGGAATGGAAACAAAAGGAAAAATGGACTCTTCCTGAAGACTACAGCTTGCCGCTCCACTCTGCCGGCCGCTTCATGGGGGAAGGAAGCCATGCATCACCCCCATGGCGTGTGCTGAAGGGGGGTCCTGTTAGCCTCTGTTTACATGGGCGCCAGCTATCCGCCTGATAGCAGAGCCAATTGAAGCCTGTCGTAAACTTACAAAGCCTAATTGCGTATATAGTACACTCATAAGATAACGTAATTCTTATACAGGGCGGACGGCCTTTCTTTTAACAAAAACCAGACTAGGTGACTACAAACACATGATTCAAGGGTATGGGAGAAAACGTACATGACTGCCCAATACAATATGTGTGGTCTTTTACTGAGAAACCTCCCTCCCTGCAATATATTTTTCGTATTTGAAAACAGGAAGCAAAGCTAGACTATAAACGTTGAATTTACTTTGCAAAAAGAAAAAGAAAGAAGAAAAAATAAAAACTGATTTTATTATTATTATTACAATTACTTTTATTTATTTAAATTTTTATTAGAAACAGGAAAAAAGAGTGCTTTTAAATAAATGTAGAGAAAGTGATTTAAATAATTAATGTAGATTAAAAAAAAAAATTGGTTGAAACCAACCGTAACATTATCTTAAAAAATGGCTGAGATATGGCAGTTTGAAATTCTAGGGTGGTTGACATTTTGAAAAAATCTGATGTTTGTTATGCTGTAACTCACATGCTGAAATTCGCATTCAAACTCAGTATTAACCGGGGTTGAATCTTCTATAATCCGGTTACAAGCATTTTAACTTCCGGTGTTTGAGTAAAATGAGTTGAATTTTTAAAAACATGACTATGAAAGCTACATTTTCCTTCCGGCACATGCCGGTAGGACTTTTTTAAATGCCTCTTATTTAAACTGTATGGATCTACACCGTAAATAATGCTAATTTTGGAAACATATCGTTCCTTAGCTTTATTATCATTCAATTCTTCATAATATTTTGCAGACATTTTGTCAAAATAAGTTTTAAAACGTACGGTCAAAGGTTAGAAGTAAAACCTTTCACTAAAGAACGTGCTTCCTCTTGCCAACCAAAATAGATTTACGAGTATTATTATTTGTTTGCCCACCAAAACTGGTTGTCAAGGCTGTTAACAGGTTTGTGGTCATGTGGTTGAAACTGATCTATAGGCGACAAAATTGCTCCAACAATAAAACTTGTTGAATTTGCTTCTTTTGCGAGCATTCATATGAAGCCATATGTTTATTATTGTGCCGCCCGAAACTAGAGACAACTTTGACGCCTAATTTAATAGCACATTTATTGGTCTTGATGTATGTATGCATGTTCACAATTTGTTCAACACCATCTGAACGGGGTTGAAGGCAACTTTTACCGTACAATTTTAGTATATTAGATAAGGTTTGAAGCTAAACTTAGTCATCGGTCGTGTATAGTTTTTTACAGCAACACGTCATATATTTTAATATATGACTGTCTATTGCGTTATTAAACGTTTTTTATACTGGAAATTAGACTGCCTTCATTAATAAGACTATGGAGACATACGACGTATAAACATGGACATTTCAGCATTAGACGGTACATGCTGTGTGGGACTAGAGGTAAATATCACAAAAATAACAATTTTAGTACGTTAGATACTCGTACATCCATCAGACTCTGCCCGCATAGCATGCACAGTCACAATGACGTCATTGTGACGTCACTGTGAGTCACGTATGTCACGTCACATCTGTGATCAAAATGCCACCACTTTGTAACGTCACACTGTGACCAAAATGTGAACGTCTTGGAGATCTAAAGAAAACTTAAAATAAACTTCAGAACATCTTATGGCATAAAGAAAATTACTTTTTGACAGCTTTAAAATTTTTTGTGACGTTGCAATGACGTCACTGCAAGTCACATAAGTCACGTAAAACCTATGACCAAAATGCCAACACTCTGTGACTTCACGGTGTGATCGGAGAGTGAATTTGGAAAAAAAAACTCATAAAATATAGATTTGAATTATGTCATGTACCTAAATCATTAATAAAAATATTGTCACACACTATTTAAATATATTGAGTATTTCCAAAATAAAATAATAAATAAATATCAGTCTACATATATGAGGCAGATAATTTTTTACAATTTTCATTACCATTTTCATGAAATTTAACAAAATATACTATATAATACACAGGTAAAAATCCTTAAATAGAAATTTAGTTACTTATCGAGTTATAATCAATTCGTGTCACGTGACGACCAGTTTTTCTCCTATCTTTCACTGTCACGTCGGATATTTAAATCAAAACGCCGACGAAAGATCTTCTGCTTTTAACAAAAAATGGAAAAGGTTTTTCAATAACATAGTTTCTGAATAAAACCACGAGCCAATTTCGTGTATTTCCGAGCAAAAATGAATTAAAATCATGTTATAAAGTATATGTCATTCCTATAGCAATTTATCCAAAACTGGCCAGTGCTTAGTAAGATGTCACCTCTATTAAAAATATTGCTCTTTTCGATAGAGTGTAAAAAATAAAAAAATTGTACTTAGGAAATTTGATTGCAATTTAAATTTATATCGAAATTACTTTATAAAGCCTATTAAATCAATTATTATTTAAAATTTATCTTTACTTTTGACGTCTAAAGCAAATGCAATGTATTAAAAAATATATAAAAATGTACATTTTCACAGCTCATTTCTAAGAATACAAAGCTCTCTCATATAAAAAAAGAATATTATAGCATCATTAGAAGTTCATTTTTCAGTCATATAAATTATAAAGGTTTTGAAATGTCTTTATTTAAATTATTTTCTTCCTATATCATTTGCGGTCAAGTTGGAAACATCTGCTAGTTGTTATTTTGTTGTGTTTGAACAATACTGCGCGCGCATATTGAAGGCAGACGATTTTTTCTCATTCGAAGTTCGGATTAGCGTGTGTTGCGTTCTTTTAAGTTTGTAAATTAATACTGTGTAAGTAAATTAACGTTTTAAAGTGAACAATTTCCATTTTAAAGTAAACCATCCATTTTAACATCTCCCTGTGTCTAGCCGGGTGCGTTCATAAGGCCTGGGTGATATTTGATTTCTCAGATCTATGAACACACCTCTTCTGCTGGAATAATTTGAAAATTATTGTAGTGGATTTACAGTCTAATTTTTCAATGAAAGGGAAGCAGATACGGAGCAGTCAATCGTAACCCCTTTATCTATAGATCAGCAGGTAACTTTCAATGTCTTCGCAGTTTTGTTAATAGTGCATGTTTAGTACTAGTACATTTAATAGTGCATTATTTAAAAGTTAAGATGTTTAAATTTTTATTTAAAAAATCACTTGTATTAAATTTTATCTTTAATGTTTTAAATTTTTTTAAATAGACTGTTTGGAAAAAAGCTTAAAGTATTTACTAACACTAAGTGTTATTTAAAATGAGGAATTTATTTAATATTTTGCGTTTCTTAGTTCAATTTTCATAGTTATTCATTATAATTAAAAACATTGCAATTTTTAAAACTATTAATATTTGATTTGCAATTTTATAATTTCGTTGCTAGTGTAGGTTTCCAGAAATAATTTTCCGGTATATTTGAAAAAAAAATGTGACAATTTAATGCATTGAATAATTTATTTGTCGAGATATGTCAATGTTAGGTGCACAAAAATAATAAATATTGATGAAACAATAAAATAACTGTTTAGTTAAGGTAATTTTTCCAGTTGTGTTATCGAATGTTTTTACTGTAAAAAATTGATATTTAAGTTCTGCATTTGGTATTCTATCAAAAACTATAAATAAAAAAAATTGTAAAGAAAAAAATATATAATTTTTTTTTGGCATTTATGATCTTAAGTTCTATATTTCATTTACAACGAAAACTGTTTTACTGCTTGATATAATGATTATTATTTAATAATAACGCACAATAGGTATATCTATTATTTAAATTTATTCCTAATATAAATTTTTCAGAATGCTTATTTTAAAACGTATACTTATATTTTCTTTAAAGTTGTTCTCAAATCCAAAATAGCTAATTTCTGGCATATTTCTGAATTCATTTTTATTCTGAAATACATGAAATTGGCAGGTGTTCTTATTCAGAATAGGGTAGAAGTGCCAGTAATGGACCGCCTTCCAGTAATGGGACACCTTCAATGTTTTTGGTTCATAAAAAAATAACCAATAAAAATTCAGCTTTTTTTATTTCATTAATATGCTATCTTTAAATTCTAGTTTTAAATACAATCATAATATCAATTATCTATTACTTTTTGTGAGGTGTCCATTACTGGAATTTAGTGTGTTTTGATTTATTTCTGTTATTTACAATTAAATTTTGATTCACATTGGGAAATGTGACTATGAGCATGGTTAAATATTGTTGGTAGAGTAATATAATATTAAAAAATGTTTAATATAACAATTATAACTATTAATTAAAAAATAATTTTTAAAGAAATTCCTTAAGGGTGTCCATTACTGGCGCATCTACCCTATATATAATCGAATGACGTTATCCATTTTTTGGTAACGGCAGATGATGTTTCAGAAAACACTATCAAAGTCGGTGTTTTGAACCAAATTTCCAACGCGCTGCGTCAGAAATGGGAAAAATGTGACAGAAATTGGTCTTAAGTATTTCATTTATCTAAAAATGGAAAACGCTATTCATTCCAATTCGCTTTAATAATCAGGCATGCAAGTGCCATGTGTTTAAAAATTTGTTCTTAAATGTGTTAGAAAGTTTTGTGATACTGAACGAGGGGAAATATGGCAAAGTATACACATTTAAAGACACTTACAAAGACTTAACAGCAAAATAGCATAGTTTTAATTATTGTCAATATTTTTGGTGGTTACATAAAACAAATGGAAGTAGAAGTTAATTTAAAAAGTTGTTGTTTGCACAATAGAATTTCATATTATTGAAATATTTACATATATTATAATTTTTAATGGATTCATCTTTTTTTTTATATATTAAGTACGCGTATTTTACATTTATAATTTTCTTGCTTAACGGCTTCATTAGTCGGTTTCCCAATCAGATGCAAAATTTCAAATTGAATACGACTTGCATCAATAAAAATTATTGCCGATCCAATTCTTATCGTTGATCTTATCCGGATCTGGTAAAATCTTGTTATCCGAATCTATGCGAAATCATTTATCAGGTTCGATCGGGTTGTAGGCCTACAGATTTTTTGTTGTTGTTGTTGTTGGGTTAGAGTAAGAATACGGGTTGAATCGAAATATAGTTTCAGTCAACCATCATTCATGTTCAAGTAGACATTCAATCATGTTCAAGAAGTATATAACCGGATTCGTGTGTGACTCTAGATCCGAGCCGACATCAGAAATTCTATCGTAACACAATTTCTCATAAATACTGGTTACTCGGTCGATTCTATTCCAAACAAGACATACAGTAAAAACATTATACCCGACTCGGGTCAGATCGGGTTCACGAGAATCAGGTCACACGACAACTAATCCAAATCTATTCTGTAGCAAAACAAATCCAAAAAGATCGATCCTAAGTTTCTGGATTGGATTCGGGTAAAATCTGGTCACCCGACTCGGTGCAGTGTCGTCACAAACGTCACAAACTTGAACCATAAAAAATTTTTGATCCGAACAATCCGTATAGGATTTGGGTAAAATCTGGTCATCCTATCCGATGCAGATTCGTCACATTTTTCACATTGAAGTCGCACGGTGACTTCACAAAGTAGTCACATTGTGAGGTCACAGAAAGCCTTGAAAACGGCCATAACGACATCGCATTTAGGTCACAATGACTTCACATCGACGTCACTTGACGTCACGACGACGGTCACAAAGTCACAGTGTGACTTCACAGTGACGTCGCCGTGACGTCACCATGCCTTACGGGTGTCAACATATTTTTGCCACCATTAGTTTTGTAATCGGTTCGGTAGTTCCAGAGATTACCAAGTGAAACAAACAAACAAACATTTAATCTTTGTAATATTAGTATAGTGATATAGGGTTTAAAAACAATGTATTTAAAATTTATTATACACGGTTTTCCGTAAAGTCCTTTCATGATTACAAAATTTACTCCTATTCACTATATGTACGTACATGTACATAGTTATGTGCAACTCGTGCCAACATGTTGGAAAACTAAATTTTGTCGTTGCAGGTTTCTGTAACGTGGCTGTAGTCGCGACCTACGTTATACACGGTCGGCTCATGACTTTTAAAACGTCACATGGAGTGGTTAATCTTTATACGGCGATTGGCATAAAACGATGGGCGCGACGCTTTGTACCAATCGCCGTGTAAAGATGACGTATACCACGTCAGAACCACGGACCACGTATAGAGAACTGACCGACCATCAACTTCAGCTGAAAGGGTGAAAGAATTCGGACAGACTTTTGTGTGAAGTCATATTAAATCAGTGCTTACGGTCTCAAGTAATTTACAGATGCCAAAAGAGTCTCGTGATACCAGAGGACACAGTGAGCTTTTCCCCTGATTTGTGAACATTTCCTGTTTCCTGAGCACTGACATTGCTCACAGCCCCGTTACGTAAATCTGCAACAAAGAAACATGGTTAGTATTCCAACATTTTGACACCAGTTTCACATGTATATCTTATATATAGGGGGTATGAATAAATTTTGCAAAAGAATTTTTAGGCCCCTTGCATATGAAAAATTAAAAATGCATGAAAATTAACGTTTTCCTTGTTTGTGTTTATACCATCATTTCATCATATTATTATAGGATGCACAGTGGCAGAATTTCTTAATCTGCCAAAACTTGGAAAACAAATTTCACTATTTCTGCTCACAACTTTGAATATTTGTATATCAATGTCCTTTAAATACGTTTAGCTCAGCTTTATTGCGTAATGTAAAGAAATTACAATTTATTTTATCTCATAACATCGTGATGATGAATATTTTGAAAATTAATTATCCTTATTGTTCAAAACATTATAGTAAAAATTAATATTTTGCGAAAAACATTTTAGTGTTTTAGGAAATATGTATTAGCAGGTATTGGTGTTAAAAATTTGCCATTTCTTAAAAATGTGCTACCATAAAATGAAGCATTTTGACCAGATATTTATGAATATAACAAATAATAACACATTGTAAATATATTTTTTTTCATTTGCTAAAATGTGTAAAATAAAAAGATTATAAACAGTAAAGTAGGTTTTATTAGACAGTTGACATATGACATATATCTTTATGATAAATGTTTGAGATCCATCCGAATCTAGTCCAATTAGTAAATGAAAAAGAATTGTAATATTACCTGTACAACATGATTAATATTAATTATCATTATCCACAATATGCATTTTTGAGAAAAATGTTATTTCATTACTTAATAATTTTTCTGAATAAATGCACTAAATGGCTTGAATTTGGCACTGAAGGTCACAAAATTACACTATATGGAACGTGTAACTTCAACATTTAATAAAATACAGAGCAACTGCTCCCACTTATTTATTAAAAATATTCACTATTCTGACTATTAGCTTATTCTCGAGAAAAACTCAAAAGCGATAAAAACGATTCGAGTTTTGGCCATGATTTTGATAAAATACGCTACTGCGCGATGCACGTCTAGGCTGTATCAGAATTCGATGCACATCTGTGATAGCATCTCCTTACTAATGGCTATAACTTCATTGGTAATACAATTATTGAGCTCAATAAAAGAGTATAGCAGTGGAAGCCTATAATCAGAGTCTTGAATATTCCCAAAATAAATAAATCACAAACCTTAGCGCGGAGGCCATGCGGACAGCGTTGAATTATCTTCAGTGCAACATCCAGTCCAACATTTTTATTGAAGTGGGAGTTTCTCTTATAAGTACCCGACGAATGCCATTGCAGAATGCTTTGTTGGCATCGCATTTGTGTTCCAAGCTGCCTCCGGAATATACGCTGTACGGTAAAAATAGATAAACATTTCTCATTTTTCATAAAAACACCTTTTGCTGCATAGGCGCTATTTTGGAAGCTGCTAATGGTTCTGATAATACCTGGCGACATATGGGAATTCTAAAATTGGGATGTAAACTTTGATGCCAAACATTTTTTTTCTTCGTTGTTTCAATTTTTTCGCCGTTCGATTTTTTTCATTCATTGTTCAATGCGTACTATTCCTTGAAGTGTGATCTCGATGAATCATTTATAATCACTCTGTATTTTACAGAAGAAAAAGCATTAAAGACTTTGAAAAGAAATATAAAGCAATTTGCCACATTGAAAAATCAGTATCTATTTTATACTATAAATAACTTATAAATCATCGTACTTTAAATAAGTCCACAAAGACATAAGTTACTGTAAAGTTATAATTGTTATCTAATTTTTAAAATGATATTTTAAATAAATATTACATTATGCAAACAGACGCAAAATGACACTATAGAAAATCGCATTTTACATCGCATACGTGCACATCAATGTATCATGAAATTGATTGTTCTTTATTTAATGCTGCATTTGTGTAAGTTTCTGAAAAAATATGATTTTAATCCAATTTTTAAATTGATATTTAAAACATACTACGTTATGCAAGCAGACTAAAAAAATCAGTTTAGGAAATTGAGTAATACTCACGAAACAGATTGAGTTAAATTCATATTCTCTGAAAAATAATTTAACACTTCGTGACATGAACGTTTTAAGAATCTCAGTATTTTTACATCATTTGTATTCAACACAAGTTCAACATGTATGTTATCTCTGAGTGGAAAGTAATCTTTTGCCAACTTTGGGTTTCATTTTACAGCTGAGACATCGGAATGTAGTATTTATATCTGGGAAAAACGTTCGTCTCCGATTTCTTACAGAAACTTTATTTATCTAACTTAGTTAAATATGCTGAAAATAAATAATATTTTGTAATTGATCATTTATTTTTAAATATATATTTATGATTACTTTTAAATATTTATTCACTTTCAGACTGATATAATCTTCGTTGCGGGTATCTTATTCACCTCGTGATCCATGAGCTTATTTCATTTTAATTAATGTTCTTCTAGATATATAAATCTTTTTAATACATGGTATGTTTATACTTTACTTGAAACTACTACATAAAATTATATAAAATATTGATTTTGTTTTTATTTTTTTCTGATATATAAAATTGTGAGCCGTTAAAAAATAATAGTTTTAAGCAAAATTGGGACACAAATTCTGAAGTAACTGGAATACATTTACTGCATAAAAGTCCGCGAAATATGAACATTATTTAAAATTACTGTGTATGCATTTTAGTATGCACATCAGATGAAACCAGTATAATTGATGTCGAATACTTTTGATCAAAGAAATATTCTTTACCTTATGTACATTAGATTATTGATTTTACGTTTCACAATAATGTAATTTTAATCACTGGATTATTGTACTCCATCATGTGTTCATTAAAATAGCATCAACGTTGTAAAACTCAGTTAAAATATTGAATTTATATAAAAGAAGCTGAAACATTTTGTGTATATACAGAAACTCTTTCCAACAAATTTTACCTTGATTGGGTCTCTTTCTTTTGTCGGAAATATTCTGTTGCCTTGACTAGTTTCTGACAAATTGACATGACGTCATCTTTTGCGAGTTCTTAATATTATCAACAATTTCATCTAAGATACGACATATTTTAACGAGTGTATAAATATTTAGCGAATTTCTGAAATTTTTATCGAAAATTTTGCCTAATGAAGACAAAAGTTTCATCTTATAATGTAGAAGACAGAATACCGGTCATTACATAAAAAAAAGAAAAATTCTTTTTTAGAAAGTTACTGCATTCTGCCCATAGCAACTTCAAATAACATGCCCATAACAAATACAAAATATTTATTTAACACAACACAGACAAATTCAATTGTTTTGAAAAAATAATTTAAAATTATTTCATTAGAAAAGTAGTATATATATATATATATATATATATATATATTTTTTTTTTTACATTGAACTGATTTGAAATCTAGCAAAATCAGATATCTTTGTAATTTAATGTTTATTCATTCAATACTTCTGATAATACAAACTAACATAGAAACCCATTATTGTATACTCGCAGCTAAACCGGTATGAAACTGTTAATTACATGTCAGAACCTACCCCTTGGCTAGATAGTTATCCCATATGTAATGTTCACTAAACATTTAATATACATTTATTACATGCAACATGTGATGTGAAGGTTTTATCGCATTCAATTGTTTTGGAATACTCGTATACTACTTGTATAGCTCAAAAGTGAAAGTAGTTTTTATTTAATATTATTTTTCTATTACATAATTCGTTTAAATAACAAAATATTATACATTTATTTAATTTCTTGGAAGCTAAAAATCAAACGATATGCCTAGAAATATCCTAAAAAAATGTAAAGGGCGAGATTTACATCGAAGAAAAAGGTAAAGTATATTTCTTTATTTTTTATCCTATTATCACAGATTGATATAAAAATTAACAAGTCATTCACAAATATATACTTGATTTTTTTTCAATATTTTTAACTACTGTAACAGAGAGAAAAGTAAATTGTTTTATATAGCATACAATTTTTATTCATCCATGAATATTTTATATATAGTTGAAATGAACTGTAATTTTTTACATGAATACAAACTATGCTTTGGTAATTTTTAAATATTTAAGATAATCAAGTTTTTATGTGAAAATTTGAGTTTATTTATTTCCAAAATATAGTTGTGTTTAACAACTACATTTTGGAAATAAATAACCATTTTTATAAATAAACTTTTCTTCAAAATTTATCTTTAAAATAATTTATCTTAAAAAACTGTAACACAATCTCGACTACAAATCACGATTACAGTGCAATACAAATGTTGACGATATTGTGACTAAGAGGGGATAAGAGAGTGGGTTGCTGCATGTTCTTAATATTATGCTTACGTGAAATGCTTCTCGAAATTAATACCTTCTAGAACCTCACTTGAGTTATTTCATTAAATTTAAACTTTTCTGATCTAACTTTGATAATTAAGTCAAATGATCACCACACCAATTTGCTTGCAAAAATTCGTTTAACATTTTTTATCTTTACATAATTCCTCACGCAAGCTCAAATTCTCATGGTTTTCTCAGTAGCATTCGTTGCACATTCGTTAGATTTACATCAAACCGATTCTGGTCACATTTGATCGCCCATAGGCACATCCAAGATCAGGAAACCTTTCCTTAAATAAATGTTTTCAGCCATGTCTAAAAGCATTTGCATATTTTGCTTAAATTATTTTTTCGCTGACACTGTATTTCACCGTATGATAAAGATATTAACAGAAGAGACATATAAATCCACAAATTTTACTTTGGCTAATTAAATCTTCACATTCTTCCAAGATTACCCAGCTAAAAATTAACTGCAATTTTTCTACAGAAGTGAAGAGTTTTTGAAGTTTTTCTACAGTCAACTGTAGATTTTCTGCACTGAAATCTTGACTGCAAAAATACTTCAGTTATTTTGTAGCTAATGTGAAGTAATTTTGCAGTGATTTTTTTCAAAAATACTCTGAGCTATTATCCGCAAAAATACTGTAGTTTATGTGAAATCATTTTACAACCATCAATTAAAAAAAGAATGAGACTTTACATTTTTAGTAAAACTGCAGTAAATTTGAAGTATTTTTATAGTTATTAATTCAGAAGTATATTTTCTGATGTATCGGCAGTTTAACTGTAGTTACTATGAGGTTACTTTACAGAACTTACTTTATGGAAAGCTCGTGTTATATTTTCTGTAGTCAATCTGTAGTTTTAAAAGTGATGTTAAAGCTTTTCAGTTTTTGTTATTGTTGCATGACTCACTATTTACTTTATTAATAATAATTAATGCTGTTTTCAAGACTTTTATTTTAAGGACCTAATTAGAACACCTGTGAAAGTCCTCACCTCCCCCTTCTTTAAGTGAAACAAAACAAATATTCAAATATATCAAACTTTAAAATTCAAAACAAATATACATTAAAATCAATCAATGTTGTTTATCGTTAAAATGTTAGAGCTAACCAGAGACCGATTTACAGATTTTGGGGGCCCTGAGCAGAAACATAATAGCGCCCTCTATAACATTTTAAGTGCAAAACTAATGCATTAAAAACATTTCGTCTATTATACTAATTTACTATTCATACAGTATTATATCATTATCTTACGCATTAATTTAAAAAAAAAATAAAGTGCTATGAACCAGATACATATTATAATTCATATTATAAAATTCAATTAAAACGTCTAATTATATAAAATAATTAAATATATATACTTAAACGTTTTAAAACTTAATCGTACAAAGAAAATCTAACTAGTTCGCAAATTATTCACCTTATTTTTAAAATTACGTATTCATTTACAAAGCAATAACTAATTTTCTTATTTTATGCAAAAATTATTAATTATTGAAATTAAATAAAAATTATTTTACAAGCTATAACAATATAAACCTGTCTCTTTGCCAAATATATATATATATATATATATATATATATATATATATAAATATAACAGAAAAAAAAATTATTCGCAAATTAATTCAACTTTTTTTTTTTTTTTAAGTACGCATTAATATAAAAAGCAGCAACTATTTTTCTTGTTTTATTTAAAAGTTATTAATTATTAAGACTAAATTAAAATTATTTCACAAGCTATAAAAATATAAACAGGTACCTTCACAATAACCTTATCAATAGTAACTTCACAAAATTACTATTAATAAAACAGGTCCCACACAAAATTCTCTTAATAAAATACGGCTCTTCACAAAATCTATTTTTATAATAACATACTATTTTTTAATAATTTTCATTTTCGAAATTAATATTTATTTTATTTCAATTTAAAATATGTAACAAATTAAAAATATATATAATATATCTCCTAAATTAATTCAGTATATAAATAAATAACCACTAAGATATTTATTCCACGCCTTTAAATAATAAATTAATTTCGAAGTATACACGCACAGAGCATTTATAAAAATTCACTTCAAAATCCCATCTTTCACGCCTTCAAATCACCTAAAAACGAGAAGTAAACCTGTCTATTTGACTACCCTCCCCTTATGACCCCTTTCAATCAAACCTATCATAAGACCCAGTTGCTCAGTCGGTAAGATGCTCGACTTCCAACCGTTACACCCCCGGATAGAATCTACTCTCGGCAAGTGGGGGAAAATGTTCTTTTAAAATATTTACAAAGAAATATGATAAGATGACTCATAGATGGCGCCACCAAAAACAGAAAGAAAAGCTAAATAATTTTTTTGCAAAATTACTGTAGTTTATAAACTGTAGTTATTTTGCAGTTGTATCAACTTCAAAAATACTGCAGTGATTTGTGCCAAATCACCACAGGTTTACAACTGCAGTTTGTTTTAAGTTTCACTGCAGTTCATTTTTAGCTGGGTATTTGCATATAACCAGAAAAGGTTTTGCATATTTTTTGGTATAGAAGAGAAAGACATGAGAGTTTATGAAAATATGAAAATATCTAGATTTTCTATAATATTAAAAAAATTACTAATGTGTATCTTCATAAAAGGCACTCTCTCTCTCTCTCTCTCTCTCTCTCTCTATATATATATATATATATATATATATATATATATATATATATATATATATATTACAAAATTTAATTTTTTCCGCAATCTGCTAAATTATTCTATAAAATGTTTCCATTTAATAATATTCCGTATATAACCCCAGCTTATTAAAATAATTCTTATTCTTAAAATAGTCTGTTACTATCCATATGTAAAGCCAATGTATCCTAATCCACTTAATAATATTTATTCGAAAGTAGTCTAAAAATGGCTATAGCTGTTTTAATTTATTCTTTAAATAGAACATCTTTATTTTAATCCATTATTAAAATCCATTAGTGTTATTCCCGTGTAGTCAAATTGTTACAACTTCTTTATTTAAATGCTAAAATATCGCATCTCTTAAATTATTCCGCTCAGAAAACCTTATTTCCGTAAAATTATTATATTATTAAATATTAAATGTCTATTAAAATATTTCCGAAAAACTTTAATTCTTTCTTTTTTTCCCCTTCTACAAAGATTCATTTTCTTTTTCTTATTATTATTTTTTATTACGTATTAAATTCGAAGTTTAACTACAGCCTCAAAACAGATAAATTCGTTTGTTGATATGGCAGGCATCTGGTACGAGATTATCCGAATATTCTGGAAAAGCGTAGAAGATTTTTCGCGGGAAGGAAACCATTTTTCGACAAGATAATTCCGCCGGAAATACTAATAGAGTTCCTTAAAAAACCTTTTGATTTGATAAAAGTTGGTCACGTGACGTATTCTGTCTTCTTACGCGAGCTAGTTTTAAACACGTACACATCCTGATTCGGAGGGGAATTTTTGACGTTGGTGTTTGCTAAATGAAACGGGACAGATTTTGGAAAATAATGGAACGTTGTCATCGAAAAGAACTTTGACAGTGGAGATTTTTGACGTTTAGCGCTGGCTAACGAGCAGAGTAAAACTGTAACTGCCTTCTAATACAGTACATCGTCTTTTGTTTAATAATGTAGAGAAATTTGGTAAAGATTTAGAAGGGTTTTGTGCCCAGTGGATTCAATCCATTCACCTAAATAATGACATTAAATTTCGGACAATTATTGACTGTCGCAATGGATAGTACTGCTGCATAGATTTAACTGCAGACTGCCGAGCATTCCTCCTGAAGTGATGTCTTCAAACTATTAATAAACTTTTTCTTCTACTGAAAACGTACTGAAGTTATTTTGTTGTTGGTGATACCACACGGCCTCCTGATGTGATCTAGAAGGGAAACCTGGCACAGAGTTGAACCTGTTTATCAACGAGCTTTCGACTGCCATTCACACCGAATTCGAACTTGAAAATACGACATATATATATATATATATATAATTTAATTGCGGGACATTAAAATATTCTCCCTTAGCAGGATTCTGTAGCGCAAACTGAAAAAATAGGATCCAGATGTTCTCAGAAGCAAAATTTTTGGGAAATAAAAGCTCTTTTCACTGTACATTTTATTCAGTCAGTGTAAGTTTTAAAGAGCATTGCCATAAATTTTATATTTACTAGCTCTACCTCTAAGAACTAAGCTCCTCAATCTCCTTCCTGATCCCGCAGACTCTAAAAATACGCTAATTTGCTCTGTATTAACAAAGATAGCAGATTACGGAAAATTGAATGATATTACAACGACCAGTGGCGATTTTCTGCAATCGGGTTGTCATTCATTTCCCTTTGACTGGAGAATTTTTTGGTTCGCAAAGCCGCATTCACTACTGACGCGACAGCTGACAGGTTTTTCGTGATTGATCAATAATACTAATTACAAATTTGGAAATAATTTTGTATTAATTGGTTAAGTAAAAAAAATCGCTGCCTCCTGGACTTTTATAAGGATGCTAGAAGAAAGTCGTTTTAAGCATTTAATTGTTAACATTAAATGCTTTTCGAACGTAATAATTTAATTATTTAAATTTTTTTTTTTTTTTTTATATTCACGTGTAAATATAGTTTTCAATTGAAAAAAAGTTTGTAAATATTATTATTGGGGCTGTTAAAAATCTGGCAACAGGAAGTAAAAAACGGCTGTTTCAATCTATGAATTAAATCTATTAAATCTGTAAAAAATGAACAAATTTAAAAAATGATTGGACACTGCTTACGATAATCTATTTAAGTATGTTTCTGAAAAATATGTTATGCTAATCTTTTAAAATTGATCACATAAAACTTATTTAACTGAACTATCTTGACCGATTTAAATATTAAATAGCCTATAAAATAATTCTTCGATTTAAAAACTGTCTGTTTCATCTTTTTATATGCAATAGTGTTTTTAGTATAAGCCGAGAAAGTAAGTGTTCAAAATAAATTCAATTACGGCAGCAGCAGCATCGTATACATCTTACAGAATAGAGAGTAGTGCATAAATGTTCGTGATTAGTGTAGTGTATTTTGTAGTGATTAAATGTTATTCAATGCGCCGTTAAATTACTACGAAAGCAGTTTATGAAAAAAAGATTTAAGTTCAAACTTATATTTACTAACTATGACATTGTGATTTCTGTGCTGTGATGTATAATTCACAACATACACAACATACAAGGTGGTCATAAAAAGCTTTTCTTATATCTGTGTAATGATTACAACAAAGCCCTAGCAGCCGTACTGCTAAAAAAAGTAGATGTAATTGCACATGTCTGTATTTTAAAATGTAAAAAAGTGTTTATGTTTGTATTTTGTTTGTATTCATTAAACTACGCACTCGAGATATAGATGAAGAACAAAAACCCAGATAATATAATTACGGTTTGATTGTCAAAATTTTAAAACCTTCAAACGTCAACACCCGCTTTGCCATATCGCAAAATGTTTCATACCATAAAAAATCATAAATGGCGTTCAAACGGTACATAGTGTTCACTAACGCTTTTGTAGATCTAAACTATATAAGATAATTTTGAACAACAAATAAGTCCAGACAAGCAACAAAAATAAACAAAACATTTTAGTAAGATTTCAAAATTTTCAATTGTCTGCCTCCACAGGTCATGTAGGAGATTATCAGAAACAATAAATCATATGCACTATCTCACGTTTAATGTTGTCCGTCATGTCAGATGCTCTTGCACTCAGTGGATTGGATGTGCTTACCTTGGATTTTAAATACTCCATAAGTCAGAAACGTATTATGATGTGGTCGAAAGACCATACCGATCGTGAAAATGGGAAATGACTGCATATGACGATGTCATAAAAGTGTTCTCGGAAGTACAGTCCCTGGCCAAATTATTAGACGCAGTTGTTTTTATTATAATTTGTTAAATATCTGGAAAGATACATGAGGAATTATCTTGAAACTTTAGGAGTGTAAATAACATGATAAACGTCATATATTTCCGAGAAGATTTTTTCTTGAAACCTCATAAGGCGCCGTCAACAAATTGAAGAAAAACGAATACGTTTTTGATAACCCTGTAAAAACCAATATCACAAAAGCGTTGAAACGGTATCACACGCTTAGGAGGCTTATCAATATAATTTGGGTTCATTTTTATGAAGATAGCATGTATACTCGAAGAGAAATTCAGGTTTTTATAAAAACGGTCCCAAATTTTACGAAGTTTTTTGCTTTTAATTTGCAGAGTTTTTAATATAAAAACAAGTTATTTTCAGAAAATATGACAAACAAAATTATACACAATACCCTGCAATCAGAATTAAAAAATAATAAAAATTGCATGAAAAATGAGCAGGTTCACTAAATATTTTTTCACTGAGCATGCGCGAATTCAATCAAAATATACTGTGCATAATATATTAGCTAAATATATAGACCAACTTTTATGAAAGTCTCAAAAACATAGCTTGAAAATTCTGATAGTGATCGTCGATAGAATAAGCTCGAAATTCGCTGTTTCCAAAAGGAAGCAAAAAGATGAGGGGTTGTATCAAATATAGAATGAGAGACACTTCATTCTTATTATGTCAACTTTGATAAGCTAGTACATTTGGATACAACCCCTCATCTTTTTTGTTTCCTTTTGGGAACAGCGAATTTCGAGCTTATTCTATCGACGATCACTATCAGAATTTTCAAGCTATGTTTTTGAGACTTTTACAAAAGTTGGTCTATATATTTAGCTAATATATTATGCACAGTATATTGTGATTGAATTTGCGCATGCGCAGTGAACAAATATTTAGTAAACCTGCTCATTTTTCATGCAATTATTATTATTTTTTAATTCTGATTACAGGGTATTGTGTATAATTTTGTTTGTCATATTTTCTGAAAATAACTTGTTTTTTAATTAAAAACTCTCCAAATTATAAGCAAAAAACTTCGTAAAATTTGGGACCGTTTTTATAAAAACCTGAATTTCTCTTCGAGTATACATGCTATCTTCATAAAAATGAACCCAAATTATTACAATAAGCCTCCTAAGCGTGTGATACCGTTTCAACGCTTTTGTGATATTGGTTTTTACAGGGTTATCAAAAACGTATTCGTTTTTCTTCAATTTGTTGATGGCCCCTTATGGTGCTTCAAGAAAAAAATTTCTCGGAAATATATGACGTTTATCATGTTGTTTACACTTCTAAAGTTTCAAGATAATTCCTCATGTATCTTTCCAGATATTTAACAAATTATAATAAAAACAACTGCGTCTAATAATTTGGCTAGGGACTGTACATTTAGATAACTTCTTTGACTGTTTAGATCGCCTTTTTATTGAATTTTCCATTTATGGGTTTTCACTGGGTTTTCATTATTTAAAATTGTTCTAATAAATGTTTATTTTAATAAATGTTTCGGGAATTCTACAATTGTGATGAAATAATCACATGATAATTCTACGTATTTCTATGCAAATCAAAGACTACATCATTTGCGATACAAAAATCTATGTGTTGCTATTTGAAATTTTTGAATTTTATCATTGTAACCATAACGGTGTGGTACTGATTTGTTGATATACACCTTATTCTCAAGTGCATACTTTAAAATAAATACACTTTAAATTTCTACCCGTTACCTTGAACGGTAGCAACCGGCAGCAGCTTGGATATCGGCAAAATGTTTTTTATGGCCACCCTTTATCAATATTAAAGTAAATAAAAAAATGCATGTAACAACATAAAATGCATTTTAAATTTATTAAAATGATTTATTATGCCAAAGGATATAAATTTTTATAAAACACAAAATATTTTTAAATACATTCTTACATCCATTGTTTATTGACAGAGAGAAAAAAATAATATCACTCTACTTTAAAATTAATAGATATTAAAACCAAGAAAATTAAAGATGAAAAAATGCATCTTTATGTTACTTTACAATCGAGATTAGTAATATACTTCGAAACTCAAATTTCATTTTGTTTAATATCACGGCCATTACGATACTGTCAAAACATAAATACAATATACAGTTTAAAACTTTATATATTATGACATCAAAATGTAATTTTGCTAGAAATTAAAATAATTCATTATGTACACGATTATCAATATTTATAAAAGATAAAAAGTTTCGCAGGATCATTTGTTGCGAAAGAAATCACGCACAAGTGACTCTTCCAATTTCCTTAAACACGCAACCTAACCACTGCTTTTACTTCTTTTTCAATTGTTTGCTTCCTTATGGTATGTATCTAAAAAAGAAATATAGCATAAGATATAAGTTAATGAAATCACATCACATTTTTTTCTAACCTGATGTTTTTATGAAACTATGGGATCTAAACATGTGTTCCAAACTTGAGACAATAGCGTGCGGTAAAAGAAATTTCTGTTTTCTTTAATTATGATACCTATTCAAAATATCCATAAACCACCTTGACATGTTTTATTTGGTCGAAAACTTAAACTGTTTTTATGTGGATTTTTGTTTTAACACAAACAACAGACATTAGATTGTTATTCCATGAAAAAATTCTTAAAAATTCTTAATGAGGTTTGTCTTGATAAAATTAACTTTAATTTTTCTTTTTGTGCGAATGTGATAATTTAAATTACTCCAAAGACATTTTTTAAAAAAAAAGTATGTTACATAAAAATATAAAGGATGGAAAAAATAGCTAAATTATCTTTTCTTAGAATATTTTTTGTAATTGTTTTGTATAGGTAAAATAATATTTTATGTGATAATTGCATTTACTACAATAATGTTTTTATGCCTAGAGGAATTTTATTTTTTACAGCAGTCTTATACTCTTTAAACAATTTTATAATTTATCAAAATTTTAACAATGCATTATAAATATATATTACGTATTTAATACAGTTTGATTTTTTTTTTTCATTTGAATATTAAGAATAATATTTTTTAAGTTTCTTGTTAGCTGCCATATTTTACTTTTATCAATCACTGATTTGCTTTTACAAAAGGTCATACATTATTTACCATCATACGTAGAATAGGGTAAGTCTTGTAATCGTTTTGAAAATGGAAAAAAAAATTGACGGATTTACACGTTTCAGACACTGGAGATTCCGAAAAACATATTTTTAGAAAAAAAATTTTGCCGGCCGTCTGTCTGTCTGTGTGCCTGTAAACGCTCTATCTCCCGAACAAATCGAGATAGAGACTTGAAATTTGGTGTGTACTTAGTATGTAATAATGGGAAGAAGCTTATTGAATTTCAGTAACCTCGATTATCCGGAACTATTTTTTTCGGATTCTCGAAATATTCGTTCTGATAAAAGGTATATAATTTTTTTCGAAATTGTTTATTTTAAGGAGGAAATATAAAAGACAATAAAAAAACATCTATTTTGCATAAGGAATGAAGTCGATCGGATAATTAGTTGCCGAGATATTTGTAATCATAATTTTCACACTCTTCGATTTTTCCTGACCCTGTATTTCATTCAAATTTTATCTCAAAGATATATTTTAATTGGAAATGAGAAGCTTAATTCGACGCGGTAATTCGTTAGTTAATAAGATTTTCAATTTTGGAGTAATAGAGCATTTAAAGTTTATGACGTCATCAAGCCACGATTTTATTCGAATTGCAATGAATTTTATAAATAGTTTACAGAAGTTTTATTTTCATATTTCATATTATGCATGTTCATGATGGGTAAATATTACGGTGACCTCCAACGACTAGTTTTTATTTTGCGCTATATTAATTCTCTTTAAGGAGAATACCTTTGGCAGATACCTGTAATATCAAAGTTGGCATCTTAAAACTTACTAGAATGACTTTCAAAAACTTCAAATAAATATTTAAACAGCCTTGCTCTTTTGAATTTTGCATTACAGTTAAAAACATTTATTATCTATTTTCTGTCATAAATAGATGCATGTATTTTCAGTTACGCGAAGAATAGCGATCAGAAAGAACTCATGTCTATCAGCATTTTTTTCCTTTTATACATAGTCAAAAACACATAGTATCGAAACAAAGCTTACATTCTTTGAATAAAAAAAATACATTTTCATAAATTTTAAGAATATTAACTGAAATCCCAAAATTATAGGTTACTTTAATAAACATTAATTTACTATAAAACATTTTAAAATTTCTTAAATATCTGGCTATCCATGTAAAATCATGCGCACAAGATGCAAAGTGGCCGTATTGAATAAAATGATTGTTTAATATTCTCTATCACATATATAGCGATAGTTGAAGTTCTTTTTTTGGATAAAATATGTCCTAAAAGGAAAGTTTTAATGCGATTTCATTAAAAATATTAAAAATTAACTAAAATTTAATGTGACTGAATAAAAAAAGTAGGAGTATTTCGAGATTTCGCAAGTAACTGACTACTTAAATTGAGATAATGAAGCATTTTAAATTATTTTTTATTTTTTAAAAATCCGTTTATTTATAATAACTTCAATTAGTAAAAGTAATTAATTAAATAATGAAGATGGAATAAGATGTTTATATGAATTCAATTGAGATTAAATTTTAATAAGATTTATTCTCAAAATTGGAAAAATTCAGTAAAATTCTCACAGGGGACCACCAAATATGGTAAACACTGATTTTGGTGATTTTAAGTATGTTGTAGGGTCCCCATCCTTAACTATTCAGGTGAAAGGTTTTCTTCAAATGAGCCTTAGTTTTTTTAGAAATTGGGGGGAGGGGGTTAAAGTTCAGCATACGTTTTAAATACTCTACTCATTGATTTGCACGGTCTTCGAGACGCCGAGGTAACATGCTCGTGCGCTGTGCAGGAGTTAAGGGTTCAATCTACTTAGAGACTTCTTTCTTCTTTAATTAATTTTATGATTTTGACACGTTACAATATTTAAGCGGAATTACGAAATCTGCAGCTTTTAACTTTTTATATTTAAAAAAAAAAATAAATTTACGTTTATAAATTTTTGATTAAAATTTATATTTTTTTCTAAAATTTTTAAATTGATATAATCTGTTGACGAAAATCCAATCTAATTTAGGTATCTGATCTTTTTAATATTTACTATTATTGTTTCCATTTATATATATACGTCTTTTATCACACTTACAAAATAATGCATCTCATTTCGTTTTTTACAAAAAAATTATTTAATTAACCAGGAAAAAAATTAATGAAATGAAATATGTTTTGTTGTTTGATTTGTTCTAAATATATTAAAATATGTTAAATGATGAAATGAAAAAATGTTTATCATTACGAACATTGGCAATTTTAGTTTAGTAAATATGCAATTAATCGGGTGATACATATGAGAAACATATTCCCGATATAAAATGACATTAAACTATTACTATAAAAACAATTTCTTTGCTAGGATTGTTTATGTATGGTGAATAATTCATTTATGAACCTTATTATATTTCTTTGATATACTTTTGATATTCTTTTGATATTCTATTGATTTTAAATACTTGATTTGTGATAAATATATTCAAAATACGTTAAAAGTTGAAAAACAAAAATGCTTAATCATCATCCGTATAAATGCATGTAAATACTCACTTAATCGGGGACACTTGTAAAATCATTAAAAACATTAAATGACGTTAAAAACGGCACAATTTGTAATAAACGAATTTTTATCATGATCATGAATATTTTAACATTATTGGAGAAAAACATAAAGGAATGTAATATACATCTTTTAAATCTTTAGTTGCAATACGTAGCATTATATGAAATATCAAGAATTATTTCATTCAAACCTTGTAATTGTCTAATAAATGAAACTAAAAATGATCAATAAAAAAAATATATTTATTCTGATATTATTGCAAAAGTACGCTAGAAGATTTCTAAAAAAAATATGTTATATCCTATCCTAATAATATTATAAATCTGATTGTGTGCAAATGTTAGGCTGAAGCCAGCGTCAAAATGAAGCATTTAATTATCCTGTATCTTTGCATATAAGTTGATTATAACCCTCAAATGAATATAGGCTGGTGTTTGTTTATTTTATTTCAATATTTTTCTTAAAAATTAAAAATTTCATTATTTTCATACAGAATAAATGGACATTTTTTCGTATATTTTAAAATGGTTGGTTGGTTTGGTTGGTTTGGCCCAAAGGGCCCGGTTTTGCAGCTTTTTTTTAAATGGTTAAATTTATTTTACCGTTGCTAATACTTTATCGTTGCCAATATAAAATAAAACCCCTGAGTAATAATTTTTAATCAACAATTTATTTTCAAGTGAAAATTTTCCACGTGAAAAATGAAAAGGAAATGAATTATTTAAGAATTAATCAGAATATGAAATGATGTCATATTAGACATAAAACATGCGTTTTCAAATATTTGATAATAATACAAAGTGCATAAATACGAGTAAGTATGGAAAGCAAGCGAATATGATGTCATATAGAGAAAAATAAAACAGATTTGTTTTGATGTTGAAATAAAATGATCTTGGATTATCAAATTATTTGTGATTAATTTCTCTTTTTTTGTTTTCTTTTTCTTTTTCACATGAAAGGAATTATTTTAAATGTACGTAATATATGTATTTTAAATGTATGTGTTGTAAATTAAAGTTCTGTGTTTTAAATGAAATGAGTGAAAGATTTATATTTTTAATGAATTCAATACGAATGAGGGATATTTTGGCGATTTATCGTCTGCACACGGCTAACATAAAGATACCATATTTTTAATTTAAATTTTAAAAAGTAAAAAAAAATATATATATATATATATTGGATGGCAAATGTCAATGATATGCATCGCAAAATTATCCGTATCGAAAATCAGAAAATCTTAATAAAAATAACTATATTTTTTAAAAGTAAGTTGCTTTTCTCATAAAAGCTAAAGATTTAATTTGATTGTGTCGAAGTAACAGCATTTTTCCTCTATCATTTTCCCACAATCGAAACACATTTGTAAATCGTCGTTTCGAACCGGAATTTAATTTTACATTTCTTTTAGTTTTAGAATAAAACAAACTTTGTTGTCTTTTTTAACTATAGCTTTTTTAAAGTTGTTTCATAATAGATTTTTGTAAAATCTTGTAGGATAAGAAAAATTGCATAGATTTTAAACCAATGTTTAAGTAAAATTACAATATTTTTTAAACTTAAAAAACAACAATGTTATCGAAAAGAAAATCGATTTTACCAACAAATTTGCGTAATGCAAAAGCAAAGAAGAATTCAAAAAGTAATGAATCTTTTCTTCCAGCCGCATTGTGTAAACTTGAACAAGCCAATCGTGCCAATTCATAACATTATAAACGTGAAAGCGCGTTCTATATAGTAGATTTTTTTTTACATATAGGTAGAACATTTCCGAGAATAGGAAGGTTAGGGGTCTGTAATTAGGTCCATAGTCAATTTGCGTTTTTTTTTTTTTTTTTTTTTTTTTTTTTTTTTTTTTTTTTTTTAATCAAGTGAAATTTGGCGCAAACTTAAATACATTGTTGTAACCAGATTTGTTTTTTGCGTGGTAAACACTTAATGGTATTTTAGATGATCATTTTCCCGCTCACCTTTGATGTCAACTATGACTGTAAAACATATTAAAAAATATCAGACGATAATTTTCTAATTTTCTTATTGCTTCATGGTGTAAATAGACTCTCTGGTTCATACTTTAAACCTGAATTGGTCATGCCATTGTCGTTCAATTTTTATTCCTAATCGTAACCCTAATCGTATCCTATCCTAATCCTGATAATAACTTTAAAGAATATTCTTTGACACGAATATGTAAATTAAATCAGTATCCATAAATGGAATGAATGGAAAATAGAATAAATTGAAATGGCAAAATAAAATAACAAGAAAGTACATTTATTCGACACCTAACCCTAGAGAAAGCGTAAAAAATTTCAAGCGCATGAAATAAATCAAAATAATCCTATATATACTAACAAAAATATGTAAATTTAGATCATCAGATTTGTGTCGTCGGTATTTATTTGCTTATAGTGTTCTGGACGCGATAGAGAAAATATCGAGGTTAAATTGGGCAGAATTAAAATTACTTTCTAGCAACCTTTATTTACATTTTAGAATCGCATCAGATTGTTATATCTTTGTGAAATATCTATCAATGTATAAAATCCACAAGAAGTTTGTGCACTATTTACACCACTTAGCGTGAAGCACTTAATTTAATATATACATAAACAAGATAATGTAGTAAGAAATATATAACATATGTCTTTGCAAATAGACAATATAATAATGCCCATTTAGCAATGCACACATATACAAATTGTACACCAAATACCACCTAAAATGCACTGTTGTATAGAAGAATTCTGCCAGTGTTGTTTTTCGTTTTACGAAGAGTAATTCCTCGATTTTCACGATTTTACTTGGTCCTCCTTTTTTCATTAGTTGCAGTTTCATTTTCGCGATTGTATATATTATTTGGCATGAAATTTCACTTTTTTAAAACTGGGTTATGTCAATGACCCTATAGCAAAGAAATACCGTATGGTCTCCTGTAAAATGTGATAAAGCTTTGGTTAATTATATATGTTGTTAATTATCAAGTGAAATGTTTTGCTAAATTAATGCATTTTTTCTTTTTTTAATGTTACGTGAACGAAGATCACGGGTAACAGCTAGTATGTATATATGTTACATTTGCAGACGATTTTTATTTTTACAGGTGATCAAATTTTTAAGTATGACGTCGACAATATTTTTATTTGTTAGAATGAAAAAATATTTCGAAATTTAATCTGTAAACTTTACAGATAAATGTATATACACGACATTAGAAATTTATACACTTTGAAAAAAATACATATGAGTATTCATGCTTTAGTAAACTATTACTCTTTTGAAGATATGTTATTGGAATTATCTAATAATATAAACGTTTGAGAGATACAACGTGACAAATAATTTGTGTAAGTTATACAAAAAAGGATACATTTTCATTTAAAATTCCATAAAGTATATATGTATATATATATATATACATACATACATACAGTGGAGCATCGATTATCCGAACCTCGGTCAACCGAACGACCGATTAACCGAACACGTTCCAGTAGGCTAAATTCAAATTTGCGTGCGATTCAATGCAGGATTTCAGCCTTGAAGACAGCCTTGAAGCGGGTGGAGCAACAAGAAAGGTGTGATTCTCTTTAACCGCTTTCATTTAAATGTATAAGAGATTTAGCTGCAAAAAAAAGCATGACTTCCCTGAATCAAAAAAAAAAAAAAAAGAAATTGGCCACTTTTTCTTAAAATGTAGACCTACTATTCCGTACTTTTGATTTCCTGCAGATGTCTTTGATCACTTTATTCCTTGCTAGTTTGTTCCCTTCTTCTTGATGTAAACATTGTATTAAAAAATACATACATATTTGTGTTAAAAATCGCTGTTTATTTATTTCACTATGCTCATATAACCTAGTATGTTTTTTTAAATGATCGGTATCCGAACACCCCGGTCACCTATTAGTTTGAATAATTGATGCTCCACTGTATATATATATATATATATATATATGTTACCGTGAAAGACCGAAATTGGAGAATGTCGACTTTCACCGGTGAATGCCAACAAACACCAAATACGTCGGTGAAAGATCGAATATTTCATTAGATTCTTGTACATTCGGAACTCACCGGTGCATGTCGACAATCACAGATATGCTCCGGTGAATGTCGAAAATAGAGGAGCTTGAATCTCTTTCTCCCTTGCGGTAGCTAGAGCTCCTATAATAGAGGCTGACGCATCCTCGCAGAATTGGTGCTCAAATTGAAGTTCAGTCGAAAAACCAAGCTATCAGAACCTGTTCAGCCAATCAGAACCGAGTCTTAGGCACCCGGCTGCGGTAGATTTATGCTGAACTGAGCATCAATAATCCGAAACAAAATGGATATGAATCAGCTCCTATTATAGGAGTCTTAGCGGTAGCTGGCGTGAAGGTGTGACGTCACGATCCTTACATCGAGGCTAACGAAAAAGACAGGCTACCGCGGTGCATTCTGCATATCTTTTTTTACAGACCGCGAGAGTGACGTGATGCTCTTTTCGTACACCTGCATTGGTGGATTCGAGCATCACGTGATTCCGCCGGTCTGTAAAAAAAGATACGCGTAAAGTACCGCGGTAGCCTTTCTTTTTCGTTAGCCTCGCCTTACATTCAGGCCCGGAGAGAAGTGTTACTGACCTGAACGCGCAGCGCGATCATCGAGAAGGACCGGAGCCGACAAAGAGGCGATTGGCTGTTTCCCGCCAAATCCGTTGTTCTGGTGGAGTCAGTCAGCTTTGTCAGTCTTATGCAAGGTTTGATGGTGAGAGCAACGTTTTCTTAAATTTTTTTTCCGATACCCTAATTTATACCGAATGGATACTGCAGTGAATCTTGATCTTTTTCTTGAAAAGTTAAATGCATTAATTGCGGGTAAACGAGAAGACAATTGTTATTATTTTTCTCAAGAAAAGTACTCTAAAATACTTTCTGAAGTGGTTTCTGCTAAAACTAAGTGCAACACACCTTTGGATTACAGACGATTAAAACGTTTCGACGTTTTAAAAATTAATGATGAGGAGAAGTTAATTGTACCATTAAAACCAGGAGAAACGAATATGCAATATTATGTTACCAATGTGGAATTGTTCAGTATACTATATGAAACTCACACCAGAATAGGCCACGAAAGAAAAACACGTATGCTTAAAAAGTTGCAAAATAAATACAAAAATATTACATATGAAGTTGTAATGTTGTATTTAAATTTATGCAAACAGTGTCAAATGAAACACAGTACACCTAAGAAAGGTACTGTTGTGAAACCAATTATCAGTTCTGAGTTAAAATCAAGATGTCAAGTTGATCTGATAGATCTTCAGTCAAACAGAGATGGCGAATATAAGTTCATAATGGTGTATCAAGATTATTTAACTAAGTTTGTCCAGCTACGACCTTTGAAAACTAAGACGGCTGAAGAAGTAGTGTATCACGTTCTTCCAATATTTTTAACATTTTGTGCTCCAGCAATATTGCAATCAGATAATGGTAGAGAATTCAGCAATCAAGTCATATTCGCAATATGCGCTATGTGGAAAGATGTTAAGATAGTTCATGGAAAGCCTCGTCACAGTCAAACACAAAGCTCAGTTGAAAGGGACAATCAGGATATACAGAATATGCTAACTGCATGGATGAACGATAACGATACAAATAAATGTTCAGAAGGTTTACCCTTTGTTCAATTTGCCAAGAACACTACATACCACGAAGGAATACGCCAAAGTCCTTATGAAGCCATGTTTGGCATTAAAGCGAAAATAGGCATGGCATCGTCTTTTTTGTCTAGCGAACAAATCGCAAATATCGAAACCGAAGAACAACTTGAAGAAATTGCCAATACTTTTGAAATCGAAGAACAGCTTGAAGAAACTGGTAATAATTCTGAAAAAAATTTGAGCAGTGGTTATACCGAAAGCCATATTCCAAAGAAAAATATTGAAGAGGACATGCAATCTACCACGTCTTCACATCAAGTTCTGACTGAAAAACACGAGTAAATTTCTATTAAAAGAGCGGCCGCGAAAGAGAATCTTCTACTGCGAGCAACAAAAATGATATGAACCTCACAAAAACAATTTCCTCCTGCTCAAATTGGTGATACTGTACGAATACAAGTCCCTGATGTGGACCGTGGTCGTACATATAACCGAAATGTGTTAGCGGTTGTTGTTGGAATAGAAGACTCCGACTTCTATAAACTTGCAAATGAAAATGGTACCCTCAAGCAGCTTTACACACTTAATCAGTTCGTAATTTGTAAAGAAAAGTTACTTTCCATAGATGAGATTTATTTTAAAGAAAATTTGCTGAGAGAAGCAGCTGCAGCTAATTCGAGAAGCGGAGGGCAAGGCTATACACTCTGTTATTGCAAAAGGAAGTGTTCCACAAATAAATGCAGTTGTAAAAGCATTCGCCTCTTGTGCAATTCAAAGTGTCATAATAGTTTAAGTTGTTGCAATAAATAAGATTTGAATCACATAATTTAGTAAGTTTTTTATTACTATTAATTTATTTTCTCATTTAGAACGCACTGTATAATTAAGTAAGTTTTTAACTTCTATTATTTTCCTTTCTCATTTTGAATGTACTGTTTGTTTTAAGTTCTTAGTCATTCCTCTCAGAAAGGGAGGCGAAAATTTATAGCGACTGAATTACGGAGAAAAAAATATAAATCTCGGACATGTTCAACATTCACCATTAGTGCATGGTGAATGTCGACATTTACCGGTGTAAGTCAGAAATAAGGGTATTTAGCAAATATTTCGGATATACACCAAGCGACTATGTGTTTGTTGACATTCACCGGTGAAAGTCGACATTCTCCAGATTTCGGTGTTTTACCGTAAAATATATATATTATTTCAGAACTATGTTTAAAATATAAAAATGTAAAAGTTAAAAAATGATAAATAAAATAATAAAATAATTCTATACATAAATGAATTTTGATTTCTGCCAACAGAAATATTTATATAAAATTTGAAAAAAATATAATCTTTAAAAAAATTCAAAAATATAAATGTAATTTATTTCGAAAATATCAAAAAGTTCAATGCAGCATAATTCCTAGTTCTGCTTGAAACTTGAAAAGTGTCAAAAATATACAATTAACCGAAAAAAAGTCCCATGGAAGGACCGAACCCTCACCTCATCTACCGGGCGCTAAAACGCTACCTTGGCGCCACGAGCAGAGGTTTAAATTAATGAGTATTTGAAACAGATGCTGATGTTTAATCCCCGATTTCAGAAAAAACTATAGTCCGATTTGAAGAAAACCTTTCACGAGAATAGTTAGAGGTATGATCTTTACAACGTACATTTAAAACATCCAAATCATTGACGCACCATGTTTGGTGGTCACGCTTATTTAAAGAAACGCTTATTTAGAGAAACTTAATTATCGCATGTGGATATTTGCATAAAATTTTCAGTACTTTCTAATATTACAATCTGTATTATGAAGCGAAAACGTGTACGTGAGTAACTCTGACTTCATATTGACGGTGGCAACACCTGACTAAAAATGTCGCTTTAGTTCAATATTTTAAACTTCTAAACATCGCATAATTTCAATTTCAACACAGTCGAATATGTAAAAACTTTTCTTTCAAATGCTATCTGTCTGAAAACTATCGCAATGTACTGATTTTTATGGTTTTAAAAATATTTTTCAAGCGTGGATTTTTTTTTAAAAATCTATCTTTAAAAACATCTCTATCAAACCAATATTAGTAATTCAGTATTTTTTTCCAGATAATATTCCATAGCGAAATTATAGCTTCATCTATAAAAAGAACTAATGAAATCATATAAATAATATACAAGTTTAACAGATAAGTAATCTAACTACACGCTTAAACCACTGAAATTATCAGAATCAAAAAAAGCTGTTGTAAGTATCGAAAACTTTTGCGATTTCTTCGGCTATTCGTCACATGTGGCTACTACGAAAGTATATCTTTTAATAAATTTCGAAACTTTATTTGAATACTTTATGGATATATATATATAAAATTGTGTTAATTTTTTATGTTATTAGTGGCAATAAAAAATATATATTATAAGTCAAACAGTTTTTTATAAAAAAGTTTTCAATAAAAGAAGTTGCATCCCCTAGTCTGTATAAGAGAAAAAATTATTAGCCATTCATTTAATGTATGAAGTTTAATATGATTTTTCCTCTAAGTATTTTACTTTAATTCATAAATTCCTCTAATTTACAGGAGTTCTAATTTATATAAATATGCATACTTTAAATCAGTTTAATTTTGTAAACACCACTTAGTAAATATTATATAAATAAAGACGAAAGATGAAACTAATTCATTAATAATTTTTCAGCAGATAAAAATTTTAAAATGCAGACAATGCAATAAATCCCGATAATGTAACTATTTAACAAATGATTTCTCAAGTGAGATCAAAGATCACAATTATTCAGTAACAATCTCACTCTACAGATTATGATCCTAGAATGCTAATTTATATTTAGTCCCATATTATCCCATCTTTTCAATAACATGTATGTGTAGTCAGTATTACAGAAAGTTAAGGCTTAGACCGTGATGATTTTGAAAATAATCTTTTCTTCATTGCTTCTGATTTAATTAAAGGATTAAAATCTACTGAGAAGTATTTTGAGAAGAGAAGCATTTAAAATTTAAGTATTTAAAATCATGGTAATCGCTAACTCTTTGATGTATTAATTAATTTAAGAATAAGCAGCTTTTTGAATTAATTTCTAATCAAAATTTGTAGTTTTCTGCACATTATAACGCTTAAGTTTCTGTGAGTAATTTACATTAAGATAAGATTTTCTATCTAAAATTGCAACATATATTTAGCATATTTATAATTTTCTATAAATATATACTTACGTTTCCTTAAAAAAAAACATAAATTTATTTAACATAAGAATATACAGTGTATGAGTTTGTGGTATAATGTTTAACTTAAATAATGACAAAAACACTGAAAAATATGTAAAAAATATATTTAAAAATAGTTAGAGATGTACAGAAATATGTAAATGTGCAGACAATTATAACCCTTACATTAAGAAAAGGTTATTAAAATAAGGTGACGTCAGTGATTTATTATTATTAGTCTGAGTAAAGTATATAACGGCTGTGTGGGAGCGGATGCATCAAATTTAAAATGAATCTTTTTGAAAATTTAAATAGTTTAATTAAAAAAATCTACATTTGTTTCAGGTAAAGTTTTAAAACGGTATTTCGTAATACTTCTAAAAGAAAACGAAACTAAATTGGTTAATTTAACCTATATGGATAAAAAATGTACTTGTTTTTATTTATATTGTTTATAATAAAGTGAAATACTGTTCTATGGAAATGGTGTATTATAAATCAATCAAGAGTTATCTGGTATTAATACACAAACTAATGTAAATATAAAATTTAAATGATTTTTAGTGCGCATAAGTCGAAATTATAGTCAGTATATTGTAAGTGTATGTAAAATCTGAACGAAGCATAAACCGGCAGTGAGGCTTGAGGGGGAGTCATAAAATTTAGTATGCATCTTGTTAAAATTTTAAATAGCTTAAAAATCTACAGGTGTTCCAGGTAAAGTTTTAAAATTCTTGGATTTTTTTTTTTTTTTTTTTTTTTTTTTTTTTTTTTTTTTTTTTACTTTTGAAAAGTTGTTTTTCTAGATTCTCATGTTCATATAATACTTAGTAAATTTAGATTAAACCCCTGAAAGACATAATTTTTCTGAAACATCCGTATTATTTGTCAGAAATATTTGAATTTAACAAGGAACGAAGAAAACATTATTAAAAAGGTTGTATTTCGCCAAAAATATTTGATTGCAATCACTCACTGGACAGCATTTTATATTGTTGTGTACATACAGTATTGTTAGTTCTCAATTCACTTACCACTTATTTTTATTTCTGCGTAAGTATTGTTACTCACCGGACAGAACTTTATTCTTTTGTCTACGTATAGTATCTCTTTAAAAGTATTTCAAAACAATGTAGTGATTGTCATTCAAAAGAACACATCATTCTTCTCATCTACTCTTATTCAAAAGCAGAAAAATATTATCTTATGTAAAATCCTTCCTCTCTTCAACAAGAGAGTCTCCATAACGCAGTATACATAATCTCGTGATAAAGTTGAGTAATGAATGCAAGCATACTGTTAGACGATATTGATCAGACTTTCAGAATGATGAGTGGGGGGAGAGATTTATTACAGACTTTAAACAATGATCTGGTATAAGATATAAACTGTGTCATAGAGATATTTTGACAGTAACAAAATTTCTACTTCATATTTGAAAAGCGCGTCTTTATTTTCTTCGCTTGGATATATTAAATAATGAGAGAAAACGTTTAAATATTCCATTTATGAAATATAAAGAAAGATAATAATGCTGAACAGAGTATCGAAAAAAAAGAAAATATATTCATCTGCATAAAAGTTTGCAATTCATTTTAAATAATCACATTTTCCTTTAAATATTATCTTTAAAATTTAACTTAACTAATACTGATTTAATAGCTTAGGGTGATTATTCACAATCATAACTTAATTTGTATGATTCGAAAAATAATTTTACTTATGTACATTCAGTTTCACTAAAGTACTCTGTTTTCTTCATATTATATAATCAAAAGCTATTAAAAAAAAGTGGGTAAGTATGATCGAAGATCGCTCAAAGGATTTCGTTTAATATTCCTTTCAAAACAATTTATCCTTTCTTTAATAAATTCAAATAAATTTCATTTATCAAAAAAAAAAAAAGAGTCATGTTTTTTATAAAGTAAAAATTTACCGGTCTATTTTTTTTGTGTTTTCGAATATCTAAACCAGCCCGCTATTATATTATGTCATAATAATATCCGTCATGCGAACTAAATGCGATATTTAAAAAAATAATTTCAAAATTAAACAAATTGTACACCTTCAGAAGGTTAAAATATGCGAATATCTCCATTATCGGATTTTTATCACGATTCGATATGTTTTTCAAACTCGTATATTCACTATTCTCTATTACTCATATTGATACTCGCTTTGTATTATTCTCAAACATCTGAAAAAAACATTAAACTTCCAATATGACGTCAGATTTTCTTTTTAATTCTCTAATGACGTGTTATTAATCTGCTTTGTGTACATACACATACTCATACTCCTTGTATTATTAAGAAATCTTTGAAAATTTCCGTTTTATTACCACTATGACGTCAATCAATTTCATTTCATATTTATCTTTTTTTCAATTAGTGAAACTTTTTGTTTCATTTTCATTTTCACGTGGAAATCGTCTGATAGAAAATTAATTATTATGGAAAGAATTTCATCGTGGATTTTTAATTTTTGGCATCTGCTATAACTAAAAATGTTTAAATTTAATAGGAAAAGGCTGTTAGAATTTTGGTTTTTTTATCTCTATTTATTAAAATAATACGAATTTTTCAACTATTAATATTTTGAGCTCTTCATAGCTGGTATTCCGCTATATACACAAAGTTTCATCTCTGTAAGTTATATAGTTTTTGAGAATGGCTCTGTGACAGACAGACAACGCAGCGGGAGTATAAGGGTTTCGTGAGATGAACGAAACCCTAAAAATGAAGTAGGTAGATAAGCAATGACTTTTGAGCCCCACCCGATAGGATAAAACAAAATTCGTTTTTGTATGATGTTTAAAAAAAATGTATGTATATGTAACTGTCTCTCTAATTTACTTTTATTTGAAGATTCTTTGAATGTGTTATACAAGATCAAAAACAAATGTTTATTTAACAAATTGTAATGCTATTTCAATTGTATCAGTTTGTTTCGATACGAAACAGTAATAATACTATGTAATTTTTTTATATGTTAATATGTACATAATAAAGTAAAACAGATGTAGAAACTACGATGTTGTCACGAGAGCTACGTATAAAAAAAATCAAATTAATTTAATTTTAAACACTAAAATTTGTAAAATTAACCTATGTTTGTGGTAATTCACAGCACGTTTAAGCCATCTTCAGTCAAAAGTCAAATATGCAGGTAGTAAATGTGCAGTCGAACTCTTTTAATAAGTGAAGCAAGAGAATTATAAAAGTCTCGGTATTAACCGTTACTCGTAATAAACGTGGAAATGATAAAAATCTTAAAAACACACTCATAATTAAACTAATTACTACTATTAGTTACTCTAATTATCTGAACGCTAATATTAATTTATTATCATAAAGCTAACATAAAAAATTGAGTCTTACTTTTTTTGAGTGTCATTTTCTTTAGATGGGAGGGAAAGAAAACCCATACATATTTTTTGCACGCAGAAGAATTTTTCTCCCCACGCTCCAATTTATTAATAATATACATCTTCTCACTAATTGATAATGCTTTTTTGTTATACTCGACATTGTTAATCTTGAAACGTTTAAATTCAAATTGAGGTTTTACACGAGTTTTTTTCTGATTTGCAGTTAAAAAGAACTAAAGCCAAAGTCACAGTACTGAAAATGAAACCACCGAAGAACTAGCAAATCTAAAGAACATGAAAGACAATAATACAACTGGTCTCTTCCTTTTTTCGCGGAACACATTTCCCTGGCTAACTCTGCAATAGTCACTGCAATTTTTTAACTATTAATTTCATTCATTTTAACAATGCATTATAAAACATGAAAAGGCTGGATAGATCCAGATTTACAGAAAAAAGTTTTCTTCTATGCTCCTTCCTTTCCGAAGCTCAGTTGTAAATCTTAAGAAAGCTAACATTTGAAACGTCCTTAACTCTCCATTCTTTCTTTCATTCTTTCAAGACCTCAGAATCAAATTATATTGATTCTTGGGTTGAGGAGTCTCATTGAAGTTTGAAATTATGTCTGCTAAAACTGATAAATTACTGCATTTTCACAGACAGTTGTAATTTAGAAATATTATCTGAAAGAAAGAACAGTGTTCGATAAGAAAATGATTTCTTTTCTAACTAAAGACTACATTGTGCCGAAAATCACATTAAACTGAAGATATGTTTTAGTCGTATTAGCCGAAATCCTTTTACATCTCGTAAAAAACGTGATAATCTTAATATTGATTAAATGGTGAACATTTCTTCACATGTAAATTGATAATTTTAACCGTTTTTTTTTTTGTTTAACCGTGCTCGTGTTAAGCAAGTTCTGTTGTACATTCTAAATTATATTAAAAAAACATTGCCCCTATCGGTGGCACAAAAGTTAATGTTTATCTACACACCTCATTTGTATACTGATAAAGACTACATCTATGAATTAAAATTTCAAATGTACTTTCTCTTATTGGTCGTCTTTTTATAAAGTATATTTTACGTTTTTGTAATTTTTATATGGTTTTTATGAATTGAGTTAGTGAAACGATATTTACATTAATTAAATTCCGATGACAAATATAAAAAATTACTTTTAAAAATTTATTTTTTCCTTCTGGATATTTCCCCGATGGTAAAAATAATCATCTAAATGTAAACATTTTTTATTTTTTTGCTATTTAAAAATTTCTGCTTGCAGTTTTCTAAATGCTCATCAAAAACATTTTTTTTTTTTTTTACGTACACTAATGTTTATTTCTAACTAATAATTGATTTTAATTTTGCAAAATAAGACGTTTTATAACGAATTAGAGAAAAAGATTAATTCAAGAAAATCTTCTGATATAGACAGCTATAAAAAATGGCATTTAATAGGCATTAGTTTTTCATAATAGAATATATATATATATATATATATATATATATATTATGAGGTGAACGAAGTTAAGTTAATCGCTTTCTCTTTGACCGATCTCTTTATTATATAGTGTCTATAGTGTTCAATACTGTCAAGTATCACAAAACACACTCACTTCTCTCAATGAAGAAATGTAACTTCACAAATGAACATTCCAACAAGTATGGATTAAAATTGCGATGTTGTGCCGGAACAACAAAAAAAAATAAATACGAGTATATGCTTTACAGTGGATAAAACACACAGTGAATTAATTCCATAACTTTTTTAAAATGTTCATCAAATTTTGACACCCAAATTAGATTCAAAATGCAAACAATAAATAATTTTCCTAAAATATTTATACGAAAAATAATTGCCTTCTTGCGATAGTTTTTCTATTTTACTTAAGAAAAATTTAGCTATCTATATGCAGTTTTATTAAAATAATTTTGTTTGGAAACAGTAATAAATGGAAGCAGACTCATTAGGTTCCATAATTATACAGGGTGAACCAAACGTCTTGCCCTGATAACAATTATTTATTGTGCTCAAACTATTATAATTAGACATATGTTTGTTTGGATACATTGTAAGTACTGTTATATTTTTTTATAAGACCACGTACCTCAGTAAATTTCAACGTGTGCCCCCTTTGTAGCTCGGATAATATCTAAGCGGTATTCAATATCCCGCCAAGTGTTTTTTTAACATGTCTTCTGTTACAGTACATGCAGCGGCTTGTATCCTAGTCTTCAGTTCTTCGACGTCAGCAATTGGTGCACACTAATGGCGCTATCACAGGTACTCTCATATCATAGTCAATATCAGATATTTCATCCCAAACACGTTTTTCAAGAGGAAAAAGCTCGAAATCGTCCCGTTTGATAGATTGCCTCTCGTAATTTCTTTAAGATCTAACTTACAGTAGTTTGTATCCTCTACGATATTTATCAGCTCGAAATCTACCAATAAGAGCTCTCTAAAATTCCAAGATGACCACCGTCAGTAAGCCAACATCTTACGTTTAGGTCGTCGCAAATATTGAAACCAAAAATACAGAAGAATTAAGAAAAAAAGCAAATCTTTAGTAACACAGGGACCAATTAAACACGAAAAGAACTTTTAAAATGTGCAGTTATTTTGTAATTAAGGAATTACATATGCGTCGATTGCCTCTTCGGAGTTCGTCGTTATTTACACTCCCGATAAGAACTTTATTTACTAATTTAAAGTTATTTATTGCGATTATTTTATTTCAATTCCTTATATTATTTGCTATATGTTATAATTGTACTGTCGTAGTCACTTATTTACTTCTCAATAACTATTTTCAGCAAATATATTTGGCGTTATTTCGTACTTGTTGCCAAATTATGCCGCCAAAGAAAGATAAAAATGCAAGCAAACATGCATCAAGGTATTTTATTGCAATACAAATTATTGCCTTCTTTTAGCATGAATCAGAATCCAAATGTTGTAGTGGAGGGGGGGGGGACAGAAAATTTTCTTATACTTTTAGAAAAATAAAATTTAATAAATGAAAATTTAATCTAGCAGCTATTTAAAGTTAATTATATTTTACCTTTTAAAAATTTTCTTTTAAACAATCTTGATAATTTTTATAAAGATATACAACTATTATACAGACACACATATTTATTTGTAAATCGGTGGAATAGTAAATATATATTTACAATTGTTCGATCATCCAAGGCTGTCTGCTAGATGGTTGGCGACTTTCTCTCCAACATGGTTTATTAGTGAAAAATTGCAAATTCAGCATCAGCCGGAGTAGCTCAGTGGTCATAGTGGTAACCTGGAACGCTGTGGACCGAGGTTCGATTCCTGGCTCTGGCTAATTTTTCACTTCATGTTGGATTATTGTATTTAACGTATGTGGATGATAATGTCCTTTTCAGACTATTTTTCCTTTTTAATTATTGAATTTCAACCACCCTAAAGTTTTGTTTCCCCACTCCTAGCGGTGTATAAATTTTAAACCTTTATATGTGTTTCAATTTGTTAAGTAAAATGTGCCTTTTTTTATTTTGTATTAATAATAAATAACGCATATAACCCCCCCCCCCCCAAAAAAAAAAAACAAAACAAAAAAAAAAAACCTCCAGTTAAAATATTTTGCTTTCCTTAAAAACAAAAAAAGAATTAAAATTATATATATTTTCGAAAACAAAAATGAATTATAACGTAAAACTTTCCTAACAGAAATAGATTTCTAGAATTTTCAAATATGCAAACCTAAAATTAACCACCAAATAATTTTAAAGTTTTGCTTAAAAAAGCACTTGTCTTGTAATCTGTTTTGCGACGATCGAACATTTATTTAACATTAGGAGGTACAAACGTAAAATCTGCGTAATTTTTAAACTACTTTAACGAGTGACTTTCAGTTTGATACACGAAGGTAAAATTTACCGAAAATTGTGATGTCGAAATTAGGGTTTAGTACTGTTACAATTGTTATACGTAACTTCATCATCTCTCCCCCCCCCCCCCCCGCAGAAAAATTTATGTACAGCATTATTATTAGATGTTATTACTAATCTATTGTTACTTGTGACATTTTTATAATGATTTGCGGCAGAGTTAGTAGGGTATAACCTCCCCCCAGGACTGTAGACAATATATATGAAAAAAAGAATTGTGTTTTTGAAATGAAAAATATCATATTCATTTAAACTTTCGAAAAATTATTAAAATCGTCAAAACCAAGAAAGAAAAAACTGCAAAAGAGTGGGAACTATATCTAAATTCTATTACGTATTTCATTTTTAAATTACATTCAATATGTAACATGAATTACATTTAAAATATGTAAAATGTATTAACTAAAAATGTCATAATAGCGATCTTGGCAAAATAACTAAAACTTATTTTAACATCTTTCTTTGCGTTACAGATTTCGGCTTAGCGATAAAATGCGGTTCCAATACACGTGACAAAAAACTAGTCTATTTTTTTCTAAATCACTTAATACTAATAGTTCAGAATTCTTAACATTTACAGGTAATGAAAGACGTAAAGTGAAGTTTTGGACTCTATAATTTAGAATTTTAATGTGATATTAGTGAGAGTATTGTTTTTATAATCTTGGAATTTTAAGTAAAATGATCACAATATTATATATATAGAACAGACGCGAAAAGAAACTGCAATATACAAAATGTGAGTACGCGATAATGCTTCCTGTGTATCAATCGAACTCTACAATAAATATTAAAACACCTGCCGAAATTACTCGCCAAATGTTACGCCCTCTCCTTACATTAGCAGATAACTTTCAGTAGGGAAAACAACCCTAGTTGCAGCGTGAAAGTGTAGCTCGAGAGGCAATAGCATATACTTCATATCGTATGGTCGTCCGTGTGATAACAGCTTAAGACTCCTATAATAGGAGCTGACGCATATCCATTTTGTTTCGGATTATTTGTGCTCAGTTCAGCATCAATCTACCGCAGTCGGAGTTGGGGTTGCCTAAGACTCGGTTCTGATTGGCTGAACCGGTTCTGATTAGCTTGGTTTTTCGACTGAACTTCACCTGAACTTTGACTGAACTTCGACTGAACTTTGAGCACCAAATCTGCGAGGATGCGTCAGCCTCTATTATAGAAGCTCTAGTGCACACACACTAAGCACTCACACTAGGCATACCACTTGTGGGCTGATCAGTAACGCTGCCTGTTTATTTAAACCTGCCATACCATCGCTTTATTGATTTTGCATCAGGAGGGTTGCATCCATAACAATGTCGAAATGTTTGCTGAACGATTTCGTTTCGTGAAACCAAAGCAAAAATTGACCTTTCTCTTAAATCGACGCCATTTCGGCCGAAAATGGTGTCTTCCTTACAAATGTTTCCCTGAGTCACTCTTAAAGGAGCAATTGCGCCATCTATTGCACAAAAAACTACTAAAACGGAACTATTCAATGATACAACAAGTTACATTATTATACAAACGATTATTTTGTAATGAATTATTATAAACAGGGCAAGACTATTGGTTCACCATGTATATTGAATATATTAATCTTCAGAATGTAAAATTTTCAAAGTGCTGAATTTCACGTGTGTCACAAATATATGTATTTCGCTAACTTATATTTTAAAAAATCTTCAATTAATAATATTATAATTTCTTTTAGATAAATGCATATGATTAATAATTTCATAGCTATGGCAGTCAGCTGGCAGTGCCTTTACTATGAAGAAGGAACAGTTTCTTGTATAGTATCGGAGCATTTCCCATTAGAATTGCCATTGAAGTACTTAAAGCTAGAATAATCATCTTGGGAATTTTTTATATTTTAGCTGAAATTAGTTTAATACATAAATACATTTTTTTACGTTTCTTTATATCAGACAAGCCAATCTATATTTATAACAAAACTTTAATACATACAAGGAATTTTAGGTATATATTTTATGTTTTATTTCGAACGGGTATTTAAAATAATGAAAATCTTAACAATTTTGACACATAAGATTTAATCTTTAAAAAAAAGTGTTTTTAAATGCTCTTCTGGAGAAGGTATATCTTAGAAATATTTAAAATTCATTTGGGAAGATTTCTTTTAAAAAATGCATTATATCCGTTATTAGTTTATCTGTAGAGAGTTCAGAATAAAAAAAAGACGGAAATTTGATACGCTAAACAGGCTTTTAAAATTCAAAAAAAATAATATTATAATATTCTGCATATGACATCAATGCAGAATCAAATTAATATGTTGACATTTTCACAGTTATGATCAGGCATAGCCTTTTATAAAATTCTTCCACTCAAAATTTTCGAATAAACATATTTGTAATGTGTTTAAATTTAATAAATTGAGATGTTTTCTTACATAAATTTGCTTCTGAAAGTGATATTAAAAGTCTAATAATGATTAAAATATTTCCTTATTACATTTTTATATTATAACAAGATACAAATATTGCCTTATGAGTTATTCATGAATTACATTTGCATGAATTAGAAGTGAACCATTTATTTTTGCTTGAAAGGGAAATTTTGAAACAGTAACAGTTTCATTGAATGAGATGCTGATGTAATGATATTTTTATCAAGCATTTTAAAAACATTTTATCATTTTAGCGAACAGGTTGTTTTTTTTTCCTTCACTATTTTCTAGAGCCGAAAGAAGAAGAATTTTACATGATTAACCAAAATGTTTCTAAGATATGCGTGGACGTGTCTAAGACGTTAAAGTAATTCGCTTAATTGAGATGTCATATTTAAAATCTAAATAGAATGTCGCTCTGAAGTGCAGTTTTATCAAAAGCAATAAGTGAAAAGGTGTCGCTAATACACTTTAGGTAGTTTCTGATAAATCTAGAACATATTTTATAAGCTTTTGTTTTTTTCAAGAATGTTATAAAACGTAAAGGACGGAACATACGAAACAGGAAGATACGAAAAACTCAATTTAAAGAGATATAACTACAAAGCTGAATTTTTCAGTTTATAAAATATAAGTATTTTGTTTAAATGCTAGATTGGCATAGAAAATAAAATAACATAACATTGTATTCTCGGTCTACTTTTCACTACTCTTGGGAAAAGATTCAACAGTACCAACAGATATACTAATATGTATTTCTAAACAATTTCGATTGTACCCGATAGTTGAGGCACTTTGTTAAATAATGCATTACTCTTACCCATGCATCTATGCTTACTCATGCTTAACATTGCTTGCAATGCCTAACTGTGCTGGTCGATATTTTCTGAAAATTTTCTAAGAAAAAGTGGTATTTTTTCTGTTATAAAACGTATTAATTAGACGGTAATTATCATTAATTTATGCGGAGAATTTCATTAATGTTTAGGTCTTACATAATTAATCTTAATTAACTAATTATTTGTTAGTAAGTGATTTATAGTAATTTCGAAATAACGTTTAGAGCAAAAAATTGTTAGCTTTGCACATAAGATTGTTCTGTTTCTTCAGAAAAATGACTATGAAAAGAGTTAATATAGTCTACACGGGAAGATAGAAAATCCTATCATAATTAAAAAAACAGAAAACAATCATTATAGGCATTTTAAGTTATAAATTATGAAAGGAATCATACTGTAGTTCAACGTACTGTTTATTCAAAGTTCTGAGGAAGATGGAATGACAGTGAGTAACATGATTAAACAAATGTTTCAGTAATTGGAAATGGCTTGTGAATAAAAAACAATCTTTTATAACAATGGAACAAAGAGATAGAGGTATAACACCCATTCAAAAATTTTGTCCCAGTGTTGTTTGATATCAGTGAATATGTGTTTTCTTACTATACAAAAATTATCATTGTCATGTACTTTCATATTTGTAATCAAGTATGTGCCTTTTGTTTGTTAAAAAAAGTAATATCAAAATGTTCGTTGTGTATATACATGTATTGATTAATTTCTTCATATAATGTCAAAATAAAATCTGCTTCTTCCCACTATCCTATGTTGCCATATCGTAACGAAACATATTTTGAGTCCAAATACGTTACTCCTGGATAGGATCGCATTTTAAAATAATTTGTATATTAGGCGGCGCAAAGTAACACGCTCCTATGGAATACAATAAACCACATTTTGAAAATAAATAAAAAATAATTATATGTTTGTGTTGTATTTTATGGTGTTAGAATTGTTTATGCATTGCTTGAGAATTCACTAAGATCGTTTTCACAAACCATTTTATACATTTTGCTAGGCCTTAATCACTGCAAACTGAAATTTCTGCAATTCTTACAAATAAGTGTCTGAAACGAATGGTTCAAAAAAGAGACGCATTAAAGTGTCTTAATTTTTAAGACACTTGAATTGTCTTAAATATCGCTATTTTTTACCCGGGCAAACAGATAGGATAAAATTGCAAAAAACAGTGAAGTGCTGCCATCTATGGCATATATATATATTTTTTCCGGTTACGGGAAAATAATCTAAGATTTCCTTTCTTCTCACGCCGCACAGTGGGAGATTTGACGAATCTGGGCGGCCAAAAGTATTTTATTGTTTTAAACTAATTAAAATGTATTAGTTAGTAAATAAATTAACTTTTTGTAATAAAAATTGCTTTATAACTTAAAAATCAATTATGTTTTGGAACTTCATACTGGTTTTTATTCTACAAAATTAGTATTATAAAACAAATGATAATTATGATAAAAAATCGAATAAAATAAAAATATAATTGAATAACTTATAAACATTAATTATTAATAATATGGACAATTAGTTAATAAATCACCAATGAGGTGGAGTTTCTTAATCAGATGATAATTCAGAGTCGTCATCTGTTTCTTCATAATCAGAATCCTCTTCATCAGGAGCTTCAGAAGATTCCATGGGCAGTAACATTTCTAAAGTTTCTTTAAGAAATGATTTTGATTTTTTTCTTATTATGGGTCTCATTCCAGTTAACACTGGATCTGAACTCAAAAGCAATCTGTTGATAACATCCCAGTTAGAAGAAATTCTTGAAAATTTTCGTGCTAAATTTTGACGAAATGAGCGAAAATGTTTGTTCCGTGCTTCGGCTGCTTCTTCAGACAATTAACCTATTGGTAGTATAGCTTTCTCTATTACTGTGGGGCCATGTATTAATATTTTGTGCATAGTGGGTATCATTGGGTACCATTTATATAATTGGATGTAGAGTTCTGCTGTCTTCTCTGTATATTCTTTAAACTTGTCTAGGTGAATTTTGTGGCCACTGGATATGATTTCAAGAATAACTTTAAAACAGTATATTAAATTTTTGTCAATGCCTGTTATTTCAGATGTTACAGAGGGGTCAGTAAAAAATCTCCTGCTTGTATTTCCATCGTTAGTGTTAGCATATCCAGCCTTAGGCACATCTACAAGTAAACCCAATTTTGTTTTGAAATTTTCTTGAATGGTCAATTTTCTTTCTTTAGCGATAGCATTTTCATCGTCTGTATTCAATCTCCACTTTTCTGCCTACTTAAAGTACTTTCCAATACTTCTTGGGGAGCTGACCGTACTGCTCTCCTTAAAATCTATAGAGCTGTGATCCGTACAAAAATCGACTATGCCTGCCAGGTCTATGGTTCTGCTAGTAAATCTGTTCTTAAAAAACTTGACACTGTGCACCACAGCGCACTTCGTGTCTGCTCTGGTGCATTTCGTACGTCTCCAATTTTAAGTCTCTATGTTGACTGTAATGAGCCATCATTACACCAGACTCGTGAAAAACTCTCATTAGAATTATATTACCGTGTCCTCTCTCATCCTGGTCATCCTCTTCACACCTATCTTTTAAATACTGACAATGATATTCTTTATCAGCATCGACCTTCATGCATCCCATCTTTTGGAGTCAGAATGAGAGACATCATCAATAATGGTCCTTTGAATAATATTGAGGTGAGTCCATGTCCTTTGCATGTGCTCCCTCCTTGGAATCCTCCTAAAATCACCTCTCTCCATCCTTTTAAAGGTTATGACAAAAACAACTTGGCTGCTACTGTTTTCCAACAATTATTTGCTGCACATCGTGCAAAATATAATAGCTATACTGACATTTATACAGATGGTTCGAAGAGTGGGGATACTGTCGGTTGCGGGGTTTTTATTGATAACAATAGTTTCAGTTATCGGCTTCACTCTTCAATGTCAGTCTTTACGGCAGAGCTGATTGCAATAGAGAGAGCCATGTTACATGTATCTCATCATCATAAAACATCTTTTATCATATATACTGACTCAAATAGTTCTATTGACGCAATGAAATCTTTTAAAAAGCATCCGTATGTCTCAGCCATCCTGGATTTTTATTATAAATTGACTAGACGTGGTCATAATATTTTATTTTGCTGGGTACCTGGACACATGGGTATTCCTGGAAATGAAAAAGCAGATGAGGTGGCAAAACTTGCTCTTAATCCATTACACCATAAAATTCCATTCTCAGACATTAAACACTTTATAAAACACTTTATTCATAAAAAATGGCAAGAAAGTTGGGATTCAGAACACAATAATAAGCTGCACCATATCAAACCCACAATCATGACCTGGCCTCCGAGCTATCCTAGAAAAACAGATGTTCTGCTGACTCGTCTGAGAATTGGACATTCAAGGATCACTCATAAACATCTTTTACTTCGGGAGGACACACCCATGTGTCCACACTGTCATTTTGATTGCTTGACTATTTTTCATCTTTTAACTGACTGTCCAGGCCTCCGGCACTTGTACAGAATTTATTTTAATTCATCATCACCAATCTTGACTAACCTCATTGGGGAAACACCTCATGGGGCACTCTTTCATTTTTTAAAACATTCTGGGTTTTATTTTGATATCTAGTTTTTATATACCCTTCATGTTTTATATATAACAATGTTAGTTTATATTTTTTTATCTGGACAGCTGGATGGGGTAACCCCATCCAGGTGATTTTTCTTAATATTGTATTTTTGTACATTACTTTTTTTAGAATTCTTTATATTTATATTTATATTTGTTTTATACACTTGTGACTATATCTGGATGGGTAACCCCTTCCAGATAGCGTTCTCATTAAACTTTGTTTCCTTTTTTTACTTTTGTTCATATTAAATTTTGTGGTTTTTTAAAATATATATATTTTTTTTTTCTTTGGCGCAGCTTGTCCCCTATGGGACCTTGTGCCATTAAACTCCATACAACCAACCAACCAACCAACCAATCTCCACTTTTTTATGGGCAGTTTGTAATCTAAATACAACAAATTTTCAAACAATCGAATTCTAGCATGTAAAATTGATAGTCGGAATTCTAACGTTTCGGGTTTGATGTTTTTCTTTTTAGAAAGATCATTAAAATCTTTCGAAGACAGTCCACAAATGTAGCAACGCATTGTTGATTTTGTACTTGTCGCTGCATTGCGTATTTTTCCATCGACCATAGTAAGTATCATTTTATGTTTTACAATAAATGTACCTTTTTCTAATGTAATTTTTGAGGGAGGTACAGAGTTTAACGCATTTTTTATGTAATTAATCTCGTCATTAATAATTTCAGTTGTTTCTTTTTCAAATCTTATCCGCATGGGTCTGCAATAACGTGGTGATGAAGGCAATGGATTTTGCCAAATAATCTTGTTGTTTACGCTGCAAATTAACTGAATTGGAACAAAGGAGCTCTGGAATATGTGCGCATCGGAAGAGGAATCATTTTTAAACTTTTGCTTGTATTGTGCTTGTTGCGACCCATCGCAGCCCCATTTACATATAAGAATTAAAGCGCACCTTTCTTCTTCATTTAAAATTTCCAAAACTTCATCCAAATAAATAAATAATCGTGTCACTGTTAAATGAAGTAAATCTTGAATATTGATTTCGGCGCAAGTTTCTGTAATTTTAAAAGATTCTTCGTCAGGATAGCAGTCAATTTTAGCTCGCTGTAGAAGACCGTAGCAAGGGTATAAATTTTTTTATATCTTCTTATAATTTCATATTGGTTTCTGGACAGGTTAGCTTCAACGAATAATGACAATGCTTCCAAAGGCGACATTTGAGTTTTCTTTTCACTCTGCTGAGTTCTCAAATATGCTTTTTTGTTGCTCTCATTGGTGAATGGGTTAATTCTTTAAGTACATGGGCAGCATCTCTCTTTCCAGAGGTTTCTAACTTTACCTGAGCGGCATGTGTAAGTCCTTCCACATCTGTCGAGCTCCTTAAGCCTTCAGACTTTCTTCGCTTTGACCTATCACTTGATTCGTTGAAAGCTTTTGCTGGCCTCCCTGGGCGATTTATTTTCTTTGGAATTTCTACTGTACCTTCAAGCCATTCCTTATTATTTTTCACAAATACATCTGGTTTATAATGAGCTGCAATCCATTTACTTTTCAACTCACATTTAAATCGGGAGAAATTGTGTTTGAGTGTTTTAATTTCGTCGTTATCAAAAGTATCACTATTAAGAAGATAATTTTCCAGAAAGTTTAATCTATCATGTATATTTGGTAAATTCGGTTGTTGCATAATGTTAAATAATTCTCTTCGACTCATTATTTTGACGTTTGAAGCTCCTAGAGAAAAAAAAATACAAAATATAAACAAAAATAATGCATAACACATATATGCAATTTATATAGATAAAATCATTCAATCCCTTATTTTTAAAGAAATCACGCAAGTTTTTGCTAACTTTTAATAAAATCATCAGCAAAATTGTCTTGACTTATTTTTAGGTAAATTAATGTAAATAACGATCCATAAATTACTTCAGTTTTTTGAAAAGTGCTTAAAAGATAATAAACTGGAATGAATAACATTTTTAATAATGTTTTAAAACAATTTTTTTTAAAAATTTATATAACTTTTATTCTAATAAAAATGGCTGAACAATAATAACATGGGATTGCTTTGTAATTATTCATAACAATTGTTTTCAATTTAGAATTAATATTAAAAATATGAATTAAAAATAAATACATACTATTTTCGAATGCTTACTTCGAAATTTGAAAGAGCAATATTTATAGTGCCTTCATTTTAAAAACCGGACGATTCCGGAGCTACTTTAAACCAAAACACAAAGTCAAAGGCCTATATTTATTGTTAAAAAAGAAACTCTGCCGGGAAATGCCGGGAAATATAACTAAACCCTTCGTGAAGTGGAAAACATGCAAACAAAATAATTGAAAAATATGCATTACTTTATAGTACTCTTGCAACTACTAAAACTATTTTTTTCTCAATTCAAATATTAAAAAGATATGAATACATACCTGCCTCGTCACTATCCATAACAATTAGATTTTAAATATTTCCAGAAATATAGTTATTCACATTCGAAAATAGAAAGTCAAATTGAACAACGATCAGAAGCCGATGCACTCAACGCAACGCCTCAGTTTCAACTGATTACAGGAAGTCATTGTTCGCTTAAGCGAGATAAAAAGGGTGTCACGTGATTCTCCAATGATTCAGCTGCAACATGCATCAATCCATTCGCACCTGCGTTGTACTTTATGAAATCGACTTTTGTCCAGCCAGATTTGACAAATCTCCCACAGTGCGCCAGGGTTGAACCTAGGACTTAATGGTTACGAGTCCAACGCCTTGCCGTTTGCGCGATCAAGACCCGTGAAACAGTACTTTTAAATGGAATAATGGAATCAGTCAGATGCCTGATGCGCGTTGATAAATGTATACGAATGATTCTTTTGGTGCTGAGAAAATTTGAAATTTTGAAAAGGATTTTGGAGAGATTTGGTCAATTTGCGATGGTGGCTGTGATTGTACAACTTTATTATTTATGTGAAGGGAGGAGATATGAATTATACATATTTTACATCCGTAAATCCACCATGGAAATTATTTTTTTTAGTTACATTTTTAACACATTAACATAAAAAATAGAACTCAAAAGGGTGGTTCAAAGAAATTTTAAATTCAGGCTGCCCGTCGGAGACATTTACCCCCCCCCCCTTTAAACCGGATTTTGAAATTTCTACGTGATTAAAAAGATAGCGGAGGCTTGATTTTTTCAGAATTTATATTTTTCTGAAAAGCAATTGTTTTCTTACTTAAAACACCAAAAAAATGTTAGTTAAGGCTGTTATCAAATTCCTTGCTCAACAACGCGAAACTTTCTGACACATTTTTAAACGCAAAGGCACAAGATTTGCAAGCATGACTATTGAAGCGATTGAGGATCGAAATGAGTTTTTCATTTTTTGATAAATAAATTTCTTATCGAGTTATCAGCAAAAGTTATTCCGTGACGACTGATTTTTATCTCTTCTCGTTCCGGAAATTCAGTTCAAAACGCCAACTTTGATATTATTTTCTGAAAGATATTCTGCCTTTACAAAAAAATGAAAAAATTTAATTGATTACATAGTTTTTGTTTAAGCAAACCTGCCCTTTTCATATTTTTCCGACTAGAAATGAATTAAAAATATTGTCAGAAAGTAGCTTCTCTGGATTTGAGAACAATTACTTCTTTCTCTTTGAAATAGCGCCATCTGTGAAAAATTTTTGCAATTAATGTTTTTTTTTTAATTGATCCATGATTAAAGGCGGTTCTCATATCCAAAAGAGCTACTTTCTGAAACATTTTTGAATAAATTTTTGCTCGAAATTACATGAAATTGGTAGGTGTTCTTATTCGGAAATTGTGTTATCAAAATGAGTATTCCATTTTTTAATAAATGCAATAGATCTTTTACTGTCAAAGTCGGCGTTTTGTTCCGAATTCCAGACACACCAGAACCAGAAAGGGGAAAACCGTGTCTTCACGCGACACGAATCGCTTATAACTCGATACGTAAGTTATTTATAAAATATGGAAAACTCATTTCGATTCCAAATCGCTTCAATCGCTCAATCGCCTGCCAATTTTATGGCTTTGCGTTTAAAAATGATTAAAATATGTTTCAGAAAGTTTCGCGTTATTGAGCAGGTCATTTGAGAACGACCATAATGCGCAATTTTTACACTCAATCTATGATCTAATCAGGACCTTTGCAACCATCGGACAAACGGGGCGGCTGCCCAGGGCCACGCGCCAGTTGAGTCTTGTTAGAGAGCCCTGAGCCTATCTATACAATTCGAAATAACGTTACCCTGTGAAAAATAATATTAATTTGGCTTTAAATGTTTTTAGCGATAAAAAAAAGCTAAATTAAATTTATATCTTACATCTAAAGTTGATAAAATTGTAAGGATTGTATAGATGTGAATCTTCTGAAAGCAACCTTAAACGCTAAAAATAAATATTTAAAATATTCTATTGGATAAAAGATTTTTAGAAATTAAAAATACACATTACGAGGGCAGTTTGATATCTCCGTGATTTTTAAAAAGGTGGCGGTTTGATCGAACTCTTATTATTATGTTTTCAATTTATTAGTATATGTGGCAACATTCGTGCAATTTGCAGACGATTTTAAATACATTGTGTTCTAATGGATTTAAAAGCAAACGATTGGCGTGTTTGTTTTGATTATGGAGAAAAAGAATTTCGTGTTTTGATAAAACACTATTTTTTTGCGCGAGAAAACAATCACCGAAACTGAAGAAAAGTTGAAAAAAGATTATCGGGTCTCTGCTCCATCACATGGTATGGTTCACAAGTGGTTTACGGAATTTCGTTGGGGCCGTACGAGCACAACAGATGCAGAACGTTCTGGACGTCCAATTGAAATCCGACTGAAGAAATGGTCAACAAAATCCATGATATCGTGTTAAAAGACCTCCGTGTGAAAGTGCGTGAGATAGCTAAGAAGGTAAACATTTCAAATGAACGTGCATTCAATATCTTGCTTGAATATTTGGGCATGAAGAAGTTATCAGTAAGATGGGTGCCGCAATTGCTGACAGCGGATCAAAAGCGGACTTGTGTAACCATTTCAAAGCAATGTTTGGACAAGTTCGAGAACAATTCAAGCGCATTTTTGCGGCGTTATGTTACAGTGGATGAAACATGGATACATTACTACACACGAGAAATGAAAGAACCGTCTAAACAGTGAACATGCTCCGAAAAAGACAAAAACAGTTCCATCGGCTGGAAAGATTATGGCCACAGTTTCCTGGGACTCAGAGGGCGTAATCCTCATTGACTATCTGGAAAAAGGAAAAACGATCACCGGACAGTATTATACTAGTTTATTAGACCGTTTTAATGCAAAACTGAAAAGCGGCCCCATCTTTCCAGGAAAAAAGTGCTTTTTCATCACGACAATGCGCCAGCGCACTCGTCTGCAATCGCAGCCGCTAAACTGGTTGAATTACGATACGAATTGCTCCCTCCTCTACACTACTCCCCTGATTTGGCCCCCAGTGACTTTTTCTTTTTATAAATTTAAAAATATGGCTTGGTGGAAAGAGATTTTCCTCAAAGTCTGAGATCATTAATGCCACAAATGCTTATTTTGAGGAGTTTGAGAAATCTTATTTTTTGGTAGGATTAAAAAAGTTAGAACATCGTTGGAAAAAGTGTATCATTATGAAAGGAGATTATGTCGAAAAATAAAATGCATTTTGGTATGTATATTGGTTTTTTCATTTCAAAGTCACGGACTTATCAAACTACCCTCGTACATGTGAAAAAAATTGTATGTTTTTTTCATAAATTTAAGAAACTTCTATTTGCTGTGTTGAAAGCGCTTTGAAGCTCAAACAGAAATGAAACAGAAACATTCATAACAGTTACCAAGGAAAGTTAAATTCATTTTCAAATTTATTTCAGTAGTTCATTCTCTAATATTTTTCATTAATAGCATTTTACAAAAAAATAATCCTACTTATCAACACATTAAAATCATAATCAATCATGTACCAGCTCTTTCTTAATTGCACTGTGTGTGTTTGAAAATAGTGCTCTAAATAAAATATGTCACTTATTATATTTCTAGTGCTTTTAAAAATGTTAAATTTTGAATCTGCTAGAATCATAAGATGGTATTTCATACCTTTAAAAAAAAATTAAAGGTTAAATATTTCATTCAAACGATAGTATCGCGTTATTTTTAGATGATATAGCAAATTTTAAGCTAAAGAAAAAATGTTTCCTACAATGTTGTAAATTTGTGTTCTAAATAATCTCTTTAAAACTACTGAAATTCTTATCAGATGCATTCCTGCATTTTAATGATTTAAAAAATGTCGCTGCAGAAATATGACTTAATATGAAATAATATGAAATAATAATGAAAGTTCTTTTTAAAAATATTATGTTTGCTTTACTCTTATGAAAATAAAATAAATGTTTTTTCAGACTAAAATACACAATATAATTTAATATTGATTTTTCTTAAATACAAACAGTTGAAACAAATTAAAGATTTAAATTTAAATTTTTTAAAGTATTTTATGTAGTCATCACCAAACGGAAAAATTTAACATATTTTTATGTTCTGAACTCTTCATTTCTACCTTTAATATAATTTATGTGTTTTAAAAAATAAAACACAGGGAGCGCTCCTTTATGGGTTTTTTAGAGCTAAACGCCGGACTTGTTCAAAATACATCTCCTCAATTTGAAATAAATGATAGGTCCCTGTATTAAATTTAGTAAAAACATCGATAACTAATTAAATACTTCAGTGTTTAAATGTAAAAAGTTGTTTAAATGTAAAAAGACATATATATGTTTTTTTTAATTTATACTGAATAAAAATTTAATTGAAAGAAAAATCAAGTACCACTAGCACACCTTCTCTGAGAATGTATGTACTATTACATTCTTAACGCAGCATATATTATATAAAACTGTTGGGTCAATTTAAAAGCTAAATATTGAGAACTATAAAATTAATAATGAATAAATGGCTCAAATGTTTGGTGATAAAATGAAAACAAAGATGATTAAATAATATCTTTTGCTTTTATTGAAAACGCACATGTGAAAGGTATAGGTAAACATATTTCTGTTAATAGGCATGTAAATTTGTGAATAGTTAATATATTTTTATGTATGTACATATTAATATTCTCTAAAATTAATTTGCGAAAGCTTGGTTTTCGTTTTTCTTATTGGGTGAAACTCGAGAAAGGAACGAAATTCTTTTGAAAAACGATTACTTAGCATTATAAAAATATCCGAAATACGGAAAAGATATTTGGAATGCCTATATGTTCAATGAACTTAAAAGTACATGTTGTGGATTAGGAAATGAATCGTTTACTAATACACAAATGCGCAGTAAATGAAGAGGCTGACGAAAAATTGCATCACAATATAAAGACACAGAAAAAAGAAAACACCAAAAGACTATATGCAAATATAGTTTCTTGCTGATTACGCTGAATGCTACACATAAGGACAATTCGCAGAATATTCATAATATGAAATATACTAAAAGTTCTTGAAGCAGAATGAAAAATGTAACAAAAACATTCGTAACAGTTATCAAGAAAGATTAAATTCATTTTGGAAATTGCTTAGCTAGTTCATTGTCTAATATTTGTTATCAATAACACTTTATAAAACAATAATCCTACATTGCACCATTTTGAAATCCTAATTAATTATTTATAATAGCGTATCCTTAATTTCACAGTTTGTGTTTCAAATAGTGGTCTAAATAAAATATATTTCACTCATAAGTAGAGAGAAAATGGGGATCCAACCTCAGGAGGTGGTGCGTGGTGCGAGGAGGGAGGAGGGCTCCTCCTCACGAAGTGCACCTCACACCTCCTCCCAAAGTGCAGCTCAGCTCCTCCTCCCGAAGTGCCCTCCTCCACCACCTAAGATAAGATAAGGGGATTAATTGAGGATTAGTGTTAATTAATTTTAATTGCGAGACTTAGAAATTTTCCGAAGCAATTTTTTTTTCAACTAGAGTAGGGTGGGAAATATTTTTTCAGTTTGTGAATTGTATTTAAAAATATTAATTAAAAATGGACATTAATTAATTTTAATTGGGGAGCATTTTTTTTAAACGAGAGTACGCAGTTTGAATATGCGTGTATGCAGTAGAAGTGAATGAATAATTAAAAAGGATCATTAATTAATTTTAATTGTAGAACTTAAGAAATTTTTGTGATTTTTTGATTTAAAAATTGCCAAAAAATAGAATTTTTAGTTTTAAATGTCGCCAAAAGTAGGATTTTCAGCTGAAAGTAATCTAAAATATAAACTCGCAACTGAAATGAATTTTGCCTTAAGGTGTGAGCTTTTAGCTAGAAGTGAACTACAGTCAAAACTTCCTGGTCCCAGGAATCACCACAGGGAGGTAGTTCACACGAACGATTCCCAAAAATATTTTTGGAAGATTTAGATATCTTCACTCACCCAGCACTCTCCTCTATCTCTCATGTGAGTGTGAAACGGAAAATAGCTTTATCTAATATAAAGTCTAGAAAACCGAAGCAGTCTGATGCACTCAATGTGTTTAAAACAATGATGCTCTACCCTGATGAACGTGAAGAATGTGACTTAGAAGTGTTTCACAGACACTTACAATCTGAAATACAGGAACGTTTAATTAGTGAAATTTATGAAAAGGGGTGCGATTAAATGGCACATGGTAGAAAAAATAGCACTTGAGTGTGTGGTCGTTAATGAAGAGATTGAGGAAATTGAAAAAATTCAATTGTATTTTCGATGTTCATGCTTCACCGAGCTCACCGAAGGTACTATCTCACAACATATTGAAGAAGGATTTTCATAGATAACTAAGTCCTTTGAAGAATTTGTACAAAGAGGCTCTAGGTGGAAACTTAGAAAAATCCATCATTTGGAGCTCAAGATTGTTAAATATCACTCCCTTGCTTCGAGTTCCTACATTCCTCTGTCTAAAAAACTGGATTATAAAAAAGCCAGAATTTTAACGTATATACAAAGTAGTAAATAAACAAGAATGAAAAATCATGCATAGCGGTACAGTTTATGAATCACTTTCCAACATTATCGAAATGTTATGTGAATAAAATATAATTTTACCAGCTAGTACATAGTTAATTAAAATAGTGAACAGATCCCCTTTAGAATAAAAAAGCATCCTTCACAAAAAATCCAATTATGCATAAGATACCTTCCAAAAATCAGATAATTTACACTTTCGCCTTTTTTTTCAATTCAAGTTAGGCTAAAAGTACAGCTTGCGCAACGATAGGATCAAAATATATAGTTATAGATATTAAGCGTCCTTCACAAAATAAATTCAATAGATTCATGTTATGTTATGGCTACAGAAATACGAGGGATATTGACCTTTCATAAAAATCTAAGATCACTATTTGAATGAAAAGGTCCCTTCACAATATACCCTGTAAAAATATTATGATTCCACAGATATTTTAAGAAATAAACTGCTATTTTCAAATGAGTTCGTATTCATGCGATGTAAAAATAGGTTTTACACGAATGTCTTTTTAGTTTAACGTTTAAAATATATATTTTTTAGAATTGAAATTAAGAAAAACAGACGGCTATCCAGTATCCCCTCAACATGCATATCGCTGAATCATCTTTCTATCGGGAATCGTTGATTTCACCCCGTATGAGATAATGAGTCACTCCGCGATAAGAAATACCTGTTACTCACAGTTTCTGGCACATTTTTTGTAGGTAAATGTATGAAATGAGCTATTTAAACCCGTCAATGTATACGAATTATTTCGTGTAGTCCTATATAGGTTCTACTCTTCATATATACATATGGTGATATATGTATATATATATATATATATATATATATATATATATATATTATACTAAAACCTGTTAAGTTTTAAAAGGCTTCACTATGTATTCATTGAAAAATAAGAACTAAGAAATAGTCATTCCCTTAAGAATTTTGAGGCAAACAGACAGGTTTTTAATGAATTTGATACATGTTATGGTAGAAAAATACAGGGCCCCCTATAAGATATAGGAATTAAATTTTAAATAATATAAAATTATATTCGTTTATGCTTTTTGTATTGCAAAGTATAGAAAATTATACTAAATTGGGTTTATACTAATATAACTTAAAAATTTCTTTTGAGGAATGAATAAAATAACTAACCTTTTGACTTTGTTTTTATAAAATATATATATTGTACTATTTAGTTAGGGCATTATTTAAAAAAAATTGACTTTAATATGTAAAAAATATATATAAAAATGTATCTTACCTATAAAGTTTAACCATAATGTGCTGGACGTCATCCAAACTCGAATGTATGCTTGTCTTACAACAACTGAACGGTAACGTATATTCGCTTATCTCTTAAAACCACGGGATATTGTGACGTCATGGATAAGGCATATGGTAGAATACAGAATGAATAGGTATTATAAGACAGAAAAATAAAATAATCATAAATCATAAATTTTGCATACTTCATACAAACACTTACAGTATGAGAAATGATTGCTACTATTAACCATATGAGAAAATGAATTCTTAGCTAATCTTATTAGTGCATGTCATATTTAACTAACAGGCTCGAACATGCGTGAACTTTGACTAGAATTATTCACTGAATGTAAAAAAATGATTTACATTTATATTTAATATTTATATCGTTTAACATTTTAAAATCCTATTAAAAGTATATACATTAATATGCTTGTGAAAGGTCTATTTTTCAGATGAAACATTGTGTGAAGTGTCCTGTTTTAGGGTTAAAAGTTTCGTGAAGGGGTCTGCTTGAAGGACCCTGTTTCGAAATGACTTAAGAACGCATAATTTATTCCTAAACATTCAACTCGATTCGTTATATATGGTATATTGAGTATTCAATGAAAAATAATAACTAAGAAATAAAATTAAAAATAGTAATTAAGAGATACCCTTAAGAATTCTTGCGATAGGAGATTGGTTTTAATTAAATAGGTTAATGAATCTAATTCGATACAAGTCATACTAAAATAGAAATTACACTAAAAATACAGAGTCCCCCACAATATATATGAATTATACTCCACTAAATTTAATAGCACCCTCCCGTATTTTCATAGAAATGGCTTCAATATAATTTAGGCTAACAATATACAATTCAAAAAATACATAGTGACCACAAGAAGGATATGAATTCAATATGTACTGCTACTTAAGTAAAATATAATTTATCTTATCGCATAAAATATATTAACAAGTCCTGTAAAAATATATTGACCAGACATGAACTATTAATACATGAGTTAAAACATATTGGTTATACAAAACATATATATAGATATATATATAAATTTATCATTACCTAAAAATGTCAAGCACGATTTACTGGACTTCATCTAAATTCAACTAGATTCTTCACCACGTGGTTTGATGACATCACTGATCGCGATAACATTCTAGATAAGATTCACTGATAAGGACACAGTTCAATTAATTTTTTCTAAAGAAAGTATACGAGTTGATTCTAAGGTCTAGGTATGTAGATATATAGTAGGTTAGTAGTAATATATTTTTAAAAGACTATATAATCTGTGTTCTAATTGTGAAAAAGTATTAGATTGGAAACGCATACATGATTACAATCATCTATCAGAGATGTATACAGGGGAGCTGTACATATGGAATGTAACTTGAACTATAAGCAGTGTAAAACAATTCCTGTTATATTCCATAACTCGAAAAACTATGATGGTCATCATATTATGACAAAGCTAGGAAAGTTCAAAGATCATGAAATCGACGTGATTGTCTCTTCTTCTATGAAGAATTATATAACCTTTAATATCAGAAAACCAATATGTCCTATTTATAGGGCCTTCATATATTATTTTCGTTTGCGCTGGTTTTGAACCCGCGAACTTCAGCTTGGACTTATTATTGATACGCTAACCATTGGGATGTCCGTGCCCTGATGCTTTCTCACTTTCTTATAAATACTATCTATTACAATCACACTTTTTTCAACTTGTGATATATCATTTGAATCGACCTATATTTATGTTGGGTTTGCTATACTAGATGTCTCTAAACTCTGCATATATGACTTTCATTATAACTTGATATAGAATACTTAACTTACCATATTCAAACACATAATATTTATAAGGATATAGAACAACGTCGTGATTTCTTTAACTTCTCTAAGTATTCAAAATCCCATCGTCTAAACCGCACAAGTTTCGAACCCACAAACATATAATCAGACTTGTCATTTTATAGCCAGGACGCTAACCACAGTGCTAAGTGAGCCCCCGCTTATTTTATAGTCACCACGCTAATTATTGGGCTTAGTAAGCCCCAGGCTAATTTATATCCACCACGCTAACTATTGGGCTTAGTGAGCCCCTGCTTATTTTATAGTCAACATGCTAACTATTGGGCTTAGTGAGCCCCAGGCTAACTTATACCCACCGCGCTAACTATTGGGCCTAGTGAACCCACGCTTATTTTATAGGCACCATGCTAACCACAAAGCTAAGTGAGCCCCCGCTTATTTTATAGTCACCATGCTAAGTATTAGGCTGAGTGAGCCCCAGGTTATTTTATACCCACCACGTTAACTACTGGGCTGAGTGAGCCCCAGGCTATTTTATACCCACCACGCTTACTGGGCTTAGTGTGCCCCCGCTTATTTTATAGCTACCACGATAACCACAGGGCTAAGTGAGCCCCCGCTTATTATATAGTCAACACGCTAACTACTGGGTTGATTAAGCCCCAGGTATTTTATACCCATCACGCTAACTACTGGGCTGAGTGAGCCCCAGGTTATTTAGTCGCATGAATATGATTTCCAAAGTATATGTCCTAACTTGATTTAGACCATTGCCTATGGTAAGATAAAGCTGGGAAGTAAATTGGTAAACTATGTTTATTTACCTCGAAAACTCACTTGTATTTTATTAAATATCTGCAGAAATCAGCATAGTTTATTAAAATTATATACATTCTCATTAGTTTATGAATCTACTAACTTATAATATTTATATGGTAACTTGGATTATTAGTATTCCCACTTAAAATTTTCTTTTGTAGATTTAATATGATAAACACTAACATGAGACTGACGAAACTTTTACCATTTTCATTTCAACTTAGTTTTAGGAAATTTATCTACATAGCTTTAAATTTTACTGTTTAGTAAGTCTATTATTTCAAAGTATTATTTTTTAGTTCTAATATTCAAAACATATTCATATCGTTTTACATAGTAGGTATCAAATTAATTTAAAGTCATATTAAAAAAATATATATACAAATACTATTCTTACCTAACACGCCAGCTAGCTAAGCACCCAACCGTCTCACACCAACACTCTGAGAAAAGTGAATGCTTGTTCAGGGCCGTATCAGCTAATATAATCACTGATAAGATTTGATCATGTGACATGTGACGTCACTGATTAAGTGATATAACGTGACCATGTGGCATCATTCAATACGTCACAGGTGACGTCAGAGATCACGTGACTAGGTCATAAAAGAATTGCAATTAACAATTTACCTTTAATTGATTTGTATAATATATGTATAGATAAATTATTACATGATTTTTCTATTATTTCGTAATACATAGTACATGTACTATGTATTACGAAATAATATATAGATAAATTATGTATTAATTTATCTATACATATAGAGAGAAAATGACAGTCCGGCCCCAGGAGGTGGTGTGTGGTGCGAGGATTGAGGAGGGCTCCTCCTCACAAAGTGCCCGCCTTCTCCCTAAGTGCCCACCTCCTGCCAAAGTGCACCACCTCACAACTCCTCCTGAAGTGCCCACCTCCCGAAGTGCCCTCCTCCACCACCTAAGATAAGGGGATTAATTAAAGATTAGTGTTAATTAATTTTAATTGCGAGACTTAGAAATTTTTCGAAGCAATTTTTTTAAAACTAGAGTAGGCTATTCGATATACATGTTAGAGGTGAATTTTAAAAGTCAGTAATGGTTTAATTAAAAATGGTGATTAAGAATTAATGAGCGTACTTAAGAAATTTTCGCGAGATTTTTTTTTAACGAGAGTATGCAGTTTGAATATGAGTGTATGCAGTAGAAGGGAATGAAATAAATTAAAAAGGGTGATTCATTAACTTTAATTGGGGAACTTAGACTTTTTTTTTCTTTTAAACCAAAAGTAGAATTTTTATAGTTAAAAAATAGAATTTTTAGTTTTAAAAGTCGCCAAATGTAGGATTTTCAGCTGAAAGTAATCTAAGATATAAACTCTCAACTGAAATGAATTTTGCCTTAAGAGCCTACACTAGTCACACGAAGAAACGCTCACGCTAATGTTAAGTCTATGGGAAGGTTATCGCGCGATTTCTCGCTCGCATTTTAATATTTTTAAATGATTCTTTTTTCATAGGATAGCTGAGGTCGATCTCTAACTTTGTTAGTTTTTACTTTTTCGATTTTGGTTCCAGTATTTTTATAAGCGAACATTTTCAATTTTGGAACCGGTTGGAACCGGTTCTGAAAGAGAAAGTACCCTTGTATACAAATACTGGAACCAAAATCGAAAATGTAAAAACTAACTACGTTAGAGATCGACCTCAGCTATCTTATGCAAAAAAAAAATCATTTAAAAATATTAAAATGCGAGCGAGAAATCGCGCGATAACCTTCCCATAGACTTAACATTAGCTGGAGCGTTTTTTCGCGTGACTGATGTAGGCTCTTAAGGTGTGAGCTTTTAGCTAGAAGTGACCTAGAGTCAAAACTTCCTCGTCCCAGGAATCACCAGGGGGGTTACAGTAAAAAAATACAGCGTCCCGTATGAATTATACTGCACTCAATTCTAATAACTCGCCCCCTCCTCCCTCCCTCTTTTTACCCAGAGGGGTCCTTTGATAGACTAACAATACGCACTTCAAAAAATACAGAGTGATATAAAATGAAGAATTTTAACGTATATATAAAGTAATAAATAAACAAGAATGAAAAATCATGCATAGCGTCATAATTCATAAATCACTTTCCACAAAAAATACAGAGTGATACAAAAATAATTTTAACGTATATATAAAATAATAAATAAACAAGTATGAAAAATCATGCGTAGCGGTATAGTTTATGAATCACTTTCCAACATTATCGAAATGTTATGTGAACAAAATATAATTTTACCATGTAGTGCATAGTTAATTAAAATAGTGAACAGATGCCCTTTAGAATAAAAAAGCATCCTTCGCAAAAATCCAATTATGTATAAGATCCCTTCCTAAAATCAGATAATTTACACTTTCGCCTTTTTTTTCAATTCAAGTTAGGATAAAAGTACAGCTTGCGCATCGATAGGTTCAAAATACATAGTTATAGATATTAAACGCTCTTCACAAAATAAATTCAATAGATTCATGTTACATTATGGTGACAGAAATACTAGGGACACTCACCTTCCATAAAAATCCAAGATCACTGTTTGAATGAAAAGTCCCATTCACAATATACCCTGTAAAAATATTATGATTCCACACATATTTTAAGAAATAGACTGTTATTTTCAAATGAGTACGTATTCATGCGATGTAAAAATAGGTTTTACACGAATGCCTTTTTAGTTTAACGTTTAAAAAATATATATTTTTAGAATTGAAATTAAGAAAAACAGACGGCTATCCAGTATCCCCTCAGCATGCATATCGCTGAATCATCTTTCTATCGGGAAGCGTTGATTTCACCTCATGTGAGATAATGAGTCACTCCGCGATAAGAAATACCAGTTACCCGCAGTTTCTGGCACATTTTTTGTAGGTAAATGTATGAAATTAACTATTTAAAACGGTAAATGTATGCGAATTATTTCATATATAGTTATTAATCTGTTAAGTTTTAAAAGACTTCATTAAAAAAATAAGTACTAGTCATTAAGCGATACCCTTAAGAATTTTGAGACAAACAGACGGGTTTTTAATGAATTTGATACACGTTATGGTAGAAAAATACATGGTCCCTTATAATATACAGGAAGTAAACTTTAAATATTTAAAAATTACATTCGTTTAGGCTTTTTGTATAGAAAATTATACTAAATTGGGTTTATACTATTAAAACTTAAAAATTTCTTTCGAGGAATGAATAAAATAACTAACCTTTTGACTTTGATTTTATAAAATATATATATTGTACTATTTAGTTAGGGCATTATTTAAAAAATCTTTATTTTAATATTGAAAATATATATATATAAATGTATCTTACCTATAAAGTTTAACCATAATGTACTGGACTTCATCCAATCTCGAATGTATGCTTGTCTTACAACAACTGAACGGTAACGTTTATTCGCTTATCTCTTAAAACCACGGATATTGTGACGTCATGGATAAGGCATATGGTAGAATACAGAATGAATATGTATTATAAGACAGAAAAATAAAATAATCATAAATCATAAATTTTGCATACTTCATACAAACACTTACAGTATGAGAAATGATTGCTACTATTAACCATATGAGAAAATGAATCATTAGCTAATCTTATTAGTGTATGTCATATTTAACTAACAGGCTCAAACATGCGTGAATTTTGACTAGAATTATTCACTGAATGTAAAAAAAAATATTTATATTTAGATCTAATATTTATATCGTTTAACATTTTAAAATCCTATTAAAAGTATATACATTAGTAAGCTTGTGAAAGGTCCATTTTTAAGACGAAACATTGTGTGAAGTGCCCTGTTTTAGGGTTAAAAGTTTCGTGAAGGGATCTGTTTGAAGGACCCTGTTTCGAAATGACTTAAGAACACACAATTTATTGCTAAACATTCAACTCGATTCGTTATATATGCTTTATTGAGTATTCAATGAAAAATAATAACTAAGAAATAAAATTAAAAATAGTAATTAAGAGATACCCTTAAGAATTCTTGCGATAGGAGATTGGTTTTAATTAAATAGGTTAATGAAACTAATTCGATACAAGTCATACTAAAAGGGATGGAGGAGGGGGAGGGGAGTTATTAGAATTGAGTGCAGTATAATTCATACTGGACACTGTATTTTTTACTATAACCCCGTGGTGATTCCTGTGACCAGGAAGTTTTGACTCTAGGTCACTTCTAGCTAAAAGCTCACACCTTAAGGCAAAATTCATTTCAGTTGAGAGTTTATATCTTAGATTACTTTCAGCTGAAAATCCTACTTTTGGCGACTTTTAAAACTAAAAATTCTATTTTTTAACTATAAAAATTCTACTTTTGGTTTAAAAGAAAAAAAATGTCTAAGTTCCCCAATTAAAATTAATGATTTATTTTAATTTATTTCATTCCCTTCTACTGCATACACTCATATTCAAACTGCATACTCTCGTTAAAAAAAAAATCTCGCGAAAATTTCTTAAGTACGCTCATTAATTCTTAATCACCATTTTTAATTAAACCATTACTGACTTTTAAAATTCACCTCTAGCATGTATATCGAATAGCCTACTCTAGTTAAAAAAATTGCTTCGAAAAATTTCTAAGTTCTCCAAATAAAATTAATTAAATTTTTAATTCGCTAAAATAAATCCCTTGAAACACACCTCGTACTCGCAATTAAAGTCTCGAAATTAAAATTAATTAACACTAATCTATAATTAATCCCTTATCTTAGGTGGTGGAGGAGGGCACTTCTGGAGGTGCGCACTTCAGGAGGAGGTGTGAGGTGGTGCACTTTGGGAGGAGGAGGGCACTTCGTGAGGAGGAGCCCTCCTCCCTCCGCGCACCACACACCAGCTCCTGGGGCCGGACTGTCATTTTCTCTCTACTCTCATATTATTTCAAATACTTTTCAAAATGATAATTTTTGAATGTACATCAATTATAAGATCGTATTTCATACATTTTTTGGGGGGAGATCTGGTCCTTTGTGAATTCTATGGGAAAAAGGAGATAATGATACATCACACCCACAGCATACACAAAACTCTATTAATTTTATAAGTCAAATTAGTGTCTTTAGGATACGATTAAGTAAAAAAAAATGTGATCGTATAACGAATCTGAGTTTGAATTAGGTTCACTAAAATCAAAATATTATTATTCAAAATGTTTAACTTAATTCCATGCATTTATGGTTCTGTGTGATTTCAAGAACAACTCGTCCTTCTGATTCTAGACACTAGCACTTATTTAAAGTTAACTATTATATGTACAGAATAAACTGAAAGAAAAGGATTAATTAGAATTTAAGAAAACATCACTACTGTAAGGAATTGTCATTACATTTCAATCTATAAATTTACTAGTTGGCTACGCCCGTTAGCGGGTCCCTAATTTACATCGGGGCCTCGAATCTAATTGAATTATCGATTTGTATTCAACCTCAACCCGAACAAAACTGCGGCTCGGATCCCGGCTGCCTTCGGCACCGGAAAAATCCTTAATTTCCAAATCGAATGCTATAAACCTCTCACCGAGCGAACCTCCGGCCAGGGGACGCAATCTGTCCTATACGAACATTAGGCACGTGTCCCTGCTGACTGCGGCAGTGTAGAGCAGAAGTGCTGCGCACGCGCTGCAAAATCCATTAGTTCCTCCTTCCGCCGCCAGGAGCGGCAATCTTTCCTATACGAACATAACCGAAATCTGTAAAGCTATCGATATCCAATCAAATGAGCCAAACCCCGTCGTAATCGGGCCCATAGAACCCGAGAAAGCAAATCCCCTGGTGGTGAAACTTGGACCTTAAAAAGATAACTCCTGTAGATGTCGAGTCGAATGAATCAAACCGCGTCGTTATGGGACCCATAGAATCCGAGTTAGCTGCAAAATCCGTTAGTTCCACCTTCCACCGCCAGGGGGCTCAATCTGTTCCATACGAACATAGCGGAAATCTTTGAGGCTGTCGATTTCCAGTCGAATGAGTCTTACCTCGTCGCGCTCGGGCCCATAGAACCATAGATAAGAAAGTGCCCACTGGTGGTGAAACTTGGAACTAAAATCCGTAAATTTTATCGATGTCGAGTCGAATGAGCCAAACCGCGTCACGATGGGACCGATATGACCCGAGATAATTTGAAAAGAAATAGCGAAACCCTTAGCTTTTTTTTCTATACAAAAATCTGGATTTTGCTTTAAAAAAATTATGCACCGAAATCGAAAATGCTTTGAATCTATGAAATCTCAGCGCACTCCAACTAAGGAGGCATACTTTTCAGGGTTGGGTTGGGTTGATTATTGACGGCCAATTATCTACACTTGGGATATAAGCCCAGGCATACTTTTCAGATCCAAAAATCCACAATTTAAAAAATATATATAGCCTATAAAAATCGCAGTCCCTTTCAAAAGAATTATTTTATCTCCACAAATATCCGACACGATGTGTGCCGTGACTGGCCGAGAAATGATACCTTAAAAACATTTTTGAATAAATTCTTTTTAAAGCATGGAATTAAATAGAAAATATATTGTAATTTTCGTTGTAATTAACGGAGAAATACGAAATTTACATATTTAGAATCCCCGTGAAAATATACGGATGGATGTATAATTTTCAAATCGATAAATTCAATATTTCAAAAAAAAAATTATATACCTGGAATCCTTCAACTTTGAAAAAGGTGTTTTGTTTTATTATTTCTTCAGACGTTTTGTCTCCATTAGAGTATTGAAATTAAAACCGATCTTTTTTCCCGACTTAAAATTAAAAGTTTATTAATCGATAATCGATCGCTCTTCTAATTAGTAAAATTTTATGAATTTTACCTTCCTGAATTCGCGATTATTTTTTTACGTCCGTTTGCAGATTTTCTTGCGGATGGAACGATTTCTGCGATTTTTTGGAAAAAGGCCGGAAAACACTCAGTACGCCATTTTTATCCAGCCGGCACGAAAAATATCAGGGTGCAGATCGAAGACGAAAGCTTATTAGTCGGTTACGAGCTACGCTAGCCTCGTATCGAGGTATCCATCTACGCAGGAGTGAATTTCTTTGTTTGTTTCGGTAAAAATTCAAGCATTGTCGATGCTATGTTTAATAATATTCTAATTAATATCTAGGCTAATTAACAAAATATTAAAATTCTGAGTTTCAGGTGCACCGTGGCAAGCTTTGGACTACCTAAATCTAAATTTTCAGTCATCTAGGTGGGCTAGATTTTCCTTGCCATCGCCAACAGACACTATCACACACAGAGCTAAACTTTATTTTATTAGTATAGATTAAGAGTAAAGATACAATAAAACAAACAAGTAAAAGAAAAGGACAGTAGAAAGATATTTACAAAAGATTTCAATACTGAATTAATTATCATTAAGCTGATCATACAAAGACCAAATATTGGCTTTACTTTTGCTTTCATTAATTAAATTATCACAATTTGTATATATATATATATTTTATCAATTTACCTTCTAAAATAAAAATTATCACGATATCCTTTTAGTATTCTTATGATATTATAGGTGATACTAATTGCTTTTAATTAAATATGCAATTATAATAATAGTCACAGAATGGATTATGAATGTTACTCACGTTTACTCCATGTGCTTCTGGGCAGGATATCACCAGCATCACTTCTGACAGTCTGTTTATCACACAAGAGGTCATGCAGATGCTCTCAAAAAAGTCTTTCATAATCGTCTGTATTATTCACTGCACTACAAGTCCTTTTTAGTCTTCCGTTATTTTATACTTAGGAAATTACTGCTGCAGGTACAGTAGATCTACTCTTTTCTTCTTATCCCTTCAATCCGTCTTAGGCAGTTGTTTTCCTCATCTTTTTTGGTATTTCAATATTTTCAGGATATTGTCAGCTACACTGTTTATTGGGATCAATTCTATTTTCAGAATGAACTTTCCATTCATTTACAAAGTGGCTTCACGTCATACCATTCCTTTTGATTTTTACCATCTATCTTCTTTATCAACTGAATTAATATTGGGACATTGGGACATTTTCATAGGTGTCCTTCTGGAGACAAGCGAGAACTTATCTTGTGCCAAGATATCTTCCTTCTAATTTTTAAACTGTCTCTCGACTTTAACTAATTGTCCTCTGTTGCTATGCTGATTAATATGCTATTCATTACTTTTCTGCTTGCTTGCCTTCCTAATTCGAGTTTAACTTCGACACTTCTTCATCTCAATGTTCTGTTTGGACTCTTCTTTCGTACGACCTTCATAATTCTATCGCTAGCATCATTTTTGGTGGTAACATTTTGGGTGTTATATGAATGATTATATTTAGAGATCAACTTCTCTTCGAAAGTATTCCACGAATAATGATGCTTCGAGATAAACTTCTCTCTGCATATATTTTTTTTCTTCTTCTATTTTCCACACACTCTAAATATGGTAAGTCTTTATCTTCCATTGGCTTTGTACATCGTCAGGCCGATGCTTGGGCGGTCTTCTTGGTTAAAATACACCTACTCTGGCCTACGATTAGTTTTCGTTGAGTTGGTGCGAAAATATTCAAATTTTCTGTGTCTAGTCTGTGATCTCTGACCTTGTCTGGAGTTCAGCTTCTCGTAAAAATATCATTTGTGAACCTAGCAATTACGCATTGCAATGCAACTGTATTGAGAGCCAAGTTGTATTGAGATTTGTTTCTTTATTGGTTTAAGACCTCAATTACTGTAATTTGACTGTATCTGGTTTGCTTCTACTGTGGTCTAAATTATTCTTTGTTATTTCTTTTTCTTTTTTTCTTCCGTTAATTAAACAACATCATTAACACTTGAGTTAAGTATAAAATGAATATTAAATTATTTTAGCACATTTAATTAGTAAACCGGGAGTATGAAATGCTAGTTTCTGTGACTATGTTTACGTAATATACAAAATAACATTGTTTTAAATATACATATCTTTCATAGACATATAATACTTTGATAAGCATTAATAAAACCATTTATATTTCGTATGCTTATTCGCTTTTGCGAATGCGTTAAGAATTGCTTGGGAATCTTATCAGCACCTTTAAAAAATAAAATTTTAAATATGTCATTCAAAAAATAGTATCGCATCAATTATGGATGAAATAGCATATTTTATGATAAGAAAAAATGTTTAAATACCAAATAGCATAGAAAGAACACGAATCTATAAAAAAAAATGTAAGGCACTGAAGTTAAAATAAATCCAAATGATAGTGATAATGCCTGTCCTAGAAGTCGCAAGATTAACCTGTTTGCCTCACAAATTCTTTTTTGTGATTTTATGCACTTCTATTACAGTATAAGTTAGTTTTAGGGCCGTATACATACTTATTTTTTACGAACTTTGAATATAGGAATACTGTTTCTATATTTCTTTATTTTATTCAATTCGCCATGTCTTATTTGCCTTCAAATAATCGAAATATTACGAAAAAAATAGAAAATATCAATTAAAATGTGTACGGGGGAATGTGTCAATATTAAGAAACGCATTTCGAAAATTAAGTTATGTTGCGATCAAAAGTATTCAAAATCAAATAATGATGTAACAATAATTTGTTAAGAAGAGTTATAATACATATCAGCAAATAGATAATTATATCGTTTATTTGCTTATATTTAAAGATCATAATGCAAGACAAGAAGATTATCAACTTTAACTATTGGTTCTTAACGTTGCTGATTTTAAATATTTGTGAATAAATTGAAAACTATATGACATTAGTGGGACACATTTTTATTGGGAAAATATAGACAATAAAAATTATAATACTGATGAATAAAGTATATGTTCCTATTTATTAATTTCTTAAATTACCAATATTATTGAATAAATAATATTTCAAAAACATATTTACCAAGATGCGTATATGCGATGTGTTTGTGATTTTACAATATATCATATAAAGCAAAAATTAATGATATATATAAATTGTTGTTCAAGTTATGTCTAAATAACGCACGTTTACCTTTAATAATTATTAGTCCATTGTACAATAATTTTTATTTCATTAATTTACCATTACGTATTAATGTAAATTTGTATTTATGCATTTTTTGTCATGTCAAGCTTAAATATGCAATAAAATTATAGTGTTGCGAGTTAACTTTTAGAAGTTAAGATTAATTTTAAAACATAGTAGTTTTCAACTTTATTCTTCAGCATGGCCCTTTAACACTAGAACTACCATGAGCCGTGATTTTGACGGTTACCAAATAATTATATTCCGATTCAAACCAGAAATTTCTTTTTAAAATAAATTAACCCTTTGTATCCTGAATTAATTTTCTAACTACTTTTTAGATGCTTAGAATCCTCGATTATTCCCACCAGTTTTGTTTTTTTTGTAAAGTTTTCCTTAACTAATCATAGCATTTTTGCGATTCAATAAAACCGGTGATTGAAAAACCGGTGGTAACAGATTAAAAATTCTGTTTCGTCGCGAAGGGGTTAAAGTGGTACTTATAAGTACCGTCAGGTAAAAAGGGTTAAATATAAAACTCACAGAAATACGTTAATTGAATTAGTTAAGTAGTTTTAAATAAAATTTCTTGTGTGAAATAGTTTTAAAAAACTTGAGTAAAATTTCCGGTAGTTCTAGTGTTAAAGTATTATTTTGGATTTGCATATTTGAAGCTTGTAGAAATTCTTTTTTGTTTAAATATTTATAGGTTACAACTCATATTTATTTTGAAAATTATTCTCAAAAATATTTTTTTTAGTTAATTTACGAAAAAAATTTGAATTGTAACCTATGAATTTTTAAACAGATATCTATTTCTAGAAGCTTCAAATATGCGAATCTACAATTATTGCTTATTCCTCCAAGTAGATTTTGAGTTTTGTTTAAAAAACTGCCGCATTGTAATCTATTTTGCAACGGTAAAAAAAAATGTATGTAACATGAAGAGTTGCAAATTTTAAACATGGATAATTCCTAAACGACTTCCCGTTTAGTATTTGAACATAAAATGTACCAAAGAATCCAAATATGATGTAAAAATTATGTGTCAAAATATAATTAAAGTTTATTACAATGCATATACGCAGGCGACCCCTTAATGAAAATTTAAGTGTAGCCTTAACTATTAACTACTAATCAACTAGTACATTATACAATCATTTGAAGTGTTCTTAGAAAGTGATAAATATTTTTTCCCAAGACTGTACAAAAATATACTATTACAAAATATCCATGCGTGTTACTTTTTGGCTTTTACAATATGTCATATAAAACAAAAAGTAATGAAATGCAAAAAATATTGTTTGATTTATACCTCTAGAACGGATGTTTATCGTTAACTTTAATAGGCTTACTATACAATAATTTACACTAGTGTGCAAAACTTAAGCAACAAACACAAAATGCTAATTTCTGAACACGTGAGTACTCAAAAGGAAATTCTATAAACAGCAACTGCAGAAAACAGGTACCACCCTAACAGCACAGACAGTCGATGTGAAGTCTTCTTGACGTCAAAATTGTCCCAGTCACTACAATGAACAGAAATTTGATATCTTTCATTCGTCTCATTTTTACTCTCATCTGGTCACTCCACTGGACAGTCACCATGACTGCTGCTTTTTGACTAGTCACCAGGTGACTTTACATTGAAGTCATCTTGTGACTCTCATGTGACTGCCATTTTGACATTCCATTGTAATGTCATCATGATAGCTGCTCTGTGTTTAGTTCCCAAGTGACAGAAAATGAAATCATCTGGTGACTTTTCACAAAGGAGTGCAATGATGACTTCACAATAGAGTGTCGATCCCCGGAAAGTCACCATGCGACTTCATTGTGACATTATTTGGTGACTCATCACAATGCAATGCTCACAATGACTTCAAAGTTCAGTCTTCAACTGACAGTGACTTGAGAATCACAAGGTGACTTCATTGTAATGTCACCTGGTGACCCATCACAAAGCGACAGTCACAGTGACTTTTCAGTGTTAACAATCATTTGAGAGTAATAATGATACAGTGAAATATACCATATTTTGATTCACCGTAGCGATTGTGACACTTCTAACCATATGTGACGTCAAGGGGACTTCACATCGACTGGCCGTGCTGTTAGGGTAGTACCTCTTTTCTACACTTGCTCTTTATAGAATTTCCTTTTGAGTACTCACGTGTTCAGAAATTAGCATTTTATGTTTGTTACTTAAGTTTTGCACACCAGTGTATATCGCATGTGCATGTTATTCAGAAATGGTAAAAACATGTATTTCCGCATTTTTTAACATGCAAATTTTAAATATACAATAAAATGATTATTTTGCTATTAAACTTTTAAAACTTGGATTTAATTAAATTATGTAAATAACGCTTTATGGAAAAATAAACCGCAAACAATATTCAAGAAATTTAAACGAATTAGAGCAGTATTCTTGTGCTATTTCATTATAATCTGTAAAATTAGCTTTTCATTTGATTAGGAATTACGAACTTCTCAGCAATAAAAGGGACATCCTATACATATACATATACGCTTACATACAAGCAGACATACATATACATATATATATGTATATATATTTATTTAGTTATAAGTCATATTAAATGAAAATGTGTATCTTTTGTTAGTTTGTTTTAGTAGATTCGCCATAAAATTGATAGTTAAGACATATGACCTACTACCTCGGAAAACTTTCTTACTCGTGAAAACTAAATTATTGTTCAAATTGTTTGAAATAAATTAAAAATTAATTATACGGTGTAATTCTAACAATCGTTTCAACAACATAAATAACATTTAACGCCTTGTAAACTGAAAATATTAACCACGTTTTATCTAGGAGCAGAAAGTATATTTAGCAAATAAGTTCATTTCAGTATTGTCAAACATGTATGACAGAATTTTTTTTTAAATAAAACTTTAAAGATAAATTCTACGTAAACCAAAGGTATTTTTGTATATTGTAAGGTTATTTAATATCCGGAAGATTTTGACTAAAATTTGTTTTAAATTGCTATTTATAATGAAATCCTATACTAGTTTCTGAAGCTTTTGAAATCATTCCTAATAAAAAAAAATGAGGAATATTTTTTACAAAGCAGCGTCATGCAATATTTAAACACAATTCTTTTCTCTATCTTATTTTTTAAAAAGTACTGAATTTAGAAAATGCTTTTTTTTTTCAATTTCAAAGATTTTAAACAGTGTTTTATTATTTATATTTTTGAAACTTTTCAGATATAAATGAATAAAAAATCAGTTAAACAGCTTTTCATAAAAGAATATTTTGTGCTTTTGTAAAAGAATATGAATACAAACTATGATTTTCTTGCCAAAAATAAATATACCAGTATTAAAATGGTAAAAGTAATAAATTTGAATAACATACATTATATGACTAAAAATCATCGGACACTTTCGATTTGAGACGTTTTATTGACTATGAAGCGAAATTCTTGACGATTTATTTTAGAACTTCGGGAATAGAAATAACATGTTTGTTTTCATATCTGTCAACGAAGATTTGATCACGAGGGCAATTAGGGGAGCAACAACAAGTTGAATAATAAATAATATATGGTATCACCCTGTAAAAATAACTATGCGAAATGATCTGTCGCTGCAGCACACGACTATAAGATACTGTACAACATTTGCGTTCATTTGTGAAAGAATTGCATGAAAAAGAAATTGAAAAATTTCGAAGATTTCAGAAAGATGTTACCGATATCTTTCTGAATTTGGAAGATATTCGAATGGTCATTTTATATGAGTTGCTTTATAAAGTTGGCTTACAAATTATGAAATCTTTGGTATCATTCGCGCATGCGCAGTTAGAATATATTTCATACACTTGCTCATATTTCATCAAATATTTTATATATTTATATTGTAATTGAACTATGTTGCTTCTACTGTACTTTGTCAAGTTTTCTGAAAGTGGTGTTAAATGTAGGTGAAAACCCTGCATGCTATAAACAACACACATGTGAATTTTTTTTGAATTTTTTTAAAGAGATCTCTATATCGCAATGAATATACGTGCTATTCTTACACAAATGAGAAAAAACATTGTACACTACACGCGTAGTCATGTGCTGCAGCTACAGATAAATTCAAGCCTTTTATTTTGCAGATTGTTCCAAAATATTATTTTTTGTTCAGTTTTTATTTGTCCCCTAATTGCCCTCGTAATCAAACTTTCGCTGAAAAATATGAAATCAAGCAATTTCTTTATATCCCCGAAGTTCTAGAAGAAGAATTTGTCAAGTATTTCATTAGATAGTCGACAAAATGTGTAAATTTGAAAGTTCCCGGTGCTTTATGACAATATAGTGTATATATTATAAAGAAGAAATTCAGTTTACGCATGTTATTTTACATATATAAGTCATAATTTCGACATGAAAAGAAATATTTGAAAAAAAAAATTCTTTTTTTTTCTTTTGTTATATTACGCCTAAAATATACTTTACCTTTTTTCTCTAGATGTGTATACACCTAATCTACACGTATATAAATTTTTAGTATTCGGTTCCATCGTATTACGCAAAATAAAATAAAAGCATCCAGACCTCAGTGTAAATATACCTAAGATTAAAATTTGAAAAACATTTATCAAAATTAAACTCTACGTATATAAAAACAAATAATAAGATATATAAGCAGTATAATATCCTAAAATTTAACCATGCGATTAAGGGCTTAAGAGGAAATTTACTAGATCTCCTCTACTTGAAATTTCTATAATTTCTTCAAGAACAAAAACAGAATGTATTATTGAATTATAAAAAAGAACTTAATCATTTTTATGCTTTTATTTTAGGAGATCTATATTTTTCAAGAAATCTTAACAACAGAAAAAAAACTGAGGGGTTTAATTTCTTTATTAAGAAAAGCAATTGAATCTTTATTCTGATTGAAACTTTGGGCTTATATGAAAGTACAAAACAAATAACTTTTGAACTACTTATATAAATTAAAATTATAGATTAAATAAAAAATTCCCAATTTTTTATTATTTTTTGTCTTGATTTTACTTTGTTGGTGAAAATTTTTTAAAGCTTCAGGAAGAGAAATCTGTGAGTGAGATTCTGTTTACAGTCCAGGCTGTCTTTAAATAGAATCTGACATGTTTTTGCCCTTTAGTTTTTAAAAATAAGAATACATTTTTTGTAAAATTTCAAAATCCTATACTTCTATCCTGCGTTAAATTTGTTTGGAAAGACGCATTACTGGAGAAGTTGTATTATTTACTACCTTGATGGTTCAAACAATTTGAAAACTTGTGCTGGCAGAACAGTCGACATTAGTTGTTATAATGTCTTCATTAGCCTTCTCTATTAAATCACCGTTAACGTCAAAATCAGGAGACATATTGTCCTCGTTAGCAGAAATATGATGAGTAATAGTTGATTCATGAACATAAAAATCATCAGTGAAACAGTTTTCTTGGAGGAAACATGCCAATTCACAAATCATTAGTAACAGCTATAGTAACATCAGCTAAGTCATTGGTGGGTATGCCTCGTCTACAAATATTTAATTCTGCTTTCTGGATTTGTAATCTTTTATAGAACTGAAGGATACTGGGATTGAAATATGATTCGGGAAAAGCACACCGATTCAATGGGAATATGCTAGATTTTTTAAATCCATTTTAAATTTCTAAAATCAAGTATTTTCAATCTACAGAAGCTTTTTATGAACTTCAATCTTATAAGGGTATTGAATAATTCAGTTATAACATGTCTTTATTCTTTGTTTAAATATACGCCGTTTTTATTACCATATATATTTGATAAAAAAAATTTAAAGGTATGTATATTTATTTTTTAATTATACGAAACAGATATTTAAGTACCCAGACGAAGTAAAATACTAGTGAATGATCATGTTGAAATTCCGATTTTATTAATACAACAAATCTTAATTAATTCGTATGTCTTCTTTAAACATCATCTATATAAAAATACCATATAAACTTACCTCAGTAAATCTTCTGAAAGCTTCCCCGAAATTTACGGATCCAACCCGCCGCTAATAGATTTCTGAATACAAGCAGTTACCAAAATGCGTAGAATTTGAAAACATGTCGCTTTTCCTGCTGTCACTTCAGGTAGATGAAACAGACGTTCGAGGCCTTGGCGTCGATAGCGCTTTTGCTCTTCAAAGTTGAAAAATCGAAACCGTGATTCCTGTTTCGGGATTATTCCCCACATTTGGGAGTAATGAACGATGTGTATTGAAATGCGAAATTATTTTAAAAAATCATTTTACATGCAGTGAAATATTATGCGTTTTGTTCCCGAAGTTTGGATGTTTAATTAGTTACATATCATTTATATAAGATTCCTGTGTTAAGGTGTTCGGTAAAAGATCATTGTCGCATTTATGGCTCGTCAGATTTAGGCACAATGGCGTTACATCATTATTTCTTTTATCTTCACAAAAAATATTTGTTTTCTGAGTGGTGCGAAAAAAAAAATATTTAAAAATTACTTTAAGTTCTCTATCAAAATTTGAATTGTATCTTTAGTGGTATCCGAGTGGCATAAAGTACATATTACCTATTTGAAGCAGTGTGGTAGATATTATTTAGAGTCACCTTTATTAAAGACCATACCTTTATATTTTCGTTAATAAAAATGCAAAGAAATATCTTACTATTAACGACGGATACACACGTTTGTGAAGATAAATGTACGACATTTAGCGAAATAATGCCATTGAATACAGTTTCTTTTTTATATACGATTGTTCCAGAAGTGAAACGAGTCTCACATTGTGGAAATGGTTGCCACATGAGATATAGCATTTATAAACAAATTTTAAATACGGTACAACATGCACCGATAATTTAAAATCCTGAAATATCCTCTTTTTGTAAACAGCAGCTCCAGAATAGTATTATGTCAACGTGTGTGCGTTATGGAGCGTTATCCCATATCAAATTTCGTATATATTATTTTCTGGGTATTATGTTTGGTCAAGTGCAAATTATAGGCTGTTTTAACATACCCACAAGATACCGAGATTTGACTACTATGGAATTTTTTTATGGGGCTATAGTAGATACAAAGATTTACGGATTGTTGATTCAACTATTTCCAAGTAGCTATTTCCAAGTCCATTTCTACGCCTTATTTCATCACAGACATATTTATGATAAAGTAAGGCCAGATTTTTTTTTTCGGAAAAAGAGGTGCTCAAATTCGTAATTTTGGTACTATCGGATATCTAATATCCTGAGTCTATATTGGAATCCATAAATGTTGTCTGATCTGAAAAATACCATACGCCGCATAATTTCAGCTTTTGACTCCCACATGCTATATGCAAGTGTAAATGGTGTTATAACTCCACTGCAGGCTTGTATGTGGTGAAAAACAGATCGAATATTTGTAGCTGTATTACATTTTCAAATGCACACGAATACTTTCGAATACCTAACATTTTTCATGTCTATGTTAACGTGCCCGAAAGCTGTGAAATCTACCAGTGAAATATCACTTTTTACTTAAAAAAAACAATCTGATCATTTTGCAAAAGATTGGATGCAAACCGCACATAGATACGATAATTTGTTGTTTTGTTTCCCTTATCCGGAATTACGGTATACCCGATATTATTATCACGAATAAAAATTTCTGCAAGAAAGAAAAATGTATCTCTATGTAATATATATATATACGAGCAGGGAAGACCGAGCTATGCTCGGTCAAAATTAAATTTGAGTTCAAATATCATGACCAAAATGACCCACTAATTGAATTTTCTCGAACATGTCACTTAGCCCAACAGTCTTCTCGTGCCCGAAAACCATAGGATGCAAAATTTAGTGTAAATAGTCTGAGCCGTTTTTAAGAGAAAATAGCTTGACCCATAAGGACCCATGACCAAAATGACCCACTAATCGAAATTTCTCGAACATGTGACCTAGCCTAACAGTCTTCTTGTTCCCTAAACCTGTAGGGTGCTAAATTTATTTCAAATCCTCTGAATCGTTTTTAAGATAAAATAGCTTGACCCATAATGACCCATGACGAAAATGAACCGCTAATTGAATTTTCTCGAACATGTGACCTAGCCCAACAGTCTTCTCGTGCTCGAAAACCATTGGATGCAAAATTTAGTGTAAATTGAACCGCTTTTTAGATCTTGACCCACAATGACCCAGAAATGACAAACTAATCGAATTTTCTCGAACATGTGACCTAGCCCAATGATTTTTGCGTGCCCGAAACTCGTAGGATACAAACTTTAATCAAAATCGTTAGAGCCGTTTTTTAGATAAAATTAATTTGACCCGCTATGACCCAAAAATGACCCACTAATCGAAAGTTCTCGAACATGTGACCCTGCCCAATAGTCTTCTCGTGCCCGAAAATAGTCGGATACAAAATTTCGTCAAAATCGTTTGAATCCTTTGTTAGATACAATTAGCTTAACCATGACCATAATGACCCAAAATGACCCACTAATTGAATTTTCTCGAACATGTGTTCTAGCCCAACAGTCTTCGCGTGCCCGAAAACAATTGGATGCAACATTTAGTGTAAATTGAGCCGTTTTTTAGATCTTGACCCACAATGACCCAGAAATGACCCACTGATTGAATTTTCTCGGACATGTGACCTAGCCCAATAATTTTATCGTGCTCGAAACTCGTAGGACAGAAAATTTAATCAAAATCGTTAGAGCCACTTTTTAGATAAAATTAATTTGACCCGCGTTGACCCAAAAATGACCCACTAATCGAAAGTTCTCGAACATATGACCCAGCCCAATAGTCTTTTCGTACCCGAAAATGGTCGGATACAAAATTTCGTCACAATCGTTTGAACCGTTTTTTAGATACAATTAGCTAGACCATGACCCAAAATGACACACTAATCGAATTTTCTCGAACACGTGACCTAGCCCAATGGTTTTCTGGTTCCCCAAAACGGTAGGACACAAAATTTCGTCAAAATCGTTAGAGCCGTTTTTAAAATAAATTTTGCATATATATATATATATATATATATATATATATATATAACCACACACAAGATTTGCTCGTATTAGAATATATATATATGTATGTATATATATATATATATATCAATATATATATATATATATCATATTTGCTGTGAAAGTGTTTTTTAAATATTTTAAGACTATTAGAATTGGAAAATAAATCAAACTTTTTACGGTCTGTATGCTTAAAAGTAATTCTTTTTCAGTCTGTACCTGCATAATAATTTATTATGCAATTTTTATCTTTTTTAGAAGTTATTGAAAACATATTTAAAGATATTAATGATACTCATTGTAACGGAGAAAGATTAATGATCTGCAGGCTAGCTATAGAATAAATGTATTAAATAAAATAAAAAAATGTAACTGGATAAAGTACATGAACGTAAATGCTTTGAAAGAGACGTTTGATTGCAAAACGATTGAACATAATTCTATCATTTGGAACAGGGAAGTCCTTGTTCAATGATAAATGGATAAAACAATGTTGATCATTAGAAAACTTTATAATGTCTTCTTTTGGTATAATTTTTCATTTCATTATTGATCGGGGAAGTAACATTTGATGACTGTCCTACCAGCCAGATAAAACTTGTATTTTTTACAATTTATTTCTGACTGCTTTAAACGTATTTGCAATGGACATTATTGTATTTCTTGAATCATTTTGAGGAATATAAATATAATAATATAGTACAATGTTTCTTTAAAATAATAAAGAAAAAATTGTAGTATTGGAAAAATTTAATTTTTAAGTATTTTAAAATTGAATGCAGATTTTGGATGGGTAGAAGCGTGGACAATCCTTTCCTGACGCAGGCGCTGTCGAATACAAAAAAATACAATTTAATAGTGATGCGTGATATATAAAAAATGTTATGAGCATATTATAAGAAAACCTTTTGCTATTTTTCAATTTAGAAATGGTATATTTCATATTGTAAGATCTGCTGTTGTGTGATAATCTCTCTCTCTCAATATATATATATATATATATATATATATACATATATATATATAACCATTAATGAATCATTACCGAAACACCAACAGAAACGTGAAATTATGATTTAGTAAGTAATAATTTATTGACAACGATATTGTAACCCCATCACAATGAATATAGATATGAAATACTTATTTAAAAGAAGAAGAAATATAAATTAAAAATTGAATGAAATAAATTGAATGCATGAATGAATGAAATTTGTGGAATTTATACAGAATTATCAAGTCCCAAATGCATAAATACCACAAAATAAAATGAGTGGTTTCATCATCATATTAGCGTTAAAATTGCTAAAGAATATGATTTTGGGACGACCACTCATACACATAGAATTCGATCGTGCATTATAAACAATTTAGATTAATTCATCACCAATAGCACCACCATACGGTGTGACAAACGGAGCAAGGATCTCGCTCTGATACTTCACAGCAGTCAGAATTCTTCCATGGCACATATGGAAGTTACTGTGACCAAAAGAGAGATTCCAGGACAAACCATGATTCCACCTCCTCTATGACTGTTTCTTTCAACAATGTTACATAGGTAGAATCCGATGCCTTGTTCTCTCCAGAGATCAGCACACGAACTGAATCATACTCCAAAGCAAACCGTGACTCATCGGTGAACAGTACGGAAGCCCATTGCTGTGTGTTCCAGGTAACGTGCCCTCTTGGCCAATATAAACGGGCACTTCTGTGTTGTCAATTAAGAGGGTCACACACAACGTGTCGTCTTGCATAGAGTCTTTAATTGTGAAGACGTCTATGCATCGTAATCGGAGGCGCTTTACGATGATCCGAAATGAGCTGAGCTACAGTAGTGATGCTCCTCCTTCGGGCCAAATGAGCTAGAAAGCGATCTTGTACAGGGGTTTTAACCCATGAGTGGTCTGGAACAAGTCTTCTTGATACTTAATGTTTGGATTCAATTTGATCTTTGGACCACACTACAAGACACATTAAGACGTCTAGCCGGAGCAGCTTGTGATAACCCCATTTCCGTCCATCCGATGACCCGACATTTTAACGAATCAATTAACAACATCTCCTAGACATGTAAAATATTATTTAGTACCAACAATTCAAGATTATCAACCTTAAAAAAATTCACACAAATTCTCAAAGTGGGATATTCCGAGTTCCTCCTGACAAACATACAAGTATTCAATACATTAAAATAAAGGAGAGAATTTTTTCTCTCCTTTGTCAAAAAACTGGCTGTACCTTAACTTTTGGAGGACATTTTATATGTAAATTTATGTTTTGCGATAAAGTAGAGGAACGTTTTAGTAATACGTGCATAAATATTTTTTTTCTTTTAAACTTACAAAATTATATGTATCAGGATATTATGTTACATTTAATATATTGTTTTTATATTGCTTTTAAGGAAATAAGCCAAAATACAGGATAATCCATATACTTAAAGCTAACCTGCTTTTTAGTTTTTCGTGCAAAAATGCTATTTATACGCATGCGCGAGCATTCAGCTAATCAGCTAGAGGCTTTTACTATCTTCAGACGCGATATTCCAGACAATGAGGTGAAGGCTTTTTCCTTTTTCCTCTCTCTAGAAGCGTATATGTTCCATTTGGTTGTTCGGTTGTTGAAACTTTATAGATTTCTTTTATTAAGGTATTTTTTCATTTTACCGTATTTATTTTCTTTTTAAGTCGTATGTATTTTACTACTTGGAATTTTTTATAACTAACCCTTTTTTTGAGAGAGAGAGAGATTTCGTGGCACTATATTCCGCGAATCGTTTCCGATGTAAACAAACTAATTTTAAACTTTTAATATGTAATTCTGTGTGATATGATTAAATTCAGGTTTTCTCAGCGACGATCACAGTATTTTTACCAAATAATTTTTGTATTAATCAAGCTTTTTTGGTTATTAAGCATAGCTAAACACGAAAGAAAACTTTGTTATTTTAAGATTTTGATGTGAATTATTTGCGTACATTTATAAGACGAGTTTCACTGAATAATTCAAGAAAAAAAAACTCATCATTATACATATTTAGTTATGCATTATTAATTATTTACTTGGCCTTTACTTTTAATATTTCAAACTTACAGCTGAATGTAACTATTAAAACATTTGAAATACTGTATTCGTAAAATGAAATTTCAGCTTAAACACTCGACAATTACTTTTACTTATGCATTATTAATTATTTACTTGGCCTTTACTTTTAATATTTCAAACTTACAGCTGAATGTAACTATTAAAACATTTGAAATACTGTATTCGTAAAATGAAATTAGTTTAAACACTCGACAATTACTTTTAGTTATGCATTATTAATTATTTACTTGGCCTTTACTTTTAATATTTCAAACTTACAGTTGAATGTAACTATTAAAACATTTGAAATACTGTATTCGTAAAATGAAATTTCAGCTTAAACACTCGACAATTACTTTTAGTTATGCATTATTAATTATTTACTTGGCCTTTACTTTTAATATTTCAAACTTACAGCTAAATGTAATTATTAAAACATTTGAAATACTGTATTCGTAAAATGAAATTTCAGCTTAAACACTCGACAATTACTTTTAGGTTAAATTCAGGTTTTCTCAGTGACGATCACAGTATTTTTACCAAATAATTAAAAGTACTACATGCATGCATCTATCTATCTATATTAGAAATTGTGCAGGTTTCTGGTCACTGTTTTGTTTACATATTTTAAACAAAAATTTCAATTTAATAATGCACTGAAAATTATAATGAATGCTTACAATTAAACACAACAACACAAAACAAAAAATTTCACAAAAACACATTATTTCCCCGATATTTTCCCACAACTAATCAATAAATTTCATGATATTTTATTGCGATTTTAAACCATGAACTTTAGTACTTTTCTGTTATACGGACACTATGCCAAAATGTATGTATGTATGTAAATGTATGTATGTATGTTTGGCGACAATGGTGTACGTATAACGGAAAAGTGCCTGAATTATTATTTATATATATATATATATATAAAATATAAACATAATTGGCGACACAGCAAGTTTTCTGGATTTCTCCCTGTCTCTCTAACCACATTAACAAAACAAAAAATTCACGAAAAACACATTATTTCCCCGATATTTTCCCACAACTAATCAATAAATTTCATGATATTTTATTGTGATTTTAAACCATGAACTTTAGTACTTTTCTGTTATACGGATACTATGCCAAAATGTATGTATGTATGTATGTTTGGCGACAATGGTGTCCGTATAACGGAAAAGTGCCTGAATTATTATTTTTTTATATATATATATAAAATATAAACATAATTGGCGACACAGCAAGTTTTCTGGATGTGAAAGGCGGAGATGAATTTCATTCATTCAATGACCGTTTTAAAAGTTTCAAGTTTGGATTGAGTGCACCTGAACATAAAAACCGATACCTATTTCTATGTTCATGATTGAGTTATTTGGATATATTTTCGTATAGCACAGAAAATCATTTCTCCCGCTTTCGTAATACAGATAAATTCTGGTGTATTTTTTTTTCTTCTTTTTATATCATAAGTACTTTTCTACTTTAAATTTTTTAACTGTCGAGTTTCTAAGCTGAAATTTCATTTTTCGAATGCAGTATTTCAAATGTTTTAATAATTACATTCAGCTGTAAGTTTGAAATATTTAAAATATTAAAAGTAAAGGTCAAGTAAATATATGATAATGCATAACTAAATATGTATAAAGATCAGAATGACATATTAAAATGTGTACAGAATGACATGAAAATTTTAAAAAACTGAAATTTTGCACTTGCAACTTAATTGTAAATTTCATTGTTTACATTGGAAACGATTTGTGGATTTTAAGAATTTGCTGAACTTCGTGTCACCAAATTACTAAATCTCTCTCTCTCACTCTCCAAAAAAAAAAAAAAAAAAAAGGGTTAGTTTAAAAAAATTCAAAGTAGCAAAATACATACAACACAAAAAGAAAATAAATACGGTAAAATGAAAAAATTACTTTAATAATAGAAATCCATAAATTTTCAACAACGACATCAAACGAACGTATCTCATCTTTCGTTTGTGATAAGGAACGCTCCTTTGGCCCCCTCCACTCATTGGCTGAATTGTAAAGGGCAAAATTAGGGGACAAAAGGACTACAGCATTTCTGAGAAAAGAAAAAATCAGAAAATTCACAGAAAATAATTATTTTTGTTGCAAGTTGGGTTAACTGTCTTTATGGTTCGAGTCGATTTCAGACTTGAGTGTAGATTTCTGCAAGTTGGATTTGGGTTAACCCGATTTTTCAAAAGTTAGTTCAAGTTCAGTATATTATTTCAGATTAAAACTATACCTATCAGGGCTTGAATTTCAGGGCAGGATTCGCGCGGAAAATTTTGAAATCCCGCCCAAAAAAGATCATGAGCGGGAGCCTCCCGCCCAAAAAATTTCAGCATTTTTGGAGAAATTTGCATTATTTAATTTATCTGCAACCGAACGATAAATTTCGTGATTTTTTTTCCCCGCAACCGATTGACGGACTTTGTGTTTTTTCCGCGACTGATCGACGAACTTTGTGGTTTTTTCCGTGACAGATCAACGAACTTTGAGTTTTTTCTGCGACAGATCGACGAACATTGCGTTTTTTAAGCGACTGATCGACGAACCTTGCGTTTTTTGGGGACATATCGAAGAACTTTGCGTTTATTCTGCAATCGATCGACGAAATTTTTCTTTCTTCCCTGACTGATCGACGAACTTTGCATTTATTCCGCAATCGATCGACGAAATTTGCTTTTTTCCGCAACTGATCGACGAACTTTGCGTTTTTTGGGGACAGATCGACGAACTTAGCGTTTTTTCCGCGACAGATTGATGAACTTTGCGTCTTTTCCACGATCGATCGGTGAATCTCAATCAAGTAAAATCTAAAGTCAGAAATTTATTTAACAACCTAATTGTTAAGGGTCCCTAACACATTTAATGGAACTTGAAAAATACACTGCATATATAAAACTTAACTTTCTTCCCTTTTTTATAATAAAAATAAACATTTTACATAATCATTCTCAGTTGACTTAATTTTTTCAATGGTATTTTGTCATGTCTGCATTAATGTAATTCTTTAAATAGCACGTAAAAGAATAGTGGGGTTTAAAGATTTTTTTCCTCCCCCCTCCCAAACATTACAACTCCCCTCCATTTAAAAATGTTGGTAGGGAGACTCCCGTCTTTGGTAAAATTGAATTTCAAGCCCTGCCTATAATATGTTTGTGTGTATTGAGGTTTGTATAGATGTTTGTGTGTGTGCTGTTTTTAATACAGACAGTTTCATTTTTCACACGAACCTTTCAAAAAATTCACATTCTTTGCGCAATCCTTTAACAAAATTCGCATTTTTTTTCGTGATTCTTTAATGAAATTCGCATTTTTTTCTGTATCTTTTTTTTGTCGAGATTCATAATTTTTTCAGCTATCCTATGATGTAATTCGTGTTTTTTTTTCAGCGATAATTTGACGAAATTTGTGTTTTTTCTGCGATTTTTTTTTTCACGAAATTTGCGTTATTTTCCACGATTCTTTTATGAAATTTGCGTTTTTCTGTGATCCTTAGACGAAATTTTCTTTTTTCGCAATGCTTTGATAATAATCACATTTTCTCTGCTGCCTTTTGATAAGATTCATGAATTTTCAGCAATCCTTCGATGAAATTCGCGTTTTTTCAGCAATCTTTGAAGAAATTCGCATTTTTCTCGCGATACTTTAACGAAATGTGCGTTTTCCAGCGATTTTTTGATAAAATACATTTTATTCCGCAATTTTTAGACGAAGTTTGGCAAGAAAGCGCTATCTTTGGGTGAAATTTCCTGTTTTGCGATTCTTTGACAAAATTTGCTCATCTTTTGTGTAAATCGCGTTTTTCTGTGGCCTTTTAACAAAATTCACGTTTTACATGATCCTTTGATGAAATTAGTGTTTTTCCCGTGATCATTTGACGAAATCTAGGCTTTTTTTCCCGCGAAGATTTATTATATGTTTTTAGTCTGCAGGTGCCCTATAAAGTTTGTGACGCCTGTCGCTGCATTGCACGCATTCTGCCACGGTGTATCAAACAAACAAAATTCATCCTAAAGAATTATTGTTTCGTTTCTGGAAATGAACAACCATCAACTCATTGGCTGAATTATAAAGGGTGAAATGTGTAGGCACTGAGTATCATCTATACTATTAATGTCGGTAAATGTCTGTCTGTGTGTGTGTTGTTGTGTCTGGCGTCTGTAAGCACAAAACTCTGCATGCAGACGACGGACATAAGTGCTTTTAGTATAAAAAAATTCGTAAGTGGAGTTTTTAAAATTCACAACATTTTGCGGGTGAAGAGGGGTGCAAACGAATTTAAAAAATGAGTCCGCATCAATAATTATGGCGGCGGGGGGGAGTATGTTTTGCCTACACGGGGCGGAGACTTTTCTTTGTTAACACCACTCATATGATATATCGTTCGAAAGGCCTGTGACTGCCTTTTCATGTTATGCATCTGTGTGGTCCATCCCCCCCCCCCGCCAATTGGGGCACTTTTCTAAATTTTGCACATACCACTCATGTTATATATCGTTAAAAAGGTCTGTGACCGCTTAATCATATTATGCATCTCCGGTGTCCATCCCCCCACTTTGCCCCCCCAAGGGGGTACTTTTGTAAATTTTACACAATCCCTTCATGTTACGTATTGTTGGAAAGGTCTTTGACTGCTTATTCATGTTATGCATCTCCGGGGTCCATCCCGCCACTTCCCCCCCCTTAAGGGGGCAATTTTCTAAATTTTGTTGACACCCCTCATGTCATATATTGTTGGAAAGGTCTGTGACCGCTTAATGATATTATGCATCTCCAATGTCCATCTCCCCACTTTGCCCCCCTCCTCCCCCAAGGGGGTACTTTTCTAAATTTTGCAGACAACCCTCATGTCATATATCGTTGGAAAGGTCTGTGACTGCTTAATCATATGCATATCTCCAATGTCCATTTCTCCACTTTGCCCCCCCTCTCCCCCAAGGGGGTACTTTTCTAAATTTTGCAGACAACCCTCATGTCATATATCGTTGGAAAGGTCTGTGACTGCTTAATCATATGCATATCTCTGATGTCCATCTCCCCGCTTTGCCCCCCCCCCCAAAGAGGTACTTTTCTAAATTTTGCACACAACCCTCATGTTATATATCGTTGGAAAGGTCTGTGACCACTTAATCATATTATGCATGTTCCGTGTCCATCCCCTACTTTACCCCCCCCCCAAGGGGGTACTTTTTAAAATTTTGAACACACCCCTCATGTTACATATCGTTTGAAAGGTCTTTGACTGCTTATTCATGTTATGCATCTCCTTGGTCCATCCCGCCATTTCCCCCTCCCCAAGGGGGCACTTACCATTTACTTGCACAACAGCGCTAAATGTGTCAGATGAAAGAAATTCCGCGATTACATGTGCCAGTGAAACTTAGCCAATTGCTGTTCTTCAACCTAGCTTTAATTCAAAGTGGGTTTTTTATTTATTTGAATTATTCTGCAAAAGTTTCAAACATTTTAAAGCAGCTATGAATTTTATTTTTATGGTACTATCAAGTTTTTTGCCGTCAAATTTTGACGGGTTCCATCTAGTTGTATTCTAATGTATATTTACATTGTAGTTAAAATACTTTATATGTGGTATTAAATTTAAGCAAATTACTTAATTTTCAGATATTTATTCTAAACTACGTACATTTTCCTTTAAATCATATCTTATTAAAAAAAAAAAAAAGTTTACACGTTATACACTATATTGCCAAAGGTGACCGGTCACTTGCGATTTTAGACATTTTGTTAACTATCTAGAAAAATACATAAGGAATTAACCTAAAACTGCAGGTGTGTAAACAGCATAGTGTAGGTTTATATTTCCGCGAATATTTTTTCCCGAAACGCCATAGGGGACTGTCAACGAATTGAAAAATAACGCATATCTTTTGGATAACCCTGTAAAAACTAATGTAGCAAAAGCGTTCAAACTCGGGGTTATTAATAAGTGGTTTATTGTAATATAATGTGTTCATTTTTATGAGGATAGCATGTATACTCGTAGAGAAATTAAGGTTTTTATAAAAACAGTCCCAAATTTCGCCAAGTTTTTTGCTTATAATTTGCAGAGTTCTTAATATAAAAAAAAGTTATTTTCAGAAAATATGACAAACAACATTGTACGTAATACTCTGCAATCAGAATTAAAAAATAATAATAATTGGATGAAAACTGAGCAGGTTTACTAAAAACTGTTTCACTGCGCATGCGCGAATGCAATCAAAATATTATATGCATAATGTATTAGCTAAGTATACTTTTGTGAAAGTCTCCAAATCATAGCTTGAAAATTCTGAAAATTATCGTCGATAGAATAAGCTCGAAATCTGGCACTAATCAACGGATATTTGATACAACCCTTCATCTTTTTGCTTCTTTTTGGGAACGACGGATTTCGAGCTTATTCTATCGACGATAATTTTCAGAATTTTCAAGCTATGATTTTGAGACTTTTACAAAAGTTGCTCTATATACTTAGCTAATACATTATGCATATTATATTTTCATTGCATTCGCGCATGCGCAGTGAAACATTTTTAGTAAACCTGCTCATTTTTCATCCAATTTTTATTATTTTTTAATTCTGATTGTACAGTATTATGTACAATGTTGTTTGTCATATTTTCTGAAAAGAACTTTTTTTAATATTAAGAACTCTGCAAATTATAAGCAAAAAACATGGCGAAATTTGGGACTGTTTTTATAAAAACCTTAATTTCTCCACTAGTGTACATGCTATCCTCATAAAAATAAACACAGTACATTAAAACAAGCCACTTATTAATAATCTCGAGTTTGAACGCTTTTGCTACATTAGTTTTTACAGGGTTATCCAAAAGATATTCGTTATTTTTCAATTTGTTGACAGTCCCCTATGGGGTTTCGTGAAAAAATATTCGCTGAAATATACAACCGATACTATACTGTTTACACACCTGCAGTTTTAGGTTAATTCCTCATGTAATTTTCTAGATAGTTATCAAAACATTTAAAATCGCAAGTGACCGGTCACCGTTGGCAATATAGTGTATTACCATTTGTTTCTCACTTAAATACACATGCACAAATATCAGAACAGTAGATGTCAGGATGTGAAAATGCTCAGACATGATATATATTTAAAAATAAACGCCTTTAAACTGAACATACTAAGGAGTATAGACAGGGGGAAATAACTCTTTGATTTATTATAAGTTTTATATTGTTTTAGAGAAATAGTATCTCGCTTTAATGGGTTATATTTAATAGTGATAAAGCAATATCGGAAGAAAAATATTACATCAAAATATACAGAAGCGAAACTTCCACAGGGGAATCTCGTAAACTTCGAGCAGACAGTGCCTTAATGTATTAATTTCTATTCATAGAATGATCATTATGTATCTGAAACTCATTTTCCGATTTCATGCTACTTATCTTGCCTTAAGAAACAGAGAACGCTTGTGGTACCCTGCTACGCATTAAAATTATGCATAAGTTCCATGATAAAAAAAATCTACCAAAATATGCAGTTTTGATTTTCCCAAAATTGATTTTCACAATTCATCATTATGCTATAAAGTTTATATTTATGTTAAAGTTAAAATCGTTGTGAAAAAGTATTTTCTATTTCCAAAAATTTCTAAACATTAACAAGAAAAGATTTTTGTAGGAGATGCTCTAATAAGAAGAATTGTTTTAAGCTTTGCTCTTATTCCTTTCACGTTTATAACATTTCTTATGATGCCATAGACCAAGAAATTTTTCTATATGTACAGAAAAGTTTTCTGATTTCCGAATAAATTACGTTATCCGTTACCAAGTAAAGGCATGCCCGACGGTGCATTTAAACATTTGATTACTTGGAAAGGAAAAAAAAACATGTTTTGAACAAGACATTGTTTCATTTCCCGCTCCACCTTGTGCTTATAGTTATACCTGTCGATGAGTATTAAGTGCATAGTCTCACACAGTTAATAATTTACATCAAACTGTCCAATAATATGACCTTTTTCATTGAAAACGGTTGCATAAACGTAATTTAACTTTAATCTGAGCATAATATCTGTTAAAAATTTGCAGCAAACTGTCCAGTCATTTGCCCGTTTTTAGAGAAAACGGTTAAATAACTGTAATTTAAATCTATTCTGACCATATTATGGTCAGAATAGAGTTAAATTACAGTTATACAACCGTTTTCTATGAAAACGGTCAAATGACTGGACAGTTTGCTGCAAATTTTTAACAGTGTATAATATGGTCAGAGACGCTTAATACACTCATGTTTGTGAAAATTGCAACACCATGAAGGAATTATGCAAATAAAACTAAACTTACAGGAAATGTAAAGTGAGGTAAGACATGTAAATGATTAGAATTACAAAGTGATTGCGCATGCGTGGAACGAGAACCGGCTCCTTATCAGCCGCTTGTTCCGGGTATATAAAGGACTGTAAAAGTGCGTTGAAATCCGTTTATCTTCCTCTGTTTGCGGTAAACGTTTCATTGGTGATCAGTGTTCCTCGTCAAAGAGAAGGAAGCCATACCAACAACTAACGGAGTTATGCGAGGCCACATCGTCGGTATGCGAGAAGGTGGATTTTCGTATCAATAAATCGCAGCCCGCACGCAGTGTAATGCCACAACAGTCATGCGTGTTTGGAAGAAATGGACAGAGGATAATCAAACAAGGCGAAAAGCTGGCAGTGGGGCACGCAATAGCGCAACGACACAGGACGACATACACCTCATTCGCATGGCTGTGACGGACCGTAAAGCGTCCGTTCGTTTGTTAACACAACGTTGCAGCACAGCTACAGATGTTTTGTTGTCTAGCTCCACAATTCGTTGCCGTCTGCTGCAGCATGAACTGCGTGCAAGGGTTCTTTTACGCAGAGTTACCCTCTAGCTTAATCACAGACGCTTCCGACTTCAACGGGATCAGCAACACAGCGTGTTGCGTGTCCAGTGATAACAAGTTGCTGTTTCCGATGAATCTCACTACAATCTGAAGTGAAATGATGGAAGGGTACGCGTCAGACGTTACAGAGGGGAACGTCCAATCCCACAGTTTGTTATCCAGCGTCATACCGCACAAACGCCTGGCATCATGGTATGGGGATCTATTGGGTTTAATTGTCGATCTCACCTAGTGCACATTGCAGGCAAACTCAACAGTGATACTACATAAGGGAAATTGTGGAACCAGAGATGCTTCCCCTTTTTATATGCATTCCGGGTGCTGTATTTTAGCAGGGTAATGACCGTGCATACGTTTCTCAGACTGCACAAGCCTTCTTCAGTGCAAAACAGGTTTCGCTTCTTCCATGGCCTGCTTATTCCCCGGATATGTCTCCCATCGAGAATGTCTGTCATTTCCTTGGTCGGCGACTCGCTCGTATAGCTAGTGGGGCACACAGTAAGACAAATATTTGCATTCAAATCGAAGCCATCTGGAATGCCATTCCACAGGATTGCATTCAGAACCTGTACGATTCAATGCCAATATGTGTTCAGACTCTCATCGCTCAGCGTGACGGACACACACAGTACTAATTTCCGACGTACTTTTTGTTTTTTTGTCTTGTAAATTTGATAGTTTATTTGTACCACTATCAGTAACATGTAGGGGTAAATTTCATTAAATTCTGACAATTCCTTCATGGTGTTGCAATTTTCACAAACATGAGTGTAGTATGGTCAAGTAACCGTTATCTTTAAAAACGATCCAATGACTGGACAGTTAGTTGTAGATTTTAAACAGTACATATTAAGTGTTTTAGACGAATAAGTTTATGCAGAAAATCACTTATTTTGGATTAACAGATGCTTAAAGAGAAAATTATTTAGTTATAATATGCTGAATTTTATTTCAAAATACATTGATAACAAACCTGTAGGCTATTCAACTATGTAATTTTCTTGTATTTTTTAAAAGATTAAAATACAATCGAGAAATTAAATAGCGATTTCTGCAATACTTATTCATGAATTTTTGTCCTATTTTCTTTAAATCAAAAATTAAGAGGAGAGACGGAAACTACTTAGGAATATCTATGAATCTGTTGAAGAATTCTTTCATTAATTGATACACACATAAGAATTTAATTTAAATAGTTACGTAAAAAGACACAGCTCTTTAATATAAATGTAACAAAGCATAAGATATTCACATATTACATAGCGAATAATGCAATGCCAATTTTCACCTCAACACTTTTTAAATATTACATGTGAGCAAATTTATACGATTACAAACTTTCTTAAGTACTATATTAAATAATTATATTTATGACAGCTAAAATCATTATTTAAAGGAAACTCTCCATAAATATTACACTATCACATTGTCTCAGGGAAATACGTATTAAATTTCCAAAGAAACTATTTTTATAAATATTAAACTATTTATGACTCTGCAAAATGTACTTTAGAATTATCTTTTCGTCCAGATTATTGCTTGAACTATCGCATACTTAGCTGAAAATGTGCAATAAAAAATTACCTTCTTCTTCAAAGATTTAATTAGTTCATCGTGCTTAAGCATATATCTCTGATATGAAATGAAATCCGATCATTTTTCTCCAAACGAAAATATTAAAAAAAATTCGGATTTTTTTTTTCGAAAAAAAAAAAAATATAAATATCTTTTATTTTTACAGCAGTAGAAGAACGGCAATATTTTTTTTTCTATTTAATCATCTAAAAAATATTTCTGGACAGTATTTTCATAGAATTAAAATTGGTGGGCCAAAGGAAAGAGTGATTATTATTTGAAACAACAATAACAAAATGCATTATCGAAATAAAGCAAAATGATTGATATATGGATATTTCGACGACGCTGTAAGAAAATGACATACATAAAATTATATTCTTTTTCGGTTTTATTTATTTATTTTTTACCTGGGAGGGGGGGGGGGGGTAATTCTTTGCTTTTAAACCGAAATTCTTCATAACCAACCAAATATATTCAAGTAGTCTTGATTTTCATCTAAATAATTTTAGCGAATAGGATGCAAAAATAATCTATGAAATAATGTTTTTATTAAACAAAAATTACCGTATTCTTCACAGATTTAATTAATTTCAGTTTATCATGGTTAAGCATATATCACTGATATGAAATAAAATCTGCTCATTTCTTCTCCAAACGAAAATATTGAAAACTTAATAGATTTTTTTAAGGTAAATTAAAAAAATATATAAAAATAGTTATTTCAACAGCAGTAGAAAAGCTGGCATTTAATTGTTTATCTTTTTATTCATTAAAAGAATCATTCTTGACAGGATTTTCATAGAAAATAAATTGACGGGCAGTGAATGGGAGCAGTGATTAATTTTTGAAATATTATAGCAATAACAAAAGGCGTTATCGAAATAAAGCAAAATGTTTGATATATAAGGATGCTTCGACGATTTTGTAAGAAAGTGACATGCACGAGATGATACGATGAGCTGAAATTAATTAAATCTTTGAAGACTTTTTTTAAATTAAAATATTATTTTATAAAATATTTTTGCATTCTATTCGCTAAAAATCTTTAGATGAAAATCAAGACTACGTGAATATATTTGGTTGGCTATGAAGGATTTCGGTTTCAACACAAAAAACTGCTCAATACAAATATATATATATCAATGATATGAAATAATATCGGCTCATTTTTTCAAACGAAAATACTGAAAAACTACCGATTTAAAAAAAAAAAACTAAACAAAATATAAAAATAGCTTTTATTTTTACAGCAGTAGAAGAACTCTCATTTATTTGTTTTTTCTGCATAATCATCTAAAAAATATTTCTTGACAGGACTTTCATAGAATTGCAATTAGTGGGCCAATGGGAAGAGTGATGAATTTTTGAAATATGATAGCAATAACAAAATGCTTTTTAAAAATAAAGGAAAATGATTGATAAATCTCAGGATGCTTCGACTATGATGTAATGAAATGACATTCATGAGATTATATTATTTTAACGTTTTATTTTTTTTTGGTATTGTCTCAGTATTTCATCGCTTTTAAACCGAATTTTTCCTTAACCAACCAAATATGTTGCTGTAGCATTATTTTTCATGTAATTATTTTTAGAGAATAGAATACAAAAATATTCACGGTCTGTGTAAGTTAGTCACTTTTACAGATTTAATTAAATTTCAGTTCATCGTGCTTAAGCGCATTTCGCTGATATTGAGAAATTATCATCGATATTTTTCGAATTAAAACTGAAAAAAAAGTAGCTGTTATTATACAGCTTTTGACGGACTGTTATTTTAACTATTTTCTTATTCATCAGCTAAAATATTTCTTGACAGGATTTTTATAGAAGCAAAATTGGCGGGAGAGTGGGAATATTGACGAGTTTCTTAAATATTATAGCATTAACATAACTCATTTCCAAAATAAAGAGAAACCATTGGTCGCAAGGACGCATCGACGATAATATATTGACATCGGTGAAATTATATATATATATATATATATATATTTGTTTTATTTTTCTACTATTAGAGAACACTTTTTCTCACTCATTTCTCACAGTAGTTCTTTGTTTTGTAATTGGAATTTTCTCAATAAACCAATAGTTAATAGTATGTCCATATACTATTATTTCTTATCTCAATTTTCAATGAAAAGGATACAAAAGTATTCTACAAGAAACTGTCAATATCTTCAGTAAAATAGATTATATAATACATACTTTTTAAAATGATTTTTAAACAGCTCTTCTTATTAATTCATTTATCGTCTCCTTCACAAGTGTACTTAATTTTAAGTGGATCGTGGTAAAGCGTATACTCTGTAAAAACAATTTCTAAAAAAAAAAAAAAAAAAAAAAAACGGAAATTGTACTGGCAATCGGGATGCCAGTACTATTTCCGTATTTTAACGGAAAAAAATATCGGTAAATTCTAGGAAATTTTCCGCGATTTCTGAAATATCCGTTTTATAACACATATCTTCTACATTTTTTAGAAATTTTTATGTCGTTAAAATAACTTTAAAGGACTAAAAAAAAAAGTTACTTCTCAAGGATAACCTTGTAAGAGATAGTACACTTCTGCTTTTTATCTTTTTCATTTCTGAGTGAGTTTTCAGTAAAAAATCAAATATTGCCACGAGGGGAATCAAATAGGGAAACTTCCGTTTTCCAAACTGGCGGTCTCAACCACAACGCTGTTTTTGGACACGTTTTCTTTCTCAAATGTTGTTACTTATTTTAGTCGCTTTTTATGATGGCAAAAACTTAAATGTTTCATCTGTAGATTTTTTTCAGAGATTCAATGTTTTTATATATTTTTTCATAATTTTAATTATCTTTCGTTGTTATTTGTTGCTTTGTAACAGATAAATTTGAACTTATTATGTATTATATGCGTGAAACATTGTATTAAGTCTTATGTTTGCTTCTTTTTGCAACAGTACCAACATTTTCGTTTTTCGAACATATGCTTTTTAAAATTATTTTTCTGATGATCTATTTATCAATTAGAATTAAAAAAATTATTATCTTAAGCAAGCAGACGTATTTATTACATGCTATTAAAATAAATTTTCTGTATCTCTTATTTTACAACACTTATGTAAATAAACAATTTATAATAAATTAAATTATTATATGTGAGCTATGCTGAGAGCTTATGTGTACGGCTCTGTTAAACTGAATATTTCTAAAAATATTAAAACAAAGAAATAGATTTTTAGAGAAAAATTCGAAATTAATGACCTTGGAATAGGTAAGTTTAAATTTGGACTTATTAATTTAGTTTAATTTATAAAATTATAAACTTACGAACTAAATTATAAACTTTATAAAATTATAAATTTCATTTTTATAAAAGTTAGGAAAAAATATTAACTATTTTTTTTTAATTAAGGAAAAAAAATATCAATTTTGTAAAATAATATTTAAAATAATGAATTTTAGTTTGATTCATAAATTTATAAGCCAAAGTTTAATATATTATAAATTTACACATCGAAAATTAGCAGAGATATTATGTTATGAAACATTTAAATAACCCAATATTCCTTCACGTTAAAAGTGTTGAAAGAAAAATTTAAAAAAATAGTGAAAAACATTCATAATTTTGAAGCACTATCAAGAAAAATAAAAGTAGATTAAAAAAAATGTGTTCTGTAACTTATAAAAATAAAATAAATTTATAAATATTTTATTAAATTATATAAATATTAATATTGTTTTGACAAAGAATTACCGTCCAGACATGGCCCCGGTTAGAATGGGCCAGCGGGTCGAGCCGGGCCAGACCTGGATACTTCAAGAACTCTAGTAAATACAACAATCTTAATTCACATTTCAAACAAGGCGATTTCTGTATGCAAACTTCTAAACGTCATTTGCGGAAATTGCACTGTTTTGGAAGAAATACGTAATTTTTGAAGTATTTTATGATAACAAAAGGCATTGCCGAAATAAAGCAAAATAATTGATGCACAAGGACGCTTTGATAATATTAAAGTATAGTGACATCCATGAAATTATATTACTTTTTAGTTTATTTTTCCTGGTATCAGACAAAATTTGTTATTACATTTCTCACAGCAGTTCTTCAGGCACTTTTACAAGTAACTGGCAATGGTGTCAGTAAAATGGATTATATAATAAATGAAATTATTCAAATGGTTTTTACACAAATCTTGTTATTCAATATTTTACCGTCTCCTTCAGAAATGTAGCAAATTGTATGTTCGTGGGGCTAAACGATCTATCACTAATACAAAATAAAATCTGACCATGTTTTCCCCTTAAAGTATTAAAAAGCCCATGAGAATATCTCTTTTCAAAAAGAAACTCTAAAAAAATTAAAAGCAACTTTTATTTCTACATCTTTAGATAGAGTGTTATTTTAACTTTTTCTTATTAATCATCTAAAATAATTCTTGACAGTACTTTTATAGAAGCGAATTCGACAGACAAACGAGAAGAGTGATGAAAGTTTGAAATATTATAGCAATAACAAAAGACATTATCGAAATAAGGCAAAATGATGGATACACGTGAACGCTTCTATGATGTTGGAATAAAACGACGTCCCTGAAATGATATTATTTTATAGTTTTATTTTTCTAGTTTAAAATGTTCTTTTTTTTTTACTAAATTTATCCCTGCAGTTATTTATTTTTAAGTAGGTACTTTCCTGGACAATGTAAATGAACGTTGATGTAAATGAATAAAAGTTGATGAAGCAAAAAAAAAAAACATTTATGTAAATAAACTATGAATTTTAGAGAAATGTTCACCATTATTCTATTCTAGGACTAGTGTATGAAATTCATCCTATAAATTTCTAAGAAAAATACTGATTAATTTATTAGTTATTATTAATTATATTATCTCTATTTCTTATTTTTAAAATTTTGTCTTTTTCCCACTCGCCCGTTCAAATATACTCATATAGTGTGATTATCATCGTAATTAGTTTAATTTACGAGGTGCAGAATTCCGTAAGTAATCTGTATTATAGTCAGTAAAATGGATTAGTATATGACTAATTACAAGTGATCTTATTTTATGAAAATTTATTCTGCCGCCAATTTTCGCTTTTACGGCGGCGCAAGCCTTAGATGATTTCAATTTTTAATACTCTAAATTTTTGTAAATAAACGTTCGGGGTCGTACACATGTTGGGAGAATACGTTGTATGCCTTCCATCGACGCTAGGATGCAGTTTCTAATAGCGCGCTTGCGCTTGCCGGTGGGACGTTCCGGGAGAGACGCTAAACTCAAAACACTTGGTTTTTCCATGTCTGGGCTGTCGGCATTAGGATTTCAATAAGAAAACAGAAAAAAAGGTATCAGCCAAAGCCACAGAGACCATTAACCAATCAGAAGAAGACTGAATGATAAATAAAAGAACAGAATGATAAATATGAAGTGAATTGAATAAATATATGCAGTTAGAAAGGCAAAGAAAATTAAAAGAAAAACAGATTAATGAAAAAAATAAATTAAAAAAAATATAAAAAAATATTATATATACAAATATAAGAATTAACTAAAAAAAGGCTAAATGGTTAAGCTGAACAAGCCTTCGATGTTGAATAGAAGCCTTCAATATTTGACAGTAGAAGACATAGAAATTTCTTCGTTAGAGACAAACCGGGAGTGTCTTTCATGTGGGTTTCGAGATTTCTCTTAGTATGACCTATGTAAGATAAATGATAACCATTACAACGATTGTTATCGATTAATTATTTGCGTATATGATGAACAGGAGACTTAATGGAAGGGAACTTAAGCTTATTCACAGGTGTAGAGATAACATTAAAATTGAAAAGTTTTAAAAGTTTAGATTATTTGAATAGAATTTATTGATAGAAGGACGGGACTATAAAATTGGAAGATTTGGTTTTGACAGTTTTAGATAGAGTAATTTTACTAGAGGGTCTATTGAATTTACTTGACAGCGTTATCGATTACAGATATCGATTGAAAACTTTTTTAACAGTAACAGATCTGTTGCTGTCTTAGAAAGCAGTCTAAGTGGGTAGCACGTTCTATGAGGAAGAAGCCTGAGGAAGAAGCACAAAGTTATCAAGAATGTTTTGCCTTTATTTGATTTTCAGACCAGATAGTTTAACTCTTAAAAGTTTGGCTATCGAAGATCCTAATCATAGCTCATGATGCTATTGAGTATTTTTCATTACGACAATTCGAACAGTATTGATGACAGTGAAGTATATAGTAAAAACAAAAATTGTACATTCTTTGTAAAAATAAATAATAAAGCAAGGTTACATGACTAAAATACATTGATGGAAGTTGAAATTTCCTAGATTTGAATGCGACACAAACTGTGAAAATTTATTATTTTTCTTTTATTTATAACTATTCGGATACTTCCATTTGTGTACTGCAAGAAAATAAAACAGAATACATTTTTTTAAAAGAATGTTTACAGAAATTTAAATAACTTTTGTTTCGAGAATTAGCCAAACATATTCATAATATAGTTTTGAAAATAACATAGAGCAACTTTTATTTAGTATTTTACTTGATTACTGTTTAAATTCAACCAAATCATTACAATCACTGCTTATTCTGCTATTTTTAGGATTAACATAAAATCTGAATAAAATACAACTTCACTTTTTTACATAATAAGTTCAATGAGTTGCATACTTTTTTGTTTAATTTTGATTGTTACGAAGTTCTCTACATTAATAAAAATTTTAATACTGTAGTTACTTCTCACTAATACAGTACTCGGATTTTACGCGTTTCTTAGTCATGTGCAACTTTTTCAGAGCACCGACATGAATAAAGAGAATACAGCGATTTATATTTATTTCAACAGTTACACTCTGAGCCATCTCCTGATATTATATGCATACAAACTTGAACACTTTTCAATATTTAAAGAGTTTTCTCACTAAAATACAAAGGATCTCGACACACGGCAGTGTGTCAGCCAAGTTCTACTGACATACTAGTGTGTTATATTACACGAACCATTTCGGGCTGTTTTCGCCAAATTTCGACACTCCACTACTGAAAATCGATTTGACCTACGTACTTGTAATTTTAGATGTGTAGTAAGGCCCCTATAATTATCCATAATCCAAAATTTTATAAATAACGCATAGTTAGTTTCCGAGATAATGATATTTGAAAATGTCTGATAATCGATAATTTTATCACTGACTCACTCACTCATCAAAAAGATCTCATGTATCTACTGCGCCAACAGACTTGGAGATTGCAATTCTTGAGGAGTGGAACAGTATTCCCCAAAGTCTTACCTCATCGAATCCATGAGAAACAGGTGTGCAGCTTCTTAACTGTTCGATGGGTCCACACTATAAATTAAACATCTTTAATCATTTCTAAAATATATTTTTTTTACACTTACATGTAACCAAATTGATGCCTTAAACTAGATTTTCGTGTTCTTTCCATCGTTTCAAAGAATTAAAGCTACCTTGCAAATTTTTTTGCGTGTTTTTTTTTCTTTATTGCGCATTTATACACGCGTACTTTTCATTTTATGTCCATGCATGGGTGTTCCGTACGGTTCTCTTCACTTTTTTTGCTTGCTCCCCTAATTGTTTTGAGCAATGTATATATATAATCTTTTAATAACAAAAAACATTTTTTTAATTTTTCAAATGATTACCTGAAGATAAAAGTAATTATGTTTAAACAATAAATTAAACATTTTAAATTAAAACATAATTCCTATTACAAAATATTTAGCTAAAGAAATGGTTACGCATTAAAGATTCTTTTTATCGATTGATTTTATCGTCGAGTGCTTGAAAAGTAATTAAGCAAATTTGAATTTAACTTTATCTTTATAAATAAAATTAATTCATTAAGATGCTGAGATTTACTGTATGTCGTAAAATTGCAAAACATATTTTTAATGGGTGTATATTTTAATTAAGGTAAGAAAATAATACAATTATTATTAAAAGAAGGAGTAATTTAAATCATTGGAATTACATTATGTTTCTTGAATGTCGAAATCATAATAAAAGTGATATATTTTCATTAGTTTTCATACTTATTTTTTTAAAATAAAATTACACAGGTAATCCAATGTAAATTGCTTATTATTGAAATTCACAACTTTTAAAATTGCAGATAATTAAATATTATGTTCAGTAAGAGACAAGGATTCATAATACTATAAACATGAGCCCTTTCAATGGTGAATATAGATTTTTATTCTAAAATATTTTTATTAAAATAGTTTTAATCGTTTATTATATATATTCAATATTATATATTTAGGTTCAATACAAATGTTAAACACATTATTTTTGATAATCAAACTTCCCTAGTTAAATTTTTTGCTATTGTGTCAGTACATTTTATCTATTACGCAGAAAGAACGAATGTATTATTTTAATTTTGATATCCACTTATATTAAAGTTACAAAGGTTCATAAAACATGAAATTAAAAGTTGTACCTCAATATTCTAAAACTTAAAAAACGATTTTTAAAATATATTTTGTCTATTTTGTTCTTAATTTATCTATTTATTAAACATAGAGTGAATGAAGGTACTATTTTGATGTCTGTTTGTGTTAGTTGTATACGAATATATAAAAACACTAAAAAATGGTTGATACCGCAATTACCTCTATGAAACTCTCATGCTTGATAAAAACTTATTCGTTTACAAAATAAATAAAATGCATTATAATAAATGGGGATTTCTACGGAAATCGTTGGTTCTTGTGCACAAAAGTTTCAATTAATAAATTTAGCCCAAAGTATTTTGTACTAATATCCACAGTTCATTTTTACCACTTTATTACGACTCATGTAGATGTTCTTATAGCTTTTTCATTATTTGATACAAAATAATTTTTTTAAGTACTTAGGGGATAGTTTCCTAAATAATATTTTAATTAAGGATATAAATACACAATGTTTTGTTTCATAATGCCAGGCATATTTAGTGTAGGATACAGAACTTGAGGTAAATATCTCCGAAACCGGTTTATATATATGCATTAATGACTTAGTTTTATTAAAATTTTATGCTTACCTTTCCAACATACAAAGGAGGATACATAAAGTTTACTACCTAGTTCAGTGAAAATACATCATAATTAAGGACAAGCGACAATGCGCACATCCACCGCTAACAACTGAAATTTAAAAAAAGGGGATGAAACAGCAACGACAAACTGGCGATGAATCGCAATTAAATAATGAAACTCTGTATCAATCACCATAGAGATTGATACAAAGTTTCATTATTTAATTTTATAAGAGAAATTCATCCCTTTGAATATTTTTATCATATGACAAATGTATATTACAGAAACTGTTGTACATAAATTTTATTGTAACGGAGGATACACAAAAGGCTTGTAACAGTAATTGAAAAATAATTTTTGAAAATAAAGTATAGATTTTAAGAAAATAAAATGTAATTTACGTATAAAAGAATTTTCAGAGAAAAATAATTACATTATTGAATTAAAAATGCATTTAACATATTCACGAAACACACGAACAGATATTAATAGAGAAAATTAAGTGTTACACATAACGAAAGTATAAATGTAAAATCCCTTTCATAAAAGAAAACAAATAAAAAAAATTCACAAATTGTTAATTATCATCAAATATATATTTTAAACCTTCTAAATTATGCAAAAATCCTAAAGCATTTAAATCTATGCTGATAAAAGAACATGTACTGACTGACTCATTATCAACGCCGAGCCTCAACCGTTGCTCCTAGGACAATGGAATTTGGAAGACACGATGTAAGCACACAATGCAAGCACTCACTGAGAAAGGAATTTTAAAAAATTAGCCCCTAAGAGTGTCACATATGAGATCGAAAGTTTTAGATCACTTTGACTTTTCGCCATATCTCAGTAGCAGTTTTAGATAGGAGTGTGAAATTCAGGATGACAGATCTACTAAAAAATAGTTAAACGCATATTTCAACGATTTTTGAAATTCAACCACAGAAGGGGTTAAATGGGGGGGGATCTAAAGTTTTAGGTGATTTCGCCTTTTTTCCATATATTAGGAGTAGTTTTAGGTAGGAGCGTAAAAATTAGCATAAAAAATCTACTAAAAAATTAGTTAAACACGTATTTCAGCGATTTCAGAAATTCAACCCCTGAGGTGGTTGAATGGGTTCTCGAATGTTTTAGGTCATTTCGCCTTTTTGCCATACCTCAGCTGCATTTTTAGGTAGGAGCGTGAAATTCGGGATAAAAAATCTACGAAAAAATAATGAAATATGCATCTAATCGATTTTGTCACCAACTTCGGCTATGAATCCTATTATTTAAGATTATACGAATAAGACAATTACATCTCCTTTTTTATTAGCTATTTTGCATGACATTTTTCAAAGGAAAAGTTGTTTTTTGTTTTGTTTTATATTTCATATTTTATAAATTGTTTTCGTCTTTTAGCGATCGGATTTCAATTTTAATACAAAATATAGTACATATTCCACCTCCTCTCAAAATACACTTTCTGGATGTAATGATTTACGATCGCCCTATTTATGGGCTTGCTTATGCACAAGGCTTCGTTATAGAGATTGCTGTATAATGTATAGGAGTGAAACCCACAGGGCTCTGTTAAAATTATTGTCATTTTCGCTATTTGTGCGCGCGAAATTTACAGAGCGTCGTTATAGGGATCGCTGTATTAACGATATACGGCTGAGAAACACGCAGGCCCCCTATATTTTGATCCCCATATTAACAATTTGAGGGTGTGAAACTACATCCCCCATTTATAACGATCGTCATGTATCTTGGGCTATCCTATATTTGATAATTTTATCTTAAAGTTTTCCATTTCCTCTAGATAATCACGGGCAGGGCCGAGCGGGTCTTTATCATGGGGCTGATGAAAAAAAATTATGTCCCGAAATCTTAATTTACATCATTTTTCTTATATTCTTATTAATTATTTTTGTATAGTTTAAAATAAAGTTTTTTTAATTATATTTTTCTTTTTCATGTAAAATGCACTATCTGGGACCCACACGTAAGCGACCGGCTAGACGGTCGAAGACCTGCTAGTATATATATACTTTCGAATATTAATTACCATATACTGAAAAAAGTAACTTTTTGATCCTTCTCCACACACATATATATATTAAAATTTAAAAAAAATTGTCTCATCCACTCATTTTGTTCAATTTTGGTTAAAAACCTTATATTTAAACTTTTAACACTTTCTGTTAATTTTTAGAAGTGCCTCAAAGGGGGTGGGAGATGCTATATTAGATATATTTAAATATACATATTATATAGTCAGTCTAGCATAAATTATATATAAAACAAGTTTGTTTTCTTTATAAAAATATTTTCTGGTAATTTTAACTTTAACCATGTACCTTTTGTTTTTACTGATTCATTAGGAGGGGAGAGCCGAAAAATAGACAGAGCTGGTGTTAGTGATAGAAAAGCTACTCAAATTTTAGCAGAGATTTTTTTGTTTTGAAGGAAAAAGCTCAAACACTGTTGCTATTAACCATTCATGAATTCAAGAAGCACGTATAAAACACAGAGTTGCGATTGCAGAAAAAAATAAGAAAGAATTTAATCCAAATGGTCCACTTGTTTTACATTGATAGAGAAATATATTGAACAAAGTTGATCGCCTTGCAGTTGTTGCAACAGGATATACAATTGAAAAAATGTTAATCCATCCAAAGTTACCATCTGGCACTGGGGTTAACAGACGCAAATGCAGTAATCAAATTAATTCAAAAATGGACTGTTACAGACAAAATAAAAATAGTATTTGTTACCACATCCTGTAACACAGGTGACAGAAATGGTGCTTGCACATTTATCACACAAAAGTTCAATGTAATTCCTTTTTAGCGGCATCATATTTTGTTCATATCAAATTGAAAAACAAATTTCACAATCACTGAGAGTAGTGAATGATGTAGCAGAACACGGTACTTAGTTTGAACTTTAACTCGATTCTGACGCAGGATGAACAGAAACATTATCTTATGTACTAAGTGGTAGAAGATAATCGTAAGAAATTTCCAGATTGCAAAATTAAAAGAACACTCTTTAAAAGTTTGAGTTAATGACCATCACTTTTTGCAATAAGATTGAGTACTAATGATGCTCACTTATTTTTCTTCCTTGAATTGCGTGTATTTAGTGTAAAGAAAAACAGGTAAATCACTTGAGGAACGTTTAATTTTCCTTTATTCAATTAGTTATTTGTATATAATATTTCTATGCAAATCCTCCCCCACAATATGAGAGGGTAAGAGTGAAATAATTTTCACTTTATTTTTCAACATATTGCTGGGGACTACTCTAATTATATATATATATATATATATATATATATAATATATATAGTATAATATATATAATATATATAGTTTATATATATATAATTATAATATCTTTATATATATAATTATATATATCTTTTATATATATAATTATAATATCTTTGAATTTCAAAAAACATATCAAATTCTTGTAACATTCTAATTAAATCTCCTAAGAGATAATTAGTAATAAAGTGTAGACAGAATACCACATAGTTAATAAATTAACAAGTGCAATCATAATTTTACCATAGCATTTGCTTCAATGGTAATTGGCCAAAAATACTGAAAATATGAAGAATATTTAAAAAGAGAGAGAGAAAAAAAATTATATAATAAACCATAAAATGTTAATAATTTGAAGTTGATATCAAGTGAATACAAATGGATTTTGAAATGAAATATAAACTAAATATAACGTAAATTGGATAACAAGAGATTTAAATTAGAATTGGATATGAAAAAACACGTGTAGATATATCATCAGCCTGGATGTATCCACACGTGTTTTAAAAATAATACAGTATTTCATAAATATACTGGCATTTAAGCTAATATCAGTATATTCATCCAGGTATACTGTATTATTACCAGAAAACAATTGGAAATAGTAAAATTGGCAATAAAAAATTTGTAAAGAATAGATAAAATGTCTTACTCACAATAATTATCAAAATTCCATAAACATCACAAGGTCCACATTTATACCATTACGACCACATGGCGCACATCATGAAATATCATAATCTTGATAAGATAGTCAAGTTGAGAAAATATATTTTGATAGTCAAGTTGAGAGAACATATTTTGAAATAACACCTTAATTATTACACCTTAACACAAACTGATTTAAAACACACAAATTTATTTTTGTGATAAAAACAAATAAATACAATCAAAAACAAATTAATATTTGTGAATATACAAATTTTCCATTTAATTTTAATATTTAAAAGTAAAATTTATATACATAAGCGATTATATATATATACGAGCAAGGAAGACCGAGCTATGCTCGGTCAAAATTATATTTGAGTTCAAATATCATGACCCATGACCAAAATGACCCACTAAATTGAATTTTCTCGAACATGTGACTTAGCCCAACAGTCTTCTCGTGCCCGAAAACCATAGGATGCACAATTTAGTGTAAATTGAACCGATTTTTAGATCTTGACCCACAATGACCCAGAAATGACCCACTAATCGAATTTTCTCGAACATGTGACCTAGCCTAAAGATTTTCGCGTGCCCGAAACTCGTAGGATACAAAATTTAATCAAAATCGTTTGAGCCGTTTTTTAGATAAAATTAATTTGACCCGCTTTGACCCAAAAATGAACCACTAATCGAAAGTTCTCGAACACGTGACCCAGCCCAATAGTCTTCTCGTGCCCGAAAATAGTCGGATACAAAATTTCGTCAAAATCGTTTGAACCGTTTTTTAGATACAATTAGCTTGACCATGACCCAAAATGACCCAAAATGACCCACTAATTGAATTTTCTCGAACATGTGACCTAGCCCAACAGTCTTCTCGTGCCCGAAAACCATTGGATGCAAAATTTAGTGTAAATTGAGCCGCTTTTTAGATCTTGACAAACAATGACCCAGAAATGACCCACTAATCGAATTTTCTCGGACATGCGACCTAGCCCAATGCTTTTATCGTGCTCGAAACTCGTAGGACACAAAATTTAATCAAAATCGTTAAAGCCGTTTTTTAGATAAAATTAATTTGACCCGCGTTGACCCAAAAATGACCCACTAATTGAAAGTTCTCGAACATGTGACCCAGCCCAATAGACTTCTCGTGCCCGAAAATGGTCGGATACAAAATTTCGTCAAAATCGTTTGAACCGTTTTTTAGATACAATTAGCTAGACTATGACCCAAAATGACCCAAAATGACCCACTAATCGAATTTTCTCGAACATGTGACCTAGCCCAATGGTTTTCTGGTGTCCCAAAACGGTAGGATACGAAATTTCGTCAAAATCGTTAGAGCCGTTTTTAAGATAATTTTTGCATATATATATAACCACCCACAAGATTTGCTCGTATTAGAATATATATATATATATATATATATATATATATATGTTTATATGTATATGTATATATTTTCTTTATATACTTACAAAGAAATGATATATTTTTAATATTGAATTCATTGTATGTCTCTAGTGGAAATAAATAAATTATTTTACGGTAGTGACAATTTATGTTACGACATTTTTAATACCTGTTATATATTATTTACTTAACGTTTTTAACACTTTTCAACATAAATTAAAAGTGCTTATGTCTTCGTATTTTCTGTCTGCCGTCAGCAGCCTGTCTGCCTGTCCATTCCCTAACTCTCGTAAATATTCGCGTATTGCTATTTAATTGCTATATATTAATGAGATTTACTATGGCGTATTTTCTATTGAAAATGTAGTGTGTAGCATTTATAGTTCGTTTAAAGGGACACTCAAACGAATCATGTTATGTTGTATGGCGAAAAGACGTTTGAGAGGGACTTTAATAACGTTATACTATTTCAAGTATAATAAAATTCATATGCATTTCTGAGGAGCACTAAAACATGCTTTCTTTAGAATTTGGAGTGCAAAGCATTTATCATTTATGCACAGGTCACACAAAAGAATTCGTTTGCATAATGGTCTACGAAATTTTTTTTCAGCGTACTTTATTAATGTTACACTACTTCAAACACAATGCAATTTATATATATTTTTGTTTGCGGTGCACTAAAATAAGCTGACTGTAGTATAGAACAGTTTCGTGCAAAACAATTATTCTTCATTTACAGGGACACACAAAAACATTCGGTTACTGTACAGTCTTTGAGAGATAAATGCTAGAAGTATGCATTTATCTTTGTACGAGTTTTGAAGTTTAATTAATTTATGTCGTACTAGATGGTGTGTATAAATTGTATACATCATAAACAGAGCTACACAAAATAATTCGTAAGCATTACTTTGTATGAGCGTGTATTGTTTAAATATGCTTTTAATTGAATTATGCATTTTGAAGTGGAACTATGTTTAGTATACTAAGATATGTTTGTAGAATTTAAATAAATTAATATGCAGGGCTACACAAAGAACTGGATAATTTGCCGCAAATGGATTGTTGTTTCTGAAAGTAAGTTTACAGTTGTTAAGCGTTTTCTAAATTGTTTGTTTAAAATATCTTCTGTCACCTTAGTAAACGGCGAAGTTCCGTTACAGTATTCTGGAAGTGTTCGAAAGTGTTTCAAAATCTGTGCTTGATGCATGATTTTTCTTTCTTGTTTAAATAATTTTACAGTGCCCATTTTTAGTTAAAATAACTATTCTACATTATACTTTCCTTTAATGTACAGGAATATTGCACGGGTAACTTTTACATCCTATATACACTAATCTTTTTGCCTGATTTTGAAGGCTCTGTGACGATGTGTGATATTCTTATGCTATTGAATATAATTGATCTCTATTGCGCAAAGATTTAATATTTTTTGTGAAATCCCTCTTTTTTTTATGCCGTCAAGGAGCGAGTCGAAAGGCAATGCATAGTTTTTTTAGAAACGCAATAAACAATGCGATATTCCTAAATGTCGCTACTTGTCCCGTTTGATTTAATTTTAATACATTTCATACATTTCATCAGATATTTATTTCGGCAGAAAAAAAGCATCTGAATTTAAAATAATTTAATTGTACCAGTAGTTCACATTTTAAGAACATTTTTCACCTAGTTTTTGGTAGATTTCATTACAAAAAGTTACCTATTGCAGCCTTTCGGAGGAAATCAATTCCAAAAAAATTTGGTAAATTTTCACCGATCATGACCCGCAGACCTCCAAACCAACCTCCGTCCAAATATTGATATATATATATATATATTTATATATATATAAACACTTCTCTCATTTATGAACCGATTCGGATATGACTGAGTATGTGTATAGGACATACAAAGGTCTCGACCAAATTCGTTGGCCAGCTTTTCCGCCTTCTTGTTTCAAAATGGCTGCCAGTTAAACATTTTTAAAATTTAAAAAATTCAAAAAGATGTACAAAAAATTATAAATTGAAAGAAATGTTTGTGTTAAGTGTCAGAACGTGATACAAGGATATTTGAACATTTTTCGTTTTGGCTATATCTTAAAAAATGGCTGAGATATGGTTGTTTGAAATTCTAGGGTGAGGGACATATTGAAACTATCTGAAATTTGTTATGCTGTAACTCTCGTATTTATGAACCTATAAGAATGTGATTGATCATGTGTACAGAACATACCAAGGTCTCGACCGAGTTCATTGGCCAGCTTCATGCGCCATCTTGTTTCAAAATGGCGGCAAGTTAATTTTTTTATTCAAAAAGATGTATAAAAATGTCTAAATTGAAAAAGGTGTTTCCGTTAAGTGTTACATCATGATACAAGGATTCCGGAACAATTTTTGTTTTGGCTTTATCTTAAGAAATGGCTGAGAAACGGCAGTTGGAAATTCTATGGAGACTGACATTTTGAAACAGTCTCACTTTTTTTTGTTATGCTGTAACTCTCATGCTGAAATTCGCATTCAAATTCAGTATTAACGAAAACCGGGATTGAATCTTCTGTAATGGGGTTCCAAGCATTTTAGCTTCTGGTGTTTGAGTAAAATGAGTTGAAATTTTAAAAACATAGACTATGAAAGCAACCTTTTCCTCCCGGTACAGGCCGGAAGAACTTTTGTTTTGCCATTGTTAGTTTTAGAGACTATACAAAAAGCGAGTGTCCGATATCTAAATTAACTATTTGTGGACTCTATGCTGCCGAAATTCCTGATTTACCGTAATTTCTAGCGTATAAGCCGCGGCTAAATTAAGTCGGTTTCTAACGAGAAATTTTTTTTTATAAATAAAGTCAAATAAAATCAAAGTAGAATTAAGTTATGTTTTATAAAATACAATTTTTTGTCGGAAACATATTTCTTTGAGCCGCAGCTTATACGCCGGAAATTATGGTACAATTTTTTCAGAACAAAGTTATTTTTTATCGGATATCTTAAGACGCTCCAGTAGCGGATACGCCAAATCCAGTAGTGGATACCTCTATATTCCAGTATTTGACACGTTTGAATTATTGCAGAGAACTTCAAGCGCCTGGAAATGTAAATTTTACGAAGAAAATATATTTGTTGTTACATTAATCAATTAATAAAAAAATAACTGACTTGTATGAAAACCTGAAGAAAGTGTCATCAATTTTTTATAAAATTAAACTTTATAGGATGGAAAACTTCAATAGCAGTACTTTTCTCATAACATTTCATTGCAATTAAGTCACAAGGCGTAAACGGAATCTTAATCAAAATATGCAATATAACATTAAAAAGGCCTAGCCTTGTTACAGATCCATGAATACTATGTCTACGCACTGTCTCTGAAAATGGCTGTCATAAGTGGAACAAAGGGCTCAGGGTTCAAAAAGTCATTTTAATTTGTCAATCATTATTTCCGAATAGTAATATTTTTCTTATTTTACAGCGAAGAAACAAGGCAAAAATTGTTTTTCGGAAAAAGTAAACTAATGCAAACGGCTTTCCGTCCGTTTAAAGCAAGAGCATTACTGGCTTCACGATTTCGAAAAAATACTATCTTGTTGATTATCTCATTTTAAGAGCTTTTCTTCATCAATGCACCTGTTATTGCTTTTAAATTCTGATCTACTCGATTCATATGTCGGATTCTGAGCACAACTCTATTAAACCATTTATGCACTGTAGTTTATTCACAAAATATGTTCTGCTGATACATTTACGTCCTCAGTTGTCGCACATTTTTCGTAACGTCATCGTCCTTGGTCACCAGGAGTCCAGGCTATGAAGATGTTGCCCATTATATGTTATGTTGGTACAACGGAGCCCAGTATTGAACACCAATGAGAAATGTATCAAGTTGGTGCAAATTAAAAAAAATAAACACAATAAATGATATTTGCATAACAAATTTAGACATATTAATGCCAAAAGTAAAAAAAAAAAAACTTGCTTTATGGCTACTCACAGATAAAGAGGATTAAGTTTTATTGCGAGCGTTTTGTTCGAAGTCTAACATAGATGCGTAAAAGCGACATATATCCATTATTTCTCTAATTTTCACAAGCGTGATTGCTCCTCCGGGAACCTGTGTTTTGGGGTTATTTCATGCAGTTTTATGTTAAAAAGGTCGCGGGGGTCTGCTGGCGAAGTATAAATATGGGAGTATAAGGTTAAATAAGAGGATTTGAGCCAAGTTCTTCCTCACAGAGGAGCCTTACACTTGGAGTACTCGCTTTAGAGTGAAATATCGCTTCCCTGCCACGTTTTCAGAGGTTGCTGTCTTGTATTCGCTGAAGAGTTTCGACATTTAGTAAGAACTTGCTCCATCGTATATGAATAAAATGATTTTGTGGAAACTGTGGCTTTCTGGTTAGTAGTGACATTTAGGAAATTTGAATTATTTTCTAGTAAAGTATTTTCAGAGATATAGATTTTTTGATCGGGACAGCGTTAATGGTACGACATTCACTAGCCATTCTCTTAGTGTAAATGAATTTTAAGATTGATAAATTTAATTTTAATTCTTTCGAGGGTTTGTTCATTTTAAAATTGATTAACGTATTTAGATTGCTTCCAGCTCCACTGCAGTCTCTATTGTTTACAGCTTTGAATAAACTTGTTGTTGTTACCTTAAACTAAAGTGATGAATGCGTTATTACATAACGTGGCAAACACGCTCGTTAAAGCTTAAACATACGCACGCACACAAAAAATGGCTTACCTTAATTCAAACTACAAGAAATCATGATAAGATGGCGATGCGGTTACATTGTTTGAGCTGATGTCACCTTTCTCCTGAACTGATGGCTAAACTTTTTTGCAGATACAAGCTGTTGCATCAACAACACCATGCGGAGCATGAACTTCTACGCGAGTTTCAAAACCTATTTTTAGTGCGAATTTAAAAGTATCCATTATTGGTACAGTGTTCAACATCGGTATAGCCGGTATAGTACATAAACCTTAAGAGTTTTGTTTTAAATGTGATTTCAATCTTAGCAGTAAACTTGTTACATAGAGCTCTCATTAGCTCAATTGGCATAACTTTAATTTATTGTTGACAATGTTCTTAGAAAGTAGCTTATCTCAATTTTGTTTCACGGTTAAACGATTGTAAAACTTCTTGAATTTGCGTTATATTCAACAGCTTACATTTTAATAGTAATTAAAAAATTGTAAAGAATTCTACCAAATTTTTTAAATAAACAAATTAATTTTATAAACGGCGCGTAATGTTCGATAACATCCAGCCATGTCTCGTATACTACAACATACCACTGGTCACAATTATCATGCATATCTCACATATCATTTTTCAAAATTTTTTTAACTTTGTGATAAATTCTTCAGTAAAATATTAAAAATATATATTTTTTCCTAGCATTTCTATTTGTATTCAAAATTTTAAAGTGCCTAATTTAGCTAAAATACAGTTTAAAACGAAATCTCTCCATAACAATAAAGAAAAGAAAATGTATCTTTATAAACAGTGTCATTAATTTATTGAATATTAAAGATTCATATTTATACTCAAACTTATGTGAAAATATTTACAATATTGTTGCCTTGTACTTAGTTAACGTTACATTAACGTTACATTTTCTCAAAAAGCCAAACATTTTCAAACCAGAAAAAAAGATAAGCAAATCTTATTTTTTCATTATTGCTGGCTTAAGTAACGATTCAGTTCATTAGTACTTTTAAAATACTTTGAATTTATTTTAATTATTGCTAAAATAACTGAATTTGTACACAGAATTGATATATAGTATTCGAATGTAATTAATGCAGTTAAGCTGTAATTCATAATGTTTGTAAATTTTATATGTTGGAGCTTTATAAAAAAGCTTTAAATATTTCAGAGATATTTATAAAGTAAAATGTATAAAAAAAATAAATAAAAGTCCAAATAATATGGATATTTTGAAGCCCGTTAAGGTTTAAAAGTGTATGATGCATTTTTAATTAACCGGTGAAGAGTTTCTGAACCACGTTTTAAGCTGGAAAGCTTAAGTACTTTAAACTTCTTTCAAAAATTTTTGACAAAGTTTTTCCACACTAGTAAATCGTAATTTTCAGACAGACCTAATCATGACATGAAAACAGAAAACAGAATTAAGTAAAAATACTTTCATTTTCTAAAAGAACAACAACAGTATAAACTTGCATCCAAGAATATTTCCGGTAATATCTGGCTAATTTGGTTTTTAGTAATCATAAAAATAAATTATCATTACATAGGCTTTTTATAAACTGTTATTCAGTAAAAAATGGAACTTAATATTAAGGCTTATGGGAACAATGTTTTATGCCAGCCCACAGAACTTCTTTTCACATGGAAAAGTTTTTGTTAAGCATGATTAATATGATTTATTGAAATTTTAAGAATATTTTTATCTAAGTGGATAAAGCTGATGAAAATACAAATCACTGACTAACTCTAAGTAGTAACAATGTTGAATATGTGGTTTGAATTTTATATAGAACATTTAGAATAAAGAAAATTTAATTTTTTTATAAAACATTCTAGAATTTTATGTCAAACTTCTAAAAGATCACTTTGAAAACGTTCTTTGATAATTATTTCTTTTATTACATCACATTAATGAAACTGTTTAAAGGTACATGATTAATTTAATTTATTACACTTGGCATATTCCTTTTTCTTACGTTAATTGCAGACGAAAATATAATCTTCAAAATTTCAGCTACAGTCTCTATTTTATTTATCTATTGTACTACCGCATAATTTAAAAGTTAATAATTTTTAATTATAAGAAAGGTTAATGAAATGAGAAATTGTATTTTAGAAATGTCACCAAATGTAATCAAACAGTTTATTTCCCACATTCTATAGAGATTCCCGAAGTATGTGCAAATATGACCGTGAAATTATCATTCAGAATACATATCTACACAGTCCTTTACATATTCTAGTTTATTTCTTCACACTGTCTCGGTTGATAATTTAATAAACAAGTGCAAATAATTGAGCTTAAACATTCAAAACAGCTTTATTATCAATGTTTCGTTTTAAAGAAAATCTCGTTCGAAAAGTCTCAGAATAAAGCTCTTTACACACATTTCCATTTTAATATTTACCATATATATTTTACTAGCGGTTAGCTTGAAGGACTGTCTACATTTTTATTTTTATTTTTATCCATTTCTTATTTTAAATGCAAAAACTTATTACTATTTATTTATGTCCTGCTTCATTTTTCCACATATATATTACTTTCACTAGTCTATCTTTAAAAAAATTCACAAAGTTTGTTTTTGGTGATTGTGGAAAAATTGAAAAACGCATTTTAAAAATTCAATGCAAAATTCATTAAAGCAAATAAGACAGCTTTAAAAGTATTATATATTTTTGAGTAAATACGTTTACCTAGAAATTCAATAAATCCACAGCTCTTTGCTTTTTAAATTAAAATAATGTTGGATAAACCCCATGAAAAATTTTCATTCTAACTGTTTGAAGATTTAATAAAAAATCCTAAAACTATATACTGTTAAAAATTTTCTCTCAATATTGCACCAATACTTGGAGCAAAGTAATGAAATGCACTAAAAAATAGTATTTCTTAATTTTTAAAAGCACCACGAAATGGTGCAACCTCCAAAATTTCTTTATTTGCACTACGAAATGGTGTAACCAAACAGCGAATCAGAAACGTTGATTTCTATGCATTTCTACGGTGCGGCGTCTTTATGAGATAAGCAGACGAGAAATGAAACAAAATTTTCATCTACGCCATTGTTGACAAGAGTATTTTTTTTAGTATCATTTTTATGTTTTTTGAGTTTCAAGAATATTTATTTTAAATTATTTAGGATTATTTATGGAATGACACTGTAGGTTATTTCTAATTTTAATCTTTTATTATTGTAGTTTATGTATCGTGTGAATATGAGCTTAATAGTTTTTATATGTTTTATAGAAAAAAATTGATCTCGTGTGTATGCTGAGCATTATACTGCGATTTTTTACATATTACAGTATTTAATCTAAGAAATTGTATCAAGATGTATTTTTATATTTTTGATATATTAAATTATTATTTAAATCCTAAATTCTCATACTCAATGTTTTCGATTTGTTTAATGTTTAGCAAATTTCTAAAATGAATATGAATTTCTTATTTACATCGTAAGATTGTTGAAACAATGTTAAATCAAAACGCTGAAACATTTTATTCATCTTGTGGTGTGGTTTATCCGTTAGCGTACGCAGTTTCAGATTAGCTGAGCTGCATGAAAGACTTAGTCAGAGATATTGGCTGTTGCTTAAGCGAACAAAACAGTTTTTTTAATAAGAGGAACGTACAGATAAAGAAATACAAATTAATTTAAAAGAAGTTTTAATAAAAAGAAAAAGACAGGGACAAGATAATTTTATAGTGTATAAAATAAAATGCATTTAGGGGGAAATTTTTGAAAATAGTTATTTTAGTGGGAGGGGGGGGGGGAGGAGGTAAAAATTAATTAAAAGTGGAATATATGAAGTTAATTCCTTTTCACATATATATTGTAGTTTCTATTGTTGTTTAATAGTATAATTTAAAAATACTAATTATTAATTTCAGTAGGGCTTTTTTATTAGTATGTGCATTTTTTTTATTGTATGTATGTATTTTTCTGCGATATTTTGTTTATTTTATATTTTGAAGATTGAGTAATTTTAAAACATTCATTTTAAATAAGTTTATACTTACTTATATGATATAAGATTGAATAATTTTAATGATAAATTAAGCTTTAATTAATTTAGAATTCACGTTATATTCAAAATGTTTTTCAAACAGTGAAGAATAGTACGTATGCAGTCATTCTGTTCATTTCTGTACGAATTTTATGATTTTATTTCCTTCTTTTTTTCTATTTTCTATTTTTTTCTTATTTTATGGGAAAAAAAACTTAAGGAAGTCAATTTTGATAGATAACAGTCATACATAAATTTGAAAGGCTTCGTGAACTTTTTACAAAAAAACAAAAAATAAACACGAGATCAGTATTTGTCTATACGACATATAATATAATATGAGTTAAATTACTCATATTCACAAGATACATAATCTATAGGCATGAAAGATTAAAATTAAATATTATTTATTGCGTTGTTCCATAAATAAGCATCGTAATAATATCCATTTGACAGCAAAATTTGATGTAGAGATCCACATAAACATAAAAATATTTAAATAAAGAATGACTAATCATATACAGAAAAAAGCAGTTATCCCCCCCCCCTCTCGTTATAAGTAATTGATTCTTCTTTTTTAAGATATTTTAATTGTTTCAAATATACTCTAGGATTGATATTTACTGCTTCTCTGATTGTTTTTTTTCTAAGATAGCTCGCGTATGTTATACAAGATCAGAAATCTGGTTTATTCAGCAAATTATAAAGCATTTTAATTACATTACTTTGATTTTTTTACGATATAAAGCGCTCATAACAGCATCGCAGTTTTTATGTACGTTAATCAAGAATTATGGTGTAAATCATGTAAAAAGTTCGATGGTGTTGAGAGTGCTTCATATTGGAAATAAATCAAATTGAAATATATTAAAATTTGCAAAATAAACCAGGTTTCTGATCTTGTATAACACACACAAGCAATCTTCAAACAAAGATCAATCAGAGAAGCAGTAAATATCAATTTTAAAGTTTATTGAAAAAATAAAAACATTAAAAAAAACAATTCACACAATTATCCGCAAAAAATTCACCAATTTATGGTTTAACTTTTCACCAATTTATGGTTCGACCTTAGCACCAAATATTGGAAAAACGTTTTACCAATTTATGGTTCAACTTTAGCACCAAGTATTAGGGAAATGTTGTACCAATTTATGGTGCAACCTGAGCACCAAATATTGGAAAGAAGTTTCACCATCTTATGGTGGCATTTACTGCAGCACCAAAAATTGGTGCAACCTTGCTCCAAATTTTTAACAGTGTATATTTTTCCGGGCTTATTTGATCCAAGAAACTGATATATATATATGCAAAAGTTAAGTGTCAAAATTTTAAAAAATGGAAATTAATGCAAAATAAAATATGTAAGTGGCCCCCAGAAACTTTATCCTTTTATGGCATTTAATACGAGACGTTACTACGAATCTATTGTAACCAGCATCATTTGTAACATTTTCCAAGATAGTTGAAAAGTGTTTATGAATTCATTTCCTCTGTCTTCCCTGTCCGTGTGTCCGTACTCTATCTCGCGGAAGTATGCTCGGATTGCCATATAATTGGTATATGTTATTGAGGTTTAACATGGCATGTTAGGTTTTGAAAATGAAGGGTGAATCATTTATGTTTACTGTACAGGTACACTCAAAATTATTTCGTTAAATTACAGTCCATCAGGAAAAAAGTTTTCGGTGCATTTTAATGTTATTACACTATTTCACATGTAATAAAATTTATATGCATAAATGATGTAGATGACAACGTGTTTTTGTAGAGTATGGAGTAAGTAGAAATTATATTTCGCGTACTGTGACACTCGAAGTATTCCGTTACATTAATTTCATAGGGAAAAAATCGTTTTTAGTGCGTTTTAATTATGTTAGATTGTTTTAAACATAATGGAATTGATATGACTCACTGAAATGGATAGCAATATGTTTTCTACACAGAATCGAGTAAGTAGCAATTATAGTTCGTTTACAGGGACGCAAAAGAGAATTCCTTTACATTATGATATAAGAAGAAAAATCCATCGCAGTGTATTTTAATGTTGTTAAACTATTTCAAACATAATGAAACTGAAATACCGTACTGAGGTGCACTGCAACATGTTTTCTATAGATTGTTCATGCGCACAATTTACCGTTTATTTCCTGAAATACTCAAAAGAATATGGTTACAGGACTGCTCAATGTGCTTTTATATCTTGATATGCATTTTAAAGCTCAACTGATTTGCAGTGTAATACGAGGTGTGTAGATCATATACAGGGCTGCATAAAAGAATTACACACATTACCAGCTATGGATAGCTATTACTGTAAATTAATTTTTACTGCGTTGTGTTTTCATGTTTATTTAGATATTTCATTTTATTATATAAACAAAACTGGAATTTCTTAATAATATTCCGATAGTGTTGGAAACTGTTCCATGATCTATGCCGTGTTGCATGATTTTTTTTATTGTTAATCGTTTTAACACTTTCCAATACAACATAGTTAAAATGTGTTTATAAATTCGATTTCTCTGGCCGTCTGTCCGTGTTCTAACTCGTGTAAATACAGGGTATGTTCTGAAATTAGTAGGACTGATTTTTTCCCGAGCGAACGGGTAGACGATAGGCGGTCTGCGTGCGCACGATCGGTGGAGGGGACATTCGGAATGCTAGGGAAAATCGGCAGTCGGCTCTCGGCCGTTGAAGAGAGCAGGTCGCTTGTACTGTGAACTCCTGTCGAAACGCCTCGTCACGGAGAATCATTTAAAGCTTTGTAAAACGGGCAAAGAGACTCAAGACATGATTAAAGAGGCCTAGGGTGATGCTGCCACGGGTAGATCGGGTGTTTTTGAGTGACACAAGCTGTTCCAAGAAGGTAGGGAAAGAGTGGAAGACGACGGCCGCTCCGGGCACCCTTCGACCAGCAAGACCAAAGAAAATGTGTCGCAAGTGAAAAATTTACTGAACAGTGATCGTAGGAGGAGCATCAGAATGATTGTTGATGAAATGAGCATTCCTCAAACCCAAGTTTTTAAGTTCGGTTACACCCTGACAACGCCCCACAGCGTTTCGCGTAGGGGAGTATCTTGCCCAGCACAATGTGGCAACGCTGCCTCATCCCCCCTACAGCCCCGACTTGGCACCACCAGACTTTTTTCTATTTCCGAGAATAAAATCGACGCTCAAGGGGAAGCATCACGGCTCGGTAGAGGTGGTTTAACAGGCCGTGACGAGGGAGTTAAACAGCATTACGGTCCAAGTGTTCCTGGAGGCATACGAAAACTGGAAAACTCGATGGCAGCAGTATGTAGATGCAGAAGGGTGCTACGTTGAAAAATTCTAATCGTTAGTACTATTCTCATGAATATTTAAAAAAATGAGTCCTACTACTTTCAGAACAGACCCTGTATAGTCGAATTGTCTTGTAATTCATGTATAGTATATTATTGAGGTTTATCGTGGCATTTTATATATTGAAAATGAAACATTTAGCATTTATAGATAGTTTACAATGGCATTAAAAAAATGCCCTTACATTGTGATATGTAGGGAAAATTGTTTGCAGTGTATTTGAATTAAGTTACACTATTTTAAACATGTTTAAATTGATATATATCACCGAGGTGCATTACAAGATACTTACTATAGTATAGCGTGTGTATAGCATTTATCGTTCATTTGCAGGGATATTCAAAATATTCAGTTACAGTACTCTCTATGAGCAATAAGTGCATTTTCATTTTTGGAATGCATTTTTAAATTTAACTATTATTTTGAATATTACTTAGTGTGTATATATTATATAGATTATATACAGGGCTGCACAACAGAATTAGAGTATATTTTTGCTTATTTACGGAATTAGTTGAAGGGGAATTTTCAGCTATTTTATGCGATTCCTGACTGAGCTAAATTTTGTCATATTATGTAGTATAAATTCAAATCTTTAAGTCTAATGCAGGGCTGCACAAAAGAAATTGTATGTTTTACCGACTACAGATGGTAACTGCTAAAATTTGGTTTTTAAATGTATTACGCGCCTAAAATTCGCCTTCTCATCAGGAGGAGTCACAAAAACTATCTTAAAAACCTGGTACAACATCATACTTGATAAAAAATCACCTACGCAGCAATAGTGTGGTATGAAAAGCTTCAAAATCCCACGGCCTAAGAATTCTATCATCAATGCAGACACAATGCCTCATCATGATAACAGGTGCCTACAAAAGAACCTCCAAAGCAGCACTCTGCGTATTAACGGGATTCTCTCCAATCTTTCTAAAATTAAAACAAACAGCAACAATGTGCAAGGTCCTACGCCTAGGAGTACCAGTGGGAAAAAACAGTCAGACATCTACCAAACAAAACTGACAAACAAAAACACCTCGATAACCTACTACAAATCCCTAGAAGAAGCACAAACACCACCAGAAATCAACATCTACACAGATGTGTCCAAAACAGATGAGGGAACAGCGTACGCTTTCTGTGCCTATAAAGATGACAACATCATAAAAACTCACCAAACACACATAAACTATCAAAATACAGTATTTCAAGCATAACGCCTTGCAATCCAAGATGCGGGCCTCATCCACTTCTCCCCAAACTTTCGCCATACATACAGACAGTCTTTCGGGTCTCATGGCGCTGGAAGATATATCGACCAAAACAACAATAGTCACGAAATTACCAGAAACTCAAAATTCAAGCTACTTCATCCTGGTCAAGGGCCATTCGTGCGTAAGTAGAAATGAATGGGCGGACGAGTTAGCAAATCCAGCCACAAAAAAATAAAGAATGACAATAGAGAAATAATAGAGAAATTCGTACCTCTTCCGCCATCGCACCTTAAACGCATACAGAAAGTTCAACTAATTAAAAAATGGCAACAACTCTGGGATCTGGAACTCATAGGAAGTTATACGTACTCTCTTCGTCCCAAAGTAGCAGAAAACTTCTTACTACACCACAGAAGCTTGTACATCTTCGCAGCCAACAATGGCCCATTATTTCACTACCTGCATAAATTTGGTAAATCCCCATCTTCCCGCTGGAAGTGGAGCCCGCGGCACATCACTCCAATTCATCTTGGATTGTCCACTAACAGCAACGCTTAACGTAAGGAAACCACTCTCATTTCCTCTGTCGAGCTGCCTTGATGTATTCCAAAAACAACCAAGAACCTTGCAAAAAATAAAAGACTGCATTTCCCTCATGGAACACAATCAGCAACTATTCCAACTGTCACCAGTGGACCTGACCACGGACGAGGAAGACTAATCAACGACTTCCCAAACCCTCCAAAGAACATCTAAACATTTTTCAAATGTGTAACCAGAACTCTAAGTTTTCACAAACCCCCACCATCCACTGGGAACTCTTAAAAACAATCCTCAACAGTTTAAAAAGTCTTAATCAAATATCCCTCATCCATAGTGAACTCTAATTCATAACAATCAACAGCGTAAATAGAACTTAAAATATCATTTGACTCTTATGAACTCATCTTGTTCATGACAATCAAAAGTGTCAATAAAACTTAAACAATCATCTAACGTGAACTCTAATTCATAAACTCTTATGAATTCACAAAAACTCATAATCATCGTCGAATAGTACTCGACGTTAATCTGTGCCGGCAGCGTAATGTAAACAAATGTAAACAAACCATTGTAATGTAATTATGTAAAAGCCTAATGGCCTCATTTCTTAAATCACTTAAATCACTTAATAAATCTTTATTTTTCTTAAATAAACCTGACGAGCAGGACTTGTAAAGATAAGCCATAGAATAGGCCTTCTGTTTGGCTGAGTTGAGTTGAATAGAATTGTTTACTTAGATACCATCTTTCACTTTGTTAACCTTCTCATCGCCGTAAACTGATAAACCGTTCACTATGCTGTAGGTTTCACTGCAATATTAGCATTATTTAAATTAATATAAGTCTACAAAATAATGTAATTTTAAAACATTAAGTAATGACTAATAGTGTGAAATGATTCATATACACAATTAAAGTTTTATATCATGCTTGAAATGTTTTTTTTTAATTTTTAAAAAATCTCAGAGAAATCCACATTACAATTTTGCCCTTTTGCTCGGCGGTCAGTAGGTTAAACAGTGAAGTTTTATACAGTATTATGAAAGTGTTTGAAAGTGTTTCATAATCTTTGTTTGAAGCATGACTTTTCTTTCTTGTTATTTTTTGATACGCGCAGAGTTAGAGGGAGATGCTTTTCCTCCGCTAGTGTCTGTTAATTATCCACCGTATAATAAATCCGATTTTATAAACTGAAGAATTGAAAAATATTTTAACCTCTTTTCTACAACTTATTAAATCATAGGAAACATATCCAACATTCTTTAATGAATGTGTTATAAGGTTTGATTAAACTACAAAACTCTTTAAACGCGTAAATGAACACATTTTACTATTGTACTTTATTGCACCACACACAATTTTTTTATAACTGAACAAATAATACTGAGTTCATTTAAGAGCAATTACCTAAAGTATAATGTTGATAATATTAAAAACTATATTCATGTTAAGCCATGCTATAATAAATCACTCGCCCGTCCATTTTTGAAACAAGATTCTCTAATTAATCAATTTAAGTTTTCTGTTAGATAATTTATGATAATTTTATCAACAGATACTCAAAATGATCCGTTTTGCTACTTACGATACCTAAACAGAGCTTAATTTTTGAAAATAAACTCTTCCGTCAAGTACGTAAGTAATTTTCTTATTAATTAACGTTATCAAATAATAATTCAACATCCATATAGAATTAATCCTCTTTCAATGTATCAGATAAATATTTTCTTCGCTTTATTTATAAATCGTACATGAAAATTACTTTAACTGAAGTGTAACTTACAGATTATTGTTTTAAATATTTTACCAATTATCTGAGATAAAAATAAGATTTGTGTTTAACAAATAATTGAGAAATATTTGTTATTTGGTATGATAACAGCTACTTAAATTTTAACCAAATATTAATGTGTCATACCGTTTAGTTCAAGTTTACGAGCAACAATTTGTGTTTGAATTTCACATTGCAGTAACATTATGACGTTTTAAAGTTACTTTTACTAAAACTCGTCATTCCTTTATGTTCTGATGGTACTTTTAAATACAATTAAAGGAAACGTTATATAAAATTTATTTAATCAGTCTATTTGGGAAAGTAGATTTTTCTTAATACTTTTTTCAAAATACTTTGCTCCATCATATTTAGCGAGCACAGCAGAACAGTCAAAGCTAAATATTTTTTAAAGGAGTTATTTTCTCTATCATTTACACAGTCGTAGCTTTTCTGTTATTAAAAATTGTTATTCGTGTAAATATTTCATTTTTTTCGATTTATTAAATGAGTTTTATAAAAAACTTACTTAAATTTCACATTATTATTATATAAATTTTCTAATATGTCTTCAGGCATTCAGGAAGATAATTATTGAGATAGAACAATTTCTTGATTCATAATTTGAGGCATAAAGGGTTAAATATGTATTGCTATGATAATGCTTAACCTTTTTATTACGAGCTACGACTGGTGACAATTTTTATATTCAAACGTGCCCCAATTTACGAAAATTGTTTTTGGTAAACTTCTCTTGAAAAGATGCTAATATAAATGTATGACAGATGTCATTTTTCAAAAAGTCCAAATTGTCGCCGGTACGTATATGTCCGGACCCCGTAATCAAATGGTCAATCTTCTTTTAGCAGAATACGAATCGTATGAAAATAGAAGGTAAGATATTTAAAAGATATTTTATTACATTGATCGAATATGATAAGTTACGGTGACATTGTTCTGGTTGAGGCATTCAAACGCAGATGAGATTGGAAACATATATTAGTAGAGATTGGACATAAGTGAGTCGGGATATTTATGAATTGGGATAAAAAAGGCGGTATTCATAAATCTTCTGTTGTACCAATGATCAGCTTATCTTCATAAAATACTTCTATACAGACCTTATAAAAATTTGGACGCCAATGCGCAATGTCTTTTTATAAAATGTTTTTATCGAACCTTTTTCAAAAGAAAGGTTGTCTATTTTATCGAATTTTTGGAATCAATTTTTTCGACTCGAATAATTTTTTTTTTGCTTTTCTGAATTTTCATCTAGAAAGGTAATAAGTCAGAATGGTGAACTTCTGTGCTAAATAACTTGGAGGTCTGTGAAACATACAGTAAAGTGGTACCATATAGATCAATTTAGTGAACTCTAGGTGCAACATTCAAGTTATTTCATGCATTTATCGAGTGAATAATTAAATATAAAGCAGCATTATTTCTCACATTACAAAAAGCAGCAATTAAAATTTACCAAGTTGTAAAGTAAACGATTACAATTTATTTCTCTCATTTATTAGTTCGGCTGGATTCGTTTGGTTTATAAACTTTCTTTATAAAGATTTCTAAAGAAATATGAAATTGCTTTTTCTGTAGCAGCTTTTTCAAAAATTCCTATATATTTTTGGTCAAAACCTATTGATACAAATCTGTAATACAGTCCTTCAAAAACATTAAAAAAAATGGCGAAGATTAAATTTCAATGTAGACTTTTGAACAATGGAAATTGTTAATTCAAAAATTTTAAACAACACGGTGGTATGAGCTATAACAATGCCTTTACAGCAGAAAGCGGATTATCCGAACTTGAATTCGGATGAATATGCACAGTTCGAATAACTCTATAAATTAAAATCCAAGTGAAGCACATTGCCCATTCATTATAAAAGTACAGAAAATGTGTTTGCACCACTGCAATGAAATATTAAAATTTCAACAAGAGTTTTGGCTGTTCACATTGTGAATATTTTCTGGGTTATAAATATCTCATAATATAAGAAAATTTTTCCTTTTATTTTCATGTCTATTGTTATTAAAGTGGTATTTCCATAGTCGTCTTTCATTGAAATCTATTATCAGTTTCAAGTAACTATTGACAGATTCCATATAGATAACATCGGCAAAGAGGGTCGTTTTGAATGGATTCTCCCTGGGACAGTGACCTGAATTGTTTACCAGCCTTTACATAAGAAAAATGGTATCTAGATAGCATTTGTAGATGACTTCTTCTATTCATAGCCCATTCAATAGAAAAGCGTTTTACTGAGTAAAATTATTGCTATTTGGAGGCGGAACATTGGGAATTTTCAACCCCCTAGATCAATACTGAAATAAAATTACCGTTTATTTAACGAATTTAGCAATTTAATCCAAGCTCAAAATGGTAACAGTTTATAAAAAGCTAAAAATTTACATAAACACTGCTAAAGTTTCTTTATCTGCAATTTCACTTACAGAGCCCCAAAGAAAGCAACAGCAGAAAAAGAAGTTCTTTATTCAAATTTCACGTTACATCTTTTGGCCCCAGTGCCAGCTTGTTCGGCTTTAAAAGGTAATGTGCTACTGTTAGAAGCAATTTCATTGAAAGTTATCCTTCATAATGTCTCCTTCTTTAGTCGAGCGAGCTGTACTAGTGAAATTCTTTTACTTCAAACAGTGCAATGCGCCAGCCGCTCTTCGTGCTTTTAGAAACCACAAACAAATGCATAAAAGTAACGGTCCTTTGTCAGTTAATGGTTTAAAAGCAGGTTCTATAAATGTTCAGTCAGGCAGAGGACGAAAACCCGCATCACAGGATACAATCGAAGAAGTGGCAACGGCGATTGTCGAGAGAGCACCAGACAATATTACTACCACTTCCAGCGCTCGTAGGATAGCTCGGAATCTGGATATGCCTTATTGTACGGTATGGAAAATCCTACGAAAGATTATCCACTTCTATCCGTACAAGATCAGCCGTGTACAAGAGTTAGGTCACACCGACCATGATAAGCGATTCACTTTTGCTCTTACTTTTCTTGCCAGAATGGGGTTGGATGATGCTTGGCCCTGGAAAATCTTATGGGGAGACGATGCCCACTTTTACCTGAATGGAACTGTAAATATCCAGAACTGCCGAATTTGGGATAACAAGTCACCAAGAGCATTCAAGGAAATTCCTTTGCATTCACCAAAGATAACTGTTTGGTGTGGTTTCACAGCAGATATGATCATAAGTCCATTCTTCTATGAGAACATTACTCCGACAGGACCTGTAACTTGTTCTGTTACCGGAGACAAATACCGCCAAATGCTAAACAACTTTGTTATTTCGGCACTTCAGCAAAGACAGTGCCTAGAGAAAATCATTTTCATGCAAGATGGAGCCCCTTCACATATTGCTTTGCGGGTACAGCAGCTGCTACGACAGAAATTCACAACAGAAAGAGTCATTAGCCGGTGTTTTCCAACTGCATGGCCACCTCAGTCCCCTGATCTACACCCTGCGACTTTTGGCTATGGGGTTACCTAAAGTCCAATGTCTATCACGGAGGTGTACAGGACCTGGTTACGTTGAAAATAACATATTGCGAACTGTACGGGAAATTCCTGCAGACATGTTATTCTCTGCTGTTGTAAATGCTGTGCACAGAATGCAATATGTGGTCTACAAAAACGGCGGCCACATCGAACCTGATTTGGATGTGCTAAATAAACGGTAATTGTATTTCAGTATTCATTCTTCTTTTTTGAAATTCTCTTTTTCAGAAACACAGCGCCACATATTCCCCTGGCGGTGACTTTTGGAACTATTTTTTTTCCGCGGAATCCTTCGTCCCCCGTCTTGTTTAATATTCCTACAAAATATGGCGCCATTCTCGCAGTTAGATCGCGCTACAGAACACTCTGAGTACCGTCAGTTTAATTATGGCCACATTGTATATCCGGCAATTGTTGTATAAAATTTCGTTCATTAACTAAATATCTTCTAAGTCATATATGAAGCGTACATATACGATACGGTAGACTTGACCGGTTGGTATCTTTAGTGTTATGTTTATAATTTTACAGGCTACTGGGAATATTTTCAAATAATTTTAGTGAGTACTAATACAGCTTTACATACTCGCCAATGTCTTCCCGTGTAAGTCCCTATGCATATAATTATACTTTGCATTTTTTGCTATTCCCATTGAAGAATCTTACCTTATTGATTTAAAAAATTCTAAACAAAAATTAAAACACAATGAGCATTTTAAATATGAATAGACTACAAAAAAAAATTGAGGAAAATTCATTTGAAACATATTATTATATTATTTTTTTCATTTTTGCCTATCTTACTTATCTTTAGTAAAAATACAAACATGAATAAAAATTATGACAATATTTTGATATTAAATAGATTTTTTTTGCTAAATTTTCATAAATCATATTATAACTAAGGATAGCATTTTCAAAAGACAACATTCTAGGAACGAGTGTAATACCTACCTCAGTACACTCTTTCTGGATTCAGTCTTATGCAACTGCTCAGTCTTTGTATTTTTATAAGACAGGTTTTTCTATTTTTATTGAGTATTCATGAATTACTTGTGGTCATAAATGGCGTTTTAAATTCAATCTTGATATAATAAATAGATTGTAGTAAATAAATTTATTTTTAAACTTTTATGATTTACAATGCTTTTCAGCATTTTACGCTTCGTTTAACTTTTAATTATTTACATACCAAAGTCCAGTTACATATACTATTGTAACACGTATGTATAAAAGTACTTTATGTTGCTCTGAGAATATTCAGTATTTAGTCCAACGTAAGTGCTTTCAATCAGGACCGGCCATAAAGGTGAAAGTTGCGGCTTGTAAGAGGGTACAATTGCTTCTTAGTCTCATTTTCTTTCATTTTTGATTAAAAATATAACGTCTGAAAAAGTTTCACATCTACGCCCAAAACCTGCCCTCTATATTTATAGGAGCGCCTAATGACAGTGTAAGTTATTTTGTCTTATCTGTTATTTTTAGTGCATTGCGAAATTATTTAGAAACGGTAAAATTTTCTGGCAACTTGACCAGTTTAAAGATAATTCCAGTCCAAAATGTGTTCAATTTCGAAATTATTTTTGTAGCAGTCATAGATGCTGTTACGCATACTGCTCCTCTATATTTTGACAAGCATTTTCAGAGTACAACTTTCTGGGAACGAGTGTAACGGTTTCCTCTGTACACTCTTTATATATTCAGCATTATACAACTGTTCTGTCACTGTATTCACAGGAAAGCAGGCGATACCTTGTACATGACACTTAGTTTGTATGGTATAATTTTATCTATAACTGAAGAGAAATTTTGACATATTTATTTTACTACTGCTAAAAGAAAGAAAGAAAAAATCTTTTTTGCTATAGCTATACATAGTTTACACTTGTATATTTTATTTATTTCCTAGTTTCGAATGATTATTTCTAAATTATTTTTATAAGGATATATATATGTATATATATATATATATATATAAATATATATATATATATTAATAATATTTTACTTCACATTATTTACATTCATGTGTAAAAACTAACTGTAAAATATGTAATCTGTGTAATTTAAAATTAATTTAATGCAAAATATGGTTATAATACTATACATAAATTTAAATTAAAGGAATATAAATCTCATTGCACTTCTCAAACCTACATTTTTCATAAATCGCCAAATATTTACAACGGTTAAATAACACTAGTTTACAAAAAAAAAAAATTTTGTTCATGAAATGAAACATATATTATTTATGTAGGCTATGGACGGTAGTTAAAAAAATATTTTTTTATTTTTTGTAGCACGTCACAATTCTGAGATATGGAGGTCTTTGTTTTTTATGTACCCGCAATTGCTTATCTACGTTTATCGTTTTATTTTGTAAACAACTGTGTGATTCAAAAGTCTTATTTATATATAAAAATGTCATCTAAAGTGTGCAAACTACATCCAAACTGATTTTGTTATGTTTGTGGCAAAATTGTTCAGTTAAATCGTGGTTTTCACAAAACCATTCCAAGAAGCCCATTTACATTATTTTAGATTTCTGGTGTCAAATCAAGATACAAATTGGGTTCCTCATGTGATTTGCACTAATTGTTAGATTAGTCCTCAACTCCTGGTAGTGAGGTAAAAATAGATCACTGAAATTTGCTAAACCAATGATATGGAGAGAGCCAACTAACTACGTAACCGATTGTTACTTTTGTTTAACAAAAACTTTTGGTTTTAAGTCAAAAAATAAAGATACCATAAAATATGCAGACGTTCCATCAGTGACTAAACCCATCCTTCATTCAGAGGATTTGCCAGTTCCCACACCAACTGGTAGAAGTGACCAAACTCACACAGATATATCAAGTAGTATTACAATGCACGAGCATAGTGACAGTGAACAATCAAGCTCAGATAACTTTGTCGATGATGAGGACAGTCTACATTTAATAACTCAGTCTGAACTCAACGATCTTATAAGAGATTTGAAGTTGTCTAAGTCAAAAGCGGAATTACTTGGCTCCAGGCTGCAACAGTGGAAATTGCTTGCTCCTAGTACAAAAGTTAGTATTTATAAAGAGATTGTTGACAATTTATTGCAAAATTACGAACGTATGGGTGTAAATATGTCACTAAAAATTCATTTTTTGCATTACCATTTAGATTTTTTCCCTGAAAATCTTGGTGGTAGGATTGATGAACATGGTGAGCGATTTCACTAAGATTTAAAATCATTTGAGCAAATTTCTCAAGGTTTTTGGGACCAAAATATGCTAGGTGACTATTGTTGGTCTGTTATGAGAGATACAGATGAAAATATTTATAAAAAAGAGCAAAAATTACCCATTTTTAACTGTTTAGTGTTTATTTAGATTTAGTTTTTTGTAAAAATCTTCTTAATAAATATTTCAAAAAAACTGACGTGCTGGATTTTAAAAAATATTTTTTCCTAGAAAAAGATACCCAAAGTCACGTAAACATATATATTTCATTTCATGAACAAAAGTCATGTAAACTAGTGTAATCTACAGTCCTTTACGAGTAATTTATGTAATGATACAAAAAATTTAACATTATATTTTCTTAGGATCTCTAAGTTAATTATCTTTTAGGATAAATAACGCATAGATTTTTTCTAGTTTTGAAAGATTATTTCGAAATTATTTATGTAAGGCTATATCATAATATATATATATATATTAGGGTGGGTCGATCAACTGAAATTTATATAATCGAAAAATAATAGTGCGGAAATTTGCCATTGGTAATAAGGAATAAATTCGCAAAATATTACACCAAAGGGTTAATATCATATCTTTTACCGCCGCAAGGGGGGCAAAGTTTCAAAAATCGCAAAAAAAAGTTTTCTTCAAAAAAATTTATCCAACCATAGAAATACAATTAATAATAGAATGCAACAGCTACATCAATATGTTGGTAATGTTCCAATAAAATTTCATTATGGTGAAATCATTTCTATTCGGCAAAAATTTCAATTTTTCCAATTTTTATTACATGTCTACAATTAAATACATTTACATTATATCTAATAATAACTTATAAATGTCTAGTAATTTTAAACATGGGCGTAGCCAATCAAGAGCGAGAGGGGCGCGCCACCCTCCTATATTTGAAAGAAAGGGCTTTTTGAAGGGTTTTTGGAAATTTTCCGGGAGTTTTTAGGGATTTTTTGTAAAGGGGGTGGCAAAAGTAGAAAATAATGGGAAATTTATGTATGCCCCCCCCCTACAAAAACATCGTCAACATTTTCCGGAAAATTCATAAAATTCCTTCAAAAAGCACCTTTCTCTCAAATTTAGGGGGGGGGGGGGGCGGGCCCCTCTCGCCCATGGTTGGCAATGCTCATGATAAAGATTACTAGACATTTATCAGTTATTAGTAGATATAATGTACATTTATTTAATTGTAGACATATAATAAAAATTGCAAAAATTGGAAAAAACGTTAAATTGAATTTTTTGCCGTTTTTTTCAAAATTTTGACCGCCCTTTCGGCGGTAATAGAAATGATTTCTATCGGATGAAATTTTATTGGAACATTACTAACATCTTGTTTTAGATGTTGCATTCCATTAGAAATTGTGTTGCTATGGTAGGATAATTTTTTTTTTAACATTTTTGTGTGATTTTTCGAAACTTTGCCCCCCTTTCGGCGGCAAAAGATATTAGAGTAATATTTTGCGAATTTATTCTTTATTATCAAAGCCAACTTTCCCGCACTATTATTTTTCGATTATTTAAATTTCGTTTTTTTTTTTACCCAACCTAACATATATATATTAATATATATATGTACACATATATACATATATATATATATATATATATATATATATATATATATATATATATATATATATATATATATATATATGTTAATATGTAATGTTATATATATATATATATATATATATATAACAATTACAAAAATGGTTTAAATAAGGTAAAGAATTAGTTTTAAAGAGATTTGGGTCAAGAAAAACATTTATTAGAAAATTATGAAATTTAAATTTTTATACGGTCCCCCGGTCCTATAAGTCATATTTAGTAAAAATTTACCGTGACAGTAACAAGTAAGACAAAAAAAGTCCCATTCATATAACATTAAAATTGACCGAGTTATGAAACTTTGAAATGCATGATTTATACCACTTTTCTGCATCTCAAAACAGATGATTTCGAGCCTGCTTTCAGGGGTCGTATATAAAGTACTTAAACTTATTTCAAGGTATCTGCGCTTTGAAATAAATCGTACAACTATTGCGATTGAGTTAACTTTTATTAGTTAAAATAATTGTATTTTAACATATATTTTATTTGAAAGGATTTGAGGCTATGATTTCTTTTAACAAAAATTATGTTATTTTCACAAGGTTTTATTTAACTTGCAACGATCGTCTTTCCAGTTTAAAATTTGTACTCGAACTTTAACTCACTTGCAAATGTCCGATTGAAGTTAAATTTTACATACTGACTTAAATCCGATTACAATGTAATATTATTATGATTTTCGAAACTTACCATTTTATACATACTTATATTAGAGGATAATACAAAAAAATTCGGATAGATTACCGTCAACAAGTTTAAGAAAGAGTTTTAGATTAGATAACATAAACCTTCGATGGTTGTGTTTTTTAACATTTATAATTACGTTTTATGTATTTTTTAACGCTGTATAAAAAAATTACCTTCACTTTTAACCATCATGCCAAGATTTTTCGCAAATCGTAAATTTCAAGGTCAAAAACTAGCGAAAAATCTGATACTATAAAATAAATGTAAGACTTTTTTATTCAGTTTCATTTTATTTAATTCAATAATTTATTCAAATTTTTGGCTTATACTGCGTTTCTTACAGCTAAACTGATCAGGGGTCCGATGAGGTTGGGAGGGTAGGGAGGATCAATTTTAACTTTGAGCTTTTTAACTTTGAAATTTGCGATTTGAGAAAAATCTTGGCGAGATGGTTTAAAATGAAGGTAATTTTCGGATTCAGCGCTAAAAAATACATAAGAATCAATTTTCAAAAGCTAAAAACGTGGCACAACTCAAAATTTGAAAAACAGTGTAATCTAACGGCATTTTAAAATCTGTATCATTTTGTAAAAAAATTGATGCTGTTGTTTTTCATTGTTTTGTTTAACAAAAATTCTGTTATTTTTATCCTCTTATATGTTTAGTACAAATTGTATATTTTGCATTAATATGTCAGAATGATTATAGATTTCACATTTATATTAGATTTCAATGTTAATTTTGCTCTCTGGATATATCTGACGATTATTTATATTTCTACTACATTTGTGAATGACACCTATTTCGCAGCAAAAAATATACTCCAATTTTAAACAGCTATTACTCGGTCAATTTTAATGTTACATGAATGGGACTTTTTTTGTCTTACTTGTTAGTGTCACAGTAAATTCTTACTAACTATCACTTATAGGACCGAAGGACCGTATAAAAATTTAAATTTCGTAATTTTTTAATAAATGTTTTTCTTGACCCAAATCGCTTTAAAAATAATTCTTTACCTTATTTAAACCATTTTTGTAATTGGAAGTATGCATCTAGGCCAACGGTTGCGAAAATAAAGGTCGGTTAGGTTATACGTGGACACCCTGTATGTATATATATATATATATATATATGTGTGTGTGTGTGTGTAAAATAATTTTTTAACATTTTATTTCACACCATTTACCTTCTTCTGAAAAAGATATTATAAATTAGGAAATATGTAGCATTCAACAGTATTTTAATGGAAATCATGGTCATAATACAATACATAAATTTCATTAAAAAGGCTTTAAACCTCATTGTACTTCTCAAACCTACATTTTTATTTAAATATTCTAGGTTTTTCCTACCGATTTTTAGAGCTTCTTACGAGAATTTTATACAAACATAATAAAAAACTATTATTATATTCTCCGAGGTAAGAGATTTTCCGTTCTTCTATTTACATTTCAAGGACTTTTACAATCTTCATCCTCTGCTTAATCTGTTCATTTGGTATGAAAGTAACTTCTTGCTATAAATAATTTATGTAAAATGTCAGATCTCACTCTTCCATTTAGAAAATTCGTTTTCATATGGTTTACTTACTATCTATTACATTAAATTGCAGGATGTTTTTTTAAATTTTCTTTTAGTTCTATTAATCCTTCTAAAATTTTACAATAATTAGGCTTTAAGTAAAATATTAAACGCAAAAAACAAACATTTTTATAACTGAACATAACAGAATTACTTACGAATTTATTGAACAAATAAGAAGACATAAGCAGCAATTTTTAATTTTACAAAGTCACATAAAAAATAACTGAAATATGCTCATATCAAAATATTTTTATAAGAATAGATCATCCAAATAAACGAAACAAAATTAAGATATTTATATTTTACTTTACATTATTTACTTTTATCATCTTAAAATCTTTACTTTTCTCACTAATCTTACTCATCTTTACTTTTATCATCTCTTGTCATCTTAAAAATTCAATATCATGTTGGTGCAAAATTTTATCATAATATATAAATTTAAATTAAACAGATGTAATTTTTATTGCACTTCTCAAACATGCATTTTCCTATAAATCTTCAAGTTTTTCAAACTGATTATATAAGCAAGAGATCTTTACGAGTGATTTATATAAAGCTATAAAGAAACTAACAATATATTCTCTGAGAATTGAAATTTTACTTTCTTTTCTTTAAATTAAAAAAGCTTTTGCAATCTTCATTCAATCTTTAATCTGTTCATACGGTAATAAAAGTAACATCTTCTTGCTATATGTTATTTATGTAAAATGTCAGGTCTCTATGTCCCATTTTGAAAATTCATTTTCTTATGGTTTTCTTCCTTTTTATTAAAGTAAAATTCAGGGTTTTTTACTTTTCCTCCATTTCTATATCTTATGTATTTCTACAATTTTCGAAAAGTAATCTTTTACTAAAAAACGAGAAATTCTTCTAGTGCAGTATAATCGAGTAATTGATAAATATTTTAAAGAAATAATAAAATATAAAGTAATTGTTAATTTTTACATTAAATTATCTAATAAAAAACGAACACTGTATTCAGTAAAAAATTAAATTAAAATAATACATCTTCTTTTATAGATTTCTGGTAACTTTATATAAAAAGTACTTTATTTTATATAACATAACTGTTTCTATAAAAATTCTTTTGTACATTTTGTTCAATTTGTTTTTCACGATTCACTTCATTTAACCCTTTCAACTCCAGACTGTTTTATGTATATACATTTACAAACTTTCAATTCATTTTGATATACATGTCATCAAACCACTACTATAAACCATTTTAAGATTGCAGCAATTTGCAAAAAAAAACAAACAAACAAACAAAAAAAAAATAATAATAATAATTAAGAATAATAAATGGCGCTCGGACAGTGCGCCTATGGTAAAATTCTGCCGTTAGCATCCTATAGCATGAGCATGAAGCGGTAAGGGGACACTTTTCAATTACATGTTTTCCCCTTTCCGATCTTGAAATTTCATGTTAACCCACAAAAAATTTTTATTAGGTCATTACTCAATACCTAATATAATTATCGGAATACGGTTTTCGCTTTCCGAAAATAGACGTCAGATGCTGAGGTAGTGCGTTTTTAAAATCTCTTTTAATTTTAAGTAGTCTAAAAAGCCCTGTAAATTAAAAAAAATTACTTGTGGAAGATTTTCAAACTGTATCATCATAAAAATACTTAAATTTGCCGGAGACAATTTTTAAAAACGCACTACGTAAGCATCTTACGTATCCTTCCTGATGGCGAAAATTGTATTTTGATAATTATATAATGAGTAATCACCTAATTAATTTTCCCTCAGATTGACATGAGATTTCACGATTGGGAAGAAGTAGGGAAGCGTCCCCTTAAAATACTTTATATATATATATATATATATATATATATATATATATATATATATATATATTTAAACTGATATGCATATTTAAACTAATAACAACTGATATGCTGATACATAATTAAACTATTAACAACGGTTTTGATATGGTAAACAAATATTAAATGATATTCCACTATGAAAGATATTGAAAAGAATTACTGAGTAATAAATTGTTATACACTTATGAAAAGTCTCGACATTTTTCTTATGCGTTAAAAGATGTAGACGTGTGAGTAGTTTATTTAATTTGTACGGCAACATTTCCGGAGAAGCATTGAAATTTCATTTTTTTAAATGCCAATGTATCAACAATGTCATTTCTCTTTTTTAACTTATATTGACTGAAAAGAAGAAGTATGTAATTTTATTTATTTGAAATCTATTATATTTGCCGCTTGGTTATAAAAAACTGTAGTGTAGTGCTTATGTACAATTTTATAAAGGTAGTCTATGATCAAGTAAGTTTTGAGTTTTGTCGTGTGAGCATGGTGTCATGAATTCTAACATGGGTAATTCTAACATGCGGTCTAACATGCGGCGCAACAATTCTAACATGCGGTAAGGAGCTACCTATTCAGTCATTCTTTAAGTGTCGCAACGTGTGTCTGAATCTACAGAAATCTGATTTACATGGTTATGTTGTGCAATGATAAGATAATTCGATAGTTGTGGTTGTTAATCTGCTATAAACATTGCGGTAGGAATTAAATTTGATGAAATTTGACGTATCTTGTCCATAGTGGTAGTCTAATCTGGATTTTCCCCTCTTCCTGTTTTGAACATTGAAGATTTCACGTGCTGAGTAACCAGTGACGTTTCCATTAGCTGTTTTTGAAGTAGAATCTTCCGCTGTGAGTTCGCCAGCGTAGTAAGGAGTTAAAGTTTGGTATTTAAAATTAAATTGTATCAGAATCCTCTGGGCCCCCTTTGATAGTGATATTGCCGTGTTATAAGTGACATTCATATAAACACTTATAATGTTTCTAGATCATTGTATAGTAAACTAAATTGACTTCTTTTTGGGTCACTGGAAACAAATAGTGAGGCCAAATTGCTTTGAACTAAATGCTTGAATTTAGTAAGTTTCTTGGAAAAGCGTACCATCTCTCAGTATTAGGATTTTGAGCTTGATTATTTCTGATCACCTTAGTTAAGTCTGCCCGCTCCTGTGCCAATCACAATTATCCTTATTATTGCTTTTAAATAAACTGTATTCTTTAAATATTATGTCCTGACTACCTCTTAAGCGCATTGCCCTGAAGAGCGGTGCAGTTAAATAGCGTCACAAAATTATAAACAAGTAATAACAAATTGGTATAAGGACTAACATAGAAATAGAGATTTAATTTTATTATTCTGTTAGATATTGAAAACATCTCATCAATACAGTTGCTATAATTATTTTTTAACATAATCAAATTATTGGTAAAAAACTCATTCGAGTAGTAATTTTCCCATCTGAGCGAAAATGTGTCCAGACCGGGACTCGAACCCAGAACACTTTTGACTTAGATTGCCAATGCTCTTTCAATTGAGCTATCTGGACGATAGCCCAGCCAACGCATATTTGCTCAAAACAATCATTTGATCATTACATCTGGACTGTTATTTGAAACAACGCAACAGAATAAACCGCAAATTAAGGTACTCCAACAAACTACGGATGAGTAATTACTATATACTTATTTTCTAACACAATCAAATAATTGGTAAATACTTAATACGAGTAGTAATTTTCCCATCTGAGTTAAAATGTGTCCAGGCTCGGACTGAAATCCATAAACCTTTTGGCTTTAATTGCCAATGCTCTTCCAATTGAGCTATCCGGACGATATTTCAGACAATACATGGGAAAATTACTACTCGTAGGAACTATTTACCAATCATTTGATTGTGTTTAAAAACAGTTATTGTGTAATTACTCATCTATATTTTGTTGTAGTCTCTTTACCTGCGGTTTATTCTGCTGTGCTGTTTCAAATCAGTTCAAATCTGTTGTGCTGTTCAACAGTCCAGATATAACCAAATTGTTGTTATGAGCAAATATTGTGTTGGAAGGGATATCGTTCAGATAGCTCAATTGAAAGAGCATTGGATATTTAAGCCAAAAGAGTTCTGTGTTCGAGTCCCGACCTGGACAGATTTTTGCTCAGATGGGAAAATTACTACTTGTATAAATTGTTTACCAATCTTTTGATTGTGTTTAAATAAAATATTATATTGTAATTACTGTTCGATAGTTTGTTGGAGTTTCCCTATCTGCGGTGTATTCTGCTCAGATGGAAAATTTACTACTCGTAAGAATCCAGTTGCAATTTTTATTTTACTTTTTCTAAAGATATATTCTGACTATAAAGTGTTTTACCTAAACAAGGTTGCAGCGTCAATTTTTTTTAATGCATTTGCTACCACTACTTCCAAACATTTATCTTCGTGGTAGATTTATTTAAGAAGATGTTGCAGACTTAGTTATTTTATTAAATACAACATAAATATACTACGGGGATTACAGTTTGGAAAATGTGGTAGCGAATACATAAAATAGACAGGACAATGCGACCCCTTCAAAAAGCAAAAGAAATATCATTAATTAGGCATTCATGATGAAAATAATGATTTAAATAGGCAAAAATTTAGTATATTATTAATTTTAATACTCTTTCAGCTATGAAAATCATACTAAACTATTTTATTCCTTCAAATATTGTGTTTTCAGAAAATAAATATTGTATTAAATGAATAACGTTTAATTATGGAAATATTTTAACCTCATTAAACATCGATATAATTTTTATTTAAAATGGTAAATTTTTATTACTTTTAAAACAAAAGATTATAATTACTTAATTTTTATATAAAAAATGTATTTTACAAATAAAAGCATTCACAGCTGTTGCTAATATTCTTGTAAGCAATTTGAACGTATTTTTTTTTTATTGCTTTTATCTGAATGATGTAGCTACACATTAATGATATGGAAATAATGTCTTATTAATAAAAGTATAATCAATGATGAGATTTTAGTGTCATCCTCTTAATTGATATCTGCTGCTCTCCTGATTATATTACAAATACCGTCCTACAATGAAAATTTTAGGTGGTATTTTCTTCCAATCAATTTCCACGTCCTTATAATGGCGAAAAAGCATCTTTATTCCATTTTACAATTTATTACTTAAACAAATTTTAAAATAAAAAAAAATAAGTTTTAATCCTTTTTATTAAAGGCTAATAATTAAAATTATTATACAGGTGAAAGTAAATACTTTGTCTAATTTTAAAGAAATATTTATTGCACTAATGAACTGAGATACACTGAGAATGGATTTTTGACAATACGCCTATATGACAAAAAATGTAAACTCCTATATACTAGATAGAATGCAATTAACATAAAAAAGTAAGATTGTAATACGGCTCTCCGTTAATTTTTTTTTCAAAAGTTTCATTATATCTACTAGGGTGGGCCGATTTTTTTTTTTTTTTTTTTTTTTTTTTTTTTTTTTTGCTATACCACGGAACATTTGCCTCTAGTGTAGCTTAGTAAAATGCAAAAACAAAATAATTTTTTTTTAATTATGGCGGTAGTGCAACGGCCCTAAGATTTGACAAAATATTCGATTTTTATGATTTTTCTGAGGGGATACGAATTTTTTTTATTATTCATCGTACCACGAAAAACTTTCCTCTAGTGTAGCTTATTAAAATTCAAAAACAAAATTAATAAATTTTTCCGTCTGGCGGTAACGCATCGGCTCAGATTGATTGATAAATTATATTTGAGAACAAATATTTTTTTTTTTTTTATCATTTTTCTAATAAATGGAAATAAATCAAACAACTTCTATAATAAGTAGAAATAGACATGGTTTAGTAGAACAAAATATATGAATGAAAAAAAAAAAACGAAAAAAAAATTAAAAAATGGTGAACAATCAATGAAAAAATAATACATTTTACAATTTATTAGTAGCGTTTAAAACAGAATATTTTTTTAAAAATTGACAAATTTCCATTGAAACATAAAATTATTTTTCTGATTCCGTAAAATTTTATTTTGAAATGAAATATAGTCCTTTACTTGTCTTTAATTTCTTTAGGTGGTTTGAAATAAGATTTGCTTGAAATGCTATACATTGACGATCTTGAGATTAGTGTGGTTTTTATAAAACCATCCCAGGAATTGGATCCGACGACTTTTGTGACGCCTCGGTTACCAGCTTCACGCATCGGTCTACCGCTTGCGTGTGACATGGGAATTGGTCAAAGATCTACCTGATAAGAAATTAAACCAAATCTCTTGATCGGCGATTCTTCGCAGCAAAGGTGGTGGTGAAATTGTAGTAGTGTTCCGGTGAATCATTTCGATGTAGCCTGTAGCTAGGATTTATTTTGTGTTGTTTTAAATTCCTGATTGACTTTCTTTTAGAAGGTAAGTTTCTAGCCTTTATAATACTTCTGAAACATAACTCACATATATGATTCATTTTATCTACTATCACACTCAAAAGCAAGTTTTCAGGATATGCAAAAAAAAAAAACCTTTCTCTCAGTTACTGGGTCAATGACTTTCAGCAATTTTTCGAGCAGAAATCTGGAATATTTTATAACTTCAAATACATGTTCTAGTTCATTCGGGGAGTATTTACTTTTTTATATGAAACCATACCGGTATATATGACTTTAGGATAACGTAAACTAAGATCTTGTGTTCGTCTGTTTTGTTTTCATTATTAAAATACAATCAGAGAACTCTGTTGCCGTTGTTAGCTTCCTTGAGTGGGTAAGTGTGCCAGTATCATTAACAGATAAATCTTCAAACCAGCTGCCAGATTTTATAGCAGAACTTATGTCCAGCATGTACTGCTGATCTGTGAACGTTTGTCATGTTTCACCCTCTTCTGGGTCTACTCAAAACATTGTCAGTAGCATTGTTTATTATTTGACTGAAGCTGGAATTTCTCTTCATAAGGTGGACGTAATTGAATGGGATGGCAGCCTTACTAATACAGGGTGGAAAGCTGGTATTATTTGCGCAATTGCAGAACAAGTTAAAACACCACTACAGTGAGGTGTGTGCCTCTTACATTCCAATGAATTGCTATTCCGGCCATTTGTTTCAAACTTTAGATGATGAAACAACTGAGCCAAAATCATATCGTGGTCCGATTGGCACACAGCTCAGTAAATATGATAAATTCACAGTGGTAAATTTTGACAGTGTTGAGTGTGAGATTCCAGAAATTTACAGACAGATTTTAAGCAAAGGCAGCTGTTTCGAAGATTTATCTGTTCATGAGCCTGTCACACTTTTCCACTCAAGGTGATTAACGCTAGTTTGTGACGCCTAGACAAAAAGACGTCGGCTCCAATTCAAGAGATGGATTTATAAGAACTACACTTATCTCAAGATCGTCAATGCCTTGTTTTTTAAGCAAATAATATTTCAAACTATTAAAAGAAAGTAAATACAAGTAAAGGACTATATTTCATTACAAACTTAATATTTACACAATCAGAAAAAGGATTTTTGGTTTCAATGGAAATTTCACAATTAAAAAAAAATGTTTTTTAAACGTACTAATATACTAAACGTAAATACACTACTAATAAATTGTAAAACGTGTTATTTTTTCCATTTATTTATCATTCCTATACTTTGTTCAATTAAACTATGTCTATATCTACATGTTATGGGCGATATTTGATTTATTTGAAAAATGATAAAAATCATATATTTTCTCGAAATTTAAGGACGACGCGCTACCGCCAGACGCAAAAATTTATTAATTTTGTTATTGCAATTCACTAAGCTACCCTAGAGGCTCATTTTTAGTGGTATATCGAATAAAAAAAATCCCCCCCCATCCTAGAAAATTGATAAAAATCGTATATTTTCTCTAATTTTAGGGTCGATGCGCTATCGCCATACGCAAAAATTTATTTATTTTGTTTTTGCATTTCACAAAGCTAGCGTGATATAGCGAATCAAAAAACAAAAACTTCGACCCACCCTAAGATCTACAACTTTTTAAACGATTTTTATATCCCGTGATTTATTTTAAATGCATTGAAACATGTGTATAACCTTTAAATCGCAATTACTTCAAAAGTTACTATGCAGCATAATGAAATATTGAGAAAAATTACATAAACTGACGTGTTCCTAGCTTCTAATTAAAATAGATTATGCAGATTCAATGACATACATATTCGTTAATTTTTGTGGCGAAACTGATTTTGTTAAGCCAACAACGCTTCAGTAATGCTTGAGTCTTTTCTGTTACTATTGCTGCATTTCTAATATCAAAAGGTGACGTGTTAATTTCATATATTTGTTTTTGATAAAATAATTTCATTAGGAACATTATTGATTCTCAACGGAGATAATTCAGGCACTAATAAAATCAGAGAATTTCCCCTGTTAAAATGTCCCCTGATTTGAACTGAAGAAACTCAAAATTACTCAGTTTACAAAATGTCAATGAATTCAGAATTACAAAATGTCAATAATTTTTTTCTCTGTGTAAGTTCAGCAAAATTGTAATTTATGCATGTATCGTTTCAATGTATGTTATTTTTTAATTTATTCTAAAATATTGTTATTTTTTTATCTTACTTTACTACACTGTATAAAAAGACAAACGTTTCTTAATCTACAAAAATATAATATAACCACCAACAGAAATATATAATAACTTCTTCCGAGGTACCCATGATTGCGTGAAGCATTCTCCATATGTAGGAACCACAGAAAAACATATACTTTCGAGATTTACATTCATTTTTCATTTATAAAAAAAAAAAAATTATTTTGCCGCCACTGATTTTCGTAAATGTTTCCGATTACATTTTATAGTGCATTGACCAGTTTTCTCACATCGGGATATCGGTTTTTACTGTGCTATCGATTTTCTGTTAAAAAGTCATTCAGGCCTGTACCGGGAGGAAACGTTAGCTTTCATAGTCCATGTTTTTAAAAATTCAACTCATTTTACTCAAAAAGCTAAATTGCTTGGAACTCGATTATAGAAAATTCAATTCCAGTTTTCGTTCATACTGAATTTGAATGAGAATTTCAGCATAAGAATTACAGAATAACAGAAATCAGATTGTTTCAAAATGTCGGCTACCCTAGGATTTCAAACTGCCATACTCTGCAATTTTTAAAAATAAAGCCAAAACAAAAACTGTTCCGGAATTCTTGTACCACGATCTAATACTTAACGCAAACAACCTCTACAATTTATGTAATTCACTTTACATCCTTTTTGAATTAAAAAAAATTAATAAAAAATTTAACTGGCCGCCATTTTGAAACAAGATGGTGCATGAAGCTGGCCAACGAACTCGGTCGAGACCTTGGTATGTTTTGTACACATAATAAATCAGATTCATATCGGTTCAAAAATACGAGAGTTACAGCATAACAAATGTCAGATTATTTCAAAATCTCAGCCACCCTAGAATTTCAAACTACCATATCTCAGACATTTTTTAAGATAAAGCCAAAACAAAAGATGTTCCAGAATCCTTGTATCACGTTCTTATACCTAACATAAACATTTTTTCACTATATATTTTTTGTACATATTTTTGAATTTTTAAAAATTTAAAAATTTTAACTAGCCGTCATTTTGAAACAAGATGGCGGATGAAGCTGGCCAACGAACTCGGTGGAGACCTTGGTATGTTCTATACATATACTCAGTCACATCCAGATCGGTTCATAAGCAAAAGAGTTACAGCATGACAAATGTTATATATATATATACGAGGTATATCCACAAAGTAAGTTCCGTTTGGTTATATAAAAAAAAGTGTACAGATACAAAAAAAAATTATTGTACAAAAATCTACAACTGTGAAACTACTTTTCTACATAGCTTCCGAAATTTTGTAGGCACTTGTCGTAGCGTGCCATAAGGTTTTGTATGACTTCTTCATAGAAGGTTGCCGCCTATGTTTTCAACCCTGTGGTTGCGTGATCGTGAGATTTGCGGAAATTCCATAGCAAGAGCACTAATTGTAAACTTCCGGTTTTGCTTAACCTTCTCTTCAATTGCGTAAACCAGTTCATCAGTAACCAATGACGGGCATCCCCTTCTTTCTTCATCGTGCACTTGATCACGTCCTTCATTAAACTGTCTGACCTGTTTTCTAACCATTGAATCACTTATAGCATTTTGTCCGTAAGCCTCGCAGATTTGCCGATAAATTTCACTTGGTTTAACTTTCTTTCCATTTAGAAAACGAATCACAGATCAAATTTCACAAGCAGCGGCATTTTCAATTAAGGCTGATATTCTAAAGAAGCACTACAAATAACACGTCGGTAGCAGCGATCTGAAAATGGCGTATATTTCTTTTCCTTCAGTCAGAGTAACTGCCGCGCATGCTCGGAACTTCGATGGCAGAGCTGCTGCGGATAGAAATAGAAATGGAACTTACTTTGTGGATATACCTCGTATATATATATATATATATATATATATATATATATATATATATATATATATATATATATATATACATATATCAGCATTTGAATTGAGGGTTGTTTTGGGGTCTGGGGGTCATGATCGGTGAAAATATACCAAATATTTTTGGAATTGCTTTCCTCTGAACGGCTGCAATAGGTAGCTTTTTGTAATGAAAGCTACCTAAAAGTTTCACCTGCGTAATAGAATTTGTTCCTGGAAGAGTAACAAAACAATATTAATTTTAATGTTAATTGTAATGCTGCTTGTGACAACTCCGACTGCCTATATTACTAATTCAGTCAAAGTTGACAACATGTAAATAATCAATTTTAATCTAATTGATTTCTAAATAAAATTGGTAAGATATAAATTTTCTTACCTCTAAATTCCAACGGGACATGGGTGCTCCGGATCTTCATGATTCATTATATTTCAGCAAACAAAACATTCATGAGAGACGAAAAGACTTGACACGAAATAAAATTGCAGAGATTATTATACATCACGATTTAATTAACACTTCACATGACGAAAAAACACACTAATTATTTACACTTTTAAACTGAGCGACACGATCTCAAAAAATCATAATCACAAACTAAACTAAACTAAGCTTAAAGTTCTAATAAAAATAGTCTAAAAACAGTTACGGAAAAAAAACATAATGTTGCGCGCATGCACCACAGTTTTATTGTTTCTTTTCAGCAAATCAAAGTAAATCCCTACCTCTACACTGCGTAGGTGTAATTAATTGTCTTTTGATCTTTCAAAACTTTAAGTAGAAAGGGGGTTTCGATGATGCAAGAGGAAATGAATTCCCAATTACAACACTGCTAATTTATCATGTTTGTCAGTAAAACATGTTTGTTGAGCATGCAAATATTTGCTTTCCAATTGCTATAATCCGAAAAACCTATATTTCAGTTGGAGAAAATTGATTAATACATTATAATTACAATTTAAAAACTATTCCGAAAATCAGTGGCAGCAAAAGAATCTTTATATTTATATCTGCTTCTTTAAATCTCAAAAATATGCTGATTTCTGGGGTTGCTAAAAATTAACAACGGTTTTCTAAATCGTGGGTAACTCTTAAGTTATTATTGCATAATTTCTTTCGTGTTTATATTTATATTTTTCTAGATTGAGAAACATTTTTTTTAGAGAAAAGTGGAATAATTTAAGATAATTTATTAGTCAGATTTATGGAAATATAGCTCCATTGATTCGGGTATTGAAGTCTTTTTATCGGATAGTCACTCACTCTCTAGACATTAACTGGAAATGCTATGAGAAGTATTTCTTTCAAAAATGTCAGATTCAATTCTATGCTATTAGAGTTAGTTTTACACTAATCGATTGTGTTTTTATTTAAAGAACTTGTGTATTACTCAAAGTGCAGTTTATGCAGTAAAAATTTATATTTTTTTACTTACATCTGAAGATTATATACGCTACACACTAGCAAAATTTTTCAAATGTCTGGCGTAAAGTAATAATGTTGCTTTCTTCTGATTGGTCGCTTTTGGCTCGTTCACTACCCGCTTCAGGTATATAAGCCATCGCCCCTCTGTGGTTTCGCCCAGTCTTGCTTTTTCGATCACGCTGTGCTTTGCTCTTTGTCGCACTGAAGAAGAATCTTGCTGGTAGATTCAAAATAGCTGTTTATTTCTATTTGTGTATTATTTGTGCATTTAAAACGTTGGTACTCTCCCTTTTAATATTATTGCACAAAGGTTTTATTTTCTATTTTTAATCTAATAATTATCACTTTCTCATCATCTCACGATTAGTATTTCTGGCACCTTCTATAACTGTGTGCAGTTCGGTTGTAGCTGCATTTATTTTGTCGTGTTTCATTTTTTCGTTTATGACATTTAAAACAGCTTTAAGATAAATATATTTCGGTTAACTGTGACTTTATTAATGCTATATTAATTATGCTGTATATTTAGAATGATACAATAGTTTTAATTTATTTTAGTCTGTATTCTTCGTTTTTTTAACGCGAAGCGAATTTTTTTTTTTTTTTTTTTTTTTTTTTTTTTAGTTCAATTTGTAATTTTTGGGCAAAGGAATTACATAAGTAGGAGAGTAATGTGAAATAATGCTCCTTTATCTACGCAATTTTTTAATTTAAAATTTTGTGTCTTTAAAATTGCAGTGGGAGCACAGTAATCCATATCAAGTGTTAAAAAATCTTAAAAAATAGCAAATAATGATATGGAAGTGTGGTTCTCACTACCAGAATTTTCAGAATGCAGCATCATTTAAAGAGCAAAAAATGCAGTTCAAAATGTCACCGACAGAGTTTGCTAACACAAATGCATCGCATCCAGAAGAATTCAAAAGAAGATTATTATAAAAGAACTGACTGTTAGGTGGATCTCTTATTCTATTTAATCATAAATTTTGTATGCAAGAGAAATTATTGAGCGAAAAATGCCCATGAATAATTAAACGGAGAAGCAGTAATGTATGCTTTTAAAAATATTAAGAGCATGGAAAGTGTAAAATAACCTCTGCTACTTAGAAGTCTACTCTATCTTCACAATTGACGAGTCAGTCGAAGAAATAATACACTGAGTACTCAGTTCTTTACAAAATATCATCATTTGTGTACTGCCGGAAGATAATGTGACGAATGGAAGACAAGGCTCTCACATAAATTGTGTTAGCTCCTCGATCGGATACTTTTTGAAATACAACTATTCATTCTTTAAAATAAATTTCACATTCTGATAATACTTTGAGTGCAAACTGCATTCTCGTGTCATTTTTACGAATTTTGAAAGATTATCCGATGTTACAGTCCACCCGATATAATATTCTGTAATGAGTTCTACATTTATTATGCTCAAACATTGGCAGAAAAATTGTTAATTTTATGCAAGAAGTAATTTGTGTATTATTTAAACGATCTTTTTCTATTCTACAAGCTGTATTCGAAAAGTTCGGTGAAAGATCCTATATTTTAAAAACCGCGCTGGCTATAATGCTGCGCCAACGAATACTCATTGAGAGACATGTCAATAAGTATCCCCTATCGTCCAAATCATGAAAGTTAAGCAGACATGTTCGCTGCGATGAAACTAACAAAGTCGGTGTGAGAACTCGTGTGATTACGAAATAGAGCAACACGTGAACATAAATGTTTGCTTGAAATAAGGTGAAACGGCGACGGAGACAAATGAAATATTAGTGCAGTCGTACGGTGTTTAAGCATGAGTAAGTTCGGGGATTTAAACGATTTAGAGGCGGAAAGAAAGGTGTCGACGATGAGCCGAGTTCTGGTGTACCGGCAACAAGCACAACCCTAGAAACATCCAACGAGTGCAACAATATCAGCAACGAAACAACATCTCGCCTCAAAGGAGTCCTGAAAGGCCTGAAACACTTTTCAGACGTTGTAGAGATTCAACAATTTGTGACAACGGTGCTTCCAGCGATTCTGGAAAAAGCGTTTGCTGACTGTTTCCAGCAGCTTTACAACCGATGTTAAAAGTGTATTTTAACTAATAGTGATTTCTTTGAAGGTCAGTAAAGTTATTTTGTTTATAATTGTTTTTTCCTTTTTTATGAGACCATTCATCAAAATTTTCGAACGCAAATTGTATGTATATTTTACTGATATAAATTAATAAATATATACATTGAATAATCAGTCTATGCTTTGGTTTATTATTGCATGAAACTCATAGAAACGATTTTTAATTTCATAAATCTGAGGGCTATTCTCGGGCAAAATAAATTGTAGGACACTAATTCTAGGGCACTATAAACTTCAAACAAATAAAAAGCAATAAATTGTATTTTACTGTATTTATTCTCCTTGTCATTGCATTAAAAAACGGCCAATGTGTTCCATGCACTCCTCTTGTATTTGTACATATGCTCTAAATATCTCACACCGCAAAAACAAAAAATTAAGGAACAGGGGCGTAGTGCTCTTACAACTGTACAAGCAAGGCGACGCAAGAATTAAACTGTCTAAATCTTGAGACGCCAACCTTTTAACATGATGGTTGCAATTCAACTTTATAACCTGCTTCGTGGATGCACGTCCCTTTCACGTAAATATGTAACATCAGTCATCGCGTGTGTTTATACTCATAAATTTATAGAGGTTTCGTGAGCAAAAATGACAGTCGGTGGGCGCTAGCGGGCTCGCGAAAGTGTGGTTGTTGACCGCTGATCTAAACATTTTTCTTGTATGACGCGGCACAAATAATATCAATGCTAGTAATAAAAGCAAGCACGCAAAATGTGACGTAAAGTTCCGTGAGGTCAAATGACCAAGCTAACGTATTTCGGCACGGTTTTGTGTATGAATATAATAATATTAGAAAGATATTGTATAGCATGGTAACTATCAGCGATTGTTCGTAAATTAATGTCTAAGGCAATGGCACACGAGAAATAATTTCGACGGTCATGCCTTCTGTATCAAAAACGACCTCTGTGCTGAAGCTGTCAGATGGTCATTAGTTTCACCGTTTACGTTCCCGCCAAATCTTCCAATCTACCTTTATATGTAGCTTTATAAAGGCTCGGTGCGACCCGAGCAAAAATTCGATCCAATTTCTATAAAAATGTCGATTTTTCTTAACCAGCATTGTTCTATTTATGTACTGTCCTATTTATGTATGTCCTATTCATGCATGTCATATTTATGCAAACATTTACATCATATTTCATAATATATGTTCTCAAATTATGGTATTGGTGCAGGATGAAAGCACCTATAAGTCATTAGGCAATTTATGTGTCGACACTCAATTTCCTATTCCTTTGAAAGAAAAAAACAAATTTTAACTTGTAATGATTTTAATTTAATTGGAGGTACTCAAGTAACTCATATTAGAACAAATCAGTATTAATTATTTTATAAACATTAAATTATTTTTCTACTTATAACAAAACTTTAGTATTTTAGGATATATTTCGTTTAAAATATAATCTGAGTGGGAAATTAGATATGTTTGATTTTCTCATTGCTCACATATGCATTGTCACGGAGCCCATAAAAAATGCGCAGTACATAGGCAATTGTCTACCCTGCATATATGATACTTAAGTCTTACATGCAACACGAAACCACAACATTAATGGAATCTTAGATATTTGTATTCAAATGAACATTAAATGTAAAAAACATAATTCCGCCATTCATGGGTTAAATTTAAAATTTAATATTTCCTGTAAGATGAAAAATTTATAACAAAAAATTACTTTTTTAAATAAATATTTACCGCATCTTAATTTTATACATCTATATTCATTCAAAAGTTGTTGAGTTATTGAAAATTGAAATCTACATAAAATATTTTTCATTACAATGATTAAATTTTAGACTATAAATCATTTTTCCAGTAAACATATTTTTAAATATCTCCAGAAAAGTGAGTCTCAGTCGAATACGTACTCCCATTTGTAATTCAATTGTTTACACCCCAGAATAAGCTCCAAATTACAGTCACCTACGATGTATTTACTTTTATTAATTCAAATTCGTGCAAAAGTTATATATTGTCACGCAAAAGTTCATTTTATCTAAATTCAATAATTTTGAAGAATCATCTCGAAATAATGAAAACACGTTTAGTAATTCCCACACTACTCCATTTAATCTTAAGAGGCAGAAAGAGGCAAATATTTCTCTTAAGAACGTAAAAAACAAAGTTAATTTCGTCTTCAATTTGGTGAGCGATTAATCAGATAAAGATTTATGTCTGTAAAAGTCGGAGTTATTTTGCAAGTTTCTTATTTTTTAATAATTTTTGTGAAGGTTGCTTTTTTCTATGTATGTTCCATATAGATAGATATATCGTGCAGAATATTGTTTAAATCTTTGAAAATTATCAAAATGTAACTTGTATTGATCAGTTATACATTTAATCCTAGAATAAAAATGATATACTAGACTATAATTAAATAAATTTTGTAAAAGGAATAAAATAGGTATGAACAATTTTTATCCGACTTAAAACTAGAGGAGTTATAATATATGTATATGTCCATATACGTCAACGAATAACGTTTGAACGTATACTCTGATTTTCAAAAATCTTTTTCTGTTAGAAATGTCACTGCTGGTCATCCTATTACAATATCATCAGGATCTAACAATAATATACTTTTCTCAATGTCTGTTTTCTTGGCTTTTTTTTTACTTTATATAATTTAATTGCCGTATATAATACATGTACCAATCACTAGGATAGTTTTATATGGCGTTAAGTTATTATTACAGAGGAGGACACTTGTGGTCCGAAATCTAAATGAGTAGCCATGAGACGAACATACGTTTAAACAATTTATTTAAAATCAATAATGGTTGATACAAGCAGTGGAGCCGGGATGTTGAATTAACGAAGAAAACCGACGTTTACACTGAATGACACTGAATGAGATTCACTAAATTCAAACTCTAACTTACGTTGAGCTGAGTACTCTGACAGTTTCCAGAAATTAAAGAATAGTTTTCCTCAGATCGATAGAAACACTGAAAACACTATATAACAGTCACTCGCACAATTATACAATAGTACTAAAAGGAATCCCGTGGACTACAACTTCTCTTTATTTAAAAATTCTAAATGATAACGCCTCACCACGAAGACAAAGTTCTCCGTCGAAGTTTCAAGTATAAATAACAGCTTAACCAGACACTGACTAATGGCACGTGGCGAAATACAAGAAAAGAAAAGCGCTCATCTCAAACTCAGTGCGGCGACCCGACGCAACTCGAACGCTACTCAATTCTATCAGCGTATGTATACTTGCCAGCAGAGCACGGAAATCTAGTTAACGAATAATTGTGTAAAATAACCGCTAAACTCAGATTCAGGAACATCATAATTTGCGAAAGTAGAAAAAAGGACAGAATAGGTGACTGTTTCATGCAAAAAATGCTAGAAACCGAACAACACGCTCAAACAAATTCAACAATCCTTTTAATCCTAGACTTCCTTCATAAATAGAGCAGCAAGACACTACACGACACTACTTTACGTCTTTTAAATAGTCGTCATATCGCGTACATATTTTTAAAAGGAAACATAAAAAAATATATCATATGATCATCGACTAATATGAGACAAAATGACCAATATTTGGAACAAATGGAATTGAAATTAATGTAAATTAGAGTCGTATATTGGTTCGGTAGCCCGGTTTTACACAATCCTGAACCAATCTGCGAGTCTGATGGCAAAACATTTGTTGTGCCCGTTGGGTTCGTTTGGGAAGGATTTTCACGCTTGCGAGTAGTGCTGGGTAACACATTCTTAAAAATTGTTCAGATTCTGAACCGACGTGTAAACGACGTGTAAATTAAATTCACCCACATTTACACTCTTGGCATCTACAGTGGTGGCCAAAAGTTTCGACATTTTTTGAAAGTTTCATGTTTTTCAACTTTGTGTTCTTGTAGAATATATTAATTTTCACTTAAATACAAACGTTTATATATCAAATATATATCAAATTGAAGATAATTTAATGTAAAATTTAATAATAAAAACAGTATTACAATATCTGTATTACAAAAAAAGTTATGCTCATTTTAGTAGAACAAACAAACACAAATCGTTTTGAATAAGGACGGGTTTTGTAATAAAAGTGGACTAGCCAATCACAAACACTGTTCTGAGGACCAATCAAATATCTGTAACTGTAGTTTAGATTATTTGGATGGTAAAAGAGTTATTGTTGTGGAAATATTTTGCGGAATGATGCATACTAGTACAATTAAATAGAGTATTGCTGTTTTTGAATATTTAAAGTCCTTTTTTTAATGAAACTAATTTTAAACAATGTCATCAACAAGAAGAACTAATTGGACATCTACAAAAAGAAGCCAAATTGTCCTATTGAGAGAAAATGGCCTCTCTTATGCTGAAATTACAAGACAAGTTGGTTGTTCAGTTACTTGTTCTGGTGTACGAAAGTTCTGTTTACGTTATGAAAAAATAAAATCTGTGGAAAATAAGGCCAAATCAGGCCGATAAAACGCACAAGTGCTACTGCCGATAGAAAAATTAAACGGCTATGCCTTCAAGATAGAAAAATTTCATCAGATGCCATTAGATGTGAAATGAATGCAGCGGGTATTGCAGTAAGTTCAAGAACAATAAGAAGAAGGTTATCAGGATTTGGACTACAAGCTAGAATTCCAAGGAAAAAAACATATTTAAATCAAAAACAACGCGAAAAACGAGTTAAGTGGGCAAAAGAACACATGAAATGGTCAGAAAATCAATGAAAGCAAGTAATCTGGAGCGATGAGAGTAACATATCGCTTTTTGGTAGTGATGGTAGAAAATACGTGAGACGTAGAGTAGGAGAAGCACTTCATCCTGATTGCATTGAAGCAACTACAAAAAACCCAACAAATGTCTTGATTTGAGCATGTATGTCTGCAGATGGTGTGGGCTGAATTCAAGTGATTGATGGTATCCTGAATGCCAAAAAATACATCGAAACTGTCCTGGAACCAAAATTGATACCTTCGATTAGGGATCTCTTCCCCAACAACGCACCATTTATTTTTCAGCAGGATACAGCTCCATGCCACACAGCAAAAGTATGCAAAGCATGGTTTCAAAATAAAGGCATAGATATATTACCATGGCCAGGAAACAGCCCTGATCTCAATCCAATTGAAAATTTGTGGCGACGCTTGAAAATTCTTGTACGAAAAAAACGTCCATCCAATAAAAGACAACTTATTGAAGCTATAATTGATTCTTGGCACCATGTGATTACGAAAGATGAACTCCAAACACTCGTTCACTCGATGAAAAGATGCTGTGAAGCTGTCTTAAAAAATAAGGGTTATCCTACTAATTATTGATTGTGTAAGTATCGCTTTAAAAAAATGCAAATCTAAGACAGATCTTACTGTTAGTTGCATAACTTTTTTTGTAATACAGATATTGTAATACTGTTTTTATTATTAATTTCTACATTAAATTAACTTCAATTTTATATATAATAGTTGTATTTAAGTGAAAATTAATATATTCTACAAGCACGCAAATTTGAAAAACATGAAACTTTCAAAAAATATCCACACTTTTGGCCACCACTGTATGTAAAAGGGGTGTCTTAGTGCAATTAATCTTCAGTGTAATGGCAATGGGATAGCGTAGCTTAGGATTGTTTCAAAATTTAAATACTTGTGAAAGAGGTGGCATATAAAAAAATCTATTTAGAGACATAAGAAATTCTTAAAATGCTTGTACAAAAATCGAGAAATGATATGAGAAAAGACAGTCTACTTAGATAATTCAATTTTGAACATTTATATTAAAATTTAAAGAAAAAACGATCGAACGGTTATAGATCGATCCAAGCAACCAGGTATAAGAATGTTGTTTGCAGAAAGTTTAAAGTTTAAATTTTGCTTTGGTGCAATTAGTTACAATAGAAATTTTGTCACTGTAAATTTTGTAATAATTCGTATTTCAATCATTTGCGTTTGGGCTAAGTTTCGTGTTATCGTTATTAGTATAGTAAATTCTGCTTGTAATATCTGTCCAACGGATCATTTCTGTTACATAACACAGCTATTAAATGTACATCATGAACATTCATAAGCAAAATAATCGACATAGAAAAATGTATTCTGTGTTGATGTTAGCAGACTATACAGTAGTCTTGTTATTTACCTTTGAAAATATTTGAAAGGAATCCAGCAGAAAGCTATCACGCTTTCTTTTAAGTCTTTGGAGAAAACGATAGTAAAGTGGGATTGCTATCCATATATTCATATGTGTTTATATAAATACGCAATGTTACTTAATGTACCAACTTTTAATTTTTTTTTGGAAAGTTACAACTCGCTTGATATAAGAAAATATTTGTATAACAATGTGCACTTTTATATAAAGTTTCATGAATTTACGATCAAGAAAATTTATAAAATATACTTCTATATTTTACGGGCTAGGACTGACGACTATTTTCATATTCACTTGTACCACAATTTTCAAAAAAATTGTTTGTCGTAGATTTCTCTTCAGAGCATCCTAGTATAAATACATAGCAGAAAATATTTTTGAAAGAGTGGTGCAAATAGAATAAAGAAATAGTCGATTGGATGACATTTGTCCTAACTCAGTAATCAAAGGATTAATTGAATATTTTAACGTTACGTATAGATAAATTCTTAAGACATGCCTTTTTAATAAATACTATCTTCTTTATTTATATTTTTGTCAAAATACTACAAACACAAATGAAAAAAGTAAGATAGATTTTAAATTTCCCGTTACTTAGGTTTAGTATAATTAATTTTATATGTAATTTAATTGTACATGTTTTATAAAATACTAAATGTATGAATATATCGCTTTTCTCATTTAAAAGGAATAACTTTAACATTTGTGCTATTTTTGGAAAAAATTGTAAATAGAAATGTAAAGAGTGTAATGGGCTCATATTTGACCCTAGTGACACAAAAAAATAGACATTAGGAGGCTTAACATAATAAAAATATTTACAATTTATTATTATACAACGGCACATAATCACAAATTTAAATACTCTTTGAAAAAAGCACATATTCATAATGAGAGATGAAAATATTTGTCTCTTATTGATTATAACGGAAAGCTTTTAAGAAATTGATACTCTAAATACATTTTTATTTAATCCCTTTAAAAATGAGATAAAATTAAATAGGAATTATCCATAAGAGATTAATTAAATTTTCTAAGACAAAACATAAATCCCATTGCGCATATTTATTTAAGAAAAAGGAATATGCATGGAGGAGTAAAGCGCCTTATATCTTGAAATATTTCATAAGAGCACACTTAAAAGTAATTAAGCAAAGTTCAATTTATTTTTCTCTTTGTAAATAAAATTAAATTGTGATACTCAGATTTACGACTATATCGCAAAACATATTCTTTATTATGTTTATAGTTTCATTAGTGTAAGAAAATAATACATTTATATTTACGAAAAGGAGTAATTTTAATTATCAAAATCACTTTCTGATTGCTTAATATATATAATATAATAAATTTGAATTATTTTCATTACACAATCCATTTTGCTTTTCATTGGTGGATTATTAAAATAAAGCTTTTAAAATAAAACATTGTAAATTAATTCTGGAAGATAATATTTTTTAATGATCATTAAAAATGGAAATATTTAAATGAAAATTCAGTTAATTATTCTCTACAAAATGTTATGAATTTGTTCAAACGTCCTGTGGTTGTTTCAATATTTGAAGTGCATGGCAGTTAAATTTTTTATTCTGAACATTTTTTTAACTTCTCATTCCATAAACGATAAAATCCAATAGTGGTGGATCGAAGTCGGGGGATCTAGTAGACTAACTATTAATTTGTTATCAAATAAATTGTACTTGTATGAAGTAAAAAATTGTAATGATGTGCTAAAAGGGATAATTTTAATTCTTTTAAGGATGACTTCTGAAAGTATTCCATTTAGGGGATGAACAGATGAATTATTTTCTGAAAAGAAAGGTACGTTTGATGAAAATTATAGAATTAATTTGAAAATTTGATCCAGTTTTAGAAAAGCATCTTAAAAGGGCAATACAAAAACCTATATGAAACTCATTATTTAGGAAAGTATGTGCAGCAATAGGTAGTTTGATTGATCTAACACGCAGCAATAGGTAGATTTTGTGATTGCGCAGGCAACAAAGAACAAAATTCTGGAATTGACCAAATATTCTAAGTATTATCCCATTATTGCAGATTGCACACCGGATATCCGTCAGAAAGAAATGATGTGAGTTGTGTGTTACATTAACATCCAAAAGACAGACAGTAGTCATAATAATGTGGAAATTAAAGAAAACATTTTTAAATACTTTAAAATACTAGCTTTAAAAATGACCCTGGAAATTTTTATTTGTCTGATTTATAATGGCTTACGTATTCAAATTCTTCGTGGATAAGGATACGATAGTGGAGCAAATATGCAAGGTAAGAAAAGTAATGAATATTTTATATTATGAAGGTTTACCGACGAGCATTTTTTGTTCCACATGTATGACACACCCTAAATTTAGCAACTGTTGATCCAGTAATCCAATTTTTTCTTCTGGATGGAAAAACCGGTAGGACATTTTTCAATCTATGTTTTCTAAATTATTTCAAAAAATGTTATGAAACACTGGATGGGAAAACCACTGTAATGCAGTAAATGCTTTCAACATCGAAATGAAAGGAATGTATTCTGCCCTGAAAGAAGTTGCTTAGTTAGAAAAAAATGTACTTACTCGTATAACTGTAGACTCAATCGCAACAAAATTGGACAACTTTAAATTAATTTGTTGATTAGTCATTTAGAAAGATGTACTATTGGTTGTGAGTTGTACAGGAGAATTGATACAATTTGAGAATATGGACGTAAAAACAGCATTCACTGTATTGAAAAAAAACTTCAGAATTTTCTGTTAATCATAATATTAACGATTTTTTCAAAAAATCTATTTCGAAATCTAAAATCTTTGTAGCAGTGTCTGACTGATCATTTCACTTCTCAGGTAGTCCGAATTAGGAGAAAATTTTTGATGACGAACCGTATAGTCCTGACCCTGAGCATCGTGATCTAAAAAAAAACTACTTTCCATACATTATTTTCAACAGTAATTGCTTCGATTAATGAACGTTTTGAATCCGACATATATCGAACGTTTCGAAAATTGTCGAAAACATTTTTAAAACAATTGCGACAATATTGACAACATAGATTTGAAAGAAATATGTTAAAAGCTAGAAAAAGCATTCAGCGAAGCGGAAAAAAATAATATGGAAGCGCAAGAATTTGAATTAACTCTACAATTATTGTCTAAAAATACGCAGAAATAACAGGAGATAACACACCAGATTGTTTTGATGTGGATTTATGATTACAACTTTGAAGAACTTTTTCCTTATAAATGTTTATTTTTTTCAATTTGTTACTTACCCTTCAGACGTATTTTAGGGCAAGTCTTGAAATCGTTTAGAAAATCGAAATTTTTTTTGACGGATTTACACGCTTCAAACACTGGGGATTCCGCACTTATAAATATTTTCTGCTGCCTCCAATGCAGAAAGTTCTGACAAGGAGACCGCCAAACATGATGGGCACAGATTTTGATGATTTTAAAGTATGTTGTAGGGGTCATACCCCTAACTATTCAGGTCAAATGTTTCCTTCAAATGGGCTTTAGTTTTCGAGAAATTTCGGGTTAAAGTTCAGCATGCATTTCAAATACCCATTAGTTCGCAGTCTTGAACAAGAGCTCCGTGGTGCTGAGCTAGCGCGCGCGATTTGAGAGCCGGAGATGAAGGTTCTGTCCTCTCATGTGCCTTTTACCTTTTTTTTTAATAAATTTTATATGTTTTTCGCGTTATAAGTTTATGCAGATTCATGAATTCTGCATCTTTGAACTTTTTGATATTTTCCTAAAAATTCCATTTACATTTTCGATTTTTTCGTGAAAATTTATAGTTTTTGCGCAAATTTTATTCTAATATTTCTGTTGATGAAAATACGAACTATTTTAAGTCTTGATATCTCGTCTTTTTAAAATGATTCTTGTTTACATTTATGTATATTTAATTATTTATTTATCGTATTTATGAAATAATGCATTTTTTTAGCTGCATTTTCTATTTAAAAAAATTTAAATGATTAAGAAAAAATTAACAAAATAATGTATCCCTTTAATATTTGATTTATTCTAAATATATTGAAATATGTTAACTGCGGAAATACTAAAATATTTATCATTATCGACATCGACATTTTTAGTTTATTAAATATGGAACTAATTGTGTGATACATATCGCAAAAATATTCTAAACAAATTCCGCATTCAAAATCGCCTTTAAATATATTCTTTACGTAAATTGTTTTAAAAATACTGGAAGAATGCATAAATTAGCATATTATATATTCTTTAAATACTTAAATTGTGATAAATATATTTAAAAATGCATTAAATTTGGAAAAGAAATTATTTCAAAAGTGGAAATTGTCTTTAAAAATACTTAAAAATATTAAAAAATGCATTAAATTTGGAAAAGAAATTATTTCAAAACGTGGTAATTGTCTGCAAAGGATTAAACGAAATGGATAAAAAGAAAATTTTATTTATTCTGATATTACCGTAAAAGTCATTGCCGACGATTTTTTTCAGGTATTTTTTATAGCTATTGTAATTTACAAACGATTTCATTTCTAGTTGAATTTTTCTGTATGGCATCCACTTGTTAGAATTTAAAAAAAATTAATTGTAATATATTATTTTTTATTTGTGCAAATCAAAAATGCTGTTGCAGTTAAATGTATTTAAATAACAATATATATATATATATATATATATATATATATATATATATATATATATATATATAACTGGCTAAAACTTGGATATAAGCGTTATTGTTTTAATATTTTATTACTCCTTTCAAGGTATGTTGTTGAAATTACCTAATCATACATATCTTTAGAAGATTTGAAATAAAAAATATTTTTTATAAATTATAAAAGAATACAAAATTTTATTTAAAATTTCATAAAGTTAAAAAAGTATTGTTTTAGAACGGTTATTAAAATATAAAGTGTAAATAATAATAATAAAAATAAACAAAATCTAGACATAAATTAGTTTGGAATTTCGTGAAATATTAATTTCAAAATTGCACAAAAAAAATGTAAATTATTACGAAAAATTTGAAAATGTAAATGGAATTTATTAGGAAAATATCAAAAAGTTCAAAGATGCAGAATTCATAATTCTGCATAAAACTGCATAACGAGACAAATATATTAAATTTATTAAAAAAAAGGTAAAAGTCACATTAGATGACAGAACCCTCATCTCCGGCTCTCAAATCGCGCCCGCTAGCACAGAGCCACGAAGACCTAATTGCGAGTTCAAGATTGCGAACTAATGGGTATTTGAAATGCATGCTGAACTTTAACCCAAAATTTCTTGAAAGCTAAAGCCCATTTGAAGGAAACCTTTGACCTGAATAGTTAAGGGTATGACCCCTACAACATACTTTAAAATCATCAAAATCTGTGTGCATCATGTTTGGCGGTCTCCTTGTGAGAGTAGTTATGCCTTTGCGAATTTCTACCAGAGCCTGATTACTGCAGGGATGCACTTCCACCAGCATTTTATAATCGAAAATTTTGTCTTATTGAAAACAAAAATTCTAGAATTATATAAGGCGAAATCTCGTACGAAATTACTGTTGCAGAATTTCTCCTGCGGTAATCAGGCATTCGCAAAAACTAGTTATCCAGGAAAGGATAACTACACTCCGATAAAGTCAGCAGATGATGCTGCATTCAAGACGGCAGAAATTTTTTAAGCCTCATCGGGGAAACTACTCTCTGTTACTATCACCTGATGATAAATCTGTTAATTAATTGCTCGCGAGGTCGAGATTCCTCTACTTGTACGCAACATGTTAAAATATTTGGGATAGTGAAAATGTTTAACTTATATAATTGCCGCAATAAAACTAGTCATTGGGGGCCACCGTAATGCTTACCCATCATGGATATGCATAATATAAAATATGAAAATTAAACATGTGTAAACTATTTATAAAATGCATTGCAATTCAAATAAAATCGTGTCTTAATGACGTCATAAAATCTAAATGCTCTATTACTGAATATCGTAAAAGAAACATTCTTGTAACTCCAAAATTAATAATCATATTAACTAACGGTTTGCTGCATCGGATTAAGCGTATCATTTCCAATTAAAATATATCTTTGAATTGAAATTTGAATGAAATACAGGGTCATGAAAAGGAGTGTGGAAAATATCATTACAAATATCTCGGCAACTAATTATACGATCGACTTCATTCTTTAAGCAAAATTTATTTTTTTTATTGTCTTTTATAATCAATCCTTAAAATAAACAATTTCGAAAATTTTTATATACCTTTTATCAGAACGAATATTTAAAGAGTCCGAAAAATATAGTTCCGGATAATCGAGGTTACTGAAATTCAATAAGCTTCTTCCCATTATTACATACTAAGTACATACCAAATTTCAAGTCTCTATCTCAATTTGTTTGGGAGATAAAGCGTTTACATAGACACATAGACACACAGACACACACAGACAGACGGACGGCAATTTTTTTTGCTAAAAATGTGTTTTTCGGAATCCCCAGTCTCTGAAGCGTGTAAATCCGTCAAAAGAAATTTCGATTTTCAAAACGATTTGAAGACTTGTCTTAAAATACGTCTGAAGGGTAAGTAATAAGTTGACAATATTAAACAGCGTACCAAGGAACGGTGCATTGTCTTAGATATTACTTATTCCAACAAATATTTTCGTGGTAGATTTCTACAACATTTGACAAAACAATTTACAATGAAGTCGATTTCTGCAATATTTGCAAGAGAAATCTAAAGAGAGAATTTTTGTTTGGAAATAGTGAAATGGGAAGAAAATAAAAATGAGACCACTCCTACAAGTTAATTAACGTTTCGACTAACAAATACATAAAACGTTCCATAAAGAACTATAAAGTTCTCCAATGAAAGTTCGATGGTCGTGCTGAATTAAGTAATGGATTTCTGGTTTTAGGTAATTTTACTTAAATGTGGCGCTATTTCCCAAACGTTCACATTTAGGATAATTTTGGCATTTTATTAAATAAATATACACTTCTTGACAATTGCTAAAGAACAGAAAGACATCGTTTAAAGAAATGAAAATTAGTATATAGGTGAGATGGGGGGATGAATGGGACATTTTCACAAAAATATTTATTTTAAATATTTTATATAAGTTATTATCAATATTATATATCGCATGTCATATATTAAGTGTTTGACTACATGTGATGCACAATATTTGTTCAAGATTATTATTATACAGATATATAAATTAAATTTTAAAAAAAGTTCTTCTATGTCCCAATCATTCCCACAGCTGGGATGAATGGGACACAAACATTTTCCTCCCCGTATTCAATGTTAAGGACTAAAAGCTGACAAAAATGCCTCCTTGGCAAAAGCTGAGAGATTATAAATTGTAATATGATCTCCAGGATTATTTGTTAGTCAATGATCGTGGACTCATCTCAGCTTTGCCTTAAAAGGCCCATAAACGGTGGACTGAAGACGATGGCTACAATGAGGATGAAATGTTAAAAGAATATTTACCATGAAGTATTAATTTATCAACCTATATAATATTATTTAGTTAATAAATATATTTTTCAGCATCCTCTAGGGATGAATGAGACAGTTCCATTCATCCCATTTGAAATGTCCCAATCATCCCCATGATGCATATATTCAATTGTCAGCCATTTTGTCTCAAAAATTATTTTGTTACAATGGTTAATATGCATTCATTTTAATTACCAATATTGAGCCTTTAAATAAAAAACTACAACATATCTTAATTGTTTATATTGCATAAGATATTTAAGCAACTTCAAATGCTAAAAAAATTACTTTTAAGCAGAGTTTTCAGGAGATGCAAATTTGAAGAAAACTGAAAACAGCCATGTGCTCTTGCTTTTGGTTCTGAAGCACACTATGGTAGTGAAATCTATGAGGATAGGAAGCAACTAAAAAAAAAGTTTATTGCCTGAGATATTGAGAACGTCCCATCCATCCCTTGTCCCATCCATCCCTTGTCCCATTCATCCCCCATCTCCCCTGTTTAATTCAGGTCCTTATGTATTGTTATTATGTAAAATACCGTATGGCAAACACGATGCGCAAAAGGACAAAATATACTTCTTGCAACATTTTTCAAAAATTCCGAAAAGCTTGTTCTGCCCAAAAAAGAAACACATAGTAGTAGGTGATTATGGAGTATGTCCTTCTCCAACGCTGTTGAACATTTTGCGTTGTTTGTGCTTGCTGTTCAGTAAACAGTTTAGGAGAGCTTGGGGAATTCTATCTCATTTTTAACACAGAGCGATTTTTAGCTTCTTCACGGTTTAAGGAGAGTTTTGTCTTTACTTATAAATAACTGAGAATGATTCAGCCATTGGACATGCAGTAGTGTGATTTTATCAATCAATGTATAATTCTGTATACAGTCATATTTTAAGATATTTGAAAGTTATGAAAAAAAACTGAGGTAACAAAGTAATTAGGAAATGTTAGAACCAAAGAATACGGAGTATGTCCTCCTCTGACGCTGTTGAACATTTTGCGTTGTTTGTGCCTGCTGTGCAGTAAACAGTTTAGGAGAGCTTGGGGAATTCTATCTTATTTTTATCACAGAGCGATTTTAGCTTCTTTACGGTTTAAGGAGAGTTTTGTCTTTACTTATAAATACCTGAGAATGAATCAGCCATTGGAACAAAGTAATTATGAAATGTTTGAACCAAAGAATATGGACGAACAGTAACAAAGAGGGGGATTTTTAAAAACAGCGTGTATTTCAAAAACATCGACGAATTTTTATCTAGTAGAAAAAGTACATTGTGTATAATATCTTCACTAATTCGATAAAACTTTTAAGAAACACGCTAGTCACTGAATAGATCGTAAAATATTACGTATTTTAATTTGATCTTTGAAATGTGCATTCTAAAGAAAAATACACTAAAATATTTTATAAAGAACTAGCTGACCCGCCCAGCGTTGCCCGAGCCCGTCTAATAAATTTAAATCTCTTAAAAAACGAAACTCTGGCCACGGTCTCCGATGGATTCGACACTGTATGCTGGGCATGCTCGTATGCTCCGGAAAAACTTTTATTCCACCCTTCCATCTCCAGGGGAGCACTAAGTTCTAAACAAACCTCTTTCGGAAAGAACCTCTGAGACAGGTCTCCGCTGCCTACTAAACTGTATAGTAGGCCTGCTACAAAATTGTTTCGACAAGATAGAAACATTATAAGATGAGTTATTGAAATAAGGCACAATTAGAGAAAATAAACTTAAATGAGGTGCCGCGGGGAGAGAATGTTCAAGTGTCCTTAAGAAAATGACTAATTAGGAGGACCACGATGTATCTTTAAAAATTCGTTCGTTTGCTTAAGCTAGGAACTTAATTACAAATTTGGCTTAAACTATTATTCGGAAATAGTGGTAACCACTACACATAAATTTAGTTTAATATTATCGAGACTGACTTTTAAGTTAATTATGATGTTTGGAATCACTTGCTTTAAAATCAGAAAGATAGTGGCGAGGATATGGAAACGGGACATAGTTAGAAAAATAAACCTTGAAGGAGGGGCCGGGGGACGAGGGGATGTTCAAGTACCCTTCAGAAAACGACTAATTAGGACCACCGCTATGCATATTCAAAAATTCGTTCGTTTGGTTAAGCTAGGAACTTAATTAGAAATTTGGTTTAAACTATTATTCGAAAATAGTGGTAACCTCTACTCATAAATATACTTTAGTGTTATAGAGGGTTACTATTAAGTTAAGTATAATGTTTTGAATTATTATCGTTGAAATCGGAAAGATAGTTGCGGAGATATTGAAACGGGGCATAGTTAGAGAAAAAAACTTGAAGGAGGGGCCAGTGGGAGTGGATGTTCAAATTCCCTTCAGCAAATGACTAATTAGGAAGAACACTATGCATCTTTAAAAATTCTTTCATTTGGTGAAGCTAGGAACTTAATTACAAATTTAGCTTAAACTATTATTCGGAAATAGTGGTAACCGCTACTCATAAATTTAGTTTAATGTTTTAAACGGTGACTATTAAGATAATTATAATGTTTGGTGTCACTTGCGTTCAAATCGGAAAGATAAAAGCTGAGCTTTGGAAACAGGGCTTAGTTAGAGAAAAAACCTAGAATGAGGGGCCAGGGGGTGGGTATGTTCAAGGGCCCTTCAGAAAAGGACTAATTAGGACAACCACTATGCATTTTTAAAAATTTGTTCATTTGGTTAAGCTAGGAGCTTAATTACAAATTTGGCTTAAACATTTATTCAGAAATAGTGGTAACCGCTACTCAAAAATTTAGTTTAATGTCATAAAGGGTGATTATTAAGTTAATTATAATGTTTGGAATCACTTGCGTTGAAATCGGAAAGATAGTTGCTGAGCTATGCAAGCGGGGATTAGTTAGAGAAAAAACCTTGAAGGATGGCCGGGGGGGGGGGGGAGCGAGTGTTCTTCAGCAAATATCTAATTAGGAGGATCACTATACATCTTTAAAGACTGATTCATTTGGTTAAGCTAGGAACTTAATTCGAAATTTGGCTTAGACTATTATTCGGAAATGTTGGTAACTACTTTCTAGAAATACACCTTTAAGCTATGAATACTGATTTTTACGATAATTTAGTAAAAATGGAACTAAATGAAGAAGTTCCGAACATTATTAGCTGAGATTAAAAATAGCGTTATTCTGTATATAAAACATCAATTAAACGCTACGGTTGAAGCTAGAAAAAATGTTTTTAAATGTAATTAGACCCTTACTCCTCTGCATCAACCCTAATATAACAAATAATCTGTTAAATAAAGTTTTCTGTATTAATAGTCTCTATCACAATAATATATGTCCTGTTTAAATAAAAAACTTTAAACCCAGCTAATTATCCTGAAGAAAAATGTGCCAGGAAAATGTTTCAAACAGATGGCGTCTGTGTAATTTGCTGTGAATAGGTGGCGCTACATTAGCTTGGCTGTACACCGGTAACTACAGTCCATATTGAAACTATTTCATTATAAGTCCTTATCTATGCATCGTTACTCTGGCTTATTTAATGTCTTCTGTGAATATTCTAAACAATCAACCAACCGAAGAAAAAAAGCGTAATTTTGATGAGAGTTCTTTGTGCATTTAAATTAATATTCCTGTAAGTAATTAAAATATTAAAATTCTGACGTTCAGGTGCACCAGGAGAGGGTTTGTACTACCTGAATATAAATTTTCAGGCTTCTAGGTGCTATTTTGCTAGCCATCACAGACAGACAAACACACACGCACACACACACACACAGAGAGAGAGTGAGAGAGAGCGAAACTTTCTTTTCTTAGTATAACTTTCTAAAAACATTTGTTTGATAAATCTTTGGTTTTGCTTACTATAGGCAGATAAGTAAATTCCTTTATTAAATACTAGCAAGCTACGCCCGCTACGCTGGTCAATTTCTTATAACGAACTTTTAATCCAACAAAATATTGACATTTCATAATTCACTTTTATATTTTAACAGAATAATAAGGCTACTATAATTTGTGACTCGTGCTATAGTCAATATACAGGCCAGGACACGTCGCCCTTATTATTATCTTTTTACGCATGAAGGTTTTGCTATGGTACTCCATTGTGAAATTTAGTATTTTTTTCAAATTCAATATTTGAAAAATGGCATAATCATTAGAATTAAAATTTATATCAAGAAAAATACAATTTTTTACCTCTCAAACGCAGTTTGCCTAACAATTTTCTGACAAATACTTTTCGAGCTACTATTTTTTATCAGTAACTTCAAATGTTTCATTTTCCCAGATTAATCTGTGGCAAAGAATTGTGAAAAACCCAGTCGTCAGCAACGCATAGCTTTATATTAAAGAGGATGTTGGAGCAGGGATTGTCACCATCACTTTTGATATCGGTTCTGTAGTTCCAGACATTCCATAGAAATTGTAATTTACAATGTTTTTAGAACGCTTTTCGCTCATTTCACCCTTAAATTTTGATTTTTTTTAATTTTGTTTTTAGAGAGCATTTACATCTTATAAGTAACTACAATGCCAAGCTTCAAATTTCTAGCTTTTTCAGTATAAAAAAATCGCAATTTTAGAACGTTTTTCGGCCCTGCACCTCCCCTGGGGTTAGTGACACGGACATAAAATATAGCCTATGTTGGAGCAGGGGTTGTTACCATCAATTTGCCACCATCACTTTCGAAATCGGTTCGGTAGTTCTACGAATTCCATAGAAATTGTAATTTAGAATGTTTTTAGAACGCTTTTCGCTCATTTCACCCTTTTAAATTTCGATTTTTTTTTTTTTTTTTTTTTTTTTTTTTTTTTTTTTTTTGGAGAGCATTTACAACTTATAAGTAACTACGATGCCAAATTTCAAATTTCTAGCTCCTTCAGTGTAAAAAAAATCGCAATTTTAGAAGGTTTTTCGCTCCTGCTCCCCCCCTGGGGTTAGTGACACCGACATAAAATATAAAATATAGCCTATGTTGAAGCAGGTGTTGTCACCATCCATTTGCCAGCATCACTTTTGAAATCGGTTTGGTAGTTCTGGAGATTCCATAGAAATTGTAATTTAGAATGTTTTTAGAACGCTTTTCGCTTATTTCACCCTTTTAAATTTTTCGAATTTTTTTTTTATTTTTTTAGAGAGCATTTACATCTTATAAGTAACTACAATGCCAAATTTCAAATTTCTAACTCCTTCAGTATAAAAAAATCACAATTCTAGAACGTTTTTCGCTCCTGCACCCCCTGGAGTTAGTGACACCGACATAAAATATAGCCTATGTTGGAGCAGGGGTTGTCACCATCAATTTGCCACCATCCCTTTTGAAATCGGGACGGTAGTTCCAGAGATTCCATAGAAATTGTAATTTAGAATGTTTTTAGAACGCTTTTCGCTCATTTCACCCTTTTAAATTTCGATTTTTTTTATTTTATTCTTAGAGAGCATTTACATCTTATAAGTAACTACAATGCCAAATTTCAAATTTCTAGCTCCTTCAGTATAAACAAAATCGCTATTTTAGAACGTTTTTCGCTCCTGCACCCCCCTGGGGATAGTGGCACCCACAAAAAATATATCCTATGTTGGAGCAGGGGTTGTCACCATCAATTTGCCACCATCACTTTTGAAATCAGTTCGGTAGTTCCAGAGATTCCATAGAAATTGTAATTTAGAATGTTTTTAGAACGCTTTTCGCTCATTTCACCCTTTTAAATTTCGAATTCTTTTAAAATTTTATTCTTAGAGAGCATTTACATCTTATAAGCAACTACAATGCCAAATTTCAAATTTCTAGCTCCTTCAGTATAAACAAAATCGCAATTTTAGAACGTTTTTCGCTCCTGCACCCCCCTGGGGTAGTGGCACCGACATAAAATATAACCTATGTTGGAGCAGGGGTTGTCACCATCAATTTGCCACCAGCACTTTTGAAATCGGTTCGGTAGTTCCAGAGATTACCCCCTATAAACAAACAAACAAAAAAAAACAATCTTTACTCCTTTATAATATTAGTATAGATGTGTTCTGTTTATTGAAAGTATCGCATGTTTTATAAAGTTTCTTATATGTACAGTTAGCCAAAAAAGAGAGCTAGAGCTATCCTACATTTTAATTACTTAATTGTCCGAGGAAAAAAATGGAAAAAATATATTCGACTGAAAAATCGGTTTTCTTTTAATATACAGGGTGATTCATAAAAGATGGGCAGAACTTTAAGGGGTTATAGTACACTTAAAGACAAATAATATTAAATAGGAGACTAAGGGTCCCAGACGTATTCCCAAGGAGATAGGGGGCATTAAAGTTTAGGGTCCGAAATTTCAAATGATTATAAAACATGGAAAAATTGGTCGATTCGTTTGCGGTTTTTGCAAAAAATTTTCTTTATGCCAGTATTTTCTTGAAATAAAATTTTAAAGTTCAATTTCAAAAAATGCCGATAGGGGGCGCTTTAGACTTTGGAGTAACAAACAACTATTTTTTAACGTTATTTTTTGTATTTCTTTAAATGATTTCGAAAGCTTAGACTTAAACTTAAATTTTGATCTAAAAATCTGAGTCCTAACGAGTAGTTAAGTAGCGTAAACTGAAATTTGAAATTTGAAACCCTTCTCCCCCCAGAACAAAAATCAGTTATTCCCGATCTTTGTGTCGTAGATTAGGCTCTAACTACTGCCGCGTTTTGCTAAAATTATTCTTTATGTCAGTATTTTCTTGAAAATAAATTTTAAAGAAAATTTTCAAAAAATTCCGATAGAGGGCGCTTTAGACTTTGGAGTAACGAACAACTATTTTATACCGTTATTTTTTGTGTCTCATTAAATGCTTTCTAAAGCTTAGACTTAAATTTTCAGCCCAAAATCTGAATCGTTAGACGTGGTTAAGTTTCTGGGGAGAGGGGTTTGAAATTTCTACTCCTGAGCACAGTTCAGTTTACCATGTCCACACATTGTGTGCTGTGATACGAGGTAAAAAGACACAAATTAGGATTATGTTACCAAAGCATATTTATTAACATGTAATCACAATAAATGTTCAAAATTGTGACCACCAGAGGTTATGCACGCAGAACAACGGCGACGAATGGAACGGCGAACATTCGCGAAAACATCAGGCTTTTCGAGCACTTCCCCTACAGCGGCGGAAAGTCTGGCGACCAGTTCCTCGGGGGATTCAATGGGTGTCTCATACATAAGAGCCTTCAATCGTCCCCAAAAAAAGAAATCGAGGGGTGAAAGATCTGGCGAGCGAGCAGGCCAAGCAACAGGACCACCTCGACCAATCCATCTGTTCGGAAATGTGATGTCCAGATAGTTGCGGACGTCTCGTACGTAATGGGCTGGCGCTCCATCGTGCTGGAACCACATGACCCGCCGGATGCGTGGAGGAACAACGTTTAACAGGTCTGGCAGCACATGTTGCAGAAATGTGAGGTATGTTTTACCGTTGAGGCGTTCAGGAAGAAGGTACGGTCCGATTAGGTGGTCTCCGAGGATTCCTGCCCAAACATTGATGGAAAAGCGTCTCTGATGAGCATGTGGATACGTAGCATGTGGATTGACATCCGACCATACATGTGCATGGTGTGTGTTAAATGTACCTTCACGTGTGAAGGTACATTCATCGGTGAAAAGCACAGTTCGTCCAAAATGTGGATTTAGCGCGTTCTGCTGCAGAAACCAGCGGGCGAATTCAATACGATTTGGATAATCCCCTGGAGACAGTTTCTGGACTCGTTGCACATGAAACGGGAGCAAATGTTCATCCTTCAGTACCCTCCAAGTCGTGGACTGTGAGGTATCCACCTGGCTAGCCACTGTTCGTGTACTTGTACTTGGCTGCGCCGCTACTACATCCAGAATGGCTTCTGCAACAACTACTGATTCGTCCTTTTTTGCACGACCTGCATTCGACCGGGAAGCGAGAAATGATCCCGTCTCACACAACTGTCTGTGCAAGCGCTCGAAAGTTTTGCGGTTAGGCAACCGCCTGTTAGGAAATCGCTCTCCGTACATTCGTTGTGCCTCTGCACCATTTCCATCTGCCGCTCCGTAAATTAAATGCATCTCAGCCTTTTCCTTATTCGTGAAGGGCTCCATCTTCCGATTCATTACTACAGCGACTTACACTTGACTCACCGTTCAGTGGTTTTTATGCCTGAATCGTGTCGAAATTTTGCATACGTGTTCTTCTTCTTCCCCATTTGACATTTGCATACTTTCTGTTTCCTTCTTCACCCGGTGACTAGCGTCAGGAATGGAGCTTTAACGTTTGCATGAGCGACGTTTCCAACTGTGCCAGTGCCTTTATGAGTGAATTCCGACTATGCAGTCCTTGACGAAAGTTGTATTTTTGCCTCGTATCACAGCACAGAATCGTTGGGCATGGTTAAGTAGTGCAAACTGAACTATGTTCAGAAGTTGAAATTTGAACCCCCTCCCCTCGCTACTGAACCACGCTCAGCGATTCAGATTTTGAGCTGAAAATTTAAGTTTAAGTCTAAGCTTTAGAAAGCATTTAATGAGACACAAAAAATAACGGTATAAAATAGTTGTTCGTTACTCCAAAGTCTAAAGCGCCCTCTATCGGAATTTTTTGAAAATTTTCTTTAAAATTTATTTTCAAGAAAATACTGACATAAAGAATAATTTTAGCAAAACGCGGCAGTAGTTAGAGCCTAATCTACGACACAAAGATCGGGAATAACTGATTTTTGTTCTGGGGGGAGAAGGGTTTCAAATTTCAAATTTCAGTTTACGCTACTTAACTACTCGTTAGGACTCAGATTTTTAGATCAAAATTTAAGTTTAAGTCTAAGCTTTCGAAATCATTTAAAGAAATACAAAAAATAACGTTAAAAAATAGTTGTTTGTTACTCCAAAGTCTAAAGCGCCCCCTATCGGCATTTTTTGAAATTGAACTTTAAAATTTTATTTCAAGAAAATACTGGCATAAAGAAAATTTTTTGCAAAAACCGCAAACGAATCGACCAATTTTTCCATGTTTTATAATCATTTGAAATTTCGGACCCTAAACTTTAATGCCCCCTATCTCCTTGGGAATACGTCTGGGACCCTTAGTCTCCTATTTAATATTATTTGTCTTTAAGTGTACTATAACCCCTTAAAGTTCTGCCCATCTTTTATGAATCACCCTGTATGTTTATACAAATAACCGTAGGGATCATTGTCATACAGTAATTGAACCAAACTTTGAAATTTTAAATACAGACACCTAATTTTGTCATAATATTTGTATTGGTTGTTAAATTTTACATTGGGATACCAAACGGGAAATATTTCGATCAAGAAGTTTATTAACGCCTAATGTAAAATTCATTTTTAATCGTTACTAAACCCAATGCAGATAGATTTTAAAAATAAGTCAAGAACTATTTGGAGGAATGAGCTAAAACTTTGGAATCTTATGTTTGGAGCTTCTAAAATATGATTTCTGTTTAAAGATTTGTAGGTTAAAATTCATACTGTGTTGGAAAATTTTTTTCAATAATACATATTTTTTTATGAGTTTTCTACAAAAAATTGGAGTTTTTATCCTGTATAAATGTTATATAAATCGATTTTAGAAAAATCAAAAATGCGATCCAAAATTGCAGCTCATTCCACCAAATAGTTTTTGAGTTATGTTTAAGGGACAATGGTCATTCAAAATAACAAAATTGGACTATACAATTATTTTTTCTTTTATTTGAGAACTGTGAATATATATGCTCAAATGTATCTGATGCAAAAATAATTTTTAAATTCTGATGCTTCACCGCAAAGATATGAGCTTTTATATGTTAAAAACTTTATATATTTATACAAACTTTTTAAACTTTCAATGATGTTTCCTACAAATTGAAAATTTCGTACATTTCTAACTTTTGAAACGTGTTTTGCGCATTCCTAATTATCAGATTCTTTTGAAATTTATACAGTATATCTCCTATACAATAATAAATAAATGTTAGCATAAATGTTGAATTTCAGGGGAGTTTTAGTTTTGAAACCTATGCGCATATTGAAATATAAAGCTACTTAAAAAAAGCTTAATTATGAAATATATTTTTCTGCTAATATATAATAAATATATTTTTCAGCGAACTTTATCAATTCATGCCAACTTCCTTTAGAATATATAAAAAGTAACTCATGAATAAATATTGCCATATTCTTTGCCAAAGAAATGCGAATGGAACTTTTTTAAATATGACGATCATTCATTACTTTAAAAATTGAATAATTAAAAAACATATTATTTTAACACCAAATTTTGAATCTATTAGCTTGCCATTAACGAGTCTGTCAATTTTCAAATTAAGCCATTCAAATTGTCCACTGTCTCATTAAAAAACTACTCGGATTGCAATATGTTTTGCGACGATTATAAATGAAATTAACATTAAGTGTTCAAAAATTTTAATTTTCATTCATCCTAAACTACTTGACCGAATGATTTTCTTTTTGGTATCCGAAGGTAAACTTCGTCGAAAAAAAATTATATAAAATTATGTGTTCATATCGAAAATTTCAAAGCATATTAGTGTAATGAGGACACCCTAAGCATATCTTTATAACATAATATGAGAAAAAAAGACAATTTCCAGTCGAATGACTATTTACATTTTTCTTCACAATTTGGACATCAAAATTTATGGGGTGTTTTCTTTCGAACGACTGTACCACCGTTTGTTTTATTTATTACTTCTATTTACCATATTTTTTTTTTCGTAAGCTGATTGCATATAAAACGATACTTTTAAAATTAAACAGGTTTTCCCCATTATATATCTACTACTTTCGACTGTCATATTATATTATATTTAATTAATAAAAATGTCATAAAGTGAACGAAAAAGTGTTTAGATAATGTCACTAAATGCTTTCGAACAGTTAATTTTATGTAACCGTACACCCAGAAAAATGTTTTGTTGAATCAACAAAAATTTGGCTGACCCAACAAAACTTTTTGTTTAAATATGGGTCAATGAAAAGTTTGTTTGAATCAACAAAACAAAAAATGTTGATTTTTTTTTTTGCAATTCCAAAAAAAAAAAAATTGTATCGTCAGCAAAAAAATGCTTTGTTAATTCAAGTAAAATGGTTCAATTTTACTTGAATTAACAAAATTCTTTTTGTTACATAGATATATGCTATGTGTTATTTTAACAATCTATTTTCTTTTTTCGACGAAATATATTTTGTTTGTTTAAATAATAAAATATGTTACATTACGAACTTGTTTTGTTTATACTACAAAAACTTTTGTTAAATGAATCAATCTAAATATGCAATTTTAACTAATTCATTTACAGCAGTGAATTACACCTGTAAACCTTGAATAATAACAAGTGAATTTTATCTTGCTTTTTCTAAAGCGAAAACCACGAGAGAGAAAATTGCCCAAACCGGGAGTCGATCCCGGGTCCTCAGAACACCGCTCTGAGTCTCTACCACTGAGATATAAGAAACGATACCTGAGCTCGGCATTTCTCACTATTATATATGTCGGAATGGCTGCAACCGCAACACAAAAGGGAAATGCCATCAGGAGCACGCAAATTTCTTCGGCAAACATAAGACGACAATACAAAGCCCCAAAAAAATATATATAGTTACTTTAAAATCTCGAAAAAAATAAAACAATCTCTAAACGAGATTTAAGTATAATATGAACGTTTATTATAAAAATAGAAATTTGTTTTACTTTGCATCATTTTAATTAAAAAATATTTAATAGCGTATTTAAAATAACTGCACAAAAGTTTACGAAGCAGTTATTTGTAAACGATGCTATTCTGTTACATATTTTTTAAATAAAATGCATGGCTAGTTTAACTGAATCAAATCAAATCCTTTACTGATAGTTTTTTGTAAATAAAAATTTTTATTGCACATTTTAGGAATGAGTGCATTTACGCTGTAAGTTACTTTAATAGGTGTTAAACTCCTTTTAATTGTAGATCTTCTAAATTTTCTCAATGCCTTTAATGGGGAGATGATGCCAGTGTAAAACATTAAAGAAATCATCTTTTTTTAAACTTAAAACATTCTATGCTTATTTTCAGCATACGGCAACACATAGTTAATTTTTAATTTATTTTCAGCAGTGAATTACGCCTGCAAAAATCAGGATAAAAATTCATTGGTTATTATTCAAAGATTACAGGCGTAATTCACTGCTGAAAATGAGATAGAGCTATTGCAGAAATCACGAAAAATGCAACATAGCAGTGCCACCTTTCTCGCGATTTACACCAAAAACTAATTAGTAAAAATTTATATCAGGAAGTAACTTAATATAAAGTTTTATTAAATTCCGTGTTTAGTTCTTGAGATAGAGCGCCCACAAAATGTTTGTCACATACAGACAGATAGAATCTTTGACAGTCATGTTCTAAAAACAGTCAAATCGTGTTCAGGACCTTCTAATATCCGTCGGAAACCGGAAGTCGAAAACCGGAAGTCGATCCAATACTTTGTAAAGATCGAAGAAAGTAATAAATGGGACAGGGGAAATTTTAAAACTACCTTCATCCGTCCCAATGAAAAAAAAAAGTTTTTATTATCCAAAAATTATGTTACTCCTTTAATTATATAGTTATATAAGTCAAATAAATCGAGTTACGTGAGAGAGTTATGGCTACTATACAGCAATTTAAATTTTGCAAAAACAACAAATTTTGCTGGAATTACAAATTTATTGTAAAATAAAAAAAACAAATGTTGTTAATTCAAGTAAAATTGATGAAATTTTGTTAAAATTTAGTAAGAGTGTTAACAATATTTTTTTGTCGAAGCAACAAAACCAATTTTTTTACTTCAACTAAAAATTTTCCTAAACAACCAAAATGTACTCAACAAAACATGTTTTGTTGTTTTAATCAATTCCTTTTCTGGGTGTAATGGGGTTCACATAAGTTGTTTAAATGTCACAATAAAGTAACAATTGAGATTCATTAACCGTTCTGCCATTCCCAAGTTTTGGGTTACTTATTTTCTCCAGTAATGTATATAAATTAATAAGTAGAACAAATGATTTATTTTGAATACTGCTTATCTCTTTAGCAACAGTATTTTGTTTTGAATGTATTTTCAGTTTACTTATCCATCTAAATTTCTTACAGTGTATTTGGTCTAAAATTGCAACCCTTAGTTTAAGGAATAAAAAGGCCGTGCAAACCTTTTTGAACGATTTTGATGAAATCATAAAGCGTATTCTATGACAGAATTTTATTTTCATAGAAGTAAAAATGTGAAAATAAAAGTTATCACTTGGTATCCAAGAGTTCTTTGCTTTCAAACTGTTAAATAAACAACGGATGGAAGCCTATTATTTTGTTTTTTTTTCTAATGTAGGATTTGATATTACAATCGTACAATTGCTTAAACGTTGACTTGTCCTATGACAATAAATCACTATAGCTCTTCAATTAAACTTTAAATATTTTTTGTTACTTACTCAACCAAACAGTTTTGTAATGAGATCACAATAATTCATAACCGCAAAAACTGCAATATCGTCATAAACATAAACAGGAATTCACCCAGAATTCTGTCTTTAATACTTTATTTTATATATATTGGATTATCCACCTTCATACTGAGGTACAAACTACGGAACAACTACTAATTTCTCTCACTTTTTTGTCTAACCTTCACTTTTTACGAGCCTCATAAAAATCTTGGAATTTCTCTACGCTGTTGTTGTACTTTTTTTTCAATATGATAAAACCCTTGATTACCCTTAAGTCTATTATCTTGTGCTGTTAAGAATATTAATTTACAGATGGGTATTATTTTCAATCCCACATTCGGTCATCCTGACTGTCCTGTGACCCAACTGAATATATTTTCAAATCATGTTCATATAGTTAAATATATAAAACATAGCGATACAACGATATATCACATAACATTCAACATTTAAATCATTGGCAAAGATATCATATACTCGTCTGATGTAGATGTTTGACATGGTGCATCATGTTCCTCACATGTCTAAATATTTCTTTTTTTGCTTCTTCTATAAAAAGAATCATTCTCACATGTGACTTCTTTATACTCATCCGCACTGAAAGTGGAAGAAACATTATCGCGTTTTGCTTTAGATTCAAATTTATCACCTCTTCTGTCAAATTTAGCTTCATATCCTCTATAATCAAAACTATTAGTACGGGCTAATGATTGTTCATGTTGCCTACGATTGTTATTACAGAAGAAATATAGATTTCTACGAGGATCATTAAAATGACTTTTAAGGTTTGTTCTATCTTCTAATCTCATATCATTTATTTTTCACAATTCAATATTTTCTCTTTCACATCTTTCCCGTTTTCATTGTATGTGTTGTACGTCTAAAAATCTATGTCACAATCATGTCTAAATATCGCAATATTTGTGACGTCTAACAACCAAATTATTTCTCGGATAATATGGTCTTATTTTCTTTGAATAATTATAATCACCTTTTTTAAAATTTCTATTTTTTTTTTCATTTTCATTTCTATTTTCAATATTAATTTCTTGTTTCGCGTCTCTTATTTTATGACATTTTTCAATTTTTATTATTTCTTTTTCATCTGCACGTTCTTAGCATTTTACTTTTAGCTCGCTTATTCGCACTAATCTTGATATCTCGTTTCTTGCATTCAATTTTTTCCTACTCGTTGCGTTTGATTCTCGAGACCTTTTCTTTATTTTCGTTGTTGTATTTTCGCTTGTATTGTAATATTATTGTAAATTTTCACGATAATTCTTCCCCGCTTTAACTTATCTATAATATATGATGGTTTCATCCTTGGCATTTTATTTCTTCACAAGATATTTTAGTTTCACGCCTTCTTTTGTAACTGACAAATCGCATCCTGATATAGCATTTATACCTAATAATATGGCCCAGTTTATGTCTGACACTAAATGAAAAGCATCTGTTAATTTCACGCTCAATTTCACGCTTTAATTTTGTGCTCAAAAAATCCTACTGACTTCGTTTCTTCTTTGCCAAATCCGGTCACCATACATACATTTTCTTGACATGACTCAGGAGTACCTATTGCATTGTAGTATTTTATATTCAACAGCTTACATCAGTTGCGGTATCAATTATTATTTTCGTTAGCTACTCATTTATTTGAACAATACGTATCGATGCTCTTGCATTGGTGTCGATTTCCGCTCCTGATAAATTCATAACATTCCTCCTTTGTACGCCTATCTCATTTTTTTTTCTAATCTGGTTACAATGATGCGATTGAGTGCTAGTTTGACTCATATTCGTACATTTGACAGCTATATGCCCAAATAATTTGCAATAATAACAAATAACTCGTGAACCAATAGCCTTTTCATCTCGTCCTATATTATTCCGCTGCGTATTTTGTCGCGATTTGTTATCATTTTCCTCCCTGCTTACGGCATTTCGTGGCTTGTATACGTTTGCGGTTTTACACCCTCTGAGTACCATATCAAAATCATACGAGTTTCTCGACCAATACATTAAATTCCTTAAACATTATTAATTCCTTAACAAAGCGTTTCCTAATCTCTGGAGGTATTTTTCGCTTAACTGGATATGTGACAATTAATTCTGTAAAGTAGGTCACAGTACAATACGCAAACTTTGTATATACAACGTCACGAAAAGATGTTTAATGCATGAAAATAATTTTTTATTTCAACTATTCATATTTTTGAAAGTCTGCTCAAAACATAAGAGGAACATCATTTGACATATGCATTCTTTAGGCATTATTATTTATAAAAATAATGATTAATTAAACATCACATATTTTATGATAAAAAGTGAACAAGTATTGAAATGTGGGTGTATGATCAATATAACTTCATCAAATACGATTTTTTGTCATCTGTAAAGGAAATATGCACCAGAATAAATTTATGTTCTAAAAAGTGACTTATCTACCTACATTAAATGCCAAAAAGTAGCAAGGAAAATTTTTAAAAAGAAATTTAAGTAATAAATAATCCTTTTAGAGTGTATTAGACAAAACTTATAAGTCTTTATCACCCACGCTACGACATTCCCACCTATATAACCCACGCCTTCTGTCAAAAATGTAAAATATACGGTTGTTGTTAATTAATGCTATAAGTAAGAACTGACTTAATCTCTTAAAAGTTTCAGAATAAATAAAAAAGTTAATATATGGGATTTACTGGAATTTTTTTTTTCTTGTGATCAATACATTTATATTTACTTTTTTAAATGTCAAATATTAAAAATTACTAAATATAATCAAATTATTCGCATTTACACAAAGCATGATGAGTAATAAAGTTTCTAATTTAGAGAACGTACGTGAAATTATGGGTAAAAAAAGATCCTGTTTGTTTAATGCAGTAGTTGTTATTTCATGCTGAAAATAGTAAGAAAAATGGGACTTAAGAAAACAGACAACATTAATTTTGAACCTTTTTGCCATTAAAGCAAAAGCAATTTTTTAAACATTTAACTATTCTTCTATAATCTCTGAAGTGTGATTATTTTCATATAAACAACTTTTGACTATTGACAAAGGTGATAAATATATTCTCCTTGTACAATAATGAATAAATATTCGGAAGAAATATTTTTATATATTTTTTTTTCCTTTTCAGAGTTTTTTTTAGCATTTTCGCTATATTTTTAGTTTAGGCTACAAATTATGAAGATCAATAAATATGTTTATCTGTTTTATATTAAAAGCAACATTGACATATTGTAAGGCATTACATTAATCTGCGTCTTCGGAAACTGATTTTATTAAGACTTTATATACCTTGTTCATATATGCTGTTAGGTCATACCACATATTAATCTGGCGGGTCCCTCTCCGTGGTCCTGACCCGACTCCTTTGGTGGAGGAGGTGACCGGGAGCGGAGCATTGCGCGGACACACGTCAGGTGACTTCGAATCGGCCCTTTGAGTAGGGAAGATGACCGAGCGCCTATCATACGGAGTGTTCGTCGACACGACGGGGACAGGAGGTGACTGGTCTGGGTTCCTCATCGTGGTCCGCCAGTGGGAAAGGAGTCTCTGCAGGGCCGGAGTCGCCACGCTATGGCCCATTGTGGTTCGCCCATTTGGGTTGTGGGCTCGTGTGTCTCCTCCTCGCAAGCGCAGGTTCTCTGCGATGCGAGCACAGCCTGTGATCGGAATTTTCCGTAGGTGGCAGGCAGACGACTCCGTAGGCCAATCCCAAGGTTCACGTGGATCTTGGGCAAAGGCTAGCAAAGGCCAGCCGGATCCCTCCAAAACTTGACTAAGGAATTGACGGAAGCACGATCGATCTCTGTAGAGCACGAAATCGTGATGACTCTGTAGTTCACCGATCGTCGGGAGATACGGCGTGCAGAAACTATCTGCGACGAGACGGAGGCAGAGGTGAAATAGTCCCAACACGAACCCCCATACTCGTGGAAGAGGACCTCACGAAATCCACTGCAGCTGGAGAGTTGTGAGCCGACCTCAATGGTCACCGCAGGAAGTGCCTGAATCGAGGAGACGGTCACCATCCGAAGGCGGTCAGCCAGAGACGCCAGGGACGCGAACGTTCTCTTCGAGGAAAGGACCACCCTCTTTCTGCCATGTGATTACGAGGAACCGGGCTGGAGGCTGCCGACTAACGCGGCATCGATCAGCCGAAACTCGAGACCTCGGTCCGAAACCCAGTCCGAGCACGTCTTTTGTGCAGCCAGGAATTTCCACACCTGGCGGGCGGACTAGTGGCACGCCTACTAATTTTCTCGCTACTAATCTCGATCGGGCCCGTCTCTTTGGCGCGCTTAGAGGAAGTTTCCGCAACCTCTAGAGTCCGATAGCGGTGTCTTTAGGATTCTTCCGTTTTTGAGTGATATTATATGTGGATGATCTCGTAGTTCTGGAGTTGTCGCTGGGTTACCGGCTAGTTCTGCCTAGTCGGGTTCAACCTCGCGCCAGACTGCGTAGGGACGACCTATCCGAATCCCGTCTATGGGAAAGAACCGAATTTCCTCGTGGTTCTGGGTCGGAGAGAGGCTTCTTCTGCTCTTTTTATTAGTGCATAACATGTGAACCTCACGGCCGATGAGCCCAGTAGCTTGCCCATCCATGCATGTCTATGATCGGAAGCCGTGAGAAAGCAAGAGCCGTCGGAGTAACTCGACATATGACCGAGGGACCGTTTCCCCCTGTGGGGTTTCGCGAACGAGGCCGTCGGGGGTTCTCTGGCGGTTCATCAGGTGTATGTTCCACGCGGAAGTTTCCCCAGAGCAGGGTTACTGCCGCAACGACCTATGGGGTCGATACCTGGTAAAATGGTCTAGGGTTCGCAGAGGGGCGGCCCATGACCGATCGCAGCGCCGGACGAGACAAAGTCCTGGTGCGTTAAAAGCCCTTCAGAGGCTTGGGCGCGATGGTCGGAAGCGTGCCGCGGGCTACCCCCGAGGGCCCCTGGCGGCGCAGGATAGTTTTATACCACATATTAATACGTATATATTTGAAGCTTATTACTTGTCTTTTACAAATAATTTTTGTTTAAGACAGTATTTAAAATAAAGGAGTTTTGTATTTTCCTGCATTTTTATACTTAAAATGAAATGACTTTTACCGTTTTACATTAATTAGCATTTAATTAACATTAATTATGTCATCTCCAAATTGTTTCAACATAATAAAAAACAAACACATTATAAAAATAATACAAATTTGGATTTTTTAACACTACTAACGTGGTGGTGCAAATTCTTTACTCCTTACTGCTAGTTTTTTTAGTCGTTTCTAGTCCTTTATAATAATTTAATAGCCTTTTACTTGTCCTATAATAGTCCTATATAAATCACACTGAAAAACAAAATATGCATTTTCTTACTATGTATGCTTCAACTATCTTCTCAGATAACAGTGACACAACTGTAGCGATGAACCCTATATGTATTTCATATTTTCCAAACTGTTTTGATATATTTTCCAGTAGCAAAGTTCACGTAACCTAATATGATAAAAAAGTTACTTTACATTCCTACTAATAATTTAGTTTATTTTCCTTCTCACTTTCATCAATCTGTAAAAAGCACTATTTGTGTGCCGAAGAAATGTTTAATATAATTGTCTAGGATAAAATCTTAGAATAGTTTGCATCCTCAGAGGAACAGGCATTTGTATTTACAATTTTATATCTTGCAAAAGACTAATCTTTACAAAACAACTGGACTGTAATTTTAAAGTAAAAATGAAAGTACCTTTGAAGAGAATCTTATGAGATTGTAAATGCATTTGTGCAGAAGTATTAAATGATTCATAAAGACAAGTGCAAAACTGATTAATGACACGTGCAAACTTGCAATAATGGAATTATGTTAATAGGAGTAGATTTAATTAAAGAATAGTATACAGACATTTACCTAAATGGTAGTGTGTAGGACTTTAAAGATTCTATATCCTCCAAATTATGAATTAAAGCAAATAACTCTTCAAAAGTTATTTGTATTAAGTTATGAAAGTAAATTAGAAGATTTATAACATTAATATATATATATATATATATATATATATATATATATATATATATAACATTTAAATAATAATAATATAACAATTAAAAAACAATTCTTTAATTAGTATTAATAAACGGAAGTGGCACTTTTAAGTACCGTCGGATCAATATAGCTAAATATATTTCACAAACCAAAAATTATACAATATTTCATTACACGTTTTATGAAATTTATAACATCACGTAATCATTCTTGATGAAAATCACGAAAACAAATATTTTTCATTCATTTAAACATAAAAACACATTGCACATCAAAAAATGTTTTATAAGTAGTGAACAACTACGCAAGCATACAAAATAATGCTTCATATTTTTACTGTACCATTTTAGGTGTTACTACTATTTTTCTATGCGCGTAGTTAAAAAAAATTCCCAGCTTTGTCCTCTATTACGTAATATTTTTTGGCAAAGTGTGGATAAATATCCGTGAAAACAACATTGAAGATGTCGTACAGTATATAAAAAAGTGGGAAAATGTATCCTACATTTTATTTTTTAATTACATTTGTCATATTTGCTGAAATATTAACTATCATTATATAATGTATTTTCATCCTCCGAAAGAAAAGTGTCCCACTACCCTTCTTTTGTGTTCTGTGCTACTTGCGGATGTTTCCTATGCAGCAACCTGTATTAGTCTGAATTATGTTTATTAGTGTCTGTTTAATTTATTATTTTGAAATCCTGATATTTTTATTACTATATATATAATTTACCACCCAGACGGAAATTCTCCATTTGCGTCAAAACTATACGTGATGGAAATTTTTGAATGTTTTCCTCGAATTGAGCATAAACAAATACATAACACACCTTTCATTTTAACGAGAAAATTATTTAACAGGAGTGTTTAATTCTTATATTCCTAATCTAAAAGTAAATATTGCTTTGTAGTCCGGACTTTACTCAAAAGTACCACTTCTAAAAATGCTTTAAAAATAAAATAAAATGGTTTTATTTTTAATTTAACAAAAATTATCATTTCTTAGACTTTAAAACATACAAAAAAGTCACAAAATGGACATATATATAAATGTCACAGCATAATTCTAATATCGCACGTCACACGACAAGATTGAAGCTAGAAAGCTGTACACAGGTGGTAAAATATTCTTCATTAACATTTTCTGCTTCTAAGAACTACTATTTATTGATGATAGAGCGATGTATACCCATTGATCCCGAAGCGTACCGTTCGAATTAAGCAATCAAATATGTATATATATATATATATATTTTAATATGTTTGTACTGGTACTTAAAGTACCGTCGGCGCATGAAGACTTAATATAATATAAATATTATACTCAGGGTGAATCAATATTATTCCCCTGACTACAAATGGCAATAACATTATTCTAATAAATGCTAAAAAGAAACAGTTTAAAAATAAAATACGGAACGAATCTCGCAGTTTCGTTTGTGTACTTTATGTGTTCTATGTGGTTGATTTTAGTCTAAAAAAAAACAACCATTTGGTAGTCCATTTCACGCCGGATATTATGAAGCATGTTCATATTGTCACTGGTGTCGTGTCAGTGTACTCAATGAGCGCACTTTCAGTTCGTTCACTGTTGTAGGCACAGACGGCAAAAATATGTTTTTCATGTTCTATATACAGGAGTCACAAGAAGTCAGGCACAATGCATCCACGTCTGACGGGAAATAGACTAACGCTTGGATATTATATTTCTAACTAAAAACATTTACATAGCCCGGTTTTGAAGTATCCGAACAAAATTTTTGACTTCCTTCTGTATTGTACTCAAACCTTTTCGCCATATCATCGTTTAAAACGAAGTAATTATCATTTGTAAACAGGGCAATCATTTTGTCTCACTCTGTATTAAAACTTTGCACAAAGCTCCCTTTTTTAGAATGACTTTCGTGGTAATTTTATTGGAGTACTTAGAATGTCCGAGATGTGTAAATAAAAGTTTAAATTGAGGTCATTTTTTCTGGGATTTTTTTAATAATATTTATTATTAATTAGTTACTAAACATAAAATTAACCACAATATGCGAAGTTAATGGAGTTAAAAAAAAAAAAAAAAAAAAAAAAAAAAAAAAAACGTAGTTTTGATAACATGATGGACGAAGAAGACGTAAGTCTGAAAATTATATTGAACTAAATTTAATTTACCTCCCCCCTACAAAATACGAAAACAAGTTTAAAAAGGCGTAAAACCAGGGTGATTTATTTCAAAAGGTTCCGAGAACCCCACAGTTTCCTTACGCTTCTTATAAATCATTCTATCAAAAGTAATTTTAAGGAAAGATTTTTATGTATTTCATAAACAATTCAAAAGGTATAGGGCGTTCTGCTTTCTTCGTTTCCCCTTTTTTATACGCTGACTATTCTACCGCTTTATTTCTTAAGTTTAACGTAAGACAGCTTAGGCCTCTGGCATACTGCCAGTAAAAGCATTTCAGCGTTAGGGAATTAAATCAACCTTGCAAGGCATTTTCCCATTACATAATGTAATTCATTCCTTATAGCTGCATTTATTAAGATTGCATTCTACTCCAGTAATGTAAATCTTGGTTGCTTTAAGTCAGAAAATAAAAAGTGAAAATTGAAACATGCAACATTGTTTGTTTTTATTATTATTTTCAGATCAAAATTCTATAGCACAGTTTCTAAGCTAACTACAGTAAATCTGTTTTCATTCTTTTTTTAACAGAATATATACTTTTAAAATTAAAGAGTGATTTTGAAATTAAAGTTCAGTTGACTATGAAATATCATACACAATATTTTAAAACAACGGGAGTGAAACAACAGTTAATTTTCGATATTAAAAAAAGAAATCTAAAAAGAAAAAAAATAAAGTAACATGTTTGCTCTTTTTCGTTTAACTCTTCGAAAACTTTGTTTTAATGTATCACGATGTAATTTAAGCATGATTTAAGGATTTGTTTCAATATATAATCAAATATAATAACTGTTTTCATACATAAGAAAAAAATATATTATTATTAATATTAGCCGCAATTGTCAAAAAATTAATAAATCACCTGCAAAAATTAATTGTGTAAGTATTTGTTTTCTTTAATATTCTACATTTTACACTTTATGAAATTCAAAAAGAAAAAAAAACGAAGTACAATATAGGGGAGGTGGGGGATAAATGGGACATTTTCACAAAAATCGTTATTTTAAATATTTTATTTAAGTTATTATCAATTTTATATATCACATGTCATACATTAAGTGTTTGACTACATCTTATGCACAATATTTATTAAATATTATTATTATACAGAAATATATATGAAATTTAAAAAGAAGTTCTTCTATGTACCAATCATCCCCACAGCAGGGATGAATGGGACACAAACATTTTCCTCCCCGTATTCAATGTTAAGGACTAAAAGCTGACAAAAATGCCTCCTTGGCAATAGCTGAGGGATTATAAATTGTAATATGATCTGCAGGATTATTTGTCAGCCAATCATCTTGGACTCATCTCAGCTTTGCCTTAAAAGGCCCATAAACGGAATCATTCAATGGCTGAAGACATTGGCTATAATGAGGATGAAATATTAAAAGAATAATTACCATAAATTATTAATTTATCAACCTATATAATATCTTTTAGATAACAAATATACTTTTCAGCATCTTATAGGGATAAATGAGACAGTTCCATTCATTTCATTTGAAATGTCCCAATCATCCCCATGATGCATATATTCAATTGTCAGCGATTTTGTCTAAAATCTTATTTTGTCACAATGGTTAATATGCATTCATTTTAATTACCAATATTGAGCCTTGAAATAAAAAATTACAACATATCTTAATTGTTTATATTGCATAAGATATTTAAGAAAGTTTGTAAGGTATTGACTACTCTCGTCACGTGAGTAGGCAATGTGTGAATGAGATCGTTTTGTCCATTAACCGACTATGTGCGTACAAGTTATAAAGGCTCTCTATCTTTCTTTAACTTTCGAAGGACAGCTGAATCCCTGAAATTGTGAGTTGCCGTGTAATTTCAATTATGCAAATTTTCTGGAGCTGGTCGATCGACACTGAATTATATAAGCAGCGAATTTTGACTTGAGTTCAGAGCTCAGGGGAGCTAGAGTAGACTTGGCCCCGGGAAGTTTAATATTGCGACTTAGATTGAGATTTCGATTTAGCCTTGAGAATTCGCATCGAGTCTCAGGATTAAGAATTGGCCTTAGTATTTTTATACGGGAGATTTATGCTATTGTAGATTGATTTTCAAGACTGTATCAGCGTTCAGTAAAAGCTGGAGGATAAGAGTATTGGATCGTGATTATATATTTAAAAGGTTAAGGTTCAATGATATTGTTTCAGTTTTGTTAAAGCTACAAGTTGTTAGCAAGAACTCTTTACTTAATTTAAACTTTTAGGAAAATTTCGTGGAGCTCGCCATAAACCCCTGCTAATTGTGTTAATAAACCAGTTTTTGGTTTTAAAACAGTTGTACTTATTTCCGCGTGCTCTACCACACCAGCGGACATTTTAATATGGCCGCTACAAGTTCAAATGTAAAAAAAAATTATTTTTAAGCAGAGTTTTCAAGAAATGCAAATTTGAAGAAAACTGAAAACATCCATGTGCTCTTGCTTTCGGTTCTGAAGCACACTACGGTAGTGAAATCTATGAGGATAGGAAACAACTAAAAATAAAGATTATTGTCTGAAATATTGAGAACGTCCCATCCATCCCCTGTCCAATTCATCCCCCATCTCCCCTAATCATTTTTTCAAAGCGTAATTGAAACTTATTTTTTGTTTGTAATACAGCAGATTTCTATTATTTGGAACACCATTTAATTGCCACAGACGTTTATTTGGACAAAATGTGAAGATAAAAATCGTAAAATATTTTTACAGTTACTTCTGATAATTGGGACAACCGTTTAATCGGGCAATCCTGTTAGAACCAGTATGTCATAATTAACCGGAATCCAGTGCAATATCTATAAATACAACACAAAAAAGGGAGAGTGGAAATGTTTGGCTGTATATGTTTTAGACAATTTTATTACTATTTAAATAATTTTAATTATATTCTTATATTTAAATAGTAACATACTATGTTAGTGTACAGTACGAAAGAAAAAGATAAACGAAGCAAGGCTATAACTGCTGTTCTAGAACATGAGAGAAAATAATGTGTCGTTCCAAACCGTAAAAAGAAAATAAATTATGTGTGACGTTATTTGTCATACGGGGTGAACTACAAAAAAAAAAAAAAAAAAAAAAAAAAAAAAAAAAAAAAAAAGGAACGTCTTTTTAAAAAAATCAATATTAGCGCCATATTTTTCCTGCATATTTATATTAAAAACCCCCAAAACTTAGAAATACCAATTTGCATCTGTTTTAAACTAGTGGTTTTTGAGATATAAATAATTTTTAAAAAGTTTAAGTATTATGTCATATGTTTTAACTGTGGATAAAGAAACAGATAAGAAAAGTTAAAATAAATAAATAAAGGATCTTTATTTTAGGACATGTTGCAATACGTTTTAAATATGAATTAATTCTATTGTTCGGTTCGTAACAAAATCCTATAATTTCATTTTAATGTAATTAAGCGTGTTTTAACTTAACGCCAATTATAATAAATCACTCGCCTGTCAATTTTTGAAGGATGATGTTGTAATTAATCGTTTTAAGCTATCTTAGATAAATTAGTATCACTTTATGGGTATCAGATACGTTAAAGTTTCCTTCTTGCTACTTAACGTTTCTAAACAGTGCTTCATTCTTCAAAGTAATTTCTTTCGATAAGTACCAAAGTAATTTTCATATTAATCATCTCATCAAAAGATTATTCAATATGCTTATAAATTAATAATTATCTTTTAACATACTTGATAAACATTTCATATATTAATCTATAAGTCGTTTCATATACGAATATTTCTGTATTTAATATTCATTTTTAAAGCTTGGTTTTATTAATTTTAAACTTATATAGAACAACAGAAATTATCCGCAATTATTAACAATAGGAGATTAGGAGATTTCTTTGATTTAAAAAAAAATATATACAGCGGAATGCACTTTTTAAAATCTGACTATGATTATTATTATGTCTCCCGGATTCTATAGTTATTATTTTCAGCTACATTTTTACATTTTATACAGAAAAAATTATGTTAAATATTTAAATGTAACATAGCTATTATTTCTGTTAATAAATAGTGGTGCATACGTAAATGTTAATATAGAATAGTAAAAAGAAAAAAAAATCTAACCCAAACTATTTTGGACGTCATGTATCGTAGCGTAAATAGAGGTACCAATAGAACGGGAATATTTCCCAGTAATAATTAACATGCACGAATTAATTTTTGCGGGGTAAACCACATATCAGTATTTGAACTAATTTTTAAATTATTAATAGTAACACCCAATTATGACAAATAAACTTAATTTACATTAAATATATGCTAATCTGCCCAATTGTAAGTCTTTTTTTATCAAAACATTGGAATTACAATTATTAAAACATTTTTTATCTACTGATGTTAAATTGTTTTTCGTATTTTTATTTATATTTCGTAAAATAATATTTTTATCATTTTATTTGTAAGAGTAATACATTAAAACCCAAAGAGAAATATTTAATTTTTGTAATTCACATAATTTTGTTACATAAGTTATTGCGAAATCGGAAAACGAGATGAATTATAACTCTTTTTTTTTACTTACCTATCATACGTAGTATAGGGTAAGTCTTGTAATCGTTTTGAAAATCGAAATTTTTTTTGACGGATTTACACGTTTCAGACACTAGAGATTCCGAAAAACATATTTTTAGAAAAAAAAATTTGCCGTCCGTCTGTGTATCTACGTGACTGTGTGTCTAAACGCTCTATCTCCCGAAAAAATTGAGATAGAAACTTGAAATTTGGAATGTACTTAGTATGTAATAATGGGAAGAAGCCTATTGAATTTCAGTAACCTCAATTAACCGGAACTATTTTTTTCGGACTCTCGAAATATTCGTTCTGATAAAAGGTATATAAACATTTTCCAAAATTGTTTATTTTAAGGAGTGAATATAAAAGACAATAAAAAAAAACAAATTTTGCATTAAGCATGAAGTCGATCGGATAATTAGTTCCCGAGATATTTGGAATCCTATTTCCCACACTCTTCGATTTTTCATGACCCTGTATTTCATCCAAATTTCAATTCAAAAATATATAGTTTAATTGGAAATGAGACGCTTAATCAGATGCAATAAACCGCTAGTTAATAGGATTATTGTTTTTGGAGTTATAAGGATGTTTCTTTTAAGCAATTCAGTAATCGAGCCTTTAAAGTTTATGCCGTCAACAAACCACGATTTTATTCGAATTGCAATGCAGTAGTTTACACATTTTTTTATTTTAATATTTTACATTATGCATATCCATCATGTATTACGGTGGCCCCCAACGACTAGTTTTAAGTTTTATTCCATTTTTAAATGCTTCCTATACACGTATAAACAATTACTACTTCTTCCTCGCAGAAGTTTGCTAATTATCCTGGAAATAACATTACGATACACAGTTGGGGAATCATGTGTGCGATATTCTAAATGCTCGTTTACTTAATAAAAGTACCAGATTTAAATTTGAAGAGAATCTTTAAAATCCACCTATTAAAAAATAGTGATAACTCGGAAAACAATCGAAATTCGTACAGGAAATACTATTTTCGTTACCTGCATCTGACTTCTCGTCTACTTAAAAAGCACCGCTGCTGCGTTACGTTAGTGCACATATCCAAATAACATTTCCGTAAACTATGCGATAGTAGAGTCAGAAAAATAAGGTAAACAGTGCTCTTTATCCGAGGTATCACTGTAGTTATTAAATATGAAACTAATAGAAACACCACGCAAATTTCTCTTTAGGCCAATTGGTATGTGTAGATATTTTTGTTTCAAAAATTGAGGTTTCTGTCGAAAAATTTAAAGTTTTTATCAGTTTTATATGTAACCACCTAAGAAAAATATGAAAATTATCAAATATATATTTACGTTATTCGCAATCGATTGCCCCCTTTTTTTATACTCTGATAAACTATACTCTAACAGCATGGTTTGTGTGTTTGTTTTTCCTTCTACTGTACACATATCTTGTTTCTTTACTAAAATATATGTATTGCTTTAAAAACTAGTCGTGGGGGCCACCATAATACTTACTCATCGTGGTTATGCATAATATAAAATATGAAAATAAAGCATGTCTAAACTATTTATACAATGCATTGCAATTCGAATAAAATCGTGGCTTGATGACGACATGAACTTTAAATGCTCTATTACTGAATTGCGTAAAAGAAACATCTTTATAATTGCAAAATTAATAATCATAATAACTAACGGTTTACTGCGTCGGATTAAGCGTCGGATTAAGCGTCTGATTTCCAATTAAAATATATCTTTGAATTGAAATTTGAATGAAATACAGGGTCATGGAAAATCGAAGAGTGTGGTAAATATGATTACAAATATCTCGGCAACTAATTATTCGATCGACTTCATTCTTTATGCAAATTTGTGTTTTTTTATTGTCTTTTATATTCACTCCTTAAAATAAACAATTTCGAAAATGTTTATATACCTTTTATCAGAAAGAATATTTCGAGAGTCCGAAAAAAAAAGTTTCGGATAATCGAGGTTACTGAAATTCGATAAGCTTCTTTCCATTAATACCTACTAAGTATAATACAAAATTTTCGGTCTCTATCTCAATTTGTTCGGGAGATAGAGCGTTTACAGACACACACACAGACACACAGACAGCCGGACGGCAAAATGTTTTTTCTAAAAATATGTTTTTCGGAATCTCCAGTGTCTGAAAAGTGTAAATCTGTCAAAAAATTGTTTTCGATCTTCAAAATGAATACAAGACTTACCTTATACTACGTATGATGAGTAAGTAAAAAGGATACATTTTGAAGAATATTATTTAAACTTTGACGTGAAGTGATTTTTTTTAAATAGCTCCCTATTATGTATCGGCATCCGGTGAATTAACGATACGATTTATTATATTTAAATTATCACATACTTATTCCTTAACTGAGAATATGAAGAAAATTATGTTTAGATATAAAAACGAGTTAATTAAAAAAAAAATACCGACCTTTTACTTACCCATCATAAGTAGTATAGGGTAAGTCTTATAATCGCTTTGAAAATCGAAAAATTTTTTTTTGACGGATTTACACGTTTCAGACACTGGAGATTCCGAAAAACATATTTTTAGAAAAAAAAATTTGCCGTCCGTCTGTGTGTCTCTGTGTGTGTGTGTGTGTGTGTGTGTGTGTCTGTGTGTGTGTCTGTGTGTCTGTAAACGCTCTATCTCCCGAAAAAATTGAGATAGTACTTGCAATTTGGTATGTACTTAGTATGTAATAATGGGAAGAAGCCTATTTCATTTCAATAACCTCGATTAACCAGAACAATTTTTTTCGGACTCTCGAAATATTCGTTCTGATGAAAGGTATATAAAAATTTTCGAAATTGTTTATTTTAAGAAATGCATATAAAAGACAATAAAAACATAAATTTTGAATAAAGCATGAAGTCGATCGGATAATTAGTTGCCGAGATATTTGGAATCCTATCTTCCACACTCTTCGATTTTTCATGACCCTGTATTTCATCCAAATTTCACTTCAAAGATATATTTTAATTGGAAATTTGACGCTTAATCAGATGCAATAAACCGCTAGTTAACAGGATTATTATTTTTGGAGTTATAAGGAAAAACTTCTTTCAAGCAATTCAGTAATCGAGCCTTTAAAGTTTGTGACGTCATCAAGCCACGATTTTATTTTTTGAATTGCAATGCATTTTATAAGTAGTTTACACATTTTTATTTTAATATTTTACATTATGCATATCCATGATGGGTAAGTATTACGGTGGCCCCCAACGACTAGTTCAGGTAAGCACTCGTATATTTCAGACGTTTGGCATGAATGCGTAGTTTGTTGTTTATAATGTGTTTTGGGAGAATGTATTTGGTGCTGTTGGAATTGGCTGTTTGTGCAAGGATTGCCTTGTTGTATAGAAAAAGTGTTTCTCGGCTCATTAAAATTCTATTAAAGTTAAATAAAAATTGTTAGTTGTTCAATATTGATATTTTGAGAAAGGGTTAAACTTATATTTACTACAACACTGCTCTTGAATGAGATACATTTTAATGAATAGAACTGTTTTAAGTGATTTAAATTGCCATCCACTCTTAGCCTTATTTCTGATTAAATTCATTTTATGCTTTTCACATAAAAAATGTAATAATATTTTTTTATTTATTATAAGCTTATTAGTATAGAAATATTTGTTTTTTCTAATTGATTATATGCTAAACTATTTTTCATAAACATAATGATAATATAGTGAAAACAAATTGCATTGCGTTATTTTTTATAAGGTGCGTCTCAAAATTATATGGACAAGCGATTTTTTGAAATAACAGCTAAGGGAATAAAGCAATAATCACGAAACAAATAATTAGCATATGGAATCATAGCATAAGTTTATTACGATACAGAAATGTTATGTTTATATCACAGATTGTTTGTAAAAAAATAAAATTCAGAATAAGCTGTCTCAAAAATATATGGACATTGAAACGAATTGCTTTCATTTCCACCGTATCAGAAGAATTTGCATTTTATGCGTTCTGTACTTGTGACGTAACCACTTCGAAATATAAAATAACTGCTCTTTCTTCAATTGTCGAATAGTTGGAAAATGCCTCGCAACATTGAAATCTCTGCTGCTGGTATTGCTAAAATTTGGCGTTTAAAGGCTCAAAATGTTAAAGTTTCTGATATTGCAAAATAAATGAAGCGTAGAAGATCTGGAATTTATGCAATTTTATCAAAAAGTGACAATACGATTGCAAAAAAGTGTTCCGGTCGACCAAGAAAAACATTTTTTAAGACAAGAAAGAGAAATTTTGCAAACAGTTTCAACCCAAAAGATGTTTGTTCGTGAAATTGCGAGGACTTTGGCGTTTCCTATTTCCAGATCTGCTGTTCACCGTCGCATGCAGGTAAGCGAAATTCATAAATATCGCAGAATGTGTCGGACACCTATGCTGAAAGTGCACCATAGAAAGTCTCGAGTTCTTTGGGCTAAAAAACACATGCATTGGACGGTTGAATAGTTAAGTGTTTTCTTCAGTGACGAAAAAAAATTAATTTGGATGGCCCTGATGGCTGGGCATACTATTGGCATGACTTACGAAAAGAACCTCGCGAGTTCTTTAGTCGACAAAGAGGAAAGGGTTCACTAATGGTGTGGGGCGCATTCTGTTTCAACGGAACAACCGATGTTGCTTTTTTTTTAATGGTCGACAGTGCTCTGAGGATTATCAAAATGTCCTTAAAAGCAATTTACTTCCAATCGGAAACATCGTAGGGAAGGAAAACTGGAAATTCCAACAAGACAATGCGTCGATTCACACCTCCCACTCAACAACAGCTCGGTTTAAACAAAATTAAGTGACTGTTATAGACTGGCCAGCCATCAGTCCAGACTTGAATCCAATTGAAAACATTTGGGGAGTACTTGCACGAGATGTGTATGCCCATGGTCGGCAGTTTTCTACTATTCAGGAATAGAGCAGAATTAGTTCTCTTTACAGCCGCACATACTCCAAACAATAGTTGAAAGCATTCCCGATAGGGTTTTCAAGATAATTAAAAGGAATGGATACAAAATTTGAATTTAAATGCAAAATATTCGAAAAGTCCATATATTTTTGGAACAGCCTATTTTTTTTTTTTTTTACAAAAAATCTGTAAAACTTATACTTTATTTCTTTGCTGTAATAAATTTATGTTATGATACTATATGCATATTATTTTTTTCGTGATTATTGCTTCATTTTTTGAACTTTTATTTCAAAAAATTGCCTGTCCATATATTTTGAGACGCACTATATTACTTATTTTAACTTTGTGCTTCATTTGTACAATAAATGAAAGTAAGCACTCTCCATTATTTCTTTCTAAAATCAGAGTATAAAAATGATACTAGTGCCAATCAATTAGAAATAACATTAATTAATACATGTTGTGCAGGGATTAGTGGTATGTTTTTGTTAAAATTTGAGATAATTTCTGAATTTTCAGGAGTAATACCCAGTTTTGACAAACATGTTTTTTTCATATATATATGTAGGCCGAAATACCAAATTGTAAGATATTTGGGCGAAACTTTTTTGAATTATAATTCTTCAAAGGTTTTTGCATCTTATTTTAAAATACTCTGGTAGCTTGTTTTTCAAGTTTCGAGAAATAAAATTTGCTATCACTCTTAATTGTTTTTATGAGTTCAATAACATTCCGTAAAAATACAAAATAGAAAGATTTTATTCTTTATAATTCCATACTTTTTTATATGAAATATCATTTACGAAAACATTATTTGAAAACAATGTCAATTTTAACCCATTTAAAATTATTTGCAAATGCTTTTTTATAGAAATCTTTTTCGCCAATAATTGTTTAATCATCTCAATATGGACAATATATCACAATATGGACTAATAAGATGACGTAAAAGAATAAAAAAACTTCCCCAGCATATTCGAATTATAATTTAATTCATTTTAAGTATTACAAGTTTTTTTAGATACTTCATGTACAAAACATATTGCTTACATTTTCCCCTTCTGCACTTATAAAATCATTTATCAAAAGTTTAAAATTTTTATTTCTATGAACATACGATATAGACACCAAAATTCACTTTTAAGAGACCCCCTTAAATCGAACCTATATAAAAGCTTCTATAAATTATTGCAAAATTATTGAAATTGTTCGGATTTTGTACGCAGGTCATGTAACCCAGCTTAATTATGTAGTCTTTAGCTGCCATAGTAGAAGGTTATTGTAGTAACGTACTTATCCTCAATTGTTTCGTTTTTTGCATTATTGCATGTCTATTCTCCATCATCTTTTATGAATCTGAGCAGCTCATCAAGGGATGTATCGTCACGGTTACATTATAACTCTGTTCTTTCGAGTAACTTCTACACATTATGTTTATGTGATGGTATCATTAAAATATGAGAAACGGGAACTACATTTACTAGTTATTCATAAATCCACACCCAGTATTAAACGAACATTATTAGTGATTCGTTTACTACTGCAGCAAAACAGTTGCTATGTAAAACAGATCAAAATGTACCCTTACAAACTTGAAAAGTTTATCAAGACTAATATATATTAAAGTAATTATTCAAATGAAACTTCGAAAATTATTGTAGATTCAATCTGCAATATCAGAAATAAGAGAGAAGTATTACCACATCACGAATATTAAGCACTTTCCCGAAATCGAAAATGAGCTTCACGAACTCGAAGATCGTCTAGAGAAAATCAAGGTAAATATCAATGTATTTCTTTAAACTCTCAAAATATAGCTGAAATAAATGTACATGTTAATAGTAATGAAAATCGAAATTTTAATAACATTACAGTTAAAGTTTCTGAAATTCTACCACTTTTATTTAATGGTAATCATGAATATTGGTCAATTTTTAATGTACCATTTACCAATTTAATTATAAACCATGATCAACTAAATAATAAACAGAGGCTCTTTTACTTGCGCACATCGCTAAAGGGAAAAGCAAAACAACTGGAAAGTGCGGATAATTCATTTTATTCATTATTCACGGCACTGTATAGTATTTAGATTCCAGAATTATTACAGTTGAGATTTAAATCAATAAATAAATAAAAGAATATCTACGTACCTTGAGATTTGTCATGCTCAGATTCCATAATTTCAATATCAGCCGATTAGTTTGATACTCTTATTCGTAGACTTCAATACTGAAATCTTTGTTTTTACGCACGGAATAAATCACTTGCACAGAAGAATTGCTCTAAAAACAGCATCAATTTTAGTAGAAGGAATGGTATTAAATTTGTTGAATAGAAGCATGATTTCACACTGATAAAAAACTTGAAAAGTTGATCTTTTTTCACATTTTAATAGAAGAGAATACTACTTGAATACTTAGAATTTGTACATCACTCAGAATTAAGACTTAAATACAGCAGCATTTTACGTTCTGAAGAACACAATCATAACAGAATTTTTCACCGTTCCGAATTAACACAGAGAGAATGATAACAGAAAATGAATTTGTTCTATCACTATCCCGCAGTTAAAAGGCAGGGTCGCATATTCACAAAAACTCTAATAAAGATAAATGAAAGATAATTAATACAAATATAACAGAAAAATAGGATAGAATTTTTAAAGCACAATAATAATAAGGTTGTGGAAATTTAATAAAGTTTTTAGAATGTTTTTTAGTCATTTTATGATGTAACAGTCTCAGTTTGTAAAGTCCATTTAAATAGCTGCCATTTCATAGTGCTGCCATCTATCGTTAAGAATAGTTACTTAAAAATCATACATCCTCCGCCCCCGGCAGGAGAGGGGACACCTTTGATATAGGACGCTTGATGTCACCGTCAACTGTCTTAATCAGGACAACCCGCACAAGATTATCTGTTCCAGGATAAGTCTTTAGAATTCGACCCAATTTCCATTTCATGGGCTGTAAACGTTCGTGAACTATTACCAAATCACCTTCTCGAAGATTTGCACGTGGAGTAGTCCATTTTGGACGTTGTTGAAGATGTTGCAAATATTCGCTGGACCACCTGCCCCAAAATTGATTTTTAGCTTTTTCTATTAAACGCCAGCGAGCATTTAACGAAATTTTAGGATGATTCGATGATTCTGGAATGTCAAGAGAGGTGCTCCAATTAGAAAATGACCCGGCGTTAAAGCACGAGGATCAGAAGGATCGGAAGACATAGGCGTTAATGGTCTGGAATTTATGCAGCTTTCTATCTGGCAAAGTAAAGTAGTGAGCTCTTCAAAATTGAGTACGCTTGATTTACAAGCTCTCACAAGATGAGTTTTAGTTAGTTTCACAGCTGCTTCCCATAGACCACCAAAGTGTGGTGCATATGGAGGTATGAAATTCCAATTAATTTTTTGGGTGGAGAGAAATTCTTGAAAGTCTTTTTCCCTCAAATATTTAAAAAGCTGTTTTAATTGATTGGACAGACCAATAAAATTTTTGGCATTATCAGAAAAGATGTCGGAGGGCAAACCTCTGCGTGCGATGAAACGTTTGAATGCCGCTAGCAAGGCTTGTACAGATAAGTCAGATACAAGTTCGAGATGAACCGCTTTTGTGCACATGCAAACGAAAACTGCGATATAAGATTTTAGCTTGATTTTTGTTCTTGGCATATTTGGTTTGGTCAAAAAGGACCAGCAAAATCTAAGCCCACCTTCAGAAATGAACGAATTGGAGTAATTCTTTCAACGGGAAGGTTTCCCATCATTTGTTGGCAGGCTTGTGCCTTAAGGCGTTTACAAAGTACACATTTATGGAGCTCTTGTCGGACTGTTGAACGACCATCTACAAACCAGTAGTTCTGGCGAATTGTAGAAAGCACTAACTGTGTACCTGCATGTAAATTTCTTTCGTGGACATCCTTTATTAACAATTTAGTTATAAGACTGTTTTTAGGAAGAAGAATAGGATACTTTCTGTCAAAATTGAATGTTTCATGTTGCGATAAACGACCGCCCACTCTTAATATGTCAGCTGAATCTAAGAAGACATTTAACGATAGCAATTTGATATTGTTTGGCAAGGATTTATTTTCTTTTAAAAATTTAATTTCTGCATGAAATTCATAATTTTGAATTAATCTCACTATAGAAATGATAGAACTAGATATTTCTTGTGCACTTAGATTTCCGATCTTTCTTGTAGAATTCTGTCTTGCATTATGAATAAATCGCAAACACCATCCTATTACGCGTACTAATCTATTAAAGCTTGAGAATTTTAGAATAAAGTCTGGTAAAACATTTATTTTTGTTATGTTACTGACAGAGTTAGCTTGTTGATCTAATTCAACGATAGGACTGTATAAGGGGATTGGAATTGGCTCTTTTGACGACAGCCATGGAGGCCCATGCCACCACATCTTATGATTAAGGAGTTTTCTCGGTGGAATACCCCTAGAGGCTACATCTGCAGGATTTAGCGTTCCTGGAACATGGTTCCATTCGGCTGAAGGCAATAATGTTTGCACTTGACGTACTCTATTTAGTACGAACTGATAACCTTTTAAAGGAGGCGATTTTAGCCAGCAGAGCACAATTTGCGAATCTGACCATAAAAATACACTATTTATGCTCGTGGATAAAATATCGACGATAGTTGAGCAAAGTTTTGCTAATAACAGAGCTGCACAAAGTTCGATGCGTGGCAGAGTTTGTTGCTTTATGGGATTTAATTTTGTTTTAGCAGCCAGTAAATTTACAAATATTTCGTTAGGAGTTATAACCCGTAAGTACGCGACAGCAGCGTAAGCTTTTCCGGAACCATCACAATACCCATGTAACTGAATTTCCCACTCCTTGTCACGGTATGAATTAGTATAGCGGGGAATTTCAATATTTTCTAAATAATGAATTTCTGACAAAAATTGATTCCAACTCACTAAGATTGAATTTGGGATTTCCTCATCCCAAGAGATTTTTTCCTTCCAGAGGTTTTGTATCATGATTTTCAAGCTGATAGTTATAGGGGAGAGGAAACCTAAAGGATCGAAAATTGTGGAGATCACGGATAGAAGATCTCGTTTAGTTTTAATGTCTTTGAATTTACTAAGTTTTACTTTGAGCATATCATTAGATGAATCCCAGAATAAGCCCAGAATTTTAACAACTTCATCTTCTTTCATTACAGTCTGAGCTGAAGCTTTAAGTTCATCTGGTAAATGAGCGAGTACTTCAGGATTATTTGAAGTCCACTTTCGTAAATTAAAACCTCCGCCTTTCATGACATTAATGAGTTCCGTAATTAACGATTGAGCATTTTCTTTGGAATCTGAACCCGACAACAAATCATCGACGTAGATATTGTCGCGAATAATTTTAGAAGCCTTTTCAAAAGTTTGTTCGTTATCTATTGCTAACTGATTTAAAGTTCTAATTGCCAAAAATGGCGCACAAGCAGTGCCATAGGTTACTGTTAACAACCGATAGGTTTGAATGTTTTCTTTAGGATCGAACCGCCATAAAATACGTTGATAATCTACATGTTTTGGATTGATAAGAATTTGCCTGAACATTTTTTCGATGTCCGCACTAAAGCCTATTGGATGCATTCTGAATTTTAATAATAACTGAAAAATATCCGGTTGTAATTTCGGCCCTATCTCCAAATAATCATTTAACGAGCGACCTTCTGAACCAATTGCGGATGCATCGAATACTACCCGAAGTCGAGTTGTACAACTATCCTCTTTTATTACCCCGTGGTGGGGGAGATAAAAATGATCTGGATTTGAAATTTCTGCGGCGGGAACGAGTTCCATGTGTCCCAAATCAATATACTCTTTCATGAATGAAGAATATTGTTCCTTAAGTACGGAATTTCCTTGAAGTTTAATTTCTAAGGAATTGAAACGCTTTAAAGCTTGAGATTTAGAATTTCCGAGAACAGGTTTAGATTTAAATGGAAGATCCACGATATATCTTCCTGATTACGTGCGTGATACTGTTTTTATATAATTATCTTCTACTAGTGAAACTGGATCGTAACTAGGAATTGATTCGAGTTCCCAAAATTTTTGCAATTGAGAATTTATTTGCGTCGTAACATGACAACTAACAGAAGAATTATGATTAGAATGATTCGAATAAATTACTCCAGATAATATCCAACCTAGTTTCGTATTAACAGCACTCGGTGTTCCCTTAGGACCTAGAATGGACTCTCCGATTATTATGTTAGCAAACAAATCTGCACCTATGAGTACATCAATGGAATCGGACACATGGAAATTTGGATCCGCCAGATTTAATCCTTCAATATGATGCCAATACTTATTAGTAATCAGAAAGTTCGGCAAATTTGTTGTAATCTGATTAACAACTAAAGCATCTAACTGAAAAGTTTCGTTATTAAAATGCGGAGAAAATGTTAAAGAAACTTCCTGAAGAGCTGTCTCTGCGACCAAATTGTTTATTCCTGATATTTTATGAATTGTAGATCTCAAGGGAAGGCCTAGCTTTCTACAACACGATTTTAAAATCAAACTCTTTTGAGAAGCGCTGTCAATCATAGCCCTACAAGGAATAAATTTTCCTGTTTTGGATTTTACATGTATAATGGCAGTAGCCAGTAATGTTTGGGAATTTTCAGTCAAAGTTTGACTGCTTAAACAATTGGATTCATCCACTTGTGCCTTTGAATTACTTCCGCTATTTTGATTTGTAACCCGCTCTTGCGGTCTAAAAGAATTCTGTGATGCAGAATTAGACTGTTCGTGATGGAGAATTGAATGATGCTTAGCCTTACAATATTTACAAGTAGTGCTAATCAGACAATTAGCAACAAAATGATTAGCTCTTAAACAGTTCGTACATAGTTTTTTTGCTTTTACTAACTGCCATCGTTGATCAACCGTTAAATTTTGAATTTCTGGGCATTTGTAAAGTGCATGCCCTTCATTGCATTTTGGACATAAGGGCTTTAAAGATTTGTTCACATTGTCCATAACAACTGCATTTGAAAGAGATTTCTTTGGGCCTTGTTGAGATTTAAAATCAAATTTATAATTAGGTTTAGTTTCATACTTAATAAATTCAGCATTACAACCTTGCAAACTGCGTGCATGTCTTTCCAAAAATGTCACTAACATATCGTATGTTGGAAAAATATCCTTATTTAATGATAATTCCCATTGTTTTCTTAATGAGTCATCGAATTTAGTTTGAACAATATAAACCAAAATTAAATCAACAAATTCGTTAAATTCAAATTTTAGAGATTTCAAATTTCTAATCACTTCATTGCAATTATCCAGTAACTCTAGAATTGTTTTCTGCGTGGGCGATTTTAATGGTTTAGCATTAATAAATTTTGACAATAGCGAATATGCTAAATTTCTACGGTTATCATATCTGTTAACTAGCGTTTCCCATGCTTGTTTATAATTCTCACCTGAAATAGAAAATCCTGAAATTAATTTAGCAGGATAATTTTTGACACTCGCAATTAAATACGAAAATTTTAATTGATCGGAAAGAGCTTCATTTTTATGAATCGAAGTCAAAAATGTCTCTTTAAATGTAATCCAGTGACTCATATCACCATAAAATATGGGCAATTGGAATTTAGGTAATTTTATTGAATTTTCCTTAATAGAACTATTCTCATCTGCATCACATCGGGTTTTTTTACTTTCGTTTTTAGCTGCAATAAACTGATCAATTTTCACTATATCTTCTACAACTAAGTCTTTAGCATAAGTAAATGAATCGTAAAGAGTTTCAATTGTTTCTTCAGCTATACCAAAATATGATTTTTTTAAATCACCTTCTAGAATATTATGTTCCGATTTCAATTTCTCCAATAAAGGCAAATTATCTTTTTCAATCGCATCGGATACCTGATCCCTATATCTTTTTATTTCTTTTACGGTAAAATTAAATTTGGATTCCGAAGCGATTTCCGCTTTCGTTTTCGTCATTATTATAATTTTGAATAAGATTTAATTGATTAATCACCAGCCAACTCCGAGATCTCGACGGACCAACAAACTATGTATAGTATTTAGATTCCAGAATTATTACAGTTGAGATTTAAATCAATAAATAAATAAAAGAATATCTACGTACCTTGAGATTTGTCATGCTCAGATTCCATAATTTCAATATCAGCCGATTAGTTTGATACTCTTATTCGTAGACTTCAATACTGAAATCTTTGTTTTTACGCACGGAATAAATCACTTGCACAGAAAAATTGCTCTAAAAACAGCATCAATTTTAGTAGAAGGAATGGTATTAAATTTGTTGAATAGAAGCATGATTTCACACTGATAAAAAACTTGAAAAGTTGATCTTTTTTTCACATTTTAATAGAAGAGAATACTACTTGAATACTTAGAATTTGTACATCACTCAGAATTAAGACTTAAATACAGCAGCATTTTACGTTCTGAAGAACACAATCATAACAGAATTTTTCACCGTTCCGAATTAACACAGAGAGAATGATAACAGAAAATGAATTTGTTCTATCACTATCCCGCAGTTAAAAGGCAGGGTCGCATATTCACAAAAACTCTAATAAAGATAAATGAAAGATAATTAATACAAATATAACAGAAAAATAGGATAGAATTTTTAAAGCACAATAATAATAAGGTTGTGGAAATTTAATAAAGTTTTTAGAATGTTTTTTAGTCATTTTATGATGTAACAATCTCAGTTTGTAAAGTCCTTTTAAATAGCTGCCATTTCATAGTGCTGCCATCTATCGTTAAGAATAGTTACTTAAAAATCATACAGGCACTTATGGAAAGATTCGAAAATCATCATTTACTCAGAGACAGTCATTTAACAGACATAACTAATTATGAAAAATGTCACAATAAATCTTCAAAAGAATTGAAATCTCTTATTGGATGCGTAAATAAGCACAATAATAGTTCAGATACGATCCTTATGAGTACTATACTACATGTATGGATAAGGAAATATGAATATTGGAATATGTGATCAAGAAAGCACAATACCTGCAATTCGCGGAGTTAATGTCATTTCTAGAGAACAGAAGTTTAACACTAGAAAGTTTCAATGAAAACACTTAAATAAAAACATTCCCTAATTGAACTAAACAAACAATTTTTATGTCTAATTTTAGCAATAACTCAAAATTGAAAAACTGTATTCTTTGCAAAATTTGAACAAATGCTTACAGTTTCTTAAAATGAATATATTATAACTATATGACTTAGTGAAACGAAATAAATTATGCATTAATTGTCTTAATAAAAATTGTGTTGTAAATTATTGTATTCAAAACGCAATTGCCAGTATGTACAAATTTCGTCGCAATTCTCTTCTCCATCGAGAAAAGTAAAGTTAATTAAAAGAATGACGGGCATTTTTATTCCTAAATTTGATTCCCTCAACATCTCTTTTTAAAATCAAAGAAAACATTTCAATGGAAAATAATGAGTCATTATCAATGTTTGTACGGAAAATATCTATTTTATTGAGCACCTGTTTTGTTTCATTGAAGAGAATTTTGCAATAAAAAAAGGATAATTAGGGCAGTTGTAGATTCAGGCTGTAACATAAACATTTTACTTCACGGATGCTGTGATGGACTAGAATGGAGATTAAACGCATTTAATTTTCGAGTAAGTGGTTTTTACTCATACTATAAAAAATAAAATTTCTAGTGTATTTTCCAATGCGGATGAAACTTTCAAAGATAAAATAGACTTCCTACTACCTCCTAAATTCACAGATGTTTTTCCACAAACCCAATAAAATTACCCCATCTGTTGAATTTTGTGGAGTTGCCGATCAAACATTTTTGAAAGCAGACAAAATCCATGCTTTAAATGGAGCTTAAATATTTTACAGAATTTTTGAAAAATTCCATTTTTTGGATGGATTCCAACTGGTGCTATCAACGAAATGGCCGCTTTAAACATTTTTTGTATGGGTCATGACTAGTTCATTCACCCGGCGTTACCTGGGCCCCTGATAATAAATTTAAATAAACCCCAAATTTGTATGATTTTATATATTTAACCCGATTTTGTATGAATTTATATTTTTATTAAAAATTCGCGAAAAAATTTTGATATTTAATGGTTAAAGCGCTCACGGGAAGACATTTTCTTGTGTTTTCACGTAGGGCCGTTTCTTAGTTTAAAAAAAAATCTTGTTGCCCGAACTCTTTGAAACTTTTATCGGTTATAAATATAACGGTTTTACAACGCGTAAAATTACATGAAAAATTTAGTTGCAAAAAAGGGCGTGCTGCGCATGCATTGGAGAATCCATTAGTTCATTAGGGGTCACAATCTGTTCTATACGAACATAACTGGAATCTGCAAGGCTATAAAAATCCAGTCGAATGAGCCAAATCCCGTCGTAATCGGGCCCATATAACTGGAGATATGAAAGCGCCCACTGTTGGTGAAACTTGGAAATAAAATCTGTATGTTCTATCAATATAAAGTCGAATGAGCGTAATCACGTCGTGGTCGGACCCATAGAACCCGAGATATAAAAGCGAAACCCTGGTGGTGAAACCTGGAACTAAAATCTGTAATTTTTATCGATATCAAGTCGAGTCAGCCATGGACCCATAGAACCCGAGATACATTGATATGAAAAAGGAAAATCATTAGCGTTTTATTTTTTATTCCATACAAAATTCAGGATTTCGCTAAAATCATTAATACCGGCCGAGTTTGACAATTTTTAGAAAATCTGAATTCTCAACCCATTTTAAGCAAGGATCCATAATTTTCAAATCCAAAAATCAAATATTAAAAAAAAATGTATATAGCCCATAAAAATTCCAGTCCATTTCAAATGCATCATTTTATCTACACACATAAGCTACGAAATGTATAACTCCTGTCTCCTCTAAAAATATTTATTATACACGTGCCAGATAAAGTCGCTCTTAAAATTAAAATTTTTAATTGATATCTTGTGTTCTAATTGAGGGATTTTTGTGAATTTTGCTTCTCTGAAATTGCGAATTTTTTACATCCGTTTGCAAATTTTCGTGTAGATGGAGTGATTATTGCGTTTTTTTTTAAAGGGAAGAAAATGGGCAGTCCGCTATTTTACTGCTGTGAGAATGAAAATTTCCACGGTACCGGTGAAAGAAGACATTCCATTTGTCGGTTGCGACCCTCGCATCAGGGTACAATTCTAAGAAGAAATTAACTGTGTCATTTTTCAGATAAAAAGATTCCATTTTCGACGCAATGTTTAATAAGTTCCTAATTAATATCTTGGGTATCAAAGTATTAAAATTCCGAGGTCCATGTGCATCAGATCAGCATAGTTTCCACGTTTCCGGCTTTTTTGCACCCCAGTAATTGTTTAGAGAAAATATTGTTCTTCTAAATCGCAAAATGCTCCAATTAAATAAAACAACATTTTCCGTACTAAATTACTGGTATCCAACTTCCGGAGACTTGGCAGGTCTGGATCAGGCCTTGGACTATCCTCACATAAATTTTCAGACTTCTAGGTGCGCTAGATTTTCCTAGCGATCGCACACACAGATAGTGAAACTTTCTTTTTTTAGTAGAGATTTCAATGAATTAAGTGACAATTTGAAAGAGTTATGGAATAGACGATCAGTATGTAGTTTAGCTATACTCTAAAATGAACTGGTAGGAATTAAATGATAACTTTAATGTTGCAAAAAAAGTTAGAAAGCTGTGCAAAGAAAATTGATTTAAATCCTGAACTGTTCCGTTAATATTCTGAAATTATTTATATGAGTTCAAACGTGCAACACTTTCTTCTTTACATATATTATAAAATACATCAAAATGTACAATATATGTAAAAATAAAAATGTTTCAAAGCTACGCTCATAGTAAAATATTAAAAAATATATTAAACATTTAGTTAAAATTAGGAGAAATTGCGTATTTTTCAACAAAAACTACGAATAATACGAACTTTGAGCTTGTGTAAGTTGTATAAATCCGAACAAAATGCCAAAAATCTTGATGAAATCGTACAGGATAAACCTTCTAATATTAAAAAGTGAAATAATTAAGTGAGTATATATAAATCAAATTTTATTCTTATTTCATGGTCCAAAAACACGGCTTATGGACCATGATCATTTGACTAAAATGGTGTAAAAAGCGTCCGAATTCAGCAGAAGTAAAAATTTCCAAAAACAATCTTAACAATTATTAGTTGTTAAAATACCTTATTTATTCGCATAATCCGCTACATTTTAAAGAAAATTTCTGAAAAATATAAATAAAAAATAGAGTATATATTTTAGATGAAGCATATGTTTGGAAGAGTGTGAAAGAATGAAATCGGATTTCATATTACTCTCTAACCGCATATATTCTAGCAATTTTGATTTCATAATCGTATATAAAGTATACTTTCAGTTTAATTCTGTGTATTCAAAAGAGTATATGTGGTCATATAATTACTGTAACGTTTTATTTTCATTTGCTCCAAGACTGGAGGTGATTTTATGATTAATAATACTGCATCAACAAACGTGATATATTTGTGATTCCTGTCGAAGATTAATGAGGCTAAGATTAATAAGGTATTTGAACATATTGTTCTAGATGAAAAATTATCATGATAAAAAGTCTGTTTTACCCAAGAAATTATATTTAGAGCGGTCTGCTTTGCGGAAAATGCATCAAAAGATCCCCTGGAAGAGACTTGGGCGTAAATGAATATCTTGTTCCATACTGGCGTAAAAAAATGAACTTAGCAGAGCCAATAAAAACATGAAAGTCTACCGTGCCCCTCAATCTAGGAAATTTGCTGAATTAGAAGAAAAAATTGTGAAATATCTTGAGAAAATTCTAATTTATGGTTGCCCTGTATGATGAGATATATTGAAACTAATAAAAAAATAATAAAAAAAAATAATTTGAATATTAATTGTTTATTAGAATGTCATAACCATCATAAAGATAGACGTTTCGTTAATTACCCATGAGTTCCATCTGCCTCCAAAAAATATTTATACGTTATAAATACGATAAAAAAACCGCATATTTTATTCACTCCCTTTTTGTAAAAAAAGTGTGAAAAAGAAAGTGCGCAAAATACGCTAGTAAATACGGTACATGATTTTGCAGATGCCAGTAAATCACCATCCCATCATACACATCTCATTGAAAAATACACACACGTATCTTTACTCTGTAACTGGAAAAAATTCTAAGATCAACTAGAACCTTGTCTAGCTCTCTTATTAACTGTGACATTTTCATTCACAAATCACTCCTAGTCTGTATATCTTTAGTTAATGATTTTTTGTGACTTGGTAATTATGCAGCTAGAGAATATGACATTTTAATAATCACGTTTATTAATAAATTATTGCATAAAATAGTATTCATAAGATCACAATATGCATTTGACTTCATTTTATATAACATTGTAAACCTCTTTCGGCTGAATGGTCGAGCTGAATGTCCAGAGTTTTGAATAGTTTTCGTCGGATGTAACGTGAATATGAGCCAGAGTCTATCATCCACGGCTTCCCTGCTTTAGGCTTATATCCCTCTTGTTCATAATCACCTTAATCAAATTACCCCATTCGATCCTACAACATAATAAGTTGTAATGACTTCCCTGTACTGTGTAATTTCCAAGTCAAAAAATACTCTTTAACGGAAGATATAGAATCTAGAAGTGGTTTGTGAAAAAATGTCACAGTCAATAAGAGAACTTTTTACTGTTAAAGAGTCACGAGACTTGGCTATATTTTTTACATGAGATGTTATTGACGGTATTTCACTTCTTTTTGTAATTATTCTTCCTTTTCTTGACTTAAAGTTCTTTTTGTACATTATCCACTGGTTTTCAAAACTCCCTGTCCCTATTATTTGGAGCGTTCAGAAATTTGAAGCTGTAGTTTCCTTCGCAAAGTCGTTTAGGTAAATAAAACAAGTTTCAGATTTCTGGGTAACTCCAGCACATAGGTAGAAAGAGCGGCTCAAATATAACCTGCGCTGCTTCCAAGAAAGGTGCGATCGATCTGAGGTATTACTCGCAGCCCTAGATACTTGATATTTGGTCTAAATTTAGTGTCTAGAATACAAAGAAAGACAAAATTAAAATATCCCGAAAATTTCAACAAATCAAATTATTATAAATATTTCGATTTTTAAGTTTTCGGATTTTTTTTATTTTAATTTTATGCTAAATTTTAAGTTTCTAGGGCGATGAGATCGAATTATTTGCGATATTTGTATTCGGATTGTTCGGATTTTTTAATTTTTTTTTGTATCCGAAACACTACCTTTATGCCAAATTTTAAGTTTTGAGGACTGCAAGATGTACCTCAGTTTTAAGCATGATCAGTGAGTGAGTCAGTATCTAAAAATCGACACATTGAGTTTATATATCTTTTGAACTAAAAAAGATAGAATCGTGAAATTTGAACATTTTGTTCCGTTTGCAAGGTATTCTAGATAAATGAAGTGTCAGGTTTCTGGGAAACTCCAACACAAATATATGGAGGGGCGGTCAAATTACCTTGAGTTGCTTCCTCAAAAGATTGTGCTTTAACGACTTGATGGAGGTACTTCCGTTCCTCCAGATGTGGCCCTTCTGTCTGTTTAAGAGTAAGAAGAGAAAATTGAGGAGAAATCCATCGCTTGACCTTTAAAAGTCGAGTTACCCCTATAAAGAAAAATACTTTTCCGATATTACAACTTCGCAGAGCTTTATTAAATGTAAAATGGCCTGTTAAAAAAATATATTATTGATAAAAAAAAATACAGCATATTATTGGGTTGATACCGTGTACTAGATCAATAGTTCAGAAAATTAATGGAAACAGTTTGTGACACAACAGAAATAAATGCACTGACAGATTAAAACACTTTAGGCCATATTAAATTTCAAGTTTATATCTACAACAGTATTGCAGAAGTCGCAATTTTAGAAGGTTTTTCGATCTTGCAGTCTTTCAAATTTCGATTTTTGTTTAGAAACTGTTCTGTGCGGAGCTGCATTTACATATTAAATGTAACCATCATGCTAAATTTTGATTTTGTTTCTCCAAGAGTATTACAGAAGAAGCAAATTTAAAACTTTTGTTTGCTCCTGCACTCTTTTAATTTTCGATTTATTTAGAAACTGTTCGGTACCAGTATTTACGCCTTAAATGTAATAGGTATGTCGAATTTCAAGTTTCCAGGGATAGCAGTTCCAAATAAATCGTAAATTAAAACTTTAGTAGAAAGTTTTCCGCTCATTTCACACTTTTAAGTTTGGATATTTTTAAACCGTGCTTAGAGTGCAAAATGGTTAAGTCTTAGCGATCAAAGCCTTAAAAGTAACCTCAATGAAAATTTCATGTTTCTTGCCCAAACAGTCTCACACTACAGTATCTAAACTTTTAGAACTTTTCTTGATTCTGCAGCCCTTTGGGGTTAGCGGTTCTCACATAAAATATAGCTTATGTTGGAGTAGAGTCAGTTAACATATTTTTGCTACCATTATTTAAAAAAATTGGCAAAGTTTTTCCGGAGATTACCCCTTCAAGCAAAAAGACAAAAGTTTCTTCTTTATAATATTACTGCAGTTGTGAGAAAAACTTCTCATTAATAAAAACTTATTTTGAAACTTTTTATGCAAACATAATAAATTTGAAAATACATTTTGTCTGAAAAACCAGCAACGCTGAAATAAAGTGAATATAAATAGATATATCGTCATGTAATTGATACTTATATAGAACCAAAATCTTGTAACGTTTCATATTTTTTTCATATTTTACACTGAGAAAAATTGTATTAATTTCCACATTTTTGAATATTTGGTAAATTTTTATACGCAAATTTTAAGTAAATAAAACTTATTTTGGTTTCTGAATGTATTTTCAAAATCAAAATTTACTTAGAAATTCATTGTTTGTTAAATGGCACTTCTTGAACTATTATATTTTTCAGTAGTGGCTCTTATTTTAAATTTTGAAAAATATATACAAAGTGTCTATAATTGAACTGACAGTACTCATCGCGTTCTGTAGTGCGATCTGATTGCAAGAATGGAGCCAAATAATAATTAAACAAGACGGGCGTCGAAGGAAGAAAAAATAGTTACAAAATTCACTGCTATGGGGAATATGTGGCACTGTTTTTTCGAGGAATCCTTCGTTTCCCGTATTGTTTATTCATCCCATAACATTTGACTCAATTCTCGCAATCAGATTATCTTGCAATTCCTTATTAGCAGTGTTTAACTGCATGTTCTTTTCTCAGTTTTTGTGTAGATTTGATTTATTTTTTCTGCAATGTTTGGAATATTATTGGATACAATAAATTAAATTGAAAATATTAAAATCATTCTGTATAGGAATTATTTATTACATGCAGGCAATTAATGAATTTTCATCACTTGAGAATTCAAAAATTTTTTCTACAGCATCATTTGTAAAATTTATTCTGCAAATTTCACAGTTGAAAGTATTTTAAACCCTTTAAATTTACTTTGAAATCAGTTAAACTGTTAAAATTTGTAATTTATTATATTCTTTTAATAAAACACAATAGCGCTAATATGTAAATCACATAAATGAAATTAATTATTTTAAAACGCTTTTAATTTACTTTAAAACCAGTTAAGGAAGAAATTCTGTAGTTTATTATATTAATAAAACATTATAATACAAAACAAATCTATTTTTAAAAAACAAATTATATAAAGTCATTATTATATTTTCAATGTCCATGCAAATTGTAACAATCATTGCTTAAATATTTATGCAAGTTTTACAATTTATTTAATGGGGGAAAAAAATCTAAAGAAATTTTGTATAATAGCACTTATGTCATTGCCAGTTCTGATCTTGGTTGTAAAGTTACTATACATATTTTTTCCAATTCAAATGGTTAAGGAATGCATTGTTTCTTACTATTGTAAATAATGTTTGTTCCATTATATTTACACATACATGCCCCACTATTTCCTGCCTGACAAAACTATAAATGAAAGGGTATATTTTTAATAAATTATGAAATATGACATATATTTCCAGATAATAAATACTCTTGTGAAATAAGAACAAGAATGCAGAATAAAGTTTATTTTTTATTCAAAAGTTTAAAATACTATGTACAATAAAACATGCATGCTAATACATTGCAATTATTACAAAAAATGTAAACAAAGCTAATTTCCAGTCAGAATTAAAATAATATATTTTGCACTGTTTTCTGGTGCATAAATTAATAACATTACTGTTTCATTAACCCATTTCGGACGCGATTTAAATTGGTGTACGAATAAATTAGATAAAAAATTGGCTTAATTTTCTACATGGGTGCAGCAAAACTAGGTTTAAATATTGAAAATAATCAAAATAATGCATGTATTTTTTTTCTGTTAATTTAATTATTACACACTACAGCTGGTAGTTTTTCTTTTTTTAAGATTAATATACAATTTTAAATAAATCTGTAATTCTATAGATTTGACACTTTTTCAGGAATTATTTTATAAACGTCTTCATATGTAAAAAACAGTCTTTGTGTTTTCAAAATTAATACGTCAATAGTTGTAGCAATTGAGTGATAATGCTTGCTTTTAAGGTTTTTGTTGCCAATAATAATAATTTTTTGGAGTACTGGGATAAAATTCCTGCCACAATGAGACGCAACAAGAGTACATCGTATTTTATGTACAAATAATTCATATTAAAACAATATAAACACTAATACTAATCAATAACTAGACGAGCGATCTAATGAAACTGAAACATGATGTTATTTTACACGTTTACAGTTTCTATACTTTTCGTGCCATCAGGGTAGAAAAAAAAGCTTGACTTTCTTCTTAATCTTGTGGATACACCTTAACCTGATGAAATAGGTTGTTTTAACACGATCAATATAAAAGATGAGAATATTATAGGTATTTTATTTGTAAAATATGGAAACTGATTTTTAAAATATTAATGATAATTAAATTTTAATATATTATTTAGTATAAATAATGAAAAATATTAATTAACAGTTGATGTTAAGATTAATACTACTATTGGTTTTATTAATCAACTACTTTTAGTTTTATACTTCTTATACTTATTTTATACTTATTTTAGACAAAATTAATAGGTGATGTTTACGTATTTTTTGTGGATTGTACTTGAAGATTTCAGTCTTATCTACCGATGAAGTTTTGCTTAATTCTTTCGGCTGACACTCTTTGTTGGATGTTTTTAATTTGTGATGATTAGAGCATCCAGATTTGTACCACCTATTCGTAAAAATACATCTTATAAGTTTTGATAAATAAATTAAAATAAATTTGATGAGAAACAAAAGTGTTAAAAGAGCATTTTAAAACAGCAAAGTTTATGTAAAATGGAAGCTGTAATTTTTGTTCAACGTGTCATCAGAATTAGATCATATAATTGTAAAGAAGATGTAACATATTTAACTATTGTTCAATTATTGTCGTAAAATTTGTGTTGTTAAATATTTAATGTCAAATTCTAACCCGTTATTTATGCATAAATACATAATAGTGATTTGTTTGTCTCCATAAAGTTAAGTTTAACTAAAATGGAATATAAATGAGCAAGAGCACACTAACAGCAGCAAAGGTACAAGTGATGGTGTAGTAAAAATTAAATAGAAACTAAATGAAAGTTTCTACGCTGCATCTTAACGAAACAAATTGTCACATTCAGGCAATGTCTTTAACTACATACTTCTAATAATACCATTATATACTAGAACAAATTGCTTTTAATTATTCAATGTAAACGACTAAGGAATTTTCTAACAGTGAGATAGTGTTTCATTCATGGTATATTTTAAATGTACTACAAGCATCTTCTCACTCTGTGGAGAAGATGGGCTGTGAATTTCGAACCACATACTGGCACGTAACTGTTCCCAGCTCATCTCAATCGTGATAAGAGTATTTCTTATGACTGCGTGTTGTACCCAGAAAAAATGGGAATAACTATTTACAAATTAATTTAGTATTTTTCGCCTTAATAATATTTTATGCAACTATTTCTCTATGCTTTCAGAAAGATACTTTGAAAATTTTTGAGAGTTCAGGCAACAGTATTAGAATTTCTGAGCTGATGTTCGTCGATTAAATACCATTTCTGGAGAGCGGTGACTATGCAAATCTTTCAGGGTTTATAAGAAACGAAGTATGAAGTAGTACCTTTTCACTCATATCTCCCTGGAAACTCTTTTTATACTATAGAAAATGGCCAAAATATGCCGATGATTAATAAAGTTCCTCTCGCTCACGCCAAATGTAAATGAAAAAGGTTAAATTGGATTTATGTTGTATTTAATTGCCATTCCCTCTATTTTTTCAAGCGATAAATCACACATTAATTTCTGAATGAAAATAGATCTAGATTGGTATTTGCAAATATTTATTGACATCTAGATATTTCAAAATATTTTGAACAGATTTGAGTTTCTTGAATTCTCTAAGTCTCACACAAACGTATTTACATGTTACCACTTTTTACAACATTCCGGAATTAACAAGATCAAAAGGTAAAAATCAAGAAGAAAGGTTTTGAAACTGCAAACTGAAAGTTTTGAAAGATAAACATTTTGAAAAGAAAAGAAATTTAAATTTTATGCTCTATTAATTATTAACCTAATTTAAATATAAAATGAAAGATAAAAGTAAAATAATCCGCTAATTTTGTTTTCAGTGTGCTTGTCGAAACTTAGTAAAATCTCTCTATTTGAGTTCAAACAAAAGACAAAGAATTGGAAAATTTTATTGTTAGAATGCAAATGGAAAAAGCAAATTTTGTAAAACAAACATTATTTCATGTTTATTGAATTTAGAAAATACAGTTATCTCATTTCGAAAAGAAGATTATTCTAGCATTTTACAAAATAAAATAAAGTTAAGAATGAAGTACATAAAAAAATATATGTAAACGGTTTTTTATATAACTTAAATTATTTGATAGACTAAATATCTGCTTTAACACATTCTTCATAAATACTATTATTAATGAAATTTAATCAATGTTTCCAAAAAATATTATATGTTATATAATATCAATTTAAATTTTAATCGCTTTAAGATGCATATTCTCATGCTCAGTTATACTAAAAGAAATTTGTTGTAACTGCAAAATTCTCTTTTTCATAGAAAACAAAAACATATGAAAACAGCAATTTTAAATATATTCTTTTAAGTTTTATTTAAAATATTGTTACCGTATCTAAAAAGACTTTTTAAATAATTAATTCTATAAAAAAAAACAATTTTATCAACTTTTTATGGAAGCGTTAAAATTTGGGAATATACTAACAATAAAAAGGTAGAAAGCAAATAAGTAATTAAATATATCGCGGAAACCATATTTAAAGACACGTTCAATATTTCAAATCACAATAAATACCTGCTATAATGAAGAACTGATATTTTTATCTTTAAAAAACAAAGAAATGTTTTATTTTTCATTCCGCATAAAAGCTTTAATATAATCACGTTTCTGTAACGCACTTCAGAAGCGAATCTTTGAAAAATAATTTTAATAAAAATAATCCATTTATTACGAAAACAAAAGTAGTGTTACTTAACGAAAAAATAAATAAAAGAAAACAATTTTTCTTGAAACAGAATTTAAAGTATGTATGGTTTCCGACCATGTAAATTGTTTAAAAATGTACGAGTGGCAAATTGCTGAAAATTCCGAAATATTCCGAAATAGATTTTGTTTTAAAGCAATATGTCATTTGATGGTTTTGTTTCTGTATTCAAACATAGAGCATTGCATATTAAGCTGTTGTAGCAAAAAGTCTAAAATTATTGTTTCTAGTTGGATATAGCTATAGGGCAAAGGTATTTTAAATTATATTCTATCTGTTTCATGTCAAACAAATATCCAATGCACAACAGAAATTAAGTGTGAAACATTTGTTGTTAAAAGTAGATGTAAAATGTATTTAAAATATGGCTGATCATAGGAAATGTTCAGTAACTATTTAAATTTTATAAAAAGTAGCATATGAGTTATATTATAAATAAAAAAAACAATATCCCAAACATTTTTCTTTTAATTTTCCTAATTATTTATTAATTACAATTACTATATTAGTAATCTTTACCTTATTTAATCGAACAGAAATTCTGTTATTAAGTAAAGGGAAAAAAATATTCTGAAACAGTGGTACTCAAAAATAGAAACCGTGCAAATTTCCCTAGTAGTTTTTCTAAAAATGCTTCAGTATTTTGAAAATAAAATGTCTTCAAGGTGAATATCAATCATCTCCCCCTGTAAAATATACTAAAGATTGTAAAACGCGGAAATAAGGGAAAAAGCATTAGAGCAACCACTGAGTAAACACAGGGGAAAAGATCAGATGATTTCAGTCATACAAAAAGATTCGCAAATGTTAAAAAAGGAACACGAGAGTGTCTTATGATGAAGAATTATTTGAATATGAATTTCTCAAATTCGTAACAGTTTTATGACGTGACGTATTTTCGGAGCACGAAAACGCCTTTAAGAAACAACGTGAAGAACCACACTTATAAGCTCTGAGTAGGGTATAAACACCGATAGTAGGACACTGCGTCAAAGGCGTTGGAGTTGGATGTGGACGCAGTGGAGTGCGCCCCCTCCACTTCGTAGGACGGAGGAGGAGTTGGAGTGCCCCCCCCCTTCCCGCGATGGTGGTGACGGCGTAAGTGGATTTCGGCGATAAGACAGGTGACAGATTTGCCCGTCCTTTCTTTTGAGAAGATAAGATTTTTTGACTGTGTTAGTGTAGGGGGTCGAATATGGATTCATGATAAAAAGTATGGATTCAATTGAGGCTAAAGATACAGCATGCGCATCGATATGAGTTATGTTCAAAATACAGGAACACATCAAAAACAAACTAGAATGAACACACGTTAGGGTACAAATTCTGTTCAAAATACAGGGAACATTCACAAAAACTGGTATACGTCCCCTGTTTCAATAAAAAGAGCCCTTCATAAAACTTGAATGGTTACACTTTATTTTACGGAGAACCTTCTTAAAATCAGTTAATAGAGCCCACCCCTTCACAAAAATTTGATAAATGCCTTTTTTAATAAAAAGACCCAAGTTCTCTCAGGGCCCTTCAAAAAAATCCAATGGATTCAAGTTATGTTCAAAATACAGGAAACCTTCATAAAATCAGTTTCGTCCAACCTCCCTCCCCTTTTTTATGGATACGAGTGACGCTCAAGATACAGAGGCCTTCACAAAAAAATAGAGCAATAGTAAAAAAATAGAGTAAAAAATAGAGAGTCCCTTTACAAAAATTGGACGGATCCCTTTTTTTAATAAAAAGGCCCAAGTTCGCTAAAGGCCCTTTACAAAATTCAAATGGATTCAAGTTATATAGATATTGGGAGCCTTCATAAAACTGGAATGGTTACACATTATGTTCAAAATACAGCAGGGTACATCACCAAAATTGAAACGTCTGTTAGAGAAATCTGAAAATATAAGAAAATAATTATATTTTTTAAACTGGGCCCTCCAAACGCATCACTTCACAAAAATCCAATGAATTCAAGTTAGGCTAAAGATACATCATGCCCATCGATATGAGGTATGTTCAAAATACAGGGACCCTTCAAAAAGAAACTAAAATGCATATACGTTAGGGTAAAAATGATACAGCATACACATAAAAATTGAATGAATACAAATTAAGGTAAAAAAATACGAGGACCCTTCACAGATTAATACAGAGTACGTTCTGAAAATACTGTTATTGTAAAATTATTTTAAGAAATAGTGTATTAGAGTTGTATTTCAAAGAGAAAATTGACTAAGTATTTATGCATCGAAGTATATGCATAGGAAAATAATGTAGGTCATGTTATAATTCTACAAAAGATAGGTTTTTATACGGAAAGCAGTTTTTAGTATAGCGTGCAAATTAAAATATAGGAATGCTTCGAATAGCCTAACCTATAAGAAGCACGACACATTGGATAGTTATGTGACGCGGACACAGAATTTTTTTATAACGGTAGATGTGTGAAATTAAGACAGGAAATTTTATGTATGGAAAAAAATTAAATAAAGTTTTAATTTGTTAAGGATTAAATTAATATTGAAAGACACACTTACCTCTTTCGCAGTAGCTTGTTGAAACAAATGAGTGATGTCATGAGTTTTTATGATAGAGTGAGCTGTCGGATTTAAAGAGAGATAGATCTCACAAGGGGATATTGAAAGACACACTTACCTCTTTCGCAGTAGCTTGTTGAAACAAATGAGTGATGTCATGAGTTTTTATGATAGAGTGAGCTGACGGATTTAAAGAGAGATAGATCTCACAAGGGGACCTCCAAACATGATGCGTACAGATTTTGATGATTTTAAAATATGTTATAGGGGTCATACCCCTAAGTTCTCATGTAAAAGGTTTCCTTCAAATGGACCTTAATTTTTGAGAAATTTGGAGTTAAAGTTCAGCATGCGTTTCAAATACCCATTAGTTTCACTTTTACTGCGTAGACTTCCTGGTGCAGAGGTAGAGTTTGCGCTTACTACGCATGACATCCCGGGTTCAACTCCACCTTGTGACTTTTTTTCTTTTATAATTAATATTGTAATTTTGACACTTTACAAGTTTTAAGAACAGTTATGAATTCTGCAGCTTTGAACTTTTTATATATAATTTTTTAATGTAATTTACGTTTATGAAATTTTCATGAAATTATTAAACTGGTATTTCTGTTGACGAATGTCCTAATTTATGAATTAATTTATGGTTAGGTATGTCACCTTTTTAAAACTGACTATTGTTGTTTCCATTTATATATACATATATATATATATTTACCTCAATTATGAAATTAAAGATATATTTGGTTTTCTATGAAAAATATGGATTTAATTTTATTTTGAAAAAATGTATTTTTCAGTTGATTAAATATTTAAGTATAACATCGACAGTGTTTTTAATTGTTAGAATGAAAAATATTTCGAAATGTAATCTGTTAACTTTACAGAAGAATGTATTATATAGGTGACATTAAAAAATTACGTTTGGAAGATTTGACGTGAAGAATATTTTCTAAAAATTGTGCAAAAAAAGAAAAAAAACTAATAATAATATACCTTTATTTTAGATGTTCAAACGTCTCACCGTCAGCTACAATGCATATTTGAATGCTTGTTTAAATTTCACGTGGCACACGTTGGAGCATAGATGGTAACACGATGGCACAAGCGTCCGTAATAGCGTCGTTTAATGTCCTGCAATGTTTGTTGAGGGGTCGCATACGCCTGCTGTTTCATAACTGGTTGTTTCTTTCTTTCTAAGATCGTTTTGTCACGTTACAGTGTAGGAAATCACAAAAAACAAATGCGCGTTTTAACAGTTCTATTCTTTGCGTTAATGTCCACAAGGTGTCTTTTCGTACTAAATCGATAATACTCTACAACTTTGTAAATCACTTTTTTTTCTCTATCTCTTTCTGCTTTCGAGATAGGAATGCTAACTCCGCAGCATTCCACTAGGTGGCGCTGTAGGTGGTTTCATTCTGTAGCAAATGGCTACTCTACTATACCTAGACACCACTTTTATGAATATAGCAGCAGCCGTTCCGAAGTTAAGAGGGTGGCAAGGGACTTTAGTGGGCATACTGTATATATATATATATATATATATATATAGGGTAGAGAGTTTTGAGAAAATACTTGGGTGATTTTTTTTCCTAGTTGGAGAAATATGAGTGAGTATTTCAGAAGTGATTTTAATGAATTTCGAGTGATCAAGATTTAACATATATATTTCATAATTAAAATAAAAAAAAACACGTTTCTTCCACTTCTTAGTAGAAAGCAACTACAGGGGAGTGAATCACGATGCGTCACTTTAGCTCTTATCAGATAACCGAAGAGGGGTTTTACGCAGATACTGAAAGGGCGAGATATTTAGTTAGAGATAAAAGGAATACTTTGGCGACATACTGAAAGAATGAACACTGTTTAAAATAATAATAATAATAATAATTAAAAAAATAATAATAATTAAAAAAAAATAATAATAAATAAAATTAACAAATTTCTAAAGGGTCAGATAAATCAATTTTACGAATAAGGGCCACTTATTCATTTAACAAATGTTTAAACAGAAGAAAATGAATAATGATTTTAAGCCTTGCTTTGACTTGTCGCGTTTGTTAAGTATGAGTAATTCCGAGTAATACTACTTTCGCATGGGAGAAATTCGAACGAGCAAAGTTGTTCTCAAATCCATACAGGCTAGTCTACTTTCTGACATTTTTTTAAAATTTATTTTTGCTCGCAAATGCAGGATACTAAAAGATTTTCTTATTCACAAACTATGAAATCGAAACATGTTTTTCATTTTTTGGTAAAGACAAAAGATTTTCCGAAAATACTATCAAAGTCAACATTTTGAACCGAATTCCCGAAGCGGAAAACGTATCGTCACGTGAGACGAATCGCTTTTAACTAAATAACTAAGTTTTGTATCAAAAAATAGAAAACTCATTTCGATACCAAATTGCTTTCATATTTTTTTTACTGATTCATATATAAGTTTCTATATAAAATATACCTCATGCATATTATTTTCACTATAATAGTGATACCATTAGTAAAGTTTATATTGATTTTACTGATAGCATTATTTTTTACTCACACAATCCTATGCATACTTTTTATACTTTTAGTTATTTTAATGTGCAGACTTTGAGATATATGTAATTTCTCTTCATATAGCACATATGGATTTTTTAAATATATGTCACATGACAATCTAAAATGAATTGACCAATCTTAAATGTTTATTTTTTTTTAACTAATCATCTGTGATAATTTATAAATCATGCTCACCACCTATAATTATATAATTTCAAAAAATGTTTAAGGATTCTCCTGATATGTCCTGCGATAAAACACATGAAAATCCGTAATGCTAACGGACAGTATACATTTAAGTGTGGTGAGTGTAATCAAGTTTTCACGAGGAAGATAATTTGAAGTATCATCTCAAGTCACATCAAAATTTGACATTCCCTTGCCGTGATTGGGATAAAGTATTTGGACGAAAATTTAACCACAGAGAGCATATTACGAATTTTAATTTATTAACAAAAAAGGCATATTACCATATGTTTATTTCACTTAATTTGAAAATTTTCAAGCTTTCTAAGACATTTAAAGACACATAACAGTGTTCAGCTTGCAAGTGTAAAGGAATGTCATAAAGACTCTCATTGCTAGTACTTATTAGTTTATGATTTGTACGCTAACCATTGGGCTGTCAGTGCCTCTAAGCTTTCTCACTTTCTTATAAATACCATCTATTACAGTTACCCTTTTTTCTACTCGTGATATATATCATTCAAAAAAACATTTGTTCTGAAGGGCCCTTTAATAGAGATTTTGCTGGATATACCTCGAATACCTCGAAGAATACTTGTTTCACGAAATACTTTTAAAAGAATTAAATTAGGTTTTAGAGAATTTAAAATTGAATCAAAATAATTAAAAAGGTTCGTTTTAGAAATTTTCAGACACATTGTAAAATAATCATTTATTCTCGATGAATACTTCTTTCATGAATTAGATTCACTTTTACATTTTTTAATCAGGACTAGTTCTATACAACAAAGAATGTGTTCCGAATAGGAAATCCTCTTTAGTACATTGTGCAACTAACACATGTAACGAAATTTGTGTAATTTTTCAATACTGCCATCTCTGGGTTATAGTTTAAGCTTTTCAGTTTTAAATAGTAGTGAGAATATAATTTGAAAGTGATTGCGGGGTTCGAACCATAGCAAAATGTAATCATTTCTCAGTGTTTTTCTTGTATCTTATACGCTGAGCCATGATTGCATACCTTCGAAAGAGTATTTAAAGAAAAGGTGGGTTAACTTCATTAAACCCACTCTGTTTTGGACATTGTTTTTTGAAAAAGAATTTTAATTGTTTATAATGAAATTAGAATTATGTTTATTGTTCTTGAGAAAATATGACATTAGATCTCGACTCTACACAATTTACTCCTTTAGCTAATGCTAACTTTGTTATTTGCCATAAAATTATTCAATTACCAAACGATTTTGACTTCACATTTTAAAAGTTTTTTATTTGTTAAACATACTAGTAGTTATATAAGCTATATATATCCAACACAAGCATTGCTATCATTTCTACACAAACATTGCTTAATTATTTCAACTATATTATAAAAATGTTATCCATTTCAATTTTTAATAAAAATTTATAATTTAGTAAAAATTATTATTCACTCACCAAAAGATTTATACTTATATTTTTCACAAGTTTTTTCACAAACTTACTAAGTACATCTTATGTATACGTGCACATAAGTATATGTGTACACATAAAATTATCAAATAGATATGTATATGTATGTACATATGCGACAAAATAAATATGAATGCATATACATGTGTGTTCATATATACGCATACATGCGTGTATGTATAAATATATTTTTATATGTATATATATGTGTGTGTGTACATGTGCATACATGTATGTATGTGTATATATTTGTGTATGTATATACCTTTCTGTAATAGATGTGTAATATTTTCACTATATATTTTCACTATCAAGTTCAAAATAGTTTTTTTTTAAGTTTTGAAAAAAAATTACAAAATGTTTTTAAAAAAATTTAAAAATAAAAAAAAGATTAAAAAAAATCGTCTTAAAAAATAAAAGTTTAAAAGAATTCACAAAAATGCTTTTTAATTTAAAGCTAAGAAATATATATATATATGTGTATATGTACATACATATGTGTGTACATACATGTGTATATGTATAATATTGCAAGGGAAGTCGATTGTATTTATCTCTCTCTATATATGTATAAGTATGTACATGTACGTATGTCTGATATTATAGGGCAAAGCGATATTCTTTATCTCTCTCTGAGAATGTATCTGTATGTACATGTGTATATGCCTGATATTATACGACAAAACAACTTTATATATATATCTGTCTATATGTGTATATTTTTATATGTATATAAGTTCAAAATAGTTTTTTTTAATTTTTGAAAGCAATCTAAATTAATAAAAGTTATTAAAAAAAATTTAAAATTTTAAGTTAAAAAAAATATTTAAAAAACATTTTCCTTCAGAAAAAAAACTTAAAAAATTGAATTTATTTTACAAGCTAAAGATAATATATATGTGTTTATATGTACATACATATGTGTGTATACATACATGCGTGTGTATGTACATACATGTGTATGAGTATATGTCTGATATTATAAGGCAAATCGATTATATTCATCTCTCTTTATCATATATTCTAATACGAGCAAATCTTGTGGGTGGTTATATATATATATATATGCAAAAATTATCTTAAAAACGGCTCTACCGATTTTGACGAAATTTCGTATCCTAAAGTTTTGGGGCACCAGAAAACCACTGGGCTAGGTCACATGCTCGAGAAAATTCGATTAGTTGGTCATTTTGGGTCATGGTCTAGCTAATTGTATCTAAAAAACGGTTCAAACGATTTTGACGAAATTTTGTATCCGACCATTTTCGGGCATGAGAAGTCAATTGGGCTGGGTCACACGTTCGAGAACTTTCGATTAGTGGGTCATTTTTGGGTCAACGCGGGTCAAATTAATTTTATCTAAAAAACGGCTCTAACGATTTTGATTAAATTTTGTGTCCTACGAGTTTCGAGCACGATAAAAGCATTGGGCTAGGTCGCATGTCCGAGAAAATTCGATTAGTGGGTCATTTCTGGGTCATTGTGTGTCAAGATCTAAAAAGCGGCTCAATTTACACTAGATTTTGCATTCAATGGTTTCCGGGCACGAGAAGACTGTTGGGCTAGGTCACATGTTCGAGAAAATTCATTAGTGGGTCATTTTGGATCATTTTGGGTCATGGTCAAGCTAATTGTATCTAAAAAACGGTCCAAACGATTTTGACGAAATTTTGTATCCGACTATTTTCGGGCACGAGAAGACTATTGGGCTAGGTCACATGTTCGAGAACTTTCGATTAGGGGGTCATTTTTGGGTCAAAGCGGGTCAAATTAATTTTATCTAAAAAACGGCTCTAACGATTTTGATTAAATTTTGTGTCCTACGAGTTTCGAGCGCGATAAAAGCATTGGGCTAGGTCGCATGTCCGAGAAAATTCGATTAGTGGGTCATTTCTGGGTCATTGTGGGTCAATATCTAAAAAGCGGCTCAATTTACACTAAATTTTGCATCCTATGTTTTTCCGGCAAGAGAAGACTGTTGGGCTAAGTCACATGCTCGAGAAAATTCAAATAGTGGATAATTTTGGTCATGGGTCATGATATTTGAACTCAAATTTAATTTTGACCGAGCATAGCTCGGTCTTCCCTGCTCGTATGTATATGTATGCACATGTGTGTTTGTCTGATATTATAGGGCAAAGCGATTTTATATATATATATATATATATATATATATATCTGCATGTGTATATGTGTCAGTATATATGTGTGCGTATGTGCGTCCGTGGGTCTCACAAAAAATGTTTTACAAAGTACTAAAAATATCTACAAGTTAGTCAAAATGTTTTATAAATTTGACTTCACAAATATAAATCAGTGCACATGTATATATATATATATATATATGTGTGTGTGTATGAATTTCAAGGTTTTGAAACTAGAGAAAATACATGTTTAATCGAAAAAACACTGAGTAATCAAATTGTCAAAGTTTTCTTACCTAAAATCCACCACGATACACTGTACATGCAAAATAAAAAGGAAACGGGCGTGTATTCTTATCTGTGACGTCATATATAAGGGGTAGATGTTTATATTTCCTCTAATCATGTGACCATCTGATATCATACACTACGTATTTTTCAGTTTAATCACGTGATCGTGTTATATCTTTTATTACGTGACCATGATATAATTGAAAACTGTTATTGGTAATTGCAATTAACACATTTCTCTAATTATTTTTTAATTTTTGAATATTAATTAGAGAAATGTGTTAATTACAATTGTCAATAAGTAAATAAAGAGTATGCATAAACTTTTTAGATGATGTTAAAAAATAATATCTCTTGACTTAAATTTTCGTCTTTCTCGTTTACAAGCTGAACAGGACATTTTAGAGATACGTACAGGGATGCATGGAAGATTAAAACGTTGTTTTCAGAATCAGCATTCAATTATCGCAAGAAATATATAAAAGCACATTGCAGACAAATTTCATCACACGATCGGTCGCACATTATAATTGTACAACGCATAAAAATCTTTAACATTGCAAGTAGGTTTACAAAAAATAGCACATGCAGGATATGTTAACTTACCGTTTGTAATAATTTGTAAAATCATACTACGCGTTTACTGGCATTAATTTTGTTAAAGTGTATTAAAAGAGAAACTTAATGGAATGAAAATTATTTACAAACGTTTTCATAAAATAGGTAATTAATATGGAAACAATTATAAAATAATATCTTTAGACCTACGCATTTAACGAAAACCTTCATCTACCTTACTGTTTCTTTAATGTTAATTTTACTGTTCTTTAATTCGTCATACAATCATCTATCAGTTCATTCTGTGTAAAGGTGTCTTCCTAGACAAAGTCTAGGGCTAAATATGCCATATTTGAGATTCCAAAAAGACATCAATTCTGTCTAACAAATCACAATATTCACTCCAGTTGTAGAATGTATATCTATATTATTTTTCCATGAATATAAATTGTCTATGATGTGTGCGGACTTGTGTTATATAACGAAAACGGGACACTTCTGTTTCTTGGTAATTCATTTACATAAATTTATGAATGCAGAAAAAGGACAATTTTCATGGTTTCGCACCGGTGGCTATTTTATTTTCTAATTTTTCGTTATTTGTCCCAGTATAATTTAGTCCATATATATATATATATATATGGATAAATTTGAACTTCTTAAAGATTCTGCAAAAGTTCATTAACAGTATGCATTTACAGGATATTATTGACCCACTGTTAAAAAATGTGATTTTTTAGTAAATCTTTCGTATTTTAACATACTTTTGTTCCTGATGTAAGAGATGTTGTGAATGTGTCATAAAACAGTGAATAAATAATTGAGAATACCCTCGACAAAGGACAGGGCTAAAAGTCTAGTTGAATTACCATTTTCAAAAAGATTGTAGAATATATTTTTAAACTGTAAATATTTTACGTAAATTATGTAAATTATTCTGGCAAAGTGCGGAATTTATTTGCTGTGAAAAAAAATATTCTACAAAACCTTATTCAAAATGATAATTTAACCAGGCTTTTGGCAATGTTATCTGACGAGAATATTGCTAAATTTATATTTGTTATTTTCTGATACGTTCACAAAATTATGAAAATCAATGAAAAATATTTTTTTCAAAAATAACATTATTCGGAATTTTTTTCCCCGTAAATTATACTGGAAAATATCGGAAGTGTTTTTTACAGGGTTGTTATAATTTAATTACAGGTACCGAATAAAATTAATCATCGAAACATTTATTATCGTGATATAAAGATAGGGATTACGTAAATCGTGATTAACTTTATGCTACCAATATAGGTAAAGCATTACATTACAATACTGATAGGTCAGAAAAAGAAAGCCACCGCAATTAGCTCTTGTGGATACGATTAAATATGTTTCGGAATTCTTTAAATGCACTTAGTTACCTTAAATCATATGAAAATATATTCATTTGAACTAAAACATTAATTAATCCATTTACGAGTTTTGTTTTTAGATCAAATCACAGGCTATATAATGCTCTGTATGACAAGAGAATGTAAATCAATAATAACATTTTCGGAAGGTCAACTTTCAGACAAAATAAAATTTCTCAATATTTATATACCATATAACAAATATATGAATTTTTACTTGCATGCAGAGTACAACCAACAAAGTAAAAATTTTCCATAACGGAAATCGAACCCGGATACTTGGTGTAACGCACCAATGCTCTACCATTTGAGCTACCAGGACAATATATAGTATGACATTTCTCACACATGTATGTTGGCAAGGCTGTGCTGGGTGGCAAGGCTGCAACTTCACAGCACAAGAAGCCAGTTGAAGAAGTTGCAGCCTTGTCAACATGTATGTGTGACAAATGCCAGACTCGATGTCGTCCTGGTAGCTCAAATGGTAGAGCATTAGTGCGTTACAACAAGGGTCCGTGTTTGGTCTGAACATTTTTCACATTGTTGGTTGGACACTACGTAGCTAGTTAACATTCAAATCTTTGTTATATTCATCAATTTCCAGTGTCATTTCAACTCTGCTGTAAAAAATAAATACATTATTAGATATATATTTATACACCATGTAAGATTATCTTATAAATTATATCAAGTAAACAAATTATTACTAATATGTTGTCAAATTAAAATTCTTCAAAAATATACCTTAATTTTAACAAAAAATTTTGACTTTTTTCTAAAGTCTTGTTCAAAGAGTAAGTACTATTCGGCACATAAAATAACACTTTTTAATGTGCGTACATTTTAAAGGAATACCTACTAAAATATATTAATAATGTTAAAACTGGAGAAAATAAAATTCGCATAAAGAAGAGTATATATATATATATTCTACAATTTTTAATTATTAGACTGTTAATGAAATTGGTGTATTTTTCTTCCCTCATTGTTAAGATTTTTTTTTCTTATTCTTCTATTCTACCTTTAATTTACAGAAAAAAAATTAGTTAGATAATTTTCTTTCCTGTCACACCAAGCTTTAAAGGAAGATTAAAAAATTTCTAATAAAAATTTGACAAATTCCTTCCCATTGTCATGTTAAAGAATACGTAACATTAACAAGGATGTCTTAATTTTTTAAACCAAACTTTTTAGATGATTATAATATTTTTAAATTACGTAATATACGTTAATAATACATTTTACTATGGTAATTTTAAACATGAATTTGTTACTGTGTTTCGGATTGCGACTTCAGAAACTTTATTAAGATTTATAAATGCTTGCTTTTAATGTTTATATAAATATTAAAAATACTAATACTTTCGTATAAGTAACTTTGTATTGTTTATTTTAGAAGGTTTTAAATTATTGGACATACTACGTACATGTATAAAAACTACAAACAAGAAATATTTAGTACAAAATTTTAATTATTTGTATTCTTTAATTTCATATTTAATGAATTTCTATTCCATCGCAGTGTAGACAAAGCTTTTGATGTTCATTTTTATTTCATTCAAAAGTTTTCAATTCCTGAAACAATACATTTTGTATAATGATTTTTTCATGATTCTACGAAAATGCTTATTTTCGTTTTAAAAAATGCAAAGAAGGCACAAAATTGTATAAAATCATGTAATGTTGAAGAAAAAATATGAAATAATTTTGAAATATTAAAATATTTTTGACATTATGTTCCCCCAATGCTGAAAGCAAAAGATGATTATATGCTAATAGAATACACAATTAAATTCAATAATTCAAAATACATTATTCAAAAGCTAACTTTTATTTTACTGCCGGTCAAAAAAATAAATAAGGAACTACTCCTATAATATTTTATCCTCAAATTCTCGCACATGCATGCGAGAGGTACTATTGGACAGGAAATTGTGTCTTTAAATAGGGGTTGTGTAAATATTAAAATTTATATTAACTTTGATTTTTAAAATACTAACACCTACTTTTGACATAATATTAGGGTTCCTCAGACTGAAAAAAAATTTACAGTTTCTATACTTGTTCTTAAATCTCCATAGAATTATAAAAGGAAATGTGTTATCGATAAATTTCAGTAAAAAAAACGATGAAGATATTACAAATTATCGAATACACCCAGCTTGTTAACCGAAAAATTATACAACATTGCATTTATAAAATAAATAAACTTTATATAAAAAATATTGTTAAATTTTTTTGCAGCAAACTTTAAAGATTTTTTTTCTTTCAATCGTTTGATAACACAAGACAGTTGCATTAGACTTTCGAAAAGTAAAATTTCTGAATATCTCTAAAGTTAACGATAGGAATGTGTTATAAAGCAGATAGTCATGTTTTGAACGGCACTCATTGTTTTAATTTTAAAAAATATTGTAGGTTATAATTCATTTTATTTTCAATATGAGTTTAGTAATCATTTTATTAATTTGAAAAATATATTTTAATATATAAATGCCTGTAATATGTATGCGTTTATTCATTATTTAATCGGGTGATTTTTTAGAAATATATCAATTGAACTGTGTCACGTGCATTTAGTATTAAAAATTTTCGCCTAAAGTACTGAATTTTCAGCAGAGTGATATTCCTTATAGGGATAGTGTATAAGAAGAATTTGCCCAGAATATTTGAATGTTTTGGGTCTCACGTTAATATTTCAAAGAGAAAGGCCAGTCATAATTTTGACACTACCTTGACATTACAAGGGAAAAGAGCGCAAACCCGGGATGTTCCCTTGATGATACGAGAATCACCCTACTGAAAAATAACTTAGCTGGCATGCGATGGACAAGGAGGCGCTACCCGAAGAAAGCATGAATACCCAGACACAGCGGAAGCCCCCTCCCCCGGCTCAAGAACCTGGTTAAAGGAGGGTCAAAAAATTTGGTAAAAGAACGTATAAGGAAGATGGGCAATATAATGATTGATGCGATAGAACTCAATAAAAGAAGCCGTGAAATACGCCATATTTGGACACACATCTGAGATTCGCGACCAAACAGATAATTTCTTACATTCCACTGCGTAATTAACACATCCGCAGCAAAGAAAGCCCCTGCGAATGCGACCCTCTTGAAAAGAGGAAGAGAAGAAAATGGGAGGAAAGGACGCAGCAAAAATGGTACAATAGATCTTACTATTGTACAATTTTTGGAGACAGTTTGTGATTTTTGCTTCGAAAGAAAGGTTCTCTGAGGTAAAATTCTTACCGGAGCGAATGATTTCGAGTAGCCCTTGCTGCTGCCTGATATTTAAATTTGGTCTGCACTTGTTATCGTTTTTGGTTCACCAAGAGCGAAATGTCGTCATTCTTCTAGCAACTACAACATTGGAAGTGAAATATAGAAATAGTTACTCTCTCTAAATCTCTTTGGGCTTGTTCAGAACAGACATTAGGGCCCCCTTGTGTAAATGAAGAAGCTGAATTGTGTAACTCTAACAGACCCAAAAGTATACACAGAACGTACGTGTGAGAAGCCCACATCGTTCTCCCAAGAGAGCTAGATTTGAGGACTTCGCCTGCTAGCCATACAAAACTATATTTTAGAGACTGCCATCCGATTAATTGTTGAAATAATTTCTCCTGTATTTTACCACAATCACTCCGTACCCAATTTTAGTATTAAAAGATGAATGGTACAATCGCTGTATATTTTCATTGAATATTAAATCTGTTATTTATTTAAAGCTGCTTTTCACTTTATTACGCTACCCACATTACATTCAAGCCAATACGCTATAATATTAACACCTTTAAATTTTGACATCTTGTAACTCTATGAAAGTAAAAAAAAAAAAAAAAAACTATATCTTCTTCCGCGATGCTTTGATCCAAGGAACTTAAAAAAAATATATATATAAATAAAAATAAAGAACCAAACGTGAGTTTTGCCCTTTCTAAATATCGAACATGGTACATTAATTATACGTAGAAGACCACTATTTAAAAATTGCATTCATATTTCGAGAGTAAATGAAATTCCCTGTTGTACGGTACCGCTCGCATTTTAAAAAAATACTTTGGTGATAAATTATTATGGGCGTTCCGATTTTTTACCAACTGTGCAAATTATGAAAAAGAAATTTATTTTAATAGTTTTTGATATATTTGTAGCTTTTATTAATATCTAATGCAAATTTTACTTTAAAGGAAAAATTAACAAGAAAGAAAATCATTGCATCAGACATAAGATAAACGGTAATGCTTGCGTGTTTTTTCGTGTGGTCCTGTGTATGGTAAATGGAATATACAGGGTGCAAAATGTTATCTATCGCCGACCTTTAATTTCTCAACCGTTGGTTGTAGACATATAGTTCCAATTACAAAAGTGTTTATAATGAGGTAAATATACATGTTTTGGCGTTAATTAAAGTAAAAAATCAATTTTGTAAAAATTACGAAATCTAATTTTTTATACGGTCCCCGGTCCCTATAGTTATATTTAGTAAATGTTTGCATATCATAACAAATACAACACAAAACGTTTGACTTCTGTACGACAAAAATTGACACAGTTATTAAATTTCAAAGTTTAAAATATTTTCACATGATTTTGTCTTTCATTCAGGGATCAGTTAAAAAATTAATTAGAGTAATTCGAGATCGAAATCAGGGTGCAATGTCCTTTTTACGGCAAAACAACCTTTAGCTGGTATCGTTAAATCGGGGTATCACCAAAGAGGGTTTTTTCATCTAAAACTTTGAGCTGACTTTGAGGAGTCCTATACAAAGTAAAGAATGAAATATTGAAATTAAACAGAAAAATTAATATCAATTTAATATCGTATTAGAAAACGGTCTACTATAAAAAATGTATACATCAAATACCGGAATCTACTAGAGATACTCCTCAAAGTGTTCTCCATTGGTGGCAATGCACAATTGAATGCTGGATAGTACTGAGTCCTGGACACATTGGAGCATAGCAGGCGAAACCACATTTAACTGGTATCTCTAAAACCGGGTATCACCAAAGACTTTTTTTCATCTAAATATTTAAGCTAACTTTTATGGGTCGAACAACATCCAAAAGTCAAATTAGGCAATGTTGAATTCATGGGGTGGCCCAGGAGGGACATCCCCCCCTTCCTCCCGGAGCAAGGAAATGTCCCTCCTGGAAAATGTGAGATTTTGTGTTTTCAATGGTCAAAAAGTGCAATTTCTCCCCGGAACTATATAATGTTTCTCCGCCAGAGAAAAGTGTCTGAATTCAACACTGAAAGTAGGCATTGTTATCGGAAAATAATACCTTCTGCTCTTTTGCGAATGCGTCCAGTCTGTTTTGATTTTATCAAAATAGGGTTGAGTCGAGTTTGTTTAGCTGAGTGCCAATGTTAGTGACCGCCTACAAGAGAACGCAAACTAGAACTTCGGAAAATACTCATATCAGCGTAACACCACTTTCGATTGTAGAATCGTGCCAGAGTGCTAGGCGCGGTTTTCAAAAACGAACAATAGAATGGACATCAGTAAAATAAAATATCCTTTACACGAGCCACTAGCAGTGGACATGCTAGTCAGCGCAGAGATTGTGATGGCAGGCTATATGTACACGCAATATACCGAAATGATACTTATTTAGGGTGAATGATAAACGAATACCAGAGTGGCTGCGAGGGTTTATTCAGAGCGTTTTTCTAGAGATCGACATCCAACGCAAAAAACAATAACTGGTGCATTGCGCCGTCTTAGAGAGACAAATTCTGTTCCACTACGACCCAGAACAAGTAGACGCACAAAGTGTAATGTTCGAGTGACACCAGAGGAAGTGCTGGCATTCGCTCTTTTAAATCCACAAATGAGCACGGCGGAAATAAGCGAGGCATGCGGATACACGCGTCAGCGTGTCTGACATTTATTACATACACATGGTGCGCATCCCCACCATCCAACACTGATACAAGCATTGATGTTGGTTGACCACGACAGACGATTTGATTACTGTAATTTCATGCTTAACACTATCGAGAAAAATCCATCGCTCCTTTGTGACATTCTGCGGACAGATGAGGCAACGTTTACATGGAGTGGCATTGTGAACGTGCAAAATGTGCATTACTGGTCTCTGGAAAATCCTCACATCACCCGCACAGTATGACACCAGGTACGCTCGTCAACAAACGTGTGGTGCGGTATATGGGGAACTCAGATTGTTGGACCCATCATCTACGATGGAACCCTAACGGGCGAACTATACCTGCACCTACTACAAAACACGGTACGTGACTGGTATGAAGAGCTGCCTCTCCGAAATGCATGCCGGGTGTGGTTTCAACATGATGGGGGCCCCTCCGCATAAAGCATCAAACGTCCGTTCGTATCTAGCCAACGAATTCGGTCAACAGATTATTGGATATGGTGGTCCGAAAGAGTGGCCACCGCGTTTACCGGACTTGACTCCCATGGTCTTCTATATCTGGGGATACATCAAGGCACAGGTGTATGTCACTGAGCCTAGTTCTCTGGGTGATCTGAAGCAGCGCATCATCCTTGCTTGTCACACAGTTACACCTGCTATTCTCCAACGTGTCCAGGACTCAGTACTGTCACGCATTCAATTGTGCATTGCTACCACTGGAGAACACTTTGAGCAGTATCTCTAGTAGATTCCGGTATTTGATGTTTACATTTTTTATAGTAGACCGTTTTCTAAAATGATAATAAATTGATATTTATTTTTCTGTTTAATTTCAATATTTCATTCTTTACTTTGTATACGACCCCTCAAAGTCAGCTCAAAGTTTTAGATGAAAAAACCATCTTTGTGATACACCGATTTAACGATACCGGCTAAAGGTTGTTTTGCCGTAAAAAGGACATTGCACCCTGATTTCGATCTCGAATTACTCTAATTAATTTTTTAACTGATCCCTGAATGAAAGACAAAATCATGGGAAAAAATCTCAAACTGTGTCAATTTTTGCCGTACAGAAGTCAAACTTTTTGTGTTGTATTTGTTATGATATGTGCAAACATTTACTAAATATAACTATAGTGACCGGGGGACCGTATAAAAAGTTAAATTTCGTAATTTTTACAAAATTGATTTTTTACTTTAATTAACGCCAAAACATGAATATTTACCTCATTTTAAACACCTTTGTAATTGGAACTATATGTCTACAACCAACGGTTGAGAAATTAAAGGTCGGCGACAGATAACATTTTGCACCCTGTATACACTGCACCACGTAAAACACTAAAATTTAGTTAAAAATACATACCCCAGCTCTGAAAATACACCTCGAAATTATCAAAATTGTGAATGAAATTAACTATATTTTCTATATAAAAGAAATTCTACGATAAATGTAAGATTTGCAAAATTCTCCACTTTAATTAATTTAGCAAAATATCAAGCATGTTTGAAACAGTATTAGAACTGTAATTATTCCTGTGGTTTTTATCCGGCGGGGTTTTTGTCCGGTAAAATTTTTGCCCGTGGAAGTTTTGCCCTCGTCCCTGGTGTGAGGGGTGGTGAGGGTGGGTAAGCAAATTACTTCAGAGATTGAGAAAACACATAACCGCACATATATGATTTCTCAGTATTCTATACTGGATTCGCTAGTTAGTGGGAACTGGATTTAAAAGCAGAAAACATGTTTTTAAAGTCGAAATTTCCTTTTGGAAATATTGAAAAAAAGATTGATTGAGTGTAATTTGTAATTTTTACTCAAACTCGCCAATTTTTTTAGTTGAACTCAACTCACACTCGCTTTTTAAAAAATGAGTCAAACTAAATTCAAAACTCAGACAATGAAGTCAAACATACTAGTTTCAGCTCAATTAGTTCACTCAGTTACAACATTGGTGCTTATACATGCGTTAATGTCGATATGTGGTTAAAAAAAAATACCAATTTACAACATGTACACCACCCTTCCACAAACAATACCGACATTATTAAAAGCGCGCAATTTGCTTTATTGCGTTTGTAGAAATCAAGCACAATATTTGATAAATGTACGTAAATTATGTCTATGTATATTTTAAAATATTCAGAATCAGCGTCAAATTGCGTGCATCAGAAATACGGGTTACGCGACGCAGTCGATCACCGCTTCCAAGACATTAAAAGTCTGTATGGTCTGGAATATATCAATCTAATCAAAACGAAGAACCACGTAGGACGTATGCGCAGTGTTTCGAAGCATTACTCCCCTGATCCAATCGTGAAAAATGCTCCTTACAAATGGAATCTTACATATTTTCATGGTTTGTGTTTATTTTATTGATTAAACCGTGGTCCACGGGATAAGCTCAAACCTACATGATTGGAGAATTCGTCCACTTTTTCGTAATTCGTAATCACAATTACGCCATCACTCTAAGCCGAATAAATAACTGTTAAACAGGATTATTTTCGTGCTGTAATGTAACGATATGAAACATAGTAGAGGGTCTTTGATGAATCAATTACTTTCGCTCTATTACGTTCATTTACGTTCGACTGTAGATAATAGGAAAGGATTTTGTTTTGGTTTTTGTTCCTCTTTTCTCAGTGTATCAAATTTTGTCGTCCCCCTCTTCTCTTCTAAAGTGTGACGTTATTAAACGAATTTCCTTAAATACTTTAATTATTTATTATGTTTAGAAGTTTTGTATGTAAACTCTTTAGTGAATATGTTTAACACTATTTAAATGTTTGAAAGCACTGCATACATTTTTTACATAAAATAAAAAGGTTTTATTTATAAAAAATAAACAATTATTCTTCATCAAATGTTGTAACTATTATTTTAAATTTTCTCTGTATTTCACAACTACTCGTACTAGAATATGAAACTAAGCGCTACGAAATCAAGACCAGCTATTTGCATGGATTCGAGGATGTCATATAAGCTGTAATAAGTTATAAATTTGAATTAGTTTACGAGGTATTAAGTTTTTGTAAGTGTTAACGAAGTTTCTCTAAAGGTGAAAACTCAAATACTACATTTTTGTGAAAAACAGAAAAGAAGAGGGTAAATAATGTGATGCCATCTGCTATCCGTAATTATGAAAAAATTTCTTTATTTCTGCTTTCTTTGAATAAATGGATTTAATGAATTTTAGTTTACATTTTATTTAAAATAATATAATATAAAGAATATTCATATGAATTACTTCTATATTTACTAAAGTAATTAAAATGCTGAAATATTTCAATATTAAATGTAGACCTGTCCCATCAAGACAACTGGAAAGTTTCATTAGAAAAATCTTTGAATTTTTAATTAGTTGCTTTTAAATTAATTAAGTATTGAAAACTTAAAGAATTGCTATATTGTACAAGCGATTCCTATATATATAATGCAATAGATGTTTCTCTCAGTCAAACATACTCAATTAATGAAGTGAAAGAATTTTAAACTTGTAATTTATAGCACGTTATGGTTGTTTTTTAGCAGACGTTTAACTAAAAATATTAATTGAATGGATAGGCCATTTATTTTCACTTATTGCAGTCTCAATTTTTTGAAAAAATAATAATATTTAGTATTTTCTAAATTTTTAAAATTACGTGACTTGCGACCTTTAAAATGTTTCATTAATATTATTTTTATCAGTCTCACTCTAAAACCCCGAATTTAAAATTCCCTGCTTGCAGCTAACGTTTTATAATATATATTTTTTAATTAATTGAATGTAATTTAACATTTTCATACATTATTGAATTATTATACCATGGATATCAAGAATTTTTTTTTTATAGTTCTTAGGAGAATATGTTTCCTTCTTTCTATTTTCTCTAATTTGCTTTTTCTTTTTTACGAAAAATAATCACATATATATATTTTTTAATATACATATAAATATATTTTTGATATCGGTCATAAAAAAATATAACAAAAGTTGTAGATCAGTTCAATTTATTTAATCAATAATTACATACATCTTTTTTACATTTAAATACTTTTAATACAAATATTTTTTTCTTTATATTATTGTATTTTTTGATGCAATTTTTTATTTTGTAAAGATATTGATTGGGTGTTAAACTTTACTTAATAAAAAAGCATTCGAATTAAAAAAAATACAAATAATATAACTTGTTTTCCTGAAAATATGACAGTAATTAAAATAAATTATAGCCAAAAGTATTGAAGAAATCATTCTGTCGGAAGCGGGATTCGAACCCACGTTGTACTGAGCGTCAGAGCTTAAACTAACGCTTTAGACCACTTGGCTGCGCTGACCGCTTTCGACTGTATCATAAAACTGAACCGTTTTAGGTTTAATATCGCGCATGTAGGTCATTTTTTGTGAATTTTACACAAATCCCTTTTCGTTTTAATATATAGGATTATTGATCCATAAGAAATAATTTTTTCAGAATTTATTTATAATTTAAATGAATTGGCTATGAAACATTGTTAAAACTACAGGTGACACATGGCACCCACTATGGCTGAAAGGCTTGTCTCACTGGTGACACCTCTAGGGGAGCCAGAATGATTCTCTAAACCAGGATGAAAGGATAGCACTCCTAATCCAGGGTGCCCCAGCAGTTGACAAATGGAACCCCTACTCTAAGGTGCCACGGGGGTAAAATTATGGCACCCCAGGGGACGATAATGCCACCCCTACTCCAAGGTGCCCAGCGACACCCCGCTAGGGAAAGCATTCCCAATCCGCGGTGCACAGTGGCATGACGCCCGCAAATTCACTATCACTCAACGTCCTACGCTTTTCACACCAACCTCTGTCGCCAAACGCTTTGGTAGCCAAAAGCTTTGGTATAAGACACTCATTCGCGTGTCTTATACGGATAAATTTGCAAACGGCTGAAACTGCTTCGATATTTCGACCGCGCATTTTTTGTTTATATAAGAAGTAGTTCTTACTAATTATAATACATATGTATGCATATATATTGTGCACATGTGCATTATTTAATGTTTTAGATCCGCTTTATTGCTTTGCCTTTCTTAAAATGATCACCATAAATAGAGAAAAGTTTATTATAATTAACTTAATTACTTGTTGAGGAAATGTTAAGATAAGGGTTTTGTTGCTGATTGATAATAGGGTAAATGTGACATGACAGTAATGAACCCCTCCCCCTCAAAGTTTTTGCTTTATAAAAATATCCAATAAAAATTCATCTTTTATTATTTTTTAGAACTCTTCCGTACATGTTTTATAATGTGATATCGCAAACGATGGCGATTCGATAAATAAAAATCTAGCCGATCTTATATTATCGCCATTCAGAGCACGTGAAAATAATGTATTTCAATAAGATAAATGAAAATCATTTTATAAAACTCAACAATGTTTTATTGATTTTCTTTTGTGCCATTAAAAAGTGCATTCGACAGACCTCATAGTCACAGCCGCTCAAAATACATTTCCGTAAGATTGAAAAAATATCATATCTCTTTTCATTTAATCACTGTGTACTGCCCTGTCTTATTACATTAGATAAACAAATAATAAATAAATTCGCAACTAAAAACCGGGGTTAGAGTAGAGAATTCTCTAGCCCTTACTAAATCAGAAAACATCGTTTCACAGTTCCACTGTCTTTCAGGGATTTTTTTACTGAACAAGCTAAGAGATGATTTTACTTAATTCTTTAATATCTTCTTTGTTTTCTTGCAAAAATCGCATGTTTTTTTTGTTTTCTTTTTTTTAGTAATAGAAAACTAGATTTTTTATACTAATGGTCAGTTACAAAGTTTCATTCATTTTAGGACTAGCATTTATTACTGGAATGCTCAATTAGGCTTCTTCTCGAATCTACTAACAAATTTACTTTAAAAAATATATATACTTAATTAGACTTCTCTAATCTACTAAAAAATTTACTTAAAATAAATTATACTTAATTAGGAAAGTAAAAATATAACGATGCTAATTATTTTATTATTGAATTTGTATGTATTATTGCAGTACTGTGTTATTCACTTACATAGTATCTCATTCTATCAGTGCTTAACAAACTGCATAAAATATTTATTTTTTTGGAAGATAATATAAAAGTTAGAACGCGTTTAACTAAATAAAATAAATAAGTATTCGTGTTTATTTGAGATTAAATAAAGTAGTATAAAAGGTAAAAATTAGTAAATAATATCATGTATTATAATTATTAATAATAATATCAGTAGTAATATCATACATTATAATATCGTGTAGTAATAATATTATGTATTTTTACTTTCTTCTAAGCTTATTTTATAAAAACAATTATTGTTCAAAACATGAAATGATTCATTTTCATGAGTTTGGTATCCTACTGAATCTTTGTAATATCTTTAAAAAATGAAAGCTTTCACTTATTTTTTAACGCATTTTAATGCTGATGATAAAACTCGGGGTAAACAGTAGGGGGAATGTTGTAGGATATACAATTGTAGAAAATCATCTATATATTCAATGGTACTTGTACGATTTCTAGCATGTGTGTAAAAGCATGCGTAACATTTTAAGCCAATTAAATTTTCAAGACTGTACTTATACCCAAACTCTTATTGAATATTCTCGTATAAAATAAAGCTAATATGTATTAAAGCAACAGTTTAATCATATGTAAATGTACAAAAATATTTTGAAAAGCAAGATTTTAAAGTAGGGAGGGGTGATTTTTATATTTGACTAATTCTTATATTTTAGCAAACCTTTCAAAAACTTTGAAAATACAAATAATGGATGTAATTTATTCTCCACATATACATCAGGCTAATTGTGTACAAAATTTCACGCACAGGGCATTGCAAATACGAAAAATAAAATTTGGCAGGAAATTTTTCTAGTTTACCGGCCAAATGCCCATGCACGCAAGCGCGAAGTTCATTTTCTCGCCAAAGCGTTGGGCTACAGAGGTTGGCGTCAAGTGCGTGGAACGTTGTGTGGTTGTGAATTTGCATCCCGCGGTTGTCTAGCAATTGTATTTATTGTTTTGAATAATGAAATATGAGGTTCTAATTCATTATCACATTGAATTCAATAGGGAAAGTTATCAAAACTTAAGTATCACTCAGTATTGTAATTTAAGGCGTTTGAGTCTTTTTTTTTTATGATTGATGGAATATCATATTTTTTAACTCAGTTGAAGTAAAAATACCAGGTGTACAAGAAAAGTGGTAGCATGGTTTATTTCTGTAACTACAAGAGAGAGATAAATAATGTAACTTACAAAAATGATTATAAGAAGGTAGAGAATTCGAATTGTACACTTGCATCTCCATGGGGAATATCTTCAGAAAAATTCAAAAGTTTAATTTTAGTAGAGTACTTGCATTCAAAACTGTTCAATTACAAAAATAATCACTATTGCACTCTTATTCATAAAGAAAATGTTTGGTTTAAATACCTCTAAAAATCACGGAGTTATAGTCAATATCCCCATAGATAAGAAAATATACAATTAGAATTATTTACCTTCTTATGAACATTTTTGTAATTTACATTATTTAGCTATCTCTTATAGTTACCTCTTTGTCACTTTCAAAAATTACTTATTAACAAGTAGCTGTGCTGACTACCTATGCACATTTAAAAAATTAAATGCCTTCTCAAGTGTTGATTTTCACATTTGTTCAAAACTTCCACATATTTTTTTTTTAGATATTTGTGCAATCTTTATAATGTAACAAACTATTGCAATTGCTATTTTTATTTATGTTACACAGTTTCATTTCATATTAATTATAATCAACTTATTCAAATAAAGGGAAATATTGGACAAAAATATGTTATTTTGCCATAAAAAATTGAATTTTTAAGCATTAAATTTCATGATGATATACCTATCAATTTCTTAATTAATGTGTCTATTTCAGCCTATTTAGTTATCTGAAAAGCTCAGACCTTTAAAGAATCTGCTTATTTTAGTTTAAGAGTAGGAAAACATTAAAAATACATATACTTATAACTATAATGCAATGTTCAACTTTAGCTAGAATAAACTAATCAATATTTCATTTTCTCTGTTAAAATATATACAAAGTTAAAACTTGATCATCGCATGTGTAGGTTAATATAGCTGAGAAATGTATTATACACCAGGTGTAAAAAATAGCCAATAGACACTAGATAAATAAATGCCAATTAAGATGTTGGGTTTTGTTTAATATTTAGAAGTCGTTTTACTTACAACTAAATTTATTAATAAATGTTTTTATCTTCTAACTCCCAGCCGAAATTGTGCATAAATATTTTCTACTTAAAATCAGTACAAATTTCGTTACCTTCAAACTGGTTAGTATTTATTATCTTTTTTACTATTATTGTTATTTTAAGTTAGATGTAGTGCAGATATATTTATTTACCATTATTATTTTAATATTACCATTATTAGTTATAAAAAATTTCTTTCATCTGTGAGAGTTAAATATACATAACTCAATGCTCAATCATTTAAGACAGTCTTATATGCACTCATTCAGCCACACTGTGAAATGTTCAGTGTTTTTTTTTTATTATTGATATGTTATATTACAGGAGACTCGCAAAATATTTTTCAAGATAAGACATATTTATAAATGTCAAAATATCAATTCAGGAATTGCGATTTACTTATTTTGTTAATAATTTATAAAATGTAATGATGTATTTTTTTTGTTCTTTTTTTCATGATCGAAGACAAGCTCTAAAAACATAAATCTCGATAATAAAAGTATTTGATTAATAAATATATTTGCAGAAATTTATATTTTATCATGTTTACTGTTTTGTATGTATACACATTATCAAATCAACTAATTTAAAATTGTCAAATACTCAACAAATTTATAACAAGTTAGTTCAAATCAATTATCGGTAAAACTTGAAAATTCTTCAGTTGCTTACAACTAGTTTTTTAGAGTTCAGAAAAATAAGAAATTAAACTCATTTTTTAAAAATAACAACTTATGTTTCAACACTTTTTTTTAATATAATGCATCATTAAACCTACCTCTGAGTGATTAATAAGAAAACCTGTGCGAGCTGATGCAAGAAAATTCATTGAATAAAAATATGAATAAAATGAAATTATTATAACCTGTAGATAAATAATAATTTAAAAAACAACCAAATAGGTGATGCGACATCATTCCACATTCACGAGATAAAAATCTCAACTGTCGACATCAAGATTCTAATGATCTAATTTCTTAGCTTGAAAATAATATACAAAGCCATTTATGATAATACAACATATCTAAAATATACATACCAATAATAAAATACAATATACAAAAACACTGAAACATTTCACATACATGTATTTAAAGTGAATGATATTCTCGTTTATTCCTATTGTTAATGCTAATTACTTTCAATACTTTAAAAATGTTGTTGATCTGTTTATATTCGCCCTAAATGGCGCTATTTAGTATTAATAAAATTGAAATCTCGCGCGGCACGTGGTTGTATAACCTATGATTCAACGGCAACCATTACTTATGCTCTTACGATCTCACTTGCCGACGGACGCCGAGACGTGGACACACGTCACAACGATGTGCAAGGTGCTAGTCACCCGCTGGGGTGCCGCATTTCTACCAATAAGTAGTGCACGGTATCTTAATTAGCTTCAATTACCCAGTGAGATGACAAAATTTCCAAACCTGTATGGCACACTAAGGCTTTTAATGGTACCGCCTTTTCACACCGGGGTCCCAAACGGAACAGGTTTGTCAACTTCAGTTTTAACAATGTAGATCATTGACTTATGAGCATGGAGTCCAAGCTATAATAACAAACACTACAGAACTGTACGCTAATCATCTGGACGAATTCGCTTAGACGTGTAAGACAAGTAAAGAAATATTAGTTTGACAATAATGGCAAGTTCTCCACATTTTTATCCAAAGACGTCTAGACCAATGTAATTTCCTTTTCCGTAGTCGAAATTTTTTTATAAAGGCATTTTTCTACAATTGCATTAAAATTACGAAACTTGCAAAATGTAATTTTGTAATTTTTAAATAATTTAGATTGTAATCATGATTTCTAGCTTATTATAAGAAATTTTTTACAATTAATATTAGAAATACATTTTTTATGTATAATTAAATTCCCCCTTCCCCCCCCCAAAAAAAAATATACAGTTCTCAAATAATGAAAATGCAAAACATTTGGTTGCCAGCTAGAAGTTATTAATGATTGTTTGAAATTTGTAAACATTGGTAATACCTGTTCAATATGTTAAGAAGTAAAATTTAGTATAGCATGTGTTTCTGTCCCACCCCTGCTTTCCCAGATCATGTGCGAAAATTCCATTTTCACGCCTCCAAACAAACAAACAAAACAAAACAGTATTAATTGCGAACCTTGAAAAATAGCTTAAATATATTTTTATCTGATAGTCATATTTGAAGAATGTTTTGTGACATTCAATCATTTGGAATATGCGGTTCAATTGGAAGTAATTGAGCACTGATTTTGAAACAAAGTTTTTTTTTTTCAATCGTGTGTCTATGCATGTTTAAACTTCAAAACGATATTAAAACCTAAAAGGAAAACAATATTGAAATTTAATAACTTTTAAAACCTTTAGTAACTTCTATATCACCTAGTGTTTACTCTTATGTAAGTTTTGAAATGTGTTTTACATAATGAGAAAAGTTAAAATTATTTCATATCCCTAAATCACATAGTTCAATGTCTCAAAGTCTCAAGATTTTTTTATACTAATGAATACATCTGGAACTCTCCATTTTATTAAAAATATATATCAGTTAGGACTGCCACAGCTCAATTTTATGTAGTTCTTTGCTTAATATCTCAGCAATTTAAATTTTTTTCAGGAAAGAAATTTTAAGAAAGAAATTATTGACTTTTGAGACGTGAGCCTTCTCTAAAAATGAATGAAAAGTTAATCCACTGAGAATATATCGATTTTATTTATTTTAGAAAACAAAATTGCTTCCTGTAAGTCCGGAGCACTATCTGATTTCTACGTAAACACAAGAAATTCGGGAAGAAACTTTCGGCAGATTTCACTATGAAATCTCATTTACACTTAAATGGAGTGAATTATGATGCCCCGGAGTCTCACTCTGAATAAAACTTTTATCGCTGTTTCATTATTTTATCGTGAAATGAAAAATGAAATGCATTAAAAGTATTTTTGAAAAGAAATTTTAAATAACAAAATAGGGTTATATAGAATAGGGTTCTGTATCTTCTTCATTATAAATATCGTTCATTTTTTATCCCTGAATGTAATGCATGAATGTATTTAGTAAATTTGTCTTAAATTTGTATTTATTTTCCTAGTATTAATGGAAATTGTCTTTGAAATGAATAAATTAAAAATGTGTCTCCGTTAATGTAGCAAATTGCTTATGAAACAAAAAAGATGAACAATACCTTTCCTTTTTATTCCATAAAATATAATACACATATTCATATTTTCATTCTTCTAGTGAAGTAAAGATACTTTGTATGCCTTCTTAAGTGTTTATATTCAGTTGATTGAGAAAATACTATCACACGGGAGATTCTTATGCACGAAAAGTGAATAAGGTTTTGTTTTTTTATTGTTATAATTGCTTTTTCAACCATGAAAACGGTTTAAACCGTGTTTTTATGGTTTAACCATTGTTTTACAACCATCGTTCTTTAAACTATGAGTAAAACCTCCAGGGGTTTGATCTCAGTATTGAACACATGGTACTCAAAATGGTAAAGATTATAATCAAATTCAAACTCGCTGCACTTTGTCATATACACAAAGCCAGTTTCATTGGTAAATACACGTAATTTGCAGGTAGTCATATGTCAAGAAATCGAATAACATTCCATATTTTTTCGAAAAAGACTCTTCCAGAAAGGATCTCAAAGTTCAAAAGTTAAAGTAATTTTCAGTACAAAACAGCCGGAAAAAAGTCTCTATAGAGAAAGAAACGATATAATTCGTGTAAAATAACATTTTTCGTGTGTTTCGCAATCAAATAGAAATTTGAAATTCATTATTTTACGGTTAACTAATGACTTTGTAAATGTGTTAAAAAATTTTTGTTAATGTGGCAAAATTAAAAGACAGGAGAACACCTTTAATGGTCCCATTGATTGAACAAAATAAATTTATATACAAATAAATACTTATTAAAATATTTTAAAAGTAATTTAAAATATATATTTTAAAAAATATATAATCATTTTTTTTGTATGCGTTATTACATGTATGTATTAAAAAATTTCAAAGGTTAAGTAAAGGATAACTTTTCTACTTTATCATATTACGAATGTAATTGTAAGTTGAATATTAAAAATTTTAAATGCGGTTTACTCCATTTCCACACACAAGTGACAAGTAGAAAATACAAGGATTAAAAGAAGGAATTATTTTTTTCAATAAATGTGCACAAAGTTACCCCATACTTCCAGCTAATTAATTAATTCCTTTGAAATAATCATATACATTTTTATATAAAAAATATATTTTTCCATTAGAAAACTGTTTTCTGTTAGTATAATGGATATCATATTTCCAAAAAATAGAAGACATATTAGTAATAAATTGATTATAAATTGAAAACTGTAATTTACTCCGTTAGACAGTGTATCGATAGTCGGCGAAACTAAAAGTAAAGTTCCCAATCACTAGACTCTTCGCGGAGTGGTATTTAGTCCAAAAATATGACCAAAAATGTTTCTTTTAAAAATCGGTTGCCTCCCCTGTATTATTATTCCTGAAATAGTTAAGTAGTTAACTGCACCCAAAGGCGAAACGCGCAAGGAGCGTGCGCGACACGGTGCGTCACGCGATCAGTCGGAAGTTGCTGTTCGCCTACAGTTGTCGTGTGATTTTTCGATGCGCTCAGATTTTAGTGTTTTAAAATCTTTTTTAGGTTTTGTGACTAAACAATTTAGTTGTTGTTGTTGTGGTAGATTATTCTGTACCAGGTATGTACTTTATACACACTACATTTACCTAATGAATATCCAGCCTATTTTTATCTACACGGTCGACAACTGAGGTGTAATTAACAGTTGCATAAATAAATATTTATAATATTTAGAAAGGATTTTGTTATATTTAAAAACATATCTAAACAATTTAAACTATTGTGTAATATGCAGTACTTAGTATGCAAGACAGTTAACCAAAATGAGCCGCCCGAAACTGCCCCCCTATTTTTAACGAATTTTTTTGTTGGTTCCTACAATTTTTGATATAAATTACTGCTAATTAGTTTTTATTTATTTTTTTAACAAGGCCTTCTGAATTGAGGTCTATGACTCGAAATGCGTTGTATGCTATCATGCAACGCTTAAATGAGTCAACATTTGATGGAAAGCTTCAATTTATGGAGCAAGAATTATTAAGAAATTATTCTGAAGGTGATCCAAGGATAGATGAGATGAAGCAAAAACTCCTCTCCATTACTAGAAACCAGTTCAAACAAAAATGGTTAGCTGCTCATGAAACAAGGGTAAGATTCGAAGAAACAATGCTGAAAGGTTAAACGGCGCTATATTGTTATACCTATTGCAGGTACGTGAAACGCAATAGATGGAAACCATTTACTATTATTAATATTTTGTGCTTCGTATTTCGCTTATATTTCGTTTTCTGTGTAGTGAAACGAAACTTGTTTTTATTATTAGAAATATATTAAGTAAGAACTTGTTATTGTTTCAGGAGTCAGTCCCGGTCGTCCTCAAAAATCTTTTGTAGATTCAAGTGAAAGAAGCAAACGCCGCAAAATCAAAGACCTTCCATAAAAAGACGTGGAAGTATTGACATACGCTACCCAAATGAAATTGCGGGAGTCAAGCAAAGTAGATGCTTCCAATGTCGTAAAATATCTTACGAAAAGTCCCCGAAGAGCAAAAAATATGAAATGGCCATGGAGTAAAGTATTAAAGAACTCGAGCAACGTTGCCAGTGTTTAGCATTACATGCTTTGTCCATGTATACAGAAGCAGGACTTACTAAAGATCAACATGAGAGGATAGGAGAAACGAAAATATCTTTTTTCCGTTCTGTTCTTCAAAGGGCAAAAAAATAATTATAATCGGGAATTAACAGGGTAACACAGGTATGGCCGGACGTAAAAGTGCAAAGGTTGATGGATCACACAATAACACGACAGATTTTACATCTTAGAAAAGTTGTAGTATCTTTGAGTGATGACGAAAAACGGTCTTTAATTTTAATAAGTAAGTGCTGTTGTGATGGGTCACAACAGATGCAATATAAAATTGAGTTTGAAAATGAAGCCGATTCTGACGCCAATAATTTTCAAAGTTCTGTAGTTCCTCTTCAATTAGTTTACGGGCCCGAAAAGAAAATTTTTTGACAAAACCCAACACCATCACCACCTCGCTACTGTCGACGCATAAGAATACGATTCATGAGGGAGACAAATGACGTAACAAACGAAGAAGTAAAAGATATCAAATCACATATCACAGCACTTACTATCACATAAATTGTAGATGTGTCCATAAAACATAGGATGTTATTCACCATGGTTGATGGAAAAGTGTACAATGCCGCAACTCATACCAAATCCTCGATAAGGTGCTACATATGTGATGCTACTTCATCAGAGTTGAATGACTTACGATTACGAGAAAGAAAATTTAAGTTTCGGGCTTTCCTTGCTACATGTTTGCATACTATGTTTCGAGAGTATCTAACATGTAGTATATAGACTGTCTGTAAAATATGGAACGTCCGCTTTTCTGCTGATGAGAAACAAGCGATAGAAAATAAAAAATAAATAAATTCAGGATAATTTCAAACAACAACTCGCGCTGTCAGTGGACATCCCCAAAGCAAATTTTGGAAATACTAACAATGGAATTACCAGCAGAAGATTTTTTGAGGAATACGAAATATCGACGGCAATAATGGGAGTTGATAAAAATTTTATATATCAGATAAAAGTGATGTTAGATGCATCGTGTTGCGGATACAAAATTATTACAGAAGAATTGAAAAAAAAATATTGCCAAGAAACTGCTGAACTGTATGTGTCGCTATATGGTTTTTATACGATGTTCGCTACAATGCGCAAGGTTTTTCGTCATGGAGCAGACGTCATAAATGAAGCTATTCTGCCAATAGGACAACTATCTGAAGATTCTGCAGAAGCTCGCAATAAACATATTAGGGTATTTATATTAAACTACACAAGAAAGTTTTCGCGCGTGGCCTGCAAAATGGATGTCTTGAATAGGCTTCTTTTAATTTCTGACCCCCTATTAACGGGCATGAGATGCAACACAAGCAAGAAAAGAAAGCCCTTATCTTCTGAAGTTTTAATTTATTATCAGAAAGTGATATTACAAATATTAATATTCTTGAAGACAGTAATAATGATGAAACTAATGAATAAATGCTTTGATTAATAAATAAGACATTGTTTTATCATTTTTATACAACAATTCTAACAAAAAAGTAGATCTGTAGCTGTTAGAGGTATACAATAATTTTGGCCAGGTTTTAGGACTAAATACCACACTGTGTGCTGTTTACATATATTAAGTTAGATGTTTCATATATAAAAAATATTCAACACATAAGGGGTATGCTTATAGGTAACTACATGTAAATAACAATATATTGTTATATTTATGCTTCTAATGTAATATTAATAAACAAAAATACTTTGTGATGAAACAGAATATAAACATTTTTAACGGATGGATTTCATTATTTCTAAATTTCTGTTCAATAAAATTTTTAAAAACAATTTTGTAATTTCTATCTTTTTAATGGCAAACTAAGTTAAAATAAGACATTTGCACAAATAAAAAGTATTTGACGACAAATACCAGTAATATAATATATAAGTTTAAATTAAAAGTATTTAAATCTCATTGCAGTCCTCTAAAGTTATTTTTATTTAAATATAAAAAATGTTCACACTGAAAATATATTCTTGAGTTTCTTACGAAATATTTAAATAAGAATACAAAGAATCTACATTGATGTCTAAAAATTAAGGGGCAGTGACCGATTTTTTCGATTTTAAACGTTTTGTCGTATAGCTACTGAAATTATTTACGAATTGTCCTTGATCTTCAAGAATGTAAAGACCATGTTTGATTTCATAACTTTCAGTGAAGATTTTGTCGCGAGGACAATTAGGAGGGAGGGGGGGTAATAACAATTTTAATAATAAAATAATATTTGCGATCACCCAAGTAACAGAAATTGCACAAAATGGTCAGTCACTGTAGCAAATAACTATGTAGGTCCTGTTCAACATTTTTGTGTATTTGGGTAAGTATAGCACGTATATTCGTGAAAATGTTAACGTTTCTGTGAAAATTTTAAAAGTTTTTTGTTTATAGCGCACAGAGTTTTTAACCGAATTTAACACCACTTTCTGAAAACTTGACAAAGAACATTCGAAATTGTATAATGTAATTAAAATATGAATATATTGAATATTTGATGAGATATAGGTATTTGTATGAAAATTTTTTTAATGCGCATGCGCGAACTACAGCACAGATTTTTGTCATGATTTGGTAGTCAATACTATAGAGCAACTCATATAAAAAGACCAGTGAAACATCGTCAAAAAAGATAGACAATACAGTGTGCTAATTGATAAATTCGGGACGAAATCTCATATAATCGTATTGGATTTCCTCCCAAATTTATCAATTAGATTTGACATATTTTCTATATATAATTGTTTTTTGAACAAGCGATCATAAAAATCAAATATTTATTTATAAAATTAAATATCGAATTTTTTAAATTTAGAATTGTAAATTTTTATATAAAAAATAATAGCAATACAGAAAATTCACTATTTCAAAATATTATGAAATCTGAAATAAGTCATGTTATGTTGAAGTCCGAAGGAGAAACAAAACATTGGGATTTAAATCCGTTATGCTGTCAGAAGGAAGTAGTCATGAATCATAAATTATTCTTTGCAAAAGAATATTCTTTATATGACATTTCATATGTCAAAACTGCCAGAAAAACATTTGTTTTTTCACAGTTTAAAAAATCAATATACTTGTTTTTTATAGAAGGTTTTAGCCTTATTTTTTTAAAAAAATTATATATTCGCTCATAATATTTTTGAGGGGACTGCAATACACAGATATATCATTTAGGAAAGTTTTAAGATAATAGGTGACATACCTTATTTAATTGCATAATTTACGCCTCCACATATTTTTCATACGCCCTAATTTTTGAAGGAAAATTTGGACAAAAACAAAAATTCGCGTAATTCGCCAAAGAATAATAAAGGGTTATAAGACTTTTGAAATTTCGAAAAGTGAAAAAAACATTACCACTTTTGTCATTTTATATTTCAAAAAGATACATTACAAACACACAATTTTTGAAGGTGGTAATAAATACATGATTGTTCTTTCATTTAATATTTTTTTCAGATCGTAATTGTGAAATTTAGTTGTTATCGATGTTTTAAACTTGTCGAACAAAAAAATGGAATCACAGGTAGCGCGCATTATTACAAACGAATTTCTGCATGTAAAAGACGATTTTTGGTATATAAATATCGAGAGCCTTGTGCTTGCATTAAACCTAAAAATGTGTTTATTTATAGCTTTTTTATGTTTTAAAAACAAAACTGTACCTTGCTTTTATAACATTTTCAATAGTTTAGCAATAAAAATACACAACTTCACACTTTTACACAACGCTTTTGTACAACACAGTCTAACAGCCACAATCGATGGGCGTGGTTTGTATTAGTTGTTTTAATTAATTTTGAATCATGACCTGAAGTTTCTGTTATGGAAACCACATACATACCAGACTTATAAGATACTTATAAGCCAGAAGTACTCATTGTTATTGTATTTCTTAAGGAATGATATTACCTAAATTACAAAAATGATCTTTGTTTTTTTATATCTCTAGTAAGCTCGACTAGAAAATAAATCACCTAAAATATCATTGACGTAAAACTGTTGAAAATTTGATGTGTAAAATGAAGTTTTGTTTATTATTAATGTAAATATCGAAAGGAACGTGTATCTTCCATAACAAAAATTCATCAAGGATCATGTTCTTGCAGTCTGTTATAATATAAAATAAATTTTTGGGGTATACGAAAATTTACGATAACATCCCTGTGTATTAGGATCTACAAAATGCTTTGTACAGTTCCCTAAGTTATAACAATTTCTTTTTGACAATCCACTATTTGTCTGAAAATGTAAACTGCTTTCAAATATATTTTGCATAATTTTCAAATTTATGAAAGTCTTCTTAAAAATATTATATTAATTCATAACATTGTTTTTAGTTGTTTTAAATATATTTTAAATCACAACTAAACTGAAAAAAATTATTTAAAAATATATGGTATTTACATTTACGCCCATATCATTTAGCCTATTGATTTTTAATTGAATATTATTTAATTTTGCATAAAATTAATTTTCACATTTATTTGTTCATTAGTATGGAATCTTGTGAATATGATGGATATCCCAACAGTGTTAGTTTTTGGAAAAAATCATAAAATTTAATATTGATAGCTAGCATTGCATGACATCACTAATAAGCCCTGAAAGTGAACAACTTGAAATAAAATAAAATGGTATGTGCAGTTTTGGAAATAAATATTAATTTTATTCCATTTTTTCATTATTTTTGTTCTTTGAATTTCGTTATTTATTAATTTTATTTCTCAGTAATCATTTCTAGCTCTGACTCATTATTTCTCGAAGAATCTTCATCCTAAACCTATGAATTATTGTTAGTGGATACTGAAATAAGATTCTTCCGAAAATCCTCCAAACATACAGAAATTAAATTTTTGTCGTGTTTAAAGTAATGTGCTTATTTTCTAAAATAATAAGGGAGAGAGAGAGAACTGCTACAATTCATGGAAATCATAAGATTGAGAAATGAAACTAAGTATATTGTCAATTTAAATTTAGAAATAATGCTCCTACAGATTAATAAGATATTAAAACACAATAAAAATAAAAACATACCCGTGAGTTGACGTTAAATTGATGTACACCTGATCATTAAATACCACTTTTTTTGTATTCTTGTAAACATTTAACACTAAAATTTCCGTGTTTCTTGAATACATATAAATAACGGGGTGGGTTATAACGAGTTGGATTTCAACGATGTTATTCTTGTTTTGTATGGAATAAACAGAGACACAATAGGGTTTGAATATTAATACAATGATTTTTAATTAATTATTAATACAATTTACATAATACAAATTTACATAATACAAAAAAGTGTTACATAATATAAAATTTAGTGAACATATACCCTAAAAAAATGTTAATTTTTTTATTTCAAATTAAAAACTTTGAAATTTTAACAGTTCATATGAAATGAAAAGTAAAAATATCTTTTCCATAATACATATTTTAATTGTCAATTTAAATTTAGAAATAATGCTCCTACAGATTAATAAGATATTAAAACACAATAAAAATTAAATATATAGCTACAGTATTTTTACTTGCATTATACTATTTTCCATCGAAACAGTTCACACAAAATGCTATGATCTTTCTTTAGCTTTTTTCTGTGCATAATCCACACACAAATATTAAACATTTTTCGCACACAGTGTTAGTTTTATTGTCTTTGCACTGCTTTATCTGGTAACGTTTTCGTTTGTTTAAAACATTTGGAGTGGTTCGTGGACGGATAACTTCAGGTTCTTTTCCAATATATTTCTCTCTTAGCTGCAATATATTTCTCTCTTTTTAGAATATAGTCTCTTCTGCTCATATTAGAACCTGTTGTCTCTTATAAACTACCCAAACGTTTATGTAGATGAAAAAGATTGAAAAAACGCATTGGCAAACGGCTTGAAGCAGATTTAATAGAATATTTCTTGACCATTTGATCTGCAACATAAACTCCAAATTTTGCCGGAATTGTAGAAATCTATTATTTCTTCTCATTTTGAATAGCTTCTAGTAAAGGATTCATTGTTCTAAGAAGAAGATCATTTTTTTTCATTCGTAAGAAATAAGAATGGTGTTTTATGTGTCATGAAAATTGTTGAATATAATTTTTTTTCGTTTTCTTCAAGGATTTTGAAATTTCTTTTTTGGCTCTATTCCTTGTTCCGACGTAGCTCAAACGATTTCCTTTGAGGCTTTGTACAAGTTTTAGAGATGTTCAAAAACTGTCACTTGTTATATTTCATTCCGTATGCCCTCACTAGCCGAAGAGTAGCATCTTCACCAACGCTTACAAAACTTGAATTGGAATAATCTTTTCCTAAATATGGAACTACGTTGATTATGTGCTTTCAGATCCTATATACAGCCAACCAAAATTTGATGAAAAATTTTCTAGCTTTTCTGGCATGTATTGAAAAAATCTACAGCGTGTTTGTGACGGAAACAGCTGGACGTCAACAGCAATGTTTTCTCCTGGTTTACAACACATAAGACGTTTTATATAAATGTATTAGAAACATCTGATATTAGTGCAACTTTATCATATTTTAATCTATCTGATCTTGAAATTTTAAAGTCAAAACGCCTATATCGCTTGATTTCTAAAAATCTGTTACGGCTCATTGTTGACCAAAGACTAATGATGGAGACCCCTTTTGCGGCTAAAGCCCCCCAAACATACAATATTGAAATAAAAGGATCCTGATTGTTATTAGGTGTCCATCAAGAAAAATGCTCCATGTTTCATTATTTAGTTTTGATCTGGTTTCAATTTCTGTGCTTTTCTTTATAATATTAAAAATGTTATCATTTTTTAAAAGTCTCATGGAAGTTATAGGACTATTGGGTCATTCCACAGTATTCATGTGTTACGTACGGGACATTTTGAGATATTTGTACTGTTTTCAGTATCAAAATATAAATGAGAAAGTTTGCAATTATTTTTAATGCATTATATATCACTTCAACTAGATTCTTATGAAAGTTATTTTTGTTTGAGCCAATATATATATATATATATATATTAATTAATAAAGTTGTGTTACTTACGGGAGATCACAAAAAAATGTTTTAAAATTACCTCTAGCAATTTGGATTTTCCTCTGAATTTATTTAATATTTTCACAAATAAATTTAATGAGTAGAAGCAGAAATATACATTTTATTAATTAACTTTAAAATTATTTTTTTTAATTGCGTCATTAATTAATGAAAGCTAATTATTTCTGTTACGTACGGGGCACAGATATTTGTTACGTATGGGACCTATGACCAATTTTTTCTATATGGCTCCAAAAAATGCTCTAATTTTTACTTGATTTTAAAAGAAAAATAATATTTTGGATAAATTTTAATAGAAGAGATTTAAAGCTTTAAAATGATGTATTACACTTAACTTTTTATAAAACTTCTTTTTCAAACTTGTGAAGCCAAATACTGTGGAATTATCCTATTATTCGCAACATTTCTTTTCGATTAAGGTTTAGATCCCGGCATTTTTATATTTTGAATAGGTTGTAGATCAGAAGAAAATGAACATTGCGTCTGTATTCTACATTTGTCCATATTTTGCCTCTTCCAAATTACTTTTGTACTTTCTTCAGAACACTTTTACAATTTATTGGTGTTTTATGACTTCTACTGTTCTGGGATATTTTATTTCAGCTCACTCTCACTTGAACTCTATTCGGATAATGAGACTTTATGCGTATTTTTATTAAAATTTGTTTAACTTTTTATATTTTTTTTATCATCGTTAGATGTATTTTCGTCGCAAGAATCATTTTCTGAAATTTCACTTAGCAGTTTTAAAATTTCCTCATTCGAAATAACTCTCCGAAGCGGCGCCATCACTATACATGTGCGAAATTGGAATACGACCGGGGACTCCGAGATGTCGCTGTGTGCTCTATTTACTGGGACTGACACAAGTATTAGTGACGTAACAAACGAGATCCCGTCCAGTCAATATATCCTGGCAGAAAGATTTAATAAATGGAGATGTTTTGTATTTGCCATTACATAAATAATAATAGTAAATTTCATAACCATGAAATAAAAGAAATTAATAAACTTGTTTTATAAAAGAAAATTAAAAGCTTCTATTAAAAAAATGGTAATATTAATAAATTTGATTGAATATATCAACTTACCTTTTTCTAAAAACATAATTTTACAATATATAGGGGAGACCGGGGCAAGATGAAGAGCGGGGCAAGATGACGAATGTCTTAATTTTTCCGTTTTCCACTAGGTGGCAGCATCAACCGGCTCTCCTATCGGCTGTTCATTAAACAATAGTATAGAGACGCTGAAATCGCCATTTTTGTGTTAGTTGTGAAGCTTTTATTGTTTACCGCTGCCACGTTATAACTTTTATGCATGTGTAAATAAGCTCTGCTACAGATACAGGTAAGATATGTCGTTTCTCTTTAATATTTATGAGTAACTTAGTTTAAACACTACCTATTACCAGGAATAAATGTCAATTAATCGCCTTCCTTCATGGCAATGAAAACGAATATTTTTAAACACGCAGTCCGGGGCAAGATGACGAGGTGTTTCGGAATTTATTAAACTATGTTGTCCATTCTATTTAAATCATTTTTAACGCTTGTTTGTCTGTGTGTTTGTCCGCGCGACCTTGCGTTTCTATCTCCTCTGGGGCTAAGGGGCGCATCGGATCAGGGGAGGTGTCGTTCGAAAAGGGGGTCCAGAGGAAGACATTTTTGCCATCCGCTAAGCAACCCCCCCCCCCCCCCTAGAACTGAAACGTTTAAAAGAAACAGAGAAAATAAGCTCGGGAAGCTAAAATGGGAGTAAAAAACTCAAACTAAGTTTCTGTAGGCCTACGTCTATTAATTCCAGGCCAAACAGTCCAGTTGCATCAACTTCAAAGGATGGTGTTTTGTAATGACGCTTGACTTTATGTCTGCTTGTGACGAGGAATATTGTGAACCACCAACAGAAGAATGGATCCAGTGCTGTAAATTCCAAGAGTGGTGGCATGAAGAATGTTCCAATTATAAAAATGGCATTTTTATTTGTGACTATTGTTAGCTGCACAACTAAACACTTCAACATTACGTTACAATGCATTATGCTTAGTTTGATACTTTGTAAGATGTAAAAACACAGTTATCATTTGTTAAACCATGTAACATATTCAAAAGATAAAATATGTTCAACCTTTTTCAGTGTTGTCATCTTGCCCCAAGGCCAAAGTCATCTTGCCCCAGTACTGGGGCAAGATGACGATTTGTTAATGTTATGAAAAAATAAAATTATTCTTTATTTTTTTTTTTTTTTGAAAAAATAAATGGTAATATATTTAATACTACAAAGGAATACTCTAACAGTTCATGTAAAATTAATTTTACTATTACTTCAAAATAAATTAATAAACAACAAAAATTGTTAACATAGTCATCTTGCCCCGGTCTCCCCTATACGTACAAAAAGTACAATAAAATCTGACAAAAACTTTACAAAATCAATCGCATTCTCCTCTTTTACGACTACATACCATAATTTAATCAAAACACAATAAATATCAATTTAAATAGAGAAATTGGTATTTTTCAAATATAGAGACCTTGGTACTTTTTTATTAAGCTTAGCGTGATTCTAGCTTCAGAAGGTGATATATGTTTCGAAATTGATTAAACAGCTATGAAAACAAATCTAATGAACTATTATTCTTATTTATTTATACAATTCTGTTCTATCTGTACATAGAAATAGATAAATTGCATCTTTATATTAAATAAATTGTATAAATATTGAAAAAGATTGCTTATGCATATAAAACGGCGAGTACGTTGCCAGAAAATATGATGCGAAATTTCCTTCTCCCGCCATGAGACATTTTCTTTATTTCGACTGTATTAGCTTTTCTGTTTTCATCATAACTTGATAACTTGTTTACAATATTTTGAAAAATTCCCATTTATTAGACTTATGTTCATGACCTAATAACCACTCAAAAGAACTCATATCAACAGATTTTTTTTTTTTTATATATTTCTACGCTTATACCACTACAAAAGTTTTAAATGAAACTACTAATTTGGGGCAATCAGTTACTTTAAATTAATAAATAAAACTTACTCACCTCTAACTTAAATGTATCCAAATGTAATTCAATTTATTAGCGTATTTATTGGAAAATCTTCGAAAGATTTTATGACATCGTTGCACCATTTTTCAAACTCTTTATCGTCTGTTTCTTTTATTTTTTTCTAACGATCATTTGACTCTTTTCGTTTTCGAAGTGAAGGTTCATTCAAATATGCCGGAATATTTGTATTACAGTAGGAAAGGCATCCTCGTAAGAGTTATTCTTTTTCTCGGCACAACAAGTTCAGTACCATCAAATGAATTCTAACTTCACGAATTATAAAACATTCATCAAAATGTTTAATGCAGATCCCTGCTGTTGAAATAGGAGTAAAATTATCAGGATGTAATTCTCTTAGCTACAATTTCTTCTTTTCATTATCCGTTGGGATATTGAAGACTGTAACATACTGCTTTTTAGTATCACAGTTAGATTTGCAACTAGGAGCACAACATTTCCTAACCATTATTCTATAGACATAATCTGCCCATTTCCGTAACAGTTATAATCTATAGTTATTTATAGCGTAATCATCTATAGTTATTTTTAGCGTTATAATCTATAGTTATTTATAGCGTTATAATCTAAGTGCACTGAAAAATATGATTACGTACTAAATAAAACAATAAATAATATCACAGTAACATCGTAAACAATCCGTAAGAACTAACAAGGTAAGGGGAACAATTTATGTACGATTTATCTGGCTTGGGTAGCGTCACGCATGTGAATCGCTCTTAGTGTTAGACCCAGTAAAAAATGCACACAGTGCCATCTCGCAGGCCTCGATGCCACTAACAGACTATTTTTTCGCCCGGTGCAATTTATAACAGGCAAAATATTCTTTTTACTTAATTTCTAAAGTATAATACAGATAAGAACATACTACAACATTCCAATAGATAGATACAATAGCTTGAAAACCCTATAAAAGCTCACACATCTGCCTTACAGGTGCATGGCCGATGTGTGGACACGCCCCACCCCTCCCGCATTTCCTTCCTCTTGTGAAAAGTAGCACGATAGAGTAGAAAGAACTGTTGAAAGAAAAAGCACTTATCTTGTTCGGGTCAGCGATGACCTCCCACGGCAATTCCAGGTATACAGATCGGTAGATAAAAAAGTATTCGTTGGATTTCAACTAAATTCGTGTTAATGCATTATACGGAATATTTATGAAAAGTCGAAAAAATTCAACGTTTTATTTTGTAAAACAACAATGATACGAGGAAAAAATCACGTCTTGGGTCACAGATGACACGATTTGGTTATTCTAGTGTAAGACTGTTCATTGCACAATTTCAATTTTAACACCGTCGAATAAGAAAACATTTTTTTCTTTCAAATTCAATTTATTTGAAAACTGTATCTCATTTTACACTTTTTTTATGGTTTTTAAAATAATTTTTTAACATGATTTTAAAAAATATATATATCTATCGCGTGCATCCCGATTACGAAACACTACCATTTGTGCTTAAAACAATATGAATAGTTTAGCATTTCTTTCTGACTAATATTCGAATATAACGAAATTAAAACATCATCCTTAAACAAATATTATAAATAAAAAACAAATTTAACAGACTTACGCGCTTAAACAACTGAAATTATCAGTTGAATCAAAAAGTCTGCTGTAAGTAGTGAAAAATTTGGAGATTTCTATGGCTATTAATTCCTAAAATGCGTCTAATACGAAAGTATCGTTTTTAATAAATTTCAAACTTTATTTGAATACATTATTGATATTGTTCATATAAAAATTATTATTGGGCAACATAAAAATTATACTAAATGTAAAATCAAATTATTAGACTGTTCAATAAAAAATAAAAATGGTTGTACTATTAGTTCTTGGTCGTGGTAAAGTGGATTTGATACGATGAGTATTTCGATGACTAAAATCATCATTACCTTCCAATAAATCTATAAATTCATGAGGAATGAGAGGAAGAGCAAGCAGACATGAGTAGATGAAGGTATTTTAATTTATCCTAGGTTCTATAGATGTTGCACAAGTACAGGAAAACGTTGGCTGCGCACGGCAGCACAGGGCACCCGGGCCCGTAACACAATTCGTGAAAATGTTACATGTTGAAAGCAAGATGATTAGCAAGAGAAGTGATTGTTTCTCGTATCATGACATGAAATCGAATGGAAATTACATTTCGTCAAAAGGTAACAATATGGCGATCATTTCTCCAAACAGAGCATAAAGACAATTAAAAATTTAGAGAACAGAGCCATTTTTGGCATCAATCGTCTTAACGAATTTTTCGGCGGAAGTCAACATGTGTGGGAATGCAAAAACCACACAAATGGGGCTCGAGAGAGTTTTCGCATTCTTGAACCCGCGAACCTTAGAGATTGTTATGACTTTGATAAGTACGTTAGATATTTTTAGACCGGAGTTATTCAGATGCGCTTGGGAATCATTGTAATTAAAAAGGGTGTGTATGAAGAAATCAGTTAGCAACAGAACTGTGTGACCAAATAAGGAGATAGCAGATGAGCATACTTTTGCTGACTATTTGAAAGTGTAGATGTAATGGTTTTCATTTACTTTATCAGCACAGTATAGAAATATTTTTAGTGTAACTGAATTAAAAAGGATATTAGAATAAACGGAATAAAATTTGTTCCACTGAATTTAACAAAGGGTGGGAAAGGAAAATGAAAAACTTTTTTTTAGAATAGTGAGCGTTAAAATAATGAAAAGGGGGAACAAATTTGGAAAAGGGAATTAAATGAGAGGGGAATAATTGCAAAAGTTAAATAATATATGATGCGACATCATATATTTCTCCTCCTTGTGTAGAATTGAAAGAAACAAAAAATTGGTCACATGGTATGCATGCTCTGTTCAAAGATTACATAATATTTTCACATTTACAATAACAACATGTACTTTATAAGCAATTAAAAAAAAGCGTGCAAACCGGGTATAAAATACAAAAAAATTAATAATAAAAAATAATTGAATAATATGACATGAAACATAAATGTGAACGTTCTTCTTTTGATGAGGTACCTCAATATGCACACCGGTGAAATATTTCAATAAGAATATATGTCTCATACAAAAATAAGCTGCAGCAATATAATAAGAATAGATATAATAGTGCACATTTATATTTAATATAGTCCTTTTAGAATATTTTTGACGTATATTGCATGTACTATATGCAATTGAGACTTTGTTCATAGGTCATTTGGCCAAGCATGAAAAACTGTTTAATTAGTTAAAAGGCCAAAAATATGAGACATTTTTTTTTAAATAGCACCTACCGTGCTATATGAACAATAACTGAAAATATAAGTAATCTATACAATATTATAAAGGAGTAATTCTTGTTTGTTTGTTTGTAGGGGGTAATCTCTGGAACTACCGAACCGATTTCAAAAGTGATGGTGGCAAATTGATGGTGACAACCCCTGCTCCAACATAGGCTATATTTTATGTTGGTGCCACTAACCCCAGGGGGTTCAGGAGCAAAAAACGTTCTAAAATTGCGATTTTTCAGTTATCACACTGGCTGTCAAGCCCTGAGAGCTTGGCAGCCGGTTCTGTATGTATGTATGTACGTACGTAATGCGATAACTCTTCATAGAAATATCCGTTTTCCTTCAAATTTTGTTTATAGGTTCACTGTGTTAAGGCGCTTCCCTGATTAGTTTTCGGAATTGATTGGTTAAGTATAAAAGGGGGGGAACAAGGGGCTAATTCCCCCCCCCCTTAATTTATATAAATGGGTTTTTCATGCAGAATTATTCCGTTTTCCTTCAAATTTCTTTATAGGTTCACTGAGTTACGGGGCTTCCCTGATTAGTTTTCGGGATTGATTGGTCAAGTATAAAGGGGGGGGAACAAGGGTCTAATTCCCCCCCCCCTTAATTTATATAAATGGGTTTTTCATGCAGAATTATTCCGTTTCCCTTCAAATTTTGTTTATAGGTTCACTGAGTTAAGGCGCTTCCCTGATTAGTTTACGGGTTTGATTAGTTAAGTATAAAGGGGGGGATCGGGGGGGGGGGGCTAATCCCCCCCTTACTTTATATAAATGGGTTTTTCATGCAGAATTATTCCGTTTTCCTTCAAATTTTGTTTATAGGTTCATTGGGTTAAGACGCTTCCCTGATTACTTTTCGGGATTGATTGGTTAAGTATAAAGGGGGGGGGAACAAGGGGCTAATTCCCCCACCCCCTTAATTTATATAAATGGGTTTTTCATGCAGAATTATTCCGTTTTCCTTCAAATTTTGTTTATAGGTTCACTGTGTTAAGGCGCTTCCCTGATTAGTTTTCGGGATTGATTAGTTAATATAAAGGGGGGGGGGTCGGGGGGCTAATTCCCCCCTTAATTTATATAAATGGGATTTTCATGCAGAATTATTCCGTTTTCCTTCAAATTTTGTTTATAGGTTCATTGGGTTAAGACGCTTCCCTGATTACTTTTCGGGATTGATTGGTTAAGTATAAAGGGGGGAACGTGAGGCTAATCCCCCCCTTAATTTATATAAATGGGTTTTTCATGCAGAATTATTCCGTTTTCCTTCAAATTTTGTTTATAGGTTCACTGTGTTAAGGCGCTTGCATGATAATTTTCGGGATTGATTGGCTGAGTATAAAGGGGGGAACGAGGGGTGGGCTAACCCCCCCCTTAATTTATATTAATGGGTTTTTCATGCAGAATTATTCCGTTTTCTTTCAAATTTTGTTTATAGGTTCACTGAGTTAAGGCGCTTCCCTGATTAGTTTTCGGGATTGATTAGTTAAGTGTAAAGGGGGGATCGGGGGCTAATTCCCCCCCCCCCTTAATTTATATAAATGGGTTTTTCATGCAGAATTATTCCGTTTTCCTTCAAATTTTGTTTATAGGTTCACTGAGTTAAGGCGCTTCCCTGATTAGTTTTCGGGATTGATTTGTTAGGTATAAAGGGGGGGATCGGAGGGCTACCCCCCCCCCCTTAATTTATATAAATGGGTTTTTCATGCAGAATTATTCCGTTTTCCTTCAAATTTTGTTTATAGGTTCATTGGGTTAAGACGCTTCCCTGATTACTTTTCGGGATTGATTGTTTAAGTATAAAGGGGGGAACGGGGGGATAATCCCACCCTTAATTTACTTAAATGGGTTTTTCATGCAGAATTATTCCGTTTTCCTTCAAATTTTGTTTATATGTTCACTGTGTTAAGGCGCTTCCCTGATTAGTTTTCGGGATTGATTGGTTAAGTATAAAGGGGGGGGGACGGGGGGCTAATTCCCCCTTAATTTATATAAATGGGTTTTTCATGCAGAATTATTCTATTTGCTTCAAAATTTGTTTATAGGTTCATTGGGTTAAGACGCTTCCCTGATTAGTTTTCGGGATTGATTGATTAAGTATAAAGGGGGGGAACGGGGGCTAATACCCCCCTTAATTTATGTAAATGGGTTTTTCATGCAGAATTATCTCATTTCCTTCAAATTTCATTTATAGGTTCACTGTGTTAAGGCGCATCCCTGATTAGTTTTCGGGATTGATTGGTTAAGTATGAAGGGGGGAACAAGGGGCTAATTCCCCCTTATCTATACTAATATATAAAGTAGTAAAGATTGTTTGTTTGTTTGTTTGTTTGTTTGTTTGTAGAGGGTAATCTCTGGAACCACTGAAGCGATTTTAAAATTGATGGTGGCAAATTAATGGTGACAATCCCTGCTCCAACATAGGCTATATTTTATGTCGGTGCCACCACCCCCCCGGGGGTGCAGGAGCGAAAAACGTTCTAAAATTTCGATTTTTTGTATACTGAAGGAGATAGAAGCATCAAATTTGGTATGGTAGTTACATATAACATGTAAATGCTCTCTAAGAACAAATTATAAAAACATTCGAAATTTATGATGAGGAAGAAGCGTTCTAAAAACATTCTAAATTACAATTTCTATGGAATCTCTGGAACTACCGAACTGATTTCAAAAGTGATGGTGGCAAATGGATGGTGACAGTCCCTGCTCCAACATATGCTAAATTTAATGTCAGTGCTACTACCCGCAGAGGGTGCAGGAGCGAAAAACCTTCCAAAATTATGATATTTTCAATACTGAAGGAGTTAGGAACTTGACATTTTGTATGGTCGTTACTTACAAGATTTAAATGCTCTATAAGAACAAAGTCTAAAAAAATTCGAAATTTAAAAGGCTGAAATAAGCAAAAAATTTTCTAAAAACATTCTAAATTACAATTTCTATGGAATCTCTGGAACTACTAAAGCGATTTCAAAAGTGATGGTGGCAAATGGATGGTGACAATCCCTGCTCCAACATAGGCTATATTTTATGTCGGTACCACTACCCCGAGGGGGGTGCAGAAGCGAAAAACGTTCTAAAATTGCGATTTTTGCGATGCTGAAGGAGCTAGAAACTTCACGTTCGGCATGATTGTTATTTATAAGATCTAAATGCGCTCTAAGAACAAATTCTAAAGAAAAATGATCTAATGATTCTGCGATTTTTCAACTATTGAATTTCTAAAATTACCAAATTTCACCATAGAGTACCATAGCGAAACCTTCACGCGTAAAAAGATAATGATAAGGGCGACGTGTCCTGACGTGTATATTGGCTATAGCACGAGTCACAAATTATAGTATCCTTATTATTCTGTTAAAATATAAAAGTGAATTATGAAATGTCAATATTTTGTTTGATTAAAGGTTCGTTAAGAGAAATTGACCAGCGTAGCGGGCGTAGCTTGCTAGTATATATATAAAATAGCGTATATCTTTTATATTATATGCAAGAAATATAATACGGAATAACGTAACATATTAAACAAATTTGGTAGTACTTTGTAGATCATACTGCATATCTTATTTATTTATTTATTTATTTATTTATTTTATTTAATATTGGGAAAAAGTGAAATGTGTAAAGTGGAAAAATTTGTCCCATAACGGATGATATTTAGGAATGCTCATCACAACCTACTATCTACAAACATGTTGTCAAAATGACACATGAAGATAGCAACATATGTTGTTCTGCACTAATGGTAAGATACGGGTCAAATTTAAATAATACAATATTTGATATAATAAAACTCTACGATATTTTGAAAAGAAAGAAAAGTTGGCCTCTGTTGTTTTAAGAAAATTAATCTAAACTTAAAATAAAAAAAACTGTGTGCTATTATGATTGTTTATGTAGAGAAAAGTGGTATGTAAAGTATGAACAACGTGGAAAACCATGCAATGTTTGTTTAAACCCTTTAAATTAAATGAAAAGAAAAGAAAAATATATAAATTTTGAATACAAATGTTGATTAAAGTGGGGAAACACAACATTTATGCAAAATGATTGAAATTGAAAAATGTGAGCACAATTAATTGAGTATTGATAAGTATGAAAGTGTGATTGTATGAAATAGGAGCTATCAATTAAAAGAAATAGAAACATATTAATTATAACAGAGAAAAAAAATGTAAAATAAAATATAACTGAGAAGTGTATTAGAAAGTATGTATGTACTGTTCGATTGCAACCATTAATGTATCTTCGACAGAAGATTTAACTGGTTTAATACCAACAAAGTTGCAATTACATTAGAACTGAATAAATACCTCTAAACACTAAAAGAAAAATGAATTAAAAATTTTGAAAGAATATGTCATGTTGAAAATTAAATACGAAAACAAAATCTGATGAAATGATGAAATGCAGTGTTATACATGTAGAAAAGAAATGTGTAAAAATTGTGTACGTCCACAGAATGAAAAATAATGCCTCCATTTCAATAATTTTATGAAAGCGACGTGCACTACAAGAAAAGGAAGTAAATTCCTATAAAATCTTATTATTATGAAAATAATAATATTGCCACACTGGTGTGATTCAGTAGTGTACATTTTTTTTTTTAACTGTAGATAAAATTTAGGAAGAAAAAGGTTATAAAGTTTATTTTATTTAAAAGAATATGTGATTATGTAAATATGACAGAAAATCTAGAAGTAAAGTACATGATGAAATAAATAATGAAAAAAGGTATGTTACCATGATAATTAACATTACCAAAATTGTTGCGATTGCAGTAGGTAACTAAGTACAGTGTTGTTTACCATAATTGGTGCATATAGCGAATTCTATGAACTCCTCTAATAAATATATGGTATAACTAGTACCTAATTTAAAGTTACATGGAAAACATGATGAGATGATACATGTGCAGAGATTGTGTTAACGAATGATGTTGACTATTACGAGTAGTGTAATTAGAACCGCTACAAGCATGTAATGTCAAAGAAACAGATGTTAATTTAAAAAAAATGAATGTGAAAAGGCTAGTTGTACATTGAATGGTGGAGCAAATACTTTGACTGGTACAATATATTTATGTATTTATATCCTAGATTGGTAAAATGTGTACGTTGATTTACTGGTAATACTTAAAACATTGATTGGTAGTGTAACCCTGACTAATAAAAAAACTTTGAATGATAAAACAGAATACATTAAGTATAGATGATAGAATTATGTTTATTATGTAAGAATTATGTAAGATGTTTGTGTAAATTTACAGGATGAAATACTTGATGCATTAATCATGAAAGTTTCCTGAAATGAGTGTATTGTACAGAAATCTGAGTAGATTTCTAAGAATTGTAATATTAAATATAATATAATTAACATTAAGGCCTGATTCAGTAATGCACCATTTATTTTGCATCAGTAAACATATTTAATTAAATGAAAGTTATGTTTGTTTATGTAACTGGAGTTAGAAGTAAAAATGTACGTAAACGATGAAGAAGAATATTGATTGTTGTATGCATTTTATATAAAAAAAACTATCACCATTAACCTACAATGAAAATATCAGCCTTATTGAGAATGCAACAGGTAAATAAGTCTAGCTGTTTACCAACAAAGGTATGTACAAATGTTACGTACCCAATTGATATCGTTTGGTGTAACTAACTTATATCTAAACCATGAAATTATCAAATGCAGGATATATGACAGGGAAAAAGAATATGAAAAGGAGCAGAATTTTTTTTTATATCTATATAAATGAATGGTAAAAAGTATAACAATGATTGGTACTAACTGGTACTTAATAATGAGTGGTAACTTTGACACGTAGAGTGAATGACATGTGTAATTAATTAAAAAAAGGAACCATTGCAGATTATAAAACTGGTTATTGGATATAGAAAAGTAGCGTAAAATAACGCAAGATTGCAGAAGATCTCAAAGTCTACTTAGGTTGTTTAAAAAGTTCTTGAATAATGCTACTAAAACAATACACGTGAATTAAAATATATCAACTTAATAAAAATATACACGAAAACATTTGTCATCATACAAATAAAATATATCTAAATATAAGATAAAATATGGTATGTATAAATAAACTAGTGAAAATGTCTTTAATTAATTAGTTGCAATATCGGTAAGCAGTGCCATACATTTATAAACGAAGAAAAATATTACTTTAATGATTCCTTAAAATTTTTTTAACATGGCTGTATCTAATAATGAAAAACACATCCTAAAATATATCCTATCTTCTTTTGAAACAGAAAAAAAAATATATTTGAGGGTTAATGCTCAAAACATTAATAAACAACAAAAATGTCAATTATGTATTAAACTACTAAATGCATACAAACCTGAAATATTTAAACTTCTTAGAAATTATAGCAATAAATATGGCATAAATAAATATGTGTAAAGACATTGAAAAGGAAAAGTCACCTTTAATATAAGTAAATATGTGCAAAAATGTTGTACACAAAACCTTATATATTTATTAAAACATGGATCAGCACTGGGAAAAACACTTATAAAGTAATTTTTATACATGGTCAGAAATATCTGACACATAAGTACTGCAATTTGTTTTAACATGACAAACATGACAAAAGTGACCTGAAGGTGTAAAGAACTTGTTAATTTTAGCAAAGTTATCTTTATTCATGTGTGTAGATCAAAACGTCTATCAATAATACAAAGAAATGTGTTATATCAAGTGTTATCTATTTACCAAATAAAGTTTAAAGAAGAAATTTTGAAAAAAAGAAAAAAAAAGTATAAATTTTGTAATAAACAGAGTGTATCATGTCTACATTGTGTAACAATTAGGTTTCCTTATCAAAAGATAACAACAAAAAGAATCAATGAATTAAAAATCTGAAAAGTGTATTGTGAAGAAGTGACACCAAGATTATTATCAAAGATTGATCCGAATGAATTGTTGGAAATTAGCGCTAAAATTCAAATCAATACACAATGACAAGATCTTGCACTCCATTCTGGTACCGTGAAAAAGATGCAAGGAAAATATCACCTCAACACAATATAAATTTAGAATAAAGTTAAGATAAAAAAAAGATAATGTCCTACGAATATGGAATTCCTATTAAGAAACTGTAAGTGTGTAATATGTTTGTATGCAAACATTGTCATTTCTTATTACCTGTTTATTTTTTTGTGCGAGCACCCCTAATGTCAACACTCAATTTTGAATCACTGTAACTGTGCGTCCAAAGCATAAATTAAAAGGAAAGGACAATTCGTTATAAATAAAAAAATATATATATATGGCAACATGTATCCCATTGCAACATCAAAAATTTGTCCACTAACTGATCCAATACTTAAACACAAGATTATTATACTTTATAATGTTATTAAAGAGAATTAATATTTTGATGATGTAATTACCTCATGAATATATGATGCTTATTCAAGTAAAATAAAAACACTGATATTGTATAACATATAATGGCAAAAAAAATCAGATATATAAATGCAAGTATAAAATGTAAAAAATACAGGTTCACATGTGTATAAAAAGCATAAAAATATGAAAAGGTGATGTAAAATTAATAAGTTTTAATTGCATACAATTAAAAACATTTGTGCAACCGCACAGGATAGGAAAGGACAGTGACCCACGATCCAAAAAAAATATCTGCCCTAATTCTTGTCAAAGGACAAGTGTATTGGCGCAAGTTTAAGACCATATTGCCTTCTTTGTGTAGGGAATATTTAGGGAGAGGTCCATATTGTTGCCTTTAGACACAATATAAACCTCCTTGCTCCCGCAGCAGTGATGCGACAAACTGAGGAGCAGTCTCGTATATTCATTTTGACAGGGGAATTAAAAATGAATTGGAATGCCAATTCGAAGGTGTCTCCCATTACAATGGGGTGGAAGATCCTAAGGAATATAATTTTGAACAGATCACCACTCCGAAAGAGAATAATTAGAAAATAAAAATATATATATATACACTGTATATATGTTAAATGAAAAGTCCGTCCTAGAGTAATGAGAGACGGTTTGTCAAAATCGGTATGTGTAACAAATCATGAGATACGGACATGGATCAATAAAACTACTTAGCTGTCGTTAATTAATAAAGACAACATATAATTTATAATTAAATTAATGTGACAATTATTTTTATCAATTGTTGTAAATATTTGTGTGAGAAGTAAAATATGTAGGCAAAAAAAAAAAGATTTAGGGTTTTTTTTTTTAATTTTTAGTATCATTCATTTTTTTTTAATGTGATGAGAGAAAAAGAATGTGTATATATGCAAATAACCCATAAAAAGATAAAATTCACAGCATGACTCTCACGTTAGAATTTCCCTTGATGGGCAAAAAAACTAGGACCAGCCGAGCAGAACCACAAGGAAAATTCAAACACAACATCAGTACATTTTGCGCAGATGTACACAAATGTGTACATAAATGTACACAAGTGTGAAAGATACCAAATTTGCATATTATACATTTTCTTTTAATGAGGAAAATTCAAGATTTCATTTAAAAATCATTTAGATAAAGTTTACATGAGCGGCGGCATATTTAAAAAATGTTGAAATACTGCATAGCAAACTGATACTTAAATAAAGGATTATAGAAGAGAGATTATACACATCATAAACAAAAAGTTAAATATATTTTAAGAAATACTTTTATGAATGAATACTATGCCTTTTCCTTTTTTTTTATTTATCATTATTTAGATTGTTAAAATATTATTATCAAATGAAGGCATGACAATGTTGAAACACTACAAACTACATGATCTTTATTAAATTATTCTGAGTGGTATTTAAATACACCTTTATAATTTAATATCAAATTTATATTAATTATTTAATTAATTACTTAATATTAAATACACCTTTATAATTTATAAGGATATATTTATATTACCGTTAATGAATTTGACTACGAACTGAAGTTATCAAAACCATAATGTAATGGTGGTATGACGTAACTGTTCCATTGAGTAAAGTCTGAAGTTAATAATAATTGTCCTTATGACTTGATAAATATGTCATCTAATAGTAAAAAAAATTCTGACTTACCATTTGAGGTCCAAATCATGGAAAAAAAAATATAAATAAAACACACACAAGTTAACTTACTAAGGAGAACTCGCAATGCTAAATTCAAGTCACATGTTAATAACACAATTATAATGTTTTCGCAAAGGTTCTGTGTTTGTTCATATGTTTTCATAGCGTTCCACAAGTCCAGAAAAAGTTTAATTATTTTTAACAACTAAAGAGAGAACTGCAGATTAGCAGAAACAGTTTTCTTTCGAAAGTTTAACTCAGTGGGCCACTTCATTAACCGCGAGCGAGGAAAGTGTAGATTGCATCACCGTGGAGTCTCCGAAAGAAGAAAATTAATTTAAACCGCATATGGAAAATATCCTTTGGAAACAAAAAGCATCAGATTTGAAGGACTCTGACCTCCGTTAGTGATCCACACATCACAGAGAAAGGCTATTTTATCTTTCTTTCCTTTTTTTTTTCTTTCAAATGTCGATGCAACTTGGATACACATAGTCTATTTTAAACTGTCTGTTTTGTTTCGTGAATTCTGAATAGAGTTATAATGAACTTGGAAATCGATGACTTCCGAGAAACCTTGAATTTATATATTACGCGAAAACAGAAATATGAGTCACAGATGCTAGATACGAAAAATATATACGAGTTTCTCGATTTGAAAGTTTCTGGTTTTCTATTTTCCTATATTCCGATTATATTAAAATACATAGACACAGGCTGAGGTCGACTTTTCAGGAAATATGTACTCGTATATTACGAGCACAGACGTACGAGTAAAAATAAAGATGAACAGTTTCTAATTGAGTATTATTTAGTCCAAAGTGTTTGTCTGCTGTGCCTTTAATTTATTCTTATTGATATCCTTTTAATATAAAGTTTTTTTTTTAAATTCCCGGGTACCATGTCGTAAAAATCTTGTACAAGCGCACTGGTGACTGGCACCAAAATTATGTACTATTAGTTCTTGGTCGTGGTAAAGTGGATTTGATACGATGAGTATTTCGATGACTAAAATCATCATTACCTTCCAAGAAATCTATAAATTCATGAGGAATGAGAATAGGCACATTTGGAAGAACAAGCAGACATGAGTAGATGAAGGTATTTTAATTTATCCCAGGTTCTATAGATGTTGCACAAGTACAGGAAAACATTGGCTGCGCACGGCAGCGCAGGGCACCCGGGCCCGTAACACAATTCGTGAAAATGTTACATGTTGAAAGCAAGATGATTAGCAAGAGAAGTGATTGTTTCTCGTATCATGACATGAAATCGAATGGAAATTACATTTCGCCAAAAGGTTACAATATGGCGATCATTTCTCCAAACAGAGCATAAAGACAATTAAAAATTTAGAGAACATAGCCATTTTTGGCATCAATCGTCCTAACGAATTTTTCGGCGGAAGTCAACATGTGTGGGAATGCAAAAACCACACAAATGGGGCTCGAGAGAGTTTTCGCATTCTTGAACCCGCGAACCTTAGAGATTGTTATGACTTTGATAAGTACGTTAGATATTTTTGGACCGGAGTTATTCACATGCGCTTGGGAATCATTGTAATTAAAAAGGGTGTGTATGAAGAAATCAGTTAGCAACAGAACTGTGTGACCAAATAAGGAGATAGCAGATGGGCATATTTTTGCTGGCTATTTGAAAGTGTAGATGTAATGGTTTTCATTTAATTTATCAGCACAGTATAGAAATATTTTTAGTGTAACTGAATTAAAAAGGATATTAGAATGAACGGAATAAAATTTGTTCCACTGAATTTAACAAAGGGTGGGAAAGGAAAATGAAAAACTTTTTTTAGAACAGTGAGCGTTAAAATAATGAAAAAGGGGAACAAATTTGGAAAAGGGAATTAAATGAGAGGGAATAATTGCAAAAGTTAAATAATATATGATGGGACATCATAATGGTTTTCACCTCTTTTCTGTAACCAGGGAATCTCGGGTTGGATCTCTTAGTGTTTATTAAACCTTTCCAAGCAGAAACACGCTTTCAGAGCAGAAACACGTGTTTGTGTACTTTCTGCACAAAAAGATTCGTTAAGGCGAGGCTAACGAAAAAGACAGGCTACCGCGGTGCATTCCACTTATCTTTTTTTACAGACCGCTAGAATGACGTGATGCTCTTTTCGTACACCTACATTGGTGCATTCGAGCATCACGTGACTCCCACGGTCTGTAAAAAAAAATACGCGTAAAGCACCGCTGTAGCCTTTATTTTTCGTTAGCCTCGGTTAAGGTATCTTACGTATTAGGGGTAATAAAAGTACATGTCTAATAAAATCTCTTTTTCAACATGTTTCTTCACAATCTCAAACAACGCCATTTTATATTTATATGGATCCGGAAAAGATTAATTAATGGAAATATGGTTTTGAGATGATAACTCATTAAATAAACAACTAAATTACCATTACCTTTTAATTCTGTATCTAAATGTTTTCAAATGTTTAGCGCGAAAGCACAATAAACTTAGTAGTATATGTTTATAGGATTTTCTGGAATGAGTTAAATTAGAATTGTTTGTAGTCTTCAGATGTTTAATTCTTATGAACACTAAATTAATGACTCGTGCTTTCCTTATTAATCAAATATGCATTGATGAAGCATAGAGCTGAAATTATAGAGCTTATGATTTCTAAATACTATAAAATAAAAACACGAACGATCAATAGAAAAATATTTTTAATTGGACAAGTAATTAGAGTTGAACTATGTTTTACTGTCTCTGGGTTATATTTTTAGCACGGTCAAAAGCAATGTTCGTACTACCATTAAAGTAAATTTGGCATCACATTTTCTGTTCACAAAATCAATAATTTACAATGTATTAAGGATTTTAAATCATCTACAACGTTTTGTAATATTTTATGATGCAAGAACTATGTGCATAGGCTCAAGACGAACACAGTCCAGGCAGGGGCAATTTTTAGGAACAAGTGATCCAGTAGCCTTCTGCAAATGCCGTTATTATATATATATATATATATATAATAACGGCAATATAAACAGGAAATAATGCAAACTAAGCATGTTTTGCCAGACCCCCATGTGTAAAGTAAATTTTAAGCATATCAATATAAAGTATACAGGAATGACACGTGTAAGACATATAAAACCCAAAAATTAGCTTCAACCGGATTTTTCCATACGAAAAAATGTATAGTGTATTACTTTGTTTCGACAGGAGAAGCCCACCCCTTGGAAACCCCTATGAAAATATTTTTTTACCTCATGAGCGAAAAAAAAACAAAGATTTTCTCGCACGGGGTAGTGAAAGGCACATACCCCCAGACGAAAAAATCATTGATATATATATATATATATATATTTAGTATTTAATTATTTTAAATTGTTTTAGAAGAATTATTGTTATCATTATACTTTAAATCATGAGAGAAAATTAAGAAAATTTAGATAATCTATATATGTAAAACGCTAAGTGTTTTCTTTCGACAATCCGTGAGAACAAACTACTGCATCAAATTACACCATTCTTTTTTTAATGAAAGATATTTGGACACAGATTTGTTATCGTGCATTCGTTTGCTCGAAAATTTAATTAATTAGCCGTAATTTTCAATTAAACTTTTACTTCTGCTTATGACGTCATAAAGTCGGCAACTCCCACAGTTGCGAGGCATACAGTTTATTCTCTGAACTCTGTGGTTCGCCAATCTTTTGACATTAGGTAACATTTTAACATTGTAATTTTAAATCTTAAAAACCTTACTTAAAATTAACTAAAATATAATCATAATAAAATATCTAAACATAACCATATCAATATGAATAACAAATCTCACGTAAAATGTTGCAATTTAAATGATTCCAATTGAAACAAGCAAGAAACAACAAGTTATCTTGGATATTTATTTATTTACATGATTTCTCTTAATAATCCCTTTCGACTGTTGGATAAGTGTTTGTGACGTCAGTTGAATTTTATCGATTGTACGAAACTACGCATCACAACATTTTTTCAAATTTTTTTTCAATTTTAATATCATGGTTTCATGGAGATAACAAGCATGTGTATGCATTTGACGCAAGTGAATATGACTCCACGATCATGAATTTTTGGCGATAAATCCTATAGTTTGGCGATAGATTTTTTTTAATGGAAAGTGGTCGACGGGATAATGGAGAAGTATCAAAATTCTTATAAATCGTATGAAAATGAAGGGCATACGTATTTAATTTGCTTGAAAACACGATTTACGTATCTCAAACTTTGACGCTGAGAAACAAGCGAGTACGAGCCACTATCTGGGCAGAGTATAAATGTAAACAAAGATCACGCTGGTATCTTGGTTCAGGGTACGTTCAGAACCCGTCTACAGTTTTCATATTCAATCCGTCTACAGAGGTTTGTTGGTGAAATGCGGCTGCCTTTAGAATATCGTATGCAGCGGTATCATTTGATGCATTATTATTTCTATCTGACCATAAGCAACAACCAAGCGTTCTTTCACGTAGTTTGAATTGTGTGACGCTTGGAGAGGTACTTACGGATTATCCGGGCCAGGTCAGATACAAATGCGCCAAGCATGGCGCTAGTTATATTAATTACAGTAACCCTTATTTTTTGACAACTATATAGTTTATTTATTATAATTTATTTTTTATATTATATTTTATAGTTTATTAATTTGAATATAATTTACATTTTTTTGTTATTTATTATTGTTTATTTGTTATATTTTATTTATTTATTTATTTATTTAATATTTTATACCATTTTTAACAATGTTATGTATTTAATAATGTTAAATTACCGTTTTAAACATGATTGGCAACGATAAATAAAATTGACAATTGACAACCATTTTTGACGATATATCTCCTGGCCCGGATAATACGTAAGTACCCTTTGAGCTTTATGAAAATGAAAAAATCTGTTGTACCGATATTAGGAGATGGAAATTGTTTATTTCGAGCGGTGTCATATTGTTTTTATAATACACAAGTTAAACACCGTGATTTAAGGCTAGAAGTTGTGGCTGATTGTGAATCAGTGGGAATATTATAAAGATTTTATTGTTGGTGATCCATCTTATAGTTTGCCAATTTTTACATCCGAGGATTATTCAAATTTATTTTATAGCGATGGTGAATATGGTGGTAGTGTTGAATTAACTTGCATTACACAGTTGTACACGGATTGTTTGTTTCGAGTTCATCTTGAAAATAGAGCTGAAACTGTAGATTATGGCTCCGGAAATACTGTTTACAATTTGCTTTTTTCCAGTAATTTGGATAAAGGACATTTTGATGAGTTAAAAATTTCAGTTAATAAAAAACATGATTCCAAGAGATCTAAAAGAAAGAGGTCAATAATTTTTATAGCATAAGCCTAAAAATTGTTTATTTTATATTTTCTAATTAAAATAATTGTAAGAAAATTTTTTACAGAAGAGTTCCGTATCCTGTGCCGATTTTTTTGGCGAGTTGATTTTGGCGATAAGTGTTTGATGTGATTGTTACGATCTTCAGTCTTTGGAGTTACATTTTTAACTATTGAAATGAACTTAATCTACGTGACGTCACACCCCTTTTGGCGCTATTTTGGATTTTTTTGGCCAATCGCGCCAACCAGCACAGAATATGTAACTCTTCTCATACTACGTCAGTTATAAATATGCACTTTTACGGACACCATTGTCGACAATCATACATTTACATGCATTTACATACATACATTTACATACATTTAATACATACATTTATATGCATATATTTACATAGATACATACATTTACATACATGCATACATTTACATACATTATGCAGTTGCATACATTTTGTCACGGTGTCCGTATAACGGAAAAGTGCCGGAAATTTTTTGAAAAACAATGTTTGTCTAAAACTTATCAACGCATATAGCCGATGAAAGGTTAATAAAGGGTTAGAGTTTACTACACCTCTTGGGTGATGCAAAGGATAATAATTTTTATTTTCACACTTTATGAATTACATTTTTTACATATAGCTGCAGAAATTCTGCACTGAGAAAATTTTCAGAAATCAACACTGATTTTAAACATATCTAAGGTTTTTGTCATATGCCCGAGCAATATTCATATAAAATTTGTAATTCATATGAAATTGTTTGCCGTTTTGACGGGTTCCATCTAGTTCAATTTAAAATTCACTCAATTGCACCACATTTCACCCCAGTGCGTGTGACTATGGCTAGGTGTATTGTAAAAAACAATCAAAATAATTGCTGAGCGAGAACAATAATTACATTTAACGTCGTAAAACTTTTGAGTTGTGAACTGTTCGGGAAACTTCCTCTCATTATCATAAACTTTGTGGAGGAATTATTCAGGAATATTATAAAGCAACTGACTTCCAAGATTAACAGAAACTATTCTGAAATTGTAGCTAGCAACCTAAAAGGTGCCTTCTCCCTCCTCCCCGAATAAATTTAAAGATTTTACTTTTTTATTATTTAATACTATTCGATCAGAAAACAGAAAAATTTCAATGGTAAGTAGTGTTAGTCAATGAAAATGGTCAAACTAAATAAAATTACGGTTTGTGCTTGCAATGAAAGATAAAGTAGAACTCAAAACAAAACTGCATACATTAAAAGTGTATTTGTACAACAATCTTTTAATAAAGAGCTTTTAATATTTACATTGTTTCAGTAACTTTTTTTACTTTATTCTATCAGTAATAGAAGATAATATTGAAATTGAATTATTTTTCGACTTCCGGTTTCGACGGATTTAAACGTTTTAAGGGTCAGAGATCCCTAAAAACTGGTTTTACAAGAAGTCCGTCTGTCCGTCCTCTTTGTATCATCGGAAAATGTATGAAGATATGCATAGAATTGAACCAAATTGGATTTATATGTTTTTGACTTTAGCCAGCAGGTCCCAATTGAATATGGAGATATTCCACCGGAAAAGGGTGCATTAATAGCAATTTTTGTGCCATTTCCATTAGTGTATCATCAAATTTGTGTATAAAGATAAGTATAGAATTTAACCAAATTTCATTTATACGTTTCTGGCTATGGCCAGCAGCTGCCAGTTGATTTTGGGGCTATTTACCGGAAGGGGCACTGTGTAGCCACTTAAAGATATCAATTTCAGAAAAATATACAAACAAATTAGAAATCCTAAAATTTTCCGTTAACTGTTTGTCCTTGATCCAAGGATTGCTCAGCATTTTTTGTTTTGCTTCTATCTTAAAAAAGAGCTGAAATATAGCAGTTTGAAATTTTAGGGTGGCTGACATTTTGAAACAAGACAACAGGATTCCTTCATAAATGGGTTTAATTTATGAGTTTTAGTGAACATGGTTTCTGAGAAATTTTCTTTCATTGTTGTAACTATCGTTTCAACACTTATATTCATAACACTATATATTCATATTCTCCAGTGTCAAATTCTTGCCAAGCTTGGCAACACTTGGCGAAATATCGCCAAATTTGGCAACAAAATTAGGTTGCCAAAATTGATGCCAACTTGTATATAGCTGAAAAACTTGGTGAACTTCTAATTCAAATGAATATGTTGACGAAAACTGGGAATGAATCTTCTGTAATCGGGTTTCACGCATTTTAACTTCGTGCTTTCCAGTAAAAAAACTAAAATTTTAAAAACAAGGAATAGGGAGGCTATCTGTTCCTGCCGGCACTTGGCCAAAGGCCTTTCCGTTGTTGTGTTGTACATCAGCTTCTCATGCAATGAAGGGTGATTCGCATCAAGTTAACCCAACGATTCCCAATCAGCTGATGTACAGCTGAATGACGAAAACTATTTATTTTATTGGCAATGTAGAAGCGGATTTTGAAGTATTAACATGTATGAGATAGAAGAAAGTTTGAAGAAGTTTGATAGAAGAAAGTAGGATTGGAACACGCAACTAGTAATTATTTTTAAAATATATATTTAGTGGGAGCAATCTTCCCCGTATCCACCCTGCATACACGAATATCCCTTAGTGGAGAAAATTGGTAATAATATACAAGGCCAACGATTTCCTGACAAATTCATAGATATTGCTCACAGGTGATACATTAGAATTTGTATCCACAGGTTATGGAAAACCGTAACCAATTTTGTATATGTGATCTATACAATTCAATATAAGCTACTAATAAAGTACAAAATATAGATGAAAATCTAACGGTTCCCAATAAGGTTAAATCTTAAGAGTTGCTTTTTAAATTCTTTCAGGGTGGAAAAAAGTGCAAAATTAATAAAAATGACATAAAAGCGTCAGTTTTCGTGTAATATTTGAAAATAAAGAGAAAAGTGTCCAGTTAAACTGAAGGCTTTGAGCTCACAGGCTATTCACACACTAATTGTATATTATACCCTTATTTGAAAGAATAATGCCTCTCGAAAAATAAAGAAATCGACAATAAATTAAGGGTGTATTAGCCCCCATTCCCCCCTTTTTGTACGTAACCAATGAACCCCCCCAAACTAATCAGGGAAACGAATTATCACAATGAACCTATATACAAAATTTGAAGCAAATCGGATAATTCTGCATGAAAAACCCATTTATCTAAATTAGGGGGATTAGAGCCCCGTCCCCCCCTTTATACTTCACCAATGAAAACCCAAAACTAATCATAGAAGCTCCCTATCAGAATAAACCTAAATACAAAATTTGAAGCAAATCGGATATTTCTATCAAGAGTTATCGTGTTACGTACGTACATACATACAAAACCTACGGGCATATTAGCTCTCAGGCTTTGACAGCCTGTGAGCTAAGAATGACAATGAATGTCAAAAGAAAGACTTGTGCCTCTTTTTGCTTCCGTTATGGACGTCTGACTACTTATCCTAAGAAATAATCCGTACAGTAAAACAACACATATTGTTTATAGAAATTAAACGATCTTAGTTTATTTAAATTCAAGACAAAAAATTCGCAAATTGGCAATAAAGCATCATTTTTGGTAATGATCCGCAATATTTATTTTTTTTAATTAAATTAAATTAAATTAAATTAAATTTTTTTGTGGATTTCCAGTGTTATTTTCGCAGCTAATTTTAACGTTGAGATACATTTAGACATGTTTATATGCCGATAAAATTTTGAAAAAAATTGAAAATTTCGTATTGAATGACCTTTCTTGCCAGCCAGAATGGCGACACAAACACTACAGATGTTACGCTTCATTTTCGTGATAATGTGTCTCATTCTGTTTTGTCTTATAGAATTTTTGATGAAAATTCTTCTTCGTCTGTTCAATAGATAAGTTATATGATACAGGTTATATTTAAACACAAGAATATAGCTGTCCTATCGTAAACATCACTTTTGCGCAGCAAGCGTACTATTCTGAACAGATACTTTTCAGTTCAATACGAAAGAAAAACAAGTTGGAAATTGTACGTCAAACGTTACAAACGAGGTGCGTTCGTACTATAGCTAGTTATATAAATATTCAGATCTTGATGATTTTTAATTCTGTGAAATGAATTATATCGTCTGCAGATTAATTTCTGTCATAAAATAAGTGTCTCGGTCGCTTGACGATTAAACTTCGAAAACTCCTATAAAAAGAAAGCACCGATTTAAAAAGAAAATGAAATTTCTTAATAAATGTTTTTATTAATATTTTCTAAAGTTTTGATTCGATTTTTAAAAAAATTTAAATGTCTCAACAAAATTCTGCAAATATAATATATCTTAAATTTCAAACCATTCGGTTGGGTATTTTTGCGTTGTTATATGCGGACGGACGGACGGACCAGACGACGACAATAGGTGCTACGTATTTATATAATTACCTAATCATTACGTAAACCCTTTTCGAATGTAAACACGTAATTATTTTACAGCCAATGCGCTCAAAAAACGATCAACTGAACTTATAATCTTAGGAACTGCCTCTATACATACTTTCCCCACTTCTACCTAAGTTTGCCTACATGACGATCTAATGGTGAAATTTTAAATTAATTTCAATATAACTTATCACTCAAAAGGTAATTTCTTTCTAATAAAAATGCAGTAAATTGTTCGTTTGTATCGCACACTGTGTATTAATTATTTACTTTCAAATTAGGCTAGTAATTTTGTTACGCACTTTGTCTGTAGGAATACGATGTGAGAGCTGCGTCACATTTCTGGATTTCACAAAACTGAAAATTCGTTTAATACAGCTTATTATATTTAATTATTGACCGATGTAAAATAAATAAAATAGCTCTATTGACAAATTTTCCGGTTTTAGATAAACCAAGATATTGTAAATTTATTTTCAGCATATTAATTCCATAGGACCCCATTTTTCAACTTGTTGAAAAAGTTTTGATTGACATTAAAAATTTATACATGAATAAATTTATACCTCGACAGACTCTTTAAATTGCAATTGTAGCAATATAAAAAAAAAAAAAACTTAGGGTCTTAATTCGATAACGTCAAGAAAAATTATTACAATACCTATATACTAAATGTACTGTAGCTCTTAAACCTACGTACAAAGAATGTTGTATTTTTATATACATAATTCTTTACATTAACACAATTCTTCAAAATGCATAAATATCTCAAATTCAAACGTAAGTATTCTGGATATTTATTATAACACATATTTATTTAGTTTTCTGGTGCCCACAAACATACTGGACTGTAGGGAAAAAAGGTGAAAGTTTTAATTTCCGATGAAGTCTTTACCTCATATTAAAAAAAAATAATTTTTTTTGCTAAGCCTCATTTGTCCATGAATTTACTTATTAAAAAGTAGGGTAAAGAAGCATAAAGTTTAAAAATATGGATTCTACATAGTATGAAAAATATTTGTTTGCAGTGTTAAAGGAATATGTGACAGAACCTGATCATATTCTGCCTAGTAATCACAGTTCTACCTTAGAAGATTATCTGAAGTCATAAAGAAATCCGAAATTATGCAGGCATATATGATTATCTTTCTTTATCAAGCATTGAGTTTGTCAAGTATAGAAAGTAAAGCAAGCTACAATGAGTAAACAGTAACGAAATCTTTAAGCGTGTGGTTTTCAGGACAGAATTTTCATAGAAGGTGGACGCTTTACCTCTGCCGCTTTTCAACATCTTGAACTTTTTAAAACTTAATCGTCACATATTTTTTTTTATTGCAATACGCAGGATTTTATCGAAGTATCTCGCTGTTTTGTGAAACATTAAGTAATGACATTTGTTGTTTAAAACTTACATTTTACTTTAAATCGATATCCTTTTACAAAAAGTGCATATTGTTTTAAAACAGATACATATTTCATTGGCGTTAGGAGAAAATATTTTTGTTACATTTTTCTACCGCCTGACTGTCTTTTTGTTCCAAGCGCACCTTCCCATTAGCTGTCAAGATGCCATTGTTTAAAACATCAACTAAAATAAATGTTTTACTTTATTTCATGCATAATAAATTAGTGTAAATGGATTTGTTATAATAATTGGTATTTAAAATTTAATTCCCCGAAAATTCCTTAAATTTCACAGCGTCAAAGAAAAAAAAAGAGACAGACGCATATGTCTAGTGCACAGGCGCAAAACAAAAATGATGAGAACAGTGAAATTTGTATAAAATTAGTTTGGATTGCATAAGAAAATATCTCAGTCAATAAGTAAAAATTAGACTATTAAACATCTAATATCAAAATGATTTCTATAAAAATGAGAGAATACATAATGTTTTTAGTTATTGGAAAATCCAATTTATTGAACATATTTTAAACGATAACCTAAAAAAAGCTATGTATATTATTTTGGCATTTTCCAGTAACTACTATTCTGTAGTCTATACAAATAACTTTTGGTTACTCTCACGTTCAAAATATTTTTTAGATAATTCAGGTACTGTATTTAAATATTTCTGTAATACATAGATGTAAAAATTTTAGGCAAAAACCTTTTTTTTTCATTCCACAAAGCATTTAAACGAAAAAAATTAAATCTGATACATCTGAATTTCAATCCGATATTTACATTTATTAAGTTTTAGCTAGTTTAGATGTCAACTGAATATATTACCACAATCTTCAACATTCAGTTTTATTATAATTTTTGATTTAGTACTTGGAATTACACAAGAAACGTGATATTATGAAAAAGGGAAAGTTAAAAATTAAGAAAGGTTTTTCTCCATTTCCTTTGTTTGTTATTACATATAAATTTTGTGGTGTCAGTTTTGTACATTGAACAATGGGGCTAGCATAAATAAAATAATAGTGTGCATTAGTATTTCATCAGGTAAGTTTATCTGTTACTTATGTTTTAGTAATCTTGAACATAGAAATTAAATAAAAGTTTTTATATTTATGAATAAAAATGTATACAGTAAAATTTCATACTTTTGGAAATCACAGTTAAGGGGAAAAAATATCATTCTTTTGGGTGTATAAAATCTGGAATCTCTATTATCATTAGAAGATTGATATTTAAAATTATGGATGAAATTTCTAGTTTTATTTTCTAAATTTTTTATAAGTTTCATCCACCTAATTAGCTATCAAGTTAAACATTTAAATCTACATTATACACTGCTCAAAACAATTAAAGGATATTGCAGTTTTAGGTGGATTTTGTATCTGGGAAACTTTTTAGCTGATTGATACATGGTCGACAGACATAGTAGGTTATATGAGAATAAATTACACATGTTTGGCAGAAAAAAATGCATTTTATTGTGCATTTGTGTACAAAAGGAAAAAAACACAATTTGTGCATATGAGAAAAAAAGAATAAGAAAAGGTGTTTTCTTCAAAGAAAATCATTTTCAGTAGGAGGTATGGTTTCCACGGGCGGCCAGCAACGTTGAACACCTTTGAGGCATGGACTCAATGAGGCTATTAATGACGAGTTGGGGTATTCTGCCCCACTCTTCCAGAAGAGCTCTTTCCAGTTCTTGGAGAGTTTGTGGGGGTTGTTGGCGTCCAGAAACTCGTCTTCCTAGAGCGTCCCAAACGTGCTCGATTGGATTCATGTCTGGAGAACACGCTGGCCATTCCATTCGAACGATTCCTTCCTCGAAAAGGAAATCCTCCAACAGGTTTGCACGATGTGGCCTGCAGTTATCGTCCATTAAAATGAAGTTATCTCCGATTGCTGCAGCGTAAGGGACTACAATAGGTCTGAGGATCTCATCCTTATATCGGCGAGCAGTCAGAGCTCCATCTCGAATGATGTAGAGGTCAGTGCGCCCGTCAATGGAGATGCCACCATACACCAACACTCCTCCACCGCCAAATCTGACACTTTCGTGCACGAACGCAGGATTATTCCTACTGCCACGGTCCCTCCAGATGAAAATACGCTTATTATCCGGATGCACAGAAAAACGGGACTCGTCAGAAAACAGAATATTGCTCCATTCATTTCTCCTCCAGTTGACATGCTCGGTTGCCCACTCCCTGCGGTCGCGACGATGCCTTGATGTTAATCTAACACATACCATCGGTCGGCGAGCATACAGACCTACAGCATGGAGCCGGTTTCGGACAGTCTGAGTTGAAATCGTGGTGCCTGTAGCCGAGCGAAGGTGTTGTTGGAGAAGAGTAGCGTTCATGTTTCGGTGTCTCCGAGCTGTTAACGCTAAATACCGATCTTCATTGGGCGTTGTTGCCCGTCTACGACCTTGCCCTGGTCTTCTGCCTGCACATCCACTCTCCAAAAAACGGTTCCAGATCCTGGAAATGACACTTTGTGACACTCCAAAGGGCTTGCGCTACTTCGGCTTGAGTTTGGCCCCCTTCTAACCTACCAACAATTCTCCAAGCTTCTGAATCTTTCAAATGACTTCGCTGAGACATCGTACTCATCGAAACAAAGCAATCACTGAATGCCGATCATCCTTGTCTTCATTCTCTTTTATCCAGTTGAAAGTCAAATTTCATTCGCTGCCGCTGAAGCGACGTTTTTGACGTCGAACTCAAAATTTGCATACTCCACAGTTTGAAAACCAGAAAAATTTGCGTTTGTGATTCTCTTCTTCTATTTTCGGCAAAAAATATTTCGTTTATATCTTTATTTTATATAAAACTTCAAATATCCTTTAATTGTTTTGAGCAGTGTATGTAAATTACGCAAGTTTGTTTTATGTTCTTGTACATATAAATCTAATTCTTTAAAATATACCGATAAATAATAATTTAAATGCAAAACAAGCATAAATATTGATATGTGTTCAAACTGTTGAGGAAATATTTTAATACTAGGGCGCTTTGCCCCCTGCGCCCCACGTGCACCAACGCCCGGAATTTCAACAACAATTGTAAATTTGTTTCTAATTCATGGATTGAAGAAAATACACTGTAATATACCCAAAAACAAATTTTTAATTCTAGGATTTAAGAACATTTTTAGATATTTACATTGTGTATGGACTGACAGTTCGGCAGATTGATTAATTGCATCTATCTGACATCTGGCTAATTCATGTAACAGGAAAAATATTTATATATACATATACATTTACATAAAGCATCAGAAGTTAAATAAAAGTCATAGAAAATATCTCTTTCAACTGTAATTGTGAATAAATTGTAAACCATCTCAATTATCTTGTGTTGTCCTGCAGATTAATTTAAATGTTACACTCCACTTTTTCAATGGAAAACGTACTGCAATACATCTTGGTAACATATAAAAATTCTGAAGAATTTCAAATAATATAATGGTGCAAAAATTCATTTTAAATAACTACCCGAAACCTAACCCGCCTATAATAACTAATTCCAAAAAGACATTAGTTTAATCTAGTTTTTGTGTGACCCTGTAAAATAATTATAAATTATATATACACTTTCTTCTGGAAAAATCATACCGTAGGTGAGCCTAATAAAATACTAAAATTACTTTACCGTCAGTGTTCCACAAACCCCGCATTTAAGCGTTTAAAAAAAAATCATAAGTGCGTTTCATAAAATTGCTACATAAATTTCTTTCATAAAATCCTTACATAAATCATAAGAGTAGGATTTTATCTTTACCGAGCATTGTATTGTTTATTGCATGTTGAAAAGTATTGATTTGTCTCATTGGCAAATGAATATTTTATATTCAAAGAAATCTGGAGAAGAAGTGAAATAATTTTGTAAAATCAAAACAAGGAAATAAATTAAGTCAAGAATTCATTTCAGTTTATTTTCGGTTAATCATTTCCATTTTTAATTTAAAAAGAAAATTATTGCAAATGAATGAAACTCATTGCAAATGAATATTTTATATGCGAAGAAGTATGGAGAAAAAGGTGAAATAATTTTGCAAAATCAAAACAAGGAAATAAATTAAGTTAAGAATTCATTTAAGAATTTCAATTAAGAATTTCAATTAAGAATTTCAGTTTTGAATACAAAAAGAAACTCAACCATCTCACAAGCTGGTATGATTAATGAATAAAGTAAAATTTGTAAGATATGATAATGTAATTTTACAATTGGTTCTACTTTTTATTCCATTTGAACCACACTTTGAAAAATAATTCTCTGCCATAGCTTATACTAGAATATTTTCAAGAAAAATCTACCAGAAATAAAACATTTTGTAAATTGTGGTAGGAATGAATAAAAAAAAATATTCACTAGTCATGGTCTTTAAACAAATGCTTAAAATACTGTCGGATAATGTAAATACTGTACACATATTTGAAAACAAACATCCATTTTAACTACAGTTTACCAAAACTACAGCGTCTAGAATACATAGTGTGGAAAACAGTTTTACAGCTTTTTAATTCAAAATTTTCGAATTCAAACCGGAAATTCTGAAACAAGAATTTTTACTTTACGAAGTCACGAAATATCTGCCATTAAGTAACGAAGAAAAAATATTATAGGGAATTTCTGGTATGAATGCTAAATTTTGGAATTTAAAAAGAGCCAAACTGGTAATGCTTTAAAAAGTGCTAAAAACTTGTACCCGATAAACGCGCAAAGATGTGATACAATAATAGGGTGATCGCAGCGACATCTGCTTTAAAAATAAATTTACCTCTAGCAAACGTAACTGTTTCACTATTGACAACATGAACATAATTTCTGTTAATAAAATCTTCTTGTAAGTAGTATATATTTCAGATGTAACTTTTGAAGTTTGATTTTGAAGTTAGTTTTTTATCATATCAAGGAATTAATCTTTTCCACTCTTCTATCAGAGATTCATCCTTTGGTATGATAAATAGGGATAGTTTCTAGTTTGCTGTCTTGTATCGAGTACTGCAACGAGGCACAAAAGAATGCGTATCACGTTTTATGGCCATGATCAATATCATTCATATTTTCAAAGCTTATGAAAATCACTATCCGAGTCAAATTAAATAGGGTATAATTTAATTATTTAAAATATTTACCACCAGGTGAAACGTTTTCTCATTTCGATTCTTATACAATGTTTGCGTTGTAAAGAGTTAGCATACAGTGGCGTAGCCAGAGAGGGGGGGGGGTTCAAATGCTTTGGAAACCAGTAATATTATAGAGTTTTCTTTGCCTTCAATATCGAGAAAATTCTCGGATTAGATAAGGCAAAAATATTTTTTATAAAATTAGTGGTATCCAAACCATCTGGACCTCCACCCTGTCTACGCCACTGTTAGAAGATGTCGCTGCGATCGGTTCTTTATCTTTCAGCTTCGTTCTACATTTATCGGATTCAATTTCTTAGTACTATTTTTCAAACTATGTTTTCTAGGCGCTGTAGCAAAACTAAAATGTAACAAGTTCGAAATCTGATTATAAATAATGCTTTACTTTCATTGCGTATGCGTTTGTGGTGTCAGAGGCAGACTGCAAATAACATCAGTTGCGTGAGCAGCATAGGGAGAGCACCTGGCAACAGTAACGCTTGAATCATCGTGACTGCAGTTGCAAAAAATTGGACTATAAAATTAGTACCTTACCTTTGTCCCAATTCTTTGCACAGCAGTTTAAAAGTAAAGTTTTTCAAAGAAAGAAAACGCAAACTTAATTTTGTCTAAAAAAAATTCTTGAAATATCATTTGTCTAAAAGGCATTACATTGAATAAAAAAATAAAAGAAGTCGCATACTTAGATTTGGGTATGTAAAACATTTTCCATCGTAAAAATTGAAAGTCCTATTGTTTCGCGCATGTGCATTTAAAGAAAGTTTTCGTAAATTGCAATCGTCTGGTTGCCTCCAACTATGCACATCGTCGCAGCGGGGATTGCTGGCATTTGTTGTTTAAATGATGAGCGGTTTTAAATCAATTAATAAAAAAAAAAAATGGATGGTAAAAGATTGACGGTAGAGTTGCGTAAAATGATGATCGAAAAACGAATTAGTGGGTGTCTAATGAGGCAAATAGGCGGTGATTTGAACATTCCTGAATCAACAGTATGTTAAAATTTTGAAAACTCTCGTTGCAGCCGGAGATATACAGCCAAGAAACATTTACCGGCCATCCATCAACAAAGGCGGCTCGAGAAGATCGACTGTTGCTTCCAGTATTAATGAACAGAAGAGCAGGAAGAATGATCGAAGTCGCATTCCTATAGCAAAACAGCATATGGCGACCAGTGACTCGTAAAATGACTACAAAAATATTGAATAAAATGGGCTTCAAATCTTACAAAAGCAAACGTAAGCCGCTGTTAACTTATGCTCAAAAAAGGAAACGTTCTCTGTGGAACTGTAGACCACTTAAAATGGACATATCACCAATGAATCCTCTTTTCCAGTTTTGTATGGAAATATCGGTCGTCGGGTCGTACGGCAATCAAATGAAGCTTTAAAACAAAAGTGCGTCAAACAAGAGTGCAAGTTTCAGTCATATGTTCAAAGTTGGAAATGGTTTGGTTATTCTATTGTCGGCCAAATAATACCATATGACGAAGACTATCAATGCACAACATTATCAGGACATTTTGCAGAATCAGTTGTTGTTGCTTTCTATTCAACAACTTGGCTTTCAATCGGGTCATCTTTTTCAACAAGACTTGTCCAAGTCACATATAACTAAGACAACAAAAGTCTGGTTTCTACAAACTTTTATTCCTGTGCTAGATTGGGTTTCAAATTCACTGGAAATCAATCCTACGAAGGATTTGTAGCGGTACTTAAAGAAGGAAGTTCGAAAACGGAAACCACGTGACAATCTTCTTGAAGAATAGTGAAAAGTTACAATTTCTGAGTGCCAATGATTAGTTTCAACTACACAGAGAAGAGTGAGATATGTTTACGCTGCCAAAGGAGGACCAACGAAGTGGTAAGATTTACTCATTTCAACTCATTTGAACATGCGCAACACATTAGGGACATAACAAATTTGCGAGGAAATGGATTCAATTGGCCACAAAATTTGTGTCGTTTGTTATTTTTTTTATCGAGTTTTATTATGAAATAGTACAATGCATCATTTTTCATTAAAATCAATTTCTATAAAATATTTTGATTTTTTTTTTTTTTTATTGTCAAAAAAGCATCGATAAACTAATGCGCGAAAAATTAGGGCCACGGGTAAGGTATAAGACTGGCTGTGACTAGAAAAAAAGCAATTTACGTGTAACCTCGAATATCCGACAGCGAATAGTTGACCTGCTGGCGAGTCTACTACTACTTTAATAAATATGAAACAATAATTGTATCGGCGTTAAAAGAAAATAGTACGTGTACCTAGGGGCTCGGTAGAGGATGGCAAGGAAGGAATTTTCTCCTCCATGGAAAATTGACTCGCATGAAACTTACGTGATATTTTTGATAGAAAGCATGAGTTTACCATAAGTACAATAAAGCAGAATATGCGACAATATCTTGGTGAAGAGAGGATGTTGGTTTTCATATTAAAGTATTTTTAACGAAATTTAAATTTCGCGCATTTTGAGGGTTATAGCTCCCTACGGGCTAGCAGCTAAGATGTTTGTGCAGGTACAATTCACTGACTACTACTTTGATACCAAATATATGATTGGCACTTCGGAAGAGTCCCTTGTTAGACCAGAAAATGATAGTGCAGTTTTATAAAGAGAGAAAAGACAAAATTCTGTCACTGTTTTTTAATGCAATTATGTTCCGTCAACTCAGTGAACTTGAATTCAAAATGACACTATGTTTGCAGAAATACAGCAGGTTGTGGATAAAAAAAAAGTAAATCATCGCATAAAGTAACTTTGTAAATGTGATATTTAGTATCTGAAAATAAACTGCGTTCATTGAAAATAGTTTATCTTAAAATATATTTAGTTACGAACTTCATTATTCTTTCAAGGGATTCTCTCAGATTTTTGAATTGTTTTTCCTTCAAATCACACAGTCGGTATATTATTACTTTCCCATCATACGTAGTATAGGCTAAGTCTTGTATTCATTTGGAAAATCTAAAACAATTTTTTGACGGATTTACACTTTTCTTTGGACACACTGACAGTGGAGATTCCGAAAAACATATTTAATAAAAAAAAAATTGCCCTCCGTCTGTGTGTCTGTGTGTGTGTCTGTAAACGCTCTAACTCATGAACAAAATGAGATAGAGACTTGAAAATTGGTTTATATGTAGTATGTAATAATGGGAAGAAGCTTATTAAATTTCAGTAACATCGATTACCCGGAACTATTTTTTTCTTACTCTCGAAATATTCGTTCTGATAAAAGGTATATAAAAGTTTCCGAAATTGTTTATTTTAAGGAAGGAATATAAAATACAATAAAAAAACATAAATTTCGCATAAAGAATGAAGGCGATAGGATAATTAGTTGCCGGGATATTTGTTATCCTATTTTCAAAACTCTTCGATTTTTCGTGACCCTGTATTTCATCCAAATTTCAATTGAAAGATATATTTTAATTGGAAATGAGACGCTGAATCGACTCAATAAACTTTTAGTTAATATGATTTATATTTTAATAAGGATGTTTCTTTTACGCACTTCAGTAACAGAGTATTTAAAGTTTATGGCGTCATCAAGCCACGATTTTTTTCGAATTGCAATGCATTTTATAAATAGTTTACACATGTTTTATTTTCATATTTTATATTATGCATATCCATGATGGGTAAGTATTACGGTGGCCCCCAACGACTAGTTTTGCTTAGAATTTACAATGAAACCACAGCAAACTTTTTGTGTTTATTCAAAAGTCGCAGTACATTACGTGCTCAAATTTCAAATTATAAAATGAAATAAAAAATATTTATCTTATGTTATTTTCTATGTTTGTAATTCTCTTCATATTATTATTTTTTAATCGTATGTAGATTTTAAATTATGACTAAAACAACATAATTAAACAGAATAGTCTCTTTAGATATATTTCCATATATACTCAACAATTTATTTATTGATTAAGGCATTCTGTCATAAGGCTAATACAGAATATGAATTTTGTTGCAGTCAATTATGTCAACATAAAGCGGTCATATATCATCCATTCAACTGTGACCACACTGGTCATAAATCTCAAGAGGAAAGCAAATATTTTCGTCTTGCACCGTAGCTCTCTCATGTAATTCCGCTCAGTTTGAAAGACTATTTAAAACGTTTTATAAATTAAATTAATCTGAATTTCTGCTATTTATTTGTAGAAAAATTTCACAGGAATAATTGTCAACTGTTCTTTACATTTGATATACTATAATCTTTACTTTTTAGTTTGCATTTATCCAAAAATTTGAAAATAATGTATAAAGTATATATATCAGGGTGGCTAGTGGTCAGGGAAAAATGCAGTAGAAAAAAAGATAATTACCAGTATATTCTTATAGAAAAATTCAAATTGATTATTTGATCGAATAATGAATTTAAATTTTTCTATTAGAATATACTGGTGTTTATCACTTTTTTTGACTGTATTTTTCCCTGACCACTAGCCACCCTGTATATATATCCATTTAAACACTTGTAAGTTATGGTATAAATTAATATGATCAATAATATTTTTTATGATATGTTTAATTATTTTTTCAATTATTCATTTATTTGGTTTAGTAATTAAAAATAATTTTTATTTTATGGCTCGCTCATGTTTCAATTATCATTAAAAATTGAAATTTGTAACATTTGTTTTACTGACAATTCCAAAAGTAATATATTACAGTGTATTTTATAAGCTTTTTTAAAGTAAAATTTCACGTTAGAATTGTTAGCACATTATCTCACATTAACTTTTTCACATGTATGATATGGATATATCTATGGTATGGATGTATGATTGGATACATGTATGATATTACTGACACTAAATTATCAAGGTTTTAAAAGTAATAGCAAATGATCATTTTTTTTTAAATTACGAAGAAAACTTGGGATAATAAGTTAATTTATACAAATATTTCTGTAAACTGCTTTTTTATGCTAATTTATTTTTTATTTTTTATATCTGATCAATTGAAACAATCGTGCGCGTCTTTACGGCGCGAAGATTAATCTGAACGTACTGCAATAAAATGCATTTCCTAAGGCTCTGTGAGATTTAATAATAAACAGAAAATATGCACTTTAAAATGTGGAGAACAAAGAGATCGATAGATCCTATATAAAGTATTAATATATTTTTTACGAATTTAAAATCTAATATTTATTTTCAAAACCAAATTCCAATAATTTGTATAGTATTTACACCAAATTTGGTGAAGTTATTTACAAAGACTCTAAACACTAAAAATTACAAATGAGGTAGCAAAAGTATTTCCATGGTAGCAAATATGCGCGTTATTTTCTGAAATTTCTGCGTTAATGCAGCGCTGAAGCTTATTCCATATATAGTCTGTACAGAGTAAGGTAACTGGGGGATGAATGGAACAAGGGATGGAAGAAACATTTTCAATATTTCAGGCAATAAACATTTTTTTTGTTGCTTCCTATCCTCATAGATGACACTATCATAGTGTGCTTCAGAATCAAAAGCAAGATCACCTGGCTGTTTTCAATTTCCTTCAAAGTTGCATTTCCTGAAAACTTTGCTTAAAAGCATTTTTTTTTTATATTTGAAGTTTTTTACATATTTTATGCATTATAAACAATTAAGATATATTATACTTATTTATTTCAAGGCTCAATATTGGTAATTAAAAGGAATAAATATTAACCATTGTGACAAAGTAATTTCTGAGACAAAATGGCTGACAATTGAATATATGCATCATGGGTTTGATTGGGACATTTCAAATGGGGATGAATGGGACTGCTTCATTCATCACTAGAGGATACTGAATTTTTTTTATTAACTAAATAATATTATATAAGTTGATAAATTAATAATTTATGTTAATTATTCTTTTAATATTCCCTCCTCATTGTAGCCACCGTCGTCTTCAGCCAACGGATGTTTCTATTTATGGGACTTTAAAGGCACAGCTAAGATCAGTCCAAGATGATTGGCTGACAAATAGTCTTGGAGAGCATATTACAATTTATAACCTCTCAACTTTTGCTAAGGAGTCATTTTTATCAGCTTTTAGTACTAGCAACATAAGCATAACCAGTGGTTTTAGGAAAACTGCCATTTTACTTTTTAACAGCAATACAGTCACTGAAACTGATTTTATACTAGCTTATGCGACTGAATTTAGAACATTTAGAACATTTTTGACAAACCACATTTATTGTTTTATTGATATTTGCACATCCGTGCAACTTTAACTTTGTAATTCATTAAAATTTCAGTTAAAATATATATAATAAATTACAGTTTTTTAATTAACTGCATAATTAACTGTCTTTTCACTTATTAGATTACTAAAACTGCTATATAACAGCCATATAAGATCATACGTTACAAATATAATTACATATAAGTTTATAATTATAAATTTTAAATTGATATCATTGAATACAGAGAGGAACATTTTAGTGTCCCATCCATCCTTGCTGTGGGAATGATTGGGCCAGAGAGGAACTTTTTTTAAATTTCATAATATATTTCTGTATAAAAAGAATCTTGAGTAAATATTGTGCATAAGATTTAGACAAACACCTAATGTATGAAATGCGATATATAATATTAATAATAACTTAAATATAATATTTAAAATAAATATTTTTGTGAAAATGTTTCATTCTTCCCCTATCTCCCCTACTTTATTACCAAGCGATTTATATTGATACAACTCCTTTTTATCGTATGACATTTTAATAAAACTGCAACTACTGATTATTTTATGATTTCAAACTAATATTATTACTTATATAATAAATTCAAATTCATTATGTTTAAATATTGCGTGCTGATGTATAATTTATAAAAATGTTTGTAGTAAACCACCCAAAAATTCACTTAAAGTTTATTGCAAATGCATCCTATGAACTTTTGCATTCCATGCATAAATTTTCGTGATTCTTTCTGAATTGAAAATTTAATATACTTTAAGAATTTTTAATAGAAACAATTACTCTAGAACATTTAGTTTTGTATGAAAATTGTATTTCTTTGAGTTTAATATCATGATTATAAAAATTGTAGTACAAGCACAAATCATAAGGAAAAGTAGCCAGTTTACAAATATATAAAACATGTTTCATGGAATATACTCCTTTTAAAATAATATCACGTACCTCCCAGCAAGATAACAAATTTCTAGTACACACGCTAGACTAAGCATGCTGTATTCGAATTTAGGAGAAGTTTTTAACTTGCTCATCGCTATTTCTCACAAGTACGAACAACACAAATATATATCGGAAGAATTTTATGCTTAAACATTTCACTTTGCAATAATTTTAAGCTAGCCGATACCGAAACTTTCAGCAACTATAGTTGTATCTTTAAATAAATGATTAATATAAAAATTTAAATTTATAAGAAAACTTATTTACAGATCAAACTATTTAAGAAACATATTTTCGAATATATAAATATACCTTTAGTGTTTCATTTAACTTCAATGCATTTTGAATAATTAGTGCTATATTATTTTAATATAAATGGCGTTTACTAAAATGGTTATTAAACCGCATAAATTATTTTACAATATATAAGCCTAAAGATTTTTTAAAAATGAATATTCATGCTAAAAAGTAAATGTTAACTATGTTAAATTTAAAAAAAATCAAACATAAAAGAAATTGTTTTTCGATTTATCCAGACATATTTTCTATTTATTTGAGTGTCTGTCAATTTGTTTCTCTTTAAACATTATTAAATGTATTGAGACTGCATTAAATTCAAATATATTATTAAAGTAGATTACAGATTGTACCCTAGATAAAACAAGAACTAGAATATGTACAGATTTTTTACAGGCCCACATAAAATAATTTGAATATATCAGCTTGTATGCTATTATACTTGAAATTGATTTAAAGTATATTATAGAGTTTCAATATCAGAATATTTTTATTACGTCATTATCGTTTTGTTTATGAAATAAATTTTGAAATCAGGCTTTGTACCTCTCAGTGTGCTTAATTTGCAGTGTGATCTTTGCAACTATGAAAAAACGTTTCTATCATTAAGGAAATTGAGTGAAATATTCATGACATAACAGTATGTTACTTACTGAAATTCGACCGTTTACCATTTAAAATTCTACAGTCTAACTTCATAAATTTGCAAAATCGAGAATATTAAATAAGTTACTTTATAAAAAATAATGAGTTATTTTTTTTTCGTTAGTCTCTTTGTTATTCTGTATATCTGTAGGGGCGCCAACTTTCGTAAAAGTATTTACATGAGCTAAAATTTCATAATTCTTATAAGGGACGAATTTTGGAGAATAGAACCATTTTGTTCGATGTACTCCATGCACTCTGTGGTGCGTAGGACCGGAAAAAGACTGATTAACATGAAACTTTATTCAAAACTTAAGGAGTAGGATTTTTTTCTTTCTATTCTTAATTTCTTTTTAGCGAGCATTTCAGAATTTGTTATAAGCACGCGGAGCATTTGTTGCATGTTGAAATTGGAAAAGCTCGTTTGTTTATAACTTGTTTTATATACTTACCTTGCACGTATAATTTTACTAACACTATAACAAAAAATGAAATTTTTATTAATCATATTGCCAGCTTTGAAAAGGTTAATCTAACAATTTTCTCGTATAATGTTTATTCATTGAAGAATAATTTTACTCCAAAAATATAAAAATTTCATCCAATCAAGCAAATTCACTGTACTCATCAATTTACTCAAATAGTAATCTGTAAATACAGAACATTTCTCCCCTCAAAACAAATGTAAATGGTTAGTTATTTAAATAAATTTTCTATAATTAAAAAAAAAAACAGTTTTGAATTTTCTTTATCAAATCTACGCAGTACAGGTCGAATAAGGAGCTAATTATCTGAATTTTAACTAGTAATATATTTATTACGTTGGTTGCATTATTTTCTTCCTTGAATAAAGCAATTTCATCTCAACCAATCCATTACAAAACTTCATAAAAATTATTAATCTAATGAATATGTAAGTGTTCTAGATTCATTCAAGGATTTAATTAAACTTACTCCAATCTTAGAGGTATTTTTCATTGAGTGACGAAGCTAGAAGGGGACTTCTAATCTTTGTTATACTCCGTCCATTATTAGTTGTCTGATGCATAACGCAACGTTTGATGAATTTATTTGTTCATTAACGTGAAAATCACATCTAGAAACTGACATAATCTAGTTTTTCATTAAGATATTTGCCTACGTTGACTTGAGCACTTTCGTAAAAATTATCGATTTAAAAATGTATATATTATTTTATTTGCAAGTACAACTCTTGACGATTCTAAAATTGCTTTATTTTTGTTAGTACCATTATTAGAACAGAAGTTATAGTCAATCTAATAAACCGGACATGATAGTTACTGAAACCGGAAGTTCCCTTTAAAGGGACACCCCCCCCCCCTTAAACATTGCCGTAAAACTTAATTTTATTACTTAATTAGAATTTTTATACTAATAAAACGAATTAATTTCAATTTTAGATTATTCAATTCGTATGTAGTGTTAATTTGTATTTATAGCAAAAATGTACCAATTTAACGTTTAAATGCATTTTTCTCAAAATTGATTTTTACACATTAAATCACTTCAAAAATGATAACTAAAAATATTATTATCATTCTTTCATAAAACTTTGTGAGCTTTGTCGATATATTGTTGTCTAGTGCATCTACTAAAGAATTTTAATTACATGAATAATTTCAAAATTATGGCCTGTTATTTGAATAAAAACATGGTAAATGTGTGGAAAATCTTATAATTGACTCTTCGATCATGTATAAAAATTTTATTTACTAAAATATCATTTAACTTGTAGTAGGTGCTTATAGTTGTATTAGCTAGTTTACGTTAGTAACAATTTTGTTCCAATAAGTTTATTTGTTTTCATGTAGCATTTTACAAGTGTTTGAAAAAGTTCTGCAAATTTCCATACATATTTAACAACTTTTTTATATTCATTCATAGGGATATATATATAAATTTAATGGTAAATAAAAATTTTTATGAAAACTAAATCAAAAAATGTGAATACAATGTTTCTTTGCAAAATTATTCAAAAAAAGTGCTTTGAACGTAGGCAGATACACTAAATAAAGCGTTTCCTTAACATTTGTGTCTCTTGACTGTTTTTTTATAGATAACATCATGAACTCGTATGTCATTCCAAAGAATATCGACAAAAATGGGATGCAGCGCATTGTTTGTTCTTTCCCATACATTGTATGCAGATACCTATATATAAAAGAAGTTAAAATCAATTTAAACATATATCTTAAAAACATTTTTAATTATAATGTGGTCGAAAGTTGATGTTGTACACGTTTTTACAAAATTCAAAGTTCATAAGATATTGAAAATATTTTTTTGTGCGAAATATACGCAATTAATTTATTAGATCACCTAATTGTCGTGGATTTATTGTTATTTGTAAAAATAATTGAGTACGTTTAATTATACTGAAACAAAATCAAAATGCCAGTTTTTGAAAAATTATATCTCATGAAAGGTAACTGATACAGGCTGCATTTTATATGCGTTATTATTACTTCAAAACACGTCCAGAGAAAAGGTTGGCTGTTATGTATTTTCTGTATTATCACAATTCAAATATTTTCAAAATCATAGATTTTGATATCTTATAACTGAAAAGCAGAAAGTGGTTTTCATATGCGAATTCGCAAGGAAGCTGTCTATACTGTCTATAATCTGCAAGTCATTTAGCGCTATTTTCGTTGGTCTATGAGAAACGCAGTCTAGAATTTAGAGAATGACAGTCAGAAACACATGAAAAACACATTAAAAAAAGAAACAATTTTTAATATTTTTTTTGGAATTGTTAGAGATATATTTCTGGAATCCACTAACCATTTTTGTTATAATAGGGAGGACAGTGCACATTTAAATTGATAAAAAAAAATCAATGTTAAAATTTTTACATCATTAGAATAATAATTATCTTCTAAATAAATTAACACCAGTGTTTTAATTTTGCCATCGTTATTTACTAAGATTTAAGTAAAAATGTAGTACATCACTTCTTAATTTTTGATTTAAATGTCCTTCTACAAATGTCATTGCGATTTGTTTACATTTTGTTGTCATGCTTTCAAATATCGCAACTTTGGAAATGTACGAAAATGTTTTTAAATTGAATACAGCAAATAATAAGCAGAGAGCTTGAAAACATTCACTTTTACTGCCAATTTCGCCATGTCTGTTTACTTTCAGAACTTTACTCTGAAACGTGATCGCAATTTTGGTTAGCTTTTTACTTTATTTTGTTCTCGATTAAGTGCTTAATTTGAAACAAAACTGTTCTTTTCAGAACAACCCTTTTCCTGATATTTTTACTCGTTTCTATACAAGAACAAAGTAATATTATACAAGCTATACAAGAAAAATGTATTGGAATCGTAAAAAATTTCGACTTCCGGTTTTCAACGGATTTATACGTTTCAGAACGATTTGTCTGTTTTCAAAAATATCTGTCCGTAAGTCTAAGCGTCTGTCTGTCTGATACGAATTTTGTGGGCTCTCTAACTAATGAACTACATTGTAAAATAGGTTGAAATTTCATATGAAGTTCTATCCTTATGTGAACTTATGTTGATTAGTGTTTGGGCAAAATATCTCAGGAGGGTTACCGAAAATCGATGATTTGTTCGATTAATGTGATGCTTATATCTCCAGTTTGTGTGCAAAAAATTCAACGAAACATTAAATTTAGAATCCTCATGATAGTAGTTGATTGTCATTAAATTTTGGTTGAGGTCATCTAATTTAGAGGGGGAAAATTTTTCGAAATATGCGATGTTTATATCACCATTTTAAATGCACAGAATCCAACGAAACTTTGCGCTTAGCATCTTGCATATGGCAATACATTGTGTAAAAAAGATATTTGCTAAATAAGTGTAAATTTTTGTATTATTTAAATAATTTAATTGATGTGATTTATATAGAAGAAAGCTTTGTAAGGGCTAGTAGATACTACTTTGTATTTATTATCATTCATAATGAATAATAACGTGAAACGTAGTTCAGTACAGCATCCAAGAATTCATCAGCATATTGGTAATCACTATACAAAGCGCACTGATAAAAATGAGTCTGAAGGTGCTAGTTCACCTTACAGAAAATAAATAGTTTTCAATTTGACAGTGACTTTGATTCAAGTGACAGTATAGGATACAGATGTATTGATATTTTATATTTGTGTAGTAAATTATCAGAATTTTTGGGTTACAAAGTAAGAGGATAAGTAATTGACATGTCAGAATCCATGAAAATGGTCTCTCGTCACACTTTTCAATGAAATGTCTGAATTGTAACGAAATATCAGCAGTCAGGAATAAAAAAAAAATATGCTAAAAAGTGAAATGCGCCAGAAGTAAACAGACGTTTTACTTATGCCATGTGATGCATAGAGCAAGGATACTGTAATAGGAAACAGTTTTGTGCCATAATGGATCTTCTTGAACCTAATTAAAAGCAGAGGCGGATCCAGCCTTCCATTTAGAGGGGGGTCATATATATTTTTGGGTGGGCGGGTGGGGGGGACCACATGTTTTCATTAGCAATTTTTGTATCTTAGATCCAAATTGAATATTTTATTTTCTGACATATACCCGAATTCATTTTCTTTCGTAAATGCATGAAATTTGCAAGTATATTCGTAAATGAATAAAATTTGCATGTTTTATTCAGATATCAAGAAATAAGAATTTCTCATTTAGTTATAAAAACAAAGAATCTTACAGAAAGTTTTCTCAAAGTTCGCATTTTAAGCTGATTTTCGGGGCTCGGCAGTCATGGAAATATCGTCTTAAGGAAGCAATCAAATACAGTTCAAAATGTACCACATTTATAGGAAAATTAAAAACAATATTCGATTCTTTGGTGCTTAAACAATAAGGTCTACAAACACATTTAATACATATTTATATTTAAAAAAATGCATTGTTCTGTAGATGGGTTTTTCATTTAGAGGGGGGCCATGACCCCCATGACCTCCCCTTTGGATCCGCGCTTGATTAAAAGAATGCCTATAATAAGTTAAAGCAGATTCCTACTTCTATGAAGACAGTTGCTTCGATATATACGTAAAAATGCTGCACGATAGGAAATAAAAATACAATCTGAACTTTCAGTCAGTGAAGAAGAATATTGCAAACATGTGGAAATTCATCGAAAGTTGAGGTTGTGAGTGTGATCGGCGCTGAAAGTGGGAAAGTTTAAAAAAAAATAAAGTTATGTCATCGTTCTGCAAAGGCTGTGAAAAATGTACAAAAATGACAGGTACAGCATTCAAAACGTCGACATCTTTTTTAATTCTGAATAAGCTATATAAATAGTAGTTTCGTTTTTTAAATATGAATTATTTATTTTTAATAGACAAATTAATCTTTATACCCGTTAATCTCAAAATAAACTTTTTTACGCTTGCGCGCATGAATCTGCAAAATCGCTTGAAGTATAGCTTCGAAATTTTTAGCCACGTTAATAGGCATAAAAATGAACTAAAATTATGCAGCTTTGTTGAGTATGCAAAACAATTATAATGTTGAATGTATATAAAATTCATGTTTTTCTTATTTTTTAAATGAAAGACTAATTACTCTTTATTTAAGTAAGCTATTATAAAGATTTCATTCCAAATTCTTAATACATTAATTTATTAAGTTGTATTTTCAAAAACATATATTTCGTTCCCGTGCTAAAAAATTAATGTCTTTCTAAAATACTTTTCCAGCTAGTAACATAAGAAATAGAAAAAGAAAAAAGAAAACGCGCTTTCTCTATTTCTACTCGTACATGAATAGTTCATGTCAGCACATTAGTAAAACAAGTGGGTAAATGTGAACGCAGATCGCACAAAGGGTTTCCTTTAATATAACTTTCGAAACACTTTATCCTTTAATTAATAAATCCAAGTCATTAATTTATAATTACCTTTATCATTTATCAATACACTTTATCAATACGAACATAGATGGCAACACCATTAAATTTAATAATAAAATGATAACAAGAGGACGTTTTTTTAAAAAAATTAAATTTAAAATATTCAAGAACTATTTTTCAGACAATTGTAACAGCATATGTTTGTATATCTGAAAAGCGTATTTAATTACATGATTCTATTGTAGCTAAAAAAAAAAAAAAAAAAAAAAAAAAAAAAAAAAAAAAAATCCTTAAAACGGCAAAAAAATACGAAAGTTATTTTAATTAAATCCACAGGAAAATGAAAAGTAAAATTCGAAAATTTCAACTTCCAAAGTCGAGAATAGAAACCGGAAGCTTTGGGTTAAGAAGAAAACGCGCAACCACTGAACCATCTAGCTTACGCGAAAAGGATTGAAATTAAGATTATGTTTTAAGATCTAAGAAAATCGCATAAATAGTCGGATGTCATTAAATTAATTTATTTAACTAAAATAATATAAGAGTTTTACAAAATTTTAATATTTGTCGTGTTACAGGAGTTATTCAGCTATAAGTATGCAAAACTTCAAGCTTCTATTTTATACAGATTCCGAGTACAAACTCAGCGACATACAGACAGAGGAGTGAGAAGAATAGTGTTTCGTCAGATAAACGAAACCCAATACAGAAAAGGAGATGAATGCACGTCATTCACATAACCCCCCTTTTTCGCTGCCCCCAGATTCTAATATATTATCAAATATATTATTCAATATATTATTTCAGGTAATAATATTATGTAACAATTTTTTTCGTTTGTACTCTTTAAAGCTTTTCATATACGTTAGATGTTGCTGCGTCAGAGTGCAATCGCTCCTAAAATTAGCAAATATTAGGTCTAAAATCTGTAACATACTTTTAAATCATTGCTCATAAATTGTTAGAGTTCAAACCATTTTGACTCTCATGGACTTTACAGCTGTGCTTCTCAAAAAGTTCAAATTTTTACATTATGCAACCCCTTTTCCAACCCTACACATTTGTCTTGATATCGAGATTTAAGTAAAACTCATATAATGCGCCAAATGCTGTAACTCTTTACATGTTTCCTCACAAAATCACAAAGGATTATAGTGTTGTTTATGATGTCTTGGAAATACCTCTTCTCTCACTTTTTATATCACTTTGCAAGTATTTCGTCTTAATAAACTTAGTTTAAAAGGCAACATATCATAGAGTTTTGTATAAGAACATGAACTACTGCTTTCTTCAATTTTAAAATAATATTTGGACGCATTACGAATCCTGTTTTAAGTTTAGTTCAAAATATTATATTTAATTTAGGGTAAAAGTTATGCAAATCACATGAAATTTGCATGAGATTTGCACAAAGTGAAATGTTATTCGACGTAAAATACTTTAAATATCACTTTCAAACCTAACTCTTGAAATTTTTCGTCATAATATTTGCAAATTTAAGAACTTTTTAAACATAGTTTAATATAATCTAAAGTTACCATGAAATTCTCGTGCTTCTTGAGCAATTTCTAATTTTAAAATGTGTCAAACACATGACAATTTATATTATTGTTGTACTGTTCCGTTTGTTTAAAAGTTATAAATATTTCTTGCCAAGAAATTTTATTCCCGCATTAGAATATTAAATAAGCGAGGTTACTACAGTTATATTCATGTGTTCATACTATATGAGACCGTATTGTCAAATATTTCCCTGTGTATTTTTTTTTGGTGTATTTACGTCAATAAAGTTTTTAGAGAAGGAGTTTTCATGGGGCTAACTTTCAAGGTACTCTCGTGGCATGAACGTAGGGATATAATTGTGGTAACTTTGTGCACTCAATATTCTTATACAAGAATCAAATCTATTGGGAAGAAATTCTTGTTTTTGAATATTTTTTCGGAAAATTTTCTTTTGCGAAACTTTCTATTTTAAGTATAGATATATTTCCTTCGTCATCTATTACACTGGTTTACACGGTTTATATACTTTTGCTGAAATGTGTATTTTTTCATAGATTCTAGTGCACTGAGTACGGGAAAATTATTGTAAAAAATCTGTCACGTCTAGTTTAAAAAATATTTATTAAATACTTAAAAAAATAATAACATGAAATATAAAAAGAAAAAATTAGAAATGATTGATTTTACTCTTCTTTTTTATAATTTTCTTGATCTGTTTCTCTTAAAATAGACCAGCAGTAGTCCCCTAACATACTTTTGTCACAAAAACCTTTGTGTCTGTCTTCTAAAAGTTTAAGGTCTTGGTGAAAACGCTCGCCATGCTCGTTACTCACGGCGCCCAAGTTTTTAGGAAAAAAATCCAGGTGTGAATGGAGAAAATGTATCTTCAGAGACATGTTCACACCCATGGCATGATAGTTTTTTAATAAAACAATAATATTGTTTTCATAATTTTCATCTTTGTTATTTCCTAAGAATCCATGGGCGACTGTTTTAAAGGAATACCAACCATTTTTTTCATTAGTAGATAAAAGTTTTTCAAAGTCCGTATCTTGCATCAGTTTACGTATCTGTGGACAGATAAAAAATCTCTCTTTTAATTTTGCGTCTGAAATACTTGGAAAAATTTTGTGTAAAAAATTAAAAGCAGCACTGTTTTTATCCGTAGCTTTGGCGAAATTTTTTATTAGGCCCAATTTACTGTGTAATGGTGGCAAAATTATATTTTGCGGATCCACTAAAGATGTATATTTCACATTCATTTTTCCTGGAGTAAATTCATTTCGGACAGGCCAATATATTTTTATGTAATGGTGTTCTTTAGCTCGACTATCCCACAGGCACAAAAAACATAAATATTTGGTACACCCGGCCCGTAGGCCCAGTAACATACTAACTACTTTTAAATCGCCACATATTTTCCAGTTGTGCTGTTCACATTGTATCATTTTCATTAAAAGAGACATTGTTTGATAGCTTTCTTTAGTGTTTACGGCATGACCAAATGGTAAAGATGCTTTTATGAAGTGATACAGCTTTCAAGCTATATTTAAATGAATCGATAAATAAACGCCATTCATTTGGATCATAATTTTGATTCATCGCATTAAAAAGTCCGGGATTATCATGGCAAACACAAAACTCATTCTTTTTGGTGAAATAACTGCTGAAAATTCGACTTTGATTTCGGTAATAAATTACTTTGGTATTTGGTGTCAATAAGTTCCACTGTTGTTAGACGAGAGGCAAGAATCTCTGCCTTAGATCTAGGTAGTTACAAGTCTCTCACAAGGTCGTTCAACTCATTTTGGTTTATTAAATGTGGCGTTTTATCATCTTCGACTACGATCTAGTCACCATTTTCATCCTCCATAAACAGATCGTCACTACCTTGGCAACTCGCACTTGACATACCTGAACATACGGGATGTGGCAGAGTTTCCGAATGCGATATCGGTTTTGAGGCTGATGGAATGTCAGATATTGAATTTTATGTTTATTTTTTGAATTAAAGCCAGCAGCTTTTGTGAAACAAAAATAACAGTCCTTTTCGTGATTTGAAGTTTCTCTCCACAGCATTGATGATCCTAATTGAAGATACTTTTTTCCTCCAGAAGCCCAGAATATAAGAGTAAACCTACAGCTTTCACAAAAAACATGCGGGACCCATTTTTTATCTTTATTACTCCCTGAGAATCTAAAATAATGCAAATATGCTGTTTTGAGATATCCCGATATCGGTCTTCCTTTTTTTTGCGAATACAAATTGTCCACAAACGTAACAAAAACGATCAGAATTTAATTTACACACTCTATTCGACATTTTATCAAAAACAAAACCACTTTAGTTCATAAAAACACAAGAAAACAGAATATAGAATCCAAGTTTACAATGCGGGTACGTTGAATGTGACGTGATAGTTATATTATAGAATTAAAAATGTGAATATTGAAAAATGTAAAAATTTAAAAAATGTCACGTGATAGAATTTTTTCAAATACCGCCTTTCATTAGTAATAGGTAGTATAATAAGAAAATAGGTGTTTCATCAAAAGTATATAAAAAGGTTTAAATTTGTAAACCAATGTTATTAATGTATGAGGGTATAATAGGTATTATTGTTGAGTTATCTGTTGCTCTTTGCTTGGCAGAAAACGTGCCAGTGGAAAAATACAGACAAATGACGTGAATGTTCATTGGACATCATCAAATGTAGTAATTAAAATTTATGGAGAAAAGAAGAAAAAATGTGACAGTCTATAATTAAAAATAATTAGTAAAATGAATATTTGTTACTTCTACGTTCTATGTAAGGTGCAAAAAAAGAACCTGTACTGTTTTAACTTTTAAATACCATATTTTAATGTAACAATTTTCGTTGCATGAACTCATTAATTTTTGTAATTCAATGACACAAATATTGTTTTTCGAAATAATTGGTACGAACCTTGATAATATATGTTGGCAGAAAATCTTGCCATTGGGAACGAATAAATTAATTTTATCAGAGCAGTACAGAAAATTCCGGGATTAATTTTCTAATTAAATCTAAAAAAAAATATTTAATAGAAAGTTTCTTGTATCTAAAGTTCTTTGTATCCGTGGCTGGTTGTCATTTCTCAAAATGCACGACTGTGTCTCACAGACCTGCCGAATCGATATGAATGCTACTTGTTCTTTTGAGTTAAAGCTATGTAAAATGCTCTGATTTTAAAAATTTAAACTATTATATATCAGCCGGGAAAAAAGATAACAGCCTGCTATTATTCACCAGGCACCGTGTAAAATAATAAATCTTATATATTTAAAAAATATATATTTATTATGACGCAAATGGTATTCCTATGATGAAGAAGAATATCTGCAACATTTTTCAATCCGGACTATAACTCTAAAACAGTTTTTGAAATAAGCAATTGGTCAACGATAAGAATGGGCATCCTGTATATGTGTGTGTTTGCGTGTATGTGTGTGTGTGTGCGTGTATGTGTGTGCGTGCTTGTGCGTATATGTGTGTATGTATACAATATTGAAAATCACCCAGGAAGTTGCCGTTTAGATGATCTAAATTGGTTTATTTTTTTTTTTTTATATAAATACGTAATAAAATGTTTAATTAACATAATGTGTGTGTGTTTTTTTTTCCTTTGGAAACTTGTTCAAATGTTCCATCAATCCATCAGAAAAATTATCGATAATTTAGTATACATTCTCAGTAAACATTTAGTTTTAATTGTAATGAAAATGCGTGTTTACATAAAAAAATATTGATAATATTTCTGAAACTTGTATGGAACAAAAGTTATCGGAAACCAATTTTTATTCTAATGAGAAAACATGTTTTCGTTACTTGAAACATGGTATGTACTTTATGGATGTTTCATTGGAATAGAATTGGGATCGTTAATCATGAAGAAATAAGAACCAACGCTGTCTGTGCAAGTTTTTATAAATATTATTCAAAAAGATAATTTAATTGTGAGTAAGAAACGCGGCTCGGTGTCATTGTAACAGAAATGTAAATATCGAATCTAAACAGGACCAGAAGAAATTTTAATTAATATTGTTAAAAGTTCAATAAACAATATTTACAGAGATTTCTATTACGTGGGATATATACAGAATATCAGATTATGTTCGTAATTTATAAAAGGCTGAATGTAATAAGCTGATTTTTTGCTTATTTTAGGGTGAAAAATGTGAATAGCTTTAGATAATATGTGATTTTTCATCTTTATAAACTAGATTGGATCTTTCGTAACAAAATGAGAGAAAAACTTAGTTTAATCCTTCAACTCTTACATAGGATCATCAAGAGGAATTTCCTTTTATTCTACTGATTTTAACGATTTATTCCCTGAATAAGATACACTTATGAAATTTGAAGGTTTTATTATTTGATTTCTATAATAAAGCAAACTAGAGTTTACATTTGGCACTGAAGGAAAAATTCATCCTTGGTAATTTTCATACACAAGTTTTCTAAAACAGTTATACTGATGATAAATCACGAAAAAAATGCCAGTACTTACATTTTACAAGTCATGGTAAACACAAACTTAGGCATAGTTGAAGTGTCAAAAGAGCACAAGGAAATTTGGAAAGTTACAAAAAACATTTGGTTTTAAAGAAATAGTAGATAAGATATTAATACCTTCATTAGTTTCCCAGATGCTAACAGATAGGGCTGAATCTGTTTAAAGACGAGTCGATAAATCGCAGAAGTCCGGATTCCAAATGTTCACATTTCTGAAAATGTCTGTCGCACACTGGTTTCACCATCTAGTGATGATATAATAAATTAAATCTAAGGTGATAATGAAATAAAAATAACTATAAAATAATGTATGGAAATGTTTAGTTCTTTTTCTTTTTAATTTTGAAAAGTCGCGTCCTTTTCTCTCACTATATGGTGATTTGTTGCTTTGTCCACAAACTAATAAGAAAACATACAAAAGTATATATGATTATGAACTAAGCATGAAATTAGGTGATATTTTATCTTATTATTACACATTTTCAGAAAGTAATAGGTAATTAAAATATATTTACTTCATTTTACTGGTAAGAGTAATGTTTGTAAATATTTAGAAAATAGTTATAATACTATAGCATTTATTTCTGCATAATTTTTATTTTAAGAAAATTTAATTAATCATATTTGGTGCAGTATTTCATTTGTTCAGAAAGATGTATTATTCAATTTCACATTTTTTTTTAATTCACAATGTGACTTTTTGTGATTTTTTTTTTACTAATGTCTTGTTGAATAGCCAAACTTTAGAAATAGAAAATGTATATTGTTATCAGTGCCGTTTGTCGCCCCCCTCTTTTTATAAAGAAAAATATACCTAACAAAATTTCAGGGATTAATATACTATTGTTATCAAATACTGATATTACTTCAAAATTTAAAAACTTAAAATTTTTTGTAGACAAATAGTATTGTATCTCAAACATAAGTAACAAGTATTTTTAATAATAATAGTTTTTTGTAAAAAAAAATCTATAGCGTATTTTTAAAATTTTAAATAAGATTTTAGTATTAGATAGGAATTTCTTCCAAGGGATGGTCATTATAATACACAACATGTATGTGGTGTGCGTGTGTGTGTGTGGGGGGGGGTTGACATTTGCTTTTCTTCTGAGAAAAGTGAGGGTGTTGACTGAACTATGCTCAGATTAGACATTACATATTTATAAATTACTTAAAAAAATATATCCGTTTTATATCCCGTTAAAAAGCAAATATATAACATATACAACAGATAAAAGGAAGGGTTAGTAATTTGCTAAGTTAGTTTATAAAGGTTTGAAAAATGTCCAAATATGTGCTTATATAAAACTTGAATGAGATCATAGAATGATGTTTTACTAAAAAATAACTTTCCACAACTATTTAAATAGAGGTTTTTTTATCATTTGTTGCCCCATGACCATCTTTGTTTTCATTAGTAAAATATATTATGTTTATAATAAGCAGTTTTGATACAGAAGTTTTTTAGTGAAATTGCAAATTTAAAAGATATTTTTGCGCTATTTTCTTCACAATGTTTTTTCTGTGAAAAGAAACGTATTTAACTATATAAAGATTTGACAAAAACATATTTTTTTAATATAGTTTTGTGGATGTCTTTGTCCAGGACATGTTGATTGAAGAGACTCGAGTGCTCCCATTTGAAAATTAAGACAATTTTCTTAATCGAAAATTCTCATAAGCTTACTCAAAGTGTTTTACCAACTAAAAATTCAGTACTCAAACACTCTCTAGTGAAAATAAAGGCATCTTTTGCAACTAAAACTCACATAAGCTGTTTGAAATAGTAGTATTGTCTGTTTTAAAAGACAAAAATATTAATTTATAGTTTTGACATAATTGTTAATATTAATTTTATATTACTAACAGTAATAATTAATATACGCGAATAATTTCATTCTAAATCTTTAATAATTGCTTATACTTACGATTTTTGAATTACTTTGATTGTTTTAAAACAACTATTTGGGCCTCTCCCATAATTTTGGAATTTCCGCTCCACTGTTTTCAGAATTTACGGTACCTATAATAAGATGATTCGCGAATTGAAATTTATGTTGCACTTTTTTCAGACTAGGATATATTGGATTGACATTGAGAAACAACACAAGAAAAGCAAACAAGAAATGAATGGGTGTCCTGAAGAAGGACCTATGTTACAAATTAAAATTTTACAGAAATAAGAAAAACTATCAACGTTATTGATTAGCGATGTCCACCACGAAGGTGAATGGAGGGCCATTCAGTTAGAAAGACTTAAAACTAGGTCAAAAACAGAGAAAACAATTTAATAAAATGTGTAAATAATGCCAGAAAATATTAGTTATTTGTATATTGGTTTCCAACCATTTTTCATTTTAAAATTTTAATATAATTAAAACCACTTAGAAATGAAGTATAAATATATTCATAAATTTACAGAAATGTTTTTAAAAAGTATATAGTATAAATACCCTTGGTATAATATTTTTAGAAGTTTTTTTTTAATTAAAAGAATAAGAACTTTCCTCGAATAAACAATTATATAAAAATCGTTTTTTTTTTCTTTTTTATTAATTATCGTTTTTTCAGTTTTGAGAATATTTTTAATTTGAAATAAAAGGTAAGCCAATGTCAATAACGTTTTTGCAAAAGCTTTTCAAAAAATTGGAAATTTTAATATTTATAATTAGCAACATTTAAAAAAAAAATGGGGTGATCCCTGGAAAAGCTATAAAAGCCTAAAAGAGACTGACATTTTCTGTTTTTTTCCTATTTTTGAACGTTTTTACGGCATTAAAATGCTTTTGAAAAATAGTAAAATTAAAAGAGTGTATTCAATACATATTCCTATTTTTAAACGTCTTTTCTTACGTAATTAAAATGCCGTTGAATAATAGTATAACTAATGACAATTCTTCGTACTTACTGCGACTTTGAACAACAGTTTAATGACTCTTTTTATTGTGTTGAAAATGCAGCGACATTTATGGTTGAAAAATAAGGGCATCAACAAGACATTTTTTTCGAATTTAGTACGTCACCGAATAATATTTTTTAAACGAAATGCGTTGTCGTCTTTTCTACGGCTTAAAAGGCTACTTCACTCACACGAAAACACCCGCTAGCTAATGTTATTATGCTCTATAATTTGTCCTATGGGACAAATTTTTAAGATATCATTTCAATATTATTTTTTTTTATTATTATTATTTTTTGGATTGGATAGCTGAGACTGATCTCTACGCAGGCCGTTTTTACCTTTTCGATTTTATTTACGATTTTATTTATTTTATTCGAATTTATTTTTATGGTGTTTTGTATGAGGATACTTTCACTTTCGGTATCGGTTTCGAATGTGACTGTATCCGCATAATAATAATAATAATAATAATAATAATAATAATAATAATAAAATCCTGCAACCAAAATCGAAAAAGTAAAAAAAAAGGTATGCGGAGAGATCAACCTCAGCTATTCAATGAAAAAAAATCATTTTAAAAGATTGAAATACAAACGAGATATTTAAATAAAATTCTCCCATAGGATTAACATTATCGAGCTGGTGTTTTCCCGTGAGTGATGTAGACTCTTAAAAGCGAAATTGTTGTACTGGTACACAGTTACATCGGTAAGCATATCCAACAGATAAAAATTTAAAGCGCGTTTCAATCTTTTTGGGGCACTCTGTACTGTTGGTTTGTTATAAAATATCTGCTAAGTGTTTCAAACAGCGCAATAGTTTTTGGTTTTGATTCATAAGCTTAAGTATATATTTTCTCATTTTATTTTTGTTACGAGGAGTTAATTCTGAATCTCCAGTGTCATTTCCCATTCTTCTAATCTTTTAACTAACACATTATTTAAACATAGAAATACTACTGTACCCGGTATTTCATTTTCATTTTATTACAAGTGTTGCGAGATCGTGGAATTATTGAAATATCTGCCAATTTTTCAAAATAGTAATTTTTGCCTTACTTAATAGCAGAAATGTGCGTTTATATAAAGCGAAGATTGGAAAATGATATTTGGAAAATATGGTAAATATTTTGTATAAAATTTTCCCCCTTTCTGGTAACAGTGTTTCTGATAGTCTTACGTAATAGTATTTTAATGAAAAAAGTTGTGTAGCAGAGACATATAAAGAAAATGTTGAGTATAATAGATACGTTTGATTATAACATGTAATATAAGTTTGTATTACACAAAACTTTTAGAATATTATAATTTTTCACTTTTTGAATTTAACGCACTGTGACAACAGGTCATTTTCATATAATTTTATATGTTCGACTGACATGATTTCGAAAACCAATATTAGTTTTTGTGTATAATATTTCGACTGTTATTGTATTTTGATATTTCTTCTATTTTGTGCTATATAAATATTTTAAACAATTTTAATTATAATTCGTCATAAGCATTTATTGCTAGAAAATTAAAAGTAAATCTTATCAAGCTGCCGAGGAATTTATTTTCTTGTTTAAGACACAAATGTATGAATAGTATTTCTAATGTTGCTACAGTTTCATTTTGAAAAGTACAGAAAATAAGAAATTCGAAAAAAAATTAATTAGACTTACAGTATATCAACAAATTCTTAAAATATGATTAAAGAAAAAGCTTGTTCACAGTTGAATCTGTGGCTCCTGAAATCTTTACAAAATTGTTATGCAGTTCAGTTTATTTTAATTTTTGTATTTATTTTCTGTTGTTTTATGAAGGAATGGCATTGCATTAGTTAAGGTATTTATGTAGTGTTACACTGTGGCAATGTAGTTTAAAAATTTACTAATATTCTATGAAAATATTATATGTTTCTGTGAAAATTGTAATATTTATACGTAGGATAAACTCTCATTTTCATATGCGTGCATATAACGAATGTATGCTAATGATTTGGTCGACATTATATATGGAACCCCTATCTAGCCTAATATGAGGATCGGACATGTAATTAACAGTTTCACTGTAGTTTAGCTGCAACTCTACAATAATGGGTTTCTGTGATAGCATGGAGTTTCTCTAATGTATGATCTAGTGGTATTACTGAATAAAACCATGCTATTATTATGTTACGTTATTGGAATCTCAAAATTGTATCATAAAACAATATTAATATCTAAATATTATTTTTTCATCTTAATAATTATATTTAGGTTAAAGAAAGACAATCATACAAATGATTTGAAGAATATTTAAAAGATTTTGTAAATTAAAATGATATACAGAAATAGAATTGCATTAGTTTTACTTATTGATATACATTTGCAAATTGACTATTTCGATAAAACACTGTTCAAGTTTAACTGTAAAATTTTGGGGAAAATTAGGAAACTTCTGTTTTGTCGTAGAATCAAAAATATCATTTTTGTATCAGTAAATAAAAAAACATATATTCCTGGCTATTTCCGAATGAAAGTTTGAGTATATAACATGTAAGAAAAAAATGAAATGTAATATTTAAATGATTTGAAAAATTTTAATTGTTTAGCATTTTTCTGGTGCGAGGAAACTATTTCTATAAAATACATATGATTTTGATATAACTGTGTTAAACATGCATGCAATTATAAAGTCTAAGCACATTAAGTCTAAATGGGCCTAAAAATGATAAATTAGACAGAAAATATATTGAAATTATTTCCTGGACAAAATTATAAGATCAGTATTTTTTAATGGTTATCATAGGATGGCTTTTACCATATTTACCATATTATTATATAAAAATTTGTGCTAATTACATATGTAAATTTATGAGAAAAAAATTTACAAATATACTAATAGTAAATTGTTGATATATATTTTATGCATAGTTAAAAAATGAACGTAATTTTAATAGGGTCATAATTACTAGAAAGAAAATATTGACTTAAAAAAATTCTAACATTTTCTAAAAACTTAATTTATTCTAATTAGGATGAATCACTTCATAGAAGATTCCCATCAATGTTAACTCGTTAGAAATATAAATGACTAGAGGAATAAAATAAATGGAAAGTAAGTAAAATTCGTAATGTATGGATCTATTTGGCATGAAAAAATCCTAACAATATATACAGGGTGTCCCAAAAGTCTCCGTACAACTTCAAAAATTTATTACAAAAAAAATAACAGGCATACAGCAAAAATAATTACAACAGTACATAGAGTAACTTAAAAAGTTTTTTCTACTGCATTAGTATGCTTGTACATGAGATCCTTTCGTTGCACGAAGAATATCAAGTTGATATTCCAATTCCATCCACGTGTGTTTCAGCATGCTAACATCAACAGTAGTTACAACTATTTGATGAAATCCGAACAAAATTTAATAGTCTCATAGAATTGAAACAAAAGATCCAAACAGCAGTAGCTACTGTTGATGTTAGCATGCTAAAACGTTCGTGGATTGAATTGGAATATCATCTTGATATTCTTCGTGCTACGAAAGGATCTCATGTTGAAGTTTACTAAGGCAGTAAAAAAAAAAATTTTAATTTACTCTATGTAGTGTTGTAATTATTTTTGCTGTAGGCCTATTTTTTTTTTTTGTAATAAATTTTTGAAGTTGTACAGATACTTTTGGGACACTCTATATAATCTAAAATTCAAAGATTGGAATGGAGTATTTCATCATACGTAGCGATAAAAAGTGAAAAAAAAAACTCCGTTCAGGGCATAGGAAGAAATTATATGAGAGAAATTGTCTCTAAATAAGATGTCAACGAAGAAAATGACAGCCCATCATTAAAATAAAATGTCTTGTCTTCATGATATTTTATTAGTTGAATTCTTAACGGTTCTAAAAATACATGAAAACAAATGCCAAATATAGGCTAACTTAAATCACAAAATTTCCTCAAAAAAGCCATCTTTAAAGAATGAAAATTCCATTCAATGTAATGAATTCATATTTTGGAAAAACAAACAATTAAATATTGATGAGCAAGATAGATTTTGTCACAACTTACACGATTTGCTAAATAGTAGAGATGGTGCATGTAACCGTAAAAATAAAAGAAAATCAATCATGGTATGCGGTGTATCGCATCAAGCTAAGATTTATTTTGTTATTATTCCTAAGTAGATGGACGCAAAATTGTATATCCATGTTTTAGAATTACAACTCTTCGCATTCAAAGTAGCTGTTAAATTTTCAATGCAACTTTTAACAAGATAATGCATCGTGCCATATCTCAAAAGCTACAAATAAACCTTTTTAGTGGCAATAATATCATTTACTCGATCACCAATAGAAACATTATAGAAAATATATACAGTGTAAAGGTTAATTACAATTTTTCTGCAAATAGCGAAGAATATTCATGCATTGGAGATCTTCAGGAAGTTATTTACAATACCTGGACGGCTATAAAATACATCATATTTACCGAAACTTGTTCAAAACTTTCTTAATCCAGAGGCTGGTTGTCTCAAAAATAAAGGTGGAGACACTACATATAATAAATTGTATTAAAAATAAATGTGCAACGTTAAATTAGCACAAATTAAAATCATTTCCAATGGCAAACAGCTGTTTCAGAGCCCTTAAGCTCCATCTTCAGTGCCAAAAAAGTAAAAACGAATTAAAAACTCCTAGGCCATGACCGCTTGCCTGCCATCTCTCGCCCCGCGGCCAAATAAAATGGCGTTGAATTTTTCAAAACAACAGCGGAGACGAGGAAACATACGTGACAGAGAGACCAATAGGAACACTCCGCCGACCGGGAAAGTTTAAGTGTGGAGGCGAATAAAGGAGGGGGGACGAAGAGAATGAACTAAGCGAAACGCAGCCAGACGTTTGAAACGCTTTGTACGGCAGAGAAAAAACCCGAAAGGGGGGGGCAATGAGGATGAATTAAATGAAAGGTAGCCAGACATTTGAAAAATTTGGTGTACTGTACAAATCATTAACCAAGCTGCTCGAATTTTTCCATATGTAATAAGCTTCCCAGAAATTTAGGTCGTAAATTGATGAGCATTTCTGAATTATCGCACCTTCCGAAAAATTAAAACTGTGACTTTCAGACCAACAATGGTTAGCTATTGCAGATCGTTTAATATCACCATTTTTAACATAGTTTTTATGCTCCCCCAAACGGACTCTAAGCGGTCTCTTAGTTTGACCTATGTACATTTTATCACATTCGCAAGATATTTTATAAATTCCCCAATGTGAAAATTTGTCTATTGGATGTTTGAGGTCTGTAAATTTGATTTTGTTAAACGGTGCATAAACTATTTTAAAGTCGAAACTTTTCAAAATTCTAGATATTTGATGGCTTATTCTCGGAAAATATGGAAGTATAATTAAATTTTCATTGCGAACATTGTTAACATTGGAATGCGTACGTTTAATTTGTTTATTATGAATTAAATCAACTATTCCAACAGGATAACCCCGGTCAAAGGCTATTGATTTGATGTAGTCTAACTCCGCTTTGAGTAAACTCTCAGATGAACAAATTTTTAGGGCGCGATGAACATATGTATTAAAAGCAGCCAATTTTTGATTCGGGGGGTGAGATGAAAGACGGTGTGGCGGTAATGAAACTGCGAATGGTTTACGATAAACTGTAGTTTGAAATGAGTCATTTTCGCGGTAAACCATGACATCAAGGAAAGGTAGTTGGTTGTTATTTTCAAGTTCAGATGTAAACTGTATATGTTCATCTACAGAGTTCATAACAGAAAGGATATGAGGAATATCTATATCACTAGGATCAACTAAAGCGAAACAGTCATCGACGTAGCGGGTGTAAAATGGAAAATTTAACTTATTGAAAAGGTTTGACTTGTAATAATGCATATAGAAATCACTGAGAATTGGGCTCAGGGGCGAGCCCATAGACAACCCATCGGTCATGCGGTAAAAATCACCATTAAAAATGAGCGTGTTTTGTGATAGACAACTGTCCGTAAGGCGCAATAATTCATCTATTTCAAACTGTGAGAAGTGAAATTCCTGAAGGCGTAATTTGAGACAGTTTAAGGCACCTTGAACCGGTACATTTGTAAAGAGGGATTTGACATCAAATGAAACCATACGGCTTTGAGTAAAGGAGAAGTTACGTAATTTATTTACGAAATCATAAAAAATTTTGCAGGTATGAATATTGTTGGAGAGTAACGGGGAGAAAATAGTAACGAGATATTTCGCTAATCTATAGGAGGAGGTACCAATATTTGAAACGATCGGTCTGAATGGAATACCGAGTTTGTGAACCTTTGGAAGAGCATAAAATCTTGCGCAATGTGACACAGAAGGAATGAGGGAAGATTTAGTGCTATTGGAAATGAGGGGGGAATGTTGGATAGCGGATTTTATTGTTTTTAGTTCATTTTGTGAAGGGTCAGTCTTTAACTTTTTATAAGGACCATTATTAAGTATATCTTGTGTTTTTGTCATGTAATCCGACTTATCCATAACCACAATCTGGCCACCTTTATCTGCTTTGCTAATAACTATATTTGGATTGGATTTTAGTTTCTTCATGCAACTGGAAGCACCCTTACTAATATTTGACATTGGAAGTTTATTGTTAAAATTTACATTGTTCGCAATTAAGTGACGTATTGAATCCTTTTGTTAAAGGTTTAAAGCACTAAATTTGAAAGCTCTTTCAATGGGGGCAATAATATGTGGAAAAGACGGTTTGCTGGAGAGTGCAAAATTATTATTTAGTTTTAGACATTGGAGTTCATCCTGACTAAGCTGTACACCCGAAAGGTTAACGACAGAGTTCTGATTTACTAACGGTAAGGTGTTAATCACTTTATTGCTGTGTTGTCTGGAGAGTAAATTGAATTTAGCATTAAGGGTATTAGTATGTTTAATAGACTTATTATGAGCACTAAACCAAGACCGGTTATCTAAGTAAGTGAAATCAGGATGAGAATTAGAAAGATTAAGATGCAGCTCGTATAGTTCCTTTTCAATGACGGCTATTTTACTACGTGTCTCCTGTATTGTAGATCTTAACAGTGCAAGCTTAGTGCGGAAAATTACTTTTTTCACTTTGTTTGAATATGGCAAATTACATCTGACAGAAATAAAGTTTGGAATTATTCTATTTCGTTTACATTTGAGAAGGAAAGAAAGATGATCAAGATATCTGAACTTTTTCAGACGTAAGTTAGAAAATTTATTACAGATCGACATGGCATAAAACAAAAGGAAATTGGCAAGGAATCATTAAAACAAACAAGTAAAATCCAATGGCCCGTTGCAGCCGAAATATCTAAAAGGTGGATAAAAATTTGCGCCGTTATATTAAAAATAAATGTGCAACGTTAAATTAGCACAAATTAAAATAATTTCCAATGGCAAACAGCTGTTTCAGAGTCCTTAAGCTCCATCTTCAGTGCCCAAAAGGTAAAAACGAATTAAAAACTCCTAGGCCATGACCGCTTGCCTGCCATCTCTGGCCCCGCGGCCAGATGAAATGGCGTTGAATTTTTCAAAACAACAGCGGAGACGAGGAAATACACGTGACAGAGAGATCAATAGAAACACTCCACCGACCGGGAAAGTTTAAGTGTGGAGGCGAATAAAGGAGGGGGGACGAAGAGAATGAACTAAGCGAAACGCAGCCAGACGTTTGAAACGCTTTGTACGGCAGAGAAAAAAACCCGAAAGGGGGGGGGGGGCAATGAGGATGAATTAAATGAAAGGTAGCCAGACATTTGAAAAATTTGGTGTACTGGACAAATCATTAACCAAGCTGCTCGAATTTTTCCATATGTAATAAGCTTCCCAGAAATTTAGGTCGTAAATTGATGAGCATTTCTGAATTATCGCACCTTCCGAAAAATTAAAACTGTGACTTTCAGACCAACAATGGTTAGCTATTGCAGATCGTTTAATATCACCATTTTTAACATAGTTTTTATGCTCCCCCAAACGGACTCTAAGCGGTCTCTTAGTTTGACCTATGTACATTTTATCACATTCGCAAGATATTTTATAAATTCCCCAATGTGAAAATCTGTCTATTGGATGTTTGAGGTCTGTAAATTTGATTTTGTTAAACGGTGCATAAACTATTTTAAAGTCGAAACTTTTCAAAATTCTAGATATTTGATGGCTTATTCTCGGAAAATATGGAAGTATAATTAAATTTTCATTGCGAACATTGTTAACATTGGAATGCGTACGTTTAATTTGTTTATTATGAATTGAATCAACTATTTCAACAGGATAACCCCGGTCAAACCCCGTCTTCTCTGCCGTACAAAGCGTTTCAAACGTCTGGCTGCGTTTCGCTTAGTTCATTCTCTTCGTCCCCCCTCCTTTATTCGCCTCCACACTTAAACTTTCCCGGTCGGCGGAGTGTTCCTATTGGTCTCTCTGTCACGTGTATTTCCTCGTCTCCGCTGTTGTTTTGAAAAATTCAACGCCATTTCAGAGAGATGGCAGGCAAGCGGTCATGGCCTAGGAGTTTTTAATTCGTTTTTACCTTTTTGGCACTGAAGATGTAGCTTAAGGGCTCTGAAACAGCTGTTTGCCATTGGAAATGATTTTAATTTGTGCTAATTTAACGTTGCACATTTATTTTTAATATAACGGCACAAAGTTTTAATCCACCTTTTAGATGAATAAATTGTATGCATGCTAATAAGAAGTGTCTTTATAATTATGGACATTTAAAATTTTGAAGTAATTTATTAATTGAAATTTTAAAACAAATTATCATTTGTTATAGAAATGAACAAGACAGTTCAATTTTGATTGTAAATTAATTTGTATAATGATAATTATAATTAAAAATCCGTTAAATGTATGATTCTTTACTCGTTTGAGTATCTTTATAATTTTAGCCTTGATTGTAAATCTAGGAAAATTGAAAAAAAAAATGTTTTGAGTAAATATAACTGGACTATATTTGGATAGAGAAAAGCACACTAAAGCAATTAAACTATTTACTCATTTCATAGATAAATTAGCAATAAAGTTTTATTCAGGTATATTTTTACTTTATAAAAAGCATTATCTTAGGTTTAGATATATACCTAAGTAGTTTAGGCTATTAAAAGTTCATATGAAAGCATGAAAACAATTATGATGGATGAATTCCGAATAACAAGATTCTGAGTTTAAAATATTTTGAATAATTCTAAAAATATACTTCTGAGATGATTTATATGAACATAAAATACAGATAGCTTGAAATAGAAGCCCAATCACCTCGTTTTTTATGTAGGATTACCTGCTTTTCAAGGATATATTTTGATAAATGTCTTTATGAATATAATTTTTTATATAGTGGAATTTTAAAATGGTTAATTTATCAAATGGTAACAACTTTACAGTAGGAAATATATCAATTAAAATTTATTTGGGTTTAAACATGATATTTTATTGACATATTTTTTAAAAACTAAGTTATTGAAAATGCTCTGTTTTGAAACAGAAATACAGACGAAGTACATATTCGATTTTAACTAACTTTTGTTTCTCACCTAATAAAACTTTGTCTACTTTTATGATAAAACAAGAAGTAGCATTTTATTAAAAAATATTTACTGTTGCATGTTTAGCGGGTAAAAATTTTTAAACACCATTTTGCTGCTCAAAATGCTTCATTAACAGTTACTCAAAAGCTATTACAATCTAAACAAACGGAATTAATAAAAATATTAGAATCGTTTCAAAAGCTGGCTTGTACAATTGTTTTTATTCAGTACCGCTAATTTTCCATAATATCCCCTCTTCTATTAAGGATCAGAAACTTTATTTGACAAGAAAGATCTCCAAAAAGTTAAAATGCCAGGATTGAACTTTATGCCGTTATAATAAGAAATAAATGAACAACGTAAAAATAGCACAAATGGGAACATATGTCTACAAAATGACAGACTGCCGTTTTGGAGTTTCTAAAGCTGCACTGATGATGGAGCTTTCGAAGATCCAAAACGGCTGTCTTCCATTTTCTATACATATATTCACATCTCTGCTATTTGCACGTTGTTAATTTTTTTTTCTTGAAATCTCCAAATGCAAATTCAAAATTAAAATTGACAAACTTCAGACGATTTCACTGTTATGATTAATTATCATTTTACTATGTGTACAGAAAAATTCTAAACATTTTCAACCGACGACGATGCTACAAAGCGGTTACTAATTCTTGCAGTAATGTACACAGCTGATCGTACTCTGTAAGAAGATTGCGTGCGCAAGATGTTAAGTTTGAATATTTAAAAAAAAATTAATGTTCTGTATTTACTGATATGAGTGGGGCATGCTGGATATTTCTAGATCTTCAAAACAGTAGAAACTGTTACTGTTAAACTTTATGCTCTTCAGTGAAATTGTTTAGAAAACAAAATCTAAAGAAATAGACTTTATGATGAAGATAAATGTCGACTAGTAATATTACAGCACCACAACCGCTGGGTCCCATATAAGTGTCATGTTCTGTCAAGCCATACACGATGTGCATTGATAAATTTTACCAAGCCGGACTTACTCGTCAGACATTGCAGGATGGGATCATAATTTTTTCTTGTTACAAAACAGCTTAGAAGAGCAGCAATTTCTGTCAGAAGGTGAGATGAAAAAAGAAAAAAACAATTGATGAAATCATAGCATCGAAAGATCAAGACTTTTTTCGCCAAGGAATTTATTAGCGGTCTGAGTGTTCTCAAATTGTAATATAATCTAATAGTGACTACATAAAAAATGTATTTTATTAGACTTGTATTTAAAATAAAAATCACTAAAACCGGGTAAAACATTTTTTTGTGCACCCAAAAATTATAATAATTTGTTGGAAACGCAGTATTTCACTATGGCATTTATCATATGATAAATGCGATAGTGGAATAATGTTCAATAATGAGAATTTAAGCGCATACATCACTATCGCATTGAATCTTAAAAAAAATATTTAAAAAATATATCAATTTTTCTCTTTGAAGATTCATTCATGCTTGTCGATGAAATGAAGTTTGGAGAAACCATTTCGCAATCCTTTATAATATGCGAAGATTCTCGATCGCATGGAAAGTATAGAAAAGTTTTTGCCAAAAAACGGATGTTTCATTTAACAATATTTATAGTAATATTTAAAATTAATATTGCTTTAGAAGTATAACTACTTGAAAATTCTAACTACGCGAGCAAAATATTGAGAGTTCTGAAATCACTTATTTTGGCTTTCACCATGTATTAAACTTTTGCTGATATGATTTTTCATCTAATTTCTTTTGTAATGCTCGTCAGTTATCCGGCCGCCCCGGGTTACAGAATATAATTTAAAAATATTTATTTTAATTAAAAACTGTAATTTATTTCTTATATTTAATATATTTTCCTAAATTACCCACTAACAACACTAAAAATCATTTTTATATAAAAAATATAAGTAATGTACTTGAATAAATAAAATGTTGAATATTTTTAAAATCTATATTTTAGTATTACCTGCATGCGAGAAGTTAATAGCCGAAAGAATCGCCAAAAAACTTTACATGCAGCAGCCTTTTTGATACTACACATTTCAGTGGTTTAAGCGCGTTGTTTAATTACATGTCTGTTAAAGTTGTGTTTTATTCAATTAATTATATTAAGTTATTTAATTAGTTTTAATTACGTTTTCGACTACCAGCCTGAAACAAATGTTGTTTTAAATGAAGACGGGTTAATTTCCGCAATCGGGCAGCACGCAATACAGATAGATTTAAAGGAAAATTAAAGATAGAAAATTATTTCAAAAAACACAAAAAATCAGTAAATTGAGATAAATTTATCAAACAAATTTCTTCAATGGCAACTGTTCCTATCTACCATTCATTGTCATCGTAAAATCAACCTTATCGATTACTACTGCAATTCTTCAAACTTTTTTTTAAAAAATAAATCTTCGAAATAGAAATGCTTGACATAGAATTTACCTAATTGTCACGCTATTCAATGTAAGTAGAAAAATATAAGTAATCATGTTGGATAAAATATTTCAAACAAAAGGTAAGCAACATAGATGAGTGTTGCTAATGTCATATAAATTTAACATTTTAAAATTCCGAAAGTATACGATAAATAATATAAAATATATTCTGTAAAATAAAGTAAAAAAATACATTTGCTTTATTCTGAATTTAAGTATTTAGAAGAGCAATATTAGTAATTACCTTAGTTAATAACGAATTGCGGAATGTATTGTGTTTTTCTTTTATCTACAAATTAAAAAAGATAATAATTAAAAAATTATTCGAATTACATATCTTCTGATAATTGCGCTTTTCGATATCATATTTTAAAAAAAAATCCTTGAACACTATATTATATTTTTATCACTACAGCATAAATTCATTTGAAAATTAGGATTGAATTAGGATAAATTATTCCTATCTGCTCATTACTTTAGTACGGCAAGTTAGCATGAGAAATAACATTCCTTAAAGAAAAATCCAACACTTTTGTAACAAATTACTCTTCACAGTGTAATTAATTAAGAAGATATGAAGCAGCAGAATCATTTGAGATATTAAAAAATATATATTAAATATTATGTTAAAAAAGTTTTATGGAAGAAGATTCCAATTAGCTTAAATAATTTTGCGAATATATTCTAATTTTCTCTTTTTTAAATGTATTAGATGTAACACGCAAAAACTTCCTTTACGTTTAAACCAAATGCTAAATTTTCTTATCACGCAAGGCGTTAAAGAGTTTTCATCGATCTTCTGATTGCAAAGAGAAAAGTTTTGTTTGCTTTAGCATATTTTTAAATGATAAAATATTTTATTACAAGTGAGATATTTGATTTAGCTAGTCCTATGGAAATATTACAATGACGATCATAAATTTTACTTTAATTACGTTCTACAAATTTATTATGCAGATGCGATTATTTTTAAATTTTAATATAATGAGACACTTTCCGAATTACGCAAAATGTATGTTTTATGTTTAGATAATCATGATAAAGAAAACATATCCATTAATATTTTACTTGTTTTTTGACGCATTAATTTAGAATATATTTATGAATGATTTTTCAAAACGAGAATACTTAGATACTTAGTAATGTTTTGAGAGGTGTGTGAAAGTTAAACAATTAATATAAGTTTTTTTTTTTTTTTTTTTTTTTTTTTTTTTATTAGAAGATGTTTGGTCAAGTACTTTATTTAGTTTCTCATAATAACATTCTTTTCTATAAATCTTTGCTAACATCATATTTTGTGTCTCTTTTTGTTTTAAACGTAAATGTGGGATTAGCTCGCAGGCTACCAAAGCCTGAGAGCTAATGTGCCCGCAGGTTCTGTTTGTACGTATTTATGCATGTACGTATGTATGCATGTATGTATGTATGTACGTATGCACGTAACGTTATAACTTTTGATAGAAATATCCGATTTGCTTCAAATTTTTTATATAGTTTCATTGTGAAAAGCGCTACCCTGATTAGTTTTGGGGGTTCATTGGTTAAGTATAAAGCGGAGAAATGGGGAAGCTAATCCTCCCCTTCCCTTAATTTAGCTGAATGGATTTTTCATGCAGAATTGCCCGATTAGCTTCAAATTTGGTATACATGTTTATTCTGATAAGGCGCTTCCCTGATTAGATTTGGAGGGTCTTTGGAAAAGTATAACAAGAACGAAAAATCATGCGTCAAGCATAGATTATGTAACACTTTCCAACGCTTCCAAAATAATTTTACAAATCATACCGTTTAATAAGCTGAAAGATAACATCTAAGTAAACAATTTAGAAAACGCATAACATATTTAAAAACATAATTTAAAGAATATCCAACGTATACAATATTCGGAAAAATATCCTAATACTTTTATTCAGCCCTGTATATGATCTATAGATTTGTATATATACTACATAGGATGCTAAATTTTAGTTAAGTTAAGAAACGCATAGCACAGTTTAAAATTATCCTTCTGCAGTTTCTGTCAATAAACGGAAATGTGTTCACGAACTTTTGTGCTTCCTTGTATATGATCTACAGAATTTATACACACCAAGTAATAGACAAAAAGTGAGTTAAATTTAAAATCGCGTTCAGCAACTTAAAACGCACTTAGAGGAATTATTGTTAACAGACAATAGAGAATTCTTTTGTGTGTCCCTGTAAATGAACGATGACTGCTATACACACAATATTCTGTAGTAAGCCTCTTGTAATGCACCTTAGTGATCTGTATAAACTTCAATGCATTTAAAATAGTGAAACATTATTTAAATAAACCGCAGACGATTTTTCTCCATAGACGTAATGTAACGGAATTCTTTTGACTGTCCCTGTAAATTAACTATAAGTGCTATGCACACCCTATTCCATATTAAGCTTCTTGTAATACACCTTAGTGATATATATCAATTACAATGTGTTTGCAATTGTGTAACATCATTAAAATAAACTGCAAATGATTTTTCCCCTTTGACCGTAATGTAACGGAATTCTTTTGAGTGTCCCTGTAAAAAAACTATAAGTGCTACACACTTCAGTTGAAATAGGGAACGTGCTATAGATAACGACAATAACATATAAAAATTGCAAGGCAATCCGAGCATATTTACGGGAGTTAGAGCACGGACAGACGGTCAGACGGCAGACGGCAGACGTCCAGACAAACCGAAGTCATAAACACTTTTCAACTAGGTTGGAAAGTGTTAAAAAGGGGAAACGGGGAAGGGGCTAATCCCCCCCCCTTGATTTAGCTAAATAGGTATTTCATGCAGAATTATATAATTGTATGATTATAATATACTATTAATGTGAAAGCCCCAATGCCATCAGTTTAACTGGGCACTTTTATTTTTATTACTTAATATAGTCCATCCGACAAATTGACCCTGTAAATTTATAACAATTAATAAGACCAGCATTTGGCTTATAATGTGATTAGAATTTCTTCTATATTTTTAACTAGTTCTCGTGTCAGTTTATGACATTCAAGACGTTTATTTTACGATTATAAAAGAATGTAAATTTGTATTTCTATATTGCAATCTTATATTTCAGTGTCCTACAATTATTCCTTTCCACTTTTTTTCATTTCTCCTCTTCGACCATTCTACGATATCTTGGATTGTTTCCTCATGTTGATTTTTAATATTCTATTTTTAAATATACAAATGCTATATTTAAATATTTATTGATGCATGCAGTCGAATGATGTAAAGAAAGAAAATTTGCATTTTAGGAGTTTAGAACGGTGTTTGGTAAAGCATTTTTTTAATGACGTTCTGCAATGATGTTTAACTCCGCACTAACGGAGTTCATAGTTGGAGAGTTTGTATAGTGTATTTTTTACAATGGTTTTAATAGATAAAAAAATAGTGTTATGATCAAATTTGACATACGAAACAAATGTATCGAAGGCATAAGATTAGTAGGAGAAGGTGAGGTAATCAGAGACAAAATATCACATACCTTTTCTGAAATCAGAAAAGGTTCATAAAATAATAATAATAATAATAATAATAATAATAAACACTTAACATTCCATAACTGTGAAGCAGCTTTAACAATTGTTTCAAAAATTAAAAACAATTTTTGAGGATTTAATATATTCTTCAATATTTCGGGAATCTTCTGTTACAAGGTGTAATAGACGATTAACCTTAATATTCATGTGAAGATCAGGTTAAACTGAATGGGGTCTAACACCAGAGACATTTATAAAACTATTTCAACACAGGTTGTCAGAGTAAGAAAAATGATTTTGAGTTACAGAAGGCCAGAAAATAAATTTCTTAAATTATACAACAAAGTATGGTTTTTTGTGTTGCAATTTAATATGTAGCTCCAGATATGTGATTGATTCAAAACATCAACAGTTACACGCACAGCATACACTAAAATAAAGGACTAAATCTGAAACTTTACACTGAAACTTTTTACTGCTGTCTCTTACTACTCCAACATTCCTTATAATTTTTTATTTCACAAAATTATAGTGTAAGTTTTTTAGAATTATTATGAGTCATTTAAACTGAAGAGCTAAAATAAGTTCGTTTTTGGTATAAATCATGGAAAAACAAATTTTAACGCATTAAAAAACATACAGTGTGCAACCCAAAACGCTAATAATATTTCAAAAAAAATACAAAGATTTTTTTTTAATGTATTTATTTGCTCTTAACTACAATAGCTGTTCAAACTGCCCACCGCTAATTTCTAAACATTGTTACTCATGTCTCGTTTCAACATGTGAGGTATTTGTATGAACATTACGAAATCGTTGCATTATTCGGTTACTGGCCTTTCGGGATTGTAAGCTTCAAATGAAGATATAATACTAATTGAACAATAAAAACAGTTTATCAAATGACTTTGAATTAAAAAAGAGCAGTGTAGTAACAAGTTTAACTTTAGTTTTCTCTATGCAAGCTTAAGAAGACTCTTTTCCAATTTGTTAAAATTTAAGTCCTATACCAAATTCACAATATTTCTAAAGCAATTCTCTATACTACAAAACACAATCCTTACTTAATATTATACAAATAAATAGACTCCGTGAGCATAACTATCGCGGTAAACCAAGTACATAAAGACACTACTTTTGACCTATACCCGCAACCTTGCAGGAAATCTACTGTCCACGTGCTATGCAAGACATTCACTATATCGAGCATTGGGGAAATCGTCACGGCAAGTTTTGATCGCAGCTAGAATACCTTTCGGTGAGATCCGATGTATACTCGATGTTTCCTGTTAACACCTCACTATATATATCCAATACACAACCAAAGTGACCTTATTAACATGCATTTTTAAAATAACTTTGACAACCATATTCCGAAGTTCCCCATGCACTTTGTGAAACTTAAAGAAAGAAAGAATAGATTTCTCATTCACACGCAGATGCTAGCGACTCAGGACAATACGATCGCGAGCAAAATTTCAAAAACTCACTAGTCCACTAGAGTATCCTTATAAAAGAATACCCAGTACTATTGTGTCAGATAGCGCATACTTTTTACAAGCCTTCTCAATAAATGGTCCTCGCGTCTTTAAACGATTTTATGTTGGAAATATAAACTTCAATAATGTAACGAAACTCTTCCCGGACAAGTTGACGTACACAGGATCAACACAATTCTGAAATCCGTTCGCTCATCAATTTAGCCGCTAGCATAATTGTGTTGCTTCTGGAGGTTTTCAAAATTCTCTTGTGCTTTTTATTACTAGTATATGGATTATTTAAATTTCCAATAATGCTTACCTGCAGGATATGCTGCACAAAACCTAGAATATTTCTAGCTTAGCCAGATTTGGGAAATCTGTAATTATGAGTATCACATTTTAAGTAACATCTTTGTTGATGTATATATTCATTTGTAGACCTCTGTATATAATAGGTATATGCAGTGCTCGAGAAATACCGGGTCACCGCTTGCGACCAAATTATTTTATCTGGCAACTATGTTTTGGGTACAGTTCCATCCCATCAAGTTTTTTCTTTATTTTCTTAAATAATATTTTAATGCAAAAATCGACATCAGAAACGAGCTCAAACAGCATTTTTTCTCCCACATGTGTTGCAAGCAGTGATCTTCCTCTTGTCTCCTACTTTTAACTGAAGAACCAATCTTAAATGACATTCTCCCTCTTCTGCGCGGAAAACGGCGTATCGATTGCCCATTTCTTCCTTTCTCCTACCTATCTAACTGGAATAAGAATCATTCATGTGATTAGAATGTGTGCGTGTGTAGGGGGGAGAGGGGTGGAAGTGTTCACTGTCTTATCGCGATTCATGAAATGTTCTTCTAGGATTGGTAAGTTACTCCTGAATAGGAGAGAAAATAGACTAAAATGTTTAAAAAAAATAGAGAACAGTTTTTTACACGAATAATTACAGGATTAATTCAAAAATTAACTTATTAATGTATGCTTCTTTGAGAAAAGAAATACCGCATAAGTAGGATACATCGGCCCCAATTAATGTGGGGAGTAATGTTTAAATTTAGTTGTTACGCAGATTTCAAATCATGTGAGACGAAAACTCAGAGACGACTAATTGGGTAGCACAACTATTTTTTTATCATATATTCTAATACGAGCAAATCTTGTGTGTGTGTGTGTGGTTATGCAAATTTTATCTTAAAAACGGCACTAACGATTTTGACGAAATTTTGCATCCTACAGTTTTGGGGCACCAGAAAACGATTGGGATAGGTCACATGTTCGAGAAAATTCGATTAGTGGGTCATTTTGGGTCATGGTCAAGCTAATTGTATCTAAAAAACGGTTCAAAAGATTTTGATGAAATTTTGTGTCCGACCCTTTTCGGGCATGGGAAGACTATTGGGCTGGGTCACATGTTCGAGAACTTTCGATTAGTGGGTCATTTTTGGGTCAACGTGGGTCAAATTAATTTTATCTAAAAAACGGCTCTAACGATTTTGATTAAATTTTGTGTCCTACGAGTTTCGAGCACGATAAAATCATTGGGCTAAGTCACATGTCCGAGAAAATTCGATTAGTGGGTCATTTCTGGGTCATTGTGGGTCAAGATCTAAAAAGCGGCTCAATTAACACTAAATTTTGCATACAATGGTTTTCGGGCACGAGAAGACTGTTGGTTTAGGTCACATGTTCGAGAAAATTAAATTAGTGGGTCATTTTGGGTCATGGTCAAGCTAATTGTATCTAAAAAACGGTTCAAAAGATTTTGATGAAATTTTGTATACGACCCTTTTCGGGCACGGGAAGACTATCGGGCTGGGTCAAATGTTCGAGAACTTTCGATTAGTGGGTCATTTTTGGGTCAAAGCGGGTCAAATTAATTTTATCTAAAAAACGGCTCTGACGATTTTGATTAAATTTTGTGTCCTACGAGTTTCGAGCACGATAAAATCATTGGGCTAAGTCACATGTCCGAGAAAATTCGATTTGCGGGTCATTTCTGGGTCATTGTGGGTCAAGATCTAAAAAGCGGCTCAATTAACACTAAATTTTGCATACAATGGTTTTCGGGTATGAGAAGACTGTTGGTTTAGGTCACATGTTCGAGAAAATTCAATTAGTGGGTCATTTTGATCATGTGTCATTAGGGGTCAAGCTATTTTATCTTAAAAACTGCTCAGACTATTTACACTAAATTTTGCATCCTATGGTTTTTGGACACGAGAAAACTGTTGAGCTAGGTCACATGTTCGAGAAAATTCAATTAGTGGGTCATTTTGGTCATGGGTTGAACTCTAATTTGAACTCTAATTTAATTTTGACCGAGCATGGTTCTGTCTTTCCTGCTCGTTTTTCATTTATTGCGGGAAGAAAAATCTCTCTGCTGGGTAGTAGAGTACCAACGCAGTGATGTCATCAAAAAATTGGTCATCTGTGTCAGTTTAAATTTTGTAATCGGACGAGCGAGACATTGATAAAGATAAAAAGATGTTGAATGGTGATAAAAATTTATTTTAAATTAAAAGGATTGTTTATCACTTTTATAGAACGACCATCGAAAAATTAGCAATACTTAGTCGCATAATTAGCGGATCAGTTTTCAAGATAAAAGAAAATATTTATATTGAGAATAGAAGTATTTTAGCTTTCGGATTTAGATAAGTGTGCAGTACATCATTGCCTTTTTACTATATAGTTTATTAAGGTGATCCCATGATTTTTATAAATCTCAAAGATATCTAAACATTGTGCATAATTCATAAATATAAATTTCCTACTGTAAAATAGTCAAACAAAACGGTGTAAGAGAAAAAGAGATCTGATTTGAGCTCAAGAAATAGTTATTAGGAGTCCTCAAATCCTTTCCGTGGAATAATACAGATCGGAGTGTCCTTACATCTTTTATTTTTAAACTGTGTTATATTTAAAAAATAAAAAGTTCAAAAATTAATAAATTTAATTCCTAATTAAATTTGTTTCCCCATCTACGTTCTTTAAAGATAGAATATTGCTTTCTGCGGAAGTATTTATCATTATGAAATATAAAACACAAAATATATATCATTTTTTGAAAATCAACATTTTGTAGTGTTCAACTATCTGTGAATTTTAAATATTTGGCCATCAGCGTTTAATGAAAATGCCGGTTAATTCAGCTTTTACTGATTATTTTTACAGAGTTATATAATTTTGATAAGTTCAATTATAAAACTTTGTTTATATTTCTAAATTATGTGCTATTCTAAACTATTTAACTATTATGTCTAAACTATTCATAGCTATTAATTCATTAAAAAAATCTGTGCATTTTAAAAATCAATTATTAAAATTAAAATATGGAAAAAACTGACAAAGTTGGAGAGAGGGGGGGGGGGTAAATAATTTTTACTGGCGACTAGAATGTTTTGCTTTGTAATTTTTTATTCAAATTTGTAGAACTCTGTGTATATGCAGATATAAGATATCAACAAAGATGTTCTGATAAAAGTTATACTCATGATTAAAAGTTGTACCAATCAGCCATAGACTTCATTTTCTCTCTACTACTTATCTTGTCTTGTGTTAAAAAAATAAACTTTATCTATGTAATATAGATCAAACAAAATATAACAGGTTACTTAGATTAGTCCATATAAAACACAACTCCAATAGCCTAGGTATGGTTAAAAGCACTGTGTGTAATCGTGTTAAAAAATGTTATTTTAGTTTTCTGTATACAGAGCACATTTTTTCAAGTTACTCACTAGTGGCGTGGATGAATTACACTTTTCACATTTAACAGATATTAAAATAGATTATTAAATAGCTATTAAAACAGTTTGCAAATTTTGTTCTGCACCAATATCTACACAATTCTGAAAAAGAACGGAAATTTTAAAATGGGATAATTTGAGATAATTCGCTTAATACTCAACCCCTTCCCCTATAAAAAAAGAGTCAAAAACTCGGTACTAAGAGACATGGCTGAGAGTAAGTAGCTAAAAATATATTAATTTACAAAATAGAATATGAATTAGTATTTTGTGAGTTAAAATATGTGATATAAGACATATATAAAATTTAAACAAAATTTATTCTATAAAATTTTATTATTAAACAGCCTTGAATTAAAAAAAGAGCGAAATACAGTATTTTGACTATTTTTGTAATTTTTGTTTTATTGAAAAAAAAAACTTTACAATAATAAATTATATTATCACCAACATTATTATTAACCCTTTCCCAACGATTCCTTAACATTACTCTTCCATTAAATAAAAAAGTTTCGGTTTTGGAAGCAAAAAACCATCCCAACGCAGATTTGACTTCATAAGAGTTTCTGCAAGTTCTACCCTTCAAGTTATATTCCAACGAACTAATTAAGTGACAATCTGAGGTGCCGATACCTGCGTTGCTATGTGTACCGTTAATGTAGCGATCCGTAGAAGGGCCAATGAAGACACGGTAAGTTTACTTGCACTAATATACAGTGTGATTCATAAATATCGAAACAATAGGCTATCTCCTTAAATATTGCTCCTAGGCACATACTTCCAATTGCAACTTTTCATAAAAAAAGGTGCAAAATTTGATGAGATAAGTTGCAACTCCCTGGAGGGTCTATTTGAGAAAATACAAAAATTAAATTTTTATGCGGCCCCCGTAGGATACAATTTCCAATTAAGAAATTATTCCTTATCCAGTCCTGAATTAAACAAAAAATGCTATCTTTATATCTGCAAAATTCACAGAGATATTAAAATCCAAAGTTCGTGACTCACACCACTTAATCATACCTCTGAGAGACGCGATATCAGTTCATTTGCAATGCAAGTTAGGGATCGTCCATACATTTACACATTATTAAAAGTCGATCTAAGACAATGCCTTAACTTTTAGATATAAAATATTAGCGTATACATTTTTACGTTAACCTTGCTTGAGAAGTATGCTAGAGGTCTGCATGAGGCCGAGATTGGTCCCAGGGTCGTTATCGGCACGGCTCGCTGGCCGGACCGTGGCGGTCCGTGTCTTTATTGTTCTTAGGACGTGTCGGAATAGCAATAAGTTTTATAAAAATAGTAATAGCGATAATGAAACTTCTGTTAACGGAATCATTGGAAATAATATTTTATAAATTACACAGAAATATTTTCAAAAATCTTTTTTTTTTTGTTGTACAGTTTCAAAAGTTATGATGTTTTTAAACCTATTTTTTATTTATTCCAAACGACATTGTTTTTTAAAATAAATCTTTATTCGAATATAACAGTTTAATAGTTATAAATAATCATTAACGTTGCTATTGCGTATTTTTTTAATAGATGCCAACCTGTCACTAATCTTCCGTTATAAGTGTGTTTATTTGACCCAGGTTCAATACGTTCGAACCAGAAACTCTTTTAAGAAATTCAATTAAATGTAGTAATGATTCGACTTAAAACATTTAAATTAAATAAGTCAAAGATTTATTAAACAATTTCTAGTTTTAAAGGTGTTAACTGGTTCAAATTAATCTACATATTACGGAGGATTAGTGGGAGGTTTGGCAGCTATGTTTTTGTCATGTGAAAACGTAGTAATCTAAATTATACTGTAAAATTTTCTTATAAATATGTATGTAGTATTCTTTAAAATAATCTTAATTGTATCTTAAGATAAATGGGAATTTTTTGTACAAATTTCGGCTTGTGCAGAAATCTAAAATATGCACATAGACACCTGTCTAGATAATGAATTAAATAAAATTAAGTGTAACGCCCATGAAAATGGTTTTCTTTCGCATCATATCAATAAACCCGACCTGAAACATAAAGTGCATAAAATAAATTTATATCTGTAATAAAGTTAAATTTTGTAAATTTCGCTGTATACCAGATTTGTATGAGAGACTAGGGTATGCGTTAAACAAATTTAATATCTGTACCCGAGAGCCAAGCTATCGTAATCAGAAAATGAAGCTACAGGAATGAGTTACTTATTCACCGGGAAGCTTTTAAAAAGCATTTACACGTTCTATTAGGACCCAATCTTTGTTTAAAACTTCAAATGCATTTTTCGGCATTATAAGTTTTTTTCAGCATTTCTCATCTTTAAATTTATATAAGTCAATAACCTCTATAAATGGTTCAAACTTGTAATATATCTTTTTCAAATATTTTACTTAAATTCGGTAAATTTGAAAAAAAAAATATTCACTTTTGAAAATATGATTTGTTTAAAAAAAATTGCATCCTTTTTCTTTTTTAAATTGCTAATTTAAATATTTTTTTTTAAATTAATATTTTTCAAAATGCTGAATGAAAGTTAAAACTTATATATTTCTGTTTAATTAAAGGAAAAAAATTCAATTCGACGAATAATATTTCGAGTTATAACAATTTTAAATTACTCTGCATTTTTTTTTTTGTAACAAGTCTTATGATGTGATTCTGTTTACAAATTATATGGCTAATCATCACAATAAGTTCAAAATTCTAACTCTATAAATAAATAAATGAAATGTTTCCCGATCACCTTACAGTAACATTGTTTCTTGAATTACACGCATTTCAATTTGTGTCTCATCCCTTGAAACCTCATGAATTATTAAAACGGACATATCTCCCTGAGTTTTGCAGATATCAAGATGGATTTTTTTTTGTTTAATTCAGGAATGGATAAAGAAAAATTTCCTAATTGGAAATTTTATCCTACGGGGGCCGTATAAAAATTTTATTTTTGTATTTTCTCAAATAGACTCCCCATGGAGTTGCAACTTATCTCATCAAAATTTGCACCTTTTTTTTATGAAACTTTGTAATTGGAAGTATGTGTCTAGGAGAAATATTTAAAGAGATAGCCTATTGTTTCGATATTTATGAATCACACTGTATATCACACATAACTATTCTATTTAGGTTACACAAAACACGGCCACATAAAACCAGCTAGCGTTCCATCAATCTAAGTTACAGTTAATGCTCTTGTACCGTGACTGTTACAATTAATATCCTAATACCACAATATCTGGTGAATACGATTGATGGGGTGACACTTATTAACCTAATTGCCTAATTTTTACTTAAGTTGATCTTGCAGTAGGCGTGTATCTTGCTGCAATATCCGTTATCATATTTGTTTTCTAATTGATAAAACTGGACGTCTTCTCGCTAGTACTTGTTGAAAAATATCCAATTGCTGACAGCAAACGTCGGCTGTTATGTTTTGACCCCGTAGCATGAGCTCAAATGAATTATTTCTCTGATATCCCACCACACTCACAAAAAAATTGTATGTGTGAAATTCATCGTTAAGAGTCGGTATTAGACATTGTCCTGAAGACAACCACTGTTTTTCACGTTTAATGTTGTTGTGTATGAGCCATTTCTCATCACCAGTTGCGATTTACGACTTGTTCCAAAAAGGATTCATTTTGTTGAATTGTCAAAAATGCATTCCAAATTTTCTGTCTCTGTACCTTATTATTTTCCAAAATTTCCTGAGTTATCTATACAGCTTCTCTTATTATTTTGCCAATAATTTGTAAATGCTCTTGAAAAGTTGACCACGGTGCGTGATGCATATTCGATAATTCTTGTATCTGCTTGGATCTGACTCCACTAGATCCTTCAAGACATCATTTTCGTAGTACTTCAAAATAATTGATTACTTTCAGGTCGCCTTATATTACAAAAGTAGTCCAAAGTGAATATTTTTCAAAAACGGTTGGTTATTGGTTACGGCCGATTATCTGCGCTAGGGATATAGGCCGGAACAGGGGAATGCCCTCCGTGGGGGTCTTTCAAAGGGATCCTAACCCGTATTTACGCAAGGGTTTTTCAAAAACGGAAAAAGACATAAAAATCACGATGACTTTTTATTGGATAAATAATACTTTAAAAGTCAAAAATTTAAGTTAACACTACGTTATATATTAAAATGTGTAATAAGGGTGGTTTTTCTGGCCCGTCTCTTACTACCCCACATTTCCTTAATTGTAAATGGTTGCAGAAATTAGAAATTGTTAAACGGTGATGCCTCATTATACTTTCAAAGGAGTCAAAAAATTACATGTGTTTTCTTTTAGTATAATTTTATTGAATAGTCATAATATTGAAATAAAATATACAAGAAAAAAAACTAAAAATTATAAAATAAGCATAATTTAGATTAAATTACGCGAGTAACTCAAGTGAGCGAGTAGAAGGCGATCATTCATGAGACGATTGGTTTTTTCACCTTTCACGACTAATTTTTAAACTTTGAACGTGTAGTAGAAACGAAGTTTACATACAACAAAAATAAAATAGTAATCAAAATCACTAGTTATTTTGCACCTTGTTTATTTCAAATATAAATTATTTTTTTTTAAGGAAATATTTTTTAGACATTTTTAATTGTAAGTATAAAGCCATTTTTTATGCATCTTTAAACATTAAAATATATCGTTAGAATACCAGATTCTTTGAAGATTTTTAAGGTTTCTTTCCTATTTAAATCGTTGTATATATTTTACACAAAAATGTTTGCTTTATTTCCTAAAATATATGAAAGTTTATGCATTTCTATTTAAAACATCGCATAAAATATTTCCGCTTATAGGAAGTATTATTCTTTAAACTTCAGAAAGGCATGCTTTCTTATACACAAGTTTTAACATCTCTGTCGATCGAATTTGCGCTCAACATTGCGTGTATTTCAAAATTTTCTTTCATTCTTGATTGAAAGTGAAAAATTGTAGGCCGAAGAAATTTTGAGGCTAGGATTTTATTTGTAGTGTGATATATTTTGTAAATCGAAAACTCTTTTCTCTCTATTTTCGTGTTTCTTTCTGGAATTTAAAATGGTTATTACAAACATTATAAACAATATAAATACATTTTCATATTGTTTTAAATATACATTCAAATTAGTATTTAAAAAATATATATATTGAATATTCTCCACAGGCATTTTATCTGCAAAGATTAGATACAGCATCACATCTATTTGCAAGAATAGAGATTGCAGGACAAAATTAATTTCGATTTCTGTCTGCAGAATGATTAATTTAATAACTATACGAAAAATAATTTTTTTTAATGAGTAACTCTGTAACGAATTATATTTTTTAGATAAACATCAGAATGTTTCAAGCTGCAGAAATTTAACTGTTCTTGCAACAAAATTTGCAACGGATAAGAAGTATAAAATAAATTAAAAAAGTGTTCAAATTCACTAGTCACAGGGCAGGACAAAATCATCTCTTTTTGCTTCTGGTACAAAGGGATTTTCCCCAGCACCACTATGATCTCGATGAAAGATGGAATATTTTGAGTATTTAAAACGCATGTAAACACTAACAAAGAAATTCTTTCTCCACACTGTAGCATACTTAAAAATTTCGTACAAGTTGAAGCTTATTTTTTGTACGTTTAAAACTAAATAAATTGATGTTGGGCATCACATTTAATATTTACGGCAACATATTATGAACGCGCAATCGGATTGGAAATTCTTCACAATTTACGCTGATTTTTGTTTTTTTGTTCCATGTTTGACGCGGAACAGCATTTTTCGCGATATATGCGTTTGAAAAAGAAGCCATATAAAAAATTTATTTCGTATTTTAAAAAGTATACATCCCTTTAGAAACTAAGCGCATTTTCTAAACGTTGTACAAGATTTATATATTTTTTGTAGTTGGAAGTAAGTTTCTATCATTAGCTTTTAAAAGAAAATTGCATCCGGTATATATAGCTATAAATAATAATAAAAAAAAATTAAATTACACTTAATGTGCTTTATTATTTAAAAGATATTAAAATCTTAAAAATATGTTAAACCACATTAACATTATCCAATGTCAATTACTTCCGAGTATTTTCAGCTATATATAGCCTTATCAGGGATAAAATACAAACTGCTGTTACCAACGCCTTCGTCAAACTCGCTGTCTCTTGATCCGGGAACTGCACAAAGTCCATTTCTTCATCTGGCCTTGTTGGTTGATGCCAATTACTCTTGATATATTTGTGAGAGGAGAAAAAAGAGGGATGGAGGGGAATAGAATGTTATTCTTTTTGCAACTCTTTAAGAAAACTTAACCATATACTGGGTATGTTATATGATAAAATGTCATTTAAACTTTATTTTCTTTAGTGATAATTTCAATTCATTGTGAGACTTATAAGTATAATACTAATTGAAAAAAAAAGTTGTTTTCCAATATATTAAAATTCATTTACGTTATTAAGCTATTTTTATAACAGTTTCTAAATTTTAATTTTGATAGTGTCCTTCAGTTCTATATGTTCATACATTTATTGAAACATTCTAAGTGATCTAAATTGAAAAAAAAAAATATCTGTTGTACATCTAAAACTTACAAAATCAGGGTAATTTGAATTTTTTTAAATTTCAGTATTTTCGGACTCTTTAAAGCATTTCTGCGTTTGTATTTCATGAAATTAATGCAAATTCATACAATTCACTGTTCACAAATGGGACATTTTTGTCGTGTGCGAATATTTTATTTGTTTTATTTGTTCGAGAGCATGGTGTATGTTCTTCTAACCATAAGGTACAGCACTCAGGGCCATTTACAATTAGTAAATTTGTAACTTTTACATAGCTAATTTTATTTAAACAACTCTTCAGATAATGAAAAGAAACAACATTTAAAACATTTTTTGCAATTTGAAATATACCTTTAAATGTAACGATTTATCCATTGGGTATTGGATATAATACATAAATGGTATAATTTGATCTCACTTTGCACATTTTTTTTCGCATTTCTTTATCATAAGAATTTATTATTCTAAAAGTTATGATAAGTTTGAATATATTTACCCTACCATAACAAATATACTTCCAATTACGTTTTTTTCAAAACATGTAAAAGCTTTCGAAAAATAACGTTACATATATTTCGTTTATATTTTTTAAAGCTAAAAAGCTCACATAAAAATAAAAATAACAATTTCCATTTTCTAAGGAAATAAAACATGTCAAGGAGGTTTATGGATTTTCAAAAATAGGTATCTTAATTAAAGGAAAATAGCATTTTTTTAAGGTAAAACGCACTCGCTTCCATCTCACATTTGGAGCACCTGTCCAGATCACACAGTTTCATAGTTTGGGCATACACGAAAGAAAATTATAAGAAATAGTTTTATTGACTTATTTCTGCTGTTTTATCTTTGATATATTCATTTCAGAATGTAAAGTTGAAAAATAAATAAAATATTTTTCCTAAACTGCGTTTAGTCAATTAATTTTTCAATTTAGAAGGGTCGGTTGTGAGTGATTTCTTTTACAAAAACTACTCTTGAGAAACATTTAACATATAATAATTATTTCTGGAATTCCTTATCAATGCAAATGTCCGAAATTAAAACGATAACGCGGCTGACGTCGTTTACGTTAGATAAGTAACACCTCCTTATTCGGTATTATATCAGGGCTGCCATTGGCGATTATTTCTATAAAAATTCCTTACGGTAGAATTCACCTGGAGTTGTTGCTGGAGTGTATGGAAAATATTATTGTTTAAAAAAGTGGTTCGAAGAGAACATAAAAATAGTCGCCAGTGGGATATCTATTATATATTTTTTAAATTATATATACTATTTAATTCGGAATTCCTAGTTACACTAATTTATTCTTTTCAAGTTTAGAAGAAAATTGAAAATAAATAAGTAGCTAATTTATATTGTTTCATTATGTATTTTAATGTTTAAATATTTAATTATAAGCAATATTTTAAAAATAATTTAAATTTTTTGAGTAATATTTAAGGCATAAAAAATAAATCGGAAAGAGTAGTTATGCTGTGTTTTTCGTTGACAAATTAACAATTATATGGCATACATCTATACCAATAAATAAATAAATAAATAAATAAATTTGTGTGTTTGTGTCTATCTGCAATGGTTAGGGAATCTACGGCGCGTAGAAGACTGAAATTTTAGGTGAGGATATCCAAAACCTCGCCTGGTGCAATTGAGAATCAGAATTTTAATATTTTGAAAATTAGCCTAGATAATAATTAAAACCTCATTAAGCATTGAATCAAAAACTTATTAAAATACGCTTCAAAAATGGTCTATTTTTATCGTAACTGAAAAAGAAATTACCGTTTTGATAATTCCAGACAACGAAATATTCTTATTTTCACTTATCCTCGAATATTAAAAAAAAAACTATTGTAGGTATCGATTCGAAACTCAAATTGACCCAGACGGAAAAGAGGTTACTGTAAATGGGGGTGTAGCCATATTAGAAAACATCAGTTTTGTGGACTAATTCAAATAAATAAAACTATTATGTTTATCGATTTGATATTAGGCATATAGACATAAAAAAAATCATCCTGAATCTGAATTTCGAATTTTTTTAAAAATCGGCTCATATTTCACTAAGATATTAATTAAAAATTCATTAATGGAAATGGGGAATTATTATTTTTTATTTCATCACGACACATGTGCTGAAGTTGCACGTGTTTTGATAATTACAGACAACGAAAGGGAAAGATAATAGATAATAGAATAAATAGAAGCGCTGCCAGATTTACAATGTACTCAGCTATTTTAATGTTTTATACAAATTTTTAAAACTATATGAGATACGGTTTTGAAAATTGGTATATATAAGCAAAATCATATGCTGAATAAGAAATTCTAAAAATCTAGAAAATCATTGACCAGTAACTTTTTTTATCAAAAGAATTATGTATTTCGTTTACTTTCGAATTGGTAGATAACGCAAAATCGTCTTCTATTTAAGAAATTAGAAAAATCGAAAACGTCGGCCGGAAACGACGATTTTTTATTTTATCAGAAAGCTGATTATTTTATCGAAATTAAAATTTATTGTGCATTTAATCCTCGGTTTCTAATAGTTATATATCTTCGAAACTGATTCGAAATTACTTTAATATCTTAATTATCACTTCTTACAGTCTTACAGGTAGTTCATGACTAGGGGTTACCAGTATTTACAAATAGATATTTCAGCAAATTCTCAAATTAAATTCTGGGCTCAGCTACCAGTCCAAAATTTTTACCAAGGACTCTAGTAGTCTTAATTAGTCATTTATCAAAAAGCACTTGCGCCTCATCTCCCTCGTCTCCCCTTCATCGTTTTTTGCTTAACTGAGCCTAGCTTAATAATTCGGCTTCTATTAGTCATATCTCTTCCAAACTGATTCCAAATTACATTAATATTTTAATTATAACCTTTGACAGTCTTAAAGTTAGCTTATGAGTAGTGGTTGCCAATATTTCCGAATAAAAAATCATTTCAGAATTTTTTTAATTTAAATTTCGGGCACAGCTACCAGTCCATTTTTTTACAAAGGACTCCAGTAGTCTTAATTAGACATTTATCAAAAAGCACTTGCGCCTCATCTCCCCCCTCCCATACCCTTCATCGTTTTTTCTTAACTGAGCCCTATCTTAATGACTCAACTTCTAATATTCCGACATGATTGAAACTGATCGGTCGAAACGATATTATCGGTCTTTGCGCCACCACAATCATGGAGTATCATGAGATATCGCTATTCCATATAATCCGACGCCGCCGGTTCGGAAAAAAATTACTGTATGTTTACTGATGGCAATCGCGAGCTAAAAAACGAGTATTACATCATAAACTGTTAGTATTTCTGTGTACATTATGCTTAATTTCAATGTAAACATTTTACTTCTAATAATGAATAAACAGTATTGAAAAGTTATCTCCTGAAACTTTCCAAAGACGAAAAACGATACGATAGTCAAGATCGTAGACATTTAATTATTTTATCATATATGAAATAAGATTTGACAATCGTTGACTCATAACATAATTCCTTTATTTTTCTATATCTGATACATCAAGTCTGACATATCAATCAGCAGAATAGTTGATAAAATGAATAACTGAAATAAGTTGTGTACTAAGAATAAATTAAATGTTTGTGCATAATGTGCCAAATATTTGTATGACAATTTCACAAGTTCCCGAGTGTCTCACAACGGCTAAAAATAATTTTTCCACAACATTGTACATTTAAAATATCTTTTTTTACACAACGCGCCCTGACGCCGACCGACAAACTGTGCATTCTGGAGGAGGGGTGTATTTTGAAATCGCTAAACTTGTGTATAAATGTTTTAAAATACCTGTTTACCAGGTTTATAAAATTTATCAGGCTGTTTTACTAAAAAACACAGCTAAAACCGAGCAGGCATCAGATTTTTTTATGTTTACCTTCAGGTACTCACAATGGCACATTTATCGACATTTATTATTTGAATGACGATGATTATTATTATTTGGGTTATTTGCGTTAGAAAATGCTACTATTTACTTTGCTTGTATATAAGACTTCCTTGGCTTCTTCATGCTGTTTTTTTTTAATCCATATACTTTTCTAGATTTTGTACACTACATATTTACCATAGTCATCCTCTTCATGTTCAATTTCACTACAAATTACGCGAAAAAAAAACATATATGATTAACATGTTTTAACACCTGGTTCTTTTGAGTATAGAATACAGACAGTGTCATGTACAGTCCTCTTTACAGGCTCTGTAGGAAAATATGTTGGCACTTCTGTTAAAATTTAAAGTATTCAATTTTGTGCTATATAACCTCTTGATTCTTGTTTAATCTCTAGGGGCGATTCCTCGGGGGTGCAGAGTAACTGTATATTCTTTATAACTTTATCCGCAATCAGTGATGACAACGGTGTAGGAGACAGTTAAACATTATAATTAATAAACACTTTTTTACCTATAGGGGTTTCTGTAAACGCTGAGTGTCACATAATTTTATAATTAGTAACATTTGATTGTGATCCCATAATCACAGTCTCTTGTGAATCTTATAACTTTTAAAGGTCTTCATTATAATTTACGAACGTAATATACTTTGTGGTGTAGAAATATAGGTACGTTTCTTTATGAACTGTATTAATCACACGCCCTCCTGCCATTCGTTATATTGGTTATTAGTCATCTAACTGGCAAGCATATTTTCAATGTCTAAAATTGCTCGTTCGAATCTTCATTCACATTGGCTGTGTGCAGGTGTCCTATGAATCATTTAGAATTCTGGTCACATTTGTGTTAAATAATATAGGTCTCAGATAAGAAATTCACATCCGTTTTCTGAATGCAATTTACTTGAGGAGTCAAATAAGTTACAAGTTACTTCATCTGCCCATTTGGATGTGATTAAGAAGAGAAACATAAATGTCCTATCTGAAACTAAAAATCGCTGATATCCGCTTTACATCTGTAATTAAAATGCGATGAAATATTTGGCTTTACAGCAATTCATTTATCTCTTTTTTGTTGTTGAGTTTTTTGCATCAGTTAAAAAACAATTTCATTTAGGCTTTGGTTATGTTTTTGTAAAGTGTATTTAATTATTTTATAGTTTTGTATGTTCCATCGTGACCAATGATGAAATGATAAGCATAATGTGCCAAATATTTGTTTGGCAATTTCACAAGTTCCCGAGTGTCTCACAACGGCTAAAAATAATTTTTTCACAACATTGTTCATTTAAAATATCTTTTTCCAGTTTCACTGCTCTCGAGATAATTCGAACTAAGCTAATTCAAACTTTAGGCTTATTCTACTGAATCACAAAATCCCGAAGATCGTACCCTGGAACTAACATTTAAACTCGTTAATTCGAATTTATTTTTATCCTTTGAGCTAATTCGAAATATAAAACTTGATATCTTTTTATTTTTTAGAAAGACTGTTTCAATATTTGTAGGGAATGTTGAATGATTTTTATATTTGTATTCAAAACCCTACACCATTCATTAATTACTGTTATGAAACTACAGCAAAATTAAAAAAAATATGATCAGTAGAAGATAAGATTCCCACTGTCTCTAAACATTCTAATTGAAAAATCATTTAAAAATGCAATTATCATTTAAAAATATTTCATTCACATAAAGTATGCAGCAAAGAAAAAAATTAGATGTTTTTTCGAAATAGAAACAGTAGCTTAAACAATTAACAATCTGAAATATTGGATTGGATTAACAAATTACAACTAAATCTTTGGGGGTTGGTGCAACAGGAGCTTCCAAAAGGCAGAAGACGTGCTCAATCTCCTGGACGTATGTTGAATTAGATTAATTAAAAATATTTAAATACATTAAACTTAAAAATCAATTTCTAAATTAATTGCGTTGGGAATTTGTGACGTCCTACGCCGCACAGTGGGGCGTTTTGATGATCTAGGTGGACAAAATTCATTTTTCCGATTATGTTGGAATTTAACAAGACCGCGTATACTGGTAGCTGAATGTCTCTTTTGTCGAGATCCGTGCGAGTTTTGTCGAAAAAACCCGATGTGTCGATTAACTACGACCGTAAAGAGGGCAGTTGATTTGAGAGACTTTCAACAGTTGCATTATTTTTCTGTAAGTTCGAAAGCAAGTCGTGACTTTTCTGTTTTATTTGAAAGCAGGAGTTTACTGGACATATGTCACATGTTTGTCACACGATTTAACCTATTGTTTGAAAATAAGCGCCATCTAGTTTACAAATTTCATCTTGACTTTTAATACAGTATTAAGCATTATTAAGCAATAAGCATTTTTTAAAATCAAAGTGCCATTCCTAAAGTATTGAAAACTTAAGAAAGCTCCTGCGAAAGTTTACGAATCATTAAGTTATATTAACTTGAAGTGTGCTTCTGAGTGTTTAATTTAAATCTTGCAAGTAAATTTTCACCACTTTTAATTATCCGATTGAGCTGAAACTTTGAATACATGTGTAGTTTCAAAGACAATACAATATTATAATTTAAAAAATAATAAAAATATAAGTAATAATATAATAATAATAATAATAATAATAATAATAATAATAATAATAATAATATAAATAATTAAATAAGTCAAATATTTATCACTGTTTGGATATTTTATTACTGATACATTCGAAAACCCAGCAAAACCTAATTAAATTTCAACGCAATAATTTTGTCCACCTAGATCCTCAAAACGTCCCAATGTGCGCCGTATAGAGAAACTAGACAAAGTACGTAAAATTAGCTTACTTAAAAAATGATAATTACCAGCAAATCTCCAAAAGCAACTAGATAAAAAAAATACAAGTCTACTCGATAGAAGATAGATATTAAATAAGCCCATAAAAATAAGACAAAAAGAAATTAACTTGAAACATACATTTATTAACAAACATTATTTACAAAGACATAAATATTAAAAAGCAAAACATTAATAAAATTAAAAGAGAATTTAGGAATACTCATTAGAGATTAAAATAAGTCTATTCCTGGCAGAATTTATTGTTAAACTAAAATAACCTCTGGTCATTTAGCACGTTAATTCCGTCCGGAAAATTATGCATATTATTGTAAAATAATTTAATTATTAAATGATAAATAATTAAATAATTAATGTAAAATAATTAAAATAAAGCAGATGACTAATCTCAATGCACAGAGACGCGCTTGCTCATCAGTGAATCCACATACACATGAATTAAAGAACACAGAAAATAGGGAAATATAGATTTACCTTTACTGTTTACAGAGACGTAATCTGGACGGTGAACAGACACTTTTGATTTTTATAGTTCATATGGAGCATAGGCTCACTCAAAGTGATTGTGTTTTTATGCAAGAGGATCATTTCCGCTTAAAGGATTAATAACTGCCAATACATCACAGTATAATTAATGAAACGTAAAAATCACCCAAACGGAGAGTTTTAAGCGTATTTAGTGTATGTACTTGCTAAAGTATACGTGGTTTATTTCTCGCAAATGAATGTTTAGTTTGAATTCACTGTGTGAAAATTTCAAGTTGTTTTTCAAATATAGTCCAAGATTTTTGTCTTTGAGAGCAGGGCTCATAATCATCTCACAGTGAGAGCTGAAGAAGTCATCAAATTTTCATTGAGAGTTCGACAGGGGATCAAGCGACCAGTTTTATATCTGGAGCAATATTTTGTCCAAAGCTAAGTTCATAGCTACAACTTAATATTATGGGGGGCTCTGCAGAAGCACTATGCAGATGTGACGTCCCCGGCAGACGTGAACCGCATATTAGTAATCTTGCAGAAGTCTCTGAAGATGCTAGTGGCAGAACCGACTTCCAGTTTCTACTCATAATAAGTCGTGAGAAACGACCACCCTATATCCAGACATCAATAAATTGTTGTCGTATGACAAACTAGGGCACACTTATTATGTACATAGTCAGTAAAGTCCAGACTATTGTCCACAAAAGCCAAAAAATTGCTAGCTGGTTGGCCTTACCTTCTCCGTACAGTGTAAACACACACGCTACGAGAAGAAAAATTAATACTTGTGTATATATATATATAATATATATACGAGTGGCAGTCGGAAAATAAGCTTCCCCTGACGACTGTGGACAGAGATGTGTATGAAAGACAAAAAATGTAATGAGACATTAAAGATGAAACATAACTTTATTTTTCCACATAAGTACCAAATACATTGAGACATTTGTCATACTGCTTTATAAGCTTCAAAAAGCCGTCCATGAAAAAATCAGGGCTTTGCATACGGACGAAGCGTTGAACGGCTATGTGCGAAAGACGACACAGCAGGTGAACGCGAACGTGCAAGACACCGATACCATTGGGTAGAGGTCGACCGCCATCAAGCAGATGGCGCTGTTGACTGCAACAACCTGCATGGGGATGATGCCTTTGCAGATGGCGCAGTTCGCGCTGTTGCAGTCAACAGCCCCTCGGGATTGCACTAAAACTCTAAGGCTTAGGCCTTGTTTCCCGAGGTGGTCATCCCTGTCCCTGTTGCAGTCAACAGCGCCATCTGCTTGATCGCGGTCGATCTCTACCCAATGGTAAAGGTGCCTTGCACGTTCGCGTTCACCTGCTGTGTCGTCGTCTTTTGCCCGTAGCCGTTCAACGCTTCGACCGTAGGCAAAGCCCTGATTTTTTCCTGGAGGGCTTTTTGAAGCTTATAAAGCGGTATGACAAATATCTCAATGTACTTGGTACGTATGTGGAAAAATAAAGTTATGTTTTATCTTTAATGTCTCATTACATATTTTATTTCATACACACCTCTGCCCACAGTCGCCAGGGGAAACTTATTTTTCGACTGCCCCTCGTATATAATATATATATATATATATATATATATATATATATAACACATTCTATGTACAATTACTTAACAAATATGTATAGTTACGTAATAATATATGAACATTAATTAGTTCATAAAATTATTCTTTACAAAGTGGTATTAATTTAGTAAAAAGTAAGTATGGGGTTGCATGGTGCCATAAATTATACAGTAGAGCATATGAAAACGGATCCTGTCTATAACGGTATCCTGCTGTAAACGGAAAATTTTGTAATAACTTCGAATAGAATACGATACAGTCTGTTAAGACGAAAACCTGGCGGGTTTTATACCAAACCGGGTTCATACCACGTTTTGATCTTGAATTACTCGGGCTTGTGCATTACTTATTGGCCACGCTTCATACATATATCTATCTATCTATCTATCTATATATATATATATATATATATATATATACTGGATTGAATCAGAAAAGTAGTGCATACAATAACAACAAAATTACTTTTAAAAGTATGTTTTAAAGGTACTTTTATCTAATTTTGCTGTTGCGTTATCAATTAGGAGATTTATATTATCTAAATCTTGTTTCAAACAATAAAATAGGATTTTTTTTTAAACTTTCATTAATTTAATAATTTTAAGTTTTATAAAAAGATTGTGTGAATGCTATTTTATTCTTTAAGGTAACATACATATATTTTATATAAATTTAATTTTAAAATATTAAATGAAATAAATATCTTGATATTTATTTTCAATTTGCATAGGGAAATTCAAATGTATATCGTACGAAGAAATTCCCATTTGTTAAATTAGTTTTCATAAGGAAGCTTCTTAAAATAAACACTAACAACCAGAAAACACAATATAATTTATAACAAAAGATGTTAATTATCCCTTACTACACAGCATAGAACAAACATAGTGAAAAAATACCCATAAAATACATACATATAAGAGTAAGATATGCTAGACTGGATATCGTCCGGATAGTTCAAATGGTAGAGCATTGGTGCGTGATACCAAGGGTTCCGGGTTCAAGGTTCCATCGCTGGTGTGAATATTTTTCCACTCTGTTGGTTTTACGCTGTGTAGTAAATGACAATTCACATACTTTATTATATTCATTATATTCCAGCGTAATTTCAGCTTTGCTGAAAATATTAATTATATATATACAATATAATTTTTTGGTATTTTTTCGGCGTACACTACTCGCCGCCTGTATTGATGTGTTTGCTGTATTTTGTGAAAAATAAAATAAGAATCTTTTCAGATAAAATTCAATGTCCCAGTAATAACAAAAAAAATTAAGAAATAAAAAATTAAGAAAAAAATTAATAATAAAAAAATGCCTTATTCGAAAAATCCAGGGAATTAAAAATAAAATTATTCACGATAACTAATACAACATAACATATAAAAATTCGCTCTCAATTACATCAAGTCATACATTGAGAAACTATTTTGAAAAGTTATCTCACCTTCTATCTAAAAGGAAATTTAAGAGAAACAACATGACTTATCAATTGACGTGATCTCTTTGTTTGAAATTATATTGCCAAAGTCTGTTCAAGATTTTCTTAAGTAACTAAAGATGGATTCTCCATTTTCAATATATACAACATACCTAACAGTGTTTCACGTTTGTTTTGTCCAGGTTTAATTTCAGACCATTAAATTGAGAACATCAATCTTTGAATAGTTATGTTCTCCTTCAATGTTAGATAGCAATCTATGACAAAATAAACGATATACTTTTACAAAGGACATATCACGTGTTTAAAAAATACTTTTCTTTCATTCTTACGAAAATAGGAATTGAAGTTACATCACGTTATCTTTACTTTTTGTGCACCAAACATCTACTACAGTAATGAAATTTTCTTAATTGCTCTGAGTTCCTATTTGCAGAAGATATCTATTACATTAATTAGAGTTCCACTACATCAGATTACTTAGAAAACAAAGAAGTCTTTCCTTTATTTATCTGTTAAGTTATCTCATGGGAAGACCCTAAAGTGTATTACGATAATCTTGTAGCCTATTACGAAATTGATAGCAGTAAACTTTAAGCCGAATGTTTTAGAGACATTTGACAAATAACAAAAAGCATTATTTCATTGTCACAACCACTTTTAAACTTCATTACCGTTCACTATTAATGTGAAATATTAGATAGCTTTTTTTAAGATGAGAAGAAAAAAATCTTGATGAACTAATCTTGATCAATACTTTCGTAAAATAATTATTAAATGCATTTACGGTGTTCGTGTCCCACTACATTTAAAAAGCAAAATGTTTCCAAAAAATAATAACACAGAATTTTATTATTTTATTTTAAATTTTTTAAAGACTGTACAATTATCTAAAATCAGTTTTTGGTTTCTTCATACGATCATTGGTAGTGTAGTTAAGGCCGTTTTCTTTAACGCTCAAAGTGGACGTTGGTATTTCGGTAACCTGAAGTATGTATTTAAGTAACCGAAAGCGTGCGTTTAAGAAGCATATATAAATTAAAAAACGCTGAAAAAATAGTACTGTTTGCTTACGATTAATGTAATGTTCTGAGAGCAATGCGTTTTTGGTTAATATATCTGAAATTTCGCTGAAATTTTCAGCTATTTTTATAAATTAACATACAAGAAATTAAATAATTAATCATAACATCTAATACTTATGAAAATAACACTTCATAAAATTTTTAGTGTTGTCTAACTTTGCAATTAATCATATAAAAAATTCACATCATGCATAGTATGCAAATGACTAAATAATAAAACATAATATTAGCTGAATTTTACATAATGGAATTTAAAATTTCTGATATGACACATCCGATTGAAAAATAATTTAAAAATTTATATAATTTTTAAAAAATGTCCAGAAAAATGTTAAATGTAATCTATGAATGTTTTAAAAGAAATCGATTTCTAGAAGCTTCTAATATGCCAATCCAAATTTACAGCTCATCCCGACATTTGGTTTTTGAATAATGCTTAAAAAACTACCAGCATTGTCTCGCATCAATTAAAAAGGATTTAACATTAGGAGTCCAAAACTTTAAAACTGCATACTGCCCAAACTACATTACCGAATGATTTCCCATTTGGTATCCTAAGGTAATATTTACCGAAAAAGAAACATTTATACTATCATAATTGGGTGGAAAGCTTTAAATAGGCGAATATAAAATTGCAGCTTATTCCAACAAGTAGTTTTTGGATTATCCTTTAAAACCTACCCCTATCCTTTAAAACCTACCCCATTGCATCTTATTTTGCAATGATTAAAAATAATTAAAATTAGTAGATCCAAACATTAAATATTCATATTTTCCCAGCTATTTGACAGAATGATTTGCCGTTTGTTAAGGTAAAATGTGCCGGAAAATAATAATAGGTATTTTTGCTTTCAGTTTCAAATTTCAAGCATTCATTTATTCATGTACAGTCCTTATTTAAAAAATGCTTATAAAAATTATATTAACTACTGAAATAATTTAATGTTTATTATTTTTGGTAAAGTAAAACCCAATTATTAAAATGTGTTCCATTACACTAGATTTAAAACGGGAGAATTTACCTCGGTCAAGCATCCCCAAATGCAGTAGGTCAAACATCTCCAAACTGCCATTTTGAAAAAGAAAAGCATAAAAGTACATGCCAATAGCTATTTCAAGTTTTATTTAATTATTTTACAATTTATATTAATAAATAAAGCTGACTATAGAGCTAAAATATCCTCTTTAACTTTATTCATAACAAATATAGGAGATTACGACTGAAAAATGGAAAAAGAAATATTCCTTGTGAAATCGCAAAATTTCACTTAAATTTTTATTATAATCACAAATAGCCAAACAAAAAATGTAGTAGAAAAGGCACATTATAAGCAAAATAAACTTGAGTCATGAAAAACAACACTCATTTGAATCAATATTCACCTTTGTGCTATAATAATTATTTAAAAAACAACACAAAACGTCACAAAACATATATGCATCATTTAATAAAAAACATTTACTTAAGGTGTTTTTAAAAACATACAAAACTGTATTTCACATTTGATAAAACCTAGCGCTTTCGAGCCCCCTTAGCTCATCATCAGGATTAAAAAACGCTAACACGTAGACACACAAAAAACAAATAGTCTAAAACTAGTAAATACCTATTACGAGTATTTACTAGTTTTAGACTATTTGTTTTGTGTGTCTACATGTTAGTGTTTTTTAACCCTGATGATGAGCTAAGGTGGCTCGAAAGCGCTAGGTTTTATCAAATGTGAAATACAGTTTTGTATGTTTTTAAAAACACCTTAAGTAAATGTTTTTTATTAAATGATGTGTATATGTTTTGTGACATTTTGTGTTGTTTTTTAAATAAGGCATATTATAAGTTTCCATTGTGTGGTTATGAAAAAAAAATGACATTTTTAATGAAATAGAGGGTCAAATCTCCATTATGGGCTTTCCTCATATAGTCAACATCGAACGTGTCCACTGCATATTACGACAGAAAATATTCAGCTTTACTCAAATTAAAATTTCTTACAATATATGGGGAAATCTTTAAAGTATTGAGTTTCTCACCAATATAGGCGACGCACTGGTCTTCCTTTTAACATCAATGTTTAAAATAATAAATAAATACACTACGTGGTACATTTCTATTGTAAATGTTTTTTTAATCCTTATACGAATCTTATTCTTTGGAAAAAAGTAGTATTCAAAAAACGAACCAATGAGAACCCTGCCATTACAATTACATTAATTTAGTGCAATTAATAGAATACCACTAACAGCGAAAGAAGTTTGTAAGTTTTGTTTTCTTGAAAATAACATGACTGAAGAGTGTTTTGTGAAAAAAAAATCCCTCTAATCATTAAATTTTAATTATATTTTTTAAAGTGAACTGTTTCAATAGTTTTTAAGTAGAAACTTTAGTGAAATACATTTTGAATACTTAAAAATAATTTATTTTTTGCAGTTCCTAGTTTAGTTAATACATATATATTTTTAATTATGTTAAAATAACATCTAACCTACTATTTTAAATTGAAGTGAAGCAGACATTTTTAGGACAAGAAATTGTTTTTTTATATGACAAAGAGATGGCGTTAGTTTCCACTCTTTGAGCGAAAGATAAAATCTTCTTTTTAATAAGTTTGAAAGTCCCTTTTGCAACGAAAATATTCAATTATATCATTACATGTTTAGCATACAAAAATATACCAGCATATATGAATAATTGTTGTTTATACGGGTTTAACAACATTTAAGCATATTACTAACGTTCTTAATTCAGTTTGATCAAATTAACCGTTAATAACACAATATTGAAACACGTTTAAAAATGTATACATGCACTGCAGGGCTAAACGTCACTGGATACTTTCAATTTTAGACGTTTAGTGGAATCTCTACAGATATACTTCACAATATTTTCTGGAAATTCAGAAATATAAAGAACGTGTTCGATCTCATATATTTCAGCGAAGGTTTGATTCCGGGGATAATTAGGGGACCAACAACAAATTGCATAAAAAATAATATTTGCACAATCCCTGGAAAAAATTCCTCGAAATGGTCTGTAGCTGTAGCACATGACTATGCGGATTTGTATAACATTTGTGGTTATTTGAATAAGAATAGCATGTATATACAGGGAGATATAACGGTTTCTTTAAAAATATCAAGAACTTTCTGTATGTTTTTGTTTATAACCAAATTAAACGCCGCTTTCAGGAAACTTGACAAAGTACGGTAGAAACAATGTACTTTATATGGAATATAAAATATATAAAATATCTCATGAAATATGAACATTTGTATGAAATAAATTTAACGGTGCATACGCGAGTTACAAAAAACTTTTTTTTTCCATAAATTCGTAGTCAGTTATATAGGGCAACGCACATAAAAAGGCCGGTCGCATTCAGAAAGATTTCGGCATACGCTAAGCTGAATTTCAGTTACTTTGCAAAAGTAGCGGAATGTTGAGGGAAGTTCCACAAATTGTCTGTTATAATTTTTTATTTTCTATTTTTATTTTTTATTGATGCTTTAATCTCCTACGAAGAAAAATCTCAAGGAGCATATTCCAACCAAAGAATTATCATAAAAATAGAAGCATCCATTGCATAGCTAAGAATGGATTTCCGTTAAATAGTCAGTTAATAAAAAAATTGTAATTTATGAAAAATACCTTTCGATGTTCGACTGGTTTGATTATTATACTTAGTTATTTTTCTATGTTAAAAGATTTTTTAAGACTGATTTGATTTTCTGATTTCTTTGATTGTTATTAATAGTGGAATACAATTTACAATTACTAAAATTTCTCTATCAAAGGGATTTTAATATAAATTACAGATATTTTAATAAAATTGTATTGAAATTAATAGGTTAATTGAAAATTCTCAATATAGAAAATCCAACTCCAACGAACAGGATTTTTAAAAATCTATTTCAAACAATACTTCTTTTAATTAATGTACTGTACATGTAATTCTTCTACATTTTTCAAATAGAATTTTTCGCCTTATTTAATCTCAGAAAAATATTACAAAATATTTGAGATTAATTGCAGAACGATTTTTAATTATAAGAAAAAAATTGGGCAATCATTTCTGATCTGAAGTTGTGGTGGAATTTTTAAGGAGTGTATGCACATTGTAAATTTAGAGTCTTACTTTACACAGTACAATGTTGTTTATAAAACGCTCGCACTGAAATCAAGAATATTTATCCTCTTGTCAGGGACTTATGTGGTTCTCTAAAACATTCTATGTCAGAAATTTTAGATAATTTAAACATAATAATTTTTATTTGTCCCTCTGTTATTATTAGGATTACCATGTTTTATTTTTTAAAGAAAATAGTCTGCCACAGTATACATGTACTGAAATATAACTCAAAGAAATAAAATTAATTGGAATACAGAGATATATTTATAAAAAAAACTGATACGCTGTCAAATCACATTGTACTGCTCCATGTGTATTTCTATTAACCTTTTATTTATAAACCTTACTGTCATATCCGTACCCACTGTTAAAGTATACTAAAGTAATATTTTGATTTACATTTAAAATAATATTTACTTGTATCTGCATCCCCTCATTCTGAAGGGGAAGACAGCTTACCACCTAGGGAAAAATACTTCAGTCACTCAACTGGAGAAGACGCAATGGCTGGGTATCTTCGAATAGTGATAAGGTTGAGTAATGAATTCAGGCATGCCGTCGGACGAAATTGATCAGTCTTTCATAATGACAGGGTGAAACAAATTGAATACAGCCATTAAACAATCATGTGATATGCGAGATAAACAGTGTCAGATAATTATTTTGACTACAACTAAAATCCTCTCGCATTGTTTGTTATTCACGAAGTTTGTTCTTCCAATGCATTATGTAAAACAAAATATTTCCGAAAAATCAAACTATCAGTATTTTCATTTAGGTTAATTAGGAATTAAAGAACGATTTTAAAAGGGAAATTTAAAATGATAATATTTCTGATTATATCTTCAGAATATACACTATAAAAATAATATTTTTTTTTAAATTTACGTTTGGAAGTATATTGTCCCTATTTTCATGGAAAATGTTTTCCGATAAAAATGATTTCTTGATTGCGCCTAACAGTAGCGAATATTGCTTTGAGACTATCCTTGACACATCGCAAAAAGTCTTGTTAAATTGTCTTTTTTATAAAACTGTATTATTTATTTCTAAATTTAGACTCTTATAGAATCTGAAAAAATTTGAAAATGTACTTACAGTGTTTTTATGTGTACTTAAATGTACTTATAAGTTTACAGGATAGATATAAAAATAAATCCCACAGACATATTAAATTTGGTTAACATCAGTATGTACGGCACGGTAAAAAAAGAAAAAAAAACATTTTCAGTGACGCAGGCTTGTGAACCTCTGCTATAAAATTTTCGTAACAGAAATTACATAGCAATAACGAGGGTCGTATAAAATGCGTTTCATTTAATAGAGGTTAAATAAAAAATGAAGAAATTTAAATATTTATATAAATTTTCTTTATTCATCGGTATATAATTTCAGCACAAAATGTATCTTTAAAACAATATTTAACTCTAAAATTGGAGTAACAGAAGTTACGAACAGAAAACACGATTATCTCAAAACATGAAGATACTGCTTTACATTCGAAACCTGTTATGAACAATTTAAAAATGGAGTTAGATTTCTCTTCTTGAGAGCGTTGCATGGAGTATAAATTAATAGTGCTGTCTGGTGGACGCTTTTTTAAATATTTATTCTATTGAATGCAAAAGTAGTAACAAATATTTCAGAAGTTAAAGATCAAAGTTAATTTGAATGTGTTAAATAAAAAAATAATAATAATGAATCAGAACAAATTTATTAAACCATTAATACTGTAGACTGGATAAAAATCGATAAATATCATGTCTATTTTAATACTTTAAAAAATACTCATTTAAACTTGTCGTAAATCATTAAGACAGCATAATTTCTGGAAAAAATAGAACAAATTAAAAACAAGTAAATGGGAAGCATATTTTTTTCAAAGCTATATAATAATTATTTTTTACAAGAAATCACATAAAAATTTTTGTTGGCTCTACTATATAATCTGGGTGTATACGGTTTTACCACAATCTTCGAATAAAAATTTTCGCTTTATTTATTCGCAGAAAAGTATTGCAAATTCTGCGAATAATCGCTAAAGATTTTTAATATGATGAAAAAAGTATTAGGCAGGTAGTTCAAATTTGAAATAATGATTTATTACGCCTTGGAAATTCTAAAGAGTAAACGCACCTTGTATATATAATGCAATATATATATATATATATATATATTTAGGGACATGTGAAGCTCACGTAAAATTGGTTTCACTCCAAAGTTTTATTTTTAATTTTTAATTGTATACTGTAAAAATATCGAATAATTCTGAAATTGCCATTGTGTAACAAAATTCTGATTTTTTTTCTTTCAGTGTACACATAAAAATAAATCCTGCAGACTTAGTGAATGTAACAATTTATCTAGACTTTTGCAGTGTTATCTGTCAAAGCTATTCTCATATTCTCAAATCATAACATTCCTAAAATTCTTGTTAAAATGCAATTTTCACTAATTAGTTATTATTTAATTGTATTTTTACAACTAGCTAACCCGTCCGGCGTTGCCCGGGCCCGAGATAATAACAATCACGGAGCAAGGCGTTAACCCCCTCTCTCCCCATACCCGCAAATATAACGAATAATTTGTTCAAGAAAATCCCTCTTCACCTACATTAACGCGATCATTAAAAGAATAATTAATTTTTTCTGATAATTGGAACATAACGAAGACGCTACGCTAAAATAGCCGGCAAATGGCATCCCTTCCCATCCTCAATTTCAAATCTATATCTTAATTAGTTATCTAAATTCTTGTTTATTAGTAAAAATTGGCAATTATTTCCTTTCATTTTCGCAAACTAAATGGAGGGATCGGACAGAAAAACAGATCTCTTTCTAGTTCAGTTTTTAATAAAAGCAGATCTCTGTCTGAAAATTTCTCGGATTTTTTTCACTGGCACCAGCCGAATTGTGGCAGTTTTTTGCATAAATTAAGTACAGTTACCGGCCGAATTTTTCAAAAATCCCATAATCGAATGCAGAATTTTTTTTACATATGCTCAGAAATTTTCAAATTGATATCTTAATTAATTTTCTTAAAATTCGTTAATTAGTAAAATAATTTCGAATTTGTTCATTTCCGCTTGCAAATCCAGAACAGCAGTTCTTTTCTTTAGCCATTTTGATTTAAAAGATGGCATTTTCGATGCGATGTTTAATGAGAATCTAATTAATATGTTGGGTAATTATCAAAATATTAAAATTCTGAGACTCAGGTGTACATGGCCAGACCTTGGACTATCCACACCTACATTTTTAGACTTCTAGGTGGGCTAGATTTTGCTAGCCATCGCAGACACACACACACACACACAGAGAGAGAGAGAGAGAGAAACTTTCTTTATTTAATATAGATGTAAGAAATTTAAAAAAAATCGGAAATTCTACTAGCAAAACACTGTACTTATAAAAATAAATACCACAGACTTGTTTAAAGTGACATGTATTCTAGATTTTTGGTACTTCTATCGCTCAGGGTTATTCTCAAATCCATATTTGCTTTCTTCTGACACATTGATGAAATAACTTCCACCGGTAATTTCTTTCTCGTAAAAATAAAGAAAATAATGACAAATAATGGAAATTTCAAGTTTATTTCTTTAACTATCTTATTAACAGGCCTTGTAGCAACAAATATTTCATGTAGTCTGTATTCAAAGGCACATTGAAATCCCCAATCAGTATTTTAATATATGTCCTATTGCATCTGATACCTTTGTGATGACCAGACAGAGCTGAAATAGGTGAAAATATTAGATTTTGTTAGACATCTGGGAGCTTTAATTTCTAAGATTAAGAAGTAAAGTTGGTTTACGCATTACTTAGTTATCTGATTTGACCTGTATGAAAGAAATGATTTTAAATGTTTAGCCGTGTTTTAAATTTGAGTAAAATTTAAATAAGCATAATTAAATGAATTTATCCACTCTAATAGTTTGGTACTGTTTATGAAACAATCATTAAAAATATACATGTAAAATATTTTTCACTTTACAAACATATAACAAAAAATAATAAACAAAAAAAAAATTATTATTTAGTTCAGGAAATAATTGTTTTAAACGTATTAAATTTTACAAATTTATCTTATTTATAAATTTGTATTCGTCGATTTGAAATAGCACTAGTCTTCAGATTGAAGACAAATTTTTAGAACAAAAACCGCAATAATTGAATTTTATTCTTTTGTCGACGTGGAATCTCAAAATAAAGTCAGTTTTCCTACATCATGCATCAAATGTTTGTTATGCGTCTCTGAATAATTGCTGGAAAAGTGTAAAATTTGCAACGAGGTGAAGATTATTGGCATATAAAATTATACAAAATGAATTTAATGAAAGATCCATAGCTGAGATATGTATAGGACACTTACGGACCTTCAAGGTACGTATTATCAATTCCGTATTACCGTATTATAAATCCAATTCAGATTAACACATAACCACACCCACCAATGGTTTTAGCTGCACTGACAGAATGAGTGAATTAAATACATTCCGCAGAGATGACTCATTGGGCAAATCGTTTTTGACAGCTGCCAGGTGGATAGATAATTAATTTCTGGTCCCGTGTGGTTGACCCTTTGTTTTTTAATATAACAGAATGTTTCTATTATATGCCAAAATTACATAATATTAATCTATAAAGCTATATAACTAGCAAACGTGACTTTATAGAGCATTTTTAATAACATTTTGTGTGTCAGCAATAAAAATACTTTCTAAAACACCCATTGACTTATTTGTTCCAAACATCGTGTAGACCAGTGTAATTATCTGCAGAATGAAACATTTATTTTAATAAAATATATTACAAATGTAAATACATAATTTTCAATCAAAGAGTTTATCTGAATTAGGAAAATTCATGTTTAGAGAATTTGAGTTTTCTTTAATACTATGAGAATTATATAGCTAGATGTACAAAACATATTCTGAGTAATAATTATGTATTTACTTATTTAAATTTTGAAATACTTATGGAAATGGAATTATATTAGCCCATTTTCAGTATTTTATTTTGCTGCTAATTTAAAATTGTGTCATTTCAGACTAGATTTTATTTTTTCTGGATTTTTATAATGAAGAAAACATCTGAAGTTTTGATATTTTAGTGCATCTTCAACCAATTTCAACATCTTTATTTAAATTGAATACACATTAAAATCCACATTTTCAGCTTACTCTTATCAATAAAAAATACCATTAAAAAAATTTATTTACCTTATAATTTTTTTTTATTTAAAAGGTATTATTGAAGCGCAGATTTTGTTTCTGACTTTTATCATTTTGCAGTTTAATGGCTGGAATAGTAAACAAGAATTACATTGTTATTTATACCCGCATTTAACAGTAATTTTGCAGTTATGAAAATTAAAAAGCAAGTCTATCAATGGAAGGCTGGTGTAAATTATAAGGGCAACATTTTTTTTCTTGCTTCTTATTTAACATATTGCATAAAAATCTGTTTTTTCCGAATTAGTAGTTAATATTGTACTCCAATATATAAATATGAAACTATATGTATATAGTTAAAGCTACTCTATTTCTTTGAAATTTTATCCTTGTGGGAATCTACGTATAGTATATGCGTCATTCTCCCAGAAATGCGTTTTGTTATGCCATCTGTCCGTGCTCCAGAAATGCCATCTGTCCGTGCTTTAACTTCCGTAAATATGCTCGGATTGCCCTGAAATTTTTATATGTTATTGTCGTGATCTATAGCATGTTCCCTATGTCAACTGATGTGTGTAGCACTTATAGTTTTTTTACAGGGACAGTCAAAATATTCCATTACATTACAGTCAATGGGGATTAATCGTTTCAAGTGCATTTTGATGACGCTACGTCATTTAAAACATAATGAAATTGATATATAATTATGAAGCGCATTAAACCATGCTTTTTGTAGAATATGGGGTGCAAAGCATTTATTATTCATTTACAGGGGCAAACAAAAGAATTCTATTACACATCGTTCTATGGGGAAAATCGTTTGCAGTGTAATTTAATGATATTTCACTATTTCAAACATAATGAAAATTATATGCATTACTGACGTGCACTATAAATTGCTCTCTTGTGTTCATTCCGTTTATTTACAGGGACACACAAAATATATTGGTTACAGTACCATGTGCGATATTTACAGTCTATGTGTGATAAGTGCGTTTTCAACTTTGGTTTGCATTTTTAAGTTCAACTTTTTTTTTTCATAGTACGTGTTATAAACTCTATTGATCATATGGGCTACACACGAAAGTATTACAGACTATGGGAGTGATTTGCTTAAGGGTAGTTTTTAATTGTGTTTACGCATTTTCGTGCTGAACTATATTTAGTAGACTAATAGAAGTTTGTGGAATATAAATAAATTCATGTACAAAGCTACGCAAAAAAAAAAAAAAAAAAATGTCGTTTACGTTTGGTAATTGCTCTGCGAGTGAGTTTTAAGTTATCTTTTAACTTAATAAGTGGTGTGTACAAAAGTCTTTAGATAATATACAGGCCTGTACAAAAGATTTCGAGTGTATTTCCATGGATTGGCGAAAATTGCTAAATGTGAATATTATAACTGAACTAAATTTTATAATACTATATATTATCCACATCTACTGATCATATACAGGGCGGCACAAAATAATTCGACTACTTTTTTGTTACTGGAAGGTAATTTCGAAAACTGTATTTTTCAATGTGTTATATGTTTTCTAAACTGTTACATATCTTCTTTCACTTTATTTTAAGTTTCGTTACAGTTTTCTAGCTGTGTTGGAAAGTGTTTCATAATCTATGCTTGACGCATGATTTTTCGTTCTTGTTAGTTTTTAGTTGGTTTAGTTAGTTAAAATTAATATTTTTTTCTACACTGTAAAACATTTTGGTCAAAATTTACGGTACATATACTGGCAACTTCATGACCAGAATATGTGCCATAATTTAACTGGATGGTATATGTACCTTAAAATATTAAATGTATCGGCTGCACCCCCCCCCCCTCTCCTCAGGCCTGCACGCATTACGTAACAACAGCAAGAGCATCACTTCAGGGATTGCCGTACACCGAGGCGGTGCTACCAGCTTCTTTCTTACTGAAAAAATAATTATTTTACGGTATAAATAGCGAGTTTTTACTGCAAAACAATCATTTTACGGTACAAATACCATTTTTAATCGAAATGGCACATATACTGTTTTTTTTACGCTTAATATACCTTAGAAGTACGGTACTAATACCGTAAAGTGTGAAAACGGTGCAAGTAACGTAACATTTACGGTACATCTACTGAAATTTTACGGAACTTTTTTACAGTGTATTTATTAAATGTTTTTAAAAAATCGAATTAAGGGTTTAAAAAAAAAAAAAACTAATATTGCTTTGAACTTACTTAAAATCATGCATGTATACTTTCCCAGATCCTGTGAAGTATTTTATTAAATTTCATAATTGCTACGTAAGTAATCATGATGTCCTGAGACGTTATGCCCACAGACCTGATGTTTTTTTTTTTTTTTTTTTTTTTTTTTTTTTTTTTTTTTTTTTTTTAATTCGATTTTTTAAAAACACTGTAAAAAAGTTCCGTAAAATTTCAGTAGGTGTACCGTAAATTTTACGTTACTTGTACCGTTTTCACTCTTTACGGTATTAGTACCGTACTTCTAAGGTATATTAAGCGTAAAAAAAAAACAGTATATGTGCCATTTCGATTAAAAATGGTATTTGTACCGTAAAATGATTGTTTTGCAGTAAAAACTCGCTATTTATACCGTAAAATAATTATTTTTTCAGTAAGAAAGAAGCTGGTAGCACCGCCTCGGTGTACGGCAATCCCTGAAGTGATGCTCTTGCTGTTGTTACGTAATGCGTGCAGGCCTGAGGAGAGGGGGGGGGGTGCAGCCGATACATTTAATATTTTACGGTACATATACCATCCAGTTAAATTATGATCCATACTGGTCATGAAGTTGCCAGTATATTTACCGTAAATTTTGACCAAAATATTTAAAACCAAAAAGCTAAATTGCTTTGAACTTACTTAAAATCATGCAAGTATACTTTCCCAGATCCTGTGAAGTACTTTATTAAATTTCATAATTGCTACGTAAGTAATCATGATGTCCTCAGACGTTATGCCCACAGACCTGATGTTTTTTTTTTTTTTTTTTTTTTTGTAAATTATTCGTAACTTACTAAATATTATACTGAATTGAATGAATCTGTTGTATTGAGTTTGTGTAACTAATATTATACGTTATTCTATTTAATTTTACTATTCATCATTGCTATCTATACTCCCTTTTTTTATCTGGTATGCGGAACTAATGGAGTGATTGTTTCACAAATTTAAAAAATATAAATATTTTACTCAAATAATAGTTGTAAAGTTTTGTTACATATATAGCAGCTATCAGGTTTCTGTTTCAAGCTAAAGTAATTTTTTCTGCTATTGTTTAAGTCTTATTAAAATTCTGTCGAGGGACATGATTCAAATTCTCCTGACAGTACTTACTTATCAAGTAAAACTATAAATAAAGATTATCATCCTCTAAAATTGAATCAGTGATAAACTTTATGTGTACAAAACCATTAACGCGTTAAATGTTTGTAACGCAGACCTTATGTTTCTAAGAATTTTAAATATGTGTCTTAAAATTAATGATATCAAATTTTAAGTGACACTATGATATTAATTAAAAATATCTTTTTCAAATTTATTTCATAATTTTCTTTTTTGTCCTATTTACATTTACATGTGCAAACATTATTTTCGACAGGAAAATATATATAAAATTTATTTGCCGATGCTTCTTCATTCACATCTCTCAGAAGTGCATTTTTTTAAAAGAAGTTATATCAAAATTCAAGAGAAGCTTTGATCTGACTTTAAATGGTTTGTTTTAAATTTTAATTTCAAATATTTTTGGTTTGCTTTCGAATGTATATTTACACATCCAAACAATACTTTTAATTTTTCAATACTTCGGCAAATATCACACTTTCACTGAATATATATTATGCATTGGATGTATTTATTGAATAAATTGATTTATCTTTTGCACAACACTATACAAAGCCGCAAGAAAAATTTATGTAAATGGTTTCTTTGCATCTACATCAATTCACTACACAATTTATTGCATGCAATTCACTAAGTTTGGATACAATGACGTAAATGACGTGACCCTTTACATATATTTTTCTTACAATTTTGGATACCGTTTATTTTGCTGTTCAAAGTCATTGAAATGGTATTTTCAGCGCCCTCTTTCCTTTGAGTGTCACCAACCAAATATCAGTTTCCCGTAACCATTAATAGATTAGAAAGGAGGTCGTTTTGAATTATTTATCTCTGTGAAAATGACCTCTCCTGTTCACCAGACATTTCATTAGAAAACTGAAAGGGGATAGAATTTGAGTAAAATGTTATGTCATTGAGCTCATGGCAGATTCTGTTTGTGGCAAATTCAGGAGCAAAACTTTGCTTACTGGATAAATTTATTCCTATTAGGAGCAGTTATACTGCGCAGAGAATTGGGCTCTATTAGAGAGAATTTAGGTGTTTGCATTCCTCTAGAAACTAGCTTTACTACAAACTTACTTCGGGTAAATATCCTGTTTCAGAATTTTTAGGTTTTACTCCCATTTTTATTATTAAATAAGGAAAAATAAGGTATGTACTAATTCAATAAAATTACAAATGCTTTTCTCGAATTCATTTATCTTAAGATAAAATAAAAAGGTTTATAAAGGTTCGGATAATTGGACTTTCAGTTAATTACAGTTTGAACAGACCGCACAGTACAATACTAATTCAATAAAATTACAAACCCTTTTCTCAAATTAATTTAAGTTTTATCTTAAGGAAAATAAATAGGTTTATAAAGGTTTGGATAATTGGTCGTTCGGTTAATTAGAGTTTGCACAATCTGCACTCTATGCTGTACTAACTCAATAAAATTACATACGCTTTTTCAAAGTCTTTTAAGTTTCCACATTAAAAGTTAATGTTTTAAAATTGTGACCTGTAAATAGGAATTTTGAAAATGTGGAAATTAAGTGTAACCTTAATTTCAATTTCGAGAAAATGCACGCGGTGCAGTTTTTATAGTGTTTATGAAGTTATTGCATCTGAAGAATGTGTAGTTTTTTTTTCAATCGTCTCAAAATATATATTTTGTACTTTTACCCATTATTTAAAGACAATAATTTCTAACAACTGAATTAACTTTTCTGTGAGATTATTAAACACACCAGTTAAAACCTAACTGACGTAACTTCATATTATATACATTTTAACCATTTCTAAGTGAGACAAAAATACCATTAAGAAAAATTCGTATTTGTTTCCATGAAAAAAACATATTACTTATCGTTCTACTTCGTTTACTAAATCCGAATCTATAGTTCCTTAAGCAATCGGCATCGACAAAATAATACATTATTATACATGACTTTCGTTTGTCTGTCTGTCCGAACTATACCATAATTACCCTCTAATTGCCATGTAACTAATATATGTTATCGCGTTTTACTATAGCATAATGTATGTTGAAAATAAGTGTGAATCTTTTATAGTTTACAAGGACACTCAAAACTATCCCGTTACCTTAGGGTCAAATGGAAAATATCTTTTGCAAAGCAATTTAATGATGTTACACTCTCAAACGTGATGAAATTGTTATGCATTTTTGAGGTGCACTAAAACATGATTACTGTAAAATATAGTGTGCATAGCATTTATCATTCACTTACATGGATACACAAAATAATTCATTTAGAGTACTGCCGATAATTGCTGAAGTGAGTTTTCATTTGTGGTATGCGTGTTCAAGTTTAACTAATTTATTTCATATTACGTTGTGTGTATACATTCTATTGATCATATACAGGACTAAACAAAAGAAACATAAGCACTACCGTCTATAGGCGTGAATTGCCTAAGGCTGTTTAAAATCCGAAGAAGCTACTTTCTGACACATTTTGGAATTCAATTTTGTTCTGAAACGCATAAAATTAGCAGAGTTATTATTCAGAAACTATGTAATGGAAGGACATTTTCCATTTTTTTGGTACAGGCAGAATATCTGTCTGAAATTGTTATCATTGTGGGCGTTTTGTGAAGTGCGAGAAAGAAAAAAAAATTGCAGTCACGAGACAAGAATCGCTTATAACGCGAAATGTAATTTATTTATCAAGAACGGAAAATGCTATTCGATTTTAAATCTTTTCAATAGTTACCCTTGCCAATTTCATGCCTTTATGTTTGAACATGAGGCAGAAAATTTCTTGAGCTGGATACATTGCCGTTTATGGTTGGTAATTGATGGAATTTTGATTTGTGTTATGCATTTTATATGAATTAAATTTTAGCTTTATATGTGGTGTTTATACTAGTCTGTAGCTAATATACAGGACTGTTCAAAAGAATTCTAGTGCATTCTAATAATTCTATGAATTCTAGTCTATTGTCGAAAATTGCTAAAAGGAAATTTTCAACTATGTTATGTTTTTTCTAACATAACTAAATTTTTAGCATGCTATGCAGTATATATTGAAATCTATGCAATACTACAGAAAATAATTTGACTAATTTTCTGATCATGCACGATAATTGCTGAAACTGTCATTTTAAATGTGCTATGTGTTTATAAACTTACATATCTTCTTTCATCTTATTTAGCAGCGGAGTTTCGTTAACATTTTCTGAAAAAGTGTTTCATAATCTATGTTTGACACATGGTTTTTCGTTCTTGCTAATTTTTAGAGGATTTGTCGTATTTCGGAGAGTGTGACAGTTTCTAAAAGCTAAAAATCAAATTGAAATGAACATACGTGAATGTACGTGTTCTAGTCAGAAAATGTAATTTGAATGTGGGAATTTTTCTAAAAGCACTTCAAGCAAATTATTAATTCACGTATATATCAAAGCATTCGCCCATTTAATTCTTTTTCAGAACATTAAGAAAATCTTTTATTATTACTGGCTACAGAGCAATACAAAACAAAAAAGAGAGAGATAGAGAAATGTCAAATAAATTCCTTCCAAAATGCCCACAAGACCATTTTGTTTATAAAAAAATGCGTTACATTTGCTTGCTGAAACATAGTTTATAGCTATGAACAAATTTGTACACTGTTTTATATGTATGAAAGGATCAGTTTAAATTAAAAATAATCTATTAAAATGTTTTTTATTTAAATATAGTTTTAAGGCAACTCCCATTTCATATGAGCAGCAAATACATTTGTATATTTCTGACTTGAAATTGAACAATAAAGTTAACAACATATTCACTAATATTTATGGTAAAGTAAATAAATACGATTAATTATCTCATAGTTATGACCGTTAGCTGACAGTGCCTTTCACATGAAGCGACAGTTTCGTGCGTGCCACAGCACTATTCCCCTTGAATATCAGAGATGGCATATTTAGGGATGAAGTTATTGTAAGTTTCGAGAATCCGTGTCATCAATCAAAAGTGTCTCAGGAATATGAGATATAAAGTTAATTTATTCTACGAAAGGAAGACATTTATTTCTTTCTCAAACTTTTTAATTTTCACTAAAATATAAAAAAAAGGTGCTATTATTGATAAAAATTTAATAGCTGCGATATTTTAAATTTTTAATCTAAGTTTCTTGATAATTAATTCGCAAAAAATATGATAGGGAAGAAATATATAAATATATATTATTCATATACTGCAAAATAAAGATAGAAAAAGAGGGAAAAAGATTAGTGTTATTTATACAATAAGAAAGACATTTATGTAACTCTTAAAAAAAATGTAAGGTAATGTAAGTAATTTAGCAGAAATGCCGTAAAGAGCACTCTCGGTAATAATCCAAAAAGTGTGAAGTAAGACTGCTGATTTGCAGTTCTTTTTATATGGAAACTGTTCTATGGTATTTAGAAGAGATTTATGTTTATTCGGTCAAAGTTAACATTTTAAGAAATATTAAATTGATGTGTTAAGTAAAAGTGAAATTTTTAATGAAATATGTTAGCTAGACATAGGATAGTTTTATTATTACAGTAACTTTTTAATGCAATTTGTTATTCACCTATTGGAGAAATAAAAGATTCTTTCTTTTGTGTAATTCGCTTTAAGCATTCGTATGAAGTAGCGAAACTACTGTAGTCGCTACTTTTTTTAATAGTTTGTAGTGTAGCGCACTGCATTTTGAAAATATACTGTAACGAGTAGCGTGATGTAAAAAATCAGTAGTTTATAACGAGAACTGACGCTAATTTTAACGCTACATTAATTGGAAAAATGTGCCATTCTTCAAATAACGCGATCGTAAATTCATTCTTTTGTGGAAAATATGTTCTGCGCAACAATTTGCGGATGTCTGCAACAAATTGCTGCATGAATAGTAAAAACAATTTATTAAGTGTATAGTTATGCATAAATATATTATTTACAATAGTGGTCTCTCATTATAACTCTTGTTCAGATATACAGCTCGGCTTTCGTGTCTCCCAAAAAACTAAATAAGGTATAATTTAACCGCATTTTTAATAAACTATATATAAATGTTTGTTGTATTGTGAATTTCTTTTAATTTCTTAAGAGAAATGTAATATGAGGTGTATAAACTAACATTTTGGAGACAAGCACAAAACCTGTTCTTGTATATATGTTATAATTCTTAATTTTTTAATGTCCTGGGCTTTATAACACTTGTTTGATTGCATCCAGGCAGACGAGATGTAACGGGGATCGACTGTATTATTTAATCTTTGTCCTCAATTTCGATTGTAGATTGAAATGTTTGACCAAATGTGAAAGTAGTGACTGCTTTTGAAAAGTTGTTTGTAGTCGTTACTTTTTAAAACAAGTAGTTATATTTAACTACATTTTGCATCAAGCAGTTGTAGTTGTAACTCACTACAAAATAAAATTGTTTTTTTTTTCAACCAATGCCTTTAAGATATTTTTGAACATTTATTGGATAAAATCACGGAGGTGCAGTTTTCGTGTTAGATAAGAGTATTTCTTATGCTTCCAATATGAAGAAACAGTTATAACTTTTGAAGAAGCCAAAACAAGAAGAATTAGTTTGTTTTACCTATTCATATGAGAAAATTCTTGAGAAGTCTCATTTATTAAATATGTTATATCCTTAATTTGCGACATAAAGCTTTTTTATAATGATAACATCGGAAGTCACGTCACATTTAGGTTGCCTGGACGATCGACTAAGGTTGCTATTGTTGAATATTTGTTACTGTCTATAAAAACTCCAAACATATGTTAACATTCTGTTACAGGTAATATAAGATATTTTACCACACACCCCATCATTGGAACGGTGCTTTCGCTATCTTCAGTGTATTATTTTACTTCAAAAAAGGTTCTTTTGTGAACAAAAAATAATTTTTATAAGTGTCATTATAATAAACGAACTTCTTAAATAAACCACAAAATGTCAAAATATCAACTTGTTTCGAATAAATAAAGAATGAAAGATTTATTTTTCCAATGTGTTTATATGACGGCAAGACACGTGTTACCGCTAGAGAATGAAGACTAGTACCAAATAGAGGAAACAATGACGGAGATAGAGATAGAAACAGACAAACAGATAAGACATATATATAAAGAGAAAGACACAAACAGAGACAAATGAGAGAGAAAAGTTAATCTAAACACGAGTTAAATGAAAAAAACTGATTCAAATGTAGAAGTAGCATATGTCTGATGAGTAAACATTCAGTTGGATGTAACGCTTTCATACATTTTTATGCTATATTAAAATGTTCATTTGATTGTATTTTCTTCTGCATCAACATGTGGAACACCCGTACGTGGAACATAAGTGCTGTAGACGTGACTATAATAGACGTGAACCAAAAGACAAGCAGCAATTCAAAATCAAGGATTTTTTAAAGACACCATTAAACATATTGATCGCTTCTAAAAGTTATGAAATTTTAATTCATTCCTTATAATATATTTTTATGTAGAATTAAGTTCTACTGAGCATACGTTTCTCTGCCAACACAATTTCTGTTTTGTGCAATTGTTTCTATTGAAATCAAAATATTAAGTACAAGAATTTCCTAAAAGTTTCTTTTTTTAACTGTGTGAAAAGTGTCCAGGCTGGGAGTCAAACCCATGACCTCAGACCTTAATTGCTATTGATATAAACGACTGAAATACCTGGGATACATAATTCATTCAGATAACATTTTGGAAATAAAATCTGTTCTCTCATATGACACATCTCAACAAAATAAACTACATCTAAAAGTACTCCAATAAACCACAGGTACGTAATTACATTTTTATTTTAATTCAATCATATAGATTGGTGAAGAAATCATACGAGTTGATTTCATTTAATTGGAGTTCCTTCACCTGTGGTTTATTCTGTTGTGCCCGTTTAATATAAAAGAACGATGTTTATGCCGAAAGTTTATCTGAATGAATTGTGTCGGTTGGGTGCCATCCAAGTAACTCATGACTCCTGGCCTGGACGATTTTTTACTCAGTTGGAAAAAAATTTAACTCGTGTGTTTTTTTTTAACAATCAGTGATTTAAAATAATAAAGTATAACAATTTCCATTATAGCTGCTAGATATCCTTTTGGATATGGTGAATATATTAATGTAAATATTATTATTTCTCCATGCAATGATTAAGGAACACAACTATAGTTTCGAAAGAAATTAATTATCAGCTCTTAACATCAGATGATAGTAGAAGATAGTAGTTATTCTGCAAGGATAAAAATATCTTTTACAAGGAGTTATTTAACTCTATAACGCAATTAACGAATCAAAAACAGGGTTATTCGAATGTTTTTCCATTATCTGTATATTTTCCATTATCCTTATATTTTCCTTTATCAAATTTGTTATTTATCTTTCTGAATAATAAAAAATACTATTACAGTAACAAGAAAAATTAGAATAAATGTATAACAGAGAAATAGCAAATATTTTTAATATACATTAAGAAAAAGGAGGCACGAAAATAATATACAGGGTGAATCTAAACTCCTGGGCAAAACTTTAAGGGGTGATAGTACACATCAAGACAAACAATATTAAATAGGAAACTAAGGATCCCAAACGTCTTCCGAAGGAGATAGGCGCCATTAAAGTTTAAGGTCCAAAATATCAAATAATTATAAAAAAACGGAAAAATTGATCGATTCGTTTGCGGTTTTCGCTAAAACTATTCTTTAATGATTGAGCTGGACCGTTACACCATCAAAACATTATTGTATAAAAAATATTGTGTATAGTAAACCACACGTTTTTATCGAATTGCGTATAACAATTTTATGTAAAATTATACTTTAAAATTACATCAAATTGACGTTTCGGTCAACTTCTATGACCATCATCAGAATATGATGTTAAATAACAATTACATTTAAAAACACAAAGCTTCCATCTAGAAGTCACATAAATTTATGTGAAATTTATGTGAATTCAAGATGGAAGCTTTGTGTTTTTAAATGTAATTGTTATTTAACATCATATTCTGATGATGGTCACAGAAGTTGACCGAAAGGTCAATTTGATGTAATTTTAAAGTATTATTTTACATAAAATTGTTATACGCCATTCAGTAAAAACGTGTGGTTTACTATACACAAAATTTTTTATACAATAACTATTCATTATGTCAGTATTTTCTTAAAAATAAATTTTAAAGAAAAATTTTTAAAAATGTCGATAGAGGGCGCTTTAGACTTTGGAGTAACGAATAACTATTTTTTACCGTTATTTTTTGTATATGATTAAATGCTTTCAAAAGCTTAGACTTAAACTTAAATTTTGAGCTCAAAATCTGAATCGTTGGGAGTGGTTAAGTAGCGCAAACTGAACTGTGTTCGGAGTTGAAATTTGAACCCCCCCTGAACACAGTTCAATTATTCCCGATCTTGGTGTCGTAGACCAGGCAGAAACTACTACCCCCTACACGTAAAATAAATGATAGAGGGATGACAAAATTAAATAAAAATTTATTTTAAAAATAAATTATAAAAATAAAGTTCAAAAATGCAGATAGAGGGCGCTTTAGACTTTGGAGTAATGAACAGCTATGTTTTTACCGTCGACTCCGACTCCGACTCCGACCTGGTTGCGAGGATTGCCGTCGTAGCAGGCGATATCAGGGAGATGCCCGGGGTATTCACTAATGTTCGCAACTCCCTCCGCCGGCGGCGTGAGGCCTGCTTCGTAGCTGGTGGGCACTCTTTCGAGCAGTTTTTGTGATTCCTCACGAACATCATGCGTGTACCAGTTTCTACGTGTCAACCTTTATTCATATTGCGCACTACATGCATACATCAAATTATTTCTTTCATTTTTGAGCGGAGAAATTGCTGAAAAACTGTTATGAATAAATTTTCTATTTAATTTTGTCATTACCCTATCGTTTATTTTACGTGTAGGGGGTAGTAGTTTCTGCCTGGATTAATGTTAACACAATTATTCAAATTGGTATAGAAATTATATGAGTTGTAATTTTCCAATTGCACGAAACATGTCCGGGCCAGGATTCGAACCTGCGATCTCTCGGCTGAAGCTGCCATGCTCTATCAACTGACCTATCCCGGCGTGAACTGGATGAATTAAGCCCTCCAGATTCAACCGGGATAGATCAGTTGGTAGAGCAAGGCAGCTTCAAGAGCTCTCAGGTTCGAATCCTGGCCCGGACATTTTTCGTCCAGTTGGAAAATTACAACTCATATTGTTTCTGCCTGGTCTACGAGGGAGGTGTTTCAAATTTCAATTCCTGAACGCAGTTCAGTTTGCGCTACTTAATCACTCCCACCGATTCAGATTTTGAGCTCAAAATTTAAGTTTAAGCTTTTGAAAACATTTAATGAGATACAAAAAATAACGGTAAAAAATAGTTTTTTGGTTACTCCAAAGTCTAAAGCGCTAGTCTAAAAGCTACCAAAGTCTAAAGCTTTGGTTACTCCAAAGTCTATTGGCATTTTTTGAACTTTATCTTTAGAATTTATTTTTAAGAAAATACTGATATAAAGAATAGTTTTAGCGAAAACCGCAAACGAATCGACCGTTTTTTATAATCATTTGAAATTTTGGACCCTAAACTTTAATGGCGCCTATCTCCTTCGGAAGATGTTTGGGACCCTTAGTTTCCTATTTAATATTGTTTGTCTGGATGTGTACTATCACCCCTTAAAATTTTGCCCAAGAGTTTAGATTCACCCTGTATTATAACATGCGAAATTTGAAGGTGTTTAATGTGCAAAAATAATGCGTGGTTAGTTTGCGAGAAAAGTTAGTTTTCAAAGCAGAATCTATCTTTATATATCCATTTGTAATGAATCAGTATTCTGTTTAAATAGCATAATGATACATTTTAATTTATGTGAAATATTATAAAAATAAAAAATATATGTTGAATTAAATATGCAGTTTCGTACTATGAATTGTATTATATCTTTACAAATCTTAACTTATACGAACAGTCTTCGTAAACTGCACGAAGATAAATGTCAAATTATTTTAAGACTTCTAAATTGTAAGTAAATATTATGCTGCTCGCATTCCTCAAAGCAAGCAGAAAATTGAATTAACAATTTTTTTTTTGTATTTTTGAACATTTATAATTATTTTTAAAATAATTTTTAAGACGAATTTCAATTGCAGTAGTTATAAAAATTTTAGATGTCGAAAATAATAAAAATGAAGAAACTTAGTTTCATTTCTTTGAAATATAGAAAATTATGCAGAAAAAGTTAACTTCCAATTATTTTTTTTTACAATATTTCAACATTCAAGAATATAACGACTTATATTTTCATTTTTAAAGTAAGAATACTTCGTACATCTGGTATGAAATATTGATTTTAAAAGAAATCCAGAGACTTGGGTGGAATAGAAATGTCTTATAAAACTGAAAACCAATTGACTTTATCTAAGAATAAGATAGAAAAAGAACATTCTTTTTAACAGTCCGTATTTTATCATCATAAGACTTGCCCCTCCTAATCAATGTTACGAATTTATTGAGATAACATATCTCATAAAGGGTCTTTAAAGAATGATGTACAACAATCTTTTTCTATTATCATAAATTCAACGTATAAAAATCACTTTTAAAGATAAAGATTTTAGAGAATAATTTTCCTAATGATTTCGTGTTGAACGTTTCCAATCATATTTCATCTGTTCTGTAGATAACAATGGTTCTTTTTAAAAGCTTAAACTAAAAGAAAAGTGTTTATATGTTATTTCTTATTCTTGACTTTCAAGATAAAAATATATGATTTTATTATGATCTAAAATTTAACAATGAATAAAATTACTTATCACTAATTATAAGGTTTTCATAGAACACATAATCATTTGGTATGTAACATAAACTGTTGCGTGATCCGAAATTCTGTGGAAATGTATAATATAGTTTTTTTAGTTAGGAGAAAATGTGTCTCCTTTTAGATTTCCACAATTTTTAGACTTTCTCTTCAAAATTATGTATACTGAGTGCACGGAAGTATGCAAAAATAAAAGCTGCAAATAAATAAGTAAATAAATAAATAAAACAGGTTTTATAAACTGATCATTAAGAGTTTATAGTAGTTAATTTGGCTTGGGAAATGCATTTTCTCATTGTCTGTATTTTCCAAAATGTTTTACGGAATCCTTTTCTAAAACCATAAACACATATAAAAGAGGTTGTTATTCTTGTCTCTCAGTGAACAAGCGAGCGATACCTATTGCAAAAATTAATTTTATTTTTCGAAATAATGTTTATTTAAGTGGGTGCCGAAAATATCTGGGAAAAGGATGAACTGATTTAATATTTTCTTATTCGAAGCTATTAGATATCCTTAGTCTCTGAGCGATGATTTTTAAATTTTTTAAATTTCTTTTTTATAAACAAAACGAAATCAGGTTTTTGTTGAAAACTCATTCATTAAGTTTGACGATCCACCATTTTTATAAAAGTGCAAAAATTTCGAAACGTTAAGGACTAGAAAATTATATATTTTTTCAACTTGATTTTTATTTAATTGTTTTCTTTATGAAAGCATTCAGAGAAATCTTAGGTACCACGGAACGCTACACAACGCCTCAAGTTAGTCCAAAAAGAACATTTTTTAATCAAAATTAATAAGACTATAGTTTTTGAAAGTACAAAATATGTATTTTATATTCCATGACCTTCCAGTTCTATCTCGCTCCTAGACGTCAAAACAACTTCATAAAAAAGCTTATTTTACATGCTGAAAAAACTCTCATAACCCCTAAATCTATATTATAAAGCAAAAACATGTACGTGAGTAACATGTCCTTATGTCATATTGATGGTTCCAACAACTGACCAATAAATTTTGCTTTTTCTGCAATTCTTTAAACATCTAAATATCGCAAAATTTCAATTTTAACGCCGTGAAATAGGATAAAATGTTCTTTAAAATGAAATTTGTTTGGGATCTGTATCTCAATTTACTGTTTTTTTTTTTTGTTGTTGTTGTTTTTAAATTTGTCAAGCATGATCTTTTAAAAGTCTCTATTACATGAACCCCAGAAAGAAAGATTAATTTGTTTCCACTTAAAACAATATAAGTAGTACAACATTTGTTTCTGACAATATTCCATATCAAGAAAAAAATAGAATGAAATTATAACAGACAAATAGAAAATATTTTTAATATACTGCCATTTATGACATTAGGAAAAAGGAGGCACGAAAATAATATATTATAACATGCGGAATTTGAAGGTGTTTAATGTGCAAAAATAATGCGTTTTTAGTTTGCGAGAAAGTTATTTTTCAAAGCAGAATGTAATTTTTCTATATCCTTAAACTAAAACTTCGTCAATAAATAAATAAACAAATTAATGTAAATAAAGCAAAAATTAAAAGACATGTAGTCGAACGACGAGCTTAAATCATTGAAATTATAAACAAAAAAACTGAAACAAAATAACTGCTGTAAGTAGCGAAATCTTTTCGATTTCTTCGGAATAATCTCCTGACATTCGGTTAATAAGAATGTATCGCTTTTATTAAATTTCAAAACTTTATCTGAATATATTATTAATATTTTTCATATAAAAATGCTTTTTTTGGTTTTTTAGTGTGCAATTTAAAAAATATATATTAAATGGAAAAAAAATTATATGATTTTTCAATTTGTAAAAAAACATGGTTTTCAACTATGCTCTGTAACCCGGTATGCCTGGTTTGGATCCCCTAGTAAATAAAAATAACGCTAAAAAGATACCTTACATGAAAGTTCATACATAACATTAAACATATATATATATATATATATATATATATATATATATTAAATACTGATCCTATAATTAGCAGTCTGAGGCAACTATATATATATCAAAATTTCTTAATTTATATGTGCTTCTTATTAATCTTTTTTTATCTTCCACATTAGTGATTATAATTCAGCTGTTTATGTAAAAGGGAAATTATTTACACAAAATATATGGCAATCGGATAAACAGTAATGGGTTTCACAAGCTGATTTTACTAGAGGGTATTAGTTTCTCACCGTACACTGTTAAAACATTTCAGCAAATTGTCCAGTCATTTGACCGTTTTTGTAAAAAAGGGTTACATAACCGTAATTTAACTGTATCCTGACCATAATATGGGGTAAAATATGGTCCGATTACCGCTAAATTACGGTTATATAACCGTGTTCTATAAAAATGGTCAAATGACTGGACAGTTTGCAAAACTATTTTAACAGTGTACAATCCGAAACCATCCAGATCAATAACTATCGGAAAATTCAGTTTCAAGTTCTTTTAAATTTACAACAAGTTACAATCCTTTTTACGGTAGATTTTTTAATTTTTTCTGCTCTGTAGAATAACTAAAAATAATCGAGGGGGCACTATTGCAGTTCAGCACGTAGCACAATATTTTCATAATCGAGATCTGCCAGCAAGATTTCTGTTTTGTGATCTTATTTCATTTTAATTTAAATACACAAAAATCAATAACAATTGAAGCATTTAAATTGTTTGTAGGAGAGGTTGTAGAGCTTTAAATGGCCTATTCAGAAATATTGCCTGAAGGTACTTGTAACGGATATTATTTCGAAACTTTCAGCACCATATCCAGTATGAGCCTGTCATTTTGCTGTAGCTGAAATTGTTGATATTGATAAAATACTATAAAATAAAATTTTTGCAGAAATATGCAATTTTAATCGTTAGGTGCTTCTAATGTATCATAAAATGTAATAAAATACGGAAAATAAAATGTAACGTGTCTGTTTATTGTACAATAAGAGAAAGTATTTCTGCTGATATTTTTCGCTTAATGCCAAACATGCAAACATTCCATTGGCACACAAAATAGGGAATTAGTATTTTTTAAACTAAAATCTCCCTTTATCTGAGAATGACCCTTTATACTCCTTAGAGATGAGTCAAATATTATTTTATGAAATGACTCGTGTGGCGTGGTGATCGGGAGAGAGCAAGGCACCAGGAACTACTAATTCAATTGTATTCAGAAACTCATTTATAAAGAAAATATATATGTTGAAACATAGAAGTGGGTCATGGCTTGACTTGGAGTCACTGTTAGTTGCCACACTGACATGGTAAAATTTTGAATGCTGGGAGCTGTATCAGAACGAGATCCTTCTATATGCGAGATCCTATGATGGGGTCATTGAAAATGACTTTAACAGAATGATTAATAATTCCCTACTGCACCAAGCTTGGGTTGTCCATTTTTATAATGAAGCTTAAAGTATAACAAAAATAGAGTGGCCAGATTGATCTACAGACCTTAATCCTTTCGAGCATGTTTGCAAAGTTATTAAGAAAATCTTTTCTAAAAACAAAGTGTGAACAAAACTGTTGGAACTTGAATCTAACACATCTTAGAATCATTATTTATAAGTGAAATTTTAAAATCTACAGCGACAGGAGTCAGGAACATAAGAATACATATCTGTTTTATAGTATTCGGTATAACATCACATTTATCATATTATGCACATGATCCACTTGTCCTTTCGCTAATCATTCTTAAATAGTTGCTTCACAAAATATGCATTTTCTTGCTTCGGCACCTATTCCGATGCAAGGCAGAACGATGACCCTTTGGATGACTTCCTTGCTGTTTCGGAACCAAATTCTTCAGAGTCACTCCCCCTTTCATGAAATTTACTTTTGACATACTGTCACTGCTGTTCGTAGGTGGAAGCCTAGAATTTCAGGTTTAACTCCTTGTCGTGTATTCCTTCTTCTCTTCTTAGACTTCATTCTCTGAGTGCATGTTTGGTCGGTTCAGCATTCTAGCAACCTAAAAACCTTGTTTGAAGCTTTGTAGTTAAAGCTACTAATGTCGTTATTTAGAGAAACATTTTACCTCTGTTGGCCAGAGTTGCGTTTTTGTGTGAGGAACTTACAAAATGTCTTGAAGTGAAACTCGATACCACAGTTTTCCTGTCATTGATGATATAGAGGATTTATTAGAAGGAACAGCATATTGAGAATTCTTTTGGCTTTGTGAATGAAGTTATACAGCTATGAAATCCAGCTTTGGCACCATGTTTCTATTGCAGGGCCAGATGTCTGTACCACTAATACTGATGATAATAATATAGTGTGGTTTCCAAGTAAGACATAATGTTGAAAAAAATTCATTTATATAAGATAAGATGCTTTAAATAATACGGACCCATGATTTCCTTCACCTATGAGAGTCCATACTCTAAGCAAATCAGTCTTGAAAACAACACTTGTCTATCACCAAAATACTAAAGAAATGTGTTCTACTAATACAGAGTTTTGCAGTCTGCAACGTCTATTCAAAGATTTGTAATTTATAAATGCGAAATCAAAAGAAGGAATGCAAAAAGGAAATAAAATCGTTTAACTTTCAAAGATTATGAAAACACTAATACCTTGAGGTCAAACATTACTGACTGGCAAGCGGTTCTAGCCTATTTTGGGGTTCCTAAGACGTAGTTCTAGTTACAGACGGAAGTATACACCTCTTCACTGCTAAGAAAACACAAATGTCCTTATTACCAACTGCACCATATTACCACCCTCCTTCTACAAACACTTTAAATATTGCAACCCATTTTCTGACCAAACAGAAAAATTTACATAACAAAAGCAAGGTTGCAATCTGAAAGTTCAAGCAATATGGACTTTTAAAAAGGGTAAATTCAGTTTCTTATACATTTTTAGAATTTTTTGAAACATTTGAAATATTTTTATTTTTAACTATTGGACCTGTTTTAATTCTACAATCTACATATGTATCAATGTCACAGATCCAGAAATTACATAATTGTGAAAATGGTGAAATAAAAATTTACTAATTAAGCACTAATATTAAATACTGATCTGAAAAACCATTTTAAATAACTTGTAGGATCATTAGAAAATTATTATTTTGTTATGAAGATAAGAATATCACCATTGGAATATTAAAAGGTACTCTTTTAAACAATGATACTAATAAAAAAATGTTGATTTTGCACAAATATATGAAAATCAGTATTGAATTTTCTAGAACTCAGCTTTTATATTGGAGAGAAATAACCATATACGAATCACACGAACACCAACAGTAATCAGAAAATCACAACGAAGTGTTCAAATTTTAAAAGAAAAGGAAAGGATTTATAAAATATGAAGTTGCTTTGATTTCAATTAAGGATTGTGTACAAGCACTTCGTGTAGGCAATTTAGCAATAATTGACAGAATAATGATTTATCACAGCAATCAGATAATTTTGAAAGGGGATTAATAACTAAGTGTTTCTGTATTGTTCCTTGGGAGACTTTACATTCAATGAAATTTAATTCCAGATTTTGTTACACGTAATTAATTGACTCAATGACACTAAAAGAAAAATAGTTTTAAATCTAGTAACTACTGCAGAAATTACTAATTTTTATTTTTTTCAAAACAAATTTGTAAACATTTTAATTTTTCTCTTCCTTGATTTGGTTTGCATACTTAGGTTTCTTTGTATGACTGCCATGTTATTTTTAATTAATCTCGCCTATCATTTCAAAATTTTCTATTATTTACTGTTTTAAAATTAAATTAAAATTCGTTGCTATTGAAATAACTTGTTATTTTTAATGCAACAATTGTAGATTATTTTTCTTGAAGAAATATCCTTACAAATGTTCTGCATACTTACTTTTGTGATAAAGTGCTTATCATTTTTAAACATTATTTGTTACAGCAAAATTTGAAAGTATGATCACTTTTTTTTCCATGTCTGTTTCTTAACTTTTGGAGGTCAGCATTTTTTAACGTTTTGGCTCTTACAAGGAGAGCGCCAAGCTTGGTAATCATAGATTTTGATTTTTTTTATATATGTTGTAGGTCAGAAGCTCCTTAGTCTCATGTTCAACTGATTTTGTACAAAGCTCCTTACTTCTCGAGAAATAGGGTGTCTAATATTTTAACACAACTTAAATACTTACTTTGTAACGAAATTACTGCGTTGGTCGTAGCTCAGTTGTTATGGCGTCTGCTCGTTGATCCTCGAGACTGAAACGCCCTACGTTTTCTTTTTTTTGTTTTATAAATATACTTGTAAATATTATTTAATAATACAAATAAAAAATTATAATATTGTACATTAATTATAATGTTAACATATTTATTTTTTATTTGTAACTAAATCATTAAACAGTTATTTTTTTAAATCATTTTTAAAATGTATTTCATGTATGCTTTATCAATGCAATAAAATTATTGCTCTTGATTATCTCGTGATTTTAAAGAAACAACATTTATGTATTGCCTTAACAAGGGAAGTCAATTCGATTATAATACTACTCTGTTTTCTAGTAAAAAGCATAATTATGTTAAAAATTAGCATAAGAATTAAATTACAACATATTTTTTATCATATTTAATATTTTTACATTTGTAATGCGTATGCTTACGCTTTGAATTAATTTATAATTAATAAAATAAGGTATGATTTTGAAACGATTTTGGAATTTTTACTAGTTAGTAATGGATACATTTAAAAAAAAAAAAATAAAATAAAAAAATTAAATGATGAGAAATGTTTAATAATGCTTTAAAAAATTATTTAAATATGTTAACATTATAATTAATTTACGATATTAAAAATTTTAATTGAGATTATTAAATTATAATTACAAGTATATTTATAAAACAGAAAATGAGAAAAACAAAGTAGCGCGTTCTGGCCTCGACCCCGGCCCCTCGAATCAACGAGCAGACGCCATAACAACTGAGCTACGACCAATGAAGTAATTTCATTATAAAGTAAGTATTTAAGTTGTGTTATAATATTAGACCCCCTATTTCCCGAGAACTAAGGAGCATTGTATAATATCCGTTGACCTTGAGACTAAAGGGCTTCTATCCCACAACATATATAAAAATAATCAAAATACGTGATTACCAAGCTTGGCCTTCTCCTTGTTAGATAATAATAAATAAAAGAACAATCTAGTTTGAAAGAAACTATGGTAGTTATCAGAAAAACATAATTGTTATTCGGAATTAAAGTAAATAATTTGTAATCGGAAGTAAGATCGCCTGTTAAAAAATAATATTTAAATAGAAATAGAGAGAGTATAAAGGTTAAAAAATTATCTCAAATTTCGCAAATAATTGTCCATTTCATGATCATTAGAGAACAAATTTGATACATTCATTTTTAGTACCTTCATGCACCAGTTAACTAATGTTGGTAATCCCACTACTACGACAGGTCGAAAAGAGTATAATTCTTTATTCGATCAAAATTTAAAAAGCTGGAGCATTTTGATATTAAAATGCCTTAAAAGATTTTTTTGACGGTGTTCGAGTTATTCGAAAAATTCTGGGTGTTCGAGTTATTGGCGAATTTTATTATAATTTAACATACATACTAGACGAAGTTTCAAGTATTCCTTCTTTTAAATTATATTCTTCAAGTGCAATGCTTTACTCGGTAGGCTTACTTTAACATAAAACATCCCTGAATATGTTGGTTAGCTTAAAAATAAATCTTACTCATAAGCATTGTTTGCACTGTTAGAACTCTCTAATATTTTCAATTAATGTATGTCATATCTTTGGAAAACTTCCATACATTTTGGAACAAACGTAATTGAGAATTCCCAACTGCTTTTATATTTCTGCTTTTATATTAGCTGTTCAAAAATCAGTAGAAGTAACTTCTTACGGATGGCCAAAGTGTAATTATGCAATGAAAAAAATAGAGTATATCTAGACTCATCAAAAGTACCTCTATATTTGTATGACGAGTTTTATTTATTCCTACATAACTATAATTTTCAGATTTTGTCGCTTCTAGTTGTACTTTCAGCAGAATTTTTACTAGATTTCATTTAATATTTTTGTAAGCCACATACATTTCTTTTTTTACTGTTTAAATTATTATAAATTCTACTGTAACCTTCTCTGCAAAAACTTATTTTAACCACAATATGCTGACAATTTATTTGAATGTTTTGCGTTAAATAATTATCCAAGAATTGCCTCAAAAGTCTGAAAAACACAATAACGTATATCCAAAATTCTTCTGAGTAATTTTAAAATTTCATGTATTTAAAAAAAAATGTTATGAAGAAAATAATTGTCATAAATGTGCGATTATATATATATATATATATATATATGGAAAATTTTATTTTTCAATTTGTGTTTCCTCATAACACATAGTCTTTGATGTTCGTACGTACCGAGCATAACTTAAAGGATTTCGTAAATCAAAATTTTATATGAATTAAAAACAAAAGGTTTAAATATATAATGGGAATTATAGAAAGAGACTAATGAATTGTTTTACATCTTTTCTACATTTATAATTTATATATGTAAATTTAAAACCGACATTGCTCTTCAAAAATATTGTAAAAAAATAGTATAGAAATAGTGTTTTTGCATATCTAATAATACACCAAATATTAAAAAATAACATTAAATGACTCTTTAAAATTTAGTTAAACTTTATCCAACATACATAAACGTACAGTACTAATATGAAATAAAATATGAACGTCCAGTTTTTGAAGTATAAAAAGCCGAATACACTTTAGACTTTTTTTTAGACATAATGTAAGAAGCATTTTCTTTCTATATTGGAAGCGACTATTATTTTAGCTTTCCGTTATTAATCATCTGATTTTTTTTCCTTTATCTTTTACAGTATTTTCCATAAAGTGAAATCAGCGGACATACGCGAGGAATGATGAATTTTTGAAATATTACTGCAATAAGGAAAGACATTATCGAAGTTAGACAAAATGATGGATAACCAAAGCGCTTCAATAACGCTGTCGTAAAGAAAGAGCATCCAAGAAATGATTTTCTTTTATGTTTTTTAGCATCAAAGGACTCTTTTATTAAATTTTTCCCAGTAGTTCCCCGTTTCCTGTTTGAAAAAGTTATAATACCCTTCATTCTAAATTATTTTTATGAAATCTTTGTGTAATTAAAGGTGCAAATATATTTGTTATTTCATTGATCTTTCATTGCCATTTATTTCTTCTATTTAATTCAATATAATTTTATATTTAATATTTAATATTTTTTTTCAGACAGTTTCCACTTATACTTCTGTTAGCACATGACAATAATTCATTGTAATTCATTCGACACCTAATAAAACTCTAAAAAACTGATATTAAATATTTTTTATTTACTTGTTGACTCTTTATTTTTAATTAAATTATCCAGTTAAACATTTTTCGGTATTAAAGGTTTCATACAAAATCGAAAAGAAGTTTTTTATTTCCTTATCATTACGATTCATTCAACTGAGACAGCAAATGTGTTGTTCAGAAAATTAATATACTATTATATTCAATAAAAAGTTTCATAAAAGATGTGTCTTTGTTGTAACTCTCTTGCAAAATCATAGAATAAAACATTTTCTTAAACCATGACCAATACTTAATGCCTGATTCATGAAAGTGAATATTAAAAAATATGCATCTAACATGACTCTGCACTTTTTCAGCACCCGCGCACTTCCCACTATTGCAATTTGCGATTACGCAAGTTTAACTGCGTATAACTTTGTTGACAATGTAGTGATAATGGAATATATCACATGATTTCTATACGACATTTAATGGAAAATCGAACTGTGATATTTATTTTTATCAAAATTTTCATTTTGTTAATGGAAAATGTAACTTAATTAAACCATGTTTTAAAAAAACGCATCATTTGATATTTTGGTCGTTGCGGATTAGCACTAGTTTGGAGTTCTCGGGTTAAGAATATTATTTCTACTTTGACACAAAACCAACATTAAATTTAAAATTTTAAAATTTTTACTTTTTGACATTTCTGTATTTTTGAACTAAAATACATATTTGTTACATTAAAAATACCAATTGGAATTTAAAACGTTTTAAAGTTTTATTTACAGTAAAACCATTTATAAAATAAATTTATATGTCCAAATACTACTACTACTACAAATAATTTTATGAATCAAACAATTTTTCAAAAGTTTCACAAATGCATGTACTATTGTTTTTTGATAAATTGTCTGTAGTATCAGCACATATTGTTGAAAAGTTTTAACAAATATAATTAGATAAATAAAAGTTTACGCGTATCAATTGTTTATTTCAATGTTTTTAATAAAAATAATTGTCTTGTCTTTTTCAAAAATATTTTTCATTTATTGGATTTTTTATGGTAATGTATTTGTTTACGTTACAAAGCAAAAGAATTTTTAAGATTCAGACTAAAAGGTTTCCAATCATTAAGGACGGGGATGGCCTTTTTAGACTAAACAAAAGGATTTAAATGGGATTTTTGTATTATTGAGCTTGGGACAAAGTGACAGAACATGAAGACACACTGGCGAGGGGTGGAGCTTCAGCCGATTTGTCTTCATTACAAGTGACGTCCAGGGTATCGATTGTCGTTAATAAAGTTGATTGATTTGAGGTCTGCCGCAATCTCCTTTAAAACTACATAATGAATGCTGAAAGACGATTTTCTTTTAAATACTACCCTGAAAAGCTTTTTATGCTTGAAAAATATTCAAGCGTAAGTTCCTTTCCGAATAAAGCATAAATAATTCATTTTACAAAACAATAATATATGTATGTATGTAAATCTTTATAAGTACTTTTTCTTAAAAATTCTTTCAGTGAAAGTCATAAAGAAGTATAAAAATGTAATTTAACTATAATTTTTCGGGCGTCATGTTCACGTTGATTATTAAATGAAATGGAATGTAGACTTATAACTTATGATTTATTTTACTAAATAGTAATAAAATACATAAAAGGTTTTTAAAGCAAAAAACCGCCAAACGATGTTAAAAGGTGTTAAAAACCCAAGCCTTCCCAGATGAAGATTAAACTCAATATCAATAAAACTGCAGTTACTCTCAGACTAATTGGACAGTTAAAGGATCATAAAGACAGTTACCAACTTAGACCAATAGTTTCCAAATGTTTAGCTCGAACGTATGCAATTGAAAAGTTTTTGTACAACTTCTTAAAGAAATGTTACCGCCTACAAATCTTCTAGTCAATTCAACTAGTGAGTTTATTGAGAAAATTAAGAATGTAGAACTACATGACAATAGTATACTAGCAAGCACAGACATCAAATTCCTATACCATCAATCTACGTAAAAGAAATAGAAATTCTCATAAAGCAATTCCTGGATAATAACCCAGCTTATAATTATGAAATAAGAACGACATTGAATTCAAGCATTAGTTTGATTAAAAATAATAATGTCTTCCAATTTAATGGGAAATTTTATAAGCAGACTGGAGGTGCCCCGATGGGTTCCCCATTTCAAGGTTGCTTGCGGAGTTGAAACTTAGACACCTGGAGAAGGATATTATATCTAAATCAGATTTAAAACCTCAGCTGTGGCTGCATGATGTTGACGATATATTTTTGATCTGGAACCATGGTATCCCTGCACTAAATGAATTTTTAAATAGCGCTAATAACCAGGATTCATTCACCTTGGAAGTCGAACAAAGTGGATACTTACGTTTTTAGACGTAAAGTTAATAAGAAACAATACAACATACAAAATAGATAGGAAAGTTTACAAAAAACCATGTAATTCAAATAATACAATATTCTACAATAGCAATGTCCCATTGAAATACAAATCTGCAGCTTATAGGTTTTATATAAAAAGAGCAATCGAATTCTGTACGAGAGAATACAAACAAGAAGAGTTACTTACAATTAGAAAAATTGCTATAGAAAATTATTTTCCTCCCTCAATACATTAATAAATTATATTTCGAAATCCAGCATAAAGAGTCAAATAAAAGTGGCATTAGAAATAATTTCAAATTTTACAGTTTCAATTACGTACCTCAATTATTTGAAAGAATTAGATATGCATTAAAGAAATATAATATCAACATAATCGCAAAACCATCTACCAAATTAAAATATTTGCACACAAGAAAATAGAACCTATGTCTAACGACGAAACTTCAGGCGTATATATGACACCTTTTATAGATAAAGTAAATCACAGAAAACGCAATTACATAGACATGACTTCTAGGCAATTTAAAGACAGACTTAAAGGACATTTCGCAAACATAAAGTATAATAAACACTCAACAGCTCTATCAAGGTTAAACCAAAAACAAGACATCGATATAGATTTCCGTAAAGCAAGAATCATAACCCGTACTTTACTACGCATCAATAATCAGAGAATCTTCAGAGATTTTAACTCAAGGAAAGAACACTTTCAATGATATGCTACAATATATCCATGATCTGGTATAGCGTACTAAATATCTCCGGCGATTTTGGAACATAACTATCGTATTTATTCCCCCTTTTTCCCCCCCTCATCCCCTCCTTTGAAATAGACTCGTCTCCGACTATTTAATCAACGAACATTCATGAACATTCACACCTCTGAAATTTCCCTGATGACTGCTGTTTTTTAGCAATTGAAAGCACTTGTTTTTATATTCTTTGACAGGTTTGTATGTTTTAAAAACCTTTTAATTATTTTAGCACCTCTTTAGTATAATAAATCACAAGTTTCAAGTTTATATATTTCAGTCATAAAGAAATAAATATTCATTAAGTAATAAAGTACCTGTTTCGCATTGCTATATGATTACCTCTTCTCCAGATTATTAATCTATAGTATTTTCATTGCTTATATATGAACGGACTAGCATACTAAGTACTTACTAGCATAGTAAGTTAAAATACATATACTAAATAACAGGATTAAGTTCTATTGAAGACATATACTTGCCGTTAAATTGGAAATATCCATTGACTATCAATCATAAATCTGTCAAAGTTTTTTAACGTAACAGAAACAGAAAATTTAATATATATAGTCATATAATTTATCGTTTGTTTTTGATATACTATGACATTACTTACATTCAGTAATGCTAAATAGGGGATACAATTCATAAATTAATTTAGGGTCGTCCGTAAATTTAATAATGATTGAAGAATTCTTTTTATTACATGGTATTTATAAAACATATTATAAAATCAAACTGTTAATTTAAATACATAATCTCCAATTGGCATTTATTAAAAATCTCTCCAGAGACAATGATATATGATACACTATAATTTAAATTTCAAGATTTTATGCGTTATGAAGTTTTATATATTTTAATGAAATTACTTATTTCAATATATTTAAAAGTTTACGTTTCTACGATATTAGATTAGCACTTAGCTACTATTAGCTAAATAATAGCATAAAATATTATTTAAGGTGGATACTTAGCACCCGCATAGCATGCACAGTCACAGTGACGTCATTGTGACGTCAATGTGAGTCACGTACGTCACGTCACATCTGTGACCAAAATGCCACCACTTTGTAACGTCACACTGTGACCAAAATGTGAACGTCTTGGAGATCTAAAGAAAACTTAAAATAAACTTTAGAACATCTTATAACATAAAGAAAATTACTTTTTGACAGTTTTAAAAATTTTTGTGACGTTGCAATGACGTCACTGCAAGTCACATAAGTCACGCAAAACACCTATGACCAAAATGCCAACACTCTGTGACTTCACGGTGTGATCGGAGAGTGAATTTGAAAAAAAAAAACTCATAAAATATACATTTGAATTATGTCATGTACCTAAATCATTAATAAAAATATTGTCACACTCTATTTAAATATATTGAGTATTTCCAAAATAAACTAATAAATAAATATCTGTCTACATATATGAGGCAGATAATTTTTTACAATTTTCATTACCATTTTCATGAAATTTAACAAAATATACTATATAATACAAAGGTAAAAATCCTTAAATAGAAATTTAGTTATTTATCGAGTTATAAGCAATTCGTGTCACGTGACGACCAGTTTTTCACTGTCACGTCCGATATTCAAATCAAAACGCCGACTTTGACATTCTTTTCTGAAAGATCTTCTGCTTTTAACAAAAAATGGAAAAGGTTTTTCAATAACATAGTTTCTGAACAAAACACGAGCCAATTTCGTGTATTTCCGAGCAAAAATGTATTAAAAACATGTTATAAAGTATAAGTCATTCCTATAGCAATTTATCCAAAACTGGCCAGTGCTTAGTAAGATGTCACCTCTATTAAATATATTGCTCTTTTCGATAGAGTGTAAAAAATGAAAAAATTGTACTTAGGAAATTTGATTGCAATTTAAATTTATCTCGAAATTACTTTATAAAGCCTATTAAATCAATTATTATTTAAAATATATCTTTACTTTTGACGACAAAAGCAAATGCAATGGATTAAAAAATATATAAAAATGTAAATTTTCACAGCTTATTTCTAAGAATACAAAACTCTCTCATATAAAAAAAGAATATTATAGCATCATTAGAAGTTCATTTTTCAGCCATATAAATTATAAAGGTTTTGAAATGTCTTTATTTAAATTATTTTCTTCCTATATCATTTGCGGTAAAAGTTGGAAACATCTGCTAGCTGTTATTTTGTTGTGTTTAAACAATACTGCGCGCGCATATTGAAGGCAGACGACTTTTTCTCATTCGAAGCTAGGATTAGCGTGTGTTGGGTTCTTTGAAGTTTGTAGATTTATACTGTGTAAGTAAATTAACGTTTTAAAGTGAACAATCTCCATTTTAAAGTAAACCATCCATTTTAACATCTCACTGTGTCTAGCCGGGTGCGTTCATAAGGCCTGGGCGATATTTGATTTCTCAGATCTATGAACACATCGCTTCTGCTGGAATAATTTGAAAATTATTGTAGTGGATTTACATTCTAATTTTTCAATGAAAGGGAAGCAGATAAGGAGCATTCCATCATAACCCCTTTATCTATAGATCAGCAGGTAACTTTTAATGTCTTCGCAGTTTTGTTAATAGTGCATGTTTAGTACTAGTACATTTAATAGTGAATTATTTAAAAGTTAAGATGTTTAAATTTTCTTTTAAAAAATCACTTGTATTAAATTTTATCTTTAATGTTTTATATATTTTTAAATAGATTGTTTGGAAAACTGTATTTACTAAGAATATGTATTCTAAATGTAAAGTGTTATATAAAGTGAGGAATTTATTTAATATTTTGCGTTTCTTAGTTCAATTTTCATAGTTATTCATTATAATTAAAAACATTGCAATTTTTAAAACTATTAATATTTGATTTGCAATTTAATAATTTCGTTGCTAGTGTAGGTTTCCAGAAATAATTTTCCGGTATATTTGAAAAAAAAAGTGACAATTTAATGCATTGAATAATTTATTTGTCGAGATATGTCAATGTTAGATGCACAAAAATAATAAATATTGATGAAACAATAAAATAACTGTTTAGTTAAGGTAATTTTTCCAGCTGTGTTATCGAATGTTTTTACTGTAAAAATTTATATTTAAGTTCTGAATTTAGTATTCTATCAAAAACAATAAATAAAATAATTTGTAAAGAAAAAAAGTATATAATTTTTTTTTGGCATTTATGATCTTAAGTTCTATATTTCATTTACAACGAAAACTGTTTTACTGCTTGATACAATGTTTATTATTTAATAATATCGCACAATAGGTATATCTATTATTTAAATTGATTCCTAATATAAATTTTTCAGAATGCTTATTTGAAAATGTGTACTTATATTTTCTTTAAAGTTGTTCTCAAATACAAAATAGCTAATTTCTGGCATATTTCTGAATTCATTTTTATTCGGAAATACATGAAATTGGCAGGTGTTCTTATTCAGAATAGGGTAGATGTGCCAGTAATGGACCGCCTTCCAGTAATGGGACACCTTCAATGTTTTTGGTTTATAAAAAAATAACCAATAAAAATTCAGCTTTATTTATTTCATTAATATGCTATCTTTAAATTCTAGTTTTAAATGCAATCATAATATCAATTATCTATTACTTTTTGTGAGGTGTCCATTACTGGAATTTAGGGTGTTTTGATTTATTTCTGTAATTTACAATTAAATTTAGATTCACTTTGGGAAATGTGACTATGAGCATGGTTAAATATTGTTGGTAGAGTAATATAATATTAAAAAATGTTGAATACAACAATTATAACTATTAATTAAAAAATAATTGTTAAAGAAATTCCTTAAGGGTGTCCATTACTGGCACATCTACCCTATATATAATCGAATGGCGTTATCCATTTTTTGGTAACGGCAGATGATGTTTCAGAAAACACTATCAAAGTCGGTGTTTTGAACCAAATTTCCGACGCGCAGCGTCAGAAACGGATAAACCGTGACCGACATTGATCTTAAGTATTACATTTATCTAAAAATGGAAAACGCTATTAATTCCAAATAGCTTTAATAATCAGGCATGCAAGTGCCATGCGTTTAAAAGTTTGTTCATAAATGTGTCAGAAAGTTTCGTGTTAACCGGTTTCTCAATCAGATGCAAAGTTTTAATTTGAATACGAATTGCATCAATAAAAATGATTGCCGATCCAATCCTTATCGTCGATCTTATCCGTATTTGGTGAAATCTTGTTATCCGAATCCATGCGAAATCATTTATCAGGTTCGGTCGGGTTGTGGGCTTACAGATTTTTTGTTGTTGTTGTTGCTGGGTTAGGGTAAGAATACGGGTTGAATCAAAATATAGTTTCAGTCAACCATCATTCATGTTCAAGTTGACATTCAATCATGTTCAAGAAGTATATAACCGGATTCGTGTATGACTCTAGATCCGAGCCGACATCAGAAATTGTATCGTAACACAATTTCTGATAAAATCTGGTTACTCGGTCGTATGCAAGATTCTATTCCAAACAAGACTTACAGTAAAAACATTATACCCGACTCGGGTCAGATCGGGTTCACGACAATCAGGTCACACGACAACTAATCCAAATCTATTCTGTAACCAAACAAATCCAAAAAGATCGATCCGAAGTTTCTGGATTGGATTCGGGTAAAATCTGGTCACCCGACCCGGTGCAGTGTCGTCACAAACGTCACAAACTTGAACCATAAAAAAATTTTGATCCGAACAATCCGTATAGGATTCGGGTAAAATCTGGTCACCCTATCCGATGCAGATTCGTCACATTTTTCACATTTAAGTCGCACGGTGACTTCACAAAGTAGTCACATTGTGAGGTCACAGAAAGCCTTCAAAACGACCATAACGACCTCGCATTTACGTCACAATGACTTCACATCGACGTCACGTGACGTCACGACGACGGTCACAAAGTCACAGTGTGACTTCACAGTGACGTCGCCGTGACGTCACCATGCCTTACGGGCATTTAATTAAATATATTCATTAATCGTCAGACAGAAATCTATCATAGTTTTTGAATACATCCCAAGCAGAAAATTTATTACCGTATATCGTCATATTGCGGTATTTTTTTTTTTACCTGAAAAACTATGGCGTTATGTTACTTACATTCAGTTTATAGAAGAGGAAATTAATCATTTAATCTATGGTCTCCGGCAAAAATATAACAAAGGCCGGGAAATTGTTTACAACAGTTAGCATTTTTTACTTTTTCTTCAATTACTTTTATCATTCAAATGACATTTAGAGATAACTCAAGGAAGTCGATGATATATGATATGCTAAAATATAAATGCCACGAATTTATGATTATTGAAGTTATACACATAAAAACAACTGTTTTAAATTCAGATCTCATTTAATGCAAAAATATCATCGTTTTATCTCGTTTCTATCACAGTAAAGCTACACCTGACACTACGTGCACACACATTAGAATAATAACAAGGCTAATTCTTCATGTAAAGGGATTGTAACTTCATTTGTGGAAATAATCCTTATTTATAAACTATGCTAATACATAATTATTCATCGTTCGAATTTCAAATAAGTTAATAAATTTCATTGCTTCATAGAATTCATATTCCGTTTTCTGTAAACGACAAAATCCTCCATAAAATCTCTGTAATCTTTATAATATACAATTTTCCTTTCCTTATAAAAGGTTTTTAGGAAAAGTAATGATTTTTACATTAAAATTTTTAAAGTTTTTGTTGGCTATTTTTTGTTTTTTCGTAAATAACAGAAATATTTACAGTAAACACGTCAGTACTTATTTTTACACTGTTTTTGCAGCTTTCACATAAGGTCCTATTGTTGTTTCGTTTTCGAGGAGGTTAATGAAAGTTTATTTTCGAAAAAAAAAAAACATGGGTCAAAACCTCATAAGTTTGATTTTTGCTGATATTAGGTTATTAAAAGTGTCATATTAAACTCAATTTGAATTTTTAATAATCACTGCTGTATTGCTTAATAATAACTAACATATGGGCACAAACTTTACTGAAAAATAAAAATTATAAGTCAGGTTTTACCACACAAAATACAAATTCTAAGGGACAGAAGAGACAGAAACAGTAGTGAAATTTTTAGCAATTTTACCACTTTCCACAAAAACGATAATTTTTGGAATGTCGTATGTACTATTTTAAAAGACATACCAAACCTACGATTAAATGGCTAGATACTGGCAAATCGATAAATATAAATTTTTAAATTAAACAAGCAGGGAAGACCGAGGTATGCTCGCTCAAAATTATCTTTAAATTCAAATATCACAAAATATTTTTAAATTTGCGCCAGGCATGTGATTTGTCATTGGTACTCTTGAAAGTCAAATTTCCAGCCTAATGTTGCCAATATTTCTCCAAATTTGGCGAAATGATGACAACTTTCCGGCATCGTTTACTGCCAACTATTCAACAACTTTTGCATTCTTCATTTCCATTGAAACGCATTACTCATAGTGGTACCAAAATGATAAGCTAATCAAATTTTCTCGAACATGTGATCTAACCTAATGGTCTTCCAGTAATCCAAAACGGTAGGATAAAACACTTATTCAAAATCGTTAGATTCGTTGTTTAGATAAAATTAGCTTAACCCACAGTGACACCAAAATGACGCAATAATCGATTTTTTTCTAGAAAATGTGACTTAGCTCAATGACCTACTAGTGTCCGAAAACTGTAAGATAAAAAAATTCAATTAAATAGTTGGAGCCGTTTTTGATTAAATAAGTTTGAACCGCAGTGACCCATAAGAGACTCACTAATCGAAATTTCTCGAACATGTGAGGTAGCCCGATAGTCTTTCCGTTCCCAAAAACCATAGGTTATTAAATTTAGTTCAAAACGTCTGAGCCGTTTTTAAGGTAAAAATAGCTTGACCCATAATGAACCATATTCAAAATTACCCACTAATCGAATTTTCTTGAACATGTGACCAAGCATAATTGTCTTCTCGTGTTTGAAACCGTAGGATACAAAATTTAGTCAAAATAGTCTGAGCCGTTTTTTAGATAAAATGAACTTGACCCACAGTGACCCAAAAATAATCCACTAATCCAATTTTCTCGAGCATGTGACCAAGCATAATTGTCTTCTCGTGCCTGAAACCCGTAGGATACAAAATTTAGTCAAAATAGTCTGAGCCGTTTTTTAGATAAAATGAACTTGACCCACAGTGACCCCATAACAATCCACTAATCCAATTTTCTCGAGCATGTGACCTATACCAATGATTTTCGCGTGCCCCAAAACCGTAAATTACAAAATTTAGTTCAAATCGTCCGATCCGCTCTTAAAATAAAATACCTTGACCCATAATGATCCATGACAAAAATAACCCACTAATCAAATTTTCTCGAACATGTGACCTAGCCCAATAGTCTTCTCGTTCCCAAAAACAGTAGGATACTTAATTTAGTAATTTAGTTCAAATCGTCTGAGCTTATTTTAAGATTAAAAAAAGCTTGACCCCGAAATGACACAAAAAAGACTCACTAATCGAAATTTCTCGAACATGTGACCTAGCCCAATACTCTTCTCGTTTCCGAAAACTGTAGGATACTAAATTAAGTTCAAATTCTCTGAGATGTTTTTAAGATAAAAATAGCTTGACCCATAATGACCCACTAATCGAATTTTCTCGAACGTGTGACCTAGCCCAATGATTGTCTCGTCCCCGAAACTCATAGGATACAAAATTTAGTCATAATCGTTAGAGGCTTTTTAGATATAATTAGCTTGACCCGTAATGACCCCAAAATGAACCACTAATCTAATTTTCTCGAACATGGGATCTAGCCCGATTTTTTTCTCGTAATCCAAAATGGTAGGACACAAAATTTAATTAAAATCGTTTGAGCCTTTTTAAAATAAAATTAGAAAATGACCCACTAATCTAATTTTTTAGAACATGTGGCCTAGCCCAATAGATTTCTCGTGCCCGAAAATGGCAAAATATAAAATTTAGTCAAAATCGTTAGAGCAATTTTTAAAATAAAATTTGAATAACCACACGCACACAAGATTTGCTCATATCATATATTCTAATACCAGTAAATCTTGTGTGTGTGTGGTTATATATATATATATACATATATACAAATTTTATCTTAAAGACGGCTCTAACGATTTTGACGAAATTTTGTATCCTACCGTTTTGGGGCCCCAGAAAACCATTGGACTCTGTCACATGTTCAAAAAAATTCGATTAGTGGGCCATTTTTGGTCACTATGGATCAAGATCAAGCTATTTTTATCTACAAAATGGCTAAAACGATTTTGATTAAATTTTGTACCCTACTATTTTGGATTACGAGAAGAGAATTTGACTAATTTCCCACGTTCGAGGAAATTCGATTAGTGGGTCATTACGGGTATATCAATTATATCTAAAGAATGGCTCAAACGATTTTGACTAAAGTTTGTATCCTACGAGTTTCGGGTATGAAAAAATCATTGGGCTCGGTCACATGTCCGAGAAAATTCGAATAGTAGGTCATTTTTGGGTCACTGTGGGTCAAGGTAATTTTATCTAAAAAAAGGCTCAGACTAGTTAAACTAAATTTTGCATCCTACTTTTTTCGAGCACGAGAAGACTGTTGGGATAGGTCCCACGTTCGAGAAAATTTGATTAGTGGGTAATTTTTGTCATGGGTCTTTATGGGTCAAGCTATTTTTAGCTTAAAAATGGCTAAGAGGATTTGAAATAAATTAAGCATCCATCAGTTTTTGGGAACCAGAAGATTATTGGGCTAGGTCACATGTTCGAGAAAATTCAATTAGTAGGTAATTTTGGTCATGGGTTATTATAGGTCAAGCTATTTTTATCTTAAAAAGGGATCAGACGATTTGAACTAAATTTTGTATCCTACGGTTTTTGGGCACGAGAAAATCATTGGTATAGGTCACATGCTGGAGAAAAATGAATTAGTGGGTCATTTTTGGGTCACTGTGCGTCAAGCTAGTTTTATCTAAAAACCGCTCAGACTATTTTGACTAAATTTTATATCCTACGGGTTTCAGGCACGAGAAGAAAATTATGCTTGGTCACATGTTCCAGAAAAGTTGATTAGTGGATAATTTTGATTCTGGGTCATTATGGGTCAAGCTACTTTTATCTTAAAAACGGCTCAGACGATTTAAACTAAATTTAGTATTCCACGGTTTTCGGAAACCAGAAGTCTATTGGGCTAACTCACATGTTCGAGAAATTTCTATTAGTGAATGATTGTTTCGATTAGTGAGTCTCTTTTGGGTCACTGCGGTTCAAACTTATTTAATCAAAAACGGCTCCAACTATTTAATTGAATTTTGTATCTTAAGTTTTTCGGACACTAGAAGGTCATTGGGCTAAGTCACATTTTCGAGAAAAAAATCAATTAATAGGTCATTTTGGTGTCACTGTGGGTTAAGCTAATTTTATCTAAAAAACGAATCTAACGATATTGAATAAATTTTTTATCGTACAGTTTTGGATTATGGGAAGACCATTAGGTTAGATCACATGTTCGAGAAAATTTGATTGGTTTATCAGTTTGGTATCACTATGAGTAATGCGTTTCAATGGAAATGAAGAATGCAACAGTTACTAAGTTTCTGAATTCCCCAAATTTGAGGAAATATTGGTGACATTAGGCTGGAAAATTGACTTTCAAGATTTCCAATGACAAAGTACATACTTTGTGCAAATTGAAAGATATTTCGTGATATTTGAACTATAAGCTATTTTTGACCGAGCTTAGCTCGGTCGTCCCTGCTCGTTATAGTATATGATATAGGGGGGACGCACTAGTGTCTGTTAATAAAGGTACTCTTTGTTTTTCCCCATTCTTTTTAATCCAGATTTTTTTTATGAACAAACAGCAAGCTGGGAACAATACTGAAAATGGCTGCATACTGCCATCTGGTGGAAATATGAAAAACAATCATACACTGGGACGTAGTGACCAAAAGTGAGGGACACAGCTTCAACCCAACAAAATCAAATATTACATATTTTACTCAGATAAAAATTATATTATTATTCACCATAAGATTCATGTTTATAACAAATGCATTGTTTTTAGGTGCGTTCGTATTTATATAAATACGTAGCACCTATAGTCGTCGTTTGGTCCGTCCGTCTGTCCGTCCGTCCGTCTGTCTGTCCGTCTGTCTGTCTGTCCGCATATAACAACGCAAAAACTACCCAACCAAATGGTTTGCAATTTAAAATATATTATCTTTGCAGAATTTTGTCGAGACATTTCAAATTTTACTAAAATCGAATCAAAACTTTAGGAGATATTAATAAAAATATTTATTAAGAAATTTGAATTTTTTTTTTAAATCGGTGCTTTTTTGTTATAGGAGCTTCCGATGGATGTTAAATCGTCAAGCGACCGAGATACTTATTTTATGACAGAAATTAATCTGCAGACGATATAATTCATTTCACAGAATTAAAAATCATCAAGATCTGAATATTTATATAACTAGCTGATACATATATATCTGAATATTTATATAACCAGCTGATACATATATATCTGAATATTTATATAACCAGTTAAGATATTTGTATGAACAGTGTCATAAAATATATACTTAACTAGCTGTTTAACCCGTTCTACGCACGGGATATCATGAATTTAATTCTAAAACGTGCGTACGAACGCACCTCGTTTGTAACGTTTGACGTACAATTTCCAACTTGTTTAAAAATTTGATAATAATTATTTTTTGTTGATGGTTTTAATTATCAATTTTTGGGTTTAGGAAAGGGGACAGAAGTGATTCTGAGATATTTAAGTTCCATTTTAAAGATTTAAAAGACAAATTTTCACAGTAGAAGTAACATAATATTGTAGAACAATGACAGAGAAACATTTTAACAATAAATGAGAATTTATATTGCAAAAAAATGCCGAGAGATATACTAGGGACTGAGAAATCACACTTGTGAGATTTTGGCATACATACCGAAACTGTAGTTGATTCTCTTAGGGACATACTAGCTGAAAAGACTATGTGGAACATTTGGTGTTTATATATCATGCTACCATTGTTCATCAATTGTAATAGTATTAAAGAAAATGGGGTATTTAGCATGGACAAAAATGTTCATTGTTTGTATTAAAAAGAAAAATGGGTGAATGTATCAGAAATGTATACAAAAAATATTTGGTTTTTTTTTTTAAATTTTATTATCTGTCTGATAACTTTTAATTTATTTTTAGAAGAATTGCGATTTTTTTTTCTTTCAAAAATTATTTAAGTAACTTAAGTGACGTTTTATAATTTCAAAATTATTCATTATAAAATTTTACTAAATTATTTATGATACAGTTTTACAAAATATAGTTACACTAAAAAATTATTTCTTTTACTGCTTCATAGTTAGTGTTTATAAAAAGATTGCTTTTATATTTGTGAACTGTACAAAACTTGATAAAACTGAATTCACTTAGTTTGAAATAATAAACTCAGTGTTTGTTCTATATTTATAGTAATATTGTTGAAAAAATAAAACAAAATTTTCAAGTAGAATTTTATTTATTTTTATTTTAATAGTTTTAGATTTTTTGTGTGTACGTCTTTTGATTATAAGCTTTTCGCAGCGAAAGGCGTTATTTTTTATCAATATTACAAGCCTTCGCTCCTCTCCTTTATGCACGAAACATCTGAATACTTTGTTATCAAACGCTTTTTTAATAAGATACATGGGAAATATATTTTGATGAACCATGAAGCTGAAACAAATGTCAAAATAACTTATTATAATAAATCTAGCACCATGTTATATCCCCAATGTTTCTTGGATATAATATTCAAAATTAAAAGTCATCGTGACGCTGTTCAAACAAATAATTTTTAACAAAATATAAAACCGACTTCAAGGAATTTTTGCACCTCCACGTTTCTGTGGCAATACTCTATTTTTTTTCATTCAAAGCACATTTCATAGGTTCAGTTATATCGTCCCGAACCCGAAGATTCTATTGCATGTCAAACTGAAACCAGCCTTGACCCGACCTGAAACCCGAAATGAAGGATTAACTCATATTTTTGTGTAATATGAAAATGTACTCAGTAATTACATTTTTAATATTAAATTTATCTTTTATGTAGAAAAAATAAACGTATATATATATATATATATATACTTATTGTTAATTAAATTTTGTTAGTTAGATTTGTCATCTTAAACAATAATGTGCGCTTTTTTCCGAAAAAGCAAGTTACCAAGCCTGACCAAATCTGAATCAAAACCAAATCTGAAAACGACCGGAACGAAAACAGTAAGCAGTAAAGGGTTGAAAATAACCCTTTAATTAATCTATTATTACTATTATTTTTAACATCATTATTATTTTTTATTAAACGAAACCCCAGGTTGAAAATAACGGTATTTAAGAAGTTCAAAACAATAAATCTAGCAAATTAAAAACACGAATATTTCAGGGATCTAATATTGAAAATTTAAAATCATTGTGCTGCTGATCAAAAAAGTAATTAAAAAATATGTATAAAACAGGCATTAAGGAATTTTTTCTTATCTTCAACATGCACAGTTTTTCACATTAAAGATCTGCATATGTTGAGTTAAGCCGTCACGATCCAAAAATTATATTTAATGTAATAATAAATTAACCTTGAAAATATATTAACCTTAATTAACCTTAAATCAACCTTGAGAATATTTCTAACAAAAAAAAAAATGAAGTTTATACCATCCGTTCAAAAGTAGGGCACTCACAATATATGGCCAAAATATTATGACCACTTCTCACTGAAATTTATACTCTTAAGATCAATTTTAAGATCCATCTAGTAGAGGATCTAATGATCGCAAAGATAAACTTTGCGATGATTCTGAGTTATATTCCCTACAATTCGTTGTGTGGTAGCTATTCTGTTGCAACAAAAATGTTTGTCAGTCACTTGGCACCGTTGTTCATAAAAAATGTTCGCCTACTGTTGGGAAGTTCTAGGCAAGTTATATCAATTAACCAGGTAAATACCTAAAATTGAACTATCCTGACATGTACATTCGGGAAAAAGAGCAAAACTCCTTTTATTACTCACTGCAGGCATTCATTTTTTTTTTTTTTTTAAATAATTGCACCTTTCCCTAGCTGAGAGGAATAATTTAATTAATAAAATTTTAAATACATAAAATTCAAAATATAAAGAAAATTACTCTAATTAAAGTATATATATATTGAAAAAAAAAAAAAAACATTGACGTTGTGATTATCTTTCGAAGACTCTGAAATTTCTGGAAAAGGCTGAAACTAGATTTTGATAAGTATTAACATCTAGGAAATAAACTAAAATTTTGTCGAATGCCTGCAAAGACGAAGTGATATTATTTAGAATATAGAGATTTAATATTCGCTGCAAAACTCATTTAAATAATATACACTACTGAAAGAATATAGAGGGGGAATTTTAAGAATTAAAGGAAAGTTTTTTTACATATATACAAATACAATTAAATGAAAGATAATTAATAATAATAAAATAATATGATAAAATACTTCAGTTTTCCAGTTCAACATTTTTGTATTAGATATTAAAAGTAAATAGCATAAATAATTACCCTCATTTAATTTTAATTACATATAATAAAATACTCTAAATTTAGTCACAAATATACAAAAATTTACCTTGGTGATTAGGCAGACATAGGCATCCATCGTTGTAGAGTCCGACCATCGATTTGAAGGCGTCATTTATAGTCTTTCAGAGTTTTTACTGCCCAAATTGTTATATATTTGTTTTCTAGTAAGCACTTGAGTATAGGAATGTGTATAGGAGTATTGTTCCAAACATTACTACTTACTATTTCGAAAATTGTAAACAAACATTTTTTATTACTAACTTGCTTTATAACCTCACAAGGTTAAAATCGAAGAGACAAAAAAAATTAAACTGCATAGAAGCACTCCAAAATCGCAATATGATTTTCTCAGATTTTTCTCAGAGGGAGCCAAAAAACCTGGTGTGATTCAGATAGGTGAGGCTTTTTAATTCCTCCCACTTGTGGCTGTTTGATTTGATAATTTCATAATTTGGTACTTCCCAGGCATAAAAAATGGTCACTGCACTGGGACCTGATTAGAGTTGGCCCAGGCAGGCCTTGTCCATTCAGCATGGTTTATTGGAGATTGAAGATGGCCCAACACATGTTTGCTGATGCAATGCACTTAGGTGGCTTTAATGAAGGAAAATAAATTTGCATTTATCGATGTACTTCTTCCTTTGTGTCGTAGGAGACATCGCGGATAGGGTTATAAATTACCTTCGTTACAATGTCCGGTTGGGTGGTCTAGGTTATCCTTCTGTTCCCAGTCTTTAAGGGTTCATATATATGTGTACTATAAGAAAGAATAATTTTAAAAAAAAGAATCTTTTCTTAAATAAATCTTAAATAAAAGAATTTTTTTTGTTAGAACAAAATGTGAATGTGGTGATGTTCACCAGCATCTATATTTCCACTTTTCGCTAGAAATTGCTTGGCTTAGAAGCAAATATTTGAAGACGCGAGACATTCTTGCACGAGAAAAGCAAAAAAAAAAACAATTTCTGATATACTGGAAGCGGCCCTTAAGGCGCCATCAATTATGTCTCACCCAAAGCCACTCAAATCTATTTTTTCTCCAAGAATAAGCAAAATACAAAGCTGAATGTTGCTTCTGACCGAGACGAAACAGTTTATCGGAAAATCCAGTTTATTATATTAGCGCACATACTACGTGAACGAGACGAAATTTCAGTGAGCCGTGATCATAATATTTTGGTCACTCAGTGTATATCTATACAAACGAAATGTAAAAACTCATCGTTGAAATAAGTTTAAAAAGGATGATATGTTATCTAGTCTAATAATTCATTTATATAGTTTCCATGTCTCTTAATTTTGCTTTACCACTTTTTTTTTGTTTAAAAATATTAGCTTTATATAATCGCAGATTTTTGTGATTAAATAAAGCAATATTAAAAAAAATTAGCGGTAGTCAGAAATCTGGTGACTTGGAAACAATGCATTTCATTGAATTCAAATATGACATCGTACTAACACGATTTGAAAAAACAAGGTTCATAACAATTTTACGAAATAAACTGGCAACTGTTAAAACAGAAGAACAGTTAATGTTCCTTCAAAGTATCTCACAGATTATTATTATTGTTTCATAGTAACTACTAGCTGACCCGCCCGGCGTTGCCCGGGCCCGTGATAATAAAATTAAACAAACCTAAAGTTTGTATGATTTTATATCTTTAACCCGATTTTGTATGAAATCATTTATTTAAAAGTGCTTCGCACGCGATGGAAAATCCCTTATTTCTACTTTGCGGTGATAGGAGGCAAATTTTGATATAAACCAACCTCCGACACGTGCTCCCGCTGCCTACGGCACCGTGTAGTAGGCGTGTAGCGCACACGCTGCAAAATATTTTAGTTCTAAACTCCGCTGCCAGGGTTCGCACACTATTTCAAACAAACCATCTTTCGAAAGAAACTCCATCACGTGTCCCCGCTGTCTCCGGCACTGTATAGCAGGTGTGCAAAGTCCTGTACTTCCACTTTCCACCGCCAGGGGGGCAATTATTTTTATACAAACATCCGATACCGTTACCCGTTGTATCAAGGGAGTTGAATGAAACAATTCCCGTGGAAATCGGGTCCATAGAACTCGAGAAAATAATGCGCCCGCTAGAGTGGGAGGTGGAACTAAAATCTGTAATGCGAACGAAAACCAAGTCGTATCATCCAAACCCCGTTGTGATCGTGCCCATAGAACTCGTAATATGAATGCACAGTTAGAGAAAAAAACTTGTAGGATTGCCTACAAGGGGGCGCTTGGTCAAGTCCTCAACAACAAATTTGATTGTTGGTATGCATCAAGTAAATACGGGTTGTGTACTTTTATTAATATAGTAAATTAAATTTTTACGAAAAAGTCATTTGAAATTTCCGTTATTTTCTATATATAACATTTATAAAACGCTAAGTGAGAATGTAAAAATGTTAAATTTCTTCAATGGAAGTTATTTTGCGTAAATCAGAGCAAGGCGTTAACTCCCTCCCTCCATATACCCGCAAATATAGCGAATAATTTGTTCAAGAAAACCACCTACATTAATGGGATCGTTAAAAAAAATTACATTTTTTCTGATAATTAGAACAGAACAAAGACACTACATTAAAATAGCAGCAAGATGGCTCCCCTTCCCATCCTCAAATTCAAATCTATATCTTAATTAGTTAACTTAATTTTTGTTCATTAGTAAAAATTGGCAATTATTTCCTTTAATTTTCGAAAATTAAATGGAAGAATCGGCCAGAAGAAGAAATGTATTTGTAGTTAAGTTTTTAATGAAAGCCGATCCCTGTATGAAGCTTTCTCGGATTTTTTTTTTATTGGCGCCGTTAGATTTTTTGCAGTTATTTGTAAAAATAAGGAAAAATTACTTGCCAAATTTTTCAATAATTGCATTGCCGGATGCAGAAAATTTTTCTACATATGATCAGAAATTTTCAAATCGATATCTTAATTTGTTTTTGTTTTTTTTTTAAATTAGCTAATTAGTCAATAAATTTCGAATTCGTTCATTTCTGCTTTCAAATCGAGAGCAGGTGTTTTAGCCATTTTGATAAAAAAGTTGGCAAATCCGATGCGATGTTTAATGATATTCTAATTAATATCTTGGGTAATTATCAAAATATTAAAATTCTGAGTCGGAAGTGCATCAGATCAGGCATTGGTCTACTTAAATCTAAATTTTCAGATTTCTAGGTGCGCTAGATTGTGCTGGCCATCGCAAAAAGACAGACACACAGAGCGAAACTTACTTTTTTTAGTATAGATAGTGCAACTAAAAGATATTGCGTAAAAATATTAAGATTTTATTAATAATCTATTTTACCATCTTATAGCCTATAACAATCATTAAAAATAATTTCTGCCAAAAATGGTTTTATTTAGTCATATGTAAAGTATGAGAGTTTAACTTTTCCAAGAGTACGTTAAAGGTTGGTTACTTTAGAAAACGACATATAATAATGGAAATTTATATAATGTAAATATATATAATGCAAATATGTATAATTCAAATTTATGCAAATATATATAATGCAAATTTATGCAAATATGTATAATGCAAATTTTTCATCACGATAACGTTTAAAATACTGAACCAATTCCAACCTAATTACGATATCGTATAGATCTTTCCAGTATCTTAATTGAGCTTTTTAATCAAATATGAGTTTTTATTGTTTGTTTACAGTGACACAAAAGTAGAAAATATGTAAAATTCGTCATTACGGTAACGTCCGAAATACTGAACCATCCGAATTATAGTGGGACACATGGTTTTGATATTGCAAATATTTTGGATGAGTTTGCTAGTAAAATATATAGCTCTTATGCTTCCTTTACAGGTATATCCAATTGTTTTCGCGATAAGGTCTGAAATACTGAACGATCAATAGTTTTTGCTGTATACTGAAAAACTTTAAGAAATTGAATTGCTAAACGGTATAATAACTTTAATGTATACTGTAATAGTTATTTTTTTCGAAAACATATACGTATAACAAAATTAGATCTTTAAATTTGTTGACTATATACATTTTGATAATGTATAAAATATTAACGTAAGAAAGAAGTAAACCGGAGTGGCATTTAAAACAAAATATGGCAAAAAATAGACTTTGGAAATCTCTTTCAAAAATCAATTTGACAACTTTTTTCAGCATTTTTAATACTAAAACATATAGTAGTAATCGGCTTCTTTGAAGTGTTTAGGTATAGTCTTTCTAAAAATGGACACGCTTCCACTTTCTTAAAAAATCCTTTCCGATTGTCACTTATCGGAGAAATTTTTTCTAAGGCTTGATACTGCCATATTAGAAAAAAGATTGAAAAGCGATTTAATTCTTTGCATGTTGGAGATATGTAGACAATGTAAATTGCAAAAGGTGTTCAATATAATGTAGGAATTAAAATTTTCCTATTATATTGTTGCTGAAATAATTCTGCCATTTATTTTGAAAAAAAAAACCACTTTATTTTTTATACGGTTCCAGGGTATTTTAAATTATAGTTAGAAAAAAGTTTGCCATCCTCTGGCAAGTAAAAGAGGAAAAATTCATTCTTAAACTATACAAATTAACCAACACATGATACTTTGAAATTTGTTTAATTTCGGATGTCTCCGGTACTAAAAAATTTTCTGTCTGCTTTTAGTGCAGGAAAGCTCTGAAATTTCATAAATTCCAACATATTGTAGTTTTGTGAGTTATAGTATTTTTATTGCTTTACTTCTCAGAGAATGGAGAAAATTTTTCTAAATATAACTTTTAGAATCAGGGACATTTCAAAAATTTAAAATATAGAATCTTTTGATAATTAATGGATTTTATTTTTCAGATTAAAAATTATTGAGAAAATATATCTGAGTAAGTGCATAAAGTGCAGGTTATTTTGGATATTTGAGCTCCGGAGACTGTGGACTTTTTTAAGGTGGGTAAGTTATTGTTTTTTAATTTTATAATTCGGTAATTTTTTTGTAATATTATTGCTAATTCTTTTGTAATATTATTACTATAAATGTTGTGGGCTAAATTCCTAACTCAGACAAATGATCACAATGTTTGCTTCTGGCGTCTTATTTATGTAGAAAATGTTTTGGTTTCAAAATATTTGGCAAAGTTAAAGCGCTCGCAGAGGAAGGTGTCAAAGATCAAAATGTCGATGTCAATTTCAAAACTGGTGTTAAATCCTGTGTGCTATTTTTTTGTGAGTTGCCAATCTCCTGGTTTTTAGACATTACAGATACATTAACGATAAAACAATGTGGAGAACTTCCCACAGAATATATGAGTATGAGAGTTTGGTAGAGCGTTTGAAGACTTATTTGAAAGAAATAATTACTCAATCAGCAAACTGAATCGTCAATATTTTAGACATTGTACATTTCAGAAATTAGCTAAGAACACCAAGTAATTAATTTTTAAAGTCTACTTATTTTTGGAATACCAATAATGGAATGAGTTTTCCGATATCATAATTTGAATAAAAAGGGTATACTACGTTTATTAGCAAGACTGGGCAAAACAATGTTGAGCCTTCGAGCAATTCAATTTTCTTTAATTATCTTTTTATTTGCTAATAAGTCAGAACTTCTTGGACTTTATAAAATTTTTGTCATATCATTCAGCGAGGTCTTTTGAGTTTATTTATAATTTTTCTTATAATAAAGTGGCTAAAACAAATGTTAAAATAATATAGATAGACCTTTATGTTATGACAAAGTGTACATAAAATTTCAGTAATCTGTATTTTCAAAGTAACATTTAAAACTATAAGATAAAAATTATATCTATCATAATTATAATTTTACAAAAAATTACAAAACTACAAATTTATTAATTGATGCAATATTCACAAAACACTTAAAGCAATAAATAACATTTTGAAAACTTAAAAATAACTGAAGTGTTTTCTACATATTTTCTAAAAAATATATTCAGCGATCAGTTTTTGAATATATAAAATAAATAATCCACAGTACATCAAATATACAGGAAACATATCCGAAAAGTTTATGGGGCCTAATATATAGTATGAGTATTTACGTATTTCCATGATTCATTTGCGCATGATAATGCGTGTTTCATAAAAATATTTTCTACTTTATCATTTCACCTGAGAAATATTCAAAAGATTTAATGATCTTTATACTAAAACTTATTTTTATTTGATCAGTCTAAAGATTAACTAAATTGAAAAAGTAATTCTCCTTGAGAATGAAATTAAGTATTTCAAGCCAAAGCATAAATCCTGTTACCCGTATTTACCTAAGAAAAAGGATATGGATAAAAGCGTCTCTTTTATCGATTGATTTCATCGTCGGGCTCACTGGAAAGGTAATTAAGCAAAGTTGAATTTAATTTTCTCTTCTTCAAATAAAATTAACTCGTTGCAACGCCGAGATTTACTGCTTTGTCGTAAAGCTACAAAAACAATATTTTTTAATGCGTTTACATTTTCATTATTGTAAGAAATTACACTATGATTATAAAAGAAACCGGGAATTTTAATCATTAAAATTACTTTTGCTTGCTGAATATATATAATATAATAAAACTGAAATATTACTTAATGGGCTATTCATTTTTATTTAGTACCCGTAGATTCTAGAAATGAATTCTTTCCAATAATCGAATGTAAATTACTTTGAAAGGGGAATATTTTTAAATGATCAGAGAAAATAAAGCTATTTAAACAAGGGATTTAATTAATTTTGGTTGGTTTTGAAAACGTTATTTCAAAGTAAATGTTGTTTAAAAATGAAACTAGGCAGGAAGATTCAGATTGTTTTAGATTTTTTCCCAAACTGTGTGTACGTTGAAATGTTTGATATAGTTAGAATTATTCAGTATTTTGACAATCATTATTATTTTTATGTTAAAGTGAAAAAATGAAATATAAATAAATATATCTTTATCTTTCCGTTACTTTTTTCAAATTAAAAAATGGATATTATAAAATAAATGTTTGTTTTAGATAATGAATTTCAAATCACTCTGATGTATTTAACTTACGTTTACATACATATAGAGAATATAAAATAAAAATCTTAATACCTACATATGTCCCTGTACAAACCCATCACATCAATGAGTACCAAAATAATTGTTTAAATAAAATAATAATTTTTTATAAATGTTTTGTTAGATGAACCTTTTTATAAAGAGTAATACTTTGTATTTCATATTATTTTACTATTTACAACATTATCGGAATATTATTGAAAGTTATTAACAGCCGTTCAGAAACCCCATTCTTTTGAAATACAACATACATCATAACGATTATAACATTTTAAAGTCATCGAAACATTAGAAGATTTTTTTTAAATAGTAAGATCAAGATAATTTTTGTTGTCTTTTTGCTTTCATCTTCCCCCTCCGATGCATGAGGGCTGCTCCCTGCCTAGCGGAATATTGTGTGAGGACTTTTATTTATTTATTTTTTGTTTTTTGTTTTGCATTTTTTTATCCAGTGGCATAGACCAAGTAGTTTTCTCTATAACAGTTACATACTCTGAGCCGTCGGTTATGGAACGCCCATATAGGGTGGCCTGTGACTAGCCTTTGGATGCTGTTGTTTCTATTAGCTTCTGTATTCCAGGGGGTGCTGCCCACAGTATTTTGTGCGGGTGCTCTGACTTGACCTGATCCCTTTGATTTATTGGGTTGAGTTTTTTTACCAGCGTCTAGACGGTTAGTGATGTCCTATAGAGTATATAGTCTGTTAACCGAAGCCGTCATTACCACAGAAATAGAGAAAAATGTTATATAAGGTGCATGACTACGTACGGAGCAATTTTTTCCAAAAAAGCTATTTAATTATTTTTTGAACTTATTTTTATTACGATTACGACTAGAAACTGTGAAAAAAAGCAAAAAATATTTAATTCATTGGTGAAATTTTGGTAAATGGGGTATTTTGTGGTAAAATTTAGCGAAATATGGCCCAATACGCAAAACACGCTATAGAAAAATATATTGTATGTATCATAATGTCCTTTTTACACATCATATTTATGACTTTGGTGAAGGCAATGAACTAAAATCTAAGAGATATTTTAAATGTTTCAAAATTTATAGCATATCGCGCTTTTTACATGCTGATTTTCATAAAATTTATCAATGTCTTTGCACGAAAACATCCATAAAACAAAAAATATTTATTCTAAAATTAAATCTTTAGTTCATTGCCTTCACAATAGTGTAAATAACATGCAATTTAAATATCATAGTGATATTCTAATAACGTTTTCAGAAATCATGTTTTGCGTATAGAATTTTCACCAAAAAACACATTTTTGTGAAAATGCATTTAAAGTTTAGATTTATGTTTTACTACAAGAATTTGCACAGTAATATGCATCTTAACTTCACTGTTTTTATGAGCCATACACATTTTTTATGAACTGAGCCTTTGTTTATGTCTAGAGGGCCATAATTTTGCTTCGCTCTTCCCAGTTAGTACCTTTAAATAGTACTTCCGGTCCTTTAAACAGTACTTCCGGTTTGAGTGACAGCTATTGACTAGTATAAAAACCGCTACAATTCCGGTTCTATTTATCGTATAATAAAAATAAAAACAGTTTTGGAAAGATACAAAGCTGGGCTTTAATAAAATGTAATAAAATCGTTTTGAAAATTTTGGTCGAAAACCACTTTTTAAACGTAGTAAGATACCTTAAATATTTTAGATACAGCAAGATCAAATAATATTCTAGTAAAGGGCAAGTTCAGCCGTAATATAAAAGTGTTAACTTTCTCGATTATTTTTTGTCTCGTCAGTTTGTAATGCATTTAATAATTCAGGTCTAAAGAAAGTTAAATGCTTAAACCTTTCTTCAAAATTGTAATTAGCTTTCTTTCAAAATTGTAAACGGAATAAATTTTTTCCCACTTTTATTTCTCCTAATTGCAATTTTTCGAGTTAAGTAAAACGATTATCATAATTGAACGTTGCCTTTATAGTTTACAAATCAAATTTTATAATACCCGCCATGATTTTGATTCTAAACATAAACGTTTTTAGAATATTGCAGTTCATACCTCTTCTAAACATAATACTACTCTAAACACTCAATTCACTAAATTTTCCAGACTACGCAGCTGTAAAATGTCTAACAACTTTCTGATTAGCAAACAGAATGTTGCTGTAATCTATATCACCATGCTGTCCTTAATCTTTCGAGTTCTCCCTTGAATCAAGATGAAATTCATTATTTAAAGTTGAATGATAATTTTACATTTTCTTCAAAACCCTCTTTTCCCAAACTTATTGCTCTCATCAAAACAACTTTCGAATTCAGTGCTTTATTTTCCTCTGAAAAATATTCTGTGTGGCATATTTATGCAAAAAATGTTACCTTCAATTCTAATATCCCTAAATTGAAAACAAGCAAGTCGGCTTCAAGTTGCATTTTTAAAAAAAAAATTTAGATGTTGATATCAGACAGGCCAATAAGGGCGACCAAATTATCGTTATGGATAAATATGAATATTTGACAAAACCGAAAAAAAATTATAGTGTTCCATATAGAAGAATAAAAAAATTATCCTCTTCAAAAAGAACTCAAAACAGTCAAATCAGTTATAAAGGCTTCCAATAATATTTCCAATAGTACCAAACTTTCTCCAATAAATTCTGTTTTACACTGTGCTAGATTCTATTCTCCACCAAAGTCCATAAATTCGGCATTCCTTTCTGACCGATCATGTCAAACTTTGGCACGTCTTCTGCTAAATGGGCTAAATATTTAATTTCCATTTACTTCTCACTATGTTTCAAAGGCACCGATTTCCTGCGGGCTAAATACTCAGGTATATATCTACTATTAATTTAAGTTTTTTTAGTCCTATTTAATGACTGAATAATTAATATAAAAATAACATTTTAAAATTAGTTGTGGAAGTTTGTCTGATTTTTCTCCGTCGCCTCCGTTATGTCTTTTCAACAACTTATACACTTGTAAACATTACTATTGTTAAATGACTGTCTAGTGGCTAAGACACTGGCTACTGAACAACCCCAACTTCAGCATGGATCCTTCTAATGGGTGGAATTCTGCTTTAAACATTAATGCCGATCTATTTATCGCGGGTGTGCTAAACATGATCGTAACGACCTCAACCAACCAACCTATCAGTTTGTTAATAAACTGAACAATTTCAATATTACACAAAACCGTTTTATAGTTTCATTTCATATCAAATCGCTTTCTATAAACGTAACTGTTCACGATGCTGTGATTTGTCATAAAAACGTACTTAAATAATTGAACTTATCATTTTTTGAAAATGAGAAAATACGCTGAAAATTGTTCATTGCAAACCATGTTTACTTTCAATAGCAGTTTTTATTGTTTGTCTGGCGGTTTTCGACAACCACCCCTTCTTCCTCAGCCGCATTTTTAGTGACATTTACTGAGTTATTTTAAATTAAACATCGTCACTATTTTGAATTATCCCTTTTTACACCCGTTATTTTGAGAATGTTTTGTCTTTCTGGTTTACAGTAACCTTTATTTTACTAATATCCTCCACGTTATGAATTCCTTAAATGAACATATCGCTCACTCGCAAAAAAAGTGACAACTTAAAAAAAAAAACATTTTGCGTTTTATTCCTCTAATAGGTCTGACAGGTGCGTCTTGCTACAAGAATGTACTTATGCCATGTCATGTGTATTGCCATGTGTACTTATCCGTAGGACCTTTGGATTACGTTACGTGTATTTTTGCTACCACAACAGGGGTGAGGGGGGAGCAAAAAATGAAAGGATAAATTTACTTTAATCATCGTTATCTCTTTTACGTCTGTATTCTTAAGAGTTTTACTCTTTTATGTACTCTTTTATGACTGCATTCAGAGCTAAGTGCTATAGTTTTATGTTACATTAGACGCAAGTTGGAAATTGTACGTTAAACGTAACAACTGAGATGCATTCGTTTCGTGCTATAACAAGTTTTACAATGTAAATAAAATGATCGTTATCATTTCAGTGAAACATATTATATCGTCTGCTATGAGCAAAATAAGAATGACTTTTTTTTCTTATTACGTATGCGATGTTTACAGATGCGAAATTTTTTTTTCGACGCCAGACAGCGCTGTAAAATTTACCATGGTGATCTTGCTTTGCGAATTATTACTTCTATGGTTTAATATTTCTATGACTCACGATGTATGAATATTTTGTTTATTTACTTTAATGGATTGAGATATTCGGCTGTTAACCTAATTTTCACAGAAGTTATCTCAGAAACTATACATTTCTGAATGAGACTCAAAGTGTACCTTTTATGCAATTTTTTTCGAAAAAATAATTTTGAATAAAAATGGCCTGTTGGCATATGGAGAAAGATGTAGTTTGCCCGTATTTATTTTCATCAGTCACATGACTTGCGTTTTTACTATATAGATTACGTCTGATAGGATTTAATAGAATAAAGAAAACTTTTATTAATATCTTTTAAAGTTTTCTTTCTATTTTCATAAAATTCTGCATCGATTATATACTGGGTGATTAGAAAATGAGTATACATTTGAAAATTAATAACTCACGGAATAATGTAGGTACAGAGGTAAAAATTGACACACATACTTGGAATGACATCGGGGTTTATTTTAACCACACAAAAAAAAGGTTTAAAAAAAAGGCCGACAGATGGCACTGAACAGCAAAACGTCAGTGACTCGGCCTGAGAATCATGTATAAAAGGAGCTGTAATGAGAGAGAGAATCAGATGCACCAGCAATCGCAGTATGTTGACGTTACCAGAAAAGGCAATGTTAGTGAAGCTCTACTATCAAAATGGGGAATCTGTCACGATCGACCGACATCAATAGGCATGCTAAAAGACAACATCCAACGCCAATTTCTCACTATAACTACAGATATGCTGCACAGTGCTGTGCACAACATTGTCCCTTGGCTACAGCTGGTGTTGCGGAATGACGGTGGACATGTTGAGCATTCGTTCTGAAGAACATCATCTTTGCTTTGTCATAATTTGTTATGCTAATTATTGCTTTTCTTATCACACGAAGCGCCATCTTTCGGCCCTTTTATGAACATTTTTGTCGATACAATAAAACCCCATGTCATTCCAAGCATGTGTATCAATTTTTATCTCTCTACCTACATTATTCCGTGAATTATTAATTTTTCAAATGTATACTCATTTTCTGATCACCCTGTATATTAAATTTCAAACCATTCGGTTGGGTAGTTTTTACGCTGTTATATGCGGACAGATGGACGGACGGACCAGACGACGAATATAGGTGCTACGTATTTATATAATTACGAACGCACCTAAAAAGGGCAGTACTCAGATGGAATCAGCATGTACTATACCTCTAGAGATTTCACAATCTTTCAATACTAACATCATCTATACAGTTTAAGAAATTTTAATTTTGTAATCAAAAGTTATAAGATAGTGGGTATGGCGATGATTACCGTAGCTTGAATATTATCCAAATTAAGTATTTAAACCGCTTCATGAAGGTATTAAAAAGACTCCATTGATATAAACAAACAATGTTTATTTAAAGAAAAAAACACACATAGAAATTGGCCGTGAATAATTTGGGAGAGGCACTTCCATTAAAAATTCTTAAACAAAATACCACAACATAGCGAAGGCAGAAGGAGAATCATCAAAATTTCTTCATTCATGTGGAAGAATACAAAATAGCCAAAGCTCTTTGTGATCTGGCCATGAATGACGAAAAGAGAATAATAAAGGATAGGCATAATAAAGGATTTTATGTAAAATTAGCATCCCTAGAAACAAGGAGTAGACGGAAGACGGTTTGCCACACGAAAAAAAAAATTTGAAACAGGCAAACGAGTTAAATGATAAAACTGTAATATGTAAGCTGTACGTTAGGTTTAAACAAAAAATATGCTATTTTAGAGACAATTGGGAGGGGCGCCATGATGATGAAACGTTCAAGGTAATTATTCAACATACTATTGAAACCGTAGGCACAGAAACATATGGTATTCACGTTTTTTTTAGTTATTATTTTATTTACAAAATGCAGACGCAAATACAATGGTGCTGGGAATTATATTCAAAAAGAAGGAATTACATTTTAGTGCGGGAAATAAGTGAATGTGAATTGAAATAATTTAAAAAGTGAAACCAATAAATGAATGTATTTCGAATAAATATAAGAATATTTAAATAAATTTTGAGAATGAAAAATGGAACAAAAAATAATTCTAAACAGAATATCTGACAGAATGTCTGGCACATATCTCCCGTCTAGAAACAAAAGAAGCTGAAATGCACAGGGTAACTAACTACTCTGTCTCTTACCATGAAGATATAAAATACACTAAACATAAACAAGAATGAGAAAAATATAAAACTTATTATAATTCAAAATATTAGCATCTTACGGTCATGACAATTTAACATCTTATTTTCACAAAATTAATAATATTCTATGTTTTATTTTTTTATATTGGATTTAATAAAATTTAACTAATTTAACAATTTAATAAAATTTAATCCTCTGGTTCCAGAAAAATAAAGGCAATGTCCTTTTGTTTATGACTGTCCTGATAATAAATCATTGAGAAACTAACAACAGATAGGGTGAAACCCCCAGTTATTGACACCTAACCAGTAACTGACACTTGAGCAAAAATCTAACAACAATCTAACTAAAAGCCTTTTATTGTAAAATTCTGCAAAGCAATGTCATCTAGTGGTAAATGAGACACTTATTTTTATTTTGGGGTCAATTTATTCACCACTAGAGGGCCAAGAACACATTCAATGTGGAAGAAACTTTTGAGAATACAAAAAGTGGAATTTTGAAGCAACCATTTTATTTAAAAATATGAGGAAGTGTTTTTCTAAACTATTTGTAATGCAACCATGCTAAACTTTTTTCTTAAAGTTATACATGTAGAAATGAAAGATGCAAATGTTATATTAGGGCCATGATTTATGGTTTATAGTTATTTAAATTAGCTCAATGGGGGGGGGGGGGTGCCAGTTATTGGTACCTAGAATTTCATTTCACCAGTCTCTGACAGAGGTGTTAGTTAATGGTTATATTAAAGAGAGTTGAAATTTATTATTTAATTAAAAATGCATAATAATAAATTAAATTTATCTTTTAGCAAACACCATTAAAATTTAAGTTGTTTTACCAGTGTTTGATACCAGATGCCAGTTACTGATTCATAAATGTCAGTTATTGGATATATGCATTACTAATAACGCAGTACTAAATACTACTGCTATATACTCTTACTATATACTCTACATTACTAATAATGCAGTGCAGCTTACTAAATTCCCCTTTTTATAATAAATGTTAACGTATTTTGTTTTTATAATAAAAAATAAAGATTTTTAAAGCATTTTAATCTTTTAAAATAAAGTGTCAGTCACTGGTTCACTTTGTGTCAGTTATTGTTTTTTTAAAATAGGGATGGTGTCAGTTACTAGAGGTTGATCATATTTATGAATAAAATAAATTTTTAATAATAAAATGTATAATTTTTCAAAATTTTAGTAACAATATTTTTTTAATATATCTCTACTATCCTTTCAAAAACAAAGGTAAGTATAAAATAGACTTAAATTTTTGTAATAGTGATTTGAACAAGAAAGAATCTTTAAAGTGTCAGTTACTGGGAGTTTCACTCTACACCATTATTCTCAAAACAAATTTTGAACCTGTTCGGATATTAATATATTTATGCAAAAATATAAACACAAAATTCCAGAAATTATAACAATTAAAAAAATGAGAAAATTATAAAAATGTAGAAATATATATAACTGCAAAATGTGAACTTAAATGGAATGAAAGTGTTTAAATTGTGCATCTGTATAGGACAAAAAAGTGATGCAATTAGCAAACCCATAAATAGATATCCGCCATAAATCTTGTCACGTTGGACAAGTATTTTGTCGCAGGTTTAAGATTGTTTCTGTAGACGGAGAGGGGATGAAATGAGAGCCCACATTGCAGCCGTTCCAGACCTTAACATGGACACCCTGTTCCCCGAAACTCGCATTAATCTTCAACAGGAGCACATTTCGACACAGCACAATGTTGTCACTCAGCACAATGAGGTGTGAACATTAGGGAAATAATTTTGAACAGATCACAACTTCTAAGGGCAGGATATAATTTAAAAAAATGGATATGGATATAGTTTATATATCTAAAGTTAAAAGTCAATTTTAGTGTGTTGACAGCCAGAATGACATCGAAGGAAAAATTGTATTCAAGTCACGTGAGCAGCCTGAAGTTAATTTAATAAAAATATCATGTAAATATGAAAGTATAGCTAATAAAACGCTTAAAGTGTTGCAGTTTCTTTTTTTTTTTGTAAATACAATGTATAAGCATTTATATAAAAACAAACTGAAAGTGTAAATAAAGTGTACTAAAAGAAACTTATATTATGATCACAAAATTAAGTATACTAGAATAAACAGAATGAAAAGTAATACAAAATATTGTCCAAAAATGTTCTTCGGAAACAAAACAAACATGGATCACCAACGATATTGTTAAATATCAGTCATGTGCAACACACACACAATCTTGAGCATTGATTGCACACTAGTATCAATCTACATATCATTTATGAAAACATTGAAAGCAAATTAACTATTTTACTTGAACTAGAACGAGGAGCTTGAAAGTTACTAGGAGTATTACTAACTAGAACATGACTTAAAGAATCAAATAAATTTTCATTGGAAGAAGTAATCTATCTTAATCAATATGCACTCAAAATGCTGCATCAACATCAGCTTATAACCTTTTGGTTGAGATTGAAACAGGGAGATGCTCATATGTTACAATGTATGGTCCAGTATATCTAAGTTTAAATTTATCAACAGATTTTAAGTATACAATATTACAGTTTTTTAAATGCGAATAAAATAATGGTCGACGGAAAACAAATGTACTATAGGGCGATGATTGTGGGAGCTTGAATATTATCCAAATTAATTACTTAAAAGAATGAAAAAGGAAACAAAAAAATAAATCCAAACAGTGTATATGACTAAGCTCTGGCACAGGGGGACTTTCCAACTACTTCTATTTGTATATATGTATTATTAAAGTAGAGAGGAAAAAGTGGTGAATTAGCCCCACCAAAAAGTTTCAAAGACACATCCAAATTTCTATGCCAAATTGCTATGGCTCTGAAAAAAAAATTGCATGTTCTGTGAAAAGTATTTTTGCGTTCCGTTACTTTTATTGCAGGTGAACAATATACAATTTACTTATGAAAAAAATAACAAAAAACTTTGTTGTTTATTATATACTATCTGCAATTTATTTACCCGCTCAACGTTTTTCCTACTCATCCATTTAACCCTTTTTATTACGGATTGGGACATATAAGTTCCAGAGGACTAATTTTTATTATATTTATACAACTTTTCAAAAAATAATTTTTTGCCATACATTTATACTAGGACATTGTCAAAAAAATGTACCATAAAGAAAGTTTTTTGTAATCGTGGAAATCGTATGATGAAATATCAAAATAGTCTTCAGGCCTGGCCCGTAATAAAAGAGTTAATCAAACGTTGGCTGCTTTTAATACTTGTTTAACGTACTTTAAATATTTGCTCTTCAGATTATTTACTTAATTTAGAATTTAGCTCATTTATATTTTTTTGCTAATGATCAAGGTCTTTCATCTAGAACCATTGGTTCAATTTATAACTAACTCATAAAAAATACTTATTCCTGTGTCAAATCTGTTTTTAATAGAAATATATCTATATTAATATACGTCCGAAAAATCAGCTATAAAGTTTCTCGTTCCTGAATAAAGTCAATTTTAAAGTAATATATACTAATTTCAACAAAATGAAATTTACTAATCACAAATATAGAGTAGATAAGTTTTGTGAGTGGGGAAACCATAAAATTTTCTGTGAATCTGGTCTAATGTATATAGACCATATTAAACGCCTTCAAAAGACCATTCAATGGAAGATAAAAATTTAATTAAAGATGAAGATATTAAAAGTTCCACCATTGCTGCCTATTGTTGGTTTACCAACTACATTTTTAAATTTTAAGAAGGTTCTATAATATAAAAATGTTACTCTATGTATGATCTGGAGATTTAGGAAGCTTTTCACACAAGAAAAAATGTCAAATAATTTAGTGAACAATTAAACAAGTACACCTAGATTTTCTCAAGTGTAGTTTGAATATCATTTCCTTAATTCTCTTTCCCCGCCCCACAGTATTTGTTAGGTCCATGCGTTTACTACTGGATGTTTAATGGGTTTTACTCTGCCTTCTCATTTTAATACGACAACAACGTTCTGTATGCCAAAATTATTTAGATGCGTTGATTCCTTTACTTTCCGACGTTTCCGCCTTTAGCAGTAAGCTACTCTGTTTTCTCGCCATCATTTTAATATTTGCATGTTCATATTTTAATTCTTTTACACTTGCTCAAATGATAGAGTTTTAGAAACTCCTAAACAGCTCTTTGCTCTTATCATTTCACAAAATGTATGCTTTTTATCATGTTGTTTATTTGTATTTTATTAAATATACCAAACTCCGCTTTTCTTTTCTATATTACCTTATTTCTTCCCGATGATTCTTTAAATAACATTATGGAAATATTTTAGAAAGAGATTAACTGCTTATTTTAAAAGTGATCTTGATTTTATGTGTAGCAGACAATTTAACATCATTTTTATTTGAATTATTAAATAAGCTGTCTTAGTTGTTAAAACATTCTTTAACTAGTTAACTATTAGATCTTTGCGTATATTTTATAACGGTACTTTGTATCGTTTAGGACATATGATTTTTTTGTTAAAAATCTTGGTTACTAAGAAATGGGTGAAATTGATTTTAAAAAATTGCTCAGTCGCATGCTTTTTTGCGTAACTTTCAGAAACATTCTCGTGTTGCAAATGACTCATAAAACCGGTAGAAAAAAATATTTTAACATTTATGTTAATTTGCAATGAAGCAGGTAAACTGTTAGAATTTCTCTAATGTAACTAAAATAGTAAAAAAACATAAACAGGGAGGAAAAACTGTCCCATCTTCAATAAATTATGAACACAATCTAAAAATGTCTCTCTGTATTCTAGCCTACACTGCACAAGCTCTTGCACCTAAAATCATAAATCACTTAATGATGCTTTAATCTCCATTAGTCTAAAAAATTTTCTTTATTGAAGCACAGAAAACAATTTATTTTTGAATACTGAATACTCGCAGCAATCTGGCTACAGAGAAAATTCAGAACCTCGATACATTATTAGAACTCGTGTGCAAATGATGACCGCAGCACCTGCAACCGTCCAACCGTCAATAACTGATTTCCAACTTTGTCTCAGAAAGGCACGAGGCAGCTCGATATCCTTCATTTGAATATCTCGACAATTCCCGGAGTCCTGTTATTACATATTTTCTTTTAACTCATATTTCTGGATGTATGTGGCAGTCAAATATTGTGACTCATATTTCACACACTTCCTGTTGACGTAGAGTTCTGAAATTTGGAATATATATGTATTCCTGAGGTCAATATATGAATTGGACATTATTTATTAAAATTTCAATCCCTAAGGGGGGGGGGGGTCAACGTCATCCCAAAACTTGCATTTTCCCATAGAAATAGTGTTACGATTGTTTAATTGAAAAAATATCTCCATTGTTGCAACATTCATCCGTTTTTACCCCATTTTTGCCCGAATCATTATGACGTCAGTATTGAGCGACGCACACATTTGTACTTTATGATATAAGGACCTTTTGGGAATTTTAATGAAAGTATATTTAAAAAAATACATTTAATTATACTTTATGAAACTTGAAGAGACAGGGAATGTGATTCAGATTCCCTCATAAAAGCCATCGTAAAAGAATACGGCTACAAGCAAAAACCCAATCGACCACTAGATTACTTTTACCAAGAGCAACGTGGTCTACTGACACAGCCTGACGGGTGAGACTGATAAATGGTTAAATTTTAAATAATATATGTGTGATAGAGTCTTGGTGATGAGGTACTACACTAGTGTGCAAAACGTAAGCAACAAACACAAAATGCTAATTTCTGAACACGCGAGTACTCAAAAGGAAATTCTATAAACAGCAAGTGTAGAAAATAGGCACTACCCTAACAACACAGACAGTCGATGTGAAGTCTTTTGACATCGCAAATGGTCACAATTGTCACAGTCACTACAATGAACAAAAATGTGATATCTTTCATTCGTCTCATTTTTACTCTCACTTGGTCACTCCACTGAACAGACACCATGACTGCTGCTTTTTGACGAGTCACTGGCTGACTTTACAATGAAGTCATCTTGTGACTCTCATGTGACTGTCATTTTGACGCTCCATTGTAAAGTCATCATGATAGCTGTTCTGTGACGAGATCCCAAGTGACAGAAAATGAAATCATCTGGTGACTTTTCACAAAGGAGTGCAATGATGACTTAACAATAGAGTGTAGATCACCGGAAAGTCACCATGCGACTTCATTGTGACATTATTTGGCGACTCTTCACACTGAAATGCTTACAATGACTTCAAAGTTCAGTCTTCAACTGACAGTGACTTGAGAATCACGAGGTGACTTCATTGTAATGCCACCTGGTGACCCATAACAAAGCGACAATCACAGTGACTTTTTAGTGTTAACAATCATTAGCGAGTAATAATGAGACAGTGAAATACCCTATATTTTGATTCACATTAGCGATAGTGATACTTCTAACCATGTGTGACGTCAAGGGGACTTCACATCGACTGACCGTGCTGTTAGTGTAGTACCTCTTTTCTACACTCGCTCTTTATAGAATTTCCTTTTGAGTACTCACGTGTTCAGAAATTAGCATTTTGTGTTTGTTGCTTAAGTTTTGCACACCAGTGTTAAAGATACTGCTACTTTTTTTCTAATATTCCAGAATGATTTACTTCTGTCTCTAAACATAATTTCATAAGATATTATGAAATAAAATCTCAAATTAAATTATGTTTTTATTACATTACAATTTTAATAAAGTAAGTCATCACGTTGTTCAACTGCAGAGAATAAGTACGATTTCATTATAGATTTATTCTCTTTTTTTCTGCATACTCACTAAACATGTAAACCTAAAATATTTACTTGACTCTTTTTTTGCAATATATCTCGAGTGGTCAGATATTCCCTAATTCTTGTAAGTTTTATATTGTGTCCGTATTCTAAATTCTGAAAAGTGCTATTATATTTTTTCTTACAACATATTAATCTAAGCTCAATCATTTTATTGCTTTCTGCGTTCAAAGAATATAAAAAGTCAATGCACGTGAGGAAATCAACGTTATTCATCAACTAAATTCAAATAAAAAATCAATATTGAATTCATTAAATATTGCTTAAAGGATGCACTTTTCACTTTTATTTTCATTATAGACTACGGTTAAGTCTGACACCACAACTGTAAATTGCTTTAATTTTCACTGGAAAATCAAGTAGTCAAACATTCGTACAGCGGCTAAATCGTAAAAATCCGTCATTGAAACTAAGGCTTTAAAAGAAAACGTGCATTTTCATACGATTAGGAGATTATGTGAATATTATTTTTCGGAGTGGTAAAATAATTTAGAACATCTACGTACCCTGTTAGAAATAGGAAGACTTTCACAGACGGCTAACTGGCATTTTTGCCGTATAAGGTTTTTTTTCCATAAAACTAAATCATTTTTCTTATTATTTCAATGACAAAAATTGGAGGTACTAAATAAATTTATATATGCACATATAAATTGCTGCATGACTTTAAAACTTGGAATAGATTTTAAAGAGGAAGCTATAAAAATGTAAAGAAACATTTCACAATAAAAATTTTAATACATTTTATGTTTTTCGTTTTCAAAAAAATTAAATGATTTCTATGTTGAATTAAAATAAATGTATTATTTATTAATTTACTTATTTTATAGTGGTACACGCCATTTCTGAAATAAACTTTTAACGAGTAAGTAGGTACGACACTATTTTAATACACATATAATTTATTAAAAAGATTTTTTTTAAATATATATTTCAAAAATAAATATATATAAAACATACATAAAAAATACAATATACTTAAAAATATATATATTAAATATCTCAGGCAATACAGGCATAAAATATATGTTGAAAAAACAAACTAACTAGTTAATCTATTGTTAAGCATATTTTTTTATTCACTATAACGAATCGTAAAAATAAATAAATAAATAAATAAATAAATAAATAAATAAATATCTGCAACGTTTTAAACAATAGTTTTCCAATACCGAACCAAACGTTTCTTAGCCACCTTTACCTTTTGATTTTGTTAAGTTTATCTAGTAAATCATTCACTCTTACTATTAAGTCGAGTACAAAGACAATATCAAACATCAGATGGCCGAATTCTCACTACACAGATCTGTACAAGGAAGTAGATGATGTCATTTCAAAAGAAAAACTATTTTCTGTAAAAGTCTAGAAACATTCAATTATTATATTGAACGTAGAAAGCCACAGACAGATATTTTTATTGGATGTGTTTAATATATTTTTCGATTAATTTTGTTAAATTAATTTATTTATTAATTTCGATGTTTATTTTCTTCATTCATGAAACTTGAATAACTTATACGTACTTTACAATGATTTCATTACTTAGAATTATTATTATGAGTACATTTTAGATTTAAATGCGTACTTTTCTGAGAAACTACCAATCGGTGTGCTTGTTGGGATACATGGATGATGCCTATAATGACCACGGCTCGTGCGCGACTACTACGTAAAAATAAAGGATGGTACTTCGACGGCGAATTATCCCACTGTAAATATTTAAAAGACATATTTGATAAGTAAAAGACATCAAACAGCGGATTTGGAGAGACTAGGGACTTTAATACATCAGGGAGGCCGAAAGAGGCTTCGAGTTTACTCATTGTACTCAATGTAGAACGATGGCGGCGGGAGAGTGAGCCGACAGATGGCAATAATGACCACCATCCGTATACTTCGAGTGTGGAAGATTACCAAAAAGGTACACTGCTCAAAAAAATTAGGGGAGCACATGATTTTAACGAAATTACACAAATACTTACACCAATAAAAAACTTAAATTAAACTATCCATAATTTAAAGCATAGCAGAAAACAGAAAAATAAAACTTCATATGCAAATAAAAGTTAATGACGTCAAAAACCAGAAAAAAGACGACAAGTGTAGAAATCGGGATTTTGCAGAAATGTCTGTTTCACTGTCTCATTTGAGAAATTCAATTGCCCAGCTTTTGTTTTAAGAAAGGGTGATTTGAAAATGTCACAACAACATGATTTAAAGGAATCAATGGCTTGGCGTATTAGCGAGAGACTTGAATACAAGCCAACACAACCAGGCGTAGTGGACGCGTTGGAGTTGCAAAAAGTATCCTTCCAAAGTGTTGGAATCAAATTCCAAGAAACAGGAAATGCTAGACGTCGACCAGGGCATTGTCGACCACGTGCTTCCACAGCAACTGATGCCAGATATATCCTGTTAACAGCTCGTCGAGACAGAAAAGGGAATGTTACTCAGCTGTAAAGGTAGTAGTTCTTGGCAACACGACGAAGGGTGTCCAGCCAAACAGTGCGAAATATGCTTCATGAGGGTGGTCTCTATGCACGTAGGCCAATAGTCTGTATTCCGTTGACGTCAAACCACCGTGCGCCCGAAGAAGGTATGCTGCTGAACATCAAGATTGAAGGCCACGGATTGGAGTCAAATACTTTTTACAGACGAGTCCCTAGTCAGTCTGGAATGTGACACTCGACGTGTTTTGGTATGGAGGGAAAGGGGCACTCGAAATACCCCCACATTTGTTCGTGAAAGATCACATTACAGACAAGGTGGGTTGATGTTATGGGCTGGAATCAGCATAGGTGGACGTACGGACCTGCATATCATTTGGAATGACACTTTGATGGCCCAAAGGTATGCAGACGAGATACTGAGACCTTATGTTGCACCTCACACTTCACCCATGGTGATTCTTCTGTTTTCATGCATGATAATGCCTGACCACATATAGCTCGTCTGGTGCAGGACATGGTTGAAGCTGAAACAATACAGCGTATGGAATTTCCAGCATGCTTTCCTGACCTGAATCCGATCGAGCATGTTTGGTACACACTCGGAAGACGCATTGCAGCGAGATCAAAGCTTTCTTTTATTTTCTGGGACTTGGAGATTGCAATTCTTGAAGAATGGGACAGTATTCGTCCAAGTCTTATCGATAACTTCATCACCTCCATGCAAAAATGGTATGCAGCAGTCTTAGCTGTTCGAGGGGAACAAACGCAGTATTAAAAATCTTGCATCATTACTAAACAAAACTGTTTTTGTCATTTATATGTAACCAAATTGTTGCCCTAAACTATCTTTTCATGTTCTTTCCATCGTTTCAAAAAATTAAAGATCCCTTACAATTTTGTTGCGTCTTTTTTTTGTTTTGTATTGCGCAATGATACACATATGCTCTCCATTTTATACCCATGCATGGCTGTCTTGCACGGTTATCTTCTTTGCTTACTCCCCTTATTTTTTTGAGAAGTGTATTGTGACTACAGAAATCCACACTAGGGATATTTAAAAGAGATATTCGTTAAGTAAGTGACATCAAGTATCGGATTTCGGAAGACCGGAGCGTTTACGACATCGAGACGCCGGCCGTAGCGGCTTCGAACACAATCACTTGGAAGCGATAGGACGCGCATGGGTGAGCCGATGGACGCATATGGCGATCACCGTCTTCATACTCGAAACTAGAATGCCTGGCAAAAATATACCTCGATAACGGAGTACATCACTGGAAAATCGTAACAGAAATAATCATTAAGTAAAAGACATAAAAGTGTTTGTTTGGGGTGGACAAGTTGTTTAATACGTCGACAACCAAAGGGAATTCCTTCCAATTCATTGAACTCATTATCTTTGAAAAGGTTTTTTCTCCGATTGTTTATACTGCAATAAAACTGTAGAAAATGTATATTGTTTGTAATTAGTTAGATATACAGTCTGATATCAAAATATAATTTTTAAATTCGCTTAATCGTACACCTTTATATATTAAAGTGAACAGAAAAAAATATATTAAATAGGTATGTCCAAATTTACAGAAACAAATTCTACAGCAATTAATTAGCCTAAAGAAATTATTAATAATGTTTCCTTGTGTTTCATAGTGTTTAATTTGTTTTAAATCCTTTAATTATTTAAGAATTATTCTGAAATTGAAATATGGTATCAAGAGATTCGGATTTTACCTATCAATCAGTAATGTTTAAAAGAATGGAAGCAAGATAAGTGAAACAGTTAAATAAATGACGTATGTAATATAATTCAATAATATAAATGAGTTTTAGATGTAGAACATAAATACTTTCTTTAAAAATTAAAATACCGTATTAGGTACCAGAATTATTCTCTGGCAAGTGATATTTAAACGGATATATTGTAATATCATTAACCCGATAAAGTCATATTTAAATATCTACAGAGGAATTATATTTATAACCAGTTAAAAAAATATATAGTTTAGACCTAAGTAATACCAGAAAAACAATATTAAATAAACTAATAAAAAATTCTCAAAATATACATAAAAACGTTAAAAATTCAAATAGCAAAATAATTTTTATTTGACAAACATGAAACATGCAACGTCATATTGAATAAATTACGCACATATTCCTTTAAACAAGGTTTCTAATATTCAAGTTTTTTCTAAGAAAACTATATAAATACGTTATTCGTTATTCATATAAAAATTACTTTGTTGCTCGTATTTTTGCGTAATTCGTTTTACGTTATTCGTAATTATCATTTCTTATATACGGACTAAATTTGACCTAGTTTTCTAAATGAAAGGAGGGGAAAGAAGAGCCCAATTAAAGCATAAAACAACTTTTTCCTATCTCTATCCGTTTTTTAGTTATGATGGATAGAAGGTTAATGCGTCGTCAAATGAAGTCCGAAAAAACATAAATTTGGAAGATATCTAATAATTCTACATGCAAATTAAGCATATATTTAGAAAGAGCATAACATTTTCTTTAAGATGATATCATTTCCATGGGATATCTCGATTTAACGTCCAACTATACAAGCACTGAAAGAATGGTAAATTCCAAAATTGAATTTTCTTCAAAATCTTTAACCGTCAGTATCGGAAACACAGCTACAATCGACCACATTTACCAAATATTTTACTATTTGACCAGCTTTCAAATGAGCCTGCGACAAACATTATCGGTGTTCTACTTAAGTAAAAATGTAACCTTTCCTTTGCAATACATTATTGAAATCCCTCGGAATTGCATATTAAATATACATATTTGTTATAATTGCACTTAACAAAATCCATTTGTAACGCAAATCACATCGTTTCAGCTGCAATTAAGCTTAAATATTGGACTTTGAGTGCTTGGCAAACACTTGATATGTCTAGATGTTTTCCAAAGGATGTGGCGATCTAGGTGGCCGAGTAATTGGCCATTTACGATAAATCTATCGCAAATGCTGCTCTGTGGCAATTAGGTCGCGAACGGCATTTGAAGAATGTGCAGGAGACCCATGGTGTTTGAAAGTGATTTTCGCTCTTTAAATGCAGCGATGACATCAAGTAACCCACTCAGTTGATATTTCAGAAACTCCATATATATTGCCTTTCAGATGCCTTCCGATCTCATGTATACCCATCAAGCGAAAATTCTAATAAGAAAACTTAGGATGCATCGTGTCTGGAACGATGAGTTTCGCTGCCTTAACAAATGGATTTTTTTGAGCGTAATGATGCCAATTGTGTATATTTAGCATGCCATTTCGAGTAAATTCAGTGATGTGTTTCAAAAGAAATGCTAAACATTGTCCGTACGCCTCAGGGGGATTTTAGGTGCTTGAATTCCAAAAATGTAATGGTCGTAATATTTAAACATAATAATTAACATATCACAGTTTTCATTAAATAAGGCAATTAATACTTTAAGAAATATCTGGTACTCTTCTGCTGAGGCGTACGAAAACTGCTAAATTTCTCCTGAACTAGAAAACCAATATGGTTTATTGTAGGCTCATTCGTAAGATGGTCAAATAGAAAAATTCAGTCGATTGTAGTCAGAAGGGTGTTTCCGATACTGCCGGTTAAAGATCTTGGCAATAATTTCATTTTTCAATTCGCCCGTAATTCAGTGTTTGCAGTTCGGCGCTAAATCTAAATATCCTGATGGAAATGGTGACATTTTATAGGATAGTTTCTGCTATTTCCAAATGTGTGTTTATTTTTTTGTAAATGTTCTTCTCATATGTCTTAATTTCACACTTCACGCAACGGCGCATTTTCCTTCTATCCACTAAAATTCGGACACCGCTAGAGATACACAGTGTTGCTAGGGTGATTTATTCACCCTGTGGGCTCTTCTGGCGCATCCTTTCGTTTGGCAGATTAGGTCTGATTCACCCTGTATATATTCACCTATATACAGTATATGTAAAGGTATAAATATTTATCTTTTTATTAAAGTTATTTGTCGAATTTCTAGTACATGCAAAATATTGTAACATATATTAAACAAATTAAAATTTTTATCATGGTAAATTTCATTCCGCATTTCAAAAGTTTTAAATTCTTGGCACCAACACTTCGTACCTTTAAGATACGCCGCCACCAGCGCATTCTATAAATAAAGAATTAAATAAATGTTAGTTGTAAATTAATCTTTTTAAATTTGGCACTGATGATGGAGCTTTAGAGACTCCGAAACGGCTGTATGCTATTTTAAATTTTTTATTTGCTCCATTTTTACGTTGATCATTTATTTTAACATCATATTTATTAATTAATAAACTCCTACTACCCCTAATATTTTCATAATTTTAGTTTCAATGGATTCGAAAATAGGAGGGTAAGGAACATATTTTTCCAGTATACTTTCAACGATATCTCTGAAAATATAATACCTAAAATTAAAACAAATATATTTTTGAGTTCAATGTTACGAGATCTTTTGAGCAATACCCTACACGATATATATAATTTTTATTTCAAGTAACTTAATTAATATCTCAGCTAAGTACCGACATTTCATTTTGAAAATCATTATCAAATATCCTTGGATAATTCTGCTTCAGTACATTCCTCGAGCGCCCGTCAACTCTCCCTCAGACCGCCCGAAAAGTAAAGTTTGTATGTAACGGAAAAATACGTTTTTTTTCTAAAACTATGTTACCTAGGAAAATCGCTATAGTTTTCCTGCAAGGTTTAAATAAACTCCAACGAACCCTAATTTTTTCATAATTTCAGTAGATTCCTAAATAGAGGGAGGGGGGCATATTTTTTCAGTGCATTTTCGACGATATCTCTTAAAATATAATACATAAAATTAAAACAAATATATTTTTGAGTTCGGTAATACGAGATCTTTCATATGATATACAAAAGGAAAACATTTTTTTTCAAGTAACTTAATTAGCCCCCTAAAGTTTTCCTAAGCATATTAGTGAATGGCTAATAATCTGAAAAAAATATGTGGTTAAAAAAGCTTTATAACTTTCCCATGTTTGAACTCTCCACGTTCCATAGTTTACCAGAAAAAGAGCTGTGACAGACGGACGGACACAGGAGTGACCATTGATGGTTCTGTTTATACTTTTTAAGTACGGAACCCTAAAACTCGAAAAAAGTAGCCGCATGATTAACCACGGAAACTTGTAAGTTATTAAATTTCCATTATTAAAATGTATATAGTATATATATTTCATAAAATCTTGAAAGCGGTTTAGGAATGTCAAAGGAATTTGTTTGAAAATTTGAGTTAATTTACATTTAAAGGTTTAAATATTTAATGGCACTTGTTTTTCCAAAATAATCTCATATGATATGCTTGATATTCGTTAAGATAAAAGATAAGATGCACGATAAGATGCAAAAATATTTACACATATATATAACTTACTTAGAAGTAAAAAAATAATGCGTTTTAGTTCAAAGAATAAATATTTCTGTTTAATGAGTTTGCAATAAAAATTAGAACTATTTACAATTTAAATTTATAAATTACAATTAATTATCCATTATAAAATACAAATAACGTTACATTTTAATTTAAAAATTACTTTCTTACTTAATAGTTACTTATACTATTGATATATTTCTGCATCTTCGAAAGAATAACTGATAGCAATTAAAATTTATATTGTAATTAATTGTAATTTTCATTGTAAAATCATTTAACAACAATAGTTAAACTTTAAATAAAACAAGTTTTGTTACGTTTGAATTAGTTACACCCTCAATATATAAACATTTTAAAGCCTCGTAGTGCAAAATATTCCCATTAACAATATTTATTATTTGATTTAAAACGAACTTTCAAACATTTTACTTAAACAATTTTTACAACCTACAATGAAAAATATACTCACTTAACGTTGCTCATATCTGTAAAAATCGTAATCTGTGAAATTTCTACTATTTTACGGTTATGTATGAGAAAATAGCAATTATTAGTTCTTTTAATATCTAAATACCGGGTGTCCCAAAAATGACTGATGGATTTTAAAATTCAATAACTTGCAAACGGTGACAGATTTTTAAAAAATTCTTGCAGGAGGGTTATATATGATGTCAGGAGTTTTTTTACTGTGATTCTTGATTTTAGTTGGAATTTCAAACACAAGATGGCGCTAACAGCGATTGGCGCTCAGTCGAGGCCGAAACTGACCCTACTCAGCATTGATGCTCCACTCCTGAATACTAGGCCTACGCGCTGATAAAAATGGCGGATGTCGCAGTCGGATTTATTTTCTAGCGTGTGAACGGTCCCTCGAACTTCCACACCAATAATTTCTAAAAGTTTTATTCGCCTAGTTTTTCTGAGATCAAATAAGTCAAAGAAAACTTTTAGATTGGTGTTAAAGTTCGAGGAACCGTACAAACGCTGAAAAAGAAATCCGCCTGCGAGAGTCGCCATTTTTGTCAGTACGCAAGCCTAGTTTCAATGGACGGTGCAGCAATGCTGAGGGGCGTCAGTTTCGGCCTCGACTGAACGCCAGTCGCTGTCGGCGTCATCTGTTGTTTGAAATTCGAACGAAAATCAAGAATCACAGTAAGAAAACTTCTAACATCATACATAAATCTCCTGCAAGAATTTTTTAATATATGTGCCACCGTCTGAAAGTTATTGAATTTTAAAATTTCAGTCATTTTTCGGACACCCGGTAATTGTTTTAAAGAATGCTTTGTTCAATATATTTTTTTTTTTACTTTTAAAAAACCCTAAAATTAAATTCCTCACTAACTGAAAAAAAAATTACATATTTTTTCATAAGACAGTTTACATTACAACATTCAGAAAAAATTCTGAAACACTTTTCCAAACTTTTCTTTAAAATGACATCTTTTATTTATTTAGGGTTATAGCGTTCTCTTTTCTTAATACACACAATTTTACCTGAATAATTTCTAAAAAAATTACATTTAACTCAGAAATTTCTACATCATAATGAGCAAAATACATTAGAGGGAATTAGTTTGATTTCGTAATTGTATAAATTGCAAATATTAACTCACACATTTCAATTTATTAATGAAAATCAACAAATTATTTCTAACCCCTTATTTAATATATATTAGTTCTATTTATAAGGTTTCATTTACCAAAAAATATTTTTAAATTGTGAATGTCTATACGTAATTATAAAAAAAAAAATAACCGCTTTTAAAGTAATAGATTTCTCTTGCACTATTTATCATGCTACCTGTAATTTTTAAAGAAATTAATGTTAACTGATTTGTGATAGAAAAAAAATTATTCTTACTAAAATCACAAAAGAATTTTTTTCCCTGTACTGCATTCAATTGTACGTTTAAAACTGATATGTTGATGGAACATGAAAAAATATTGAGAGGGTTTGTGAGATAGGAACTTGCATTTTGGTTGGTGGGTTTCAGTGAAGTGACATAACTCCCGTCTCATCACGGCAAGAGGGGGGAGTTAACGAGTATATAAAGAATACGCTCCCTGTAAAGGAATTCAATTTTTTCAATTCAGGATTACCGGCCGACTTCATACTTGGGAAAATTTGCCGATTAACTGTTTTTTAACATTAATCTGATTTCCTGTAGATGTTTCTCTTTGACTTTAAGTAGAGAAATTGCTTGGTTTTGTCGAGAAGATATTGTGTGAATTTCACCATACGTCTACTGTACCATCTTACTTATAGCACATTATGTAGTTTTCTTTCGTTCTCTGCGTACTTGATAAATTTTTTTCTGTTACAATGCCAACATCTTGCAGAGTTGCAGAAGCTATTGCTGCCACGCATCTATTAGAAACTCCATACTGATCTGAGACTCTTTAAAACGTAGGTAAATGTGTTTTCATTTGTCTTTGTGACTCTTTTTTAGAAGTAGATGCTTGTGAAATGGATATTAATTCTTCACACCATGATAAAGTGCTTTGCAGACTTTAAATTTGGCTTTTCAGCCCTCATCGAGTACCTTCTTTTCCTGTCTTCTCTTTGTCTCAATTTAAATGTCTCGACTTTTTCGAGCGAGCCAATAACCATATCTTTCTTGTTGACTTTTGCTTTCTCGTTCTTTTGTAGGCACCCTCTTTGATTTTTCCCAAGTACATTTAGGAATTGGCTTGTATTTGCACGCCGAATTGTTTAGACGTTTGCTTACAGCTTCAGATTTGAACAACTGAAACTTCTTCATGTAATTATCATTTCTTATGGATTTGGGGAATCAAATAATATTCTGCTGTTTAGAAAAATCGTTCTATCATTTGAACAATACGCCTCTTGAAAACTACAGAAATTGAAACTTTCTTCCAAAATTCTTCGATCTTCTCTCTTATTATTTGAGTTACCTATGATTTTGATGGATATTTACAATTCCTACTCTGTTTTAATTATTGTCTTGTATATAAGTAACATTTTATAACATCTGCTATTGTTCTCAAAAGAACTTCCTTTAGTTTTGAAGGAACACCAAATATGAGACATTCCACTGCACTTCTAGTAATTGTAGACTTCAGTTTGCCTCCACTCCTACTCATTTTTGCGCTAAAAATGAGAAAAATAATTTCTAAAACTCAATAAAATGTTTCAAAATTTTTAAAATAAAGACTTGAGGTTTAGAAATGATAAAGTATGTTACACTAAACATTTTAAATATAAAAATGTAAACGAGATTACCAACCAACACTGTAAATGAACAATTTCTAGTAAAAACTTATTGCGTGAAACAATGAAATATAAAAGTCCTGGTAGAGCCCTGAAGGAGTTTATCAAAATTCATGAAATTTTGCACGTATATTATAGGTACTAAAAAGCAACTTTTGGCTGCTATCCGAAATTAAAATTCCAACCTTCGTTTTTTCACTCCACCGTAATATAGAGTATGTCCGAAAAGTCTGGAAACGGTTGAAAAACTCAAAATATAAACATCGGATTGAAAAACATAAAAATACGTGTTCAGTATCTTTGAAAATTCTATTTAGTGACACCAGACTTGCCAACCCCACCTCCACCCCCTGGGGACTAGAGGAGGAAACTTTGAAATCTTAAATGAGAACACTTATTTTTTATTATGTATTAAAAAAAATTCCAGATCAACGTAGATGGCGCTGTAATCAAGCAAAATGCGCCGTTGAACAAGAACCCCGAAAAGTGAGATTTAATAGTACGAGAGCTGATGGTCATCCTCCAAAATTTGGAAAGAATTTCATTTTGGCACTAGAGATGATTACCCGACGAGTCCCTCAAAAATAAAGTTGTTTTACCATGTTTTTCTTTTTTTAGGATGGGGGGGGGGGAAGTGGGGCATTTAACTCATGAGGGGCAAAAAAACTAAACTTTTCTTCAATAGATCAAGTGGGGTATCGTTCATTTTGTATTTTTAAATTCTAAATAGAATGACAGCATCCGAAAGTTGATACGAAGATTTGATAGAAAGTTACGGCAGGTTTTAAGAATAAAAAGTGGAACATTCTACATTGTTATACGTAAATTTAGTACATGATTATGGCTATTTTGGGGACATTTAATACGTTTAAGATTATTCAATAGGATATAAAGAACATGTTTTGAACGTAAAATAAGTGTATTAAAGTTGTGCTCTCTGATAAAATATAATTTTGAATTTTTTATTCATAAAACTCGCCGTAACATTGTAACAAATGATTGCATAGACTTTGAGAAGGGTGTCAAATGATTTAGAATTTAAAAAATACGTAATAAATCTCACCCCACTTGACCTCCTTAAGAAAGGTTAAGTTTTTCGACACCCACGAGTTAAAATGGTCCATTTTCCCCACACCTCCCCCCAAAAAACGGTAAAAAACTTATCGGATCATAATTTATAATGCAAAACTTCTTCTCAAATTTTGTTGAATCGCCATCAGTTCTAGTACAGTTCCCTCTCACTTTTAAGGGTGCTTGTTTAACGAGGCATTTTGCTCGATTAAAGCGTCATCTACGATGATCCGAAAGTATTGTTAAATATAAAAGTTATGTATTTTCCCCGTATAATCCAAATCGGTAATAAAAATAGTGGTTCTCATTAAAGATTTCAAAGTTTTCCCCTCTACCCCTAGAGGTGGTGGGGTAGGGGGTAACTTTGAAATCACTGAACAGATATTTAAAAAATATTGAAGATGTATTTTTTCGTTTTTCAATCCGATGTGTATTTCTCGAGTTTTTCGATCGTTTCCAGACTTTTCGGACACACTGTATATATACGGTATCCCTTTCACCACCCCGCACCCCCCTCGAAAAATGATGGTGAAACAACTTTATTTTGGGAGGCTCATCGGATATTAATTTCTAGTGACAAAAGGAAATTATTTCCAAATTTTGGTGAATGGCCATGCGTTCTGGTACTATTGCCTCTCACGATTCGGTTTGCTAGTTTAACGCCGCATTGATTACAAAGCCTTGTATGATAATCCGGAAATAAAATGTTAAATACAAAAGTTGCTTTTTTCTGTAGAATCCAAATTTACAATAAAAAATAGGGGTTCTCATTTAAGATTTCAAATTTGCCCCCCCCCCCCTCCTCTACACAACGAAAGGTGGGGGGGGGGAGGTGGAGGAAGTTTGATATCACTAAATAGATATTTCAAAAATATTGAACACGTATTTTTCCGTTTTACAATCCGATATGTATTTCTCGAGTTATTCGATTGTTTCCAGAGTTTTCGGACATACTGTATATATATATATATATATATATATATATATATATGTACGGGAGGAACTATATAATAAATAATACAAATTGGGTGTAAAGCATCATATTATGTCAAAATACATATTTATTAATAAATTATTTTTTAAATAGAAGTTTTGTGGTTATTCATTGATGCTAGGTGTAGAACTTTTATTTAATTAATAACATTTAAAATTAAAAAAGTTTTTTGATAAATAATTCTAATTTTTCAATTAAATATTATTATTCATTTATAAAACTTTAAAGTTATCTATTTAAAATTAATAATAATCCTAAATAAACAAATGACTATTTTTTAATTTCCGAGACGAATGGAGCTTCAAGCTTTAGATAAATGGTTGAGTAGAGAACACTTCGACCGACATGGCCATGCGTTTCGACAGATTCCTCCGCTAAAACATTATAGATGTATGTATAAGATTTTTGAGGATTTTTAAATGCGTTTTTCTTCCTTATTTTTGAGATGGACACATTTTAATTTCGAGAATTTTGCTACTTTTTGTCCTTTGCTACACTGTTAAGAATCTGCTGCAAGCTGCCTAGCCATTCAAAAGTCTTTATGGATAATGGTTACTTGGTCATATTATAAAGTGTTCTCATTGTCAGAATAGATATAAATTATACTCATGGAACCGTTTTTTATAATGACGGTTAGATGACTTGACAGTTTTCTGCATATTTTTAAAAGTGTGAAAAAATTGGAATATACGCATTTGATTCGAAAATCTCGTCCTCCCTATGTTGAACTTATTTAAAAAAATCACAAAACTTTTGATTTTTGAGCATAAATATAATGAAATTTTATTTGTACCAGGTTTAAATTTTCTTAAACAAATCTAAGTGAAATAGTTTTGCCGTACACTGTTAGAAATCTCCAGAAAACAGCCATCATTCAACCGTTTTACAGATAAATTTTATATGATCATATTATGGAGCGTTCTCATTTGTCAAAATAGAGATAATTTTATGTTATGAAACCGTTTTCTATAAAAACGTTTAAATGACTGGAGAGCTTGGTGCAAATTTTTAGCAGTTCATTCCTATTATTTTATGTCTTGTTGATGTATCTGTATTTAAATGTTTATCCCTTAATGAGATACGTTCACAACTGCAAGTCGTGTGTGGGATTTTAATGTATAATCGTTTGGTTTTGTTACTATTAAAAAAAAAAAAAAAAAAAAAAACTGTTTTAGATCAGAAAAATAGTATCTACATCTTCAAATGTAAATTCTTTTTATATAGTATCATCAGTGTAAACAATATGTTATTCAAGAAGATTTTATTTAATTTTTCCTACATAAAAAAATGTAAAATGCATGCAATAAAAGAGCATAGAAAAGCTAGGCATACATCCACTAAAACAATAACGACAGGTATAATCTGATATCTTCTATAGATTTTTATACATCTCTCATTAACATTCATTATTAATTGATTAAGATATTTCAGCCCTTTTTTAAAAGCTTGATATAATTGGTTTTGTATTGGCATTTCTTTACATTTTATGAAAATGAAAAAGTTTTTTTCTATTTTATAAATGTATTTTTGCATTAAATTATTTTGATCCAATACGTTTTACCATTCTGTTTTTATTCGTCTGTTTGCTTATATCAATATTTTTAATTCATTTTCATTATCTTCAACTAACTATTGAGAAAGCGGTGCATTTTCAATATCGAAACTGTCAAATTGAAAATATGCAAAAGCGTTTCGACACTAGGGTTCAATTTCCACAATTTTTCTTTACACATAAAATTCTTCTTCTTATCGTTTAGATAATTAAAAAAAGCAAACTTACTGAAAACAGTATTTTTTTTTCCATTTCCAATATAACACTAAAAGAAAGCAACCGAATAATAAAAAATAATAATATATACAACTGTCAAAATATATTGTAACAATTTAGAATAAAGTTTACTGTTTAAAAATGCAACTAACAACTTTTATGAAAAAGACGAAATTAAAGAGGAACAAAACAATATTTCACATTAACGACGATTAGGTACATAAGTTAACAAATTAAGAACGAAACAAAGTATGGAAATATATAATTTAAAATTTTTATCAAATGACGTTTCATCCTATTAAATATAAAAGATAAGAAAAAAAAATGGAAAGGGTTGAAATAGTTAATAAATTTTCCTTTTGATTATAAAAAAGTACAAATTCTTTAAAATCACTGAAAAGTCAATTATAAATTTCGTTTAAAAATATTTAATGGCGCAAAAGCTAACATTATTTTTATGTAATCTGAATTATACATCTTATAAAAATTAGATCAAGTTACGATATTACAATGACCATATAATGATACATCGTCAGTGGGAGTTACAGGAAAATAAGAGCATAATATTTCGATTCTATAGAATCTAAATTAAAATGGCTAAAATTTTAAATAAATTATACTTTCACATTACACAAATGTTATAATATTCCATCTTCATTTGAAGTTAATAGTATATTTTATACTATTACAATAATATACTTCGAAATATTTAGATTCAAAAATTGTTTATTCATTAATATCTGGCATCCTCGCGGAAATTGACAGTCAAATTAAACTACGCAAAAAAAAATATTTTTTGTATAATGAAGCATGTAATGTATGAAAAAATATGAATGTCAGGATTCATTAATTAATTCTTCCGAAAAATAAACTTAAACGCATAAGAAAGAATAAAGTATTAATCTAGTGTGTTTATTACACTAAAAGCATTTGTTACATTTTTTAATTTTTCTTAGCTAAAGAGAATAAAAGGCATTGACATGGAGATTTATGAAAAAGATTAAAAAACTTCAAATTAATTATATAACAATAATTTATGAAACAATAATTTATCAGAATAGTTTTAATAAAAATATTTTGTTATTGTTTCTTGGAATTCTCTTGAGGCTTGATGATAAGAATTATGTGAAATAATAAAATAAATGGTGTAAAATTATATGCAAAAAAAAAAAAAAAAAAAAAAAAAAAAAAATAGCGTTAAATAATCTTAGCTCCGCAATTTTTTTGAAGTTAGAAAAAAAAAAGTATTTTTATATTTACTTGGCATAACGTTTCAGTGTAAATAAATATTTCACATGCTTTGTGTTTCAACACTAATGCAAGTTGATTTCAATGATATAGATCTTTGCATTTCTGAATGTCAATTCACTATGTTGATTTTAACTTTGTATATAACAGTGTATGTGATACGAAAGTTCAGACATTTATTTGGATTTTTTCTTAACCATTCTTTTTAATAAGAAAAAAAATATTGTTTTCATTTCATTACCATACTGCTGTCTTACTTTTATGTGGGAGGTGTGCTTGAGTTTCAAGAGATTTTGGCATACTTCTATTAAAGGTGTGTCTATTTTATTACATTACTAGATTAGATCTTAGTTTTCTATCATAGGTGTTATTGGACGTCAGATGTTTTGACCATACTATAGAAAGAATCTCACTTTATTATCACACTTATGTCTTACTTTGATATGAGAGGTGTTATTAGGCGTTAGACAATTTGATCCTATTACTACGTGTCCTCGAACTTGAATGCCATTAACAGTAATCTTCGACTTATATAAAATTCTGAGGTTCAATAAGGCAGAGAATACTATACGGAAACAGTGGTACTCATATACAAGGGTATTTTGGAATTCTTCTTAAGTATCACATCCGCGCTTGATTGATTAAGAATTATAAACGAAACAAACTCACTATATTCTCATCTTGTGTACTACTTGACTTCAGAGTCTAGTGAACTTAAAACAAATATCTGACTACTTACAGAACTGCAACTAATTTAAATATTTCTGATGAAATTGAAAATAAAACGTTTTATACAGATAAACTTTTTAATTCTTTTGTTACTTATTGCAAAATAATTCATGCGCACAGTGTTATTTCAATCGAGTTAAACAATATATTGAAAATGAATTAAACAAGTGCTTTAATGTATAACAAGGGCTGTTACTTAAAAGGCAATATGTACTTAGAAAACTTACTCTGTGCAGCTTCATTGGGACAAAAATGCTACTATCCACATCTTGCTCTAATTTCAGTCTTAAGGATTTACTTTCTTAACTTTGGAAGCTTTTAAAAAGTAAATTTCTTCAATATGTTTTATTAATTTAAACAAAAATGTTGCGTTCCATGCTTAATTTTTAATATCTATATTAATTACAGTACTTTAAATGATTTTCTACATATCTAAAAAAAATAGTTACATTTCTTGTACCTCAGAATCATAGTAAACATTTTAGACAGTTACTAAAACAAAGTTATTCTAGCTTTTAATAATAGGATGATAAAAATATTTGTAAAAAATCCAAATAATAATTGAAGAAACCTTTAACGGTTTTAACAACACATTTAAATTTCGTTTGTGAATTATTCAAAATAACTTCGTATCTCCTTCGTACAACCAGAGTTCTGAACTCATATCCAACTTCTACTTTTGATGTTAAACACATTGTTACAGAATGTTTTCAAATAAACCACTAAAGTAACTTAGCAAAATAAGAAAAATCAAAATTTTCCTATTAAATTCGTTGGTTGGAGGCAGAAAAAAAAATATATATTCTCACAAGTAAAAGCCACGAACTTAGATTACATCTTCGAAATAACAAATGTAGAACATCCAACTGAAAACATCAAAAAGGCGAATGTATAAAATTGGACTTATGTGACTCCCGCGACTCACGTGATTCAATATATATCTATTCCCGGAACGTTATCTAAGAGGGAAAAGAAGTAAGAGAAAGAGTCTATCCCTCCCTTCTATCTGGAACGTCTGCAATAATGAGTAGTTGCAAAGCATGCTTTTATCACGGCCGTGCACAAGCAAGATGTTATTGAATATCGTTACGGTGACGACGTCATTTTGCATTTTATTATTCAAATAAATTTGGAAGATTGCTCCCGATGACAACGTCATCTTGCTCGGAAAACTGGAAATAAAAGAAAAGAAACACCCACCCACTCCGCGAAATCAATCTATGGAGTTTTTTCTAAAGGAAGCGCAGTCATTTTTTTTTTGCATCTATTTATTTATCTGTTTGCAAACTAAGGTTTATTTTTATTGATGATTTTATTTTATATTTACCTCGTCCTCAAACGGTAACCTAAAAGTTCCATTCTTTATAGATATATAAAACTGACTTCAAAAGTTAATTTTTAGTCTTTTTTAAAACATAGCGAAAACGGATTAATATGGGCATTCATATGAATAACGACTGTCGAAATTTTTCTGTATTTTATAAAACTTATCGATATGCTTTCACCTCAATAAAGTTTATTAATTTATAATCAAAATCGAAAATAAACTTTATTCATTGGAAAACCGATTGTTTATTATTGATCCTTCATATTGGCCTATTTTATGTATATATATATAGAAATATATATAGAGAGAGTGTGTCCGAAAAGTCTGCAAACGGTCGAATAACTCGAGAAATATACATCGGATTAAAAACGGAAAAATGCATGTTCAATCGTTTAGAAAAATCTAATTAAGGATATCAAACCTACTCTGCCCCCTGGGAGGAAAGGGGGGGCAACTTTGAAATCTTAAATGATAACCCCCCACTTTTTTATTGCAGATACGGATTCTACGGGGAAAAATACGTATCATTTGTATTGAACATTTTCTTCAGAAAATCATAGATGGCGCTGTAAACGAGTGAAATGCAGTGAGAATCGATTTCACTGAAAAGTATGGAAACGTTCGAATAACACGAAAAATATACATCGGATTGAAAAACGAAAAAATACGTGTTCAATATTTTAGAGAAATCTATTTAGGGATATAAAAGTTGCCATTTTTCAAAAATACTGAACACATATTTTTCCGTTTTTCAATCCGATGTTTATTTCTTCAGTTATTCGACCGTGTCAAGACATTTCCATGGAAACGTTTCTCACTGCATTTTACTCGATTATAGCGCCATCTACGATTTTTCGAATAAACTGTTAAGTACAAAAGTTACGTATTTTTTCCCGCAGAATCAGAATCTGCAATAAAAAATAGGGGGGGGGGGGATAATTTCAGACTTCAAAGTTGCCCCCCTTTCCCACCAGGAGGCAGAGTTGGGGGTTCAACTTTGATATCCTTAAATAGATTTTTAAAAACTATTGAACATACATTTTACCGTTTTTCAATTCGATGTATATTTTTCGAGTTACTCGACCGTTTCAAGACTTTTCAATGGAAACGATTCTCAGCGAATTTCATTCGATTACAGCGCCATCTACGATTTTCCTAAGAAAATGCTCAATACAAATGTTACGTATTTTTTCACGTAGAATCCGAATCTGCAACAAAGAAGTGGGGGTTATCATTTAAGATTTCAAAGTTGCCCCCTCTTTCCCCCTGAGGGGGAGAGTTGGGGGGGGCAACTTTCATATGCTTTAATAGATTTTAAAAAAATATTGAACATGCATTTTTCCGTTTTTTAATCCGATGTATATTTTAGTTATTCGACCGTTTTCAGACTTTTCGGACACCCTGCATATATATATATATATATATATATATATATATATATATATATATATATATAAGATAGGTCAATATGAATGATCAATAATAAACAATAATTTATACGCTATATATAACACAAACGGAAATTTCGTTCCGACTGCTTATAACTCGAGTTCTGCCGAATAAGGTGTGCGCTCCAACTCCTTTAGTTCCAACCTCCAACCTCCGTTGTATCAGGGAATTGAATGAACTAATTCCCGTCGAAATTTGGCCCATAGAACTCGATAAAATATGCGCCCTCTGGTGGTGGAAGGTAGAACTAAAATCTGTAAAAAAATCGAAAACAAAGTTGAACGAGCCAAATCCCGTTGTGATCGGGTCCATAGAACCCGAGATAAGAATGCGCCCCCTAGCGGTGGAAGGAAAAACTAAAATCCGTAAGGCGAACGAAAACCAAGTCGAATGAGCCAAACCTCGTTGTGATACGCCCCAGATAACCCGAGACAGGAATGCGCCCCTGGTGGTGGAAAGTGAAACTAAAATCTCTAAGGCTACCAAAAATCTACTTGAATGATCTAAACCCCGTTCTGATTGTGTCCACAGAACCCGAAAAAATAAATCCTCCCTGGAGATTAGTAATCTGAAATAGTAGTAACCAAGGACTGAAGAGGTTAAAACAAAAATGTCAATTTGCTCCCCTCCCCCCGCCTCTCCTTCTAATGTATGTTGATTCAAAATAGGATAAAAGCAGAATAAATTTATTTTCCCATAAGAAAATAAGATTTTTGATAAAATAAAAATTTACCGGTAATTTTTTTCGATTTTTTGAATTTCTTAAATAAAATATGAGTTTGCGTATATGTAACAATTTAAAATCCCTATCTTTTATAATTAAAAAAAATTCAACACACGTTAAAATTTGTGAGTGAGGTCTTTCATTTTTCTAAGCATTGTATATTTATTTTTTTATCAGAAAGTAAATGAAATATTTTGTTTGATAAAATAATTACTTACTGGCCATTTATTTTCAACTTTATATATTCTTAATCAGCATATGATTTTGCTTATATATACCAATTTTCAAATCCGTATGTTGTATAATTTTAAAAACTTGTATACACCTTAAAATTTCTGACTGGAATCTTTATCTGGTAAACCCACCATGGTGGCTACCTATTTTCGGTCTCGCTGAAACATCTGCACCTGCTTTCATTTATTACTTTTGTGGTTAGCGCCATTTTCAGATAAAAATATCGCAGTTTTGCGATGTTTAATGAGGTTTTAATTAATATCTCGGCTAATTATCAAAATATTAAAATTCCGAGACTCAGGTGCTTCAGCACATGCTTTGGACTATCCTCACCGAAATTTTCACTTTTCTAGGTGCGGTAGTTTTCACTATCATCGCCGATAGACAGACAGTCACACACACACACACAGAGCGAACTTTCTGTTATTAGTATAGATGTATACAGACCCTTGTACATATGCCATAGCAAAAAGTTGTACTTGAATTGTAGACTTTCGGCTTTTGGAATTATGTTTCTGTTATCAGCGATTTAAGATATAATCGATTATACCTCTATTTTAAATCAATATAGATAGTCAATAGATATACAAGGACAAAAAAAAATAAACTTTTGTTCAAATATAAAATGATGCATAAAATAAATGAAGGCATTATTTATGTTAAACAATAATTATCGCTGCATAGTTTTTATCATTTGTTATACTTTGATTTTTAAACCATACAGAAAGTTACTTTTTTTAGTCAGAAAAAAAAGAAACACAATTTTATTTATATATCACAAGTTTAATATCAAGAAAATAAACAATCTTCTCAAAATAATTTGTGAAGCAATTAAACGAGTTTTCTTTTACATCTTCTCTTCCTAAACATAGTTTGAAAGAACATTTGCGGAATTTGCTCTCCTCGTGTTTTCCTAAAGAATATTCTCCGTTTTAAAACGGCAAATGTTGGGAACAAGGAGAAGGTAAAGTTTGACGCACGATATCTTGCCCGTTCCCGATTTTCTCCCTTCTAATCCAATACCGCGAGTCTGCTTCCTACCTTACTAATTATCGGTAGACTGGCTCATTTGCATCAGAACATTGGAAAGTGTAATTGTATAACAACTAAACTGTTTAGAGATTTCATTAGCAGTAGCACGCAAACACATAATTATCAGTTTGATAGAGGAAAATTGATTAAAGAGTAGAAAAGTGGTTTTCGACCTATTTGCTGCGTTTCATTATCCACAAAATGATGCACGCAACCTTAATGCCCCTTTAGGAAATGTTTATCATTTTCCCCGTTGAGTTAAGTGATTAAGAATTCCACACCGAATAAACGGCGTGTCGAAATATTTACCAAGAAAAAATAGAAATAATAGGATAAATTTATAATACCAATTAACTAATCAGATTGTATGAGGTAAAATTGTTCAATAATATGAAAAAAATGTTAATACTTACTCATTTCGTTATCCGTAATCGTTCATTAACGATTTAAAAAAGTGTTTTTTCTTAAAGAAAATATATACCGATTACGTGAGATAATAAATGAATACGAAACGCAGAGATTATCGGTTTAAATTATTTTGTAGCAAATCAATGGTTTTTATCAAAGCAAACATTGCAAAAAGAGCTTTATTATGGACTTTCAACTTCATAAAGATATTAATGGGATAACAATTTAACTATTAGAGGTGGTAAATAAGTGGAAATTGAAAAAAATATATATCAAGTTATTTGTACTTTGCCAAAGTGGATTTTGCTTTTTAATTTCATAAATTGTATTATTTTCTTAAACGTGAAAAAAATAAAAATGAAGAAGAAAATCATTTGTGTTTTGAAAGGAAACTGCATAGAAAAACAAGCTAAAATGTTTAAAAAAATAAGGATTTTGGAATAACTTTCTATGAAATAGACAATTCTTTACACTATCTCAAAAATTGCAGTAATACTAATATTGGCATACGAAAGAAAACAGAAATTCAACACTAACATTACATAAAATATTTGAGATAGTAAACGATACGAATTCTGACAGCGGATATTTATCGGTGTCAATATTTTTGCCAATTCAATGGTTTTTCTACAGTAGAATATTTTCTAAAGTACTTTTTAGCACACACTAGGGTTATAAAGATATTGTCGGGATTAAATATTTTAACTATTAAAAGTAGGTACTAAATGTGTTAGTACCTTATCTTTATATTTGTATACCGGCGAAGGAATTTTGCAATTTTTAACTGTTTTTCATGCCCTGTATTATTTTTTAAACGCAAGAACATCAAGAAAAAATTTATTTGCCTTTTGGAGAACAAACTGGACAGAAATATATAGAAAAAAATTAAAAAATCTGAATATAATTATTGTAATAATCTACTGTAATTTCCGGCGTATAATCTGCGGATCAAACAATCATGTTTAGACCCAGAAATTTTATTCAATAACTCAAGTCAAATACTTACAGTGCTGTAGTGAGTTACATTTTATAAAATAAAATTTCTGGGTCGAAACATGGTTGTGTGATCCGCGGATTAAACGCCGAAAATTATGGTATATAAAATATACCGTTCTTTAGCATATACCTCAGATTGTCTCATAAATTGCAAATTTACTAATATTGCCTTATGGAAAAAACAGATATTCGGCAAAAACGTTAAATACAGTCGGTCAAATAAGAAAAACCTCCGCATACATTTTAACCTCCAAATAGTCACACAAAAAAAAGTAATAGCCATTCGACTAGAAATTACGTCTTTTTTCTTTTTATGCTAAAGAAAAAAGCTTAGGGTTGTCTTCATACTAAAATGGTAACAAATTTTTAAACTTTCAGTTCGAATGCCTAACTTTGACATCATATTTGAATTATTCAGTGAATGTTATCATGGAATACCAAATAGGAACTCATTCGGTCAAGTAGTTTATGGATAATATTAAAATTTTAATTGCTTAATAGGCGTATAGCCAACATAGTGGAAAAGTACCCAAGTCGGCACACTATGTTGGCTATACGCCTATTAAGTAATTAAAATTTGAGAAATTAAAATATGAATGCAAAGCGAGAGAAATTTTTTATGGAAAAATTTCCAAGTATTAAATGTAGTTTATGGATTATAAAGACTTAAATTCTGATACTTCTAAAAATCCAATTCCCTTAAAAAATGCAGAGCCTTTCATAGTGTTTTCGAAATTATATATAGAAACTATGATTTTTTAACATATATCAATTTATAGAAGTTTTAAATATGCGAACCCAAAATTACAGCTCATTATACGTAGTAGTTCTTGAAATATGCTTAAAGCACTAATATCCGTATTACAATCTTGTCTCCAACGAATACAAAAGAAATTAACTTTAAGAGTTCCAAATTTTAAATTTTCATAATTCCTAAACTGCTTGGATTGAACCACTTCCAGTTTGGTAAACTAAGGTACAATTTACCGAAAAATCCAAATATGATCTAAAAATTAGGTGTTCGTTCCTATTGAAATTTTCAATTTGGTACTATTTCTGTGTGAAGATGACCCCTAAGATTATATTTTAAACATAATTGAAATAAGGTATAATTTCTTTGTTGAATGGATATTTCGGTTTTTGTTTTTTCTTCTAATCTGGTGATTAAAAGGTATAACGTGTTGTTCTATTTTTTGGGTTGCCGACTGTACAATCATCCTAAATAAAATAATTATAAATTTATGTTATTGAGAACCTCTAACAGTAATTGTATAACATCCATGCAATATGCATTCATTTCATTTATAAGTTACATTTTTGCAGCGATTAGCAATGATCTATGCGGTAAAAAAATATTATTTTGAAACAAAAATAAGTAAAAGTAAGCATGAAAATAGATTTTATTGCTAACTAGGATAGAAATAATTTAAAAGCGGTTTTTTTAAATGCAAAAAGAATAAATTTTATAATTTTGGTAAAATAAAAATAAAAATAAAATAAAATAAACCGAATATAAGATAAGTGATAAAAAGGTACAAAGTGTAATTTTTATACAGATATTTCATTTTTGAAAATATGAAATCGTAAATTTTTATATTTCCCTCTCTATAAATATTAGTAAATATTTTACATTTCAATTAATTTTCTTCAAAAATATTTGTCATCAAGAAAATAACAATTTATACAGTAAAACCTCTTAATTACGGATATCTCAAAATCACAGAACTTATTCGCAATTTAGAGACAAAAAAGAACAAATATATTGATGTTCGAAATCGAAAATGTTCTCCGCTATTCGGGCGTGTTCTGTATATATGTGGGGTTGTAAACATATTGTGATATTCCGTAAAATGTTAATCCTATGCATGGTGGATTTACTGTAGCTATATATAGACAAGCAATAAATGCAAATATTGTGAAAATATATCGGAAGAGGTATAACAATACTAAAAACTTTAAAAAATTGAATAAGAACTACAAGAAAATTAAAAGAAATTGAATGTGCTAAAAAATCTCTTGCAATCTTTAAAAAATATATATTCCGTAATCAATAGTTTTTTATTTCAAGAAATTTAGAGATAAGTTACTACATAAATAAAAAAAAAACTACGTATTCAATCTGCTGTTTTAAGTCTAAATTATACGAAAAACGTAGAAATATTAAACACAGACACATAAAATTATACTGATTTGGATAAAAATCATTCGGTTGATGATAGCGGTGGACAGTGAGTGTGTATAATATTCAACGATATATGCTTAAATTAAAACACAAGACAAATTAAATAGATGTAGATAAATAGTTACAACATTACAATCACTTTCTTAATAACATAAATTTGTCTAGAAAAATTTCAAAAATTCTTCTCTTTACAACTTATTGAATTGTAAAATTTTCGTATTTTGAATTCACTGATATTGGGGTTTTCGATAAAAATAGTATTTTTATATTTATACAAATTATTTAAATAAATTTTCACTATATGAATTAGAATTAATAAAAATTTCTAAAAAATTATATCAGCAATACAATATCACCACATAAATATAAAATCATCAATTTTTCCAAAGTGAATTATACAAATTTCGGAAACCCGATAAAAAAAAAGTAAGATAAAAATTTGAAAATATTTCTCATCATAAAAATGTGGGTTTGTAAACATATTGTGATATCCCGTAAAATGTTAATACTATAAACAATTTTAAATATTTAGTTTAAAGTTAAGCTAATACATAGAGTAAAATAATTAGAAAAAATCATATTTTGCTTCAAAACTTTCAAAATATCTTTTTCATTGTTCATCTTTATTTATCATTGTTCATCTTCATACTTCACGATTGAACTAAGAGTGGATATTTTGTACAACCAGTTATAGTAAAATAATTCTAAGCAGTCTGATTAAGCTACTTTAGGAGACGATAGTTCCAGCTTGTAATTGAGAAGTAGCCTACTACACTATATTGCCAAAGGTGACCGGTCATTTGCGATTTTAGACGTTTTGTTAACTATCTAAAAAATACATGAGGAATCAACCTGAAACTGTAGGTGTGTAAACAGTATAGTATAGGTTATATATTTCCGCGAAGATTTTTTCCCGAAACCCCATAGGGCACTGTCAACAAATTGAAAAATAACGAATATCTTTTGGATTACCCTGTAAAAACTAATGTAGCAAAAGCGTTCAAACTCGAGATTATTAATAAGTGTCTTATTGTAATATACTGTGTTCATTTTTATGAGGATAACATATATAGTCGTAGAGAAATTAAGGTTTTTATAAAAACAGTCCGAAATTTCGCCAAGTTTTTTGCATATAATTTGCAGAGTTCTTAATATAAAAAAAAGTTATTTAAAAAAAAATATGTCAAACATCATTGTACACAATACTGTGTAATCAGAATTAAAAAATAATAAAAATTGGCTGAAAAATGAGCAGGTTTACTAAAAAATGTTTCCCTGCGCATGCGCGAATGCAATCAAAATATAATGTGCATAATGTATTAGCTAAGTATATAGAGCAACTTTTGTGAAAGTCTCAAAATCATAGCTTGAAAATTCTGAAAATTATCGTCGATAGAATAAGCTCGAAATCCGTTATTCCCAAAAGGAAGCAAAATGATGAGGGGATGTATCCAAATATAGTAGTACGTGCAATATTGTGTACGCTATCTTAGCATTTATCAACAGATATTTGATACACGGAAATATGATCGCGGAAATATATAACCTATACTATACTGTTTGCACACCTGCAGTTTCAGGTTAATTCCTCATGTATTTTTCTAGATAGTTAACAAAACGTGTAAAATCGCAAGTGACCGGTCACTTTTGGCAATATAGTGTATATCGGGGTGTTTGGTTTAAACTAATGCTCGCGAATATACGTTTATATACGTTTAAACGTATACGTACTTAAGCCTTTTTTCCATATGATTCCTATCCAAAATCGTTACCGGTTACAATACGTTTTATACGTATTATACGTATAATCGAGAGCACTGGTTTAAACTCCAGTTATGGCTTTGGTGTTCATAGAGGGTAGCATTTACTTTAAACGAAGATTTTGTGTAGTCCGCCTATGCAACTAGTTTATAACAAAGTGCATAAAATTGGAAAAAAAATATCGTGCGTGAAAATAACGGCGTGGTCATTTTTGATATTTGCTTCTAGGTCAAACATTTTTTTTTCATTAAGCGACAATTTGTTATTATAATAAAATGTTATATGTCTACGGATATAAGCTAAATATCCCCATAGTTCCTAAACGTAAAAAAACGAAAAATATGTAGTAATACATTGTAGTAAATTTTTTCTTTGTTTATTTAAAAAATATTCATGGAATAAACTGTATTATTTCTTATAACTAAAGGTTCAAAAGGCAGAAGAATTTGATTGGACTAATTTAAGTCCTGTATTGAAATATCGAATATAGGAGGTTCCTACAGTTGTGTCCATATGCGAATATCATGAATCCTTAAAATCATATATTATCTTATATAATTTCTTTCGTGATTTTTGTGCCAATAAAGAGATAAAAAAGAGAGATTTCATGGACTAATTCTACTGCAAGAATAAAATTTGTTGTCAAGAAATTCTTCTGTCTCATGCACCTTTTAGTGTGCCACAAAGGCACAGTGGCCTCCAGGAATAGTTTTCTAATTAAACCCAGAAAATTTATTTAATAAACTGTTTCTCGTTTCTAAATGTTTTTGTTTTATTCGTGATTGCTCGTCATTTCTCCAATTTGAAGACTCTATATCTCATAGACCAGTTGCAATGAAAGAATTAGACTTACAGGTAGACAAAATAGACTATATACAGTGGTCTTTCTTTTTCAAATATCATAAGAATACCAATTCTCATTTTTGAGTTGCAAGCTGTCTAATATTCTAATTTTTGAAAATTTAAATGGTTATTATGCAGGTGAAAAGAAATATAACATCCTATCTTTTTCTATGGCCGTTGAACAAAATACGAGTACAGGCTTAGATCGACAACCCCCCCCCCCCCACACACACAGAAACACACATACACACACCAACATCATCACTACGCTTCCATCCCGAACCCTGTTTAATTTTTTAAACTAACAGGTATAATTTAAAGGCATGTGTTATTGAAATAAGATGTGATAATATTTTTTCAATGTACAGTCATGGGAAAGAAAGTGAATACCCCCTCTACTAACTCTGTTAATTATTGTAGGAGAAAGTTACTGGCACCAAACGATTAGAAATAAAGTCTACTTTCAAGTGATGGGCATAAAATTTTCTTAGGGACCATCTATATATCAAAACAAACCCAAACTTTGTTTTTTCAATGATAAGACACAATTTTGAAAAGATATTTTTAATGTTCAGTTCAAACTATGTGTAGATATCAAATTTTTTAAAATTCCTACGATTAGTTTCATTTTATAATTTTTGGAAGAGTTTAATTATTCTATTAAAATATATATATAAAGTTATCTGTGATTTAATTGTTTTCGAATATATGAATGTGATTGGAATTTTATAGGTGTTATAATTTATTTTACACGCTCTTTTCTAAATTTATATGTGAAAAATATCAGCAAATACCAAATTGCTAATGGCATATTTTTAAAACTTTTGCAGCAAATACACAACACATATGCATTTATAAGAAACTTTACTTCAATCATATATACCGGAGAAAAATAAAATAGGTTTATTAGACTGGAAAATAAATTATAAATTCAATTAAAGGTAACAAAAATAATGAGTAAGATTTTTTTTCTAAGGTAGGACTGTTTCTTATGGTGGATCGAAACTCCAAAAATTGGAAAATTAAAATGTAATACCACGCAAAATTTGGTCACGGTCCATAGTAATAAGACTGCAAATTTTCTTCGAAATCAAGTGTTATCTTTCGGTGCCCCCAGCCCCCCCCCCCCAAATTTTGACAAATTCGCCAAAAACCCCTTGTACAACTTATAAATTGAAATAAACATAAACTTGGATTAAAAAAATGTCATTCCGTCGAAAAGTTGTGTATGGTAGGTAGTAATATGCGAAATCACATAATATCTTCCAGGGCCCTGTCATTCGAAATTTCAAAAAACTAGGCATAAATTCCCTTTTATGTGTTATCCATGTATAATAGAATGTATCACGCAAGAAGCAAGAGTGCAATACAAACATTTTATCTGTGAGAAGTACACAAGCAAATAAAGTTCACGAATGAAATACAAACATTTAAATCTGTTAAAAATGTAAAAAAAAATAATAAGTTCAATTAAAACAGTACGTGCTCTTCAAAACAAAAATATAAATACTCTAAATGTTTCAGCTTGGTGTTCATTGTTGGTAATATTGGAGTTTGTTACTTTAAAATCTGACTTACTAGGACACCGCCAAACATGATGCGCACAGATTTGGATGATTTTAAAGTATATTGTAGGGGTCATACCCCTAAATATTCAGGTCAAAGGTTTCCCTCAAATGGGCTTTAGTTTTCGAGAAATTTCGGGTTAAAGTTCAGCATGCATTTCAAATAACCATTAGTTCGCAATCTTGATCGAGGTCCTCGTGGTTCTGCGCTAGCGCGTGTGATTTGAGAGCCAGAGATGAGGGTTCCGTCCTCTAATGTTACTTTTACCTTTTTTTAAGAAATTTAATATATTTGTCTCGTTATAAGTTTTATGCAGAATTATGAATTCTGCATCTTTGAACTTTTTGATATTTTCCTAATAAATTCCATTCACATTTTCGAGTTTTTCGTAATAATTTAGATATATATATATATATATATATATATTTGTGCAGTTTTGAAATTACTATTTCACGAAATTCCAAACTAATTTATGTCTATATTTTGTTTATTTTGTTTATTATTATTTACACATTATATTTTAATAACCGTTCTAAAATAATATTTTTTTTTTTACTTTATGAAATTTAAAATAAAATTTTGTATTATTTTATAATTTATACAAAATATTTTTTATTTCAAATCTTCTAAAGGTATGTATGATTAGGTAATTTCAACAACATATCTTGAAAGGAGTAATAAAATATTAAAACAATAACGCTTATATCCAAGTTCTAGCCAGTTATGTATATATATATATATATATATATATATATATTGTTATTTAAATACATTTAACTGCAAATTTCAAACTCAACAGCATTTTTGATTTGCACAAATAAGAAATAATATATTACAATTAATTTTTTTTTCAATTCTGACAAGTCGATACCATACAGAAAAATTCAACTAGAAATGAAAAATCGTTTGTAAATTACAATATAAAAAACTAGTCGTTGGGGGCCACCGTAATACTTACCCATCATGGATATGCATAATGTAAAATATTGAAATAAAAATGTGTAAACTACTTATAAAATGCATTGCAATTCAAATAAAATCGTGGCTTGATGACGTCACAAACTTTAAGGCTCGATTACTGAATTGCTTGAAAGAAACATCCTTATAACTCCAAAAATAATAATCCTATTAACTAGCGGTTTATTGCATTTGATTAAGCGTCAAATTTCCAATTAAAATATATCTTTGAAGTGAAATTTGGATGAAATACAGGGTCATGAAAAATCGAAGAGTGTGGTAAATAGGATTCCAAATATCTCGGCAACTCATTATACGATCGACTTCATGCTGTATGTGGTGGTCAGATATGAGCCACCTCCCAATTTCTGACTAAATTAGTTTACTTTTATTATTTTAATAGGTATTTTTCATGTATATATATTGTATAACCAGGAATTTCTGTGGACTATTTATTTTATATACTTTTATTTTTTTAATATGTATTTTTTATGTATATATATTGTATAACCAGGAATTTCTGTGGAGTATTTATTTTATTAGTATACATAGTTTCTTTTTCGTATGGGAAAATAGAAACGACCACCCAGAGTAGTTTTATTACCTTCGGAGACACTGGTCTGCGATCTAACAAGGACATCTTTTACGGAGAAAAAAATTTACGAGCTGAAAAATTTATAGCTGTTTGGAAGTGCATAGCAAATTTACAATTTAGGACCCCATCTAGGTGGTCCTGAATAACATTTAGCGAAAACCAATAAGAGATGAGGGGGGAGACGTCTTTACAAAACCACTGGAGCCAATAGACGGCCCAGTGACGAGGGAAAAGAAAAAAGTGAGCCCCAAGAGAAAATCTGGAAGAGGACCAGTACCTGACGTCCTGTCCGAGGAAGTAACATCTAAAAAGAAAGAGTAGAGTGCTGATAGTGTGTAAAAACGAAGATAGTTCCAAAAATGGTGTAGTGGCGACAAAAGACAAAAGAATGACCTAACAGATGATTTTTGCCTATCCCGTGGAGGTAGACTATTGCTAACAATGCAGACCAGAAGTACTCTGAAGGTACAGGTATCTGTAATTTACTATTCCCTCATATTGAATGTGTATAATAATAAATAAATACTGGTAGAGGTACTTTAGTAAATGTAGAGAAATTGTTCCTTCTCTGAAATATAATTAATGCACGTAAGTGCGGTAGTGCGAGTCGGAAAAAGACTCACTAACTCTTTTAATGAGTATTCAATTGTTTCATCTTATTTTTTATACTTAAAATTTAACATTCTGTTAGGGATGTTTGTTTTTTTTATTTTTTATGTCTTTGTAAATAGATATGTAAATAAATGTTTTTTCGTTTACTTTTAACTCTTTGTATTTAATTTATATGGGTTAACACTCATATGTCATCGAGTAGTGTTTTTCTTCTTTTTCTTTAATTTAATTGTTTATTAATTTTAGTTGGTTTATCAGGAGGACTAGTTTATAATTTATGAGAGGTTAGGGATTTATATACTCTATCTAGTCCGGCTTCATAAGACGTAGGGCGGCGTAAATAATCACAACGTAATAATCTGATCTTTTTTTTTTTACTAGAGTAGTTAATTTAATTCAATAATATGGGTAACTTTTATGGGATCATTATAAATTTTCACCGAGGTCCAGAAGCCACGATCACACCTTTAACCTGATAATCCAACACCCAGCGTTTCCGGAAGAAGCATTAACCCGTGCTTCCTTTAACTAATGTAGGGAGTTTATGCAATTGGGCATTAGTAACCATCTCCAATTAGGAGGCCCAGAACTTACCAGCTGTATGCAATTTTTTTTAATTGTTTTTTATATTCATTTCTTAAAATAACCAATTTGGAATATTTTTATATATCTTTTATCAGAACGAATATTTCGAGAGTCCGAAAAAAATAGTTCCGGTTAATCGAGGTTATTGAAATGAAATAGGATTCTTCCCATTATTACATACTAAGTACATACCAAATTGCAAGTCTCTATCTCAATTTTTTCGGGAGATAGAGCTTTTACAGACACACAGACACACAGACGGAAGGCACACATTTTTTTCTAAAAATATGTTTTTCGGAATCTCCAGTGTCTGAAACGTGTAAATTCGTCAAAATTTTTTTTTCGATTTTCAAAACGATTACTAGACTTACCCTATACTACGTATGATGGGTAAGTAATACCTGAAAAAAAATCGTCTGCAATGACTTTTACGGTAATATCAGAATAAATAAAATTTTCTTTTTATCCATTTCGTTTAATCCTTTTCAGACAATTACCTCGTTTTGAAATAATTTCTTTTCCAAATTTATTGCATTTTTTAATACTTATCACAATTTAAGTATTTTTAAAGACAATTACCACGTTTGAAATAATTTCTTTTCCAAATTTAATGCATTTTTAAATATATTTATCACAATTTAAGTATTTAAACAATATATAATATGCTAATTTATACATTATTCCAGTATTGTTAAAACAATTTACGTAAAGAATATATTTAAAGGCGATTTTGAATGCGGAATTTGTTTAGAATATTTTTGCGATATGTATCACACAGTTAGTTCCATATTTAATAAACTAAAAATGTCGATATCGGTAATGATAAATATTTTAGTTTTTCAGCAGTTAACATATTAAAATATATTTAGAACAAATCAAATATTAAAAGGATACATTATTTTGTTAATTTTTTCTTAATCATTAAAAAAATTTTTTAAATAGAAAATGCAGCTCAAAAATGCATTATTTCATAAATACGATAAATAAATAATTAAATATATATAAATGTAAACAAGAATCATTTTAAAAAGACGAGATATCAAGACTTAAAATAGTTTGGATTTTCATCAACAGAAATATTAGAATAAAAATTGCGCAAAAACTATAAATTTTCACGAAAAATTCGAAAATGTAAATGGAATTTTTAGGAAAATATCAAAAATTTCAAAGATGCAGAATTCATAAATCTGCATAAAACTTATAACGAGAAAAATATATTTAAAAAAGGGTAAAAGGCACATTAGAGGACAGAACCGTCATCTCCGGCTCTCAAATCGCGCGCGCTAGCACAGAACCACGAAGACCTCGCTGAAGATTGCGAACTAATGGGCATTTGAAATGCATGCTGAACTTTAACCCGAAATTTCTCGAAAACTAAAGCCCATTTGAAGGAAAACTTTGACCTGAATAGTTAGGGGTATGACCCCTAAAACATACTTTAAAATCATCAAAATCTGTGCGCATCATGTTTGGCGGTCTCCTTGTTAGTTTCAAAATGGGGCGAAATGGCTCTTGATTGTAATCGAAATATTATGAATCCATCCCTGTTGTTTGCACCACAAACTGTCACGTCAGCTTCAGTGACCACTTTGACCCATCTTTTTACACTAAGAGTGGCATGGAAACTCAGCGAACGAAACGATATATTCACGATAACGGCTGTCAATGTAATATGTTAATCATCGTATGAAAGATGAGTCAAAATGCGTGGTTCTGTAACTTCTAACTTATACCACTGAATCAGATCAATGTAATCTGCTGCGCTAAAATTGTTTGCTGGAACTTGGAACTGCCTGATTTCTCCACTAGTATTCGCACTTCGCGCTTTAAGGATTCTAAGAAATCCTAGCTCGTGAATCTGCTGCTGATCGTCATTTACCAGGGCTGTAAGGTGGTTTTCCGGATGGGCAAAAAAGGTATTGCGCCGGATTATTGGTTCAATGACAACTTTAATTGCCTGGGTCATATTCCTGGAGAAATAAACAATTGCCCATCTGCACCTTTTTTGCAGGATCTCTTGCACTTAATTGCAAACTATACACGTATGTACACGTTGACTACAAACTATGTCAGTACCTTCAGATTTGACGTTAGACTCTGAGTTACCACACAGAACTTCAAAATTATGTTGGCGGTGGTAACCCATCTGCTGTGGGTAAGTCTACCTGGAAATCTATTTGAGTAACAACTATTGCCGAACAACTTCCTTTCTTAATAGATGGCGTCATTTCCTTCAGGTACTTTTGATCGGTACTGATATCGTCAATAATTGCTTCGAGGTTATAATTGATGTCCATAGTCTGGAAAGAAACGATGGGAAGGGATTCACAATTATATCCAACATTTTTCCAATTGGCCAAAGATAACTGTATGGTCTCCTGCTTAATCCATCTAGCTGCGTTAAAGCAAATATCACAATGGCAGCTCAGTTGCATGCAGTAAACATGGGAGCCATTGTAATTCTCTTTACAACTATACGAATTATAGGCTACTGTACACTCGTGGAAAATGCATTGGTCCAAACGTTCCGGGCACCGCGTGTCCATTCATGTACAAACAGGCAACTATTCAGGAATACGAACGCAACAGCCTACAATAAAACTGTTATTCAAATCAAAATATTATTATCTTTCTACTGGGTATTTAACAAAAGTGACGATTTAAAAAAAATAGCTTACTTTAATCCAGAATCACAGTGAATCAACGAAAATTGAACAACGCTAACGTCACTTGTAAAACTAGCTGCAAGAATGCATTCCCGCTATTTAGCCGAATCCGCCAAAAAGTAACGTCATCTAGTGTGAATAATTTGAAGCTGTAATTGACGAATTTTGCAAAAATTGGAGTGGGTGAGGGCTCTGAAAGATATTACATGATTAAAAAAAACGTGCAGGCATATTACTATATACCATACTCAACTTTTGCGAGCAATGACATTTTTATTTTCCAACTTTATGTTTATTTTGATTTATAAGTTGTACAAGGCGTGTTTGAAAAATTTGTTGAAAATTGGGGGGCTCGGGGACACCAGAAGATAGCACTTGATTTGGAAGAAAATTTGCAGTCTTATTACTGAAAACCTTACCCACTTTTTCGCGGTATTACATTTCGATTTTCCAATTTTCGTTTTTTTTCACTCAACCCTACTGTTCATTTAAAAACAAGTGGGTAAGTGTGATCGAAGATCGCTCAAAGGGTTTCGTTTAATAATCCTTTCAAAACACTTTATCCTTTCTTTAATAAATCCAAATAAATTTCATTTAGCAACCAAAAAAAAAGTCATGTTTTGTATAAAGTAAGCATTTACCGTTTTTTTTCTCGTTTCTTCGAATATCTAAACCAGGCCGTTTTTTTTCTCGTTTTTTCGAATATATAAACCAGCCCGGGCTTCGCCCGCTATCATATTCTGTCATAATAATATCTGTCATGTAGACTAAATGCGATATTAAAAATTTTTTTTTTCAAAATTAACATGTTGTACATCTTCAAAATGTTAAAATGTGCGAATATTTCCATAATCGGGTTTTTATCATCGTTCTTCAAACTCATATATTTACTACATTAAAGATGTCAGTATAAAACATCACAAATTTACTGAATGGTGTATACAAACGTTTTGTAAACACCATTCAGTAAATTTGATGTTTTATACTCACGTCTTTAATGTAGTGATGTTTCATGGTGTAATCGTCCAGCATTTATATCATATATTTACTATTCTCTATTACTCATATTTATACTCGCTTAATATTATTCTGAAACATTGGAAAAATCCGTTAAACTTCCGATATGACGTCATATTTTCTTTTTAATTCTCTAATGATGTGATATTAATCTGCTTTGTGTACATACACATACTCATACTCCTTGTATTATTGAGAAATATTTCCGTGTTATTACCACTATGACGTCAATCAATTTTATTTCATATTAATATTTTTTTCAATTGATGAAACTTTTGATTCTAGAAATAATTTCATCGTGGATTTTTAATTTTTGGCATCTGCTATAACGAAAAATGTTTAAATTTAATAGGAAAAAGCTGTTAGAATTTTGGTTTTTTATATCTATTTATTAAAATAATACGAATTTTTCGAATTTTAATATTTTGAGATCTTTACAGCTGGTATTCAGATTTATACACAAAGTTTCAACTCTGTAAGTTACATAGTTTTTGAGAATGGCTCTGTGACAGACAGACAACGAAGCGGGAGTAATAGGGTTTTGTGAGATGAACGAAACCCTAAAAAGAGCTTTGTTAATTTAAAAATAAAACCGAAACTAATTTACATAACTCATGTAAAATTATATATCATTCAAATACGATTCAATTAATTTTAATAAAAAATATAAAAGCAGACATTAAGTAAAAAAAAAGTCTTATTAAAATGAGTAAAATATGTTTTCTAATTAGGCTTTTCTGCACATCATAGACGGCTCCTTAAGCAAGCATCTTGCGGTTTTTTAAGCATAGTTTAAAAACTACTTGGCAGAAAAATTTGATATTTTGAATGCGCAACTAGCAGGACATAATAAATATAAATCCATCAAAAAATTATAGGTTGCAATTCATTTGATTTGTTTTGACTCATTTTTCTAATATTAATTTCATTATTCATAAATCATATTATAAAATTATAAAAAATACAAATTCAACATATTTATGTTTGTTAGGTTTTTAGTATTATAACCAAACAAAAAAAAATAGCACATTAGGATTATAATTTAAGGAGATATTAATAGAATATGAAAATGTAATTTAACATTAGAAATTGTAAATTTTGAATTTTTATAAATCAGAAACTTATCATCCGAATGACTTGAAATTTCGTATCTAAGCATAGTTTGAACTCAAGATATCAAATATCGTGTCGAAAATTGGGTGTTACGATTGAAAAAACAAAGTTTGGTCTGGTTTTGACATGTAGACGGAGAAAATTTTGTATACAGTATTTAAAAGTAGATTTTATTTCCAATCGTTTGGTAGCAGTAAATTTCTTCTAAGATAATGTGTTGCAGAGTTAGTGTTGGGAGTGCACTTTTTTTCCACGACTGTACATGATTTATTTACAAAACATATTTTATGAATAATTTAAAAAAGGCATCTGAATAAGGAAACTGATTGCATACTTCCATTGTTCTATTAGAAAAAACATACAATTGTTTTTTACTGAAAATATCTAGAAAGATGCAAAGAATTAATACACTTGTTTAATACAGGGTGGTCCTAAAATATATGTCAAAAATGTAAAGGTAGGTAGAGGGGACCTAAATAAGCATATTTCGTATAGAAATGTGGGGGCGGAAATGCAGCGTTGAGGCAGTAGAGGGCGTGTTGAATTCGGTGGATGAAAGCGTTTCGCTGACTTCAATCGTCATTCCCCGCACGGATTTCGAGCAACATGCATCGTTAAATCAAAACGGAACTTGTCGACATCCATTTCGTGTATAGGACTGCGCAAGGAAATGGAGCGGCTGCTCAAAGGCTGTCTAAGGAACAATTCCTGGGTAGGAACCTGCCGAATAGCCGAACGTTTGAGCGCCTTCACCGGGAGCTGTACGCGATTGGATAGTTTTGTGATCCCAGGCGTGATAAGGGCACTGGAATATATCGCAGAATTCCAGCAGTAGAATAAGACGTATTACACACAGTAAGTGGATAGTCCTTCGACAAGTTCGAGAGCCGTTGAACGTGTGCATCCTTTGAGCAGCCACTCCATTTCCTTGCGCAGCCCCATGCATGAAATGCATATCGACAAGTTCAGCATTGATTTAACGATGCACATTTCTCGAAATCTGTGCGGGGAATGACGATTCAAGCCAGCAATACGCTTTTATAAGACGAACTCAACAGCGTCCACTACTGCCTCAACGCTGCATTTCCGCGCCCACATTCCTATACTAAATTTGCTTATTTAGGTCCCCTCTACTTGCCTTTACATTTTTGACTGATATTTTAGGACCACCCTGTATATATACTCGACTTAAAACCTTTAAATACGAAATTTATTAAATGATTAATGCTTATAGTAATTCTTTATCTAAACATATAAAAAAAAACCATTCAAATTGTGTAATTTACCCCAATTTATTTTGCGCCCAATATAAAACAAGAACGAAAAATCATGCGTCAAGCATAGATTATGAAACACTTTCAAACACATCCAGAAAACTGTAACGAAACTTCACCGTTAAATAAGGTTAAAGAAGATATGTAAGTAAACAGTTTAGAAAACATATACCACATTGAAAAATACAGTTTTCGAAATTACCTTCCATTATCAAAAAGTAGTGTCGTACTATTTTGTGCAGCCCTGTATATGAACTATAGATTAGGATATATACTACATAGCATGATAAAATTTAGGTCAGTTAGAAAATTCACATTTAGCAATTTTCGACACTCCATGGAAACGCACTCGAAATCTTCTGTACAGCCCTGTAAATTATCTAAAGACTTTTGTACACACCATTGGTTATTAAGCTAAAAGGTAAAAACGCATTCAGGTAATAAACGTATAAGGAAACTTAAAACTCACTTCCAGCAATTACCAACCCTAAACGACAATGTACCTTCTTCTTTGCGTAGCCCTGTATATGAATTTATTAATATTTCACAAACTTCTATTAGTCTACTAAATATAGTTCAGCATGAACATGCGTAACACAATTAAAAACTGCCCTTAAGCAATTCACTCCCATAGTCTGTAATACTTACGAATTCTCTTGTGTAGCCATGTATATGATAAACCGAATTTATACACACCAGGTACCACGAAAAAGTTTAGTTAAACTTAAAAACGCAAACCAAACTTGAAAACGCACTTATCACACATAGACTGTAATTATCGCACGTATACTGTAACCGAAATCTTTTGTGTGTTCCTGTAAATGAAGGATAAACGCAATGCAAAACAAAATTTTAAGTGAGCAATTTATATTGTGAACCGCAGTAATGCATATAATTTTTATTATGTTTGAAATAGGGAATCATCATTCAATTACGACCAGTTCAAACGATTTTTCCCCGTAGAACAGTCTGTAACGGAATTAATTTTTTGACCCCGTAAATGAATAATAAATGCTTTGCAAAACGTATGTTCTATTCTATGTTCTATTCTGTTCTAAACGTTTGCTAAACGTATGTATATTCTACAAAACGTATATTTTAATGCGTTTCATAATAATATATCAATTTCATCATGTTTCAAATTGCGTAGCATCATCAAAATTCACTTAAAACGATTATTTCCCATTGACTATAATATAACGGAATACTTTTGTGTGTCCCTGTAACAAAACTATAAGTGCTACACACTTAATTTTCAATAGAAAACATGCTGTAGTAAACGACAATAATTTCAGGGCAATCTGAGTATATTTACGCAAGTTAGAGCACGGCCAGACGGCAGACAAACCATAGTCATAAATACTTTTCAACTAGATTGGAAAGTGTTAAGAAGGAAGGAGAAAGGAGAAATATAAAATTTTGTAAGAACAACTTCTGACAATTCTACACACAAATGTACTATTGAAAAATGGATGTTAAATTCTGTAAATGAATATTACAGTTTTGAGAAAAGCAATTCAATGTCAACAGCAATAATTTAAGCTTTTTGGAAATGAATCCAAGTACCATAGATCTGTTTGTAGAACAAAAACTTTTCAAATGAGAAAATCATCTGCAACTTATTGAAAGTTCGAAGAATTTTAATATTGTTTAATACTTTTAAGTTACCAACATTCACACACATTTAGAACTTTTAAATAAAATTATGCAAAATGAAATGAGGGATTTAAATCGCGAGCATTTTATAGTTAATTACTTCAGAAGCATTAGAGCAATTTTTAAATACATGGCTAGCTGTTTTATAGAAAAAAAACATTTACATCTATAGAAAATGACATTTTTCCTACCATTTCTATCTACAGTGAGGCTAAGCAATTCGAAGCCTTCAGACCCCATTGACGCATAACGTGTTTCTCCTCTCATCCCTTTCTCGACTAATTTGTTCATGCGTAATCGGAATTACAGGCGGCTAGAATAATTCTAGCCTCCGTCTTAGAAAAAGATATATGCATAATAATGTTATTATTTATGGGCTAATGGTAGCTTTTTTAAAGTATTATAATGATGAACAGTTCGAATTTGTGATAATAAATATTATTTACATTAGAACTACTCTAATTTGGCTTTTAATTTTAATTAAGAAATTTACAAAGGAATCTTTGCCTCCCTTGCCTCGTATAATCGATCAGCCGCACTTGCCTGGAAATAGTAATAGCGCTTATAAAAAATGCGCAATATAATTTATTTCCATTCATAGTATATTTTTTCAAAAATTGGCATTTTGACCACTATTTGTGTGGTGTTAAAGGTACTCAACGTTTTCTTAAAAAATAGTGACAAATCTACAAAATTTAGATCGTCTAATGAAAGAAGGGTGTAAATTTCAGATATTTGCACATTTTTGGTTTATCCCTATTTGTTAAAATAGATCGGAAAGTGCGAGTATAACTCGCGCTCAAAGTGTTCTGTACATTAAATTTATTACTTAATACACTCCTATTACCCCTAATTTTTTCATAATTTCAGTTTCAATAGATTCATAAATACGAGATGGGGGACATATTTTTCCTGTATACTTTCGACGATATCTCTGAAAATATATTATCTAAAATAAAAACAAATATATTTTTGAGTTCGATGTTACGAGATTTTTCGAAGAATACCCTACATGATACATATATAAAATTTTTGTTTCAAGTAATTTAATTAATATATCGGCTAATTACCGATATTTTTCTTCGAAAATCATTATCATATTTGCTTGGACGACGCTGCGTCGATACATACCTCAAGTGCCCGTCAACATTTCAGCTGACCGTAAGAAAAGTAACGTTTGTGTGTACCGAACAAATACTTGTTTCTCAAAAAATATGTTACCCAAGAAATTCGCTATAGTTTTCCTACAAGGTTTAAATAAACAGCTACTACCCCTATTTTTTCATAATTTTAGTTTCAGTACATTCGAAAATAGAAGGGGGGGGGGCATATTTTTGCAATGCATTTTGGACGATATCTCTGAAAATAAAATACCTAAAATTAAAACAAATTTATTTTAGAGTTTGGTTTTACGAGATGTTTCATAGGATGTCCAAAACGATATGCAAAAAGAAAACTTTTTTTTTCAATTAACTCACTTAGCCCCCTAAATTTTTCCTTAACTTATTTGTAAATGGCTAATAATCTGAAAATATGTGGGTAAAAAGTATTTGTAACGTCCCAAGTTTGAACTTTCACGTCCCATAGTTTACAAGAAAAAGGGCTGTGACAGACAGACAGACATACACAGGAGTGATCTTATAATGGTTCCGTTTTCCCCGTATATGGCATCTTAAAAATGAGCAAGATTTTATAAATCTTTGAATTTTGTAAAAACGTGTACAATCGCACACTTCGTTTTATTCTAGTCAAGAAGATTTCTACAATAATTTTTTTTTGAAAATCGATTTTAGTTTATTTTTTATATGGGTCTCATTTCTGCATACAGATTATAGAAATCACGCAACCCATTTTTTTTTTAAATCTGTAGAATGACCTCAAACTTTTTTTTTCAAAAATGTTTGCCGCCATGGAGTAGTTTTTTTTTTTATTTACACATTTATATTTTCTAAATTCAATCTTTAAAATTTGTTAAGCTACAAAATATTTATGCGACAATATTTAACTATTTACAATTTTAAATGAATAAACACATGCTTTTATTCTTCAAACATTTTGTAAAATCTTACTCATAAAATATGAAATCATTTTGTTAAAATAACAAACCTTTCAAAATACCTTTCTATGTTGTAAAGACAGGGGCGTCAACAATAATCATAATTAAACCATCAATCATAAACACAAAGCTTCTAACTATTTTATTTGTCATTATTATATTATTCAGCGTTCTTAATAGAAAACTGCATCTTTTATTTAATAGAACTTTAAGTAATAATGGGAGTAACATAAAATGACAAAATATATTACTTCACATCTCCACTGTTACTTCTGCTTAACAGTCTTCCCACTTCCATCAATCATGGGAAGCAATGTTCGTGCCTACCTCTAAGAAATCCCTAATATACAATCCAGGTACAAACGCTTCAAGTAGTTTGCATCCTCGGGGGAAACAACAGCTGTTTTCTGAGGTAAGATGAGGCTTCCGAATAATCTTGATAACACAGCTGGAAGTCTGTAAGCCTAAAATAAATAAAAAAATTGGCCTTTGTGGATAGTCTATGGGGACTGCATATCTAATTTAGTGGAATAGTGAAAGGTTAGATAAAGACTAATGCAAAAGAAAGTCAGGAAATTTTAATAAGAGTAGCATAATAAACCACATTAAGTTAAAGTAAAAATGTTGTTTATGTAATAGGAAGTTTTCCATTCAATAAGATAGAAACAGTTTATCGCATTATGGAGAAGTGTGCTGTACATCTTTTAAATTTCTTAAATTACAAAATATTTATATATTATTGTTTAACATTTTACAATGTTAAGTGTTTAGAAAAAACATTTACCCTTATTTTTTTTGTGAAATTGTAACATTAAATATAAAAAATCAAACTAATTTTTAAGGTAATAATTCTTTTATAATATCTTTTTATGTTGTAATGACACTTTTCCACTACTAATGTATTTGGTAGATCTTTTTTCATACATCAACCATACTCAAAAATCTTCCAACTGTTTTATTTGTCTTTCTGATTTTGTTCAACGTTCTTTATAGACTATTGCATTTTTTATTTAAAGGAAATTTAAGTAATAATAGGAAAAACATAAAATGACAAAATATATTACTTCCCATTTCCATTTTGCTTAATAGTCTTCTCACTTCCATCAATCATGTTAAGCAATGTTCATGCCTACATCTAAGAAATTCTTAATATAAAATGCAGGCTTCGAATAGTTTGCATCCACAGGGAAAACCACAGTTAATTTCTGAGGTTAGATGATATTTCCAAATAATCTTGATAACACAGCTCGAAGTCTGTATGCCTAAAATACATAAAAATTTCTATCTTTGTGGATGGTCTACGAGGACTATATATCTAATTTAGTGGAATAGTGAAAGGTTAAATAAAGAGTAAGGCAAAACTAATGAAGAAAATAGTAATAACGGTAGAATAATAAACTACATTATGGTAAGTAATTAAGTTTTTTTATAGAAATATTTTAATTCAAGAAGGTAAAAGACAGTTTATAGCATCTAGAAGAAGCATTCCCCAGAATGAAATCCATTCTATAACATCTTGTTCACTGCTAATTCAGCAGCCTGAAAATTGTTGTGTCATTACTCTAGTATAATATGATGACGGGAAAATGTGATTTTCAAAATTTTACAGAAATTCTAGTTGCTTAATCATTGATAACGACCTTCTTCATCAATACCGATTCAGACTAGAAATATTTATTTTTATATTACTGCATTTAAAATGTCTTTCTACAAAGAAATATATGAAAATATGGATTATATGTGATTAAGATATAAATTCGAACGAAAATCATTAATTAAATGTTCATCTATATCATTTCAAGCCACAATAAAAAAATATGTTTCTTTATTTTTACAAGTTTGAAAGAAAATGTTTCATATATATCGATCTTATTCAAAAGATATTTGTACTCAATAAATCATATAATTTAAAATAATTTTACTCAATTTACTAGTATTATGATGTCACTTACAAAAAAATTAAAAGTAAAAATTTGGGTGCGCTGTGTACACGGAATATACTAAAGTGCCAATGAATTAGAGATACCTGATTAGAAATGAGCTGTTGCTCCTCGGTCGTGATAACAATTACCACATGACGAGCTTTGATTGAAAGAAGTCTAGAACAGTTATTTTAGCGTATAGCATGCCAAACAATTGATAGAATCTTCCATAAATCAGTTAAATACACAGATGTGTGATGAGATGCTTGCTCTTCTTTATCAGGCATACCCAATGTCGGTAAAAGGGATTCAAATCCAAGATTCTTCATGGTCGTAAGCAGACATAAGTGTAACTCTCTTAAAAGCAGATGATTGTCAGAATCATCTAAATAGCTGGAAACTGCTTTTATTCGCTTGTGTCAGAAAGGAATAAAAAGAGAAAAGTGATCGCCTAGATTGCAATAAATGTATTTAGAGACAGTAAGGGTTATTTTTATAAGTACCATAGGTTCCAAACATTTCCCAGAAAAAACACGTTTGGTCATCGTTGAGCCACCATCACTTTGCATACTTCCAACCTGACATGTCTTGTGTACCTGTATATTTCCAACCTGCATATTCTATAAACCTAATACCATATTCTTAGATTACCATCGTAGCGGCGATGTAGCATTTGAGCCGCCCAACACCATGCTACTCGGTTCAAATGATCATTGGTCTACACATGGTATTCGTTAGCCAATTTATCACGTTGAGTGTGGTAAATTGCATTGACAAGTAGTATTTTAGTGCATCTTCTGCTCATGAAGCCAACTTAGTGGAATGAGAGCTGCAACATCTCTCTTTTGAATAGTCGCATGATCCCACTTCCCAATTGAATAATAATCTAAGCTAGTTTTCCGTCAATGGCTGCATGCGATATAGGTGAATCTCAGAATTTAAATTTCATTCAAACCTATCTATCCCTTGTATTTTACTCAATTAATACTCCATTTTCCTCTATCTGTTTATTCTTGGCCTGATCTTGATATTGTGTGATAAGAAAACCGCTCTGTCGAGGTGTTTCTAAAATTGAATAACCCATGTGGTGAGTACCTGCTATTATGTAACTCCAATTGAAGGTGTTAAATCAGGCGATTTTCCCATATAATAAATTACAATAGTTGTTTTTAAAAGCCAGTATAATCAACTATAAGCACTATATGGACAAAAGTCTACGGACGATTTTTGTTTTAGACATTTTGTTGAATATCTAGAGAAATACTTGACAAATTCTCCTGCAACTTCAATAATATAAATAACATGTTTGAACTCATATTTAGGTTTAATCAAGAAGGCAATTACGGGACCTAAAACAAACTGAATAAAAAATAATAATATTTGCAATCACTCTGCAAAAAATATACTCGAAATCACCCGTAGCTGTAGTGCATGACAATGTTGATTTTGTACAGCAATTTCTTGAGAATACCGTGTGTATTCATAAAATAAATGTATGTTGAGTAAAAATTCTATTTATGATAATAAAAAATGGAATGGAGGGAAAACCGAAAATTGAAGTTTGTCGAAGAGTAAATTGGAATAATTTTTGGCATACGTAGTTTCAAAATAATTAATATTTGTTAAAGTAATAATCTTGCTTATTTTATATTCAGAAAATTGATCTAAAAATATTTTATTAAATCTAAATGTACATATTCATATGTAATACTATGCACAATAAGAATGCAACATACATTGAATGCAATTTATATAAATTTAAGGCGACTAGGTACCTTTTAACCTTTTTTTATTTGAGTACTTTATAGTACCTTTTTCACATATTAATTAATAGTTTTATGAAGGGAAATATTTTAATCAAGAAAAAATGGTAATTCTATTATAAAATTTGAAATATTAATTAAAATTAAAATTATTTTTTTTAAACCACATTTCTCCTACAAGTTTAAACATTTCGTATAATTATTTTTAAACATTTCTTACTAGTGTGCTCTATGAATATATTTATCAGATTTCTAAAAAAATTAATTAGTTTACTATAAAAAAATAAAATTTCATGACATTTATAAAAATATAGTTAAAATACTATTTTGCATAATGTTTTTATTTTTTAATATAAATAATTTATATTATTGCACATCTGATCATTAATTTTATAGAAGACATCCTAGCGAACATCAATAAAAAGTATCAAGTAAATTCAGAAATATATGTTGAAGTTTTGAAGATACTGATAGATTGAAAAATTATCAACTGAGAAAAAGAAATTTAAGGATGTGAACTCTGAATTATTCATAGGAAAAGGGATGCGGGAAATTCTTTTTCACATATTTAAGATTTTCGGATTTATAATTCACGCCTGTTCTGCGAGCGGAGTTCAGTCCCACCCACCAGCCCCAGCATGCGCTTGAGGGCAATGAGTGAACTCAAAGTCGTACGGTCTTCCGGAGAATCAACCGTCCCAGCCATCATGAACCCGTTGGTGGATGTATTTAAGGTATTGAATTTCAACTTTAAATGTTCCCAATGGGCTCTTACGTGATCGGGGCTACCTCCTTCTTAACAGTCCCGAGGAGGTCGTGTTTCCGGCTCTTCCGAAAACAGCGGAACAGGTGGAACCGCGGTCCCTTCAATTGCACATACAAAACTTATGAGAAAGATCACCTTAACACGGAATATCCCACCGAAAAATTTTAAAAGTGATTTTCGTAAGTTAAAGACATCGGCCAGCGGATTCGGAAGTGCCTGGTTGTTTAATACATCGGACGACCACGCCGTATTTGAGTTCCCTCATTGAATATTAAAAATGCATTAAATGCCCCAGCACTCCAGAACTCACTGGTCGATGTCTTAAACTTTTCTAACTTCAGTTCCATTTTTGCTTTGGTGGGATCATCCGTGAACTAGACACTTTCCAAACAGTCTTGAAAGGGGCCCCGATTCCACCTGTCCCGTATGTAACAGTGGTCTTCCAACCTTTTACGTGATTGACTAATAATTAATAGGCATTTGAACGCTGAAATGCTATTTTTGCAGTTAATGAATAATGTAACAGTTATTTAATCACATAAAAGTTACTTTTTTTAGTTTCATGCCAATTTTATTTACCACAATAAGCCGGCAGTGCCAATTTTGTTCTTGGTAGCGAAGACGGAAACTATGCTTTCTTCTTCATTAATCGATTTCCCATGCTCTAACAACAAGTATATAAATGAAATGGTGATGTGTTTGCTCCAGTTGATCCTTTATAATTGAGCTCTAAACGCCTTTACTTCATTTATGTCTACCCTGTAAAAAAGAAGACCATGTCTAAATACTCTTTAAACACAATATCCATCCTTCTGTGAAATATGAAAGCCAATTTTAGAAAGCATAAAAGCTACGCTGATGTATATCAAAAGCATCCATGAACATCCAGTTTATTTAGCACTACGTATAAATCTTCCTATCAAAAGTAATTTCAGGGAAATTTATTTTTATGCATAGTATACGCTATTAAAAGATACAGGGCGTTCTTTCTGCAATTCAATTTTTTACATGTTGACTCTGCTACCACTTTATTTTTTAAGCTTAATGTAAAGTGGCACAGACCCCTGGCATATTGCCAGTAAACGTATTTCAGCGTTAGAGAATTAATTCTTCCTTACCAGACATGTTTCCATTCCATAAAATATTTCGCTTTTTAATAGAAGCATTTATTAAGATCGCAGGGCACTCCTGTGATGTAAAACTTTGCTGCTTTAAGTCAGAAAATTAAAGAGTCAGAATGGAAACTTCTACCACTCTTTTCACTCCAGGATCGAAATTCTCTACTTACACATTAAACTAAAAGCAAGAAATCTATGAGTTTTCTTCTTTTAACTTAAAATTCTCTTATTCGATTAATGGTGAGCGGCTGAAATTAAAGAGCTGTTGACTACGAAATGAATTCAGACAAAATGCTCAAGCGCAGCTGGAATTAAACGAGATCCGATTTTTGTAGAGAAGAAGAAAATCTAAAAAGATTAGAAGGAAGGAAAAATAACCGTTTTTTCTATTTTATTTTACTTTAGAAATACTTTTTTAATGCCTTTTAAAACAATTTTGGGATGAATTAAAGATCGTATTTCGATTACACAATAAATTAAAATAAACGTTTTAATATAAGGAATAGAAAGAATTAAATGGAGAGAATATTTTAGTTATTAAAAATTACAGATTAAAGGATTCACCATGAAGTAAATGAAAAACAAAATATTCAAAAGGGAAATGTGTTTAAAACATAATATTTTATATATTATCGTTTTCGTTCTGCAAAATCATAACATGAAGAAAAGTCAAATTATGACATTCCGATTTAGAGTCATATGCGTTAATTTTTTTTCTTAAGATTTTTAATATATTCATTAATACTACCTAAAATGCAAATGCGACAAAAGTGCAGAAATGTACTTATTTTACTCGCACATTTTTATATAACAGTAGAACGTCAAACTTATTTTTTGCATTCTTAGCTTTCGAAGTTTTTTCATCAGAAATAATTTGGTGTCTATCCCGTTAATTTGCAATTTCTCTGCTCAATATATTCCCGAATTTTCAATATTTTTTCAAACACTGCCAAAGCGATTTTTTAAACATGTATTGCACAGTTTTTTTTTCTTTTTAAAGCAAGATGGTTCAAATCAGTTTAAAACATTCAACACTACATTCCCTAATAAATTTGAAAAGTGTTTTTTGGAAGGCTAAAAATGTCACGTACTGGTTGCGTTAAAGATCAAAAGGCTCGAGTGTGAATTTTTTTTTTCTTTGCTGGAATTCAATCGGATTTGTAGAACAAGCGCGTGATAAACTGCGAATTTTCTCCAGCGGATAAGTTCGGTGATTATTGTGCACAATGGAAAGAACTCTAGTTCTTTTTTAAATTTAAGTCTTACTTTCAAACTACTCAAACTTTTCAAAATTCATCTTACGTGATATCTAAGCGCAAAATATAATACATAGGTGTGAAACACATGACGATTTTTAGGAAGAAAGATATGGTAGATTTTAAACCGTAAGATTTGTTATTAGGTAGATTTTGCAAGAAATACTACCTATTACATTATCCCCTATGTTTGAAATTTTGGAAGATTTTTGCAGATCTACGCCGATCATGACTCCCAGAACCCAAACCACCCCCAGTTCAAAACTTTATCTATCTATCTATCTATCTATATCACTTTTTATCGACACGATAACTTCAATAATTCTACACAAATCTCTTTCAAACTGATACATAAAATCAAGGGGCATAAAATCTCGGTCAAATTTGTTAATGGTAAAATCGAACCAAGGGGGGGGGGATGGGGGGGGGTTGTGAAAACAGAAAAACCTATAACTTCTTAATTGTGATACGTGTCGAATCTGTTTAAAGTTATTATTACTTCTAGGAAAAGGGCCGAAAATTTATGTATGACATATTTTTGATATAATTAAAAATGGCCTCAACGGGAGGGGAAATAGGGGTTTAAGAAGATAAAAATTCATAACTTTGTCAAATCACAAGATATCAAATCCGCGTTAATTTAATATAAATCTTCTTAATATTATTTACAACTTTTATATTGACAAGTTTTTTTAGGATCAACCATTACAGCAAAAAAAAAAATTAAAAAGAAAAATCCCTGCCGTCTCTGCCTACAGACACAGGTAGATTTCGAAGTGGGCGGTCCCAACTGCTGCATCATGACAAAAAAATCAGTTCTTCTGAAATCCCCAATAAACAGGCGCCCGATGGACTGCGTCTTTGAAAACTACCTGTGCCTGTAGGCCGAGCCGTCAGGGATTTTTCCTTTTGAATGAGGAAGAAGGGAAAAACAATACGATAAATCAAAATCCTTAGCCATGTAACTATAAAAAAATTGACTGCGTGATAGTTCATTAACCACACCCGTGTATCATTTGACGTCACAGCAACGTCAGAGTGATGTCGCACGAGGCTAACGAAAAAGACAGGCTACCGCGGTGCATTCGACTTATCTTTTTTTACAGACCGCTAGAGTGACGTGTTGCTCTTTTCGTACACCTGCATTGGTGAATTCGAGCATCACATGACTCTCGCGGTCTGTAAAAAAAGATACCCGTAAAGAACCGCGGTAGCCTTTCTTTTTCGTTAGCCTCGATGTCGCATTGTGACTTTGTGACCGTCGATGTGAGGTCGTTATGGCCGTTTTCAAGCCCTTCTGTGATGTGACACTGTTAGCACTTTGTGAAGTTCCGTGTGACCAAATTGTATAGAATGTGATATTTGTGACAATTCTGCATCGAGTTGGGTGAGCATATTATACTTGAACCTAACCCTATTTTATTGTATCACCTGGTATTATTTTATTTATTTTATTTTTCGTTGTAGACAGAATTCGGATTAGAATATTGCTTCGGGTCGGGTATGCAGGTTTTACACGAACAGGACACAATCGCGGTTTTGATAAAATCTGGTTAATCGACTCGTTGCAAGATTCCAATCCGAATCAGATAAAGCAAAAATAAATAAAAATAAACAGTTGACCGAAGAAGGTGGGACGGGCTCGGATTAAATCTAATCACCCGACCCAATGCAGAATCGACAAAAAAAGTCACATTTGTTTCTATAAAAAAGGCTTGAAATAACATTTTTTCCATCTCCTAAAAACATATCCTACAGCAAAATTTTCTGTATGTAACTTTGCAACATAAATAAACTCAAATTTTCTTTATTTGTTTAACTCATAGTCTGATATTTAATAACCATAAAACAAAGTATTTTAAATATAAACTCATATTCAAACTTGAAAAGTTTTTCATACTTAATATTAAATAAAGATGTAGTAAGAAATAATTTACAACACACTTTTTCATAAAGCTGGATTGTGGACTTTTCATTACTCAAACAAGAAATTCTTCAAAAAATGTTCTGTAAATTCCACAAATTCAATAATTATTAAAAAAAAAATTCAATTTACGAAAAATTTCAAAAATTTCAAATCTAATAATTGTTTTTTAAATGTGTTTTAAAATGCTCCATGCCTACAAATTTTTAAAATATTTTAACGTATATTACTTCAAAGGTCCTAGTGAAAAAAAATATGTGCGCCCCTTTTTTATTCCAAAGAATGTTAATTAACAAAAAATAAAAACTGAATTTAAACTTAATTTTATAAAACATTTACGTGTTAACAGATTTTATTTCTAATTGGAAAACCTTAATATACCTACTAACGAAAACGAATGTACTAATTTATTGTAGTTATGTATCAAGGTCACACAAATCTGAACAAAACTGAAAATGCAACAAGCATTTTAAAATGAATATTATACGAAAAATCTGTTCTGCGAAATTATATTTTGAAATATATTATTATATGTTATTTTCATTTTTGCTTTTCATATTTTCGTTAAGAAGCATGAAAGCATACTTTCAAATATATGGCATTATAGTGATATTTTTAACTAAGGTAAAGCTAGGAGAGTCTGCGCACAATTCAAAAGAATAACAATAAAAAATCTAAATATTAATTTTTTGCTAAGCTGTCCATGAATAATTTTTATTTCATTTGTTTTTTATGCATTTCCATTGCTATTTTGTTGTTATGTTGTAATTTAATAGAACAGTTCTAACAAAACCAAGAAAATTATTTTACGCAATCTGTCCTTACAGGGTTGGTGTGTTTGCGCACATGTGTAGGAGAGATTGTTACTAATAATAACTACAATTAAATCGTTAACAATAAAAATACACTTAAATAACATTGTTGTAAGGTTTTTCTAAACAAATATTATTGTATTAGGAATGAATGCTTCAACCTAATGATTAAAGAATCAGAAAAAGGAAATAATTTTAAAACGATTGAAAAATTTTAATTAAAGGAGAAAAAAATAAAGAATCAGAAAAAGATATTCCAGATAAGATTACAAAATAACATTAAGTTACTTGAAAACAAGTTTAACTTAAAATTAGTCCATTTTCATTTTTCATTTTTTATGCAAATTTACCAATAAGCTGCGTAATCTCTCCTAGCATGGAAATTATTGGGAACAATGCGCCATCTCTCCTAAGTAGCAGATGCGCACACTCTCCAATTTCGGTATGAGAGATTGCGCGGCCTTTTATTTAAACATGGCCGCTACTAAAACGAACAGTTGATGTTCACATTGTTAGTCTAGATTAGTAGCTTATGAGAAAACGTTTAAGTTTAAAATATTTTGTACTACTGACATTGTATAGAAATTCTGAGGAATAGCTATGAAAATTCAAGCACTTACTTTGGGAAAACAAAACAAAATAGCAATGCTTTATCTTAGACACTCAAAACAATCAACATGCACTTTCAAGTAGACACTCCACTACTGCTGTTGTACAACCATCTGGAGTCGCTGCGCGCTCACTTTACTCCTTCTCCCCCAACCTCTATGTGCGCAATCTCTCCGACCACGCCATCTCTCCTGGCTTTACCTTATATGAAAACTGATAAAAGAAACAAAAGTCGTATTTTAGGTTGATTTTTGGTCAATTGAAAGTCCACCGACACATTAACAAGACAGCTATTACACGAAAGAAAATATTCAGCATTAAGCTGACGTTAAAACACAACACTTGAATATTTATTTTTTATCAAATAAAAATTAAATTAATCAAACATTATTAAATTTAATAAACCTTAAATGGATAAAATTAATTATAAGTTTAAAGACAATATTTTCATACGAAATAGAATTTTCAACCCAATTTTTCGTGACTCAGTGAAGCCATAAGCTGGAAAACAAATATTTGTGCTTTCTGTAAAATTGGCCAATATCATAAATATTTAACACTCGTCGTTTTAACGTAATCAAAAATATAAAATAATTTTTTTAGGTATGAAGTTCCTTAAATTTAAACTGGAGACATTTACAGAAATCATAAAATTTAAAAGAAAAGGGAAAAACTGAATGACTAACAAAATTTTATTTCATAATAAAACTGACATAAAACTTTTAAAAAAATAACTAAAGCCTTTACAAAAAACACTTTTTGGTGTATCCATCTATTTTTGTCCCCAAAAATAAAGGTTAAATCTTCCTGTTTTATTGAAGTTTGTAGAAGAAAAGTGACTCGATAAAAATGAAAGTTGCCACAACCAATTCAAAAAAGTTTTCGACCCCTCTTTATGCCTAAATTTTTAATCTACATTAAAATAAAATTTCAGATGTAAAAAAAAAGGTTAATTTTACACGCGGGTCCAAACCGGACTCTTATATTTATAGGGGCACCCAATGAGACTATAAGACATTTTTTGTATTGCGCAATAGTTTAGGGCCTTTAAAGTTTTATGCCCCCGAGCCCGTTCAAATAGAAGTCCCGCTCTACTTTCAAAAACAGAATGTGTTCAATTTCGAAATTGTTATCGTAGCAGCCATGACTGCTGATGACGAGGGTAAAGGGCATATATTCCCTAGATTTTGATATTTTAACTTCGTTTTCATTGTAGTTCATGATTAAAAAAATAATTATAAGAAAATATTATTCTTTCCTTTATTTAAAGTAATTAAATATTAAGAGTATAAAACATAATTAAGTGCATAAATTTGTATTTATTATTTATCACGGCAACTATTTGTCAAAAAATAAACACATTATTTCGTAAAGTCAATGACATGCTAAACAAATTTTGTCCGAAATCGTCAAGCGAATAAATTTTTTTTGCACACATTTTGCCACTTAAGCAAATTAAAAAATATATATTTTCCACTGGTGACGATAATCTCAATGCTGCCGAAATTGATTTCACTATTTAGTAGATTTCGCACTGATCTAAACATACACTGCTAAACATATACTACAAACATATACTACAACATTTTAGATAGTGCTGTATATTCATCGCTAAGTCTCATCTCATTTTAATAAAGTAATTTAGTAATGTACAGTACGTGACGATTATTTTTTTATTATTATTATTATTATAATTGTATTTGCATTCTGAATCAGATAAAGGGTTTGTATCATAATTTCCAACTGCATTTTAAACATATTGATATATATTTAGAGATCATTTTCCTGTAGGTTGATAAATAAAAGAATATAGGTTAATTTCTAGGGAACTCAAATGATTTAAAACGGCAGTGTGCAAAATATTTTTTTCTTATTTTCAAACATATTTAAAATCATAATATGATCACACTACAACGAATAATATTTTAAAGTATTATTGTCCCTTTAATTAAGTTTTTGAAGATGTTAACATTTCAATCACAATATAACGTCACTGTATGTTAACATTTTTATCACCGATGTGAAGTGACCCCTTTTACTCTCATTATCACCATGCTTACTGTGCAGAGAGCACCTGATTAACACCCTTTTCAGTCTCACTCATTACAATATGACTGACCAATGTGCAATCAATTGAATACTGAAACGTGGCGAATTTCGCTTGTATGATCTTAAAAAAAATTTCATTTACAGAAATAAAATATTACAAGATTGATTTTAAAACGGCTTAAATTTTGTTTACTTCTGAATTTTGTCTAGTATGATTTTGAATGTTTCAAATAAATTATAAAACTTAACAGTTGCTGAATATTTTAAATGTGTTTATAGATGAAATCTTTAGTAACGTATAAAATAATATAAATTAGTTTTCTTTCACGCTTTAAAAAATACCAAAATTTTTTTTGAAATATTTCGAACATATGCCATACAAATTCTATAAGGCTAGTATTAGTGCATTAGTGTTTTCATAGTTCGTATACTTTGATTTGTAGAAACATTGATGAACAAAAATAATTATTAGAATTTTTCAATATTTTTTTATCGTTTTTAAACACAATTCTGCAGTGTAATTTTTTTAATTTAAAGTTATGTGTGAGAAATTGCTTAACGAAATATACAAGTATTGTAAATAAATTATTGGGAACAATATCCAGGAACTCTAAGAACATGTACAAATAGATTATTGGCGGTGTGAGGTGGTGGTATTGGCAATATGATCATTTTATGTAGCAGTCAGTCCAGTGTAAGTGCTACGTGAAAAATGGACAGTAGTAGAAAATGTCATCTATGCTACTATAAAGCAAGTTTACACAAGTTATTCCAAAGTCATCTTTTAAAATTAAGATGAAGAAAATAAAATAGAAGATATGCATGAGAGTGACATCGGGGGCTGTATTAGTACTGTAGCATTAAAGCGTTCTTATAAAGAATAGCTGCAAAATGGGGCGATTTATATACAGAATCAAAATGAGAAAACCTATTTACCAGGTCGTTTGTTCATTCGTAAATGTCAGATAGGGGTCGAGAAATATTTGATTTCAACAGTCTTACCTTAAAGGCATCATGATTTCTAACGTTGCACCCTCATATTCTTACAAGCAGTAAGACGCTTCATTCCTGTGAACAAATCTATAGTATCAGCAATGTAATAATATATCACAATTATTTAAAATAAGCACTGTAATACTAAATATTGTTACTGCATTTACTATAATGATTTTATCTATGTATATAAAAACATATACATATAACTTTATGTTATATATATAACATTAATATATATGTATAAATTTTAAATATATGTATAAATAACAAAGGCTATTACAAATATTATCATAGTGAATTCGACACTACTCTTATTTATTTCTTGTATCTTGTGCATATTGTCATTGATATACTGATATTATTAATATCACTCGCAGTCGACAGGCTATCATATGTATTTTTTTTCTTTTCAATAAATTATGTTTATATGAACTGAATTTTTCAACTGAGTGAATGCCCAGTCCGTGTTTGATCTACCTTGGTCGACAACCGGTAGATACATTTCACTTAGATAACCTGATTTATTTTTAGTCAAAGATCTTGACTTCGACTCCCGGCTTGGGCATTTTTTTTACTCAGTTGGAAAAATTGTATTCTGTAATATCCTTAACAAACAGTACAATTGGGTAAAAAATAATAAAGATTATGTTTATATTCATTTGTTGTCCAAATTCTGGGGCAATTGACTATATATATATTGTTAAAACCTATTCATTAATCAACTTTTGTATATATTTTCAAAATTGTAAACAATAAATTGAAAGATCCTCCTATTGGGATCACCCAAGTAATACCCTGATGTAAGCCCAATGGGTCCGCTACTCGGTTGGGTGTTCTCTGTTATCTCTGTAATAAACAATTAGCACTTTGCTGTTGACATCCAACAGATTAAAATCATTTGAAAAGATACATTGCTCATTGCTGGTTATTATATCGAAGAGATGTAATGTAATTTATGTTATAAATTTTAGAAAAGTGTTTACTAGTTGTGCTATTAGTACTTTATTTAAAACCGCTTGTGTATGTACTCTCGGAAATACACATATTACTGTAAATAAAAAATTTGTAGTTGAGAATATATGTTTCTATATGTGTTATCTGATTTCTTTAAAATATTTTATAAAACAATATTAATTAATTCTATTAGAATTAATACAAAGTAACATTTAGCGTAGTTTTGTTATTCAAGTTTTCAATTAAATGAAATTAAGTAAGCAAACGGAAAGCGTTAAATAAGCAATTGTAAAATTAAGTAAGTATGTTTAAACAATGTAAGCACGTTTAAATAACCTTTGAAGTTTTAAGAAAACATTTTTTTCAACAATATTCTTATTAAAATGCATAAATAAAATTAAGAATATTTTAATAAAATTGTAGCATTTCAGAAATGAAGCGACAAAATGTGAAGAAATTATATGATGTTAATATATTTATGAAAAGAGATTTATGCAAACAAGTAAAATAAAATTTCAATTTTTAACTCGTACATATTCAACGCATAATCATTATTTTCTTATGTATGCTTTTATTTAAATGAAAAGTTGTTTAGAATTCACATTTTACAACATAATACACATGAATAAGTCTTCTGAAATTGAAATTAACTTTAAACAATATAATTAATAAAAACCGCGTTAAAAAATGATTTATTTTCAGTAGTATAAGATAATCAACGTAAATCACCAAATAATTGGTTAAATATATAAAGAGTATTTTTGGTTTATGTAAGCATTTTATCCAATTTAAGGTAAGTTCTGTAATTTTAAATTGCAAACTTTTATAAACAAATTTAAATAATTCAATGAAATATACGAGTGCATATTTTAAATTTAGAAAAACATATTTCCGGAAAATATTTTTTTTACAAAAGTAATGTTTTTTAGGGAACTTTTAGAAACGTATTCTATAACCCGCATTTGAGATTTGAAAACACAAATTACGGAATATATACGTTAAACAAAGCGAATTCTACATTTTTCAATTTTTTTAAATTAATATATTTTGCTTGCTGAAAATAAATATTTTGAAAATTATTACAAAACACGCTCGAATATATCAGTAAGAAATAATTTTTTTAAAATTATATTTTCAGGTCGTATTTAATTGCTTTTGTTACATGTTAAAAGATTCACGTGCCTTTACTCGCAAAACGTTTACGATAAAATCACACGAAAGGCGTCTTCAGACGCGGAATATTGTCTTATTTCAGAATATAAATAATTTTATTAAAATAGGGTTCGTCTACATAATAAATATTGCCACAACTTGGATTTTTTAAAATGGTAACACCAACTTATGATACTTTATTTTTGTTCCTTGAATCCACAGAACCCAGAAAAGTATACAGTTTATGCATTTTATTAAATCTTAATGGAATCACAATATTCCAAACTTTGAGGAAGGTAGTGTTAAATTCACATGGCAAATTTTAATTTATATTTACCAAAAAATCATCCGATGTAAAAATATTTTTTCCGGAAGATACATTGCTCGTACCCAAACATATTTTAGTTTTTTTTTTTCTCAAAATCGTATTTTTTATTATGGAAATTTTTAGTAAGTTCCTATTAAAAATATGAAATATGACCTACATCAATATTTAGATAAACAGAATGGGCGTCGTCAAAAACTTGGATGTGTAAATTTACAGTTTATTACAATAATTATTTTTCGAGATATAGCGAAATTTTACTTTTCGAAGGTCTAAAAGGACTATACTCTGCAACCGTTCAATCGCATAAAAGTAAATCGAAAACGGCAATTAAAAAAATATGTGAAAATGTTCTTAAGTATAATTTAAAAGATGAAAGTTTCTGATTGTTTATTTTATAAATCGATAATCATTGAATTTTACTGGTGTGATTAAGAATTTTTTCGTTTGAGAGCAAAATGTATATTTTCTAGATTTGTGGATTTACCCTTAATCAACTTTCTCTTATAATTCTATAATTTATTTTAAATATGTATAAACTACACTTTTACCTGGCTTCTCTGATCCAAGAAACTCAAATGTACTGTGAAAAGAGGGTATTCAATTTGTAAAAACGAAGTTGTTGCAATTTTTAATATATAGATGACCTCTTTTGTGATTTTTTTTAGTAAACTTGCATCTGTTTTATAATGCCACACATGTATTACCGGTAAGTGGCGCATTACGCACATTTATTACCGATTATTACAGATTAAAGACGTCGATAACCAATCATTTTTGGGATTCTAATAATATTGTTTTTACATGTAAAATGTCACATGAAATTTTCACAATGTCATTTCATACTAAATCGAGGATTCTCTACACTTTTGTAATTTGTCCACTATCTTTCATAATTTTCGAGAGAGGGTCTATTTCTTCCAAAATTTGCAAGGGTGTACAGTCGTACTCAGATGATTACGCATACAAGTTTTATTATCGGTTGACACTTGTTCCGCCTTTCTAGAATTCAAGAGTTATTTCAACATTAAGATTTCACTTTTCATACCAATTACATTGCTCGATCGCATTTAGAAAGCACAACAAAATAGTCGAAGCTAAATATTTTTAAAATGGTTATTCTCTCAACTATTTTACATAGGTGCACCTTTTCTCTTCTTAAAAAATGATACATGAAAAATTTGCAACATCAAAAACTTTTCATTTACAGAAAGGATTAACCATACATTTATTTACATTGTTTTGCGAAATTTCCATAACAGTTTTTTTGTTAATTAATCAATATATTCTTGAAAATATTTTACTGAAAGAACTATATAACTACCGATCTTTTAAATCCGTTTTAATGTAAAAACGCATCTATATCTCTTATTATTGTTATATGCTTTTTCTAATATACCTTTAGACATTTAAGAAGTTAATTATTGGGGTGGAGCAAATTTTTTATGCATAATTTGGGTCATAAAGGGTAATGAGATTGAAACAATTAAAAAAATTTACGCACAATCGTAATATATTAATTTATAAATTTATATTTCTTATTTTGTATGTTGCAGTTAAAATTCAGAAAAGGCAATGATTTTTGAAAGTGTGTTTCATGCAAAGTAGTTCAAAACACAATGTCAATTAAGCAATTGAAGAAAGATCTATTCTATCTGATTATTTAGATAAGTAGATAATGTATGTGGTGCAGTTTTACTACACTTATCACCTTCGGTGATATCAAACTGGTGTGATATTCTGCCATAAAATCAACAAATATATTCACAAATAATATACACAAAGCATCTGGAGAATATAACTCAGAAATCAAAGATTGTGCAGATTCTCACCCAATGTAAAATTATATATATTATTCCAGTTTCATAAAAATCCCCCCGCATACTCACAAATATTTACTAAAGCGAAACGCATGTAATTAACTTTCGCTTTACGCATCGTCTATTTTAGAGCGGTTATTTTTTTCATGTGCTCAGATTAGCATTTTTTTACTAAAATTGTAGTGGTTGAGAGGGTCTTCTCTCAAGGTTTATAGACGGAACGTGGTGGGTTCGAACCCATGTCGTGCTAGTCCGCCTAACCGATCTGTGATTTCTGTATTTTTCCTCGAAACTGGGTAACTTTGCGTAAATACGGGTTAGGATCCCTTAGAATGATGCCCACGAAAGACAAAATTTATATGATTGAGGAAGGCTGTACTACCATGACCTGGAAACACAGGAATCAAAATCGTATAGAAAATTGCTGGTTTGAGTTGGAAAAAAAAGATTGCTGAAAATAAATCCAGTACTATCATTTGAAAGACACACACAAATTATTCCCGAAAGATCGTCAGCTATTTTGAAAGAAAAGGATAGATTACAGAAATTCTAAAATCCTTAATTGTTAAGCGTTATGCTACTTCATACTAAAATACAGTTCGGAAATGCGTTTTATGTTATTTTCTGTTGGTAAATATTATTAACAGTGTAAATATTTCATCGATGAAGGCTGGATAGCTGACAAAATTATTATTTCACAGGTTATACAATATCTAATTCCGCTACTGTAGATTTTTTTAAATGCACCACAGGTTAATAGAGTAATAGAATTGTTCCATGTTGAAGATAACTTGTTACTGAGAAGAGTTTAATACAGATCAGATGAAATACACTCGACATATTGAAATGTTGTAATAAATAACTAATAAATAAAAAAATGCCCAAAATTGAACAAATATTTTTAATGTTTATATTAGTGGCTTAAATGCGGAATTTTCAGAAAACATTTCTAATGATGAATTGAATAACAATAAAAAAAGTGTGTGAGTCTAAGACTACACGGTCGAAGTTAAAACTTTTATGACGATCGTAATTCATTCGAAGTAATATATGTATTAAATAAAACACGCTTGTTGCCTTTTCGCGTTAAAATTCAACGACTAACTGTCTATTATATATATATATATATATATATATATATATATATATATATATATATATATATATATATATATATATATATATATATATATATATATATTATGTACGACAGTGCGTACATTCATAATAATAAATTATATAGGAAAACATATTAATTAATTATTAATGCAAATAATATCTATTTATTAAAAAGATATAATCAAATTTTAATTCATATAAAATGGAATTTTTTCTACAAAAATTTACACCTGGTACCAAGAATGCAGTAAATTTTGCGTGAAAACATGACATCAAATATACGTCACTTTGACATGGACCACGATTATGAAAGATTCTTACTTATGGTCAAAATTGAATTTGAATAATAATACCGCAAAATTACCTAGTTATGTCCAATTTTTATATGTTTATGGTCATTTCTTTTTTTAGCAAAATCTGGCATAGTGAAATTTCGCCAAATATCGCCATGCTCCATGAAAGTTTGGTGCAAGGGGAGGTGGGGCACTCGTGCGTCTGAGTATTCTTACGTATGGCCTAAATCGGATTTTAATGGGATGTTCGCCAAATTAGCCAGTTATCGTCATGTTAGACATATTTATGAAAACTTAATTTTATCGCAAAATGTGGAAATATTTCGATAATTACGCCAACCTTGTCAACGTTTTGATGTAGAAGGGCACCCGTGTGCGTACGAGAATGTATGTCACTGCATAAGTAGCACTGTACATAAATACAATCTGCGAAAATTCACCAATTTTAGTTAGCGTCACGAGTTTTGTTCCATAAATAATCGTTTCATTGCCAAACCTGTCAGATAAGCTTTATTTATTGTCCAGAAAACTATCTAATTGCATCTGTGTTCTATTACATAAATAAACTTTTTTTTCCAAGCGTGGCAAAAGGAAAAATAAAGCGTTTTTTCACTGCCCTAGAATAAAATTCCGTGGTGCGCCTATAGATGCTTTCTCTTCAAAATTTTAATAATTCATTCAATCAGCAACTTTTGAAGAAAATAAATTTAAGATTCAGGCAATAACATTGCTGGTAATATAACCATCAATTCAAACTGAAATGTTTCTCATTATTAAGCACGTCAATAAAATTTTCATAAAATATAAGATACTTTTTTTGTACAAAGAGTGTTGAAAAACAAATTACATATAAGTTATTTTGATGATAGTCTAAGAGAAACGAATTTCTGGGTATAACTAAAGATAATTCAAAGAATAAGAAATATTTGATAAAAGCAGTATTTAATTTTAAATAAAAAAATTAATTTAAACTATCCTGTTTTCTGTTATTTGACGAACTGAGTATTTCCATGAAATTAAAAAAAAACGATAAATTTCGTGCATATAATATTTTTTTATTCTACATTTAAATTTTTATTTTTGAATCCAAATACTGAAATTTGTCTTGGTGAAATCAGTGGATTAGACTTTTACACGAAAATTTTTCTCTTTTCAAGACACTTTTATTTTATACAATTAAGGATGCAATGTAATATAATTAAATGTTTAATGTTTATTCAGGTATATGTAAAATTAATTTGAAAAAGGGCTTTATAGTTATGTAATCTTGCTACAATACAGAATATTCTGTATTCGATTTGCATACAAATACGTAGCATTATCATGCGATTATTTCATCACAATTGTAGAATTCCCGAAACATTTATTAATATAGACACTTATTAGAACAATTTTAAATAATAATATGTTTGTTGAACTGTCCCAGAAAATCATAAAATATATAATTTCCCCAGCGTTTGAAGAATTGCGATGTTTATTTAATTAATGCTGAATTTAATTCTACTCTCAAGTACATTTCTTTTTGCAGAAAGTTGGGATTTTTCTGCAATAATGTAAAAATATGACATTAATGAATGTGCATTAGTGAAAAGGTTTATTGAAATTAAATTTTGTGAAATTATGTGGTTGAAGAGAGACATAGAATTAATTAAATTTTATTCCGAGCAGCTATTTGTTTATAGCGGTGTTAAGAAATTACCTCTTTGTGCGTATCAATTTACTTACATGAATAAACAATTTGTTACAGCGAATGTTGCAATTCGAAATGTCAGACATTGAAACCGTCTCTAATAAACATAAACATTTTAAACTTGAAATTTCCGTCAGAAATCTTAAAGATCTAAATTTTTATAATGAGGAATTAAAATTCCGTTTTAACAAGTTTGATTGAAATATTCAGAATAGTTAGTTGAAACTATTTTAATGATTTCTCAATACTATGTATAACTTAACGTATATGTAACTTTAAAATAACGAATATATGCTAGAATCTTCTTGAAATAAGTCTGTTGTGGGTGTTACTTAAATATTTAGCTTCAGTTAGCGTGAAGCATTATTGTGAGATTAATTGTTTTATCATTTTACATATTGGATAACTAAAACCTTTGATTATTTCAAAATAATTTTGTATAATAGTCCAGATTTTTTTTTTAAATATAATAACATTTTATTTTTCGTATGTAAAATTAAATTTGAGAATAGCAGTTTTCTCCTGACATGTTGTGGAAAAGTTGCAAAAATGGCACAACAAAGGACTGCAAAAAATCCGTTTTAGACAGATTTATATCTTAATATGTAGTACATCGTCTGTAATAATTGTATTCCTTTATTTTCTCAGAAATCAACAATTTTTTGGTTTAGGCAGGATTCCATTATATATATAGTTTTCCTTATCACAAGATTTTCTGTCTGACAAAAATGCTGATATGCATAAGTAAATTCCCCCTTATTAAAAATAGAACTTTTGCTATTCTTAAAAAAAAATACAAAATGTGCGGAAAAAAGATAGACCTTGACTTACAAAACTTTAAATAAATCCTTAACAATTGAATGGAGATTTAAAAAAAAAAAACACAACCTTCGACCCATATAACGGAATGTCCTTTTCTATAGAAATAGTCAAAGCTTAAGCTTTGTATATTTTTATTGAGATATAAGCTCTATAAAAATACTCTACAAAAATGTAAGATAATATTATTCACTATAAAGCAAATAAAATATGAAAGAGGTATCGTCTATAGATTTTCTGAAATTGTCTTCTTGTAAATTTAGCTGCATTATTTTTTAACACTTCTTAAGTTCTTCATGAGATACAAGAAATTTGAAATATTCTTTTAAATCAAAATGTACCTTGGTAAAAAATGTCAATATCCGATTTTGAGGTTTTGAAAAAAAAAATACTGCTTTAAATCATTTCTCAAATTTGCAACGCAGTTGATGTGAGTTTGAATTCGGTTCGCCTGTAGGTCTGTCTTCGTTTCTGAGATTTAAATCCGATAAATATAGTTAAATTTATATGATATTTATATGTTATTGAAGTTCACAGTTATATGTTCCTTAGTTAATAATAATGTGTACCTATTATAGTTTATTTCCAGGGAGACATAAATAATATCGTTACAGTATTGCCTATGTTGGAAATTTGCTTGCGGAGAATTTTTATGTTATAATACTTCGAAAATTAAGAAACTGATATGACGCACTGAGATGTACCAAATCAAGCTTTCTATAGAATATAAAGGAAGTAGCATTTACAGGTAGTTTGCATACACACACAAAAATATACTATAAATTATGTTCTACAGCTAAACATTGTTTGCAGTATATTTCGATGATATCACTCGACTTCAAATATCATGAATATGATATGCCTCACGCAGGTTCACTATAACATGCTTCCAATAGATTATGGAGTGTGTAGTATTTATCGTTCATTTACAGAAGGACATAAAGTTACCATTCATGTAGTGTCAGTGTTGAAAATGGATTTTTAACTGCGTCAAAATTCTAAATTTTCTATTTTAAAATATCATGAAAAAAATGTAATTTCGTAACAATATTATGATTCCTGGTAGAAAGTGTGTGGTAATCTATGCCTGTTGTACGATTTTGTTATTCATGTTTATATTTTAAATCCCTATGAAAGCTTGCCGAAAAGAATAATTTCCCTGCGTTCTATTCCTTATACATAGATAAACGTTTTAAATATTTTTGTGTTAGTTGGTATTTTATTATATCAGGGCCTTTCACAAAATGTAAAACACATTGAGTCTTGGAGCAATTTTATACTACGTCGATATTGGCCCTACTGCAAAACATGAATTCCTGAATATTTTAAATAATTTACAAAGATATATTGCTGTTTAATACTTGCAAAATCAGTATTATATTTTTAAGCAATAATAATAAGAATATATATAACAATTATGAGTACAAGATTAAATACAAAATGAATTAGGAATTGAAATATTCGATGATTTTTATCATTGTTTCAATAGCTTCTTCATCAGGACCATATGCTACTATGCCAACGCATTGTACAAATGAATTTTTTTGAAACCAGTAAAATAGTCTATTGTTTCATTAATTAATTATTGAAGATTCAACAAGTTTGCTAATTTAAATCTGAAAGCGGTAACAGTTCAGTATTCAGTGGTTTCATGTTGCAAGAACAACATGGAACGTGTTGGACCATGGACCATGTTGTAAGTAATAGAACTACGTTCCCAAACGGATTATCTTACTCCTAGCCATTTTTACCACTTTTAAACCTAATTGAAAAGTGTTTATGACTTCGGTTTGTCTGTCCGTCTGTCCGAGCTGTAACTCCCGTAAGTATACCAAGATTCCCTGAAATTTTTGTATGTTATTTTCGTTTACTATACCAATTAAGTATTGAAAATGAAGTGTGTAGCATGTATAGTTTTTTTTTTTTTTTAAGAGACAGTTAAAAGTATTCCGTTACATTACAATCAATGGAAATAATATTTCAAGTACAGTATAATGATGCTACGCTATTTAAAACATGACTAAATTGATATAAAATTATGAAACACACTAAAACATGCTTTTTGTAAAATGTGGGGTGCAAAGCATTTATTATTCATTTACAGGGTCACAAAGAATACTGTTACACAATGTTCTATGAGATAAAATCGTCTGTAGTGTATTTTAATGATGTGTCCCCATTCCAAACATAATGAAATCTATATGCATTACTGAGATGCACTATAAATTGCTCACTTAAAAGTATGATGTACATTGTTTTACCGTTCATTTACAGGGACACACAAAGAAGTTCGCTTACAGTCTTAGTGCGATGATTACAAACTATATGTGATAAGCGCGTTTTCAAATTCATTTTGCCTTTTTAAGTTTAACTAAATTTTTGCATACTATGTGGTGTGTAAAAATTCCGTTGATTATATACAGGACTACACAAAGGAATTCGTAATATTACTGACTATGGGATTGAATTGATTAAGGGTATTTTTAATTGTTATACGTATTTTCCTGCTGAACTATATTTCGTAGACTAATAGAAGTTTGTGGATTATAAATAAATTTATATACAGGGCTACGCAAAGAATAAGATGTATTGTAGTTTATGGGTAATAACTGTAAATGAGTTTTAAGTTGCCTGATGCGTTTTTAGCACTTTCCAACCTAGTTGAAAAGTGCTTATGACTTCGGTTTGTCTGGCCGGATGGCCGTATGGCCGTCTGGCCGTCTGGCCGTCTGGCCGTGCTCTAACTCCCGTAAATATGCTCGGATTGCTCTGCAATTTTTATATGTTATTGTCGTTATCTATGGCACGTTCCCTATTTCAACTGAAGTGTGTAGCACTTATAGTTTTCTTACAGGGACACTCAAAAGAATTCCCTTACATTGCGGTCTATGGGGAAAAATCATTTGCGGTTTATTTTAAAAATGTTTCACTATCGTAAACGCATTGAAATTTATATAGATCACTAAGATGTATTAGAAGAAGCTTAATATGGAATAGTAGGTGTATAGCACTTAGAGTTACTTTACAGGGACAGTCAAAATAATTCCGTTACATTACGTCTATGGAGAAAAATCGTCTGCGGCTTATTTAAATAATGTTCCACTATTTTAAACGCATTGAAGTTTATATATATTACTAAGGTGCATTACAAGAGGCTTACTACAGAATAGTGTGTGTATAGCAGTCATCGTTCATTTACAGGGACACACAAAAAATTCTCTACTGTCTGTTAACAATAATTCCTGGAAGTGCGTTTTAAGTTACTGAACGCGATTTTAATCTTAACTAGCTTTTTGTCTATTACTTGGTGAGTATAAATTCTGTAGATCCTATACAGGGCAGCACAAAAGTTCGCGAACACATTTCCGTTTATTGACAGAAACTCCAGAAGGAGAATTTAAACTGTGCAACGCGTTCCCTAACTAAACTAAAATTTAGCATCCTATGTATATATACAAATCTATAGATCATATACAGGGCTACATAAAAGTATTCGGATATTTTTCCGAATATTGTATATATTGAAAATTCCTGAAATTACGTTTTTAAATATGTTATGCGTTTTCCAAATTGTTTACTTAGATGTCATCTTTCAGCTTATTAAACGGTAATGATTTGTAAAATTATTTTAGAAGCGTTGGAAAGTGCTACATAATCTATGCTTGACGCATGATTTTTCGTTCTTGTTTTTACCTGTATTAAATTTTAGCTTAATATGTTATGTGTACAAAAGACTTTAGATAGTATACAGGGCCGTACAAAAGATTTCGAATGCACTTCCATTGATTGGCGAAAAGTGCTAAATGTAAATTTTCTAACTGGACTAAATTTTATCATGCTATGTAGTATATATCCAAATCTATAGATCATATACAGGGCTGCACAGTATAATTCGACTACTTTTTGGACTATGGAAGGTAAGTTCTAAAACTGTATATTTAAATGTGTTATATGCTTCCTAAACTTTTTACTACATCTGTTCTTTCACCTTATTTAACTGTTAAATATCGTTACAGTTTTCTGGATGTGTTGGAAAGTGTTTCATAGTACATGCTTGACGTCGATTTTTCGTTCTTGTTTTTATTATAAAAGATATACTATAAAATCTTGCTATTCTTGATTATGGGAGAATTTCGTTTTCTTATTCTTATGCCAGGTGAAAAAACTCTGTGTCCAATTTTTTTGTATCTGCCGATTAACTAATTAATACGCTGAATGATTTCGAAGTTGAGGAAAATTCGTTGGAGTATTTCCACCATGAACAACGATAAATTTCTTTGTACTTATTTGTAGAAAGATCTCCAGTCCATGCATTTATTAGCACGTTTACATCTGAAGCATGAAAAACATATTTTTTGAAGAATATTAAAGGGTGGCCACTGGATTTTATATATTATGTTTTTCAGAATTGTGAAGTAATTTGTGGACAAAAACCGTAAATGGTGACGTTGGACGTTGGCCCATTTTCTGCCAATTAGAGAATTTGACCATGTGTAAGATTTAAATTTTCCATTTATCTCATATACACTGTTAAATTAATATTTTATTTAATAAAAACACACACGAAAATGAATTTCTGAATAAATTTGAAAATAAGATAAACAAATAAATACATAAAAAAAAAATTAATATACATTTTAGTAGTAACATAAACTGCAATATGGCCTATTTTTGCAGCGTTTTTTGTATTGTTAGTCTCATATATATATATATATATAATACAGTGGATTCATGCATCTTAATATTGAAAAATTCCCGATAGTTTTACAATAGCTAAGTCCTGTGTAATATTTAGCTGAAAAGTCTAAACAAATTTAAATTTTAAATAGAACCAAATTTAAGGAACGAATTGCTGACTTTTGAGATATGTGCGAATTCATCAAAAAATGCCCGAAAAGCTACCCCACTGGGAATATATCGAGTTTTATTTATTTTAGAGCACAAAATTTCTTTGAATTGGTAGAGAGCGCTATCTGATTTCGGCGTAAACATAAGAAATACGAGAGGAAACTTTCGGCACATTTCACTATGGAACTTCATTTACACTTAAATGGAAGTGACTTTTGATGCCCCGGAGTCTCACTCTGAATAAATTTTTTATCGCTGTTTCATTCTTTTCATCATCAAATGAAGCGGTGAAATCCATTAAAGTTAGCTTTTGAAGAGCGAACAGAAATGAAAGGGAAAGCTTAAATAAATTGTGCTTCTTCCCATAGATTTAAATCTTTTGAGTTTTTTGTTTGTATAGTATCTTGATACTCGGAACTATTAAAATTTAGAAATTAAGTGTTGATAATTATATACTGGATATATATTAAAAAAAAATGGAAATCTAGAGATATATGCAGTTGCATGAAGAAAATTAAAAATTAATTTATACTTTATTTAGGTTGTTTATATATTTTTATTCTTAATAAAATACATTATTCGTTCATAAATACGTTTGAATTTTTAGTAACCGATTGATGATAATGAAAACTTTTTTATTGCAAATATTCTGTTGCTTGTTTTTATTTAAGTTTTACCCTGCAAATGATTCCCTTTTTATGTATCCTGCTGCCTTTTCACTGGTATTCAGAGGTCTAGCAATTCAAAAATTCTGCGTGGGTCTCAACTATTTATTTTTTTAAAAAGAACAGTTAAGACTGTCAATAATTAATGAAATGTATATGAAATTAAATAAGAATTATACTATCCTGAAATAAATATTTTAATTCTTTTTGATATAAGAGTTCAAATACTGGTATCTATAGAGTTATGATCAAATTAATTTGACAACTTAAGTTTATAGGGGTAGAGCCTCACTCATAAATGAAAATATCATAGATAGAAACAGTTCTAGGATATTGATGCATGTAATCATATATTTCGTTACACTTCGTTAAAGTTAATACTTTTAAAATTGTTTAGCAATATTAATACGAAACAATAGGTTGAATGTTTCCAAAAATAAATTGAGTTAAAAATAAAGACGAGAGTTTCAGAGCTGACGTTGAGGACTCAGATTTACAGATTTACACGTTAGAAATACAACCAATATTCATGAGCATACGCAGGATTTTTGATGTGAGGGGGAAGTAAAACTTAGTTTGTACTTACCTTTGGCTAAAGAAAAAAGCGGCTCAGAAAATTTTAAACAATATTTTAAAAGTATTACCTATTAGGTAATACCTAATCTTTACAAGTTTGTCGGCATAGCGAAGAGGGGGAGGGGGGGGTGTTGAAATACGTTAGAAAGGACCAATTTGTATATTTTTATTTAAAAGAAAGGCATTGTAAGGCCCTGGAAAAATGTTTAAGTTCGAGTGATAAAACTCATGTTTGGGTTTATACAAATTTTGGAAATGCAAAACAATGTAACAAAAATGCTACTGGAAGTACGAGATATAAGGTGATGGTATTAAAACGTAATTGTTAAAACGGGTCAAAAAATATCATGTTTAAATTTTGTAGTATTTTATGCTGGAAAAAATCAGAAGGTCGCGACTTATTTTTCACTCATATGAAAATAATTATATCATTCTTCGCATGCTTCAAACCTTAAAGTTCGAGTTACTACGCATTTCACAAGCATTGAACGGTTTGTTTCTGCTGTTAATAAGAATGCCGATACATAAGCATTTGTGTGACTTAGAATGTGAGAAAATTCTTGGCATGAAAGCATGTAGAATAAGTGGGGTTTCAATTGCAAAATCTATAGATCGGTTAAAAACTGATGTCAATATTTAAAAAAAAATCCTTCAAATTATAGAAAGGGCAAGTGCACATGTAGGCTTGCTTACTTTCAGGACACCAAAAATCAGCTGTGTTTCTATTGCCATGTGAGAAATAAAGTCTTCGTCTCAAATAGTTTATGATTTAAATTTACTGTGCGCCTTTCGAACTGTCCGCAATATTTTAAGTTCAGATGGAAGGGCAAATTATGTAAAATTGACAAATAAGCAGAAAATTGCTCGCGTGCAGTTTGCAAAAAAATATGTTTCATTTAGCGATAAATGGAAAGACGTTGTCTTGTCTGACGAAGAAAAATTTAATTTGAATCAGACTAATGGATTTACGACGTACTGTCATGATATTTGAAAAGTAAATCCTTACTTCTCTAAACGCCGATTCGGAGAAGGGTCTGTTATATTATTGGGACAATTTGCAGCAGGTAGAACCCTACACATTGTCGTCATTGATTATAAAATGAACGAAGAAAAGTATCAAAACATATTGTGAGAACAATTACTACCCAATGCACGACTTGTTACATCTGAAGAGAGGATATTTAAACAAGACAACGCCAGTATCCATGCTTCTCAGTCATCAAAAACGTGGTTTCAAACTAATGATGTCCAAGTTCTTGAGTCGTCTTCCAATCTAATGGAAATTTTTGGGGTATTTTAGTGCTGTGTGTCTATAAAGATTTTCGACAATATTGAACCAAACATGAACTCATCAATACCATCAAATTTGCCTTGAGTAATATAAAAACTAAACTGCATCTAAACTTACTGCAACATTGACAGATCGATTGATAAAGGTAATTAAAAAATAAACGTGTATTTATAAAATATTTCATTAAAAAATCATTAAATATCGTCGACCTTATACTTATTTCCATGATAAATTGTATAAAAAATTTAAATATGTCAGTAGTTTACTAATTGTAATTTGTATATTTTTAAAAATTGTGCATTCTATTAATTTTGACTTAAATAAACTGTGTTCCTTATTTCTTGCCCTTATACACTCTAGAAACTTTTTACAATCATCTTTTCCACGAACTTAATTTTTTTCCAAGGCCTTAGAAGAATACTATAACCCCCCCCCCCCACCTCCCTGACAAACGCTATCAACAAAATCCTCGCTATGTGCTTAATTATTATAAAAAAATTTCTTCTTTTAATAATGTTAGAAAATTTAAAACATTCCATGGTTATGGTGAGAGGTGTTAGCATATGAAAAGCTTTCAGCTAAAATAAAACTATGGATTACACTTGCAATGAAATATAATAAAACCTGTAAAAGAAAATTGTCATACAATTACTTGCAATAGTGCAATAATCAGTTCAATCACAAACACAAACAGCTTTTGAAATTTACATTATCTGGGTACCTTTTACAAAATATATATTTTTTTGAAAGACTCATGGAAATGGAGTATTTTGTATTGATAATTGCATAATATTGCTACTATATTTTTAATACTTCTGCATAAAACTCCAAACATGTATATCTGAAACCAAGAAAAACATTGATAAAGCAGAATTTTATAAGAATAAACAATAATATTTGTCAGAGTAAGTAGTAAATACAGTTATACGTAATTTATATTTGTTTTAAAATACAGACTTGTTGGTAATATTTATTCCTATAGAATTTAATCGGAATATAAAATATTCGTGACATCAAAATGAAAATATTTATATTATTAATTTTATGTAAATATTAAAATTGTAATCAATGTATGAAATGTTTGAAATTCTCATAAAATATTATCCTTACGTAATAAATAAATAAACAGTAATAATTTTAATATTAATGCATTTCTTAAAAATTTATTTGAATTTTCTCAAGATTGGCCTTTTTTAGTGTAATCCTTGCATATTCGATCATAAAATGCTATATGGAAATGTAAAGAAACCTTTAAAATTGTATCACAGAAATACAATCTTCCTCTCTTTTATCTACATCTTGAATGGTGTAGACTTTATTCTATATTATTCATTGTTAAACTTGAATATTTGAATATATCTAATCTTGAATATATCTTGAATATATCTAATTAAAAAATAATTTTATTTTTTATTTCTATGTTTATTATATGGCTAAATTGAGGCATTTATTTATTTTTTATTTATATTTTCTCACATTTTCTAAAGTAAATAGCTCGAAATATTCACAGTAGACATATATATGATAACTGCATTATTCATTTCCTTTATAAGATTGAAAATCAGAAAATTCTTCTTTAGATTGAAAACACTTAAATGTAAAATGGATTTAAAAAATGTGGCATTTTCCAATTTAATCAATGTTCTGTTACAGAATTATCATTCTACCCCTACGCCCTCCAGAGCTATAAAACTTAAAAATCCAGAAAGATAAATTAAATCACTTACACTTTTAAAGGTACATGCCCATCAGTGACTTGGCGGTTGAGAGTTTAGATGTAAGTAGAGTTGCAAAAAACCGGTTTTTTCCCATGTTTATTCCCAATAGACCCGGTTTCTTCCCAGGTTTATTGCCAAAAGACCTGGTTTATTCCCAAAAAAACTGGTTTATTCCCAGGTTTAAACCCTGTTTTTTCTAGCCTTTGCAACTCTAGATATAAGTGGTGATTTGAGCTGAGCATTGACATGTTTCCTTCCAAAAAATCCATTTTTACCGATTATTTTCATGTTAATCAATAAATAATTTTTGCTGACCTTCCTGCTGAGGAGTAGAATATTTCTCCTGATTTTGACGCTAACAGTGATTTAATAACGGTGGCTAATGACCACTTAACAACTAATGCTGACCGTTCTGCCAGCACAAGTTTTCAAATTAATATGGAGGTAGTTATACAATTTCTCTAATAATATGTGTTGTGTATGCCCAAACGAATTTAAAATTAAATAAAAATATAATTGATGAAGATTTTAAATTTTGTAAACAATGAATGCATCTAAAAACAAATATAAAGAGGGAAAAAAAGTTAGACTTTATTCAAGACCATTCTAGTGTGCAAACAGAATCACACTTACAAGAATCTCGTTATGAAGCTAGTCCATCTTTTGCTTTTGAAAGCTGTTTGGTAAAACCATTTCACCAACACATCAAATACAGCCGAAAAGCGAAATGCAGTAGGATCAAACTTTCCATAATTTCTTAATAACTGAACATATATGAAAAAAAGGGTAATGAAGTAAAAGAGAAAAATAGGGAGAAAAGTTTGAACAGAAAGAATAATTAAAGCTTATAAAAGCTAACAACAGCGTTACAAAACGTAATGTAGCGAAAACTGGATGTCAATCGCTAAATCAATCTGAAAGTAAATGTACGGGAGAAACAGACTATATAAAGAAGCCTAAACATAGAATTATTTATTATCACAACTTCCAGAAACCAAATAAACAAAACTAGTCGTTGGGGGCCACCGTAATACTTACCCATCATGGATATGCATAATATAAAATATGAAAATAAAACATGTGTAAACTACTTATAAAATGCATTGCAATTCGAATAAAATCGTGGCTTCATGACGTCATAAACTTTAAATGTTCTATTACTGAAATGCGTAAAAGAAACATCCTTATAACTCCAGAAATGTTATTAATATTAACTAACGGCTTATTGAGTCGGATTAAACGTCTCATTTTCAATTAAAGTATATCTTTGAATTGAAATTTGGAGGGATTACAGGATCATGAAAAATCGAAGAGTGTTGTAAATATGATTACAAATATCTCGGCAACTAATTATCCGATTGACTTCATTCTTAATACAAAATTTATGTTTTTTTTTAATCTTTTTTTATATTCCCTCCAATAAATAAACAATTTCGAAAATTTTTATATATCTTTTATCAGAACGAATACTTCGAGAGTCCGAAAAAAATAGTTCCGGATAATCGAGGTTACTGAAATTCAATAAGCTTCTTCTCATTATTACATACTAAGTACAAACCAGATTTCAAGTCTCTATCTCAATTTTTTCGGGATATAAAGCGTTTATAGACACACACACAACCATACATTGAGACGGACGACATTTTTTTTTCTAAAAATATGTGTTTCGGAATCTCCAGTGTCTGATACGTGTAAATCCGTCAAAAAAAGTTTTTCGATTTTTAAAACGATTACAAGACTTACCCTATACTACATATGATGGGTAAGTAATAAGGCTTTTACGGAAAATGAGAAGCGAAAATGAGTTAAAGGCAAAGAGAAGCAAAATATTTGCTTAAAAGAGACAGTAATAAACATTACTTAGGTAAAATATATGCTGTATTGGCTCATTAGTTAGTTTTTTTTTGTTCAACATTGTTAAATTTAAAAGTGTTTAAAGTATGAATGTTGAAGTATTCATTATTTATGACATATTCAATATTAAATATCTCAAAGTTTTTATTTTATTATTTGAGTTATTTCTAAATTAATTTATTAGTACATTTATGTAGTTCAATAATAAGTCTTTCAAATTTTAATTTTATTTATTTCAACTCTTTATTAAATATTTTAAAAAATTATAGAAATTAAATGCTTAGTTTAAGATGAACTGACATTGGGGGAGGGGGGGGGGCATAAAATGCATTGTCCCAATTAGGTACATAGGATACTTATCCGACAATTATGCATCGGTTGCTTAGATAACAGATAATGATTCAATTTCTAAAAAACAAGTTAGTTTTGAATTGAAAGCACAGTATTCAATCATTTTCTGCTTAATAATATATATATTTGTAATAAAATGCCAAGTATCCCTTAAATGTGACAAAACAACTTAACTATGAGGAATCACGTTTTCTTTAGGCGCAATGACCTTATTTGTCTTATTTAGACGCTAAATAGATAAAAACAATAGAAAAAAAAATAACTTTCTCCGCTAGATTTATGTGGGAATTGAAAAGATTGGGTCATGAAATACAGTAATATGTGTTTCTTAATGCGTCATTTAGCATCTATCAAACAATGGATCAATGTTTCACAAAATAGGACATTTTTGATAAATTTTTATCCAAACATGAGCAGTACATAATTATGTTTCCTTATGGTTACATTTCTACAGTACACATAATCTTTATTTTTGCTACATCAATTTCGAATTTCTTTTATTATTAAAAGTGTTCAAAAGTAAATTATTTACCACCAAAATAACACCAAGTTGTGATTAGCGCAAATACAAAATCTAGGAACCTCGCATTTAATTTATTTCTTTTTTTCTATTTAGTTAATTAATGAGAGTAACTTTTTGAAACATGGATATTTCTTTTATATGCCTAACATTGAGGTTGAAAAGTGGTTAAAATCCTAACATAGAAAGCCAGGAAAGTTCCACTGCGTGCACATTCATGAAGGAGATAATGAGTTGAGAAAGAGAAAAGTTTAGTCTTTTGTTTCACTAATTGCTGTGTCGGCCATGAAAAGCAGTTTAAGGTATTTCTGCTTCTTTGGAATGTCTCCCTTTTCGAGAAGAAATAATTATGTTTCGAAATAAAAGAGAAGTTATGAAAGTATCTCAACTTTCCTGCACGTCCATTAAAGCGAGCTTAGTTATATTTAAGGAACGCTAAAGTTTCATCCTTGACAACACTAAAGTTACAAATCACATAATTGTGACTTAAAAGTATTTTTTTTTTAAATTCAGCAGTTGTTTTTTGCATTCTAGAATATTTAAACACTTTGTAATGCCACTGGATACTTTGAAGATATCTATAAAAATTCATATATTTTTTTTTCATAATTTCATAATTCTTTATTATTTTTTACATGATATTTCTTACAGATTCAGAAAAATAATTTTCGATAACTATTGTAAAAATACATAATATAAGCTGACTTTTTTAAAAAAAAAGAAAACTGTGTCAGCTATTAAAGTGATTTTTGTAATGATAAATGTAATAAGGCAGGAATTTCTTCAGTATTCCACTTTTGTTTTACTAAATATAACAAACAGATTGCGCTGCCGTCTCTAAAACTGTAAAAATGCGCAAAACAACCTTATGTTTTCAAAATGTAAACATCTCTTTTTCAAGTTTCGACAGCTAAACAGAATGAAGGGTGAAAACTGGGTGAAATTTGATTCTCCTTTATACGTTAGTTTGAAAATTCTTAATTTTCAAGACAGAGCAATGTGCATCTGTCGGCGACATTTTTTACTAAAATAAAGAAGAATACTAAGGAATTCCCGATTTTACAAATATATCTTCTTCAATAATAACTATAGTAGCTGTTTACACTGTAAAAAATGATGGATGTTTCTTATTTTATGAAAATATACTATAACCACGAACGAAAATATAATATAATCTTCTGAGTTATCCGAAATTCCGAATAGCGTGTTCCATTGTCTTTTGAATCCCCAGAAACCAATACATTTCCAAAAATTAAAGAGTTATTTATAAAAACAAAGTATTTTTCGCTGCCCGTACTTTTCAGAAACGTTTCCGAAGGGTTTTTTATAGTGTATTAATTAGTGTCCTCAGCCTGGAATACCTGTTTTTCGAATGTTATCCATTCTCAAGTAAACATTTTTATGCTCAAAAAATATGCAAAACATGCAGACAAACATGCAAAATTAACAGCGTTAACAATAACATTAAAATTAAGATTATTTCTTTAGAGTTTCGTGTATAAATTAACTAATGCGGCTGAAAACGTTTACTTGAGAATGGATGACATTCGAAAAACAGGTATTCCAGGCTGAGGACGCTAATTTATTTTATGACACTCTATGTCTGCGTAAAGTGTTAAAGTGCGCGCAGTGTTATCATGGGTAAACTAGAACATGCCACTGGAATGACGCCACCAACATGATAATTATCAAAATGGTTAAGCAAAGGTGACGGTAAGTTTGTTCAAAAGACAAACGGTTAGGTCCAGTGCTTAATCTGCCACTAGGTTGTTTACTATTTATCCTTCTCCCTACATATAAAAGAAACAGTTGAGCCATGGGGTTGATTTGAGTGTCTTAAAATATTGTTTACAAAATCGTGAAAAACGTGTTTTTCCTTAATGTTTATTGAAAAGTCTTAAAAGGTTGGATGACTGTGGTAGCTCACATCAAAATATTGACATCATGGACGGTGATATGTCATGGTTACCAGTCTTTTGTGATATATATACACGTTATAGACTCTCTATATAAAAGTTGTTTCGTGTTTTACGTCAGCTGAGCTCCACTTCATTCAGCGTGCTGGTGTATGCAATCTTAACCTTTTCAAGTTTACTAATTTTTTTTTTTTTTTTTTTTTTTTTTTATGCAATCAGTTCCCAAATTCACCTAGGATCAAAGCATTAATTTTTAAAAAAAGTTTTATAAATGCCAAAATCTAACCAACCAAACATAGTCTCACATTCTCGGGCATATTCCTTTACAAAAATTACAGTAAAATCCCCATTTTTTACATACATATTTACTGTCATTTACATCACTAAAAATTGTATTTCATACATTAGAAATGTTAAAACACAGTAATATTGCAATTCTTAGAAAGTATCCTTATTTAATTTAGTACTAGAGATAAATTCTTTGTTAATTATGTAACTTATTATTTAGAAAAAGAGAAATATTGTACACAATATTTATTACAAGGGTACATCCAATCGGGTAATTAAGGCATAAACTAAAAGATAAAGGTAAAGGTAATAATCCATTAAATTTGAAATTAATTTGGATAAATGTACAAGATACGTGGTTCCTATTACAATATGTCAAAATTTAGTCGACTCAATGCCAAACAGAATTACCGAAGTCTTTAAAAACGATTTATATTGTCGATACTCCGCTGTTTCTTTTTTTGTCCAAAGTGTTCTTCCGATAGTTTTGAGAAAAAATATTATGACATGAAAACATGTAATTAATCGGTTATTATTCTTACAGAATCGATAAATAACATCACTAATATCCAAAAGTACACATGAAATATAAATTGCAAAATTTAAAAAGGCGATATTTAAGCAAAAATACTATTACGAAATACTGCAGGATGTTTGGACATGCTGCACATGTTAAGAAAAGGACCTGCTTATGTAACTGAATACAATTTATAATTATACAATATGGTTTAATTTTTCTCTGAATCTCACATTTTAATTGTCAATAAAAAAATAGGTGACGAATTTTATTTCTGTTTATTTGTAAGCATTTGATATTTTCGAAAATTCTGCATTTGTAGCAAATGTGTTCACTACATTTGTTTTAGCTATCCCATTTTTCTTCTTTCCATGAATTTAAAATTTTACTCAGCGTATTCTCTTGGAGCCTAAGAATAAAATCTGAAGTGGGAGAAAAATGCTTTTTGCCTATGGCCTAGATCCCTTAGGAACACAACCCTTCTAAGCATATTGCTGTCTTACTTTGTTTACGATCATATAAAATGAAGTTTTATTTGACATCATTATAGAGGTTGATTTATGCTCGACAAGAATAGCTATCGATTGATTCAACAATGGTTTTGTTTATGTAGAAAGATTTTTTTTTTCTTTAGTCTTGAATGGGTGACGATATGTAAGAAACTTTGCAATCATAAGTTATCTGTTTAAAGCAGCCTGCATTTAAATATTTTTATATTAATAATGAAAAATACACATTGCGTATTTTTTTAATCTCTTTAATTAAGCAGAAAATTCAAAACCTGTTACAATACATGCAAGGATTTTAAAATGGAGGTTGAAATTATCGAACTGTATGTCACAATACAGATTCTTCATACTAGAGTTATCGTACATTCAAAGTTCAATGTACCAGCAAAACATTGTGTCGTCACGGCAACGTCACATTGCGACTTAATGACCGTCGATGTGACATCACAGTGACTTGAATGTGAGATCGTTATGGCCGTTTTAAGCCCTTTTGTGACCTCACACTGTGATCACTTTGTGAAGTCACAGTGGGACAAATTTGTGAAAAATGTAACATTTGTGATGATTCTGCATCGGGTCGGTGGACAACAATTTACCCGAACGCAACCCGACCCTATTGCGTCATCTCTTTTTTGGCAGATTTCGGATGCTGCATTTGGTTGGGCACCAGATTTTACCAGTATCCGGCCCGACCTTATTGTGCAGGCTGATGTGTCTTTTTTTTTTCTTTTTGGCTATAGTTACAATTCGGATTAGAATCTTGCATGGGGTCGGATATTCAGGCTCTACTAGAACCCGACCCGGGTCCGGTCTAATAAAATCTGATTACTTAACTCGATGTAAAATTGCAATCGACATACAACCTGTAGCAACATAAAAGGACGACATAATAAATTTGGGAGGGGTTCGAGTAAAATCTAGTCACCCGATCCGATGCAGAATCGTCACATGTGTTTTGAATATTGATAATTTTTAAGAAAAGTTCAGATTTTTTTAAATTGCAATAACTTTTGAAAACGCATTTATTACTATACATTACCCATTTGTTTACTATAATTCAAGATATTTAGAACCTAAGCTAGCAGTGCGAAAGAACTTGCGAGCTAATGTTTAACCAAAAGCAACATTCTTTCCGTTTCAATGTATTTTTTTCTGGGGATACATGCAATTTTGGAATCGGTTCCGAAACTGAAAGTGTCACCAGGAAAAAAATAAGTGCATTCAAAATCGAAAATGCATAAAAATACACGGTAACATCAAACGTTTTTTTTTTTAATTGCTTGCAAGATTTCTATTAAACTACTTTATATTTTTCAGATAAACTTTATGGGTTCACAGACTATATATATGTCTTAAGATTGGGACAAAATCCTCTTTAATATAAAGCTATGCGTTGCTGACGACTGGGTTTTTTGATAATCTTTGCCACAGGTTAATCTCGGAAAATGAAACATTTGAAGTTACTGAAAAAAATAATAGATCGAAAAGTATTTGTCAGAAAATTGTTTGACAAGCTGCGTTTGAAAGGTAAAAAATTGTATATTTCTTGATATAAATTTCAAATCTAATGATTAGGCCATTTTTCAAATATTGAATTTCAAAAATTACCAAATTTCACAATGGAGTACCATAGCAAAACCTTCACGCGTAAAAAGATAATGATAAGGGCATCGTGTCCTGACGTGTATATTGGCTACAGCACGAGTCACAAATTATAGTAGCCTTATTATTCTGTTAAAATATAAAAGTGAATTATGAAATGTCAATATTTTGTTTGATTAAAGGTTCGTTAAAAGAAATTGACCAGCGTAGCGGGCGTAGCTTGCTAGTTTGTTCATTATTTTTAAATAGAAATTTTGCTGAAATATACACAAATTCAAGTTCAGTCTTAAGATAATTAATTCAAAAAGATAGGTGGTAAAACATTAACTAATTTAATAAAAATATTGTGCACAATTTAAACAACCTACGTTTTTTACTTTTTGAGATAAACCACTTTAAAATATATTTTTAATCGCTGCTTACAGTGAAAACAGCAGATATAATTTTTAGCCATATATCGTGTAATTTTACGGGACTTTTTATGCAGGTTATCTTAAAATGCTTTAACGATGTTGTTCTTTCATGTATAGTTTTTTTTCGAAACAGCGAATTTTTTGAAGATTAAACAGTTTTATGTTCCTTTTAAAATTTCAATTTTTTGTGGCTAATAAAAAATTATTTAATTGCTTTTAAAAAGCTGCAATACTTCAAATATACAACCATATTAATATTTTTCATATATCAGTAAATGTACATTTTAAAATATTATAATCCTTTCAATTTAGATTTAACTGTTTTTCTTTCCGATTGTCGGGTGATTTTTAATAGGAGAAAAAAATATTTTGTACACTTACATTCTGTTGCTCTGAATGCATGCATCAAATTATAATAATAATATTAATTATTATTGTTATTATTATTTTTTTACACTCCCATTTATGGATTTATTTGATACAAAAAGTTACATATACAACTTTAAAAGTCAGAAACATAAAAAAAAATAATAGTACTTTTAAACAGTTTGTAAGTTTACTAATTTTAGATTGTAGTAGTTAAAAAAGCTAGTAATTTAAACAAGAAAAAATACTGAATTGTGAAAAATATTTGCACCGATTTTTGAGTTAACTGTTTTTTAATTACACTCATGTTTGTGAAAATTGCAACACCATGCAGGAATTATACAAATTGAATCAAACTTACAGAAAATGTAAATTGAGGTAAGACATGTAAATGATTAGAATTACAAAGCGATTTCGCATGCGTGGAACGAGAACCGGTTTCTTATCATTCGCCTGAACGCATTTCAGCAGGATAATGACCGTGTATATGTTTCCCAGACAGCACAAGCCTTATTCAGTGCACAACAGGTTTCGCTTCTTCCATGACCTGCTTATTCCCCACATATGTCTCCCCTCGAGCATGTCTGGGATTTAATTGGCCGGCGACCCGCTCGTACAGCTGGTAGAGCACACAGTAAGACTGAACATTGGCTTCAAATCGAAGCGCGACCTGCGTTATACACGGCCAGTGCATGACGTTTAAAACGTCACATGAAGTGGATCATTTTTACACGGTGATTGGTGCAAAACGGGGGGCGCGTCGCTTTGCACCAATCACCGTGTAAAAATGATCCACTCCATGTGACGTTTTAAACGTCATGCACCGGCCGTGTATAACGTAGGTCGCGATCGAAACCACATGGAAAGCCATTTCCCAGGATTAAATTCAGAACCTGTATGATTCAATGCCACGACGTGTGTACAGGCTCTCATAATTCAGCGTGGCGGACACACAAAATACTAATTTCCGACGTTAGTTTTGTTTTTTATCTTCTAAATTTAATAGTTTATTTGTACCACTATCAGTAATATGTAGAGTGAATTTAATTAATTTCCGACAATTCTTTCATGGTGTTGTAATTTTCACAAAAATGAGTGTGTATTAAATTACTTACATACCTTTGTTTTGGGTATCCGACTGTTTTTAAAGAGAATCGTAGGAAGAATAAAATTCAAAATTACGAACAATTAATTAAATAAAGTTAAAAAGCAACCAGGTGACAAGGAAGGAAATATAAAAATCAACGCTCAAAGTAACCTAGTTATCATTTGACTAATTATTACATGAAATTAGATTGAAAAACAAATTTTAAATATTTTGGCTATTAAAAAAAACGTAGAACGTCTGCATTCTCGAGGTTAAAAATATAAAATGGCGGCTGTTGACAGTGGCCTGTGTCAGCTGCTATTTTTTCATTGTCTTTTTTCATTGTTTAAAAGTTTATACTTCCGCAGACGATTAGATATTGTGATAAATTTTCATGACGATTTTTTTTCTAACACAGGAATATATATATATATATATTAACTTAGATCACTGCATTTTAAAATATATGTACATATTACAACTGATGATTTTCAATAATTTAATTGTAATATTTTTTTCTTCAATTTTAAAGAGTTATACAGTAGAGTTTATTAAAATTGTTTCCTCTCATTTTCAAAGATTTTTAAAATTCACATTTTGGTTTCATTGCGTTGGTTGGTTGGTTGTATACGATTTTATGGCGCACATATGTCTCCATATGTGCACCATTATGCATATGTGCACCTCCATATGTGCACCACACACCATTAGGGACAAGCTGCGCCAATTGGTTTCATTGAGACTACACAATATAATTTTTGTTCACAATGGTACTTCACAATCTGGTAGTTTTTTGGTCACATTCTTCATGTGAGATACGTGACTTGCAATTACGTTACAGCGACGCCACCAAACTAAAAACAAAATGTCAGAGTGTTAAATTTCACGATAAATAACATGTTTTAAAGTATTCTTGTCCCTTTTTTTAAGTTTTGGAGAAGTTCACATTTTTTATTCAGAATGTGACGTCAATGAGTGGTGGCACTTTTGTCACAGATGTGACCTGACCCCCGCGACTTGCAGTGACGTCACTGCCATCATACATGTTATACGACTCAGTAAATGAATAAAACAAGTATTAATAAATTTTTCATAATGATTTTAACAAAATAATGAATACATTTTTTAATGTATATAATGGGTGAAAAATGGAGATTTTATAGATTTAAACTACAGCGAGAAGTTGATTTTACGATACCTACACTAATAAAATATATTGTAATCGTTACTGAAAATGCAAATGTTCTTAACGCATTTTCATTTCAGAGAAGTTTACAAACAAATTTAGCTGATAATTATGGTAATATAAATGTATATTATTGATATAAAATGAATGAAAAAATTGTTAATTGGTAATAGCCAGTTTTTGAAGGTAAGTGGTAATTAGCAAATTTCATTAAGCAAGATTTGAAGATTATCGGGAATCACATTCTCAATATTTTTAGAACAAAAATAATTCTGTGGCTTGTATTCTCTTAGATCTTTTATCCTAATAAAATTTGATTTATGTTTTCTTAGTAAAATTGCCTTTCTTCATCCACCATTTTTACTTACCAACAGATCTTTATATATTGTAAACAGACTTGCTTAAATTTCAAACACATTCGTCATTTTCAAGAGGAAATCCAGCGTTATATATATTGTTGCTATATTATAGCATCATTCCCTATCTGTAATTATAAAATAATTCTTAGGCTTTTTTTCTATAAGAAAAAATAGCACCATCTTAAAATCACTCTATGAACATTTTTCTTTACAGACTGTTACAAAGTGAGACAAATTAAAAATGTCAGATTTAGAATCTTTTGAAACATGCATTTGTAAATAAAATTAACTATTAATTTAAATTTTACGTTTAAAAAATACGTTTAACTTCTCCTATTTCAATGGAACTCTATGGAACGAATGTATACTAATTTTGGTCATTGAGAATATATTATGTTAAGATGGAGTTAGTTTAATACATTTTATAGGCCATAGACACAGTAATTTATTCCATCTGTTATTTTATATGATCGTCATTAAAAAAACCCAAGTAAACCAGATATACATTAATTGGAATTAACTAACAAGCCTTTTTCATAGTTGATATAGATTTATTCATCATATATATATATATATATATATATATATATATATATATATATATATATATATATATATATATCAGTGAATCATAGTTTAAAACAAGACAAAATATAGTATATGTCTGAGTTTTTTAAACAGTTCAACAGGAAATGGAAGTAAATTTTAAAAAAATCATCATTTAAGAACCATAGCAAAATAATGGAAATTATAACAAAAATTATATTAAAAAAATCTTTTACGAGGATGATGAACTATACTACCCGTATAGCAAGCATAATCACAGAAACATCATTTTGACGTCACTGTGAGTCACGTACGTCACCTCACATCTGTAGTCGAAATTCATCACTTTGTTACGTCACACTGTGACCAAAATGTGAACGTCTTGGAGATCTTAAAGAAATAAAAGAAACTTTAAAACATCTTATGGCATCAAGAAAATTACTTTTCGACAGCATTGAAATTTTTTTGACGTTGTAATCACGTAACTGAAATTCACGTAAGTTACGTCAAACCTGTTACCAAAAATGGCAACTCTCTGTGACGTCACGGTGTGATCGAGGAGTGAATTTGAAGAAAAAGACTTGAATTGTATAATTGAATTATGCCATGTGTTAATCTCTCTCTCTCTCTCTCTCTCTCTCTCTTTCTCTCTCTCTCTCTCTCTCTCTCTCTCTATATATATATATATATATATATATATATATATATATATATATATATATATATATATGAGTGAGACAACTTATTTACAATTTTCATTACCATTTTAAAGAAATTTAACAAAATATATTATATAATAAACAGGTAAAAATCCTTAAATAAAAATTTAATAACGTAGTAAAAGTTGGTGGAAAGTCATTGCAAAATAGATTTCCCACTCTAATAAAATTGTTAGCAATTTAGATGTTTGTTAGTTTTTTTAACACAACATTTTTTCCACTGTCGCATGGAACTCATTTGCAAATTTTGTAATATTAAAAATATTTATTTAAAAATCTTCAATCATTAATTATATTGAGCAGCAACTCCACCCAATCACTAGCATTCTGTTCACAAAATGAGGGCGGTCGATGTTTGAAAGTTCGATACGAACGCAGTCTGTTTGGAGTGACCGGGCAAAGCTTTCAAGATTTTCCTTATACGGGAGAAAAGCAATAATTCAGGTTACTTTGCCTTTAAAATATCTCGCTGGAGGCATCATTTCTATAGCAATTTGTCCGAAGCTGGCTGTTGCTTAATAAGATCCCACCCCTATTAAATATATTGCCTTTTCCAACGGAGTAAAGAAAAAAAATCGTATTTAGGAAATTTAATCGTAGAACAGTATTGATATTTATGTATTAATTACTTTAAAAAGCCTATTAAATCAATTTTATTTACAATTTATGTTCACTGTGGACGTGTAAAGCAAATGAAAAGGCAAATTGCAAAAGCAAATGCAATTGATTTAAAAATATATATAAATACAAATTATTACAGCTAATTTGTAAGAAAATGTAATAGAAGGTAATAAATGCAACATTCTGTCATATAAAAATAGAAAATTATAACATTATTAGAAGTTAATTTGTCGGTCATATAAATTATAAAGCATTTAAAATATCCTTATTTGAATTCGTTTCTTTAAATATTATTTGAGGTAGGCTGGCAACACCTGCGTAAAGACTGTTGTTGCTTTATGGTTAAAAGGATATTGCGCAGATCTTAATTGCGCACATTGAAAGAAAACTATTTTTGATGTTTAGATTAAGATAAATATTAGGATGCTGTGTTCTTTTAAGTTTGTGGACTAATATCGTGTAAGTAAATTTTCAACATTTTAAAGTGTTGTTTTTTTTAATGCCATACTAAGTCTTTTGTATATTTCTAAATTACTATATAATAGCTAAATAAATTACTGCTACACATTGCAGCAAAAAAAAAAAAAAAAAAAAAAAAAAAAGATACAGCATTTTTATGATTAGAACAGAATGCACAATTAACTTATTATTTATTTTAAATGGTATCTCGAAATTTATGACGTATTTTTTGTAGTTTGTTATTATTTAAATTTAACTAAATATTCAGAAATATAAAGGTTATCAAAGCTGGTTTTGCACATTTAAAAATAAATAAAAGCAATAAAAATTATTCATGTTGTACAATTAAACTGAAATAACCTTTAGCAAGTGTTAATCATTTTAATAAAAGCACTATAAAATAAATTCATGCATGATGTTTTTTTTTTTAAATAAATATATAAACTTTGTAATTTAAGAAATGAATTAATTTGTTTTATTCATTTGGAATATAAAACTAGAATGATATTTTTGGAAAATTCACATTTTGTTATATTAGAATATGATAATGGTCTTAAAGCAATTTCTATTTTAATTTTTTTAGAAAAAAAATCAATCGACTTGTTAATCTCATTTCTTCTCCATCTTCAAAAATAAAGGTATAACAATTTTTTGTACATCTTGTACTAGAGAACTTCTGGTAATGTATATATATATATATATATATATATATATATATATAGTGTTTATATTTATATTTATGCATAACAATTAAGCAATTAGGAATGTTATTTATATACTGCTATAAATATTTTTCTCTGGTTAAAATGAGTTTCATATGTATATCTTTATATTTTCTTTATAGTCGTTGAGCCAGAAACCAAAATTAGTGCTTTTGGTTTCATCTCTGACGACTTGATGATATATACTTTTTTGGATTCATAATGGTCCAAGGCGTTCATTTCATGATGATACTATGAAATTTATTGTAGCTTGTAGACGCCATATTCAAAAGATGAACGCCATCGATATCACATGGATAGGTCTGATAATTTTTGCAATTATCACATAATTAAGGAGATTTCAATGAAAAAATGGAAAGAACAAATATTGTTGTACATAAAACGTTATAGAAATTATATGTTTATTAAGATTTTATTTTAACATTTGTTTAACATTATATTGAACATTAAGTTTTTTAACATTTTCAATTGGATAAACAGTTTAAATGACATTTGCGATGATAGAAAACCAAAACTTGTTTTTCATTTTAATGCATATTATTTTCATGTGGATACGGAACAGCAATTGAAGAAATAATTAATATTGGTGAAAATATTGTATCCAGTCTCTTAGTCTCTTTCACTGCTATCATCATCTGTTGACATTTCTGTGTTCAAATCACTTCCATCGTCATAGTTGAAAAAGTTCTGTATTTTTTACATGCTTGTACATCTGAGGTTGTTAAATATACACACATATGATCGCATGACTGTTTTTGGACAAGAACATGACATCAATATCAAAACCGCTTCAGGAGCAGGAGGATTGTCAGTCCACTGGACCTCTAGATAAGCTCTTCTCTCACTGTCCGCTCCAGAAATCCAACCATGTTTATCTGGAGATAGAAGATCAGGATCAACCTGTAGGCACTTCTTCCGAACAAGAGCCTGATAATTAGCTCTCTTTACATATAGACAGAGTGTTTTACTACATGTCTGAAGGCAACGTGACTCCCTTTTTGTAGAAAAAATAGTATAGCGCAATCCATTGATGTCAGAGAATTTGTTATTTCCATAATAGAGCTTATAAACGTATTACTCAAGCTGTTTCTGTGTATCCTCTGATACGTCAGCTTGAGTACCAAGAGCACTTAAAGCATCTCGGAATTCAGCGGTCTGAATTATTATTTTGTAGGCTTCACATTTTCCCCTCTCACACATCTCACTCATGTTTTAATACTTTACCCTGTCATTGGATCCACATTTTATAAATATTAACTCCTTGTAATTTAAATTAAAGTCTAATTAATGCTTAAAGTGATAAAAACATAACACGAAATGTTTAAAAATACATTTTAATGTAGATTACATATGTTTCATTCGCTCTATCGGCGACATCTTCAGATCTAAGTGATAAATAAAATATTCTCGCATAGGTTTTTGAAAATGGTAAACATAAACCGCGAGATCGCATGTCCAAGGCAAGCAAGTGTTTAAATTGGTCAAACTGGAAAACGTGAAAATTATTATTTATTTTTATTTTTATTTTTATTGATTTTTCCATCTGTAGATCACCGCGTGAAAAATTTTAGGTAATTCTACACTATTCTCCTTGTAATGTTTCAACTCTTTTTCTAAAGCAAACGGTGTGATAACTGCCACATCAGTATCTATAGAGATCATAGTATTTCTAAACCCAGACACTAAAGCATGGTGTGCGTGAAATAAAAGTCGCATATCCATCTCTTCTTGTAAACACGTAAATTCAGTGCATTCTTCTACTAGTTCTTTTCTGAATTTATAGCACTTTTCTCCTCAAATATCGTACATAACTCGTGTATTCAACTGTTTCAGACAATGCTATTTTGCCATTCTTGTGAAATGAAATATATAAGTTATTTCTTGTTCTCCTTATTAGATAGAAACTGCTTCCATTTTCGTACTGGGTGTCCAGGAGTTATATGTTTTACTTTTACAGCATCGCCGACAGCTCGTTTTTTTTTTTTCATTTATCACTTTTTATTGACACCTGCTTGTATGTATCAAATACAATGTCTATTCTATGAGAGGATGTAGATTCTTGTATTATTTTAGAAAAGGGATTATCTGCTACCTGTCCAAATGTTTCTAACACCTGCGGTAGCTTTTGAAAAAAGCACATTCTGTCAATGATGTTAACAACACCATCATTTGGAATTCTTTCAGCGTCACAAAGTCTTTTAACATAATATCTTTAGCTTTTATTTTGTAGCTTTTCTCATTGAAACATCAGGTGTTGCTAAAACCCATGAAAGAGGCCCTAGAGGATAGGAAAAGACAGTTTTCATATCCAAATGTCTTCGCTCAGCAACGATCAACATCTGAGCCAACAGATTTATTTCTGCCTTGACAACAAACTCTTGTTTATTAAACTTTACACTCTACCGTATGTTGATAGCTTTTGTACTTATTAATTAACAGCATGCAAAACGAAGAAAATTATTTCGATCACCCTGTTTATCGGCGGCCATTTTCCAATATGGCGTCCATTAGCTGGTTTTGAAAGTATCATGGATAAATGTCATGCTGATGTTGTGGTGAATCCAAAATTATATAGTTTACCAAGTCCTTTGACATGAAACCACACGAGTCCCTGGCTCAACGACTATTAGGCTTAATGCTGGTATTGGTGCACAAATCTGCATGATTTTGATACAAAACATCCTAGTAGTTCCTAAAAAATTAAATATGTTATTAAACTTTTTTTAAAAGTTGCATTAATTTATTTTATGATTATTTCATAGCTAAATAGCAACTGTTATTATGAGTTTTTCTATTTAAATATATAACATGAATAATTTACATTAGTTCTGAATATTTTAAAAATTGTATTTATTTCAAAGATGTGAAATAGACATCTTTTGAAAACTTTACATTTAAAGGTTATTATATTTCAGAATATTTCAGCTGATCCTAAGCAATAACAAGCTATGACTAAATAATTAGTTTCCCATAAATATTTTAAAAAATGATACAATTTAATACAATTTTAATTATGAACATTTCAATCATACAGATTTTGGAATCTTACTAATGCAATACGAAACAGCATTGCATCTATACTTATAAAATAGTAGCTTAATTTTCTCCGAACCTCAACCGTTTGTCCTAGAACAATGAAATTTCGAAGACATGTCCTTTACACAATATAGGCAACCACTAAGATAGGATTTTTGAAAATTCGCAACCTAAGAGGGTTAAATGGGGGGTCGAAAGTTTTAGATAATTTCGTCTTTTCGGCAAATCACAACAGGAGTTTCAAGTAGGAGCATGAAATTTAGGATAACAATTTTACTAAAGAATAGTCAAACATGTATTTCGGGTGATTTTAGAAATTCAACCACTAAGTGTGTTAAATGGGGGATCGAAAATTTACGGTGATTTCACATTTTCACTACATCTCATCAGCAGTTTTAGGTAAGAGTGTGAAATGCAAGATAACAAATCTACTAAACAAATAATTAAACACGTATTTCAGCGATTTTAGAAATTCAAGCACTAAGGGGGTTAAACGGGGGTCTAAACATTTAGGTCATTTTGCTTTTCGCCATATCTCAACAACAGTTTTAGTTAAAAGCGCGAAATTCAGGAAAACAAATCTACTAAAAAAATAATTAAACGTGAATTTCAGCGATTTTAGAAATTCAGACACTAAGGTAAATAGGGGTCGAATTTTTTTTTTTTGCCATTTCGCCATATCTCAGTAGAAGTTATAGTTAGAAGCGTGAAACTCGGGATAACAAATCTACTACAAAATAGTTAAACATGCATTTCCGGGTGCACATGCATCCAACTACAACGAGGGTTAAATGAAAGGTCGAAAATTTTCGGAGATTTCACCTTTTCACCACATTTCATCAGCACTTTTAGAAAAAAGCACGAAATTCAGGATAACAAATCTCCTTAAAAAATATTTAAACAAGTATTTCAGTAATTTTAGAAATTTGGCCACTAAGGGGGGTTAAATGGGGTCGAATTTTTTATGTCATTTTGTCACATCTCAGTAATAGGTAGGAGCGTGAAATTTAGGATAACAAATCTGCTATAAAATAATTAAAAACATATTTCAGCGATTTTAGAAATTCACCCATTAAGGGGCTAAATGAGGTCGAAAATTTTAGGTCATTTCGAATGTTCGCCATATCTCAGCAGCATTTTTAGTTAGAAACTTGAAATCACAGATTCAGGATAACAAATCTACTAAAAAATAGTTAATGTATTTCCGCGATTTTAGAAATTCAGGCACTAAAGGGGGTTAAATTGGGGTCGAATTTTTTATGTCATTTTGCCATATGTCAGTAATAGGTAGGAGCGTGAAATTTAGGATAACAAATTTACTAAAAAATTGTCAAATATGTATTTCAGCAATTTTACATAATAATCCATCAAGGGGGTCACGCTGTGTGTCGATTGTTTTAGGTAATTGTACATATCTCAGCAGCTTTTTTATGTAAGAATGTGAAACTCCGCTTTACAAATCTACAAAAAAATAGTTAAACATGTATTTCAGCGATTTTGGAGCTAGCGAGTTTATGAGCAACATCAGTTGTGAACCCGATTGCGGAAAATTAGACGAAAAAGGTGAACTATTGCTGATTTTTTATTATACATTTTGTGCGACATTTTTTCCAAGGAATATATTTTTTTATTTCTCATTTCTTAATTTTTTTTTTCGATTTTCGTCTTTTAGCGATCGGACTTAAAATTTTAAACAGAATATTACACTTCCACCTTTTTTCAAAATACATTTTTTGAAAGTAAAAATTGCGATTTAAATACTGATTGCCATATTTATGTGCTAGGGTATGCACAAGGATGTCTTATGTTGATTCCCGTATCGTCAGATTACAAGCGTGCAACCGAATGGGTCCTGAAAAAATTATTTCATTTTAATGATTTATGCACGCAAAATAACTGAACCACGTTATAGTGATTGCTGCATTAACGATGTATGGCTGAGAAATACACAGGGCCCCGTTATTTTGATCACATCATTAATAATTTTTGGGCGTGACAGTACCCATTGACTATGATCGCCATTCATCTTAGGCAATCCCATTTTTATTTATTTCATCTGAAAGCTCTCCGCTCATCTTAGATTAATACGCACAGGGCCAGAAGTATTTTGTCAGAGGGATTATGGAAAAAATATTATTAATGTCACGAAATATTTATTTACGTGCTTTTATATATATATATATATATATATATATATATATATATATATTTGATTTTGATTTTGAAGATTTATATAATAACATTGATTTAATAGATCTTAAAAATAAAATTTTTGATTTTTTTAAGCGTTACAATACTTTGGGTAAAGATTTGGATCATTGATTTAATAGATCTTAAAAATAAAATTTTTGATTTTTTTAAGCGTTACAATACTTTGGGTAAAGATTTGGATCATTTAATAAATTTATTTAATTTTGTAGTTAATGAAAATTACTTATTTGACGGTAAACATGTGTTTCAGCAGATTAAGGGTATACCTATGGGGGGGTAGTTGCAGCTCGGTACTTGCAGATATTTATTTATTTTTATACGAAGTTAATGATACATTAAACAAGGATTTTTTAAGTTTCAGATACATTGATGATGTCTTGTTGGTAAAGATTAACGATTCCAACAGTGAATTAAATTTTGATTATTACCCCCAAGGTTTGACATTAAAGAGAACTTCATATAACACAAAACATGTAAATTATCTTGACCTTGCTATCGACATCGAGAGGGGTGACTTGCGTACTTGCATTTACGATAAGAGAAATGATTACAAATTTGAAACAATCAAGATATTAAATTTTAATTCTAATGTACATATTTCAATTTTTAGAAATATATTTATCAACAGTTTAATTAGGATAGCAAAATTAAATTCTGAACATGATAGTATAATGAGTGACATAATAAATCTCTATCACGGTGCATTGGTTCAGAGTTATCCTATTGCTTTTTTAAATAGTTTGGTGAATAGTTTTGTCAAAGGTAAAGAATACAGTGATACTCTCCTTTTGGCGATTAAAAATATCGCCAAGTGAGTGTAGGTTTTATAAGGAGCTTCGTCCGGCTGAGTCGTCTTTTCATCTTGGTTTAATTTTTCCTACGGTTAGTTTGGTTGTGACAGGCATGGGGGAAGTTTCATGTGTAATGCCGGTATAACCCAGCATGCAGGTCTTTAGCCCTGCAGCCTGTCTCCATTGGTTGTGTTTTTTCTGTTTGTAGTTTTGTTTAAAGTATTGTTAGTTCGAATTTTTAAGGTTATTTGTTTGTTTTCTCTGCCGTTTCAGTAGTTTTGGGTTTGAAAGTATGGTATGTGGTTTTCGCATTATATATATATATATATATATATATATATTAATTAGTTATTTTCGTATAGTTTAAAATAAAATATTTTATTGAACTTTCTCTGTTTGCATGTAAAATGCAATTTCTGGTCCCCAAGGGAAGTCAAGACAGTACGCTACAGAATATATTTGGGCCCCACTCAGAAGCGATCGGCTAGACGGGCGAAGACCGGCTAGTTATGTAAAAAATTTTGAACATTTTAAAAGCAGTGCTATGGCATTAAAATTTTTTTAACTATTTAAAATGTACTAAAATGTTATAAATCCACAACATTTATTAGAACAAAATACCTTAACTTGTGTCTAGCTGGTCGTGTTTGTAAGGGCTGGGGGATATTTGACATATCAGCTCATTGAACACACCTATGCTGGAACACTTTGAAAATTAGAATAGTGGATTTATTTTTTTTCCAATGAGATTTAAGCTGACCAGGACTATTAAAACGAAAATTGCAACTTCCCCTAGAACCACAGTGGCCTTACCAATAGATCAGCAGATGACGTATAATGTCTTCGTAGTTTTGGTAATAGTGCATTTTTAGTAATAGTACACTTAATAGTGCATTTTTTAAACGTTAAAAAGATGTTTAAAGATACTTTAAAAAAATCACCTCTATTAAATTTCCTTTTTAATGTTTTAAATCGTTTTAAAGAGAAAGTTTGGAAATTGATTATTTTAAAGTATTTACTAGCACTATATATTCTAAAAGTAAAATGCTATCTATAATAAGGATTCACAGTGAATGTATTTATATTTTGCGTTTCTTAGTTCAAATTTTATAGTTATTCATTTTAATAAAAAAAATATTTTTAAAAGTGTTAATATTTGATTTAAAATTTGAAATTTTCGTTGTGAGTGGAGATTTTGAGAAATTCTGGTACATTTCCAAAAATTGCTACAATTTGGTGCTTTAAAAATTTATTTGTCAAGATTAGGTGCGCAAAAATAATGAATATTGTTGAAGCAATGAAGTATCTATTCAGTTAAAGTAATTTTTCGAGTTGTGTTTCCTATTTTAACTATCGAATGTTTTTTAGCACTTTCCAACCTAGTTGAAAAGTGCTTATGACTTCGGTTTGTCTGGCCGTCTGGCCGTATGGCCGTCTGTCCGTGCTCTAACTCCCGTAAATATGCTCGGTTTGCTCTACAATTTTTATATGTTATTGTCGTTATCTATGGCACGTTCCCTATTTCAACTGAAGTGTGTAGCACTTATAGTTTTCTTACAGGGACACTCAAAAGAATTCCGTTACATTGCGGTCTATGGGGAAAAATCATTTGCGGTTTATTTTAAAAATGTGTCACTATTGTAAACGCATTGAAATTTATATAGATCACTAAGATGCATTAGAAGAAGCTTAATATGGAATAGTAGGTGTATAGCACTTAGAGTTACTTTACAGGGACAGTCAAAATAATTCCGTTACATTACGTCTATTGAGAAAAATCGTCTGCGGCTTATTTAAATAATGTTCCACTATTTTAAACGCATTGAAATTTATATATATCACTAAGGCGCATTAGAAGAAGCTTAATATGGAATAGGGTGTGCATATCACTTATAGTTACTTTACAGGGACAGTCAAAGGAAATCCGTTACATTACGTCTATGGAGAAAAATCGTCTGCGGTTTATTTAAATAATGTTTCACTATTTTAAACGCATTGAAATTTATATATATTACTAAGGTGCATTACAAGAGGCTTACTACAGAATAGTGTGTGTATAGCAGTCATCGTTCATTTACATGGACACACAAAAGAATTCTCTACTGTCTGTTAACAATAATTCCTGGAAGTGCGTTTTAAGTTACTAAACGCGATTTTAATCTTATTTAGCTTTTTGTCTATTACGTGGTGTGTATAAATTCTGTAGATCCTATACAGGGCAGCACAAAAGTTCGCGAACACATTTCCGTTTATTGACAGAAACTCCAGAAGGAGAATTTAAACGGTGCTACGCGTTTCCTAACTAAACTAAAATTTAGCATCCTATGTATATATACAAATCTATAGATCATATACAGGGCTACATAAAAGTATTCGGATATTTTTTCGAATATTGTATATATTGAAAATTCCTGAAATTACGTTTTTAAATATGTTATGCGTTTTCCAAATTGTTTACTTAGATGTCATCTTTCAGCTTATTAAACGGTAATTATTTGTAAAATTATTTTAGAAGCGTTGGAAAGTGCTACATAATTTATGCTTGACGCATGATTTTTCGTTCTTGTTTATAGTAAAAGTTTGTATTATAATTGATAACAGTATAATTAAAGCCAGTTAACATTGGCAATTTAATTCTAAACTTGTAATGAAATATTTGTAAAAAATATATATATTAAATTTCTTTTTGCTTATATGATCTTAATTTTTATATTTTATTGCTTGATACAATGTTCATTATAGTGTTAATATCACACAATAGATATAGCTATTATTTAAATGGATTTCTAATGCAAATCTTCAAAATACATGTTTTGAAATTTATACTTATATTTTCATTAAGGTTGTTCTCAAATCCAAAAGAGCTAATTTCTGACATATTTCGGAATTCATTGTTATTCAGAAACGCATGAAATTGGCAGGTGTTCTTATTCAGAAACTATCTAATCAAATGGAGTTTTCCAATTTTGGCAAAAGCAGATTATCTTTCAGAAAATACTGTCAAAGTTGGTGTTTTGAACCTAATTACCGATGCGGTAGCGCCAGAAAGGAGAAAAACCTGTCATCACGTGACCGAGATAGCTTATAACTCAATAAATAATTCATTTATTAAAAAATGGAAAACGCTATTTCATTCTAAATCGCTTCAATAATCAGGCCTGTAATCTGCCTTTTGCGTTCAAAAATCTATCCGTAAATAGGTCAGAAATTTCGCGTTATTGAGCGGGAGTAATATGGAAAAGTGTACATTTCAAAACTTCAATACTTAATATATATATAGAATAGTTTTAGTTATTGTCATATTTTTAGTGATTAAATAGTAGTTTTAGTTTATAGTGGTTGAATGGATGTAGAAGTTTATTAAAAAAGTTGTTTATTTGCATAATAGAAATTTCATATTATTGAAATATTTACTTTTATTATCATTTTCAATGCATCCATATAAACCATTTTTATATTCACTATGTGTTTTTTACATTTATAATTTTACTTATTTAACGCTACATTAGCTGGTTTCCCAATCAGATGCAAAATTCTAATTCGAATACGGGTTGCATAAAAACAAAGATTATAGCCACGATCCGATGCGGGTCATATCCGGATTTGGCAAAATCTTATTAATTTAAATCTGTATCTAACAGTATTAGAAAATATACCGCGTGGTATGCAGTTCTGGTAAAATCTGGTTACCCAGAATTTAAAGTATATATATATATATATATATATACAGACCTGATTTTTTTTTTAGAGTCCCGCATCGAGTCGCGTCAGATTGGCGATAATTTGTTTTTTGTGGTCGTTGTGGTTTTTTCTTAGGAATGAGATTTTTTGTTGTTGCAGCTCGGGTTTTGGTTAAACTAATTTTTCAAAGTAAAGACTACACTATTGTTTCAGATCAAAAACTTTATTTTAACAAAAATGAATCATTATAGTCTATATTTCTATATAAACGATAAAATAGATATGAAAAACATGATTATAGACTACTTTTCTATAAATATATTAAATTCGTGTTATATTTTCTTTGATTTCGGGTTTCGGGTCCAGATGAGTGTAGATTGATTGTTCTCGATTTGTGTTTTATGAGTTTCGGTCGGGATGGGGGTCAACGAAATTTTTTTCTGGGTTCGAACCGGATTGTGGGTTAACTTGAAATATAATTTAAATGTTCAAGTCGGGTATAACCGGATTCGTTCCGGATTCTAGATCCCACCAGACAAGTGGCGTGTCAGTTTATGATAAAATCTGGTTACTCAGACGTATGCAGGTTTTTACTGCGAATTATAATTTTGAAGTTAAAGAAAATTACACTCGACCCGGGTCAGATCGGCTTCGCGAAAATAATGCCTAATTCAAAACTAATCTGTAACCAAAAATATAATGCCGATCCACACTTTCCGTATCGGATTCGGTGGAAATTTGATCACCCGACACAATGCAAAACCGTCCCATATGTCACAAACTTGTAGCTAAAAAAAATATTATCGAGTTTTCTGGATCGGATCCGGGTAAAATATGGTCACCCATGCCGATGCAGAATCATCACAAACATGTAGCAAAACAAAAAAATACAAATCTGAATTCGCGGAATCGGATTTGGGTAAAATTTCGTCAGCCAAACCCATGTAGAGTCTTCAAAAACGTCACAAACCTACAAAAAAAATATCGACCTGAACTTGACATGAATGCAAATATATTTGTAAAAAATGAATTTTCTGAAAATAATAATAAAAAAATTAACTAGTAATTATTTTATCTTAAAATTAAATACTTCGTGTGTCCCAATTTTTGAAATACTTTCTTTTTTTTTTTCGTTTTATTATTTAAAAGGACTTAAAAAAATATGTGATTTTTTTTTAATACAACTGACAGTTATTTAAAAGAAATGAAAAGTTCGCATGGTATTTACGTTTTATTAAACATTCACTTGTCACGAGATCTAAATTAATGCTAATACGATTAAACACTAATTACCATAACTAACACTACTACTACTACTACTACTAATAATAATAATAATAATAATAGTGTGAGGACTAAATCATAATGTCAAAGCAGATGTTCAGATTTTTTGTATCATCCATTAATATTTTCCCATGGACATATTGAGAATTTCAAACAAAATTAAAAACCATGAAGCATTTTAATTAGAATTTTTGTATAGAAAAATGCTTATGAAATACAGTATGCTATGTTATATTAATTACTTAACTTAAAAAGGAAAAAACTCATGCCAAGTTTATGGCAGCATATTTTTATCTTTTCAATTTAAAAAAGTTAATAATAAAATAATAGGAAAAATCACATCTTTGGTCGATTTTTGCTCATTCTCCACAAATTAAAAAAAAAAAAAAGAAAAAGAAAAAAAAGCAACAAATAATCATGTTCAGGAATGATAGTTTACTGGATTGCACTTCCATGGAAGATTAAAACATATATGAATTTGTAGATTGTATATTCCAACATTCGGGAAAATAATCTTTCAGAATCTATCTCTAAACGTGTTCCATGAGTTTTTTAATAGATATACTGTAATGTTTTTTATTTGGAAATAAATAAAATGAAAAGATTTTTTGCAAAACTTAAACTTTAAATGTTATGTTTTATATTCACATTGTCGTACTAAATTGTTTTATGCAATGACATTTTTATAGGTACAATTTTATGTTTTTCTTATAACTTTTATAAGGTTTTATTTTCTGTGCATCTAAAATGTCCAAAATGATTTTTCGATAGATTTTCAACTAATCTATGCATATAATGTTTTTATGTACAGTCGTAAAATAAGTACTACAAAACGCTGTTTTATTACAAATTTGTCACAGAGAGATGCGTAAAGTACCATTTGATAGGGAATTACAACATTTTTTCCGAATATTAAAGCACTTTTACAAATAGTACACTTTATTATATAGTACAGTTACACGTTTACAATATGACTATGCATTAAATATGTACTAAATTCATATTTACAAATGGTTACATCCACATTTTATATGATATTTGAATTTCTTTGCATCACGGAAACCCGGAAAAGGTACAGTTTATATACCTGACATTTGTCTATTTATTTATTGGTTGTATTCACCAGGAATTACCAAATAGTTGTTTAATTATTAATTAATTTAGTTGACAATAACTGATCTATAATCGGACCTTTCCTCGAAAATGTATAAATAAAAAATACAATAAGTACGTAATTTTGAAAAACAACAACAACAACAAAAAGAAATATAGGTTTCTTTTAAATAAATTTCATTCATCAGTAACTAATATTCCGAAAAGAAAAGAAAATTATAAAAATGTAGCTAATTCCTATAGCTAAAAAAATATTGAAAATTTTTCAGTTGTGTCTGCAAAAATGGAACAATGATATTGGCTCTTTTTTATTGATTTCGTTTGTATATTTGCCACCTTAATACATTATTTGGACTAACTGAACCATTTATTCGTTCAATTTATATAAAATTCATTGCTATAACTAATAATCCTGTATAGAGTTATAAGTATATTTGTTTCTTATTGCATGTCGGATATGTTTAAGATCATGAATTCTACCCAGAATAGTAGAATTATTTTAACTATCTCCTCATTACAGAAATATAGTGTATTTCTATTTATATAATATTCATAGACGAATATAAATGAAGGTATTTCATTTTTTAGACAATTTAGTTTCGTCTAACGTTTAAAAGATTGGGAAAAGTGGGGGAATATTGATCAGACAGGAGTTTTCACAAATGCTGGAATCAGCAAAAGTATGGAAGAGAAATTTTTGTGCAATGTAAGGCTGTCTTTGAATCTTCAGAGGTGATAAAATATGCCTTTGCTTTGCTTTGCAAACAGCTGTTGCTTACAGCAGCGTGATTTAAAAGCCGCGCAAAAATTAACTCTTTAATATCCATAGTAATATGTATGAAAACATTCGTAAATTACAAAGACATGCCAAAAATACCGATTAGTTATTTTCGCTTCATTTAATCACGCAATTTTTGTCATTAAATTAACCAAAAATGACTGTATGAATTTTCTGGTACGAATTCGGGATATCTGAATAAAACATTATCTAAATTCGCAACACTGAAAATAGCTACCATGGACATTAGAGAGTTAAAAAAAATTCATTTAGATTTAATTTCTTCAATGCCTTTGTACACTCCTATATGATAAAGTGGATTGCGAAGAAAATTGTACCACATTCTTTTTAGGCTGTCTGCAACTTCGTTTTTATCGTGATTGCTTCCATTTTCCTGAAATCGTATTACCAAATGTTTGTCTTTTTCTGCTCAGAAAATTTCGGCATATATTTTTAAATATTATGATAAATGTTTTTGCGAAATAATGCTGTCATAGAAAATCTTTGAGCTTGGAAAATTTTCTCTTCCATCTTGCAGCAAATACATCATTGTTGCAGGTAATAAAATAAAATGATACAAAAAATTTCGACCGCAATATGACTTTCAATAGTATATTCCTGCAAGCTATAAAATAAAATCCTTCTATTATTATGTATTCCAGATTTTGTTATTTGTTAAAATTTGGTTTGCGCGACGTTTTGATCAACCTGTTCTTTTGTTCAGGAATGAAATATGTTTGGATCATTGTACGATGAAGTTCTTTTTCCGGACACCTCATTGCCCCAAAAATAATTCTTCATTTAACGAAGAGGAGAAAGTAGCATTTTTGAAACGCTAGACGTGAGATTGCTTATTATGTAGGCGCTAAGTTAGAGGTTACCTAATTGGATGTGGTACAAATTTAGATAAATATATTGCGCCAAGTATTATAAACACGTTATTTTCAATTTACACACATAACCACGATGCTTTCAAAGAAAAAAATACATTAAACACACGCGTAAATACATTTATCCATATTTATATTATATAAAACTGAAGATGGTCTCACAGATCAAACAGAAATTCAACTAAGTCACTACTTACCCATCGGCTATTTTGTGAAAATGATTGTTTTGTTTATTTGCGCTACGATCTTTTAATGATTACAGGAGCTATTTGAATTTGAATCAGAATCACCAGCTTAAACCGAATTCTGATCCAAAAAGAACGTTAACCTTGAGCTAGGATTAATATGTGGCAACGATTTCACTAGCTTAACCACAGCTATGGTGTATGGGCTACGTGGCAACAAAACAAGGAAATAAGAATGTGTACTGTTATAAATGCTCTATCAGATCGTTGAAAAATAAAATTTCAATTTCAATTAGTTATTTTTTATATGAAATCTTAATTGAAAAATTATTTAACACCGTCTGAGAATTGTCATTACTTGAATAATTAATCAGTTAAGAAAATCATTTAAAAAAAATCAAAATTATAATTCTGGGTGCGACACAGCGTGTATTACATCAAATTTAACGTTAAGAGGTGATTTAATTATAAAAATTATGTGTTGCCTGGTATTGAGCAAACAAAATGTTGTATTGAAGATGATTTCCAAAATGATTTATCATATTTTTAATATTAATAAATGAATGTATTTACTGTATTTTCATACATTTTGTTGAAGAGTTTGTTTTGTGACTGCGTCTTATATTATTAATATTAAAACAATTGCATAAAGTATATCTTATTTGAATTAAAGTGAAAGTTTATTTCGTTTAAAACATGTTTATAAATATTTATTTTATAAACATATTAGAATTTCTCAGTGATTTTTTATTTTAGTATATAAGCTGTATATGAGATTTGCAAACAATATTTCAATTTTTTTATTTCTAAATTCTATAAAATAAGAGTTAATTCTACATAAGGACCATTCTTTACACGTTATTCACTTATTTTTGCTCAGTAAGTTAAAAAAAAAACAACTCTTAGTTCATCGTTATGTATTCTTTAGCTTCGCTTTGCAAGGCCATTTATTTATTGGTGTTTTATTCTAAAATAAATATTATTCAACAATTTCAAAGATACAGTGGAGTAAAACATTAAGTACAAAATATTGAAAATATTCAATTACTTTCATATGCAAATTAGCTATCTTATAGAACGTAACAATGAACCTCATGTTGAATTTCTAAAAAAATACGTTTTTAAAATCTCGGCAAATATCTGATTTAACACTATTAGAGTATTTTTAACATAAATATATTTCAAAACCCGCCTGTTCAGTAATTTTTATTATGTTTTTTGTTTTATGGACGAGTTTAAATATTATATATATTTTTAACAATATTTAAAACGGATTTCGTTGCTTAAAGTTGAAGTATTTCTTGCATTGAAATATGATTGTGTGTTTGTATTTGAAAACTCATCCAAAATAGGCTCCCTGACCGCCGAGCAAAAGGACAAATTTATAATGTTGTTTTCTCTGTCATTTTTTTTAAATGCTAAAAAAGGATGAATTTTGAAACTTTATATAAAAAAACTTAATTACGTATATTAGTATAAGCCTTGATAGCATCAATCATTACTCAATATTTTAAAACTGCATTATATTTGTAGAAAAATATATTAATTTAAACAATGCTATTATTGCAGTGAAACCGCAGCATAGTGAACGGATATAGGGCATTTCCATGAAAAAGTGGAGGTTGAAATTTCAAATGTCATTTATTACCACAAATAACATAGCAAATTAAAGGTAAAAATATGACGCATGTGAAATTACAGAGAACTAAGCTCTAAAAATATTTTTTTTTATAATTTATCTAGGCTTAAAGTTGGAAAATTTTGAAAAACTTTCGGCCTGTAAAATAGGGTATTTTCATTCGGCCAGAAGCAGTATTATTTAAAACAGCAGCATTTTCCATATATGTGCATATATTACTATTTGTGACCTTTGTGTATCTTTTAAAAGACTTAATTTTTCAAAAAAATTTAGAAGACCTGGCTTTTAATACAAATATATTTACACTGTCTCTCTGTCACATCCGTCACAAAAAAGATGCTTAAGTTATTATACGAAATGCATTTTTCCATGAAAATACATGAAACTTTCGGAAAGTCTAACTATTGCAAGTCTGAAAAAGTACGAAACGTTAAAAATTCATTATTTTTTTTTTGTGTGAAATTTTAGTGTGACGGTGTGACAAAATTCTTGTGACAGTTATGACAACATTTTAAATTGCTTTGAAATATGTTTAAATATTTTTTTAATGAAGTGTAAGGTTGAATCATTTTTGTTTCTGAACATACTAAGGCGAATTTGCCAAAAAAGAGAAGATAAATCATGAAATATATATTTGAATTATTTTAGCAAATTGTGAGTTGGTAGCAACTTACTTTTAAGTTAATTCTGCTTTGGATTTTTTTTTAATATGCTCAGGAGATTGGTTCAATAAAGGCATTGTATGTCTCAGCAGTGAAAATACTAGAAACTGAACAAATACTGACAGAAAGATGGGAAGGCATCAAGTCTTATCACCACTTTAAAGTAAGTAGTGATAGTACTATCCTTTTGACGGGAAAGACTGCCAAATCAACACTGAGGGAAGTGACAGTCACTGCTAATTGTGAATCTCTCTCCAGAAAGATTTTGAAAATATCAGATTTAAATATTGGTGATTATCTTTTGGTTTCCCTGGCCAGTAGAAAAAAGCGTAATAGCTTGTACTATGCTAATGTCTTGAATATCAACTTCCATAAGGAAGAAATAAGCTTAAAATACATGCAAGCCAGTGGGACACACTGGATTTGGCCAGAAGAAGATGACATCTCAATTTAAAAAAATTCTGCTATTGTAAAAAAGTAGCTTCCCCATCACTTATTACGAGTAGGGGGCACTACAAATTTTAAACTAACTGCATAAATATGTTAGTTTTATTAAATTTCTTTTATATATTTACTATTGTTGAGTTTACTGTCTATACTGATCACTGTATTTTTTTGGTAAACAACTTTCAAATTGTACACTTTGCACAATGTCACACCCGTCACAGCAGGAAAACAATTCTTATACATTAAAATAATTAAAATTTATTATGAAAATTACGTATTAAGTTTAATTTGAATCTCTTTCATTAGAAAAAAAAATGTTTTAATAATTACACCGTTAAATATTCACAAGAATTTTAACAATTGTGTATGCAAGTGAGAACTCTTGTCCCGAGAGAGTCACACCCGTCACAAGTTAATTTTGTTTTTTTTAATTGAAAGCTATTGAAGTTATATATTTGCTCAATTATCCAAGCATATGCATGAAAAAACATAATTAAAACACTTTCAGGGATTTCTTAGCTAATTTATTTCCTAAAATATAGATATAAACTCTTAAAATTTGTCTGGATGTCATACCCGTCACAATGGAATGGCCCTATAACAGTTCACGGCAGTGATAAGGTTAACGATTGAATTTTTTAAAATGTAGATGAAGGGCTTCTGATACTTATTGTAAACTTTTTAGAAGTAAAGAAACATTAGATTGGCGATAATGGCAAGCTCACAAAATTTTTGTTATAATTCTCTTGACCATTAAAATTTTATTGCCCGCATGTCGTTATTCTCTTAAAACGATATTCTACTATAACTGCACCAACATTTTGTAATTAGCAAAATGTAGTTCACTTAATTTCCTATGTATCTGAAAAGTAAGTACTTTTTTTTAACATATAATAAGAAAATTTATAAAATTAATAATACTACAAATCTTTTCTAAATATTGAAAGAAATTAGATTTCTTTTCTCACCTAGAGATCGAATGATGAATTAATCACACATGATAATTGAAATCCGTATTCTTAAAGAAGGAAAAAATTGTATCCCGATGATTCTGAAAATTAAGTTATCGTTACTGGGTTAGAAATAAGTATAAAATAGAATTATTTAGAAAATAGATTTCTGCATAATTATATATATATATATATATATATATATATATATATATATATATATATATATATATATATATATATACAAAGAGAGAGAGAGAGGGGGGAGGTGTAAATATGGGTACCCCTCTCAAAGTGGCTATGGGAGGTGCTGAAAACTGACGCCCAGGACTTTAAATGATGCCATTTGTTGATATGAGATAGCACAGAGCAGTTGGTACCGTTCTTTCAAGTAGTGTGGATGCAGTGTGAGTTATTGTGTGAATTGGTGTTTGTTCTGGACTACAAACTTTTGACAGATATCTAAATTCGTTTTCATTTCATATTATTATGGTTAGTTTTAAATAATTCCACAGCTATATTCGTAAAGATAGAGATCCTAAGCTACTTTTAGAATCACGACTTTAGTCATACACGCCTTTAGGTTTCATGTGAAAGTGGCCAGCTTTCTTAGGTCGGGTTGGTGTAAATATAGGCCCCCATTTAAAGGCGGCCGATAATTACACAACCTTTTCTCTTAAACAACATACATTATTTTACATTTATTTTACATGAAAACAGCAATTACTTACATTATACACATTGCCAAATATATTATAAAATAAACCTAACAAATGCTTTGAGGTAAAAGAACTTTAAAATTTCCTTAGATGTAGATAAAAATAACTTTATTATCTATACATCCTCAAAACATTCGTTAGTTTTATTTCATAATATATCTGGTATTGTGCGTAATCTAACATAATGGCGTAATGCTAGGGAGCAGGGGTGGGAAAACGAAAGGCCTTTAAAAAAAAAGAAAATTCGACCCACAAAACGATACGATTCATTATCAGGCTCATCAGATTACTGTGACCCTCTCCTTGGGAATTTCGATGTTGATGACATCAACCTGGATATCAACTATAGGAATAAACCAGCTCCGAGCGATGCAACTTGCATCTTTTGTGATGGAAAGTTTTCTGAAAACACTCGCGAAGAAGTGTGTGTTAAATGTGTTATGTGCCACATGTGGGCACACACAGATTGTGGCCAGTTTTGTTTGCGATTTCTGTAAATGATTTTCTTCTGTAATAAATACATTCTCTACCATTTTGTATTGTTTTATCCTGTTTTAAAACATATTAAAATATTTTTTGTGACATTTTTGGAGAAGGGCCATATTTGCAGCTCATTTTTTCTGGTGCCTTTTTAGAAGCTTTTTGTAAATCTTCGTTTTAGAATTGAAATAATTGATATTAATCATTGCTTTGCCTCCTCCGATTTAGTAAACTTGTTATAGTTGTTAATAAAGATAAAAAATCCAGAATATTGCAAAAGGAAAGTCACTTTAAGCCACAAACAAAAAAGGGTGCCCATATTTACACCTTTTCCTCTAGATATATATATATATATATTTAAAGGTATTTCTGAATATTATTTTTTGGAAGTCGAATACTATTATTCACATATTGTTGAATTTTAATGAATAAAAAAACTTTAAGTTTACAAGACTGGCTGTTTGGAACATAATGAAAGAAAATATTAATCCTCTACAGTCATTAGAAATGTTTAATAATATTATTTTCATTAGATTGTAAAATTACATAAAGATAAAATATATTTCGAAATGGAGATTAAACAAAATCTATCGTCTTTTCCAAATTATTTAAACAATACCTCCAAACGATTTTGATTCATTTCAATTAAAACATGTGCATGTTGAAAGGAAATCTATCTTAGGTTTCAAAGCGACTCTTTTATTTCAATTCTCTAAGCAAATAAGGTTCAAATAAAATTACCCGTTTGTTCCTTCAAAATGTGCACAGTTTCTGAGTATCAAGGGGCTTCTACCCCCATGAATAATTTATGTGCGTCAGCAAACGCTTTTCCAATCTTTTATGGATGGAATTCAGACGTTATTACAATTCGAGTCATTTAGTTTTGTTTGAATGCTTCATATTAAAAAACTAATATCCAAAATATTCAATTTACTTGAAGTATTTCTTTTGTGCTATTTACAAAAAACCAAAAGCTGTATAAATTTTATACGTAAAAATAGAATTAATATCTTGAAATTTTTTGTAGTTTGTTTGCCTTTTTTTAAAAATAAAAAATTAAAGCAATGTAACTAATACTTTGAACGGATTTTTGAATGCCCTTTGAACTAATCTGTATACACACTCAAATATATCAGTTTTTCTGAAATGGATGCTTGGTGTTATATATACTAGCGGATCCAACACGGGCTTCCCAGTTTACAAAACAAAGGTGCTATCCAATTTTTAAAATTGAACACGTGTGTAGATGTTTTGCATTTAAGATTCTGTATTGCATTTTTTTTAACCCACTAACAACCCCAAAAGCACTTTTATATAAAATATCAATAATGTATTTAAATAAAGTTTTGAAATTTATTAAATGGATATTTTCGTATTAGCCGCATGTCAGAAGTTAAAAGCTGTAGAAATCGCCAAATATTTCGCTGGTTACAGCAATGTTTTTGATTCTGATAATTTCAATATCTTAACACATATTTCGATTACATGTCTGTTAAATTTGTATTTATTTGCATTATTTTACTTATTTATTGATAAAGTTTTAATTTTGTTTTGGAATAGTAGTCGGAAACAAATGCTGAAATATTTATATTGTTTTAAGTGCAACGGTTTAATCTTTCGTAATAAGACTGCATGTGATAGAGATAGATTTAAAATAAGTTGTGTTGGAAAATTAATTTAAAATAATTAAAAAAACAGTAAATTGAGATACAGTTTTCAAATAAATTGGAATTGGAAGTACATTTTTGATCTATTCGACAGTGTAAAAATTGAATTTGTGCAAAGAAGTGTGAAAATTGAATTTGTGCAGAAAATAAAAATATTGCTGTAAAAGCGAAATTTATTGGTCATGGGTTTTCACCGTCAATATGTTGTCAGTGTTACTCAGGGGATGTTTTTGCTTTATAATATAGATTTAGAAAAAACATATGCGATTACGAACCAAAGGAGCTCGTTACCTTTCAATATTTTGTTATTTCATAATTAGAATACGTTTTCTTTCGAATTTTTAAATGTTTTAATGAAATAAAATGATTTTATCAAGAAAATATTTAATTCTTATTGTAATACTACTAATAATAATAACAATAATTACAAGATAATTTTCAAACCACACTTGACATACAATGTTGAACAGTTGCAACAATTGCTTTCACTTGTCATTTCGACAAGTTTTCTCTATAAATGTAAAAAATAAATTTCCAAAAAGCTAACTAGTTTAAGAAAAATAACTAAAATATCATTAAAGTATCGGACCAGTCCCAGTCCGTGAAAAAATTGCACAAAACGCGATAAAACTTTAAAAATCGTAAACAAAAATTACCTCACTACACAGATTCAGAATAAACTTTTTTGAAAAGAGAACAAATTTTACTATATTCGGCTAGAAGATATAAACCAGAATCATCTTACTAATGTAAAAAAATCGCAGCAAATCACGAAAAAACACTAAAAACCTCATAAAAAAAACTGCTAAATTTTCAAAAATCATACAGAACATAATTTACTACGTTGGAATAAATGATTAAAACAAGATTCCTTTTAAGAATGTATAGCAATCGCCGCAAAATTGAAAAAAACTTTAAAAATCGCGAAAAATTAAAAAATAGTTGTACGAATTAAAAAGAAAAAATTGAAAGGAGGACAAAATTTACGATATTGGTCTAGAACAGCCATACTTAACCTTTTTTCTCGCGGGCCACAAACATATGTTTGTGACGTTAGCTTAAAAAATAGTAAAAAAAGGGTAATTAAAATAGCAAGATAACAAAAGTAGTATAATATAACAATATAACAAAGTTAATATTAACAGTAGGGTTGAACGTTTGTGACGACAGAAATGTTACCAAAACATTTTAACACCACTATTTCCAAGCAATAACCTTCGTGGTAGATTTCTTTTGCAAATGTTACAGAAATAGGCCGAGAAGTTTGTTGTTTGGAAATAGTAGCGTACAATTTTTTTATGTCATTTTTTTCTGGGACAAAAGTTAATCCCTAAAAAGCAGTACGAGCTACATAATAAGTATAACTCGTTATAATATAACACTGCAGAATTTCCAAGTTCTAAACGAAAAAAATCAGCTGATTTTCTGGAATAAATCAGTCTTTTGTTCAATGCATAAATTTTATTTTATTTTAATTGTGGAAATATATAGTACAAATTTAACTAATTTCGAATAATGTTTGATTAGTGTTCCAGAATAAGAAATGTATGCAACACTATAGCACAAATAGGACTAATGTGAAAGAACTTTTGACTAGGAAAACGGTATTTAAGATGTTTTAGCATAATTTTAACATAAATATAAATAACAGGGCAGATTTTGTCTTCCTATGAAAATATGTATGTAAAACGACAGTGGAGGTCTTAAATATTTCTTATGCACATCTCAATAAATTTTATAAAAATGGATTAATGATTTTGCGTCTTGGGCCGCACATAAAAGTTCGCCGGGCCACATGCGGCCCGCGGGCCGCAGGTTGAGTATGGCTAGTCTAGAAGATTGAAACCGGATTATTTTTACTAATGTGGAAATATCGCTGCGAAACGCATGAAAACCCCGCTAAAATTCGTATTAAAAAATGCTAAAATTTCAAAAATTGCGGAGGACGAAATTTACTATGGAGAGCTAAAACATTGTAACCGGAATTCTTTCACAAGGCACAAAAATCAGCGCAAAACGCGAAAAAAAAATCACTAAAAAAAACAAAACACACGGAGGAGTAAATTTTCAATATAAGAGAAAAATTTTGAAACCGAATTCCTTTCACGAATGTGAAAAATCGTCGCGATTACCCGTTAAAGCACTAAAAATCGCATTAAAAATCTCCAAAAAATCAAGCGTTCCGGAAGACAAATTTACTGATTTAGACTAAAATTTAACACCGAATTTCCTTGACGAATATGAAACAATTGCCGCGAAACAGAAAAAACCGCCAAAAATTGCATTCAAACTAGCTAAATATTAAAAATTTGCACAGAACAAAATGTACTATAGTGTTCTAAAATTTAAAAACCGATTTCATTTTATGGATCCCAAAAAAATCGCCGCGAAATGCAGAAAACGATGAAAATTGCTTTAAAAATTGCAGTAAATATTGCTAAGAATACAAAAATCCCGAAGAACAAAATTTACTACGTTGGGCCAAATTTTGGAAACAGAGTTCCTTTTACGAATCTCTAAAAATTGCCGCGGAACGTAAAAAAGGCTAAAAATCGCACTAAAATACCAAAATTCTAAAATCACAGAGTACAAAATTTACTATTGTGGCCAAAAGCATTATAAAAGGAATTATTTCACAAATGTCAAAAACTCGCCGCGGAACGCGGAAATCACAAAATAGCTATAATCTTATTAAAAATCAAATTAAAAATCTCTAAAAATTCAAAAGTTGCGAAGGCAAAATTTACTTTATTAGGCTAAATGTTTAAATTGAAAATCTATTTTACGAATGTCAAAAATAAGTCGCAAAATGCAAAGAACTCTAAAAATCGCATAAAAAATTCGCGAAAAATCGCAGTACAAAATCCTAATAAAATTTATTGAAAAGCGGACAACATTTACTATATTGGAATAAAAGATTGAAATATGATTCCTTTTAATAATATAAATAAATTGCCGCGAAACGTGAAAAAACATGCTAAAAATTGTATAAAAATTAATATAAAAAATCTAACAAAAAATGAAAAATTGGACCTCAAGGTGAATAACTATATACAGAGTACCCTCCTGCGAAATTTTGTAATTCTGCGTGCAGCAGGCTCTATAGAACACAGTCGACAAGTAGACTGACAGACAAACTTCTATCTTTATTATTATAGATATGTAAAATTACAGTAAAAATAACTATTTAAAAATAACTATTTAATAAACATTTTTATTTTTAAAGAAGAAACTATTTATATCACTAAAATTTTGATCCTTAATTTTATGAAAAGCTCCATAAAGATCCTCCTTTTCAATAATGGAGTATACGGAAAAATATATGTTGAAGTTTGAACGATTTCATCATACCGAATTACTGAAACTCACAGAATAAAAAACAATAAATGAAATATTGCAACACTAAATACACTGACGGAAAAAAAATCCCAACACCAAGAAAAAATTATTGTAGAGTAATGAAATTTGGACAATGCATTTGTCTAGTTAATATGTTTAATTGATTAGATTTTCAAGATCACAGGTTAATTTAAGTTCAAGAAAATACATTTCAAATGCGGAATGCTGTTACATTAATAGCCGGTGTAACCTCCAGAATTTTGAATGCAAACCTGCAAAGGTGCATGCATTGTGTCATACAGGTGCCGAATGTCACTTTGTGGTATAGAATTCCATGATTGTTGTACTTGTTGTGTCAATACTGGGACGGTCAGTGCTTGCTGTGGATGATGCTTGAGTTGTCGTCCGATGATATCCCATACGTGCTCAATTGGAGACAGATCTGGTGATCTCGCAGGCAAAGGTAACATGTCGACTCTCTGTAGAGCACGTTGCGTTACAACAGCGGTATGAGGGCGAGCGTTATCATGTTAGAAAACTCCTCCTTGAATGCTGTTCAAGAATGGCAGCACTAAGGTTGAATTACCAGACTGATGTACAAATTTGCATTCACTGTGTTTGGGATAACCACTAGAGTGCTCCTGCTCTCATAGTAAATTGCGCTCCAGAATATGACTCCAGGTATAGGTCCAGTGTGCCTAGGCCGCAGACAGTTTGGTTGTAGGCGTTCTCCTGCCCTCCTTCTGGCCAACACATGGCCATCACTGGCAACAAAGCAGAACCTACTTTCATCAGAAAACACAGCAGATCTCCACACCGTCCTCCAATGAGCTCTGGCTTGACACCACTGGTGACGCAAATGACAATGACTTGGAGTCAGTGGAATGCACGCTACAGAACGCCTGGCTCGGAGCTTCCCTTGAAGTAACCGGTTTCTAACAGTTCGTTGTGTCACTTCGGTACGAACTGCAGCTCGAATTTCTTCCGCAGACGCAGTGAGATGCGCCACAGCCGTACGCCGAATACGGAAGTCTTCTCTCTCAGTAGTGGCACGTGGCCACCCGGAACCCGGTCTTCTTGAGCCTGTACCATCCCTTGACCACTACTCCCAACAATCATGCACAGTGGATACATTCCGGACAAGTCTTTCTGCAATATCGCGGAAAGAAAATCCAGCTTCTCGTAGCCCTATTATACGACCTCGTTCAACTTCGGTGAGTTGTTGATAATGCCTTCTTCGTCTTCTTAAAGGCATTTTTGGCTAACATCAACTCAATACGTCAAATTTCGAAGATAAATAACGCTTCGAACTTTACAGCACGCATTTAAAATAAACCTGATTTGCAAGTTCTGAGTGGCGCTACTAGCACCACACTTATACGCGAATCGCGAAATTTGAATCGATGTCATCTTTCAGATGTATAAGCACGCCTACCAAATTTAGTTTATCTAACACAAGTCTTTTTTGGTGTGGGGATTTTTTTTTTCCGCCAGTGTATTTAAGGAAAAATGAATGCGGTAAAGACTGTTTTTTGAAAATTTTTGATTATATGATGTTTTCGAAATTTCGCCAGAAAATACTATGATTTTAAAATTTACACTTTCGTCATTTTCATAAAATGAAGCGTACACAGAAATTAAATTTAAAATCCTTTAAATTGTGAAATATGAAAGATCATTTTAAAATACGATATTAAATTATTACAGGATGCAGAAAATAAAATAAAAAGAATAGGGATGCACTTTTAAAAAGATACATGTATCTTAATCTACGAAAATATAACTACGAACATATAAAATTATCTCTTTTGTGATAACCATGATTTATCAAAAGCGTCCTTTGTCATTAGGGAATTTCAGAAACCAATATATTTTCGAGATTTAACGAATTGTTTAAACAAACAAAATTCCTTTTGCTGCCACTGAATTTCGGAAATGTTTCGGAGTTATTTTTCATAGTGTTTTTTTCAGTTTTCAAATACCTTATTTAAAATTATATCACTTTTTATCAGTTAAACATTTTCAGCTGCGTAATTGAATTTATACTTGAAATAGTAAGAAAATAATATAAATTTTAGTCTTAAAATTACTGCCGTTAATTTTCATGTTTGTCCGTAAAACATGCCTGTTCAACATAAAAATAAACTTGAGAAGTTGATAGCATCCGAAAAACCTATACTGTGGTTTGATAAAAATAATTAATATACTATAAAAACTAGACGGAAATGCTTCTGAAAATCAGTGAAAGCAAAAGAAATATTGTTTTTATAAATGCTTCTTTATATTTTGGAATTATATTGGTTTCTGAGGTTTCTAAAGATAAAGAACGCTTGTCATAATCGTTAGTAACTCGGAAGAGGTTACTGAATATTTTCGTTCGTGGATATATTATATTTTCCTAGATTATGAAACATCTGTCTTTTTAACACTTTCCAACCTAGCCAGGTAGCATCGACCGCGGTCAGTGGTTGGGAGGGTGCATCGTCTATCCTCTCTCGTCTGCCTCTGCTGTGGGACCGTGTACGTTAATGGGAGCTGGTGCACGTTAAATCTGTTCGTGGCTCCAAAGTCCTCCAAGTTCTATATAAGCATTACCTCTGGGGGTGCCAATCCAGATGCAGGTGTCTCATCTGGAATTGGTTCAAAATTAGGAGACCTGGGGGGATAGTACAATAGACCTCTGGTCGCGGTGCTTTGACTTTCGAGCCACCCCCTACAGTAATACAGTAATAGAGTTCCAACCTAGTTGAAATGTAGATATGACTTTGGTTTGTCTGCCATCTGTCTGTCTGCCCGTCTGTCCGTGCTTTAACTCGCGTAAATTTACACGGATAGTTCTGAAATTTTTGTATGTTATTGTCGTTGCATGTTCCCTATTTCAACTGAAATGTGTATCACTTATAGTTTTTTTTACAGGGACACACAGAAGTATTCCGTTACATTACAGTCAATGTGAAATAATCGTTTCAAGTGCATTTTGATGATGTTACGCCATTTGAAACATGATGAATTTGATATATAATTTTGAAGCGCATTAAAACATGCTTTTTGTAGAATATGGGGTGCAAAGCATTAATTATTCATTTACAGGGTCAAACAAAAGCGATAAATACGATAAATAAATTAAACGATAAATAAATTTGTTGCATTTCTAATTTTTTTCAAAAAGGTTAAAATACAAAAAAATGAAGAAATATCTACTTTTCACGATGAAGAGTTTTAATGCTGAAAACGTAATGTATAGTTCTCCGATAAGTGTAAATTTTGAGGATTAAATGTTTGATTTTTTTTTTTCAAATTAAGAGTAAACAAATGTTTTCATGATGCTTTGAACTTATGTAACACCATGCCGGTATTTTCCCAGGCATTTTTACATTACATAGAATGATATGCTGGTAATCATGAAGTCCACTGAAATGCTCTTGAAAAACCTTTTTCTATTTTTTTTCACACTAAATATTAGACAGAATTAAAATAAACTGCAGAATTATGTTTTGTGTAATTAAACTGCGACTATTTTTTTATTCCATTTATACTACTTTCTTCAAACCAAAATCTTTCCCATATGTTTTGACAAAACGTGTAGAGAAATCTATCACATATTTTTAAACAGTCTTCCGAATAGAATATAAAAATTGTCGCCGTGTAGGAGTTATTCAATTCAATTTGAATATTTTATAATTCTTTCCTGTTTTCATCTAAACAAGAGCCCACGTTTTAATTCAGAAATTCCGACAAAATAATTTTTACATTTTGTAGTCATGAAATGTGTCATTAAAAAAAACAAAATTTACTATTTATAATTTCTGGTATGAATTCGGAATTTCTGAATAAAAAGGATGTCACTAACGGATAGTTTCACGGTTATACCATATTTTCAGTATACCATTTGTTTCAATTCCAATTACTTTGATTTTGATTAAATTGACATGGATTTTAAATTTTCAAGGAGAAGGTTTCAAACCACCTTTGAGAATTTTAGGACTGCTGAACGTAAGTTTATACTTATTCAATAGCACTCAAAGTATTAAAATAAACTTATTTAGACGAAAATGTGCGGTAGAGTTCATCCGTTTTTTCTATATATCTTTACTCATGCACAAATTTTAAAATCAACATTGAATTGAATTTTCTATTTGACATGTACATTGAAATCAGTAATTTTTAAACTGCACAGAGTGGTTTCTTTAAAAAAAAAAAAAAAAAAAAAAAAAAAAAAAAAAAAAAACGTTTCACTTTATATTTGTTACGCAAAACGTCGTTAATGATATTAAATAAAATAAAAAATCAGATATTATAGAACGTTATTATTTTTGTAGTCCAAACACATGAGGCAATATTCTTTTAAAACTGACTATACTCGGCTGAAAATGACATTTTTTTAATACAAAATTTCTAGAAGGAGGAAACAAATACACGAAATCAATATTCCTCAAAGCAAACACAACATAAAACGCACCAAATAGGAAGAAATGTTTTATTTACTTATTTCTATTATCATTTAATAAATATTTACGTTAAAAAGAATCATTTTTCACCCTTCTTCGAGTGTAAAATTTTGCTCTATTTATTATGAGAAAGTTCCACAAAGAGCCATTCGGTTGGGTGTGTAAACCAACCAACAGAATGGTGTAAACCAACTACACGTCGTGAAGCCAAGGTACGGAATGTTGTGAAAATTTCATGTAAAGAAAGCTTTTATTCATTTTTTGAAAAGAGATTTATAATTTGATAATGTTATATGCTAAATATTGTAAAGCATATTTTTTGTTAACCCCTTCAGAACGGGCGTCAAGTGCACAATTTGTAATCTCTTAGGACATGTAAATCATCAGAAAAATCCCCAGGTCATCCAAATAAAAATCTTTGCCAAATTTAATAATAGAACTTTTGTGATTAAATAAGGCAACATTTACTATTCAAAGTTATTGTTAGAAAACATTGAGAATATACACATCCTCTACGTAAAACTTACGCAACGCTCGTCGCAAAGAGTTTAATAAAATATATTTTCATGATTAATTTTCCGTGCAATTCATTTAGATTTTTATTTTAATTCACGATATATAACACAGAGCAATTCCATAAATTAAAACGATATAGTATATCTATACAGGGTGTTTCAGTACCATTATTAGGAAATTTAAGAGGTGGTAGCAAAAATACAACAAAGAATTTTTGCATAGGAGAACTCATTTATTTCTAGAACTAGTCGTTGGGGGAATGTGCGATTATCAAAAGAATGTGCGATTAACTAAGGCGGAGATTATTATTCGGAAAAAGTGATTTCAAGACATTTGCTGTACCACTGATTCATATTTGTAATCTTAGTACTGAGATGCCCTGTATGATAATTTTTAATATGTATGTATGCCCATAACCATTCGAATTAACATTCAATGTGCTTACGATGCTTGCAGACGTGAAAAAAAAGAATACCTCCCAACTAACTCTGAAACAAATCATCCTATAAAAATGTGACTGATCTCTATCGATTACTAATAATTTCTACAAAATAATGCTATATTTAAATTTTGTTAAGTGGTCGTCTACATATAGAAATTGTAGGAAACTTTAAAATTTTCAATACGAATACTTAATTTTGATTTCATATATGGATTTTTCGGTAAAATTTACCTTCGGATACTAAACGTGAAGTCATTAGTTCAGATAATTTAGAACTTATGCTGGTTTAAAAGTTTAAAAACCTAATGTTAAGTTCACTTTTAATCGTTGTAAAACAGATTACAATGAGGGTAATGTTTTAAGCATAACTCAAAAACTACCTGTAGAATGAGCTGTAATTTTAGATTCACATATTAAAAATTTAGAGAATACGATTACTGTTGAAAAATTAATAGTTTACTCATAGGTAACACATTTTTTATCGAATATTCAATTCATATAATATATATTTTAAATCTCATACTTGAAAAACAAATATGAATTGTATGCTCATGAATTTGTTAACAGAAATCGATTTCCAGAAGTTCCTAAATATCACTTCATTCCGCCATGTAATTTTTGAGTCTTACTTCAAAAACACATTACAAATCGTTTTGCAACTATTAATAATGAATATAGGATTAGGAGTTCAAATTTTAAAAGTGCATAATTCCTATATTATTTGCTCCAATGATTTCTTATTTCATATCGAAAGGTACAAGTTACCAAAATGTCATATATGTGAAAAGATGTGTTATTATCCATAGATGTCAAAATTAGGTGTTTGTATTGAAAACTTTAAAATTTGACAGATTTTCTATTTTTAGACGACCCTGTAGAGAATTTTTAAGAATATCATTAATTAGTAAATGTTATTACTAATCGATTAGTATAAGTCACATTTTTATACGATTATTTGCGACAGAGTTAGCCTGAGTGTGTGTGGGGGGGGGGGGGATACTTTTTTGTATACAATTGTACACCCAGAAATGAAATATGTGGCTGTCCAGTAAAATAGAAAAAATATATAAGATTGTTTTCACTAAATGTGTTAATACAAAAACATTGTTAAACATGATATAGAAAACTTTATCACATACATTAAATGACTTATGTACTGAAGTGAAAACTTCAGCTCAGTGATCCAATTAGCTAGAGCCTGACAGTCAGAAGGTGTATGAGCAATTATTTTGAATAAGAAATAAAAAGTAAAATAATTTAACAATAAAAGTAATATATAGAATTCAATCAAAATCAGAAAAATAAAACGAAACAAATAAAATAAACTATGAGACATCATTTAAAGGCAATCTTTTATTCGTTTCATAACTTACGTATTAGACATTAAAACTTATTTCTAATCTATAAATTGTATCTTTTTTAATATTATTCATATCATTCTATTAAAAACAATAATGATATTCTCAATCTCATTATAGATGACAAATGGTAATGAAAGTTTGATATAAATATATCCAGTAATTTAGTTTTCCAAAAACATATAAGTTAAAAACTTCATTAAAAACTAGGTTATAGGTGATGTGTGTCAATCCACGTAAAGAATTCTTTCTACCCGAGTTTACATTTAAGTACGCTTGTCCCCTAAGGAAATCTAAGCGATAACTGATAATTTCTAAACTTGTCATGAAAACCATGGATACCACACGGAGACTGTCTTTAACCAGTTTCAGAAACAGGTGATTAGCCTATTCGTTAAATGAGAAGCAAAAATTCCTCTGAGAGCGTCACTGTGATACGTGTCAAGATAAAGAATTAATGTGCTTTAATATTTCAAAGACTCTCTCTTAAACTATCTTTAAAACAAAACTTTCTTGAGTGGAATTACAAACCTTCACGAGAAAGGCTATTTCTTTAAATGATTACATTAAATGAAATCATGTTTTTTTTTTACGAAATTACATTTAAAGGATGAAGCTTTAAAATACTTGTTACCTTGAAGGGGATATAAAAATCGTTTACTAGATGATGTAATTTAAAGTAGTTCTAGTATCAGTTACGTTTTAGAAATGACTGATTTTTTAGAAAGAGGAAATGAAACTTTTAAAATATAATTCGAATGTGACGAGGATCCAATATTTATTTTTCACTCTATTCAGATTTATTTAACTTTTTTTAAAGTACGCTTTCAATAACAAACTATAATATTGTTGCTGAAAGTTTGAGCACAGTAAAATATACACTACGCAAAACCTATCTGAACAATGGATATAACTTCAGATATAAGTGGTGCAACAAAAATAGTAATAATCGTTTTAATTAGCGGAAAGTATTTTATAACTCTATATTGTTTGTTATATGTAACTGTAACAACTGTTAATAACGATATATATATACCTACACAAGAAATCTTCATTCTATAAATGATCAACTTATAAAATATTGTGTTTTTTACGATATTGTATTTCAATGGATGAGATAGAAAATACTTGTTACATCCAAGGAAATATAAATTATTTTATTTGTTAAACCTTATTATTTGATAAATATTTTTGTTATTTATTAAATTTAATATTATTTATTCAATTTATTATTATTTATTAAATTTATTATTATTTATTAAATTTAGTATTTATTAAATATTTTATTTATTAAATATGTTTATTATTTATTAAATATTTTATATATTAAATAATTTTCTTATTTATTAAATTGTTTTTTGATTAATACTTAATTTTTTTATTATTTATTATAATTTTATTATAATAAATTTTATTATTTATTAAATATTTTTATTATTTATTAAATATTTTATTTATTAAATAATTTTATTATTTATTAAATATTTTATTTATTAAATAATTTTATTATTTATTAAATATTTTATTCATTAAATTATTTTTTATTTATTAAATATTTTATATATTAAACGTAATAAAACGTTTTCAATAAGAAAGTATGATAATGTATCTGAAAATTGGAATATAGTGAAATTTACACTACGCCAAACATACAACAGAACTCTTTAGTTCTAGATAGTGCAACCAAAAGGATCGAAATTGTTTTAATCAGTGGACTGACATTTATAATTTTATATAATTTAGTTCTTTATAAAAGGTCATTATTATATTAAAATTATGCCAAACAAATAACATTCTAAATAGGAATATCATAACTTTATTACTTATTTAGATTTAGCATGCAAAAAACAAGGAAATGTGATTTTTAATCAATTTATGAATACTTTAAAAAGCATAATAAAACAAACTAAAATAGTCTAAAATCAAATAAAATAACTCAAACGAATAAAAGATAGAAGTAATAAAAAATAATATTGATGCATGTATAAAAGTTTAAAATTCTTAAGGAGAACTATACTTATATAAGATTTGTTGTCGCTGTATCATGTACACAGATATTCTCAGTGTATGACAATGGCAAAAGAAGCAAAACTATGCAAATCGACACATTAAATTCAAAGTTGTAATTTAAATACAAATGATTATTATGATCAGATATACATGTTATTTTATATTGGGAAGAGTACCGCAAGAATTTAAAATATGAAAACCTCTGAGCCCAGGTACTTTGAGTAAATTTCTAAAAAACCTACTGGATTGCAATATACACTGCTCAAAACAATTAAAGGATATTTGAAGTTTTATATAAAATAAAGATATAAACGAAATTTTTTTTGCCGAAAATAGAAGAAGAGAATCACAAATGCAAATTTTTCTGGTTTTCAAACTGTGGAGTATTCAAATTTTGAATTCGACGTCAAAAACGTCGCTTCAGCGGCAGCGAATGAAATTTGACTTTCAACTGGATAAAAGAGAATGAATACAAGGATGGTCGGCATTCAGTGATTGCTTTGTTTCGATGAGTACGATGTCTCAGCAAAGTCATTTGACAGATTCAGAAGCTTGGAGAATTGTTGATAGGTTAGAAGGGGGCAAAACTCAAGCCGAAGTAGCGCAAGCCATTGGAGTGTCACAAAGTGTCATTTCCAGGATCTGGAACCGTTTTTTGGAGAGTGGATGTGCAGGCCGAAGACCAGGGCAAGGTCGTAGACGGGCAACAACGCCCAATGAAGATCGGTATTTAGCGTTAACAGCTCGGAGACACCGAAACATGAACGATACTCTTCTCCAACAACACCTTCGCTCGGCTACAGGAACCACTATTTCAACTCAGACTGTCCGAAACCGGCTCCATGCTGTAGGTCTGTATGCTCGCCGAACGATGGTATGTGTTAGATTAACATCAAGGCATCGTCGCGACCGCAGGGTGTGGGCAACCGAGCATGTCATCTGGAGGAGAAATGAATGGAGCAATATTCTGTTTTCTGACGAGTCCCGTTTTTCTGTGCATCCGGATAATAGGCGTATTTTCATCTGGAGGGACCGTGGCAGTAGGAATAATCCTGCGTTCGTGCACGAAAGTGTCAGATTTGGCGGTGGAGGAGTGTTGGTGTATGGTGGCATCTCCATTGACGGGCGCACTGACCTCTACATCATTCGAGACGGAGCTCTGACTGGTCGCCGATATAGGGATGAGATCCTCAGACCTATTGTAGTCCCTTACGCTGCAGCAATCGGAGATAACTTCATTTTAATGGACGATAACTGCAGGCCACATCGTGCAAACCTGGTGGAGGATTTCCTTTTCGAGGAAGGAATCGTTCGAATGGAATGGCCAGCGTGTTCTCCAGACATGAATCCAATCGAGCACGTTTGGGACGCTCTAGGAAGACGAGTTTCTGGCCGCCAACAACCCCCACAAACTCTCCAAGAACTGGAAAGAGCTCTTCTGGAAGAGTGGGGCAGAATACCCCAACTCGTCATTAATAGCCTCATTGAGTCCATGCCTCAAAGGTGTTCAACGTTGCTGGCCGCCCGTGGAAACCATACCCCCTACTGAAAATGATTTTCTTTGAAGAAAACACCTTTTCTTATTCTTTTTTTCTCATATGCACAAATTGTGTTTTTTTCCTTTTGTACACAAATGCGCAATAAAATGCATTTTTTTCTGCCAAACATGTGTAATTTATTCTCATATAACCTACTATGTCTGTCGACCATGTATCAATCAGCTAAAAAGTTTCCCAGATACAAAATCCACCTAAAACTGCAATATCCTTTAATTGTTTTGAGCAGTGTATTTAAGGTGTTGAAAAATTTTACCAATTAAAAATTACAGCCACTTTTAAAATAATAAAATAAACAAATACATGCAACAATATACTGCACTTGATAGTATTCATAAAAATTGACGGGAAATAACTTAGGTTCCCACAAAAAGGTTCCACAGAAAAAAGTTCATAACACCATTAATAATTCAGGAATTTTTATAGAATATTTGTTAGCATTAGTGCTGATATTAATAAGAGAATAAAATAATTCTCTATTACTGGGGTCCGTCTACATATTAACTCTCTTTAAACGGATAAAGACAACAGGACATTTTCGAGAGAATTCAGTGTTTGAGATCCAAAATTGAACAGAATTGTAAGTTTTTATTTCTTAAAAATTTTACTAATAAAGAAATATTTGAACATGCAATTGTATTACAACATCAATAGATGACACCACAGTTTTTTAATAAATATTTTCTTCTTTTTTGTTTCTTTTCATTTTTAATGGAAAATATTTACTTACTTTTCTTAGTATAATACCTTATCTATCAATTGTAATAAAAAATATACCAAAAATTCTAGATCATTTCAATTTAATTTTTAATTTTAAATACAAAATGATTAATAAAAGATTGGGGGGGGGGGTCAATTTATAATGACGGTATACTAATTTTTTACACGGATACAGACAACAGCGACTTCTGTTTTCTGATTTAAAAAAATAAAATCCAAGCTTTCGTTTTCTTAAATATTTTACAAATAAATAATTTCAGTTAAAATTTCACTACTTTTCTCAAATATACACACATAACTGCATTACAGTACCAATAAATGGTACCTTTATATATAAACATTTTAACTTCATTCTGTTTTTTTTTTTTCGTAAAATAATCCCCTAATTTTCTTACCAGGAAAATACGCCGTTAGTGCAATAATGAGAAAAACCTAAATAAACAGCAATCGAAATAGCATAGTCAAACGTGTTTTTTGACGCATAAATTATTCGCCCTGGTCTTCCTGTTATGAAGATATAAAGTCTTAAAATTTTCTAATTTATTGATTTAATAGGATGGAAGGAGGAGTCGTTACGTTTTCAACGTAACAACAACATCAAACTTCAGTAACTTCACCATTTCCAGTTTAGTGCGCGGCAATACTGCGTAATGATTTGGTGTGCTTCGTAAAAGTCTGGGTAAGTGCAAACTGGGCCACTTCCATTTGAAACGCCCTTGCAATTTTGATTTTTACAGGAGGTTGAAAATTCCAGGGCTGCCACTGGTGAATATTTTTATATTCTATACGCACCACTATTAAAAAAGTAGTATATTTTTCTTGCACATGTAAAAGTGTATGTGAAAACATTTTGTTTTGAGATGGTGCGGGATAGAATAAAAAAATAGTCGCCAGTGGCAGCCCTGACATTGTAATCATTTCACTATATTTCAGTTCATGAAATGTTCTTGGTGCCACGATTTTGTATGCTTCAATCATTTTTTGTTCAGTACCATATTTGTCAATAGCATTTGATTTTGTGGGCTGCTTTCATTTTTATATTACTATATCTAAATATGTTTTGTATATTATATTAATCGGCTTATTAGAATATCATATCTGAATAAGCACCATGCCTTTCTCCCTAAAATAAATAAATAAATTAGCAAACTTTAAGACTTTATTATCTCGATAACGGGCTGATGAGGGCAAATGATTTGTGTGTCAAAATACACATTTTACTATGCTCTTTTGATTGCTGCTTACTAAGATTTTTTTCATTATTACACTAAGGCGTGGTTTCGTGGTTAGTATTACCTTATCGATGAATTGTAATAAAATATATACCAAAAGATGTAGATCATTTCAATTTATTTAATCGATAATTATTCGATAATAAAAGCTTAATATAAAAGCTTACTATTGAGAATGGTAAATTCTCCTTATAATAATGAAGAAAAACAAATGGATTATTTCCCCCTTGAAATAAAATATATATTACATTATTGAATTCTGGTATCAAAACACTAACAATATCTGAAAAACATTTTATTTATACCAGCAGTGGGGTGCAACCCACCCTCAGGAAGTGTTCATTATGCAGCACAGAACAGCTGAAATGGCTCTTTAAAAAATTCCTGATTGTTTTAAATATATATTTTACCATAGTCATCAGACATTTTCAATTTTAGACGTTTTGTTGAACTTCTAGAGAAATTCTTGTCGAATATCTCAAAATCACGAAGCATAAGAGAATCAACAATAAGTTGAATTAAAAATATTTGCGATGACCTTGTATTATAAAAAGCTCGAAATGATATGTATATATAAACAAATAATTATATAAATCCTGTACAACGTTTTACGCAAATGTGTAATAAAAGTACGTATATTCATGAATATATAAACGATATTAAAAATTCAAAGACATACCACGTATTTCTTTGTTTATAACACACAGTGACTTCAATAAACTTAAACACTTGTTCCTTTCATAAAACTCGACAAGGTGAAAAAAAAATTATACTGCAATTTTTTTTAATATTTTATAAAATATGAGCATTTGTATTTAATATTGTTTAAATGCACATGCATGAATGATAGAACATTTTTGCCACAATCTGTAGTCAGCTATATAGTGCAACTTCTAACAAAGTGCAAAGGCCTGTCGAATATCGTCAAAAGTCAGAAAGATATCGGTGATGTAGAGAGCGGCATTTCAGTAATTAATTGGCTTCCGACGAAGGTGGTTATTCAGTGAGTTTTTATATATACAGAGTGGGTCAACAACCCTTGACACATTTTGTTTTGTTTTCAAATTCAATAAAAAAACAATCACTTTCAATTTTGGAATTGGTTTCGAAGCTGAAAGTGTCCTCAGGGAAGGAAAATTGTAAAAATCATAGGAAAAGTACGACAGGTTACACAATGACTTCCTGTATTCTATACAAAAAAATCATTTAAAAACATTGACATGCAAACGATAAATTTGAAAAGAACGCTGACACTGGTTTAATGTTAGCTTGCCAGTGTATTTGCATTACTAGCGTATGCTCTTATCGTTTACGGGTCTGGAGTAATACGAAGACCGGTCCTAATAAGGAGATCTGTCTACATATGGACTATTATTTTGTCTTAACAATTCTTTTTCTTAAAATCTACATGTAATAATATTAGGACATATCGAAATGGGTGTTATCACTTCATTTATGTTTCCGCATATAGTAAGAAAAGAAAAAGAAAAGTTTGCTTACTTTTCTTTCCACCGCTTATGGTTCTTTTATTTCAAACATGTGCTCGTTAATTTTTAAATAAAAACTACTTTCAAGAATCAATAATTTATGATAATAAAATTATTAAATACAGGGAGAGTATTATGTTTATTTAATTCCTTTTGTAATATGACATTTTTAAAACGTCTTCAAAAATTCTTCCGTAGAAAATTGCGATATTAATACTATGGAAAATAAATATATTTATTAGAATTCAATAAACATTAAATTTTGTCATTTGGATTGCTTAATTTTTTACATAAATGTAATTTCCTTCAAAATAACAACAAAATCGGGAACGGAAGGGGGAAAACGAATTTTACTTTTTAATTAAAATCCTTTATCTATAGGCTAAAATTTGGTTTACCTTTGGAATTTCGAAGTCAATTTCCACTCCTTGCATTCAGTTTCTGTGTCTCTAAATCCCTTGATCAAACTCTTGAGCCTGGGATTTCTCGGATAAAGTTCTTCTATCTTCTTGAGTTACAATTTTATATTTTCCTAATTACGAAACTGTTTTCTCACATAAAATATTTCATAAAAAATTGCTTTTAATTCTTTACACTAAACGTTCAAAATTTCGAAACTAATTATTGAATTGAATATAAAATATGACTTTCGTACACTTTATCTGTGTAAATACTTCTTTTATTTTTAAAACATATAAAATCTTTCAATTAGTTTCTCAAGTAGGATATGAGAGAGCTATATAATTTTTTTAATTTTTTTATTTTTATTCATTTCCTACTCTAAACAATTGTTCTACTACCTATCGACTATAGGTGTGTAATATTCTAATCTCAACTGGAAGAAAATTACTATTAACTTCCATGTAAATTTCCAAAGGTAGAGAATGAAATTTAAGATTATTTAATAAGGAATATATTGTATACTAGATGATCCGCCAGGCGTTGTCCAGGCCCGTAATAATAACATTCAATATTATAATATATTAAGTAAGTAAATTAAAGTAACTGAGTCAGCATCATTATTAATTACTCGAGGTGGACTTTAAAGACGTTTTATTTACATTTAAATCACAAACACTTACATCAAACATAACACACGTAACAGATACATTTTTACAGTAAATAAACCTTTTCCGGTAAGTGACGTAGCAATTCGCTGTGGTGCTGCCATCTAGTAATTATATTAATAACTAAACACTACAATTTTCCCCTCGTTAATTGGGAAATTTACAGGGAGCTTTTCTTTTCGTGGTGTATCTTCTAGGTACCTGTAGGGAAGAAGAAGAGTTAGTATTTAAAGTATCTGTAGCATCATCAACAGAAGTATTGGGCACAATGGATTTCACTTTAGAGTCTACTGGAGCAGGACTTAGAGTATTTGGGAGGACAAAGTCATCTGGTTTAGGATTTGGAGCAGATGGAACAACAGAGTCATCTAGTTGAAGATTTGAAGTAGATGGGACAACAAAGTCATCTGGTTGAATATTTGGAGCAGATGGGACTTCATAGTCAGCTGGTTGAAGATCTGAGACACTAGGATGCATTAGCTGAGAATCACTTTGATTAACAACTGCATTATCACTTTTGTGACTTTCTGTATAACTCTCTTCAGAATTTGAATCATTAGTTAAATATATCTTCGAATCGACATTAGTTATCTGATCAACATGCCTTTTCCAAATATTCGAACCAACTTGAATTCTATAATGCAACTTGCCCTCTCTTGCAATAATGCGACCAATTTTCCACTTGGCTTCAGGAGTATAATTTCTTACAGCCACTGTCTGGTTAATTTGAAATTCTTTTACTTTAGAATTGGCCTTTCTCGCATTTTGTTTATCATGCACAAAATTTGTAACATTTGGAATTATCAAATCTATTTTCGTTCTAATATTTCGCTTTAGAAAAAGAGATGCAGGACTTTCCCCCGTAGTAACATGAGGCATCTTTCTATATTGTAAAAGAAAGTTATTTATTTTCATCTGTAAAGTACCAGCTTCAGAAGATAAGGCTTTAAACCCTCGTTTGAGAATTTGTACATATCTCTTCTAACCATTTGTAGCTGGATGGTATGGAGCACTAAACCTATGTTTAACCCCATGATTCTTCAAGAATGTCTCAAATTCTTCAGAAGTAAATTGTTTTGCATTATCAGATACCAGAGATATAGGATACCCGTATCTGGCAAAAAGAGAAGAAAGACAAGTAATGGTATGTTCTGATGTTGTATTAGGAACAATAAAAACTTCAGGCCATTTGCTATGAGCATCAACCACAAGCAAAAGCATTTTACCCATCACAGGACCAAAATAATATATGTGAATTCTTTGTCATGGAGCTGTAGGCCATTCCCAATTATGAGTATCTACCTTAGGAGGATTATTTTTTAAATTGACACAAGTAGTGCAATTTCGTGCAAGATCTTCAATATCTTGGTCATTTCCTGGCCACCAAACAAAACTGCGAGCTAAGGACTTAATTTTCACTATACCGAAATGTCCAAAGTGCAAATCACGTAAAATTTGTTTGCGGTGAACTCCTGGGATAATTACTCTACATCCTTTTAAAATACAACTATGTTGAAGAGTAAATTCTTCTTGTTTGCCAACAAAAAATAAATTTTTAGGAATTGGAGAACCAGAAATTAGATGATGAAAAAGTTGACGTAAAAAAGGATCAGATTTTGTAGCTACAGCAATTGATTTGGCGTTTAGAGGCAACGTAGAAATTTGGTTAATTTTAAAAAATTCTGATTCATCAATTACATTACTTGAATTTAATTGTGGGGGTAAATCTTCACTACGTAATGGAAGTCGTGAAAGAGCATCGACATTTCCATGTTCGGATGTTTTCTTATAGCGAATATCATATTTAAACGCTTGTAAGTATAATGCATATCTTTGGATCCGAGCAGCTGAAAGAACAGGAATACTTTTATTTGGAGAAAATATGGACACGAGTGGTTTACTATCTGTAAATAAAGTAAACCTATTACCTTATACATATTGAAAAAATTTCTTTACTCCAAAGATAATAGCTAGTGCTTCCTTATCCACCTGGATATACTTTTTTCTGCATTAGTAAACATTCTGGACACAAAACCAATTGGTTTTTCCATGTTATCTGGCATCATATGCGAAAGAACTGCAGAGATACCATATGGAGAAGCATCTGTTGCTAACACTAAAGGCAATTTAGGGTTGAAATGTGTAAGAACTCTTTTTGAAATAATTTCATTTTTTATATATTTAAATGCTTGTTCACAAACAGGAGACCATATAAATTTCATATTATTTTTGAGCAATTGAATTAAAGGATGAGCAATTTTAGATAAATTTGGTACAAATTCAGAATAATATGTGACTAAGCCTAAAAAAGATTTAACTTGTGACACATTAATTGTTCTAGGAGCATTGACAATAGCTTCAATTTTACTTGCGTTTTATGAATACCTTGCTTATCAATTTTATAACCACAATATGTAATATGGTCAGCCAGAAAAATTGATTTATCTTTATTTATCCTAATATTATATTCACGTAATCTTTCTAAGACTTGTTTTAGTCTTTTTAAATGAATTTCCTCCGTTTCCCCTGTAACACCAATATCATCAATGAACACAGTGACACCATCAATACCACTTAATATTTGTTCAATAGATCTTTGCCAAATTGCTGGAGAGCTCGTAAGACCCATTGGTAACTTTAAAAATTGAAATAAGCCCTTCGGAGTATTTATAGTTAACAATTCCTGTGATTTTTTGTCTACAGGTAACTGAAGATAAGCTTGATTTAAATCAATTTTAGTAAAATGTAAACCACCACCTAAAGTAGCTAACATGTCCTCTACCATAGGTAAAGGATATTTTTCCACCTTCAAAAATTCATTTACTGTAACTTTAAAATCTCCGCATAAACGTATTTTACTATTAGTGACAGGTTTAATAATACCCTCATCCTGTAACCTTCGAATTTCATCATTTACTGCATTACGTAGAGCATAAGTAACTGTTCTAGCCTTACAAAATATGGGCGTAGAACCTGTTTCTAGATAAAGTTCTGATCTCAAACCTTTTATTTCCCCTACTTTATCGGAAAATAAATCAGAAAAATCATTTAATAATGCTTTAAATTTATCAGTAGAATTTGCAATTCCATTGACATACACAGATTTAAAATTAGTGGGAAACAAATTAAATGCAGCTACGCAGTCAAAACACCTCACCCGTTGCAGTTGCAATTCTCAATTGAACGTCTGGTAGAAAAATTTTATTATTCGGAAAAATTCTCCGAAAACGATTTACAGGTACCGCCGAAATTCCGGAGCCCGTGTCTAACTCCATTTCAGCTTTAGCTTTTTTTTCAATTAAAACCCACACTTTTATAGGTGTAGAACTTTTATCATGGCTAACAGATAAAATGTCGACAGTCTGCAATACATTTGTTTGTTTCTGAGAATTACTTTTATATACTTTACCAAGAAGGCCTCTTTTTTTACATATTTTACAAATAGTATTTATATGCTTACACTTGTTGGCAAGACCAATCTATAACATTGTAATTTATTTTTATTTACTTCAAAATTCCCTTTATTTACATTGTTAATTTTCGGTTTCTGGAACTTTTTGAAATTTTATTCTGTTGAACAATTTTAGAATATGCCAATTTATTAACATTTACATTTTTGTGTTTCAATTCAGAAATGTCATGTTCATTATTTTGCAAAATAATTGCTTTTTCAATGGCTTTCTCAAAAGTCAAATCATCTATTTGTGAAAGTAATTTACTTTGGATACTTTCATTTTTTAAACCTCTCAGAAATTGTTCTAACAAATTTTCATTTAATATTTCACCAGCAAAAGCACAAAACGTGGTTAACTTCTTTAATTTTGAAACAAAATCTTGTATAGATTCGTTTTCATTTTGATAAGAATTACGGAAGTTAATTCTAGAACAAAATTTATTAGGGGTAGGGCTTAAGTGCTTTAACAGAATTTCAGCTATTTCCTCACATTTTAATTCTTCCGGATTTTTAGGAAACTTTAAATCTGATAGTAAATTATATAATTTAGGCCCCATACATGAAATAATGGCAGGTACCTTTTTTTCTTCAACATCATGTAACAAAAAACTCTGTTCCAATCTCTTAACATATGATTGAAACGATTCTATGGAATCGTTAAATTCCTTAAAATTAGCAAACATTATTAACTTTTATTTATTGCAGAGAAGAAAAAAAATCAGCACTTACCACCCTCGAAATGACGTACGCATTCAAAATATTACTGCAGCATATACTCTTGTAGATGCAAAACCCAAAGTTTCGCCATTTTGCTCAGTTGGAATTTCTTCTTATTTTTATTCCGGTAAGAAATTTGATTTTCATCGTCGCCATTATATAATATATTAAGTAAGTAAATTAAAGTAACTGAGTCAGCATCATTATTAATTACTCGAGGTGGACTTTAAAGACGTTTAATTTACATTTAAATCACAAACACGTACATCAAACATAACACACGTAACAGATACAGTTTTACAGTAAACAAATCTTTTCCGGTAAGTGACGTAGCAATTCGCTGTGGTGCTGCCATCTAGTAATTACATTAATAACTAAACACTACAATTATACCTAAAATCAGTGTTGAATGATTTAAAAGAAAATTTTCCAAATGATTCTAATATATAGAGTTTGCATTTTTTATATATGATACAAATTACATATCCAAAGACTTTGTAAAAAATTCGTGTTAAAATAGTAAATATTATAGTAATATTTAGTTTCTTTGTGCCTAGAAAAATAATGTCTCAGGACGTTTTTGAAAGGATTAATAATAATAATTTTTTTTATCGAATTTTAATATTTTATGATTTACGCTTGTTAAGCGGATAAGATTTGTTTTTTTTTTGAATTTTGATCTCGAAACGGGATACAGAAATTTATATTATGCACAAAAATGAAAGTCGACAGAGTGAGTTTAAAAAAGTAATGTTTTGAAAGTGTTAATATTAATATTTTTTTTAAACCAAAGACGTCGTTTAAAAGCTATATGTACGCTTGTAAAGTGGCTATTTATTTTAGTATTGGCGGATGCTTAATGTTAAACATAGCAAATAAGTAGAAAATTGCGACAGTATCTTTTGGAAACTAATTTTTTGAAAGGGCTGATATGAATACATTTGAAACCAAAAATATCATTTAAAATCTAAATGTACGCGGATTAAGTGTATATTTTTGGTTATTCGTATTTTTTTATTGGAAGCGATGTGAGGCATGTAGATTTTTAAACTTTGCGAAAAACACGAAAACCCCGAAACGTCTAGTATTGGAAACTTCAGAAAAATTCTCTTATTCTCGTATTCACCATCTACCTCAACCGAGTGAAACCTCGATGAAGCGACAAATGAAATTCACAATAAACCTGATTGGACCTGATGAAGGCGAAGTCCAATCAAATTAATGATGACTACCATTTGAACGTTCGATTGAGGTTTTCTAGTTTGAGGTACATCATGAGTACGAGCATAAGTCTAAGAAACCGGATAGCCATCGTCTGTCAAGTCCTTAAAGATCTGTTCATTTTTATTATGAAATGCAGTCTTACCACTACAAAATTTCATAGCCCTTGCTGTCAGAGTAATGTGTAATTGTACTACTCAGACGTAAGATATATATGTTTTTTTTTCTTTTTTTTTAAAGAAATATATTATTTTTAAGTTTAAATGTATTCAATGGTAGTCAATGAAAAAAAAAAAAAATAGACGAACGCTTTTTGCAAGCCCTTTTTAATTAGATCTTCGTTTAAAAATATAAAATTATTCGACACTTATTTTAGGTATATTTAAGGTTATTATCACGAGCTCGGTCAACACCGGCCGAGTCCGCTAGTTATGAAATAATACAACGAATTTGTGTTAAACTAAATTAAGGAACCAAATTACTTCGTTTGTCTCTTCCTTTCTTATACAAATAATTTTTAATACTTCTTATATCTACAGCTTAACATTTTCTTCTAGTTTAAAAAATAGTATTCGTTTTACTAATATGTTTAATATCATATAATGCAACTAATAAAACGAATTATAAAATTATCGGTAATCACAATATTAATCGAATTTATGTTATCATTCATGTTCTAAATTAAAAGTTCTAGTTACAGTGTCGTTCGGCAACAATTTACGCATCAATATTTTTCAGTTATGAGTCTGAGAGAGAAAGGTGCGTGGTCCTAATTATTTATTAAGCAATAATTTTCTTTATCTCTAGAAATATTTAAAACAAAGTAGTAATAAAGAGTGTACCAGTTTTAAAATCTTTTAATTAAATTTTTCCTCACTGTATTGTATAATTTTATCTAAAATGTATTTCATTGTTTCTATGACAAAATCTTTTTATCTTCGTATTTTTTAAAAAGTTCCAAGATAGTTCAAAATCGTTTATTCACTTCAGTTTGACTGCCCGTTTATCTGCTGGTCTGTCTGGCCGAAAACGAACTCGCTTAAATATAAATGGATTACCATGCAAAATGTTATCTTGGTATATGTTATTGAGGTTTGCATAATGAAAATTGAATGTGTATCTTTCATAGCTCGTTTACTAGGAAACAGAAAATAATCGCTTTATATTATGGTGTATGGGGAAAAGTCGTTTGCAGTGTATTTTAAAAACGTTACACTATTCCAAACATAATACATGTACATCACTGATTTGCAATACAACATAGTTTCCCTCGAATACCGAGTGCATGACATTTATCAATCATTTACAGCGATAAAGAGTAATTACGTTACATTTCATACGTTGCATATTGAGAAAAATCATTTGTAGTGTATTTTGGAAATGTTACACTATATCAGACATGATGAAATTGATGTGCATAAGAACTACAAGATGCTTACTGTAAAATATAAGGTGCATAACTTTTATTTTTCCATTTACAGGGACTCAAAAATAATTCTGCTACAGTACAGTCTATGAGCGATAATCACTGGAAATGTGTTTTCAGATGCGGTAAGCTTTTAAAGCTTAAAAAATTTTTAGTACATTACGTAATGTATATAAATTCCTGTACGTGGATGCTCAAAAAATCTGAATATATTGCTGTCTATATATGGTAATTTCAGGAAGTAAGATTTTAGTTGCGTCATGCGTTTGCTACCTGAATTAAATTTTACCTTAATATGCGGTGTATATAAAATCTATAGATCTTTTACAGGGCTTCACAAAATATTTCATGTCACCATATACTGTGACACCTTAAAAATATTTCAAATGTGTTTTGCGGTTTATAACTGAATTAAATTTTAGCAAATCATGTGGAGTGCAACAAATCTATCGATCACATGCACGGCTGCTAAAAAGAATTCGAATATCTAATCCACTGTTCGAGTTAATTGTTGAAATTGGGTGTCCAACTGTGTTAATTCATTTACTAAATTGCTTATTTAAATATCTTCTTCTACCTCATTAAATAGTGAATTTTTGTTACATTATTAAGGAAGTTTTGGCAAGTGTTTCATAATCTATGAGTGACGTATGCTTTTTTACATGTTTTTATTAATGTCGTTTAATGAAAAATAATAGTTTAGTTTCACAATTAATTCAATAAAATGTTTTATATTCATTGTTTAAAATTATTCTGCAGCATTTGCTATCTTAACTACTACTAGTACTCCCCAATTACTACTCCCATCAGAAAAGTAATACATATCAGTGAACTTTAATTTTCATTTATTATCACTACTTCCAAATAGTAATCAACATTTTATTTAATCGCATAAGTCCTGCGATTAAATAAGATGGAAATTACTATTCAGATAGAGTTGTAAAACTATGGTGACGCATAAGAACACTTGAAAAACGGAATTAAGGTTACAGTTATATTTTTTATGAAATTTAATGTCCCACTTAAGGTGTTATTTAGTAGAAAATATTAATTATATTTAACTCTTCTCTTGAATTCGAAGTCACAATATATTATATACATGACTCAAGAAACAGGATTAGTATGATAAAAATTAAAGTTTAAGTATTTCTTGGGAGTTTAGTACCGCCTACAATAACAAATAAATAAACGAGAAAATAAATAAACAAAATACCTCAACAGGCATTTTACATCCATTTTCGTGAAATATAATTGTTGTTTTAAATAAACTTTTTACACTTGCGTCCGCATTTCTCAACACATTTATGCTTCTAAAAATCCATTCCTCAACAAGTCACAATCAATATTATTGTATTAAAGTTTACAAAATTACATACGTGCGTTTATTTACTGTGATAATAATGATAAATCCAGGGTTAAAATAAAATTACGCGAAGAGTTCCGGACTTTCTAGAAGGTGGTCTGTTGTGCGAGTTGTAGCAGAATTTGGTGCATGTGCACGGTGAGGCATGCGATTTTCATTACTAAAGAAAATACTTGTACCAAAATTCGACACCAGAGGCAAATGTGGCGCTGTCTTGAAAGAAAAATGAACTTGTGGAAATTGTGGGTATCTGTCGATGCGAACTCATTACTTATAGAGTAAGAAACCTTCACAAACTGCAAGAACTAGCATCAATGTTAGAATTTGTTTTCCTTTAAAAGCCTTTGAAGGGCGGTGGACGTATATATCCCACTTCATTTTAATTCCCAAATGCTACGTTGACACTAGAATTCTTAAATAAAAATTTGCTTTTAAAAAGTACGTAAAGAAAAGCTTTTACTTATTTCAAAATAAATTTGTTTGTAAATCCTGGTGTCAGTAAATGGTTTCAACAATTTAGCAACAGAAGTATTCTGCCCCTGAAAGGGTTAAATACAAGCTGCAAAATACATCTGTTGAGTTTCATCATTGCCATTGAACAGATGTCTTTTCAAGAGTTTTCACAATTCAAATTTTAGGGAGCTGTAGCTAATGTCTCGATTATTGCATGCAGGTATTGCAGTATCAGAACGGTGGTTATATTTAATCACATTTGTAATTAACAATTGATGTTGTTATTTATTGGGGATACATTTTATATTTTCAGTTTCGTTTGGTAATTATGCATTTAACTCTTTAAGCGGCAAAAATTTCCTATACGACGACTTTTTCTAAAATAATTATTTCTTATGCTTTACTGTCCATATACACCAAATGGTGATATATTTTGCCAAACAGATTACACACTAGAGGGCTCATGACAACTGACGTTATTTTATGGCCACTCTGTACACTTAAACGAGTGAATCGGGATAAACCCGAAGTTGCTTCTATATAAGCACTGTCATTTTATAAGTTTATCAAAACATTTCGGCAAAGGCTTTCGGTTTGCACCATTTCTAAGTTCAGTTATTTTTGGCAATTTTTTAGAATATTAACGAAGGTTTTTCTTATATATTAATTGTAAGATGCTGATACAGTGTATGTGTTTTAACTCCCTAGATGCGGACGTCCAAACCAATTGTTTATGTGTCTGTATGCTGGAGGATTCTTATTTTTTAGGAAACAAAAAAATGTCCAGTAAAATGAAGCAATGAAAAATATCAGATAACGGAAAGAAAGGAACCAAAACAGAATTATGTAAAGAGATATGTGTATCCATTGAAATATTTACTTTAATTTTTTCTAATAGAAACGAAATCTATAATTGAAAGATATTCTTATAGATATAATTTAAACTTGTGATATTATTAAAATCATAACTTTTTAATCTAAATATGATTTAAATATTTAAATAATATGTACATCTTCTATTTCTTATCATATTTTATAGGACTGTCACGAATTCAGAGATGCAGACATTTCATAAAGATGTATAGCTCTTAATAAAAATATCATTAACTGGAGTTTTATTGAAAAGATAATAAAAAATAGTAACTCTTTCAAAATAAAGACGAACTTCATTACAAAGCAACATTTTGTCCTACATTCGGAATGTACTGTTAGAATTTAGTTTTATAATCTGATTGTTTGTGTAAAAAATTATACTTGATTACACTACAGTAGAACCTACCCAGCAAACACGAGATTTTTGGCCACCTGTTGTAAACGTTGTGGCCAAAAAAGTTTGCGGCAATTTGTATCCAGCCATTAATGTATTTTAACTGAAGCGCCGCACACCGGATGTCTATCGCCAAATCGTTAACGGGCAAATGGCGGGGAAACTTAATGCAATTTCAGTGCCCAATAGCGAATGAAAGTACGTTTGCGGCCAAGATATACAAATCTATCATTGTTTAAAAGTCAGTGGCCCAGTATAATCTTCTCGACATTTTTATTATAAGAAATAAAAAGTATCTTTACTTCACATTTTATAAGATGATTTTCGTTATTTTAAACCTGGATTTATGTGAAACGATAAAATATGCTGCATTTAAATATTTTATGCAATAAAAAATACACAAAAAGTACCCTTCTTTAATTTAAAGAGTTTTTATGGAAAAAAAAATCATAAAAACTGTTAATGTTTTTGCTTTTAAAGTATGCATTAATATCTTTAAATGAATATTTTTTGTGAGCACCTAGAATGAAAATGAATATTGCAATCTTTAGACATACACATTATATAAACATATTAAAAAAATTAATGATAAATGGGAATTTATTTCAATTTCAATTTCAATGAAAAAATATTTGTCAAAAGAAATAAATGCCACTTTACCAAAAAGCAGTTACTGTTAAAAGAAAAAAAAAAAATCTTTTTTTTCTTGGAGGGGGGGGGGGGCGGTGATTTTATATTATCTGTATATTATCTATAAATCAGTTCCAAAAAATAAGTTATTTTCATTTTTTGAAACACTCCAAAATTTAGATTTAAAAGAAAAAAAAAATCTTAACTAGCTTAAATAAGCAATAATACCAAATACCGATACCCCCCCTCCCACTCCTTTCACACGGCAAGCCGGGAGTAATGCAGGGAAAGATGAAACAAGATTTCCCTTTTCAACACATTTTTTTTCCCAGTGGGGATTTTTGTAAATATATTTTTAAATGTTTTCCGCTTTGTAATAATCAGCATTGAAAAATTTCCACTTTTAAAATTATTTAATGTTGTATGAGAAATTTTGAAGATAAAAAAAAAACCTTGAAAAAATAAATCTATTGAAATATAGCTTTTTTTCTGCGGTCTCGTAGGGATTTTTATGTCTTTTTGGCAGCGTCATCGCACATCGCAGCGTTGTTTACATTTCCCTTTCCTGCATCGTGGCGTCGTCTATGTCTAAGTCTCGTCATTCACTGGTTTTTGGATATTTAGATTTACTAATTAGGTAAGATTATTTTTCTATATTATTCCAAGAGTTAGTTAAAAATTAGTTTTCATCATTCTCAGGGACAGATTTAAGTTCAAGATAAAGAAAGCTGAGAAAAAGCATCAGCAATTGTGTAAAATTAACTGCATTGCTTTGCTTATTATGCGACTTAATTCTACAGAAGCGAATAAAAAAAAAAGTTCTTTACTGATCTTACATCTGCCCTGAATATGCTATTAATAAGTTGATTGTAATTATATATATATATATCAGAGTAAAATGTGTCCGTAATGAACAATCTCGGAAGTTTTTGGTTTATAAAAAAATTAACCAATAAAAATTCAGCTTTTATTTTTTTCATAATTCTCCGTTGCCTGTTTTATAATTTGCTTTATTGCTGACAATTTTAAACCAGTCAGGAAGCGGAAAGTAATATTTTACAGCTCCAGTGTCTTTCAGTGAAATTATACTCATATGTTAAGATCTGGTTTTAATTAACTAATATATATATATTCTGTATTTTCTGATGATACTGGCATATTTTTATTTTGATAGTAATAGAAAACTTCGAATTTTATGTACTAATTAATGACCATTTGCAAAATTTCATTTTATTTTTAAGATTTTAATAAAGTAGGTAATTTCTTTTTAATTCATTAATGTGATTTTTAATTAGTCATGGCAATAGTGCCCAAAATGTTTTGGTTTAGCCGAAAAGCTAAGTAATCTGATTTAATTTTTAAATTCCACTTATCAGAGTCAGAGTGTAATAGGAACACAACTTGGTACTTTTCTGTTATACCAACACATGCCAAAATATACGCTAATCTGCCATTTATTTCTACCCTAACCGTGTAAAGAATTTTTTATTGCAAACTGTACCAAACATTCTGATTGGACTATTTATTGAACGTGAATCTTTTATTATTATTATTTAATCGTAACCTCATAAAACATCTTAACTTGCTACTTTTCAAATAGAAAATATTTATTAAATTATAACTTGCATTTATTATTGACACTGAAATGAATTTTACCATTAAGCTGTTACTTGATGATGTAGAAGCGGCAATAAAATTGTTTTAGGACTTTAGATACATAAAAAAAAAAGTTTTTATCAAAAAAACTCATAAACATCTTCATTCAAAAAATGAAATGTTTACAGCAATCCTAAGAGACATTTACAATTTCAAGCCTGTAGTTTAAATAGAGTTTTATTTTATTACCTTATGTAATATTTATTTGTTCTTTTATTTTAAGTGCATATTTTGTATTGCAATTTTCAAACGTTTTATTTTTAAGTGCTTAAATTCGTGCCAACAATGTTATTTTTGTTTTCAAATGATTCGTTTCATGTGAATTTCCTTTTGTGCCGATTATTATGCTTAGCGACAATGGTGTTGGTATAGCAGAAAAGGACCCAAACTTTTTATAAACAGTTGCTTTTAATATATTTTCATGTTGTAAATATTTTTTTAATAACAAACCAGATTAATTTTTAATGGGTTTTTTTTTTCCTAATGAAAGCACATAATTTGTTTGGGTACATTTCGGTTAGCTGGGCGCCAGTGATATATATACATGTATTATATATACACATATCTATGTATATACACATATGTCTGCATATACATATATATACATACATATATTTATATACATATATGTATGTATATACATATATAGGTATATACATTATGTATTTATATATGTTGATATATATCACTGGCGCCCGGCTAACCGAAATGTACCTTTTTTTGTTTCAAAGTATTGCATCGTCCCTTACCCCTCATGCAAAAACAAATTTGTCTTTAAGGACGTCTTCCTTTTTAAAACTTGTTTTAAGCCTTTTTTTAACCTCATCTCCCCCGAGTCTGAAATTTTCTTTCTGTGTTTGTGACAACATACTCTCAAAGCATGCAATTTCTTTCTTGGAATCCAAAATAGTTGCACACTGTTATACTATACTGTTACATTTTTTTTTTTTTTTTTTTTTTTTTTTTTTTTTTTTTTTTTACACCCATCCAAAATATTAAGAGGAGAGAGCCTGTCTGATATTACACTTTTAATTTTATGTTAAATAAAACATTGGGTACTTTTCGGTTAGCCAGGTGCCAATGATGTGTACAAGTACATACATGTATATATATTACTGGTGTCCAGCTAACCGAAAAGTACCAAACATTGTATCAATTATCTTCCTTAATTACTTTCCTGGAACTATAATTTATCTCCATCTTTTATATTATGTTCTGCAGTGTTTTTCTTTTTCAGTACCATAATTTCAGTAAAAAGCGCTATAGTGCATATGCGTGTAAAAATTTAAAACAGTCTAAGTGCACAGCACTTCTGCTGGTGTGGCTGATTCAGTAATTTTTTTTTTCTTTTCCTCCCCATAGCAATATTTAGATAAGATGCCATTTTATTTAATGCAAATTATGTGTGTGTGCATGTTGAAATAAGTTTTGATTTAAAAGAAGAAGAAAATGATTCACTGACATCAGTTATATACATTAATCAGTTGTACTTTTTCTTTTTAATTTTCTAGTTGAATATGATAAATGCTTAATATTGCAACCTATTACAATTTATTTTCATATTTTTCAGGAAACTGTGGTGGCGCAGTTCAGAGATGGCAGCAGAGATGACTGTGCAGCATAAACTCGTTTGGCATTCAAGCAAAGGTAAGTTGTCAATTTACTCAGTTTGTAACGCAGGGCTTTTATCTTAGGGCCCATTTTGAAAAAAGTAAAAGTTATTTGTGTGAAATTTATTCTTTTTTTTTTTTGTGAAAGATAACATTTTGTAATGAATATGAAATTTAGTTACTCAAATTTGAACCAAACGTTTATTGATAACTTCTTTAAGTCCTTCTGTTAAAGTTTTCCTTTCAATTTGTTTGCAAATTACACATTTTGAAACATAATATAAAAATTAACAATGAAGAGTATGTTTTTATGGATTGTTTATAAAATAGTCAATTCAGAAAATTCCAGATTTTAAAAGTATTGCTACCCCACATGCAAAAACAAATTTGTCTTTAAAGACTTCTTCCTTTTTAAAACTCAATTTTTTTTAAGTTGCCTGTGTTATTTAAAAAAAAAAAATGGGAAGAGATCCTGTTTATTAAAAGGTATATTGTGAAGGGACCTGCTTTACTAGGAAGAATTTTGGGATGGTCCCCTAAATAGGCTCCAAATTTTGTCTGTATTGATCAATTTACATTAGTAAATTTAATTTCACACATTCATAAAATAGAAGTGCACTCTTGTATTTTAGCTGCATACAGTTGGTAAACGTTAAAGCTCTTTACAAAGCTTTCCAACCTTTGCACTTTAAGTGTAAAATTTACACTTTTTAACCTTTTTTTACAGCTAGAATGTACTTATTTTTTACTCTTTAAAAGTTATAGAAAAAAAAAGCTATTAAAATATTTTTCGGCAGAATCCTCGAATAAGCGAGGGTCCCCGATTTGGCGATTTTTTTGACGCACGCCAAGGAACGACGTGCGCCAACCGAGAAATCGGCAACCTCCGAATTCTACCCAATCAGAACACGAGCTTTTCGGCAGACGACTTATTACTTACACACATCGTCAAGCAAATTCTTTCACAAAGTACACCGTGAACGTAGCATTGATTTTATTTCGTTTTAAGAATATTTACAAAGTTTTAGTAAATTTTACCGCCACATTTTTCGATTTTTACATACTTTTACCAATATTTTCCTTCAGATATTTCAATTTTTACAAACTTTTACCGATATTTTCCTTCAGATATTTTAATTTTTATAAACTTTTATCGATTTTTTCATTCCGATTTTTTCCATTTTTACAAATTTTTAGCTATTTTTCCTGCCGGATGTTTCCGTTTAAAAAACTATTTAGCTATTTTTCACTCCGTATTGTTTCATTTTTAGCAATTTTTCTATCCAAATTTTGAACTATTTATTCCTCCGGATATTTTTATTCTTACAAATTTTTTCCTCCGGATTTTTCCATAAAAAAAAGTTCTACCTTATTTTTTCCTCCGGATTTTTCAATTTTAACCTACTTTTTTCATTTGGATTTTTCGTTTTTACAAGTTTTTAGCTATTTTTCATTTTTACAAATTTTTAGCTATTTTTTCCTCTACATTTTTACAAATTTTAGCTACGTTTTTATTTTATTTCTTTTGTTTTCATTTTTATAAATATTTAGGTATGTTTTTACTTTTTTTTTTCATTTTTATAAATATTTAGCTATGTTTTTACTTTTTTTTTCATTTTTATAAATTTTTAGCTATGTTTTTCCTTTGTTTTTTTTGCATTTTTTGAAATTTTTAGCTATTTTTTCCTCCGGATTTTTCAGTTTTTAAAAATTTTTAGCTATTTTTTCCTCCGGATTTTTCCGTTTTTAAAAATTTTTAGCTACTTTTTCCTCTGGATTTTTCCGCTTTAAAAAAATTTTTAGCTACTTTTTCTACCGAATTTTTCAATTTTTAAAAATTTTTAGCTACTTTTTCCTCCGAATTTTTCAATTTAAACAATTTTTAGCTACTTTTTCCTCTGGATTTTTCAATTAAAAAAAAAAATTTAGCTACTTTTTCCTCCGGATTTTTCAATTAAAAAAAATGTTTAGCAATTTTTTCTCCAAATTTCTCAATTTTTTTTAAAAAAATATCTATTTTTTTCATTTGGATTTTTTATTTTTACAAATTTTTAGCTATTTTTTCTTCCGGATTTTACCATTTTTACAAATTTTTAGCCATTTTTTTCCCTCCAGATTTTTCCATATTTTTAATTTTCTTTCTTCTGTATTTTTCATTTGTATAAATTTTTAACTATTCTTTCCTCATCATATTTCCATTTTTACAAATTGTTAGCTACTTTTCCTCCAGATTTTACAATTTTCACACATTTTTAGCTATTTTTGCCACCATATTTTCCCACATTTTTAGCTATTTTTGCCACCATATTTTCCGAATTTCCAATTTTTTTGCTATGTTTTCCTCCAATTTTTCCATTTTAAACTATTTTTCCCACCGGATTTTTCCTTTTTTTTTATGAATTTTTAACTATTTTCCCTCCAGATTTCTCCATTAAAAAAAATTTTTAGTTATCTATTCCCTCTAGCTTTTTCAATTTACAAATTTTTAGCTATTTTTCCTGCCGGATGTTTCCGTTTAAAAAACTATTTAGCTATTTTTCACTCCGTATTGTTTCATTTTTAGCAATTTTTCTATCCAAATTTTGAACTATTTATTCCTCCGGATATTTTTATTCTTACAAATTTTTTCCTCCGGATTTTTCCATAAAAAAAAGTTCTACCCTATTTTTTCCTCCGGATTTTTCAATTTTAACCTACTTTTTTCATTTGGATTTTTCGTTTTTACAAGTTTTTAGCTATTTTTCATCTATTTTTCATTTTTACAAATTTTTAGCTATTTTTTCCTCTACATTTTTACAAATTTTAGCTACGTTTTTATTTTATTTCTTTTGTTTTCATTTTTATAAATATTTAGCTATGTTTTTACTTTTTTTCTTCATTTTTATAAATATTTAGCTATGTTTTTACTTTTTTTTTAATTTTTATAAATTTTTAGCTATGTTTTTCCTTTGTTTTTTTTTGCATTTTTTGAAATTTTTAGCTATTTTTTCCTCCGGATTTTTCAGTTTTTAAAAATTTTTAGCTATTTTTTCCTCCGGATTTTTCCGTTTTTAAAAATTTTTAGCTACTTTTTCCTCTGGATTTTTCCGCTTTAAAAAATTTTTTAGCTACTTTTTCTACCGAATTTTTCAATTTTTAAAAATTTTTAGCTACTTTTTCCTCCGAATTTTTCAATTTAAACAATTTTTAGCTACTTTTTCCTCTGGATTTTTCAATTTAAAAAAAAATTTAGCTACTTTTTCCTCCGGATTTTTCAATTAAAAAAAATTTTTAGCAATTTTTTCTCCAAATTTCTCAATTTTTTAAAAAAATATATCTATTTTTTTCATTTGGATTTTTTATTTTTACAAATTTTTAGCTATTTTTTCTTCCGGATTTTACCATTTTTACAAATTTTTAGCCATTTTTTTCCCTCCAGATTTTTCCATATTTTTAATTTTCTTTCTTCTGTATTTTTCATTTGTATAAATTTTTAACTATTCTTTCCTCATCATATTTCCATTTTTACAAATTGTTAGCTACTTTTCCTCCAGATTTTACAATTTTCACACATTTTTAGCTATTTTTGCCACCATATTTTCCCACATTTTTAGCTATTTTTGCCACCATATTTTCCGAATTTCCAATTTTTTTGCTATGTTTTCCTCCAATTTTTCCATTTTAAACTATTTTTCCCACCGGATTTTTCCTTTTTTTTTTTAATGAATTTTTAACTATTTTCCCTCCAGATTTCTCCATTAAAAAAAATTTTTAGTTATCTATTCCCTCTAGCTTTTTCAATTTACAAATTTTTAGCTATTTTTTCCTCCGGATACTTCATTTTTACAAATTTTCGGCTATTTTTTTCCTCCGGATATTTCCATTTTTACATACTTTTATCAAATTTTTTCTATTTTTACATATTTATAGCTTTTTTCTTCCATCTGTATCCATTTTTACAAATTATCTTTTTTTTTCTATGAATTTTTTTGAAATATTTATCAAGTTTAATAATTTATTACCTTTAACAATTAAAAAATTTCTAGTAAAATAAGGCTTAAACTTGAAAATTGTCACAAAACGGAATAAAATCAACGTTTACTTCATGAAAGAAATTCTCATAAAAACTCTATAAATAGTCAATTCTCTGCATCACACCACACACGTTATAAATGAGGAAAATTTCGATATTCTTCATTTTTCTAATACATGCAAGACGCGGTTGACTATGCTTCGCGTACATTAACCGAAAAAAAACATCACTGAACGCATGAAACTCGCCGTACAGCAATCTCTAGAATGCACGAAATTCATTCAAGCCGCGGTCAGTAACTTGTGTATGTACGCTTCGCATACATTAACCGAAAAAAAACATCACTGGACGCATGAAACTCGCCGTACAGCAATCTGTAGAATGCACGAAATTCATTCAAGCCACGGTCAGTAACTTGTGTATGTACGCTTGGCATACATTAACCGAAAAAAAACATCACTGGACGCATGAAACTCACTGTACAGCATTCTCTAGAATGCACGAAATTCATTCAAGCCGCGGTCAGTAACTTGTGTATGTATGCTTGCCGTACATTAACCGAAAAAAAAAACATCACTGGATGCATGAAACTCGCTGTACAGCAATCTGTAGAATGCACGAAATTCATTCCTGCCGCGGTCAGTAACTTGTGTATGTACGCTTCGCGTACATTAACTGAAAAAAAAACATCACTGGACGCATGAAACTCGCTGTACAGCAATCTGTAGAATGCACGAAATTCATTCAAGCCGCGGTCAGTAACTTGTATATGTACGTTTCGCGTACATTAACCGAAAAAAAACATCACTGGACGCATGAAACTCGCTGTACAGCAATCTGTAGAATGCACGAAATTCTCCGAAAACGATTTACAGGTACCGCCGAAATTCCGGAGCCCGTGTCTAACTCCATTTCAGCTTTAGCTTTTTTTTCAATTAAAACCCACACTTTTATAGGTGTAGAACTTTTATCATGGCTAACAGATAAAATGTCGACAGTCTGCAATACATTTGTTTGTTTCTGAGAATTACTTTTATATACTTTACCAAGATGGCCTCTTTTTTTACATATTTTACAAATAGTATTTATATGCTTACACTTGTTGGCAAGACCAATCTATAACATTGTAATTTATTTTTATTTACTTCAAAATTCCCTTTATTTACATTGTTAATTTTCGGTTTCTGGAACTTTTTGAAATTTTATTCTGTTGAACAATTTTAGAATATGCCAATTTATTAACATTTACATTTTTGTGTTTCAATTCAGAAATGTCATGTTCATTATTTTGCAAAATAATTGCTTTTTCAATGGCTTTCTCAAAAGTCAAATCATCTATTTGTGAAAGTAATTTACTTTGGATACTTTCATTTTTTAAACCTCTCAGAAATTGTTCTAACAAATTTTCATTTAATATTTCACCAGCAAAAGCACAAAACGTGGTTAACTTCTTTAATTTTGAAACAAAATCTTGTATAGATTCGTTTTCATTTTGATAAGAATTACGGAAGTTAATTCTAGAACAAAATTTATTAGGGGTAGGGCTTAAGTGCTTTAACAGAATTTCAGCTATTTCCTCACATTTTAATTCTTCCGGATTTTTAGGAAACTTTAAATCTGATAGTAAATTATATAATTTAGGCCCCATACATGAAATAATGGCAGGTACCTTTTTTTCTTCAACATCATGTAACAAAAAACTCTGTTCCAATCTCTTAACATATGATTGAAACGATTCTATGGAATCGTTAAATTCCTTAAAATTAGCAAACATTATTAACTTTTATTTATTGCAGAGAAGAAAAAAAATCAGCACTTACCACCCTCGAAATGACGTACGCATTCAAAATATTACTGCAGCATATACTCTTGTAGATGCAAAACCCAAAGTTTCGCCATTTTGCTCAGTTGGAATTTCTTCTTATTTTTATTCCGGTAAGAAATTTGATTTTCATCGTCGCCATTATATAATATATTAAGTAAGTAAATTAAAGTAACTGAGTCAGCATCATTATTAATTACTCGAGGTGGACTTTAAAGACGTTTAATTTACATTTAAATCACAAACACGTACATCAAACATAACACACGTAACAGATACAGTTTTACAGTAAACAAACCTTTTCCGGTAAGTGACGTAGCAATTCGCTGTGGTGCTGCCATCTAGTAATTACATTAATAACTAAACACTACAATTATACCTAAAATCAGTGTTGAATGATTTAAAAGAAAATTTTCCAAATGATTCTAATATATAGAGTTTGCATTTTTTATATATGATACAAATTACATATCCAAAGACTTTGTAAAAAATTCGTGTTAAAATAGTAAATATTATAGTAATATTTAGTTTCTTTGTGCCTAGAAAAATAATGTCTCAGGACGTTTTTGAAAGGATTAATAATAATAATTTTTTTATCGAATTTTAATATTTTATGATTTACGCTTGTTAAGCGGATAAGATTTGTTTTTTTTTTGAATTTTGATCTCGAAACGGGATACAGAAATTTATATTATGCACAAAAATGAAAGTCGACAGAGTGAGTTTAAAAAAGTAATGTTTTGAAAGTGTTAATATTAATATTTTTTTTAAACCAAAGACGTCGTTTAAAAGCTATATGTACGCTTGTAAAGTGGCTATTTATTTTAGTATTGGCGGATGCTTAATGTTAAACATAGCAAATAAGTAGAAAATTGCGACAGTATCTTTTGGAAACTAATTTTTTGAAAGGGCTGATATGAATACATTTGAAACCAAAAATATCATTTAAAATCTAAATGTACGCGGATTAAGTGTATATTTTTGGTTATTCGTATTTTTTTATTGGAAGCGATGTGAGGCATGTAGATTTTTAAACTTTGCGAAAAACACGAAAACCCCGAAACGTCTAGTATTGGAAACTTCAGAAAAATTCTCTTATTCTCGTATTCACCATCTACCTCAACCGAGTGAAACCTCGATGAAGCGACAAATGAAATTCACAATAAACCTGATTGGACCTGATGAAGGCGAAGTCCAATCAAATTAATGATGACTACCATTTGAACGTTCGATTGAGGTTTTCTAGTTTGAGGTACATCATGAGTACGAGCATAAGTCTAAGAAACCGGATAGCCATCGTCTGTCAAGTCCTTAAAGATCTGTTCATTTTTATTATGAAATGCAGTCTTACCACTACAAAATTTCATAGCCCTTGCTGTCAGAGTAATGTGTAATTGTACTACTCAGACGTAAGATATATATGTTTTTTTTTCTTTTTTTTTAAAGAAATATATTATTTTTAAGTTTAAATGTATTCAATGGTAGTCAATGAAAAAAAAAAAAAATAGACGAACGCTTTTTGCAAGCCCTTTTTAATTAGATCTTCGTTTAAAAATATAAAATTATTCGACACTTATTTTAGGTATATTTAAGGTTATTATCACGAGCTCGGTCAACACCGGCCGAGTCCGCTAGTTATGAAATAATACAACGAATTTGTGTTAAACTAAATTAAGGAACCAAATTACTTCGTTTGTCTCTTCCTTTCTTATACAAATAATTTTTAATACTTCTTATATCTACAGCTTAACATTTTCTTCTAGTTTAAAAAATAGTATTCGTTTTACTAATATGTTTAATATCATATAATGCAACTAATAAAACGAATTATAAAATTATCGGTAATCACAATATTAATCGAATTTATGTTATCATTCATGTTCTAAATTAAAAGTTCTAGTTACAGTGTCGTTCGGCAACAATTTACGCATCAATATTTTTCAGTTATGAGTCTGAGAGAGAAAGGTGCGTGGTCCTAATTATTTATTAAGCAATAATTTTCTTTATCTCTAGAAATATTTAAAACAAAGTAGTAATAAAGAGTGTACCAGTTTTAAAATCTTTTAATTAAATTTTTCCTCACTGTATTGTATAATTTTATCTAAAATGTATTTCATTGTTTCTATGACAAAATCTTTTTATCTTCGTATTTTTTAAAAAGTTCCAAGATAGTTCAAAATCGTTTATTCACTTCAGTTTGACTGCCCGTTTATCTGCTGGTCTGTCTGGCCGAAAACGAACTCGCTTAAATATAAATGGATTACCATGCAAAATGTTATCTTGGTATATGTTATTGAGGTTTGCATAATGAAAATTGAATGTGTATCTTTCATAGCTCGTTTACTAGGAAACAGAAAATAATCGCTTTATATTATGGTGTATGGGGAAAAGTCGTTTGCAGTGTATTTTAAAAACGTTACACTATTCCAAACATAATACATGTACATCACTGATTTGCAATACAACATAGTTTCCCTCGAATACCGAGTGCATGACATTTATCAATCATTTACAGCGATAAAGAGTAATTACGTTACATTTCATACGTTGCATATTGAGAAAAATCATTTGTAGTGTATTTTGGAAATGTTACACTATATCAGACATGATGAAATTGATGTGCATAAGAACTACAAGATGCTTACTGTAAAATATAAGGTGCATAACTTTTATTTTTCCATTTACAGGGACTCAAAAATAATTCTGCTACAGTACAGTCTATGAGCGATAATCACTGGAAATGTGTTTTCAGATGCGGTAAGCTTTTAAAGCTTAAAAAATTTTTAGTACATTACGTAATGTATATAAATTCCTGTACGTGGATGCTCAAAAAATCTGAATATATTGCTGTCTATATATGGTAATTTCAGGAAGTAAGATTTTAGTTGCGTCATGCGTTTGCTACCTGAATTAAATTTTACCTTAATATGCGGTGTATATAAAATCTATAGATCTTTTACAGGGCTTCACAAAATATTTCATGTCACCATATACTGTGACACCTTAAAAATATTTCAAATGTGTTTTGCGGTTTATAACTGAATTAAATTTTAGCAAATCATGTGGAGTGCAACAAATCTATCGATCACATGCACGGCTGCTAAAAAGAATTCGAATATCTAATCCACTGTTCGAGTTAATTGTTGAAATTGGGTGTCCAACTGTGTTAATTCATTTACTAAATTGCTTATTTAAATATCTTCTTCTACCTCATTAAATAGTGAATTTTTGTTACATTATTAAGGAAGTTTTGGCAAGTGTTTCATAATCTATGAGTGACGTATGCTTTTTTACATGTTTTTATTAATGTCGTTTAATGAAAAATAATAGTTTAGTTTCACAATTAATTCAATAAAATGTTTTATATTCATTGTTTAAAATTATTCTGCAGCATTTGCTATCTTAACTACTACTAGTACTCCCCAATTACTACTCCCATCAGAAAAGTAATACATATCAGTGAACTTTAATTTTCATTTATTATCACTACTTCCAAATAGTAATCAACATTTTATTTAATCGCATAAGTCCTGCGATTAAATAAGATGGAAATTACTATTCAGATAGAGTTGTAAAACTATGGTGACGCATAAGAACACTTGAAAAACGGAATTAAGGTTACAGTTATATTTTTTATGAAATTTAATGTCCCACTTAAGGTGTTATTTAGTAGAAAATATTAATTATATTTAACTCTTCTCTTGAATTCGAAGTCACAATATATTATATACATGACTCAAGAAACAGGATTAGTATGATAAAAATTAAAGTTTAAGTATTTCTTGGGAGTTTAGTACCGCCTACAATAACAAATAAATAAACGAGAAAATAAATAAACAAAATACCTCAACAGGCATTTTACATCCATTTTCGTGAAATATAATTGTTGTTTTAAATAAACTTTTTACACTTGCGTCCGCATTTCTCAACACATTTATGCTTCTAAAAATCCATTCCTCAACAAGTCACAATCAATATTATTGTATTAAAGTTTACAAAATTACATACGTGCGTTTATTTACTGTGATAATAATGATAAATCCAGGGTTAAAATAAAATTACGCGAAGAGTTCCGGACTTTCTAGAAGGTGGTCTGTTGTGCGAGTTGTAGCAGAATTTGGTGCATGTGCACGGTGAGGCATGCGATTTTCATTACTAAAGAAAATACTTGTACCAAAATTCGACACCAGAGGCAAATGTGGCGCTGTCTTGAAAGAAAAATGAACTTGTGGAAATTGTGGGTATCTGTCGATGCGAACTCATTACTTATAGAGTAAGAAACCTTCACAAACTGCAAGAACTAGCATCAATGTTAGAATTTGTTTTCCTTTAAAAGCCTTTGAAGGGCGGTGGACGTATATATCCCACTTCATTTTAATTCCCAAATGCTACGTTGACACTAGAATTCTTAAATAAAAATTTGCTTTTAAAAAGTACGTAAAGAAAAGCTTTTACTTATTTCAAAATAAATTTGTTTGTAAATCCTGGTGTCAGTAAATGGTTTCAACAATTTAGCAACAGAAGTATTCTGCCCCTGAAAGGGTTAAATACAAGCTGCAAAATACATCTGTTGAGTTTCATCATTGCCATTGAACAGATGTCTTTTCAAGAGTTTTCACAATTCAAATTTTAGGGAGCTGTAGCTAATGTCTCGATTATTGCATGCAGGTATTGCAGTATCAGAACGGTGGTTATATTTAATCACATTTGTAATTAACAATTGATGTTGTTATTTATTGGGGATACATTTTATATTTTCAGTTTCGTTTGGTAATTATGCATTTAACTCTTTAAGCGGCAAAAATTTCCTATACGACGACTTTTTCTAAAATAATTATTTCTTATGCTTTACTGTCCATATACACCAAATGGTGATATATTTTGCCAAACAGATTACACACTAGAGGGCTCATGACAACTGACGTTATTTTATGGCCACTCTGTACACTTAAACGAGTGAATCGGGATAAACCCGAAGTTGCTTCTATATAAGCACTGTCATTTTATAAGTTTATCAAAACATTTCGGCAAAGGCTTTCGGTTTGCACCATTTCTAAGTTCAGTTATTTTTGGCAATTTTTTAGAATATTAACGAAGGTTTTTCTTATATATTAATTGTAAGATGCTGATACAGTGTATGTGTTTTAACTCCCTAGATGCGGACGTCCAAACCAATTGTTTATGTGTCTGTATGCTGGAGGATTCTTATTTTTTAGGAAACAAAAAAATGTCCAGTAAAATGAAGCAATGAAAAATATCAGATAACGGAAAGAAAGGAACCAAAACAGAATTATGTAAAGAGATATGTGTATCCATTGAAATATTTACTTTAATTTTTTCTAATAGAAACGAAATCTATAATTGAAAGATATTCTTATAGATATAATTTAAACTTGTGATATTATTAAAATCATAACTTTTTAATCTAAATATGATTTAAATATTTAAATAATATGTACATCTTCTATTTCTTATCATATTTTATAGGACTGTCACGAATTCAGAGATGCAGACATTTCATAAAGATGTATAGCTCTTAATAAAAATATCATTAACTGGAGTTTTATTGAAAAGATAATAAAAAATAGTAACTCTTTCAAAATAAAGACGAACTTCATTACAAAGCAACATTTTGTCCTACATTCGGAATGTACTGTTAGAATTTAGTTTTATAATCTGATTGTTTGTGTAAAAAATTATACTTGATTACACTACAGTAGAACCTACCCAGCAAACACGAGATTTTTGGCCACCTGTTGTAAACGTTGTGGCCAAAAAAGTTTGCGGCAATTTGTATCCAGCCATTAATGTATTTTAACTGAAGCGCCGCACACCGGATGTCTATCGCCAAATCGTTAACGGGCAAATGGCGGGGAAACTTAATGCAATTTCAGTGCCCAATAGCGAATGAAAGTACGTTTGCGGCCAAGATATACAAATCTATCATTGTTTAAAAGTCAGTGGCCCAGTATAATCTTCTCGACATTTTTATTATAAGAAATAAAAAGTATCTTTACTTCACATTTTATAAGATGATTTTCGTTATTTTAAACCTGGATTTATGTGAAACGATAAAATATGCTGCATTTAAATATTTTATGCAATAAAAAATACACAAAAAGTACCCTTCTTTAATTTAAAGAGTTTTTATGGAAAAAAAAATCATAAAAACTGTTAATGTTTTTGCTTTTAAAGTATGCATTAATATCTTTAAATGAATATTTTTTGTGAGCACCTAGAATGAAAATGAATATTGCAATCTTTAGACATACACATTATATAAACATATTAAAAAAATTAATGATAAATGGGAATTTATTTCAATTTCAATTTCAATGAAAAAATATTTGTCAAAAGAAATAAATGCCACTTTACCAAAAAGCAGTTACTGTTAAAAGAAAAAAAAAAAATCTTTTTTTTCTTGGAGGGGGGGGGGGGCGGTGATTTTATATTATCTGTATATTATCTATAAATCAGTTCCAAAAAATAAGTTATTTTCATTTTTTGAAACACTCCAAAATTTAGATTTAAAAGAAAAAAAAAATCTTAACTAGCTTAAATAAGCAATAATACCAAATACCGATACCCCCCCTCCCACTCCTTTCACACGGCAAGCCGGGAGTAATGCAGGGAAAGATGAAACAAGATTTCCCTTTTCAACACATTTTTTTTCCCAGTGGGGATTTTTGTAAATATATTTTTAAATGTTTTCCGCTTTGTAATAATCAGCATTGAAAAATTTCCACTTTTAAAATTATTTAATGTTGTATGAGAAATTTTGAAGATAAAAAAAAAACCTTGAAAAAATAAATCTATTGAAATATAGCTTTTTTTCTGCGGTCTCGTAGGGATTTTTATGTCTTTTTGGCAGCGTCATCGCACATCGCAGCGTTGTTTACATTTCCCTTTCCTGCATCGTGGCGTCGTCTATGTCTAAGTCTCGTCATTCACTGGTTTTTGGATATTTAGATTTACTAATTAGGTAAGATTATTTTTCTATATTATTCCAAGAGTTAGTTAAAAATTAGTTTTCATCATTCTCAGGGACAGATTTAAGTTCAAGATAAAGAAAGCTGAGAAAAAGCATCAGCAATTGTGTAAAATTAACTGCATTGCTTTGCTTATTATGCGACTTAATTCTACAGAAGCGAATAAAAAAAAAAGTTCTTTACTGATCTTACATCTGCCCTGAATATGCTATTAATAAGTTGATTGTAATTATATATATATATATCAGAGTAAAATGTGTCCGTAATGAACAATCTCGGAAGTTTTTGGTTTATAAAAAAATTAACCAATAAAAATTCAGCTTTTATTTTTTTCATAATTCTCCGTTGCCTGTTTTATAATTTGCTTTATTGCTGACAATTTTAAACCAGTCAGGAAGCGGAAAGTAATATTTTACAGCTCCAGTGTCTTTCAGTGAAATTATACTCATATGTTAAGATCTGGTTTTAATTAACTAATATATATATATTCTGTATTTTCTGATGATACTGGCATATTTTTATTTTGATAGTAATAGAAAACTTCGAATTTTATGTACTAATTAATGACCATTTGCAAAATTTCATTTTATTTTTAAGATTTTAATAAAGTAGGTAATTTCTTTTTAATTCATTAATGTGATTTTTAATTAGTCATGGCAATAGTGCCCAAAATGTTTTGGTTTAGCCGAAAAGCTAAGTAATCTGATTTAATTTTTAAATTCCACTTATCAGAGTCAGAGTGTAATAGGAACACAACTTGGTACTTTTCTGTTATACCAACACATGCCAAAATATACGCTAATCTGCCATTTATTTCTACCCTAACCGTGTAAAGAATTTTTTATTGCAAACTGTACCAAACATTCTGATTGGACTATTTATTGAACGTGAATCTTTTATTATTATTATTTAATCGTAACCTCATAAAACATCTTAACTTGCTACTTTTCAAATAGAAAATATTTATTAAATTATAACTTGCATTTATTATTGACACTGAAATGAATTTTACCATTAAGCTGTTACTTGATGATGTAGAAGCGGCAATAAAATTGTTTTAGGACTTTAGATACATAAAAAAAAAAGTTTTTATCAAAAAAACTCATAAACATCTTCATTCAAAAAATGAAATGTTTACAGCAATCCTAAGAGACATTTACAATTTCAAGCCTGTAGTTTAAATAGAGTTTTATTTTATTACCTTATGTAATATTTATTTGTTCTTTTATTTTAAGTGCATATTTTGTATTGCAATTTTCAAACGTTTTATTTTTAAGTGCTTAAATTCGTGCCAACAATGTTATTTTTGTTTTCAAATGATTCGTTTCATGTGAATTTCCTTTTGTGCCGATTATTATGCTTAGCGACAATGGTGTTGGTATAGCAGAAAAGGACCCAAACTTTTTATAAACAGTTGCTTTTAATATATTTTCATGTTGTAAATATTTTTTTAATAACAAACCAGATTAATTTTTAATGGGTTTTTTTTTTCCTAATGAAAGCACATAATTTGTTTGGGTACATTTCGGTTAGCTGGGCGCCAGTGATATATATACATGTATTATATATACACATATCTATGTATATACACATATGTCTGCATATACATATATATACATACATATATTTATATACATATATGTATGTATATACATATATAGGTATATACATTATGTATTTATATATGTTGATATATATCACTGGCGCCCGGCTAACCGAAATGTACCTTTTTTTGTTTCAAAGTATTGCATCGTCCCTTACCCCTCATGCAAAAACAAATTTGTCTTTAAGGACGTCTTCCTTTTTAAAACTTGTTTTAAGCCTTTTTTTAACCTCATCTCCCCCGAGTCTGAAATTTTCTTTCTGTGTTTGTGACAACATACTCTCAAAGCATGCAATTTCTTTCTTGGAATCCAAAATAGTTGCACACTGTTATACTATACTGTTACATTTTTTTTTTTTTTTTTTTTTTTTTTTTTTTTTTTTTTTTTTACACCCATCCAAAATATTAAGAGGAGAGAGCCTGTCTGATATTACACTTTTAATTTTATGTTAAATAAAACATTGGGTACTTTTCGGTTAGCCAGGTGCCAATGATGTGTACAAGTACATACATGTATATATATTACTGGTGTCCAGCTAACCGAAAAGTACCAAACATTGTATCAATTATCTTCCTTAATTACTTTCCTGGAACTATAATTTATCTCCATCTTTTATATTATGTTCTGCAGTGTTTTTCTTTTTCAGTACCATAATTTCAGTAAAAAGCGCTATAGTGCATATGCGTGTAAAAATTTAAAACAGTCTAAGTGCACAGCACTTCTGCTGGTGTGGCTGATTCAGTAATTTTTTTTTTCTTTTCCTCCCCATAGCAATATTTAGATAAGATGCCATTTTATTTAATGCAAATTATGTGTGTGTGCATGTTGAAATAAGTTTTGATTTAAAAGAAGAAGAAAATGATTCACTGACATCAGTTATATACATTAATCAGTTGTACTTTTTCTTTTTAATTTTCTAGTTGAATATGATAAATGCTTAATATTGCAACCTATTACAATTTATTTTCATATTTTTCAGGAAACTGTGGTGGCGCAGTTCAGAGATGGCAGCAGAGATGACTGTGCAGCATAAACTCGTTTGGCATTCAAGCAAAGGTAAGTTGTCAATTTACTCAGTTTGTAACGCAGGGCTTTTATCTTAGGGCCCATTTTGAAAAAAGTAAAAGTTATTTGTGTGAAATTTATTCTTTTTTTTTTTTGTGAAAGATAACATTTTGTAATGAATATGAAATTTAGTTACTCAAATTTGAACCAAACGTTTATTGATAACTTCTTTAAGTCCTTCTGTTAAAGTTTTCCTTTCAATTTGTTTGCAAATTACACATTTTGAAACATAATATAAAAATTAACAATGAAGAGTATGTTTTTATGGATTGTTTATAAAATAGTCAATTCAGAAAATTCCAGATTTTAAAAGTATTGCTACCCCACATGCAAAAACAAATTTGTCTTTAAAGACTTCTTCCTTTTTAAAACTCAATTTTTTTTAAGTTGCCTGTGTTATTTAAAAAAAAAAAATGGGAAGAGATCCTGTTTATTAAAAGGTATATTGTGAAGGGACCTGCTTTACTAGGAAGAATTTTGGGATGGTCCCCTAAATAGGCTCCAAATTTTGTCTGTATTGATCAATTTACATTAGTAAATTTAATTTCACACATTCATAAAATAGAAGTGCACTCTTGTATTTTAGCTGCATACAGTTGGTAAACGTTAAAGCTCTTTACAAAGCTTTCCAACCTTTGCACTTTAAGTGTAAAATTTACACTTTTTAACCTTTTTTTACAGCTAGAATGTACTTATTTTTTACTCTTTAAAAGTTATAGAAAAAAAAAGCTATTAAAATATTTTTCGGCAGAATCCTCGAATAAGCGAGGGTCCCCGATTTGGCGATTTTTTTGACGCACGCCAAGGAACGACGTGCGCCAACCGAGAAATCGGCAACCTCCGAATTCTACCCAATCAGAACACGAGCTTTTCGGCAGACGACTTATTACTTACACACATCGTCAAGCAAATTCTTTCACAAAGTACACCGTGAACGTAGCATTGATTTTATTTCGTTTTAAGAATATTTACAAAGTTTTAGTAAATTTTACCGCCACATTTTTCGATTTTTACATACTTTTACCAATATTTTCCTTCAGATATTTCAATTTTTACAAACTTTTACCGATATTTTCCTTCAGATATTTTAATTTTTATAAACTTTTATCGATTTTTTCATTCCGATTTTTTCCATTTTTACAAATTTTTAGCTATTTTTCCTGCCGGATGTTTCCGTTTAAAAAACTATTTAGCTATTTTTCACTCCGTATTGTTTCATTTTTAGCAATTTTTCTATCCAAATTTTGAACTATTTATTCCTCCGGATATTTTTATTCTTACAAATTTTTTCCTCCGGATTTTTCCATAAAAAAAAGTTCTACCTTATTTTTTCCTCCGGATTTTTCAATTTTAACCTACTTTTTTCATTTGGATTTTTCGTTTTTACAAGTTTTTAGCTATTTTTCATTTTTACAAATTTTTAGCTATTTTTTCCTCTACATTTTTACAAATTTTAGCTACGTTTTTATTTTATTTCTTTTGTTTTCATTTTTATAAATATTTAGGTATGTTTTTACTTTTTTTTTTCATTTTTATAAATATTTAGCTATGTTTTTACTTTTTTTTTCATTTTTATAAATTTTTAGCTATGTTTTTCCTTTGTTTTTTTTGCATTTTTTGAAATTTTTAGCTATTTTTTCCTCCGGATTTTTCAGTTTTTAAAAATTTTTAGCTATTTTTTCCTCCGGATTTTTCCGTTTTTAAAAATTTTTAGCTACTTTTTCCTCTGGATTTTTCCGCTTTAAAAAATTTTTTAGCTACTTTTTCTACCGAATTTTTCAATTTTTAAAAATTTTTAGCTACTTTTTCCTCCGAATTTTTCAATTTAAACAATTTTTAGCTACTTTTTCCTCTGGATTTTTCAATTTAAAAAAAAATTTAGCTACTTTTTCCTCCGGATTTTTCAATTAAAAAAAATGTTTAGCAATTTTTTCTCCAAATTTCTCAATTTTTTTAAAAAAAATATCTATTTTTTTCATTTGGATTTTTTATTTTTACAAATTTTTAGCTATTTTTTCTTCCGGATTTTACCATTTTTACAAATTTTTAGCCATTTTTTTCCCTCCAGATTTTTCCATATTTTTAATTTTCTTTCTTCTGTATTTTTCATTTGTATAAATTTTTAACTATTCTTTCCTCATCATATTTCCATTTTTACAAATTGTTAGCTACTTTTCCTCCAGATTTTACAATTTTCACACATTTTTAGCTATTTTTGCCACCATATTTTCCCACATTTTTAGCTATTTTTGCCACCATATTTTCCGAATTTCCAATTTTTTTGCTATGTTTTCCTCCAATTTTTCCATTTTAAACTATTTTTCCCACCGGATTTTTCCTTTTTTTTTATGAATTTTTAACTATTTTCCCTCCAGATTTCTCCATTAAAAAAAATTTTTAGTTATCTATTCCCTCTAGCTTTTTCAATTTACAAATTTTTAGCTATTTTTCCTGCCGGATGTTTCCGTTTAAAAAACTATTTAGCTATTTTTCACTCCGTATTGTTTCATTTTTAGCAATTTTTCTATCCAAATTTTGAACTATTTATTCCTCCGGATATTTTTATTCTTACAAATTTTTTCCTCCGGATTTTTCCATAAAAAAAAGTTCTACCCTATTTTTTCCTCCGGATTTTTCAATTTTAACCTACTTTTTTCATTTGGATTTTTCGTTTTTACAAGTTTTTAGCTATTTTTCATCTATTTTTCATTTTTACAAATTTTTAGCTATTTTTTCCTCTACATTTTTACAAATTTTAGCTACGTTTTTATTTTATTTCTTTTGTTTTCATTTTTATAAATATTTAGCTATGTTTTTACTTTTTTTCTTCATTTTTATAAATATTTAGCTATGTTTTTACTTTTTTTTTAATTTTTATAAATTTTTAGCTATGTTTTTCCTTTGTTTTTTTTTGCATTTTTTGAAATTTTTAGCTATTTTTTCCTCCGGATTTTTCAGTTTTTAAAAATTTTTAGCTATTTTTTCCTCCGGATTTTTCCGTTTTTAAAAATTTTTAGCTACTTTTTCCTCTGGATTTTTCCGCTTTAAAAAAATTTTTAGCTACTTTTTCTACCGAATTTTTCAATTTTTAAAAATTTTTAGCTACTTTTTCCTCCGAATTTTTCAATTTAAACAATTTTTAGCTACTTTTTCCTCTGGATTTTTCAATTTAAAAAAAAAATTTAGCTACTTTTTCCTCCGGATTTTTCAATTAAAAAAAATTTTTAGCAATTTTTTCTCCAAATTTCTCAATTTTTTAAAAAAATATATCTATTTTTTTCATTTGGATTTTTTATTTTTACAAATTTTTAGCTATTTTTTCTTCCGGATTTTACCATTTTTACAAATTTTTAGCCATTTTTTTCCCTCCAGATTTTTCCATATTTTTAATTTTCTTTCTTCTGTATTTTTCATTTGTATAAATTTTTAACTATTCTTTCCTCATCATATTTCCATTTTTACAAATTGTTAGCTACTTTTCCTCCAGATTTTACAATTTTCACACATTTTTAGCTATTTTTGCCACCATATTTTCCCACATTTTTAGCTATTTTTGCCACCATATTTTCCGAATTTCCAATTTTTTTGCTATGTTTTCCTCCAATTTTTCCATTTTAAACTATTTTTCCCACCGGATTTTTCCTTTTTTTTTTTAATGAATTTTTAACTATTTTCCCTCCAGATTTCTCCATTAAAAAAAATTTTTAGTTATCTATTCCCTCTAGCTTTTTCAATTTACAAATTTTTAGCTATTTTTTCCTCCGGATACTTCATTTTTACAAATTTTCGGCTATTTTTTTCCTCCGGATATTTCCATTTTTACATACTTTTATCAAATTTTTTCTATTTTTACATATTTATAGCTTTTTTCTTCCATCTGTATCCATTTTTACAAATTATCTTTTTTTTTCTATGAATTTTTTTGAAATATTTATCAAGTTTAATAATTTATTACCTTTAACAATTAAAAAATTTCTAGTAAAATAAGGCTTAAACTTGAAAATTGTCACAAAACGGAATAAAATCAACGTTTACTTCATGAAAGAAATTCTCATAAAAACTCTATAAATAGTCAATTCTCTGCATCACACCACACACGTTATAAATGAGGAAAATTTCGATATTCTTCATTTTTCTAATACATGCAAGACGCGGTTGACTATGCTTCGCGTACATTAACCGAAAAAAAACATCACTGAACGCATGAAACTCGCCGTACAGCAATCTCTAGAATGCACGAAATTCATTCAAGCCGCGGTCAGTAACTTGTGTATGTACGCTTCGCATACATTAACCGAAAAAAAACATCACTGGACGCATGAAACTCGGCGTACAGCAATCTGTAGAATGCACGAAATTCATTCAAGCCACGGTCAGTAACTTGTGTATGTACGCTTGGCATACATTAACCGAAAAAAAACATCACTGGACGCATGAAACTCACTGTACAGCATTCTCTAGAATGCACGAAATTCATTCAAGCCGCGGTCAGTAACTTGTGTATGTATGCTTGCCGTACATTAACCGAAAAAAAAAACATCACTGGATGCATGAAACTCGCTGTACAGCAATCTGTAGAATGCACGAAATTCATTCCTGCCGCGGTCAGTAACTTGTGTATGTACGCTTCGCGTACATTAACTGAAAAAAAAACATCACTGGACGCATGAAACTCGCTGTACAGCAATCTGTAGAATGCACGAAATTCATTCAAGCCGCGGTCAGTAACTTGTATATGTACGTTTCGCGTACATTAACCGAAAAAAAACATCACTGGACGCATGAAACTCGCTGTACAGCAATCTGTAGAATGCACGAAATTCATTCCAGCCGCAGTCAGTAACTTGTGTATGTACGCTTCGCGTACATTAACCGAAATTTTTTTTTTTCCCCAACAATCCATTGACTAATTTTAAGATTTTTTACCACGATTGGCTGATAAATTTGGCGATATCTTTTAAATGGCCAAAAAATCATTTTGTAAACTTTTTCATATTAAAATTTAGTTAAATTGTAATATTTTAACAAAACTGTATTCAAAAAGTTATCATAAAAAAATCTTCGTCTATTACATATTGCATAGGAATTGTTCATTTTTATTAAAATTATTTTATTCAAAATTGTTATTTTACAGTTTGTTAAAACAGTTTAGCAGAGTTTCATGAAATGTAAACATCTTGTACAATGGGTCCTTCAAATTACTCAAAATTTTGATGCTTCAGCTCATGTGCTTAGAAAATGTTTGCTTTAAATGTTTTAATATTTGTTTCAAGAGTGATGATTTCAGTTTTGTGATTATTGTGACACCTCTGGAAATATGGTGCATCTAATCTGGACTTACATTTAATAAAAATTAAATTAATTTAAATTTTTGAAATGTAAAATTTAATAGAAAAAGATTGAGTATTTTTTAAAGTTTTGCAGAAATGTGTCAAATAATTTTTGTTAACAGGGTTTTTGTTTTTCATGAACTTTGACAATACTTAAGATTACACAGATTTATGCTAAATAATTTTTTTTAATTTATGCTATGTATGTAGAAGAGGAAGGGAGGTGGTGATAAAATTATTTAATCTTCTGACCTCTAAATTAAGGATTTTTTTTTAATATGTTGTCATATAAATTAATTTGGATTTTGATTATATGTAATGTATAATTTTTAACAAATTAAAAATAAAGCAGATTCTTTGGAGAAAGGGACCTTCTTTAATACTTTCTTTGACCCTTTTTTCTTAAGAAACTTTAAAAAATGATATTTAAATTCAAGGTATTTTTAAAACATTCTTATGTTTTGCCCAAAATATTTTGCAAATGTAAGATTCTGGAGAGGAGCTGAAGGTTCAAATCCATGTTTTTAAATTTTCCTTTAAATCAAATATCAAGTAATAAAAATGGTGATTTTTTTTTCATTGCTAACTAAGCGTAAAACTGACAGTGTGAAATATGTTTGAGCCTGGAAGCTTGGTTACGCTTAGTTAGCAATGTAAAAATTCACATGTTTGTTATTCAATAATTTCGAGTTAATTTCACTGCTGAAAATAAATTAAAATTACTCAAATATCAAGTTTTTAGAATAAAATAACTGGCAATATTTGTATTGGAGTAATTAGTGTTTCCCCTAGACGTTTTCGAGAGGGCGCAGCACCCTGCCCATTTTTTTATAGTTGTAAATGCGCCCTGCCCGTTTTTATATAGCTGGAAATGTGCCCTGATTATTGTGGATTCGCAAGAATTTGCTTTCGCGAATTTCACCAAAATTTAGCGGGAAAATATCACAAAAATCATCTATCGGTCATGAGAAAATATCGCAAGATTCGTCTATTGGTCACAGTAAAATATCACAAAATTTGTCACTTGGTCGCAAGAAAAATTACAAAATTCAAAAATCTCAAAATTCGGCAGTTTGTTGTAGGAAAAAAATTGGGAAATTTGCTTATTTGTCGCAAAACCTCCCTCCCTGCACAATTCGGCAATTGGTAGCAGGAAAATATTCTGAAATTCATCAGTCAGCTGCGGGAAAAATCACGAAACTATTCAGTCAGTCATGGGAAAAAATAGCGAAATTCTTCCAAGATCGCATGAGAAAAATTGCTAAATTTGTCAATCGATTGTGGCTAAAAATAGAGAAATTTATATATCTGTCATGGGCAGGGCATTCGGGGCACGGGCCCAGGGTCTCCGATTTTCAGGAGTCCCCAAATGCTACTAAAAATTTTTGAATTATTGGCCAAAACAGTTTTAACTGTTAAAAAAACAAAATTAAAATGGAAAAATCTGTTTGTCAGAGATTGTCTATGATGTGTCAAAGCAGGGTTGGCAAGTTTCTTCCAAAGTGGAAAAAACCGGCCTGAAGAAATAGGTTTCTTCCAAGTGGAAAAAATGGAAGAAACTGTTTTTCTTTAAGAATTTACCATATAAGTTACAACTTTGTAAAATACAATAAAAATAAATGTATTTTCTAATAGATAACCTTACATAAATTTAATTAGACTTATAAAAATTTAATTATGTATGATAAATTGATAATTACACCAGTTTTTTAGCCAAGATCACACACCTGTCTAAAGCTTTCCAATCATTGTGTACCTGAATAAAATAAATGGGACTTTTCTAACACCATGCCAAAATGTATGCTAATGTGCTATTTATTTCAACCCTGAACGTGTAAATATTTTTATTGCAAACCGTGCCAAACATTGTGATTTGCTATTTATTGAACATGACACTTTTTAATTATTATTATTACTTAATTTACTCTGTAACCTCGCAAAACATCTTAATTTGCTATTTTTCAAATAGAAAATATTTAATATTAAGTAGTAACTTATATTTATTGTTGACACTAATGTGGATTTTACCATTAGGCATTTACCAGATGATGAGGACGCTGCAATAAAATTGTTTCAGGACTTTGGATACAAAAAAAAAGTATGAACGTCTTCATTCAAAAAGTGAAATGCTTACTGCAATGCTAAGAGACATTTACAATGCTATGCCTGTAGTTTAAATTGAGTTAATTTTATTAATTTATCATATAATATTTATTTGTTCTTTTATTTTAAGTCTATATTCGTGTCGATTTAATAAAATAGTTCGTGAAAGTCTGTAATTTTCAAATGTTATATTTTTAAATGCTCAATTTTGTGCCAGCATTTTTTTTTTTTTTTTCCAATTGAATCCTTTCACATGAATTTCATTTTGTGCCAATTATTGCACTTGGTGACGACAATGGTGTTGGTATAATGGAAATGTACCAAATAAATTTATCCAAAATACACAAAATCAATTAAAGGTAATTCAATTCAAAAGAGGCACATTTTTTTAAATATATACAGTCAACTCCCTCTAATCCGCACAGCTTGGGACCAAAGGTTGTGCAGATTATAGAATTTTGCGGATTATAGGTCATTACTTTGTTTACATTTTTTCTCATGTAATTTTACAGTAAATTAATTATTAATGCATAACTGAATTGGTAAAAGAGAAAGATATTGTAAAACATTGGGTTATTTAATTAAAAATCCCATATTTAAAGAAAAAATATTTAAATTTTATTTTACAATTTATTTTGTTTGTTTTTACAACTTTCAAACATAGTATCAATTGTAATTTGTTGGTGAACTTTTGAATTTTGGTCTAGTACTTTTTCTTGGAGTTTATGTACAGTCATTATTTCTTGTTCTGAGACAAAATTCTGTTTTGGAAGAAAATCCAGATATTTATAACCCATATCCAAGCCCTGCTCAAGTTATTTTTTCACTTTCATCATCATACTCTGTGTCAGAATTATCCTATTTTCAGTAGAGTTCAACAGAGTAGTACTTATAATGTCATCATCTGTGAAACTCTCTGTAATTGGAGCTTCATCTTGGGAGGATATCCATTCAATTATATTTCCTCCATTCAAGAAATCAGGCAGAACAGTTAGTGAATTTTTTGGTTTTAGTTTTGTGTTATTGAATTTTTCTGCAGATTTCTGTTTAGCCACTATCCAAAAATGAAACCACCAAAGTCAACATCATCACCATTACTGTCTATAAGTAAAGATGCTGGCCACAAATTATGCCTTGCACCTACTACAGTGTCTTTGCATACAGAGATCCATATACCAGCCAAGAGAAAAATAAAGATCTTTGTAAATTGCCGTATATACTCCACCATAATAGCTGATAAATCAGAGGTTATAATTCTGCACATAAATTCCATTTTGTATTGCCATTTCATGTTACGAATAAATCCTTGATCCATTGGCTGAATAAGAGAATTTGTATTCAGAGGTAAAAGTAATGTAGAGGCATTGTCTTTTTGTAATGTTTTTGGATGTGCAGCACAATTGTCTAAGAGCAATAATATTTTACAGTTTACAGGTAAACCGACTTTTGAACTACAGTGCATATAGGCTTCATTTACAAAATGGTTTTCAAACCATGCTGTGAAAATTTGCTGGTTGACACCATGATTTTTTATTGTTACAATATGTAACAGGCAGGAAGTAAGTCTCCTGATTTTTATCTTTTTTTCGCTTGAAAAATTAAGCTTTACTTCATTGAAATGCAAAAATGTAGATGAAAGGACTGACTACCGATCGTCGATTGCCGCTTTTGAGTTTCTCTTGCAAAGTTGGTAAATAAATTTTCATTGTTTACATCTGAAACAGTGTGCGGATTATAGGCGTTTGCGGATTATAGAGTTGCGGATTAGAGGGAGTTGACTGTATAATTTAAACTTCTGTAACCAGTAGTAAATAGTATGTGGATCATTTACCTATTGTAGAATGAAACTCTTTTAAATAAAAGACAGTGCTTTGAATTTACGCCCATTTTATTAAGGAAACTAATATACAGTAATTACTGTATTGAAGGATTTCATTAAAATCTCCATTTTCCTTACTACAGTGCAACATTGTATAACAAAACAGAAGTAATTTAGCTTTAAGATGCTGCAATCAATTTCTCAACTTAGAATGGATGAATGCAAAAGATGAAAAAAATTCTTATCCCTGTAGAGTTTATTTTCAGAACATTTATCTTTTAAATCAGCATGCTAGTATACATAATTACAAATTTGTTTGTTTTAAGTTTTGCACAATAGTTTTTAAAATATTGCATTTTTATGATAAATAAGGAATTGGTAGGTTTTTTTTTTTTTTTTACAGAAATTATATAAACAATAAAAAAATATCCCCTACCTCTAAAGTTGTAAAAAACATAACCTGTAAATACCTGCTGAACCTGAAGTTTGTTATTAAAAAATAACTTATTTTTCCATAAATAATATTTTTAATATTAATTAATTTCCAATTTAAATTTCATATAATTAGGTTTTGAATTTAATTCTTTTATATAGTTAATATATTTTAATTTTGAGCATCTGTTTTGTTTTCTGTTGGTTTCTTCCAGTTTTTTCCATTTCTTCCAGTTTCTTCGGGAAGAAACCCAACCCTGTGTCAAAGTAACTTCATTTTTTCTTTATTGTCTTTTAACCCTTTGAGGCGTGGTGGGATATATTATATCCCACCTAATTTAAATTTTACTTTTTTAACTTTGACGGGGAAAAGTTGAAAAATTGCTTTTCCTTATTTTGAACTAAATTACGGTGAGAATTGAAATGCTATCGTTTTATGAGTGATAATATCAGATTTATAGCTTGGAGGTACACAATGTATTTTCCTACTTTACAAAGCCATTTTGAAGGAAATGTTATGTGAAAAAATAAGGTACACAATGTATTTTCCTACTTTACAAAGCCATTTTGAAGGAAATGTTATGTGAAAAAATAAAGTGAAGAAAATAAAGAACTGCTGGTTTCTAGAAATACAAATTCTAGAAACATTTACAAAGTGAGCAATTCGACTTTTATGAAATGAACAGAAAGAGCACCCATACATCATATGTAAAGAATATGAATTTATATATTTGAAGTTATTCAAAAGAATTTATAGAAAGCCTGTTTTTATTTTGTTTTAGTGATTAACACAGAGATAAAGTATTTAATATATACAGCCCCCCCCCCTCCCCCCCTGCTCTTAACACATAAAAATAGAAACAATATTATTGTTAACATGGTTGCAAAAAGAAATGAGAGAATATGATATAACATAAAATTGCCACCATGAAATGCAGTTTCGCACCTAGAAAAAAAAAAGGAATTAGGTGTCATTTGACAACGCTGCCCTTTCATGAGTTTTTGTTAAAAGCAAATATAGGTATACTGCAATAAAATAGTTTCATTTTGTACAAATAACTTGAACTACAAAGCTTTTTGTAAATAGTTTTTTTAAATTATAATTTCTGTTCCGATTATATTTATAAATGGCTAATTAATAAGTGGTGTTTTTAAAGTAAGGCATTTTAATTTTGTTTTGTAAAATTTATTTTTTGTTTTTCAGAAGAAGAAGAATAAAAATCTGGAAAGAAAAAAGTTCTCTGTGAAGATGACTGTAGATTTTCAGCTCTTGTTTATAAACTTAAATTAAGAAACATCAGAAATTTAATTGTAACAGGATTAAATTTTCTTGTAAAATATTTCTGATAAATTTTGAGCATCTTGTAAATACATAAATGTTTTTTGGTTGGTTTGTTTTACATTTGTTGTGAAAAATAAAATTTATATGAAAAAAAAAAGCATTCAGTTCTAGTGTTTTTAAATATATATATTTATTTATGCAAGTGATGTTGTTAAAAAAGATGTACTATATATTTTCCCCTTCTTTCTCATTCTGAGAACATTCCCCCTTCTTTTTACAGGTTAAGATATAATTGAATAAAAGTGTTTTATGTAGGCTATATTTTAAAAACTGATAAACTGTTTTTGTTGGTTGATTATAAATTAGCATTGCTTGGAGATCAGGTATTAAAAATAATTTGCTGTATAAAAACTTTTGAAAATTTTAATAAAATTTCATCATAATCTCATTAGAAGTTGAGATTAAAATTTTAATGTACATAATATTGTATGAATCAGTTTGAAATTTTGTTAGTCAAAAAGTCACATACCTCCTGCCGGAAGGAAAAATATTTTAAAGATTTCTTTATTGGTAATATATTAAAAAAAAATATATATATATATTCAGTACTCATTACTTGCTAATTTTTAAAAAGTAAAAACAATGATATATTATTATTTATGAGTAATGTTTAGTCCATTTAAAAAAAAAAAAAAAAAAAAAAAAGATTTAGTGTATGAATGGTGAACTTGCCGTGTTCTAGAAGATCAACTGCCACTACTATTTTGAAAAAATATTAAACTTATTTAATAAGAGAAATTTTAAGATTTACATAAGAAGGAAAATAGTGACAATTGGCTTTCTGTCAATTAGTAATATTTTGTAAATATATATACATTGAAATTTTGTTCTATGATGTGTATAAAGGGGGGAAGAGTCCTTAACAGACTAAAACATTACTTTATAGGAATACTGCTACATTTTTCTGATATATGCCAAAGAGATGAAGATAGTGAAATGACATTTTTTGAACGGACCTAATTTACATATATATATAGTTACATCATTAAAAAAAATTCTTAAATTTCAATGATCAGTAATGTCAACATTTTACCAATTTTATAAAATAGAGTTCCTGCGTTTTTGTTTTATTTTCAAGCTGGATAATTGGAAGAAACATCCAGGTAAGAAATTGTATTATAAAAGCACCAGTGGACCCATGCGAAGATTTCACACTGCAGTCTAATACTTTTTAGCAATATCTAATACTCTTTAGATGCAGGTTTAAACTTGTAAAGGAAAATTAAGGACTGAAACTATCTTCAAACAACATTAGTCGAGCCAGAATATCATCTCGTTTATTCCATCACAGTTACAGTAAAAACTGATCGAGCATAGCAAAGACAAAAATATATATATATCTATAGTTAATTAACTGCTTTAGAGATGACATCATCTGTTTCGGAAAAAAACATGGGACAAAGAAAAATAAATTGAGCATTTCAATTTTGCTTTTTAGTCATAAATATAAAATAAACCCGTGCAGCAACTATGTCCCACTTTATCTTTTTTGTAGTATTTATTTTTTATAATCATTTTAAGCATTATATAATGTGGTATTTTATTTTTGTGGCTACACTAATTTGAGGAAAGCCTTTCATTTCTTTTATGAAGACAATGCAGATTTAATTTTTAATTTACAGCAATTTTTAATCAAAGAATATGTTTTATCGAGATGTGAGTGCACTATGTCAGAAGCTGGTTCAAAATCCTTTCTTATGGCATCTCGTTCATTGTTGTGCATTTCATATTTTCTGAGAAAAGGGGATGTTGATAACAGAAATAATATATACTAGTGGGCCTGTGTGAAGATTTCACACTGCAGCCTAATATTTTTTAGATGCATGTTTAAACTTCTAAAAAAAAATAAAGCCAGAATATAATCCAATTTATTCTTTCATACTTTACAGTAAAAACTGACTGAAAATATCAAGAGCTATATATATATATAAATTGTATTTTAACTACATTAGAGAGTGACATAATGTTTTGAAAAAAAAAAAAAAAAAAAAAAAAAAAAAAAAATTGAGCGTTTGAATTTAAATTTTGCTTTTTTATCATAAATATAAAATAAACCCATGCAGCAACCATGTCCACTTTATCTTTATTGAACATTTTTTTTATAATCATTGTTGTGGAATTTAATTTTTGTGGCAACAGTAATTTGAGGAAAAACTTTCATTTTATTTCTGAAAACAATGCCTATTTAATTTATTACTTGCAATTTTAACCAAAATACATGTTTTAAAGAAATGTGAGTGTACTATGTCAGAAGTCGCTTGAAAATCCTTTCATATGGTATCTCATTTAACATTATACATTTTTTATTTGCTTCGAAAAAGGGATGTTGAATATAATCATTAGATAACAATTTTCAATGGAAATTCTGGCTGGACAATCCACCTGGTGAATTAGCTTGAAGAAACATAAATTGAAACTACTTAAAAATTTACTCCTTTGAATAGAATGTTTAAACCTATAATTTAATTAAAAATTGAAGAAAATTAGTTTTTTTTTCGTATTCTCACCATCATTGGTAATTTAACGCTCAATATATATTTTACACCTTGTGTTACACCTTATTTTACAACTTTTTTTTTATTAATTACAATTATGGCTTTTGCAACTTTTTCAGAATAACATTAAAAAATAAATCATAACCATATGGCCTTTTATTCCGATCTAATGAGATGAGTGGATACGGCCAATTTTTGCCTCCATTGGGACACTTTAAAAAAAAAAAATTATTATTATTGCTTCCAGATTGAAAGTATTCTATACAAGATCTGAAGCACTTTCGATTTTATTGTATTTTGACCTTTTTAATATGGGGTGCTTATAACACCATTGCAGTTTTTAACTGAAAAATATTATAATAAAGTGAAACATGTTTGCATAAAAGTCAGGTTGGTGTTATGAGCTCTTGTTAAGAAAAATATTCCAATAGATTATTATTTTTTTTTTTTTTTCAAATTTTGAATAAAATATTTAGAGTTTTCAGACAAAAATTATGGACCAGTAAATTTAGATTCTAAAGTTTAAAATAACTTAAAAAAAGAAAAAAAATTGTCCCTGCCAAAGGAGTAAAAATGGAGATTTGCTCAACTTTACTTTTTTGAGGACCATAAAAAGTATAATTCTGGCCAGCTTCCATTCATGATATCTAATAGTGGCATGAATATGGCTAGCTTTGGGCTATCATTTATTAATGATGCCCATTGATGGCGACAAAGTGGCTAGCTTTCGGCATGCATTCATTAATGATTACCATTGATGGCAACAAAGTGGCTAGATTTAGGCTTGCATTCATTAATGATGGCAACGAAGTGGCTAGCTTTCGGCTTGCATACATTAATGATGCCCATTCATGGCAACAAAGTGGCTAGCTTTCGGCATGCATTCATTAATGATTACCATTGATGGCAACAAAGTGGCTAGCTTTCGGCTTGCATTCATTAATGATGGCAACGAAATGGCTAGCTTTCGGCTTGCATACATTAATGATGCCCATTCATGGCAACAAAGTGGCTAGCTTTCGGCATGCATTCATTAATGATTACCATTGATGGCAACAAAGTGGCTAGCTTTCGGCTTGCATTCATTAATGATGGCAACGAAGTGGCTAGCTTTCGGCTTGCATACATTAATGATGCCCATTCATGGCAACAAAGTGGCTAGCTTTCGGCATGCATTCATTAATGAATAGCATTGATGGTATGTGGATGGCTGGCTTAAGGCTAGTTTACATTTATGATGACCAATAAATTAACATTTATGGCCAGCTTTGGGGTAGCTTTTATTCTTAACAAACGCAGGTGGCATGGCTGTGGCGATCTTCTGGCTAGATTTTATTCACGATGATCGTTAATGGCCAAACTGTGGCTAGTTTTCATTAATAATTGCCACTTAAAGTATAACTGTGGCCAGTTTTAGGCTATCCGTCAATTATGATTAACCACTTGTGGCACAATTATGGGCATCTTAATGTAGTTATGGCCAATTCTGTTGCGGCCACATTGTGGCCGGCGTGACAGTTTTTTTAAGTTGCCGTTACGGCAAACGATTGCGGCCCCTCATCTACTAGTTTGGGCCAAGGCTAACGTAGCCATCAGTGGCCCGCAAGTTCTGTGTTAGTTGGGTAGGTTCTAGAAGTTTTAAAAAAATTTGGTCCCCGAACAAGAAATTCGAACGAAAGTTGATTCGGGTTTGGAACAGAAAATTGATTCTCGAACAGTCAGACTGTCGCCGCCATATTAACAGGATAACAAAACTTAGGAAAAGCGACCGAACTGTTTGTCTTTTTTCTTGTTGATGGACGAAAAAGGCATATACTTGCGTAACAGTAATAGAAAATTTAATTAAATTCGTGCATTTTGACATTCCTGTACAGCAAAGTTACTGAATCTACTCTTTTTTTTCATTTTCATATCTTTTTCGTTTTTCGTTGTTTTCATGGACTCGTGCATGCAAACGCAATATGCTGATCCGGATGCTAACAAATTTCATTCAAAATACATAAAAAACAAGCATTTTGAGATAAGTTAACTTAGGTGTCACAATGATCTAAAAATATAAGAAATGTAATTCAGCTTTTTCTCACCTATCTGATCTCAATCAGATTAATCAATAAAAGTATGAGTACAGGTTTTATTTATTATTAAACTATTATAATTTTTAATTGACTAATTTAATGTTCGGTATTGTATTTTTCTATATTTTACTACACAGTCAGTATATTTTCTGTTTGAAATAAGTAAAAACGGGAAGTAAGTTGAGTGAAGGGAACCAATTAATCGTATTTTCATTATATCTAATGTTAAAATTTTATTCGTTTCCCGAAGAATTATTATTTGGAACGAGATTTGATCCAGAACCAAGTTACCACTGTATTTATAAATAATTTGATTTTAGTTCACATTTTAAATTTCGATATTATGAATATTGTTTGAAATACAACTGCCTGTTCACATATTCTTGAAATAGGGTTTACAGTGTTTGTTTAAACATTTGAAATGTGTAGAATAAATCATATATTTTCATCATATGTTTACCGGTACAAGAATTTACATCCTTTCTTTTTTACTACATGGGAAATTTAAAAAATATTTCCTTCGGAATTATATAAATAATACTCTTTCTTATTATATAAAAGGCATTTTATATTATTTAGTATATAATGCACTTTGTAACAAAATAGATATTATTTTTCCCGAATAAAATTAAAAATTTTATATATTGTTACGTATGCATTAATTAATGAACATTTCAGATAAACGTGAAAAGAAGTTAAGCGGGAGAAATTATGTTTCCTAAAATTCTCTAATTAATATTCAAATTACTTTTTACATTTAAAATATCTTTTAAAACTGAAAGGCTACTTAAGCTTATAAATCCAATTATTTGCTCCAAAGCTGTTCGTGAAATTGGAAAACGTTGTCCTTTCTCCAAAGATAATGTTAGGAAAGTGTCAGAAATGTTTTACATCGTGTTCGCAACTTTCCTAAATGTAATGTGTCAAGTATTTCTCTCCAGCTCGCTCAAAAGTTTTCCGTCCTTACATGATTTAATTTGCACTGTAGTCAGAGGTTTCATTAAAGCTTTGTATCCATTTGGTTTCTAAGAAAAGTGACATTAGTACATATTTATCGAATAAAATTTGTCTTGAACGATAAATGGTTTTAAAAATAAACATATAAACGTATTCTACAACTAATTATTGATACTAATTTGTATTTGGAATATAAAATTTTAAATATATATTTCAATTTTTCTGTTTTAAAAGAGAAATTAAATACTTAAAAAAACTTCCAGTTGCAATAATTTAACTTTACAAGACATTTGTGTATCTCTATGGTTAACTTAATGTATCAAAGATTTGACTGAAATGTTTTGTATAAAATTAATATTAGAATGTATATTTGTTAAAACTATTTAGAATGAAAAACATATCCTTTTGCTAAAAAACAATTTGATATGTTTATACTACTTCCGTAAAAAAAAAAGACATTTTCTTGGTAAAAAATTAAATAATGTCCGAAACTATTTCCATTTAAGCCTCTATCTGTGCAGAAGTTTAATTAAAATGAGAGGATTCAGCATTGTGCTGATATATTAAGAAACGAATAGACATTTTATAAGAACACAAAAATAAACATATGTCAGTTAAAAAAAAAAAACAGACAATTGTTTAGGAGCTTCTGAAGCTCCATCAGTGCAATGGTTAAAATGACAAAAAATAAATGCATAAAATATAGACGGAGCAAGAAATGCTGCCCGTGGTCAAGTATGAAATGGCGGTAAATAAAACACACACACACACTTCCTGTCAATTCATCTTTGATCATATACTGCATTTCTTGCTTCCTCTTTGATTTATGCATATATTTTTTTTGTGATTTTAACCTTCCCATTAGTGATCCCATTACGTATAGTGAACTTTGGAGGTGTTTAGACTCATTAAATTATCAGTACATTTATATCAAAATTTTCATACATGTTTATTCGGCAGACATATGCATATTTCATATAAAATATACCAAACTGATTCTTTAGTGAGATTCCTTTGCGATCTAAGTATATATATGTTTTATAGCTATGATAAACTTTTCTATTATTATTAGTATAACATTAAAATATATCATGGATAATCAAAAATACAAGTATATGTTATTAAAAAAGTTTTTCCCATCATATAATAAAGAATTTTAAAATTATTTTCAACGAAAAACTAAATACAACAGTTATGTCAATGTCCAAAATATTTTAATTTGTTTAATTTTAAATATTTATTTCAGAAACTTCCATTTTTATAATTCATGCGAGCAATATCAAATATAGTGAAAGGAAAACTGATAAATATTTTCGAATATTTTTCGAAGTGATAAATATTTTCGAATTCGTTTCTCGAAAAAATGTTTATGAAGTTTAAAGATTTTTATATAAAATATTATAGCATATATATAATTTTAAAGACTAAATTTTTATAATATTCTGGAAAAAATAATTCCTCTGGAATGGATTTTAACTGACACATAATAACTGAAGAATAACTGGTCAAATTTGCCTAGGTACAAAAACACTATTGTACACTCACTTATTACAATAGCACTACTTTGAATTAAATATCATGCATTTGGAAACATATATACAAAAATACAAAAATGTATATGCTTTTCTATTTCCAGTGAAAAATGAGATTTGAGAAAGGTACAGTGGAGAGTCAATATAGAAGTGGAACAATGTTAAAATAGTTGGTTAAGTGCTTTCAAACACATCTATTTCCAGCCCAATTTTCAAAATTTATGGCCGTCTGTAAAGTGTAAAATGAGTTTTAGAAAATCAAAAGTGATTCAGAGGAAGTTCCCGAATTTTGATTTTTGAACTATTTGCCATCGTATTACTATGTGTTTTGAGTGTTTTGTTATGAATTGACGGTCACCTACAAGTTGAATAAGAGATATAATAACAACACGTTTATATGCAGGTGATTTGAAATGTCTGGTTGCATTATCACTCCTCAGAATTTTTAAAATGCAAATTTTAACAGGTAAAAGTACAATTAGAATAGCGAACGTATAGTACAAGCTCATATTGTTAGGGGAACTTTTCCTTGTCCGCTGCAGTTCCCATAATTGTCTTAAAACTAGCATGTGGTGAGTAATTATATGCTTAGTTTTAATATCTCTCACCTGTAGTTGGAATAAAAAATAGCACTATCCGAAATATGGGTGAATTTCTACCACGAAGATCTGGTGATAGTATTGCCAAAAGACTACTACTATTTCTTTCTTACTACCAGGAATATCCTTGGGAAACATTAGATTGTTGGAATCAAAATAGAGTATCATTGTTTGGGCATATTTTTTTAACATTTTGTTTGCCTTTTTCATGATACTGTATTGTATTTCAAATAATACATTTCCGCATGTATTTACGAATTATTGCACACTTTTACAGCATTTTATAATATTGGTTCAGCTAAATTCTGTTCTGAAAAATTGCAAGTATGTCCCATCAATGGGTTCTTTAAGAGAGCAATTTTGGAAGTAATTAAAGATAACTGATTGAAAATAATACTCTATGCAGTCACAGATTTACTATTGTGAAAGTAAAATTTCATCGTAGCATATAATTTTATAGCTCATTCAAACCGTTAAAAATGTATAAATTGTCCCGCAATGTTTCATAGCCACAATGCTTCATTGTCACAATGTTTCATTGTCACAATGTTTCACAGTCACAATGTTTGATAGTCGCAACGTTTCAAAGTTCATCATTATCGTCACCGAAGCATACTTTTAATAGTACATTGCATTACAAATTAACTAGAAATGTTTTAAATTATCTTGATTCATTTTTTATTCACAAAATAAGTATGCACTCTACATCTCTAAAATTTTCTATTAAAATAGACAAATGTTTCATTGGATGATGTTTTTTATTGCTTTGGACTTAAGCTGTAAAAAGAATAAAAAAATAATGGAATATTGCCTTAATTTAAAATATGTTTGTTCATTCTCTTATATAACAGAAAAATTTACATCTCAAAAATTAGTATGCACTGTAAAATTTTAAAGAATATGAGCTGTTAAAAAAGTAAATTATTCTTTAAATATTCTTTTGTAGTTCAACAGACATTTTTAAAGTATTTTCGCTATATTTTGCAACTTAGGCCTTTTTAAATCATTCTGAAATTTCCTAATGGTAACATGAGCGCAAAAAAATTCTTAAAACGATGGATTAATTTAAAAAAAACGTGATGGAAAAACACTAAAGTTCTCACGAGAAAGCAGAAATTCGTTAGAAAGCTCTAAGCTAATGACAGTATCTAAAATGTGATAATAGTTGGGTGATTGTGAATATTCACAGATATAGAATGTTGTATAATTGTGAGAAAAGAAAGAAATATCGAAACATTATTGCACTAAAATTAAAGACTAACGTGAAAAATAATTTTGGAAGCTTTCGGAACTGTTATAAAATATTTTTGTGTTATGAAAAGCGGAAAACACGATCAGGACAAACAAGGAAAACGTTTTCATGCAAAGACAAGAAGATAGTTGACTCTGTAAAAGAAAATGAAAAATAATATCGAATGTTTTGCATGTTTTTGCTTGAAAGTAAATTCCATGCATCAACAGTAACGTGCATGCATCGAATGAGACACTAAAAAGTTTGCAAGAATAAAATAAAAAGTTCGAATAAAAGAATATATAAGGAACTGTAAAATACGAAGTGCTTTGAATTTAGAGAAGCATATGAGCATCTGAAATAAACCATTAAAAAAAAATAAAGTAACAGAAAATAATGGGCTTTTTGAAAAGTGATATATATCAAAGCGCCTCTCTGTCGATACTTCGGAGACTATAATGTTTGATTGAAAGTAAATTCCATGCATTGAAAGTAAAGTGCATGCATAAAATGAGACACCAAAAAGTTTGCAGGAATAAAATAAAAAGTTCGAATAAAAGAATATATAAGAAACAGTAAAATACGAAGTCCTTTGAATTTACGGAAGCATATGAGCATCTGAAATAAACAATTTAAAAATAATAAAGTGTTAGAGACTAATGGGTTTTTTGAAAGGTGATATATGTCAAAGCGCCTCTTTGTTGATACTTAGGAGACCATACATTTTGGAACAAGATATGATCCAAAATAAACATAGCAAACAAGTTTTTCGTTTCGGACAAGAAAGGCTCTCATAAAATGCTCAAAAACATCTTCCTGTTACTCAATATTAATTTCATTGAGTAAATAATTTGCTACGCAGAAAGGCAAATAAAGCAATTTAACACAAGGTATAATAATTATCTTAAAAGTGTGATATTAGAGGAGTGATATAAAATACTGTCTTCTGTCAAACAAAATTAAATAATCTCAAAGATATTCAGGGTCAAAGACGTGATAACATTTTATAGCTATCATAGAATTCTTTTTTGTTTTGTTAAAAAAAAAATGTAAAAATTACCATTTTTTTAAATTTACAAACTCAAAGACATTCAGAGTAAAAGAAGTGAAAAAATTAAATGGATATCTTAGAAATTGCCAGATTTTAGTTTTTAAAAGACAAAAGAAATGTACAGTTTACAGTTTTTTTTTTTTTTTTTTTTTTTTAAATTTGGCCAATAATTTCATACTTACTTTTGTAAGACGATTTTCATGTAAATTTAAGATTTTCACTGTTAAAAAAGTTTTTTAAACCCTGAAATTTAAAAGAGAACATCACCTTTTCCTAAACATAGAAACTCATAAAAACTTCCTTTTACTTAATTAATGTGCCACACAAAATACATATGTAAACCAATATATGATTTGACATGTTTCGATTTCATTAGAGATAAAAATCATTATCATAAAAATCATTATCATAACAATACAACATCAATCAAGACGAATGACACCGGACAACGAAATATATGCAACATACAAAACACATAAACTATTATCAATCATAAAAAGGATTAAAGACGCTGATTTAAGATTGTTTACTCATGTGGATCCCCCTATTCAAGTTTTCATTAAAATATTTATTTAGTAATTCCAACTATAAAGTTGGAATAATATAGGAAAAGGTTTCGTTGCAGACTAAATCTCTACGTGTACGGATTTCTATAGAATATCTTATAATAGATTTTCGATAATAATTTCAAATAAAAGTCAATTTACTGTCATTAAACAATATTCTAATCCGCCCCCTTCCAAATATAATCTTGATACAACTGTTTTTGCATGACCAAATCTAATGTCCGACTCATGCTCTCTTTCTTAATACTAAATTTTCTCCCAGAAATACCCACGTAATATTTAATGTCCCACCCCCTTCATTAACGAAAGGTGTCTTATAAACTCCTGATAGATCTTCTTGCTTTATTGGATTAAAATGCTTATTGAGTAAAATCTTTAATTTTGGTGATGGTTTCGCAATTAATTCAATATTAAACTTTTTAAATTTTAATTTCAAACTCTCAAAACTACCTTTTAAATTTATCGCAGTTAACACATCTACTTTAATACAGACGTTTCAATTTCAAGAAAAAAATTTAGTAAAAAGATAAAAAAATGCTAGGCATGACGTTAATTTTTAATTCACTTCCCGATATCCGCGAATTATGAAAATTATTTACGTAAGTTTTAGTTACCTTAAATTAAATTTATATGTAGTTAACACATCTACTTTAATACAGACGTTTCAATTTCAAGAAATTAATTTAGTAAAAAAAAAAAAAAAAAAAAAAACAACTAGGCATGATGTTAATTTTTAACTCTCTTCCCGATATCCTAGAATTATGAAAGTTATTTACGTAAGTTTTAGTTTTCGATAACAAACATCTATATATTTATAAGCCGTTCTTGGTATGTATGTATGTTCCTTATACAAATCTAGAGTTTTTGTCCGATTGAAATGAAACTTTACGTACATATGTTTTAGAACACGAGTAAAATCACTGTCAACATTAAAATTTTCTCAGATCATTCTTTACCACTTTTTTCAAACATCACCCATAGTTTATCATTACAGATTTTTTTTTTTCTGAATTTCTAATGCAATAAATCTTTCCTGTTGTCACACTCGGCAAAACGGCACAAAAACGGCACAAAAATTAAAAAACAAATAATAACACGTTTATTTTCTTTTTTATAAGCCAATAAAAATTCAGACTCACTCGCTATATTTTTTTAATTTCCAAAATTGAAGTGATTCTAAGAAGAAAATGTGCATTTTGTTTCTATATAAATACATAACTTTTAATGCGTTAAAATGATGTAGTACCTTAATTTAAATTTATTTGCAGTTAACACATCTACGTTAACACAGACGTTTCAATTTCAAGAAAACAATTTAGTAAAAAAAAAAAAAAAAAAAAAAAAGAAGAAGCTAGGCATGACGTCACTATCCAATAAAGGTTTTCATTGTGATTTCAAATTGAGTCCAAGTAATCGTCTGCTATGTTTCATTCCTTCTTCGGTTGTATACTAGAGCTGTACCTTATAGTTATACATTATACTGCTAAGTGTTTTATTGATTTAAAAGCAATGGTAACATTTTCTTTGATTTATAATAAAGAGAGGGTCATTTCTTTTGTTTCTCAACAAAAAATTTCACGACTAAGAGTACATATAAAATTGACACGACTTTCATCTAATCATTATAGATTTCATTTTTATAAATGAAAAATTTAAATTTCAGTTTTAAAATGATGTTTTATTATCAGTCAAAAAGTCTTGATTTTCCGAAATTAACGTTTATTATTATCAATAAAGTAAATGGGCTTACCCACAATTACGTTTAAACCACACGAAATAATTTTTTAATGATACTGTAGTGGTTCGCTTATGCAATTTAGACCCAACTTAAAGTAAATATTAAGATGCTCCTTAATGTCATTTTTACTAACTCCATGTTTCCTTTACTTTATTTTATCTTTGCTGTTAAAATTATCAGCAAGCTATTTAATGAAATCTGGCAACTTTCCAGTTTTATAGTTTTTTTAGAATAATGATAAAAAAATGAAATGTTTTCTTTGTTTGATATTGATTTTGGTGTAATTAATAACTGATATTAAAACATTTAAACTATTAAATTAATATATTTGAACACTCCTTCTAATATTATGCGAGGCTTCCACATTTTCTTTCTTTATATTTTTAAGTTTTAATTTAATTTGGCAATTTAGTTATCTAATATTACACGTAAAGCAACAAATGCTGAATTATTTACACTGTTTTAAGAGCAAACAGGTTAATCTTTTGTAATTGAGTCGCACGCAGATTTAACAATATCCATTCTTGAAAATTACTTTAAAATCCATAAAACATCAGTAAATTGAGATACGCTTTTCAAACAAATAACATTGAAAGTACATTTTATGTTATTCGTCCGCATAAAAACTGAATGTGCTATTATTAGAAGTAAATGTATTTATTTTATAAATAACAAATAAGTTAATCTTTCGTAATTGGATTGGACACAGATTAAAAAATATACATGCTTTAAAATTACTTTAAAATCCATAAAAAATCAGTAAATTGAGATAAACTTTTCAAACAACATTTGAAAGTGCATTTTTTTTTCTAATTGACAGTTTAAAAAATGAAATTATGCGATATTTAGTAGTTACAAAAATGCTGTACAAGCAAAATTTAATGGTTAGGTTGTTGCCACCGTCAATATGATATCGACATTACTCACGGATATGTTTTTGCTTTATAATATAGATACATGGCATATGTAAGCGAATTTCACAAAATGTTACGACAGTTGGATGATTTTTTTTATTGTCAGGAAAATCGTATATTTCTCTGTTGCATGCGCAAAGAAAACGCGCATTCTCCTTTATAAAGGTGAGAAATATTACTATGGTTGAGTCAAAGTAACGCTATTTTTTCTATTTGTCTTTTTTTATCGATTTATGATCAAGAATGCACAAAGCTCCGTCATTGTTATTGTCGTATTATTGTATTTTTATTTATGTTAACCCGTTCAAAGCCGGGTAGTTCTGATAGTTTAAAATAAAGTTAAACTCGCTGTTATTGAAATAAGTTATTTATTTCAATGTAATAGTATCGTAAAACGTTTTCCTTGAAGAGATATCCCAATTGCTCAACGTACGACCTTTGTGAATAAGTGTTTTGTGAATTTTATGAATAAGTGTTTTGTGAATAAGTGTTAGAATATATATTTTGTAAATGAAAGTGATTATTTTCCTATAGAGTTGAAAGTAAAATTATTAGTACATATATTACTTTTATGTTGTATGCAGACATACATTTTATGTCCAAACCTATCCGGACATCAATGATGTTTTACATCGTAAAACATCGGTTTTACTGTATATTACAGTAAAACCTCCAGTCCATTATGAACATTCCCGAAAAGCGGACATTTCTATTTATTGATCACCTTTTTCTTTCCATAACACATACATACTATTTTTATATTTTTACCTCTGAAAAGCACAAACACAGTCACAAGATGAAAAGTTTTACACTCACAAGATGTCTGCTATTGAAAGGTTTTATTGTATATATTCATACTTACATATCATTTATATGTAGATTCTAAAACATAGAAAATGTTTAATTTTTTGTGAGAATACAGAAAATGTGTTCCAAATGAATTCTAAGACAGTCGACTAAATTGTCCTCCAGCCTCCGATATCTCTTCCAGTTACATTCACAAAATACAAACACACTCGATGACCTAAAATATATATGAACACATTTAGATAAATAGTTTATCCTTTGGATTAACTTCATCCTACTCTAAAAGTACAAAACCTTAATTAAAATCAGTTCATAGTCGAATTAATTTTTTTAATTACGGATTCTCTGATGGTTCTAGCCCATATCATTTGTTTACACACAGCCCCATTACCTAATTGTTAAAAAAATCAGTACCTATAGGCTTCTAAAATATTTTTCACTGTTCGTGGGCTTCTAACGTTTGGGCTCTTGGTGGTGTCAGCCGCATCGTCTATTTGATAAAGTAAAAATCACTATAATGGATCCCTATAAATTTTTTCACTCAAATATCTTTAACATGACATGCACCAGAAACTTCAATTATGATGTATTTTGTTGAAACCCTTTTTTGTTTGTGTGCGAGAAAATAAATTAGAATATATGAACGGACTGATCTTTCTTACTCAAAACTACCTAAATATACATCTGAAAAACATTTTCAGGAGTGACTTAAAATGATATGTCTGCTTAAATTCTTTTTAAAGCATCATGAAAATAAAATTCACATCAAAATAATATTGATAATTGAATAAAATTAAAATATTATTCTCGCATACTATTCAGAAATTTTAAAGTATTATTTAAACTATAAAGAAACTAGGTAGAATTAATTTATCTCATTAATTTGAAGAAAGCAAGAAAAATTATTGTTTTGTTTTTTAATGAATGTGTAAAATCACAATTTATCACATTAAGTTCCATTTTGATTTATTTCACAGCCACAAATGGAAAAAACAAGGTATAAAAAATTCCAAGAGCATATCTGTAAATTGCTGAAAATCAAGTTCTCAAAAAATACCATTTAAAATTAAATATATATATATCAGTTATACATTATATCAATCAATATTAACCATTTTTTTTAATTTTGAATATTTGTTCATATTTCACACGTTGATTTTCCTATTTAATCGTAGGTAAACAAACTGAATTCTAAGAAATATATTTAAATTCTTTTTCAACAGTAGCTCTTGCAGAATAATAAGCTGAAAGTTTGCAAACTTTTTAAAAATTGCAGTTCAAAATTGTCGAGAAAACAAAAAGTTTCAGTTTAAGATGTTTTTGTATATTTCCAATTTATTTTCATTTATAAACAATGTTAAAAATAAAATCAATAAGCATGACAGGCGATCTACCTTCACAATTTAAAAATAGATAAATACTTAATGCATTGACTATCTCAGAAAAATACTGATTTTATGATTACTAGAAATACTTAAAAGAAAAAAAGGAACAAATAATTTTGTTAAGCTTTCTAAAATTTTCTATGAACAGCGTTCATCTGTATTCTGAGACTCAATGCCTCATTACAATAAAAATTTAAAAAAAAGCATACATGCAATCATACTATTATTTGCATAGTATTTACTTTAAGCCATCTAAAGAAAAGTAAATTTCTATACTTTTTTAAGAATCAAAGTTAATATAAAAATAATAATAATAAATTTCTTGACCAGCAAATGATTGCGCATATTTACAGAATTTATAATTGCTGTTATCATAAACAGATGAACATAAATAAGCAATACAGATATTAACAGAGTTCATACAAAATTGACACCGTAATTGAATAAAACAGACACTAATTTAATGAAAATTAAAACTTTTATTACAAAATAATTGGAAATATTAATTCACTTACTTTAGTATTGAATAAAATGTATTAATTTGTAATCCTTAAAATGTAACCCCCTCCCCCCTAAAAGATCGCAAAAAAGGGAGTGTTTTTTGTTAAATTAAATCTTATTTTCAAAAGGAGGACACAGTTTTGTGAAAACGGAACCAGTATCACAAGTGTATGGATCCCATGGATCCAGGATTTCAAAAACACCAGACATGACTGATAACATATTCCAGCAAAAAGTAAATAGACGACTCTCACAATTTCTTTTCAAATAAAAGTTATTGACACACATGGTTTTTCCCTTAGCAACAAAATTAACTATCACTCAGAAAATCTCAGCCAAAGAATTTAAATCTTCTTTGAATCAGCAAATTAGAAAAAATGTCGCATTTTTCTTTCTTTCGGTTGGGTTTCGTTGTTTCTGTTGTGGTAAGATAAAGAACATTAGATCAGAAGAGCCAGCCATCTTTGTTAAAGTGCGTATCTGCTCTGTTCTCATTGGCTGTCACACTTTTACTTACTTAACATAGGACGTATGATTGCCCATCACGCCTGCTTCAGGGAGAGGAAGATTTTTGTAAATTCTGATGAGAAGTTCCCATTCCAATGCGATATCTGCAATAAAGGTTATGACTGTTACAAGGGATTGAACAACCATAAGGTTGCCCACAGGAATAGAGATCTTCAGCAGAAATTTAATCGTAGGAATGGGCTCCCTGTGGCGGGAGGTGATAATGTTTCTCAGGCTCCTAGTGATGTTCCTGTGGAACAGGTGGATTCGTCAGCTCAAGAGGAGGATATCGCCATAACTGATGATGACATTGAAAAGTTCCTCGAGATTATTACTGGAAGCGGCATTATGGCGGCTGGTTCGACAAAAGACAAGGAAAAGGAAAGTACTAGTTGTCAACCCCTTTTACAGGTTCCAACTGGTGCTGGTGCCTTGTTTGATGATGAAGGTGAGGTTTGTAATGGAGTTGATCTTAACGTTCTTAATCAGAATAGAGATTTTAACGATTTTAACTTGAAGAGACGGATTTTACAGAGGATGGGCTGGCCGATTTTAATGAGAAGAATTTTAACTGTTCTACGGATGATAATGAAACGATTACCGGTGATTCAGAACTCCCCCAGGTCCCGGATATCACCAACAGTTATAGGTCGGTCCCTGCCACTGTGAGCGTGTTACATGATAAGGTGGAATCTGATGGTGTGTCTCCTGTGGATGTTGCTGCCTTGGGGACGGAGGTGAGTGTTAGCCGCTCCATTAGTGTTATTGATAGGAGCTTTATTAGGGGAGCTATCGAAAGTGGTAAGTGTAATGTGATTACTTCAAACCAGAAGGTTGTTGTGGAAGGTGATGCTGCTGTGCCCCCTTTACAGGCGTTTGATGTTTTAACTTCTACCAATGATTTTACTCCTTCCTTGGATCCTATTGAGAATCGCGGTTTTAACGAAAGTGTAATTTTTAATTCTAGTATTGCTATTGATGATCAGCTGGATATTGACCGCAGGATCTTCTATTGAAATGAGATTGGTAATACTGACAATTGCACCACTGGGAGGAGTCTTGAAGATGCGGACCCTGTGAATAGCCTCCCTGTTGTAGTCGAAGTCCCGCAAGTTGAAGTTGTTGCAGAAGTTTTGCCGGTAACAGCAGAAGTGAATGAAGATGAAGTTGTTGTTTCCCGTGTTTTGACATGTGATGATGGTGAAGTAGTGGCTTCGCAGGTTCCAGCAGCGGTGATCGAGGATGGAGCTTTTGCCTCCCCTGATCTGATGTATGAAGATGTTAGTCACGTAGCTGCGGTGTCAGACCTCGAAGCGGTGAGAGTGTTACAGGTGACAGACCTGCTTGGATCTTTGTCGGAAGAGTCAAAACACGACTCTGATGAACACGATTCTGAAGTAGACACAGCTAATGAATCGGAACCTGCAATGCTATCGGGTACTCCACAGGAGATGGAGGTCCTCGGCGATGAAGTAGCTGACGACGATGACCCTGGTAGCGTTGGCGCTGGCTGTACAATTCCCGGGGACATTCCGCCTGAGCCAGATTTCATTGACAGATTCCACTTACGATTTAAAGACATGTTGAAACAAAATAGGCCTAATTTCACAGAATTCGAATCCACAGTTGAAGATTTCATACAGGCAAAGTTAAACTGAATTTTAAACCTAATCCTGGCGTCGGTGCAGTCCGACCACCTAAAATCTATGATATCAATAATCCAACTGAAATCCAGAAACTCTACCGAAGAAATAGACGAAAAGCTCTCCGCCTCATCTATGGTGATGAGGGGGAGTTCTGTGATCTGGACCCGGAGGCAGTAGCTGATCATTATAACACTACAATTCATACTCCTCCGGCTGACTTGAGTTTTATGAAAGAATCCGACCCATCTAAGAAGTCCATTTATATGCAGAATTTTACCAAGTCCGAAATTTCAACCCGTCTTAAAGCATGTGAAAATACTGCCCCGGGCCCAGACGGAATTACCTACCAACACCTCAAGATGATTGACCCTGATGCTAAAGTTCTGTCTCTTATTTACAACCTTTGTCTCAAATTCCAAGCTGTACCGTCGTCATGGAAGAAATCCACCACGATCCTCATCTACAAGAAAGCTGATAGAAATGATCCTGGCAACTGGCAGCCTATTGCCCTTGGGAGCACTATCTACAAGTTTTTTGCCAGCTGCCTGTCTAAAAGGACCTACAGATGGTTGGAGGAGAACTCTGTTCTTTCCTTCAACCAGAAGGGGTTCCTTCCACACGACGGGGTATTTGAGAACAATTACGTGCTTGATATCCTTATGCGGTCTTTTAAGATAAAAAAGAAGGACTTTTTTTGCGTCCCTGGACCTGACTAATGCTTTTGGGTCTCTCCCGCACTGGGTGATTTTTGAATCACTCAGGCTTGCTGGTGCGGGGGAGGACTTTATTAATGTGGTGAAGCACATCTACACTGGCTCCGAAACGCATTATAGGACCTCTGCTGGTACGTCTACCCCGCGTGTGGCCGCCCCCGGGGTCAAGCAAGGCGACCCTCTCAGTAGTGTATTGTTCATTATAGCGATTGACTTCATTCATCGCAAGCTTAAGAGAGAAGGAGCTAGTAGGACTGGTACTAGAGATCTTTTACATTACGTCCTCGCTTACGCAGATGACATGTTGTTGATAGCCAAAACTGCAAGTGATCTCCAGGCTCTCTTACATCTTGTCAACTTGATCGCAATGAAAATTGGTTTGCGGTTCAACTCACGCAAGTGCTCCACAATGCACTATAGTAGTGATGCACCGGCCGGATGTCGAAATACTATTTTTAGATTGGCGGATTCTGACATACCGGTTATACAAGACGGATCTCCCGCCATCTTTTTGGGCAAGCCAATTGGAGGCTTTATCCCGAGAGACCTGGCTACTGTTGAAAAGCTAAAGCAAAAAGCTATTAAAATCATGACTTCGAAGCTCGCTCCCTGGCAGCGGATGGACGGTATGAAAACTTTTTATTATCCTTCATTACAGTTTTTACTTCGTACAGATCAAATCACCAAGACTGACTGGAATTCAATCGATGAGATGGTAAAGCCTCTCTACAAGAAAACGCTTGGCCTCCCGCCCAATGCTGCAAAGGAATACTTGTACGGCCCACGCGAGGATGGCTTGTTTGCTATACCATTCGCGGCCGTCGATAGCGACATCGCGCAGCTGGACGGGGGGTTCAAGCTCTTAACATCAAAGGACAAAATTATCAAAATGATGGCCTGGGCGGAGCTCAAAAGAAACGCCGACTGGAGACAAGGGACAACAATTTTCGAGAAAAAACAAGATTTTCTTAACTCCGATCCCGGAGCGCGCAGCTCAAATAAATATAAGTCTCCATGGACGAGAGCACGGATAGCGAGCGGACACCAAAAGGTTAAATGGGAAATTAACGCACAGCTCCATGTCTCCTTGAATGTTGGTTCAGTTTCCGTGGATGATAGAAGCTAGATTTTCCAAACCCTTCGAAGTAATTTCAGGAAGAATTGTACTCTTGCTCTTAGGAACCTCCCAAATCAGGGTAAGACAAATGCTTGTGTCGCCGCCTCCAGGTCTAGCTCGCACTTTTTTATGATGGCTCCTATACCGCCTTTAAGGATTGGCGTTTTGTGCATAGGGCTAGACTTGGTTTAACAACCCAGCTTAATGCGTGCAATTTTGGTGATAAGACAAGAGATAGGAGGTGCCGCAAATGTAAGGAAGATGAGACTCTGCCACATGTGCTGGACCACTGCATGGTGCACAGTACACTTTATAAAAAACGCCATGATGCGGTGGTCAGCAGAGTAAAAAAAGGCGGCGCTTAACAGGTGGGAAGTTATGACTGAAAATCAGGTCATCGGAAGTGGAACTTTAAAGCCAGACCTTGTTCTCAAAAAAGGGAAAGATGATTTAATTCTAGATGTGACTGTGCCTTTTGAGAACGGGCTGGAGGCCTTTACCGATGCCAGAGTTCGTAAAGAAATCAAGTACCAGGGCATTGCTGAAGAACTTGGAACAAAGGGATTTAGAGCAAAGGTAGAGGCCATCATAGTCGGCTCGTCAGGAACCTGGGATCCCGCTAACGACAGGACAATGAAAAGAATCTGCTCAAATTAATACTTGAAGATGATGCGCAAGATTGTCGTTAGCGAGACTATTTCATACTCGAGGGATGTGTTTTTTGAGCATTTGGGCAGCATCTCCCAGGATTCCTGTGGCCGACTTATTTAATCCACTTCCGGCGTGGTTGCCTGCTTTTATTGTATTTTAGCCACTTCTCGTTTTATACTCATTGTATCATTGTATTGTTTTTTATATGTGTTTGTTTTAAATAAATTTTAAATAAAGTTTACTTGACTTTGGCTCGAAATAAGGGCCGTATACACAAGGTTCTTCGAACCATAAATTGACTTAGGCCACATGGACACACACGCTTTGTATTTTTTCACTTTTAATTGTTAACTTCCAATTGGCCCACACTTTAATATTGTAACGTAGTAGCCCATCTGTTCTTATCAGCTGTTATAATTATTTTGTATTGAATCATATTTAAATCTGATATTTAAATAAGCGAAGAATTATAGATTTATAATACCATCAAATTTCGTACTTTTAGTATACTATTTTAATACTATATTTCTGATATTTCCTCAGAGATTCTCTCATTAGTAAGAGCGCCATCTAGCATGGACATTGTTTAAAAATATTTTTCGATTTTAATCGCAGAGTTTGAACTCTGTGGGGTTTTAATGACTAATAACTCTTAAAATAAATGATTATAAAATAATGTGTAAGCATGGACATACGCAATATTTTCGTTAGGGGGCATATGAGAGTCACAGGCGGGGGGGAGAGGAGCATTTGTTCCAGACACAAAATTTCTAGTGATGCCGTAAAATTGTTGATTAAAAATTATAGCACATAATTTATATTAAAAATGTGCATTTAAATTGCACTAGATATGCACAAAACCCATGCTACTACACCATAGTTAGGTGGGGAGGGGGATGATGCCCAGTAGGTACATTCTCTTAGCATTAGCGCTGGTAGGGGGGGGAGGGATGAGGAGGGTCATTGCCCCTCCCTGGATCTTGAAACTTAAGTGTTTTTATGTCTGATAATTAAAAAAAAGAAAGAGAAAAATCTTGTCTATAGAGAGACTAATAGTATAATTAACAGCTAATAGAAAATAAAACTACAATTTTTTTGTGTGGTGCCTCCGCTCCCCCCCCCCCTGGATTTTTCGTAGAAGGCAATTTTAAATTCTGTTTTATTTTTAACGTTCATGTGTTTCTTATACATCTTAAACGGTTTTGTGTGTGTAGGGGAGGGGGGGGGTTAGGTTGGCAGGGCCGCCTGACAGAAAAAAGAAACTGTTAAAGTTCTGTAATTTAAAAAATGTTGTTAGAAATTTAATTACGAATAGTTAATATTTCTTAACAGTTAAATTGTTGTAAAAGAAAACTTTTAATTTTGTTTTTTAAAACGTTCATACGTTTGACAATAAAAAAAAAAAAAAATTATTTATTTTGAAAATATTCTTAGAAACTTATCTTTCGATATTTTTTATTTCTTAATTGTTAAATTTTTGCATTTCTTTTACGTTTAAAAATTATCTTGTACGATGAGTTCGCACAAGAAAAAACTTACTTTAGCTTAGATCCTGTTTATATATATATATATTAAGTGCTTGGCTGTGGACCACAGGCTCACCTATATTCCAAAATATTACCCTTCCCTACATTTATTTCTTACGGCGCTCATATCTCAGAGTATTTCAAGCTATATATCTTATATTATTTTCCACTATTTAGAAAGAAGGGATCGGTTATTCTCTGCACCACTCCTCCCCTTCCCCTGTGTACGTCTATTAAGTGCAAGTAATTTTAAAAGAACTTTAAATTTTGTGAAAAGCAATTTTAAAAAACTTAAAACTCCGAAAATAACTTAGTTCCAACACTTGTATAAAAATTCCTTATTCAAAATAATACTAAATTTAGTGGATAGAAAAATATTTTAAACAATTTTTTTCTGCTCCAAAACATTCTCTGATGCTGCTGGCTTATATGATGACACAATTGTATCACAGTCATCACATACATATCCCATTCAGACACTTTAAGTGTCTGAATTTACAAATGTCACATACGTGGCTGAATTTAAGACGCCTCTATTTGCAGTGTGGTGTGCAGAAAACAGATTGATAGAAAATTCCAATAGATATTTTTACATTTAATAGGGTGTAACCCCCAGTATCTTACACTTTAAGGATTCTTTCTTGTTCAAATCACTATTACAAAAATTTAAATCTATTTTATACTTACCTTTGTTTTTGAAAGGATAGTAGAGATATATTAAAAAATTATTGTTGGCAACATTTTGAAAAATTATACATTTTAATATTAAAAATTATTTTTTTTCAAAAATTTGGTCAAAAACTCCAGTAACTGACACCATTCCTATTATGAAACACCAATAACTGACACAAAGCGAACCAGTAACGGACACTTTATTTTAAAAGATTAAAATGCTTTAAAAAAAACTTTATTCTTTATTAAAAAATCAAAATACATTAATATTTATTATAAAAAGTGGGATTTAGTAAGCTGTACTGCATTATTAGCAATGCAGAGTATAGAGTAAGAGTATATAGGTGTAATATTTAGTACTGCATTGTTACTAATGCAGATATCGAGTAACTGAGATTTATGAACCAGTAACAGACATCTGGTGTCAGACACCGGTAAAACAACTTAAAGTTTATTGGCGTTTATTACACGAAAAATTTAATTTATTATTATGTATTTTTAAACAGTTCAACTAATAGATTTCACCTTTCTTTAATATAACCAATAATTAACACCTCTGTCAGAGACTGGTGAAATGAAATTATAGGAACCAATAACTGGCACCCCTCATTAAACTAAATTAAATAACTATAAACCCTAAATCATTGTCCTAATACATCATATGCATCTTTAAACTAATTTCTGCAAGTATAACTTTAAGAAAAAAGATTAGGATGGTTGCATTACAAATAGATTAAAAAAACACTCCTGAATTTTAGAAATAATATGGTTGCTTCAAAATGGCACTTTTTGTATTCTCAATAGTTTCTTCCTCATTAAATATGTTCTTGATCCTCTAGTGGTAAATAAATTGACTCCAAAATAAAAATAAGTGTCTCATGTACCACTAGATGACATTAATTTGCCCATTTTTACAACAAAATGCTTATTGAGATAGATTTTTGCTCAAGTGTCAGTTACTGGATAGGTGTCAATAACTGGGGGTCTCACCCTATATTTTGTTACTTTCCCACAAAAAATCAGAAAGCAATTTATATGAAAAATACAAATAGTTCAAACAAAATTTTGGAAATTATCAAAGCGCATAGTTAAACTTTTAATTATTTCATTTAACTTATTTATTTATTTATTTATTTGTGAAGTTTTAATTTCGTTATACACTGAGAAAAAAATATACCTCCTTCAACTAGAATGAATAGTTAGACTTTTTCTAAATCCCTAAACTAGAAATATAGAAGTCCGAGCTATACGAATAGGGTAAGCAACTAAGCTGAATAGACGAAATGATCAAGAATTTCTAGTCTCTTGTTTTCTAGGTGACTAAACGATAATGAATAGTGTAAATTTCTAGAAATTATCACTTAATTTCTTGAATGAATGTATGAACTAGCATTATAGTTACTATAACTAGAGTCTTGTGTTCGCATCTATTTGCAGACATTTTTAAATAATTTTGACCACGAGAATATAGGAAAACACACTTGAATTCTATTAGGAGACTCTAGAACTCTCTAGTAAAGCGAACTAGAATTTATAGAGATGACATGGAACTATTTTTTCTAGAGCCACAACTTAGATTCTAGTTGAGAAGGTCAGATTTTTTTCTCAGTGTATATTATTAGCAAGAAACAAATGCTAAACTATTTATATTGTTTTAAGTGCAAAAAAAATAACCTTCTGCAACTGGACTGCACGTGATAGAAATCGATTTTCCTTTTAAAATCATGCTTGAAAATTATGTTAAAAACCACAAAAAAATCAGTAAATTGAGATACAGTATTGCATTTGGAAGTACATTTGTTTGCCTATTCGACTGTGTAAAAACTGAAAATGTGTGATGGTTAGAAATTTAATTTTCGAAATATGTGAATTACATTGCTCGGATCGTTCAGATCGTCGATATGACGCCAGCATTACTAACGGACATCGCTTTATTATATAGACCATGCAATCGAACACAGACTACCCGGTTAAAAATGCCCTATATACAGCCCGATGGCATTTGTAGAAAGCTTCACGTTTTCAGCACCAGCTTAGCGAATTGACGTACGAGAGAAAGAGCAACCAGCTGAATCGACAATCGTAGTCCATGTCTTTTGTTTTGATCTGAACTTGAATCATGAATGTGAAATGTCAGCTGGCGAAAAAACCATGCGCGTTTGTGTCAGGGAAAAGGGGGAAGGGAGACGAGAAATTTAGAATAACCTATTGTTATTTCAAAATAAAAAATAAGATAAGTTGAGCAATTTTTGAACTTTGTATGCTGGTGAACGGGGTTGTACTTTTAAATAATTATTCAAATATCATTTATGCAAAATAACAAATAGTAAAACACTTCAATAAATTAAAAACATTAAATATTTAACATTTGTGTGTCTCGGAAGAAGGAAACAAAAAAAAGAAATATTTTTTAGGAGAGGGGGCATAATTTGAATCGTTGATCATTTATTTATAACAGAGTAATAAATAGGACAGAAAAATTTAAAAAGCAAGGATTAAAATAAAAATAAAATGTGCGCTAGAGGAGCAAAATGGAAATCAGTTTTTTTTTAATTAAAGAAGGGAAGGATGTAGATGGTAGATTATTTATTGTTACTTAAAAATCAGCAAATAAACAAATGGAGCAAAACAGCAAACAAGTGAGACAGTATTTTTTTTTAACCATTTTAAAGAATTTAAACATGCACTGTTTCTGATAAAAGAAAGGGTAGTAAACATTTCAAACAGGATTTTAAAAATATATTATTTACTTACCCTTTTTGAAAAAAAAAATTAAATAGTCTGAAAATTGGCGTTGTGGGTGGGGGAAGTAAAAGGGAGAGAAAATTTTGGATAAAGGAAGCCGCCTCAGATGATTGACCATTCATTTATTGTCACTTAAATGTAATAAAAAGGGAAAAAAATGAGAGTTGAAGATTTTGAATTAATTTTACAATTAATTTTAATTAATTTAACTGTGGTTGATTTAATTGGAGGATCCAATTAACTTATATTATTATTTGCCATTCAATCTAACTGCAATTGAATTGAGTTTAGATGCAACTTGTTATTAACTCCTAGTCGCAATTAAATTAAAAGCAATTCATTTTGTAATCAATATTTCATTGAAAATATATTTGATTAATTCCCAACACAGCATGTAATTATGCTGCTTAATAATAAAAAAAAAACTAACTTGAATAAGTAATGATAATAATAACACTTTACGAAGTTCAATTGTGTCATAAAAAAAGATTCAATCAATTAATAGAATAATATTTATTTCAAGAAAATCTTCATTTCTGGTTTTTTTTTATATCTTAAAAATAAGTTACGTAATTTCTTATAACGTTACGAATTAATGAAATAAAAGAATATTACTAAACTGGAGGAAAAAAATTATTTATGTTTGTATTATATGTATTCTGAAATAAGAAGTATAAAAATCTCAAAAACATATTTGTCCTAAAGCAATGTACTAAATGGAATACACGGTAAAATAACATTTCCCCAAACTTTCTTCTCCAACTGATAAGATTTAAGGGAAAAACAAAACTATCTCTTTGACTTACACAACAGCAAAATAATTTGTTGTACGCATGACGTCACAAATAAAAAGGGGAACATTACATATTCTATACGCAGCACTGGATTCAGCACCACGCCAACCGTTGATCTCGCACCAAGGTGCTGGAAATGTGAGTCTTTCTGAAAAAGCAGACCGGCGTAAGAGTACAGAACGTTAATGAAAATCCTTTTTAATTGAAAACGCTATTATTTTTTTAAATTATTTTTTACATTAGGTATATTTTCTTACATTTCACACCAACTGCACCTAAAAGAATTTTGATACTATAGTTTTAATGTCGCGTGCAAGTGCTCAAGTATATCAATGTTTATAGCAAACATTATTATTATGATTATTTCAGTGTTAAAGCATTACATATTTATTAAATTCGTGGTTTATTTATTTATTAATTTGTCAAGTTTTAAGTCTTTTTGTAATTTTATTATGGAATATTGCACTAAACAAATAAATGTTGCGTTATTTACACTGTTTTAAGTACAAACGAGTTATTCTTCAATCCAGTGGTTGGAGTATCATAGATGAGATTTATTCCAACAGAGCGAAAAATGCCGGGACCAGGAATCGAACCTGGGTACTTTAGCTTGCATGCCAACGCTCTTTCTACTGAGCTATCCCAACGATATCCTGGCTGGACTATTTCACTCATATTTGTCGGACATGGCTGCAAACTGTAGCGCTAATTTAATTCATCCAATCTATAACTATAGCATTTTGCATGATAAATCTGAAATAACACGGAAACACCTGTATATCATGTGATTAGATCATAATGAACAGAGGAAACTAGGTAAGGTTTTTGAACTAGGTAAATTATACCCAATGGTTGGAGTATCATAGTTGAGATTTATTCCAACAGTGCGAAAAATTCCGGGACCAGGACTCGAACCTGGGTACTTTGGCTTGCCGTTCCAACGCTCTTTCTACTGAGCTATCCCAACGATTGTTTTTAGCACTTTCCAACCTAGTTGAAAAGTGCTTATGACTTCGGTTTGTCTGGCCGGATGGCCGGATGGCCGTCTGGCCGTATGGCCGTCTGGCCGTCTGTCCGTGCTCTAACTCCCGTAAATATGCTCGGATTGCTCTGCAATTTTTATATGTTATTGTCGTTATCCATGGCACGTTCCCTATTTCAACTGAAGTGTGTAGCACTTATAGTTTTCTTACAGGGACACTCAAAATAATTCCGTTACATAGCGGTCTATGGGGAAAAATCATTTGCGGTTTATTTTAAAAATGTTTCACTATTGTAAACGCATTGAAATTTATATAGATCACTAAGATACATTATAAGAAGCTTAATATGGAATAGTAGGTGTATAGCACTTAGAGTTACTTTACAGGGACAGTCAAAATAATTCCGTTACATTACGTCTATGGAGAAAAATCGTCTGCGGCTTATTTAAATAATGTTCCACTATTTTAAACGCATTGAAGTTTATATATATTACTAAGGTGCATTACAAGAGGCTTACTACAGAATAGTGTGTGTATAGCAGTCATCGTTCATTTACAGGGACACACAAAAGAATTCTCTACTGTCTGTTAACAATAATTCCTGGAAGTGCGTTTTAAGTTACTGAACGCGATTTTAATCTTAACTAGCTTTTTGTCTATTACGTGGTGTGTATAAATTCTGTAGATCCTATACAGGGCAGCACAAAAGTTCGCGAACACATTTCCGTTTATTGACAGAAACTCCAGAAGGAGAATTTAAACTGTGCTACGCGTTTCCTAACTAAACTAAAATTTAGCATCCTATGTAGTATATATACAAATCTATAGATCATATACAGGGCTACATAAAAGTATTCGGATATTTTTCCGAATATTGTATATATTGAAAATTCCTGAAATTACGTTTTTAAATATGTTATGCGTTTTCCAAAATGTTTACTTAGATGTCATCTTTCAGCTTATTAAACGGTAATGATTTGTAAAATTATTTTAGAAGCGTTGGAAAGTGCTACATAATCTATGCTTGACGCATGATTTTTCGTTCTTGTTGTTTCTATAATTAGGTTGCACGCAGATTTTTGTTTTTTAAATCATGCTTGAAGATTAATTTTAAAACCATAAAACATCTATAAATTGGGATACAGTATGTAAAAAAATTTCACTTTAAAGTACATTTTATTTCCTGTTCGATGGTGTAAAAATTGAAATTGTACGATGTTTAAAAGTTAAAAATAATTCATTCAAACCGAAATTAATCGCGCAAGTGTTGCCACCATAAATATGACGTCAGCGTTACTAATGGACCTGTTTTTGCTTTATGAAGCAAATACGTATAAGTTGCAGCACATCGAAACTGTCTATGCAAAATTTAATTTATCAAAGAAAAGGACACGATATTCCTAATTAAAGAAGATGCATAGCTGACAACCTACTTTTTTTCTTTAAGTATGAATAACTGTATATTTTGAACAAGACATTTTACTAAATACATGAAATAAAGTAAGTACCTCATAAAAACATTGCTGATATTAAAAAAAAAATAATAAAAGATTTTCTTGTACATTATAAGTTTATTAGACTAAAAAGAATCCGCAAGATTTTCTGCAATTAAGATGTGCTTAGGGTTCGATTGTAAGTAATACACTGAACACTAAAGCAACAAAATTTGATGTAAATGTTATTTGGACCATGGGAAATGCGTTAAACAAAATATTTCATATTTTGTCAAGTAGGATTTCCAGTAATAGGAACTGAAATTTCCATAAAATGTTAAACAATCACAATTTCTTTTGTTATAATTCTGATGCCTATCTGATTGCCAAAATCAGCCTGAAATGACTATTTTCCTCTTGGTAAAAATCTAAATTGTTAGTTTTTATTAAAATTAGCTTATTTCGACTTTTATGATCTAATTAGTAATAAACAAAGTTTTCACGTTTGGTCTAATTCATTGTTTTACATTCGACCTCTATGCAACACTAATAGCCAAATTCTATACCTTAAAAGTGTTTTCAATTAGAACATGTGTATCGTTTGGCTTTTTCTTTTGTGATCAATTCTCTTTAATAGAAAAAAAATAATGAAGTTTCTACGCTTATCCAAAGTTTATAAAATTAACATTTTTATCAAATTTTTAATTTGCGTTTCCGATACACATTTTTACATATTTCGGGAACTCCTTTTCGCTAATTAAAGGGTTTTCAGCGCTCTATCAAATTCAATTTAATTTTTCCAAATAAAGCACACAATAAAACTGTTAGCATCTTTATAAATTTCTTATAGGAAAAAGTGCCTATAATCTACAGAAGGCAGGATACTTTTAATACACTTTATTGAACTATGCGTTGAAGCATGCAAACTCATTTTTCCCGTCATTTGCATATAAAGTGAGCTTTCAGAACGATGATTAATTAAGCCTTTATTTGTGTTTGTATACGGAGATCATCGATCTGACTACAGTTGTCTGCTCTCGCCTAAAGATTTATGAAACTGCTGTCTAATGGAGAACACAAAATGCGATCAGAGATGCTCAATTAATTTGAGACACCTGTCGATATATGAGATTAACAAAAGTACATTCGTTCTCTAAGGAAAATTAAGTCATGTACCAAAGCTTGTTGCGTGAAGAATTTTAACCTGGTGTTTTGAATTCCAACCCAATATATTGGATAAATTATTATTTAAAATGACAGGCTTTGTTTCAATGAGTAGCCACATATATCTACAAATTTCAATCTATAACGTTATATTTTAACATCATCAACAATAACATATGTACATTTAACAGGTAAATAAAAAGAAATATTATATGATGATTATTATGTATCATGTTCTTGACTATTGTTCTTGAAATTCGAAGATTAAATAAATATGTTTGTCCTCATATTTTTCTGTGAAAATTTAGTCACGAGCGCAATTAAAGAACCAACAACAAATTTAATAAAAATAACAATATTGGCTATGAATCTATATCATGAAAATTTCCAAAAGATCAACTTATCAAATATCAACATTATGAACTGATTAAATAGAATTTTCAACGTACAGCGCGGACATTCATTTTTTTAAAAACAGCAATTATATTTATGAAGATAGAAACATTTTTTTAAAATCCTATCTTTTAGTTTGTTTATAACATGCAAGGTTTTCAATCAAATTTAATGCCGTTTTAGAAAATTTGACAAAGTACAGGATTATCATATTGTTATTAGAAAATCAGTATCTTAAATATTTGACTAAATATGAGCATTTGTTTGAATATTTTTTAACAACGCATGCACGAAAGATAACCATTCTCATGCGCCACAAACATAATTCACTAAATGCTTCTCCAAATTAAAAAAAAATTCCGTAAAATGCGTGTTTATTTGCATTTTGCGTTTTGGCGAATGGCTGTTTTACGACTTGCTCTTTGAAAAAAATATAGCATAATAAAGGTGTTATAAATATATACAGAGCGGGGAAAGGCAGATGACAAAACAATTATAACAACATTCGGGGGGAAATATGGAACTATATCCGGCAGTATTAGGCAAAATTAATATGTCATATTAAAATGTTAATTAAAGTCACTGTACATATCACTCGTTATATTGAAATAAGTATAATCATTAAAATTACAATATTCCAAATTTTAAAGCCATTAGTAAAGAATAATTTTAGCTCAAGGTAATATGTATTGAAATGTGAAATATTTAGATTATAGAAATATTTCACAAGATGAATTTTAGCCCAAGCCATTGCGAATCTTCTTTGAAATGCTGAAATATTGTCGATGGAGCACTTCATGTTTTATTTAAGAATAAAATATTAATACCTATGAAACATTAAAAATATACTCAAACTTAACTTAATATCTAAAGAATATATGTAAAGATTTATTTTATATTTTTATTAGCTAGCATATATTCAGTTAAATATTATCTTATCTGATATTTTTCTGTTACATAATATACCAAAAGTATTCAGTTTAATGTACATTCCACAGATGAAAAATATTTGGTAGTATGCTTTAATCAAAGTCTCCGAATCTCCTGGTATATAAGCATCAAAAGATTAATCCTAACAGATAGTTAATCATAGATTACTTGTAATCAGTCAGCAGCGAACCCTTTCTAATCCTTTCGACAAACTTCCTAAGCCAAATAATTAACCTTACGGTCACCAAGTATCTTAGCAAACGCAGAAAGTCTGATAGATTTTAAATATTACCCTGATTTTAGAGGTAAGTATGTATGATATATATTATATCAGATATATATACGTATTAGATACTGAGATACTGAAATTCTAAAAATTTAATGTGTTAGAAATGAAATATTTAAATATCCCAGCTGTTTAAAACGATGTGACACATTTTCAAAAAGATAGATAGTTTAGAAAACTATGTCTATCACTAACTATCTCAAAAGTTCCGTAACTGTAGATAAACATATAATTTTCTTGTGCAGCAATATTAGAAATTTAAACCTAAAATATCCAAGACGTGCTTCACAGAGTCTTTTCTTAAAAGTCTACACTAATCTGCATACGAATTTGCAAGCGAATGTTAAACCAATGGAGCCGTTCTTTGTAGTACATTTATTGTTCGGATTTGAATATTTTGAAATGATTATTTTTGCATAGGATATTTCAGGTCAATTTCCAATGTTGCCTTTTCTAATTTTTTATTACTTGTTTTATTATTAACTTTAATTTACGTAAAATATTTGGCTTGTTGGATAAAACACAACAGTTTTCAGAATGAAATTGCAACCAAAATAAATGAAAAGTAAAAAAATACAATGTTAGACATCGACCTCATATATACTACGCCAAAAAAATTTTTAATTAAAATATTGAAATGCAAACCAGAAATTTTCAAAGAACTCCATTGATTGATAGTCCTTGAATGACTTTTATACGCTCTTAAGAACCTGCACTGGTCATACGAAGACACTGGCAAGCTAATGTTAAATCAATGGCAGCGGGCAGCGTTCTTTTCAAATTTCTCGTTTGCATTTCAATACTTTTAATTTTTTTTTTTAACTTTCAGAAATTGTTTCCAGATTTTGTTTATATGGATGCTTTCACATTCGGAACCGAAATAGAAAGTGTACCTGATAAACAATCTGCAACAAAAATCGCAAAAGTAAAAGAAGTCCTTGTTAGAGAACAATATTAGTTATCCTATACAAGAAAGTCAATTAAAATAATTGCAACGCAAATGAGAAATTTGAAAAGAACACTGCCATTGTTTAACATTAGCTTGCGAGTGTCTTTACGTGACTATTGTAGGCTCTCAGATGTAACACAGTGCAAGCGTTTTTCCTTTTTCGTGAAACACATGAAAAATTGAATAAGGTTGCATTGCTCTGTATACTTGCATGTTACTCAGTGTATTTTCATGCATAAAATTTATAACGTGCTGACGTGTGCAGTTAACATTTTAATGTAACGTGTAATGAAGTATCGGAAAGTGCAACAGAAAACTTTAAGACTATGATGATGATAATACTCAATTATTAGGAAACAGTAGAATCTAAATTTTGTTCTTTAGAGGTAATGAAAAAAATTACTGAAATATGGTTGGTTGGTTGGTTGGTTGTATTAGGTTTAATGGCACAAGGTCCCATTGGGGACAAGCTGTGCCAAAGTAAGAGTAAAGTAAAAGATATTAAAAGATCCACAACAAAAAACACAAAGGAAACAAATCTTAAGCAGAATAACATCTGGATGGGGTCACCCATCCAGATATAGTCATGCAGTGTATAAAATAAATATTATGAATTCTTAAAAAAGTAAAGTATAAAAATAACACACTAAGAAATATTATCTGGATGGGGTTTCCTCATCTAGATGTCAAGTTAAAAAAGTATAAACTAACTTTGTTATAGATAAAACATGAAGGGTATATAAAAACTATATCTCAAAATAAAAGCCAACATGTTTTAAAAAATGAAAGAGTGCCCCATGAGGTGTTTTCCCAATGAGGTTTGTCAAGATTGGTGATGATGAATTAAAATATATTCTATACAAGTGCCGGAGGCCCGGACAGTCAGTTAAACATGATAAATGGTCAGATAATCAAAATCATAATGTGGACACATTGGTGCATCCTCCCGAAGTAAAAGATGTTTATGAGTGATCCTTGAATGTCCAATTCTCAGACAACTCAGAAGTACATCTGTTTTCCTTGGATAACTCGGAGGCCATTTCATGATTGTAGGTTTGATATGATGCAGCTTATTATTGTATTCTAAATCCCAAATTTATTGCCATTTATTATGAATAAAGTGTTTGATAAGTAGTTTATCGTCTGAGAATGGAATTTTATGGCATAACGGATTAAGAGCAAGTTTTGCCGCCTCATCTGCTTTTTCATTTCCAGGAATACTCAGTTACTGAAAGAACTAAAGCAGTTATTACAATTATATTGGCTGTTTAGTACCTTCAAAAAGAGTTCTTTGTAAAGAGAAAGAAAAATACATTGACTAAAAATGTTTAAAACTGTTGTGAATGGGCTAGTTCAATTATGAATGATCAGAGAGGACTAAAGTGTTTAAGTGTTAAACAGCGGTGAACTTTAAATATGGATATTTTTTCTCCTTTTTTTATACCGCTAACCAGGCCCCTATCTGCCTGGCATGAATATTGAATGCCCAGCTTGACGAGTTAGTACCTGTGAGCGGGGCGATATTCGCCTGATCACAGAATGGCTATTATCCACCTGATAATAGCCTTGTTGGCATAGCTGCAGTGTTCTCTAGTGGTTTGTTATAGTTCTCTTTGTTTGCCGGTTCAAGGTTTCTATTTAACCTTGTTGAAGTGGCAGATTTAAAAAAATCAAAAATGAAGGAAGAGAAAGGAATTGGTCTCGTAATTTAGAACCTTGATCAGGTGACGAGACTTTCATCTGACTAGGGACCACCAGAGGTATAATTCATAGGGAACGTGGAGGGAATGCACCCACGACGGATATTACATGCACCAAGCGCCATTAGCGTACATAGAATTACTTATTTACCATGTCTGTTGGCTTGTCATGTTCATGGTGGTTTGTCGCTGTCGTGTTTATCGTCTCTTATATGGGCTGATTACAAATTAATCATGTCGTTTCCAAAATGTTAATAATGTCGGTTTAGATTATAATTTATATTTAGATATACTAACTAAAATATGACAAACCTTGAAATATTATTCTAAAATAAATGTCTTTAAATCCTGGAGGAAATAAAGACAACCAAAGACAGTACTACAAAAAAATATTCTCACATTATATTCTTTGATATAATTGTCTTATTTAATTCCTATTGTCACAGTTTTACTCTAAAAATCCTAGAATAATATTATGTTTTAAAAAATGTAAATAATTAAATTTTAAAAATATTTTTACGTTCTGGGCTACTTTAAAAAAACAATCCATTGTTACGTCTGCATAGCCACTGCACATTAATAATGTTTTATAAATGTATAATATGGAATTATTTTGTAAATTAGTTTTAGGCATTCACAGATTTTATTATAGCGTTTTCCTACAAACTGATCATTGAAGCGTTGTAATAATTTAATTTAAAGAAAAAAGAAAGAAATCTAAAAATGCTATCTGAATTTTAAACTGTAAAATCTGTAATAGTGCTTAAGTATTTACATAATCTAAATAAATTATCATAAAACATCATTAAAAATGCCCTAATAATACAAAAAAAAAATTCAGAAATGCAAAAAATGCAAAAAAAAAAAAAAAAAAAAAAAAAACTTCTTGGCGCGGTAATAATATTTTCCTTTCATAAAGAAGTCACCAAAATATATTTAAGCTATATTTTCTAATAGTTTCTAAACAGATATAAATATGTAACTAGCTTACCAGTAAATCCATTCTTACACCAAATAATCCATACAGAACGTAATCGTAAATTAAATAACACCTATACAGAAATTTGCTTTAATAACGCAAGCTTTTCAATATTTTTTTTAATGTTAGATCGTTTATTTTTCTAATTTTATTTATCTGTTAATTTAGTTAAATTATTCAAAATTAGTGTAATATACACCTTTAAAATGATACCTGCGTAATTCCAATATTTAGGAATTCGATTATGGCTATTTCATTTAATTAAAAGGGTTTTTTTTTTTTTTTTTACTTTAAAGATTTAATTAAATTATCACTCAGAAATTCAATTTTTAGTATTTTTTTCTAAAATATTTTGTTAAACACAGAATCATATTATATATTGTATAAATACTACTAAATCATTTTATCACCGAATGTAACATTTCAAGCATTTAATAAATTTCTTTTATCGGATTCTTTCTTTATTTTTTGTTCAAATTTTTTAATTTTTCTTTTCCTTAAAAGACGCGGGATCTAACGCAAAAAGTAGATTAATGATCTTGTTAGAAGGGATATTTTTGTTCTTATTGGACGAAAAAGTTTTGACATAAAATATCAAAACAGACCGTTTTCATCTTGAGAAATACCCCATAAGCACAAATGCCTTGAGTACTAAATTTCAAGAGTTATCACAGGTTTGATTGTACATAGTACAATGCATGTAGTAGGTAAAAATTCGAAGAAAAAGGAAATGAATGGTTGATTGAATGAGACCCATGGGCTCTATGCAATCTTCTTGGTATTCCCTGAACACCATTTTTTAGAACTTTCAATACTTTCTAACGCTATGAGCCAAAGCTTCCACTTTATAACTCAGATCTAGTATTTCACTTTAAAACAAGCCATTTCTTGTATTTTAGAAGTTTCTTTTGAAATTAAGCTATAGTGTATTACATGTAGCTACTGGAGTTCAAATACTTATAGAAAAAGAAATCAATAAAAAAAAAAGACTCAGGTCAGATATTTATAAACAAAACGTTATAAAAGTAAATAAAATAATGTAAATGGTTATAACTGCTTTCTTTAAATGCTTTAATATTATTTATAGTTGACAAAATATATTTGATACTACTATTCATGTACTACATGTACTAAAACAACGGGGAAATTTAACATCCAATTGTATTGATCTTTTTTTTCGTATTTGAAAGAAATAACAGTTATAATTGTAAATCTATTACAAAAAATTAAAAGTTATCGTAAACACTGAATATTGAAATTATTTAGAAGAAACACATTCAGACATTAGCATTACAATATAATTTCATTTTTATTAAGAAATCTAAAATTCAAAACTAATTATATTCTGAAATGTTAAAGTTGGGATTAGTTATGTAAATTTTCATTTGCATTTTGTTACTCCTCCTAGTTTCTGTTATTTTGCCAAAGTATTGGAGTTTTCACAAGAAATATCACTCCTTAAGCAAAATATGTTTTATTTTATATTCATGACATTTGTGTTTTTCAGTAAGTATATTTTTAAAAATAAATGTCTGAACTATTTTCAAGACAAAGTCTTTTAGAAAAATACATGTTTAAAAAGAAGAATGGGCAAATATGATGAAAATTATTTGTTAAATTTTCCAAAGTTTTTTAAAGATTAAAGGTAAAGTTGCTAAATTACTTGATAGTAAAAGACTCGTTTCGGCAATATTCATTTAATATTGGAAATGCAAATTTTTCTTCAGATGTATCCCGAAATGTTTGGAAAATTCAAACCCAAAATCTGCCATCATATTTGGAACAGTTCTCCTAATCACCCCCAGGTGTTACACGGTGAGGAGTAAAAGGGGGTCATTACGTTTTCGGTTACCTAGTACATACCCAACTTCCTTCGCAAACGTTAAATCATCCCTTTGAGCAAATTACTTACACCAAATTGTAACCGAAAGAAACTATTTGAAAATAATTGCGCTCAGAAACTACAATGTATCAAAATGCTTTTCTGTGGCCCCGTAAAATCTATGAATGTTACATATATGTCCATATAAGAAACATGTTGTAGAAAACTCCATAACATTTATCAATTTCGCTCTGATTGAAATAATAGTACAACATCATATGGTACAAGGGTTAAAACAGTTAACACGAATAAACTAATATTATAGTGAATATCTTTTTAAAAATGAAGTAATTTAAAATTTTCGATCAATAAACACATGTCTGTAAAAACTTCCAGGGAGGTGGAGAAGTTTGATACCCGATTCCCCCCCCCCCCCAAACGGACTATGGCTTTCTCATTTTCCATAAGAAATTTCCTATTAGCACGTTCATTTTATTATGTTTGATCTAGTATAACATAATTAAAAACTTCAAAATATCACTTACTGAAGACCATAATGTATTCCAATTTTTGAGTGTCCTTTTAAATAAACTATAAATTATGCTCCCAATTTTCAGTAGGGTACATGCCGTAGAAAACTTTAAAATCATATTCACATTTTGTGTTTTTCGAAGTACATTACGAAAGTTCAAGTGCAAATATACAGAGAGAAGAATCGAAATTATAAATAAATTCCAACGATGTTGAAAGGCGTTCAGTTTCTTTTCATTAAAACAAAATAAATAAATTCCAAAAATATTTTTTTAAAGACTTTTTAAATTTTAATATCGCACATTGTCGCAGCAATTAAATTTAACGCCAGTTATAGAAAGTTATTTTTGCTTTTCTACTTATCCCCAGTGTATCGATGATAGATGATTGATAGCTATCATCACTGACAAGCTCAGTCGCTACAAGTGTGCATATAATAATGCTAATAACTTGCATTTACATTCCAGAACATATGCTTTAATATAAAATGGCAGTATCATTAATACTCCTTTCTTTTTTTCTAACCAAGTATCCAAGTTTCTTCTTGTTGTCACTTTAGTGTTATTTTTAATTTTTCAAAATTTGTATCGCTTTTTTAGAAGGCCTTGATTTTTTATAAGAGTATTAAAAACCCATTGATTTTTTTTGTGTGTGTCAAATTTGATTCCATACATATATATGCCTATTTTTGTGATCTCAGAATGTGTATGAATTTCATGCTATCCAATATTTATTCTAGTTTGTACCCAAAAGAGAACATAAATGACTAAATTAAATATATATGTATACAAAACTGGGGTTTAATGAAAAAACAACACCAAAAATTTAGAGGAGCAGAAATATAAGTGTGTCCCCTGCTCCTAAAAACTAGAGGAGTATATATGTCCCTCCTATTTGACCCACCAGATTACGCCAATGCATCAAATGATTTTAAAGTAAAACTTAAAATCCGATATCTTTAAAATTCTTGGCAAAACAGTTTTAGACTCACAAAAACACCCAAGTTGAAATGTATAATTATCCTGTTTTTAACAATTAACAGCTTAGGTTGTTGCGGGAGCTTTTTTACACCATAGGGTGCTATCAGGCAATGTGCAGGCTTATCTTCAATGTTAAAAATAAATCCATGAATTCACTATAAAACTACTGGCAGCAAAGTTGCCGGAGTTTTTCCGTTTCGTTTGTAGATTTTTTGTTTTGGCAGATAAAAGAAGGAAAACTTCGTTTGAAGAAGCGAAACTTTCCTTTATAATGATTTAAGACATCACAATCAAAATTACTACAAAAATATCACTTATATCCAGTTTAAAACTACGATTTAAAAAATAAAATCAAACACTCACTTCAGATCGTAAGGGAATCAATGCGGTGAACAAACAACAAACTTGTTTTTACCAGATCGTGCGGGTCACAGTTTAAGAATACTGTGAAACTGATGAAAAAAAGCAATACAGTTGCAATGCACGATACAAATTTCACAAAAGAAAGATGATTTTTTTAAATTTCTGTGCTCTAACATGTCTGTTTTTTAACATTGAAAATAAATATGCAGTAGATAACGGAATATCTCCGTTGTCCCCTTCCGTTTCCTGGCGTTCTGTTGCTTCAGGAAATATAATGAAATGTTCCTTTTTTTAAACGTAAAATGCCCTATTGTCGTGAAAAGGGACTTTTTCTGTTTAGTTCAAGAAAAAAAATATCCGTGAATTTAAGATTATTTTCAACAGTGTTCTCTGCATCAAGAACAGTATAAGAGAGGCGTTTTCAGTTTGTTATTGATATTTTAATGGTTTGTGGCTACTTCGGCTTGGATTTTTACTATTTTACCTACGCGTCAATAAGTATCACGTCTATAAGATTTGCTGTTAAAATTGTCAAATACAAAAACTTTAAAATATTAATACATCTTTGCAATTTTAATAAAAAAATTTTCAAATGCAACATGAACAGAAAAACAATTTCTTTCTGATAATTTCCAAATAGTGTACAGTATTTTAATCACCAAACCTTTCTTTATCATTTTTTTAACAAAGAAAAAGCCATTTTGCTTAAAAAGATGCATTTTATAAAAATGATTTAAAAAATCTATCTAGTTTTTCATATATTTTGTCATTTTCTATCTTAAACGATATATTAATTATATCATAATTATTAATATTTGTAATTTATTCCAGTTTCCGCACTCATGTTTGAGTAGTATAGTACTACTGCACCCACATATTAAAGTGTAAGTCACATTTAAAACAATTTAAATTAAAAAAAAACCTAAAGTTTCTTCAGCACATTTCTCATTGATAATTATTGAAAATACGTGATGATATAGAGAAGACATGTAGGCACTCTGTAGTAAAATGTTCTGTAGAACCACAAACGATTTTACTTTCACGATTACGTACAACTTCCATGGTTTCAATTTTTGAAGTAAAAAATACATCACATATTGGCTGGTACGACAGAAAATGACGATATGGCGCAGAAAAGTTTCATAATATCTGATGTGAGACAAGTTATTTTCCTGGAAGAATTTATCACGAATCAAGTTTTCATAAAATCATGATTCTGACAATCATTGAATTCGTTTTAATAGACTATCAGCTATTTGTTAAACACTTCTATTAATATATAAACAGTATGTCATACCCAAAGCATTTTGGCAGGTTAAAAAAGGTTTGATCATGAGATCCACTATAAATCATAAATTTTCAATGAATAATCTTGCATTTCGAAGAGACTGAAAAGTTGTCAGAAAACCTGAATGAATAATCAAAACCAAATGGAATCTAAAACAGAAGAAACTACAACTGCATTAATATAATAGGTAGGCGGAAACACAAATATTAACATTGATTTTGCGCCTCCAGATCATGGATGCTCAGTAGGAACTTGAGAGTTTAATGAAAAAAATCTTATATGTAAAAGAAATGTAAATTAATGTTTTAAGACTATTTTTAAAAAAATTATTCGTTCAGTCACTCCTTAATAATTACTTTGAAATGAGAAACAAAATCTCATCTGCATTAACATTTTGTTATGGACGAGATTTACCCAATCCAAGCAACAAATGTCGTAAAATATCTCCTTAACGAGATTTTGCATGACACAAAAAGTGTCTTATGGTGACATTTTCATGAGAATGGTGAAGACTTTCAAGACCTTGTTATGGTCAAAAGTATGCTGCATTATATATAATTACTGGGATATTTAATTGAATGTTAGAAATATATTTTGCGAATATGTTTCATGTGAATTTAATGTGTGTTTTTATGTTTCATTTTGAAGTGAAATTTTAAGCCTGTTGTGTTTTTATATTGTAATTTTTATTTAAATACCAGATTCAAGCTTACTCAAGCAAACTTTACATTTAGTAGTTGAAACAGGGTGAAACGTAAAAAGATTCTGAGATTTCAGCTTACTTATAATAGTTCCTGGGTGATGCGAAAGACTGCAGTGCCTGCACTGTAAAATGAGACAAATATTCCTTAATCTAGGAAAATATAATATAATCCCGAGCGAAAATATACAATAACCACTTCAAAGTTACCTACGACTCTGAAGTGTTTTCGTTATTTTTAAAACTCAAAAACCCATATATTTTTTAGAGTTAAAGAAGCATTTATAAAAACAAACTTTCTTTTGCTGTATCTGATCTACAGAAATATTATCGAGTAGTTTTTATAGTATTAATGGACTTTCTCAACCAGGAATAAAATTTTTCGAATGCTATCATTTCTCAAGGACACATTTTCACGTAAGACAAACATGATAAATTAACAACATTAACATTGAAATTAATATTATTTTTATTAACATTAGAATTAATGTTACTCTTGCCTGCATAAATACAATTATGTAGCTGAAAATGTTTAATTGAAAATTGATAGCAAACCTAAAAAGTGATATTCCGGTTTGAGAAAGCTGATTAATGCATTGTACAATCTACTCTAAAACGTTTCCGAAAATCAATAGAAGGAAAATAGACTTTTTTTTTTATAAATGCTTCTTTAAATATGCAAAATATATTGTCTTTTAAGGTGTCTAAAGATAAAGAATGATTTTCGGAATCATGGGTAAGGAGGTGATCTTGGAGGATCTTGGAAGAGGTGATTGTATATCTTCGATCGTGGTTATATTATATTTTCGTAGATTAAGAAATTTATGTATTTTTTAGAGTATAGAGTCCCAAAGTGCTTTAATCTGGCCTTGCATATTAGATGTAGTGAAATCACGATATCACTGGATATCGACATGTTTTATTCGGTAGTGTAGGGCGTTCAGTAAAAAGTTTATGTGGAATTATTTATTCCATACTAACGAATTACATTCTGTTGATGCGTTTTGCTTTCAGATTTTTTGTTGGATTACTTTGGCGGGATAACGTTCAGTCCTATTTTTGTAATACTTTAAACTGAGAGAAAATTTTGTAGAAATTCTGTTAAAATAACTATATTTTACTTACAAATTCCGTTGCGTCGTTCAAATGTGGCATGGAGCTCAACGACATCGTCCAGGTCTCGTTATATATATTATATATATATATATATATTAAAAATTATGTTGCCTGCGCCCGTGATATTAAATGCTTTAGGCCACATGTACCCCGGAACATTCTAATTTCATCAATCGAAAAGAATTGCTAACGTAAAATCAAAGTATTTATGTAAAGATAGAACTTTAAAAAGGGCAAATCTTTGTTAATCTATGAAAATATAATATAACCACAAACAAAAATATGCAATAACCTCTTCCGAGATTCCCACGATTCCGAAAGCCTTCTTTATCGTTAAAAAATTCAGAATCCAATAAATTTTCGATATTTAAAGAAAAAAATCTTCTTTTGCTGCCATTTATTATCGGAAACTTATCCGACTAGATTTTATAGCTTATTAATACATTTTCTCAACCAGAAATAAAGGTTTTTCAAATGCTATCAATTTTCAAAGTAAACATGTCCATGTTCAAAAAACACGTTTTACAGACAATCGTGAAAAAGTAACAGCATTAACATTAACATTGAAATTAATATTATTTGTTACTTTTGCACGTATAAATTCAATTATGCAGCTAAAAATGATTAATTGAGTATTGACAGCTTTCTGAAAAAGTGATATTCTGGGTTGTTTAAACTGTTTAATACAGTATAAAATGTATTCTGAAACATTTCTGAAAATCAGTGGCAGTAAAGGAATTTGGGTTTATAAAAGTTTATATATATATATATATAATTTATTGGTTTCAAAGGTATCTAAAGATAAAGAATGCTTTTCGGAATCATGCGTAATGTGGAAGTGGTTATTGTATATTTTCATTCTTTGTTATATTATATATTTATATTTTCTTAAATTAAGAAACATTTTTTTTTTTTTTTTTTTTTTTTTTTTTTTTTTTTTTTTTTACAGTGAGTGGAACCCTATCGTATCGTATACTTTTTCGTCTAGGGTACTCATACTGCAGGAAAGATTTTCAGAAGACAGTGTCATTAATAGATTTTTCCAGTGCCTTGCCTTGCATGTGTTCTAAACTGACTTTAATTGTACATGTAGTTTACTTCAATTTGCTTTTTCTTTTTTATTACCCTTCATATCTTTATTCCTTATAGATATGTGAAAAAGTGTGTACTGTATTTTGTTTTGTTTGTTTGTTCTCTGTTATTTATTTTGTAAAGTAATTTAATAATATGCTAATAATGGTAATTTAGGTATATCTTTTCGGATAAATTTAATAAAAATTCAAATATCTTTTCTAAACAGATAAACAATGATTGATTTAAATTCAGAATTTACTTAGATTTACTCTCCTCTCATCGACAGGTTATGTGATGTTTCATTATTTTTTAAGGACAGAAAATTAATATTTGCAATTAAAATGTATTAGATGTAACATAATCCGCATTTTTCGAAATGTCCCTATAATAAATTAAAACAAATAGTCAAAAGTATATTAAACCGGTACAAATATAATTGATTGTACAACACCAGGTACAACGTCATATACTGTATTCTAATTATATATTCTAATTAAATTTTCATAAACTGAACTTCGCATTTTTTGCAATAAAAATTTCATAGGCAAGCTAATTTTTTAGATAACTATTACTATCTTTTGTAACATCAAGATGGCGACAGTTGATGGAAATAGCTATTTTTGTGCGAAAAGGGTGTTTATATCGTTGAAAATCAGCCAGATATAAAACGCAATATTGCGAGATGAAGTATGTTTTTCAACGAACATAAAACAAGGTAAACAATTTTCTACAAAGTAAAGATATTTTTGGTTAAAATGATAACAGTACACATATAAAGGCTTATAAATAACATTCAATAAAAAGATCAACATGTTTCGTATACTCAATCGGGTACGTTTTCAAAATCAATAATGAAAAATGAACTATTTTCGCAAAACATTTTTAAAATGAACTCGAGAAACAAAAACCACGAGATCACATATTTAGTAAAAACAGGTTCTTAAAAATGGTCAACTGAATATAATAATACAACAAAATAACGAATATGAAAAAGCACTATTAATAAATTAATTATGAGCGTGGATGAGAAGAATAAGAGAAACTTCAGTGAGCAAAATTCTGAGTTATCTACATTACGATATTTTGCTGGGTTCTTTGAAAGATTGAAGTATAAACTTAGAAAATTCAACATCTGTCTTTTCACAAAACCTTCCATAAAATTAAAAAAATATTGGCTGAAGAAAATAGATACAATGGAATCTGATAAACTATCAGGTGTTTATGAAATCCCGTTTATCAAAGCAGATGGAACATCGCAATATTATACAGGAAGGACAAATATTTTTTTTTTAAATGAGAATAAAAGAAAATAGAGCAGATATAACAAAGGAACTACATCTTTAGCCAGACTACATCGGATAGAACATTTGCAAATTAATTTTAATAATAATAAAATAATTTATCCATTAATATTTTATTTTTCATCCATTATCCGAGAATCAATAGAAATCTATCTGCTCAGCGAGAAAATATGCCTTCTTTGAGTTACGTAAAATTTGACACGATATGCTCTTACAGATTTTATTATTAAAAGCTTCAAGAAGTAATATTAAAAGTTTCAAGATAAAATAATTTCACGTTTACAGTTGATCATTTTTAAGTGTCTGCTCTCATTAAACACGTGATATTATTTAACACGTTTTTTTGTTTTTTAAGTTCATTTTCAAAAAATTTAGAAAAAAAATATTTATTTATCATTATTGATCTTGAAAATATGTCGCCGATTGAGCGCACAAAATTTATTTATTTATTTATTAAAAGCTATTTATAAACCTTATGTGTACATAGAGTTGCAAAGACTAGAAAAAACCCGATTTAAACCTGGGAATAAACCGGGTTTTTTTGGGAATAAACCGGGTTTTTTGGGAATAAACCAGGTCTTTTGGGAATAAACCGGGTCTATTGGAAATAAACCTAGGAATAAACCGATTCTTTGCAACTCTATGTGTACATCTTTACTTTAATTATAATAGCAGATTTTCCTGTATAATTTTTCAATTTTCGACAGTTCAGACTTATTTTCAACGCTATAACAACATCTTGAGCTACCTTTGTTTATGTATTCTGTAGATCTAAAAATATTTTGTAATCTTAATAATTATTAAATTTTGCACAAATAAAGTTTAAAAAGTATTTTTTAAATGCTTTTTTTTATTTACATGCATGGGTACAATTATTGAAAACATAGTATATTTAATAAAATTATTAATTATTTACAGATTATAAAAAAACCCTCTTGCCTATTATTTGGGCTGATATAACAATTGTTTTTCAGAGTTGCAATTTTGCAAGCAGTAAGTTTCTTTACAGGTTTTCAATAAGGTAAATAAAAATATTCGCATTTCAGTTTCAAAGATAAATAAAACAATTCAAATAAGCATTTAGAATAAATCCATCATAGGTTATATTCAGTAAAACCAATTCACTCCTTTTTCTTTATATAAATAGGTATTAGATAAAAAAAACAAAACAATATTTATTGTTAGTTTTTAAAATGTCTTAAAAAAACCATTTACTAATACAGATACCAAATACAAATTCATATATTTTACGTTAAGTCTTTTTTGGAAATATGCATAATAATTAGATATTAACTCGATATATTTTACAAAATTTATCATCAAGTACTTCAAAATGAAATATTCTTTTTTTAAAAATCATCTGTTAATACATTATCCTTATAGCAAAAAAAAAAACCTTATTTTAAGCATAATTAAATGTGAATATACTTGCTGGAGAAACTAAGCGTATAAATTTAATGATATTTATTTCTTATCTCGTTATGTTTGCAGAAATATATCTTTTCTAAAATAAATATTTTTACAGTATTATTAAAGAGCGTGCAAGTCACTTTCAAGTAGTTTTTAGAAAAAAAATTATGAAGGGGAATAATGCTGTTCTTCTGACATTTTTCTCTTCAGACAAGTCATTCACGTGCAAGATCTTAAGATAAAACTCCGGATAATCGATGAATTGCCCTAGTCCGCATTTTTCCTTTACCTTTATTTCTTTTTTTTTTTTTTTTTTTTTTTTTTTTGCTATTTTGTTTCCTAAGTAACGTATTAAGATTGTTGATGTGCTGCTTTCTTTCTAGAGACAATTTTGATAAATCCTTACAGCGAATATCTTGATCTAAATGAGTAAATACGGTTAAAGAAACTAATTACAAACGATTTCAATGTTTTGCAATTTAGGGAATAATCTACTTTTGAGGGAATTTTTTAAATATGATGTGTGGTTTTTAATTGCCTATTTTTTCAGAAACATAAAAGGGGAAATAATTCAAATTTGCTAAAATACTCTATATTATTTTAAGTTAATTGATAGCTACAAAACCTCCCATATTTTGAGTACCACCATTTCCGAATAGAAATGTTCGCGTTATTTAATGACAGAAATTTGCGATTAAATAATACAATGATTATTAGTCGATATTAGTGGTGCTCAGAAAACAGAAAGTTTGACAGCTATGGTTAATATAAGGTGCTCCAAATATTACTAAATGGTTTTAAGAATAATTATTTTTACTTTCATATATATATATATATTAGATATTGAATGTGGATTAAGACTTTTAACATGACACTTCATACACGGGGTAGTGTAAGAAGAAATTTTATAACTTTCTTTTAAAAATCAATGCTGAAATATTGTGCTTCTATCTTTCACGCCATCCAATATTCGTCTCAAGAACTTTGTTTGTTGTCCAAACATGTAATTAAATTGCATATTGCAATCTATGAGACAAGATGTTTCACATTAAAAGTTTCAATACGCTCTTTGAATGGCAATAATTGATTCTTTTATTTAAATTAACTTTTTGTTTCAATCGTGTCTATCTCTAAGCACTTAAAAAAAATCCTGTAATATAACATAAAATGTCTGGCATAAAAAGGTTTCCAGAATGTTTCTGTATACAGGAAATATCTGTTGGCAGAAAATCGCGTTATCGGACGTCAGAAACACGTAATCATACAATCATTCCCTGTTGATAAATGACCGATTCTGAACAGACAAAACTTGTAGCTTATAGAAGATTCTTGTTGACGGGAATAAATGTTCCTTCATAACTCAGTGCTGTAGATCTTACAAAAATTTTTATTTAGCAGCAGAATCACGTAGGCTTACACATAACTTCTGGTTACCAATGGAAATGATTTTATGAATAATTACAGATACTTATAAGCAGTTCTCCCCCAAACAGAAACATGATTAATTTAAATAACATTAAAATATTGAAGCAGTTAAATTTAGTTTTGGAAAATAAAGCATTATGAATTTGATTAAATATTATAAGTGGAAAACGTTTTTCTCCTTGTATAGAGTATAAAGAAAATAATGAGATGAAGTAACTTTTTATTTCAATCAAAATGATTCTTAACAACAGCAAAAAAATGGCTTATATCGATGAATGTATGTTGTAGTTCAAGCAGAAGTTTTTTATGTATGCAAAATTTAAGAAAATGATTACATTAAATTGGTGATGTTTTAGATGCTATTATTCCATATTTATTAATAAATTCTAGGAATGGGAAGTTACTTAGAAATCAAATGCTACAATAATGATAATAAAATTTGAGTAATATAATTATATTTTATTCCCCCTCCCCCCTGGAACTAGTAAAATAAAAAATTATAAAATATGAGCCACTGAATTATAAAAAACATCATTGAAAAGAAAATATTTTATTTCAACTAAAATAATGAAATAAGTTTTCAGTCTTCTATTAAATATTAAACATTGTTTTTCCTTAGTAATTTATCCTCAATTAAAGTATGTGTTTATAAATATAAATAAATAATTATGTTTTTATATAAAGTAATTTTTAATCCCTCCAGATTATATAGAACATTAAATAATGAAAATTTTGATAAATTCCCCAAAATAAAAGATAGATGAACGGCAATTAATGGTAGTCAGATTAATGATAAAATAAAACATGAATTTCTCCCGACTATATAAAATAATTCAACTATTACGTGTTTTTTTTTAAACTATTACTTCAATAGCTCAATAGCAATCGCTAGAATTAATGCATATAGAATTCTATTGAGTTCTTAATCATATTATACTTTTATATAGTACTGTTAACAACTTTACTCATAAAAGGGAAATATATTGAATAATCAGTCAACACGTCAGTTACGCAAAACATCAAAGGTTTGAAAATTAATCTAAGATCTTCAAGACGGAATAGAACAAATAATTAAAAAATAATCTCCAACTAATAACAGAATAATATTAGTTACTCTAACACGCAATTACGTAAACCATATATTTAAAAAAACGCGTTTTCTTTTCCTTTTTGGTATTACTTTTATAATCAAATGAGAAATTTTGAATTCATACACATTTATCGCTAAAGGAAAAACATCGTTAAATATTATTTTAAAGAAGAACGAAAATTTTCCTTGCTATGTTTACCTAGAAATAAAAAATAATTTTTCCTTTTCTTCTTTGACATCCATTTTTTTTTGCAGTTATCCATCTGAACATTTTGTGTACGCTATGATACGTAAAATGTGTTCCATGTTTTGTGTATTTTTTTTTTTACTGATATTGTTGTAACCTTCATTATTTATAATTTAAACTTAACTATGATGATTAAAACTAAAAACAACGAAATTTCATTGTTTCCTGGAACGAGAAAACATAAATTAAAAGACTTTGGTCACTGGTGGCTTTGTCTAGTACAACAAGGAGGGTGAAAACCGGTACTGGAGCTGACGCATATCCATTTTGTTTCGGATTATTGGTACACAGTTCAGCATCAATCTACCGCAGCCGGAGTTGGTGTTGCCTAAGACGCGGTTCTGATTAGCTGAATTGGTTCTCATTAACTTGGTTTTTCGACTGGGCTGCAATTCCGGTACCAAATCTGCGAGGCTGCGTCAGCCTCTATTATAGGCGTTATAAGCTGACCCTATGATGTCAAAACAGGCCATATAGTGACCCTGAATGTAAGATCTCTCAAGCCATCTCCCGCGCAGCGACTCCTAAAATTGTGGATTCTGAGACAGGAAAATGAGCGATAAAGATGTGATATAACATAAGAATTCTGTTAACATAGTTTTACGACGAAATTCGACATAAATTTTCTGTTTTTTAAAGTTTTTTTTTTATATATACAGTGTGGTAAAACCTGAAGTTTATAGATTCTAAATATAAATACGAAAGAAAAACAAGAACGAAATAAAAACTAAAAATGCATGAGGCATACTTTATGAAACACTTTCGAAATCTATCAGAATAGTGTTACAAACTTTCATTTTTTTAAATTAAATGAGATATCTTAATAAATTATTTTTTAAAAAACTGCACGCAGTTAAAATTCCATTTTTGGCAATTACTATCGATAGACCGTAAACTACACTGTTAAAAATTGGCTGCAAACTGTCCAGTCATTTGACCGTTTTTATAGAAAACGGTTACAGAAACATAATTTAACTCTATTCTGACCATATTATTGCCCATATTATGGTCAGAATAGAGTTACATTACGGTTATATAACCCTTTTCTATAAAAACGGTCAAATAACTGGACAGTTTGCTGCAAATTTTTAACAGTGTATGCGAATAATATTGTGCAGCTTTGTATGTAGTATACATATATATATATATATATATATATATATATATATATATATATATACCTCATAGTGAAAACAAAATATATATAGGAAATGCTTACTTGGAATTATCATCCATAAATAAAAATGTATACATATCCCTTTTGCGCAGCCACGTATATGAATTTTTTTAATATTATACTTTACTAACACCGCATAATATAGTAAAATTATGTTTAGCTAAACACGTAACACAGTTGAATATTCACATTCATGAAATTCGGTCCATAGAAGTTAATCCAAAAATTTATGGGTAGCCCGGTATTTATAGAATTTACACACACCACATAATGACTGCTAAATTCACTTCAGATGGAAAACGCGTAACACGACTAAAAGGTCACTTCCAGCAGTTACAATCCATAGACGGCAATGTGTAAAATTTTCATTTGAGCAGGCGTGTGTATGAATTTATTTATATTCTAATAACATATCTTAGTATACCAAAATATTAAACGCTACGGACGAATCTAAAAATGTTAAATTTGTAAAATGTAATTGGTCTTGTCCAAATAAGAGCAGTACATCTGTATTAATTAAAAATAGTGTCAAATAACGAAAAAACAGATGAAAATCCTCCGTCAGGGTGCACGAGTTGATGTAGAATAAATGCAATATTTAATAAAAAATCGCCCACCCTTCATCTCGCCATTCCCGCAAAAATATTACAAATATACAAATGTTTCTTAATTACATCAACTGTCCCGATCCGATAGCGGGCGAAGCGCGCTTTTCCCCATCATAATACCTGGCCGGCACTCTAATAGAAAAACTTTAATTACCCATAATGCAGTTTAAACATATTAGCTACTTTATGTCTCGTACGTCTGGCATTGAAGTTACATGTTTAAAAGAATGTACGAAAGCGGTGGGATTAATTGAAAATTAAAAATCGTTTCTCATCAACTAATCATCCTAGATTAAAAAGAATTACATATTTTTGATCGTGACGCAAAAAATACTCTTGGATGTATTATTTTCTAATTCGTAAAAGCGATATTTAAAAAAAAAATTGTACCCGGCTAAAAAAGTACAGTTGGACTTTAGTTTGAAATGTTTCCTTGTCTGAAACTATCAGGTCACGTGTCGTTTTCCCGCAGCTATTGGAGATAAATTGCTTCATTAAGCGGTTTTTAATTGATATCTCCCGATTTTATGGGCCGATCGTTACGATCTTTTTTGTTGAATTCAGGATTTTTTTTACGTATGTATGCCGATTTTGGATTCCGTGGAGTATTTCCTTCATTGTTTTTCGAAAAGTGAGTAGGGGATAAATCTTTGGCTATGGATGCCTCCTCTTTCCGACAACACTCTCTGAGATGTCTGACTTGATTTGAAAACGACTGGTCAGTTTTTGGCCGAAATAAAGAAAAGTTGAGGTCCGAATTAAAAAAAAAATCGGATTTTTGAAATGACAAAAACCGGCTGCGTCCGCTGGTTTTCGAATCGATAGCTCCGGTAGTTTTTTTTTAATTCGACGATGCGTCAAATAAAGACAAATTCACTGTCTGGGATTGTCGAAAGGTTATTTTGGATAAATAGGTTTCTTTCGCAGTAATTAAAACAGTTTTGTTAATTAATAACTCTTTTGATTGGGGTCGGACTCCTTCGCGAGCGTAACTTGGGGGTCGCGTGATATTTCCGAATTTTTCGGCATCAAAAGCGCCCCGGTCTGTTGCCTGCACGCCGAGCCTTTGAGCGGGTACAGACACTCACACGTTTACCGACATTAATAGTATAGACGTTTTCTTATGCGAAACCATCCACAAAGAATATGTTATGTTACATTTTATCAAAAATTGTTTCATTTAGGCGTTAATCTCTCATATGTACTAAAGTTTAATTATTATTGAAGATCTGATACATTATTTATTAATATTTACTAATTTAATATTTAATAAATTAAATAATATTCAATATTTGTAATTTTTGAAAATTACATGTTAACGATTTTTTCTGAGAGATTTTCGTTGTTAACAGCGTGAAATGTGCTATTATGAAGAAAAAAGAATGAAGAAAATTTTCAACAAAACACTTCAATTTCTTGAAAATCAATTTTTGTTAGGTATCAGAGTCATTCCATGGTAACTTACGTTACATTTAGAACAATTTGCTTCAGTAATTTTCTTAATGTAACACCAAAAAAATATTAAAAATGAAAGTTGATGTGATTTGTTAATAAGCACTACTCAAAGCTTAATTTGGATGGAAATTGCTTTAATTTGGTGCTATTTCTTGAACTTTGGCGTTTATATTTATTGTGGTAACTTACGTTACTGAAAAAGGGAACAGTGTTATATTGCTATTGACGTTTGGATAAAATTCTGTTCTATTGAAGATGACATGGCTTAAAAAGTATATACATTCCATTCTTTAAGATTTTTGCAATGTAATTTATGAAATTTTAAAACTTTATATCAACAACTAAATTCATTATAATTTTTTTAAAGTAACTTACGTTACACATTTCATTTTAACAAAAGTGTTTTTCTCTTGCATCATATTTATTACAATACACTGAATAATTAAACATAATAATGAAACTTCATAAAATATAATGAAATAGTACAAAAATAATTGAAATTGTAGGTATAAGTTACATAATTTAACAAAAATATTACAAAATGTAAGCTTTTTTAGTTTTTTTGTTTAAACGTTTTTAGTTTTTTTAGTTTCTAGATTGAAATGTCCTCTGGCATTAACCACTACCAGTGGTTTTATTTTCTTGATCAAATATATTATACAGGGCATTCGAAAAAGGTTCGACGGATTTGAAAGAATCATAACTATAAAAGTAATTGATTAAACGAAATTATTTTCTTTCCAAAGTACTCGGCAATTGTCCAAGATTCGTTAGATGTAGCTATTTTAAAATCGTGACATTCAGACGATTCGCAAAATCGTTGATCTGAAAAATGAAAATCGCACCACACATTCGAAATTTTCACTTTTTGCTTGGGCTATTCGTCTACATAGGGGATCCTTTCCTACTAAATCGACGATGCTGAATAACTTTCTAACTGACTTTTTTCCCATACCTCGAATAGTTTTAGACTTATATGCTTTCCACTCCAGAATCATCGAAGAAAATTGCAAATGTGTGGTGCGCTTTGCATTTTTCAAATCATCGATTCTACTCATCATCTGAATGTCATGACTTTAAAACAGCTACATCTAACAAATCTTGGATAATTGCCAAGTACTTTGGAAAGAAAATAATTGCGTTTACTCAATTACTTTTAGAGTTATAATTGTTTCAAATCTGTCCAACCTTTTTCAGACACCTGATATACATTATATACACTATCAAATATACTATTATATACAAAAATATTTGTAAAAACAAAAACAAAAACAAATACAATTTTTTTCAAAATTTTCCGTATGAGCGTGGAATTGCCGTGATTTATTTACGAAAAATCCAACTTAAATCTGAGTAAAGCCCTGATCATGGCATTTATTGACCTTGCGAATATTTTGCGAATAATATAATATCTACCGTTTGTCTTGAATCATCTCTATTTTTTTTTAATTAATATACCCGTATTTAACACAAGTCCAAATGACTTGTAAAGCGTTTATAAATTATTTAGAGAACCAACTAACAATTCCGAGATAATTTAGTAAAATTTGAATAAAATTGCATTGATTGCAAAATTTGTTTTAATATAGTCTTAAAGTATTAAGGAAAAATCACATTTATATGGAGAAAAAGTAGAATATTAATAAAATCCGAATTATCATTACTCGATAAGTTTTAGTCATAAAATAATGGATTTTTTTTTTTTTTACTTTTTAGAAAATGAAGTGATGTTTATAAATATTATTGATATACTAACGGAACCATTTAAAAAAATATAATGCGAACTTTTCCAATAAAAACTATTTTACCTGAATGATATCCAAGGTAATTAAAAAAAATTTGAAGCATTTTTGTAGTTTCAAATATATCTCTAACACGAATAATTTAAGAATTAACAATTGGTCAACGACAAGAGGATGCGTCCTGTATATATTAGAATTGCATTTCTGAAGTATCCTGAACTTAATATTAATCTTTAAATACGGTATGTCATGCTGAAACGTGACAAATGCTGTCACAGCTCGCGTTTAAAAGCTAAAATAATCTAAGATAGTATGTTATGTTGAACAAACATATATTTCATGATATACCGTAGATTATTATAACGTTTCCAGAATATTATTAATTAATTCCATTTTTTTACGATAAAAGAGATAGCTAAATAAATAAGTTAGAAAAAAAGATAAAACATTTGAAAATAACTGCGAAGCAACTACCATGCATAAAATATAGGTGATAATGTATTGTAAATATTTTGTGTACACCTGATTTATGAATTTTATATATATATCACATATTATACTAAAACTTTATTCAGATGAAAAACGCACAACACAATTGAAAACGCTTTTCCGTTAGTTACAATCCATAAAAATTACGCATTCAATTTGTGCAGCCGTCTACATAAATTTTGTTGTAATATACTCGCACCACATAGTATCGAATTTTTTTATTTTCAGCTGAAGAACGCGTAACACACTGAAAACGAGCTTTGATAAATTAATTGATAGAACTTAATTAATTCGAATTCAATTGGACAGCCAATGTATTTTATCTACAGAATTTATACACATCACATAATGAACTAATATTAAATTAAGCTTAAAAACCCCTAGCATATCTGAAAACGCACTTCCTTCAATTATCGCTTCTAGACAATAATGCATCTGAATTCTTATGTATGTTTCTGTAAAATAACTAATAATGTTAAATGCCCTATTTTTTTTTCGGAAGATGTTATCGCACATTATGATAAGATGATTTCATAAAGTGCACTTCAAATAATCACTTGCTACAGACAGGAATACTTTTGAAGACTACCCAATAAAGAAGCTTAATTTTGTTTTCGATTGTTGATTGAGGAATTAAATAATACGAAAATGTCACTGTCCTATTTAATTCAAACTTCTTTTTTTAGAAAATCTATTCTAAAAAACGTGCACTTTGCCTGTTTTTTATTCAGATAAAGGAATCTCTGACGGTAATATCCAAATACTTCAAAAAATTTGATTTATTTTATGGTAGTATCATGCTTTTTGCTTTAAATTCTCAAGAGTGCCATCAGAAACTAAACTCAGTAAAGCACTTATCTGAATTTATTTCAGTCTTATATGGAAACATTGTAGTATTTGAACCAAAATATACCTCAAAAGCCCCTAAAGGAAAAAGCCATAAACTGTCGATATCGGTTTGTATAAATAAGAATCTGCCTTCTAGCACGCAATCATTTTTAGAAATGCTCTATGAATTTTTAAACTGGAATATAAGTGTGATATAGTAAGAGCATATATTGCTTTTTACTTGATTTATATCAGTTGTTCTTTTTCCCCTATCAAGAATTTTGCCCTATCAAAACTGATGACTTTTCATAATACACAGAATGCAAATTACTGGAATAAAAATGATAAAAATTAAAATTAATAAGTAATTTTAAGATAGAAATTTGTTTTTAGAAAATCAAATCAAAATTGAATATTATAATTTCATATTAACAAATTACTTTCATAATTATATAAATTATGTATATTTAACTAGAACTATTACATTATGTGGCAAAAATAAAAGATAAAGCTGCAAATAAATATTTTCGGATTCTCTAAATATTTTCACCGTATTTATTTTGAAATTTTGGAATTTTTGATTCATGTTTTTTGCAATATTTTCAGATAGGTGGTTGGAGCATTGCAAAGACTTCGGTTGTGGTTTTGTAAAGTTTAAAATTTAAGGAAATTTCAAATATGCCGTGAAAAATTAAACTGGTGGTATCTGAATTGAAAAAAAAGACATACTTTGGTTAAAGGAATGGTAGAAAAAAATCACTATGTAAATGAGACATTTGTCAGACGATTTTCAGCAAACTTTTAAATTTCTAAGACTTTAGAGAGGAAGTGCGGCTCAGGATGGCCTTGTTATTAGTCTAAATAACCAAAATACTGCGTTATAAAAAAATTGTTTAGGAAATTGATTTGATTTGTAAACTCACCATAGAAATGATTTAAAATAAAGTTTGGACAATGCAAGTTCTGCAAAAACAGTGAAGCAGTGGTTAATGTAACAGGTATAAAGAGCTGAAAATCATTTAAAACACTACTATAGAGACAAAAATGAATAAGAAAATACTGAAATTGGCAATCAATTTTAGAAATTGCAATATTAACGATTGGTCTCAAAGAAACGTTTTAGAGGTATCAAAATTTAATAATTTTTTCCGTGGAGGAAATATGTGTGTAAGGCATAGATAGAGTGAAAGATAGAATGAAAATTACACTCTTGAAATGGTCATGCGTTCTCCTTATGTTATGGTATAAGGACGCTAAATTTATCTCGAAGATGGTCAAATAATAACATTGAGAGGATCATAAAATACTGAAAAATATTTAAACATTATAAATGAGCGCTCAAATCAGAGAACGAATTTATTCGGAAATTTCCACAGACATAGAAAACCACTATTTCCATAAAGATAATTATTTTTGCTGTAGAGCGCCTGCGGTAAATACATTTTAAATTTCAACTTGAAATAGTTCGTCTGATGTAAAACACTATAACTGTCAGCCATTTTTATTAATATAGGCATATTGTTATAAGGAAAGTCTTACAAATTTATCATTATTGCTTTGTATCATTTGAGATTTTAATCAAATAGAAAACGTATCGGATGAAGTAGGGAAAAATTCAATTGTTTTAATCTGAAATTTTTATTTACAGTGTATGTCATAATGAAATATTGGTAAGTTATACATAAAAAATTACATAATTCGACACCAAATCTTATAAATGTGTTTAATTAAAAAAATAGTGGAATAAATATTTGATGGAGAATTTTTATGAATCCATTTTTTAATGTGTATTTGGACCATTAATTTTTCATTATATTTCATAGACAAATATATTTTTTTAATTTAAAATGAAGAATTAATTTCTGTAAAAATTAAGTGAATATGATTTTCAAAAGTGGGATTGTTCATTCCTTTCTTCCATGTGTTTCTTTATTGCTATCTAAATGTATAATTCTACAATAGATAATAAATATAGCCAGATGTAATGCACAACTTTATATGAAAAAAGTTTTGTTATTGTAATTTATTTAGAAGATATTTAAAATATAAAAGCTCAAAATCCAATAATTTTCTACTGCGCGGCTTTATTTTTTGCCCCGAACTGTATTGATCCAGTAATAGCTTATTATATTTGTCACATTATGTGAATAATATTGATGAAGTGCCTTCGGCTGTATCGGATCCGCAAGAATAAAATCGTCATAGCAATCGAAAACAGGCCTAAAATTGTATGTCTTTAAATGCCATATGCTACAAGTAATTAAATATTTTATAGAGTTTAAATTTCAGAAAATATTCTTATTATAGAAAAATATAAAATATTTTTATTAATATAATCTAACAATATATTTACTCAAAGTTCTTTAATATTTCTAGATAACTGTACATATATACAACAATTTTCAAATTAAATCTATCAATGACCACCAGACATTTCACGACAAACAGATTTGAAGTACTACACTATTATACTTACATATGCGTTACGATAACATAGATAATCGATTGCGATAATTGTGATTACAAGAATGAAAAGCTTCTTGTACCATTAAGAGAATCAATGTTATAAGAATATTCTTTTAATACATCTTTAATATCAATGATTTCTATTTTGAAATGTACATTATAAAAGAACAGCAATTATGCTACTCAACATACTAGACGCATTTATGAAAATTCACTGCAACATCAGAGTTCCCACGATTTCAGAAACATTTCTCTTACTTCTAGAAATGATAGGAAATCCTTCAGTCAAAAGCATAAAAATACAATAAGTTTATGAGGACTCGGATAAATAGTTGTTGTTTGTTTCTTTATAATAAATATCAAATAGAGAGCAGGATTCATTCTGATTTCGACACAATTCCATAATCTCAATAGAGATTTCCGCGTATTCTTAAAGACTATTATGATTACAAATTACAACTATTATTTTTCATGTACATGAAATTAATTTATTTTTCATTTACAGTTATTCTCTGATGTTTTGAAGAATATGGTAAAAATGTATATTTTATATTTTATAATTATATTTGAAATCAATTTTATTTTCAAATTTATAGATATCAAAAAATCAAATTTCAACAACTAACATTTTAAAACTTTAAAACACAATTAATTTATATATATATATATATATATATATATATATATATATATATATATATATATATATATATATATATATATATATATATATATATATATATATATATAAAACAGCATCTTCAAATGAAATTCACGTTACATTTGCTATACAATTGATGAATGTTCATTTAGATAAAATATATAAAAAAAAAAAACTATATTATCTTCTATTTATGAAACATCTTCTATTTATGAAACAAAATATTTTCTGGATCCGTTTATAACTAAACCAGAAATTTCTGAAACTGAGCAATTAATTCCAATTTTATGAAAATTTAAAATTATTTTATGTAAGTAATAGATTATGAAAAGATGCTTAACAAATTTCAGCATCTGCAAAAATACAATTGAAAACGTTCTGTTGCAATATTTTTACGTATTTCATTTTACACAATTCTCGTTTTAAAGCATGTTTCAAACATAGGAAAAAATGAAATATTTTTCAAGTACATTTCATTTTATTTTATTTAAAATACATCTTTTGCCTTTCATATAAATTCAGATAATGCGTGTGTACAGTGGATTTGCGCTCCATTTTAGAAAAATTCAAAATTCTTTCGTTGTAAGTGTTTTGAAAATCGTAAATGATGAATTGTCAAATATAGTTTGGTTTTTATTTATTTACGTTTTACGATCTCCTGTCGGGAAATTTGTTTGTAAATTGATTTTTATTTTATTAAACCTAATATTATTATTTTAGAATTATAGGGTAGATTTGGTTAAGAGGCCGTAGTTTGTGAGTTAATTTTTTTATAAAATCGCCTGTTGTTTTTATTTGTTATTCATTAATTTCTTGTTACATTTGATACATTTATGTATGATTTAAAAATGTAATTCATTTTACAAATGTCATAGAAAGCATAAAAAAATGTTTTTGTAAATACTTGCATTTCGGCATCTTACCCCAATCTTAGGGTAAGATGACCAACTACATAGAAACTACATAAAGAAAGAGTGTAAAAGATTTTGGACACTTACCAAATGTGTTAAGACGAAAAAGCAATATAAAAGAATTATTTAAAACTTAAATAAAACAACGCAAACTGGAATTAAAGTATCAGTAGGGAAGCCTCTTCCACGCGACTGATTGGCGTTTCCCTCCAGCGCCTGCGCATAGGAAAAGCACGTGACACGGCATCTTACCCCAAGTTACCCTACGATTTATATCATATGTTTATACCATGTTTCTCACTAGTTCAGTTTAAAAAAGTTTTATATAATAAAAGTTACTATTTTTATAAAAAATAATAAGTGGAATTTTCCTTACAAATCTGACAAGGAGACCGCCAAACATGATGCGCACAGATTTTGATGATTTTAAAGTATGTTGTAGGGATCATACCCCTAACTATTCAGGTCAAAGGTTTCCTTCAAATGGGCTTTAGTTTTCGAGAAATTTCGTTTTAAAGTTAAGGATACATTTCAAATGCCATTACTTCGTAATCCTGGACAAGGTCTCAGTGGTTCCGTGGTAGCGTTCGCGATTTGAGAGCCGCAGATGGGTGTTCTGTCCTCTCCTGTGACTTTTACCTTTTTTAACAAATTTTATATATTTGTCGCGTTATAAGTTGTATGCAGAATTATGAATTCTGCATCTTTGAACTTTTTGATATTTTCCTAATAAATTACATTTACATTTTAAAATATTTCGTAAAAATTTACGTTTTTTTTTTTTTTTTTTTTTTTTTTTTCTTGTGAGTTTTGAAATTAATATTTCTATTGGCGAAATTCCAAACTAACTAATTCCAAAAACATATCTTGAAAGGAGTAATAAAATATAAAAGCAATAACGATTATATCCAAGTTTTAGCCAGTTATATATATATATTTTTATATTATTTAAATACATTTAACTGTAAAGTTCAAACTCACCGTCATTTTTGATTTGCAGAAATAAAAAATAATGTATTACAATTAATATTTTTTCAGTTTAACAAGTCGATGCCATACAGAAAAATTCAACTAGAAATGAAAAATCGTTTGTAAATTACAATACATATAAAAAATATCTGAAAAAAAAATCGCCTGCAACGACTTTTACGGTAATATCAGAATAAATAAAATTTTCTTTTTATCAATTTCGTTTCGCTTCCTTTGCAGACAAATACCACGTTTGAAATAATTTCTTTTTCAAATTTAATGCATTTTTAAATATATTTATCACAATTTAAATATTTAAAGAATATATAATATGCTAATTTATACATTCTTCCAATATTGTTAAAACAATTATTTAAAGGCGATTTTTAATGCGAAATTTGTTTAGAATATTTTTGCGATAGGTATAACACAATTAGTTCCATATTTAATAAACTAAAAATGTCGATGTCAATGATGATAAATATTTTAGCATTTCAGCAGTTAACATATTTCAATATATTTAGAACAAATCAAATATTAAAAGGATGTATTATTTTGTTAATTTTTTCTTAATCATTTAATTTTTTTTAAATAGAAAATATAAATTTTAAAAAAATGTATTATTTCATAAATACAATAAATAAATAAGTAAATATACATAAATGTAAACAATAATCATTTTAAAAAGACGAGATATAAAGACATAAATTAGTTTGGATTTTCGTCAGCAGAAATATTCGAATAAAAATTGCGCAAAAACTATAAATTTTCACGCAATATTCGAAAATGTAAATGGAATTTATTAGGAAAATATCAAAAAGTTCAAAGATGCAGAATTCATAATTCTGCATACAACTTATAATGCGACAAATATGTAAAATTTGTTAAAAAAAGGTAAAAGTCACAGGAGAGGACAGAACACCCATCTGCGGCTCTCAAATCGCGAACGCTACCACGGCACCATGGAGACTACCTCCAGGACCGCGAAGTAATGGCATTTGAAATGCATGCTGAACTTTAACCCGAAATTTCTCGAAAACTAAAGCCCATTTGAAGGAAACCTTTGACCTGAATAGTTAGGGGTATACAACAGGCCTACAACATACTTTAAAATCATCAAAATCTGTGCGCATCATGTTTGGCGGTCTCCTTGTGAGAGTACAATTAACAACTTCAAAAGCACATTGCTATGAATCCACTTAATTTACAGCTTTATAATTCAAATATGTTTACATTACATTTGTTTTAAATAATTTGACTTAAAAGTTTAAGGTTAAATGACAGTGGTTACCATATAATTACAATTTGTTAAGGGAAATCTGGGTGTATAGTCGAATTCCAGAATAATGTAAGAGCAGACCTGAAAGTCTCCGGCTTTTTGGACACCAGTATTTTAGCACAGAAAATGTTCTTTTATTCAATCGGAGCATTCTGCGATTTAAAGGAACAACATTTTTCTCTAAAATATTACTGGTGTGCAAAAAGCCGGAGACTTGGCAACTCTGTAAGAGGTATTTACAGAGGGTGTTCGCACATTTTTAGATGATTTTCATTGTACTTACAGAACAATTTTACATAAAATATTTGTGTTTTAAATGTTGTATTTGGTAAACCTTATTCTGAACTACCTTTCTCCACCGTAATTTCTATGACATTAATGCCTTTGTATTTTTGGAAGAGGTATTTTGGTCCATTCCTCTTGAACAGCTTTAAAAATTCCATGAAGGATTGTAGGTCGATGTTTGGATAACGTGCTTTTTAAAGGTCCAAAAGCGAAAAATCCATGGGTGATGCATCTGGAGATTTATCAGGTATATCAGTGAAGGGTGTAGCCGTGATACCAGTTCCTCGTTCCATATTTTCCTGAAAATTAACAGTGGATAGTGATGTGTGGCTAGTTGCTTTATCTTCATGCAGTTCAACTAATTGATGGCACTCGGGGTGAACAGATGGTATTTCATGTTGGAAGATTGGCGTAAAATATGTTTCTGATAGTGTGTGGAGTTGATTTTAAGATTTTTTCCACTCTCTTCCTTTTCAATTTGCCATTATATATAAAGCCAGCAACAATCATAAATCCTTTGCTAAAATTTTCATTAGAAACATTATACCATGTTTTAATATTTTTCTTCTCTTCTTTGATGATAATAGACGGATCTCTCTTTATCATTTAAATAGATGCATTCTTCATCCATTGTAAGAACATTCTTCTATTTTTCTCCCGATAAAGGTTTCTCATAAAAAATCCTGTATCGTGTCCTACGTTCGGCGATATGTCGTTGAGAAAGACGATGAACATTGTATTTTTTGGCCTTTTTCAATTTCAAATCAGTGTACGTGATTTTGTTAACAGTTGACACAGAGCATTTTAATGATTTAGCAACAGTCCTTTGACTTGGAGGATTTTCTTTTATGATAAAATATCTAACCTTTTCAATATTCGAAGAATTCCTTTTTGTTCGTGGGCATATATTTGAAAAAAAATCTACTTGAATCCAGACATTCATGATTTTCTCCTTTTTAGATATAGAAACACCATCCCTTTGACAGTTTTTTAGTAGCCGAATACGAATAATTGTTTTCGGAAAGCCTTCCATGCATCGATACTTTAAAAGCGCCAATTTACATGTAAAAAAAATTATGTTGCCAAACAAACATTTATACTTTCAAAAATATATTAGCTGTGAAAAATAATTTCTCTATGTAGACGATTTTTTTACACAAAAACAAATTCTTCTAACAAATGTGCGAACAGCCACTGTATACTGTGAGTTACTGGATTCATCTAATGTCAGTTTCGATATTTTTTTTAAGCGATAGAAAACTGCATTGACATATAAAGGCACTCTGATAGTACACGAGTTTTTGTGCATGAAATGGCAAATGAAGTGGAAATTTCCTGGTACCATCTACCAGTGCTCAAGTGGTACAGGATCCATTATCACCAGTACCAGGAACTTCAGTGCCACTACTAAGCCCACCAATGAAGAAACTAAGGCAAGCTATTTTACAGTGACTCCTGGAACAGTCAGAGGAAGTTAAATCCACGTTAAAAAATTGTAGGAGTAAAAGACGTAGAATGAAATATAGTGTACGAGAGGTACTTAAATAAATATATATATATATATATATATATATATATATATATATATATACAGCTGAACAAGTGATGGTAAGACTAAAAGCAGAAGAAGAAGAGAAGACAACACAATAAACCAAGGAAAAATCTTAAAGTTGTAAAAAAAAAATCTAAGGCTGTGTCAGCAGTAAAAGCTTGTAAGTACGTTGTTTTTGTTAAGTGAAAAGAGCAATAAGGGCAAACTTAAAGAAAACTATGTCTCCATTACCTTTGAAAATAATATCTGAAATTAGACTAGGGCCCTGAATTGCAGTGAAATAATTAATCAGTGAAGTTTTTAATATATATATATATATATATGGGGGAATGAAAGTGTTACAATTTCCCTGACGTTGAAGATATGAAATTCGTTGGTCAAAGACAAAGTTTTTGTTGTCCCTGATTTCACTATAATATATTAAACAAATGAAGCCTTGTTAAATCATAAGTACATATGTAGGCTTTTTTACTTTTTGTGTTGCGTTTATCCTAGATATACGCCTAATAAATTATTCATTAATAAACCTCCTAACGGTTTCCTTATTTCTTAATGTATCTGAATTTACCTGTAGAGGATTAACATGAGTATAGTTAAACTAAAAAACACATATTTCTCTGTTATACCCAAATTTTCATGCTCAGGGTGTAATTTGAGTAGAGTTATTTTTTTATTTATTTTGAGTAAATAAAAAAGGCAGTAGTACTTACATATATACAGACAATAATACTTACATACTGTTACAAAGAAGCAATAACATTTACATATTTTTATTCTAGATGGGCACATTTCTGATTGAAACCGACAGAAAAATCTGTCATTTGTAGTATCTGTAACAATTTAACCCTTTCTGCTCCGACAGTACATTGAACTACAATTAAGGAAAATTTAATAAAAAATGTATTTAATCCATCTACTTAAATTATATTTTATAAATTACATATATAAAAAGTACATTTTAATTTTCCTGCCACATTTAGATCGATCGCACAGTGCTCGAGACATTGCTCGATCACACAGCGAAACAGTCGAAGCTAAATATTTTTAAAGTGGTTATTTGTTCCACCATGTGTATAAGTGTAGCTTTTCTCTTAATAAAAATGTGTTTGATGGAAAAATTTCACCTACAAAATCATTTCTGTTTAGAGATAAGATAGCAATATATTCGCTGCAAATAGAGGCGTCTTAAATTCAGACACATATGTGACTGAAAAATAAATTCTGAAACTTATGTGTCTGAATGTGAAATTTCAGACATTATAGATGTCTAAATTTAAGACACATAAGTGTCTTACTATGACCATGGTTAAAATAAACTGAGAAAAAGTCTGAATAATAGTGATATGTCTGAAATTAAGAAATTTCGAAATTCAGACACTTAAGTTTCTGAATGCGATACAATTGTGTGGTATGTCTGTATGTGTATGTACCATTGTATTGCAATATGTATCTTTGCACCATCAGCAACGGATGAAAGATGCTTAAAATACTTTTCCGTACACCAAATTTCGTATTACATTATAAAAGAAAAAGAAGTAATTTAATTAGACCATAATAAGACGTCAGACAAAATTGCAAAAGTTCGCTTACTATGTTTTGGGACTAAGTTATTTTTGGCGCAATAAATGATTAAATAATTGCTTTTTACACAATATAAAGTTTTTCAAAAATTACTTGTACGCGGGGAGGGAGGGGGGGGGGACTTTGCAAGGAAAGGTCGCCCCCCTCAAATTCTAAGAAAAATGAGTGCCGGCAGAAAGAAATGTAGGGATTGACAAGACTTTAGAGCAGATGTGCTTGGAGTCCACAGCTTAGTCCGCTTTTCTAAAATGTAGAATATAAACATGAAATAGGCTACATTAAGAATTTTTTGTCAGAACTCCTCGTGCAAGACAATTTTTAAAGATATCTACATGAAAATAAATATAAAAATTTAACAGTTAAGAAATATTAAATATTAAAAAATAAGTTTCTAAAGACATTTTTCAAAATGGAGAAATTATTTTTTTTTGGTCTGGGGGCTTTTCCGTCCTGACCCCTCCCCCACCCCCGTTTAAGATAAATCAACAGAAGAACAGAATTAAAATTGTCTTTGAGTCCTTTGAATTCTCTTTGAATTGTCGATGAGTGCAGGGAGGGGAAGGGGGGGGACGACTGAAGAAAAATTCTTAGTAACATCTTTTCTTAGAATTAAATTTATATATTAGGGAAAAAATATTTTTTTTTTAATAATCAGGCATTAAGAAAAAATAAATAAATTTCAGGACCTCCACTTATGTTTCACGAAAATTTTATAGTTATTTGCAAGTATTACGACAAAATCTTAAAAATCTGTCTGAAATAATAAAACTGTAATAATAATTATACACAAATATTTAATACATGTAAGTTTTCGTAAATTGATAAATGTAAGCTTCATTACGAAAAATGTACCAAATAAAGAAAATAAAATGATTCTGATTTCTTCCCATACAATGTTCTATTTCTATCTGATAAAAAGTAACGAGATCATCAAACTCTTCAAATTATAAACCGTAGTGTGAGTCAGTTGTGATGCTAAACTAAAAATGCTGACCTCACTTATTTTCTTCTGTTAGTAGACGTTGGTTCGTTGACGATTTGGCGCGTTAAAAGAAACATTTCTTTCAATTATTTACAGAGCTGCCAACTGCTATGAAAAAATCGTAGTTGCTACGATTTGGAGTTCAAAACTACGAAGCTACGAAAATTTTTCTAAAACTACGATTTTCTGAAAAAAAACGTGAATTTCGCAAAAGAATCGCGCATAAAAAAACGCGAATTTCGTCAATGGATCACTGAAATAAAGAGAATTTCGTCAAAGAAATCGCGGAAAATGCAAATTTCATCAAAGGATCGCGGAAAAAACGTGAATTTCGTCAAAGGATCGCTGAAAAGACGCACATTTCGTCAAAGTATTGCTGAAAAGACGCGAATTTCGTCAAAAGATTGCCAAAAAACACTAATTTCGTCAAAGAATCGTGTAAAAAGTGCGAAATTTGGCGAAAGATCGCTGAAAAAACGCGAATTTCGTCAAGGGATTGCTGAAAAAGCACGAATTTCGTCAAAGGATCGCGGTAAATAGCGCGAATTTCGTCAAAGAATCGCGGAAAAGACGTGAATTTTGTCAAAAGATCGTTTAAAAACGCGAAATTCGGGGAAAGATCGCTGAAAAAACACGAATTTCGTCAAAGAATTGAGGAAAAAACGCCAATTTCATCAAAGGATCGCTGAAAAATACGAATTTCGTTAAAGGATCGCTGAAAAAACGTCAATTTTGTCAAAAGATCGTTGAAAATAAGACACGAATTCCGTCAAAAAAATGCTGAAAAAACGCTAATTTCTTCAAAATTTGCGGCATTGGGTTAAAAAATTTAAACCACATTCCTTTTACTAATGTAGAAAATTCCCCACGAAAAGTAAAAAAAAAAAATCAATTTAAAAAGTCTATAAAAATATCCAGAAACTGGCTACAAAGTGCATAACTTCAGACATAACAGGTACCTTCCTGCCAAATCTTGTAGATCTGTGGGCATCGCAGCAGTCTCTTCACAAAACAGCACACACAGAGACGAAATCTACAGTCCCTGGCCAAATTATTAGACGCAGTTGTTTTTATTATAATTTATTAAATATCTGGAAAGATACATGAGGAATTATTCTGAATCTTCAGGAGTGTAAACAACATGATAAACGTCATATATTTCCGCGAAGATTTTTTCCCGAAACCCCATAAGGGGCCGTCAACAAATTGAAGAAAAACGAATATCTTTTGGATAAACCTGTAAAAACTAATATTGCAAAAAGCATTCAAACTGTAGATTATGATTAAGTGGCTTATTGTAATAATTTGGGTTCATTTTTATGAAGATAGCATGTATACTCGAAGAGAAATTCACGTTTTTATAAAAACAGTCTCAAATTTTACCAAATTTTTTGCTTACAATTTGCAGAGTTTTTAATATAAAAACAAGTTATTTTCAGAAAATATGACAAACAAAATTATACACAATACCCTGCAATCAGAATTAAAAAATAATGAAAATTATATGAAAAATGAGCAGGTTTACTAAATATTGTTTTCCTGCGCATGCACGAAGGCAATCAAAATATAATATGCATAATGTATTAGCTAAATATATAGACCAACTTTTGTAAAAGTCTCAAAAACATAGCTTGAAAATTCTGATAGTAATCGTCGATAGAATAAGCTCGAATTTCGCTGTTCCCAAAAGGCAGCAAAAAGATGAGGGGTTGTATCCAAATATACTAGCTTATGAAAGTTGACATAATAAGAATGAAGTGTCTCTCATTCTATATTTGATACAACCCCTCATCTTTTTGCTTTCAGGATAATTTCTCATGTATCTTTGCAGATATTTAATAAATTATAATAAAAACAACTGCGTCTAATAATTTGGCCAGGGACTGTATGTTTATTATTATAGATATAGTTTTTCATCTGAAACAATATATTGAACTAACTTTTGAAAAATGAGATTAACCTGACCTGCAAAAAAAAAAAAAAAAAAAAAAAAAAAACAATTAGCACCGAGCCGAAATGCGGGCCTTACCCGACCTGATGCAGGACATTTTAGACAAATTTAAACATTTTTTTCCGGAAAAATATCAGTAGTTTTGTCAGGGGAGGGGAACTTCCCCCGCCCCAACCGCTCTAGAATCTTTCAGAAAATTCATTGTGAAGTTTAGAAATTTAGCTTAGGAGTGGACAGAGCATGAGTTGAATGGGAAGAATTACATTTAATCAATCCCACCCACTACCAAAAAATTAGAGTCTTCAACTTTGTCTGGTTACGTTCATTACACATACGTTCAGTTGATTAGTATTTGTTCGCTTAAAATTTGCAGCGTAAAAAACAACAACCAACCAACCTCCAGATTAATTTGAATTTTGTGTGCTACTATTTTTCATTTTCAAAGGTTGGCTGGTCTGGATTTATACTTGTTTCACGAAGTTTGTCCAGATTTTTTTTATGGAGTATAATTCTCTGATTTTACAACACATTTATATTGTGGTTGTGCCAGCTCCATATATATATCTGCAAATATATTAGTGCATTTTTTGGACTGCAGATTTATTTAAATCGCTAATATTTGATTCATTAAGATTCTGTTTCTGAAGAATAAGAAAGTACTTGTGAAATGCAAGTTCTGATATATTATATTTTCTATCAAAATAACATATGAAATAACGATATAAAATTTTCTTCAAGATGTATTTTTTTATTTTTCAACATTCATATGCATATTTATCAAGAAAAAGTTTTTTTTTTTTTTTTTGGTCGCGTTATGTTTGATTAAAATGGATTTACAATTTTATGGATACTTTACAAAGGTAAGAGTTCTTGCGCGATTATTTACAAAAATATAATTTTTGTTTCGAAATGGAAATTTTACGTGAACATTATTACTTGTTTAATATTAATTATTTAAGTTACTTTTGGGTGCCCATGACAGGACCAAATATTTTCTCTAAGGTGTTCTCATTTTCGTAATTAAACTTGAGATCTAAATTTACGGATTCTATGATTTTTTATTTCTTACTTTCTTATTTATTTATTTATTTATTTATTACTCTAGATCATTTAAGCATGTTGTACAAGATCTAAAATATAGGTTGTTTAGCAAATTGTAATGTGTTTTAATATTTTTTTCCTTTTTCTTATTCTCTGTTAGTTTAACACCTTAATCGCCCGATACATTCACGGGCAGTGTAGGCTACTTTTTTAAAATTCAGATTGCTTGATTCCCACCAGTTTTTTAAAACAGTATAATTGGTTTTATGCTCGCATTATTTTATCTGCCATTAAGAAATCCGAATATTTTCTACTTAAAAAAATTGGTAGTAATCAAGCAATCTGAATTTTAAAAAAGTAGCCTACGCTTATCGGGCGCGACGATTAAGGGGTTAATAATAAGATCTTATACAATGCTGACAGGGTTTTTATCTACTTCAGTATTTGAATGAAAGTGTAAAATATTCAGATCAAGAAAAGAGCTTTATTTTTCATTATTGTTATTAAAAATATTATTATTATTGAACAGAATAAGAAATTACTTGCGAAATACAAGTTCTGGAATGATATGGAATGTATATATTCTATTCAAATGCTGAAATAATTCAAAGCCTACTTCAAGTAAAGAAACTTGTACTTTCTACTTAGAAAATGAACTGCAAAAATGAATATAAACAATTAAACTTCTCAATGACTGATACCTAGGGACTACGGGATTTGTCCTCTATATACCTATACTAGCGGCCCTCCCTCGCTTTGCTTCGGGTTAACCTTGAAAACCTTCATCTCTTTATGTTTTCTGTAGACCTTTTTAATGTGTACAATAATTAGTACATTATTTTGATAAATCTTGTAGGGTTCAGCCTGCGTTTGCAATGTATAAGCGGAAAAAATGAAATTATTTACGACATCACATTAAAAACCTCAAAAATAACAGTATTTCTCCACTATTTAATGGATATACATATAAACCTTGCTCTTGAATCACTCTATCTATTAAAAAAAACCGCATCAAAATCCGTTGCGTAGTTTTAAAGATTTAAGCGTACATAGGGATATAGGGACAGAAAAAGCGACTTTGTTTTATACTATGTAGTGATTTATCTGAAATTACAAAGCAAAACATATGGTTATTATACATATAAACCTTTCTCTTGAATCACTCTATCTATTAAAAAAAACCGCATCAAAATCCGTTGCGTAGTTTTAAAGATTTAAGCGTACATAGGGATATAGGGACAGAAAAAGCGACTTTGTTTTATACTATGTAGTGATTTAGCGAATTATAAATCAGGATTGGGTTGCTTCCAGAAGCAGGACCTGATAAATGCACCGGGAAACTGTTCCAGGGATCTGACCTCATCCCCCTGATTTTAGGTGCCTCCCAAATTTGGCATGTAATTTTCGTAAAGCTGATATTTTAAACCTCTTTCAACATTGTACTAATTATTTTCAATATTTTAAACTTTTAGATACGATTAAAAATAAAAATACATATTTATCTAAATACAGTAAAACTTCTCAATAGCGAACACTTCGGGACTACAAAATGTGGTCTGCTATTTGGAGGTGTCCACTTTTCTGAGGCAAAAATATACAAACATGTATGTGTTGTGGATTGAAAAGGTGGATGTTCGCTAAATAGAGGTGTCCGCTATTTGGAAGCATCTGTTATGGAGGTGTACTGTAAGCCCTCCATAACGGACGCTACCGAAAAGCGAACACTTCTCTTTAATGAGCACCCTTTTCAATCCATAACTCATACATATTTGTATACTTTACCTCTGAACAGTGGACACCTCCGATTAGCGAAAAAATTCTGTGGTCCCGAGATATCGATTATTGAAAGGTTTTGCTGTATTTAGATAAATATACTTTTTTTTAATCTTATTCTACTTTAAAAGTTCAAAATATGATTATAATCAATACAATGTTGAAAAAGATTTAAAATATCAGCTTTACGAAAATTGCATACCAAACTGGGGGTTGGGGCAGGACCATAGACCAGATTGCCTCCCCCCCCCCCCCCCGAAAAATCGTGGTAAAAATGGCTGCGTATTTCTCACAAATCACAGCACAAAAATTCAGACGTTTCAAGTGTCTGACACTATTAGTGTCTTAAATTTTGAAGACACTTTAAAGTGTCTCTTTTTTTGACCATCCATTTCAGACACTTAAGTGTCTGAATTTCAGATATTTCAGTTTACAGTGTTTATTCAGATTGGTTTTATAAAAAATGCGAGGTTAATTTACAAAAAATTCTGTTATTGTAATCTAATTATTCTTGTAAACATTTTACAAAGAGAGCTATAACTACCGATTTATTAAATTAGTTTTAATGAAAAAATAAATCTAAAATTGTTATGTAAATTTTCTACTATATCGCCAAGCATTAAAGAAGATAATTATTTAGATGGAGCACTTTTTTTTCATAATTTTAGCCAAAATGTGTAAAAGTTACGAATATGCGATTTTTATACAACCCCCCCCCGCCCCCCCCCCCCCAATGAAAAAAAAGACGATAGGGCTATGGATATTTCTGTTTATTTATTTTGTGTTTTATGAAACATTGATTTCCTTTAATATGCTAAAAACACGATAATATTTTAAAGAATTACTGACATATTTCAGCAACAAGCAGCTGTGATTATCAACGTAAACAACCTGAGAATAAATAATGACCTAAATTATGCCAAGGACTCTTTTTGAAGTTGAAGAATAAAAATCGAGATGCAATTCACTATAATATCTATTTATTTCAATAGATAGCGTTCTAATCCGTTAAAAATAGATATCCAACTTAATAGAGAGATTGGACATTAACGAAATATCAGCCATCTTATTTTCAAATTCGACTGATCGCCGCGTAACGCAATACATTTTCACTACCGTTTGCCACTTTCCGATCTATTAAAATCATAAGAAAATCGTTTTATATTGCTTCAGATATACATGCAGAACATAAATATACATGTATTTTCACTTTAGTTAAGGGAATTCTAGGAAATATATTATTTTTATTTGGATGCACTAGAGGTTTATTTCTAATCTGATCGGAAGTAGATCAATGTCTTCAAAGGGGTTAATAAACTTCGATACTCTTAAATAAAGTATAAGCGAGAAATATAATCATTTACTTTGTTGAATTCATAGTTTATATATTGAGCTTGCAACCGTCTTTTAACAATAAATATTAAAAGTATTTCTTAAATAATTGCAATTTAATTGTCGATTCTGTATGTATTTACGTATATTAATAAATAAACAACTCGAATGCTTCATTTATTAAATAAAATAAATAATGTTTTGAATAAATAAATAAATTGCCGAATATGAATTTGTGTATAAAATTCATGTTTTTTAGCTGTCATATTTCTGAGTTGCCTCTCTTAATATCATACATTTAAAAATGTATTTCAGCATCTGTAGCACTACTCATTCTAATACTATATTTATCGTATTTGTATATTTAGATTTTTTAAAGCGATAGAAGCTAGAAGTTAAGTTAGAAGATAAAATAGGAGTCCTATACTGTATGCTCAATCTTTATTAATTTTCAAATCTTCAATGCAAAAATAGCTAATTTACAATAGTTATTGTTGTTTAGATCTGTATGAGAAACTAAGGATAGTGGGGGAGAGAGAATTAATAATGTTCTTTGTTTTTTGGCTTTGTTTTTCATTTTATATGACAAATTTAAAAAAAATTACATTTATTTTTTCAATATAATGTGAAAGTAAAATGAAATTCAAATAATTTGAATATATCGCAAAGCGATTTTTTTTTAAAGAAGTAAAAGCATTTATTCAAAAATTCTTCACAATGCGATGGTAACGAATGCTAAAGTTGAGACTAAAATGTCGGATTCCCCAAATCCACCGTCGCGCCAATTGCAGCCTCTCTACATTAGATATGTACAGAGAGATGTGCACAGTGACGAAATGACCACCATTTTCGTTCAAAAGCAGATGGAAAGTCGTAGAACGCAGTTTTTCATCATCGTGTAACACTTTTTATTCTATTAAAATCATGTAAAAAAATGCATTCTCTAAGAATTGCTATTTACTAAAGTGAAAGTGCACTTATATTTGTGTTCTGCATGACTCTCTGAAGGCATATAAAGCAAAATTTCCACGATTTTAATAGAACAAAAAGTATTATATTCTGAAGAAAATGTATTGCGTACTACGCCGATCAATCTGGTATTAGCCAAAAATGGCGGATATTTCGTTAAAGTCCAATTACTATCTTGTGTTAGATCTGTAGCTGCGTATTTATCTTAGTTTATTTTTCTTGATAATGACAGCAATATATTTTTGAAATATGTCGGTAATTCTTTAAAGATTTTTATAACAATTTCTGGTACATATAAGTTGGTTTAAATGCAGAGAGATTTTATGCATCGACGTATCAATTTCATGCAAAACTACGTTATAAGATTACACTTTTCTTCCGCTAAAAGAAAACATATTTGTAAAAATTAAAAATTTTTAGCTGTGTAATATTTTGAGATTGCTAATCAAGCTATGTAGAGAAAATTGTTATATATGTAAATGTTAAAAATCAAATGAAAAAAAAATGCGAAAATAGATTTAAATGAAAACTTGATGATATACACTATATTTCCAATGATGACCGGTCACTTGCGATTTCAGACGTTTTGTTAAATATCTGGAAAGATACATGAGGAATTATCCAGAAACTTCAGGAGTGTAAACAACATTATAAACGTCATATATTTCCGAGAAGATTTTTTCCCGAAACCCCATAAGGGGCCGTCAACAAATTGAAGAAAAACGAATATATTTTGGATAACCCTGTAAAAACTAATATTGCAAACGCATTCAAACTGTAGATTATGATTAAGTGGATTATTGTAATAATTTGGGTTCATTTGTATGACGATAGCATGTATACTCGAAGAGAATTTCAGGTTTTTATAAAAACAGTCCTAAATTTTACACAATTTTTTGTTTATAATTTGCAGAGTTTTTAATATAAAAACAAGTTTTTTTCAGACAATATGACAAACAAAATTACACACAATACCCTGTAATCATAATTAAAAAGTAATAAAAATTGTATGAAAAATGAGCAGGTTTACTAAATATTGTTTCACTGCGCATGCGCGAAATCCATCAAAGTATACTGTGCATAATATATTAGATAAATGTATAGACCAACTTTTATGAAAATTTTGAAAATTTTCATATTTTTGAAATAATTTTTGAATAATTTTATATTTTTTGAAAGCAAAAAGATGAGGGGTTGTATCAAATATAGAATGAGAGACACTTCATTCTTATTATGTCAACTTTGATAAGCTAGTACATATGGATACAACCCCTCATCTTTTTGCTTCAGTTTGGGAACAGCGAAATTCGAGCTTATTCTATCGACGATTACTATCAGAATTTTCAAGCTATGTTTTTGAGACTTTCATAAAAGTTGCTCTATACATTTAGCTAATATATTATGCACAGTATATTTTGATTGAATTCGCACATGCACAGTGAAACAATATTTAGTAAACCTGCTCATTTTTCATACAATTTTTATTATTTTTTAATTCTGATTACAGGATATTGTGTATAATTGTGTTTGTCATATTTTCTGAAAAAAACTTGTTTTTATATTAAAAACTCTGCAAATTATAAGCAAAAAACTTGGTAAAATTTGGGGATGCTTTTATAAAAACCTGAATTTCTCTTCGAGTATACATGGTATCTTCATACAAATGAACCCAAATTTATACAATAATCCACTTAATCATAATCTGCAGTTTGAATACTTTTGCAATTTTAGTTTTTACAGGGTTATTCAAAATATATTCGTTTTTCTTCAATTTATTGACGGCCCCTTATGGGGTTTCGGGAAAAAATCTTCGTGGAAATATATGACGTTTATCATGTTGTTTACACTCCTGAAGTTTCTGGATAATTCCTTATGTATCTTTCCAGATATTTAACAAAACGTCTAAAATCGCAAGTGACAGGTCATCATTGGAAATATAGTGCATTTATTTTTGTTCCCAGTTGTCTGAGTTATTTTTTAAAAACATTATTTTTAATCAATAGAAAAAATTAAGGAATTAAAGGTTATATAACTTTTTTTTGTTTAAATGTTTTCTTGTTTAAACAAAAAAGGGAAAATTTTAATTTTATGGTAACTTTCTGTCCTATGTAACTTTCAATATTTTTACGTATTTCATTTTACACATTACTTGTTTTAAAGCATATTCCAAACCTATGAAGCAATTAAAAGATTTTGCAAGTACGTTTCATTTTACTTAAAATACATCTTTTCAATTATTTTAACTTGAGATAATGCGTGCGTAAAGGGGCTTTTCACTTCAATTTACAAAGTTTGTTTGCTTGTTGTAAATCTTTTGAAAATGAAAAATGAAGAGTTGTCAGAGGTGTTTTCATTTTTATCTTGTTACGTTTAAATACACAAGTTTCTCTTTACACACTTTGTGTTTTGGGAAATAACAACTTCACATAAAGCTACGATGTAAGATAACACTTAGGGAAAAGTGGGGGTTGTTTATCCTAATGGAGGTTTGACCTACTGCTTTTATTTCATTTAAAAAATCATTTTTGTCGATAAGCACAGGATGAAGCCATATTTTCAGCCTTTTCTACTAGTTAATGTTGTTTTTCAGAATTTTGTGGTGATAATAAAAAAAAAAAAAATTATGAAATTTCCCACCAAAAATGTAATTTTTCCATTTGCCAATCGTAATTCCCTGGGTTTATTGAAAAGTTAAAGAAGACATTTTAGTTTCATCGTATGTTTTATTTAAAAATATGAAAGGTAAGATTGATTACTAAAACTCGGTATAAGTATTGCCATGTGTTTTTAAACTTTTTTTAAAAAAAATGGCATTTGCGGATGTTTTATAAACTACATTAGTAGTATTTGAACCTCGTAAAACCTCCCGCTTTTCTTATAATGTAACTTATTTCTGTAATATAAAGCATATTTTATATAAATATTATTTTTGTGAAATAAAGCAATATTTCAATTACAATTGAATGCAAAAATACCTATTAATAAACGATGTAAATTTAATTCAAACAAGCATGTTTTACAATTTGAAACAAATAATTCAGAATAGAGCTACATAAATCTTAAATATCTGTATTTTTTCATACATAATATATACATAATAGCCTATGCTAAATGTATTGCGTTTTTTTCTGAGGGTATTGTTAAGCTTCCCCATTCAATCACCTGTTGTGGTTTAAAAAATGGAAGATTTAATAGTGATATTTTAATTTCCTGGTTAACAAATATATTTATTAGTGAATGTCATAATTGTGAATGTCAGATATTAACATACTGATAATCATTAACTTTACTCAGTGGCTAGATCAAATACATATGTTTCGAACCAATTTTGTCCAGTAAAGGAAATTAATTAACTACCGTAGATGAAAATTTATTTTTATGAAATAAAATTTCTGGTGACGATATATATTTTTTAATTAGTGGGTCAAACCTCCCTGAAGTGGGGACGTGTGCCTCGGTTTACAAACTTATCGGAAAGAATTATTAAAAAAAATATTTAGTAGCTATTCAAAGATTTGACTGTGTAAAAATATAGAATATGTAATGAGCAAAGTACGTGGCAAAGTAAGGTGCTATTTTAAGTTAAAAATAAATTGGGAGCATTTTAGTAAAAAGTGCGTCAAATATAACCAGTCTCCCTTATATTTTTTATGTCTTGTAATGGTTTTGAAAATCGAAAAAAAAATTGACGGATTTACACCTTTCAGACACTGGAGATTCCGAAAAACATATTTTTAGACAAAAAATTGCCGTCTGTCTGTGTGTAAGTGCGTCTGTAAACGCTCTATTTACGAACAAATTGAGATAGAGACTTGACATTTGGTATGTACTTAGCATGTAATAATGTGAAGAAGCTTATTGAATTTTAGTAACTACGATTATCCGGAACAATTTTTTTCGGACTATTGAAATATTCGTTCTGATAAAAGGTACATAAAAATTTTCGAAGTTGTCTTTTTAAGGAGTGAATATAAAAGACAATAAAAAAAAACAATTTTGCATTAAGAATAAATTCGATCGGTTGGTTGGTTGGTTGTATAGGTTTTTATGGCGCAAGGTACCATTGGGGACAAGCTGCGCCAAAGAAAAAAATTATTAAAAAAATCACAGAGTTTAATGAGAAAATCATCTGGATGGGGTTACCCATCCAGATATAGTCATACATTATATAAAACAAATATAAAGAAATCTACAAAAAGTGAGGTATAAAAATATTACATTAAGAAATATTATCTGGATGGGGTTACCCCATCCGGTTGTCAAGTTAAGCAAGTATAAACTGACATTGTTACAGATAAAACATGAAGAGTATATAAAAATTATATCTCAAAATAAAAGCCAGAATGTGTTAAAAAATGAAGGAGTGCCCCATGAGGTGTTTCCCCAATGAGGTTCGTCAAGATTGGTGATGATGAATTAAAATAAAATCTGTACAAGTGCCGGAGGCACGGACAGTCAGTTAAAACATGATAAATGGTCAGGTAATCAAAATGACAGTGTGGACATATTGGTGTGTCCTCCCGAAGTAAAAGATGTTTATGAGTGATCCTTGAATGTCCAATTCTCAGAAGAACATCTGTTTTTCTTGGATAACTCGGAGGCCAGGTCATGATTGTGGGTTTGATATGATGCAGCTTATTATTGTATTCTAAATTCCAACTTTCTTGCCATTTATTATAAATAAAGTGCTTTATAAATAGTTTAACGTCTGAGAATGGAATTTTATGGTGTAATGGATTAAGAGCAAGTTTTGCCGCCTCATTTGCTTTCTCATTTTCAGGAATACCCATGTGTCCAGGTACCCAGCAAAATAAAATATCATAATCACGTCTAGTCAATTTCTTATAAAAATCCAGGATGGCTGAAACATAAGGATGTTTTTTAAAAGATTTGATTGCGTCAATAGAACTATTTGAGTCAGTATATATGATGAAAGATGTTTTATGACAATGAGATATGCGTAACATTGCTCTCTCTATCGCAATCAACTCTGCCGTAAAGACAGAAATTGAAGTCTGAAGGCGATAACTGAATTTAGTGTTATCGATAAAAACTCCGCAACCAACAATATTCCCACTCTTGGAACCATCTGTATAGATATCAGTAAAGTTATGGTATTTTGCACGATGTGCAGCAAATAGTTGTTGGAAAACAGTAGAAGCCAAGTTGTTTTTATCATAACCTTTAAATGGATGGAGAGAGGTAATTTTAGGCGGATTCCAAGGAGGGAGCACATGCACAGGACATGGACTTACCTCGATATTATTCAACGGACCATTATTGATTATGTTTCTCATTCTGACTCCAAAAGATGGGATGCAAGATGGTCGCTGCTGATTTAAAATATCATTGTCAGTATTTAAAAGATAGGTTTGAAGAGGATGACCAGGATTAGAGAGGACACGGTAATATAATTCTAATGAAAGTTTTTCATGAGTATGGTGTAATGATGGTTCATTACAGTCAACATAAAGACTTAAAATTGGGGATGTACGAAATACACCAGAGCAGACACGGAGTGCGCTGTGGTGCACAGTGTCAAGTTTTTTAAGGACAGATTTACTAGCAGAACCATAGACCTGGCAGGCATAGTCCATTTTTGCACGGATCACAGCTCGATAGATTTTAAGGAGAGAAGTGCGGTCAGCTCCCCAAGAAGTATTTGAAAGTACTTTAATTAGGTTAAGGGATTTTTCGCATTTTGTCCTTAATTGTAAAACATGTGGTAAAAAAGTAAGTTTTCTGTCAAAATGCAGGCCAAGATAACGAACATTGTCCACAACAGGAATTTGGGATGAACCGATAAAAATTTCAGGATCTGGATGCAGACCCCTACGTCTACAGAAATGCACACAAGATGTTTTGTCATGAGATATTAAGAAACCATTTTTATTAGTCCAGCTAAGAATGCTTTTGATTGCAATTTGCAATTGTCTCTCAATAAAACGAATATCTTGTCCCATACACGTAATATGGAAGTCATCTACATACAGGTCTCCCTTCACAGAAGGAGGGAGTTGATTAATGATGTCATTTATTTTAATAGCAAAGAGGGTGACACTCAAGACACTGCCCTGACGTACACCCTCTTCTTGTACATAAAAACTGGATAGAGTTTCCCCAATTCTAACTTGAAATCGTCGAATGGCAAGAAAGTTTTTAATAAAAATTGGAAGGTTCCCACGAAAGTCCAGGTTAAAAAGATCGCGATGAATCCCATAACGCCATGTTCTGTCATAAGCTTTTGCCATGTCAAAAAATACTGAAACCAAGTGGCTGCGTTTTAGAAAGGCTGTCCGTATGTGATGTTCCAAATGGATTAAATTATCGATAGTAGACCTACTCGTCGAAATCCGCTTTGAAATGCAGGAAGGCAATTGTTTGTTTCTAAAATATGCACGAGGCGGCAATTAACCATTTTTTCAAGAAGTTTGCAAAGTCAGCTAGAGAGTGCAATCGGCCTGTAATCATTGGGATTGGTAGAATCTTTTCCTGGTTTAGGAAATGGTATAATTATAGCTCTGCACCAAGCATTAGGAAAAATCTGCTCCATCCATATCCTATTAAAGAAGGAGAATAGATGATTCAAGAACAGAGCAGAAAGGTGCTTGAGCATAATGTATGTAATCCAATCGTGAACTGGGGCAGATAAATGGCTGTCTCTCAAGCATTTTATCATCTCTGATTTAAGAAAAGGCTCATTATATGAATATGAGTGATGAGAGTTAAAATTAATCCTGGTTCTTTCAGTTTGTCTTTTGTATGTTAAAAAGGGTTCAGGGTATGAGTCAGAGCATGAAATTGATGCCAGGATACTCCCTCTTGTCTCAGCGATGTTTTTAGGTGATGCAATGGTTTGACTGTTTTGTTTTAAAAGAGAAATATGATGATCAGAGTAGACGCCCATACATTTTTTCACTTTGTTCCACAGTTCTTTACTTGGGGTATTGGAATTAATGCTTGAGATGTAGTTGACCCAGGATTCACGTTGGCTTTTGCGTCGCACTCTTCTAGCTTCAGCCTTTGCTTTTTTATATGCTATATAATTAATATTATTTGGGTACCTCCGAAATAGACTCCAAGCCTTCTGTTGTTTTTTCTTTGCATTTTGACAATCACTATTCCACCATGGCTTTCTATGTTTATGTTTAGATGATGTTTTAGGAATGCTAGAATCTGCAGCATTGATAATACATTGCGTTATATTATCAAGCGCATTGTCAATATTTCCCTGTATCATGTCAGCTGTGATATTTGCAAGTGCTGTAAATGTTGGCCAGTTGGCTCTGTCATATATATAACGATTGGTAGAATTGTTACAATCCCTATCAGGAGTAGTCAGTGTAATAAAAGTGGGAAAGTGGTCACTGCCGTGCAGGTCACTAGAGACCCAGAAATTCCAGAATGGATAGAGTATTGGGGAGCAATTTGTAAGGTCTATTGCATGGAAAGTACGGGTTGGCTAGTGAAAATAAGTATGACCACCGTTATTGAGCAGGCATAAGCCGTTGTCAGAGATAAATTTTTCAATAATATCACCACGTTGGTTAGAATCACGGTTGCCCCAGAGTTGGCTGTGTACATTAAAATCTCCAACAAGGATATATGGAGTCGGGAGTTGGAGAAGGAGATTATTCAGATGTGCTGACTGAAAAGTTTGGTTTGGAGGTAAATAAATGGAACATATTGTTACGAGTTGTTTAATATGTACACGGGCTGCAACAACATGTAGGTTTTTATTTAGAGATATATCAGAATGAGGTAAATTATTGGAGATAAACAGGGCCACTCCACCAGTGGCCCTTCCATTAGCTGTAAAATCTTTTCTGTAGGTAGTATAGTTATATAATTTTGCTTTGTCATTGGGCTTTGATGGGTTTCTTGTAGAGCTAAGCATAGTGGTTGATGGTCAGAGAGAATATTACGGATTTCGGCATGTTTATTATGATATCCACGGCAGTTCCACGAGATAATATTAGTCATGATTGATTGTTTTAGATAGATATATCAACGTCACTTTGTTCGGAGGTAGTGGACATACCATCTCCTCCATCGTTCAATTCAGCATCCGATTCTGGATGAAGCTCTACCGCGTCTTCATCCTGCATACGCATCACATTTATTTTATTATTTTGACTTTGTTGCGTTTCTTTTTTGAGTGGTTTAATTTTTTTTTCTTATTAGATGGGTTTTCAGATGATAAGGTGGATTTTATTTGTGGTAGGCCATGTTTTTCTGAATCAGATCTGCGACTTTGTTTTATAGGTGTAGTTTTGTTGGTATTTTGAGAGGATTTTTTATGGATTGGAATTTTAGGGAACATGGATTGTGATGACTTTGAAGAGACATTTTGTGGCGAATTAGGAGGAAGAGAATTTACTAATTTAGCAGAAACGGATTGTGTTAATCTTATTGTCGAACCAGAATTAGTAGACAGGTTTTCTTTTGTTGTACCAGAATTAGTAGACAGGTTTGCTTTAGTTGTACCAGAATTAGTAGACAGGATTTCTTTTGTTGTTTCTGTTTGAGTGGCTATTGTTTGATATTTTTTATTACCAGTTAATGCTGCAGAGTAACTTATGCCTGTATTTGGTGTGCGAGTCTTGACTATTTTCCTTGCTTCTGGATATGAAATGTTTTGTTTTGTGCGCACTGTTTGGATCTCTTTCTCAACTTTCCAGATTTCACATGATTTGTAATACGATGGATGATCTTTTTCACAGTTTATACAATGAGCAGGAGCTGTGCAGTTTTCATTTTCATGTCCTTTTCCTCCACATCGATCACATGTTACGGTTCCACGGCAGCTGTTTTTCAAGTGACCAAATTTCTGGCATTCGAAACAGCGCAATGGGTTTGGAATGTATGGTCGGATTGCGTAACTTAAGTATCCAGCTCTTATATGTGTGGGTAGGTTAGGTATATCAAATGTAAGTATTATATGTTTTGTGGGGATGATTTTATTATCTCTCTTAATGGTTATTCTTCGAACTCCTGTAACATGCTGTTCTTTAAGATTTTCAAGTATTTCGGATTCTGAGACATATATGAGGTCTTGTTCCGAGATGACACCACGTGAGCTATTTAAATAATTATGAGCAGATACAGTAACCAGTATATTTCCAAAGAATTTACATTTTTTTTATATTTCCAGCTTGAGTTGAATTTTTAACTTCAATAAGTAAGTCACCAGATCTTAATTTCTTAATAGTCTTTGGTTCACCAATAAGTCCTTGTATAGCTTTTTGTATCAGGAAAGGTGATTTGAGTGCAAAATCACCTTCAGTACATTTTACAATAAAGAAACGTGCATTTTAAGAAAAACTTTCCTCGACTTTATCAGCCCAGGACGTATTTGGTTGTGGGGCTTCCACTTCGCATATTTTATTTCCTTGAATTGTGGCCATATTTGAGATAAAGACAGGAAAAACGCCAGGCGTCGGGTCTGGTCACCGACCCTTCTTCTTAACCTTACTTCTGGGCGCAGGTCTCAAAAGGGCGAAAACTATTATCAACAAACCTCCACGTTTTTCGAACGTTGGATTAAACTTGATAGCATTTCCTAATGTCTAGTTCTTTCACATTGGATTCAGGTAGTCAGTAGGTAAGCCTTTACAGCTCTGTTCAACATACAACCCCTTCCACCGAAAGGCACCAGTCTCCCGGTGTTGGTCCTAACAGCCACCATACAATGTATGGCGTCCTCCGATCACGGATCCGGAATTCGGTAAATGCCCTGCACTCTGGGACTCAAGATCAGAATAAAAAGTAGAGCCGAGTCGAAGAGATTAAAAAACCTCAACACCCAGAGTGTCTCACCTGAAAATAAAAAAACCCACTATTGATAAAAAAATAGAAGGAATGTGAGAGAAACTTAGAAACAAGGTGTATTTTTTGTCTTTTTTAAGCTTTTTAATTTTTTTTCTTTTTCTAATTTTTAAACAAAAGAACGAAAACAACGTTAGTAGAACAAAGAACAATATGAACAAAAGTGTTAGTAAAACAATCAAACATGAACAAGAACAAAGAGGTATAACAAACTGAAAAGAGAAGATTAAAAAGTGTTAAACAAAGAAAAAAGGATAGACAACTAAAAAGAGAAGAAGGCATGAAAAGAGAAAGATCGCTCAGGAATCCGGGGTCGCGAAACTCGTAACTACCTAAAGAAGGTGTTCCCTTGGGGGATAAATTCGATCGGATAATTAGTTGCCGAGATATTTGTAATCACATTTTCCACAATCTTCGATTTTTCATGATCCTGTATTTTATTCAAATTTCAATTCAAAGATATATTTTAATTAGTAAAGAGACGCTTAATCCGACGCAGTACACTGTTAGTTAATAGGATTATCATTTTTAGAGTTATAAGGATGTTTCTCTTACGCAATTCAGTAATAGAGCATTTAAAGTTTATGATACCATCAAGCTAGGATTTTAATCAAATTGCAATGCATCTTATAAAACAGTTTACACATGTTTTATTATCATATTTTATATTATGCCTATCCATGACGAGTAAGTATTACGGTGGTCCCCAACGACTAGTTTATTTTGCATTAAGGAAACATATTTGTAAAAATTTAAATTCCGTTTAAAGATGTGATATTTTGGGATTCCTAATCAATGACGAATGAATAAAGTATTTACTGCAAAAAAATAATGCAACAAGAAAGTTTACAATTATTATTTTGATTTGTAAATGAAAATGAATTGTATTTTATCATTTTTTATTGTAAAATTTGAATTTTTAAAATATATAATATGTTAAAGTTATAGTAGAATGTTTGGTAATATTTAAAATTTTTCCATCTAAAATAAATATTCCTTTAATATTTTAAAGAGATTTAACAGTAAAAGAGTGTATGGACGTACGGACGTATGGCACGTGGATGGACGTACAGGCAGGGAGACTGATTAATTGCATACATCTTGCGTTTGGCTGTTTTATGTAAAAACTTAGTTAGTTGATTGTTTAGTATGAGTAATAAATTGCTAAACTGTAGTTATTTACATATTATTAATTATTTTACTTTTGCATTAGAAATAAGTTTAAAGTCAAAGTAATCGCAGTAAATGTCATGATAGAGCAAAATATAAAAAAAAAACAATTTTATTAAAATATAGTAAACCTATTTCCTGATTGCCAGGGGCATCTGTAAACGCAAATAAAAATTTTGTAAAATCTGTATTACCTATTTTTATCTTTAGTACGCCTGTTATAGTGTAATACATGTAAAAATCAATTTTATTTAAATTTGGTTAATCTTTTTTTCGCTAGTTGGCGTCATCAGCATAAAAGAATGTTGAGTTCAATATACCCTCTCTTATTTCTCACCAGGAGTGCTAACAGTGTAAAAAATCTATTATGTGAAAAATTTTATGAAACATAAATTTAACAGTGGCAAAATCTTATTTTGAAGATTTATTAACAAAAAAATAAAAAAAAAATTGAATTTATTTCAATTTATTTAGTCTATTACTCGCCGTAAACGCAAAAAATGTGTTTAATTCGAGTTACAGGTTTTTAATTTCAGTATGGCTGTCATGCACTGACACACACAAAAAAAACTTTACTTAAATTTGGTTACCCTATTATTAATTTTGGTTACTTTATTATTATACTCTATTTCCCACCAGGGACGCTGAATACGCAAAAAAAATTGTGTTGAATCTGTACTACCTAATATTCACTTAAAGTATGGTCGCCATATAGGAAAACATAAAAAAAATATGTTTGAAAAATTTAAATATGTAATTTTCTACTAGGGACGCTACGAGCGTCAAAAAACAGTATAATGTGAAAATATTTATGAAAACATAAATTTCACAGCGGCAGACGCTTATTCTGAAATTTATTAAAAAAATAAGAAAACATAAATAATCCATTTTATTTAACTTTTGTGATGCTCCTTTCTGTCATAGTACTGTATAAACGAAAAAGAAAAAAATGTGTTGAATCTGTGCTACTTATTTTTAATTTCAGTATAGCTGTCATATAGTGAAACTTAAAAAATATATTGGAATTAAATTTTGTTATCCTATTTTCCACGGGGGGTTCTATAAAAGAAAAAAATGCGTTGAATCTGTATTGCCTATTTGTATCTTGAGCACAGTCGTCATATTGTGAAGCAAAAAAAAAAACAAAAAAAAAACTCCTATTTAAATTTGATTACTTTCTCGCTACGACCATTATTGTGGAAAAAATAAAGTAGGTTTTAAATTACCTTATCTAATTTTAACTAATAGTATAGTTGCCATATAATAAAACATAACAGTAAATCCGTTTTAAAATTTTAGCTATGCAAATTGCCACCAGGGGCGCTACCAGCTCAAACAAGCTAATGTGTAATATTTTATCTCTCTCTCTCTCTCTCTGTATATATATATATATATATATATATAATTGTGACAAAGGCGGAAGGTTATTCTAAAGGTTTATTTAAAAAAAAATAAACACAAATTTCATTTAAACTTGATTACGGTATTTCCATCTAGTGGACACAATAAACGCAAATGAAAATTCAGTTGAATCTGTGCGTCTTATATTAACTTCAGTATATCTGTAATATAGTGAAGCATAAAATCAATCTTACATAAAATTGGTTACATCATTTCACTTCAGGGGTGGATATAAAGGCAAAACAAAATTATGTTGAAATAGTACTCTGAATTTTATTTTGACTACAGCCATTATACTGAGAACCATTAAAAATAAATTTTACTTGAACTTCGTTAATATATTTCTGGCTCAGGGACGTTATCGGCGTAAAATATAAATATGTTTAACATACACTATCTAAGCTTAATTTGGAGTATGGTCATAGTTAATTTGGAGTACGATATTTCTGAATGGTGAATATTTTTAAAAGTCTTCTTAGCACATTGTACTTCAAAATTGTTTTTTGAGAATTTCGATTTAAGGGAGAATAACACGGTGAACACAAAAGAAAAAGGTGATTTCCAAGAATGTTTTAGAATCATACATTGTAGTCATGTGTTTTCTGCCAAGTGAATAACTTTAGTAACTCATGTATCGACTAGTGTATACATTGCAGGCAAAGGGTATTAATACATTGAAAATGACATATATTGGTCGTTTATGAAAAAAAAAATCAGTACAAAATTTTAACTATTCAGTATGTCACTTTTTATCTTTGAAATATGTCTAATTTCTCAACCGTTAGTTTAGAAGAATAGTTAAATTTGCAAAAATGTTTCAAATAATGTTTTTTATCATGTGAAAGTCCATATACGTCAAAATAGTTATTCTTTAAAACGTTATGAAATTTAAATTTTTAGACTATTCTACGTCCAATAAATTGTATTGAGGAAATTGTGTCCGATCTCTACCAGATAAAATTGTTAAAATTGCATTTTTACAATAAAATCTTCCCAATGTCTGACTCTTTAAATTTTATAAATTTTCACCGTTTTATGGTACTAAAAACAATACGAAAATTACTTTATTTATTATTTTTTTTAAAATTTTGTACAGTACTAATTACATTTTAATTTTACTAAAATATTATATTGAGGCATTTAAAATTTTTTAGCATACAATGAAGCTAAATTTGTCGATCACTTTATGTGGACCTTATTACACATTATGCATCATATTTATATTACTAGCAAAAAAAAATAAATAAAAACTAGGGATTTTCCATATTTATTAATGTTTATTTCTAATGAAATCCAAAAGATGTTTCTATTTGAAATTGAAATATCAATTATTTTATGTGATGCATTTATGTAACCTGTATTTGTATGATTTTCCATAATCCCTGTGAGAGAAATTATGGAAAATCATAGTTTTTATTAGTATAAAAACTTTCAGAGTTTGGCATTTTGACATTACATTAAAATATCAAAAGAATGTATTTTTAATGCAGTATATTATTTTGTTATTAATAATATTATTATGATTATTACAAAATAATATACAAGGGTAATTGAAGAATAAATTTATTATTATTATTATTATGTATCCTCTTTCTCCTGTGTTTCTCTAAAACTAATTGAAATATTTTCTTTCCTTTTCTTCGAATTACTTTAGACATTTGTAAATTTTTATACTTAATAAAATGTTACACAGAAGAATTTAAAATATCAAAAGCATAAAGAAGCCAATTTTTCTATAGAGCACTTAAACGATATCGAAGATTGAAAGAGACTTTTAAAAACTTCGCAATTACCGTTCAATATATGTTGGTAAATAACATAAATCTCATGTTGCCAATAAAATACTTGAGGGCATCAGCAGACACGCCCACCTAAAGTGCTGCATCACACCTGCCGATGTCAGACGGAAACTCAGTTATTTGTTTAAAAAAAGCTTTTTGTGAACATTTCTCTCTCAATGGGAGTTTTTTCAGATTCTTTAGGTCTTTTCAAATACTTTCTTTTTTTGTACTTCTACCAAAGTATGTATTTTCATTTCTATCTCTATTTTCAACATATTTATTGAACTAAGGATTTGGGATATATATTTGTGGAATATACCAAATTTTAAAGAAGTTTATTTAAAGAATTTTCTTTTATGTCATGGACATTTTTGAATATTTCTTACGTTATATAATCCATTTGTATTTGATAAAGTTTACGAAAAATGTCTTTAAATACAAAAATGATAAAAGAACGCAATTGTATTTTTAAGTTTAACTTTTCAGAAAAGAGAAACAATTTCAAGTAAAATTAAACAGAAAAGGAAATTGGTTTGTACTAAATGAGATGTTAATAAAATTTGCTGTTGTGATATGAGAACTATATTAGGCAGTATAAACTATTTAAAGTTATCAATTGATTTTTTTCTTGCAGCTAATAATTTACTATTCCGTTTATATAGGCCCATATCCTTTCGTTAATATCTTGTAACAGGAAGGAATATAAGCACATTTTAGTGTAAATTCTGACTCATGGAATTTTTTGATGTTTTGGAAAATGTGAAACAACAAAGGAGTAGAAGTATATAGCACTAGATCTTTACCTCCAGATTGTTAGTAAAAACACATGACTAAAATGTACTGAGAAATTAATTAGCTGCTCTCATCGCCAGGTAAGCAATAACAGATATCAGTTATTATAACAAAGTTAAACTCCTTCTACAAAAAGGCCCTACCAGTGGCTGAGAGGTTCTGCTCTCGAAGCTGGTAGACGGGAGGTGCTGGGTTCGATCCCAATCGAGCCCGTCGGCCTAATCGTTCGGAGTTTTCGTGGTTTTCTTCGAGCCATGGATTTATCCATGCGTAAATACGGGTTAGGTTCCCTTAGAAAGACCCCCACGAAGGGCACTACCCCAGGGCCTATATCCCAAGTGTAGATAATTGGCCGTCAATAATCAACCCAACCCAACCCTTCTACAAAAAGATTTTTATTTCGGTGATGTAACTATGAAACGAAAAAAGAGAGAATGTGAACGGCCCAGGCAAGCTATCAATAAGTGTCGAGGGTTCTACAAGAAATGCGTGTGGGGGAAGGCAAGCCACCCACACACACACATCCACAAAGAAAGATAAAATATACCGAAAACGGTGTTAAACACTGACCCAGATTGAAATATATGAAAAATACGGGTAGTTAAAAACTAAATATATGGAAATACGGAAATAAAATATAAGAAAATATAAAAATATAATTGAAATATATGGAGGCGAATGTGTATTGTAAGAAACTGGCAAACAATAAAGGAACATGTTAATAATAATAATTACTGAAAAAAAGAGAAATTATTAATTAATTTAAGAGGAAGAATACAGAGATAGAGAAAAAATAATATAAAAAGATTGACAGACTTAAGTTATTGCATAACTCTACAGCTTCATTTATTAGAATGAGAAAAACTTTTTCAGGTTCAATAAAACTGAAAAAACTGGGTTTGTTCTATATGGCAGATTAATAAAATTTGCTTTTCGTATAAGAGCATTAACAATACTCAATTTATTTAATCAGTTAATCATTTTAAATCTGTAAATTAATTGTTTTCTTGTAGCTAATAACTTCGTTTTTCGTTTATATAATAGGAAGGGATATAAACTTATGTGCGAATGTTATTTTCAGCCAATGGAATTTCCTTAATTCTTTAAAAAATGTGAAGCAACAAAACAATATAAGTTTTATGCATATGTGCATTTTAATTATCAGTAGATATTTTATGTAAGTTACCTCATCCCTTTATGTACGAAATTATAAATTGATGAACATTTCGTTTCCAGAGCATTTTTCTGGATATTTGAAAACATGTTAGTAGGTTTCTGCAATCATTAAATAAATTTTAGGAATTTTTCATTTATTAAAATATTAATTTGAAATCAATTTAAAATGTCAATTAAAAATCAGTATCTACAGGGATTTTTAAAACTATTTACATCTCAACCATAATCATTTCTTCAGTATATTGTGCTTGGCATTTTATAGAATTAGGAAATGTGCAAAAGCAATGCCCTTACATATAAACATAGAAAATTTTCAGAACTGAAACTTACAACGAAATGTCTTTCTACATCAAAAAAGCTAAGTAGTTACGACTGGAAAAAGAAAGTATCCATTTAAAAATATTTTTGCTTTATATAGGGAATAATGCTTTTGAAACATAATAAAGAAAAATGTCTAGAACCCATGCTAACTAGCATTAATGAAAAGAGATGTGTTAAATGAATTTTATAACAAGTTTCTGTTAATGGTACTGTAAAGTACCGTCGGTGCATAAAGGTTTAAGATTTGTCGCCAAAATAGTGATGCTGTTTTCTAGAGATAAAAATACAATACTTCAATAAAATAAATTATTACATGTCCTCAATATTTGTATGCTCAAAGTACAAAAGCAGTTTTTTTCAAGAAGTTACTCATACTTCTTTTTTTTCATAAAAACATCAATAATGAAAAAAATAGTTGTCAAATAAAGAAAGAAACAGCGCGCGTGTTATTTGGTAATTTAAAACTGGCACCACATTCAGAGACAGGTAAGAACTTATAAGAAATATTATTCATCATAAAATCAGAATTTCCAAAGATTTTTAACCTACCAAATTCTAAAAGAGTTCTTTAACTATAGGCTTATTTAGAGTAAATGACTCTATAGTGAAACATAAAATGCAAATTATATATGTACATTAAATAAAACGATTGAAAAGTTCACAAAAATAAAAAATAAAATTGTTTAGTGTAAAATTATTTTAATGAAACGCACACGGCTTTGAATTACAATAATAAAACAGAAATATTTACATTTTGCTTAGAGGAACATTCAAAACATCTCATTTAATCGAATGAGGGTAATTAAGTGGGTGAATTACTCCACTGGCTATATATTTAGAAAGGGGGCTCCTTCTTCGTACTCCTTTTCAATGTTTTTACTACGTATCTAAGATTAAATACAAGTAAGATGCTTTCAAAGTAAAGTTCTCATGTAAAGAATTTCTGCTTCAAGCAGATATACATTGTGTAAGATAACAAAGGTATCCTATATTCAATTAATTTATTGTGTTTCAATTAATAAATACAAAAATACATGCATCATTTAAAAGTGAATATTTATAGATATATTACATTATAAATACCTAAGATGCATGATTGTTTTATAGATCCCTGTTTTATAGATTTTGTATTTAATTCATTACATTCAAATATAAAGTTTGATGCATACACGATGAAAATTAAGATACACCTATAAAAAGCATCGCAAAAAGCATAGGGCTAATATTCCGTAATCGGTTCCACAGCTAAAAGTTGGCGTAAGAAATTATTAATTCAGGAAACAATGTGGTTAAAATTGTATTAGAGTTACATAAAAGGAGTTAATTATACCGCAGAAAACGCTCGATAAATTGCAACAATCGATTGTAGACCCGATTCCTAATCGGGTCTCTCAGCGAGCATAAAATAGAATCATCCCCTGCTGAGGGATAAAAGTAAAAATTAAAGCAGAGTCTATTTATGTCAAGATTTAACAGAATATGACGTTTGATGAAATTCCGTGCATTCTTATTGAGATATACCCATAACGAAAATCATAAAAAATGCAGTTTAGAAGCGCCACATTTGGAAGATATACATCCAACCGATATCAGCACGAATTTATGTCAAGATCTAGTAGAATCTGAAGTTTTATTAAAGGCGTCCACTATTTCTTGCGTTATAGGAATCACGGATATCCTAAAAAATACAGTATAGTAGCGCCACATATACGGCTATATACACCTAAATCTAATCCACATCTACGGTTGTGAGGGTCTGACAGAAAATGTAGTTTGATTGATGTAACTTCATTTGTTCTTAAGGTATGGCTATCATGGAAATCGGGAAAAATGCAGCATAGCAGCACCACTTGTTTGGCAGTATACAACCAATCCTAATCAGCATCTTGTTATATCAATTTCAAACAGAATATGTAGTTTGATGATGGTCCGTGCTTTAGTTATTGAGATATAGCTATTACAGAAATCGTAAATAAAACAGCATAGCAGCGCCACCTGCTGGGCGTATACCCACAAACCTAATCAGCATCTATTTACAGAAAGGTCTAACAGAATATGAAAGTTGGTCAAGTTCCGTGCATTAGTATTTGGGGTATAGCTATTACGGTAATCGCAAAAAACTCAGCCCAACCTAGCAAAGCCGACCGTTGGCGATTTACAACGAAACAAAAATTTGTTGCAATTCCGTGCATTAGTTCTGGAGATTTTGGTATAGTAGAAATCTTGACAAATCCAGCATATGAGCGCCGCTCGTGGAGCGATAAACACCTTAACATTCTGAGCAACTATTTATGTGAAATTCTAACTGAATCTGAAGTTTGATTAAATGTTGTCCATTAATTATTGAGATGCAACGACCACAATATTTGTGTTACACACAGACTCACAAACTGACATTTTCAATAAATAATAATGAAACCGTGTTTAGTACATTCCAAACCGTGTAAATCTATCAAACAAGAACGAAAAATCATGCGTCAAGCATAGATTATGAAACACTTTCCAACACAGCCAGAAAACTGTAACGATACTTCACCGTTAAATAAGATGAAATATAATATGTAAGTAAACAGTTTAGAAAACATATACCACATTGAAAAAAAACAGTTTTCAAAATTACCTTCCAGTGTCAAAAAGTAGTCGAATTGTTTTGTGCAGCTCTGTATATGATCAAAAGATGTGGGTATATAGCATGATAAAATTTAGTTCCATTAGACAAACTAGGTCCAACAAACTAGGTCGAGACTTTGGTATGTTCTGTACACATGATGTCACATTCATATCGGTTCATAAATACGAGAGTTACAGCATAACAAATATCAGATTCTTTCAAAATGTCAGCTACCTTAGAATTTCAAACTGCAATATCTCAGCCATTTTTTAAGATATAGCAAAAACAAAAAAAGTTCCAGAATCTAACACTTACCAGAATCATTTTTTTCAATTTATAATTTTTTGTACATCGTTTGAATTTTTGAAAAAATAAATTTTTTTAACTGGCCGCCATTTTTTAAACAAGATGGCGGATGAAGCTGGCCAACGAACTCGGTCTAGACCTTGTTATGGCCTATACTCATACTCAGTCACATCTAAATCGGTTCGTAAATAAGAGAGTTACAGCATGACATATACACTATATTGCCAAAGGTGACCGGTCACTTGCGATTTAAGACGTTTTGTTAACTATCTAGAAAAATACATGAGGGATTAACCTGAAACTGCAGGTGTGTAAACAGTACAGTATAGGTTATATATTTCCGCGAAGATTTTTTCCCGAAACCCCATAGGGGACTGTCAAAAAATTGAAAAAGAACGAATATCTTTTGGATTACCCTGTAACAACTAAAAGCGTTCAAATTCGAGATTATTAATAAGTGGTTTATTGTAATATACTGTGTTCCTTTTTATAAGGATAGTATGTATACTCGAAGACAAATTAAGGTTTTTATGAAAACAGTCCAAAATTTCACAAATTTTTTGCTTATAATTTGCAGAGTTCTTAATATAAAAAAAGTTGTTTAGTGAAAATATGTCAAACAATCTTGTACATAACACTCTGCAATAGGAATTAAAAAATAATAAATATTGGATGAAAAATGACTAGGTTTACTAAAAAATTTTTCACTGCGCATACGCGAATGCAATCAAAATATACTTTGCATAATTTATTAGCTAAGTATATAGAGCAACTTTTGTAAAAGTCTCAAAATCATAGCTTGAAAATTCTGAAAATTACCGTTGATAGAATAAGCTCGAAATCCATTGTTTCCAAAAAGAAGCAAAAAGATGAGGGGTGGTATCAAATATCTGTTGATTAGTGCCAAGATAGCGTACACAATTGGATACAACCCCTCATCTTTTTGCTTCCTTTTGGGAAAAACGGATTTCGATCTTATTCTATCGATAATGTTCAGAATTTTCAAGCTATGACTTTGAGACTTTCACAAACGTTGCTCTATATACTTAGCTACTACATTATGCATACTATATTTTGAATGCATTCGCACATGCGCAGTGAAACATTTTTTAGTAAACCTGCTCATTTTTCATTCAATTTTTATTATTTTTTAAATCTGATTGCAGAGTATAATGTACAATGTTTTTTGTCATATTTCCTGAAAAGAACTTTTTTTATATTAAGAACTCTGCAAATAAACATAAAGCTAAAACAAAAAATGTTCCGGAATCCTTGTATCACTATCTAACACTTACCGGAAACAACGTTTTCAATTTATAATTAATTTATACAACATTTTGAATTAAAAAAAAATAACTTGCCGCTATTTTGAAACAAGATGGCGCATGAAGCTGGCCAACAAACTAGGTCGAGGCTTTGGTATGTTCTGTACACATGATGTCACATTCATATCGGTTCATAAATACGAGAGTTACAGCATAACAAATATCAGATTCTTTCAAAATGTCAGCTACCTTAGAATTTCAAACTGCAATATCTCAGCCATTTTTTAAGATATAGCAAAAACAAAAAAAGTTCCAGAATCTAACACTTACCAGAATCATTTTTTTCAATTTATAATTTTTTGTACATCGTTTGAATTTTTGAAAAAATAAATTTTTTTAACTGGCCGACATTTTTTAAACAAGATGGCGGATGAAGCTGACCAACGAACTCGGTCTAGACCTTGTTATGTCCTATACTCATACTCAGTCACATCTAAATCAGTTCGTAAATAAGAGAGTTACAGCATGACATATACACTATATTGCCAAAGGTGACCGGTCACTTGCGATTTAAGACGTTTTGTTAACTATCTAGAAAAATACATGAGGGATTAACCTGAAATTGCAGGTGTGTAAACAGTATAGTATAGGTTATATATTTCCGCGACGATTTTTTCCCGAAACCGCATTGGGGACTGTCAAAAAATTGAAAAAGAACGAATATCTTTTGGATTACCCTGTAACAACTAAAAGCGTTCAAATTCGAGATTATTAATAAGTGGTTTATTGTAATATACTGTGTTCCTTTTTATAAGGATAGTATGTATACTCGAAGAGAAATTAAGGTTTTTATGAAAACAGTCCCAAATTTCACAAATTTTTTGCTTATAATTTGCAGAGTTCTTAATATAAAAAAAGTTGTTTAGTGAAAATATGTCAAACAATCTTGTACATAACACTCTGCAATAGGAATTAAAAAATAATAAATATTGGATGAAAAATGAGTAGGTTTACTAAAAAATGTTTCACTGCGCATACGCGAATGCAATCAAAATATACTTTGCATAATTTATTAGCTAAGTATATAGAGCAACTTTTGTGAAAGTCTCAAAATCATAGCTTGAAAATTCTGAAAATTACCGTTGATAGAATAAGCTCGAAATCCATTGTTTCCAAAAAGAAGCAAAAAGATGAGGGGTGGTATCAAATATCTGTTGATTAGTGCCAAGATAGCGTACACAATTGGATACAACCCCTCATCTTTTTGCTTCCTTTTGGGAAAAACGGATTTCGATCTTATTCTATCGATAATGTTCAGAATTTTCAAGCTATGACTTTGAGACTTTCACAAACGTTGCTCTATATACTTAGCTACTACATTATGCATACTATATTTTGATTGCATTCGCACATGCGCAGTGAAACATTTTTTAGTAAACCTGCTCATTTTTCATTCAATTTTTATTATTTTTTAAATCTGATTGCAGAGTATAATGTACAATGTTTTTTGTCATATTTCCTGAAAAGAACTTTTTTTATATTAAGAACTCTGCAAATAAACATAAAGCTAAAACGAAAAATGTTCCGGAATCCTTGTATCACTATCTAACACTTACCGGAAACAACGTTTTCAATTTATAATTAATTTATACAACATTTTGAATTAAAAAAAAAATAACTTGCCGCTATTTTGAAACAAGATGGCGCATGAAGCTGGCCAACAAACTAGGTCGAGGCTTTGGTATGTTCTGTACACATGATGTCACATTCATATCGGTTCATAAATACGAGAGTTACAGCATAACAAATATCAGATTCTTTCAAAATGTCAGCTACCTTAGAATTTCAAACTGCAATATCTCAGCCATTTTTTAAGATATAGCAAAAACAAAAAAAGTTCCAGAATCTAACACTTACCAGAATCATTTTTTTCAATTTATAATTTTTTGTACATCGTTTGAATTTTTGAAAAAATAAATTTTTTTAACTGGCCGACATTTTTTAAACAAGATGGCGGATGAAGCTGACCAACGAACTCGGTCTAGACCTTGTTATGTCCTATACTCATACTCAGTCACATCTAAATCAGTTCGTAAATAAGAGAGTTACAGCATGACATATACACTATATTGCCAAAGGTGACCGGTCACTTGCGATTTAAGACGTTTTGTTAACTATCTAGAAAAATACATGAGGGATTAACCTGAAACTGCAGGTGTGTAAACAGTACAGTATAGGTTATATATTTCCGCGAAGATTTTTTCCCGAAACCCATAGGGGACTGTCAAAAAATTGAAAAAGAACGAATATCTTTTGGATTACCCTGTAACAACTAAAAGCGTTCAAATTCGAGATTATCAATAAGTGGTTTATTGTAATATACTGTGTTCCTTTTTATAAGGATAGTATGTATACTCGAAGAGAAATTAAGGTTTTTATGAAAACAGTCCCAAATTTCAAAAATTTTTTGCTTATAATTTGCAGAGTTCTTAATATAAAAAAAGTTGTTTAGTGAAAATATGTCAAACAATATTGTACATAACACTCTGCAATCGGAATTAAAAATAATAAAAATTGGATGAAAAATGAGTAGGTTTACTAAAAATGTTTCACTGCGCATGCGAGAATGCAATCAAAATATACTTTGCATAATGTATTAGCTAAGTATATAGAGCAACTTTTGTGAAAGTCTCAAAATCATAGCTTGAAAATTCTGAAAATTACCGTTGATAGAATAAGTTCGAAATCCATTGTTTCCAAAAAGAAGCAAAAAGATGAGGGGTGGTATCAAATATCTGTTGATTAGTGCCAAGATAGCGTACACAGTTGGATACAACCCCTCATCTTTTTGCTTCCTTTTGGGAACAACGGATTTCGATCTTATTCTATTGACGATAATGTTCAGAATTTTCAAGCTATGACTTTGAGACTTTCAGAAACGTTGCTCTATATACTTAGCTACTACATTATGCATACTATATTTTGATTGCATTCGCACATGCGCATTGAAAAATTTTTTAGTAAACCTGCTCATTTTTCATTCATTTTTTATTATTTTTTAATTCTGATTGCAGAATATAATGTACAATGTTTTTTGTCATATTTTCTGAAAAGAACTTTTTTTATATTAAGAACTCTGCAAATAAACATAAAGCTAAAACAAAAAATGTTCCGGAATCCTTGTATCACTATCTAACACTTAACGGAAACAACGTTTTCAATTTATAATTAATTTATACAACATTTAGGAATTAAAAAAAATAACTTGCCGCCATTTTGAAACAAGATGGCGCATGAAGCTGGCCAACAAACTAGGTCGAGGCTTTGGTATGTTCTGTACACATGATGTCACATTCATATCGGTTCATAAATACGAGAGTTACAGCATAACAAATATCAGATTCTTTCAAAATGTCAGCTACCTTAGAATTTCAAACTGCAATATCTCAGCCATTTTTTAAGATATAGCAAAAACAAAAAAAGTTCCAGAATCTAACACTTACCAGAATCATTTTTTTCAATTTATAATTTTTTGTACATCGTTTGAATTTTTGAAAAAATAAATTTTTTTAACTGGCCGCCATTTTTTAAACAAGATGGCGGATGAAGCTGGCCAACGAACTCGGTCTAGACCTTGTTATGTCCTATACTCATACTCAGTCACATCTAAATCGGTTCGTAAATAAGAGAGTTACAGCATGACATATACACTATATTGCCAAAGGAGACCGGTCACTTGCGATTTAAGACGTTTTGTTAACTATCTAGAAAAATACATGAGAGATTAACCTGAAACTGCAGGTGTGTAAACAGTACAGTATAGGTTATATATTTCCGCGAAGATTTTTTCCCGAAACCCCATAGGGGACTGTCAAAAAATTGAAAAAGAACGAATATCTTTTGGATTACCCTGTAACAACTAAAAGCGTTCAAATTCGAGATTATTAATAAGTGGTTTATTGTAATATACTGTGTTCCTTTTTATAAGGATAGTATGTATACTCGAAGAGAAATTAAGGTTTTTATGAAAACAGTCCCAAATTTCACAAATTTTTTGCTTATAATTTGCAGAGTTCTTAATATAAAAAAAGTTGTTTAGTGAAAATATGTCAAACAATATTGTACATAACACTGTGCAATCGGAATTAAAAAATAATAAACATTGGATGGAAAATGAGTAGGTTTACTAAAAAATGTTTTACTGCGCATGCGCGAATGCAATCAAAATATACTTTGCATAATGTATTAGCTAAGTATATAGAGCAACGTTTGTGAAAGTCTCAAAATCATAGCTTGAAAATTCTGAAAATTACCGTTGATAGAATAAGCTGGAAATCCATTGTTTCCAAAAAGAAGCAAAAAGATGAGGGGTGGTATCAAATATCTGTTGATTAGTGCCAAGATAGCGTACACAATTGGATACAACCCCTCATCTTTTTGCTTCCTTTTGGGAACAACGGATTTCGATCTTATTCTATCGACGATAATGTTCAGAATTTTCAAGCTATGACTTTGAGACTTTCACAAACGTTGCTCTATATACTTAGCTACTACATTATGCATAATATATTTTGATTGCATTCGCATATGCGCAGTGAAACATTTTTTAGTAAACCTGCTCATTTTTCATTCAATTTTTATTATTTTTTAATTCTGATTGCAGAGTATACTCTACGATGTTTTTTGTCATATTTTCTGAAAAGAACATTTTTTTATATTAAGAACTCTTCAAATAAACATAAAGCTAAAACAAAAAATGTTCCGGAATCCTTGTATCACTATCTAACACTTAACGGAAACAACGTTTTCAATTTATAATTAATTTATACAACTTTTTGAATTAAAAAAAATTAACTTGCCGCCATTTTGAAACAAGATGGCGCATGAAGCTGGCCAACAAACTAGGTCGAGACTTTGGTATGATCTGTACACATGATGTCACATTCATATCTGTTCATAAATACGAGAGTCACAGCATAACAAATATCAGATTCTTTCAAAATGTCAGCTACCTTAGAATTTCAAACTGCAATATCTCAGTCATTTTTTAAGATATAGCAAAAACAAAAAATGTTCCAGAATCTAACACTTACCAGAATCAATTTTTTCAATTTATAATTTTTTGTTCATCGTTTGAATTTTTTTTTTAAATAAATTTTTTTAACTGGCCGCCATTTTTTAAACAAGATGGCAGATGAAGCTGGCCAATGAACTCGGTCTAGACCTTGTTATGTCCTATACTCATACTCAGTCACATCTAAATCGGTTCGTAAATAAGAGAGTTACAGCATCACATATACACTATATTGCCAAAGGTGACCGGTCACTTGCGATTTAAGACGTGTTGTTAACTATCTAGAAAAATACATGAGGGATTAACCTGAAATAGCAGGTGTGTAAACAGTATAGTATAGGTTATATATTTCCGCGACGATTTTTTCCCGAAACCGCATTGGGGACTGTCAAAAAATTGAAAAAGAACGAATATCTTTTGGATTACCCTGTAACAACTAAAAGCTTTCAAATTCGAGATTATTAATAAGTGGCTTATTGTAATATATTGTGTTCCTTTTTATAAGGATAGCATGTATAATCGAAGAGAAATTAAGGTTTTTATGAAAACAGTCCCAAATTTCACCAAGTTTTTTGCTTATAATTTGCAGAGTTCTTAATATAAAAAAAGTTGTTTAGTAAAAATATGTCAAATAATATTGTACATAACACTCTGCAATCGGAATTAAAAAATAATAAAAATTGGATGAAAAATGAGGAGGTTTACTAAAAAATATTTCACTGCGCATGCGCGAATGCAATCAAAATTTACTTTGCATAATGTATTAGCTAAGTATATAGAGCAACTTTTGTGAAAGTCTCAAAATCATAGCTTGAAAATTCTGAAAATTACCGTTGATAGAATAAGCTGGAAATCCATTGTTTCCAAAAAGAAGCAAAAAGATGAGGGGTGGTATCAAATATCTGTTGATTAGTGCCAAGATAGCGTACACAATTGGATACAACCCCTCATCTTTTTGCTTCCTTTTGGGAACAACGGATTTCGATCTTATTCTATCGACGATAATGTTCAGAATTTTCAAGCTATGACTTTGAGACTTTCACAAACGTTGCTCTATATACTTAGCTACTACATTATGCATAATATATTTTGATTGCATTCGCATATGCGCAGTGAAACATTTTTTAGTAAACCTGCTCATTTTTCATTCAATTTTTATTATTTTTTAATTCTGATTGCAGAGTATACTCTACGATGTTTTTTGTCATATTTTCTGAAAAGAACATTTTTTTATATTAAGAACTCTTCAAATAAACATAAAGCTAAAACAAAAAATGTTCCGGAATCCTTGTATCACTATCTAACACTTAACGGAAACAACGTTTTCAATTTATAATTAATTTATACAACTTTTTGAATTAAAAAAAATTAACTTGCCGCCATTTTGAAACAAGATGGCGCATGAAGCTGGCCAACAAACTAGGTCGAGACTTTGGTATGTTCTGTACACATGATGTCACATTCATATCTGTTCATAAATACGAGAGTTACAGCATAACAAATATCAGATTCTTTCAAAATGTCAGCTACCTTAGAATTTCAAACTGCAATATCTCAGCCATTTTTTAAGATATAGCAAAAACAAAAAAAGTTCCAGAATCTAACACTTACCAGAATCATTTTTTTCAATTTATAATTTTTTGTACATCGTTTGAATTTTTGAAAAAATAAATTTTTTTAACTGGCCGCCATTTTTTAAACAAGATGGCGGATGAAGCTGGCCAACGAACTCGGTCTAGACCTTGTTATGTCCTATAATCATACTCAGTCACATCTAAATCGTTTCGTAAATAAGAGAGTTACAGCATGACATATACACTATATTGCCAAAGGAGACCGGTCACTTGCGATTTAAGACGTTTTGTTAACTATCTAGAAAAATACATGAGAGATTAACCTGAAACTGCAGGTGTGTAAACAGTACAGTATAGGTTATATATTTCCGCGAAGATTTTTTCCCGAAACCCCATAGGGGACTGTCAAAAAATTGAAAAAGAACGAATATCTTTTGGATTACCCTGTAACAACTAAAAGCGTTCAAATTCGAGATTATTAATAAGTGGTTTATTGTAATATACTGTGTTCCTTTTTATAAGGATAGTATGTATACTCGAAGAGAAATTAAGGTTTTTATGAAAACAGTCCCAAATTTCACAAATTTTTTGCTTATAATTTGCAGAGTTCTTAATATAAAAAAAGTTGTTTAGTGAAAATATGTCAAACAATATTGTACATAACACTGTGCAATCGGAATTAAAAAATAATAAACATTGGATGGAAAATGAGTAGGTTTACTAAAAAATGTTTCACTGCGCATGCGCGAATGCAATCAAAATATACTTTGCATAATGTATTAGCTAAGTATATAGAGCAACTTTTGTGAAATTTTCAAAATCATAGCTTGAAAATTCTGAAAATTACCGTTGATAGAATAAGCTGGAAATCCATTGTTTCCAAAAAGAAGCAAAAAGATGAGGGGTGGTATCAAATATCTGTTGATTAGTGCCAAGATAGCGTACACAATTGGATACAACCCCTCATCTTTTTGCTTCCTTTTGGGAACAACGGATTTCGATCTTATTCTATCGACGATAATGTTCAGAATTTTCAAGCTATGACTTTGAGACTTTCACAAACGTTGCTCTATATACTTAGCTACTACATTATGCATAATATATTTTGATTGCATTCGCATATGCGCAGTGAAACATTTTTTAGTAAACCTGCTCATTTTTCATTCAATTTTTATTATTTTTTAATTCTGATTGCAGAGTATACTGTACGATGTTTTTTGTCATATTTTCTGAAAAGAACTTTTTTTTATATTAAGAACTCTTCAAATAAACATAAAGCTAAAACAAAAAATGTTCCGGAATCCTTGTATCACTATCTAACACTTAACGGAAACAACGTTTTCAATTTATAATTAATTTATACAACTTTTTGAATTAAAAAAAATTAACTTGCCGCCATTTTGAAACAAGATGGCGCATGAAGCTGGCCAACAAACTAGGTCGAGACTTTGGTATGTTCTGTACACATGATGTCACATTCATATCTGTTCATAAATACGAGAGTTACAGCATAACAAATATCAGATTCTTTCAAAATGTCAGCTACCTTAGAATTTCAAACTGCAATATCTCAGCCATTTTTTAAGATATAGCAAAAACAAAAAAAGTTCCAGAATCTAACACTTACCAGAATCATTTTTTTCAATTTATAATTTTTTGTACATCGTTTGAATTTTTGAAAAAATAAATTTTTTTAACTGGCCGCCATTTTTTAAACAAGATGGCGGATGAAGCTGGCCAACGAACTCGGTCTAGACCTTGTTATGTCCTATACTCATACTCAGTCACATCTAAATCAGTTCGTAAGTAAGAGAGTTACAGCATGACATATACACTATATTGCCAAAGGAGACCGGTCACTTGCGATTTAAGACGTTTTGTTAACTATCTAGAAAAATACATGAGAGATTAACCTGAAACTGCAGGTGTGTAAACAGTACAGTATAGGTTATATATTTCCGCGAAGATTTTTTCCCGAAACCCCATAGGGGACTGTCAAAAAATTGAAAAAGAACGAATATCTTTTGGATTACCCTGTAACAACTAAAAGCGTTCAAATTCGAGATTATTAATAAGTGGTTTATTGTAATATACTGTGTTCCTTTTTATAAGGATAGTATGTATACTCGAAGAGAAATTAAGGTTTTTATGAAAACAGTCCCAAATTTCACAAATTTTTTGCTTATAATTTGCAGAGTTCTTAATATAAAAAAAGTTGTTTAGTGAAAATAAGTCAAACAATATTGTACATAACACTGTGCAATCGGAATTAAAAAATAATAAACATTGGATGGAAAATGAGTAGGTTTACTAAAAAATGTTTCACTGCGCATGCGCGAATGCAATCAAAATATACTTTGCATAATGTATTAGCTAAGTATATAGAGCAACATTTGTGAAAGTCTCAAAATCATAGCTTGAAAATTCTGAAAATTACCGTTGATAGAATAAGCTGGAAATCCATTGTTTCCAAAAAGAAGCAAAAAGATGAGGGGTGGTATCAAATATCTGTTGATTAGTGCCAAGATAGCGTACACAATTGGATACAACCCCTCATCTTTTTGCTTCCTTTTGGGAACAACGGATTTCGATCTTATTCTATCGACGATAATGTTCAGAATTTTCAAGCTATGACTTTGAGACTTTCACAAACGTTGCTCTATATACTTAGCTACTACATTATGCATAATATATTTTGATTGCATTCGCATATGCGCAGTGAAACATTTTTTAGTAAACCTGCTCATTTTTCATTCAATTTTTATTATTTTTTAATTCTGATTGCAGAGTATACTGTACGATGTTTTTTGTCATATTTTCTGAAAAGAACTTTTTTTTATATTAAGAACTCTTCAAATAAACATAAAGCTAAAACAAAAAATGTTCCGGAATCCTTGTATCACTATCTAACACTTAACGGAAACAACGTTTTCAATTTATAATTAATTTATACAACTTTTTGAATTAAAAAAAATTAACTTGCCGCCATTTTGAAACAAGATGGCGCATGAAGCTGGCCAACAAACTAGGTCGAGACTTTGGTATGTTCTGTACACATGATGTCACATTCATATCTGTTCATAAATACGAGAGTTACAGCATAACAAATATCAGATTCTTTCAAAATGTCAGCTACCTTAGAATTTCAAACTGCAATATCTCAGCCATTTTTTAAGATATAGCAAAAAAAAAATGTTCCAGAATCTAACACTTACCAGAATAAATTTTTTCAATTTATAATTTTTTGTACATCGTTTGAATTTTTTTTTAAATAAATTTTTTTAACTGGCCGCCATTTTTTAAACAAGATGGCGGATGAAGCTGGCCAACGAACTCGGTTTAGACCTTGTTATATCCTATACTCATACTCAGTCACATCTAAATCTGTTCGTAAATAAGAGAGTTACAGCATGACATATACACTATATTGCCAAAGGAGACCGGTCACTTGCGATTTAAGACGTTTTGTTAACTATCTAGAAAAATACATGAGGGATTAACCTGAAACTGCAGGTGTGTAAACAGTATAGTATAGGTTATATATTTCCGCGACGATTTTTTCCCGAAACCCCATAGGGGACTGTCAAAAAATTGAAAAAGAACGAATATCTTTTGGATTACCCTGTAACAACTAAAAGCTTTCAAATTCGAGATTATTAATAAGTGGCTTATTGTAATATATTGTGTTGCTTTTTATAAGGATAGCATGTATACTCGAAGAGAAATTAAGGTTTTTATGAAAACAGTCCCAAATTTCACCAAGTTTTTTGCTTATAATTTGCAGAGTTCTTAATATAAAAAAAAGTTGTTTAGTGAAAATATGTCAAATAATATTGTACATACCACTCTGCAATCGGAATTAAAAAATAATAAAAATTGGATGAAAAATGAGTAGGTTTAATAAAAAATGTTTCACTGCGCATGCGCGAATGCAATCAAGCAGGGCGGTCGCTCTGCCAAGCCAAGCTTAAAAAAAAACGCCACACAAACAACGCCAAGAACTGGAATAAAGACCGCTAATGCTTATATACAGAAAGCAACTTCGCAATGTTAAATCGACAAAACATGCCAGATTAAAATATCAGATATCAAACAAACCAAGCGTCGTAGAGAAAAAAAAACGAAAACTAGAAGAATCTAAGGAAGAATTTCTTCAATTTAAGACCAAACTCATCTTCATAAGTGATTTATAAACAGAGATATAGCTTTTTTTTAAAAACGTCGAGTTACTTAAAATGATCACTTTTTTCTTCGTCAAACTTTTTTTTTCAAACAAGCTACAGGCCTTAATATTGGGCAGAATAAAAAAAGGATTGCATTTTTGGACAAGTAATTACGTAATCTATGTGCTTTTATAAAATTCAGTGTAAAAAAGAATTATTTTCTATTCTTAATTAGCAAAAAACTGTTAATTAACTTGGCGATTAAAAAATTATGCCAAAACAGAGATAAAACCCGCCAACGACCATGTACCATCTGTATTAAAATAGCACAAATCAGTTACAGGTTATAATATAACCACATCAAATTTCATCTGCAAGTCGGCCATTTTCTTTTGAAGATATTTAAAAAAAAAATAAAACTTCATAATTATAAGAACACACATTTTATCAGACAATTAAATATGACTGCAAATTGTAGCAGATGACTGTTTCCAACATGAATAAATATGAGAAATCGCCGCTCAAGGATATCGGTCTGGGTGGCTCTATCGCAGCGCCTCAACACTTCATGCACAAGGTCCCAGGTTCGAGTCCTGCACCCAGTTAACTTTTCTTCACTCATGTTTGTTTAGTGTATTTCATTGTCTGATAAAATGCATGTTCTTATAATATTGTAAAATAAAGTAATCGGACGTAGTGTTTATGCTTTAAAAAATATTTTTAATATATAATTTACGTTTTTAGAAAGATCTTTAAAAATAAATTAGTTTTTGAGGGAAGACGTACCTTCTAAAATGTATACTTTAAGACTTATCGGCATTTAAAATTTCTTTCTAAACGTAAACAAAATTTTTGAAATGAATTAAATGTGATTCATTTATTTCTTAAAAAAAAAATAATAATAACACGGTAAAGGACAGGCATTTCGTTCGCAGGAATACCTTTCACGTCATTTTCCTATAAATTAATGAAATCCAGTTGTTAAATTACACAGCTCAACACAAATCTGGGGTTTGAAGAATGGCACTTTTTTCTTAGTAAATCAGTCACGCTGATCACAAATATGACATTAGTTTTTTTTCTAACACCCACAGTTTTTTCACAAAACAAAAAAGAAGGGGGTGCCTCTTAATAAAACCAATGTGTAATATTTATTAAATAAGATACATTTTTAATAAAAACAAAAATTAATTTCTTAGTAAAGTGACATTAATAAATGTCACTTTACTACAATACTGCACTAAAGGATGTGAAATATAAGTATAGATGGCGCCACTTTATGTATTGATATTTGCCTGAGAAGGCACAATTTTGTCCCGCGCATTTGTAGTGAGAACATGCATTTATTTTGTTCGTTTATTTATATCTTACGTTTGTTTTGTCAGTTTCTTATAGCAATATGGCATCAAGAGGTTGTATAAATCCAGGATATAAAAAAAAGTGATTCGGCAGAAATTAGTTGATCCAAAAGAAGTCCTCTTGTCTCCCCTGCACATTAAATTAGGTTTAATGAAACAATTCGTAAAAACCTTAGATAAAACAGGGGATAGTTTTCGATATTTAAATGAAGTTTTTCCACATTTATCGGAAGGTAAAATCAAAGAAGATATGTTCGTTGGCCCAGATATGAGATGGTTAATGAAGGACAAAAATTTTGAGGAAAAAATTAAATCAATCGAGAAAGATGCATGGGTTAGTTTCAAACACGTTACTCAGAAATGTTTAGAAAATTACAAAGATCTACGCAACGATACTACGCAACGATCATTGAAAAAAATGGTTCAAAACTTTCAAAAACTAGGTTGTAACATGAGTTTAAAAATGCATTTTCTGCACCCCTATCTTGAATGTTTTCCTGAAAATCTTGGTGAAATGAGTGAAGAACAAGGTGAGAGATTTCACCAGGACATAAAATGCATGGAAAAACGCTATTAAGGACACTGGAATGTAAATATGTTGGCAGATTACTGCTGGGGACTAAAAAGAGACATTAAACCAGCTTCAAAATCTAAAGGATACAAGCGTTCTTTTGATGATAAACAAAAGTAATTTTACTGTATATACTAGAATATAATTTCTTATAAAACATGCACACACATTTATATATGTACATATGATTTTATTTATTTATCTGATTTTTTTTTGTACATTTTTAAATGAATGTTGTGTAAATTGTATATTCTCAAATTCCAAATTCTTAGTTTCTTAATTGAAAGAAATCCTGACGTGATACATAAAAATGGATATTATTTTGAAATAAGCATAGCAGATTTCTTACAATTTTCATAAATTCATGAAAACCCCAGATAAAAATTTAAATTTTGTAGGCCTGTGTTATTTTTGTTTTAGAAGTGAAGTTTCCATTTTAATTTATTGTAACAGTACAATGTTTAATTGAATAAAATAATGTAAATCTAAGAAATTGCTAAGAAATTCCAAACATGCACAGGGCAACGCAAAAAAAAAATAAATAAACAAAAAATAAATAAATAGATAAATAAATAAATAAACAAAAAATAAATAAATAGATAAATAAATAAAAATCAGCTTTCAGAAATTCTAAAAATTGTTCGTATATCTTAATTACAAGCTAAAGGAGGGTTTATTTCTATATTATTCTATATATAATAATAATTTCAGCAAATATATTAAATTCCAATGCGATCTGATTTAAACTTTAAGATAGTTTATAAGACATGATAAAAAAATTATAAAAAAGAGTGGCGCGTCACATTTCGGGGAGGAGATGGGGAGGGGCGTGAACAAAATTAGGAAGTATTATAAGGCTATCTGTTTGACACTTTACGATATTTTATAACACATAACATAAATTTTAAAAATAAAGCCGCGTCAAAAATTATAGGGAGGGGCGAAGCGTAATTTGCCTACACAAGGGGGGGGGACACTTTTCTAAATTTTAACGATATCCGTCATGTCACATATCGTTACAAAGGGCTGTGACCACTTATTTCTGTTATGCATCACAGGTGTCACCCTCACATTTTGTGCCCCCCCCCCCGACACTACTCATGTGATATATCGTTGGAAAGGTCTGTGAACGCTTAATCATACTATGCAGGGAGGGGGGGAGATTTCTAAATTTTGCACAAACCCTCATGTGATACATCGTTGGAAAGGTCTGTGACCGCTTAATCCTATTATGCATCTCCGGTGTTCATCCCCCCACTTTGCCCCTAAACGTGATTAGCTTTCACCATCAGGGGGCGCTTTCCTATCTCTGTTTGTATGGGTCGGATCACGACGGGGTATGGCTCATTCGACTCGACATCTATAGCCTTAACGATTTCAGTGCCCGAGGTTCATATAGAACAGATAGCGCTACCAGGTGGTGGAAGATGGAACTTGAGCGTGCGCAGCACGACTGCTATACGGTGTCGAAGGCAGTGGGGACCCGTGTCGGAGGTTCGTTCGGTTAGAGGTTTATACTATTCGATGTGCAAATTAAGGGATTATCCTTGGATTATCCGGTGCCGAAGGCAGCGGGGAACCTGGTCGGAGGTTCGTTCGGTTCGAGGTTTATCTTATTCGAGGTTTTACAAGATTCGAGGCCCTGATGTAAATTAAGGGCCCGCTAGTGGGCGAAGCCAGCTAGTGCTAATAATAAAAGAGCGTGATATCACGTTTCATATCAAATGCAGCACTGACACGCTATGTACGTATTCCATTTTTATTCATTTCATGGATAAGTCAGTGATATTTTTTAACGGAGGATAACAAGTATTATAACAAGCCACATTTAGTATGTTGTTTTTAAGAGTGTATTTAGTTTAATTGAAAAATCTACTGGTATTTCTAGTTAACCCTTTAAACAATGACTGAAAGTAAAATGTAATTTTAAATTATTTCTCATGTTTAGACTATTTAAATTATGTTTAATCTATTAAAAAAAAAAGAAATGATATCTACAAAAACAACTTTTCAAAAGTAGAAAAAGCCAAGCGTAAAAAAAAAATAAAAGTTGTGGCTAAAAAATGGTGTGATATCAAATTTCCAAGCTATTATATTACTTATTTAACTTTTTTCCATTAAATAAGTTATCATATATATAAGTCGAGTGCCTACGTATATGTTAATAGAAATCGTTTTCTCCTGTACTAAATACATCCTAACGAGTTTCTGAAAATGCAATTTTTTTCAAATTATGCATGATGGGCTTGGCGGCCATCTTTCCATATTTCTAAGCATCCAAATTTCTAAAGTAAAAGAGTAATATGTTTGCACTGTAATATGTTTATAACAATTTCGAACTTCAGATTTTAACTACGGACAGATAAATTAGATAAGACTGATATTTTGAGAAATTGATTTTTACTAGTTTGAAATATTAATTACTCTAAAAAATAAATCATAAGATGAATCTTTAATGTAAGTCATCATTATCTTAAGACACAATTTTCAGAGCATACAAGTCTATAAATTAAACGCTTAAAACATTAGCTTGAATAATAATTTTGAACTTCGGATTTTAACTACGGATTTGAGTGTTTAGAATTTTGTGAATAATATGCAAAGATGGCCGCCAAGCCCATCATGCATAATTTGAAAAAAATTGCATTTTCAGAAACTCGTTAGGATGTATTTAGTACAGGAGAAAACGATTTCTATTAACATATACGTAGGCACTCGACTTATATATATGATAACTTATTTAATGGAAAAAAGTTAAATAAGTAATATAATAGCTTGGAAATTTGATATCACACCATTTTTTAGCCACAACTTTTTTTTTTTTTTTTTACGCATGGCTTTTTCTACTTTTGAAAAGTTGTTTTTGTAGATCAAAATATACTTTGCATAATGTATTAGCTAAGTATATAGAGCAACTTTTGTGAAAGTCTCAAAATCATAGCTTGAAAATTCTGAAAATTACCGTTGATAAAATAAGCTCGAAATCCATTGTTTCCAAAAAGAAGCAAAAAGATGAGGGGTGGTATCAAATATCTGTTGATTAGTGCCCAGATAGCGTACACAATTGGATACAACCCCTCATCTTTTTGCTTCCTTTTGGGAACAACGGATTTCGATCTTATTCTATCGACGATAATGTTCAGAATTTTCAAGCTATGACTTTGAGACTTTCACAAACGTTGCTCTATATATTTAGCTACTACATTATGCATACTATATTTTGATTGCATTCGCACATGCGCAGTGAAACATTTTTTAGTAAACCTGCTCATTTTTCATTTAATTTTCATTATTTTTTAATTCCGATTGCAGAGTATAATGTACAATGTTTTTTGTCATATTTTCTGAAAAGAACTTTTTTTTTATATTAAGAACTCTGCAAATTATAAGCAAAAAACTTGGCAAAATTTGGGACTGTTTTTATAGAAACCTTAATTTCTCTACGAGTATACATGCTATCCTTATAAAAATGAACACACTATATTAAAATAAGCCACTTATTAATAATCTCGAGTTTGAACGCTTTTGCTACATTAGTTTTTACAGGGTTATCCAAAAGATTTTCGTTCTTTTTCAATTTGTTGACAGTCCCCTATGGGGTTTCGGAAAAAAAAACGGAAATATATAGCCTATACTATTCTTTTTACACACCTTCAGTTTCAGGCTAATTCCTCATGCATTTTTCTAGATAGTTAACAAAACGTCTAAAATCGCAAGTGACCGGTCACCTTTGGCAATATAGTGTATATATATATATATAAATAAATATATATATAAAATATATTATATATATATATATATGTGTGTGTGTGTGTGTGTGTGTGTATATATCTTATACTAATAAAAGAAAATTTCCCTCTGTGTGTGTGTCTGTCTGTTGGCAATGGCTAGCGAAATTTAGTCCACCTAGAAGTCTGGAAATTTAGGTGCGGATAGTCCAAGGTCTGGCCATGTTCACCTGAACCTCAGAATTTTAATATTTTGATAATTAGCCTATATATTAATTAGATTCTCATTAACCATCTCTTCTAAAATGTTATCTTTTAAAACAAAATGGCGAATGAAACGAACTGGCGCGTTGGATTTGCGAACGGAAATGAACAAATTCGAAATTATTTTACTAATTAGCGAATTTTAAGAAAACTAATTGAGATATCAATTTGAAAATTTCTGAGCATATGTAAAAAAATAATCTGCATCTGACCATGTGATTTTTGAAAAATTCGGTTGGTATTTTTTTTTTAATTTATGCAAAAAACTACCAAAAATCTGCCGGCGCCATTGAAAACGATCCGAAAGTTTCAGACAGGGATCTGCTTTCATTAAAAACTGAACTACAAAGAGATCTGTTTCTCTGGCCGATCCCTCTCATTTAGTTTGCGAAAATGAAAGGAAATAATTGCAAATTTTACTAATGAACAAAAATTTAGGTAACTAATTATGATATAGATTTGAAATTGAGGTTGGGAAAGGAGTGTCATCTGCCGGCTATCTTAGCGTAGCGTCTCCGTAATGTTCTAATTATCAGAAAAATGTAATTCTTTTTTTAATGATCGCGTTAATGTAGGTGACGTTGGTTCTCTTGAACAAATTATTCATTATATTTGCGGGTATGTGGGGGGGGAGGGTGTTAACGCCTTTCTCTGAGATTGTAATTATCTCGGGCCCGGGCAACGCCGGGCGGGTTAGCTAGTATATATATATATATATATATATATATATATAATATATTATATATACATATATATATATATATATATATATATATATATATATATATATATATATATATATATATATATATATATATATATATATTGTTATGAATTTTGTATATATCTGTAAATATTCCATTTGTTTAAATTTATTTTATTTTATTATTGTGAAAATTGCAGTATTATTAATGTATTTCTTATTGAGCATCATGTAACTCAATGCTAAAGGCCTCAGGTGGTTTGCAAGGAAAACAACCTTACAGCATCGGTTTTTATAATGAGTTCTATTGGAAAATCGCCAAGGAATGGGTTTCTCGCCAAGTTGGCGATGGTTTTGGCGACTTATTTTTGTCGCCAAATTTGGCGATATATCGCCAAATGTCGCCAAGTTGGCGACGGATTTGGCGACTTTTTGTGCAACCACACCCCCTTATACCTATACATTGGGATCCTTTCTTGCTTGGGTTCTCTATTGAAAGTTAAAGCACTTTCTGGTAATTTCTAGCATCTGAAGGCTCTGGAATAATCTGGAAAGATCTCTGAAACCTATATAAGGACCACCATCAGTTCAGTTAGTTAGTTGTCTGTCAACTGCGATTGAATTCATACGAGAGGCTTTGCATTGAGAACTGTGTTGTCTATGATCGATTTAGTATTGAACAATACGCTATATTGTTCTGTGAGAAATTTTGCTGCGCTTTTATTGGATTTGAAGATTACTGAATATCTTGTAATTTTCAGAAGATATTTGTGATCGTATTGCACTGTTTATAGTGAATAAAGCCTTTTTATTGTTCTTATATATTGGCATCAGTCCTTTCGAACCCCGAGCTCACAACATTTGGTGTCAGAAGTGGGATTGAATGCCGATCACCAGAGCAATGGAGGGTCAACTGAAAGAATTATTCGAGAAATTAGCTGCGAACCTTGGCGAGTTGAAAGAAGAAATGAAGAAAGATATGTCAGCGATGGATGAGAAAATGACTGCGAACCTTGGTGAGTTAAAAGATGATATGAAGAAGGATATGTCAACCAACCTTGGTGAGTTGAAAGAACTAATAGAGGATAAAATAACATCTTTAAATGACAGAATTGACGGCGTGGAAAACAAAGTTGAAGAAAGATTTCAAGAAATAGAAGAAAAAGTTCAAAATACAGCCAAAACCGTAGAAGAAAAGGTAGAAGAAAATCAAAGGACAGCCAAAACCGTAGAAGAAAGGATTGAGAGTGTAGAAAAGGAGTTGGAAAATGTGAAGAAACAAAAGATAACTGCCGAAAACTATCCCGAGGATGTCAAGTATCAAGCTATGCTTCCTCGGGTCTCTATTAAACTCTCGACCTATGACGGAAAATCCTCATGGCCAGTTTTTAAGACACAATTTGGGATCGTAGCGGACGCCAATGGATGGGATTCCCAGACAAAGGCTCTCCAGTTAGCTGCTTCTCTACGAGCTGATGCTGCCGACGTCCTACAGACTTTGCCTGCAAATGAACCGCTGGATTTTGAAACGCTCGTCAGTGCCTTAGAATTACGCTTTGGCGAGAAATGCATGAAGGAATATAGCAGACTCCAGCTCAAATCTCGACAGCAGAAATCCACTGAATCCCTGCAAGAGCTTGCTACGGATGTCGAGAGACTTTCCCATCTTGCTTATCCTGGCTGTCCGACTGAAATTAGAAAAAGTTTAGCTCTGCAACATTTTATCGATGGTGTGCGTGACCCTGAGATCCAGACAGCACTCCGGATTGCAGATCTCAATGATTTAAAAGGGGCTTTGGTTTACGCTCTGAAATTCGAGGCAGCCAAGCAAGCTACTAGGAAAGATCGACACTTTGTGCGAGCAGCCAACCTGCCTGAGACGTCGGATAGAGCTGTGGAACGCTTACAGCAGCAGATGAATGACATAATGAGAAAGATGAACTCCTTAATGGCCAACAAACCTTACAGGAAGATCAAGTGCTGGAAATGCGGTGGAGAAGGCCATATCCAAATCGACTGCCCAAGACGACCCAGCACCGAAGGTAATATCTCTCCCGCTAAAGGAGGAGCAGGAAAACTGATTAATGGCCATCTTGCGGGGCGGAGGTTGCCAGATTTTGAGAAGCCCCATTTTCAAGTATGTGAAATTTCTGCAAGAAGTTGCGGCGAGAACGGAGTTTTTCTAGTCGGAAGCGTGAATGATTTGCCCTGTAATATGATCATCGATACAGGAGCCAATGTGACCATCATTCGGAAAGATCTAGCTCAGCGGCTGAAAGGAAAACTCTCCTGGACCCCGCCACGTGTTATCCTTCAAACTGTGACAGGAGATAAGATCGACATATTTGGAAGAATGACGCTGAAAATAAAGTTTGGGAACGCCGCTTACCATCATACAGTCTATGTAGCCGATATTTCAGACCCTTTCATACTCGGACTGGACTTTTTAAAAGGGCATGGATTTACACTGGACTTTAAGAATAATGAGTTACGCTCTGCTCAAGAAGATGTCACTATTTTTAAATTTGGAAATGAGTCCGGGTCCATTCAACGGATCACAGCCAAGGCAAATGTTATCATCCCTCCTCGAACCGAAATGATGATACCTGGAGCAACTGGAAACGAAAGAATTTTCCAGTATGGCTTGACTGGATATCCTGAGAAGAGCCCAAAGGGAGTGCTAATAGCATCAGCGCTGGTAGATCTGTCGAGAGATGTGATACCCGTGAGAATTGCAAACGTAAGTGAAAAGTCTAGAATTATCCAGAAGGGTGAAGTGCTTGCAACTTGTGCTCCAGTCACCTGTGTTTGCAAAGACCCGAGCTTGACGTTGTCGGAGCCGCCTTGCAGTGTCTGCAGTAAAGAACTGGAAGCGTCCGGAAAATGTCCATCAGTTGCGAAGCTTTCTGGGACTATGCACTTATTACAGAAAGTTTGTCCAGGGGTTCTCCAACATCGCAAGACCATTGCATAGGCTCACTGAAAGCAAGCAGAAGTTTCTATGGACACAAGAATGCGAGAATTCCTTCCAGCGGCTGAAAGAAGCTCTCACATCCTCTCCAGTCCTTACCTATCCGCACCCCGAGAAACAGTTCATTGTGGACACGGATGCCAGTCATGAAAGTGTCGGCGCTGTACTTTCCCAAGAAATAGATGGCCAAGAACGAGTCGTAGCATACTGGAGCAAATGTTTATCGAAACCAGAGCGGAATTATTGCGTCACTCGTAAGGAGTTATTAGCTATAGTGAAAGCCATAGAACACTTCCATCACTATCTCTATGGCAGGAAATTTCTCCTTCGTACTGATCACGCATCCCTAACATGGCTGATGAATTTTAAGAACCCAGAGGGCCAAGTAGCCAGATGGATACAACGGCTCCAGGAATACGACTTTGACATCAGGCATCGCAAAGGCTCAGCGCATGGAAACGCCGATGCCCTATCAAGAAGACCGTGTCCCGAGAGCTGTCGCTATTGTTCCAGAGCGGAGAGCAAGTATAATCCCGAATATGTCATACGCCAGACGAAGACTTCACTATTGACGCCGGGCGATGCGTTCGAAAGGTGCTCCTACATTGTAGAGATGTAATCTTCCTCGGCTACGTTTCTTTGGTCCTTTTCGAGCTGCACATGCATCGCAAGATTTGCACTATCGTTCGACGTCAGCTCTCGCTTTTCCCCAGAAGAAGCGCTCTCGGACTCTATGTAATGTTTTCATGACTCCAAAATGGCCACCAGTGGGACTGCCATGTAATTCCTTGAGGACCTCGGGTATTCGGGATCGAGGAAGTACCAACTGCCACCGAGATGTCTTCCCATCTTCCGATTCGAATTTTCGGAACAGGACACCATTCCTGACGTGGAGGGAGTTCCAAAGAGCCCAATATTGCTTCGTCGTAGGACTGTAAGTAGAGATGTCTTTCCAACTGGGCTTCGTGCTAGAAGATTCTAATAACTCCAAGATTGGTTTGATCTCAGAGTCTGCCATTTGATCTTCTCGAATCTTCTCATCACTCCAGGGATCTGGTGGCGTCAATAGTGAAGTCTTCGTCTGGCGTATGACATATTCGGGATTATACTTGCTCTCCGCTCTGGAACAATAGCGACAGCTCTCGGGACACGGTCTTCTTGATAGGGCATCGGCGTTTCCATGCGATGAGCCTTTGCGATGCCTGATGTCAAAGTCGTATTCCTGGAGCCGTTGTATCCATCTGGCTACTTGGCCCTCTGGGTTCTTAAAATTCATCAGCCATGTTAGGGATGCGTGATCAGTACGAAGGAGAAATTTCCTGCCATAGAGATAGTGATGGAAGTGTTCTATGGCTTTCACTATAGCTAATAACTCCTTACGAGTGACGCAATAATTCCGCTCTGGTTTCGATAAACATTTGCTCCAGTATGCTACGACTCGTTCTTGGCCATCTATTTCTTGGGAAAGTACAGCGCCGACACTTTCATGACTGGCATCCGTGTCCACAATGAACTGTTTCTCGGGGTGCGGATAGGTAAGGACTGGAGAGGATGTGAGAGCTTCTTTCAGCCGCTGGAAGGAATTCTCGCATTCTTGTGTCCATAGAAACTTCTGCTTGCTTTCAGTGAGCCTATGCAATGGTCTTGCGATGTTGGAGAACCCCTGGACAAACTTTCTGTAATAAGTGCATAGTCCCAGAAAGCTTCGCAACTGATGGACATTTTCCGGACGCTTCCAGTTCTTTACTGCAGACACTTTTTCAGGATCTGTTCGAACACCTTCAGCTGAGATGATGTGTCCTAAATAATTTACTTCGCGTTGGAAGAACTTGCATTTCAGAGGGTTCAGCTTTAAATTCGCCGCTCTTAGCTTCGTTAACACTTTTCGAATATTTCCAAGATGTTCTTCAAACGTGCGGCCACCAATGATGACGTCATCTAGGTAGATGAGACAAGCTTCAAATGTCAGACCTTTTAACACTGTCTCCATGAGGCGCTCGAACGTTGCTGGAGCATTGCAGAGCCCGAACGGCATAACTTTAAATTGCCAAAGTCCTTGTCCAGCAGTAAATGTGGTCTTCTCTTTGTCATCAGGATGGATCTCTACTTGCCAATATCCACTCTTCAAATCCAGCGTGGAAAACCATTTATGTCCTGAAAGAGTATCTAGCGTGTCGTCTATTCTTGGTGGAGGATAGCTGTCCTTCTTCGTGATATCGTTAAGTTTACGATAATCCACACAAAATCTTGTGGAGCCATCTTTCTTTCGGACCAACACGATGGGAGAGGCCCACGGACTTGATGACGGTTCGATGATGTCACTATCCTGCATCTCTTGTAAGAGCTTAGAAACCTCTTCTTGTTTAGCGAACGGCAAACGTCTGGGATGCTGTTTAATCGGTGGATGGTCGGCAGTATCAATTCTATGCCGTGTCAGTGAAGTGCGACCAATATCACTCCCGTTTTGAGAAAACACATCCTTAAATTCCTGGAACAGTCTTTCTGCGGCATGTCTCTGTTCAGGAGATAAATTTTCATTTCGTCCAATTTCAGGTGTTAAACTTGTAGGCGGCTCCGACAACGTCAAACTCGGGTCTTTGCAAACACAGGTGACTGGAGCACAAGTTGCAAGCACTTCACCCTTCTGGATAATTCTAGACTTTTCACTTACGTTTGCAATTCTCACGGGTATCACATCTCTCGACAGATCTACCAGCGCTGATGCTATTAGCACTCCCTTTGGGCTCTTCTCAGGATATCCAGTCAAGCCATACTGGAAAATTCTTTCGTTTCCAGTTGCTCCAGGTATCATCATTTCGGTTCGAGGAGGGATGATAACATCTGCCTTGGCTGTGATCCGTTGAATGGACCCGGACTCATTTCCAAATTTAAAAATAGTGACATCTTCTTGAGCAGAGCGTAACTAATTATTCTTAATGTCCAGTGTAAATCCATGCCCTTTTAAAAAGTCCAGTCCGAGTATGAAAGGGTCTGAAATATCGGCTACATAGACTGTATGATGGTAAGCGGCGTTCCCAAACTTTATTTTCAGCGTCATTCTTCCAAATATGTCGATCTTATCTCCTGTCACAGTTTGAAGGATAACACGTGGCGGGGTCCAGGAGAGTTTTCCTTTCAGCCGCTGAGCTAGATCTTTCCGAATGATGGTCACATTGGCTCCTGTATCGATGATCATATTACAGGGCAAATCATTCACGCTTCCGACTAGAAAAACTCCGTTCTCGCCGCAACATCTTGCAGAAATTTCACATACTTGAAAATGGGGCTTCTCAAAATCTGGCAACCTCCGCCCCGCAAGATGGCCATTAATCAGTTTTCCTGCTCCTCCTTTAGCGGGAGAGATATTACCTTCGGTGCTGGGTCGTCTTGGGCAGTCGATTTGGATATGGCCTTCTCCACCGCATTTCCAGCACTTGATCTTCCTGTAAGGTTTGTTGGCCATTAAGGAGTTCATCTTTCTCATTATGTCATTCATCTGCTGCTGTAAGCGTTCCACAGCTCTATCCGACGTCTCAGGCAGGTTGGCTGCTCGCACAAAGTGTCGATCTTTCCTAGTAGCTTGCTTGGCTGCCTCGAATTTCAGAGCGTAAACCAAAGCCCCTTTTAAATCATTGAGATCTGCAATCCGGAGTGCTGTCTGGATCTCAGGGTCACGCACACCATCGATAAAATGTTGCAGAGCTAAACTTTCTCTAATTTCAGTCGGACAGCCAGGATAAGCAAGATGGGAAAGTCTCTCGACATCCGTAGCAAGCTCTTGCAGGGATTCAGTGGATTTCTGCTGTCGAGATTTGAGCTGGAGTCTGCTATATTCCTTCATGCATTTCTCGCCAAAGCGTAATTCTAAGGCACTGACGAGCATTTCAAAATCCAGCGGTTCATTTGCAGGCAAAGTCTGTAGGACGTCGGCAGCATCAGCTCGTAGAGAAGCAGCTAACTGGCAAGCCTTTGTCTGGGAATCCCATCCATTGGCGTCCGCTACGATCCCAAATTGTGTCTTAAAAACTGGCTATGAGGATTTTCCGTCATAGGTCGAGAGTTTAATAGAGACCCGAGGAAGCATAGCTTGATACTTGACATCTTCGGGATAGTTTTCGGCAGTTATCTTTTGTTTCTTCACATTTTCCAACTCCTTTTCTACACTCTCAATCCTTTCTTCTACGGTTTTGGCTGTCCTTTGAATTTCTTCTACCTTTTCTTCTACGGTTTTGGCTGTATTTTGAACTTTTTCTTCTATTTCTTGAAATCTTTCTTAAACTTTGTTTTCCACGCCGTCAATTCTGTCATTTAAAGATGTTATTTTATCCTCTATTAGTTCTTTTAACTCACCAAGGTTGGTTGACATATCCTTCTTCATATCATCTTTTAACTCACCAAGGTTCGCAGTCATTTTCTCATCCATCGCTGTCATATCTTTCTTCATTTCTTCTTTCAACTCGCCAAGGTTGGTTGACATTTCAGCCTGATTCGCAGTCATTTTCTCATCCATCGCTGACATATCTTTCTTCATTTCTTCTTTCAACTCGCCAAGGTTCGCAGCTAATTTCTCCAATAATTCTTTCAGTTGACCCTCCATTGCTCTGGTGATCGGCATTCAACCCCACTCCTGACACCAAATGTTGTGAGCTCGGGGTTCGAAAGGACTGATGCCAATATATAAGAACAATAAAAAGGCTTTATTCACTATAAACAGTGCAATACGATCACAAATATCTTCTGAAAATTACAAGATATTCAGTAATCTTCAAATCCAATAAAAGCGCAGCAAAATTTCTCACAGAACAATATAGCGTATTGTTCAATACTAAATCGATCATAGACAACACAGTTCTCAATGCAAAGCCTCTCGTATGAATTCAATCGCAGTTGACAGACAACTAACTAACTGAACTGATGGTGGTCCTTATATAGGTTTCAGAGATCTTTCCAGATTATTCCAGAGCCTTCAGATGCTAGAAATTACCAGAAAGTGCTTTAACTTTCAATAGAGAACCCAAGCAAGAAAGGATCCCAATGTATAGGTATAAGGGGGTGTGGTTGCACAAAAACTCGCCAAATACGTCGCCAACTTGGCGACATTTGGCGATATATCGCCAAATTTGGCGACAAAAATAAGTCGCCAAAACCATCGCCAACTTGGCGAGAAACCCATTCCTTGGCGATTTTCCAATAGAACTCATTATAAAAACCGATGCTGTAAGGTTGTTTTCCTTGCAAACCACCTGAGGCTTTTAGCATTGAGTTACATGATGCTCAATAGGAAATACATTAATAATACTGCAATTTTCACAATAATAAAATAAAATAAATTTAAACAAATGGAATATTTACAGATATATACAAAATTCATAACAATATATATATATATATATATATATATATATATATATATATATATATATATGTATATATATATATATATATATATATATATATATATGACACATTTTTGTTACGAGTGGCACCCGAACCCCACGAAAATTACCGTATAATCAGTTCGATGTAGGCGCAGTCGAGATCATGGAAATACAGTCATGACATTCGGCGAGGGTATTATTCCGATTTAATCACTATGAAGGCAATTCTCGGAGTACGAATCATATTTGAACATCATATTATAATGCAATCGTGGAAGCTGAGTATAGGCAGTTCATTCCAATAGAAATTTCCCAAAACATTAAGGAAACTTAACAGATGAGCAAGAACTTTTTTATGAGAACAGAGATGACAGCAACTCCACCGACTTTCGCTTCATTAAAAACTTGAACACATTAAGTATTGAAGAATTAGCAGAAATTGAAGAACATACTACCGACGAAATAGTGTAGACTTCCTCAGTGACGGCTTATAGATGACAACAACTAATTCGTGTAAAAATCTGTCTCCGAAGCTAGTGTAACCGTATAAATACTTCCAAAATCTTTCCCAAAGTGACAAACGCGCGAAAAAAGTTGGCCCACTCACATCAATGTTCGGAGGAAGACAGGGGGATAGACAAGGCGGAACCTGCTCGCTAATGGATGAAAAAATGAGGCCAAGAGCGTGTGTCTCTGACGTATGACCAAAACTCTTTATCAGAAGCGGCAATTAAAAAAGGTAAAAATGCCTTTGGGCGCGAAAACGCCAGGAATCCTGGGATGCCGAATGATAATTAAATAGAAATAAAAAATGGTATTACAAAAATGTTCCAAAGAATAAAATTCCATGCCTCAAAAGAAGAAATTAGGCAGGTGCGTTTTAGAGACAGTGTTGCAATTTAATAGAATAAGGTTTTAATAAATACGTGTAGCTTTTAACAGATTAAGATTTTTAGAATGATAAATAAAAGAATATTTTGATTAAGTTATGGAATAAAATATAAAATAGATTTAAGAGATATTTTAAAAAGAGAGGGAAACATTAGAATTGTAAGAATTTGGAATAATTTAACTAAGGAAAAATGGCGAATTTTTTTTATTATTACATATATATATATATATATATATATATATATATATATATATATATGTATATATATATATATATATATATATATGGATATATATAAATCAACATTTGAACGGAGGGTGGTTTGGGGGTCTGGTGGTCATGATCGGTGAAAATATACCAAATTTTTTGGAATTGCTTTTCTCCGAACGGCTGCAATAGGTAGCTCTTTATAATGAAAGCTACCTAATAAGACTGAGCCTACAGTGGACACGAAAATTTTACAGCCTGTGGTAAATGGAGAAGCAAATTAATGATGTAGCTGAGATTTTGAACACCATACATGTAATTTACAAAATAAGATACATTTCTGCAATGCATATTACACCTATTCTGAATCATGTTTCGTTACTTCATATTCCAGTAAGAGTGTTATGCCACATACTAGTAATAGCGAGTGATTTAATACAATTTTGCTACATACAATTTTCATGACTATCTATACAAATAAAAAAAGTGTCGCTCTGTGTGTGTGTGTTTGTGTTCGATGGCTAGCAAAATCTAGCCGACCTAGAAGTCTTAAAATTTATGTGTGGGTAAACCAAGGTCTGGCCTGGTGCACCCGAGTTTCAGAATTTTAATACTTTGAAAATTATCAAAAATATTAATTAAAAACTAATCAATAACTCATCTCTTTTGTGCGAGCCGGCTTTTAGAACTCGCGCATGCCCAGAACCCGGTTTATAACATCGCACGAGAATAAAGAACCATTTACATGAAGAATTCGGTTATTTCGCAATTATGTTTTAAATTCTATCGACTAAACCGTTTGGTTTAATTAAAAACGAAAAGCATATTTTGAAAGATCAAACTTTTACGTTTCCATTGCCGTAATCAATTTGAAAGTTAATTATGTTAACCGTTTGAATTTTGTTTTTGAAAAAGGTTCGTTTTCCGGGGCTTATGTTTTCTCCTTTACGCCAATGCCCCTCAATAGCACAATTTTAAAGATACAGACAAACGAAACACATGATCTTAGAGCTAAAACGTTCTTCTAATAGACGGTATATATATTTTTTAAATACAGATTTTAACCCTTTCAAAAACACCGGAGAACGCAGGTCATTTCGCGTGTCACGAGAAGATATTTTTTCTTAAGCTAAAAGTTACTAAATATTCCTATTTCTACACAATATTTTTCGAACATCTCGGTAGATCAGATTTACATGACCTACAACAATTTCCAAGCGTTCGGACGAGAACAAGTATTTTAAAAAAATAAAATCTGACATATTTTCGGCGAAAACCTATAATAACGAGGTATTTTCAGTGGTCACGCTTGGCTTCGGGTAACGTTTTCACTATTTAAAATGCACAGATTTTCACATAATTTTATAGAGGACTTGGAAACAGTTATATTTATAAACGACTAAAATTTCAGAAAGATACAATATTTTTATGTTAACTGAAAAAAAGAAAACATATTTATTTTGGCAACCAGATAACAATATTTCTGACGTAATTTTTACACGGGCTGTAAAACAGTTATATTTATGACCATTGAAAATTTCAAAGGTTTTGGACGACAAAAGCTATTTTTTAAACTATATAACGATCCTACTTGAAAAAAGAAATAAATGATTTTTTACGATTTTGCGATTTTGTCATTAAATATATAAATTCATGCAAAATCGGGAAAAAGATATAAAATAATACAAATTTGGGGTTTATTTAAGGTTTTATCATGGGTCCGGGCAACGCTGAACGGGTCAGCTAGTTGATGAATAAAGAAAAATTTTAAATTATAAGGCCTTCTAAAATTATACATCATTTGTAGACCATAGTTTTCTTGTTGCTTCTTGAAAAAAAATTTATGTTTGAAATGCGATGATGAAGATTTTCAAGGAATTTTGATTGAGTGAAAATATATTCTAAAATGTTTGTATCCAAAAATATACGATTTCCGTTAATACACCTAACAGGACCGAATGCCTGTAATATGGCGCAAAATTCTGGGTTTTATCAAAATGTATACTGCTGGCCATAAAAAATGCTACACAATGAAGGAATGCAAATAACAGAATGATATTTCAAAGAATAAAGCGCTTCAAAAAATAAATCGACAATAAACCTGTATACCAAATTGGAAGCAAATTAGATAATTCTGCATGAAATACCCATTAATTTAAATTAAGGAGGGGATTAGCTCCCAGTTCCCCCTTTTCTCCTTAACAAATGAACTCCCAAAACTAATCAGGGAAGCGTCTTATCAGAATGAACCTATATACAAAATTTGAAGCAAATCGGATATTTCTATCAAGAGTTATCGCGTTACGTACATACTTACAGAACCTGTGGGTACGTTAGCTCTAGGGCTTTGAAAGCCTGTATAAACATGGCTTTGATAGCTAAAAACAATAAAAGTAAGTAAACTTCAATGAATATTAAAAAATTAAAAGTTTGTGAAAACAAATTACAAAAACATACCAAAAAATACAATTATAATCCTATAATACAAATCTATAATCTAAAATATGAAACTGTAACAAAATACGAACAAAAGAATTTGTTACTAAAAACACGAAATCAACATTTCTAAACTATAACACAAACCGTTTTATTCGTAGCTTTACGTTTTAATAACGAAGCTTTTAGAATGAAATGTTTTTTTTTTTCAGCGGGGCCCTCCGCCCTCCGCCCATTGTCCCCCGCCCCCTCCCGAGTATATAAATTTTGCAATTTTAACAGAAAAAAAGTTCAGTTATTAAACAAAATTTAAGATTCACGAAATTTTAACAATGTAAACTAGAAAACCAATATTTAAAAAATATATTATTTTTAAATTTTATTTATAAGAATACCTTTTACTACCTTATTGGTTTGATTACCAATGTCAATAGTACTATACGAGATATTAAAGTTGGACATAAAAATTATGAGAAAGGGAAAAATGAAGACAGAATTTTTATTCTTTTAATGTCATTTTTTTTCATTACTGGCACATTTACGCTATGTTTACTATATAAAATGGTTTAAAAAAAGAATAATGCGATTTCAGTTATATTATCTAACAATTATAATATCTTTACTGCATTAAATATAAAATTTTCTCTGTGAAACAGTGATTCCCGGCATGCATTAATTATAGTGCATCATTTCCCACTTGATTACTACCATGTATCTCTATGCTACCAGTTACTTTTTTCTGACATTAAAGGCATCTTTAAATTCGGAAACGCTCCTCCCACTATGTCTCTAACACACAGTGGGCTAAACATTACTCTGGCGTTGTGTATAAAACTTATTACTTCATATATAATCACAGATACAACGACAGCGTAAAGTAACGTAAGTTACTTGTGTATAGTAATGGAGCGTTAAGCAAAGAATTGCAGAAATGATGCATAACAAAATTAGATGTGTCCCTTCAAGACGCATCATTTTTCTCTTGCAAGGAATAATATAGTTTTTGGATAATCTCAAAACGGGCATATTATCGAAATAGACATCTTAAGGTGGCACAAGTTCTTTAAGTTTGTCGAAACGATCAAAAACATCACCATTTTCAAAGTCCCAAAATTCAAATAATTTGAAATTAAGATTATTTTTTTCCTTTCTGACAAAAATATATATTCTTACGTGTATTACACAGAAAAGCCCCACCAGAGGCTGAGAGGTTCTGCTCTCGAAGCTGGTAGACGGGAGGTGCTGTGTTCGATCCCAATCGTGCCCGTCGGCCTAATCGTTCGGAGTTTTCGTGGTTTTCTTCGAGCCGTGGATTTATCCATGCGTAAATACGGGTTAGGTTCCCTTAGAAAGAACCCCCCCCCGGGCCTATATCCCCAGTGTAGATAATTGGACGTCAATAATCAACCCTATTACACAGAAAAAGGAACGGGTGTGTTACACTCACGCACCAATGTTTGGCCCTATTTCCAAGCCCGCGCCAAACCAATAACGTAATACAATAGCCAGGTTACCATTAAAAGAAAAAATGTCCCCAAATTTGGCGACTTTTTTCCTTTTTATAACCGATTAGAAAAAACGGTGCGTGAGTGTATGCCATCATAGCCTAAAAAGCCTTCGGGCTCGTTGTCAAAGTGAAAATTTCATTTATTAGCAAATGCGAAAAAAATGATAAAATTTGCTATTTGAAAAGCAAGAATGTCTTAAGTTTCTTCAATTATTTTACAATCCTTTAAAAATCAGTTTAAAACGGAATTATATTGTTATGGGTGGTATATATAGAGAAATATTCTATGATTCTGAAGCCTTTGCACGGCCAGTGCTAACAACATAAAAAAGAAGGGATATATTCCTTGTGTGTCCTCGCTTTCTGTTTGAATTCTTTTTTTAGATTCAACTGGAAAGCATAACTCATGTCTTTCTGCCATATTTGCACAATCATATTTTCTAATACGAGCAAATCTCGTGTGCGTGTGCGCGCGGTATTATATAAAATTATATTATATAAAATTTGCATAAATGCAAATTTTACCTTAAAAACGGCTCTATCGATTTTGATAAAATTTTGTATCCTACCGTTTTGGGGCACCAGTAAACCATTGGGTTAGGTCAAATGTTCGAGAAAATTTGATTAGTGGGTCATTTTGGGTCACCATGGGTCAGGGTCAAGCTAATTGTATCTAAAAAACGGTTCAAACGATTTTGACTAAATTTGATATCCTACCATTTTCGGGCACGAGAAGACTATAGGGCTGGAGTACATGTTCGAGAACTTTCGATTAGTGGGTCATTTTTGGGTCAACGCGGGTTAAGTTAATTTTACCTCAAAAACGTTTCTAACGATTTTGATTAAATTTTGTAACTTACGAGTTTCGGACACGAGAAAATCATTGGGTTAAGTCATATATCCGAGAAAATTTGATTAGTGGGTCAGGCTAATTTTATCTACAAAAAGACAATATTTTGCATCCTAATGGTTTTCGGGCATAAGAAGACTGTTGGGCTATGTCACATGTGCGAGAAAATTCGATAAGTGGGTCATTTTGTTCGTGGGTCATTATGGGTCAAGCTATTTTTATCTTAAAAACGGCTCAGAGGATTTGAACTAAATTTAGTAATCCTACAGTTGTAGGGAACCGGAAGACTATTGGGCTAGGTCACATGTTCGAGAAATTTCGATTAGTGGGTCATTTTGGTCATTTGTCACTGTGGGTCAAGCTATTTTTATCTTAAAAATGGCTCAGACGATTTGAACTAAATTTTGTATCCTACGGTTTTTGGGCACGAGAAAATCATTGGGCTAGGTCAAATGCTCGAGAAAATCTGATTAGTGGGACATTTTTGGATCGCTGTGGGAGCTAATTTTATCTAAAAAACGGCTCAAACTATTTTGACTATTTTTATATACTACGGTTTTCGGGCACGAGAAGACAATTGGGTTTGGTCACATGTGCGAGAAAATTTGATTAGTGGGTCATTTTGGTCATGGGTCATGGTATTTGCACTCAAAGCTTATTTTTACCGAACATAGCTCGGTCTACCCTGCTTGTGATATTTTAATCGAATACGACATGTGACTTTTGCAAATTTCTGCCAGTTGTTAGATATCAATAACGAATTTGCTGTTTTAAACAGATTTTCCCGGACAATATATTCACGAAACGTTTTCAAATAGTATTTATAATTAATACAGGGTGATTACAAATGAATATCCTAACTTTGAAGGGCTATTAAATTAAAACAAAAATTGTACAACCTTGTTGTTAATCAGAAATCAAAACTAACAGTTGAAAGTTTAATTTCAACACAGTTATAGTTGTTCAATCTTATTCATTCAGTTATGGTTGTCCATCTAGAAACACAAACGATATTGAGGCGGTACGATAACTCATGACTGACATCACTCCATGTGATTTTTTTGGTGGGGCCTGATCAAAGATCAGATGTTTGTTCAACCGCTACCAACCGACGTTGACGAACTTCGGACATGCATATCTGCAGCCATTCAAGTAGTCACACGAGACATGCTGAAAAAAAATGTGGGATGAGTTATCAAACCGCCTCGATATCGTTCGTGTTCCTGGAGGGGCTCACATTTAACACTTATAACTGAACTGTGTTGAATATAATCTTTCAACTGTTATATTTGATTTCAGATGAACAACAAGGTTGTACTTTATTTTGTTTTCTTTTAATAGCGCTTCAAAGTGGTGATATTCATTTGTAATCACCCTGTATATGGTTCTATCTAAAAAGAAATTTTTAAATAAAGAACTAATCTTGAAACAATTTCAAAATGAAATTAACAATTATCTACTGAGTATTTTTGGTATATTTTGTTTGTGGTAAATCATGTTTTATTCGTGGTAAATCATGTTTTGTTTTGTATAAAATTGTAAAATAAATTGTTCGTTTCCTTTCTTGAGGAAACGGGACGAGCTGATGATGTGCGCCGTAAAAACTCAAACAAACGAACCAAACAACCTCCACCTTAAATAATTGCTATGCTATAATTTCTCATGTTTAAAAGGTCTGCATAGGACCCAGTTATAGTGATTGAAGTTTTTTTCTTTATTTTCTTTAAAATTAAGCCTTTCATTTTTTAATATAATTTTAGAATTCAAATGTGTATCTTATTTATATAGTAAGAAGTATCACAATACGACTTTAATAAAAAACTCTTAAATGAAAATCTCCTTTAAATATATTCTAAATAATATGAATTATGAAGGAAAATAGTGGAACGTGGTAATTCTATGTTTGGAAAGAGAAAGCAAGCGTTAAAAATAAAGAAATTAGAAGGTTGAAGAATGAATTTGAAATGTATTAATTTTCAGCATATAAAGTAAAAACACAAAGAAGTGAAGCAAAACTATAAAGAAAAGAAAAAAGAAATGAAGGTACAGGAAAATGAAGAATCGCAACTTGTAAAGAAGTTTGGTAAAAAGATTATTCCATCAACAAGCTTCTCGCTTTGTAGAGTTTTATAATATTCTAAGTATGTTGGAAATCTCCTTGATATTTGTTTTGGACTTCAAACACTTGCAGAAAATTTATAAAGATGTCAAACAAGTCGCACCAGTAAAACAAATATACTTGTTCAATATGTTGTAAATGACATTAAGGCACATGTCACGGAATATTTCAGCCTATAACTATCTGTATGGTTAGAGCAGATATACTGAAAAACTTAAATATATCATTAACACAAATCAAAACATAGAATAGAGAAAGGTTAAATATTTTTTTTTAAATCTTTTTATGTTTGTGCATTCCTTTCACAATTTTATTATACTTAAAGTAGGTCTGTTCTAATTGTAACTAAAGTATGTGTCATTTTCATCTCTTTATAAAAATATACATGAAAATACCCGGTCGTCTCTAAATTAAATAAAGAAGCAGTCACATTTTTTGTTTATATTTTTTGCACTATTGGATTTCTCAGGACCCCCACGTGATTGGTTTTAACAGAATCTGTGTTAACAGTTGAAATTTATTTAAGGAAATTAAATTTAATTATCGTAAATAAGAATTACAATTGTGAAAATACAGCTACTGAGATAAAAATGCTTACCGGTCACTGACCACTAACTAAAAATGTAAACTTTTAGGTCTATATAAAAAACATGCAGATCATTCGTGCATTGTAAATTTTAATGATGCAATATTTTCGAAAATATTTATAACGTACCATTCTTTCTTGTACATTGTTTCTATTTTAAAGATTACAGTTATAAGTTATAATTTGAACGAAAAATCTTCTTCCACCCCTCCCCTGAAACATTTGTTCTCTTGGATCTTTAATTTTTCTAACCTGTGTAACGTATAGGCAATTTTAAATCTTACGCGCAAGCAGCATAATAGTGAATTTAAAAAAAGTCTGTTTAAAAATAATAATTTAATTTAATCACATAAAACGATTTCTAAGGAAAGTCCTTCATTGCAATCAAGATAAAAGATACTGTAATATAAATAATAATAATAATAAAAAAACCTTTTTGATCACATTATGCATCAGCATGAAATTTTAATTCTTTTGCCTCTTTTTGCGAGCATCATTTTTCTTCATTGCAAAAAAGTTCACTTGAAAAGTGTTTACACCGATCATATTTAGGTAATTTTGTTATTTTATGTATATTAAAAATATTTTTTATATGACATCTTTAAAATGGATTTTCTGAAAATTCGTAGTTTCAAACTTTAGTATATACCTTCTTTAAACTGGACTAAAATCTTAGAAATTAGTAAAAATATCTAAAATTTTGTGTATCCAAATACTAAAATGTTTTATAAATATCATATTTACTATTTAAAAGTATAAAAATTATTGAAATTCTGTATAATTTGTCCATATTTTATTTTTTTATATCTGTGACTTTCTTAAGTCCACACTGAAATTTACTAAGCTGTGGAATGTACAGATATTTTTTATTCCTGCTCAGAAAATGTGTATATAATCATTTTATAAAAACAATGTATCCGTTTAAAAATTAATTTTGTTTAATTATATAAGTCTTAATAAAAATTGTTTATTAAATGTAAGAGATACGATACTGCAATATAAGTATTAAAAAATGAAGAAATATGCCCAAAAATAAAGTTTTTGAATCATTTAAACAGAAACGTCAAATTTTGCTTGTTTAGCCTATTTAAGCTGTATGTGTCCCCTTACATACAGGTTCAACTGCATATAAAAAAGGTTTGGTTTTATGCATAATTAGTAAAATTGCAGAAATTTATTTATAACCATTGATGATTTCCAGCAACGAGCATATACCAATGGCAAAATCCTTTAAATATTTTTCATTAAAAATATGTTATTGATTTGTTTTTGCATACGATATCTGCGTGATTACTCTGCGTATCAATAATCACGCAGATTAATGCAATCACGCAGTAATCACGCAAACTGCGTAATTGTACGCCGTTTTCGTACAATCACGAAATCTGCGGTAATTTCGGACTAAAACCTGCCATTTAGATATAGGTTTTTACCTTTAGGAAAACTACAGATATTTTTTACTAAAACATGTAGCGAAGATGTGGGTTTTTTATCTGCAGGGAAGATGCTGTTTTTAACTAAAGTGAAGATGCTGTTTTTAACTAAAGTGAAGATGCAATTTTTAACTAAAGTGAGTATGCAGGTTTTTGTTTGGCCAAAATACCATTATTTTGAAGGTTTTTTAATGGATTTTTGAACTTTGGTATATATGAGCAATTCTCACATAATTTTGATTTTTAAGTATATTAATAATAATTTTGATTTTAGTACATATTCTTGCTTTTTTTTTTATTTCTTATATTATAAAACATGTCATTGTATGATTGTATAATAATATTAATGAGATAAATAAGTGTTGAACGATTTTGGGGTTAAAAATGTAGAATTAAATATTTTACTTTCCCTTCTGACTGATGCTGATTTTTAAGTTTGGAGCTATCAGGATAAAATTGTTTCAAGAAAAGTAGTTCTACTTATTTTTTTAAAGAAACTGGAGCTATTGTTTTATATAAATATGTAACAAAAATTAGGTTACAAACATTTTTACGGTATTTATGATTTTTTTTTAAAACTCTGTCCCGGGATTTTAAATTCCTTAATGTCACTCTTGCTAAAATTATGCAGAAAATCACTTCAGAGGCAGTCAGTCTTTTTCAACTTTTTTTCTCATACAAAACTATGCTAAAAAATGGCTGTAGTTCTTTGACAGGATATTTTTTTCAAAATTTAAATGAGCATTAAAATAAGAATTTCAAGCATTGTGGTTTTATTGGTAGTCTTACCGTCCCCAAGATTTATTCCTGAACATTTAGAGATAAATTATATATATTTTTTGTTATTTAATTTAATGTAAATAACTGTTGCTGAAAATTAATGAACAATGTGGCTACAACTTAGGCTTAACATGACTACGTGGTAATTTTAATTACCGTGCCTTCCTCACCTTCACTCTCCTATTTCACTATTAAATGGATGGTAAAGATCTCACAGGGATAGTACAGTATTAAAGATTAATGCACAAAACCGGTTTAATTATAACAACAAGTACAAGAAAGTTTAAAACTTGAGGTTTAAAAATGCTATTTTATCAACCCCTTGTATCACCGAGTTGCATTTCTGCAATATGCCTAATAATGAATGTTGCTTATACAATGGGCTTTAAAAGACGATTTAAAAGACGATTTTAATTAATGTTGCTATCTTTAAACACAGAAGTTAATATAAAACTTTCATAAAATTCTCAACAGATGGCGATACTGAGTTATTTTTTCACGACAAAGTTTTATTTAGCATTTGAGCAGTTTCGCATCGTTAAAACTAAACGGAATTTGGTAAATTTTGCAAAATTAAAAAGGCTGGAGACGTCCAAAAGATGTTTTTTACAATGGTAACTTTGTATAGTCTACAATATTTTATTAGAAAATTGACTGATAATTATATGATTTTCTGTTTATTGCAGATTTGAAAAAAGTACCTTTTACAAAGGATGTAAATTAACACTTTACTACACAGTGTTATATAGATTTATAAGTACCTTTTTATTAAATATTTTTTATGTTTATGTTCTATATTTTTCAAACTATTTTTTACATGCTTAAAAGGATGTATTTTAACATACGAGTAAATATTTTTATAAATCGAAGTTGTTGAATCGGAAAGGGTTAAGTTGAGTTTCACAAGTTTCTTATTCTTGAAAGTTTAAATTATGGAAGAATGACTCATATGCAGTATACGAATAAATGCTAGGGTAGTCCGACCAGTAGGTGAACAGCGCCCAGTGAATGCACAATTAGTAAATATTTTAATGGAATAAGGTTTGAAAAACTTCCCACTAGTAGTTAATTATGATGCTGGGTTTAAAAAACCCGTAATTTAGTAAAAACATGTTATAAGTTATTTGTACAAGTTGTTAAATAAATAACATAGTATGAAATTTAAATATTCTTAAATTGCTGCCTGTTCAATCATTGGTAAAAACTGTTCATTTACTTGGTTTTTGTATAGCTTTTTATTAAGACACTCCTAACATCCCAAGCAAATGAAATATAAACTTTCTTTTATTATTTTTTAATTATTTGTACACCAACACATGTATTTGCACTGTCAGACACCAGAAGGAAATATTAAAATATTATCAATTTTTTCTTTTAAAATGTGTTTTAAGTGTTCATTTACTGGTCGGACTACCCTACATATTTTCAAAGTCTTCCACAGATTTAAAAGAAATTGAGATTCACTGGTTTAACGCGTTATATGTCCCTCAGGACATGGGTGTGACGGTTGAGACGCTGTCGGGGGCAGCTCGGTTTATACCTTCGGTTTAATTAGACACAAAATGATACAAATTTTGTCTACTCTACGGCAATGGAATTGTCGAAATCTGCTTAAAAGCTTACATGCTAGTTTTATCGCGTAGCGTAGCAGTGTTTTAAAAGTTTTTTTAATGCATTTTTATGAAAGTAATTAAATTTTGCTTCACAATACTTTAAATAGAGGTAAAGAAACTGTCACATGATTTATTTTCTATTTATATTTTTAAATATTAATGTATCAGGTTAATAAGTGGTCATTGCTAATTTGTAAATGTTTCATGCCAAAACTGTCAAATTGCATTCAATGAATAAACTATGTTACACATATCTCACGAGTGGTAAATTTTTAAATAAAAAATTTAAGTAAAACTGTAGACTCTGGGCCACTAGCATGGCCATTAGACATCAAGAAATTAACACATTTGTTTAAAGTAAAAACACAATTTATTTGCAACTTAAGGTTTGATTTCTTGGCTAAGAAAAACTGGAAAAAACACAGCTTAGTTAAATATTCAGTTGAAAGTTAGAGTTATTTAAATCAAACACTCATGTATTTAAATCAGTTATCAGGGAATTAAAACTTTAACTGCAATTTTGCTTTACTTAATCACTTAAAAAGTATACAAAATAACATGCTTAATTAATGATAAATAAATTGAACAACTTGGACTGAAAGGGTTACTTCATCTACACATTAATATAACACTATAAATATTCTCTGTTGTGCAATCCGTGATTCCAAACAAAACTTTGTGTCAATGACTAGCTTATATTTGATATATTGGTATATCGATTTATTTTACTACGGTTAAAATAAGTTAAAAATCGCCAAATTTTTATACTAAATCGCTGTTATGGTACGTTATGTTTTCAGCTTTGAGAGCAGACACGTACATTTTTCTCGGGCGTGCTTGTTTATCCAACTCCTTTATCGCCGGAGCTGGAAGATTAACATAGTAGTATTTGAAACCTTTTATTTGGTTAGTTCCGTCGCAGTCGAATTAGTACGAAGTCGAAAGTCATTAAGAAGGGATAGATATAGGGATTAGTGTAGGACCTGTATAGAGTCAACTTCCAATTCTAATTCTGACGAATCCGAAAAAAAGGTTACTATTTTTCCCCTCCCATCCTTACGCTTTTTTTTTGGGGGGGGGGGGGTATTTTTATTGAAGGAGCAAATGTAACATTACGGCTATCGAATGGGTATTGCGACAGAGAGCTGTCGAGGGATCATGTTCCAGTAGAAGTTATTGTTTTATTGCTTTTTACAACATAGTTGAGAACTATTTAATGTATTGTACCATTTGACCAATACAATAGTAATAAGACAAAAACATCTAGAAAATTCCGTGTCTTCGCAAAGAATTTTTTTTGTAAGATTTTTCTTGACACAGTTCAGTCTTTGTGTCACAGTCACAATGGAAGTGCAATTTATAAATTCGTTAAGAAATAAATATTTTCTGATATACCAAGGTCATTCATTTCAGGAAGACAAAATATTTCAGAGTAAAACGTATAGGCGATATTCTCATCATAAAAGCTATGCTAGACTCATTTCGGATGATAAGGAGTTTTTTAAAGTGGTAGACATCCCCATTATCACAAATCAAGCCTCATTGAAATAGCTGCACTTTAATTCAGAAATAATGATTGAAAAATTAGTCTAATATAGCAGATCCAATTACAGGAATATACAACTAAGTGAACAATATGTATTTTTAAATAATCTCCTAATAATATTTTGTTAAAGAAAATCTCTTAAAACACAGTACTTAAGTTCAGTGAACTTAATGCATTTAAATCAAGCACAACTTATAAATTATTAAGTTAGCTCTGTTTATATCTAAATTAAAAATACATTTAAATCGCTCCATGCAAAAAGGGTTTCAGTCACCAAATTGGCAAAATTGAGTTAACCACGGATTTTGTTCTTATAGGTTAGATTTAAACATTTTTTTTCTCATCTGTGTTTGATTAGTATAATTTTTGTCCATAGAGGAAAAAAAATCATTTTGATTGGTTTAATATTTTTAAAACGTTTTTCAATTTTATCAAAACTGGTTTAGTTGACTGAAGCCCTTTTTGCATGAAGCCATTCATTTTACTTCTTTATCGTATGAAGAAACTAATACTTACTTGTTATTGAGTTTTCTAAAAGTTTATTAATTTGCAGTTATTTCTTAAACACTTTTTGCAATAACCCCCCCCCCCCCCCACGAAAAAAACAACAACATAATTTAATCTTACAATCAATGATCAGTGGAGCTATCAAAATTGTCTATTGAATGAAATCTACGTAGAATTGTTAATTTGTACGAATTATTTTTTCAATTCTTAATTTTCAGGTATATTTAATTTATTAATTAATTCACAATATCATAATTAGTGTTCTGTTGTAGGTTGAAATCGAATTTAAGCTATATTTCGGTTTTAGGTCTGAAGTCTCTGAGGAGATAAATTCAAGCTATTAATTTATACATATAATATTAGTGACGCAGCAAGATTTGTGTCTGGGAAAGGTATTTAATCCTTATTAATGACCAATTTGATTTTCATGTGAGTATACTGTTTTCTTTTCTTTTTTTTTCTTTTGGTAAATATGTGAAGTGTAATAACTCACTTAAAGCAAAGTGTACAATCAAGGTTTTACAAAGGAACGCCTTCTTTTGAAGCGAAATGAAGAAAAAAAGAAGAAAGTATGATAAACAGCAACGACAAAGTACGTGTGCTGCTGCTGCTTCTTATCTTTTTTTTAATTGAGTATGGGATTTGAGAAAAAATTTTATTACAATTTTATGGATATTCTGAATGCTTTGTGACTATTTTTGTGAAATGTCTATCTGTTTTTCTGGCGTCTGTATATGTGTTACGCAAAGATTGTGGGCGCTCTAGCTCTCTTTATCAATTTTAAAGTATTTAAAATTTTTGTACTGTTACTGTTTTTTTTGTTTACCTTTGTCAGCTAATTTTCACATGAAAAAAAAATTAGTAATGCTTATTATTTCGCAAGTTTTGATAATTAATTTTGGGCTGAAAATAGAAACTTGCAACAAAAAGACTCCATATAGAAACACTTTACTTGTTTCATTATTGAAAGTTACTCATGATTTTGTGCAAAAATATTGGTCAGTAAAATTGACATAGTGTTTAAAGGAAAATATGGATTTTCTTTCATAAAATTAAAATAAATTAATTGAATTGCTTTGAATGATTTTTGTTATTATATATATGTTTTCTTTTTTATGTTCTAAGATTAAAGTTACGCTGTTTTAATTTATGAAAATATCCATAATGATAAAAATGTATTTTTGGAAAAAAAATTAGATTTTTAAACATATGATATTGAAATATACAGTCATCAAGTAAAATCAGAAAAAAATATGCCACTACTAACGCAATCGTACTTAGATATCTGTTTTATGAAATGTGATCACTGTTTCAATTTAAAGTCATGTTACTTCCACAAGCAAAAGCCTTCTGTGTATATTAAATTTAATCTATTAACTATGCCATACCTTTATTTAAATTATCTACATGTATACATATATTTTAATTTACGTGAAAAAATATGATTGTATAAAGTGTTTGCTTATGTTCAAAATTCATGCTTCAGAAGGAAAATATGCATATACTATATCTCTATATCTCATGAATTTTGCATGTAAAAAACATACATTAAAAATGCCAAATTAATATACTTTCATTAAAACATTTTTAATTTTACTGAGCTTTTTTTGAGATATGACAACAAGAAAGAAAATGAAAGCCAAATTTACAAGAAATGTATCATTTGAAATTTTTATTCAAATAATGAAAATTTGAGATTTATGAAGTAATTTAAAAGAAATATGTATCCTATTCGCTGTTATGAATTATATTTCGTAATGTAAAATATATTTATATATTTTTTCATTTACTTTTAAGAAAAAATAATACATTCTGGATTATTGTCCAAATTTTGACTCCAGGAAAATATTCATGCAGATAAATACTAGTTTAAGCCTGCGGTGTCCTTTTTATGAAGCTGGCTTATTCCATGGTAACTTGCGTTAAATGTAGAATAATTGATTTCAGTAATTTTAGTAATATGACACCAAAAAATATTCATAATGTAAAGTAGACGTGATTTGTTAATTAAACATATACAAAGGAAAATTTTCATGAAAATTACCTAAATGTAGTGCTATTTCTTGAACTCTGGAAATTATATTTACTATGGTAACTTACGTTACTGAAAAAACGTAAGTTACCATAGTAAATTTAATTGCCACTGTTCAAAAAATATCTCTAAATTTGGGTTCATGCAAATTTCGATTTGGATAGGTTTAACTAACAAATCACATCAACTTTACATTTTGAATATTTTGTTCCGTTATATTACTAAAATTACTGAATTCAATTATTCTAAATGTAACGTAAGTTACCATGTAATGACCCAACTTTGAAACAATTTATATGTTAAACAATTTGATGCCATTAAAAAAAATACTTTATTTTATTTTGGTTTATTTTTAAAAATCAATTGTTCATCGTAACACAGAAATTTTTATATTTATCTTATACGTTATACCCCCACCCCCTATTTTCTTTGCTGTGCCAGTGCATACGTAGAAAAATATTAGTAATGCAGTTCTTCATAAGTATACATACCGCTTCACAAAGACATATATTTTTCTGCTTGCATGTGCATATACATCTTTTTCTTTGAAATAAAATCGAAACATTATTCAACCACTATATTTTATTGTTTTTCACTGAATAAACAGAGTTATTTACTCATTATTAACCACGTAGTAATTTATAAAAGAATGAACAATAATTTATTGAATAGAGAGGTACAAAATATTTAACATTTAGTTTTATAATTTATGGAAAAGGAAAATTAAGAAAAAAAAAAGAATAAAATATATCTAATTTAATAATTGAAAATCATCATAAAAATTTCTTTAAAAGTTATTCTAAAGCCTTTATGAAAGCTACGTGTCCCTTCAAATATTTTATTAATGTAACGAGAAAAAAAAATATATTGATAAACTAATATTTTTTGATAATTTTTAATAAACTTTGATGTTTTAATAAAATTTTATAATAAATTTAATATTTTAAACATACTCTTGGTATAGAGGTAATTGAAAAACAGATTGTCAGAATCATAATTTTCTTGGGTTAAACTGTGCGTCGTCCTAAACATTTTTATTTTTTCAAAAAGCAATATGTATTACAAAATATATTTATAAAGAGTAGTTTATTCAAATTTTAAGAACCTGTATAAAAATAGCCTTTAAAAACAGTCAGATACACTTACTATCTCAATTAGGGACGCGTCGACTGTTGATTTTTGCCTAATACCGAATATTCGGCATACTTATAAACCGAATAACGAATATTCGTCTGGCCGAATACTCCTATATTTCACGTTGTAAAAGTATTAAAAACTTAAATTTTAAAATAAACAATGTTTTACATCAAATATAACACAAATACTTCTATTTGCATGATTAAGACCTCTTCACAAATCAACTTTACACTAAAATAATCTATGAACTGAGTAATTTTTAAAAAAGGATTAATATAAAATCTTCTTTAATTAATAAACTTGATATTCTTATTCTGTGAATTAACATTAAAAAATGAAATTTTCTTATATTCTAACACAAATATTTTAAAATAGAAGAGAAATTCTAAAAGAACTAGAAGGAAAAATTGGAGTCATATAGTGTTTGTTTGTTAGAAAAAGAACTATAATATTAATTATATATATATATATATATATATATATGGCAATTCAGTAAGATATGGCAATTCAGTAAGAATAACTTTTTCCTGTTGCTTTTGAATTAGCAGGGAAATTTTTAAATGCACCACGCTGTAAAAAAAAGATGAATGTGTCTTAATCTACGAAAATATAATATAACCACCAACAAAAACATACAATAACGTCTTTCGGGTTACCCACGATTCTGATAAGCGCTATTTATCTTTAGAAACTCAGAAACTAACATATTTTCGAGATTTAAAGAATCATTTTTAAAAACAAAGATTATTTTTCTGCCGCTGATTTTCGGAAACGTTTCTGAGCAGTTTTTATAATGTATTTCAGTTTTCACAGGCTGGAATATCGATATTTAGTGTGCTATCGACTATCAATTAAACATTTTCAGCTGCGTAAGTGAATTTATACATGCAAGAAAAGCGTTAAAAATTAATTTGAACCAAATATTCATATCGAATTTAGTGATAGTATGCTGAATACCATATATTGGGTTGTTCGAAAAGTTCCTTCCGTTTCGGAAAACCAATTCGTTCCGGAAAATTCAAGCCGTCAATTATTATACATTAGATATCGGAATTAATGTCTAATAACTGAATGATAGATTTTTCCGTATTGAATTGTTTAGAACATTGCAAACTGGACTTAAAATGAGGACGTATGCACATACGTCCTGGTATTGCGAATGAAGAGTTCATGACGTACGCAGGTACGTCGTGGTACGCTTAAGGGGTTAATGTTAATTTGAATCCTGTTCATTTATTATGTTTGTAAAACATGTTTGTTGAACATGTAAATGTTTACTTGAGAATGGATAGCATCCGAAAAAACCTATACTCCGAATTGAAAAAACTGATTCTAAACTAAAACAACCTCTCGGATACGTTTCCAAAAATCAGTGGCAGCAAAAGAAATTTAGTTTTTACAAATGGGTCTTTAAATATCGAAAATATATTGGTTTCTGAACTTTCTAAAGATAAATCTTTTCGGACTTGTGGGTAACCCGGTAGAGATTCATGTATATTTTCGTTCGTGGTTGTATTAGATGTCTTTTTTTACAGTGCAGACAGTGGTGACTGACGTAAGCAGTTATTTTTTGAGATTGAGAACACACATGGTGTTCCACAAATTTTGAAAGAAACTTTCAGGAAAGGTAATGCAGTCAAGACAAACATTGTTTTGTTCAGTATCCATTTATTCATTCAAATACAGTATCCATTTATTCAAAAAAGTGTCCCCTTGACTACGAGCTGAACCTGAATTTTTGTTCACTTTTAACAATGATGACGATCTTTCAGCGAGATTTAAATCATATTATAATTTTTTTGTCTCAAATGCGATGACATTATTTGGAAGTGGCAGAATTTTGGTTGGTAACACAGTATATATATATATATATTCAGCCGCATTTTGAAAAATGAAATTTTTTAGTTCAGTGTTGTTTCGATGTGAAAGATACTGCCATTTTCTTCGGAAGCCATTCTTTTTGGTGACATTTTTTTTCAGTGCTCTTTTTACAGCATATCATTTACTGTATCTTTGTCGGAATCGGGTGCGGGAAGGGTCGAGCTTCCTCTAGAATTCATAATAATTTAATAATAAGGAGAATCCCTGTTATAATTAAAAAAAATATGTAATCGAAGACTTTATGACAGGTGAAGATACACTCTATTTCCTATGTATAGGTTTATGATTCGTGTTTGGGGGGTTGAGGGTATCAAACAAATTAGCCCCCCCCCAAAAAAAAAAAATTCAAAGGTACGATTAATTTTTGGGCTGGTTATGCCCGTGGAATCTAACAATTGAAATTTTGAACTTTGCATATTGGTATCGATGGCTTATACACATCGACAAATTAAGGTAAGATAATAAGAATAATTATACAAAAAAAACTTTAGCATGTCGGGTGCGTAAAAACTTTGATAACGTTTGGTAAAATAAGTTGAATGTAACTAACAGCATTTGTAATAAAGTGCAGCATTTATTTTAAAACTTTTTTTTTTCAATTATACTATGATATTTATATTATATTCTAATAATAAAGTTTTTGCTTTTTTTATTCAGAAAGGAAAAATAAATGTATCTGAGAATAATGTATTATAAAATAAATATTCGGCATTGAACACCCCTTCCCTCTCTCAAATCCAAGCACACACTCGTTCTAAACATAAGAATGAGAAAACGATTAACAATAGATGCCTGTTTTAATGCAATAAATATGTTAAGTAATAATTAAATACAGTAGTATACAGAGGTCTTCGTGCGGCGGAAGTGAGGGGATGTGTCCAGCTGTCAATCAAAGAGGGGTGTCCCAAGTTTATATTGTAAATGATTATGTGTTACACTCTGAGGTCGATTTTGAATATGAAGATAATACGTAATTTATTTCAGAAATATGTATCAAATGTGCATAATGTATTTAAAAACCCTACCCCCTTCGTTTCTTGTTGTTAGATCAAGCCCCTCTACCGCAGAACCGTTTTATACAGAAAGTTATTCAACAACTGCTGTGGCCGATGATAGTATATTTATTGATTCAGACGTTTCTAATATTTTTAGTGATTCAGATGATTCTAAAATTTCACTGATTGTGACAATGAGGTGAAAAATACCTTTTTCTGCGATATATATATTTTATGATGTTGCATTTTATTTGAAAAAAAAAAAACTAATATTTATTTTATTTTAACTCCTAAGTTATCCGTCCCATCTTTTACTAGAATTCCGTTGCACTATCAGGTTGATTCTGAATTTGAAGTGAGTAAACGTTTCTACTTTTTCGGAAAATATGCATAAATCGTGTAATATGTATTATTAAAAATCTATTTTTTTCTTGTTATTAGAATAAACCTGGACCCTCTACAGTAGGATAATTTTATGCTGAAGGCTATTCGACGACTACTGCGTTCGATGATAACATATTTACTAATTCAGACGATGAGGTTAAAAAAAAGCTGCGATATATATATATATATATATATATATATATATATATATTCAGTGTTGCACTTTATTTAAACAAAACAAAAACAATATTTTATTTTATTTTTTAACTTCTAAATTATACTTACCAAATTTATCTAGAAAATCATTTGTACATTCTGTTGTACTAGTAAGTCGGTTCAGGTTTTGAAGTGAGCATTTTTTTCTCTTAATGATATATTTTTTTCTGTATTTGTTAATTTTATTGTTTAATTAATTTTTTTTTTGTATTAGAACACAACTGTCCCCTCTACAAACGGACATGTTTATGTGGAAGGCTCTTCACGTGCACATACTGGTGTAAGTTACATTTTTAATTTGGTTGAGCATTACGTATATAATAAATAAAAGAAAATTTATTGATTTTATCCATTTTTATTCTTTTCTGTTTTAGTTTATGAATGCTATTATAATTCAGGAGAGACGAATTGAGGAGAAAGATTTGAAAATACAAAGAAGAGGAAATTATTTTTATAGCAAGAATTGATCCTGATCGCGTTCCTAAAAACATTCGACAGAGTCCCCTTGCTGCTGCAACAAACTCCGTAAGAGAATTATTTGAAATTTGGGTTGAGCGAAGCTCAGAAAATTTAAGAACCTTCAGACATTATTAGATTCTGCATACAGGCTGATGGACTGGATAGACCAATATTCACCAGTATTATGGCATTATCTCAACTTACAGTGGATAATATTTTAAGTGCAATGATGAAAGTTCTCCAGTCGAAAAACGAAATTTGACTTGATATTGGATTTACAGTGGACATTATCACTATTCAACGAGACGAAGGTGGTGGTAAGGGAAATAACGAAATGAGTAATATTACTATCAATCGACTACGTAAGAAATCTATTTTATCACATTCCTTCGATAATCGAAGTCTGTGTTGTGCAAAAACATTACTATTTGCTCTGGCACATTTGAACAAAGATAGAAGGGGTAAAAACGCATTGCGAGATTGACGCAAACCGGCCTTATTAAACAGCGCAAAAAAACTTTTAGTTGATTCCGGCGTTTTACTTCTACCGTGCACTTATGCAGAAAATCAAAAATTAAGTTATTTTTTAACATAATTTTCCACAAAACAGATTATAATTTTTTAATTACTTTTATATATATTTTTTATAGGTTTATACAAAGGTCGAGAAAGGAAGCGTCGAATTAATTTATGGCTACACCATGAACACTATGATGCTATCAAAATTTTAGATGGCTTCTATGGTAGTAATCATTGCTGCGATAATTGTGAAGAAACCTTTTAAAAATTTGGTAAAACACAGATGCAAGGATGCTGGTTACATATGGCTGGATAGAGCATGCGATCTTGATCAGCCGAGACGATGTCATGATTGCAATCGTCTGTTTCTCTCGGAAGAATATTATAGAAAACATAAGTCTATTACAGAAAGACAATTTTTTCCACTTCTGATCAAGTATGTTGTGTTTTTCTTTCAGAACTTTAATTTTTTTCTTTCAGAACTTTAATTTTTTTCTTTCAGAACTTTAATTTTTTTCTTTCAGAACTTTAATTTTTTTCTTTCAGAACTTTAATTTTTTTCTTTCAGAACTTTAATTTTTTTCTTTCAGAACTTTAATTGTTTTCTTTCAGAACTTTAATTTTTTTCTTTCAGAACTTTAATTTTTTTATTTCAAAACTTTAAATTTTTATTTCAAAACTTTTTAATTTTTTGTTATTAGTACATTTTTTATAGTGCATTTTAGGAAAAGAAAATGTTTTTCCTCCAGGTCTATCAATGTAGAATTTGTTGCAAGATCATACGAACAGAATGCTTGCCTGAACTTCAGCGCTGTGGTACCACAAAATGCTCATCTTATTGAGCGTATGTCATTGCAGCAGATCATTGATGCTTCTTGTATGTTATTCCGTCTCAGAAACAATCAATAAACTAGTTTATTCTAACTTTGAGACAGACCAATCTTCTGGGGAGAACATTGTTAATTTAACTGTTGCACAATATGCAGATGGAGATGAACTCTATTCAAGGATATAAGGCATGCGAGGAGTTTTGCTCATGACTTTTTACTGCTAAATACAAAAGTTCACAGCCTTGGCCCATAACATGAAAGGGTAATTAAGATTTATTTTACTGTTTAAGATTATATATATATGTATTATTTATTGATTTATTCAGTTTTATTACAGATTCAATGGCTAGTTTATTTTGTCTTGGTATATTAGTCAGGGCAATCTGCCGGAAATCATACCGAACGCTTCCAATATTATGGCCATAAAACTAAAATGCCTGGATATACGGACTATTGATTCTTTAATTTTTTTGCCAATCCCTCTGGTAAAATTGCTTGTTTTGGGGAAAAGGAATTAAAGAAATTGTATTTTTCACACATTTTCAACAATCGAGGAAATCAAACGTATGTGGGACCTCCGCCCCCAGCAGTTCCTTTTTACAGTCCAGGTACAATGCATGACGTAAATCGTTTTTGGAATGGTATCAAGAGCATAAAAATGATAAGTTTTGTTTGCAAGAAGAAATTTTACCATATTGCAGGTATGTATAACTTTCTTAAAGATTGTTTTATTCATTTATTTGCTCTTTGCATTCTATTAAGCGAACATTTAGTATTATTATTATTGTTATTATTACATCAGACGTGGATATTCTTAGAAGATGTTGTAACGATTTCCGAGTGCAATTTTTAGAAATAACCAGCGTATATCCATTTTAGTGGGTGTCAGTATATACAGGGTGTCCACGTATAACCTAACCGACCTTTATTTTCGCAACCGTTGGTCCTAGATGCATACTTCCAATTACAAAAATGGTTTTAATAAGATAAAGAATTCTTTTTAAAGCAATTTGGGTCAAGAAAAACATTTTGTAAAAAGTTAACGAAATTTAAATTTTTATACGATCCCCCGGTCCTATAAGTGATATTTAGGAAAAATTTACTGTGACACTAAGAAGTAAGACAAAAAAAGTCCCATTCATCTAACATTAAAATTGACCGAGTAATAGCTGTTTAAAATTGGAGTATATTTTTTGCTGCGAAATAGGGATCATTCACAAATGTAGTAGAAACATAAATAATCGTCAGATATATAAAAAAAAGCAGTTTTGACCAAAATTAACATTGTAATCTAATATAAATGTGAAATCTATAATCATTCTGACATATTAATGCAAAATATGCAATTTGTACTAAACATATAAGAAGAAAAAAATAACAGAATTTTTGTTAAATAAAAGGATGAAAAACAACAGCATCAATTTTTTACAAAATGATACAGATTTTAAAATGCTGTTAGATTACACTGTCTTTAAAATTTTGAGTTGTGCCACGTTTTTTAGCTTTTGAAAATTGATTCTTATGTATTTTTTAGCGCTGAATCCGAAAATGAACTTCATTTTAAACCATCACGCCAGGATGTTTTTCAAATTGCAAATTTCAAAGTTAAAAATGTCAAAGTTAAATTTGATCCCTCCTCCCCTCCCAACCTCATCGGATTCCTGAGCTGTTTAGCTGTAAGAAACCCAGTATAAGCCAAAAATTTGAATAAATTATTGAATTAAATAAAATTAAACTGAATAAAAAATCTTACATCTATTTTATAGTATCAGATTTTTTGCTAGTTTTTGACCTTGAAATTTACGATTTGCGAAAAATCCTGACATGATGGTTAAAAGTGAAGGTAATTTTTTTTATTCAGCGTTAAAAAATACATAAAACATAATTATAAAAGTTAAAAAATACAACCATCGCAGGTTTATGTTATCTAATCTAAAACTCTTTCTTAAACTTGTTGACGGTAATCTATCCGAATTTTTTTGTGTTATCCTCTAATATAAGTATGTATAAGATGGTAAGCGTCGAAAATCATTATAATATTACATTGTCATCGGATTTAAATCAGTATGTAAAATTTAACTTCGATCGGACATTTAAAAGTGAGTTAAAGTTCGAGTACAAATTTTACACTGGAAAGACGATCGTTGCAAGTTAAATAAAACCTTGTGAAAGTAACATAATTTTTGTTAAAAGAAATCATAGCCTCAAATCCTTTCAAAATAAAACATATGTTAAAATACAATTATTTTAACTAATCTGAAACTTAACTAATAAAAGTTAACTCAATCGCAATAGTTGTACGATTTCTTTCAAAGCGCAGATACCTTGAAATAAGTTTAAGTACTTTGTATACGACCCCTGAAAGCTTGCCCGAAAACATCTGTTTTAAGATGCAAGAGAGTGATATAAGTCATGCATTTCAAAGTTTCATAACTAGGTCAATTTTAATGTTAGATGAATGGGAATTTTTTTGTCTTATTTGTTACTGTCACAGTAAATTTTTACTAAATATCACTTATAGGTCCGGGGACCGTATAAAAATTTAAATTTCATAATTTTTTAATAAATATTTTTCTTGACCCAAATCGCTTTAAAACTAATTTTTTTACCTTATTTAAACCATTTTTGTAATTGGAAGTATGGATCTAGGACCAACGGTTGAAAAAATAAAGGTCGGTCAGGTTATACGTGGACACCCTGTATATATATACACATACAGGGTGTCCATAATTAAACGACCCTACTTTAAAGTTGTCTACAGTCGAAACTATAGGTTAGAAAGTTGTGAAATTTGGTGAAGGACATAATGAAGGAAGGGGAATTTGTTTAAGCGAAAAAAAATAGTTCAAAATTTCGCTACTAGATAGTGTTTTTAGTGAATCAATCGCATTTGAAACATTTGGTAAGTCATGATAAACCAAGAACGTTACCTGATCTTAAAGACAGCATTTCACAACATGTTTTTAGCATTTCCCAGAACACACTGCGGTCAACAGTGGAACATGCTATCCTACGATTCCGGATGGTAGCTGAAAATGATGGCCGTGATGTGGAATATGTTTTGTTGCAATGAAATATGTAAACTATCGTAAATGTATGCTAAATATGTAATTCCTTAAAAACGCCATCTTTTGGTGAAATTTTGAACTATTTTTTTTTCGCTTAAACAAATTCCCATTCCTTTATGTCCTTCAAAAATTTCACAACTTTCTGACCAATAGTTTCGTCTGTAGACAACTTAAAGTAGGGTCGTTTAATTATGGACACCCTGTATAATATGTTACAACATGAGAAATCCTGTCGAACTTTTGTTTAGATATATTATGATTTTTAGGTATGTGAAGATCCACCTCTATACATAATTTAGATCATTATCTAAATTAAGCCCATGCACTCGTCAGCATAATACTATTTGTTTCTTGGATCGAAATATCTTGGTGATTCCCCGCATAAATAAGACAACAACTGTTCAGAACAGAATAAAATTTATTAATTTCTTCTAATAGAGGAAACATAAAAAAAAACATTCTCCAAGATTCTTTCATATTGTTGGACACTGTCATGGCTAAGCCTTAACAGTTATTCATGTCGTATCTTTAAACTCAATACATTATAAACGATGTTGATTTCACAATTCGAATATTGGTGACTCGCTTCAAAGCAACAACAATTGTCACGAAAAATCTGCCTTCCGCAACATTGTCAAACATTAAATATCTAAACTCGCACGGTGATCTACGCTATTGCATATTTTCAACTCATTTTTCTGGCAACTGTACCTATTTAGGACAAATATAATCCTATGCACAGGTGGATGATCTTTTCATAAGATGTGCGAGTTTGAAATAAGCTATCAAAATAGGCCACTTGCTTTACATAGAAATAGTCCTGAAGAGTAGTTGTGAAGTAAGACACATTGCCCGTAAAGGAAACATAATGCAAATTAAGCTCCAATAATTTAGATAATTCTGGTTTACGAAGCAAAAGTGTTGAAGACTTTTCATAAAAGGTATTGTTTTGCCATGTAATTCCCACCTCACAGAAGATTTATTACGGGCTGAAAGAAAGTTTCTTTAAGTTTCATCACTAAATTGTCTTAAATTGGATTATTTTCCAGCGGAGAAGATGCAATGAGTTGGAACCATAATCAAGCATTTCCCTTGAAACTATATTTAAAAATTGCATATTTGTCAGTGTCAGAAATTTTATTCAAAAGGAATTACTCCTATAAATCTTCAATAAAAGTATTAACATCCTCAGAATCCGAAAAGTACTTGAGAGGCATGATATGAACGGGGGTAAATTTTGAATGAGGTTTGGTGTCACTGTAGAAATTCTTCGGTGCATTAGGAAGATCATTAGACATCATGAATTGAAAAACTTGAAGTAAAGAAATACACAGTTTATTTACATATTAGTGTTGGAATTGTCTGGCTAAGAAAATGAAAAATATACTGCTTGATTAAAAACACTCTGAAAAGTTCGAGTTATTTAAGTCAAACACCGATGACTTAAAATCAGATACCTCTAAGTGAATTAAAACTTTAGCTCCAACTTCATTTACTATAATACTGTATACAAAATGAACATACACAATTTAAGATCACTAAAGTTGAGCAATTCGGCGATAGTTCCTAAAGGATTACTTCATCATTACATTAACATGAAACTCTTTAAAAACACTTGAATTGTTGAATCCGTTGTTCCGAACAATCCTTTATTTAAGTGATTAAAATTAACTCATCTGCACAAGGCCTCCTGGAACTGCATTCATTAATGAAACGCCAGGAAAAGCACACCTTACGCTCAAATATATTTCACTGAAATCAAGCTGAGAAAAAAGACCAACATTTTCATAAGTACAAACAGCTAAAAAGTTTCCGTGGCATTCATACTTTGAAAATTAAAAGAAGTTTAGAGAAGGAAAAACACAACTAAAAAATTTCTTAATAAACTAAAATTTAATAAATTACATTCGCACCACTCAAAACCGGTTTCCGACAAAATGCAATTATTTACCCAAAGTTCGTAAATTTATTCCAAATTCATCTGGACTTTTCGAACATAACTCACTAACGCCATTGAATTTTACTATCGATAAGATAATAATTATTCCATTTTGGGGAAAAAAAACTCGTTGACTAACTGAGTATCTTTATATGCCAGAGTAATATTCAAAATCTTTACTTTTGCTTAGAAACTATGTAGAAGCAGACATTTGGTGAATTAACCAGCTCACAGAATATATCCGTCAAAATATTCCTTTAAATTATTTTCTTTTTCTTTTTTTTTTTTTTTTTTTTTTTTTTACACCACACTTAGCAATTTTTTACAATTGTAAGCAAAAAATGCAGTTAAGGCTTAAACTTAATCACTGATAATTTTGTGCGAAATTATTTAAAAAAAAAAAACAGTGAAAAATGAAATTTTATATCTTTATTTTAAGATTAAGAATTTTTTTTTCCAAGGAATAAAAAATATGCTCTGCGTTTTCAATAACTCATGACAACCGACATCAATCTCTGGGTGTCAGCAAAAGAAAAGTGTTTGGTTTGAGACACACCTACTTTAAGTGCTGCATGACAACTGCCTTTTCCAGATGGAAACTTAGTTGTTTGCTGAATAAAACACTTTTCATAGATGTTTTTGTATATTTTTCAAGTTTTTAGATATCTCTTTCCCTTCTTTCAACCGCTCTCGCAGAAAAAGTTTTTATGCGAGAAGAAAATGATAGAACTTAGAAGAAAAAATAGGAAGACATTTTTCTGACATCTGATAAACTATGATATACTTTGAAGTAGGTTAAACGTGTAATATAATTTTGTGGTCTCTATTAAATACGTGTATTATTCTTTCTAATATTTTTCTAGTATTTTTATCATTTAAGCTATAAGAAATGGTAAACATACATAAAAGGATAGAACAAGTTTTTGAAGTACTATTTTAACTGTGATAAATATTTGAAATCTTAATTTTATTTATTTCAAAAAGTATTTTGATAAGAAACTAGACAGCTTTAACTGGAATTGTATCAGAAGACTTAATACTAAAAGATATTCTTAAATATTAACAATAATTAAATAACAATAATTAAAGTTTTCGTAATCTTTCTTTTAATTTAACTCGTCTTCTTTTAAATCTTATAAATATATTCGTATAATAAATTTAAATAATGTTACATAACATGTGTATATTTCATCTTAGCAAAGAAAAGTGAAGAGAAAGTTACAATTTCAGCCATATCAAATATGGATTTTAGATTATTTAATTCCGATAAAAAGTTGATCAGGGATATAAATTTTCTTTCTTTTTTACTTTCATAATATATTATAGGTCTTCAATAATTACATAATTAAACTTGATACACATAATTGCAAACATATGTAATGTAAATTTTTATTAATCTTTGTAGAAGCCATTGTTTATTTAATTACAGAATTTCTTGAGAAACATTTTCTTTTTTAACAATACTAATTTACTAAGCTTTAAGTAACAATGATTCATATTTCTATCAATGATACATTATGATTATTGCAAAATTTACCTTAAATTAATTTTAATTACATTTCTCGAGATGAATTGTTTACAAAATATGATTTTTATTTTGACCGTGAAAAGTATCTTAGCATACATAACGTTTTCTACTGGAAACTTTACAATTATATTTCGTGTTTTATAGATATTTACTATCCTATTTTATATATTTTTACAAGTCATTATTTTATTATTTTTTTTAATACATAAAAGGAATTAAAATGCGATCAGCGGATAAATCAAATAGCTACGGTTTATTCCACCTCTTTGTTTTTTCGTGGAATAGAATATTATAAATCATAATAAACCGTCACCACATATTTATTATACTGTGTAGCAGATCAGTCCTATCCTTTTAATTTCTCATTTATTTTCGATGTATTTATTGCCTGCAAATTTTAAATATTATGTTAGTCATTATTCTAAATAAAAATTGATAAATAAAACACTTCGAGTTTTAACGTACAAAAAAGAAAATAATATTCTTTCATAAAATATCCTTATAAGTATTAGGAAGTATGTCTCAAAAGCGGAATAAACAAAACTATTATAATAAAAACAGACAAATTGCTAACATACGATAAAAAAAATAATTCCATATTAAACATTTAATTTCTGAGTGTATTAAGAATTTATGAATATGTATATAAATTATTAAATAAGTTACAAAAATTTACAAGAGAATGAAATATAGAAAACCGAGAAAATGAAAGAGTTAGAAGCTTTGTTATTTATCTCCTTTATATGTTTCCTTAAACTCGAATGTGCCTTTTCAATTCAGCCGTCCGTCAAAATGCATCATGTTACGAAGAAGTGAAGCCCAGCAAAAGCTTACGATTCAATGTCTTGAAGTTTCAAAGCCCGTACTCTTGTTTGAAGTTACCAATTTTATTTCCGAGTTTTGGATACACTAATACCATAAAGTCTTTTTGGAAAATGCTTTCGATTTTCTTGCTTTAGAAAAGCAAAAATATATTCTGTTTCTTCAAAAGTTGATGGCATGTTTTACTCAAGAAGTTGAATTTATGGTGCTAAACCGTTGAAGCCGGCGATGTTTGAAAATGTAAACTTGAATTTATAGTTTGTTTTTTAATAAAGTGCATATAATTTTTAGAGTTTATGCATTTCTTTGAAAATTCCCTTGACATAAAAAATATAATTTGAAATGTTAAGCAATAAAATATAGTTTATGTTGGTTTTACTATTATAACAACCATGTTGTTTCAATTAAGTGACAGTGGTTTGACAAATATATTTGAGTCAATTATTATATATATATTATATTTAAAAAAATTATTTCAATATTTACTGACACATGTTTTCAATTGCGAATTTAAAGTAGCACGTATAAAAGTTTACAAAGAATACGTAATAAAATATTGTTATATTCATTTAAAATAATATTTTAGCAAAATATGCATAATAAGCGTTTAATATCTTATAGAAATGAAAATATTTAAAAAAATGATTACATCCTACAATTACTATTAAAATATATTAAAAATATTTAATATATTTAAGTAGGTGATAAGGTGAAAAAAATGTGATTTTCTGTGAAGAATTTAATTTTTTTTTAAGTTCTGAACTCAAAAAACTGGAGCAGTTCTTTTTTTCGCTGAGAAAAGGCACACTTTTGACACACAAATACTGCATGGAATGAAAAGTTCAAGTACTAGCAAAGAAAAATACATTATTTTGCAAAAAATAGATTTTATTCTTCAACAAAGTTTCCTTCAAGCGTGATAAATTTTTTCAACGGTTCTGTAACATTTGAATAACTTTCTTATAGAACGATTTCTCAAGGACTGTAAAATATTCGTCATTTTCGCATTCACCAGCCTCATTGGATGCAAAGGTCTTCCTCTGGAGCCACTTCTTCAAGTTAAGAATCAAATAATAGTCGCTGGGGCACAGTGCTTGACAATACCGGGAGTGGTGGAACAATTCCTCCTTCAATTCACCCATTTTTACCATCGCTATCATAGATGTGTGAGTCCTTGCGTGTTCTTAGAACTTTTTTTCTTCACCGTATACGGCCATTACTTCTTGATTTCTTTGTTCACAAGATTCAGTAATACTGCATAATACTCTGTCTGTTTTCTCAAGATAGTCGATGATATTATACCACGTACATCTCAAAAAATACTGGCCAAGACCTTTCCAGCTTATGTTTGCGTCTTTGTCGGCTTTTGCTGGGTTCCAACTACTCCGGTAAATACCTGTTGGACTCAGGTGTGTAAAAATAGATCCATGTTCCATCCATTATTACGAATAGGCGCAAAATCTCATTTGGATTACTCTGAAATATGGACAAAATTTTCTCTGTATCATTGACAATTTGCTGTTTATTTTCTTTTGTTATAAGCGCACATCATGCATCGTGCACAGCTTTTTCATATGCAAATTTGAATGGAAATATTCTTCTACCATTCTATCGATATCTTTACGATATCAGCTATATTCCTCACATGCTGTTGTCATACAAAATAATATAGTAGATTTTTTTATTGTTTTCTGGAGTTGATGTCTTCACCCCTTCAAGGGCGCTGGAATATAATATACCCCACTTAATTTTAATCCCGAAATGTCACAATGATACCAGAATTTTGGTATAACATTTTGCTCTTATAGTGTACGGGAAGAAATTTCTTTTCATTATTTTCAAATAAATTTCTTCTTGAATCCTGGTGTCCTTCAATCATATCAACATTTTACCAACGTAAACTATTTTGCCTCTGAAAGAGTTAATTCAACGTCCAGAGCATAGAACATCATTTATCCTGGTACGGCCGCAATTAAATTTGCCAAATGATCAACAAATGGATATTTTCTATAAAGCAAATATTCTTCATAATTTACTCATAATTTTGGACTTTTTTTTGTTTTCATCAAGAAGTAATATTTAATAAAAACACAATTCTCACCAGTCTACTGTTTTCGCAAAGGCAAAAATAGTGTCACTTACACGACTGCAATTCGTAAGGAAATAGCCGGAATGTCATGTAAACTTGACACGAAACTTTTAAAGAATGGGTAGAAGGATTTTGAACGATTTAGAAGACTTCTAGAAATCATATGGATAATTTATTGATTATGCCAGTTAATAGGGTGTCTTGCGACATTTCACGCCATGTAGTATGAATAAAGAACCGATTTACGTATTTTTTAACAAAAGAAAAAACATTACAATTTTTAGTTCTAAACCGTAAAAACGAGCAATGTCTGAAAGTGTAAAATTAAATTTAATAATTTTGTTATAAAGTGCACCTGCTTTTTCGAGTTTGTGCATTTACCGTCTATGGAGAGACATTTCCATATAAAAATTGTATTAACTTTTTTTTGCGCTTCTTCTTTTGGTAAATTTCCACATTTAAATATTTTTAACGCCCTCCATACTTTTAACCGTATTCATCATCGATTATTGAAAATTATTAGTAAATGCATTGAACTTTCGTTCAATGCCTGAGAATGTAAAGTGTAAAATTAACTTAATACTTTTGTTCTAAAGTGCACTTTCTTTTTCGAGTTTGTGTATTTTCCGTATATGGAGAGATTTCCATATAAAAACTATTTAACTTTTTTTGTGGTTCTTTTTGTGGTAACTTTTCACAATTAAAATTTTTTAACTCCCTGCATACTTTTAACCGTATTCCTCTTTGATTATTGAAAATTATTAGGAAATGCATTGAACTTTCCTTCATTGACTGAGAATGTAAATTGTGAAATTAAATTTATATTTTTGTTCGTTACTAAAATATCGCACAGGAATTTTAGATTTTATGCGTTTTGCATTGCACTCTTCCTCTAATGAGTGCTGTGGTTTATCCTTCCCGCGTCGTTATCGTAAGTTATAACTCGTATACCGTGTTTTTTTTAATGGACATTAGCAACAATGGGAATTTCAGTATTCTCACGTTTGAAATATCATATAACATCTGAGATACAATTTTTTAATTTCATAACAAAAATTTAAAAAATATATATATTGATGCATTGCTATATATATATTTTTATATTTTGCTTGCTTGGATTGTACATTGCATGAAAAAGGTAATTCAAAGGTAATTTGAAATTTGAATATATTTATTTGCAACTACGTCATTCAATGATTTATGATTTATGTTCAATTTTGGTTCTCAAAAATTTAAAATATATTAAATAATGAGTTATATGCATATAAAAAACAAATATAATTTAGTGGAATCAATTAAGCAAATATGGCGAATAAATTTATACAAGCACTTTATTAATATTGGCGAGTTTGATGTTACTGTGATAAATATTACCCGCATGCTATTGTGGCGTCATGAAAACGTCACTGTGACGTCCCGTTGTGACTTTATGACCGTCGATGGCACATCACGTGACGTGTATGTAAAGTCACTGTGACTTAAATGTCAAGTCGTTATGACAGTTTTTAAGCCTTTTTGTGACGTCACTCTGTGACAACTTTATGAATTCACAGTATGACCAATTTGTGAAAAGTGCAACTTTTCTGACGATTCTGCATCGGGACGGGTGACCACATTTTACAAGAACTCGATCCGACCTTATTAGGTCTTTTTACTTCCGGTACTATTTTATTGTATCGCCTGGGTTCATTTTCTTTTGCCTGTTGTAGGTAGGATTCATTTAGTAGAATCTTGCATCGGGTGTGGTATACAGCTTTTACACAAACCAGGCCAGATCCGGTTAGGATAAAATCTGGTTACTCGACTTGATACAATATTTTAATCCGAATCTATCCTGCAACAAGGAAATAAAATACAAATATAAATAACAATCCTATTTAATAAGTTCAGGTCAGGTTCAGATATATTCACCCAGCCCGATACAGAATCATCACAAATGCACTGTTTGTTTTATGGAAAACTTAAAAAGCATTTTTTTTTGTATTCTCTAAAAACATATCAATGAACAGGATTCGTACATTTTACCACAATTTTTAATAGAATTTTTCGCCATATCCAAATGCGTAAAAGTAATGTAAACCATGTAATTAAACGAGGCGTCTACAATTTCTGCTATTTAACTATTAAATAGAAAAATTCTATTAAAACTTGTGGTAAAAGCATACGAACCCTGCTGAAATATAAGCGCAAATATGCCAGTAATGGACAAACCCGAACGTTTTTGATTTTATAAAAAAATAACCAATAAAAATTCAGCCTTAAGTAATTTTTTTCATTGCATGTTTTAAAATCTAGTTTATTGGTAGAATCAGACCAATCCGGAAACAGAAAACAGTATTACTTAATTAATTTTATATTTTCTTTATTTTCTTGCAAAAATTTCATGTTTTTATTTGATAGCAATAAAAAAGAGTTTATTTTTATATATGAAGGGTCAATTACACAACTTAATTTACTTTTAAGATTTTAGGACACTGGAATGCTTAAATAATCAATTCCAGTGATGGACACCCAACGTGGTCATTATTAACAGTGCAGTTTCAATAATGTTCATAGCGCATAAAACCTTTTGATTTAACTAAACAGCTAAGTAATGAAAATTTATTTTTAATTGCACCTACCATAATATACACTGGCCTCCAAAAGTTAAGGTACAACAAGTTTTTTGCGTCTAATTTGCAAATGAATGAATATAGGAACAAGAAATTTCGAGGAAATGTGCACTAAACTGTTATTTATTAAATGCGACATAGAAATTTACTTAAGTTAAACGTATAAAGGAAATTACAACAAAAAAGCACTCACGGTGCAAAATTCCATTCTTGGAGAAATCAGTACATCGCAGTATTATGCAGTAAAATGTGACAGAAACATTAAAAAACTGGTTCTAATACGGAATATGTCCACTCCGGACTTGAATGCATTGGCGACATCGACTTTCCATGCTCTCAATTAAATTGTAGGACACCGAAATAGATAACGCTGACCAGACTTGCAGTAAGCCTTGTTCCAGCTCATTTAATGACAGTTGGAAGAAGACTTAAAGCCGCAACCTGTTTTACAAGATATGAAGATGTTCTATCGGATTCAAGTCTGGAGAGTGAGCTGGACATTCCATTCTCTCCAAACCGTGATCCTCAAGATAATCCTCAACAACCACAGCTCGGTGTGGTCTCGAATTATCATCCATTAGAATGAAACCATTGCCAATAGCACCGACATATGGGCGCACATATGAATCAAGGATCTCATCCCAATATCTCGCACCAGTCACAGTTCCTCCATGGAACACATGCAGGTCAGTGTGGCCTCCGAGTGAGATCCCTGCCCGAACCATGATTCCACCGTTTCTGTACCTGTGTGTTTCGACAGTGTTTGATTGATGGTATCGAGTGCATTGTTCTCTCCAGATCAGAAGACTTCCTGAATCGCTCTCCAGTGTGAAACTGGACTCATCTGTGAAGAGTACAGAAGCCCACTGTTGTCTGGTCCAAAAAAAATGTTCTCTTGCCCAACATAAGCGGGCCCTTCTCTGTCGTCTGTTGAGGGGGACACACACAACTGGTCTCCTTGCATAGAGACCTGCATTGTGAAGACATCTTCGCACTGTAGTACCGGAGATTCTTCTCCATGATGCTGCAAAGTGGTCTGCAATGAGTTGCGGCACAGTAGTGCGTCTTCTCCTTCGGGCCGAAAGAGCTAGAAACCGGTCTTCTACAGGTGTTGTAACACGTGGGCGGCCTGGAACATATCTTCTGGATACAGAATCTTCGGATTCATAATGATCCCAGAGTCGTTGGACTACACTGCGAGACACATTGAGCCATCTAGCAGGGCCTGTAACAACCCCATTTCCATTCATCCTACCGCCCGCCACCTTAATGAATCGTGCAAACGACTTCTTCCAGACATGTCTAGACTCTAATGGCTGTTGTGAACAAAACTGACAACAATAGTTCGAATACAATAGAACTTATACGCGAAATTACGAAAGCTTCGCATATTTTTCTCTCATTTACAAATACCTATTCTTTTCTATAAAATAAAAGTGGTAGCTGTAATTTTTGCGTAAGTTTGTTTAAAGCTTATTATTGTCATTCATATAAACTATGAAGTTTAATCTGACTGCCACTTTTTGTCTGCTGAGCTTCAAAAAACATGTTGTACCTTAACTTTTGGAGGCCAGTGTAACAAGAACAAATTTTTATGAATATATGCTTTTAATTAATTTAATATTGTTAATATTGTTTTTAAATTAAACTAGTTTAATTTCAGTATTTTTAATATTAACTCTGTTTTACATATTTTATAATCTGTCAAGTCAATCATGAAGTAGGAATGATTTTAAAGAGCATAGGAAAAGGAGCTCATGGGGCTAAAAGTTCTCAGCATTAAAAATAAAGTATTGTTTTAAGCCGCCCGAGTTTTTAAAATGTCTATTGCTTTCTGTCTGCAATGTTTTATTTTTCACTAGCTGACCCGCCCGGCGTTGCCAGAGCCCTTGTAATAAACTTAAATCTCTTAAAAAACGGAACTCTGGCCACGGTCTACGATGGCTTCAGAACCGTATACCCGGCATGCTCGTACGCTCTAGAAAATTTTTATTTCCCCCTACCACCGCCAGGGGAGGGGATGTTCGAGTGTCCTTCAGAAAATGACTAATTAGGAGGCCCACTATGCATGCATAAAAATTCGTTCGTTTTGTTAAGCTAGGAACTTAATTACAAAGTCGGCTCAAACTCTTATTTGTAAATAGTGGTAACCGCTACTCATAAATTTAATTTAATGTTATAAAGGGTGACTATTAAGTTAAATATAATGTTTGGAATCACTTGCGTTGAAATCGGAAAGATAGTTGCTGAGATATGGAAACGGAGCATAGTTAGAGAAAAAACCTTGAAGGACAGGGCGGGAATTGGGGGGGGGGGGGTGTTCAAGTGGCCTTCTACAAATAACTAATTAGGAGGATCACAATACATCTTTCAAAATTCGTTCGTTTGCTTAAGCTATGAACTTAATTACAAATTTGGCTTAAACTGTTGTTCGTAAATAGTGGTAAAAGCTACTCATAAATTTAGTTTAATGTTATAAAGGGTAATTATTAAATTAATTATAATGTTTGAAATCACTTGCGTTGAAATCGGAAAGATAGTTGATGAAATATGGAAACGGAGCAGAGTTAGAGAAAAAACCTTGAAGGACGGGGCGGGAATTGGGGGGGGGGGGGTGTTCAAGTGGCCTTCAGCAAATAACTAATTATGAGGATCACAATACATCCTTAAAGATTGGTTCATTTGGTTAAGCTAGGAACTTAATTTGAAATTTAGCTTACAATATTATTCGGAAATTCTGGTAACTGCTTTCTAGAAATACACCTTGAAGCTTAAATGTAATTAGACCCTTGCCCCTCTTCATTCCCGATAATATAAAGAAGAATCTGTTAAATAAAGTTTTCTGTATTAACAATCTCCATCATAATAATAAATGCCATGTAAAAAAAAAAAAAATAAAATAAAAAAAATAAATAAAACTTAAACCCGACTGAATGTCATGAAGAAAAATGTGCCTGGAAAATATTTCAATCAGTGGGACGTATGTGTAATTTTTCATGTACAGGTGGTGCGACATTCGCATGGCTCTACGCTGATAACTTCAATCCATATTGACACTATTTAGTTAGAAATCCTTATTTATGCATTGCTACTCTGGTTTATTTAATTACATCTGTGAAGAATCGATGCAACCAACCAGTGAACCAACCAACCCAAGAGAATAAAAGCGTATTTTTGATGAGAGTTCTTTGTGAATATTAATTAATATTTCAGTAAATAATTGAAATATTAAAATTCTGAGGTTCAGGTACATCAGGAGAGGGTTTGGAGTACCTAAATCTAAATTTACAGACTTCTAGGAGCGTTAAAGTTTCCTAGCCATCGCCAACAGACACACACACGGACACACACACACAGAGCGAAACTCTCTTTTATTAGTATAGATTTCTGACAGAGTAACTATATATAGAAAATTCAATAAGTAGCAATTACATTTATCGTATCAAGACGCTAGTAAATCCGCAGATCGTGGATCTAAAACGTCAGTTCAGCAGTTGTATTTCGAAATCATTTTATATAGGTATTTAAAACATCCAACATGCAATTTTATTTCGATCATTTTTGTATTACTAATTATTACAAGCAATATATAAAGTAGTTTCCGGAAATTTTACTCTTAAGAATAGTAACGGAAACATAATTCCTTGCATTCTGATACTCCAAAAAATGTTCTTTCTTTTTTTAGGTTTTCGTTCATCTCGAGAAACCCTATTCGTCTAGTGACGTTTTCTGTCAGTCACAGAGCCGGTTCTCAGAAACTATATAACGTACATTCTTTAAATTTTGTGTACTTATAGCTGAATACCTACTATGGAGCTGAAAATCATAAAATTAAAAAAAATCGTATTATTTTAATATAGAGAGATAAAAAACCAAAAATCTAACAGCCTTTTCCTATTAAATTAAAAAAATTTCATTATAGCAGTTGATAACAATTAAAAACTCACAATAAAATTCTTTCTACAATAATTAATTTTCGTTTGAAAGATTTCCACTATAAAAAAAAATGAAATAAAAAGTTTCACCAATTGAAAAAAGATTAATATGACGTTATACTGGTAATAAAACGGAAAATTTCAAACATTCCTCAATAATACAAGGAGTATGAGTACAGAAAGCAGGTTAATATGATTTCATTAGAGAATTAAAAAGAACATTAATCTGACGTCATATTGGAAGTTTAACAGACTTTTTAAAATGTTTGAGAATAATTCAAAGAGACTATCAATGTGAGTAATAGAAAAGCAAGTAGATATGACGTCAGCAAGTGATTATAACATTATATGAGTTTGGGGAACGTATTGAGTCATGATAAAAACCCGATTATGGCAATTTTGGCATATTTCAACATTTTGAAGGTCTCTATACAACATGTTTAATTTTGAAATTGATTTTTTTAATATCGCATTTAGTCCACATGACAGATATTATTATGACAGAGTATAATAGCGGGAAAGTTCAAATTTTCGAAAAATTGAGAAAAATCGATCGGGTAATTTTTACTCTATAAAAAACATGACCTTTTTTTTAGAAAATTAAATTTATTAGGATTTATTAAAGAAATTATAAAGTGTTTTGAAAGGAATATTAAACGAAACCCTTTGTGCGATCGTCGATCACAATTACCCACTTGTTTATTATTAATCCCTATACAAAATCGTCTAAGTAATTTAACAACTGTAACTTTCTGAAATTCAGTATTTTAAATATTCTATCGAAATAAATAATGTACTCATCTTGTGATAGTAACAATAATTAGTTTGACAAATTAATTTTTAACATAAATATTTTATTAATTATTAATATCCTAATTGGTAAATTTATTTTAAACGACTATTGTGTTTAATTAGTTTGTTTCCTTTAACCCTATTCCTCCCGCGACATTGTCTGTCAGTCACAGAGCCTGTTCTCGGAAACTATATAACGTACAGACTTGAAATTTTGTGTACTTATAGCTGAATATGTACTATGAAGCTGAAGATCATAAAATTAAAAAAAATCGTATTATTTTAATATAGAGAGATAAAAAACCAAAAATCTAACAGCCTTTTCCTATTAAATTTAAAAATTTTCATTATAGCAGTTGATAACAATTAAAAATCACAATAAAATTCTTTCTCCAATAATTAATTTTCTATTGAAAGATTTCCACGTGAAAAATGAAAATGAAATAAAAAGTTTCACCAATTGAAAAAAGATTAATATGACGTTATATTGGTAATAAAACGGAAAATTTCAAACATTTCTCAATAATACAAGGAGTATAAGTACAGAAAACAGGTTAATATGATTTCATTAGAAAAGAACATTAATCTGACGTCATAATGGAAGTTTAACGGACTTTTTAAAATGTTTGAGAATAATACAAAGAGGCTATCAATGTGAGTAGTAGAGAAAGCAAGTAGATATGACGTCAGAAAGCGATTATAACATTATATGAGTTTGAGGAACGTATTGAGTCATGATAAAAACCCGATTATGGAAATTTTGGCACATTTTAACATTTTGAAGGTCTCTATACAACATGTTTAATTTTTAAATTGATTTTTTTTAATGTCGCATTTAGTCCACATGACAGATAGTATTAAGACTGAGTATAATAGCAGGACCGGTTCAAATTTTCGAAAAATTGAGAAAAATCGATCGGGTAATTTTTACTTTATAAAAACATGACTTTTTTTAGAAAATTAAATTTATTAGGATTTATTAAAAAATTATAAAGTGTTTTGAAAAGAATATTAAACGAAACCCTTTGAACGATCGTCGATCACACTTACCCACTTGTTTATTATTAATCCCTATACAAAATCGTCTGAGTAATTTAACAACTGTAATTCTCTGAAATTCAGTATTTTAAATATTCTATTGAAATAAATAAAGTACTCATCTTGTGATAGTAACAATAATTAGTTTGACAAATTAATTTTTAACACAAATATTTTATTAATTACTAGCACGCTACGCTGGTCAATTTCTTATAACGAACTTTTAATCCAACAAAATATTGACATTTCATAATTCAATTTTATATTTTAACAGAATAATAAGTCTACTATAATTTGTGACTCGTGCTATAGCCAATATACACGCCAGGACACGTCGCCCTTATCATTATATTTTTACGCATGAAGGTTTTGCTATGGTACTCCATTGTGAAATTTAGTAATTTTTCAAATTCAATATTTGAAAAATGGCATAATCATTAGATTTGAAATTTATATCAAGAAAAATACAATTTTTTACATTTCAAACGCAGTTTGCCTAACAATTTTCTGACAAATACTTTTCGAGCTACTATTTTGTTTTTCAGTAACTTCAAATGTTTCATTTTCCGAGATTGATCTGTGGCAACAATTATCGAAAAACCTAGTAGTCAGAAACGCATAGTTTTTAATTAAAGAGGCTGTTGGAGCAGGGATTGTCACCACCAATTTGCCACCATCACTTTTGAAATATGTTCGGTAGTTCTAGAGATTCCATAGAACTTGTAATTTAGAATGTTTTTAGAACGCTTTTTCGCTCATTTCACCCTTTTAAATTTCGATTTTTTTTAATTTATTTTTTAGAGAGCATTTACATCTTATAAGTAACTACAGTGCCAAATTTCAAATTTCTAGCTCCTTCAATATAAAACAAATCGCATTTTTAGAACGTTTTTCGCTCCTGCACCCCCCTTGGGGTTAGTGACAACGACATAAAATATAGCCTATATTGGAGCAGGGGTTGTCACCATCAATTTGCCACCATCACTTTTGAAATCGGTTCGGTAGTTCTAGAGATTCCATAGAAATTGTAATTTAGAATGTTTTTAGAACGCTTTTCGCTGATTTCATCCTTTTAAATTTCGAATTTTTTTAAAAATTTTATTCTTAGACAGCATTTACATCGTATAAGTAACTACAATGCAAAATTTCAAATTTCTAGCTCCTTCAGTATAAAAAGATCGCAATTTTAGAACGTTTTTCTCTCCTGCACCCCCCTGGGGTTAGTGGCACCGACATAAAATATAGCCTATGTTGGAGCAGTGGTTGTCACCATAAATTTGCCACTATCACTTTTGAAATCGGTTCGGTAGTTCTAGAGATTACATAGAAATTGTAATTTAGAATGTTTTTAGAACGCTTTTCGCTGATTTCATCCTTTTAAATTTCGATTTTTTTTAAATTTTATTCTTAGAGAGCATTTACATCTTATAAGTAACTACAATGCCAAATTTCAATATTCTAGCTTCTTCAGTATAAAAAAGATCGCAATTTTAGAACATTTTTCGCTCTTGCACCCCCCTGGGGTAGTGGCACCGACATAAAATATAGCCTATGTTGGAGCATGGGTGGTCACCATCAATTTGCCACCATCACTTTTGAAATCGGTTCGGTAGTTCTAGAGATTCCATAGAAATTGTAATTTAGAATGTTTTTAGAACGCTTTTTGCTCATTTCACCCTTTTAAATTTCGAATTTTTTTTATTTATTTTTTATAGAGCATTTACATCTTATAAGTAACTACAATGCCAAATTTCAAATTTCTAGCTTCTTCAATATAAAAAAGATCGCAATTTTAGAATGTTTTTCGCTCCTGCACCCCCCTGGGGTTATTGACACCGACATAAAATATAGCCTATATAGGAGCAGGGGTTATCACCATCAATTTGCCGCCATCACTTTTGAAATCGGTTCAGTAGTTCCAGAGATTCCATAGAAATTGTAATTTAGAATGTTTCTAGAACGCTTTTCGCTCATTTCACACTTTTTAAATTTCGATTTTTTTTTATTTTGTTCTTAAAGAGCATTTACATCATATAAGTAACTACAACGCCAAATTTCAAATTTCTAGCTGCTTCAGTATAGAAAAGATTGCAATTTTAGAACGTTTTTCGCTCTTGCACCCTCTTGGGGTAGTGGCACCGACATAAAATATAGCCTATGTTGCAGCAGGGGTTGTCACCATCAATTTGCCACCATCACTTTTGAAATCGGTTCGGTAGTTCCAGAGATTACCCCCTACAAACAAACAAACAAACAAACCTAGTTGAAACCTGTTTATGACTTCGGTTTGTCTGCCGCCTGCCGTCTGTTCGTCTGTCCGTGCTCTAACTCGCGTAAATATGCTCGGATCGCCCTGAAATTTTTGTATGTGCGATATTTACAATCTATATGTGATCTATATGTGATGAGTTCTTTTTCAACTTTGGTTTGCGTTTTTAAGTTTAACTAAATTTTTTTATAGTACGTGTGTTTTTATAAACTCGGTTGCACAAGGGAATCCGTAAGTATTACAGAGTATGGAGGTGAGGTGCTTAACGGTAGTTTTTAATTGTGTTTCGCATTTTCTTTCTGAACTATATTATATTTAGTATACTAATTTCAGTTTGTGGAATATAAATAAATTCATATACAGGGCTACGCAAAGTAAATGATACATTGTCGTTTGCGGTTGGTGACTGCTGCGATTGAGTTTTAAATTGCCTTTCAGATTAATATGTGGTGTGTATAAAAGTCTTCAGATAATATACAGGTGTGTAAAAAGGATTTCGAGTGCATTTCTATCGATTGAATTAAATTGCAAAATGTTAATATTCTAACTGAACAAAATTTTATCATGCTATATACCCACATATTTTGATCATATACAGGTCTGCACAAAATAATTCGACTACATTTTTGACACTGGAAAGTAATTTTGAAAACTGTATTTTTTAATGTGGTATATGTTTTCTAAACTGTTTACTTAATATCTTCTTTCATGTTATTTAACGGTGAAGTTTTGTTACATTTTTTTTGTCTGTGTTGGAAAGTGTTTCAAATCTATGCTTGACGCATGATTTTTCGTTCTTGTTTGATAGATTTACACGGTTTGGAATGTACTAAACACGGTTTCATTATTTATTGAAAATGTCAGTTTGTGAGTCTGTGTGTAACACAAATATTGTGGTCGTTGCATCTCAATAATTAATGAACAACATTTAATCAAACTTCAGATTCAGTTAGAATTTCACATAAATTGTTGCTCAGAAAGTTAGGGTGTTTATCGCTCCACGAGCGGCTGGATTTGTCACGATTTCTACTATACCAATATCTCCAGAACTAATGCATGGAATTGCAACAAATTTTTGTTTCGTTGTAAATCGACAACTGTTGGCTTTGAGATTGCCTTTCAGATTCATTGCTTTTCAGGTTGGGCTGCGTTTTTTGCGATTATCGTAATAGCTGTATCCTCAAATACTAATGCACGGAACTTCACCAAATTTCATATTCTGTTAGACCTTTCTTTAAATAGATGCTGATTAGGTTTGTGGGTATACGCCCAACAGGTGGCGCTGCTATGCTGTTTTATTTACGATTTCTGTGATAGCTATATCTCAATAACTAAAGCACGGACCATCATCAAACTACATATTCTGTTTGAAATTGATATAACAAGATGCTGATTAGGTTTGGTTGTATACTGCCAAACAAGTGGTGGTGCTATGCTGCATTTTTCCCGATTTCCATGATAGCCATACCTTAAGAACAAATGAAGTTACATTAATCAAACTACATTTTCTGTCAGACCCTCACAACCGTAGATGTGGATTAGATTTAGGTGTACATAGCCGAAGGCAGTGTGAAACGAAAAACTATGAAAAAAAATGAATTTTGAAGATGTAGATAAAGCGGGTTTGGTTCTCGTAAAAACGTTCAGAAGGACAACCTATTTCTGGCCACTGTTGTGCGATAAAAGCCCTGCTTTTCAATGAAGGTCTAAATGGAGACGCGTCATTTAGAGCGAGTTATGGTTGGCTTAGGAACTTTAAACTGCGTCACGGAGTTAGAGAAATTGAAGTCCAAGGAGAAAAAATGTCGGCATCGAGTACAAACGCAGAGAAATTCATTTCGGAATTTAAAAATTTTATCGAATCCGAAAAAATTATGTTCCTCTATAATGCTGATGAATCTGGGCTCAAATGGCGTTGTTTTCCGAGGAAAACATTAGCATCTGCGAAAGAGAAATCTGCTCCGGGAACAAAAGTAAACAAAGACAGAATTCCAATGCTACTATGCGCTAATGTAACTGGAAATCATAGGTTGTCTTTGTTAGTCATCAGACACTCAAAAAAGCCTAGGTGCTTCAAAAATTTGAAAACGCTGTCTGTTGTCTATACATATCAGCTTAAAGCCTGGATAAACTGTAAAATATTCATCAAATGGTGTGACAAAAACTTTACTTCTGAAGTAAAAAAACATCAAAAAGAAATCGCAAAATCAGGGAAGGTTCTATTGGTCTTAGATAATCCACCTTCGCATCCAAACGAAGACGTACTGGAACGGGAAAATGGAATGTTTAAAGTCATTTTTCTGCCACTGAATGTAACTTCCCTTTTACAACCGATGGATCAATATGTAATAGAAACACTTTAAAGGCTATACAGTCTTTAGTTTTCAATTAAACTTTTATTAGACGAAGTTAAACACTCTACCATAATGCAAATTGACATGAAAGATTGTTGCATAACGGTTGCAGATGCTTGGAATCTTGTAAAAGTTTCACATTAAAAGTCTCTTGGAACAAGACATTAACTAGGTCATCCATACAAGAAAGCAATGAAGAAATTCGCAGTGAAAGTTTTACAGAAGACTTTTGGATTTAACGCAGAAGATTTCCAACAACTGATTGAAAGCAACTAGAACGATCTCTGTTTCTAAATTTTGAACGACGAAGAAATAATATTGACCATTCAGGATACGAATAGTGAAGCGCAATGCGAGGATGATGAAACAGATGAAAATGAAGAATTTAGAGGACCAACAGACACAGAAGTATTTAATGCGTTTGAAGTTGCGATGGAATGGCTACAACAGCAGGATTTGGCCAGTTCCGCTTAATTCCTGCATTTAAAAAGATTAAGGGATATGGTTGCAGAAAAAAGAATGTCCTCTAAGAAGCAGAAGTCTATTACGAGTTTCTTTTCACTAACACAATGAAGTTTTTTTAAACGTATGTGCTGTACAGGTATATATATATATATATAATAAATTATATGTGTACTTCTATGTATCACTTTGTACCAATTTTATAGAAATTAAAATTTTAAAAATGTTAAAAAATAACCTCTAAACGCACCATTTGTATTTGTAATATGCTAAAATGTGCACTACTACTATTACCAGTCTTAGGCCTGGAAAACGTTTGAAGGGTTCTCCCCAAAAAACATTGTCATAGCCGTTTTTTAAACTTGTTCAATTATCCGGAATTTTCATTTACCGGATCGGCCTCGTTCCGACCGGTCCGGATAATCGGCGCTCTATTGTGTACATATATATATATATATATATATATATATATATATATGTGCAGATCATTTTTTTAAGTTAGATAGAGGCATACGTGTTTTTAAATTAATATCCAAGGGGAAACAAAATTTACTAAGGTCCATGGCTCTTAAATGAGGAAAGATGGCACTATGTAAAATGTTTCTTCTCATTTTCAAAGATTTTTAAAATTCGCATTTTTGTCGCAGTTTGAGTTCACGAAATGGTAGTATTTTGGTATCAATTGTGACATGACATGCGCGACTTGCAATAACGTCACAGTGACGTACAAAAATTTTTTAATTGGCAAGAAAAGTATTTTGTACGAGGAATAACATGTTTTGAAATAGTCCTGTATGTTTTTAGAGTTTTTAAAGAAGTTCACATTTAAGTCACAATGTGACCTCACTGAATGGTGGCATTTTGATCATAGATGTGTTGTGAGAATTGTGACTCTCAGTGACGTCGTTACAAAATACAGGGCTGCCACTGACGACTCTTTTTTAATTATATCTCGTACCAGATTCTCAAAACAAAAATCTTTCACATTCACTTTGACAACACGTGGAAGAGAAGTATACTAAAAGTTTACTTTTTAAAAATAGAATATAAAAATGTGAATCGAATATAAAAATAGTCGCTAGTGGCAGCCCTAAAAATGGGACATTTCGCCTTCACCGTGTCTGATTTTCCACAGAACATAATGTCAGTTGTGTAAGAAAGAGTAGCATATTTGACTCACGCTACTTTCACTTTTTCGTCGATTTCATGTTACGTTGCTGTTAGATTTATTAAACTTTTTTGAATAATCAGTAATTCATAATTCTATACAATAAACGTTATTACACAAAGGAGAATGATAGATAAGCCGTATATTTTCGCCCAGTGATTCATAAAAAATAAATATTTCCTTTAAATCAATAAACCTTTATTTATTTTAATATATAATCTTCAGGCCTGCTTAAGGTTTACTTCTGAAAACAAGAATATGTTGTAAAAATATCCTTTTAAAGTGAAAATTTTCTTCTCTTTTTTGCGCGTTTCGAAGTTTTTCCACATTTTTTACGTATTTCACTCATGAATCAAAGATCGTCTCGTCCAATGAGTGATTGAACAAAATATTTGCAGGAGTCTCCTTATTATCTGTTTTTGTTTATCTTCCGATAAAGTACTTTTCTTCATCAAAGTTATTATATGCGGTCTGTAAAATTGTATTTGATGACACCAGACTTGGAGAACCTGTCATTATCAAGCCAATATTTTGTTACTTATCTAAAACTCAGAGCGTATTTCAGCAAGTTCTTTAATGCGTAATGCTAGTGTTTGAAAAAAATGTAAAAAGAACACGTGTGTTGGACATATGTCGCTACATTAATAATAAAGATAATCTGGCTCTCAAGTAAAAATAAAAAGAGTAGGTTTAGGATGTTCAGCGCATGTCACCACCGTGTTGTGGTATCTGGGTTCTTGGCGACATTTTTCAACTAAAATTTAAAATAAAGAGTAAAAATACTTTAAAATGCTGCAGTAAGATGGCGATTTATTAGATAAAAGTAACGCAAATGTTCAGATAAAAGTTCATTGGGAGAATTTATTAATTTTTAAAAGGATTTCGGGAAAATATTAAAAAATTATATATTTTGAAAGGAAAATTTCTAGCTACGGCTTATTATTTGAAGTGAAAATTATCGTATGATACGCTCAAATTAATTTTTTGTTTCAAAACGGTGAATGGAAACAAGCTGTGGATCGAATGACGTTTTCGCATTTTCCAAGGAGAAATATTCTTATTCTAGAATTACAAACGTTGTAAAACACATGGTTTGAAAGATTCTAAGGGAAAAATTAGGAATATTATTAATCGGAAGGTGAAAACCCGTCAAACAGTACTTCTAGATGGAAAGATGTTTAAAGATGAATATCCGAAAAAGGTTCGTACTGTGTCAAATTGTTTAAAAATTAAAATGTTGGTAACAGAAGAAAATACACTTTCCCAAAAATCAATTTCAAAGTTTTTAAATACATCTGTAGCAGCAATAAACAAAATAATAAGCGAATATTTATAGTTTAAAAAGGCTAAAAAATTATATATATATAATAATATAGTTCACCGTTTGTTGCCAAGGTATGTAAGCCCTGTGTAAAACGCATTTAGCTCTAAGAAATGTAAATTCACTGTTACCAGTGGCAAATCATGGGCTTACCTAAATGTACGTGGCAAAAAATATCTATTTACTATCGAAAACAAGGGGAGAAGCTGTTCCACTAACACAATTCCAATAATGCAAAAATATGTTTCAGTAAAGGCTTTATGATTGTCGCAGTTTCCTTTATTTTGAAAAATTAAGTATAAGAGGAATGAAAAAAAATGGTAAATTAAAGTCACCATACTATCAAATGAAATGTTTACGTCCGATATTTACAGCTGATATTCCATTTTTTTCCCAACGATTTTCAAAGTGTGAAATTGCACCAATACAAAGTTACCAGTCGTACTTTAAAAACTACGACTGCATCCCTTCAAAAACTGAAAAACAACATATGTGTTGCGTATCTAAATTTTCACCATATTCTTACAAAGTCCTTTGACGTTTCACCTACGGACTATTGTGCATTCAGTCTGCTGAAAAGAACTGTTTCTAAGCGCAAACTCACCATGATTGATGGACTTTGGAAAGTAATGAAAGAGAAATGTCAAGCTTTACCTGGAAATTTTACGAAAGGCCCTTCTATAATGGAAAAAACAATTCAAACTAATACTCCAAAAACAGGGTTATGATATTACAATTCTAAAAAATAAGTTGTCGCATACTAAGCCCTATAAACGACGGATCCCGAATTCTTTCTAAAAATAAGTAAACACACTCTGTAATAATGAAAAAATATGTAAAAATTATTTATTTTTCTATAAAAATGAAAATATTTTTACAAATTCTTATATTTCAATTATTTATAAATGTGTGTACTAACTGGGAAAATTAATGGCATGTGGCATGGCCGTTGGTAAAAAAGGGCCCTTATCTATCTCTCTGTTATCTGCCTAAGACTGGCATAGCTAATTACTAACAGTAACATTTCGCATTAATTATATTTCTCTGTTAATATTTTCCATTTCAGTAAATTTATGCAAATACTTCAAAATTCAATATTTCAAAGAATTTGTAATTATTAAACGATTTAAATACGAAGCTGTATACTTATTCCACAGTCCTCTATGCAGAAAAAGAACAACGTATACCTTTATGGGAGAAGCGATATGATAAAGCTATTTAAAAATATCTGAAATGTAGATTTCTATTCTTTACAATAACCCTGAAATGACTTTTGTTGTTTTCTAAATTTTAAGCTTATATGACACTCATAGCAACAAATTCATTCTTTAGCGTACACTATTAAAGATACAGTAAAGATAAAAAATGCTAGGAAAATTATTTAGTTGAAAATGAGTTTTTTAAAAACTTTATAAGTTAATTATAAAAGGACGACATAAAACCTTAGATATTCTTCTCCACGTCAACCATTTATTTTATGAAAGTAATTAAACTTTTGGGGAAAATGAAAAGCATAATTGTTAAAAGAATTTCAACTCAAGCATTTATATCTTCTGAAAGTTTTCAGGTGTTTGCGAAAGATTTACTGTAGCCATTCAGATGCATTTTTTAAAAGAGTGAGAAAATTAAAGATTTTATTTTGCATAAATCATAGATTGTACATTTAATTTTTACTTAAGAAAGAAAAAAATTGTTTTATTTGTTTGTATAGTTTCCTACATCACGATTCAAATTTATTACAAAATAAGACTTTTAAAAAATGTCACAATTAAAGCGTGAGAAGGACAAACATTCAGTGTTTTTACAAGTTAAGAACTAAACTAAACATTTGTATTTTTTCTTCAAACTTTGATAAACGATACTTTTCTATAAAAATTGTATTCGTATGATTGAATTTAAGATTGATTAATTTACATTGCCTATTTCTCCAGCCAAAAGCATACTTTCTATCTGATTAAAATATTATTACAAATATTAATTATATAGCACACAGTGATTTTAAATTTCGAAAGAAAAACCCCTTAAAATTTATATTTTGAATATTCGCGAATCTTTAAACTGACAAACGTAATTTTTATACACGAATAAGGGCTTAAAAATTTTATGTGGTTTAGATAATTGTTATAAACTTATTCTTATAAAGAATTCTAAATTTTCTACAACATAGCAGAAATTGAAAATTTCAGATTTAAAAATCATTTAAAATTCCTGTAATCTGAAGTTTAGAGTGGGTAATCTGTAACTATATTTGGTGTGATGAAAAACATATCATACACACTGTAAAACAATATTCTTGATAGTGACATCAAGAAATTATTAATTTTTTCAGGAAAGTAATTTTCACTCGAAAATGAGTATTCAGTGTTCTTAATTTTTAGCTATGTATATTTGTACTATGTATTATGTATACTAATATGTACATTTTCATTTTTTCTTCTTTGATTATATTATAAAGGATTTATAGATTGTAATGTTTATTCTTGTTCGTGCGCTTCATGTGCTAGTATTTGAAGTGTACTTACATTATTTAAAAATTAAAATAATCCATAATATTAAGGAAATAAGTTTGTTTCTATGTATAACTGTGTGCCTGCTTGCTGTGTACTGAAGAGACCTCTACATGCAGAGTACGTAGAACGGTATTACGTAGAAGAACGGTACCTCTGTGTATATTGTTTTGAAGCTCAAAGACAGTATTTGAAATTTTTATTAGATCTTTTTAATTTAATTATTTATGCTATTTTTAGAATTTTTTTCACGTTTCGCTGCGATTTTTTGACATTCGTTACAGGAATCCGGATCCAAAATTTCAGCCCAATATAGTAAATTTAATTCTTTGTTGAATAAAGTTTATTTGAAATTCGTACAGCGATATTTGAATTTCTGGCAATTTGTTTCTATCGCAAGGCAAATTTCCCCAGAATGCTTGATTGGTTTGTTGGTAGCCGTCATTTTGGCCTGAGTTATGTCCAAAAACGTGTGCGATGATTTTATTTTTATTACTACACCTAGAGACATTTGAGGGGGTCATATTGAATTGACTTCCGCAACGGGGTCTGTCTATCCATTTACTTTCCTATACGAAACGCCAGCAATTTCGAGATAATTAAAAATTTTAAAACTAGAGGATTTGAAAATTGGCATTTAATATTATATATGCAAAAAAATATATATATTTCAGAAAATTTAATATTTGAAAAAATCGGTTGGTAACTTTTTTTAATAGCAAATTGACAATGGATGAAAGAAAAACGTAACTTTTAAAGTCTTTAAAAAAAAAAAACCGCGATTTTGTTTTTGTTTCAAAAGTTAACGAAAATTTTAAAGGTCCTCTTGGGAGAGGGGGTGTCCGGTCGTAATTTATATCTCGTGTTAATGCTATGATCGAAACTGGCACCCCCTGCCTACCAAATCAGAACTGTACTAATATTGTTATTATAATATTAGTTCCGTTTTGTTCCGAAAATAATTATTCGCTTTATTTGGTGAATCGTATATATTTTCAGAAGATAATTCATAAAACGTTTTAAGTGTAATGTCAAAGCAATTGATCGTTACCATGATAAAATAAATCATAAACGTTTTATCATATATGATAGAAATTAGAAGGGATAAAGCTTATTGGTAATAGGGAAAAAATAATAAAAATTGTATATAATATTTTATTTCTGAAACTATATCTTAAATAAAGTAATTCTCTCGTGGAACAGTTTAAAATTAGTTTTCTTTCAATTATCAGTCAATTTTTAAACAAACAGCAATCGCCTTTACGAGTTGAGCACACTCGGTAGCAAATATTTCTTTTTAACACAATGTTTGGTCCAAAATGATTATGAAATAAAGAAGTCAGGTAGTTTCTGGTAAATACTCTAGTGCTGTAAAAATTATTTATGATGCTTATTTTAACTAAAATAAGTTCATAATCTCCAACTATAATAAAGAAGGAAGTTTGTGTACCTGTCTGTTTGTCTGTTTCTCGGTTGTGTTCTGAAGAGACACAGAACTACAAAATTTGGTGGGAAAGTACCTCTATGCATGTAGTTTTGCACCTTGAAACCAGATTTTAGAATTTTTGAATAGATTTTTTTTTTAATTTAATTTTTAATGCGATTTTTAGTGTTTTTTCACGTTTCGCTGTGATTTTTCCACATTAGTAACGGGAATCCGGTTCCAATCTTTTAGCCCAATGTAGTAAATTTTATCCTCTTTTCAATAAAGTTCATGAGAAATTCGTAAATCGATTTTTGAATTTTTGGCGAATTTTTTCCCTCGACACTAAGAAATTTTGCTAGAATGCTTGATTGGTTCGGTGGTTGCACTTCAATTTCAGCCTCAGATAAGATCAGAATCGTCATTTTTAGGGTTTCGTTCATCTCACGAAACTCTATTACTCCCTCTCCGTTGTCTGTCCGTCACAGAGCCGTTCTCAGAACCTATATAACTTACAGAGTTGATACTTAGTGTATATATAACTGAATATCTGCTATGAAGCTCAAAATATTAAAATTTGAAAAAATCGTATTATTTTAATAAATAGAGATAAAAAAAACCAAAATTCTAACAGACATTTTCTATTAAATTTAAACATTTTTCGTTATAGCAGTTGCCAGCAATTAAAAATCCACAATAAAAATCTTTCTACAATAAATAATTTTCTATTGAAAGATTTCCACATGAAAAATGAAAATGAATTAAAAAGTTTCACCCATTGAAAATAAAAGGATTATGACGTCATATGGGTAATAAAACGGAATTTTTCAAAGATTTTTCAATAATACAAGGAGTATGAGTATGTGTATGTACAGAAAGCAGATAAATATTGAATCATTAGAGAATTAAAAAGAAAATTAATCTGACTACGTCCAAACGGAAGTTTAACGGATTTCTCAAATGTTTGAGAATAATACAAAGCGAGTATCAATATGAGTAATAGAGAATAGTAAATATATGAGTTATTACATCATGATAAAAACCTGATTATGGAAATATTCGCATATTTTAACATTTTGAAGGTGTACAACATGTTTAATTTTGAAATTTTTTTTTTAAATATCGCATTTAGTTTACATGACAGATATTATTATGACAGAGTATGATAGCGGGCTTCCCCCGCTATTGGGCTGGTTTAGATATTCGAAAAAACGAAAAAATAGACCGGTAAATTTTTACTTTATAAAAAACATGACTTCTTTTTTTTGTTACTAAATGAAATTTATTTGGATTTATTCAAGAAAGGATAAAGTGTTTTGAAAGGAATATTAAACCAAACCCTTTGTGCGATCTTCTATCACACTTACCCACTTGCTTTTTCTCTTTTTAGCTTGGAGAAAATTTATAACTCTTTACATATAAAAAAATCATGATTTTAAAAATACGATTTCTAGTGCTTTTTGACGTTTTGCTGCGATTTACCCGCTTTAGTAACCGGAATCCGGATCCAAACTTTTAGCCCAATATAGTACATTTTATCCTCTTTTCAATAAAGTTTAAGGGAAATTCGTACAGCAATTTTTGATTTTTTGGTGATTTTTTTTCCTTCGACACAAAGTAATTTTGCCCAGAATGTTTGATTGGTTCGGTGGTTGCTTCTATTTCAGTCTGAGAATCGTAATTTTTTTTTTTTACTCTTTTTAGCTTGGAGAAGGCTGATAATTCTTTACAGATAAAAAATATCACAATTTTAAAAGGGAAGAGCGGACTATTTATTATCCCGATTTTCTTATTACATTTTTTCTTTGAATTTCCTTTTTTATGCGTTTTTTAATATTTTTTTTCATGTTTTGCAGCGTTTTTTGTTTCAAATGACGTCACAAATCGTCCACTACAAGTCAAACATCATTGGAGGGCAGTTGTGATTGGTAGCTGATAGAATTGTAGGCATCAACTGGAAGTCAACTGTTCAGGTGATTGGCAGATGAAAACGTCGTTAGCTGATTGAAATTCGAACAGCGAGTTGTCAATTTTCGCGATTTGCTTTATGCGATTTTTAGATTTTTCTCATGTATACGTCGTTTATGTATTTGATTTCAGAAATTAATAACGGCAACTTATTGTTTTTGAATGTAAAAAGAAAGTCATTTTTTTCTGTTTAGAAAGTTAATGATAAAACCTAATTTTTTAACGTATTTGGTTAAATTCTGTGGGGGTGATTGTTCGGTTGTAGTTTAAATATCGCGTTAATGCTCTGATCGAAACTCCCTCCTTCTCTCCCCCCCCCCCCGCCTACAAAATCAGAACTATTTAATTATTTGTCCGATTCAAACGAAACCTTTTTTCAGGTCTCCAGATATTAGATAAACTTCGGTACCATTTTTCCAGCCCTTGGTTACCACTATTTCTGAACATTAATGACCAGGGAGTGGTATTTTCTCGGGTTCTATGGGCCCAATTTCAATGATAATTAGATCATTTAACTTAACACGAACTAATTAAGGTATAGATAACTAATTAAGATACAGATTTAGCGTCACCTGGAGGTAGAAAATGGAACTAAAGGATTTTGCAGCGCGTGCGCAGCACGCCTGCTATACGTTATCATAGGCAGCAGTGACAAGTGTCGGAGCTTCGATCGGAAACAGTTTGTTTAGAAAAGAGTGCACCCCCTGGCGGTGGACAATGTAATTAAAAGATTTTGCATTTTAAGTTGGTCCGATACAAACGAAATCTTTTCTGACATTCTTCCGAGGTCTCCCAGGTACTAAATAAACTTCGGTATCATTTTTTTCAATCCTTGGTTACGACCATTTATAAATATTATTATCCAGGATGTGATTCATTTTTTCGGGTTCTGTGGGTTCGATTTCAACGGGAATCGGTTCATTCAACTTAACATGAACTAATTAAGATATAGCTAATTATTTAAGACATAGATTTGGTGCTCTCTGATGATGGAAAGTGGAACTAACAGATTTTTCGCGCGTAAACAGCAGGAACGAGTCCCGGGGTTTCGTTCGGAAATAGGTTTATTTAGAACAGAATGGTCCACCTGGTGGTAGAAACTGGAAGTAAAGGATTTTGCAACGCGTACATAGCACGTCTGCTATACACGGTATCATCAGCAGCGGTGACACTTGATTAGAACAAAATGCATCCCGTGGCGGTGGAACTAAAAGATTTTCCTGCGCGTGCGCCAAAAATGACGATTTTTATTGAAACCACAAAAGAAAGTTACCGATTTGATAATCCCAGAAAACAAAAAGGTTTCATTTTCACTCATTCTCGAGTATTAAGGAAAGTACTGCATTATTTGAGTCGAAACTCACAGTTTATGTTTCTGATTCCGAAAATGCACATTTTGTGAAAATGCGACGGTAAATTTTAAATTTTGACCAAAAACTGACCCGTTTTAAATCAAATGATTCAGACATTTGAGAAGGTGGTATTAAATTTAATTCCGCTTCGGGTAAATCTCTCTATTTAATTTCCGAAAGACAAAGAGTTACCAGAGGAAGGGTTTCGTGCAGCGATTTTTAGAGTTATTTCACGTTTTGTATTATTTTTTGACGGGACCGGGCAACACCGGGCGGATCTGCTAGTAAGAAATCAATTGATTTTATTTATTCTATGTCCATGCAATGAACATCGAATATATAGACAAATAAAACAATTAGAGCAAATATTAGAGCAAATTTTAGAGAATTTAAGAGCAAAACCGTACAACAGATATATGTATATATATATAAATCAATTTAAACGATTTTATAAAAATAATTTGTACAACAATTTTATGAAACGAATATATAAAATGAATTTCTGAACTGCTTAAATTCGCGGATTTTTAGTATAAGTTTGTAGATAGATAGATATATAGACAACCGCGCAAGTAGATAGAGAGATATACCGACAATCACACAAATAGGTAGAGAGACACACAGAGACAGACAGACAGAGAGATGGATAGACAGAAATACAGGTATATAGATGGACTGAGAGACAAATAAACAAAAAAAACTTGCTTAACTTAACATAAAGTTGCTTTATTTATTTGAATGAAGCCAATCAGAATGAGTGTTTAGTAAGCCAATTATCTGTCATCCTGATTTAGTAGTGAGTGAATGAGCTAATAGTAGAATCTAACTGTTGTTATCACATTTTGGAGCTATGCGCCAGACTTTTGTCATATGTGATTGATATTATTGTTGGATGTGAAACATAAGAAAATTAAAAAAATGGCACAAAGAGTTGACTGGTCACCTTGCCCATAAAGTAAAGGTGGTTTACCAAAGTTTCTTTTATCGCAATTCATATGCTCCAGGAGTTTGACGTCGAATTTCGTGAAGATGGGTATTTAATAGCTCTTCGTCGAACACAATCGGTCGAACTGTATATTGACCATCTTTGAGGTCGAAGTTCCCATTTTAAATGTGTGAAAACCAACGACGACCAGTACGATGACGCGTTGCTACCTCTCCATGAACAGCACAAATCCCGCAAGCAGCTACGGTGATGTTAACACCTCGATTAAATGCAAAAAAGCAAATGATGTCGATTATGCTTAGTTTTCTCAACTTAACAAGCCATTTTAATGATCTGAAAATACACATAAATCAATAAAAAAAATCAAAGCACCCTATCTTGTAGAGCAATTTTTTTCTTTAAAATAACATAAAACCTTTTGCCAATTTATTTTATTTCTGCCCGAAGTTTTCAATTAGAAATAACGCTTATGAACGCTTTTAATTAGAAATGACGCTCATGAATTATTCCTCAACCAAATAATATACGAATAAGTACACTCATGTTCAAAATTAGGAGAATTTTCATATTTTATCGAATTTCTTGAAAAGAACTGAACGAAAAGTAAAATTAATGCATCGAAACAAAGGTGGAAGTATCGATTATGTAAGCATGCACGTGTGTATAGGTGCAGGAAGTAGAGGAGCAGACTTTATAAGCGCGCGTTGCAATTTTCGCATTTCGTTCGCTCGCATGCTTCGCCGAATATCTTAGTGTGTGTTTTTTTGGAACATCCGGTGAAGTTCAATATCAAACAGTAAAAATTAGTAACAAATTGCGTTTGGATGATGGAATGAGGTGGCGAATTGTGGGAAAACTGGAAGCATGGCTGTCTCAAATGCAGATTTCTACAGACTTCAATGTAAGCGTCGTGTCAAGCATATGGAAACAGTGTAAGGATGCTGGATCCATACAGAAAAAGTCTGGGCAAGGTCGTCAAAGAGCCATGACGTCCAATCGCTATTTGTCCATTACAGTGAGGCATTACAGTAGTGCAACAGCTTCTCAGTCCTCTCGTGACATTTATGCGGCCACAAGAAAGCCGAGTTTCAAACGTTACTGCTTCTAGAAGGCTACATGACAGTAGGCTGTTTGCAGGAAGACCTACTGTCTGCGTCCCGCTCAATTCTGCACACAACAGAGCCCGTTTAGCATGCTGCAGAAATCATCTACTTTGGACCAGGGAGCAATGGGGTTACCGTTCTGTGAAAACAGCGTTGCTGGAGGAATGGAACAGACTGCCACACGGACTCATAAACTGCCTGATTTCCAGTATAAATACACGTTGTGAGAGCAGTATAACTGTAAGATGGGACCATACCCACTATTAACCCTTTTTTCAATATTATAAGCTCTGTTTTTTACCTTCCGACGCTGATGAGTCTTACGTGTCTTACGTTCATGCGTGTATATTATAACTGTTGAATGGTTATTGTTTTTGCATTTTATCAACCTATGTACCTACCTAATTTTATTAAAATCTGTCAGATATTTCTGGAGATAATCAATAAAGTCTGAAAATTCTCTTAATTTGGAACTTGAGTGTAAATTAAATCGCAACGGGTTTTATTGTCATAAATGCTACTTTAAAAAATGATACTTCTCACGAGCTAACTGTTTAGAAATAATTCAATGATAGTGTGTATTTTTCCTGATACTCGTATACTGAAAATATTGTGTTCATAAAATTTTCCACATCTTCAATAACTGTTCAATATTTTAAACTTGGAAACTTTTTTTTTCTGCAAAATATGTTAGGTGTACTTTCTATGCCTATTATTATTTTAAAGTTTTTGATAATAGAATAAATTTGTTATGGAATTCTGTAAGCTCAAATCAGGAATTGTAATACTGCTGTATCTACCAAATCTAGTTTCGTGAATTACATCTGTAATTTTTTTTTCGAGATGATGTATGGCAGATTCGTCAATGCTATTCATAATTTAACGCAAATTAAACTACAAAGTAAGATAAGTACAATTTTTTTAATTCTCAAGTAGGACAGATGGATGTGGAGATCCATGTATTAGACAGTAACTAAATACTTGAAAATACAATTAACTCCAAAAAACCTAGAACTCAAACTGTTTACACTGAACTATGCTTTCACTACAATATAAATTTTAATGAAAACAAGCTACGTGACCCTGAAATAACTTTATTCTAAATACGAGAATTTGTCACTCAAATCCTTCATATAAGTGAGAAATCAGCAAATCACGTTTCAGGATACGTGCTCAGAAAACATGACCTGAAATTTTGACTCTTCCATCTAAATACCACGTAACGAATGCAGTTGTATACATAGTTCTCTTCTTTAAACGATAAAAATTATAAACTTAGAAGACCTTTACATGATAGAGTACCTTCTACGTGCATATAGTTTGTTTGTAGGACGACATGTCAAATTGAAGCAAAACGTCTGCACTTTACGAATACCTCTCTCTTTACAGACTGTGTAGGGGACTGTTGGGCACAATGGCAATTTGATCCACCTTTAAACATTTATTTTTATTTTTAAAAATATATAGTATTGAACAGTAAATTCTAATAATGTCAGCTATCTTCCATAGTATTAATGATTTATGTGACGTTTTGAATGAAAGCAAACTTTACATTTCTGATTTTTCATCATAAATAATTCTGATTAATTTTTTGGTAGCAACTAAAATGGTTATTTTTCTTTTAAACAACCAATTAGCATTTACATAATTATTTTACTCCGAACATACTGATTGGAAAAGAAATCATACGAGTTGTAATGTTTTTCTCAAACTAAATGGAAAAGTTTCCAGGGCGCGAGTCAAACACAGGATCTTTTTAGCTACAATTTCCCATACTTTACCATCTGATATACCTGCACGATACCCAAGCCAACACATTTCACTCAGTGAAACTTTTGCCTATTACATCTTGTCTGTCATTCAAGACAGCGCAACAGAATAACTCGTGGGGAAAATAAATGCAATAACCCATGGATACGTAATTTTAATTAATTATTTTAATACAGTCATACTGATTGGAAAATAAATCATACGATTTGTAATGTTTTTCTCAAACTAAATGGAAAAGTGTCCAGGGCGCGAGTCAAACACAGGATCTTTTTAGCTACAATTTCCCATACTTTACCACCTGATATACCTGCACGACACCCAAGCCAACACATTTCACTCAGTCAAACTTTTGCCTATTACATCTTGTCTGTCATTCAAGACAGCTCAACAGAATAACTCGTGGGGAATATAAATGCAATAACCCATGGATACGTAATTTTAATTAATTATTTTAATACAGTCATACTGATTAGTAAAGAAATCATATGAATTGTAAATTTTCCAACTAAGTGGGAAAGTTTCGATGTTGAGAATCAATCCAAGGGCATTTCTGGTTTAAATTTTCAATTCTCTAGCACTTACGCTACTTCGACGACACCCAGATCGAAACCACTGTTTTTTCACTCAGTTGGAAAAATAATAAAACAAGTATTTTATTTCAGTAGAAGTAATTTTAATGATCATATTTCGATGATAGTAATCTGAATGTGTAGCGACCTGTAGATGTATATTTTAAAGATACAGAAAATTTGATATACCTAAAAGCAAAATTGGTAAAAAGGTGAAGGTAAATTTTTCAATAATCTTTAAGTGCCTACACATTTTTCAACTGTTTACTCTATGTCAAACTAAAAATGAACATTCTACTGTGTTTCACCTTTTCCGAGCTCATCCGTAACTTGAAAAAGTTAATACTTCCTGATGATTTACTTTTCAAGAATTCTGAAACTGAATGATAGTTAGGAACTCTCAGTTCACTGAAGTGGATAGGAAACTGACAAGGTTAAATAGAAGGTTATATCTGCTTGTTTGATTGATTGATTGAGTAGAAATTTATGACTCAACGTCGCGAAAATTACATTCTGCACTAATATTAGAAGTAAACAAAGCAATTATGAGACAGATAGGAATAGTGGAATAGTGAGAAAAAAAATGGAATCTACAGAAAATTAATAAAAACTACTTAACAGTTTAATATAGTTATTTTCAGATATATACAAGGTGGTGCTAAACTAATTTACACATTTTAAAATTAAATTAATAATCAAGTAATTTACGTGCGAGTGTGCGGTTTAGATCAAAATGCTTCCGGTAATGGAAAATTTTACTCTAAGGAAAGTAAATGAAATATTTCTCATAGATAGCACTACAACCGCAAAGCTACCGTACAAATAGAGTACCTTTATATATAAGAGTAGCACATAGGTACAGCGATCATACTTAGATTCAATTTTCTGTCCTAACTATTGCAACTTACATTCCAAACTTGGTGGTATCCGTCTGGATAAGTTAGATTAGACGAGTCAGACAAGTTAACAAACATTAACCTAGCGATAATAGAAAGCTCACGTGTTGCAATTCCTTTATGGTAAAATTCGTCTCGAACAATCTAATATTTTGCCCGTATGTTGGCACTTTGTTATATATAGTTACATTCTACACTGTAAATCTCGAGATGTAAAATACATACGTGTATGTTCAAGAAATGCTATTTAATCTCCAGCTACATTTTAGCCAGTGTTCTAGTTTATGCTATTCGGTCTTGAATAGCATATTTTAAGTGCTCACATTTTTTATAACTCTTTAAAAATTAATGTGTTGACTTTGGCTAATGTAATGGTCGTGTTTTCCATTAATTGTGTAATTATTCCTTAATCAATTTTTTAAATGTTTTAACTTGTTTTCATAAAAAGTAATCCTGATTGACAATCTAAGTTAGTTCTGCATGTTTCACAACCTCTGCTATTTTGTTTATATTTTTGTTCTAGAAGCTCATAATTCTCATTGATAGCATAAACAATTATGAAGAGAAAAACACATAAGTGATCACAAAAGAAAATTTAAATGTGGCAATAAATGTCACCTTATGTGATCAAATGCTTGTTTATCTTAATTTTTTTTTAATGATTTTTGGGGTTGCATTGCAGATGTAGAGCCATCTTAGAGAAATGTGGAAGTAATTTGTTTATTTTCTTAAACAAAATATTCGATGATATTCGATGCATTTTTGTCAAAACCGCACCCTCGTATGCAATTATTTGTTTTTTTATTAAATATTAAAATGTGTCAAAGACTTTTGACCTACCATGTACATAGATATAATGTAATAAATTTTAGTTATACACGATAAAAAAATTTCTATTCAGAATAATCAACGAAATATCACTTATATGTGTGATACATGTAGATAACTTATCTGAAAATGTGGACAAAACTTTACGGGGTGATAGACGCAGCTATACGAGTAAATTTCATCATAGAATGTATGGTCGGAACGCAAGCGTTGAGAAGTTAGAAGGTAGTTTTTCCACTGTCGCAGTTAAGGAATTAACACAATAATGAGAGGAGTTACTTCAGAAAAAAAATTATTAACAGCAATGTAATTAATGTACATGCTCAAAGAAATTGCTCAAAAGATCTTCGTCAGCTCTAATGTACGCTTCATACCTGCTGAATAGGGACAGACGCACATTTGCGAAGACACCAGGCATTTCCCGAATATCCCCGGCAACAACGGCAATCCTGACCACTAGATCCATATCGGTTTCATTGGGGCACTCGTAGATTAGCCTTTACATATGGTCCCACAGGAAAAAGTCCAAACACGAGAGATCCGGCGATCTTTGTGGCCAAGCTATGGGACCACCTCGACCAATACATCGCTCTGGGAACGTTGCATCTAAAGTGTCCCGCAAATCCAAGGCAAAGTGTGCAGGCGCACTGTCATATTGAAACCTGATGGGCGTTGGAATCGGACGCAGCAACCTCCGGCAACACCTCGCTATCACCAGTAATGTTTTGCCTACTTTTTCAGATACACCCTGTATAGAGCTAATATATAGATTGAGAAGCTTTGTGAAATTCTAAGTAAAAATATTAGTTTATTTTTTTGTCCATAAGTGGTTCTAATAACTAAGCATATTTTTTGTACTTTAATTAACACTACTAGTTGAATAAATAACGGAAAACTTATTTCATTGTTTGTGTAAATTAAAATTTGCTACTTCAGAAATCATTAGCGCCGGATATATGGTTCAAAACAATAAAAAAAACGATGAATCTGCGTTAGCCGAAATATATATACAATGCAAGAAATATTAATGAATCACTCTGCAGTGATGCAAAAAGAGGAATCACGTGCTGAAATAAACATCCATTATTTTTTCAGTCAGACACTACAAATTTAAAACTGTCTTATTTATTCCACATTGTAAAGTGTATTGTGAAATTGTGTTGATAGAAAGCCTAATAATGTCTTTCATATCAAAGTTTCTATTTTAATTTTTTTCAGACACAAAAAAATTCAAAAATATGAGAGCCAAAATCGGCATGGTATGAAATAACGTAATCACTGCAAAAAGATCTTCTGGATTTAACGACTTATCACACTTTTTGTTGTGATATGCTGTCTTAAAAAAGTTTGATTTGCGTGAATAAATCGAGGTGATTTACTTTCTTGCATAGAAGCGGTATTTTGAAGCAGTCTGGCTGTTGCAACTAAGAAATCCAAAACTTTGATAGTAATCAAGATAACATCTCCCAGATACGATAGGAGTGAAAAGGGTGCTGTGGGTGTCGTTTCTTAACACAACACTATCATATAAAAGCTTTAAAATCGCACCACACTGTCAATTTAGCTGCATGCGAGCGATTATCACACTCATTTGTGAAGAAAATCTAGTCATACACAGACTAGTTTCTTTATCACCTGTTGCAGCTGTTTGCCTTGTCATAATCTTCCATAGGTAGTAGCACAAAATTTTACACAGCACTTGTCTCACCATGGAAACCAGCATGCAGTCTTCATTTGCACTAGCTGTAAAATTAGCATTAAATTATCTTGACATGTTTGATAAATCTACGACGATGTAGCGTCATCTTTTGACAAACGTTCGCAATACAAAAGACATAAGCAAGTGCTTTTTTTTTATTTCGAGTCATTGAACTGGCTCTAGAGACTTCTGAATTGGGACTTTTAATAACCATGTTTATGTAAATACATTTTTATATAATACGTTGACCGATCAGCTTGAAATTGATTACTGTTTCGAAACCACCAAAACTATATATTGGTAGTCCTGAAACAGGTAGTTCAGTCATTTGTCTGACAGATGGCGCTACGTAGCAATCATAGACGAATGAACGGCACTCTGCGCATGAGACCATATGGTCGGTCTCACGGTGTGTAGAATGAAAGTCACGCATGAGACCCTGTGAACTCGTGAGGCGCTCAACCTGTCAATATAAATATATAGACGGGGTACCCCAATCATATTTGTATTTAATATTTTCCAAATATAAACAGTACAATCGCACTATCTGTAGAAGTATAAAATTAAATTAGAAACAAAGATAATATTCCTGAAGTTCTGAAAAGTAATTTTTAAAATATGTAAAATCTCAACGTTTGGAAATATTAACAATGCATTTAAAATTAGCCATTTGACTTTTAAAATACTAACCTATACAAATGACGAATTATATTAATTTTTATGTAGAATTCCTTATTTAAAGATAAATTTAACTAACAATAATTTATAAATCCTTATTAGAAAACAGTCCAAACATACAAAATTTGGTCTTGAAAAGATAAATTTCATCTTTGAAACTTGTAAATAATAAATTACAAAACACTTTTTTGTTAATAATTGTTAAACATTTGCGAACTTATTAATCATTATTTATTACCAGTGAATACAGTTTTTGTTTATAGCTTAGCTTTTCACTGTTATAGAAGTGTAAAAAACTATTAAAAGAAATCATTAAATAACACTTTTTTAACATTACAAACTAATATATGTAAACTATTATATTATTTCTTATTAAAGTCTCACTCACTAACACAAATTTTAAAATTTGGTTACAATTCATTTTTTTGAGAAAACAAAATTATCAAACGAAAAGAAATTCTCTTAAATTCATGCAAGTTTTCATGCATAATGTGGAATTTGTCGATTTTATTTTAAAATTCTATAAAAAATATCGAGCTATAAAGTACCAATACAAATCTTTTTTTCTTCTTTACAAATAAAAAACATTCTTATCCTTTTTCATCTGTCGCAAAAGTTACAGAAGCCTTTAATATATTGTGGAAGTTTATGTTCACCAATGCAACAGCCGGTGAATAAGAAAAAAAGCTGCATAAAAATCCACATACCTTATCATATCAAAAGCATGAGTTCGAGATGTTTTCTCTCTCATTTTATTACTAGGATTCTTAGATAAGGGTTGTACTATTTTTATCTTAAGGAAAAAAATATATAAATGCTAAAATAGGAAAAAATTTAAAGTAAAGCGTAAAAAGTATATTTAAAATGAAAAAGGGAAAGTAATTCAATTTTAGAGAAAGGGACATTAAAAAGCATTTGACAGATTAATGGTGTGGTGGCAATATTTTTGAGTTATTTTCTTGTAACATTAAGATATAGGAAAAAGATATTTTATACATGGTCATATGCAGAAGAATAAATTTAAGTAATACCGGTATACAAAATATTGTTATTAATACTGATCAATCCTATGAAACATAATATAATGGATTCTAGCATTATGAAATATTAAATTGAAGTAGAATGCATTGGAGAAATATATCAAAAATGTAATAAAATATGCGACGAAAGATGTTATTTTCAAATTATAATTAATAAATCTAAGAAAGAAAAAATTTTACCACATTATTTTTATTGAATTTTTTTGTAAAGCTTTTAACTTTTATCATCATTTATTGTGCAGTATAGGGTAGAAGTGCTTACTGACAATCACAGTTTAGTGAAAATATTCGCTTAAAAATGAAAGAGGTACATTCAGTTTCAGACTACAATAGAGACACTGTATTTATGAGTAGCTGGTTCAACGTCAGATAACTGTTACATAAAATAATAAAACGTTTGAAGTATATACAGCATGGACATTACAACATCTACAGATGAAGATATAAGAATAGAGATGTACATATAAGATAAAAAAAAATTACTTGCTAAGAACATAATTTATTGTACTTGAAACACTTAAATTTCCTAAAATGAATTTCTATGAAGTTTTATCATTAATATTCTTTGATAAAAGGTACGGTGCAAATTGCGTTTCTTGAAAATCGTATTTTTAATAGCAAACAATTACACTATTTTTGAAGGACAATATTTCAACTGACTTTTAAAAAGTTTTGCTTGTTTTCATCAGTATGAAAATACATGAGTTTAATTTTGGAACAAATTGAAAGAAGAAGTAACCTATTGTTTTTTTTTTATTATTTTAGAAAGCGGTGCAAATTTCTTATGATGAAAATGACGTTCCTGTTTTGTCATTTTAATCTTAAATAAATGAAAATGTATCAATTAAGTGTAAACAAATATAACCTCACTCAAAATTTCGATTAGCTTTTTAAATTTCCAAGATTAACAGATATGCCCGGTTAATGCTTAGTAAAAATGACGCATGACGATGTATTTTTAAAAGACGATGTTACGTCTGTACGTAAGATGTTTACGTATTCTGAGATGTATATCATTCGCAAAAGAAGTGACTTTTATTCGAAATATTAATTAATAAAGAAAAAAGAAGGAAGTGACAGGTTGTAAAAAAATAGGAACGAATGTTCCTGGGACATGTCCGGCAACTGGTTGCTTGAAACAAAATTCGTGGAAATTCTATTCTAAAGCATATCTGACGAATGTTGATAATACCCATATCCCATCTTCTTTGAAATTCATAATTTCAAGACACGTGCCTTGAAACTTTTGGAGCAACTAGTTGTCCAATACTCTTCTGGTACATTACTATATTTTTTTCACAGTTCAGTATTTTTAGGTAGCTCTCATTACAAAGAGCTACCTATGGCAGCCGTTCGGAGGAAAGCAATTCCAAAACATTTTGGTATATTTTCACCGATCATGACCCCCAGAATCCCAAACCACCCTCTGTTCAGATGTTGATATATATATATATATATATATATATATATATATATATATATGTTATATAAAGATTTTATTTCGCAATATTCCTTTAAATTATTCTAAATTCTGACATATTCATTATTTCCCTATTTCTTAATAATATTTATTCCTATTTAATTTCCTTTTACATTTCAAAACGCGTATATTGATAATTATCTTATTCCAAATCTTAATCTAAAACTTTAACTAACAAAAAGCCATTGCAAGCGTTCGGAGAGCAGAATTTTGTCTTGATTTCAAGTGCTGATGAAATCGCTATCTGGTGTTCTGATGACATAGAATTTCTAAAATAGCCACTTAAGATCAACTCAATGATGTAGTGAGTTATAGTCAAGCCTGATGGCTTTAGAACACATCTGTGTCCTGTGGGAAATGTTCCGTCATCTCTCCTGTTCCTGAATAAACAATTTATTTGGATAACTGGCTGAGTTTTTAGGGAGAAATTCTCAATTGTGTTCCTTCACTGCCTTCCTTCCTCGCCATGATTCTTGATCGAGCGACTGCAATAATTCATCATCTTCAACCAACTGACAGTTTTTTATGAAATTTTAAATCATACAGTTAAAATGTAACATATCTATCTATATATATAAAAGCCGTTCTTGGTATGTATGTATGTTCCATATACAAATCTACAGTTTTTGTCCCACTGGAACGAAACTTTATGAACATATGTTTTAGAACACGAGTAAAATCACTGTCAACTTTAAAAATTTTCTCAGACAATTCTTTAACATTTTTTTAATATCTCCCATAGTTTATGATTACAGAAATCTATTTTTTCCGCAATTTCTAATGTAATTTCTGCCCCGTTGCCATTCAAAGGAACTGCGTATATACAATATTTTTATAAACCAATTTCAGATAAACTCGCTATAATTTGAAATCCAAAACTGACGTCAAATTTGGCAGGTGTGATTTTTTTCGCATATTACAAAGATTACTATAAGTGTTTTAAACGACATACAGACCTGCCAAGTTGTTTTATTGAATCGGAGAATTTTTCAATTTAAAAGAACAACATTTTCTCAAAAAAATTACTGGTGTTCAAAAAGCCGAAGACTTGGCAACTCTGGACATAGTACATATATTTAAATGTGTTTGGAGAACAATAAATCACTTTGCTCTTAATTTTACAAAGTCAAATTGTTTCCACTGGTTTTTAAATATTAAAGTAAATTTTCTAAGAAATAAAAACATATTTTTGCGCATTCAAACTTCATGAATCAATTTATTCTACGTAATAAAAAATCGTCTGTCAAATATTGACATTAAGCAATCATTACACCGTCACTTTTTTCAGCTTGATCCTCAACCAAGGATGCATATATAAATGTGAACAATAGATGCCCACTATTAATAAAAATTGGATTTAAAGAAAACAATACAGTATTTTCCATTATTTTTTCTTCAAAAAGGGGTGTTAAAACAAATGGGATTAAAAGTATAATTATTTACCGGAAAAGAAAAAAATTAAATGCATTTTTTAAAATGTAAAACATTTATTTTAATTTTAAAAATTAATATATTTTTTACAAGTTCGACAACGTGGCGACATTTTCATTTCACCAGCTTCGAAATTACTACCCAATTCTTAAAAGAACAATATATTTTTGAAAATTAATGTTTTGCATCAAAAATCACATAATTTCAATACGCAATTCTAGCATATTCGGTTTAAATTACATTGTAAATATAATTTCGGAGTTAAATTTAGTATTTATAATATTATTTAAAATTTTTCTATGAGTACAGTAGCATTGGATTTCTTTAATCGCTTTCATGTTTTAAATACAAATGTGCATATGCATTTAAGTAAAGACGTTTTTCTCAATTAATTGTAGGCGAAACGTAACAATTCTTGCGGAGTTAGTAATTGATAATGTATTATTTCCTACACATAATATAATGTATTTTAACTATTGGAAAATTACGAGAAACTTGTCGAAACTTCAAGCAATTTAGCTCAACGTTTTTCCTACGTTAAGTTGACAAATATGCACATTATCTATAAATATAAATGCATATTCGTAAGTGATTCATGAAGTGAAAGAATTTGTTTTAACTAGACACGTATCGGTTTAGAGGAAAATCTATCCCGGTGAAAGTGTCGTCATATTTTAAATCATGTGCCGGTTTTCATTCAAAAAATATTAGTATTTTATAGCAATTACACAAAGTAGCGTAATTTCCACAGAATGTATTGGTCGCCAAAGTATAAGTTTAACATCCTTTTACCGTACAATTTTCCAGAATATTAAATTACTTTAAAATTATTTTAAAATCCATAAAACATTAGTAAATTGAGATACGCTTTTCAAACGAATAACATTGAGAGTACATTTATTTTATTCAACCGCATAAAAATTGAATGTGCTATGTTTAGAAGTAAATGTCTTTACTTTATAAAGATCGAATAAGTTAATCTTTCGTAATTGGATTGGACACAGATTTAAAAATATACAGGCTTTAAAATTACTTTCAAATCCATTAAAAATCAGTAAATTGGGATAAACTTTTCAAAATACATTTGAAAGTGCGTTCTTTTTCTAATTGATAATTTAAAAAATGAAATTATGCGATATTTAGTAGTTACAATTATGCAGTACAAGCAAATTTTAATGGTTAGGTCATTGCTACCGTCAATATGATGTCGACATTACTCACGGATATGTTTTTTGTTTTATAATATAGATAGATGCCATATGAAAACAAATTTCGCAAAATGTTACGACATTTGGTAATTTATTTTATCATTGTCAGGAAAATTGTATACTTTTATATTGTATGCGCAAAAAACGCGCATTCTCAATTATAAAGCTGAGAAAATTTACTATGATTGAGTTAAAGTAACGCATTTTTTTTCTAATTGTCCTTTTTATCGATTTATGGTTCAGTATGCGCAAAGCATATTGTCGTCATTGTTATTGTCGTATTATTGTATTTTAATTTATGCTAACGCGGGCAAAGCCGGGTGGTTCTGCTAGTATATATATATATATATATATATATATATATATATATATATATATATATATATATATATATATATATATATATATATATATATGTGTGTGTGTGTGTGTGTGTGTGTGTATGTTATATAAAAATTTTATTTCGCAATATTACTTTAAATTATTCTAAATTCTGACATATTCATTATTTCCTTATTTCTTAATAATATTTATTCTTCTATTTAATGTCATTTTTAAATTAATAACACGTATATTAATAATTATATTATTCCAAATCTTAATCTAAAACTTTAAGTCCATTCGTAACTTTTATCAATTATCCAATCTATAATATTCTGAGAGACGCTAGTTTGTCATTTCGAATGTTTTTTAAAGCATTTTTTTTAAATTCCAAGGCTCGCTTCGCGCGCTGATATTTTTACTTCAAAATCAATGCGGGATTCTGTTCGGGATTCTTTCTTGTTAAAACTTCTCCATCGCACGTCATTCGCTTAGCTTAATTTCGCCTCTCACTGATTGGCTCGTGCACGCGTTACGTCGCTTCTGTAACTTTTCGCGTATTGAACAAAAATCGATTGTAAGCGTTCAGAGAGGAAATTTTTGTCGTATTTTGAAGTGCTGACCAAATTGTTATCTGGTGTTCTGCGACTTCGAATTTCTAAGCAGCCCCTTCAGATCAACTTAACGATGTCGTGATTTATAGTTAAGACTGAGGGCTTTAGAACACATCTGTGTCCTGTAGAAATTGTGCCGCCATATCTCCTATTCCTGAATAAACTATTTATCTGGAAAACTGACTGAGTATTCTTGGAGAAATTTTCACTGGGTTCCTTCATTGCCTTACTTCCTCGCCATGATTCTTAATCGAGCGACTGAAATAATTCATCATCTTTAAACAGCTGCAAGCTTCTTGTGAAAAATCAAATCCTCGTAAAAATCTAACATACATATATATATATATATATATATATATATATATATATATATATATATACACATCTGCCGTATGTCATGCTGTAACGCTCTTATTTATCAACTGATTCGGATGTGACTGAGTATGTGTATAGGCCATACCAATGTCCCGACCGGGTTCGTTTGCCAGCTTCATCCGTCTTCTTGTTTAAAAATGGCGGCTATTTAAAAAAATTTCAATTTTTAAAAATTTAAAAAGATGTACAAAAACATTATAAATTGAAAATAAATGTTTTCGTTACGTGTTAGAACATGTTACAAGGATTCTGGAACATTTTTTGTTTTGGCTATATCTTAAAAAATGACTGAGATATGGCAGTTTGAAATTCTTGGGTGGCTGAGATTTTGAAACAATCTGATATGTGTTATGCTGTAACTCTCGTATTTATGAACCGATATGAATGTGACTGATCATGTGTACAGAACATACCAAGGTCTCGACCGAGTTCGTCGGCCATCTTCATACGCCATCTTGTTTCAAAATGGCGGCAAGTTAAATATTTATTATTTTTAATTTAAAAATATGTATAAAAATTATAAATTGAAAAAGTTGTTTAAGTGTTAGACCGTGATAGAAGGATTCCGGAACATGTTTTGTTTTGGCTGTATCTAAAAAATGCCTGAGTTATGGCAGTTTGAAATTCTAAGGTGGCTGACATTTTGAAATAATCTTCCTTTTGTGACGGTGTAACTCACATGCTGAAATTCGCATTCAAATTCAGTATTAACGAAAAGCGGTATTTAATCTTCTGTAATCGGATTCCAAGCATTTTATATTCGGATGTTTGAGTGAAATGAGTTGAATTTTTAAAAATATGAATATGAATGCTACCTTTTTCCTCCCGGTACAGGCCGGAGGACTTTTTAATCTACGAATGTTTCACTTAAACAGAAACAGAGTGATTTTTGATATATTGGCCTTCAATGTGTAATGTCAATTCATAAATACTGTTTTACCCAAAATTTTGATAAAAAATAGTAATTTAAACAATTTATATCAAATAAGTAATAGTAAGATATACGTATACGTTAAAATATAAAATATAAAATTTTGTAAAGTAATATAATCATATGAAAAAAAAAGCGTGCAAATCTAGATATGTTTATACTTGTAGAAGCTTTTATAAATGAAAACAGTTTTTCCAGAACCTAATTCTAAATGGTACAATTGTTTATTTGAATAGTCTGAAGCACAGTTTTAAAATTATTTTCCTGCAAATCTTGATATTTAAAAATAAAATTAGTATGTTATAAATATATACTCAAATGCGGATGTAGAAAAGGTAAATACCAAACAGGCAGCTGTTTATCTGTATATATGAAAGTAAATAATAACGAAATAATTTTGAAATTGAATTATTGTTAAGGTCAAAAATCCTATAATAAAATAAATATATAAAGATTCAATATTTTCTCTTTTAAATCTAATAAGAATTTGATTTTTTCGATAAAATGCATTTCTTTTTTACATTATTAAATACAAAATAATATTTAAAATAAATATTTTAATGTCAATTTTTGAGGTTCTTTTAAATGAATATTTGTAAGAATTCCAAAGTCTTCTCAATTGTTTTGACCATTTTTTTTCTTTTAAATAAACCCCTCATAATTGATACCATGTATTTAGCCAATTATATTCAGTTGAAGGGTTAATTTTTTTAAATACCCATATTGGGTATTTTCCTGTATGATTATTCTTCAAAATATGTACCATGAAATTTTACATCAGGATGCTCAAATGAAATGGGCAAAGTCAATCCCTATTATATATTCAAGATCAATTTGAAGAGTTATCGAGCGATTACAACATTAAAACATTCACGTTTTACAACAACCATTAAGACTTTTTTAAAAGCCAAACCAGCTAAATTTTTCATTCATAATTTCTTGAAATTTGTGATGTTTTTATTCATATAACAAACGATATTCTCATTTTCATAAAAAAGCAAAATACCTTTCAGAAAACGGTGTCAAAAGTATCAGTTTAAAAAGAAATAAGAGATGATTTGAACGGAATATAGGTGACAGGGATAAAACTGATTAATGTTCAATATATATCGCATTCATAGTAATTGTAAATAAATTTTTGATGCTACATTTAAGTAAAAATGTCCACAAACTTCATGTATTTACGTAGAAAAATGTCTTCATGAATGTGTCAGAAAGGTTCGGGTGAATGGGGTGGAAAAAAAAACTGTACACTTAAATGAATTTCGCCACAGAATTTGGTCAGATTTTCCAGATGTTTTTATAATACCCCTAAGCATATATTTTTATGATTTTGTACGACATATTGTTGCAAAATGATATTTTTGGTATTTACATTTATAAAATAAAAAATTAGTAAAATTTGATGAAATCGTTGAACGTACTGTTCACATGGCAATATAAAATAATACAACGGGATTTAATTATTTATGTAAAAGTAAAGAAGCAAGTAATCTCATTAATATAAATATTTAGATTTGCATTCACTAAATGGTAACATCATATTCTTACGTATACCAAAGAAAGTGTTTTCGACTACATTTTCTTTATGATTGTATATCATAAGATGATTTAATTCGCATTCCTAGTTTATATATATCTATTTTGAGTGTTACGAAAATATTTGTTCGTATAAAGAGGTCGCAGGTGGAAAAAGTATAAGAAGCTCTGTGTTAAGACCACATTTCAGTGCCCTGCACAAAATATGAAAAAAAAAAAAAAAAAACGTCAGTGTAAGACGTTTCCGTTTTTTTCACTGATCTATCATAGGAGCAGCTTTACAGAAGAAAATAAAAATTTTAATATTTCTTTGATGTACCTCAGTAATATGTAAATAGAAATTGGGTATATTCATATATTAAATGCGTTTTACCTTTGAAAATTTTATATTTTCTGTGATAAGTACAATTTACCAACTCAGAACTTGGATTATATTTATTTTCACAAAATTAATAAAAATAAAACATTAGATTTTTTAAATTCTTTAAGGTCATTGTGCCTGAATGAGTCTTATTTTATTAAAAAAATATATAATTTATAAGGCAAAAAATATGTTGAATACTGGACTTTTATTTAAAAAATAACTTATTTTGTATAAATTGAATCATTATCCGTAATATAAGCAAACAATATACAATTGTCACAATTAGCGCATTTTTGTCACATTTACAGTAGTTAAATTCTAAATGACGAATCCAAAGTTTTTAAATGTGACAATGCATTTTATGTCTGCCCGTTCATCTAAAAATATTCATTTAATTGCTATCAATTTTTGGAAAACGTGATTAAGATTTGAATACATAAAACTGAAAGTTGAAGCACTTATTATTGAACAAATTAATGCACTCATACGTTAGTTTAGAAATGACTTAAATAATAATAAAAAAAATAAGTCTGAGATACAAAATATACAACCTATATATAATATTTATCTTACGTGGCGCGGAAATAAGGCTGAATTTCTAGGATATCGTTTGGCAACAACCGTAGTTTCCAGAGCTCAGACCAATGAACAGACTAGATTGGGTAAGATCAGCTTCCAATATGGCGGCCAGTGTGAGAGCAGTGAAACTCAAACTAGCAATTATTAAAAATAAAATAACATGTACGAAATCCAAAGCGTTTGAGATGATTCTTCATTTTAATTATGAGTAATATCGTTAATTTCAAATGAATTATCAACTCGTATTTAGAATTTATTTACGAATTTCACTCGAACGAAAATCGGAAAGAATAAAAATATCAACTGTCTAGATTGCACTTTCTGCCATCTGTTGCTGTCTTTATGAAGTAAAATATAATAAATAAATTTTGCTAAAACTTGTAATCAATTAGAACAGTAAAATGTCCAACGAAATTTAAACACTGATTGATGATATATATAAACTATCTTCCCATCACGTAGTGTTTTTTAAATGAATTTAAGCCGTGCTGTACAACATTATAAACGCAATGAGTTTTAAACTAATTGTGTTTCCAAGATCCCTTTTTCATAGTATTTAGATGATTTATGCCCATTGGTAGCACCATCATAAATGCATTTTTAATTGTGTTTTCAACGAAGTTTTCAATTACTTTTTTTACACTAAAAAATTGTCAATTTCATATGTTAAAATGATTTATGGTAGTACTCATTCCGGCTAGAATTGCTGCAAAAACAAAAAGGGGTGAGCCAGCGAAGCGAACTGGGACTGCGTAGCGGTCTTAATGGGAATTGCTTCGCAATTCAAGGGGGGTTGGCGAGCGTCAGCGAGTAGGGGGCTGAGCCCTCTAGTATATTATAATTAAGTAACACAACAACTTTCATGCATTAAAGACTTTTAACTTTACTAATGTAAAAATGAACAAGTAACTAATGAATGACCAATAATACATTTTACCAAAGCAATGTTTATTACCGTATATTTTAAGGAAATATTTTACTTTTTATTTTACCTAACTCATTTTTGCTTTTCATCTTCGATGTAGGCCTCAATAGTTTTTTTTTTTTTTTTTTTTTTTGGTTTCGGGATGGTATGGATATACCCATAATTTTGAAATTTACACTTTTTCATAACTTCTGTTTCCCCTTTACGTTTACTTCTAGAATATTTTAGCGACTGACTTTGAAGTTTTGCTAAATTCCCTTTTTTAACTGTCTCTTCCTGTTTTAAGCTTTAATGTGCTCCTTTTCTAATTTTTGTCCCAATTTTTTCATTTGTTACATCGCCTCTCTTTTTTTATCATATATGGTTCAGCTGAACTGAAGTATGCTGCAGTAGCATTCTGCAAAGTTTGATCATATTGTTTTTCGCTTTTTGGCTGTATCGAGATTTGTTGTTAAAACATTTTTTAATAAACAGCTTTCAAAAGCATGAGGTGGATTAGCTTCAGGAAGAGATATTTCTGAGAGTGATTCTGTTTGTAGTCCAGGATGTTTTTAAAGACAATCTGACCTTTTTTGCCGTTTTTTTAAAATATGCATTGTTTACAAAAATTTAGTGTTTACAAAAATTCCGAAATCTTAAACACTTACATTTCTATCAAGTGTTAACTTTGTTTGAACAGATACATCACCCATTATTTTTGAAGTTATTGCCTTTATAGTGCTCAATTTCATAACTTGTGCTGGCAGAACAGTCAGCATTAGTTTTTAAGTCCGCATTAGCCATAGTTATTAAAGCATCATTACCGTAAAAAGTAGATGAAGTATTGTTATCCTTAGCAAGAAGATCATTATTAATAGAGGATCAATTTACATGATAATTATCAGTAAAATTCGATTTACTGAAAAAATGGCAATGCACATACCATCATTACTAGCTAAACTCTCAACAGCCAAGTGATTGGTCGGTATGTCTCGTCTAGAAGTGTTTAACTCACTTAATTAATCTTTATGGATTTGCAATTTTTTTTTTTCGCTGAGAGGCATTGGAATCGAGATATTTTGGAATAGCTCACAGATTGAATGGGAAAATGCCACATTTTAAAAATCCATTTTAATTTAACTATTTTCAATATAAAGATAATTATTTAGACTTTCATTTACATAGAAGTATTGAATATTCCAGTGATCATATAGCTTTATTATTTGCTTAAATATACGCCGCTGTTAATTCGTCATTTTTTGACTTGAAACGTCTTTAAAATCACACCGAAACATGCGGAACCATGACAGATCGTAACAAAAACGTGTATATAGTCTTGCCTTAATAGCTCCCTAATTCTTAGCCTCAGCAACAGAAGTGATATGTCGTATTTGAACATATATGGTTAACACCCTAAAACGACCTCGAGTTTGTATCGCGGACAAACGGGGCGGCGAGAAGAGAGCGCAGCGCTTAATCTCCAATACCGATAATATTGCTCCTTCCCATTCAGTGTAACTGACGACTCATACCTTTTTACGCGATAATTCGGTGTTTTGTCGAGATATATCGATTTAAATAATAATAAATGTATTTTAGACGATATTTTCATTTAATAACTTAAAGTAAGTGCAAAAAGAATTAAAAAATTCAATTGTGGGTAATAACACGATCGATTGTCCGTTCACCAGATACACCGATATTGATATTATGTCCTTTTGTATCTTACTTTAGATAATAAATACCAATGTTAAACAAAATTGTCGTTGAATACTAGTCCAAATAAATATCATGTACCGTTTAGTGTCTGTTCTATCTTAAAATAAATCTGGTACGCAGTCAATGACTCGTTTTTATTTAAATCCAATACGCTAAAAGTGACTCGATGCTACAGACATTTCACTTTACGTTAAAACAACGGCCGTGAGTCCCGACACAGCCCCGCCCAACTTTTTTATTAAAAATTTTAAAACATGTATTTTTCTATTTTTGAATCGTTTAAAACACATATTTAAGTACCAATCAAAGAAAAACATTTGTGCATTATCATATTCAAATTCTTTATTTAATAATTCAACAAAGCTCAATTAATCGCAATTTCTGCTTTAAACACCATTTCAATACAATGCATAAAAATACCACATACACCTACCACAGTAAATCTCCTAAAAGCCTCTCCATATTTGCCCGATTAAATTCGTCGTTAAGAAATCTCCGAAAATAATCATTCACCATTATGCGTATAATATTCTAGAACAACAATAATTTAAAAAATTGTCGTCATTTCCTGTTTTCACTTCAGGAAGATGAAACGGACGTTCGAAGCTTTCACGTCGATAAAGTTATTTGATCTCAAAAGTTAAAAAACAAATTAAATGTATCTATGTTTCGGGATCACTCGCCGCATTTAGGGAGTTATAAGTGTGCTTGATAAAAAGATGTGTATTGTAATGGGAATTTATTTTAATGGAAAATGTTTTAAATGCAGTAAAAATATTCTCAGTTTTTTCCGAAGTACGGATGTTTCATTATATAATATTTATGTACGATTTTTGCATTACAATTTCAGGTACATTGCCGTATTTATGGTATGTCAATTTTAGGCACAGTGACATTATTCATATATATTCCGTTATTTGTCTTTTTTTGTGTACCTACAAACCATGAAATTATACATTACTAAAATCTTGAAATGTTTTTTTTTTGTTTTGTATAATCTGTGAAATTTACAGTTCTTATTTTTACCGAAATAATTCTTCATTATTTATTTCTTTGTTTATGCATAACTACTTGTTTAATCCTCTAAAGTTTTTTTTCTGTTTTTGAAAATATTAAATCTTTCTATCTAAGTATTATATATTTTTACTTTTATTAAAGATGCGACACACTTTAAAAAGGAATCTGGTTTATTTAGAACGAATTCTATGATTGCGCCAGTTTATATTTTTTAATTTTTAATTTTTCAAATACATGAAATATAAAATATATTTTGAGATTTCAGATTTTAGTTCTGATAATAAACCGTATTAAATTCATCGTATTCACTTATCAGGTATTTTGTGGAAAAATGCTTTCGATGACATAAAATATTCAGTTTTTTACATTAAACTTTTTGCGCAACTCCTTAAAAGTAGCTGCGGAACACGTGAGTTTCATTTGCGTTTCTCATCTTACGGTTATTCTTTAAAGAAAAAAAATCAAGAGCTTTACGCTTTCTTAATCTGTTTTAAGCGTATTACCAAAACACTGAAGCAAATTTCAATCTCTTTTTGCATAAGCTAAGAGCAAAATATTAAAAAAAAAGGCTATTACGTTACGTGTAAGTCTTGAGAAGTGAATCGATTAAGTGTAGGTTCTTTCCGAATAATGGGTTGTTTGCGTTTCTCTTGGTGTAGCGAACACCTTACTTATTGAAATATGGATTTTATTGAGATGAATTATGCTAAATACTTACGCGTTAATGTGCTCTTGCAAGATAACTGATAAATACCCTCGTAAAATATTGAATGATTTTCTGCTAACAGTATAAATTTCAGCTGTCACTCGAAATGTGAATAACAGTTTATTTTTTATTTTTCCTAAATATGAAAATTATTAATTTTTTTCATAAAACTTGCTTAATATCACAAAGTTTTTTTTAAACTTTCGTAAGTTTATAATTTCTTATGTGCAATTTTCGTTTTAATAGTTTTTGAATATGAAAAATGAAAATAAAAAAATAGCCTAATTTGTCTCATATAGTTTAATAAAAACAAATTTTGCGTGATTTTTTTTAAATCACAAAAGTCTTTTTTCAAAATATTATACGGTTTAAAAATTAATTATTAATTGCCACAAGTTTTAGTAAATATTAATACAGTTTGCTCATGACTCTCTTATGTTATACTACACTTAAGTTCATAAATTAAGGATAATGGACGGATATTTTCGATTTTAGACACTTCGTGGAATATCTAATTAATCGCTTTTAAACTGCGGGTAAATAAACAACATGCTCGACCTCAGATTTTTCAGTGAAGGTTTAGTCACGTTGACAATTCGAGGATCAACGATAAATTGAATAAATAAAGTAATATTTACGACAACCCTGCAGCAGAAATGATATGTCACTCTAGAAAATGTCTATGCTAACCAGTTACAATATTTGAAGGTATTTGTGTAAGATATAAACGTTTCTGAAAATAAAATAAAATAAAATGTTTTTTGTATATAGCATGTAGTTCAACCAAATTTAACGCCACTTTCAGAAAACTTCACAAAAAGCAGTAGAAACATTCAACTACAATTCAGAAAGGAATTTACTGACTATTTGAAGAACTTTGAGTATTTGTTGGACATAATATTTAAATGTGAATACACGCGCGACATTAAAAACTTTTCCCTCCTAATTTGGAAGTTAACCATATAGGGAACTTACATAAAAAGCCACGCCGGAAGTAGTGTAACTGCCGAAGGATTTCGGCGATGCAGGGAGTTGATTGACGATTTTTGGAAAATATTTATATTAGCTTTATTTTATATTTGAGAAAAAAAAGTTTTTTGTGATTAAATATTCCAGTCTAATAAATTTATTTTATGTGAAAGATGTGTTGTTTTATTTTCCTGAAATCATGATTTTCTTTGACATTTATGGTGTGGGTACCGAATATGGCACTGGGTGCTATATTAGGGACCCAGTGTATACCATATTAAAAACCCATTTCGCTGAAACCTGCAAATGACACACCACATTTTTTTTCTCAAGCTGTATGAATTTTTGAACAAACTTTACCTCAGAATCTTATAGGGAGGAAATGGATCTACAACAGGTAATTTTTGGTAAAAAAAGAGCATTTGAAAATAATAAAAAAATTACATCAACAAAAAGTGGTTCATATTTGGGCACTTTACCGTACACATGATGAGAAACTCTGAACTATAACGTAGGTCTTATGTGACTATAAAACTGTGGAGTGAACTGAAAGAAATAGTTCTCTAAATGTGTTTCCCCAGACAAACACTTTTGTTATGATATTCTCCTGACTATCATAAACGTTATAAGAACTGATATATCGTAGCGTTATTTATAAGTGATATACCGGGTGACCCAAAAATGACTGATGGATTTTAAAATTCAATAACTTGCAAACGGCGACAGATATTAAAAATAATCTTGCAGAAGGGTTAAGTATGATGTCAGAAGTTTTTTACTGTGATTCTTGATTTTATTTCGAATTTAAAATAATAGATGGCGCTGACAGCAATTGGCGCTATGTCGAGGTCGAAACTCAAGTCACTCAGCATTGATGCACTGATCACTGAATACTAGGCCTGCGCGCTGACAAAAATGGTGGCTGTAGCAGGCGGATTTTTTTTAGCGTTTGTACGATCCCTCGAACTTTAACACCAATAATATCTAAAAGTTTTCTTTCCCTTATTTGATCTTAGAAAGACTAGGCGAAGAACACTTTTAGAAATTAATTGTGTTGAAGTTCGAGGGATCGTTCAAACTCTGAAAAAAAAATTGCACGCCTAGTATTCAGGGGGTGATGCATGACTGACGGGGGTATTCAGGGGGCAATGCATGAGTGACGGCATTTTCTTTCTCGACTGAGTGCCAATATTTCCTCAGTGTTCGTGTCTGGGTCCCCTCCTCTGGTTTCTGGTTGCGGATTACATCATTAAACAGTATCACAGTAAAGAATCACTAATACTAGCTTATGCTGATGATTTTATTAAACAACGGGGGATACCAGAAAGGAACTCGAAAAAACAGCAAATTCAAGAATCACAATCTTTTCTGATCTATACAATTCCCTAAATTTACAAATCTCAACTCAAAAAACGATTTGGTAGATATCTTGTAACTCGCAAGAAGCCTATATTCAAATTGCAAAATATTAGAATAAATATCTTGAAGAACTTAACTTATTTAGGTTTAGTATTAGATTCTAAATTTAAATGGCTAGACCATCTAACTTATGCGAAATCTAAAATTTCAAACTTCATACTTGGTTTCAAAAGATTTAATTTTTTTTAATCACGGAATCAACCCGGATATTTTGAAAATATGGTATAAAACGGTAGTTTTTAAACAGTTTACTTTCGGATATGAGGTTTGGTTTCCTGATTTAAATTGTCACGGAACATGGAGATTGAAATAAATACAGAGAACCGCTCTATTAAATTTAATAAAAGTATACAGGAGTATCTCCAGTGACGCATTATGCGTTCTAACTGGCATTCCTCCAATAGATTTTACGTTGAATTATGACTATAACTGCTACCAAGTAAAAGTAGGACGAAGAATCTTGAATGATAAAGGTCAAATATACAAATTATCCAATCTAATGCTAAAAGAGAAAACTTACAATTTCCCCAATTACAATCAATTAAAGAATTTAGACATACTTGATGAAATTTCCACAACAACGTTAAATAATTATGATTTAAAAATCTACACAGATGGCTCCCTCATGAAGCAAGGTACTGCATCAGCGTTTACAATAAACTACCAGAATACATATATTTACATTTATGTAACCAGACTACATAACCACAACTCAATTTATCAAGCAGAATTGAATGCCAATTTACACTCAATAAACTGGTTCGCATCCTCACAATATAAAAATCTCCTCATCTTAACGGATAGCCGCTCATCACTAGAAGCCCTCAAAATAGTGTTTGCACGAAATTATTTAATAACTAAAATATATAGCATTTTATTGTCAATTCCCAACAAACAAGTAACAGTTACATAGACCAAATCGCACACTGGAACAGAGGGTAATGAACGAGCAGTTTTACTGGCAAAAGGTGCTATCACAAATGATCGTTAGAACGAGAAGGAAACTCTCTTATTCTCATTTTCAAAAGTCAAATTATTTTTTAGACTAAAAATAGTCACATATTGGCAGCAAGATTGGTCATATTCATTAAAAGGCCGAGATACTTACGAAATTTTACGAAAAGTGGATTTGAACTTTATTTGCAAAAAACCAGCTATAGCTTATTACATTACTGGACACGGTAGCCTCCCATCATTTAAAAATAAAATAGGAAAACGCTCCTCCCCAACATGTATATGCCAAAAAAGCTCAGGAACTCTTCTGCATTACACATATGGTAAATGTCCTCTAATGAGACATACTTTCAATTTCAATAAAAGTGTCACAGTGAGACAAAATCTGAATATAACTCTGTTTGATCATGTAAACTGTGATAAACTAAAAGAAAATTACAACATTCTGAATAAGCATTTCTCCTTTATTAAAAAGGATTTATGATCCTTTTTCCTACATTTATAAAGTACTTTTTAATAGAATATATTGTGTTTTTGTAATTTGTAAATTATAGTTCACATACTGTTCACATTTTTGTACTCATACTATTCCTATTTCAGCTTACAGCTTGAACCGTGCAAAATTACTAGTTGTGCTTTGTTTAAGTAGTCTTTTCATAAATTTTCTAATTACATTCTTTTATACTTTTTCTTATATATTTTTTTTATATATTAAGAAATGTTGTGATCTCAATCAGTATTGTAAAAACTAACTTTGTATTAATTTTACTGTAATTTCTTATGAAATATTCAACATCTGTATTCTAAAATATGAATTTTCAATAAACATTTCCCCTCGTGGAGAAAAGTTCCTATGCTTAACGGCTCGATCTCTACGAGAGGGTGATTGCAGAGCGCCAATTGCTGTCAGCACCATCTATTGTTTGAAATTCTAACTAAAATCAATAATCACAGTAAAAAAAAAACTCCTGACATCATACATAACTCTCCTGCAAGAATTTTTTAAATATCTGTCACCGTTTGGAAGTTATTGAATTTTAAAATCCATCTGTCATTTTTGGGACACCCGGTACTTATCGAGATTTATTTTATATTTAGGAAAATTGTACTGAATATGTATCTCATGTAAATAAACTTTGAAAAATATTTCATTCAGTTGATCTCCAATCGCTACCAGTTATTTGCATATGTACAATCCGTTTCATAAGATTATGAGGACTGTATATATTTTTTTATAAACAAAATATTAGATTTTTATCTTAAAGAGTATATTCATTATAAAAATTAAAATGTTCTACAAAGGAATGATAATGATATTTCTTAAAAGGAAATATACAATATTAATATATTAAAACAAATCAAACTTATCTCAAAAAAGTGTTTCATAATGATTTTCCACTTAGCAGTATCACCGCAGGTAACACATGATGTTGTTATACCGTTACAAAATATCTAAACTGTTGAAAATATGTTACTTTGTTTTATTTTTGTTGAAAAATATGCCTTTTTTAATAATATTGTTGATTATTATTTTTGAAATTTAATCAGTCAAAAAAAAATGTATTTTTAACTCTTTCAGGGACAAAGGTTGTCTGTTGCTAAAATATTGAAAAGGTTGAATGGCACCAGTATTTACAAAAAAAAAATTTTTGAAAAAAAAAGATTTTCTTCAAGTACATTATTAAAGCAAACTTTGTTTTAAAATTCTGGTGTCAATGTGGTATGCATGTTAGGGTGGACCGAAATATGCTATTTTTTTAAATCGATTTTGGCATAGTACGCAAAAGTTATGTAATGGTCTAGTTAGATTTCACAAAAATTTTCATCAACATATGACATTGAAAAACAGAAAAAAAAAATATTTCTTGTGAAAAAATATATTTTGAAAAATATTCCAAAATTTTTACTGGCAAAGAATGAAAATGTTACATAACGGGTCAATTAGAACCCACAAAACATTTTATAAATTTCTCTCAATATTTAATCGCGCCCCTTTGACATAAAAAATGGAGAAAAATAAAACATATATCGGATTTTCTAAAAAACTGTACTATGAAGATTATTTTTCGAAATTAGTATTGACATTGATTATTTAAATAGTACTATAAATAATAATAACTCGATAATTATTACGTAATTTAGTTTTTTCTTCAATACAAGCACATTTTTTCATGAATTACACGCAGACAGAATACATATTAGAACAAATTGGAAATGTATTTAGTAATACCTGATGCAAATTATATATTAAGTGTTAGAATAATATTGTCCCTTGTTGTCAAACGTTTGAAGTTCTTTATTTGCTTGAAGCTTGGCACGAATATATCCATCTCTTAAAGTCTCACCGTAAACTTTCGTTGCAGCTTCAGATATTAGTTTAACACATCATTCAACAGATTGCGTGTGACATGGAAATTACTCAAATGTTAACAGAAAACTGTTCTTATTTCGCATTTCTTTCAAGTCTCTGTCCTTTATATCCATTGTAAGACGTGACCCTGTTACAACACACATTACCAATCAACTAAATCAATATGATCGGCTGCTTCGAAAGTTAGTTTAGGAATCTTGAAAAAAAAAATCACCCGAGTAATTCGTCTTTTATCTCTGGCGCCGAGAATACGCCTCATGAGTATTATAAGATTCTGTGATGGTCTTGGAGTGCTAATTTATAACCGTAACAAACGGTTTGCGGTGCTCAGCCATCGAGCATGACTGAGTTTAGCTGGGCTATTGTCAGTCACGCTAGAAGAGCAAGTGCCATCTTTTACGGCAAGACAGATGCGATACAAATATTATTGTTCAGTACTTAGCTTTTTAATATCTTTCACATTCAAAGACTTGCGTACAGTGAATTTGATCAAATTTGACCACTGGATTTATTTCACAATCTTTTAGAAGCAATCCAATAGGTCCATAATATGGAAATGGTCCCTTTGTGCAACCGTCAATTTCCATAATGAGGTGCCTTAGTGGCAAGTCACTAGTATGTATTATATATACAGGGTGTCCACGTATAACCTGACCAACCTTTATTTTCGCAACCGTTGGTCCTAGATGCATACTTCCAATTACAAAAATGGTTTAAATAAGGTAAAGAATTACTTTTAAAGCAATTTGGGTCAAGAAAATCATTTATTAAAAAATTACGAAATTTAAATTTTTATACGGTCCCCCGGTCCTATAAGTGATATTTAGTAAAAATTTACTGTGACACTAACAAGTAAGACAAAAAAAGTCCCTTTCATCTAACATTGAAATTGACCGAGTTACGAAACTTTGAAATGCATGACTTATACCACTTTTATGCATCTCACAACAGATGATTTGCCATGCTTTCAGGGGTCGTATATAAAGTACTCAAACCTATTTCAAGATATCTGCGCTTTGAAAGAAATCGTACAACTATTATGATTGAGTTAACTTTTATTAGTTAAGTTTCAGATTAGTTAAAATAATTTTATTTTAACATATGTTTTATTTTGTAAGGATATGAAACTATGATTTCTTTTAACAAAAATTATGTTATTTTCATAAGGATTTATTTAACTTGCAACGGTTGTCTTTCCAGTTTAAAATTTGTACTTGAACTTTAAATCACTTTCAAATGTTCGATCGAAGTTAAATTTTACATACTGACTTAAATCCGATGACAATGTAATATTATTATGATTTTCGACGCTTATCATCTTTATACATACTTATATGGAGGATAACGCAAAAAAATTCGGATAGATTACCGTCAACAAGTTTAAGAAAGTGTTGTAGATTAGATAGCATAAACCAGTGATGGTTATGTTTTTTATGGTTATGTACGATTATTTATATTTCTACTACATTTGTGAACGACCCCTATTTCGCAGCAAAAAATGTACTCCTACTTTAAACAGCTATTACTCGGTCAGTTTTAACGTTAAATGAATGGGACTTTTTTTGTCTTACTTGTTAGTGTCACAGTAAATATTTACTAAATATCACTTATAGGACCGGGGTACCGTATAAAAATTTAAATTTCGTATTTTTTAATAAATATTTTTCTTGACCCAAATCGCAATAAAAGTAATTATTTACCTTATTTAAACCATTTTTGCAATTAGAAGAATGCATCTAGGACCAACGGTTGCGAAAATAAAGGTCGGTCAGGTTATACGTGGACTCTCTGTATATATATATTCATTATAATGTTCTTCCAATGCCTCAAGAAAACGTATTAATCCGCTTTTTCATCCCGTATTCACATTTGTTTAGTCACACCCGATAACCGACAGTTTCTGCAAACTCATATTATACGTTTTTGTAAATGTGATAATACCTTAGGCTATTTCCTTTGCACTTTCACCAGAAGTTGACAATATATGTCCTATATACTTGCTACCTGGATCCTCAATTAATGCTATATGTGATTCTGATGTAATTTTTCTATCATCACATATTTGTTGAAAAGTATCACCTTTGTGCCTATAAAAATACAAACTTCAAATACCCTTAAACCATTTCCCCCTAGTTTTTTCCTTTTATTCTCTAGTTCCCTTTTTACTTTCTACGGTATTATTAAATACATTTCAAATTTATAGATTTTTGTTCTAATCTAAATTCTGTCTGTGTGCAATTCAAAACGAAATATGCTAATATTAATTTGGTAAAAAAAAAAAAAAAAAAAAAAAAAAAAAAAAAAAAAAAAAAGTTAAATTATGTAATAATTATAGAATTATTATTATTTATAGTACTATTTAATTAATCAATGTCAGTACTAATTTCAAAAAAATTATTTTCATAGTACAGTTTTATAGAAAATCCGATATATATTTTTTTCATTTTTCTCCAATTTTGTATGTCAGAGGGGCGCAGTTAAATATTGAGAGAAATTGATTAAATATTTTGGGGATTCTAACTGACCCATTAGGTAACATTTTCATTGTACGCCAGTAAAAATTTTGAATATTTTTCCAAACTATATTTTTTTCACAAAAAAAATATTTTCTCTTTTTTTTGTTTATCAAAGTCACAGGGGCGCTGTTAAATATTGAACAATATTGACGAAAATGTTTATAAGTTCTAATTGGTCCATTACACAACTTTTCCGCAGTATGCCAAAATCGATTTCTAAAAGAAAAATTTTCGGCCCACCCTAATATAGGTATTAAAATTAAGTGGGATTATACCCCACCGCCCTTCAAGGAATTAAAAACTTTTTTATTGGTCATAATATTCTGTTAAAAATTTAAAGATAGGTTGAACTAAATTTTGGTTTTGCAGTAGCTGCATCTATAAAAATGTGAAACTTTGTTCCAACACTTGGTGCTAAGTTTGAACCAAAAATTGGTAAAATGTTGAACCATAAACGTCAACCTGTCACCAATTTATGGTTCAATCTGTCACGAAAATTTATGGTTCAAACTATCGCCAATTTATGGTTTAACCTTAGCATAAATTTTTGGAACTAGGTTTCACCATTTTATGGTGGTAGTTACTGCAACACCAAAAGATAGCTTAACTTAGCACCAAAAGATACAGGTAGATAACCATAGATTTTCGGATTCCCAATAGGATAAAAAATGTTTTTTGACTGCTCTAGTATAATTTAGGGTGTAATATTTATGGCTTCTGCAGTTAATTTTTGTTTGAAGATCGTTTCCAAGATCAGAAATGTGGATTTATTTAACAAGTTATATTATATATTTTAATTATAGCAGTTGATTTTTTTCAATATGAATTTCTCATAGCAACATCGTATTTTTTACATGCTTTACACTTTCATTCACATATTAACGTATTTAAAAGTTAGAATGGTGTTATGAGCGTTTCATATTGGTGAAAAAACAACAACATTAAATTGATACAATTGAAATACATTATAGTTTGCTAAATAAACCTAAATTTCTAACTTTTATAACACATCTAAACTATCTTCAAACAAAAATGAATGACAAGCAGTAAATATACATCCTAAATTATATTAAAGTAATGAAAACATCTTAAAAAGAAAAAGAAAGGCAGAGAAAAAAATACCCATTGGAAAGGGGGGGGGGACAAAAACACGGAAAATTTTGTTAAACTGCAGGAAATTGAAAAATATATATGGTTAATCTAAATGAAATCATTACACAAATTTGATTTTCAATATCAGTAATTTTATTTCCAATATCGAAGTAAAGTGCTTCAAAAATAGTTGCCTCAAATTTTATATTTTGAACAAGACAATAAACTTTGAAAACCTCAATTATGTAAAATTTTGAAAATTGGCTTTAAAATTAAATATTTAAGGAAATTTTTTAATGCAGTATATTTAATTCTCACATAAACATTATGTTGTTGAAAACAAAATTTTGAAAAATACATTAAGTAATGAGTCATATTTTTTAATTCCCCCATATAATAACAATAGCCGACCTGTTAATGATATTTCATTTTACTTTTCTTTCCTTAAACTAATAGTCTGAGAGGCAGCGATACATCCTTTAAAGTAATTTCATATAAGCCAATTTTCAATTTCTATATAGTTTACTAAATAAACTTAAGTTTCTGATCTTGTGTAATTCATGCAAGCAATCTTTAAAAAAATATCAATCAATGAAGCAATATATATCAATCCTAAATTAGATAGAAACAATGAAAATATAGCGGAAGATAAAGCGGGTAAAAAGAAAAAAAGCCCTGTATCGGACGGGAAGTGTGGGGGGGGGGGGGGGTGTTAAAAATTCTTTGCTTATCAATCCACCTCAGTCATTCTAAATAGCTGATATCTAAGCTTATTTTATCGACGATTACTATCAGAATTTTCAAGCTATGTTTTTGAGACTTTCACAAAAGTTGGTCTATACATTTAGCTAATATATTTTGCTAATAATATTTAGTTATAATATTTAGCTAATAATATAGCATAGTATATTTTGATTGAATTCGCGCATGCGCAGTTAAACAATATTTAGTGAACCTGCTCATTTTCATCCAATATTTATTATTTTTTAATTATGATTGCTGGGTATTGTATATAATGTTGTAGGTCATCGTTCCTGAAAAGAACATTCTTTTATATTAAGAACTCTGAAAATTATAAGCAAAACACTTGGTGAAATTTGGAATTGTTTTTATAAAAACCTTAATTTCTCCACGATTATACGTGCTATTCTCATAAAAATGAACATAGTTTATTAAAAGAAGCCTCCTAAGCATGTGCTACCGTATCAACGCTTTTGCGATATTAGTTTTTACAGGGTTATCCAAAAAAATATTCGTTTTTCTTCAATTTGTTGACGGCACCTTATGTAGTTTCGGGAAAAAATCTTTGCGGAAATATATGACGTTCATCTTTTTGTTTTTACTCTTGAAGTTTCCGGATAATTCCTCATGTACCTTTCCAGATATTTAACAAAACGTCTAAAATCGCAAGTGACCGGTCATCATTGGCCATATAGTGTAGCTGGAAATTCACCTTCATCAATTTCCAGCACTAGATGGAAATACAATCAAATAATTTTGTACAGCCCGTATATTATCTACATATTCCTATACACTGCTATTATAATCTAGAATTTAAATTAGAAAAAAAAACCTCAATACAAATGAAAACTTATTTTTAGAAATTACTGGTCATAGAAGGCAAGTATCCGGGTTTCTATCTAAATTTTTTGGGAAAAACCAATAAAAGAACTATGCAATGGTGATAGGCAAAATTGTATTATAATGCTTCATTGTTTGTTTTCTATACATAAATATATACGAACAAATGTCAGCGAAATCGAACTTTCATTTCAGCATATCTCCACAGAAAATAGAGATTGATGAGTTATTTTTGTGTACAATTATAAAAACTCATGTGTATTATATATGCACAATATTTTAAAATATTTTTTATTGTTTCCCTATGGAGACCCCATGTATTGAAAAAATGTTTTTCCCAATGTGACCGGGATGGCTAGCGTCAGCAAGAAATGTACAAAGCATGATTTTTATAGCCCTAGATTTTTGACAGGGGGAAAGGGTCTTTGGAAGTTTAATGCCTGGACCAAATCAGAGACTATGTGAGCGGAGATTCCACCACTCAGGTCGTTGGGCGTGTACTGGATCGCCAAGGATTGAAGGAGTGCCCCAAAATGAAAATTTAAAATAATGGACATGTGTATCACAAGAGCTTATTCTACCAGAGTATGTAATGACTGGTTTTTGTCAGTATTTGTTATGACAGGTTTTTGTCAGTATTTGTTATGACAGGTTTTTGTCACTGTTTGTTATGACAGGTTTTTGTCAGTGTTTGCTATGAGAGCTTTTACTGATTCATAATTGTTTCATGATTTTTTACGTGATGCACGGCTATGCGTACCTTTAAAATTGATTTTTGCGGAAATATTGATAACTATGGCAATAGTAGTTTGAATTTAATATGTTAAATGAAACCTTTGCCTCCTCGGCCCAGTAATAAATTCTACGAATACCAATTGATGATGGAAACTTCAAAGCCATCGAGGATGGCGTAGAAGCCCTCGACGAACTTCAAGTTATTGTTATTTTTGATTGTTAAAGTTGAATTTATTTAAAGTATATGATACACTGTTAAAAATAATCTGAATTTCACGGGTATTTTTTACCTGAATTTCACAGAAAAAGTCCCTTTTTGCGATAAAAGGGTATTTTCCGTTAAAAAACAGAAAATTTTCTCATATTTCCTGAAAACAACAGAACGGACGGAGACGAAAGGGGCCAACGGAGATATTCCGTTATCTGCTGCATGTTTTAAAAAAAAAAAATTTAAACTGACATGTTGCTGCACAGAAAAACTAAAAATTCAATAAACTAAAATTTCGAGTTTATTTAAAACAACAAAATAGTGCTTTGGAATTAAAAAAAGTAACAATTTTCCCATTAAGATTGGGAAAATTGTTACATTTAAAATTATTTGCAATTTATTTTTTAAAGATATAAGAAAATATTTGCACTTAAAATAAATTCTAAACAAACAGATTAAAAAATATACATTAAGTAAAATATATAATAAGTTAAATTAAGTAAAAAAAAAAAATCGATTTTAATAAAAAATAATAATAATAATGCTTTCGAATAAAAATAAATAATAATAATAACAGTTTTCTCATTCATTTAAAATTATTCGAAATTTATTTTTTAAAGTAATAAAAAGCACTCGCACTGAAAATATATTCTAAGCGAACACATTTTAAAAATATATAATAGCTGAAAAAAAATCGATTTTCTCAAAAAAGCAAACATTTTTTATCGAATTTATTTCAAAATATAACATTCATATTTTACATCTAACAATCAAATTAAGAATATATATAATTCATATTTTTATCCTCTATTAATATTACAATTTTAAAACATGAACATCATCTCATAACGAAATCTCCCCGCTATTAACTTCAAAATTACCAAGCTTCCAAGTTCTAAGCCGCCATTTTGAAAAACCCCATATCATCCTTTAAAACTGCTACTCTAACAAGCGCCCACTGGTCTAACGGGCAAGACACTTGACTCGAGACGTGGTCATCCCTGGTTCAAACCCGATGTCGGCCGGAAAATATTCTTCAAGTATGTCAGATCGTAAATACTCCCACAATAGTCATAGTCGACAGATGGCAGCACATGTAGAGAGGTAATTTTTTAAAAGCCGAGTGTATTCTTTACGGATAATTTCCTTTCCTGCCAGTGCTGCCAGGTATATTTCCGTGATTGCTGAGATCGTTAACGGAAAGTTACCGCTTCTGCAAACGGAGTTTGTCATTCTTTTATCTTTCAAAACGGAAAATCTACTACGGAACGGAAAAAGTCCGGCTACTTTGCTGCCAGTAGTTTTACCGTGAATTTGAGGATTTATTTTTAACAGTGTAACTGGGGTTACCTGCGTTGCCAAAGGTCTCAAAAATGTTGTTATTGCTATAATATTATATTTCAAGTAACCTTGATCTATATTGAAATCGAAAGTGAAACACTTAAAAACGAAAACAATTAATAATTTCAATTGTAGTGATTAATTTGATGATTATGTTAATTAATTGGTTTGCTAAGGTTTGGTTCAGATAGACATGAAGCATTCAATTTATTTATAATATGTATTTTTTCCATGTATATAATTTGTGAATAAATGTTGTTAAGTATTAATTTAAAGATGATCTACTTATTTTTCTTTCATCATCTGTAATTTATTTTACTTTAATGGCCTAGTAGATTGCTTGAAGTATTTTCAATGTTAATTCCTATAGGAAGTCATTAAGTATACACCCTCAAAAATTAGTTTTGATTGAAATCACAGAGCACATTGTCTTTAATTAAATTTATGGTTAGGTTAATTTTTATCTATGTTAATTTTATAAACGATAACTCAAGCCAATGTCTGAGAGGAATGTAAAATTTAATATCCGAATTCAATCTCGATCATTCTTGCAGCTTAGTCAAACTTAAAATCCCATACCATATCGGAAAACGAACCTCCAACTTTTATCGTTCATAGATAGTAATGTAACTGAATTTTTTTGTGTGTCCTTGTAAATAAACGATAACTGTTATACACATCATATTCTACAATAAGTTTCATTTAGTGCACACCAATAATGAATAAACATTTAATTAAGTTTGAAAAAGTGTAACATGATTAAAATACGCTGTAAATAATTTTTTTCCCGTAGAACATTATGTAACCAAATTCTTTCGACTGACCCTGTAAATGAATGAAAACTACTTTGAACAATATTTGAAACAGAAAGAACGTTTTAGTGTACTTTATAAAGCACATATCAATATCATTATATTAGTACAAGTGTAACATCATTAAAATACACCACAAGCGATTCCCCCCCCCCCCATTTGGCTATAATGTAACTCTATTCTTTAGAGTTTCCCTGTGAACGAAATATAAATGCTGCAGATACCATTTTCAACGCAAACATGTCATAAAGAACTTTAATAAAATACACCAATTATATGGAAATCCAAGTAAATTTATGAGTGTTAGAGCACGGAAAAATGGCAGATAGACAAACCGAATTCATAACCTCTGTTCAGTCATGTTGGAAAGTGTTAAAAATGAAAACAGTTAGTAATGGATTTTTAATCTTTTAATCAACTTTTCCAAAATAGAAATAAATAGTTTTGTGATATTTGTATAACAGATTTTTTTTAATAATGCAACTAAATATGTGATTGAATTTTCGTTTTCAGTACTTTTAAATTAATCACACCAAGCTATTTTTATTTACGTTTAACCTCTTGCAATAAAATACAAAATTAAAGAAAATAAATAAATACTAGAATTTCACATCATTTGCAAACAAATGTGATCGGAATTCCGTTTTCACTCAAAATAGAAAAGAATTTGCCGTCTTCTAAAACGGATTGCCTATGAGTTTTTTCGCTTGAAACGGAACTTAATGGATGAAAGGAAAAGTGGAAAAGAGTTTTCTATCTCAAGAGAAACCGACGGTTTCAAGCGAACAATGAAACTGCACATTTTTCGTACTATTAATGTTTCTTCTAAAGCAAACAGTTCAGTTTGGCTCTTTTCTGCTCCGTAAATTTTCTAAATCTATGTTACGGTTCACTTTTTAGTTCCACAGGAATGCATTGAAGATAGATTTGTCATTAATGTGATAAGATATTTTTCATAGATGCAACAAAAACTTCAGCAATTCATTTTTATGTAACATGAATATGGAAAAATTCACACGTTGAATATTTTAATCTTCTTACAATAGAAAATCCGAAAATTGTTTTGGAATGCAGAAAAAAAATAAAAGACAACTTTTCCGAAACGCAACTGCAAAAGTGATTGGTATAATTCTCTTTATATACTCAGTATCAAAATTCACATTTAAATGATTTGATTTCGTATTTAACATTTTATTCAAAATTCGACAAAAATATCGAGAAGTAAATTAGCAAAAATAGCATTAAAAAGTGAAACATTTATGAACTACAATTAAAGACACTAGTCTAAGGAATATAGAAATAAATACAATATAATGGAAAATCATATTGAGTATTGACTCTAAAGCGAATTAATCAAGAAAGAAAAAGGCATGCGTCAAGCATAGGTTATAAAACACTTTCCAATATGTCCAAATTACTGTAATGGGTTGGGTTGGGTTGATTATTGACGGCCAATTATCTACACATGGGATATAGGCCCGGGGGGAGTGCCCTTCGTGGGGGTCTTTCTAAGGGAACCTAACCCGTATTTGCGCATGGATAAATCCACGGCTCGAAGAAAACCACGAAAACTCCGAACGATTAGGCCGACGGGCGCGATTGGGATCGAACCCAGCACCCCCCGTCTACCAACTTTGAGAGCACAACCTCTCAGCCACTGGTGGGGCAATTACTGTAATGGAGGATCACTGATTAAAAAAATATAATAATATATCTAATTAGACAGATTACAATTACTTTGTGTAGCGTATTACCTGAAGTATTTATACACACCCCGTTGCATGTAAAATATTAGTTAAACTGAAAAACGTATATCACAACTGAAAACACACTTACAGCATCTATCGCTCATAAACAGTACTGTAACCGAATAATTTTGTATGTACCTGAAAATGAACGATAACAATTTTTCACCTGATATTCTATTCTAGGAATCTAGAAGTGCACCTCAATAATGTATATAAATTGCATTATGTTTGAAATAGTGTAACATCATTAAAATTCGTTAAATCCTTTTTCTCCGAAGACAATTATGTAACCTAATTATTTTGTGTCACCCTGGAAAAGAAGGCTAAATGTTTGTTCCCCATATTGTACAGAAATTATGTTTTAGTGCATTTCAGAAATGAAATTCAATTTCATTTTGTTTGAAAAAGTGTGGCATCATTTACATTTACTGCGAAAGATTTTCACCACAGTGTTATAATCTGATTATTTTAATTATCCTTGTAAACGAACTATAAATCCTACACACTCCACTTTCAATATTCAATGGTAAAACTCAATAACATAAATCAATTGCATGTCAATCCGAGCATATTTACGAGAGTTATGAATCGGACAAAGGACAGACAGCAGACAGACAAAACTAAATGATTATACACATTTCAACTATGTTGGAAAATGTTAAAATTATCATATATATTAACCCATTTTAGGCCAAGCACAGAAATTTTATAAAATGTGATATTATTTGCATTGAAATTTGCTTAAATTACATTCATTAAGACACCAAAAAAGTATACTTTAGAATAACCAGAACCTGAATGTAATTGTTTGTGTTGAATATAGCGGCAGAAAGAGAAATGATACTAAGAATGTATTCTACTTTTATTAAAACAAAGCATTCAGAGAGGTTTTATGTAAGAACCCCAAACATCTTATTAAGTGTAAATTCCCAGAATATTTTTACTGACACCCCATTTCAGGAACTACGATTTCAAAATCACCAACTACGCCACTATTCTGAAATGACTACGTACAGCACAATAGTTTATTAACAAATATTGAGGATTATGTTACAAATTTATAATATTTCTGCTGATACATTTACAAAAGAAAATAACACTGTGTAAGAAATATTATGCTAAAAAGCTGTATACAATTTGTATTTAATACTTGTGAAAGCATTTCAAAATGTGCTACATATGCTATATAAATAAATTATACTTCTACATTACTGTTGATTGAAGCAGAAGCTTCTTTTGTACTACTGACAGAAACCGTTTAACAAGCAACAATGGACGCAATAAAAATATGTTTTTTTTTTTTATTTCAGATGTTTTTTAGTTCTTTTTTATAAACACAACATATATTTTCTATTTAAACTTGTAAGAGTAGAAAATTTTAAAAATAAAATACAGCTGATTAATAACTATTTTTCTCATATTTAATAAGTATCTATTTCGTTTAATATCAAATATATTAAATAAATGACATTTGCGTGTCATTAGTTATAAACTAAAAATAAATAAATAAATGACAATTACGTGTCATTAGTCATAAATTTAATACATGATTCATTTACTAATGTCAAAAAGATAAGTTACGTAACCACATACAATTTTTATTGGATCTCAAAAAAATTTATAAAACATACTGTAGTTCAGTCAATATTAACCTGACAGATCTTCTCAAATATATAACTAGTTTGAAGTTGACAGGGAAAATATAAGTATACTCGGCAAATAACGTAAAATCGAAAGCGGAAATGCTCTCTTAAAGTGAATTATCCCTTTAGGAAAAATCTGATATTTATACTTCCGAAGTCAATGGTAGAAATAATGTTTATGGGATTACTCTTTCCCATTATCATGACGAGCTTTTAATGAATTTTAGTTGAAATGTTTAAGATTTACGTGTGATTTGAAAATATTGAAAATTATCATTTCAGTTATATTAAAATATAATATAAAGTTTATTATAAAACCAAGTTATATAATTACGTATTATATATATGTAATGTTAATTGATGTTAAATAAATGCTTTTCCGAAGAAATTCATTTTCAATAACTTACTTAATAATGTATTCCTGACAGGAAATAAGAAGTTTCAAACAGCTATTTATGATTTTTATGCATCTTCACATTAATAAAAAGAACGCCACGATAAAAATTTTACTTTCAATATGTACAATTTAAACACAGAATACTCCGTTGGCTATAAAATCATTTATTTAAATGTTTATCCATAAATAAAACAAAAAAAATACATTTTTTAAGCAAAAAATTAAACGCAAAATTTGTTTTTAAAACATATATTACACATTTCTATGGAAATCACCTTTTTCCATCACGCATGCATCAAAAGGCACTTATATGATTAAACTTAATTTCGTTACATTCATAAAAGATTTGGAAATATATTTAAGCTTATTTTACTTTTACTGTGAATTAAATAGAGAAATATATATCTATGATTCTTCAATTTTCAATAATTACGCCAGATACAAATGTATATGCAATGTTTTCTTATCACATAAGATTTAAAAAATAATCTAATATTAGTGGAAACGGAAGAATTCACAGTTTTCTTTTTTCAATCACATCTGCTATGATGATTGTGATTTATTATTATTGTGTTAATAAAGCTATCCCAGAAAGTATTTATAATGCCAAACATTATTTTATAGTGATAAAAATCTATTTCATATGAGGTTTGTTTTAAAATAATTTAGTATATTTCATAAACTCATCTATATATAAAAAGAAAAGTGCCCAGTTAAACTGATGGCATTGAGGTCACAGGCTACTCACACTAATTGTATATTATACTCTTATTTCAAAGAAAAATGCCCCCCGAAAAATAAAGAAATCGACAATAAATTAAGGGGATCAACCACCCGTCCCCCCGTTTATACTTAACCAATGAACACCCAAAACTAATCAGGGAAGCGCCTTATCACAATGACCCTATATACAAAATCTGAAGCAAATCGCAAAATTCTGTATGAAAAAACAATTTATCTAAATTAAGGGGGGATTAGCCCCCATTCCACCCTTTATACATAACCAATGAACGCCCAAAACTTATCAAATAAGCGCCTTATCACAATGAACCTATATACAAAGTTTGAAGCAAATCGGATAATTCTGCATGAAAAATCCATTTGTCTGAATTAAGGGGAGATTTTCCCCCCGGTCCCCTTTTATACTTAACCAGTGAACCCCAAAACTAATCAAGGAAGCGCCTTATCACAATGAACCTATATACAAAATTTGAAGCAAATCGGATCATTCTGCATGAAAAACCCATTTATCTAAATTAAGGGGGGGATTAGCCACCGTCCCACCCCTTTATACTTAACCAATCAACCCCCAAAACTAATCAGGGAAGCGTCTTATCACAATGAATCTATATACAAAATTTGAAGCAAATTGGATATTTCTAGCAAAAGTTATCGCGTTACGTACGTACATACAGAAGGGGCGCATTAGCTCTTATGCTTTGGTAGTCTGTGAGCTATTAATATCTTTTAAACTAAATAAAATTCTCAGTTTATCTTACATACACTGTATTATGATATGAATGTTTGTTTTAAAGGATTAATTGTATTTTAATTTAAAAATCATATCTTTTCATGATTTCTTGCATTCTCCTTTGAATGTTTACTGCATATTACGGACTTTCTCTATTGTTCAACATTGAAAGTTAAATTAATTTTTCTCACATTTATTTTGATAAATGCATACAAATACATCCAGATATAACACATAATTTAATTAATGTCTGTTTCCTATTTGTATATATTTCATCAGTGTTTAACTTTAAGGCAAGTGTGTATTAATTCTGTAAGTAAGTAGTCATGTTCGTGCAGTACATTGTTTTATTTTACTGACCAATAAAGTATTCAGAAATAATATCTATCGATTCCGAAAGATATTTCAAATCAAAAGCATATGTAACTTCATCTTCAAAATTTTTTTATTTTAATAAAACCAACAAGGCGAAAATCTAACATAAACGACAAACGATTTCATGAATTTTTTCGTTTTTAGGTATCAAATGCAACAGATTTTTTTTGCATGAGACACACTATTAGATAATGGATAATGAATGAACAATTTATTATTCACAGTCGTACAGGGAACATTTAATTTCACAAAAGAGTAATCCCGCACATATTGCCGTAAAGTTTGTACACCCAGAGAAAGGAATTGATTAAAACTACAAAACATGTTTTGTTGAGTACATTTTGGTCGTTTTAGCAAAATTCAAGTAAAATTGAACCCTTTTACTTGAATTAACAAAACATTTTTTGCTGACGATACAATTTTTTTTTTTCGAATTGCAAACAAATTTTTTGTTTGTTGATTCAAACAAAATTTCCATTGACCTATATTTAAACAAAAGTTTTGTTGGGTCAACCAAATTTTTGTTGATTCAACAAAACTTTTTTCGTGGTGTATAAGGCAGAGGTAGCATATACATAAAACTTTCAATGAAATCTGTATAAAACATTTTTAAAATTGACTAAAATGTTAATTACAATATATTACAAACATATAAACATTGCATCAGTCAAAATTTGACGCGCTAAATTTCAAAGCCAGAAAATAAAATATGAATACCTAATTGGTTACCCATAGTCATAATCAGAATGAGTCAGACATAAGAGGAAATAGCAGTTTTAAAGGATTTATCAACGGAAGTGAGACAACTTTATAGTGCTGGAATATATGAATATACATAAGTAAAAAATAATAAGTATCTGGCTGTAATTAGAACACAAACTCGTTTTAAACTCGTTGTTCTCAAAAGATCATTTTTAAAATCTCTGACGTCGATTACTCAATAGCTACTGAATCGATTCGCTTCGTATTTTCTCCGCTCTTTTTTTTATATAATTATGCAGAGACTGAACGAGGATTTTATTTTATTATCATTACAAAAAAAATCGTATTATTAAGATAAGAATTAAACAGTTCTTCATAGAGCCGCCATTTCAAATAAAAAAGCATTTCTTAAAGACATTTGTCCAGTTTCTAGAATAAATCTTAATTAATAGTAGCTATTTTTTCAATTTCAGATAATCCAAATTTAAGCCACAGTGGTTACCGCAAGTCACAAAAAACCCTTCAAAAGTGCGCAAATAACTTCAAATATATTTATTATTATTTTTATTAATATATCAACATTATATTTAAGTATTGTATTATGAAATAAAAATAAATACAAAGACCAAAAAAATAATTGCTTAATGAAAAAAATATATATATGAAATCCACCGTATTTTTCTAAAGCGAGTTTTAAGCCTTTAAAATGAATACTTCGGGTCAAAAATGCAAGCTACAGCACTAGCTGAAATTAAGTCGCAGATTAACTAGTATATCTTGAACAAATACGTGTGCATTTTACATTAGAGTACATTTATACACAGAATAGTGGCGACATACCGATAACAAAATTTGATTGGTCGAGTCAATTTTGAAAAAAACGAATCTACAAGGGTACCGAAGATATTATCACTATTGCTATTATCCCTAATTTAATGTTTGTTGACTTGATTCAGTCGTCTAATATAACTCACCAAGGCAAGTATCTCCATGTTCTGAAATGTAAGTTGCCATAATTTGGAGGAAAAGTTCTATCTAAGCATGCTCGCTGTACGTATCTTCCACTCTTATATATAAAGGAGCTCTACATTTTCGGTACGATTGCAAGTGTAACACCACCTATGATAAAATTTTGGAACTATTTTTTAAAGTAATTAAATGATTTTCATCCTGTACATCAAAAAGCAAAACTTTATTAAAAAATCCTACAAAACATTTGGCATTTAGGGATTCAAATTAAGTGGAAAGGTTATTTCCTACTGCATTAGAAAGGATTAAACAGAACTTTCGATCATAAAAAGCATTTTCATAAAAACTGCACACTCGTGTGCTAACTAGTTTTTTTTTTTTTTTTTTTTTTATTTATATATAATATATGTCACTTTTGGATCACCCTGTTTATTAAATATCAATATTAAATAAAAGACATCCTTGTCAATTTGCATAAATTTTGTATACAGTAATTTGAAAATACTTTAATTAAAAAAAAATTAGATGGCGATACGCTCTTTTAAAGTGTAAAAATGGTGAAATAAACTTAAAAATTTCAAATTACAATCCTTTGTTTCGCATTTCGATAGTTAGATAATGGAATATAAAGTGAACAGTGAGATATTTTCTACGCCGTTTTACACTTTAATTTCAGAATTCTTAAACTTTGACACATCGCAGTACTATTTATTGACGAAAATTTATACTACTTTAAATTTATTGTGTAGAAAACTTATAAGTTACATGGAAAACATTCCACTTAATTCATCTTTATATTTATTACAGTTAATAAATTAATAAATTTTAAAATTATGAAGTTATTTATGAAACATCGTATATTTATACAATATCAACAGAAGCGGACAATTCTAATTTTTAAATGTCCATTGTCTGCCATAATGTAATAAAATACTGCGATGTTTCATACACACAATTTAATTAATCTGGGTAATTACTGTGTATTGCTAAAGTTTGAAAAATGAAAAATGAAGTATTCAAATGAAAAATGAAGTATTCAAACTACCGAATAACACTTATTAAAGGGGAAAGAAGTTATGATCTTTTTCTTGTTGATTTGCATTTTTGCAAGTTGGATTATTAACCTTTTAGTAGAAAATATAAGCATTTTCACTCTACTGCAATGTTTGGCAAAATAAGATTCTTCTAAGTTTTCTTTAAAGGTTTTCAAGTTATTTATGAAAACATAGGATGAAAAATAAACATTTGTACTATATTTTTAAAGGCAGTTTGACTTATTTTTTCAAACAAATAATAGATTTTATAATAATCATTATTTTTTATACAATAATCTTTTGTTTATTTCAAATCAGATAAACTTTAATATTTTAATTGCTCTAATCATACGCCGATAATTAGTAAACAAATCCAGAATGAACTATGCTATTGACAAATAGTTAATTAAATTCGAACTGTTTTGCATCTTTATAGAAGAAGCACTTAATATGAAATTTTCTTAAATTAATAAAAATACTTTGAGGAGCACTTAAATATTTAACAAGTGTAAAATTTTAAAGAGCTTTAATGATAATGAAAACAGAACCATAAGTGTGTTATTGTTAAGTATCTCCTCTTATCTTTTGTGTAAATAACTGTTTTTATTCACCTACATATGTAAAAGGGATTCGATATTAAAGTACTCAAATTGTCGATTGAAGTACAAGATACTTGTTAAATAGAATTAAAATTGTTTTAAATTCCTTAAGTAGCATATCTTGATTAAGATCTTGATTTTTGTGACCTAGTATTTTATTAAATGGCTTTATAATTAGACGAAAAAAAATTATATGAATATTTTGTATTATTCTCTCATTATTGTCTGAGAGGATACAATATTTGATAGCAATATATCTTACATTTTTAGGTGTTCTAAATTTTAGACAAAATGCTATTTTTATGTCCAATATCCACTCGAGGTATTTTTTCATGTCTTTTTCATATCTGATGCTCTTCGAGAATCACTCAAGAAATGAAATAGTGACTCATTTGCAATAAATACTTGGCCACGGAAAGATACTTCGAGTAGATACCGTGCGACAAATTTCATAAATACCGTTACAAAAGTAACAGTTATTTAATGATAGCAGAAATAGAATCAAATGGCCACATTAACCTATAAAAAAAATTCTAGTGGTTAAATAAATTCTACATCTTCTTGTTTCTCTTTTCCTAGACGTAATTTGTAGTGACACGATATTTATGGACGATAGTGAACAACTGCATAGTAATCGATTGATTGAGTTATATACAAATAGTGATACGATTCTGAATATTTAACGGATTTCAACATTCCCAAATATCCCCCTCCAAGTTCTATATAAGTGTTACCTCTGGGGGTGCCAATCCAGATGCAGGTCTCTCATCTGGAATTGGTTCAAAATTAGGAGACCTGTTTCCATGTCAGCTATATACGAGCCAAGTGGCTAAGTAGAAAGCTGCAAAAACAAACAAACAAACAAAAATCCCAGTCGAGCATGTATGACATATGTTTGGAAGATGCAATGTCCTATATTCCAATTGGCATATTCTCTCTTACGTTCGCAGATCACAGTGTTCCTTCAAATATCTCCTGAGAGCCCTCATATACTTTTTAAATTAATACGGACTTAAAAAGTTATCGCCATTATTATTGAAAGGCTAGATCGTAGTTCCCGTACTCCAGAGGGCACACTATCACACACGCTATCACATATAAACCCTCCTTCAAGATTATAAATATAAAATTTATCTAGCGAAATATAATATTCATAATCTAACGAGTTTTTCGTTTATTTGCTTATTTTTTTTAGTATGTAATGTAGCATATCCATTAAAATCTGTATTGTAAGTTTAATTCATATCCATTAGACAGATTTGGTTTTATTCACAATTATTCGTTTGTTGCTTGTATTTTGAACATGAGTACATATTATTCATATATATCATCCTTCACATTTTTTCTTGTTTTCTGTTGAGATTCGTGGCTTTTATGTCTCTGCAGCCTGCGGCATATTCTACTGCAGCCATCTTATACTTATGTCATTTCATGGTTGTCACATATGACACATCTGCTTCCGACAAATTCACAAGGAACATCAAGGAGAACGAGAAATGCTTGTGAGGATGTCACTGTAGTTGCTCAATGCTGTTATATATGGCATAATGAATATATTTTTATGATCATTCATTATTTTTATTTCGTTTTTAATCTTGATTATTCATGTCATAAATTAATGATAATAAAAATTAAATGATCGTAACCTACGCAAGGTTTAAAAGCAAACTTTTAAGAACGAAAGCTCTGCGGAGCTTCTATAAAAAAATACTGTAATTAACGTACAATATCAGTTTATTTTTTATTTTTCTTTACAATATACGTACTTTAATTATCTAAAGGATTTCAGCATACTTTTTTGTTTCATTTTGGGATTATTATTGTTTTTACACAGCAAAGTTTTGAATATAAATCTTTAGGAGTATAATTTTTGTTTGATTTTCCATCTTTCTAAAATTGTAACAGAATTATTCTTAAGATAAATAATTTTTAATTTTTAAATATTCTAGTTTGTACCAAGCAATAAACAAATACTTTAAAAAATTTAGGTAACGGGACCTCAATTTCAATTGAAAAAGTGTCAAAAACTTTATAACAAAACCTAAATAGAAGTACCTGACATAAAAGTCTTCCCAAAACATATTTTTGTTTTCAAATATTAATTTTTAATTTAATTATTTTACGATTATGGAATTTTTGCCACTTTATATATGACCAGATAAAGCATATATTCCAATTTTAATTTTCCCAGTGTTATATGCTGTTGCTATTACAATAATGAATGTATATATAAACGTTTTGAAAGTTGAAACTTATATACAAAATGTGCAAATGGCGAAATTAATTCAATGATATTTTTTTCTTTTTATTGCAAGTATTTTAGTTAACCATAAAAGTCAAATAAACCGGCAATATTCACTCATCTTTATACTCTATATAGTTTACGGTTTACGTTTAGCATATCTGAAAACCTCCGTCTTTTTTTTTCAAGTGAAATAAACATATTTTTAACTAGTAAATTTATTCAATAAAATGTTTCTTTTTATTTACGCGGTATTTCTTTGATTTCATTCATTAAATAAAATTTATTTCAAAGATTTGTATATTTAGCTTGAATAAATATATGAAATCTGCAGAAACATGTAGAAAATATGCAAAACCGAAATTATGTGATATGTGAATGATAAAAAAAGGTGTGGAAATGTTTTATAATTTTCTACGCTATCAATCTAATTCTGCTAAATAAGACATAGCTAATTTCGTATGTATGAGAAAATCATAGCTGACCGGACTTTCGACATTTATTGCCGGATAGCCTAACAGATAGACTAATGTATACATGAGCAAGAAAATCCAACAAAGTTTCCAAAGTTACATTTAACCGACGTCTTGACAAATATATATACAGGAAGAGTATCTGCGTGTGTATGCATGAATAAATGTTTTAAAAAACTGAATTCTTTTATTATATTTTCTCTATTTGTTTTATAAAACTCATCGCACACTTTATATCCACATTAAAAGCTTAATTTCTTAACTTTGACATCCTTGAAACGAATCTGTCTAAGGTCTGTCCACTAGCGCCGCCAAGACAGTTTCGTTTGGTCCGAAAGTGCGCTTTCGACCAACCCCCAAATTCAAAAGAACGTGCTTTGGTTCAAAGCGACGCGCCCTCAAGATCGATCGGTTTTGCCCAGCCCCCTAGAAGTGAGCTTACCCGCCGAACAACCGTTTCCTTCAGTTCCACTCAGGCACTGAGAAGGGGAACAACCTAAAAGTCTGTGCTCCGGATAAGCGGTCCGTACCTGCGGTAAGTTTTTCTTCTTGTCTTTCTTCCAGGTATTCTTAAGATTTCGTAAGTAACCGTGAAGTAAATTAAGCCTAAAAGGGGGAATAAGTAAACATTTAAACAAAGGGTTCTTATGCATTATTTTCAATACATGACAAATATATTTTATGTTATTATTTATTTTTTTATGATAATTTTAGTATTTTATCTGAAAACTCCGGTAAATTGTTTAGGTTATGGAATATGTGAACACATGATATTCACGCTCCCAGATGTAAGTTCTTTTGGAAATTTTTATTTTAAGTTTTTTGCGCGAGATTTGCGCCGCTTCACTTAAATTATTGATACTTATAAAATACATTACTATTGTGGTAATTTGACATTTTCATTTATTCATAAGTTGTAATTAAAGTTTATATTCAGTTAATAGTTAATTACTAAATATTTATAATACATAAATAAAGTGCCTGCAAAAAATATGGATGTGATATAACTTTAAAAATTCAAACGAACACGTTTATAAACTCTGGTATGAATAATTGATATCGGACCCAGATTTTACTATGAGACACAGATGAATGTGTAATATGTTTTGGAGTATTTTCGTTTCGTATTATAAACTAGTACTTTCCACACTTTTTCCCAGTGAAATAATAAAAGTATAATTTCTCAATTATACATGTATAAATACATGTAGCCTTCATCAGATGTATTTTTGGAATCTTCGAAAATAGTATACAAATAGACAACGAATATTTTCCACAATATACTGCTATTTAGAAAACACTGCGTAAAATATTTATCTGAAATGTCACTAGTTGTTATATACTGTAAGTGTTTTATAGACACTTTTCAATAGTTAAATAAAGCTACCGAAATCGTGTTTTAAGTTACTCTTATAGTTTTAAGAACGTACTTTCTTACATATCTACAGATATGAATTGCAATAAATAATAATTATTTGATTTTAATTTATTGGAGAAGAGAATTTTACACATTTTTTTTATAAAAATAAATATATTGTTCATATTTATAAAAGAAAAAACTGTATTTGATAATTTCGATATTATTTTATTTATGTCAAGGATATTGATGATCATTTATTATTCAATAACACAATATACTGATATTTAGAAAATACTGAGTAAAATATTTATCTGAAATGTCACTAGTTGTTATATACTGTAAGTGTTTTATAGACACTTTTCAATAGTTAAATAAAGCTACCGAAATCGTGTTTTAAATTACTCTTTTCTTATAATTTTAGGAACGTTCTTTCTTACATAGCTACAGATATGAATTGCAATAAATGATAATTATTTTATTTTATTAGAGAAGAGAATTTTACACTTTTTTTTAAATAAAAATAAATATATTGTTCATATTTATAAAAGAAAAAAACTGCAATGGATAATTTCGATACTATTTTATTTAAGTCAAGGATATTGATGATCTTTTATTATTCAATAACACATGCTAGATTATTTTATAATATATTTTTTAATATTATTATTTTTATTTTTTTTATATTTTATTTATCATTGAAAAAAAATCACTGATTTATTTATCACTGAAAGTTATAGCAAAATAGAAAAGTTAAAGAATCAATGAGTCGATCTTGACACTTCATTTAAAAAAAATGAATTGCAATTTCATGATATAAATAAAATTTGTTGAATTGATTTTATTGTTCCTTTCAACAATGTACAGCTTTTTAATAGATAAGTGCCTTACGATTACGTTATCAGTAATTCGTACATTAAACCATTTTTTGTCGTATTTGTTTATAGCGAATTAGCTTATATAGCAGGGATAAAAAATGCAGTTTTTATTTTTTAATTAGAATGTTTGGAGATGTAAATACTCTAAAATATTTGCATTTAAGTAATATTGCAATTGGTTATAAATTTTCATACCTCTGATAAGTAATCAGTTTTAGTAATCTAATTCCTTAAAATATGCACCTGCCTTAGAACAATAATACTACGTGATTTAGTTTAACACGCATTGAAATTTTAAAAGATTTTTAATTTGTTGACGTTTACAATTGTATAAGAAACAAAAATAACTTAAAGAATGCATATAATTCTTATTTAAGTACTTACGTGTCACAAAATAATTTAAGAACGAGAAGTACATTCAAGTTGACTACATTAATTTCCCCGATGAGATTAAACCCATTTATGTCTTAATGTACATAAATGGTCTTACGTTTAGCTACATTTAGCTATTTGAAACTTTTACATCTATCAGTAAAAGTTCACGTTTTAGACACGCAAGTTCTAAAATTTTAAGAAGCTTATAATGTCATTGTAAATGAGTACAAAAATGTTTTATTGCTTGTTTTTTAACTATTGAAACTTAAAAGGAAAATAGGTCTTTGCTGAAAAAAAAGAAATACATTTATCAAAATGTAAATCCAATTAAAACTATTTTAAAATTAGTGTCATATAAAGAAATTTTTAACGTTCGATTAAGTTTGAATTTAGAAAACAAATGCGTCTTAGACTAACCGATTGTGAATTAAGAACACAGCGGTATTAAGTGCTATATACAGAAAGCTACCCACATGATATTTAACAATATTTTGATTTATATATATTCTGATTGTCTAAATATAAAACTTAGCTAAAATCTGTCATCTCACGTATTAAAAGAAGCCAAAAAAACCAACTTACCCATAAAATATTGTTTTGAAATAGGGGCTTTAAACTTTAAGTGGTTAATTTCATTTTCATGTAAATGCGCGTTAGTAGTTTTCTGTGATTTCCGTTCCTATTATTATTTAAAAATTACATATTTGGAACAGATTTATCGTGATATTTACTTTCCTCCTTAACAGCGTTTAGATATTTAAAATTAAATCTTATTTTATTCAACGCTCAGATTTCCAATATTCTACAGAATATTATACAAAACCTAGTCAATTACAGGTAAAAGTGTTATACTACATGATACCGGTTTCAAGAGAATTTCAAGTTTCAAATCTTATTGTCTTTCATTTCGAATAGTTATATTTAGACACAGTTCACATAATGTTACATAAATATATAATACTAAATTATCTTTTATTAATTTACATTTGCTACTTCTTTATAATCGTTCTATATTTCCTTTATTTTTTTAATATAACAGAATGAAATAAATATACTATTTTAATATAAGTATTTTGATGAATTATAATTCTTTAAAAAAGATGTAACGTCACTGAGTTCATACGCATAAAAAATATTTGGTTAATCTAGTTCTTTATTTGAGATATCTTGTTCTCTGAGGTTTACTAAATATGTAAATTATAAACAAAATATTTAAACATATATAAACTTTGGAAACTTTGCGAACTGTGGTCCTTTGTTTAATTTTAAGAACAGAAAATATTTTATTTCTCAATTCATAATATCCATAATTTATACAACAGAACAAAACACTGTTGTAAAATATAATGAAAATGTCGTCATATTTAAATAGAAAATATACATTTTTCAACACATACATTTAAAATAAACTATTCCAACTTCACCTCCTTCTCAAAAGACATTATAAAAAATAATAGATCTATTATTGAATAACAACTATAGTAAAAATAAAGAAAATTCCAGTTTATTTAAACAGAAAAACGGTATTTTACAACGCGTACATTTCAAATAACCTGCTTGAACTTCACCTCCTTCTCAAACTGCATTGAAATTGAGAAAACAGCATATTCTTGCAAATAGATTTTCTTAAAATTCAATTCTACGTAGTATCATTAATAAGGTTTGACAGATTCGTTTCAAAACCTTATGCTGTCAAAAGTTATTTATTACTATGACCAAATTTTGTACCTCGTTGCATATCCATTAAACTTTACGTTAAATAATCGAAGGAATGTGCAAACTTGCTTAAATCTTGATGCAACAATTTTTATCGAAAGACGAACTAATTTTTCATTCTCAAATTCTTAATTTTGAAGATAAACGTTCAGCTAAGTTTCTTTCTTCCAGAAATTCCCTTTAATGTCTCAGTAAAAATTGTATTGACTTCCCTATGATTTACTACGAGAATTTTTTAAGTTGAAATTTAGTTTTCGCTGTTAAGAGAAGTTTTCGGAAACTGTAATATTTTACTTCGTTCTGTATAAGCAGTTTAACATATGTACTCAAAGTGTTATTAAATTCGATATGAATATTTATGAATCACTTGACATTTTCTTTGTTATTTTTATTTGTGCCTTTTTTTCTCTCAAAATGCAGTTTTTGTTTTTTCTTTTATGACAGCTTTCTTTACCCTGCGAGGTAATGTTATTTCAAAAAAATACGTTTCCTTGTGTTAATGTTTATCATTTAATGCATTATCAATTATCAACTATCATTTAACATTCTCCTTAAAAAAAAAAGAACATTCCGAATTTTTTAAACACCAAATTTCTGCAGAGAAACATTAAAGAAACGATTCAATTAGTTATTACATCTACTACAATTCTTTATTAATAAAATCAGTTTGTGTGGATATATCCATACAGAAAGAGAAACAAACTTTAAATATTTTAATATCAAATCCTAAACTTGACAATCTATTTAAATTATTGGAAAATATTAGGTGATATTTGTTCATATCATTTGGTGAAGAAGTCTGAGAATTATAGTATATGTCTAAAGATTTTCTGTCTTAATGTGAAATTTATTTTTTTTAAATTCCATTGTCTTTACTTGTGTTAATATGTTCCAAGCTGCAGTTTTATAGGTTTCTTGACTCCGGCTTCAGAACTGAAAAGTAAACTGTTTCGACATAACGAATATGATGTCAATATTAACAATTTAATATTTAAATTTAAAATTCTTGCATATTTTATGCACGAATATTAACAACGGCACATAATTTTGCTGAACATAGAGTAGTTAAAAAAAATTTTCGACGTATGTAAGTAGAGTGGCGCTTTCTAGAAAAATTTCACGATTTTCACGCGGTCAAGTATTAACGAACCATCATGGCAAATAAACTAAAAAATATGTAAAAATGTTTCTGTATTTAAATCGTGTGAAAATACTGTTTTTCTATGTTTTGTTACTCCAATTTATAGCAAATTAAATATGAGGGTGCACTTTGCACATTCCTTAAAGTGAGTGGTAAAATGTTTAAATGTGGCCAGTTTATTATATTTTAAAGTTTAACTTAATGCTGCCAAATGTACCGTAACAATCGTATTTTATGATAAATTTATGCACTTATCCAATGCATGATAGTACGGTATTACCCTAAAAAATTGTGACTCCTGACATCAATATTTATTATTGAAAATCTGAAATTGTGAAATAATAACTTTTCGTTACCAAGAGGTAAAAGAATTAATTAAAATTGAGTCCTCGGTGAGATGTTGATGATTGACGTATCGATGTCATATAAATTTGCTAAAATCTATTGAAGAGTGTTTATTATTGCAGTGTGTCAATTCACTATGTATTCAAAATAATAATACTGAGTATCTGATAAGAAAAACATACGGTGTAATCGTAAAAATGATAACGTGTGCTCAAAACGCCACAGTAGTGTGTAGTAATATTTTCGTTCCATGCCCAAACTATTGAAGCTTTCAGAATTTATTAACACAAAGCGCATATATAGAAGAATAATTCACATGTTTTGAAAAAAAGCTCTGATTTCTATAGTAATTACGCTATAATTCATTGAAAAGTTATTATTTAGTAGCAGTAATTGGTACCAAAACGCCTATAAAATGCAATGCACGTTTAAAACCACACAAATTCTATTGCAGAAGTGTTTTAACTTCAGTTGTCATGTACATTATTTTTCCTTGTGTTAGTTGTCAGTATCCTCAAAAAATATTTTTTTTTTCTTTCCTGTATATTTATGATTTTTCTGTTTGAAATATGAATTAGAAAATTGTAAGATGTAAGTATTTTAATTAAAACAATTTTTTGAGGCTTCTTTTATGTAAAATACAAACTTTTAACTCCTTCCTCCAAGAAGCATTTTGTTTATGTTTTATACCATTAGCAATATAATATGAGGGCTGTGTAAGACAAACGTTAATTTCAGAAAATTATTTTCAATAGTCGAATTGATCAAATTATATGAGATAATCTCTGAAGATGCATTGATATTTTTAATTGAACGCTATTTCAAAACCTGTGTTCAATCTAAATTCTACAGGAATTTATTTTACTTTAGATATCGCACCTTGAGTTACCTCACTTTTAAATAGTGCTTATTTTCGTACCTAGTCGTAATGTATTTAAAATAGCATATTTAGGGAATTTTGAGGGTTTTGATTCGTTTTCTGGTGTAAAACTTGCGTACTATTAGTTAGTATCTTAATACTTGTTCATGATTCGATATCCCCATGATCTTTCAAACTGATTTCATTTATATCACTTTAATAAAAGACATAATACGTATTTGAATGGCAGTTTCCGAATTATCTGTAAAATTTTGGTTATAAAATATTGTGGAGTGTTTTTTTTTTCTAACAGGTTTTTTCTTTAGAAACATGCGTAATCTATTAAAATTTATGTAAACTTTTTCATTAAGTCATATATATATATATATATATATATATATATATATATATATTTAATTTTATCTCTGTATACGTGTCTCTTATACGTGTTTCGCATGCACGCTTAAAACGGCACAATAATTTTCAAGTGAAAAAATAGAATATCTTAAAGATAATATATAATATAATATTCTTTTCTTATGACATAATTATTAAAATTATCATTCATTTGTTAAGGAAATACTTTATAATCATGGAACAGAAATAACATATAATGCCAAATTATTAGCTCTATTATTTCTTTCCCAAAAGAGAAGATTTACATTGACAAGAGAAAAATTCAATCGTTAATGAATATATATTTTCATATGTGTAAAAATGAATCATTACTCACTGATCCTGAACTGCCATGAATTCTTTTGTTTTAAACACTAAAAAGACCAATATCAGTGAATGAGGGGAAATTTATTTCCTTCACTCATATAAAATATAAATGAGAAATAGATGAAACAAACTATTTTCTTACAATGATATCCTTAAAATATTATAGAAAATTACGATTAATTTGATTAAAATATACGAGATATAAATGTTGGATATTTTTTTTCTATACATCTTAAAATTTGAACGGATTTTTAAACAATGGCTTCACAAAACAATGTAAATGCATAGCTGATTTCTTATTTCCAGATATCTGGTCAGCATTGTTATATGAACGTGAGAGCTATTTTTTAATATTATAAATGAAAATACAATATAAATTTACAAACCCTAAAACATAACGTGATATAAATTGATTTTGAAGTTCAAATGAAAAAAATTCTCTTTTCATTTAAAACCTCTATAAGTTAGAAAAAACATGAAACCAGCAATTCCTTATTGCATTGTTTGAAAAGAAGTTTATTGTTTTGAAAAAAGTATGGAACTTTTCTAGACAAGGAAAAGGTTTCTTTAACTCTTTGTGCCCCCAAATTATAAATTGAAAAAAATATCTTCATACCTCTTTTATTATTACGTTATAAAAGCAGATTAGTCATACAATAATAATATAATATAAAAAAAAGAAATGGCTACTTAGAGATAATAAACTGAAACGTTTTTTAGATGCATTTAGGTCAATGTAACTGAAATAATATTTTACAATTTTCAAAAAACGAAAATTATAACGCATTTTATTGCATTTTTATGGCGTTTTTAAAAAATATACATGCATCCATTCTTGATGGGAATCACAGAAAAAAGTTTTATTTTTATTAAAACATACAAACAAATTACACATGAATAAATTTTTTATGTTATCACAGGCTATAAAAATAATACTTTTTAATGTTTTTTAATGTATTTTATGTATATTTTTATGTATCTTTCTAGTATATTTCGATGCGCTGTATTAAAAAATTCTCAACTTTTTCATCTATTACGAAAGGTTTTTCGACAAAGTGATGATGAATATCCAAGTAAAAAAACACAAAAGCTGTAACAAATTAAAAAGTAATATATATCTATATATATTGAAAAATGCTTTTAAAAAATCTATATCCTACATCTACATTATACAGCAAAAAAAAAAAAAAAAAATCCGTCAGTAACGCCGACGTCATATTGATGGTCACAACACCTGGCAATAAGATCCTCGCTTTTACTGTAATTTTTTTAACTTCTAAACATCACAAAATTTCAATTTTTACACCGTCGGAGACTGAAATTGTGTCTTTTCAAATGCAATTTCTTTGAAAACTGTACCTCAATTTACTAAATATTTATGATTTTAAAATTCTTTCAAGCATGATTTTTTAAAAATCTATTTCTGTAAAATATTAAGTAAAGCCCGATTACAAAAGATTAATCTGTTTTCACTTAAAACAATATAGATAGTTCGGCGTTTGTGTCTGGCTTATATTTCGAAACAAAATTAATACTTCATCAATAAAACATTATAAATAAAACACAAATCTATGAGACTGAATATTTCTTCGGCTATTAACTCCTAGCATGCGGCTAATACGAATGTATCTCTTTTAATAAATTTCAAAAATTTAATTGAATACATAGTTGAAAATTTGCTGATAAAACTGATTTTCACTGTTGTTAGTGGAAAATATAAAAAATATATTAAATGTAGAAAATTTATCAGAGATTTAATATATATATATATATATATATATATATATATATATATATATATATATTTAAATGTATTGTCATCCGGAAAACTCGAGCTTTATCCCATATTTTTATTAAAGAGCTCATTATCCATATTTGCCTCTAAGTTAAATATCATTCTAATATTTTATTTTCTTCCTCAACATGAAGGATGTCTCCCCCCCCCCCCCCCATACCCAAATTTTGTCTTGTGCGGTACTTGCGACTTTTTCCTGTGTAGAAATCATTATTAATCTGAATTATGTTTGCTGGATGCTTATGTCTGGGGACTTTATGACCAGATTTATAACTGATCATTTTGAAATCTTGATGTTTTTGTAACTAAATTAATAATTTACCACCCAGACGGAAATTCTCGGTTTGTGTCAGTTTTAAGTATTTTACCTGAAATGGACAAACAACATTGCATAATAAACATACTTCATTTTGAAAAAAAAATACATTGCAAGCCTAAAATATTATATTCCAACGCTACAAAACAAGTATTGTTTTGTAGTCCCAAAGGTACTTAAATTTACAACTTCAAAAGACACTTTAAAAATAAAGTAAAAGAAATTTAATCCTTCATTAAACAAATAATATTGTTATATCTTAGACCTTATAAAATAAGACACAAATATAATGGACATATGTATAAATGGTGAGATGTCTTCAACAAAAACTAAATACCGCACATTTCACAGAAAGATTGACATTAGAAATATATACATAGGTGAGAAAATCTGCTTCTAAAATATTATCTCATTCGCAGAACTAATAATGCTATCTAGATAGAGTTAAGAATAAACTATTGATGCCAAAGCCTACCGTTGGCAATGGATAAATCACATATATATTTTTTTTATAACAGAACGATTCTGCAGGTACTTTAAAGTACCGTCGGAGCATAAGGTGTTAAAGAATGCAATTGATAAGAAAATCAAGGATAAAAGTTCTTCAAACAATTTATCAATGATTCGGAATCAATAAATACTTTATTGCCGAAAAGTCAGTTGGTGCTCACTGTGGAGACGCGAAAAGTTTTTGGTTTCAGTCTGTCTGTCTGTTCCGCGATAACTGCCGCAAAAATGATCCGATTAGGTTGATTTTTGGTAGGTATGTTGGCGAGGTACACAGAATTAGCAGTATAGTTTTTAGTTACATTTGATTCATTCGTTCGAAAAATATAGAACAATTCTTTTCAGGTCATAGTGCTTTGCAATGGGAAGTCAGACGATTTTTTAAATTTTAACATTCACCAAAAATAAATGTCGCATTAGGATAATTGTAAATGCAAAAATATTGAGGCTAAATTTACGAAATGGGGATCTTAATTTAATCCAATCGCTTTGAAAATTTGCCGATACATTTATTAGAATTTCGAAATTAATTGTATAAATTATTGGGAAATTTTATGCATTAATTTGAAATATGTGAAACATTTTAATTTCTCAATTTTTTTACAAAAATTTCCGATGCATTTTTTTTCTTTCTTCCATTAAATGTTTGTTAAGCAACTATATTTCAAAGAATATCAACAAAGGAAAATTCAAGTGTATCGCATTATTTTAACGCGAAATTTTATTAACAAAAATAACTAATTTTCGGGTGATTTAAGTTTTTAATATGCTTTTTTAAATGAAATAGATCAGAATTTATTTAACTACTAAAGAAAGATTACCAAATCGGCTTTCCTCATGAAAATAATAAAAACGTTGAATGCGTAAATTGAATATTGGTCACATAAGAGGACATTACATTTGTATAAGTATATTTTAAACACGAAATTTTATTCAATTTCCGAAACATGTGATGTTTATTAGTTAAAATATAAGTATTCTTTTAAGGATAGGATAAAATCTCTTGTACAAAGAGTTGGTCATTCTAATGAAATTAAAATAGTAAATACATTCAGACATATACTCAAGAAATGAAATAGCTCAATTACTGGAAATTGAGAATATAAAATGAAAGCGACAACGGGGTGTTCAAGGAGGCTCCGCCCCCCTGAAGTAATGTATTGTTATCCTGAAAAAATACAGAAATAACTAGTTTATCATATCTTTGCATAAATTTGTGTTTAATGCAATACTTCTGAAATTTCCGGAACTTTCGATAAATTTTATATTCTTATAAATGTATAAATAACTTTAAAAAATTGAATTTTAGGATTTCAAATATTATGGAGATAATTTTAATAATTAGTGATATTAATGAACAATGATTTTTAGAGCTTACGTTGAGGCCTCTGATCTATAGATTTACTAGTATTAGATGTACTTATACAATTAGGCATATTTGGGTTTTGTTTTAATGCACATCAATTTATTAAAATTATAGATATGTCTTCCTCAAATTAGGTGAACTTTCTCAACTGTTTCAGTTAATGTTGCATTTGTTAATTATTACCTTTGCAATTATTGTTTGTTTTTCTTACAGCTGTACATTTATTTCGAATATAAAAAAATATTCACCTACTTCATAATTTTGGAAAAAAATCGCTTTGGAGCGCTTTAAGCATTGGTTACAGGGGAGAGGATTAAAATTTCCGAAAAATTAGTTGAAAGCATGATAGAATTTACATGTTACTCAATAGGATTTAATATAAATCAGGTAAATATTCGAAGAAAATTTTAAAACATACACGGATATTTGGGGGTTTCTTATTATTGAAATTTTGGCGATTTCCAAAGTCACTGTCTCGTAACACATATTTTTTAAAGTTTAGTAACCTCATAAAATAAAACTTGAACTAATGAGGGTCCCTACATTTTATTTATATTTACATATAAACGATTTTGAAGTTATTTTTTTAATGAAAAACTCACTTGCATTAATATAATATGAGTGATTCAAGATTTGTGTACCATATGAAATTATCAACGAATAAAACAGAACTCTGATAGAAATTTAAGTATTATCATAATTTTTTTAATTATATTTAAAGATATTTTTTGCACAAACAAAAATAAAGAATATCTCTTGTTGCTCTTTCTGAATTTCAGTAAATAATATATGTTTTTTACTAGAACCTGCATGTCATGAAATCCATCGATTATGATAAACTTTTTAGAAATATAGATTACCAGAATTGAAGCATTACTTATGCAAGATGTAATCGATTTATAAGCATCAATATATGGATGTATTTATGTAAATTTTACTGCTTGGATCACATGAATATCTTGAATAATGTATGCAATGTTTATTTTGGACTTTTATGTATAATTTTTGGAAAATTTTCTTTAGATATGCTTTGAAGCATATGCATTTTATTTATTATTGTGCTTCGTCATCTAAACATAAACATTACATGTAGGAAATACAAATTATTGCTTTTATTCTTATAAGACATTTTATTTGAATGTATCATAAAACCTTTCTACTGGATCTGATTTATTATTAAAACATGGTAAATTACTCTGTTCAACAATTTTGCTGCAAAAACTTGTGAAAAGTTTATTTTAAATTTTTAATTTGAATTTTCTTACAACTTTAAAGTACTTTTTAGATTCTTATTTGAAGTTCTGAATAAATACCAATGAAATAAGAACTAAAATTAGTGTGTTGCATTTATTTCTAATATTTTTCGTAACCAAACTTTTACGATGAATTTTAAATAAAGAAACTCTATAATTAAGATGTTTTATGCTCCACTATTTAATATAGTACCATTTTTCAGATACTGTATCAAGAATATTCTGTTTAATTTTCATGATTTTAGGGCTTTAAATTAATAGACGTTGGCTCTGGTGTCGGTTAGAGTCTTGCATCTAGTAGGTGAACTCGATTTTAACCGCACCCCACTAATCTCAGGGTTCGGGTAGCACCAGGTTGGATATTTTGTTTTTTGCTGCGGTTCGGGTTGACAATAATTGTTTTGGTTTCGGGTCTGTTTTGGTTTGAGTTTTAATTTTTGCGGGCTGGCTTCCCGGTTCCCCGGTTTTTCAAAATAAACTCCAGCATATTGTTTCAAATAAAACACTATATATTTGAATATAAATGCCGTTTTACCTGTTAATTTTTTTAAATAAATTATAAACCTGATATTAGAGATATGATTATAGACTATTTTTTCAAAATTAATTTAAATTTTAAATCAATTTCCTTTGATTACGGGTTACATGTCGGATTCTAGTTGAAGTATTTTAGCTCCGGTTCGGGTCGCGGGTTAACGAAATTTTTTTTTCGATTTCGGGTCGATTTTAAATAGATTTTTCGGGTTCGGATCGGGTTGAGTATCACTTTAAATAGAATTCGCGGTTTCGTGTGTGGTATAACCCGACTCACGCATGACTCTATTACGGGTATAGGATATTGAATATTAATTTTTTTATAAGTATAAATTTATATGTTACTATAAAGCATGAAAATAAGTGCATAATATGCATTTAATTAAAAAGTTGATTTATCTACATTCGGTCTAGAAAATAAAACGCATTTTCTTAAGTTTAAAGCTGGTAAAGAAAAACGCTCACACATTTGTAATTTATCATAACTTAAAACTCAATATAATCTCGTAAGCATTTCTATTTTAACTCTTATTTTCCGTTTTCTTTTCTGAAATTAAATAATTATAAAAACATTCTTGTGAATCCAAATAAGAATTGTAATTATGGATTTATGTTATTTTAAACAATCTAAATAGCAACAATTAGAAAAAGTCTCATCAATACAATAAATGTTTATCTTGAAAAAGAAGACAATCAATCTAACTCAAGCTTTTTATATTTGAAACTTCACAAAATATGATTTCTGTGTAAATTTTGATTATATCGATGTATCGTTAAACATTTATATATATTAAATACTCTGTAAGGCATAACTGTAAGTAGGATTTAAATTCAATCAGAAGGTTTCCTGTTGCTTTTGCTTAAATAACTGTGATGTTAAGCATGAAAACAAGTAATAACTCTCAAGCATTAAGATATTAAGGAAACAGTTTATATTTTTAAAAAAATGTTTATATTCCAAATATTACAGTTGCTTTTAATTCATATGTGAACGGTTGTAAAATTTTAAGCACAGGTTTCCTCATAAAAAATATAGTTGATTCAATGAACACGCAAATATTCACTTTGCATCAGTATATTAGATACTTAACGAGATAGAGTGGCATAAGCTTTAATACTTTTCGTTGGTATAAATCATACTAATACATTTGTAAAACACGCTAACTGCTCATCTGAAAAATTCAATCCAACTCTTTCTTAGCATATATGCAAAAAATTATGAATCAAGAAAATGCTCCCCCATAAAAAAAATATTTTCCCTAATGTCTGAAGATATATTACAAAATATATTAAATAATAATATGATAATAAATAATATGAATATAATTTCATTAAAACAGATTAAAAAAATCGGTAGTTATAGATCTGTTGGGAATTTTTTTATAAAAATAATTATATTAATTAACAAAAAGTACTATTATGGAAATCTCGCAATTCTTATACAAACAAAGGAAATAAATGTATCGTAATCCTATCTAGGATTTGGAAAGGTTTATGTAGTTGAAAATGCTTCAAAAACATTTTTAATAAGAGAACACCGATAGGTAAATAGCTGAGAAAATAAACCCTTTATAAAATATTTAGCTTCAACTGTTTCGCCGTGCTTTCTAAATCTGATCAAGCAAATATTTCTGTATGAAAAGTAAAATCTACTTTTTTAAATAGACGGATTAAATAAATGCTATTTTACATTCCCTTTAATGGACCTGTAACGTACCCTCAGAGCATACATGATTAATGTAAAAGGTTAAGCCTAGCAAATTACTCTAGTACCTATTGCTTAAAAATTTGTCCACCGAGACTTTGTATCGAATGCAGAAACTCACCTTCTTGAATTTCCTTAAACTCATTCATGTACAAAAGACAACTGATATCACATATCCATAAAGCTTTCAACTAAAGAAACTTAATCACTTGAATGGTCCGATTTCAATCATACTCCACAGGTATGAGATTTATAGGACAGAAAAACCTCAAATTAAGAAATTTTAAAATGTTAATTAAAAGGAACATTCACTCATTTCCGATTGCGAAGATACATACGTTATACGGTTTAAACATATTATTTTAAATATCAAACATACCAACAACCGGCCATTTGACCGGCACCAAATGAAAATATTCCTATTCGAATCAGAAATTTCTTCATAAAATAAGTAGAATATAAATCATACAGAAATAAGTCAAATGGAAAGGTTAAATAGTTTTAAATAAAAATTCTGGTGTGAAATATTCTTAGAAAACGTGAGTAAAATTCCCGGTATGTTTAGTGTTCAGTTGAAGGAGACATACTTAAGAAATGTGTTTGTGAGAATAATTTTAATTTGATATAATTTAAACTGAGTATAAGAAGTGCACCCCTTTCTACTTTCCTAACTAATAATAATAATAATTCTTATTTTGAGTAATTTCAGTAACTTTCCTTCAGCGTATTGAGGAGTTGCTTTCTAAAAGTTATAATATTAAAATATTTCTAAATATGTTCAAACTGACGCTATTCTACGTTTTAAGAAGTTTAAAAACATACAATTTAACTTTGAAAAAACTAACAATATAAAAAATTGTGAATGAAATTTGTAATTTTTTTAATTTTAAATGTTACAATACTTTTAAATTTCTGCCTCTTAAATTAAATAAAACAACACACACAAATTATACAAAAATCCCCATTTTTGGGACAGAAGATTTCTGCCTTCAGTAAGCAATCTAAAATTTAAATAAATACAAATATGAAAATTTTATTTTTGTTTAAAAAATTCTTTAATCAAACGTAACATTTTTCTTAAATTTTATATTAAAAAGGTAAAAATTAGAACAATTATTTAAAATAATTTTTTAAGATATGTTATATTTTGAAATTATTTTAAACGGACTATTATTTTTATACGGTTTATGGTATCTGCAAAATCTTGTAACTCGTACAAATTATACAAACTCACATGTAAAATATATTTAGTTAAGCTCATTAAGAATGATTAGCAAAAATTGCCATGTAAACTTTACTCTTTACAACCGATTTGAAACAAATTATTAAATAGTGAATACTATTACATATTCGTATATCGTATATTGTTGTTTTTAAACATAATCTTATATTATATGTAATCTGCCTTTAAGAAAATATTTTTCAGTTCAAACTGGTTTTTTTCAATTTTTTTTTTTTTTTTTTTTTTTTGCGTAACTTTTTAATTGTTGTTAACGTATTGCTGCAAATTGGATATAAATAAAACGATAGTACAAGTTTACATATTATTGGGCTTTTATTTAATTTTTTTTTTACTTTTTTCCCAGATGAATATATTTATTGATATAAATGTTAGTAACTCTTATGATTATTCTCCAAAAATATAAAATTCATAAATTAGGAAAATTTAGTAAATTTTATGAGTAACACATATGAATGAACGTTTAAATATTGTTTCATTTTGTTTAAAATGAAGTGAATAATTAAACAGTTAAATCGGACTTTGTGCTTCAAAATCGTCGTGCTTTCGTCAATACTCTTTTTCTGAATGATAAGGATCGAAGCAACTACATATATAAACTATATTTTAATTTAAATAGACCTCATAGTAACAAGATATACCTAATAGAAATATTGTGTTTCGTATCTTTATCATAGTGTCTTAAGTAATTTGTTTAACACATCTTTCAAAAATAGTATAAAATGAAGAAGTACTGTTTCATTTTAACTCGTTAGGGACTGGTGTCCTAATAATATGGCGTGTGTCTATATTAACAATTATTTTGGTTATTTTTGCATGTAGAAAATATAGTTTATGTCTATACATTTACTAATAACACTTAATTTATGGTTCAGCATTAAGTAATAAAATAAAAACAAAGTTCCCTTAAATGTCTTCGTACCTTTTGTTATTCTTTTATTTTAAACATATGTTTCATACTTCAAATTTAAAATAGGGACTACATGCCATAACGAATATTTTTATGATTAAACAAATAATGAAAAGTTCTTACGTCTATTTCTAATAAGATATTTCATACATATCTTCAAAAATTTTTCATTACCCTTTTTATCTGTTAAAAGTACGCAAAATAACTAGATTCGTTAAACTTCAGAATGACATTTTCGTTACATTCGCTAGCAAATCTTAACGTTTCTGATTTAGGTAGCAATTTTATTTTATTTTAAACTAAAAGTATTTTTCTCTAAAATTGGACCAGAAAGGGTTAAATGTTTTTGGTAAGTACTTTTAATTTAGTACAAATTCTAATTTTATTTTGAATGAAAAACTTTTTAAAACAAATTGCATAATTTTCCTAAAATTTTTCAGGGATGAAAGTTTCCCATAAAATTTATGAAAGCCCTATTTCCCAAACTTTTATATTTTCTAACGGTGATGGGCCCTATCACACTCAGAACTTTCTTCTGAAACAATATAAGTGCATCGCGAGATTACTCCATGTTTCAAAATTTACGAGATTTTTGCATCAGTTGTCTTTTTTCTTTGAAAAGCGTCTACGAGGAAACGGACGAAGTCTTAAAGTTGCGAATGCTATTTCTTCTGATACTGTTTCATATAATGCCAGTAAACCTCAGGAAGACTATACGTAATTTTTTTACTGCAAATATTTCTGTTAATGTAATATCCTGTTAATATAATATTTGTTTTTAAAATTCCTTTGGTGAAATTTGTTTATTTATGCGATGAGCATATACTAATTAAAAAATAAAGCCGATTTCTAAAGTTTTAAAACTCATCATTTCATTGTTTTTATACGGCTGAAATGTAAAATTACAGTAGCATATTAGTTTGAAAAAAGAAAAGCAAAAAATGAATAAGAACTTATATGTACGTATTACTTAAGAATGGAGTGTTTAAGTAAAACTGCGTTATTGTCAGATAGAGATACTGACAAAGTTACTTTATTTGCTTTGCGTTAATAAAATTATGAATAAATGTTTAGTGAAATTTATTCAGTTTGTAATTTTGCTATCCATGACTAAATGTGTCTCTACGTGCACATATGTGTAATACACAAAATCATACCTGTGTATTCCAGTTGGCATCAAAGACATTTTTACATTACACATATCTAGATAAACTCACATAAAAAAAAAATATTACGATTCTTGCAAGCTGTATATTATATACATTTAGATACTTGCAAATAATTTTTAAAATGTAATTTATATAAATCTATTTTAATAGTACTGTTTTAATGAATAAAGAATTGCATTCAACTTGGTTTCATTTTTTCAATTTTACTAGTCTATATTAAGCATTCGTCTCTCTCGTTACAGGTACCCAGGCATTTATGCTTTTATGCAATTTCTTATTTTATTATTGAAAATAATATAAATTCTAAAATAAAAGTTCATACATTTAATTTTTCTTTTAAAATATACATGAGCATGACTTTAACAGATGTCATAACAAATAAGTATATGACAAGTGTTTTGAAATAGAACTTCTTAAGAACAAAAGTTATTATTACTTTTTATAGTCTAGAAAAGTTATTTACCGGACATTCTTCATCAAACTTGGATAGTTCTGTTGTTTCCCTCCCACTGCGGTTAAAGTCACGTCAAACTGCAATAACTCCGACCAGCGGCTATTGATCATTGTTTGTGAAACACGTGATAGAAACACGGAAAAGGTTTTTACCATCTCCTACTCTACATCGATTGGATACTGGAACACGTTATTCGCGAAAAAACGTATTCGTAAAAATAAAGCATTTTCCAAGCACCGATGCTTCATAAACTCAAATCATTTCGAAAATGATCGAAAAATCTAAAGGAAGAAAAACTGAAAGGGAGAGAGGGGTAAAAAAAAAAAAAAAAAAAAGAAGAGGTAAATTCTTTATACAATTATCGTAGAATGTAGATGATTTTCGCAATCGAATTTCTTTAAGTGTGCATTCTATATATGTAGATATATATATTTATGCGAAAGCTATTTTTACTTAAAAGAGTTAAAATATGACTTCAGTATTTTTCTTTCTTAGCAATTTGTTGAAAAAATATTAATAAGTATATCTAGAAATTATTTATATTTGCCATCAGAAGGGAACACCCCTTAATTATTTTTAATTACCTTCGAAATTAAAAATATATTGTATCACATACAACATTATTTTAAATTGGGAAATATAGTCACAAAAAGTTAAATCAAATGTAAATACATTTTAAATACATGGTTCACTATATGATCTTTAAAGCTATTTATATGAATTTAAAATTTCATGAGAACCAATGTTCATTGTATTTGTTGTTGTTGGACGCTACATGTCATAAAAGTTATTTTATTCCAATTTATGCGTCCAAAGTTTCACTAATTCTGTTAACATATATTGTAATCTGAATCTTCTTATAGTTAACCGAAAATGTCGAAAGCTTTTAATGAGAAATAGTTCTAATGAATCGTAGATATTAATAAGGATGCAATGGTTTATTAAAGATAATATATATATTGGAAAGAAAGCTCGAACAAATGCATTTGGTTAAATGATTCATATACTTATAGGCAAATAAAATATGTCAAAACCAATCCGTAAGTTTCCAAATCGCTTTTATAGAATAGTATGGATCTGACGCAGACAAAATATTTAAATTTATAAAGTCTCAAAAAGATGATTTGGGGAATTAAAATTAAATAAATATAGTATTTTTTAAATGTTTGAATGCTGATTTTGTTGTTATTAATCCATCTCCATTATTCACAAATACTTTAAACTGCCAGATAACATTAGTTTGCTAATTTTTATAACATTTTCAATGTTAACCTGAGTTGCAATGTAATCAGTATTATTTATCATGATATTAAATTCAGTATATTTATCCTTATATGTCTCTAGGTAAAGAGAATCGCTGTAATTTTACACATAGAGTAGCATATGGGAAACAATAATTTCAGAAACTAATGAAAATTAGTGTAAAAAATCATAGGAATTACAAATTGTAAGTATACTTCATGATTAATGACATTAAAATATTCAGAGTTTCATCGAATTTATTTTATCTAAAAGTCATACAAGTCGAAAATGTTTCCAAAAACATTTTGAGGGATATTTTTATTTCTATATTCGACATATAGTCTTACGTTTCTAAAAGCCTTTTTTTCGTGTTCTAGTTAATAGGATAAAAATATTTTATAATGCTTCTGTTGTAGAATTTAAAAAAAAAAATGCATAAATCATATGTTCCATAACAATATATTATTAACTTAACACTAGAAAAACTACATAAAATATAAGTCTTGTAAAGCTAAATTATTATTTTTATTTTTTCCAATATTAAAAAATTTTGATATCCAACAATAATATATTAAAATATAATTCTTACATATATAACGCATACTGAAATTTATTAAATGCTTGATGTTGATTAAAATGGTTATCAGACTAACACCAGAGGCTTTAATCACCTTTTTATGTTTATTCCAATCATATTATATCAAACATATCTGAACTACAAACATCTTCTATGGAAGAATTAATAACTGCGATACTATTGAGGATGATAATTCCGAAATTTCTTCGTACAAAGGTTAAATAAAAGTTACATAGAATTTAAATATTGAATTAAGTATTAACAGACAAATATTGTTATATTTTAATATTTGTTAAATTAAGTTAACAAATATTGAATTTGATTTTTATTTCTGTTTTGTGCGTCTCTTAACTTTCCAGTGAACATGAACGATCGAGATTAGCGCCAGTACTGCACAACGCGACAATATTGCATCTAACCCCGCAAGTGTCAATACCAAGCACGGAACTAAAACAATTAGAGGCGACAGGTACCACAGTGAGAAAAGTTATCATCATCCCGGACGCTGTTTGAGAAAAATCGTGTTACCCAAAACGATGATGGACTCTACAAAGCACAGAGCCGTCTCGAAAGAAAGCCATCATGATCCACTGTGATATAAAACTAAAAGTTTAGTCCGGGCACATCACGGGCAAAAAATAAATTAAATCAGGCCCAGTTCAACCAAACGTAATGCGAACGAACAAGTTGATATTATTTACCAGCATTAACCTATAATTAAAATTTTAGTAAAAGAATATTTTATACTTTCTTATGCTGAAAATTTTATTTTGTCTAATATATATATATTTAATAATGAATTTAATCGTACTCTTGAAAATTAAATGGTGGTGAAAATTATAATATTTTAAAATATTAATACAATAAAATGAGAAGAATGGGGAACATACTATCTTTAAAGGAAAGCATTATGAAAGCAATCATGTAACTGGAAATAGATATTGAACATTTTGTTAATTTTCTCTGTATTTTGTATAAAAATGAAAATGCAGCATATAACATGAGCAAATAAATATAAAACGTTGATTCATTATTTTTTACTCTGTTTTGTGTTTAAATTGTTATTATTATATCATCTGTCTTTAGAAAATAGCAAATGACCCACTTTCTCCCCCAATTTAAATTAATATTGTGATATATCGTAAATTGATCTTAAGATATATCATATTTAAAATATCAATGTTTACTTTTTGATATATTGCAGTATGAAATTTTTTAAATCATTCAACCCTACACTTGACTCCATCTTGTTTTTAAAAAAACTGAATTGTAATACATATTTCTGTAGGAGAGATGATATTATGCAGATTTTAAATAGTGATTTTTTTACAGCAAAAAAATCGGAAAACATTCGAGCTCTCAACCTGAGTGAAATTATTTTAAGAACGTAATTCCTTTTAATTTCCCAAGAAACAGTAAAAATTCTCATTTTGACCATCCTCGTACGCGGCATTTACGATAGAATTAACTTTTATGGAAAAGTAGAATGAAATTGAATTTTTGGTTGACGAATCTAATTATCTATAAGAGCAATTCCAAACAAGATTTTGACAGCGTATGACGATTTATGCTACGAAAAGGAGTTATATATCCTGTGTTACTAACACTTGTCAACTGTTAATAAAACTGGAGCATCGTGACATATTTTCATGGTATATTTATATGCTTTGGTATGGAAGGTTTTAAAGCAGCCAGAACTTGTTATTCTTTTTTTTTTTACAAAAATAAAAAAAATTCGTACTCTTATCCCTATGCAACAATGGAGTGATTTCAAGGCCATTTTCTTTTTACAAAAAGACAGTAAAAATTTTAAGGCTGTTCTCATATCCAAACGAACTACTTTCTGAATTCATTTTTGTACGGAAACGCATGAAATTGGCTGGTATTTTCTGCAGTAACTATGTACTCGAACGTCGTTTTCTTCTTTTTTTGGTAAAGGCAGAAGATATTTCAGAAAATACTGTCAAAGTCGGCGTTCTGAACCAAATTCCCGACGCGGCAGAGCGAGAAAAGAGAAAAACTTGTCGTCACATGACAAGAATCTCTTATAACTCGATAAGTAATTTATTTATTTTAAAAAACCGCTATTTCATTCTAAATCCCTTCAATATTTAGGCCTGCCAATTGTATACCTTTGCGTTTAAAAATGAGTCAGAAAATGTGTCAGAAAATTTTGCGTTGTTGAGTAGGGAATTTGAGAACTACCTTAACCTCGTACGCACCGTAAGACTTATAGCAGTGAATATTTTAACTTGTCATTTTGACCAATTCGGTACATGGTATTTGTGATAGCATTTACTTCCATGGAAATGTAAAACTGAAATAAATTCCGTGTTAACGACTGTAGTTATCTCTAAATGGAATGCATATTGGTTTTCGACAGCGTTCACACTAAATAAAGAGAAATAGTTCGTGATTTTTCAGGAAGGTTTACTAAAATAAAATATAACCTCTTCCGAGTTACACACGATTCCGGAAAACGTACATTACCTTCACAAACTCCTTAAACCAAGGTGATTTATGAAACAAAAATTTCTGTTGCTGATCGTAATTTAAGAAACGTTTCCGGGTGATTTTTACAGTGTGTTATTTTTTTTATAAACCTGGTATCAACTTGAAATATGTTTTTTTCGATGTTATCACTTCTTAAGGAAACATTTTTATGTTCAACAAACATGTTGGAGAGACAAACGTGATAACTTAACAGCATAAAAATATTTCCTTTCTCTTGCATGTATACATACTGTTATACAACTAAAAAGGTTTACATGAGAGATGATAGCTTTAAAAAAAAAAGATATTTCTTGTTGTTACCGGGATAAGAAAAATGATTAATATACTTTAAAAACTACTCGGAAGCATTTCCAAAAAATACGGGCAGCAAAATAAACTTATGTTTAAAAATTTCATTTTTAAATGTCGAAACTGTATTAGTTTTTAGGGGATTGGAAATTTCAAAAAACGGTTTTATAAATCGTGGATAGCTTGTAAGAGGTTATGATATATTTTAGTAAAGCTGTTTTTAATAACACGAATCAATTTTTTTTTCAAAGTATAGGAATGATTTACATTAAAAATAAGAATTTCAGCCTGTGCCACCAACCTGCGTCAAGTATTAAATAAATTGATGACTAGTGACTAATATTATTAAATCATCGAATAAATTATATCATGACGAAGCAAAACATGAACCTCGAAAAATTGCAATTGCATAAAGACAATATTACAACTATATATTTTTATAAGGAAATTCAACCAAATTTATAAACATTAGAGCAAGTAAAAAACGGGTATTGGAATAGATAAAAAATACATCTATGAAGCAATTGTTTTTCAAATCCAACTAAAGATTTAAAAAAAATCATTAAAATAAATATATATACTTTTACTTTACTATAAGAATCTCACGAGTATTCCGTAAATGAAGATAGATCAAATATGAAACAAAAATTGATCACATGTCTCTTCCGCGTCAGTGGAGCAGCAGCTATTTGTAACATATGTTTTATATTAGCTACGACTTTCTGAGCAATAAAATTTTACAATATCGTTTGCTTATACTTCAGAAAAGTTAGTGTATTTCCCAAAAACAATTGATAAAAGAAAGGGACCCCAAAATTATTCCATTAAAGTTTTAATAATAATTACAATATATAGTTCTGAATTTTTTTCTCGTGTTTCAGTTAGATAGAACCGATCTAAATTCCGTTAAGAAGAAGAATTTCATTTCTAAGTATGTCTGTTGAATAGTATTTATGAAAGTGAATGTATTTTTGGGGAAAATTAATTTTTGCATAACACTATTAAAATTATTATTTTTACGTTTGCTTAAAATAGATACATAAACATAATATCCAATGTGACGTCACAGAAGATTTTTTTTTTTAATCAGAAGCATCACAACTCTAAAACGTTTACAAAAACACTAAGAAGTATATATTATATAGCAGTGAATTTTATTTGAGTAAAACAAAAATGTTTTATTTCATAAAAACGTGCAAAAGAGTAAGCACTTAGATCTCTACTATATTAATGTATTTATTTTAAGGCCTTTTTTTTTCCTCAATCAAAGACATTATTCATGTTTACAACATATCTTTCCAAGTTTTTGTGTATAACTAAAAAACGAGTATTTGGAAATCCTGTTGAAGTTCACATGCTTTATTAATTAAAGAAACGCTTATTCGTCATAATAAAATGTATATTATTGTATATCCGACTTACTGTACATGTCGTCGTTTCAAAACTTTTCATTAATTGTGTTGTGTTAAGGGTCTGAACCAAACGTAAATATTTATTTTCTGAATTTAAAAACTTTTGTTACTATATTTATCTGCCCGTGAATACTGTTTTATTATCAAATAAAGATAAGAAAGAGACACATATTTAGACCATGCTTCTATACATATTTTTAACACTTTCCAACCTAGTTGAAAAGTGTTTATGACTTCGGTTTGTCTGGCCGTATGGCGATCTGCCGTCTGGCCGTGCTCTAACTCCCGTAAATATGCTCGGATTGCCTTGAAATTTTTATATGTTATTGTCGTTATCTATAGTATGTTCCCTGTTTCAACGGAAGTGTGTAGCACTTATAGTTTTTTTACAGGGACACTCAAAATAATTCCGTTACATTACGGTCCATGGGAGAAAATAATTTGCGGTTTATTTTAATGATGTTAATCAATTTCAAACGCATCGTAATTGATATATATATCACTAAGGTGCATTACAAGAAGCTTAATATGGAATAGGGTGTGCATAGCACTTATAGTTACTTTACAGAGGCAGTCAAAATAATTCGTTACATTACGTCTATGGAGAAAAATCGTCTGCGGTTTATTTAAATAATGTTTCACTATTTTAAACGCATTGAAATTTATATATATCACTAAGGTGCATTACAATAGGCTTACTACAGAATATTGTGTGTATAGCAATTATCATTCATTTACAGGGACACACAAAAGAATTCTCTACTGTCTGTTAACAATAATTCCTGGAAGTGCGTTTTAAGATACTGTACGCGATTTTAAATTTAACTCACTTTTTGTTTATTACGTGGTGTGCATAAATTCTGTAGATCATATACAGGGAAGCACAAAAGTTCGCGAAAACATTTCCGTTTATTGACAGAAACTCCAAAAGGAGAATTTTAAACTGTGCTACGCGTTTCTTAACTGAACTAAAATTTAGCATCGTATGTAGTATATATAAAAATCTATAGATAATATACAGGGCTGAATAAAAGTATTCGGATATTTTTCCGAATAATGTATATGTTGGAAATTCCTGAAATTATGTTTTTAAATATGTTATGCGTTTTCCAAATTGTTTACTTAGATGTTATCTTCCAGCTTATTAAACGGTAGTGATTTGTAAAATTATTTTGGAAGCGTTGGAAAGTGATACATAATCTATGCCTGACGCATGATTTTTCGTTCTTGTTTTATAATTGTGATAAATAAGTAAATTATTTATGTTTTATAAAAGTAAATGGTTACTCGCAATTTATATCTGTATAACGTGTGGAATATCTTATATCAAAATCAAAAGATTTTATGAGTGATTTTTAATATTTACATTAAAATTATTACTCAGACATTGTGAGGAACTTTAGGATTTAGCTTTGAATAGAGAAAGAATTTTTCTTCTAAATTTAAATAAGATAGGGTAATCTTAAAGAATCTATCCTCTAGGATGGCTTGATTTATTTTCTAGCTTATTCTTCTGACCAAAAGAAGACAGCCTTATTGAACTGAGTAATTTAATACAACTAAGTGTAAATAAAATCTATAGCGTGAGATTTTCGAATTAATGTGTGCTTCAATGGTAAATGAAAGGAGAGTTTAGTTTGGATTTTCCCCTAAATCGAGTCATATAAAAGAATAGATCTGTTTTTATTAGGATACACATGAGAAAAAAAAAGAAAAAAGATTATCAGTCTAAAGAGACTCCTTAAAACAAATAAACTTAAAATGTCATTTTAAGAAATAGCCCAAATACGTGACATAGTAATTTCTTTTTTTACGAAGCTGTTTTCGTCAAAGTGTTTCATTATTACACTCCACAACAATGCAGCTGAGGTAAAAACTAAAACTTTCTATAGAGCGATTTCCCGTACTTTATATCAATTAGTGTTCAAAGATGAGTTCACAGCAGATTCTTCTGTAATAAATGAACACAGATAACTTTAAGACTGATTTTTTGACTGAGTGTTATTGACGTTTCGTATATTTCAAAGATTGTTATTTGTATTTTGATCGCAGCAATTTTGATAAACTTTAGACATTACATAAATGAATTTTTAATAATTTACTGTGATAAATAAAGGGACATTTCTTCTTCATGAGAACATTTCAATTAAAAATATTGAAAAATAATTACATTATTTTTCTTTAATGAAATATATTTTATTTTTAAATTTTTTTGTTTTTTATTTCACCAATATCTTGGTGTTTTACTACCGTTCGTATTTTAAAATATTATACTAAAAATGTTCAGTACGTAATTATTTTTGTATTTATTTTATCTGAAAAATAAAATAAACCTGTTTCAGAAAAAGTGAAACTTTTTTCACATTTGTACACCGAAAATTTTAAATATGTAACATTCTTCTCATATATTACACTCAACGATTTTAAACAACGTACATATAATTGCTGTAAACAGTCTTATTTTCTCCATAACCGTAGTTATTCCAATTACATTTAAAGATCTAAATAACAGTCGTACAACTTTGAAATGTAATTAAATTTTAAAAGATATGCTCAAAATTTACTTTGTTTTTTTCTCCAAAATTTTATATTGAAAATAATTTATATATATATATATATATATATACATAACAGAACCTGAATAAAATTAGATTTAAATAAGAATACAAAAGGCTAAAAATACAGTTTAAACGAACTGGCTACAAAAAGTGAAAAAGTTTTCGCATTTCAAAATCCCATGAAAATTAACTCTACTTACTTGAATAGAATATAATATTAACTTGGAAAGTGACAAGAAAACAACAAAGGTTGACATATTGATGTTCAAGTTTTATTACTAAATTTGAAAAAGATAAAACATGATAACTGATTTTCGAGCCCGTCGTCTTTAGAAGTCTTCTCTAAACTTGGGAATATAGTAGTAATTATAGATATTTTTCTTAAGTCTAATTTGCAGATATCTCAATTTGCCAAGAGTCTGTATTAACCCGTTAGCAGTTTTGGTTGTTAACTATTTTATAATTTTATAATTTTGGTTTGTTTCTCTTAAAATATGTTTTAAAGTAAAACAAATATAAAGCTTATGAACAGCTTTGACTACGCTGTATTTCAAAATCCTTTTGAACTGAGAAATATTCTAGTAATTATAAACATTTTTCTTATGTATAGTTTTAATTGTCTCACTCTGACTAGATTCTTTAGTAAACCAACAGCAATTCTTTTACGCGTAACTAGAAGTAGTTTATTCTTCGTTAATTTCATAAAGATAAAACAACATTTTGAAAAAGCGAGGGCCTAATAAATCTTTATATATCTGTTAAAAGATTTTGTTTTCGATTCTGGCTTTTGAATAGGATTAATTAAAAAAAATGATAGAGTTCTTTTGCTGAGAAATAAAATTATCTATTTTATATCTAAGTGTAATATCCAAGAAATGACATAAAACACAAATTATGAGTGAAAACATAATATATTATGGAAACAATATATTTTAACACATAAAAAATACATAGATATTTTTAAAATGTGCGAAAAAAATGCGTACTTTCCTCTACAATTTTAAATTAGCAATACTTTGTACTTATCTCCTTAAATGTAACAAAATCTAAAAACAAATTCACTTAGATAAAAATAACGTAGTCTTAAAATACATAATATCATATGTTAAAAAATATTTGTAAAGAAACCAGTTGTATAAGATTAAACTTTTTCTCAATAAATTCCAATGCAAAGCATATCTATTTATTTGAATATAATATTAAGTTTTCTAGGAAATAGACATGAGATAACAAAATCTGCATTTTGACTTTAAAAGAAAATCTGTTTTAAATTTAAACAAGTTGGAAATTGTACTTCAAACGTGACAAATGAGGTGCGTTCGTACTATAGCTAGTTATATAAATATTCAGATCTTGATGATTTTAATTCTGTGAAATGAATTATATCGTCTGCAGATTAATTTCTGTCATAAAAGATGTATTTCGGTCGCTTGACGATTAAACCTCGGAAGCTCCTCTAACAAGAAAGCACCGATTTTTTTTCTTTTAATTCAAATTTCTTAATAAATATTTTTATTAATATCTCCTAAAGTTTTGATTCGATTAAAAAAAATGAAATGTCTCGACAAAATCCTGCAAAGATAATATATCTTAAATTCCAAACCATTCAGTTGGGTAGTTTTTGCGTTGTTATATGCGGACGGACGGACAGACAGACGGACGGACCAAGCGACGACAATAGGTGCTACGTATTTATATAATTACGAACGCACCTAAAAATAAGGCACGTAAACTTAGATTTGACCACGCTGTTTTTAAAAATCTCCTATAAATTTAGAAGATAGTAAGATAGTAAGATAGTAATAATTATAGACATTTTTTAAACATCTACATTGAAGTCGTGTCGGTTTGGCTATAATCTTTAGTATACTGACGACAATTTTCTTACGTTTAACTAGTAGCTATTTAAACTGCGTTAATTTTATATAGATTTAAAGAAAACATATGCTGAAGAATTGAGAGACTTGTCAATCTTAAAGTTTCAGTTAATGAAGTTTGCTTTCGCGATTGGTCTTTGGATCGTATTAAGTAAACACTAGTGATTGAATTCAGTCATACATAAGTTTTATTTCAAATCTAACTAAATTGCGAAAACATGTGTTGAAACATATCTTTGTATTTTCGTCCGCAATTTAAAATTCGAAATATTTTGTATTTATCTTCTCCGCGTTGGCAAAATAGAAAAGATATTAAAATAGTGATAGAAGAGAATGCAAATCGTTCTAAAAAAACCAATTGTACAAAATTATACATTTCTTTAACAAGATCACATGCAAAGGAGCTCCATTTACTTGGATAGATAAGCAAATTTCCTTGGAAACAGACTGTAAAACAACAGACTGTCTTATTGCTTTCTAAAGAAAATATGCAAGACATGTTTTAAAGTGGAGAAAATAATGCAAGCGAACTGATTGTTGTCCAAGCTGTCTTTAAAAATCTCATCTAAACATGAAAGAAAAGTCGTAATTATAGAATTTTACTTATGTCTATTTTCTAGCTATCTAAAATTTCACAGATTCTTTATTAAACCGATGGCAGTTATCATACGAGTAACTAGTAGCTGTTTATAGTTCGTTTATTTATTAAAAATAGAAGTAAAGTGCGCTGAAACATTGAGAGACTTAATAACCTTAACATTTCAGTTAATGTCTTTTGTTCTTCTTTTTTAGTTTTGAATTGTTATTAAATAAAAACTAGAGGTATATATATATATTTATTTTTACTGAATGGAATATATCTGTTTTATATCTAAACGGATACAAGAACAGATATATAGATGTAAGAGTGAAAGATAACAGTTTATGCAGTGTATCTGATAGTTTTTTTTTCCACATCAGTCATACATACTTTATATGAACTCTTAATTAAATTTTCAGAACACGTGTGCAAGAAAATATTTGAATTTCCTTTGTTTTTATCTTCTTAGAAATAACGAAACTTGCAAAACAAATTGAATTTTAATAATAATATAAAAAGCTAAACAACAGCAACAAAAAATAAATAAACAGTTGTACAAAATATACATTTATCCCATTATAATCCCATGCAAAAGAACACTATTTACTAGAATAGATTAGCAAAGTTTCTTGGAAACGGACTATGAAATAGCAGTCTGCCATATTGACTTAAAAAGAAAATATGTTTTAAAGTGCAGAAAATGATGCAAGCGAACGGATTTTTGATAACGCTGTCTTTAGAAATCTCCTCCAAACATGAAAAGAAAGTCGTAATTATAGACATTTTTAATACGTCTATTTTTAAGCTACCTAAGTTTTGCTAGATTCATTATTAAATCATTGGCAAGTATCATACATGTAACTAGTAGCTATTTAAACTTCGTTGGTTTAATAAAAATAGAAAAAACGGTGTGCTGAAAAATTTAGAGACCTAATAACCTTAACATTTCCTTTACTAAATTTAGTTTTTTTTTGTTTTGTTTTTTGGATGGTTATTAAATAAAAACTAAGGACATAATTGTTTTTTTTTCGACAGAAATATATCTGATTTATATCTAACCATAATATTAAGAACAGATATAAAATTAAAATATTACAGTTTATCCAGTGTATCTAACAGTCTATTTTTGCACAACAGTCAGACATAATTTATATGAACTGTAAATTAAATTTTCAAAAGCCGCGTGCAAAAAAAACTTTGGTTTTTCTTCCGTAATTTTAAAATAGAACTACTTTGTATTTATCTTCTTAAAAATAACGAAATCTGACAAATATTGCATTTAAATAATAATATGAAAAGCTGAAAATATTGTAAATAAACCAGTTGTACAAAATTAAAAATTAAACTTTTTCCCATTAAAATACCCCATAAAACAGGTACATCTGCTTGAATAAAAATTCAAAATTTCTTTGAAAGGTTCTACGAAACAAAAAAACGTCTATCTTATTGAATTTCGAAAACAACTTTTAAAGTGAAAAACATAAGGCATGCAAACTGTTTTTTCCCCACTTTCTGTTTAGAAACCTTTTCTAAACTTGAATATGTAGTAGTAATTCTAGACATTTTTCTTATATCTAGTTTCTGGTTGTCTCAAATTGGTCAGATTTTATAGTAAATTGATGGCAGTTTTTGTTAAGCACTTTACAATTTCGTTTCTTCTCTTTTAAAATATGTTGTTTAGTACAAAAAAGAAGGCTTTCGAAAAAAGTTTTGACTACGCAGTCTTTGAAAATTTCTTCTGAACTTGGTAAGATTAAATGGCATTGTCTGCTACTCACTTATAAAGGTAGCTTGTTTTATGAACGTGTTTTCTGACATGTAACATTTGTGCGTGAAAATGACACCTATCTGTAGATTTTCTGACTTTCACAAGTGTCACTGTACTTCCTTGAATCTGCGATTCATGGTTATTTTAGTATGGTTATATGCCAATTAGTTTACTTTGGTCAGTTCACGAACATATATACGGGATTGAAAGTTTGAACGAGCAGATTCGGTCGCGTCAAGCCTCTGAAGCTAACTTAGAACACTACTACGAGCAGATTCGGTCGCGTCAAGCCTCTGAAGCTAACTTAGAACACTACTTTAGTGGTTCAGAATTCGGAGTGTGTACTTTCCACCATGCTATCAGCGATTCACTTTTGGTGTAATCTGAATGTGGATATAAAATTTTCAGCTAAGGAATTTGACTTCTGGTAAGGTGTTAAAATCTATATACTTCAATAAATTGATTTAAGAAGACTACGGAATTCCAGTTATCAGAGAAATTTAACATAGTTTTGAAGTGCCATTGATTAACGTGTTTTCAACAATAGTGATTCTTGATGTAGAAGTTGTTTTGGGTACGTTTTTTGATCCTGCCTTTTCCTTATGTAAGTTGAATTTAAATAAGTGAATTTACATTTAGTCTGTTTGAAAGTTTGTTGAACGGAATTCGAACATCAAAGGTAAGTTTGGTTGCACCACGGCAAACGTCAATCATTTATTGATTTCAAATAAACTCTTTGTTTTATACTAAAATTCAACGTCCTGTCGACTCTCTTACGTGACGGGCTCGAAGGTTACGCGACAATTTTAGACAATAATTATAAACATTTTTCAAAAAGCTAATCTTCACTTGTCTCAGTTTGACTAGATCCTCCAGTAAACCAATGTCAATTTTCTTACATGTATCTAGCATCTGTTTAAACTTCGTTAACTTCATGAAAAGAAAAACTGTATGCTGAAGAATTGAGAGCCCAATTATTATTTTTATTTTTGTTAATTGATTTTGTTTTCGTTTTTGATTTCTGGGTAAGGTTATTTTTTTTTAAATGATAGACGTTTTTTGTAGTAATAGAAAATGATCTATTTTATATCTAAGCGTAATGTCAAATGAAATATATTAAACACAATCTATATGTAAAAACCTAATATTTTGCCTGAACCGTAGAGACAAACCCAGAAATAAAACATAAACGTTAAAAACATGTATGCAGAAAAAATATCTCAGTACTTTCTACCACAATACAAGCATTACTTCGTAGTTATCTTCTTTAACATAACAAAATCACCGAAAAATTACACTTCAATAAAAAAATATATCAAATTTTGAAATTACATAATATCAAAGATTGAAAAATAGATTTAAGAAAACCAGTTGTACAAAATTAAACTTTTTTTTCAATAAAATGCAACGAAAACAGACCCATTTACTTTAATATAAAATTACATTTTCTTGGAAAGAGAGTATGAGATAAAAAACGTACGTGGTATTGACTTTAAAAGAAACATGTTTTTATTCTAAAAAAAAGAAAAGAGATGTAAATTGATTTTTGACCCAATGGTTTTTAAAATATCCTCTATATTTAGAAAGAAAGTAGTAATTATAGATATATTTTACGTCTAGTTTGAAGTTGTCTCTGTTAGGCTATATTCTTTATTAAAATGGCGACAATTTTCTTCCAAGTTGGAAACAGCTGTTTAAACTACGTTAATATCATGGAAATATAAATAGACGTATGCTTAAGAATTAAGATTTTTTTTTTCATTCTTAAAGTTTTCGATAAAGACTTTTGTGTCCGTTAAAGACTTCTGTTTCCGTTATCAATGTTTCGATGGTATTAAATAAACACCAGTCATTGAATTCAGTCATACATGAAATATTTGAAATTTTAAGTTAAATTGTGAAAACATGCGTGCAATTTTTTTGATATTCGCCCGCAATTTTAAATTCGAAATATTTTGTAATTATCTCCCTTGTGATAATACAATCAAAATGAAATTAAAATAATAATAGCAAAGGCTTAAAACATTGTTGTACAGAAATGTTTTGTACAGATTTATAAATTTACCCCATTAAATTACCATGCAAATCTGATTTATTTACATGATTAGATGATCAATTTTCTTTCAGAGACACTAGAGAATGAGAAGAGAGAATGAGGTATGTCAACGGATTTTTTTTACCACGCTGTCTCTAAAAATCTTCTCTAAACTTGGAAATAAACTAGCAATTATAGACATCCTTATTATATCTATTTTGAAGATGTCTTAGGTTGCCTGCATTCATAAAACGATGGCAATGATCTTACGTGTAACTCACAGCTGTTTAACTTCGTTTATTTAATAATGATAAAAAAAATCCTTAAAAATTGGGTCTTAATAACCTTAACTTTTTCGTTAATGACTTTTGTTTTTCTTTTTTTGTGTTTCGATGTTTCATTAAATAATAGCTAGTGGTAGGATTGTTTATTTCATAATTGTTTTCTCGCAGAAAGAAACTTATCTGTTTTATACATAAGTGTAATATTAAGAACAGATATAACAGTTTATCCAATGTATTTGTTACGGTGAAACACCGAAATCTGGAGAATGTCGACTTTCACCGGTGAATGTCAGCAAACACATAGTCGCTTGGTGTATCTTCGAAATATTTGCTAAATACCCTTATTTCTGACTTACACCGGTAAATGTCGACATTCACCATGCACTACTGGTGAATGTTGAACATGTCTGAGATTTATATTTTTTTCTCCGTAATTCAGTCGCGATAAATTTTTCGCCTCTCTTTCTGAGAGGAATGACTAATAACTTAAAACACACAGTACGTTCAAAATGAGAAAGGAAAGTAATAGAAGTTAAAAACTTACTTAATTATACAGTACGTTCTAAATGAGAAAATAAAATAATAGTAATAAAAAACTTACTAAATTATGTGATTCAAATCTTATTTACTGTAACAAGTTAAACTATTATGACACTTTGAATTGCACAAGAGGCCCTTGCTTTTACAACTGCATTTATTTGTGGAACACTTTCTTTTGCAATGACAGCGTGTATAGCCTTGCCCACCGCTTCTCGAATGACCTGCAGCTGCTTCTCTCAGCGAAATGTCTTTAAAATAAATCTCATCTATGGAAAGTAGCTTTTCTTTACAAGTTACGAACTGATTACGTGTGTAAAGCTGCTTGAGGGTATCATTTTCATTTGCAAGTTTATAGAATTCGGAGTCTTCTATTCCAACAACAACTGCTAACACATTTCGGTTATCTGTACGACCACGGTCGACATCAGGGACTTGTATTCGTACAGTATCACCAATTTCAGCAGGAGGATATTGCTTTTGTGAGGTTCGTAATATTTTTGTTGCTTGCAGTAGAAGATTCTCTTTCGCGGCCGCTCCTTTTATAGAAATTAACTCGTGTTTTTCAGTCAGAACTTGATGTGAAGACGTGGTAGATTACAAGTCCTCTTCAATATTTTTCTTTGGAATATGGTTTTCGGTATGACAACCGCTCAAATTTTTTTCAGAAGTATTACCAGTGTTTCTTCAAGCTGTTTTCGGTTTCAAAAGTATTGGCGATTTCTTCAAGTTGATCTTCGGTTTCAAAAGTATTGGCAATTTCTTCAAGTTGTTCTTCGGTTTCGATATTTGCGATTTGTTCGTAGGCAAAAAAGACGATTTCTCTTTTCGCTTTAATGCCAAACATGGCTTCATAAGGACTTTGGCATATTCCTTCGTGGTATGTAGTGTTCTTGGCAAATTGAACAAAGGGTAAACCTTCTGACCATTTATTTGTATCGTTATCGTTCATCCATGCAGTTAGCATATTCTGTATATCCTGATTGGCCCTTTCAACTAAGCCTTGTGTTTGACTGTGACGAGGCTTTCCATGAACTATCTTAACATCTTTCCACATAGCGCATACTTCGGATATGACTTGATTCCTGAATTCTCTACCATTATCTGATTGAAATATTGCTGAAGCACCAAATGTTAAAAATATTGGAAGAACGTGATACGCTACTTCTTCTGCCCTCTTAGTTTTCAAACGTCGTAGAATGACAAACTTGATTAAATGATCTTGATACACCATTATGAACTTATATTCGCCATCTCTGTTTGACTGCAGATCTAACAGATCAACTTGACATCTTGAGTTTAACTCAGAACTGGTCATTGGTTTCACAACAATACCTTTCTTAGGTGCACTGTCTTTCAATTGACATTGTTTGCATAAATTTAAATACAACATTACAACTTCATATGTAATATTTTTGTATTTATTTTGCAACACTTTAAGCATGCGTGTTCTTCCTCCGTGGCCTATTCTGGTGTGAGTTTTATATAGTATACTGAACAATTCCTCATTGGTAACATAATACTGTATATTCGTTTTTCCTGGTTTTAATGGTAAAATTAACTTCTCTTCATCATTAATTTTTAAAACGTCAAAACGTTTTAATCGTCTGTAATCCAAAGGTGTGTTGCATTTAGTTTTAGCAGAAACCACTTCAGAAAGTATTTTAGAGTACTTTTCTTGAGAAAAATAAAAGCAATTGTATTCTCGTTTACCCGCAGTTGATGAATTTAACTATTCAAGAAAAAGATCACGATCCGCAGTATCCATTCGTTATAAATTAGGGTATCAGAAAAAAAAATTAAGAAAACGTTGTTCTCACCATCAAACCTTGCATAAGACTGACAAAGCTGGCTAACTCCACCAGAACAAAGGATTTGGCGGGAAACAGCCAGTCGCCTCTTTGTCGGCTCAGGGCCTTCTCGATGATCGCGCTGCGCGCACAGGTCAGTAACACTTTTCTCCGGGCCTGAATGTACGGATCGTGACGTCACACCTTCACGCTAGGGCGAAAGAGATTCAAGCTCCTCTCTTTTCAACCTCCGCCAGAGCGTATCTGTGATTGTTGACATACACTGGTGAGGGTCCGAATGTACAAGAATGTAATGAAATATTCGATCTTTAACCGACGTATTTGGTGTTTGTTGACATTTACCGATGAAAGTCGACATTCTCCAATTTCGGTCTTTCACGGTAACATATCTAACAGTTTATTTTTACACAACAGACATACATAATGTATATGTACTCTTACATAAATTTTCAAAATACGTGTGCAAATAAATCAATGTAGTTCCTACCGTAATTTTTGTTGAGATGCACATTATATTTTATTATCTTCTGAAAAATATAGAAATCTGAAAAAAGAAATTACATTTAAACTATAATATGAAAGTCTAAAATATATTTTAAAGAAACTATTTTCGCAAAACAAAACTTTTTCCCTTTAAAATAAAACATAAAGCAGTTTCATTTATTTGAATAGAGTAGAAATTTCCTTTGGAAATGTCTACCAAACAAGAAAATGTCTGTCATATTGACTTTTGAAGAAAAATTTTAAAGTGAAATACACAAGGCAGGTGAACTGTTTTTTCACCATGCTGTCTTTAAAAACCACTTCTAAATTTGGAAAGATAATAGTAATCATATATATTTTTCTTGTGTATAGTTCCCAGTTGTCTCTGTTTGGATAGATTCCTCAGTAATCCGATGGTAATTTTTTACGTGTAACAATGAGCTTTATAAACTTTGTTCATTTGATAAATATAAAAATAAACGCCTTCTGACGAATTGTGTTATTTATCAATCAGAAAGTCCATGTTGATGACGTATATTTTCATTTTTGGTCTTTAGATTGAATTAAATAATTATTTTGAGATATATGTGTTTTTTGAACTGAAGCGAACTATCAGTTTTAAATCTCAGCATAATGTCTTATGAGTGATATAAAACACACTTTATCTGTTTAAATTTAAAAAGAATATCTTTTAGAATTTCTCATTAAAAGTATTATTTTTTTAGTAAACATTGAAATTTACGAATAACAAATTTTCCAGAAGAAGTAGTAGTGTGACTATTTCATACAACCAAAATTGTTTCACTATTGTAAAATATAATAGGGATATTACTTTGGTTTAAAACAAATTCATAATTAAGAATTGAATTTCGCTGGTAAATTTAACTACTCGTTCTTATTAATAAAATTAACATAATCGTTATATTTTTTAAAGTTCTTGTCCCATGCCAAAAATAACAGAACACGCTCCTATTTGTTGTATGATTAGATGCAGATGTTTTTGGCTCTTTTGGATTAGGAAGTAATCGGATATCTATTCAACAAAAGCGTATAATTTATTAATATTATAGATGTTGTTTAAAACGATTCGTTTCATAAAAAGAGTTTTAATCTGTTGCTTAACATTCCATGTGTTTAACACTAAAAATATTTTCGGTAAAATATATGTACCCTCTAAGCTGCATTATCAAATATAATTTTCAGAATGTAAAGGAAAAAAATTCCAAACTCCGAATAATGTTTCTGTGAAGACTAGTGATTCCTGTTCCAGTGACGCAGCAAGGGGTAAGTTTTAGACGACGCGCTTTTAATGTCATTCGAATAAAATCTTCCAATTATGTAACCTATTCTTTTGAATTTGCGTAACTTGGAATATTAACACATGTAAAAAATTAACTATCAGCCATAAATTATACAATACTATGATGAATTTGCGGCGGGGTATCTTATATTTGCTTGCTGCTTTTAAAAAAAAGTAAAATTCGTAACATATTAAGATTTAAAATTCTGTTATGTAAGAAGTTTAATGCAGTACTATACTGAAGGATTCCAAACATGATAAAGCACTTTTTTTGATCGACATAATTTTTAATATTAAGAAAAAATTTCTGCATACCACAGATTTAATAAAATAAAACCGAATTAAAAGGATATGTACATGCATTATTTTATTTTCCTCTTTTTTATAAAATGCATAATATTATTATTTAATTTAAGCATCACCATTTTGTCAAAAAAGTATATTCATTTACCTTTTAAAAGTTTAATATGGAAAGGTGAATTTTGTTAAAAATATTATTATTTCTGTAATATTATTTAAGTTTGTCTGAAATAAGCTCTGAAGAATGTCAGTTACAAAATATGGTTTCAAAACAGTCTAGAATAAGGTAAAAAAGGCTGTATTAGTTTTAAAGAACAAACATCTTGTAAAAATGTGCGCTATAAAAGAAAGCTGCGCCGCCAGAAGCCTGAGGATCCTGAGGAGCGCCCGGCACGTAGGCGACCACTGAACCCAAGTCCTGAGAGACTTTTATCGCGCACGACCAGATTTGTCTCTCCGTATGCGCTTCGGCGGGCCAGAGGACCGCCACCTGCGGACCTCCAACATTAAACTCACGTGTCGACGACGTAAGTCATTGCGATACGCGGTGAAACCCAGTAGTGGAGTCACCACGAGACACTTGGGGACGGGCCGGTGTCCCCCTACAGCTTCGGGGCTGGACATTACGAAGGGCCCTAGTCCTTAAGTCGGTTTTTCCGACCCGTACTTGCTTTACCAGAACTCGAGGGATGTGGAAACCTACAAAGGTAGGTCATACGTAACCTTTAATTTGTAAATGACTATAAATACATTTATGAAACTGGTGTCTAAAGTGCATAGTGAGACCATGCGCAGCGACCCTAACGTCGAAGTGCGGAACTCAGTGAGCATATCTTGAAAACCATATGAGATATGAAAAAAGTCTATGAGTTGTCCACTGTCGCAATTTAAGGCACACCATGAGAATGATTAACCTAAACGGAAAGCAAATTCCTGGAAAACATTTCTGGTATTGTAGGCTTTAATTATGCAACGATTCGTTTTGCAACACATGGTTGCATGCCATAGAGCAGTAGCTGATCATAGTTTTGTGACGTTGAGTCACAAAACGGACAAGAGGGTCCATTGTGAATTTAAATGTATCTGATTGATTCTCTTTGATAGTGCCATGATGATTTGGTTACAGAGAAGACAAGTTTGAGAAAAATATCTTGAAATTGTAATCAAATAATTATTTATAAAAATTGCAAAAAAAATTATGTATTGTAATAAAAATTTGTAGTAACAAAAAGGTTTCCGTAATGTATGGAAAAGTTTCTCCTACAAAGGGCTTTTTTGCTTCCCGTAAATGCTGGAAGTTTTAGTTTTTAAAGACAACACAGTTTAACAAAATTAATTATTATTATCATTTTTTACTTAAATATTTGCGGTATATGATGATGGTTTATATATTTTGAAATTAATCTAATATGCGTTTGTATTATTAACACCTTATTTAATTAAAATTAAACATATTTTAACGAATGGAAAATGTTTAGTTGTCTTTATTTATCGTAAAAAATTGCACGAAACGTACACTTATGTAGCAGAAACGCATACAAAAAATTAATTTAAGTTTTACGGTAGCCTGTATGAAAGAAATTTGTCAGCTGAATTTAGAAACCTCTGGAGAACAAATATGCCCAATCATATATATTAGAAAATATCACATAGGGCAGAAAGTAGGAATATGGAATGCTTTTTAATGTAGTCAAATGCAACCTTTTAAATGTAAAAAATGCACACATTACTTTATTACAAATTACTTAGTATATCTAAGAATAAAACCTTGAAAATACTTTTGTAATTTAAAGTAGAAAACAGTAGAAAAATAATTAAATTTTTACTCACCCCCAAACGAGATTTTTTAAAAATCGGATAGTAATATGGACCACCGCTAAATAATATCTTAGAAATTGGCCATTAAATGGCCCATAAAAAAATATTTATTAACACATCATTTGTTAAATTAATTAGTTGCAAATAACTAAACTACAACGAATTCTAACAATTTTCGCATGACTTGGATGAATAGATTATATCGATCATTTAAGACTTAAATTAACATAATTTACTCAAATTATATTGACTTGAATGAAATGACAATGACGACTCACGTTAATGCACTCTAGAAGGCACCGTGGAACCTTAATACAAACGTAAACCGAATCTCCGACAGAGCGCAGCAGTAACGTAGTAATATATATGCACCTTCTCCTCTATGCAGGATTGCAAACACTATTATTACATAAAAGATCCATTTTGCTTCTCACTAATTTCGGATAACTATTTCTTTCCCAGATTTCGGATTGGTTCGTCTTTTATGGTTTTCAAAGCTAAGAGAAAAATTTCCAGAATTGTGCTTAACTATGAAGTTACACTGAAATTTCGTAAACATCTCTTAGAACATCATTAATAAACTTTACAGTCAATTTTACGGTGTTGTAACAGAACTAATAGCAAAATGACCATTGTCTCTTTATTTAAAATGTTTATGTAAAATATCTTTTAAATCGTAAGGATTCTTTGTATACACCATTTACTCATGATCAGGAAAAATTACCGTTGAAATGCACGAATAAAAACAAAGCATTAAATCGACGGTATCTAACTTCTTTTTTACATATATCAGGCGTTCCTATGGTATGTATAAAACCATTTTTGAAAACATTTTTGTATCATGTTATTAACTTTCAAAATATAACTGAGAGCAGAAAATTGCATGAACGATAAATAAAAATAGGTTGTTGTGAAATGTGAAACAAAATATATCTAATACCCATATGTTATTTTCAATATGTATTTTAGAAAAATCCTCTTACTTTACAAAACCGTCTCAATAAATAGAAATATCAAATTTTACGTTCACTGATATTATATAAAATAAAATGTGAATATCCAGACATATAAAATTCTAGTTTAAATGAAGAATTTACAGTCTCTACGTACAATACGGAAAGAAAAATATTTAAAATTAATTCAAAAATCTAGATTTCCACATCACGAAAGGCAATTGAAGCAATTGAAATGCATATAGTTGTTCTTACCTTTTGATATCATCCTGATATTATCAAAGAAAAAACACTATCTGTAGCATCGAAATGAAGTTTTCTTCTTCTTTTCTGACTGCAACTTGTTCACCATTTTATTTCCTGTTCTATCAAAAAGTCAATCGTTTTGCTTATTTGAATTGACAGCACGATCTTGAATCTCTTGAGAAAATATCTATCCAAGCTGAAGCAAGATTTTTTTCGAGATAACGTCTTACGTAGACGACGTTTAAAGAATTTTAATTTTTAGCAGAGCTTGTTAAACTTTATTTCGAATATGATTTCTTATTTAACAGCTATGGCTACTCTAATCTATAACTTCGCATCCATTATAAATGTATTCCAATATTATAAAATTTCATTCCTCGTTTTTTTCTGATACATATGATATATAATATTCTTTTTTAGTCTTCTGTACCGCAAATTTCTGTATTAACTCAACTACTTTGTTTGAATAAAAAGAAATCAATTTGAATTGAACTTTTAATTGTCAATCTAGATTTTCTTATTTATTTTCTATGCATTTTGTAATATGTATTTAAAATATATTAATATGTGAAGACAAGCCATATGTTCATTAAACATGTATTACTTTTCGAAATCACGATGTTTTAAAATAAATTATATAAAAACAGTATGATTCCTCAAATTTTATAGTATTTACAATCTTTTTGTATGTTTCGTGCTTCTAAATTTAATTTAGTGAGTGTACAGCGTGATTCCTTAATTCAGGTTCATCTCAAATACCTGGTGAACTCAGTTAGATATCAGCCATGAACGTTATATCTAAGTATTGCAAAATGGGTATTCACTATACGATGATGTATTTGAGAGCGGCAAACTGCGGAAGCATTCCTATATGGTAAACGGTATGAGATATGGGAAAAAATACAATTATAAAGTTATAGACCATATTCAATTTAGTATGAAATAAAGTCTTACGCGTAAAATATAACTTCATTAGAATACCTAAAATGTCAATATTTTATACTAATTCACCAGCTTATATAGGCCACTCATAATGCATTGCTCTCGACTGTGAACACATTCAGCACAAACAATTTGTATTATCTTATAAAATTAAACCGTATCTTGCTTACATGTGTCAATATTATTAGTAAATGTGCATCAAACTGGTCATTACATATAAATAATTACATTTCAAGGCTTCTAATAAAGCTTTTTTTCATGTTAAGACATCATTTCATACTAAATCGAGAACGCTTTACAACTTTGTATATTTTTCCCCTGTATGTCTCACTATTTTCGAGATAGAAACTCTAATTCTGCATTTTACTGCCAGTGCGGCATTACCAGATTACTTCATTGTGTAGGGCACACCTAATTTACATTTATGGTTGTAGAGCGTACTCTGATCACAAGATATTTGAGGCCAAATTGAATAATAGAATTACCTTGTATTTATTATCTTACATAATAGGATATTGATTCACACTATAAAAGAATTGTGTAAAAATTACAGTAAAGCATTTTTTTACACATATTCTTTTTATTCTAAATATGACATTTAAAAAACAGAATGTTTGTAGAATGAACCTATTTTTTCCTGAGTAAACAATATTTAACCGTTTATTTTACGCAAAATAATCGGTTTATTATTGCTACATATTTTTACAATAGTTTTCTGTCAATTTTTCAAAATTTATTTTATAATGCAAAAGTAATATACCTTTAATGTCTACGTTTTTTAATACTATACCTGAATATGTTAAAAAGAAACAAATTTACAAAACAACAGACTTTCCATTTTCTTTTCATACAATTAATAAATTATTTAGCTTTACAAAACAGTTTTCATTCTGGTTCTACATTTCTAAAACCCCAGATATTAAAAATATGTACAGAATGGAAAACCGGAAATAGACAATTAAGTAGCCGGAAATAAGCACTAAAATATCAATTTTTATCCCGTAGCCTGGGCTTCCCGGATTACAGAATGTAGTTGAAAAACATTTTTTTTTACTGTAAGCGATTCTTTACATTTAATATATATATTTTGTTTTATATTAACCCCTAACAACACCAAAAAACATTTTTATATGAAAAAGATCGGTAATGTATCAAAAGAAATTTTGAAATTCATTAAAAGCGATACTTTCGTGTCAGCCGCATGCCAGGTAATAATAGCCGAAGAAATCGCCAAATATGTCATTACTTACAGGAGCATTGTTTATTCTGATAATTTCAGTGTTTTTAGTGCGTAGTTAGATTACATGTCTGTTAAATTTGTGTTTTATTTATATTTTTTTATTTATTGATTGATGAAATTTTAATTTCGTTTTGGAATTAGCCGGAAACAAATGTTAAACTGCTTAAATGCTAAAAAAAAACTGTTTATATTGTTTTAAGTACAAGCGTGTAAATCTTTCGTAATCGGTATTCACGCAATAGAGATAGATTTAAATAGATATTCATGTTTGAAAATTACTTTACAAACCATTAAAGATCAGTAAATTAAGATACAATTTACAAAATAATGCATTTTGAAGACATTTTTTTCTTATTTCACGATACTAAATTGAAATTGCACTAAGCCTAGATATTTAAAAAATTGCAGGAAACGCGAAATTTATTAGTCAGGTGTGGCCACCGGCAATATGACATCAGCTTTACTCGTGGAATTATTTTTGCTTTATTATATAGATTTCCGATGTTTTATTTTTAAAGAACTAAAGTAATAACGATAATTTTTAGTCATAAATCTAAGGAAAACTGATATATTTTGCTTTACAATGAACAAATACTTCTTTGACGTTATGATTTTTAATCTGTGATTTAATATTAAAATTACTCAGTTTTTTGCCACCAGTGTAAAAAAGAATAAGAATTAATAACAAACCTCCAGGTTTAATATTGGGTAGTTAACATAAGTGTAGGAACTAAAAAACTAAAATCTCACGTGTTTGACTATACTATTCTATGGAAAATTTACTTTCTATGGCTTAAGCGCTATTTTAGTCACTAGTGTCAAAATCCGAGCTACATCTACGGTTAAATAGTGTTTACAGAAATTATTTTGCATTTAATCCAGTGGAATTTTATAATCGGGATCCAGAAACATGTAATTTCATTATGTACACGTCGAGCATTTTCGTATGTTAAAATGTAAAAGAACACTACCTCATGTTATTTTAAGAACCGTTAGTATTAGAGGAAAAAAGTACCAATGAATGAGGAATTATATCTACTACTGACTGATATACAGGAATAAAGATTTAGATATTGTGTATATATTTTAGTTATTTTTTAGAAACTTTCATCGGATGATGTATGAGATGTACTAGATGATCGCACACTCGATATAAGTACCCATTGCAATTTGGTGAACGCCTGAAATAACTCCTCACTTTAAAATAAATCACTGAATATATAACTTTGAAACGATTTAACAGAAACGTCGTTAAATTTTGCATTTAGGCTAATTGTAACAATGGATTTTCCGATAACTTATTACGTCCAATTTATGGCTTACTATTGAAATATATACGTGTTCTTTTTAATGAGTAGTTAGATCTAAAAAAATAAATGTATCAACACAAGATAAGAAGTAATTCACATTCGATTGGCGCCTTTCATTTACTTCAATAAATACAGCATGGAGTGTTGTGTTTTATTAACTTATTTTCTGCTACTACTGCACATTGTCTTTTGAAAATTCTAAAATTTTAGTTTTTATTATAAATAACTGAAATTAGTTGTTATGTATGCAAAAAAGAAATAATTTCAACAATAAAATAACTCCACTCTACAATTACTATTTCTTTCATTTCCAGATTTATAAATATTTTTTATGATTTTATTCTTAAAGGATGTTTAATGGCAGACTATTGAATATTCTTGCGTATCAGATAAATTATCATTGTATAATTAATTAATCCCATGATTAATCATTTTAAAAAGTCAAAAGATATCGCACATGATTAAAAAAAAATCCTTTAGTTTTTTTTCTTTTCCGTATTGCAATTAGGTAATAATTATCACTCTCATAATAAAAAAGATATGTTTCAAACTCATTTATTAATTTTAATAAGTGGTATTTTCCATAGTTTCATCCCCCTTTACCGAAGATTAAAAAAAAGGAAAAAGGAAAAAGAAACGTTTTTCACATTAATAAATGTATGTCATATATAATTTATTTTATTTTAAAGTTTCTTCTTAAGATTGTAGTTTTCATTTAAATGATATTCGATAAAGTAAAAAAGAAAGAATGTGAAGCAGGATTATTCATTTTCTACATTTAGGTTTTCAATATATTTAAAAGTAATATTTCTAGCTCCAAAACTTTTTTGCTTATTTTTTTAAAGAAAACACAGAAAGAAATACTTCTTTTATTCTTTCAATTTCTTTAAGAGTTAAAATTGGTTTTTGTCTTGTAATACTTTTAAAAAAGGAATATTTATGAAACATGTATGCTATTAATACACACCAAAATATGATAGGTTTAGAACTGGTTTTGTTTTAATTTCTTTTTAATTAAGAATTTATAAATTTATTTTATTTTCATGAATTTATCACCAAATTAGCTAAAGATAATTTAATTCACATCTACTGTATAAAAATAATTTTCAAATAGTTAACGGATTTTGCAAGAAAGTATTTAATATTCGTATTAGATTAACAAAAACACGAAAGCTTTACTTTTAATTAGCATTTTTATAAAATTTATGATAAAATTTATTTCATTAAAGAATCACTGATATTCAAATAGTCAAAACACAAGTAACTTAAAATTTTGCTTAAAAAATTCAAAATGTTATGTTTCATATTTTTATGTTATATGAAGCTAAAACAATATGGTTTAACTTCATTGGACAAATGTTAAGTGGAAATGATTTCTGAAGTCTTACTTTAGTATGAGTTCACGTTTTAGTTACATGAACAATAAAAATTTTCCTCTCAAGTTTTTTTTATAAAAGTATCACATATTTTCGAATGATTGTATTGTTTTTCCAATCTCTTTATTATGAAAGAATAACCAAAAAAACTTATAATTATTATAATAATACAACAACAATAATTAGTAAACAGAAAAAATATATTATACGAGGGGCAGTCGGAAAATAAGTTTCCCCTGGCGACTGTGGACAGAGGTGTGTATGAAAGACAAAAAATGTAATGAGACATTAAAGATAAAACATAACTTTATTTTTCCACATAAGTACCAAGTACATTGAGACATTTGTCATACCGCTTTATAAGCTTCAAAAAGCTCTCCAGGAAAAAATCAGGGCTTAGTATACGGACGAAACGTTGAACGGCTGTGGGCGAAAGACGACACAGCAGGTGAACGCGAACGTGCAAGACACCGATACACCATTAGTTAGAGGTCGACCGCAAACAAGCAGATAGCGCTGTTGCAGTGCCTGTGCAGATGGCGCTGTTGCTGCCTGCGCAGATGGCGCTGTTCAGAGCATAGGAATGTTGCAAGTGACATCTGAGAAACATTTTAACAGCGCAAAATAGAAAGCTGTACTCTCTACACTTCAAACAATTGAGTAATTCTCCATGATAATCTTACAGATAAGAGTTTCTTGTATACGTAAAAGGTTCTTTGAAAGTAAACGCTTCAGAAATGTCAAACCATCAGAATTTTAGTTTCGGCCTATAGTTGAAAATTTTATCAAAATATTTTACTTTTTTATAAAAACGAAAGGTTAGCATCTCGGAAACATATATTTTCCTGTAAGTCACAGATCTATACATTTATTAGCAATTTAATTTTGATTTTTGTGATTATTAAAAGAATTATAAGCTAAAAAAAATTGTCTAAATTATTTTTGTCACCCTGTATTTCTTACCAACAAGTGAAACGTCATTTGCGTTACTAATTTGAATTACGACACAACATAGTTCAAGACACATACAGGATTATAGTGTTTATCGTGCCGACTATCGGTAATGATTAAAACTAATTTTACATGAGCATTTTAATTTTTTTTAAGATAAAGATTTTAGTAGATAACAGCAATATTTTAAAAATATATCTAAAATCTCTGTGAACTGTGCAGCATCATGATAAAATTCAATTTTAAAATTAAATACAGTTTTTTTTAAGTTATATTTGGGGTAAGAAGGGGGAAATAATGTAACATAGATTACATTTAATAAATTTAATATATATATTCAATAATTGTAGATTAATTTGCTTTATTTCGGAACAAGCGCCATGAACACTCATGTGAGAGTAGCTGATACTAAAGTGATGTAGAAATCAAACGTTTACATCCTTGTTGACTGAATGAGAGCATTTTCTCAGTTTTTGATTCGTAGTTGGCTCCCATGCTCGCGCTCATCAAATTTTTTAACAGTTCAAAGTTACAAACAGTTTTATAGTTTTTTAGAATATTCTTTTTTTCTATCAGATAAAATCAAGGTAAGTTTTGTTCTTAGTAAATGTTTGCAACTTTTAGTTACTCTAACACAATATTAATAAGTTTTTCTACAACTCATATTAAGGACGTACATGTTCATTATTATCCCACACTTTCTGTGATATAAAGTAATCATGAGCATTTTAATCTAAGTGTTTTAATCTAAGTGTTTTGTTCCAAATTATGTCGTATTAAGCCTCAGATGCAGTCATAACTTCTTGTACATTTGAAACATGAAGTTTCCTCAGGAAATTTGTTCGGAATTGAAAATTTAGGAAATCTAAGTGGCAAAAATGAAATCTGAAAACACTATAACAGGGGCCCCTTAATCTGTTTGCATAAATATTGTTTAAATATAAATTGTAGAAGATCCCCCAATACTGTAGCCGTTTGGAAAGGTAAAAATACAAACAAACAGGCGCTGACGGAGCACGCTCCGCGTAGGATGCTGAGGGCATCGGTAATACCCACACGAGGCTAGTTGATAGAATTTCACGGGGCCCCCGTGTGGGTTAACTAGTGGTAAAATAATGCGTGTATGAACTTGTTATTAAACAAATGTTGTGTATGAACTTAATAATTCTTGTAGCATACCATCTCGTATTGACCCTTAAAGAATAAATTAATTGGCTCTTTATACAACTTTATTTATAGTTTTTTATAAAATTGTAAAGAAAATTTTGCTTTTAAATTAATATTTGAAACTAAAATTGGAGTAATAGATTTTACAATGAATGAATAAACTTACCTCAAAAACTGGAGGTTTTGCTATTAATTCTCAGACTGCAACGAAATAAATTATAATGCCGTAAGATTTCTTATAGTGTTTTCTCATTGTGACATTTTACAGCGCGAGATGAGTAATGGTGGTGTAGTAGCATGGTTCACATTCAGTCATAGATACATTGTAAAGTAAATTGATCTTTTATTTTAAGAAAATAAAATATTAGATAATCGAAATCCAACAAAATAATTAGACATAAGAGTTTGTGGGTATTTAACCGATTTTAATTATATGTACCGATACGTTTGCTTGAGTTCGATGAAGGCTAGTGCATAATAGATGAAGAAGAATCTAAGTTAAAATCTGAAAAATTGAAATTCAAATGCCCAATGGCTGGACTTTCACAAATCCGTCTTTTGGTAGAGATATTCAGTGTAGATCTCTGGATAGAGATATTAACGCCATGTGTTCTATTAAATCGAAATTAAACAGAGGTTCCATTTTGTTTCCATGGAAAATCTGTCAACTACAGCGTAAAAAAAGTGTTTCTTCGTCAATGAAAAATAATATAACCATGAATTAATATATACAATACCATCTTCCGAGTTAAAAATGATAAAAAAAAAGTATTCATTTTCTTTAGAAGTTTCAAAAAAATAATATATTTTCGAAATTTAAAGAAGCATTTAGAAAAACAATTACCACCACTGATTTTCGGAAACGTTTCCAAGTAGATTTTATAGTGTATGGATCTGTTTACTCAGCTCGTAATGTAGGTTATTGGGATGCTACCAATTCTCAAGTAAACATTTACATGTTCAGCAAACATGTTTTACAGACAAACATGATAAATTAACAGCATTAAAATTAACATTGAATTTAATATTATTTTGTGACTCGTGCATGTGTAATTTTTATGCAGCTGAAAATGTTTTATTGAAAATTGATAGAATGCTAAAATCCGATATTCTGGTTTGCGGAAACTGATTAATACACTATAGGTACCCGGAAAAATTTCCAAAAAGCAGTCGCAGCAAAAGAAACTTCGTTTTTATAAATTTTTCTTTAAATCTCGAAAATATATTGGTTTCTGAGGTTTCTAAGGATAAAAAACGTTGTTAGGTACCACTATGTAACTCGGAACAGGTTGTATATTTTCGTTCTGGATATATTATATTTTCCTAAATTAAGAAACAAATCTCTTTTTTACAGTGTACTTGCATAATGTTAACAAAGCAAATATTCTATTTAAGTAGAAAAGATTCATTAAAATATTAAACTGATAAAGATGACACATGATGTTTAGAAGAATTGTCTATTTAAATTTGCGCCTATAGTCATTTAGACAATTTAATTTTTTACCTTTAAAATGGAGAATTTTATCTAATTGACAAAACAAAATAAATTTGGACGGTTTAAATTGAATACTTTTGTTTGAGAGATCACAGTTTCAAATTGGTATTGCTTCTTATATATAATGAAAAAAAAAATAATATTGTGGACCATGAAAAACGCATGAAATATCGTTTCTTTTTAATTTGGAAGGTTGTAAGATGTGACATGGCACTATGCACAGAATATCAATCGCTTCCTGCTGTCTTATTTGTTTAATGTGTTTCAAATAGTAGCAAGCAATTCCAGGACCATTACAGGGGTAACTTGCGTTGACAAATGTGACTGTACTCGCAATAAAATTTTTTATGTTAAAACATATTATACCTTTCTGTGTACTTCTATAAAAACTACTATAATTATCAAATTGTTCAATTTATTTTTTTTAATTATATTTGGATCACACTGTATTATTTTACAATAGCCTGAAGTTTGAAAAAGGCATAGATAAGAGATTTTTGCATGCTATTTAATGTTGTAGGTTTTGTTCATTAAAGAATTATATTATATTTTATATATCCCATTGCTGAAAGAAGTTTATTATTCTACATAGAGTCCTGGAATAAAATGTGATCATCCCCTATTAACTCTGCTAGAAATAATTGACTAAAAAAGATATACATATCAGTCGGTATGTAATGATACTTATTATTAAAAACTATGATTAAAAGTTGTTTCAGGTGCCGTCTACAAATGAAACATTGTACCCAATTTCAGTTTTCAAATTATAACAGCTAATTTGGAAACTTTATTTTACATACTTAGATGAAATCAGGCCGGAAAAGTACACACTTTAGGCCGTTTTTAAAAATTTTGATAGAGTTATAAAAATTATTAGAAGTTTTTCCTTAAATTTAGAAATATAATGAATATAAACTATGAATATATCTTTTTTTTCAAAACTTAACATGTATATATAGGGCTATATAGATGGCTATATAGTACTTTGTTATAGAATAGTATGGTACAATAATTAAAAGAAAGAATTACATCGCTATTTAAATCTCTAAAAATACTCAACTGAATAGTTCCCTACAAAATAGAAATAATTTTAATTCTTTGAGTACCGATCACTTAACCTTATGTGTATTCAAAGAAGATTATTGGGCAATGCTTCAAAATAAAATAATCTGTTAAAGTGCTCTTTTTCTTAAAATTACTGTATTCGTTAAGCGAATAGAAACAATGTAGTAATAAGATATTCATACTTATTTGTTTGAAATTTTTTTAGACAATAGGTTAAAGCTAAATAGAATTTGTCTTTTATGTAATCTCTTGGGCTTATTTTAATCCCAGTTTTATGTGAAGCAAATACTTAAGTAAATTAAGAAAAGAGGTAATCTCGGATATTATTTCGGATTGCTTTCTTTGTGCGATTTAAGAATACTGATCTGTAAATGATACTAAATCTATATTACTTTATCAGTCTTAATAATTTTACTCTTTGATGAAGATACGTTATGAATGTTTTACGTTCCATACAAAAAGAAGTACTCGTAATGATAATCATTAATTTATCGCATTCATGTTGGTACCATCACTGCTAGTAATGATCAACAATATCATATTCTTCAATATTTTATGACAGGAACTTGCAGGGTGTTCCATAATTAACTCAGCAAAGTTTTTTAAAAACCAATACCTAATTATACGAAGGGCAATCATATAAAACAAAATTCCTTTTTTAAATGTATTAAAATAAGATACAAATTTGGTGACACAATATTATTTTGTACATAACATGCAGGTTAGAAATTATTTCCAGCCATTCCGTATTCTTTTAATAATCATAAAACAACAATTGGTTGTTCTGATGTTGAAAATGAATTGATCGTATAACCTTTTCAGTAGTTGTGAGTTTTTAAAAGAATAGTTATAACACACGATATAAGTTCTTTTTTAGCCAAGTATAGAAATTGCATAAAATATTTATATACTTACTTATTTATATTCTTCTGACTTGGAATAATGAAAATTTGAAGAGGAAAACAATGATGACATCCATTTAAAATAAAAAAATCTTCTTTTATAGATCAGATGATTAATAAGAAAGCTATTCTATTGCTAATTAAAAATACTTGAACTTAACTTTTGCAATCCCAGAAGAATATTTATGATGTAATATATGGCAATCATTTTCGTTAGAAAGGTAAAAAGAGACATCTTTCTTCAGAAAGGCACAACATCAATTCAGTGCATCGTTAGTACAAAGTCGACGGACTGTGATCGGTACGATAAGAAGTCAATTTTTTTAAACGGGGTCCCAAAAAATAATTCAAGAAAAACTTAAAATGATACGTTTAAAAACAACAACAGACTATTTGCCAAAGGAGGAATAAAATATGCCGATAGTGCGACGTCATCTGTCTCACGCTTTTAGAGAAATGCACACCTGAGCGCTGACGCAATACATTATAAATTGCTAGAGAAACAGTAGCACACTCGTATTAATAACTGCAATGACGATCTCAAAACATAAGAGAAAATACACAGTTGGTTGATTGAAAGTTAATGGCAGAAGTTAACACAGAGGGAATACTGCTTCAAAACTAAGAGCAAAAACCAAAAGGTGTACGGAAACAAACAAAAGGTTTAGTTGAATTCATAAGTAATAAATAGACTTTAATACACATCATAAAATGCAAGGGGTTGTCTGTCAACCCAAATTCATACAAAGACCTCGGTGGCTGCATCGGTCTCATATTGATGACACGGAAGTCCTTATTTTCGTATTTTAAACATGTAATAATTTCCGCATGGACATTGTGAACTCTAGACAATGTATTTGAATGTATTCGGTGCATTTGTTTGCAGTTTTCATTGAATTAAAATAGCCGTATCAGGTCGAGTATTCTCATCGAGTAAGCAAAAGTTTTTGATAAAAAATTAGGATATTTTCGGGCAACATGACATTTTTTTCTTGTCCAATATCTGGCATCAGAATGCTACATTAGTATGAGCTGTAAACAGTACAGATATTTTCATTAATCACACTTGCACGCGGCTGCCCGTATGGTTCTTGATTTCAACAAATTCTGAAACTTTCATGAACAATTACAGTTAGTCTTAGATCAGTTATTTTATGAGAGATTTCAGAGAGCTGATTTAATTTTTTTGTGTAATTTACGCCTTCCTATTTAAGAAATTATTTACCTGATTTTTCAATGCATTCCGAATTCGTTTCCTGAATTCTAGAATTGAAAATTTAAAACGCTACTAAACTTTCAGTAGTCTTGGATTTGGATGTAGTTGTATTTCTGGGTGGTGCTGTGTATCGTTTAAAATTTTTACGGAAATTTTATATAATTTGAATAGCAACAGATGATATAAATTATAAATAAAGACTCTTTATTTAATAGTGCATAGTGATGAAGTCCACCATGGAGTCCATAGGGATGAGTCCACCATTTTATCCAATTTCTGTTACATTGTGACATTAAAATAATAAATGAAAGATTAGAAGTTATTTATTGCTTTTCACAAAATAAAAGCTTGAAAAAAATATGTATTTTTTTTTTACATTCTCATTACTAATCTTTTTTTTTTTCAGAAACAAATCTATAAATTTTGAAAAACTATACAAGCTCTTTAAACATAACAGAACAAGAGATTATAATTACTTTTATTTTTTACATTTGTAAATAATCTTCTTATTCTGAATTATATTTTGACATATATTTATGAATAAAAACAGATTGCCAAAAATTTAAGAAATATATTCACTTTGTTAGATATGGATGACCATCTACCTTATTTACTGTTGCTGTTTATTTTAATAACAAAGTAATTCAATTACTTAAAACTTTATATTTTAAAACGTTAAATTAAACAATGTTACATATAATTATATAATACATTTAAATGATAAAATGCATAAATATTTCATGAATTTTCTTGTTTCCAGTTGTACTTCGCTTTTTTGGAATTTAAGGGGAAATCGTTTAAAAATATGATAAATAAGAATGATTATTAACTATAAAAAAAACAATGAAATAATGAATAGTGTTCGACAGTATTTTCTAACTTATTTGATATGAATATATTCTAAAACATTATTGCCAAAGTGAGGCAAGAAACGGAAATTTTATAAATGCTTTCTTAAGGTAATTTGACAGCATTAACTGTAAATATTTACAACTGCTAATGAAAATAAAATATTGATGAAAATTTGACTGTAAAAACAATTCTTTAAGTAATTTAGTTTTAACATTCCGAAGAAATTAATAGGCGTTTGTATTGTTTTGCATCAAGAGAAATCAGGAAAGCGTATTGAAAATTACTTCCCGATTTAAGAGAAGACTTGTATTAAACAGTGGGTTGAAGAAAGTATTTTTAATAACTCTTAAGTTATTCGATTAGGAAATGCATTCCAGTTTCCCGAGAAAACTTATTTGTTTCTCCCTAACTTTGATCATCCCCATTCAATACACTAATTAGAAAAGTAATAATAGGAAACAGATACAAATGTTTATTTTTGTTCAGCAATTTTCAGATATTCATTGGGATTTCAAGTCTGTAAAGCATCTCAAATAAAATTCTATTCATCATGAAGTAATAATAAATTACATTGTTTATTTTTCCGGTATACTAGAGAATAGTCGCTGATAAATGTATTGCGATTCGTTTGTTTATTTAGAAAATAAGTAATATTCTCTTGAAGTACACATATTTATGAATATTTTCAAATTATACTAAATATACCCGTAATAATTTGATTAAGAGAGGGGATAATACAAGCTTTACTAATTAATTCATACACTATTTAATGAATAATTATTACATGATATATTGCTTTAGGAGACGCAATCTGTTGAAATATTCAATACCTTTTAGCCGAAACAATTGTGTGTGTGTGTTTTTTTCTGTTTCAAACGCCGCCTTTCTCAACTTAATTCATCATCATTCATTTTCTGTAATGCTCAGCGTACATTAAAACGAAACAGCACTCCAAAAGGAATTTTTTGGCGTCGTTTTCCAAAGAGTCAATAGTTCTTTCCAAAAATTAATTGTAATGCTTATTTCTTTAAAGGTTTTTTTTTTTTTTTAACTGGTGAGCATTGTGAGGAAATTATTAACTAAGCTACCAATTTTAAATATGGAGTGAAGCTACATGAGACAGGTACGTATGTGGAAAACCATTGAATTTGTTCTAATTTTCTCTTTTTTCACAAACGCTGCTTCAAATTTTTGACTGTCGTTCCTCCAAAAAATATACATAGAAATTTTAAAAAATAATGTTATCACGTGTTTTTGTTTTGAAAAGGCATGTTTTGTTATATTTCTAAATTTTTTTTTTTTTTTTTTTTTTTTTTTTTTGCAGAACAACCGTTATCAAACATCAGTGTACACTAGGGTGAAGTGAAAAAACGAAAGTTGTAATTTTGATTTCGGATAGCAGCTAAAAGTTGCTTTTTAGTACATATAATATATGTGCAAAATTTCATGAATTTTGAAAAACTCCTCCAGGGACCCAGGACCTTTATTATTTTCATTGTTTCATACAATAGGTTCTTACCATAAATTGTATATTTACAGTGTTTGTTAGTAAACTCGTTCGACATTTTTATATTTAAAATGTCTAGTGTAACTTCCTTTATCATTTCTAAACCTTAATAGTCTCTTTAAAAAAAAAAAAATTTAAACGTTTTATTGAGTTTTACAAATTGTTTTTTCGTGTGAGTGGAGGCAAACCGAAGTTTACCATTACTAGAAGTGCAGTGGAATGACCCACATTCGGTTCTCTCTCAAAACTAATTGAAGTTGTTTTGCGAACAATAACAGACGTTATAAACTGTTACTTATATACAAGACAAGAATTAAAACATAGTAGAAATGGTAAAGATCCACCATAGTCAGAGGTAATTCAAAAAGATTCAAAAATTCCTAAGAGAAAAGATCGAAGAAATTTGAATGAAAGCATGAATTCCTGTAGTTACCCAGTAGCATATTGATCAAATGATAGGCAAATATTTTTCTGAATACCAGAACCTCATCCGATTGCCCGAATCCAAAAGAAATGATTATTACATGAAGAAGGTTCAGTCTTTCAAAGTTGAAGCTGTAAGTAAACTTCTAGACATTTCGTCGTGCAAATGCAAGCCAATTCCTAAGTTTACCTGTGTAAAATCAAAGAAGGCGCCTCCAAAACAACAGAAATTTCTTCATGATTAATGGTCAACACGATAGATGGTTATTAGCACAATCGATAAAATGAACACACGTAAATTGATATAAAGGAAAGACAAGAAATCAAGGGACTCAACGAGGGCCAAAAATGCAATTTTAATGTCTGCAGCTAATCAGGACAGTACAGTTGTTATGTATTATGATAGTGGTGATGAAGAAATAAGTAGTAGATCTTCATCAGATAGATGGTTATTAGCACAATCGATAAAATGAACACACGTAAATTGATATAAAGGAAAGACAAGAAATCAAGGGATTCAACGAGTGCCAAAAATACAATTTTAATGTCTGCAGCTAATCAGGACAGTACAGTTATGTATCATGATAGTGGTGATGAAGAAATAAGTAGTAGATCTTCATCAGGGTGGGAAGAATTAATATCCGTATCACAAGCATCTACTTCTAAAGAAGAGTCACAGAGACAAATGGGAAAACGTCTACTTACGGTTCCAAAGGTTTCTGATAGATGCATGTCAGCACTAGCTTCTGCAACTCTACAAGATGTTGGCATTGTAAAAGAAAACGATTCATCAGATATAATTTACAGACGCAAAGTACGCAGAGAAGAACGAAAACTAGTTTATGTTCTAAAAAGATATCTGAAAGCTTTAGAAGCAATAATCGAAAGAATATTTTTATGGAATAAAAGGTAAAACACTACATCAAGAGAAAATTGGAAATCGAATACATCGATAAACTACAAGTTAAGAACATGTATCTCTGATTGAAGTGCCAAATTCACTGTCGTTGGGACATTACACCATCTTCTTGATCAGGAAAGCATATTGCAGAAAGCTTATTAAAATACTGCACTTGAAACAACTTAAACATTTACAAAATTATGGCTATATGTTGTGACGGAACAGATGTAAACACTGGGAGAAAGAATGGCGCTATTAGAAATTTTGAAACAAAGTTTGTAAGATTGATTTTGAAAGGTGCATGAAATTATTTACCAAAGCATCATTAGCAGTTGTAGAAGTAGAAGCAACGGACAGATATATACTAGCAAAAATCAAATCACGAAAGATATTGCCTAGTTTTGATACCAAAGACCAGTATAAATTAGAGTGAAATGCCATATCGTCTTACACTACATCTTATATATTCCTTTTATTGTATTCGTCTATATTTAGAAAACTGTCCTTCCTATATATTCAGAGAACTATATTTTATGTAGATTCAAAAAATAAAAGTGAATTGTATATCTGATTATTGTGTTTTTTTATCTTCTTGGCGAACAATTAAAATTTTAAGGTTACCTTTACCTTCAAGGTGTCAAAACATGACGACATTTAGATTGATCACAAGTAATACTTTCATCAGTCATGTTTTATAGGTGTATTTTATAGGTATATTTTACTGAATTCAGAGAAATTACGTAAAAACAAAATATTTGAATAATTTATACTACTTAGTACAATCTTTTGTTTTCACATATAAAGGGCATACTTTGTAAGAGCTGGTAGATCCCTAAAGATGAATTCTAAATGAAATGAAACTTTAATCTAATATTCAGTATTCCAAAAGGCAAATTTTGAGCCCTATTTGAAGAAAAAATCCCCCCCCCCCCAAAAAAAAAAGAAATCATAGTCATTTACACTCCCTTGATTTTTCACGTACAAAGGCTGGTACTAAGGCACTTTAACAGCTGGTAGAGCCCTAAAGATGAATTCCAAATGAAATGAAAATTTAACCGACTATTCAGTGTGCCAAAAGGCAAATTTTAAGACCTATCCGAAGAAAAAATTCGAAAAAAAATTCATCGTCATTTACACTCCACCCTAGTGTACACATATCAGAAGTGTTCTGTTCTGGAGGCTACGAATCAACTTCTTTATCTGAGATTCTTGATGATTGTGGTTGATTTATTATTGAAAATATGTTGCCAATTTTGTTTTGAAATCCTACACAAATGATCCTAATTTAACTGACGTTACCCAGGCACCCTCCTCCCCTTAAAGAGTAGTGATATTACTTTGTAAGTTTTTTTAATCCCCTCGTGACGAGCGTCTTTTACGGAATTTTTAATATTTTACCACCGGTTTTTCAAAACAGAAGTTTTCTCCTAATTGAATCGCAGAAATGCTGTCATTAAATAAGGCAAAGCTTACAATAAAAATTAACTGGTAGGAATAATCGAGGATGCTGAGTATCTTATGCGTGACGTATACGCGTCGCTCTTCCCCAAGGGGTTAATATAAACGAAGATTAATATATTTGAAAGAATGCTTGAAATGTAACACAATAATTTCTAATATATGATACCATTTAAAATTTGATTTACCTACGGGAATTAAAATTTGATATGTGATTTAGCTACGTAGCACTCAAAAACATACATTAAGCGTATTTAAAAAATCTCGTAAACAAAATATAAAATTATTTAAGAGTCCATAAATATATTAAATATAAATTATGAATCATTAGTATTATAATGATTGCAAATATAATAGAAGCCTCTTGTTGCTGAAATTTTACACAATTATTAAATAAAATGATATGTATTTTATGTAGGTGTAAAATGTCACGAAAGGAAATATATTACAATATAAAATAACGTAATCTAAACATTGTCTTTGCAAATGCATTTTTTCGTAGATAATATCGGTAGGGAATATTTTCGCGCACATAAAATAAATTGTTTCCTTTTATATTATTGCTTTATATTTTTATGCTTGTTATTAATTTCGATTTAAATTCGTAGAAAAATATAGAAAAATAAGTAAAATAATATCTTGAGAACTATAGAATAGACAGTAATAAAAAAAAATTACCTTTTTCGCTCGTTGTGTCAGATATTTTATGAAATGCCATTTATGATAATGTCAAAGTGAAAAATTACAAAATAAAATATTTTCCAGACATTTTAAGTAATATTTATGTTTCTGAAATAAAAAGTGAATAGCGATAAATGATACTAAATCAGGAATCACATTTAACATAAAAGAATATGAAAGCAAGTATTTGAAGTATTTATATAATATTTAATGAAATTTCAATTAAAATTACATTTATTACCTTTTGTATTTTTACAAAACACATTAGAGTATTTCTTAAAAAATATAATTAAAAAAATTGTATTTGTATAAAGTAAGAAGATATTTAAATCTGTTGGAAATTCATATTTCGAAATATATATATATTACGAAAAATACACATATGTAGTTTTTGTTTCAAATTTTTTATTCAGTTTTAAATTAATAAATCTGCTAGTCCCTTCGAATCTAATATTATTACTCTTATTGAAACAATTCAAAATAGTAACAGAAATTACATTTTTATCCCCAGTAATAATAAGGTAGATTATGGCTGTTATATCTCGATTCTCATATTCAACACAGCCAATGGATTTCACGCGTTAAATGGTTATCGTGGACACTAATCGGTATATATGAGTTTACGAATACATTAACACTGTCTGTTTGCAATATCGCATATTAAATTCTTGGTCAGTGATATGTAGTTACAATTGAAACTGCTTCTCTAACTTTGTTAGATTTAAGATTCTAGTATTAAAGATAAATATTAGAGGCTTCATAATGTCACTTATAGAATAAAGTTTCGTGATTTATTGTTTAAAATATGGAATTTTGTGAATACGATTGCGGACATTAAGCGTAGTGATTATTTTGGTAATATGAAAAATTTGGAGCATATGTTCGCAGATTCAATCCTGCCAAGCATGAGTGGTATGATATTTTGCTCTTTTCCAGGAAACGAGAGTTTTTATTGCGACACTTTCAAAGTTACACGCTGAAGCCATACGTACCCAGACAAAATATTACAAGATATAAAGATGTCAAAAAATCATACACCACCCTGAATTAAATAAAAAATAAAGATCGTGGGACATTTATTTTTAAAATAATAATTTCTTTAAAAAAATATTTTCATGAAAAACTGCATTTATAAAATTAAAATAAAAGGAAATATTGACTTCTGTAAATTTCTAATTATTCTTTCTATGAATAGTTCTGGAAATATTCATTATGAATTACTGGGATAATACTGTCGACGGTGGAATTGAAATACATTACTTTAATGTTTATATTCAACATAAATTTTATTAATAATTTTGTAATAGGACAAAACATCCAATCACATAACTGAGACCACTGTTTATATCCTCCTGAGACCCGTATTCATTATATTGGAAATTTTTATTTTTCGTATAAAATATTTAATTTCAGTTGGAACTGGTAAAAACGTACTGTCCATTATAATGGATAGTATAGTGCTGCTATCTGTATACAGAAAGAGAAAAAAAATTGCAGCAAAATGTGTATTTTAATCATTTGAAAATGGCGGCGAACAGATGAAAGATTGTTGAAGCTAGGGTACGTAGTTTTAACACAATTTTCATACATTTTTAAGTATTTTGATATTAATGCAGAATATATCTAACTTTAAAAGTTCTATTAATGGAATTAAACCGTAGTTCAGGTAATTGAATGCATATTTTGGAGAATAAACACATGTTTTTATCGATGTACATTGTATTGGACGTTGGGTCTTCATCAGTTGTTTAGATTCATATTAGGATATTTTTTAATATTGAAGGAAAAGATTGGTTTTTACTCAAAATTCCATACTGTATTGAAAAAAGTAAACACAGAAGTAGATAATATACATTTCTATTGACAATTAAATAATTAATTAAATATTGTCCTAGAAGTGTATAATTCTGACAAAATGCTTGTTCCAAATTACACTGCTCAAAACAATTAAAGGATATTGCAGTTTTAGGTGGATTTTGTATCTGGGAAACTTTTTAGCTGATTGATACATGGTCGACAGACATAGTAGGTTATATGAGAATAAATTACACATGTTTGGCAGAAAAAAATGCATTTTATTGCGCATTTGTGTACAAAAGGAAAAAAACACCATTTGTGCATATGAGAAAAAAAGAATAAGAAAAGGTGTTTTCTTCAAAGAAAATCATTTTCAGTAGGGGGTATGGTTTCCACGGGTGGCCAGCAACGTTGAACACCTTTGAGGCATGGACTCAATGAGGCTATTAATGACGAGTTGGGGTATTCTGCCCCACTCTTCCAGAAGAGCTCTTTCCAGTTCTTGGAGAGTTTGTGGGGGTTGTTGGCGGCCAGAAACTCGTCTTCCTAGAGCGTCCCAAACGTGCTCGATTGGATTCATGTCTGGAGAACACGCTGGCCATTCCATTCAAACGATTCCTTCCTAGAAAAGGAAATCCTCCACCAGGTTTGCACGATGTGGCCTGCAGTTATCGTCCATTAAAATGAAGTTATCTCCGATTGCTGCAGCGTAAGGGACTACAATAGGTCTGAGGATCTCATCCCTATATCGGCGACCAGTCAGAGCTCCATCTCGAATGATGTAGAGGTCAGTGCGCCCGTCAATGGAGATGCCACCATACACCAACACTCCTCCACTGCCAAATCTGACACTGTTGTGCACGAACGCAGGATTATTCCTACTGCCACGGTCCTCCAGATGAAAATACGCCTATTATCCGGATGCACAGAAAAACGGGACTCGTCAGAAAACAGAATATTGCTCCATTAATTTCTCCTCCAGTTGACATGCTCGGTTGCCCACTCCCTGCGGTCGCGACGATGCCTTGATGTTAATCTAACACATACCATCGGTCGGCGAGCATACAGACCTACAGCATGGAGCCGGTTTCGGACAGTCTGAGTTGAAATCGTGGTGCCTGTAGACGAGCGAAGGTGTTGTTGGAGAAGAGTAGCGTTCATGTTTCGGTGTCTCCAAGCTGTTAACGCTAAATACCGATCTTCATTGGGCGTTGTTGCCCGTCTACTACCTTGCCCTGGTCTTTGGCTTGCACATCCACTCTCCAAAAAACGGTTCCAGATCTTGGAAATGACACTTTGTGACACTCCAATGGCTTGCGCTACTTCGGCTTGAGTTTGGCCCCCTTCTAACCTTCCAACAATTTTCCAAGCTTCTGAATCTGTCAAATGACTTTGCTGAGACATCGTACTCATCGAAACAAAGCAATCACTGAATGCTGATCATCCTTGTCTTCATTCTCTTTTATCCAGTTGAAAGTCAAATTTCATTCGCTGCCGCTGAAGCGACGTTTTTGACGTCGAACTCAAAATTTGCATACTCGACAGTTTGAAAACCAGAAAAATTTGCTTTTGTGATTCTCTTCTTCTATTTTCGGCAAAAAAATTTCGTTTATATCTTTATTTTATATAAAACTTCAAATATCCTTTAATTGTTTTGAGCAGTGTAGTACATTGTTTCCATTTTATTTCAGTAAAACGTGTTTTTTTTTTCTTTTTTTTTCAGTATTTAATAAATAAAGAGATTTACAAATAAGCTTTTCTTTTAATATGTTTTTCTGTTCTTATTCATTGCAATATTTTTGTATTATTTTTTCTGTTAGTATGTTGTTTCTAATTAAATTAATTGACCTAATCAAATTAAAATAACCAAATTAAAATAAAAATATAATTACAGATAACATTTTATAAGCTTATATATAAATTCATTTTTATTTCTTGTAAATTTCCACTTGGCATTCAATTGCCAATTGTGGTAGTTGTGCCACTAATTATTATCATTATGCTAGTAAGCAAAGGGTTATTGTTGAGATAGATTTACAACATAATTCTAATTGGAAATTATTTAAAAGTTTACTAAAGTGACCTACAAATTTTCTATTTCATTTTGTAAAAAAAATGAAATTATGCGATGCTTAGAATTGATGGATAAGTAATAAAAATCTACTTCTGCCGACAGATAAATTTGCAGTGAAAGAAATAGGATTTTATCGCTAGAAATCTGATTTTTGAGGCCTATATTTTTAGATATCTTTTAGATCACAGATATTTAGAAACCGGCGTTATTTAGATCTAGAGAAAGTTTTTGAGACAATTTTGGAAGCAATAAAATGAATTGTGAGGTGTGAGAGCTTGACAGGTAAGAAGGAGGAAAAGAACAAAGAAACTGATTTCATTCAATTTCATCCAATTATTATACTTCAAGGTGCTTAGTGCGAATCAGGTTATGAGGAAATCGAAGTTGAGTTATTCAAGCCATGACGAAAACTCAAGCACCAACACTTCTCCACCTAGATCTGACATAAGTACCGAGTCTACCCAATTCTAAAAGAGTATCGAACAGATACCTAAAATAATGGCCAAATAAAATACATTGTGAGAAAGAAAAACTGAATTTCTGTACATCAAATGCAACTTGTATATTTGTTTAACTACCAAATTTTTTTTTTTTTTTTTTTTTTTTTTTTTTTTTTTTTTTTGCAGAAGCACATTCATAACGTACTGAATTTTAAGTTCACCCATTTATTTTTTGCGTGTAATTATTTTTTATAATAATAATTATTATATTTAGTGTCTAATTAAAATTTTTATCATTAATTTGTGTCTAATTAAATTTTTTGTCATTATTTTGCGTTTAATTCAATTTTGAGTCATTAATTTTTCTCCAACATTAAAAAATTCCCATTCAGATTCATCTTATGCAATAATTTGTTTTTCACAAGACGAAGACCCAATGTCCATTTTATTGGACTCTCTAAAAAACTATACATACATATATATTTTAAATAAATGAACATATTTATTGATTTCTAGCCTCAAAAGGAGCAATAATCTGAATTATGGTAAAGATTGCGTGAAAAATACGATCTTGGGTCTCAAAAGGCTATATAAGTATCCTCCCATTTCTTTCGTTACTATAGGTTCCTTCTATGTGTAGTTTTTAAGGTATACTCATTCCTATTAAAAATCCAATATTTGTCAAATATTACTGAATCCTATTTATTGTTTTATTTGAAAAACTGTGAAGTTAGTTATGAAAAATGGTTTTTGATGTCTAGTTATGGTTTATTTTTAGCTGTATTAAGTAATTAGTAATATTAAGTAAGTTTAGTGTGTATTAAGTTATTCGAAATGTGTATTGTATTTAAGTAAACTAAATAATGAAAATATCTTCTAATATTGTGATTATGGAAGGTACAATATAAAAATCAGGAGATTTTTAAGAACTTACGGTGAATATTTCTATTTGATCTTCAGATATAAAATATTTAAATGGGTTTTCTGAAAATTATGATTTCATGAACAAATAATTAAAAAAAAAGTTCTACCTCAAAAAAATATGTAATCAATCTCCTATAATTTACATGATGTTGCATATGCAATGAAGTATCGGTTGAAATATTTGAGAATTTTAAGAAATGTGCAGCTATTTTTATAAATTACATACAGAAAAATCTATGAAAAATCAGCAAAGTGATAATTTAAATGGGTATAGTTTTGGAAGATTTTATTTTATATCACATGTTGTAGTTTCATTACATTCTTAGTAACACAAATTATATATGTATGGAAAAATGTAGTAAAAAATCATTATTTTTGTGGTGAAGGCATTTTTGAGAGTTGCAAATATTGCAATATTTTTCCTTAAAATTGCAAAAATTAAAAGGATAATTTCAACACAACTTATTTAACCAATGAGATGTAACAAATGAGAATGTTATTTTATACACTAATTTATTGAAAACAATCAAAATTAAAACTATTTTTCTTTGTTTAAAAATATGGGTGTCAAACGTAGTGAAAAATTTTAAGGTTTTTAAAGTATCACATAAAACCTACTTGGCAGATAGCGATGAATTTTTGTATGCTTATGTTAGAAAGCTCCAATAATCCACTTCTGTTAAAATATTTATAGGTTACATTTCGTAACTTTTCCAGCATTTATTGTATAATTCCTATTTTATGCATAAAATAATTAAAATGCGTGAAAATTACTTAATTATAATTATTATATTATTAACACGAGTAACATGCCTTTAAATGAACATTCCTTTTCTGTATATGCTATTCGCTGAAGTATTTTTGACTATAATTTTATTCAAACCGACATTGAGAACGTTTTTTGATTAAAGTATTACAATTTAACTTAAATTTTAATTAACTTAATTTTTGGTTGCTGTTAAAGTAATTGACCCTTTAAAAATAATTTTAACGATGTTGTTTATGTAAACATTTATATTCTCTCTAAAATAATACATGAAGTTGTACATTTTCTTATAATTTACCAGTTTATGCTAATTACGAGTAAACTTTCTCAATGGTAAATCTCCTTTGGTAACGTTCCTTTGGTAATTCCTACGAATTGATCCCTATTTTCTAAAAAATACCCATGCATATTTCGTGTTTAAATTTTGCGTTCTATAAAGAATAATTTTAATATCATAATATATTTTGTTATTTACTATTCTTAAAGCTTGTTATGACAGTAAAAGTAATTCAAAATGACAACACAAACTTAAAATATATGATCTATCATGCACCTTAATAATTCACATATATATTACTAATATTAAAAAAATTTCATCATAACAGTTATTACAAAGTGTTTTGAAATAATTTTTGCACGAAAAAAATAATCTTTAGCACATTTAAAAGTGCACTTTTTTTCGAAAAGGTGGCAACTTCTTCCCCCTTTTTTCCAATTTTGAACTCACCTGAAGTACTATTAGTTTTTCTTGCTTAATTTTCTCCCGCTTTGTATAACTTCTCACATTACATTTCTCCTTGGGAGATGTTTTCTTGTTAGCCACCCACAGGGAGGCTTATTCTTTCAATCTCTATCATTTTTCATGTTTATGAAAAGTCACAGCAATCCATCGTTGCCACAGGTTAATCTCGGAAAATGAAACATTTGAAGTTGCTAAAAAAATTAATAGCTCAAAAAGTATTTGTCCCAAAATTGTTAGACAAACTGCGTTAGAAAGGTAAAAAAAATATTTTTTTCTTGATATAAATTTCAAATCGAATGATTATGCCGTTTTTCAAATAATGAATTTCAAAAATTATCAAACTTCACAATGAAGTACCATAACTAAACCTTCACGCGTAAAAAGATAATGATAACGGTTGTTGCTTTCGGTCGAGAATGGACCAAACGATGTTCGCATTTTACTATTTTAACCGTTTTTAACGAAATTCTGTAACTTTAGAAGAATTTTTCGTTGAATAGGCAATAGAAATGCATAAAATCGTTACAAAAATGTTAAAATTACAAAAAAGGATAGATGCAAATTATCAGATATAAAAAATAAAAAAGAAATTTGGTACTTTTGTGTTATAGCAGCCACCAAGCATGAAATATTTTTGTTTCTATTTTTATTAACATATTGTAAATTTGGTACTTTCGTGTTATAGCGGCTTCCAAGGATGAACTGCCAAGCGGCCAAGATTTATCGCCAAATTATAAAGCATGCATGACATTATAATAATATATATATATATATATATATATATATATATAACATTTCTGTACGTATGTGGCCAAGTTATAGTCATATATGATGTATATATATGACATGTGTATATGATGTATATACGACATATAAGACATAAATAATATGTGTATAATGACGTATATGGCACATATAAGAGTGTTTGGAATATATATATGCGTATATAGGATGCCTATATAAGCTTTGCGATGATCTTGGCGAAATCATAACTGCAACCTTGGCATAATCATAATTGTGGAAGCCGCTATAACACAAAAGTACTTTTTTTTAAGCCACACACAGGGTTAATTCTTTCAGTCTACAGTGAAATTGTGAAATTCATGTTTATGAAAAGTCACAGCCACTCCATATATAAAGGAGGACACCCTTTATACATAGCTATACAAATGGTTGTTATTGACGATATTAAAAATCAAATTGTATCTCTGTATTATGCCGATACTTCCGCTTGTATTTCCTATCTCAGTACCTTATTGCCCTACAGCGGGCGCAGACCCCATTTAAACAATAATATAAAGGATCCAACAAAGTTAAACCCGTCGTGGCGGACATTTCTAAGGGGTTCCCGTGGCCCTATCTCCAATAGGAATGAAGTTATCACCCCCGGGGGCTAAGTTCTTGTAAGTTCCGGGGGGCAAGGGTTCAGTAAGACCTTTTTGGTGCTCCCCCAAATGTAAACCCCATGTAAACCCCTTCATGTAACATATCAATAGATAGATCTCGTCAAGCACTATGGTCTGGTCCTACTCTCCGCCTCTCACTCCCCCCTCCCTTAAGAAACATAGTTCTCTGTTTCAACTCTTTTCTAATTTTAGTTTTTCCCATCTTTCTCAGCCCCTTTAAGCCCCACAGAGGGCGTAGGCGTCTTCTAAACGATCCAACGAAGTTAAAATCGTCGAGGCCGACATTTCTAAGAGGGTCCCGAGGCCCTATCTCCCATAGGTCCGGAGTTACCCCCCCCGGGGGAGACATTCAAGGTGTTCAAACCCCGTCATACACCATATCAAAAGTTTGATCTCCTCAAGCACTTTTGTCTGGTTCTACTCTCCCCCTCCTTCTCTCACGTCTCCTGTCAGGGGCACTTTTCTTATTTATTTTTTTCAATTTCTCATATTTATTTTAGTTTTTCCCATTTTTGTCTGTTCCTATGGGCCGGACAGCTCCAAAATTTCACCAAAATTAGCTGTAAACCACCTAAAGGTATCCCCCCCCCTTCTTTTGGCGCCCTCGGTTTTTACGTATCTCTTGAGGGGGGCCCGTCAGAGGGGCGAAAAGGGGGATTCCTTTTAAAGTCCCATCGCTGAATTGCAAGTGAGGATTCATTTTAAAGTTCTCGTAGAGCACTTGTGTTTTGTATAGCTCCCCCCTCCCTTCCCCCACCGCTTTCCAAGATCCCGTCAATTAATGCTAACTCATCATTTGTTAAACAACTTCTCTTAGCTGTATCCCTCATAAAAGCTGCTATCATGGAACTTTTCATTACCTTTTTTAGGTTATCTATTAAGTGCTAAAATGCCTTGAACCATTAAAAACAGTTTAAAGGGTGTCATTAAGCCAGCACTTTTGTAAATAAGTACCTCGCCACGTCTCAGCCCATTGGAGCCACATCTTTTTACTATTATATTTATTAAAAATACTTCTAGTCACCGAATCTTTTTAAAACTTGGTGTGTTCGTGCCTAATATATTCCGCCAGCCTCACAAAAAATCTTAGAGCGCTAACTAAATTCTAAAGTGGAGAAGCTGGCTTATGCTAACAAACACTTTTTTTTTCTTTTGACGAGTTAGACTTGGCTGAAAAAAATCTCAACGATAAAAGCCGTGGGTGGCCAATCTATATTCTGTCGTAAGGTAGAATTTTTCCCGCTTGTTTGTATATGCTTTTCCACAAGTTTTTCACCAAGTTCAAGTTTAAAAAAAAGTTCTTCCTTAGTAAAGACACAATTTTATTGTCCACGATTTTTTTTGTAATATCGTACAAAAGTGTTATATGCTGATATATCTAAAATACTGCTAAATTCAGCAAAAATCAAATGAATTATCTTTCCTTTTGTATTATATTTATAGCTACCTTTTGTCTGGAGTATCAACATCTCCTACAGTTTTATTATATACAACGGATATCTCTGGTCTTCTTTGAAAACTTTTTTTTTTCATTCTTATGAAAGTACTTTGGACATCAACACATTTTCTTTTAATGTAAGACACAAATATTAAATCTTTTGCAAAGGAAAATTTTGTAGAGCATTTTTCTTTATATTTTGATTATGCTAAATGAACAAAATCCATCTGTGAAGATGAAGCGTTTATTTTTTCGTATTATGCCAATCAGTGTAGTATTTCTTCTGAGCAGCATTTGATATAATCGTAGGATCTGAAGAAATTGTCTCAAGTAATAATATGTCCTCGTAAACCATGCGACAATTTTATAATAACTCTAAATCAGTGATTCTTATCTTGTGCAGATCCAGGCTATTTTCCAAAATATGGCTGAATATTTCACACATAACAAGTGACATTTTCCCGCAAATTTCCGAATTTTATACCATACTTAGCATAGACCATAATGTAAGGAAATTCTTCTGTTTGACCTTACAAATGAATTATAAATGCTTTTTAATACTTGTTTTCTATACAGAATATCCTATATTAAACATCAATAACAAACATTATAGGGCAATCCGAGTATATTTACAAGTGTTACACAACGGTCAGACAGCTAGGCGACCAGACAGACAAAACGAATTCAAAATAACTTTTCAGCAAAAATAAGCTATTTTTGTTCATTACAAAAATTGTAATTTTCAAAAACTGCAAGAAATTCAGAGTGATAAATGATTTATTTAAAACAAATCTCATATTATATATCTTCCCATTAAAGAGATTGTGTTAAAATATTTCGTGTATGGATTTGCACTAGTGTGCACTATCGTGTATGGATTATATAAAAACCTATGTCTTAAAATATTGTTTATAGAAAATGCGCAAAATAAGGAAATGTATTAAAGTAGATGTGTAAAATTCTAAATACTGTTTTTATTATTTAAGCGAAAAAACTTTTAAAACTTTATTTTTTTTCATTGATTCACACAAAAATAGATTGTGTCTTATTTATATGGGATCTAAACAATTTTGTCTTGACACACAAACTTTCTTCACTAACAAAGAATTCGATTTAAAACTTACACATAGATTATAGTAGTTAAGACTATAATATATTTGGAATCCCCTATTTTATTTATGAATATGTTTTTAATATTTTAAAATATATCTTCTGAGAGATATATTTTTCAAACTGCATGAAAAGCTTGGAAAATGAATAACATGATAATAATTATAAGACTATACATTTAAGACAATAATTTGCACTTCTCACTCCTATATGGTCTAAAATGTACAATTAAATACAGAAATAAAAACACAAATTTTCTATTTTATTCATTCAGGATGCTTTATTTATCTATCTGAGATTTAATGTTTCATTCCTTTTGCCAACATAAAATTCCAAATATGTTTGTGCATTACTTAAGTGTGCTATGTAAATGAAATATTATTTAAAAAAGCCTTCCAAAAAGTCTTTTAAATAAACCATGCGACAAATTAATCGAATAAATTAATTTATATCGAAGAGGTAGTTTACGGCATATGTTTATGCTATAGTTTTTACAAAGCAGTTACCAAGTTTTTGTTTTCTTTGTTTTTTAGATATCTAAGCCCCATTTTAAAATATAAAAATTACATTTACAATATTTTTAACGTTTATCTTTAATACAAAAAGTCATTTTCTTTGCCTAAGTATAAATGATTACATACCAAAAGCCTGATAGCACGTCATTTTTAGAAATGTTTATTTCGTCTATTATGTCTTATTTAAGGAACTAAAATTAGCAACATATGATATTTTACTGAACTTTATACACAATGTCTCAAATAATCGATTACAGTAATAGGTTCCTATCTGAAGTAATAATCATACTCCATTCCTAAAGAGAAAATTATAATTTGAAATATGAAATATATTAAATCCATTTCAACATTTTAGTCCCTCAGAAAGTAAATGTCATATTATATTGGAGAAATCTAAACTGGTCACATTGCGAAAGTCATAAATGGAATTAGATAAAATCCTGAAATCTCAATTCTCTCTTCTCTGCATACTATTAAAATGTCATGGTATATAAAGAGATTCATTAAAACATCTTAGTTGTAAATTAATGGAAAATCATAGAATAGTTTGCTTATATTAAATGTATGTTTTTCCATACCGTTAAATTTATTTTTATTTATGATAATACAATTCTTAATTTTTACTTATTTTTCTAACAAATGATTAATAACAAGAAAGATTTCATTTTACCGAGAAATTTTTGTAATTACAATGAAAGACTTTATAGCAAAGATTAAAAACAAAGAAAAATGACTTATTAATTTAATGATGTTTTAATGGTGCAAAGTTGATTTACCTATGCGAGACACAGTATATTTATCATATTATAGTGTTTTGACTATGCATTTTTAGAGTGAAAATTAACCTTTAAAAGTAACAATGCCTCCTTGCTGCAACGTAAATAAGTTAAAAGATAATTTATAGGATTAAAAGATTACATATTTTTAATATTTTAAAATTATTTTCTTGTTCAGTCAGGTGAAAATAAATGATCACGAATTGACTCAGTAGTTATAATCATTTTTTATAAGTACCTTACGTTGACATGTGGTGCTCTTTTACGATATAATAACCCCAGAATTTTTTAAATATATAATACCTGTACATCTTGTAGACTGTAGGTGTTCCTTAAAAGATCACTTGTTTTATTTTATCAACAAAATTTATTGTTCGTGGCTTCAGTTATGCATCAATCTACCAGGTGTCCCAAAAATGACTGATGGATTTTAAAATTCAATAACTTGCAAACGGTGACAGATAGTTAAAATTTTTTTGAAGGAGGGTTATGTGTGATGTCAGGAGTTTTTTTTTTTTTTACTGTGATTCTTGATTTTTGTTCGAATTTCAAACAATAGATGGCGCTGACAGCGATTGGCACTCAGTCGAGACAGAAACTGACGTCACTCAGCATTGATGCACCGCCCCCTGAATACCAAGCGTGCGATTTTTTTTCAGCGTTGGAATGATCCCTCGAACTTCAACACAATTAATTTCTAAAAGTCTTCTTCGCCTAGTTTTTCTGAGATCAAATAAGTGACAGAATACTTTTAGATATCATTGGTGTTAAAGTTCGAGGGACCGTACAAACGCTAAAAGAAAAATCCGTCTGCGACAGACGCGATTTTTGTCAGCGCGCAGGCCTAGTATTAAGGGGCGGTGCATCACTGCTGAGTGACTTCAGTTTCGACCTCGACAGAGCGCCAATTGCTGTCAGCGCCATCTATTATTTGAAATTCGAACTAAAATCAAGAATCACAGTAAAAAAACTCCTGACATCATACTTAACCCTCCTGCAAGAATGTTTTTAATATCTGTCACCGTTTGCAATTTATTGAATTTTAAAATCCCTCAGTCATTTTTGGGACACCCGGTAACAGCATAATGATCATCAAAAAGTAATATTCCTTTCTAAATTTACTTTAAAATATTTCATGTGTAGAAACATATTTTATATCTAAGATATTATTAAGCTTAGTTTCTATTATTTAATATTTATTTTACTTTGATGGATTCGTATTTGTTAAAAAGGTTTTTAAAACTACTTATTTTTCACTAATATAAAAATCTCTACTTTTCTATTCATCTGTTATATATTTTAAAACTTATTTAGATTGAAACACATACCAGTAAACAGGAAAACGTATTTAACAAAAACATTTTCGTTCCCCAACAACTTCCTCAGGAGAAATTTATTGTACTTAAATTTATTTAATATGAAAACAAAATCTCTACTATTTGATTCATCCAGTTTTTTAACTTATTTAGACTGATACAGATTTAATAAATATCTGACTTAACAGTTTTTATCATATTTATAATCCCATCTAGACATTTACATTATTATCCCTTTTTTTTATTCCAAGATGTGATTTAGAAAATAACACACTTATTTGTATGTCGGATTGTATCAAATAATAAAATAATGTTTTATTAAATGCTTTAAATTCTGCTTGCAAAAGATTTCCCAACTTTTTCTTTGCGAAAAACTGTATCGTAAGAGAAACCAAAAAAATATCTAAAATTGTTTTCCTACGGAAATTTCCTGTTTATTTCTGTATAATTCATACTACATGATACAGATCTTGTGGAAATATCATTTCATAAAAAGCGAATAGCAGATATTATAACAAGAAGATGTTTTGATGCCAAAAACAGGTGCTATTGGAATAATATTTATTGATAAAGTGATGTGTATTCGAACCAAACTTTGGTTTTTACTCTTCGAATTTAAAATACTCTAGTGTGCTGTATAATATAGCAATTCCGTTGCAGGTAGAGTTTCATTTGAAACATATATATCGGTTTTGTTATCTATGCTTTCACATCCAATGCTTTCAAACTGAAAGTTTAGCTGAAATCATATGCAATCTTTAAAACAATCAAGTTAAGAATTTGCAATAATTATTTTTAAAACGCAAATGTTAAGTAGAAAAAAAAACATTTACTGCATGGAGTGTAAAAGGATCTTTTAAAAACATTTTGTAATAGAGTATAAATCTGAAGAACTATATTCCTTACTTTGGTTTATTATATAAGCAAAATTTTGCATTTTTCTTTTTCCGAATGCATCTGATATACTTTTAGCATGCATGAATATTTTTTACTAATATTGTTAAACAATATTATGTCCGTAGCTTAAGTTTACTATTGAAGCTTATGAAAACAGATAATTAAAAAAAAAATTTGGCATATCCTTACTTTATATAAAATTCACTAATAATTGTAATATTCAAATTTCTATATATGGTAATTTTCTATACATACAAATGCTATATAACAAAAACCATTTTGGAGTTATCATAACTAAAGGTGTAGAAAAATCTCTCTTTTTTAAAAATTTTGGCAGCCATATAATTTGGATCGTGCGCTATTTCTGTTTTTCATCCATATTTTCATTTTTTGGAAAAAATGATTTCAATCATTTCTGCGTATTTTAATCTACTATATATGCAAAACCTATGTTAAAAAGTTCATTTTTATTATTCCAAGTATCTAAAATACTTTTTTGAGAATTACGTTTCAAGAATTTTACACTTTTTTGTCTCACTTCCATCGATTTTGTCCAACCTTGGAATATGTGTACATTGCTAACATGCATATTTTATTCTTTTTTTTTTATCTAGAAGCTACATTATAAAGTTCATATAGTAATGTTATTCCATGGATGTTAAAAAAAAGTGACATGTATTTTAGATAGATTTCACTCGGAAGCGTCGAAGTAATTGACCCTCAAAATTATTTTACTGCATACACATGCTATATAACTAAAAGCTAATATTTATAATGTCATTTTTGTTTCAATGTTAAATGTGATCCACGCACAACTTTAAAATTTTTCATTATTTTCGTCTGTTATTTGAAACATACGTTATTGTAATTGTATCATAAAGCGATACTGTATTAATGAATCACCTACATAATCAAGAACTGTATTTAAAAATTCAGTTATGCTTTATTCTTAACAGGATGATGTTTTTTTAATATTAGATTCCATTATGCTTTGTTTATTTTCTGCATTATTAACATGACTGTCACAATATTCAGATATCAATATGATGTTTATTTTATAAATTAAATCTGGTAAATAACTAAAGTTTAATAATTAACAAAATGCATGACAACGATTGGATGCTATATAAACATCGCGATTGTTGTATGATATACTTTGTGGCTCTAGAAGGTGAGTTGGTGGCTTGTCACTTGTGTCATTTTTTTATGCTTAAAAAAATTCCTTTAGAAATTAAAAGTGAAAAAGTGCATAAATGCAAAGATATTTTTTAAAATGAAATCGCAAACTTTATTATTTCAACAATGTTTTCCAATTTTAAATACTGGGCAGAATAAAAAAATGCATATTACCTTACATGCAGGATATGTTGATGCATTACGCAAAACGTACCGTATTCTTTAATATGATATCACGTAATGCGAAAAAATAGCACAATCAAAACCAACGTGTGATCATGATGGTTATTTCTGATTCAAATACTTTCTCGTCCTAATTCTATTGTTTTAGTTGTTTTTTCAAGTGCCGACATCCGTATGAGAAAGATGAGAATATGTACCAATAGTGGATGACAGTATATGAATTTACACTGCTTGTCACTCAATTTTGCTATGTTAAAATCTATACTATTTGTGTCAAAATGAGAACAAATATAAAAGCAGAAATTAGTTTGCTTTATCCGTCCCTTCACAGCTTGTCGATCAAGCAAAATAAATTGGGCTAGAACGCAGTCAAAAAGGGTATATCAATATTTTTAATATTTATTATACGAGGGTTATCCAGAAAGTAGATTACGTTTTCGTCTGTGTCCGCTAGGGGCGGGGCTAGCGCGGCCATCTTGGGGTCAGAGCGTTGCGCAGCTCAGTCGGCATCTAGCCGTGCTAGTGAGAGGTTCGTGCTGTGCTCCGTTCAGATACTGTGACGGTTTGAAATGTCTGCGTTAATTGAAAATCCTGCGAGCTGCGAGGTGCGTGCAGTAATAAGTTCACAATAACGGAACTTTCTTTGAGTTTTCCACAAATTTCGCGAAGTTTGTTGCACGAAATCATCAGCGAAAAGCTTGGTTACCACAAGTTTTGTGCAAGATTGATTCCAAAAATCTTGACAGAGGACCACAAAAATCAGCGAATGGCTGCAGCGTTGAACTTTTTGGACGCTTACCATAAGGATGGTGACTCTTTACTCGATCGCATCGTTACTGGTGACGAAACATGGGTGAAACACGTGAACTGTTGGTTGAAGGCGCAGGCGGCCGAATTTTTCGACGAAGGCATTTCCAAGCTCGTACATCGCTACGATAAATGCCTTAATTTGTATGGTGACTATGTAGAAAAGTAGTATTTGAGTGTGGCTTTTATCTGTATATAATAAAATTTGTTTCCTATACTTTGTTTATTTTTTATTCCAAAACGTAATCTACTTTCTGGATAGCCCTCGTACATAAAGTCTAGTTTTTCATACATATTCTGACATCATAGAAGTAGTATTGAAAAATGTAAATTTTTAATGTTGAATTATTCTGAAGTTTTTGAATCATAGTTAATCAGAAAAAGTCTATTGACTAGTTAATTTTTTTAACTAAAATTTTTAAACTAAAACATATATTAAAATAATGTCACATTTCCAATAAAAAGTTTCACAACCAAATCATTCCATTAAAAATTAAAAGCCCAACCAAGTATTTTCATTTCCCATTGTGATAATTATTTTTAAATTATATTTAGAAAATCAAATCTACACAATTATCAATTAATGTGATAGGTCACGTTTATCTATCTTTTTTCTTTACCACAGGAATCACAAAATAGAAAAGAAAATGATACAATAATAAAAACGCTGCAAAAAGACTGAAATTTATAATTCTGAAGAACAAAAAATCAATTCAGAAAATAAATATTTAAGGATAGAAACGCAAAGCATTAATTTTTTTTTTTTTTATTGTATCTGAAAATAAAAAATATATGTATATATCTGAAATTGTTAGCAATTGTTACATTATAGAGCGTTTGTTTCAACATTTAGGTGAAAAGAAATGATATTATACAAAATATAAATAATTACAGTAAACAATTTGTTTCTATTGCGTAGAGTGTATTTTTAGGTCACATACTTCTTTTGCGTCCAAATTCAGTTTGAAGAGAATACTTTCCTGTTTTTGTAGCCCGCTTTTTATGCAGATTTTTTTAATAAATGTGACTAATGTGGTACATCTATAGTTACAGTCTGAAATGCAGAAAGATTTACATTGTAATTTTAAAGAAAAAAAAACAAACAAGAAATATTCTTGGTTTTAGCTGCATTTAATATAAAGATATTAAAAAAATCTAATAAAAGAAATAGATAGCTTAATTAAATATGAGAAATGTGAGTTTAAACATGTAAAAAATAAGTAAATAAAATTTAGACGCAAAAGAAACATGAATAGACGACTAAACATATTTACAAAAAATATTTTTATATATACTATCGATTCTCTCACAAAAACACATTTATACCAAAGGATCCAACAGGGCCTCTTGAGATACATATCATACTGCCCAGTAAACATTGAATAGGTGAAAGGGTTTTTTTATATTTTGAAAACTAACATCTAATCACATCTAATGTATATATTTTTTAGATTGCCCATCACTCACAACACCAAAAAGTATTTTTTATGAAAAATATAAGTTAGGTATTCAAATAAGGCTTTGAAATTACTAAAAGCGATAATTTCGTCTTAGCCGCATGCCATAGTTTAATAGCCGAAAAATTTATTACTACTTACACCATCTTTTTTTTATTATTATTCAGTGTTTAAGCCCATAGTTCCATAACATATTTATTATTATTTTATTTTTATATATTACATTATATTATTTATTTATTTATTCATTGATAAAGTGTTAATTTCGTTATGAAATATTAGCCGGATACAAACGTTAAACTATTTATATTGTTTTAAGTGCAAACGGGTTAATCTTCCATAATCGAGTTACACTCGATAGAGATTGAATTTTTAAACAAATTGTACTTGAAAATTATTTTTGAAACCGTAAAACATCAGTAACTTGCGATGTATTTTTTTAAGTAATTTGCATTTGAAAGCATACTCTTTCCCTATTCGATGTTGTAAAAATACAAAATTATGCGATGTTTAGAAGTAATTAAATTTTCAAAAAAACTGAAATGGATTGTTTATAACGTTGCCACCGTCAATATGATGTCAGCGTTACTATCGGGCATATTTTTGCTTTATAATATAGATACAATTTGTCCTTTGTAGTATGTTATATCGCTTGCTGGATTCCATCAAATTTATTATCTCACTTGAATATAAAATTATTGTTTCAGTTATTCTATGTTTATTAATACTGCCGCAGAATTCGCGGAGCGCGGCGTTTCACGTGCTGGTCCGTGATACGACCCTTATGCCGAGGCACTAGCGGAAGCCAGGAAGAAAGGGAAAAAAAGATATACGTATATTCTGAAAATTGAAACCGGAAAAATTTAAAAGGAAAAATGAACAAATTAAATACCTCGAAAAGCGGTAAGGGTTGGGCTCGGAGCTCTGAGACTATCGGACGACCGATGCGGCTTCGAGTTCTATGAAGACTACTATGAAGTTTGGACAAAAATTTTATCCGTGAAATACTTTTCAGAATTCTACTAATTTTTCAGAGTAATAGGAATGCTGTAGAAATTTAATAATGAAAAGATTGTTTTTTGAAATTGTATGTTTTTCTAATAGATCAGTTATGTGTTTTGCATATGTGACAAGTGGTGATATGAAAGATAAGATGAGGAAAAATATTTATTTTTCTACCACATTTTAAATGGCATGAAAAATATAACTAATTCATGATTTAAAATGATCGATATAGTTTTATTTTTTAATAATTAGAATCGATGTTAGAAAAACTTTTATTTTTTAAAGTTACTTACTCAAAATACGCTTCCAGATTCTCAATCTTCTTTCAAAAACTACTTGAATATGAGAAAATGCAACAAATTCTCTTAGATAACTTTTATTTTTAAAACACTGTGATATTGCAGCACTTCCATATTTACATTTATGAATCTAGTTATGACAGTTAGATTTTATAGATATACATTTTCGAAAAATGCTGATATTAACAATTCCTATCAAAATTCTATAAAAATTCTTCAGAGACGGAAACTTTACTTCAATGTTAAACCTTAAAAAACATTTAGAAGAAAATTAATATGCTGTTTTAAATGCATTAATTTATGTTTAAAACAGAAACAAGATTGTTCTTAAACAATACATAACATAGAAATCTTGCTGAAAGAGATGTGTTTAAATTATGAATTTTTTAATGTTAATTACGATTAGGAGTAAAAGTTAACTTTGAGATTAAAACCAGTCGAATAACAATCTGTTTTGCAACTATTAAAAATGAATATAAAATGAATATAATATCGGGCATTTCAAACCTTACATCTGAAAAATACCTAAACGATCTCGGAGAACAAACTCACACTTTTTATCCCGAGGTAATGTATCCCGAGGTGTTGTCAATCACATTTTTATGCAATAATTTACAGCAGAGATAGTAAAGAGTATTTATTTTCCAACTGTTGTACTATTAAAACTATAAATGTAGTTTGCCTATTATGCCCGATTTCAACACACAACTTTGTCAATAAAACAATAAAATGTTTTTTAGAAATATTTAGTTTGTTCATCTATTTGAGAATTATTTTCAAAATAATATCATTAGAAATTTAAAATAAAAGAAAACTGCCCAGTTAAACTGACGGCATTGAGCTCACAGGCTATTCACACTAACTGTAAATTATATTCTTATTTCAAAGAATTTGAAATAAGCCCTCGAAAAATGAAGAAATCGACAATATATTAAGAGGGGGGAACCATCCCCCGTTTCTCCTTCTTATAATTAACCAATGAACCCATAAAACTAATCAAAGAAGCGCCTTACCACAATGAACCTATATACAAAATTTGAAAAAATTGGATAATTCTGCATGAAAAATCCATTTATCTAAATTAAGGGGGGGGGGTTAGCCCCCGTCCCCCCTTTATACTTAACCAAAGAACACCCAAAACTAATCAGAGAAGCGCCTTATCACAATGAACATATATATAAAATTTGAAGAAAATCGGATAATTCTGCTTAAAAAACCCATTTATCTATATCAAGGGGGGTTAGTCCCCCCCGTTCCCCCCTTTATACTTTACCAGTGAACCCCCAAAACTAATCAGGGAAGTGCCTTACCACAATGAGCCTATATACAAAATTTGGAGTAAATTGGATAATTCTGCATGAAAAACCCATTTATCAAAATTAAGGGGGAGGGGGGTAGCCCCCGTTTCCCTCCTTTACACTTCACCAATGAACCCCCAAAACTAATCAGGGAAGCCCCTTACCACAATGAGCCCATATAGAAAGTTTGAAGAAAATCGGATAACTCTGCATGAAAAAAATCATTTATCTAAAATATGGGGGGAGGGTTAACCCCCCCCCGTTACCCCCTTTATACTTAACCTATGAACCCCCAAAACTAATCAGGAAAGAACCTTATCACAATGAACCTATATACAAAATTTGAAGAAAATCGGATAACTCTGCATGAAAAAAATAATTTATCTAAAATAAGGGGGGGGAGGTTTAACCCCCCCGTTACCCCCTTTATACTTAACCTATGAACCCCCAAAACTAATCAGGAAAGAACCTTATCACAATGAACCTATATACAAAATTTGAAGAAAATTGGATAATTCTGCATGAAAAAACCATTTATCCAAATTAAGGGGGGTTAGCCCCCCGTTCCCCCCCTTTATAGTTAACCAATCAATCCCCAAAACTAATCAGGGAAGCGCCTTATCACAAGGAACCTATAAACAAAAGTGGAAGAAAATCGGATAACTCTGCATGAAAAAAATCATTTATCTAAAATAAGGGGGGAGGGTTAACCCCCCCCCCCCCGTTACCCCCTTTATACTTAACCTATGAACCCCCAAAACTAATCAGGAAAGAACCTTATCACAATGAACCTATATACAAAATTTGAAGAAAATCGGATAACTCTGCATGAAAAAAATAATTTATCTAAAATAAGGGGGGAGGATTAACCCCCCGTTACCCCCTTTATACTTAACCTATGAACCCCCAAAACTAATCAGGAAAGAACCTTATCACAATGAACCTATATACAAAATTTGAAGAAAATTGGATAATTCTGCATGAAAAACCATTTATCCAAATTAAGGGGGGTTAGCACCCCGTTCCCCCCCCCTTTATAGTTAACCAATCAATCCCCAAAACTAATCAGGGAAGCGCCTTATCACAAGGAACCTATAAACAAAAGTGGAAGAAAATCGGATAACTCTGCATGAAAAATTCATTTATCTAAATTAAGGGGGAGGATTCCCCCCCCCCCCGTTAGCCCCTTCTTTATACTTAACCTATGAACCCCCAAAACTAATCAGGAAAGAACCTTATCGCAATGAACCTATATACAAAATTTGAAGAAAATTAGACAATTCTGCATGAAAAAACCATTTATCTTAATTAAGGGGGGGGGGGGGGTTAGCCCCCCCGTTTCCCCCTTTATAGTTAAACAATCAATCCCCAAAACTAATCAGGGAAGCGCCTTATCACAAGGAACCTATAAACAAAATTGGAAGCAAAACGGTTATTTCTGTCAAGAGTTATCGCGTTACGTACGTACATACGTACATACATACATACATACATACATACATACATACAGAACGGGCGGGCACATAAGCTCTCAGGCTTTGATAGCCTGTGAGCTAAAAAGAAAAAGAAAAATAAGAATTAATGCTTCTGATGTATGATTTACTAAAATATTTTTTTGTATAGTTATTTTTCCATAGTAGAAATGAAAAAAAATAAAGAAAGAATGTTTATGTTTTCCCTAGTAAACATAAAAAAATATGTTCTTGAAAAGTACGGTCGATTTATAAGAACGGATCAATTATAAACTGATCAAAATTGTGGCATTATACATGGAGTAATGTCATTTTTCAGAGGTTCAATGTTTTGCATAAAGGGTTTTTTTTGCTTATTTAAAATTGTACCAGTGTATTTTAATAGTATCCATATAATACATATCGCTTTCAAAAGTTTTGTTTTTAATATTTGGATAAACTGAGTGCAGATAATTACATTCTTTATGCATTTCGCGTACATTTTCTGAATAAAAGAAAAACGCTAATGCGTAATCAGATTTACAAAATGCCTTTCATAATTTGTAAAAAATGAACCGATTAAAAAGTTTTTAATAAAATAAAACTATGAATGAAGGAAAATGTAATCCGGGCAACAAAATAAAGATAATTACGCTGTTTCTTACTTATTTATTGAATAAAAATAATATAATATATTAATTTCACTATATAACTAAAGATAAGACTCACAGTTAATACTATATTTAAGATAATATTTAAGAATAACTCTTATTAATTCTGTATGATTATAATTTCTTACCAACTGTGAAAGACTACTGGCCCTATATTTTACAGCCTATTCTTTGTCTATCTACAAATAAATGTGAAATGAAATCAAACAGTATAGATTTAATTAAAAAATTTGTTCTATATAATATTTAAGCTTTTCTGGGGTAATTTGAAAAAAAAATCTTAATATACATGGCCAGAACATTTAAGCTGCGACATTAATGACTTACGCTCACATAAAAATGCACTTCCAGAAATTTTAATGTTGGTAATTAAACTTGATTTAACATGTGCATTCATTCAAAAACGAGAGTAATTGTTTGCACAGCTGCATGCAACTCTAAATTTAAACAACAGTTTACGAAATCATCTAAACGAAGCTGTATTCATTAACTCGCATAATTGGAATGAATTCATTCTTGATGATAAACTTTCATTCAGTGTTCTTCCACAACCGTTTATGATTACTTAAAGCATTTATCATCTGCTATAAATCCAACAAGTATTCTCTGCTACAAATCCAAATAAATATTCAAGGAATTGCAGAAATATTTTAAATTCTTACTCAAATTATATTTTTAACTGAAAACAAGCAATATAAATGAAAATAAATAACTCAATATTTTATTATAAATAGATTATATTTATTTGTTTATATTAGGTATTGTTATGATATGATTGCATTACTAATGTGTAACGTAGTGCATTTACCAAATGAAATTTTGTATGCCAAAATATATAGAAAGTCGAAAAATTATAAATTATACGCTACAACAGAATTATATTTTTGTACAATGTTCACCAGATCTAAAATAAAGAGCTTGAATGTTTACAAAATGATTGTTGTAATTGAAATAAGGAGATTGTTTTACTTATAAATTTTATTTTAATCTTTCATTTGCATCTTAGAAAACATAAATAAGTATTTTTATTGAAATATTTTGATTTCATCATATATTTTGAAGTTGGTATGTATTTAAAGTTCGTGTAAGTATTTAAAAACATCATCAATTAATCCTATGTCTCTTTGGATTTTAAATTCCACAGTATTTTCGAATAAAATTTCAGGATAATTATTTTGAAAGTAAGAACTAATTAGATAATTAATTTTATTTTTATTTTCCAAAAGAGATTAAACAAAATTTCAAATATTATTAGTGTGTATTTAAATATGTTTAAGCAAACCATTTAATATATTTTCTTTGATATTTAATTCTGCATTGATAGCCTTATCACTAATGCCATTCAGTATGAAAATGTACGTAACAACCAACAATTTTCTTTTCGCAGACTTTTTATTTGCGATAAAAATTACGAGTTTATTAAATGTCGCGGTCCTTAATGATATTAATTCACCCATTCTACATCCTTACAGAATAAATCTGGGATGTATATGCTCAGAATAAAGTTGCAAATATCGATTTCTGGGGAAAAAATGTGCACGGAAGCAAATTGAAGCTCAAACAAGGTTTAATGCAAAGTGTCTAAGCCACTTACGAAAATTTAGCTTCCCGCTTAAATAATACCCTTGGGAAACTCGATCACACGTATCTGGCGCCATTATTTGTAATCCTTGTTTTGTAAGACGTAGTTTTGATCAAGAAATATACATTAGAATCTTTCTTAATCTCATTTATTCGTATATGGTTAATTTTTTTTCGTTTGTTTCGTTTTGCTTTGATATATTCAATTTTGTGAATATACAATCTGCAATATTTATACAGAATATCTATGATAAATTGATATCATTGATTTAAATTTTATATTAACCTTTAAAGACCCGGATGGTTTGTAGTAACATAAAAGCACGAGATGCGTACTGTGTGTTAAAGGCATTTTAAAGAACAAATAAAATTTTTTAATGATATCCTTGTTTAATGTAATGGCCAGGAATTGTATAAAAGTAATAAACATCAAATGGCTAAAAAATGCTAATTTAATTAGAATTAAAGCCTATACATCAGCTTTTGATGCAAAAGAAAAATAGTGTTTAGTAACAGCATAACAATTATAGACATCACATTTATAAACAAAATAATTTTATTAAGAAAGAAAATAGAATAAATTTTACAACTACGCGGGCGGAATATTCCGTAAGCCAATGGTAACTTTCCAATGAAAATAATGAAAAAGAGCAGAAAAATTACGAAGTTGAATTTTAAACACTGGTTGAACATTGAAGGGTCTTTGAAAAAAGGGTAAATGAAACGCAGATATTAATCATGTAATTATCTTCGGAATTCGCAACTGTTTTTTGACTGAATGGCACACTCAGTACGCCATCGTCTTGTCGTAGGCGCCTTTAAAGGTTCAGAGAATGTATTAGAAAACAAGTGGGTAAGTGTGATCGAAGATCGCTCAAAGGGTTTCGTTTAATATTCCTTTCAAAACACTTTATCCTCTCTTTAATGCATCCAAATAAATTTCATTTATCAACCAAAAAGAAAAAAAAAAGTCATGTTTTTTATAAAGTAAAAATTTACCGGTCTATTTTTCTCGTTTTTTCGAATATCCAAACCCGTCTGATAGCGGGCGAAGCCCGCTATTATATTCTATCATAATAATATCTGTCATGTGGACTAAATGCAATACTTAAAGAAAATTAATTTCAAAATTAAACATGTTGTACACCTTCAAAATGATAGTACTAGTTCAATGGTTTAAATGCATGAAATTTAATTTAACAATACATTTTGGATAATATGAAATTTCTTTCATTGAATTTAATTTCTATAATATGAAGCCGGCTGTATCGAGCATGAAAATGTTATGAAATTAATAATACAAAAAAAGTAAGCGCGTATATATACGATTTTTATTAGTATTTTAAATAATATATTAAAATGATGTATAATGTTTAGTATTTTAAATAATGCATTACTCTATTTTGTAAGGAATTGCGCTTTTTAGAAAATATATGCATTTATACATGTTTGTTAAGAAAAAATACCTAGACGCAAGTCAATACGGACAAGATATTTTGCTGGAGATTGGGCGATATTGCATTCATTGTATGATTAGGATACAATGAATGGGATCCCAAATATTAGGATATTAAAATTTTGCCAATAATATAAAATTATTGGCAAAAAGGTTTTAATAAATCAAAACAATACAATTAATATTGAGACAATTTTATCATTTAATTGAAAATGTTTTCAGTGTACTTCAAACATTGTCCTTAACCAGAGAGTAGTGGTGTTTATTTAAACAAGAACGATAAATAATGCGTTAAGTATAGATTATGATACACTTTCCAACACATTTAGAACACTGCAACAAAGCGTTATAGATTAATAAGGTGAAAGGTGATATCTAAGTAAACAATTTTGGAAAAAAATAACATATTTAAAAACAGTTTCAGAAAATTATCATTATTACTAGGAGAAATATCCGAATATTTTTCTGCAGATGTGTATATGATACATGTATGATACATCGTATATATGATACATGCTATGCTAAAATTTAGTTCAGTTCGGGATCGCATAGTACAGTTCGTATTCGTCACCGAAATTTTCATTCGGTAATTTCGGTCAGTGAACGACAATGTAGTCGACATCAATTGTGCAGCCCTGTATATGATCTATAGAATTTATGCACACAAAGAAATATGCACAAACATTAGTTAAATGTAAAAATGCGTGCGACAACTGTAAAAGCTCTTCCAGCAATTATTGTTCATAGACAGTACTATACCGAATTCTTATGTTTGTCCCTGTAAATGAACGATGAATGCTATGCACGCCGTAATCTATAGTAATAATCTTGGAACTCACCACAGTGATATATTTCAACACGTTTGAAATATATTAACATAATTAAAATACACAGCAAACAATTTTTTACCATAGGCCATGTAACGGAATTCTTTGAGTGTCTCTGTAAATGAACTATAAAAGGGTACACACTTCATTTTCAATAACGAACAAGCCATAGTAAACCTTAATAACATATATCAATTGCATGGCAATCCGTGTATATTTACGCGAGTTAGAGCACGGACAGTCAGACAGACAAGCAAACCTAATTTATAAACACTTTTCAACTTTTTTGGAAAGTGTTAAAAAATTGGTCGCGTTTCTGTCCTTCGGATGCTGGTGCTCGCTGGTGGAAAATGAAGTAGTAAATATTTAATTTAAAATTCGAATATTCTTTTCAAAAAAGTTATAAAGCTGCAGTTTATTAAAATTATACAGTTTTCACGATTTTTTAAACATTGCGGAGGGTTAATAATATATACTGACACTAGTGATCGTGATGCGGCCATTTCGACAAATTTCGACTTTGCTTGTGAATATATGTATAACAAAAGAAAAATATATCTTGTAAATGTACTGTGAAAACAAAACATTTCAAATCGCCTAAATGGAATTTATGTATCGTATTTTTAAGGGGAGATGTGTTAGAAGAAGATAATGTATATGAGCAGGAAAATGATGATGACATGCGCAAGCGGAAAATCGGTAAAATTGGAAACATTTACAATGAAAGGCCAATATTGTACAGATATTGAATTTACATTCTAAGTATTTCCAATGGAATGCCACAATTGTATCAATTTTGCTTTTATTGTCTTTACATTTTCTAAATATTTCTTGATAATATTGGCAGAATGTCAGCAATGTATTGGGCCAATATTGCATGCTCATGAATGATATAATGGCCCAATTTTGCTTGCTAATGAATGCCATATTGGCCCAAAATTGCCTCATAATATAGCGAATATTGGCTTGCTAATAAGAATTTAGCATACTAAACGGAAAGACTTTTTTGGTTAAATTTCAGTTTCACTCAAGTTCATTCATTCTTTTGTGTTAACATATACTATAATGCGCGATTACTTTCGTATGCATATAAAAATTACTCCGATATGATTTTGATGAGTCAGAAAACGCCACTTTGTGAGAAGGTTAGGAAATGATTTTCGGTCATATACGAGTGATTCATACAGATGGATCCAATAGCCTAGTTCCTTAAATTCCTCTAGACACATACTTCCAATTGCTAAGTTTAATAAAAAAGGAGCAAATTTTCATGACATAAGTTTCAACCCCTTGGAGGGGGTTCTGTTTGTGACACAAACGTGTGTACACAAACTAATTTTGTGTACACAAACTAAATTTACATACGGCCCCCGAAGGGCAAAATTTCCAATTAGGATAATTTTGCTTATTTTTTCCTGAATGATAACACAAAAACATACATCTTGATATCTGCAAGACTCACAGAGATATAGCCGTTTCAATTATTCGTCAGGTTTTAAGGGATTAGACATAAATTGAAATGCGTGTATTCAAAGAACAATGTTAATTTAAAGAATCATTTCGAAGAAGTGAATCATTGATATGCTAATTTCTGCCTGTAAGGAGCATGTCATGAAATCGTCACGATGTATTTTAAATATAAAAGGTTTCACTGCGCAATCGACAGTGAAGTTAATAGGAACTGACAGCATGTCGCAGTATAGTAACAAAAAATGTTTTGAAATGCTAATGCATTATGCCGTTTGTAATCGTAATGCTAGGCAAACTGCGGAAGAATACCAACGACATTTTCCGAATTCTCGGTCTAATGCTAGGAATTTTCCTTGATTTGTTCAGCGAATGCAAACTACAGGATGCGTGCGTTGGCAGGGATGTCCACGTAAGCCCATGTCCAGTTCAATTGATACCGAATTTGATATTTTTGCTTATTTTGTGTATTATTCTCATGCTGGTACACGAAGTGTTGCTACAGAATCGACCGTTCCGCAGTTAACAATATGGAGAAATTACGACGGAACATTGGCATTGGGTTATCATATTTTTGCAGAACATGAACAGGTACAATCCGACTATCAACGGCGTCAAGATGTCTGCAATTGTGGACTAAACCAATATAACACCAATCCCGAAATGTGCTTTAGACAGACGAATCAAGCAATTTCAGCAAGATGGAACAATAAATCGCCAAAATAACCATTTTTGGAGTGACACAGATCCATGTAACGTACGTAAGATTCGTCACCGGTGGCAATATTATATAAATATATGGTTTGGTATTTCTCAAAACTACTTGGTTGGTCCCATATTGTACAGAAATACATTGAATGGGGACCGATTTCTACACATCATTCTAAATGGAGTTTTTTCTCACTTTACGGATGAACCACCCTTGACAGAGTTCCAACGCATGTGGTTTCTGTTAGATGGAACTCCACCTCATCACGCTTCTGCGGTAAGGCACTGGCCAAATCTAGAGATTCCAAATAGGTGGCTTGGTTTACAAGGACCAGTCGCATTTCCTCCGAGATCACCGGGTCTGACGGGCTGTTTACGTAGGACTGTTTACTTGACGCCTCAGGTAGAGTAGCAAGACCTTTTCCAAAGAATGCAAGACGCCTGCCGTGGCATTACTCCAAACGAATTGGATCGAGTGCATAGAAATATTGTTAGAAGAATGCAACTATGCATTGGTAACGGTGGTGCACATTTTTAGCAGTTATTGTAAAAATCACTTCTTTTCTATTCTCTCAATATAAGTTCTATTATTTCAATTTATGTCCTATTTTTTTTGTTCTGTTCACCAAACTGGTGTAATTAAATATTGTAAATGTCTTAAATCGCCTTTTAATAACGTATAATTTTGGAACGATCCCTATCTTGCATTCCAAATGCATCAGTGTCACGTCGCTCAGAGGTATGCTTAAGTGTTGTAAATCACGAAATTTGGCTTTTACTATCTTTGTGAGTTTTGCAGATATAAAGATCGATTTTTTTGCATTTCATTCAGGAATGGTTAAGGTAAATTTCTCTACCTAGGAATTTTACCAAATGGGGGCTGTATAAAAATTAGTTATTTTCTCAAATAGACCTCCCAGGAGGTTGTAATTTAATTCATCAAAAATTTCATCTTTTCATGAAACATTGGAATTGGAAGTATGTGTCTAAGGGAAATAAGTTATTGGCTACATCTTTATGAATCACCCTGTATATAAAATTGATTTTTCAGATAATTTGAATGGCGAATAACTACATTACAAAAATATATTCTAATATTAGCGAATTTTTTACGAAGCATCGTAAATTTTAAACATGTACGGAAATTTTGGAGGCATGAAAGCGAAAAACATTTATCGGATAACAATTAAAATAATCAACTATAAATTATAAAGAAAAAATAACTTTTTTATAACATTGTTCACCAGAACTTTTGACAATTTATGGTGTTTTTATATTCAAAATATCTACCAGAATTTTTAAACAGTAATTTTTGTTTCGTTTAATGACAGGCATTCCTTGATTAAGGGACAATACCACTTTGACCGGTTGAAAATTACGAAACAATTTTTCGCTTAAGAACTCTTTAAATAATAAAGTACTTGTTGATTTCTTTAAATAAAATCTTATTTTATTAGTTAGAAATGGATATCTGAAGTGAAAGACTATTTGAATGCTACAGGAGTAGAGCGGGCACCAGCGAGTAAGCAATAACGAAAACATTTAGCTCGTTATATTTTTTTTTTTCAGAACAGCATTTTCAAAATCGATGGACGCTCTAGCTCCGCTATTTTTCATTCAATCAACATGATTGTTGGAAAATTAATAGTCGGATATTTGTCTAGGAAGATAGGTAGGATTCTTTCGAAATATTGATATCTGGCTCTACTGATTAATTAAGTTTTTATTTGAAAAATATTTCGCTTATTTAATTGAAGCCGTTTTACAAAAACAATCATATTTTAAAATTTTCTACATATTTCACTAGCTTTTGAAATAAATAAAACTAATTTTGTTTGTTTCATTATTATAGGTTAAATCTAGGATAAGTTATCGTGTTCAACGTCTGACCATATTCGAATTACTCTCGCCCATTTGCTGCCAAGCTGTGATTTTTTAATATATCAGCGAAAAAATACCATTTAATATTTTCAGAAAAAATTAGTGTACATGAATTTTTTTAAACACTTCGTTATTCTTGAAAAAAAAAAGAAAAAAAAATCGCGCTAAATTAGTGACGAGTATACTCGTCACCGATCAACAAAGTCTTAATGAAAAAATGAGTTCATCACTTCACTGAAATAGAGTATTTAAATCATCATTAAGAATGAATCAAACAGTTTTTCATGAACATATTAATAAAAATTTTGCAAAACTTGTTTTTGAGAAAATAATCAGACATGTTTTAAAAATAATTTTATATGCAATTATTATTTAATGAATTACATTATGTTATGTGTCTGGCAAAGAAAAAGTAATTTGTACTTGATAAATATATCATGTCGCAAATTTTGTTTTGCATCGAAAACAACCAAGAACGATCCTTTGATTTTTAGGTTTTCTTAAAAAATGTCGGTTTTCAAATCATTGTTTCATAGTTCAATATATTCATATTTAAAAAAAACAGTTATTATAATATTCACTGACGAAAACATTAAAAATAATATATTAGAAAGGCAAATATTAAACATAATTGAAAAGGTAATACCAAAAGTTATTATTATTCATTAAATAAATTTAAATGATTTACTTGAAATAAGTTTTTGTTAGAGAATAATAAGGAACTTTCTATTATACGATCTCGATTTTTTATTTTAACATTTAAAAGTAAATGTGAATTGAACCATTTACAAAAATGTCTACTTCATTAAAAAAGTCATAAAGTTCAACTAATATCATTTTCAAAAATTGTTTCATCTTTATAATAATTATTTCTTCTTCTTATCTAATGCTTTTAAAATTGTTTGAAATTTTCAATTTATTATTACAATAATACATAAACTCATTTTTATATTATAAGAACAATTTTATAAACTTCTTTCTAATTTATCGCATAATGGCTAATATTTTTATAAATACTATATTATTATGTATTATATTTTATATTTTTTTCTACTATTTCATGAAATAAATTTAATTTTCATTAAACAAAAATTAGTTTAATTAATGGCAATCCATCAATGATATCCTTTTATGACCGACCGGGAAATTTTCTGAGTAGGAAAATTAAATTTTCAAAGAAAGGTAAATAAATTTTTGTATTTTCAACCTTTTGTGTTCAGAAATACATTATTTGTATTTTTCATTTCTAAGAATCTCAACGTTTTGGTACTGAAATATTTGCCACAAAATCACAAATTTCAATATAATTTGAACCCATACGATGATGTGTATGTATCCTTAAGAATTAAAATAAAGTTGTTATCTTCAAATTTTCTTTATTTATGTATTTGGTAGAATAAAATAAAAAAAATAAAAAATAAACACATCCTTAAGTAAATATTTTCCATCAATATAATAAATTTAACTTATTTACATAATGTTGACAATGTCTTTTAACTTTCTGGCGATGCGAATCCCTTAGGAAAAATATATATGCGTGTGAGTTTACTGCAGATAAATAACTGTTTCTGTTTATTTAATGCGTTTAAGAATACATTAGAATCGAATTCATTATCTTTTGCTATGTTGTTAAAAACCAAGGAACATTGTTCTTATCATCAAACATTTTTTCAATCGTTTCGAAGCATAGTTTTGTGGCATCGTAAACATATATTCGTTGGGTATAAAGTACAATAGTTATTGAACCATTTGAAAAGTATAATATTAGAGCTCACGCGAAAGGTTTGCGTGTTTTACCTTAGCAACAGTGCCGTAACTCATACCTTTCGATAATAACTTCAGGCGAGAAGCTTCGATTACATGTTTTGTTCACAAAGGAGCTTCTCATCGTGATCTTTTTAACCTAATAATATGTTTAAGGTTCTTCTCTGCCTATTTTGACTGCTGTGTACATTAGAAATAAACTTTTTTTTTTTTTTTTTTTTTTTTTTTTTTTTTTGCATGAGCTTAATGTTTTCGACATAAGTTTACAGTACACGAGTAGAACATAATAGCGAATAGAACATAATGCAATTATAAGGATAATGACATAAAATTGATTATAAATATGTAATTTTTCCAAGTATGTCCTTTTATCAATTAAATGTAGTTCGACTTTTTTTTATTTATAACAGTTTCCTGCGAATAAAAAAATAAATTAGTAGTTAAAATATTTGTGCTTATTTATTATAGTATTCAAAAACTCAACTAAACTCAACTGAAATCAACTAAAACAAGAACGAAAAATAATGCGTCAAGCATAGATTATGTAACACTTTACAACGCTTCCAAAATAATTTTACAAATCATTACCGTTTAATAAGCTGAAAGATAACATCTAAGTAAACAATTTGGAAAACGCATAACATATTTAAAAACGTAATTTCGAGAATTTCCAACATATATTTCCAACATATACAATATTCGGAAAAATATCCAAATACTTGTATTCAGCCCTGTATATGATCTATAGATTTGTATATATACTACATAGGATGCAAAATTTTAGTTTAGTTAGGAAACGCGTAGCACAGTTTAAAATTCTCCTTCTGGAGTTTCTGTCAATAAACGGAAATGTGTTCGCGAACTTTTGTGCTGCCCTGTATATCATCTACAGAATTTATACACACCAAGTAATAGACAAAAAGTGAGTTAAATTTAAAATCGCGTTCAGCGACTTAAAACGCACTTCCAGGAATTATTGTTAACAGACAGTAGAGAATTCTTTTGTGTGTCCCTGTAAATGAACGATGACTGCTATACACACAATATTCTGTAGTAAGCCTCTTGTAATGCACCTTAGTGATATATATAAATTTCAATGCGTTTAAAATAGTGAAACATTACTTAAATAAACCGCAGACGATTTTTCTCCCTAGACGTAATGTAACGGAATTCTTTTGACTGTCCCTGTAAAGTAACTATTAGTTCTATGCACACTATATTCCATATTAAGCTTCTTGTAATGCACCTTCGTGATATATATCAATTACAATGTGTTTGAAATTGTGCGATATCATTAAAATAAACCGCAAATGATTTTTCCCCATAGACCGTAATGTAACGGAATTATTTTGAATGTCCCTGTAAAGAAACTATAAGTGCTACACACTTCTGTTGAAATAGAGAACATGCTATAGATGACGTCAATAACATATAAAAATTGCAAGGCAATCCGAGCATATTTACGGGAGTTAGAGCACGGACAGACGACCATACGGCAGACGGCAGACAAACCGGAATCATAAACACTTTTGAACTAGGTTGGAAAGTGTTAAAAAGTAGTAAATAAATTTTTTTCGTACTTATTCGTATTTAATTATTTCGTACTTAATTATAAAAAAGCAGAAAGTTTTCTTTAAAAAAATATATAAATAAATGTGTATCAACCAGTCCTAGGTATACAAATCTCGTGACATTTCAATGAGCATCCATGCACCGTAACCTGAATACTAGATCTAGGTCCTGACTCAGTGCAGTTATAGGCGGATTCTCCTCTGTTTTCTTGAAGCCCCTCGAATTTCAGTACCACTTATTCGGAATATAATCATATTATTTTGGTGATTAAATAAGACGAAGACTATTAATCTAAATTGTGGTACTCAATTGCAAGAGATCGCACAAACGCCGAAAGAAATAAGCCTATAAAATACACATTTTTTTTAGTCAGTTCTTAGGCCTCATATTCTGAGGAATACAATGCAATTCGTAAAATCACTTTAACATAAATCCGTAAAAATCCTCGAATAATTCCATAAAACTTTATCGTATAGTTTCATTTTTCTAAAAAACAGTACAATTTCCGTTATTGATATTTTGAGATTACAAACTCGTAAAAATGCAGGAAATGTTTCGCAAATTTAATGGAGTATATTGCTATCTAAACAGTACAATTTCCTTGAATGATGTTTACAGGTTTGCGTACAGAAGTCGCTGTGTGATTGCTGTATATAATTCTTTTAAATTGTTAATATTGCCATGAAAACATCAATATTGCAGAACTATTGGCTTTATATTAGAAATATTTCCAACGGTATGGTAATACTGTTAACTTTTAGCTTTCAATTGGGAATATTTTTAATGAAATGCAAAAGATGTAGAAATGTGTCGTCTAGTTGCAAAACCGGCCATCTCCAAAAAATAAAATATTTGGGAAAAGCTGATTTTTTGCCACACTTAGCCAAAATAAAATTGGAACCAAAACTCTTTAGTTTTATAGTCATTAGGACAGTACATTTGAAAACACGAAATAAGGTGGCAGGGGCACATGAAATGAGGGTGTTATTTAAGTCTTTGTTTTGGATTTGGCCACCTTTGCAACTTACTTTGGAGTTGGCCGGTTTTGCAACAAATCAGAAATTAATTTTTGCTAAATTTAATGTAACATTGGGTTTTTAGGGTTAGTAAATACACAAAATTTGTGGAGGCACTGAGGAGCATTGGTAAACTTTTGAAGAGTGCCCACAGCTTAGAGATCTTGGATTACCAGTAGGGTAATACCTGAAAAAAAATAATGCCAGAAATTATGAAAATGTAATCATAAATGTATTCTCTCAGATTTTAACTGTAACAAAAGCCCGTCCATTCCCCATCTACAATCCTCAAAATACTAACATTGATATAAAACAAGAACGAAAAATCATGCGCCAAGCATAGATTATGTAGCACTTTCCAACGCTTCCAAAATAATTTTACAAAACATACCGTTTAATAAGCTAAAAGATAACATCTAAGTAAACAATTTGGAAAACGCATAACATATTAAAAAACATAATTTCAGGAATTTCGAACAGATACAATATTCGGAAAAGTATCCGAGTACTTTTATTCAACCCTGTATATGATCTATAGATTTGTATATATACTATATAGGATGATAAATTTTAGTGTAGTTAGGAAACGCGTAGCACAGTTTAAAATTCTCCTTCTGGAGTTTCTGTCAATAAACGGAAATGTGTTCTCGAACTTTTGTGCTACCCTGTATATGAAATACTGAATTTATACACACCCAGTAATAGACAAAAAGTGAGTTCAATTGAAAATCGTGTTCCGCAACTTAAAACGCCAGGAATTATTGTTAAAAGACAGTAGAGAATTCTTTTGTATGTCCCTGTAAATGAACGATGACTGCTATACACACACTATTCTGTAGTAAGCCTCTTGTAATGCACCTTAGTAATATATATAAATTTCAATGCGTTTAAAATAGTGAAACATTATTTAAATAAACCGCAGACGATTTTTCTCCATAGACGTAATGTAACGGAATTCTTTTGACTGTCCCTGTATAGTAACTATAAGTGGTATGCACACCCTATTCCATATTAAGCTTCTTCTAATGCACCTTAGTGATATATATAAATTTCAATGCGTTTAAAATAGTGAAACATTATTTAAATAAACTGCAAATAATTTTTCCCCATAGACCGCAATGTAACGGAATTCTTTTGAGTTTCCCTGTAACAAAACTATAAGTGCTACACACTTCCGTTGAAATAGGGAACATGCTATAGCTAACGACAATAACATATAAAAATTGCAGAGCAATCCGAGCATATTTACGGGAGTTAGAGCACGGACAGACGGCCAGACAAACCGAAGTTATAAGCACTTTTCAACTAGGTTGGAAAGTGCTAAAAAGGGATCAGGGTCCATAAGCCGTGTTTTTGGCCCATGAAATAAGACTAAAATTCGATTTTGTTATACTGACTTAATCATTTCACTTTTTAATATTAGAAGGTTTATCCTGTACGATTTCAACAATAGTTTTTTGCATTTTTTTCGGATTTATATAACTTACGCAAGCTCAAAGTTCGTATTATTCGTAGTTTTTGATGCAAAATACGCAATTTCTCCTAATTTTGCCTCAATTTTTAATATATTTTTTAATATTTGACTATGAGTGCACCTTTGCAACCGTTTTATTTTTACATATATTGTATTTTTTGATGTATTTAATGAAATATGTAAAGAACAAAATTCAAAAACTATTTTTGAAATTGTACAATATAAACCTTCTAATAATAAAAAATGAAATAATTAAGTCAGTATAACAAAATCGAGTTTAGTCTTATTTCATGGGCCAAAAACATGGCTTATGGACCCTGATCCTTTAAATGGAAGAATATTTTATTAAAAAATTAAATAAATTAAAAAATTCTTAAATTTATCAGAGAAAATTCATTTACAGTTTTATGAAAGCGAAGGGGAGGGCGCAGAAAAGTATTTTGGCCTAGAGCACAAAAACATGTTAATCAGCCCCTGTTTATCACAAGGTGTACTTTACCTTTGAACTTTGGCTTTGTTCCTTTTCCATGTCGTAGGGTCACTTTTCCTCTTCCTTGATTGATTAGGAGATACTTCTTCCACACACTTTTCCATAGTCGGAGAAAACACGCAACTAAATTATTAGAAACTTTGTATGCACCAAGGAGGAGAAGTCTCGGGCAAGAGAAAACACTATACTGTTAATCTAATCAACAAGTGAGATGTTATTGTGGGGAGAAGAAGGAGCGTCATGTAGCGGATATGGAGATGGCCGCTTTTGAATCTCACCGGTTGATGGATTTGGCCGGTTTTGCAGCACATCGTGATTTTCAAACGCGTATAACACAGAGATTGACAAGCTTAGGCTTTTTTATTGTTTCCAGATGGTAGAAACGTTTACTTAGAACTTAAAAAGCTGAAAAAACATATTTTCAAATTTTGAGTAGTTGGCCGGTTCTGCAACTAGACGACACAAATATTGCATGAAATTCGACGTATTTTAAGTGAAACAAGAATATTGATTTCCATTAGAACAATTTTAACGAAACGCAAAAATTAGAGAATTATTGGCTTTAAATTGAGCATATATCAAGTGAAATGTTAATGTTGGCTCTACATTGCATTTATTTTCAATGATGCACCAATATTGGCTAAATGTTTGTTTTAAATTGGAAATATTCTATTTAAAAAATAACAATTATGCTGTCACCTGTATGTGAGAATGTATATTATAACAATACGCAATAATTATCTTCTTTTATTTCTATCTCTTAAAAAAAAAAATATCTTTACGACATTAAAAAAAGTAATAAACTTTTATTATTTATTTTTTATGTTGGAGGCAATTTAAAAGTAAATATTACAGCTTCTTTTTTATTATTAGTTTTAACTGAAGTTTCACATACCTATCACAAGATAATTAATCATTAAAATTCTCTCTAAATATTCTATTTTTCATTTTATTATTTTTTTACTATTTCGTTTAACAATATCTCACAAAAAACTTTCCGAATATCTCAAATATAGTAATTTATCATAAAATTATTTTTTATATTTATTTAGTAAGTTATCAAAAGATATTCTTTTTAACAGCATGTAGTAAATATTTCTGCTTAAGTTAAACATGAAGACATAATTATGATCACATAAAATTTGAAAAAGTACAAGTTTTAAGAAATTAAACTGTTGGTACTCTTGAAAAAAGTAATCTTTTATTGGCAAAAAAAAAAAAAAAAAAAAAAAAAAAAAATCCACAATTTTTTACGCAGCAAATGAATTTTATCTTTCACAAAACATCAAATTAATAAAACAATAGAATTACAGTACGAAAATATGTAAGACGGATTTTCTGTGGCTACATACAACCTTAAAATCCTAACTGCCATCTTGAGTGAACAACTGACTCAGATTTTTTTAATGCCAGGTCAGAACCCCATTCACCACGTGATATCGCTATATCACGCATTTATGATAAATGATTTCACGCAGATCAGAAAATGAGTATACATTTGAAAAGTTAATAATTCACGGAATAATGTAGGTAGAGAGGTAAAAATTGACACACATGCTTGGAATGACATGGGGTTTTATTGTATCCACAAAAAAGTTCATAAAATGGCCGACAGGTGGCGCTTCGTGTGATAAGAAAAGCAATAATTAGCATAATAAATTATGACAAAGCAAAGACGAGGTTTTTCAGAACGAATGCTCAACATGTCCACCGTCATCCCGCAACAATAGCTGTAGCGGTGGGACAATGCTGTGCACAGCACTGTGCAGCATATGTGTAGTTATGGTGAGAAATTGGCGTTGGATGTTGTCTTTTAGCATGTCTATTGATGTCGGTCGATCGCGGCAGATTCCCCATTTTGATAGTAGAGCTTCACTAACATTGCCTTTTCTGGTGCATCTGATTCATTACAGCTCCTTTTATACACGATTCTCAGGCAGAGTCACTGACGTTTTGCTGTTTAGTGCCATCTGTCGGCCTTTTTTTAAACCTTTTTTGTGTGGTTACAATAAAACCCCATGCCATTCCAAGCATGTGTGTCAATTTTTACGTCTGTACCTACATTATTCCGTGAATTATTATTTTTTCAAATGTATACTCATTTTCTAATCACCCTGTAAATATCATTTAAATATTTCTGATCACTACAGAAAACTATTCTATCTATATTATCTGGCATATTCTCCACACTTATTGAAGAACAGGTAGCTACAGGTAGCTCCTCTCAGGTTTTGATGACTGTACTGCTTTGATTACTGCTGGTTTTGACTACCGGATTACATATATTAATTTATTAAAAAGTCAAAAATAATAAAATAATAATAATAAACACTGTGGTAATACTACTTTGATATTTATACATATCTTATTTAGTGTTTATATACAAAAATATAAAAATTAGAGGAGTTTGGGATCGAGAATGTTGGCTTATATACACACACATATAGATATTAATTTATTAAAAAGTCAATATAAAATAAAATAAACACTGTGGTCATTGCTATGAAATGTATTTAAATAAATTTTTAATCAATATATTTATATATATTTAATGTTATTTATTTTATTGTTTTGTGAGTGGCCATTAATAATAAACCGAAATTTATATAATACTAAAAACTTAACTAATTTCATTTCTTTTTTTTTTTTTTTTATAAAAATCATTCAGGATAATTAGATGCTAAAATAAAAATTGTGTAATTAAATTAGAATTAAATTAAATTGGTTTACATATAGAATTAATGATAAATCAATGCTGAAATTTTTTTATTAATTATGTACAGACGTTTTCACAGGTTTTTACTATAATTAAAGTTAAATAAGGAATAAGTTAAATAACTTGTAAAATAATTGTATTGATTTACATTATTTAAAATTTTATAATTATTATAATAAAAGAGATAAGCTAAAGTTATATTAAAAATAGACTTAATATATTTTCTATATATAAAATTAATGATAAAAATTAATTTAATTATTTATATATTTATTTTAAATAATAGCTATAGATGGCAGCACTATGAATAATAAAACTATTTTCTGCAAGTAATTTCATTTCTGTATAGAGGGCGGCACTACACTTACAAACGCTGATAATTCTAGAATATGGTTCATATCATTTTTAGGGTGAACCATTATAAGATCACTTCCGTGTCTGTCTGTCCGTCTGTCAGAGCCCTTTTTCTTCAAAACAATGGGACATGGAAATTTAGCCTTTTTACCCACATATGTTCAGATTATTAGTCATTCACAAATACGTTTAGGAAAAATTTAGTGGCTAATTAAGTTACTTGGAAAAAAAAAATATATATCTTGTGTAAGATATTGTAATACCAAACTCAAAAACATATTTGTTTTAATTTTAGGTATTATATTTTCAGTAATATCGTCGAAAATGCACTGCAAAAACATGTCTCCCCCTCTATTTCCGAATCTACTGAAACTAAAATTATGAAAAAACTAGGGGTAGTAGAAGTTTATTTAAACCTTGCAGGAAAACTATATAGATTTTCTTAGGATAGATAGTTTTTGAGAAAAACGCATTTTTTTCCGTTACACCACGCAAATTTTGCTTTTCGAGCGGGGGGGGGGGGGTGACGGGCACTCGAAGTATCTATCAACGCAGAATCATACAAGGATATTTGATAATGATTTTCGAAAAACATCGTTGGTAATTAGCTGAGATATTAATTAAGTTACTTGAAAAAAATTGTCTTTTTATATATAGTGTAGAGTATCGTTCGAAAGATCGCGTAACATCGAACAGAAAAGTTATATTTGTTTTACTTTCAGGTATTATAGTTTCAGAGATGTCTTCGAAAGTTCTGGAAAAATATGCCCCCCCCCCCTTTCTATTTCCGAATCCACTGAAACTAAAATTCTTAAAAAATTAGGAGTAGTAGGAGTTTATTAATTAATAAATAGTAATTAATAAATTCAGTATACGGAATCCTTTATACGCGATTTGTATTCGCACATGAACGATTTATTTCCTATAACTGTACGTCTCAAAATTATATATTGTTTTATTATTGATTATTGAGAATTAGCTATTAATAATTGTTTAATAATTTTAAAGTATTTCTATAAATTAATTAATGTGTTAATTTAACATAACTGTAACCGTGCTTATCAAGAATCTTGAGATGTACTTCAAGTGACTCATTTCACATGCTGTTTGGTGCGTGGTTTGGTTTCTTGTGACAGGGAGTGTATGTAAATAAATTTCTTTTTTGATTAATTTTCCTTGTCTTTCTCTATAGTTTTTTTTTAATGCATTATTCTGGTAGAAATGAACTGTTCTTGGCAAATTTGCCAGTCTTTTTTATGAAATACTGCATTGTTTTGCGACATGTGTGATGATTATACATACGCATGTCATTTTCGTTTTTCATTTTCAGTGCCATTTGCTAAACAAATTTCATTTTTTTTATTCAAATATATGTTTAAAGGATATTTTTTTTAATTTATCTGGCATCATTTATCATTTTATACTTATTTATTTTATGCTTTTTTTCTTTATAACTATTATGCAATGTATCACTACATGCCATCTATAAATGGGAGTTCGGTCATTTTGTTGTTTGAATTTTATAGTTATTTTTTTTAACTTGAAAGTATTCTATATAAACTTGCTCGAAAAATCGGATTTTTTGAAGCTTTACAGTGCCTACAATATAGCCCAAAACAATTTCTTGAAATTTGAATTTTTCAAAAGTTACAGTGACAAAATGGCTCTGTAACTTTATAGCACTAAAGTGAACTGTAACGCATTTTTCTGAAATGATATTTCTTTACCTGACTGCATAGATTGTTTGGGAACCGGCTGACGATTTTTCTTATTTTGAATACTAACGTTCAGAATTGAATACCATAGATTTTTTTTTTTTAGTATTTTAGTTACAAACAGTTCAAGGCCATTTGAATATCGGGCCAAATTGAATATTTTTTTTTAAATGCCGCCATGTTCACAAATATTTAACTTTAAAAAAATACTATGCTTCACTAGAGTCAATGCGCTTATGATTAATTGCATTACTTTTTTTTTTTTTTTTTTTTTTTTAATTTCCATTATGTTTCAGGAAGGCTTAGTGCAAACGATCAGGTGACATTGCATTTTTAGTACACCCTTGTTTAACTGGATACCAAGGACTAAGTATTGTTTTTTATAAAGAAAATTACGAAAGGCTTTCCAAACATAACTTAATATTATGCAATACCCCCAATATGTTAATTATGACATTTTTTCGACGCTCAAACTGTTATCAACATCGAGAGTTCTTCTGGTGATTTTTTTTCTATCAGTACTCAGTTTCTACAATGTGGTAAGTGATATTATATCATGTCTGAACAGTTGGAAGAATGTACTAACGTGAAATATTGAATTAAACTCAGAAAAATGAGCACTGAGTCATTGAGCACGCGATGGAGTTAATTAGATCATCCACGACGGCAATACATTGTCTTGTCAAGCACTCATCGTTAAACAATTTCTCGTTGATCCCAATATTTTATGGCTATAATTCATCCGAATTAGTCACTACCGACTATTTTTTCTTTACCAAGATGCAGTTAAAAAATTGCCGGTTTTACACTGCTGTCAATATTGAGAATAAATCGGAAAAGTATGTGGATTGCTTTACGCTAACTGGCTTCCAAAACTTATTTCAGAAATGGCAGGAAGGTTGGGAACATTTTTGGCAAAAAATTATTAGAATTTAATTCAGATTACCAGTATTTTCGTAAAAAATAGTTGCCTTATTTAATTACAGAACTTTTGTGATGAAATCTTGACATTAAAAGTATACGAAAATAATGTTTCTAAAAATAAAATTGTAGTATTTTCCGGAAACCCTGGTAGGACGCGGTACACTGCAGTATAAGAAGACTATATTCAAGAAGATTGTGTTACACCTTAGGCATGTAATAGGATTTTGGTCAATACAATCTTTTGATAAAAACTTGTATACGACATATACAGTGAACTCACATAATATGCTACTTAATAATAAATGTAACTTGAATGTCTTTGCAATAATTGTTTTTTAATATTAAATGTGAAGAAATATTTTTTTTAATATGAAAATAAGTTTTTACAATTTGTTTATACCTCATATAAATTTTTAATATAAAATATACAATAAAAAAATAGCTTGAACTTCTGTCGCTTAAAACAAAGCGTGGTTAATCTTTAGTGCATCCATAACACAAACATACTTATACAATTCATTTTATTTTCTCCATACTATTTTTCTTAAAATACATAGTAATTTTGAAATATTTTTTTAATCTTCAAAAATGGAAATGACTTCAGTTATACTTGTCGTACTCTAGTATTTCTCACTCCTAATTCCCTTCGGTAAGCCTCCTCTGAAAAAAAAACTACATTTGACAAGCATACAGATATTGGCTCAAGTTGATCGTTTGGGTCTGATGCACAACTTATATGTTAGAAATACGAAAATCGGTCACACGTGCGTGGAACGTGATTCTAGTACTGAATATGATCTAGATATTTTTTGGAAGGAATAAAGTATCAGAGAGAAATAGAGTTTTCTTAAAAAAGCGAACAAAGTGGATGTTTTCAAGAAAATAGAGATTTTCTTTTTCACTAGTGCATTTATATATTTTTTCGTTTAATTCTAGTAGAAAAATATATATACTTATCGTTCAAGGAAAAGTAAAAAAAATTGTTTCATGGCTGTAGTAATTTTACTTTCATGTGTTATATTTTTGATTCAGTAAATGTAGAATCTTAAAATAAGAAATGAGGTAAAAAAATTCAAATAAATAAATCTTTAAAAAGCACGCATTTTATATGTAGGCGATTAATAAATTTAAGAACTTGCCCAGTTTGTTGGCCTATCATTGGCAGTATTTGGAAACCGTTGGGAAATGGTAGTATTGGCAAATGGTCTGGAAATGGTAGGTGCAGAGATCAGTCTAATTTCGAGCGTATCTGCCTATGTTCGCAAATGATATGGCAAGGCAGACAATTTTTACTGTGGGCCAACGTTGGACAACCCATGTTGTACTACTTCGGTTGTGTAAAAAATAAAAATACCATAATAAATGATAGCTTCTTTTCTAAAAGATATATGACATTTCTTTTTAAATATTTCTTCAAATAAAAATTGTACTTTTGGTAACATTTTATTTAACTCAGTCCCTATTCATCGAACGTCTGATAGTAATGATTTGATAAGTGTAAAAAAAAATATATCAATTAGATTTCTTGATAAATTGGATTCCTAAAATTCCTATTATTATTCCTATTATTATTATTTCTATTATTATTCTTAAAATTCCTATTTAAATGTGCTTCCATTTCCGTAAAAAAAAAAAAAAACTTTAAAAATAAATCTTTTTTTTATTATTTCTATATTTTTAGTATAGAAAAAATATATAACGGTTTTCACTTGACAACTAAAACGAACTACTAAAACGTATTCAATGCCTAGATCTAAAGCGTTAAAATACATTCAAAACACTGCTAACAACATAATTGAGAAATTGAGAAACACACTATTTAGCGGTGTCTTCGAGTTTCGTTAATATCTACGTTTTTATGGCTTAAAAATTAGTTTTTCGGGTTTTTTTCTCGTTGTGAGAAAGTAATTGTGCTGATTAACATTTTTTTAAGATTTTTAACTAGCTTTTACGCTTATTTATTTTCTTCTTTGTCTTGTTCATACTTGATTTTTAGAGTCGTGTGTTTCAAAGTGCTGTAATACTGTGAATAAACCATAGTAAGAAGTTGAGACACAAAATAATAGGCACAACTGATGTGTTGAGTATCTCGCGCGTAATTTTAGTAAATATTATTCAGATTTAAGGCATAGTAATTGAGCATAATAAGAGCTTTATCGAAAAACTAAAAGCAAAAGTGACTTCCAAAATCTATTTTGATATCTTAATTCACTAAGCAACTTTACCTTACAGTATGAAACTTACAGTGTATTAAGAAATATAAGCGTGAAGAAGAACACATTCTAAGTATATTCCCCAACCCTAATATAGTCGAATATCTGTAATATGGTTTAGAAAATTATTGATGGAATGCTTATCTACCACCAGATTTTTAAAATGAGTTCGGTTCATTTCCAACTTAGGGTGGAATACAATGGCATGATCTTCCATTAATCACCATTCGTTACATCTTACGCTCATTCTTTCTAGTAGAATGTAAAATTAAGTGGGATAACTAGACCGCAACGAAATAATAAAATATTGTTTTTTCAATGTGTTTATGTTTTACTAAATGTATATCCATATTAAATTAAGAAAAAAGCAAAATTCTATTTCTGCTAACATAAATGAAGTTTTTTAAAGAGGAAATTTCATAGAAATATTTGTAAAAATATGCGTAAACCTCCGTATTTACAACCTAACTAGAAATATGAAAAATAATGTTTCATTCAACTCTAGAAAATTACAATGTTTCTAAAAGTGTTGTATAAATAAAAAATTATATCCAGATTTTTATTATCTAGTGTGTTAATTATTTTAATGAAATTTCAATATTTTCAATATTTGGGAAATCTCGCTTATTTTATATTTTATACACTGTTAAGATTTTTGCGCTTGATTTAACCAACTTTGGGAGCTGCCAACTATTAGGTATAACAAGCTGCAACTATAAGACGGTGAAATCGCTTTCCAACATTTGGAGTTCCGGTTTAACCCTACACTAAAAAAATTCATGAAAAATACAGAAATTGTACTGGAAATCGAGACACCAGTACTATTTCCGTATTTTAACGGGGAAAAAATCCGTAAATTCCAGGAAATTTTCCGTGATTTCTGAAATATCCGTTTTTAAATTTCCGTTTTTTAACAGATATCTTCCGTACTGTTTAGATATTTTTATATCGTTAAAATAAATTTTATAGGACCAAAAAAATATATATATATATATTTCTCAAGGAACATCTTATAACACTTTTTATTATTTTTTTTTCATTTCTGTGCGAGTTTTCAGTAAGTAACCAACACTTGCCACGAAGGGGTTCGAACGCGGAAACTTCTGTGTAGTACACTGGTGGGCTGTACCATTACGCTAAAACCGGACACCTCGTTCCCTCAAATGTTGTTATTTATTTCACATGCTTTTAATGATGCAAAAACTTAAAGGTGTTATAGTTAGATAGATTTTTTCAATATTTTATTTTCATAATTTTTAATATATTGCTTTATTATTTGATGCTTTATAACAGAGAAATTTTAACTTTTTATGTATTATATGCGTAAAACATTGTATTAAGACTAATGATTGCTTCTTTTTGCAATGGCACATATACTTTTTAAAATTATTTGTCTGTTGATCTATTTATCAATTCTAAAAACAATAATTATCTTAAGTAGACGTATTTATTACATGCTATCAAAGTAAATTTTCTTTATCTCTTATTTTAAAAACTGTGAATAAACAATTTTATAATAAATTAAATTATTATATTTAATCTTTACTGAGAGCTTTTGTTTACGATTATGTTAAACTGAATAATTAAAAAAAAAAAAAAAAAAAAAGATTTTTAGAGAAAATTTTGAAATTAATGACCTTAGGATAGGTAAGTTTAAATTTGGACTTGATAATTTAGTTTAAATTAATTTAGTTTAATTTATAAATTTATAAACTAACGAAATAAATTATAAACTTTATAAAATTATAAACTTCATTTTTATAAAAGTAAACAAAAATTTATTAATTATTTTTTATAAATTTAAAGAAAAAAAATATGAACTTCGTAAAATTATAATTTATAAAATAATAAATTTTAGTTTAATTTACAAATTTATAAGACAACTCAGCTTAGTTTAACACTTACATGCCGATAATTTGCAAAAATATTATTTTATGAAACCTTAAAAATATTTTAAAAAAAATAGATTTTTAGCGAAAATTTTGAAATTAATGACCTTGGGATAGGTATGTTTAAATTTGGATTTATTAATTTAGTCTAAATTAATTTAGTTTAATTTATAAAATTATAATGTAACTAAATATATTATAAACTTTATAAAATTATAAACTTCATTTTTATAAAAGTAAAGAAGAAATCATTAATTATTTTTGTAAATTTAAAGAAAAAAATATAAACTTTCTAAAATTATAATTTATAAAATAGTAAATTTTAGGTTAATTCACATTTTTATAAGACAAATCAGTTATGTTCAATACTAATAATTTGCAAAGATATTATTTTACGAAACCTTTAATAACCTAATATTGCCTCACGTTAATAAAATTAAAATAAAATTTTAAAATGTCAGTGAAAAAAATCATAATTTGAAGCAGTATAAAGAAAAAAAAATAGATTTAAAACAAAACAAATCTGTAATTTATATAAATAAAGTAAATTTCTAAAGATTTCACTAAAAAATAAAAAATATCATTATTATTTTCACAAAAAATTACCGTCCAGACACGGGCCCGGTTCAGCTCCAGAATTGGCCTGAGTCTGATGACAGAAAATAGGCCCATGGGTAGGACCGGTCCAGGCCTGGATCCTAGAAGACCCTGGACCCTAGTAAATACAACAATCTTAATACTCATGTCAAACAAGACGATATCTGTATACAAACCTCTGAACGTTATTTCCGGAAATGGGGAAATACAGACATTGTACTGTTTTGAAAAAAACCCATCATATTTACGGAAAACTTTCTGCATATCTACGGATTTGAAATCTCCTTTACGGAACTAATGTCCTTTACGAAAATTTTACTGTTGTTTTGGAAAAATTAAACTTCTTCGTAAAATTTTACGGAAAATATCTTGTATTTTCACGGATTTTTTTTTAGAGTGGAGCTCCAAATGTTGTTACGAGATTTCATCACCTTATGGTTGCAATTACTACATCACCAAACGATCGTTCAACCCAGCACACAATTTTTGACTGCGCAAAAGCAAAATTTGAAGAAATTTGCATTTGAAGAAAGCAATGTAAGAAAAATAAAAATAACAAACTAATTCTGTGAAGAAGAATCCGAACCTCGTATGAAAAGAAATACTATCATGGAAAAATCACTGTAAAAACAAATTACGAAAAAATACGGAGATTGTACTGGTCAGTACTAGGGATGTCAGTACTACTTCCATATTTTAACGGAAAAAATTCTGTAAATTCTAGGAAATATTCCGGGATTTCTGAAATAATCGTATTATAACAATTATCTCCCGTTAGGAAGTCTCATTTCGTTAAAATTACTTTTGTAGGACAAAAAAAAAAACACTTTTCAAGGACAAATTTACATTATACGGGGAGAAACTGCTCACTTGAATCAGTATTCATTAGACAGCAAACACTTACCGTGATGGGACTGGAATCAGGAACCTTCGGTTTCCAACTCTTTGATATGACTTCATAGCTACGATTACACAAACCACTGGCTCAATTTTTTTTAGTTATTTTAGATGCATTTTATTGCGCAGAAAAGTATGAATAAAAAAAAATTTTTTTTTTTGGTTGATATATTTTTCCACTGAGTATAATTCTGACTCCTATTATACTTGAATTAATTTAGCAAGAATTTAAGTAAAAATATTAATTGAATGATTTATTTTTACTTACTACAGTCTCAATTTTTTAAAAGAAATATATATCAATATTTAGTGTTTTATTTTTTATTTTTTAATTACGCGACCTTTAAAATTTTTCATTAATTTTATTTTTATCATCCTGACTCTAAAACCCAGAACTTAAAAATTGCTGTTTGCATCTGACGATTTATAATATATATTTTTCAATTACTTTAATTTAATTTTACATTTTCATACATTATTTATATATTAAACCAAACCATGGATATCAAGGTGATTACTTTTATAATTCTTATAAGAATATGATTGCTTCTTTATTTTTTAATCTTCATTTCTTTTTTTAAGGAGGATAATCATGTACTTTTCTTAGTTATACAAATATAAATTCTTGATAATGGTGATACATATTACAGAAAAAAAGTTTACATCACTTTATTTAATCGATAACTACATGCAAAATATTTTAACTTTAATATTTTTAATATAAAATAAGTAATTAAAAAAATATTGTCGGTTGTTAAATTTTATTTACCACAGTCCCAATATTTTGAAAAAATAACAATATTTAGTATTTATGACTATTATTATTATTTTTTAAACTATGCGACCTTTAAAATTTTTCATTAAATTAATTTTTATCAGTCTGATTCCAAAACCCTGAATTTAAACTTTGCTTTTTGCAGCTAACGATTTATAATACATATTTTTTAATTGTTTGAATTTTATTTTACATTTTCATACATTATGTAATTATTAAATCATAGATATCAAGTTAATTTAGAGTTCCTGTATGGATATTTTTCCATCTTTTTGTTCTCTCTCCTTTTATTTTCCCTTTTTTATGAAAAATAATAACATACTTATCCTAGTATATATATGACACTTTGATAAAGGTCATACCAAATATTAAAATAAAATAATAGTAGACCAGTTCAATTTATTTAATTGCATGCACAATAGTTTAATTTAAAGTTAGTAATTAAAACAAAATATTCTTGGGTGTAAAATTTCACTTAATTCTACTTAGAATAAAAAAATAGCATTAAAATAGCATTAGAATAAAAAATGCAAATTAAATTTCCTCTCTGAATTAAACAAGACATTATTAAAATGAATTATTGCCAATAAAATAAGAAAAATCACTCTGTCCAGAGTGGGCATCGCACCGACGAACTGAACAACGAAACACCGCGCCTTAAACCACTCGGTCACCCTTTAACCGCTCCACTGTACTCTAAAATTGGATAGGTTCTATATTTAATTTTACGCATGCGCAAATGGGTCATTTTCTTGTGAATGTAAATTTTGACAAAATGAACTTTTAGCTTAAAATATATAAATAAAAAAATTGCTACTCAAGGTCAATTTTTATAATTTTTATGATTTAATGCTTTGATTTTTAAATGTATACTTTATGTATTATCATAAAATTATTATTATTTATAAGGTTATACTTTATTACCTAAACACTTTGCCAAATTATAAACAATTTTCTTAAATTTAAGCTTTTTAATACATTTTCTTAAAAGTTTAAATTTTTAACTATACTTGGGGCACCGACAGATCTGAATGGATTTCATTCAAAAATTATGTAAACTACACAGTTATGTAGTACACCCAATACATAACTTTCTCACTCGGCGCCAAATAAGATATAAAATAAAATAAATACATTTTCATAAAAATTTAAATTTTTAACTATTTTTGGGGCACTTGAGGCACCGACTGATAAGAATGGATTTCATTAAAAAAAAAAATAATAACATGTAAAGTAATATACATAAAAGGCAACTTTCGCACCCTGCCACAAAAGAAAATAAAAAAATAATAATAATAACATATACATTTTCTTAAAAATTTCAATTTTTAAAAATTGAGTTTAAAAAAAGTATATAAACTTTAATAAATACTTTCATTGTTTAACTATTTTTTGGACGCTTGGGCCACCGGAAGATATCAATGGATTAAAAAAAAAACCGTGAAAACTAATATACATAAAAGACAACAGCACCCCGCGTCAAAATTAATTTTGAAAAAAATATTTCCTTTACTTTTCGATCCACCCTAATATATATAAATACAATGCACAGAGAGCATATAAATACAATGCATACAGGGTGTCCGAAAAGTCTGGAAACGGTCGACTAACTCGAGGAATTTACATCATATTTTTAAAAAATGCAACTTCAATAGTTTTGAAAAAAATATTTAGGGATATCAAAGTTGTACCCCCAGCTCTGACCCCGTGGGGGGAAAGGGGTCAACTTTTAAATCTTAAATGATAACCCCCCCTTTTCTTATTACAGATTCGTTTTCTACGGGAAAAAATACGTAACATTTGTATTTAACATTTTCTTCGAAAAATCGTAGATGGCGCTGTAATCGAGTACAATGCAGTGAGAATCGTTTCCATTGAAATATCTGGATACGGTCGAATAACTTGAGAAATATACATTGAATTGAAAAACGTAAAAATACGTGTTCAATATGCTCAAATGCGTGTTCAATTTAGAAAAATGTCAACTTTTATATCCCTAAATAGATTATTCTAAAATATTGAACACGTATTTTACCGTTTTTCAATCCGATGTATATTTCTCGAGTTATTCGACTGTTTCCAGACTTTTCAATGGAAAATATTCTCACTGCATTTTACTCGATTACAATATCATCTACGATTTTTGGAGGAAAATGTTAAATACAAAAGTTACTTTTTTTTTTCGTAGTAACCAAATCTGCAACAGAAAAAGGGGAGATGAATCATCATTTACGATTTCAAGGGTGCCCCCTTTCCCCCCCCCCCATGGGGGGAAGAGTTGGAGGGATTACTTTGATATCCCTAAATAGATTTTTCAAAACTTTTGAACATGCCTTTTTATGTTTTTCAATCGGATGTATAATACTCGAGTTAGTCGACCGTTTCCAGACTTTCGTACACCCTGTATATATATAGTATTATATTTATTGGCTCACATATATTGTCGATTTTACTGAGATTTAATAGTTATTATTAAAAATTTTTTTATTATATATATATATATATATATAGAGAGAGAGAGAGAGAGAGAGAGAGGCAAACACACACACACATATATATGTTTATATAGATATACTTTATACATGTAAATATACATACATACTTGATACTTTCCAGTGGTGAAAACTGAGGTAAAACAGTATTTAAAATATTGCTTCAAATTTAAAATCAAAATTTTGAATTTTGTGTAATTTTCGTTTTTTTATATCGTCAGAAACAATTGTGAAAAAAATCCGCCCATAAATTTTCCATAAATTAAATTTTATTACAATTTTGAGTAAATTATAAGATTGGAATCTTAAGCTTTTATTTCCTAAATTTGTCTTCAATAAATGACTTTTTTAATTTTAGCGAGAATCAAATAATGGCATCAGAAAAAAAAATATTTTCTATGAGCTAATTATTTGAATAAAAAAATTCATAAAAAGTAACAATTCGCGCTTGAAATGCATAATTAAACAAACTTCTCTTTATAACAAATTTATTTTTCTTTAAAAAAAGTAACTTTTGGTTTTTGAATTCTTAAAGCACATATATTAAATCAAAAATTTGTTTCATCCTCATTTTACACTTAAATAAGCACTTATCAAACAGATCTTTCAAATAACAGCATTTTCTAATTTATTCTGAAATCCGTCGAGATTGAAACAAATTTCAATTTAGCTCATTAGTCAGATAATTGAAGTACTTACATCGTTAATAAAATTACATGGACTACTAATTTATTTGCCAAATAATACATCGTACCAACGTGGGAAAAACATCGTTATGAGCTCTGCTATGATCGTTCATGAAGACTTTTAACGTATAATGAAAGCTCTAATTTTAAAATGCAATGAGAGTAATTAAAAAAATATTTTATACAAGATTTATTTACTTATGTATTTGCTTATAAAAATTATTAAAATAAATACAGATGATTTGTGGCAAAATATGGGTTTATATATATTTTAGGCTGTTTTATTTTATAAGCTCATATATAACGTAAAATGCTTCACGAAATGGGAGAATATGTTCAAGCTAAAACATCAACATATTTTTTTGTAAAAATGTTCCAGAACAAAATGGAGATTTTCTTCAAATATCAAATGTTACATTAATTCCTTAACATGGATAATGTTGAGTTGTACATTTGTACATTTTTTGACCAAAATAATTTATTTGTTGTGTTGGGGACAATGTATTAATGACCATCATCGTGTAATCATGATATCTCGCAGCTTTTCGGTAGCAGAAGCGATATCGTATGCACTGCCACTCGTGGTTTTATACAGACCTGCTGGCCGAAGCTAACGAAAAAGAAAGGCTACCGCGGTGCTTTACGCGTATCTTTTTTTACAGACCACGGGAGTCACGTGATGCTCGAATGCACCAATGCAGGTGTACGAAAAGATCATATGTCACTCTAGCGGTCTGTAAAAAAAGATAACTGGAATGCACCGCGGTAGCCTGTCTTTTCCGTTAGCCACGTGCTGGCGCAAGTGACGTCATATTAATATTGTCTATATGTATGGTTGTTGCGTGGTAAATATGTTTTTTTGCATACGTTGACATAAAATGTAATCATATTTAAAATCACAATAAACACTCGATTTACACGTAAGAACGTGTAATTCTATATGGCATACCATAGAGTGTGTACTTTTTAACAATATATTTTATCAATTTAGAGTAGTTAATGATTTTTAATTAACCGTTCGTAAAATATTTAATGATTTTGGATAATTGCAGTCAGAGTGTCTGGAATGAAAAAAAAGAAGAAAAAATATTTAAAAAATATATAACAAACTCATATAAAACTGTAAGCTGTACATGAAGCAAAATATTTTTTAAACATTAAATGTTGAAAGTCAGGTTTTTTTTCAAAAACCATGTTTCTGTATTACGCCTTTTTTTTATATAATTATTTAGCTTGGTTTGGTCAAATGTAGTATATTTATAAATACAAAGAAAAGAAAAAAACTGCGATTGCAGTCATTGTCTTCCAAATAATGTATTTTTTTAACGAATTTAGATCCAGACCGCAATTAACAAATTCTAGAGCTAATTCCACTTAAAGTTACAATTTTGTAAAACAGTATTTTAATGATAGAGTGGAAAGATTTTAAGTAATTTAGTTATATCACCACCAAGTGCATAACATTCTCAATGAACACAAAGTTTTAAATTCATTTTTGTACGGAGGAAATTTTCTTAGATGACCGCCATTTTGACCTATATTTTAGGTAAATTCTCTGAAACTATTTAGTCATTGAGATCATTTGATTTCTTAATTGTTATAATATATTTTACGTTTTACATGGTTGTGGATGTGATAAAAAATTTTATTAAAATGGTGAGAGTTCTTGAGGTTTTTCTATTACTATATGTCTGAACGGGCAAAAAAATCTAATGGTTTCCATAAAAGTTAATTTATGAATTCGCATAAATTATTAAAAATATTTGCAATGAATATTTTGGGTAACAATTTTAAAGCATACAAATTCACTTTGCATAATTTGAAGTTTATGGAAAAAGTATTATCCAACTTGACTGTTTGATTCAGCATTTTTCGGTCATGCTTTCGTTCTGTGTTGTCTTTCATTAGTTATGCTCAAAATAATATAAACTTTATTAAGCTAAGTGTAAAGGATAGATATTCAAATCACTCAAAATTATTTAATGGATAATATGTTCATACACAATACGTTTCATAATTCATACATGATTGTTTCTATCTCTTACTACTTAGTAATTTTTTATATTATTCTTTATTTATAAAAAATATATTCCCGTGTACTATGAATATGAATAAACAAACAAATTAAATAACAGTTTATTTAATGATCTCCTATTAATTGTTAGCACAAAAGCAAGACAGGAATAAATTTAACATGGTATACGTAGTTCCTTTGAACAAAACAGTGGTTATTTTATTAACCTAAGCCAGGAGCGAAAAATATTTCGTGGTTTTGTGAAATGAGATTAATAAGTCTGAGAGCTATACAGGGTGATCATAAAGTCTTTCTGTGATTACAGTAATTGATTGCAGAAGAAATAATATAACTAGGCATATGCTTGTTTCAATATATTTTACAGACATTTATGAAGTTTTTAATACAAGCACTTACGTTAGTAAATTTCGATGTAAGCACCCTTGGTAGCTCGAAGAATGTCAAGGTGGTATTCCGTTTAGTGCGACGTATTGTGCAACATTTGGGCTGTCACACTAGACACAGCATCTGCGATCCTGACTTTGAGTGGATATTCCGTGAATGTTCAAAAATATGAAAAACATAATAATTGGATTTATTACAGTGTGTCAGGTGAAGGATTTTTGTGCAAACTATGTTCAGTTTGCTTTTCAAAGGAGCCTTGGTTTGACCAATCCGTATGGCTAGGGTATCATCAATCCAGATGAAAAAACTTAGGAACATGACTTTTCTATAATAAAAATTTTACAGTATTACATTCAAGTGTTATTTTGGTAATAATTTTTTATAATCGGGCAAAGACTTTATGACCACACTATATTTTTCAAATTCTTTCAGAAACAGCATAAAATTTGCAATACTACGATAAAATGTCTGAATCACTGCCTTGATCAACAGTTAAATAAAGGATATTACAAAATTGATTGATTGCTAATTCTCTAAAAATTAGTTCGTATCAACTTTAATTGTGTTATGATGCAATGTAAACAAACTGCAATTTGGCGTTAGTGGCAGATCTCATAATATACGCAAATATAGTATTATTAAAATCCCTCTAAACACACCAAAATTTACTGCCTATACATCGATATTTTCTTCTAAAATAATTCTATTTCCAGAGCAAATGTATAAAACAGAACTTATTTGGATTTTTTAGACTTTAGCTACACTCAAGAGATATCGCAATCGAGTGACTTTGTGTTTGCCATTATTTTTGAGTCATCGTACTTTTTTTTTTTTTTTTTTTTTTTTTTTTTTTTTTTTTTTTATACCGCAAACCAGGCCCCTACCTGCCCGACATGAATGCCTAGCTTAACGGGTTAGTACCTGGGTGCGGGGCGGAAATCGCCTGATCACAGCATGGCTGTGATCCACCTGACTATTGATTTGTTCACATCGCTGCTGTGCTTGCTCTCTTGTGATTTGCTACCGTTATCTCTGTTTGCCGGTTCAAGGTTTCTGTTTAACTTTGTTGAATTGACAGTCATCGTACTTGAAATTAGCTTAGAAAAAACTTGTAGCACTGATTTAATGAAGTATTAGAAAATAACAAAAATATTTTTTTGAAATCTCTTTATTATTCTTAGATTTTAATAACGAGACAAATAGCAACTATAATAGAAGTTAATTTAGAATCATATTACGCAATCTGAAACAAAACAGAAATCTTCATCCGTTTGTATGTTGGTGTTATTTTATTTATATTTTATATAAAAACAAGAATTGCTAATTTTAACTAATTTATATATCTAGTACATGTTATGCATTAAAATTTTGTGGACCTTTTGGTAAATAATCTAGCAAGCATTATGTAAATTCGATGCCAATGGAAGAAAATATTTTTTTGTTTTGTTAAAGTTCTGCGTTAAAAAAAATAAAAATAAAAATAAATAGTTTAACGAAATCTAATCTGACATTAGCATAATATTTCAACCATAACAAATATTAATGTCAACGACCTAATTTGACATGATATTTGACCACAATGAAATAACATATATCACTGATAATGACAATTCTTAAAATAAAAGAAAAATAAATGTGTTATTTGCGTTTCTAGTCATACACGAATCGCTAAATTATGTTAAATAAGCTAAAATATAATTTTAAATCGTGCTTTATTTATTCAAGTTTTTTATATTATTCAATGAAAAGTCGAAATAATACTTGTTACCGCAACACAAAGCCATGAGCTATTTATAACTTGCGAGAAATGATACAGAAATCTATTTCCTAAGAAATACGCCGTTAACTATGAATATTCGTTGACTTCCTGCTATCAAAGCTTCTTCTCGCAAATTACTACCGAGATAATAAGTTGATAGATACACATTCCGTGCTGATGATCGTTGCTAGAGAGCTAAACTAGAGCCTCGAAAAATATTGCGTTAGCCACGTGTTGTGTTTATATTATGAAGCCAAAACAGTGCAATATTAACGCAAAGCACGTAATGATTTAACATAAATTTAAAAGAGGGTATTACAGAAATATTCTAACCCGCAGTTAAGGAATAACAAATTATGGGAATTTTATCTCAATATTTTCTAATTATTAGTTATAAGCTGCATAAAGATGTTTAAATTTGTCAAAATATTTCATTAATATCTTTCTCAAAACACACTGCTGTTCTTTGTATTAAAAAGTTATAAAAGAGTATTGAAGTTGTAAAAATTTAATATTATATTTTTGTAATTCGTTTTTAAATTTTTTGAACATACTTCTAAATTTAAACTTGTGAGGTATGTATGCTCTGAGTTGGTAGGTTGTCAGTTATCGAATGCTATGGAATGTCAAATTCAATGTCGTTTATGCACGACATTATGTAGATATGTAGATATTCTGGGTGCTACTCTGATATATAAAGGTACCGTGGGAGTTTTACAGAAAGTTTATGAATTTATTGATAATTAGCATCGATGCCGTTTGTAGACAAAAGTTGAATTGTGTGACGATATTCTAATAGTTTAAGAGTTTTTATCCATATTATGATGCAGTTAAGAATTCATTGAGAGAAGAATTCATTTTACTAAGGATTCATAATGTCGATATCGTTTATGAGAGAGATAGTGAGTTTTGTTGGAAAAATGCGAAGTCAAGATGAATTTGGAATATTTGCGAAGTTTTGGTAAATTGTTGTTTTTTGGCGAAATTAATAGGTTTTTAGTATTGTGAATGTGTTTTATTGAAATTTAATTTGTATGGTAAAGTTTTCTTTATAATTATTCTTCTCTAAACTTCTTTTAATTTTCAAAGAATGAATGCACGCCGAAGAAGAGAGTGCCTGTTTAGATTAGCTCTTCAAATGTTTGCATTAGTTTAGCATTTTCTCAGTTTGTTTCGCAGTATATAAAAGTCACAAGTAGTGCACTGAGCAGAGTGATTTTGGAACTTCTTGACATATGGAATAGATTTGTAAGTCTTTTCGAAAATTATTAAGCCAGCGTGTTAGGATGACTATAGAAATTACGCCTCGCTTCATTCGAACGGCTCTTTCAGGCTGTAAAAGGGGCTATTTTCAAGACTGAAAGTAATCTTCAGATGTACGTCAAACATGGAAAATTTGGCGAGTAATAGCTGCTTAGTGCTTCAAAATGTAGTTTAAAACTCGGGAACTGAGAACAACTACTTTAGAGTGCTTTATTGGTACAATTCGAGCAAATATCTATTGTAAGAGATACAACAGCGATATGTTTGTCACTGAAGAATTTAAGCGAGCGAACTGTCACACAGCGTATTTGAAACCTTTTACTTTAAATCCGGTTTATGAGGAAATATCTGATATTGCCTATGAAAGGGTTGTATGTGTGATTCTAGCTTTATATTATCTTTGAATAAGTATTTATTCTGAGTGCATGAGGCTCATAATTTCTAGATAGAATTAATTTGTATAGTTTTAAAGCAGTTTCAGTAGAGAAATAGTAATTTTGATACTTTATTTAATTTTGAGCAAAATGTGTGAGCCTTTTGTATAGAAGTATCAAGATATTTCAAAAATTTCATGATCATTAGTATTTTTAAAGACTCAAGCCTTTGCCTTCTCCTTACTCAAGTGTGCACTTAAGTTTTACCATTTAAAACAATTTCTACCAAGCCGGAAATAATAATAAATAATTATATTTTTAGTCAAATAAGCTTTCCTTTTACTGTACACTTCACTTAGTTCACCTCTTGTTAATTCGTCAATGACGGACATATCACTATTTGTATAGCCTATGATAAATATCCTCTTGAATTTCACTAATCATAGCGGTCTAAAAATAGTTGTCTTCAATTCTTAAACTTTTTACAACTTTTTAAAACACTTAGAAACAAATACTCGTCCAATGTTTCTTGTGTTTTTTACGTTAACGAGTTCCATTCAGCCGTCCAAATAAGTTCAAAGAAAGCGAGAAACAATAGCATATATCTTATAAATGTACATGCGATTGAAACTTAATGATTACTAATGATCATGCTAATGGCCCACAGGTATATCTACAAACTTTAAAAATGAAAATTATTGAAATATCATACTTATGACACCTGAATATTCTAATAAAACGATATTTGAAGGAACTTTTAAAAAAAGTAATCAGATTGGTACACTATAAATTATGTTTGATATTTTTATTGAACACTACTACTTTGATAATTAGCAGAAAAAATAAATCGTCATATTTTTTTATTTATATTTCTTATATCTAGCGTAATGTTTCTTTTCCTTTTATTTGAAACACAAGCATAGTTTTAGGTTATTTTATTTGTTCTATCGTGTGTTGTTGAAAATATTGTAGATATACATCAATTTTTGTTGGTTTTTAAGCTTAATTCTCAAGCAAATTATAAGTTATGTGATTACTTTAATCTGTATCTTATATATTTTTTACAGTTAAAACATGCCGAAAATGTCTATCAATTTCTACGTAAAAATTCTTCATTTATAAAATCGATTTACCATTCCGTTTTATATACTTCAGAACTTTTTTATATCTACCAATGCATTTTTTTCCTTGTATTTTTAAATATTTATGTCATGATGTGCTCTTAGTTAGTAATATTTTTTTTGAATGAAAACGGATATTTAATCGATTATTTTAAACATGCAAGTATTAAATGGTACAAATGTATTTTTTTGGTAGGTTTTTGAGAAATTTGAATTATATATATATATATATATATATATATATTCACAATATATAATATATACAATAATATATATAATATATACAATATATATATATATATATATATTGTGTGTGTCTGATTTCCGAAAAAATATAAAAAATAACCTTAACACTTATCTTTCTCTAAGTAAGTTTTTGCAGTCTGCATAAGTTGTTAGATATCTTTAGTAATGATAAAAAACACTGCATAAAATGTTTCAAAAGCATCTATTTTTAAAATAACAACTTCTAAACAAATTTTAAAAATATTGCATTTGTATTTTCAAGTAAGGAATTTTTTATTGTAAGAGATATTTTTAAATAATGAAAAGAAACAAAAATTTTTCGGTAATTTTTTCCCAGTTTTCTGTATCAGTTATGGCAAACATGTCTTTCTACATGAAAGTTATCCAGTTCTGAGTTGTTTAAAGATGGAATTTTAATTTTATATTCCAATATTTCCAATAAATTATTATTTTACTTGTTGTTATTCAAAAAATTACTAAAATTAAATGTATTGTTCTAATACACACCCAGTGTTAAACATAAAGCTAAAAAAGGAATCAAAATAGTGTGCCATGTCGATAGTTTACTTTTTAATCTACTTGAACGACAAAGCAACTGTACTGCGCCTTTCTGCTCATCTATTTACGTCAAAATTCATCTCGTCAAAATTTCTGCTTTTAGCTGCATTCCTAAAATTTCCACAATTACTACTTCCGTGGAATATATGCTGATTTTGCTGATTTCTGGTGACATGAACGTCTTCGGATGGGCAAAAGTAAATATTTAAACACACATTTTAATTATTTTGAACTCAGCGCACTAGTAGATGCCTACTACAAATCATTCTCGGTGAATTTACGCTTGTCTGCCAGGTAATATTTGATATACTCTGAAAAACATTTAGAACGAAATCAGGAACTAAATTAATTTTACTCTTACGACATACCAGTATTTCGGATTCAAATTCCCATTGTGATTACTTGATGCATTGGTAGTTAAGCAAAGTATACATTTATCTGCTTTCTAGCTCTCTTCTCTATTTAGAATTTTATTATTTTGCTATTACAAATATTGTATCTATATTTAGGTTTAAGCTTTGTTTCTATATAATTTATTTTATTATATTTTTCTTCCTAATTTCTTAGTTTATTTATTTTTCGATTTTTCCACCTTTCTTTCCTTTGTCTCCTTTGTCGTTTTTGTGTAATTAAAATATTCTAATTTTTTATATCATACAGAGCTTTTCTCACGAGCTTTTTTTTCCCTTAACCTATCTTGCTTCTAATGTCCTTCTGATAGCATGTTGTTTTACCTGAAGAAGGAAGATACATTTTCGGAACTACATTACGATTTCTACATTTCTATGATGTACTTTTATAGCGGTATTTTAATTACGTAAATTTAAAAGCCTACCCAGAGGTTTAGCATTAAAATCTGTAGTTCAGGCTGTTCATACCGTTCAAGTGAAGCCAGATTTGATTATCCGTTTTGTCTTTGTTTTCCGCCTTTGTTATGATTTCAAATCTGCTTTTTGACAAAAGTCCTATTAAGATTATATATATGGGGAAGAAATAACTGTTTCCAAAATCAGTTGATTGATATCTGTTGCATGGAATTGATACATGATAACAGGGTATCTTAACCATAAAAACATATTTACAATCACATATACAAACAATTATTAAATATAAAACTTGCACAATATTCTTTGAAAACATTATCAAATCTGTCGTTTTACTTGTTCTTCGCATTTTGTGTTAGACTAAACTATCGATAGAAAACCAGTGAATGATCTAAGGCTTACGGTGTTATTTACTGGCGCTTCCACTTTTTATATCTTACAGTTTCTCATTTACGGACAAGAAATGTGTATTATTCCTAAAATCATACGGAGTAATTTAAATAGATGTAAATAGTATGTAAATAGATGCGTCTATTCATCATAAAGATATAGTCGTAACTGACACACTCTCAAATGCCAATTAAATATTACAGGAAAAAAAATAAAGTTTGCGTGTGAAGAAACTTGTTAAATCAAATGCTGATTCCTTATTTCCGTCATCAACATAGTGTAAGATATAGAAAAAATAATCTAATTAATTTAATTTAATAGGTTCTCATTTGAATATCATGAACTGCTTACATTTAGTTCATGTTTTAGTGTTATTTTTAACATCCATTTTTATAATAATAAAGTAAGATTATCACGAAAATTATATTTAATTTTTAAAAACGATTATTGATACAGTTATTGGAATGCTATCCTTCAAGGTAAAATGTAAATTAGCTTAAATCCTATTTATTTTAATTCTTGAAGTATTACACGCAAGCTATTTTTATGCGCAATTTTTTTCTTGTCTTAATTACTACTTATGACCTCTTAAAAATGCCTGAAGCTTGCGTTGTTTGGATTAGAAAAAAAAGAAAGAAATACACTTATGTTCTGTGTTCCTTTAATTATTCCATTCTAATTCAGACAAAATCTAATTCATCACTTTTGAAAGTTTTCTTCTAATCACCGACTTTCTAATGTGAAGCTAATTAGCCCTCGATAAAAATTACATATTTAAACATGTCCCTGTAATTAACTAAAATATTTGATACTTCTTTTTCTTTCGTGTCAATATTAGGAAACAGGATTTCTAGATGACGTAATGGAGAAAAAGTTCTTGCAATCTAACATGAACAAAATCGTTTTTAAATTTGAGTCATAAGTAACAAATAATAGCATGACATTTTACTTCGTTTTTTAAAGGCTTGTACGAACCGCATTTTTCTGATTATATGAGTTCTATTGAAAGAATTCAAAATTTAATTACGAGTAGTTTTTTGTTTGAAAGAGATTCATGAGTAATTATATTTATATTAAACACAAAATAAATATATGCAGAATAAATTGCATTCTTTATATTTAAAAGATTAAATTAAGCAATATTTGAGGTTTATGTAGTTATTTTGGAATCTAATACGGTCATAATTTAAAATTGTAATCAAATATAATTTTTAATATTTGTAATAATGATAAAAAAATCATACAGATATATTTCTAGATAGGATAATAAATAAGAATTGAATTTATTTAGACACAATGCATGCTTCTGCATGCACACAAAAAACCTGAAAATTTTCTAATGATTAATAAAAAGACAACAACTTCATTACTAATTCATAATCTTCATATCATTAGCATTTATATGTTTCTGGTCTTTATTGAAACTAAGATAGTTAATTAAATATTTTTTATATTTAAAATAACACAAACATTCTTTGGATAATGAAGCTTTTAAAACTAATTTTAAATACGTGCAAAAGCTTATTTTGAAGAAAATTTCGATAATATTTTCCTGTTAAATAACAAGAATACGGAAAATTCGCATAAAATCTAAATTTATTTGTATTTTGACAATCATGATTTTGCGAATCAGAATCTTCGTAGGTTATTATGTACTTCGATGACAGCTATTTAAATGTTAAGTAATTCTAACAATTAAATTTTAAGTCTACTTTAGCGTGCAGCAGAAAACAACATTAAAAATTCGAAGTGACTCCACACTGGAAAGGAGGCCGTGACCCGGATTCTACGAAATCACAATAATTTATTTATAACAGGTTCATTCCATTTCAACTGGCACAGGGGTTCCTACTCTATCCCCTTCAATTTTGATGTAATCGCTACAGGACGTACATATAAGTTTGAAAAGGACAACTGCAAACTGTCAGAGCCAGGAGTAGAATAGCTGGAGACCGGGGATGCTTCTCTAAAGGTCACTATTTCACTGCCACAAGAATACAACAAATTTGTAATCTTACTGCTCATGCTAAAGAAAATATTACTTATTGCAATTATCTGTTCTAGTACGACTTTTGCGCTGAAAAACATAATTGTAGTACAAAAGATCAGAAATCAATCCATTCCACACAGACTGTCGCGATGGATTTGACCCATACTTTAACAAGCTATAACTGCAAAAAAAAAATTATTTAAAAAGTTTGTTACTATACCAATTAATTACCTATGAACATGTTTTAGAGCTACTGATGTCGTTTCATTCTTAGTAAAATATTTATTAAATTATTCATCTTTAAAATCCTTAATATATATATATATATAAATTAAACCCCATTTTTAGAAGGCTATATCTAAAAAGAAACATATTGATTTGATTACCATTTGCAGCTCTTAAAAGAAAACTCCTCAATTCACAAGAAAAGTTTTCTTCAATTTTGGGAGTATTCGGTATAAGGTAAAAAAGCAAGGTTCTAAACAGCTACTTTGTATGAGATTCGTAACTGTATCCAGGTGCAAAGTAAGGTCGAAGCACACTCAAATATCTCTTGAACGGATAAATATAGAAATGTGGAACAATTGTCTACAAATAGTAAAACTATTATGCGTTATCATATGAGAGTGGCTGCATCGCCCCTAGTGGCAAAATATGACATTCCCCCACCCTGTCTCAATACACATGAGATACAGCGCAGAAAAATATAATTTTAAAAGTGTGTAGCAGACGTATAGTGTGCAGCATCCGATTTAGTATGAAATCGCGTCTTACATGAAAAAAATATCTTTTTTAGAAGCACTAAAACAAGAATATTTCAATAACCAAAGACCGGCTTAAGTTCGTCACTAATCGCTTCTAGACATGTGGCATTAAAGGGAGATGTATATTTTCTAGTAAAACTAACACATGTTAGCAAGTTACAATTTATTTTAATTTCAAGTTAATTATGCTGAATGTGTCCATCATCGGCAGCAATACGCATGCACTAAGATGCATTAAATACATAGCTGCAGATGGTGGACACTTTGAGCATACTTAACTCGGATTCTTTTTTAAATAAATTGTACGTTGGTTAACTGTGTTAGAAGTATTAGAAAATATACATCTGCCTTATAATGCCACACTTCTAAAAGCGATTAGTAACGTCTTCAAGCCGGTGATTAGTTATCGAAAAAATTACATTTCAAAGCTTCTAAAAAACATATTTGTACATGTAAGACGTCATTTTATACTAATTTGAGGATGCTGTACACTTTTTTAATTGGTATTTGTTTGCTATTTCTCATTGTGTTTTCGATATAGGGTCAATAATTTCCAAATTTCACAACTAGGGGGCTGCAGAATCTCTCATATGATAGCGCATAGTCATTTTAATGTAGGTAGACACTTGTTCCACAATTCTAAATTTTTTCATTCAAGATATATTTGAGTGGAACGGGGCATTACTTTGCACTAGTATATAGTTGCGAATCTCGCGCAAAGTAGGTGTTTTGAGCATTTCTTTTTATTTTATACCGAAGAATTACAAATGAAACAAAAATTTTCTTGTCAATTCATGTGTGAATAAAAGGAGTGTCAATAATAAAATCAGAAGTGTCCCTTTTGAGAAATTTCTGCAAATGAGGTTGAATTTGGGTATTTTTTGAAGGGATTTCATGGATGAATAAATTGATAAATACTTAAGTAGAAGAGAAAAGACTTCAGCAGCAGGTAATTAAATGTTAAAAAAACAAACATTTAAAGTAATTTGTTAGTTATAGCTTGTTAACGCAAATGTCAAATTCATCGCGATACGCCGTATCACATAGTTTGAGGCCGAGTAATTATGAATGTATTGATGTTTGCTCTTTAATACTGAAATTATGTTTTTTAGAACAAAAAGTTGTGCTAGATCACATATTTGCAATAAGTAAGGTTTCTTGTATCATGAGCAATAAAGTGAGAAACATTGTCGTTTGATCATTTTCCTGCGGCACGGAAATAATGAACTTTGCATTAGGACCTACTGTGACCCAAATATATTACTTCTGACTGTTTTCAGATGTCCATGTTAGACATATATAAATGTCCCTTTGAAATTGTATCAAAAATTAAAGGGGGATCGAGCAGAGACCATATCCAATTTTGGGTCACTTTAAATGGAATGAGAAAACTGTAAGCAGGGTCGCAGCGACTGGAGCAAGTGTCCTTCCTCTCATCAGTAGGGATGGTGAATTTAAGGCAGACTGTTATAAATAAGCCCAGTTTAAGAAATACTGAGAGAAAGAAAATTATTTCCCAACACTTGTTAAATTTAACTAGCTTATTTCGGTTCCAAATGATTGTTTGTTCTGCAGGAACCTTTGAAATTCGCTTCTGTAGATAAATGCACTATAAAATCAATTCCGATGCTTCTGTATTCTATTAGAAAGCTCCACTTCTTAACAAATTGGCCATTCTATTAAAACCAGTAATTGAAATATGTACTTGAAATTAGAAAATCACTCGAATTTCACAAGAGAACTCAGAAACACGACGGCTAAATGCATTCTAAATCCACGGATTTCACCTTCTACCGCACTTTATATATCTATTACACAACCACAGTTATCTAATTAGCATATCATTGCAAAAATTACCATGATAACCAGATCCCCATTGCAGAAATGTTAAAATTCATGTCACCACGATCGTACGCAAAATCTCAAAAGAAGCTCGTCCACTAGATTACCCTTATAAAAGAATAGATAAGCTCTCTGCAACAACTTATTATCGTTTAAGAAGATACATAACATATTATGTATATCGTTGTAGTGCAATATGTTTTTGAAAATCGCTTTCTAGAGGCTTTGTTTAATTATGAAAAATTAAAAATGATACAAAAATAATCTATTATATATTTGCCCGCAGAATAAGAATAATTTTGCTGTGCTTACCTAGGACCCTATTTAATGTATTTTTAATCATAAAAAAGACTTTATGTACAAATACGCAAGGAACAGCGAAGAAGAATTTTTTTTCATCTCGTAAAGATGAGGACAACCCACTTATTCATATTCAATATAACTATCTCATATAATTATCTCAAATAACTAAATCTCTTCATCAAGTGGAGTTAAATTCATTTATGCCAACAAGGGTAAATATAGCCTATATGGACATTTTTGTTACTTATTGTTGTAGTAGATAAATAGTAATAAAATTTCAATTAGAATGCAATGCGGGAAATATTCCTACGCAAGGTTGGGGATCATTTCCACAAATATTAAGTATTCGAATTTCAAATATCTTTCGATATACATTGAAATTCTGATAAATATTAAAGAATATTTTCAATGTGCTTTCCTATTTCATAAAACATTAACTTAAATTTCCCGTTTTTTTAAAAATTTTTCATGGAATTTTGCCAGTTCTTCTTTTTTTCTTATCAGCAATTAATTTCCTGACAGATACTTTTATTTAAGATTTTCTAAAACAGTTTTTATGTATAATCGTTTATTTTTCTTTAAAGAATATCGTTCATTATATTTTGAAGATTTGCGTTACCTCAGAAACAATCTACCTATTACTTAATCTATAAGTGGGTATAAATAACCCCCTCTACTTGTTGATTCCTTTCTCGAATTCTCTTCTTTTTATTCTCAGGAGATTTCTAATGTCTATTCTTTCACGGAGATATATTTCAGAAAAATTAATGTTTCTATGCTAAGTCAAATTAGGTTAAATGTTTAAAAAAGACAGAAATTTCAAAATAAATCTTTGAATACTACATTAAAAAACATTGTTTCTTCTTTTTCCATAAAGATCATAGTTTAGTTTATTTCACTCATTATAAAATTACAAGTACTTGTAGTTTATTCTATAGTGTATATTCTTTTACAAGAGGACAGAAGAGAAATACAGTTATTTTCCCATATTGGCTGATAATATTATTTTACTTAAAAAATTTTCCGCCAGGCGTCTTGAATTCTTCCTTATACATTAGTTATTTTCATAAGGCTCTGAATGGTCGATAAAAGTCCCTTTTACAGATTGTTTAGCATAGTAATTTGGATCGATATTTTAAACCTTAAAAGATTTTAAGCATTGAAATCGTACAATTTTCATTCAGAAATGCGTCTTGTAATAAATTATATTTATAACGAATTACCATGATTCACATATTTGTTATTATGACGCATTTTGAAAATATAATGTTACTAGGTCTTTGTCTTCACAAATTCACTGCAAAATATAATTTTCCGATAGCCTATTTTATGACATATTTTGTGCGAATGTAAAAGTAAACTTCAATATCAATGTATGAATCGGTGATATGACATTTTGGATGATTCCTCATCTTTTTTTCCATAAATGTTTTTTTATTTTATTATTCTTGTAGTATGAAGTAAAATTATTAAAAAAAACTCAATGTATTACAAACATTATATTGTAAAAATATATAAAAAAAAATTACTTTTCGAAACACTGCACTCTGTTAAAAATTGTAACATTAAAAATTACACAGAAAAACAAACGGTTATGTTAAATATTTATATAATAACTCATTGAAAGATATGTACCGTCAATATAACTTTAATTGATACTTAATTGTTGTCTATTACTGATTTTAAGTAATATTAATAGCAGAATAGTTCCTTTTAATTCCTTATTAAATTGTACAAATATACAAAAGTTCCATTGAATAAAAAGATTTGCAAAGAGAAAATAAAGAAATTCATTTGATAAAATTTACACAGGAACGTTGATTTGTTTTCCTTCGTAACTGGTGTTTTACTGTGTAACTGAATTTCTTTTGATATAATGCTGATGGGCAATGTCCGTTTGAAACACACACAGGGTTCTCTAAATTAAAAGATTAGTACTATGAGAATTTTTTTTAGACTTCTTGTGTATTTACATTTCTCAATATTTGTTTTCAGATTAATTATATGGGAATTTATGTCATGTTTTTTTCAGTGACGCACAGATTTGTTTTTGATTGAACCAGAATAAGATTCAGTTATGTGTATATTAGGTTTATAAATATGTCTTATAAATATGTCAAACACAATCTGAATTGATTGCAGCATTGCAAATTCTGTGGAATGCTTTTTATGTATCCTGCCACGCATTTTTCAACGTCTGCTTGCAGTAGGCATGTTTCAAAAGTAAAGAAATTGGGTCACCTGTGAATGTCTAACATCAAGAAACATGTGAATCGTTATTTTAAAGACAAAAAATAAATAAAATTCTGTATTGATATTATATTGAGGTTGAATAGTGATAGTGAATTCATTACGATAATCCCAAACGACTAAAGGAATAGATGAAATCAGGCAAACTAGGTCCGTCAGTGCCAAAAATCATTCATGAAAGAAAGTTTATGTTGTGTATCTAGGGGGACAAAAAGACGTAGTCAACTAGGAGTTGCATCAACTGCATCAGACAAACAATGATGAATGCTAAAAGTGACAATTTGTGGCATCCCCTACCGGGCTGTTCACTGGAAAGCGTTCATGCAATATATTTGATTAAACACAACAAATTATTTAAAATTGTAAACATGGAAAAAGCAGTGGAGAGGCCGATTTTAATGTAGACGATCAAAAATAAGCTCAATTCTGTGATTTACTGAGAGGGGAAAAGTCCTTCCCCAAAACTTATTAAATCTAACTTACTTCACTCGGCTCCGAATGACCTTACCGTTCGTTCTACAGGAAAATAAGAAATTTACTTTAGTAGATAATATCATTATAACATGGAATCCCGTGGACTCTGATAATTCTATATTCAAATAGATGTCTCAAAGACTTACCAAATTGCCGAAGTTTCACAGTCATAGACTCTATTCATACTGCTAACCGTAAACGCCGGTTGAAGTCGACACATGGCTTGAATTTTACGAGAGAACTCATATGCCTGAGGAACGAGATATGTTCGAAATCCATTGAATCCATCTCCTACTGCATTATATATAAATACTACAAAACCCCATTTATCTAATTAACATGTCATTGCCAAAATCACCGTGACAACAAGATTTCAGAGATATATTCGCACTTTCCGAAACTTAAAAAAGGACAGAATAGGTCTCATTCACGCGCAAATGTTAAAATTCAGGACAGCAAGATCGCATGCAAAATCTCGAAACTCACTCGTCCACTAAAGTACCGTTATAGGAGATCAAGTAGGCGCTCTGCCAAAAAGTAAGCAATTTGAACGAAGAATACAAAAACAAATTCCAGATTATAGCCGAAAGACATGTAAAAATTGTTTTTCTACATGACAATATTCGCCCAATTATTGTAAGATTAGTCATTTAAACTCTAGAAACACTTTGCTAGATTATGTTGTCCTCCACGCTGTTTTCCCCATATGTTGCCTTATCAGATTACTATTTGTTTAGCACCATGCATAACACCCTTTTTTAAAAGGGGTTCCCCCGTAAGCAGAGATCTAAAAATTGCTTGATGAGTGCATTGTTTAGCTTATTGACTGACAGATGTGCGAATGAAGCATCTAATGTAAAATAGTGTGAATAAAGTTTCATTTCATTTTGAGAGAAAAAAAGTGTTTATCTATTACACGAAAGAGTATCATATAAATCATATTTGTACATCTAATATAAATGCATGGAATGTTAGTTGATATGTCGCTAAATTCTTTTTCAATGCTTAAAAAGAAACTAAAAATATACAATTGCTCTTTAAAAATATACAATTGCTCGTGCTGAGATTTAAAAGAAATATGTTACGGGCCCTACTAATAACGGTTAATTTCTTTTCAATTTTATAACAAAATGTATGTTTCCAAATTCGATAATAACCGTGAACTTTTATTTTCTATATGTGAAGCATTAATCTTCGAAAGATAAGTTTGTTAAGGAAAAAAATAACTATTATTTTTTTTTTGTAATCTCAACAGAATTATTTCCAGCAATAATAAAAAAAAAAATCTATATTCAGGCAAAGCAAAATTAAAGCGTTCTCTTTTTTTATTATTAATCAACTAATTGGCGTAATTATACTTTTTTGATTGCTTTATGTGCCTAAAATGTTTCCTTCGTTTTCAGATGTTTAAATCATCCCCAGAAAAAAGCAAAACCGGCGCAGGAGTGCACTGATTTTCGTAAGTGAAATAAAAATATTTTTTTCTATTTTCTTTTAAAAAAATTTCATTACTGGAAACAATGGCGGATTGGAAACTTTTCTAAAAATTTTTCAAATCAAACAAAAGTTCTGTTTTTAAATGTATTTTTTCGTTAGATATTTTAAGGCAGTTAATTAGAAAATTAATTACAGTCATCAAAGAACATTTTGAAATATGCCTTCGAATCATTATTTCAGATACAAAAATTCCTCTTAAGTATTGTAATTCATTTTTTAATATGAGGTAAAGAAAAAAATGACTACAACTATTTTATATGATTTATAATTGTGATTTTCATTCATTCCTTCCAAAGTGAAACACGTCTAAAGGAAATATTTAATTTTTATAAGACATTTAAATAGTCTTCTCAACTTAAAATCAATTCTCTTTATTTTTCACATTTCTTTTTATTATATGTCTTGTTTAATAACTAATTTCCAGTTACACTGCTGAAACAAGCGTATATCAAGAATATCAGAGTTAAAAGTTTTTTTCACATAAAGTTCAGAAGTTCACATTCAAAAAGTAATATATTAAAAGAAATTCACGTAAAAAAATTATATCATAAACAAGATTATTTGTTTAGGTTACGCGTTAAAGGTAAAAATTAAAATTTTAATTGTTCATCAATCAACACTTGCAAGGCCAAATATATCACTTATATAAAGTTCTTAATTGATATTATATAATATATCATGGCTGTGATTTTGTATTTCACATCTACTCCAGCGAATATATGAGAAATTGCAGGCTGAAATGAAAATCAATTTATCGGAAGGATCCAAGGATACCATGCTGTATAAATTTTGGAACTTAAAATACTTTCCAAGAATAATAACGGATTTCTTCACATATACTGCAGTTCCATACATAATGATGGAAGAGCCATGGATCTGATTTGTTTCTCAAACAGTCAATGAAGAAAACAAATTACCATAAATTTAAATACACTATATTTTAGTAGTTCAGCTGATGTAATATTGAAATTTAAAAAATAATTTAGGAGATATTAGTTAAAAACTGATTTCTTGACGTCTGTGTTACAGGAAGTCATAGCTGAGTGACAGAATAGCTTAGAGAATTTCACGTTCGTGAAATTGTCAAACGCAAAAAGTAATTTAAATTTAAATTGATATAGCTTTTATTTCTGCATTTAATGGCATTAATTATTGTGCTTTTCCAGAAATATCACTTTTTTAGATTTTGCGTAGTTATTTGTAAAAGTTACATGAAATTATTTTTGTTTTTATTTCTCGAAACCGAATGATCGTGTGCCTGAAAATGAAACAGATTGGGTTGTCAACCTGCTAGTGTTACATGAAAAGAACAATTCGTGCAACATTTCATATTAATCTTTCTGATATTAATCTTCCTGAAGAAAAGTTTTTGCAAATTTTTATTTTTTTATTGCAAATTCTGTTTTTTGTTCATATTTTTTGTAAATTTTATTAGGTAGTATAAAAGAAGTTAGAATAAATCGACTTTTTTGAAGGTGTTCAGAAAATATTTTTCTGTGTGACTATATACTATATAGTTTAAATATACTAGACAAATATTCTAGGTCTAGGTAATGTAAAAAGTTAATAATTATTTTAACTAACTGCAATTGGGGTAGAAATAGGTGAATCACCCCAAAGAGAGTTAAATTCAGTAACTACAGAGGTTCTTAAAGCTAAATGATGTTAAATATTAAAAAAAAAACTTAAAGTTTATACCTTCTTATAAAAGCATCATTTATAGGATCGCTGTAATAAATCACACTCAGGGTACCATGGATGTTAAAGCAGCCTCCTGACTACCTTTTAAAGCAGTGTTTTTCAACTTATTTTACGGCACCTCGCACATAAACTCATCGTTAAACAGTTTTCCAAAATTTGAGAGGAAACAATTCCTCCCTTTAAACTTTCAATGAAAATTCCTTCTAAATCTTAACTTTGCTTGGTACGTCCATAGATATAGTTATTTTTTTCGTAAAATGCATCTTTTCAGGTAGTTTTTTAAAATGTTGATTACTTTTTTTGCGCAAAATTAAACGCCAAATATCTCCGCTTATTTTTGAATAGAGGATAAATGTTATAGTTTGTAATGAGACAATACTTAGATCCATTCAGGAAAAATAAATTTTAAAAAAATGGAGAAAGGAAGAAATAATCCAACACATAAACTATCATAAAGTTTAAACGCATGTTGAGTAAAACCTTTTTGAAGATTTTGCATAAGAATCTAGCTTTAAGGTTGCGGCAGAATTTCATTAATATAAAATACAACCTTAAGTAAAATTATGGATCTATATTATAAAGCAAAAACATGTTCGTGTGTAACATGATGTCATATTGTCGTTGGCAACACCTGACCATTAAATTTCGGTTTTACTGCATTTTTTTAAACTTATAAACTTTTTACAATTTCATTTTTTACACTTTCGAATAAGAAAAAAATGTTTATCCAAGTGGAATGAAAACGGTACGTCAATTTACGTATTTTTTGTGATTTTCAAAATAATTTTCTACCATGCTTTTTTAAATCTATCTCTCCAGCCCGATTACGGAAGATTAAGACGTTTGTACTTAAAACAAAATAAAGATTTCAACATTTGATTACGGCTAATATTCCATAACGAAATTATAAGTTCATTAATAATTAAATGAAGCATTAAAAAAATAAGTTCAACAAATATTAAAACAGACCTGTAATGAAACTACTCGCTCAAATCAATGAAATTATCAGAATATAAAAGGCTGCTGTAAGTACCGAAATCTTTGGCGATTTATTCGGCTGTTAACGTCTGACATGTGGCTTATGCAAAAGTATCGCTTTTAATAAATTTCAAAATTTTATTTGAATACATTACTGACCAGTGGACCCGTGCGAAGAATTTGCGCTTAGCTACCCTGTCCCCCTCCGTTGTTCAAAGTAATGGGTGTAAGTTATTTGCAAACGAAGTAAAGAAAAATTAGTCGATTTTTTTACAAAATGCTTTAAAATAGTAAAAATTTTGTAAAAAATACATTTAAGATATAATGGAACGCAGTTACAATCGACAGTATTTCTTTTTATACAATGTTGGATATTAGAATACAATCGTCACGTATTTGTTTCGTTTCATTTTCAATGGCTGATACAAAAATGTTGTTAGATTTAGTAACTCTTGAGAACGCAGCGAATAGTTTTCCATGAGTAAACACAGCATTGAATAAGTACAATCCACTTCTTAGAAGAATTATGTAAAAAATCTATTAGAATTTTCAATTAAAAAAATCACCTATATTCTATAACCCAGGAAGTTCGGGTTGTATTCCCCAGTATTAATAATGCATAACGTACCTTTTTATACTTACAAATATAAGAATTTACTAGAGCTACCTACAAATATCATCACGTTTCTTGTAACTTTGGATAAAGCATATTAATTCTATGAAATGCAGCGGGTACCATGAGACATTTCCTACTACGCAGTGGGCCATTTGGTCGTCTCCAAGGAACTCTGCTAATGCTATTCTTGGTAGCTCTCTAAATTACCTATATAATTAGTCCAATTGATAGTTTTCTATACAAAATAGTCACATCCTGTGTAAATTTTAACTATAGAAAAATGAATTAAATTCCGCGAGATTGTTAAAATTTCGCACTGTGCACTCGTGCCAAATTTTATAAATAACGGCAATAGTAGAGAATAGTTAGTTATAAATGCTAGAAGATGTTTGAGGAATATAGAATTTAGATGGGGCATAGAGATTCTGCATGAACAAACTGTGAACAGAGAAATTGAAAAGAATAATTGAAAATAGATTTATTTTTCTAAAAGAAAGATACAGAAGAAGAGCAGCGTGAGATGTTATAGTGACAAATTCCAATAGTTACCATTTGGCAACTTTTCCAAGCAATTTTACAAATCACATCTGGAAATCTGTAACCACACTTTACAATTACTGAATGCGTTAATTAAAAGACATATTTTTAATAATTATCGTCTTCCGAATCTGAATTATTTATGCTAATTTGTAGAGTTTTTGAAATACGTATTGCAAAAAGATAAGAAAATCTAATATTAAGGTTTCAACGAGAAGTAGGTGTAATATAAGAAAAAAAAACGATACTTTTCATTTCTAAAGAAACAGCATTCTTTATTATACTTTAGTTGCACAGCTTTCTAAAACTCTAATGGTATGCAAGTTAAAAAAAATATATGTAAAAATATGTAAATTAATTTTAAATGCCCCAGTTTTTTTTTCACGTAATAAAAATGGCCAATTCCAATAATACTATAATCACATGGCAATTAATTTTGCATAGACAACGCAAAATAAACAAACAATTCATTCAGTTCGAAATTTTATCATTATTAGTCACGCAGTAAAAGGTTTCGTTAACGCTAAAATATGATATAACATACATATTTGAAGTAGCACTATATATTAAAGCGACACTTGTAAATTGGCAATATCTCTTATGAAGACACAGTAAATTAGTGTTCTTCTGCTAATAGCTATTGGAGAAACGTGAAACTATTTTCGATAGAGTACAAACCATATTTATGCGATTACTTTTAACATCTGGTCGCATGCTATTTACATTTATTAACGTGAGATTCAAAACAAGTTGTCACGAAATTATTCGTGCTCCTCTTTAAAAGTTCAAGTCACGCAGAATACCAACTACTTATATAATCTTAAAATCGACACTTTCGGTACAGTTTGAGAATAAAAAGAAACTTTTTTTCCGTTCCAACGTATATTTTTACCCGAAAAGTGATTACTTCATGTAAATTGGGTATTAAAGAAATTGTTTCTGTTCGATGTAAAGAATTTTAATATTTGTCGCTAATATTTATCAAAAAATATTTTGAAAATCATATTTAAATTCATTCAACATAAAAAAGAATGCTTAAACCTGCCCAGCATTAAAATTTCTATTTGTTTAGAAAGTTTTTTTTTGTATTTGTCGTTATATTTTTCATTTCTACAAAACTGTATTTTTCTTTTTCCAGAATAATTGTTATTTTTAAAACTATGAGAAATATTCCATTAACCTTCAAAAATTTTAAAAATATACAAAACATATTCACATTAAATCACATAGTGCTAGGTTTATTAGTAATGCAAAAACATCCCTAGTGTAATATTTATTAGTAATGCGAAAACATCCCTAGTGTAATATTTATTAGTAATGCGAAAACATCCCTAGTGTAATATTTATTAGTAATGCGAAAACATCCCTAGTGTAATATTTATTAGTAATGCGAAAACATCCCTAGTGTAATATTTATTAGTAATGCGAAAACATCCCTAGTGTAATATTTATTATTAATACTACCAAAATCTGTTGGTTTATTCGATACATTTTTTCTCTTGTGTTTTAGACAACCCATTATGGATAAATTTTGTAAATCAACAAGTCATTATTCTGATCTTTGATTCACTAAATATCGGGTTCGATTCTTGGTTTTGACATGAGAGTTTGCTTTGGCAATTAAATTCTGCAAAATTATGTGCAAAAAGTTACCACCAAATAATCAGTTAACACACCAACCACGGATCATTCTTTTATTTTGGCTCCATCAGATTTTTACTTAATTTATATTCATCATAAACATTAGAGAATATATAAATTGAGACTGATAGTTTGAGAAAATAAATTCAATTTCATTGCTTTTAATTTATTTATCTCTCTAAGAAATAAATCATCTCTCTCTCTCTCTCTCTCTCTCTCTCTCTCTATATATATATATATATATATATATATATATATATATATATTCTTCTTCTTGTTAACTAGGAGAAGACCCTTTAAATGTCTCCGAGGAGGACTTAAAGGAATCGACTGGGAGCACAGACTTAATGTCCAATCCGTACCTTTCACCGGTGCAGCCTGTTAGTTCCCTTAACTAGTGCATTGGGAACGAACGCGGATGGGCTGTCTATAGCCCACTTGGGCAGCGTGGAGGGATTTGGCCACCTCCCTCTTTATTTTACCATGCAGGAAACAATGAAAAAATCTGGGGGAGACTTACATCCAGCAGTGGATTGAAAGCGGTTGTTGTTGATGATGATGATATAAGATAAAACATTTTACGTATTGTTTTTGCCCTCTGCTGAAAAAAGTTCCAGGAGAGTTCATGTTAATTTCAATGATCAAGTTGCAAAAAATATATAAATTGTTTTAAAAAGTAAATAATATCTACAAAAGACAACTTATAAAATGAAAAAAAAAGAGAAAATCTTAAAAGAGGAAACAGGGTGAAAGTTATATCTAGGAAAAAGGGCGATATCATATTTCCAAGCTTATATCCAGGTACTTTGATTGATATTTTGGTAACAATTTTTAACTTTGGATTTAACTACACACGTGTGATTGCTTAAAATTGTAATTGAAATTCAAGCTTCTGTGCGATTTCTCAAAGTTACTTTGAGACATAGTCTATTTTACTATTTCAAATCGAGTAATGTCATTCCACAGGTAAGTAGGCGATTAAGCAAAATAGATTACAATACATATGCTAATGATTATTGACGGCCAAGTATCTACACATGGGATATAGGCCCGGGGGGAGTGCCCTTCGTGGGGGTCTTTCTAAGGGAACCTAACCCGTATTTACGCATGGATAAATCCACGGCTCGAAGAAAACCACGAAAACTCCGAACGATTAGGCCGACGGGCGCGATTGGGATCGAACCCAGCACCTCTCGTCTACCAGCTTCGAGAGCACAACCTCTCAGCCACTGGCAATACATATGCTAATAAATTTATAAATATCATAGCTGTTGCAACCAATTGGATTGTTTAAGCATTGTTGGATGTTGCATAGATTAGTTTCATCTATAATTTTGCTTATTATTTCGTTAGTAAAAAATATATATATATGAAATTAATATGGTATTGATAACTCTTTTGAATGGAAATAAGTGACCAGAAAACGAAGCACTAATTTTTTTTCCGCATTTTTTTTTTTTAATTTTTTTTGTGAACCAAATTGTATTTTTTCCGAAGGGGAACTCTGCAGCCCCAGTTGAGTCTTTGGTATTTTCATTCACTATTTGTGCTAAGTTTCCGGTTCTATCTCACTTTCTGACGAGTCCATGTCTTTGTAATTGACTATAAGATCTCCATCTGAATCATCCAAGTCCAACGCATCTTCGCTACCGGATGTACCATTATGCGAATTAATGCGAATTTGCGATGTCATTACTTTATGTTGTCCTTAATATTTGAAGCAATATTGAAGTGAATCTGTCACAAGAATTTTTTATCATTATCAGCACAAGAAACTAAAAGAATCTAAAAACACGTATTTAATATTACCGTGCAATGGAAATGATGAATCAGCATTGCCGCGCCCTATTGCACATATGAAAAACAAAAGCAAATACGTATTACAAATGTTTTTTGTAGAAGTATCTGTTAAATAGGATGTTGTGTCGCTAAAGATTATGGATAACAAATATATTTTTTTATATCGAAAATTTTTGATTTAAACCTAAAAAATTACTCTTCACAAGACTGCCGTATGCGCCAAACGGAGAATCCTTCTTACAGCAACACGAAAAGCCAGCTGTTTTTGATAGCAACACCGACTGATAGGAAATTCCTTCTTACGTCTTTAAATGAGCGACTTTGCTAATGTCAAAGTTGTCTGCATTGTTGCAATTGTCAAGGATTACGCAGGAAATTCAGTTCAAACTTTGCTTTGCAGATATGCTTTGCTGCGCAATGAAGGAGTAATAGAAAAACATAAATAACTGCATAAATTATAATTTTAAGCATTTGTCTTAATATGTTGGTATCCACATTAGGTGTGTTTATTATAATACAAGAAACGTTCTATATCGTCTTTCTGAAAATAAATTTTAGCAGGACTGTTTTAAGATGTATTCAATGAGCAGTTTAGTTGGTAAAGCTTTTCAATAAATTGGAATTTTACTACACTTATATAGTATTCATTAATCCTCATCGTATAGCTGAGGCTGCAAAAATACGCGATCAAGTGAAACTCTATAACAAGCGGATTTGAAATTTCAAAATATAGAAAATGTTTTAAATTATTAAAAATCACGTTTAAATTTTCGCAAGTTTTTAATAATGTAAAACCTTTATTTATTATCTTAATTCTTAATGTAATTAAATCTAAGTACATCAAGAAAATGTAATAAATTGTTTCTCTTACTTTCAAAAAGTTGATGAAAAATAATCCCTTGTGCCTCGCTTTACACTCAACGTTTTCTGTGTTGATTTAATATGTCATAATTTACAGATTATGTCGCATGATCATAGCATAATAGCAGACTATATTGCTCCCTCTAGACTAACAATTGCATTCAAGCGTCACCGTAACATATTCAGTGTTTCCCTAATTTTTGAATACTTCGTCAGCAAGAGATAAAACTTGTGATTAAATCTTCATCCCTTGTGAGCGGCTCTGATGCATTAATTACTTCTAAGAGTAAGCAATTCACTTGATGCTCCTGTAATAAATTTGTTTTAAAACTCGCGCTTATTGAAGCATTACCACTAATCCGCTTCGAGCTACAATCCTCAATGCATGGAGAATTATATTTAATCTCATAGAATAAACCCCTCCGGAGAGCAATTCAATAAACTAAAAGGATAAAAATGGAAAGCGAACCAAAATATAAGGACATTTAACAAGAAATAATAGAAACAGATTTTATTAATGGATTCGTCATGGAGTAATGTTTAATTATTTTTATGTGGTCCCTTTACTACATTAAAAGTAATTGTATAATGGGATTCATGTTACATTATTTAAATTGACATTCATTTGAATTATAAAATGAATGTGCATTTTTAAATAAAGTGTAGAGAGTTGTATTTCATATTAATTTAGCATTATTTGTTTAGGGTGGAGGCAGATAAGTCTGAAACACAAGTATAATATTATTTCTTCAGCTAAGATATTAATTTTATCTAATCTTATTAAGTTTCAAGAGGATCAATTTTAACAAATCAATAAATTTATAATGTAAAAAAAGGCGATACAAAGTACAATATAATTAAGGGAAAAAATATATATTATAATCAGTCATAAAGAAATGTTTTTATTTTGCGTTTCTTTATAATATTGAATTAGTTTTCGGCTTATAAGACTATTTTTTCACATAAGCATTAAATGTTATAAAAATCATATGCATCCAACAAGCGAACATGTTCTACTAATATCCAAATTATTTCTCTCATGTAAATTTTTCGAGTCCTTGTCAGACATGTAAGATCTTGTAAGATCTTGTAGGATACGTAAAACGAACAAAAATTGTATCTTGTGTAGATGGCATTAATATTAATATATTACAATTATATCCTTGTAGCTTTCCAAGTTATTACAGATTTATAACAATGTGCAAGATATTTTACGTGCATATTCGAGGAAGACAATGATCGTTGAACCCTAAATGTTAAATAGAAACTGAATAACAATATGTTTAAATCCTTTATTATCTGACAAAAAATTATATGCTCTAGTCTTCGCTTTCCAAATTATTGTTACTTGTAAAATTTCTTCAAAGTTGGTTGTTTTTATGAATCTTAGTCCAAAATAAACTGAAAAGAACATTGGATCAAACACTCAACAATTTGTGTGTAAAAAAATATTGTGATTGATTTATGTAAGTGACATTCATAAATTTATAAAGATTTTCATTTTAAATATACACTATTGGATTTTTATCTTATTATTTTAAGAGAATATCGATTTTTTTCAAACTAGTTATTTTTACTTTTTATATATTTTTGTGTACCTGATCTTTGGTAAATTGACATTTTTTTTAATTGTTAGATTAATAAACGTAAAATATGAAAACTGAAAAAAAAATTATCATTTTGTCATCAAACAAATTAATTTTTAAGATGTATCAAAATATAATATAACATTTTTTTTAATAAAATAATTTGTGGAAACAAAATTTTATATTTATCACATTGAAAGGAAAATTAAATTGCGATATAATACAAATTTCTTAAATTATTGTAGAAATTTAGGATGAAAATTTAAAAAAAGCAAGACATTTTTGCATAAAAAAGTTTGTCTGACAAGGGAAACTCGCGAAGTGTTATTCGCGATTTTAACGAAATTTTGCAGGTAGGTAAGGTTTATCAAGGTATAAACGTCCACCAAATTTTATCGGAAATTGTTACATTGTGCAGAACTATTTGGGTTTAAAAAAGCCATACAAGGGCAAATTAAAAGAAAGAAATGAACTTTATAGTTAGCATTTCTTTATAGGAAGCATATTGTTTTATTGATATGTACAGTGTCCCCCAAAAAGATCAAAACGATGGCAATAACTAGAGTTCCAGTCAATTCAAAAATAAACGAAAAGCGTCGTTTGAATTCGTATGAAGGTCTTTATAATCGCATGTTGTTTATTATGTCTTAAGAGGTCGTCTACGTATTACAAATTGCACAATCTTTGATTTTCCAAAAGCTAATACCCACTTTTCACATCATAATTGAGTTCCATGGATCAAGGCAGCCAGGAAAAAGGTAGATCATATACAGGGTGTCCCACAAGGTACGCAGCGTCTAATATGTACAGATTCAGATAGAGCACGTCAATATGAGTATTTTGAATGGTAACATGTGGGGTCCCCGAATATAGCGTGATAGTGTAAGTAAGATGTGAAGCTTGTCATATGAAAAACACAAGAAATGAGGAAAAACCAAGTGAAAATCAATGTTTATTGAGAAATTTTGGATATATTCGGGGACCCCACATGTTACCATTCAAAATACTCATATTGACGTGCTCTATCCGAATCTGCACATAATAGACGCTGCGTACCTTGTGGGACACCCTGTACTTTTTCTTAAGTATTCATAGAGTTATAAAAACAGGTTAAAGATTTATCTAAAAAATAAAAAAAATAGAATTAAGATCTTAATAGGAGAAGTACCGGGAAAATTTAATTACGCACCAGAAAAATTATAGAGAACTTTTAAATAAATCTTAAACATACTCCTAAAAGAAATAAAATTCCGTAATTTTTTTCCGGTGACTGTCCATAATTTTCTTTTCTACGGATGCTTTTAAAACTGTAGCCTGTCCTTTTATAGTGTCTAAAAGTAAACTTTCTCTATGTCTAGAAAGATAATGATTCGAATGAACTGAAAACTTACAATTCCGTGTTTTCCACGCTTGTGGTTCGTTTTATGTAAAAATGAATATTTATCCTAATTCCTAATCACATAAAAATTTACTACAAATTTTCCTATTAAAAATATGTTGAATTGTAGAAATAATTCAATGAATATGTTGAATGTTTTGCATCTCAATAAATAGAAGAAAATTCAATTGATTTTTTGGGAAGTTTATCTCATGGATTTAGCCTTAAAACCCTCAAAATGTGTCCTCTTCTATCTCTATGATGATTTAAGTAAAAGTATATAAAATATACCATTTTCCAGGCAGACTTAATCCGAAAAAAATAAATACGGTGTCAAAAAGGAGTGTTACCATTGGAAAAATCAAAGTTAGTCTAATTTGTATTATATAGATAACGTTTTATGACAACATAAACTACACAATATTACAAAGAATTTCATATGAATAAAAATTGTAATTTTTGTTCATTTTCGAATTCATTAAAACTCGACTTTATGTCCATAGTTTGGATTTTCCTTGGGGGGGGGGGTGATGTACATTACTTACATTACATACTTTATAGTATATACATTATATTATACATTACTTCGTTATAATTATGACATTCACGTTGTACACACATAAAACGTTGTTTAAACAATTTAATGCCAAGGTGACGGTCTCTTGAATAGGTTTTACCAAATGAAACGAATGCAAAAAGGGTGAATGTTAACGGATAACACACTGTACAATCAGATAAATCACAGACTTTGAAACAAAATTCTTCGAGATTTTTGAATGTTTCAGAAATATGAAGATATCTGTAACAGTACCATGGATACTGCCAGGCTTTGGCTAGCAAATGGACGCACTCATTTCATTTCCGGCAGAAACGTAAAATTATCGTGTACATATAGTGCTGGTAGAAAACACGTTGATATAATGTACGAACGTTTATGAATATGCTGCATGATAATAACAGATATCATATCATATGTTTGTTTCTAACGCACAGTACGAAATAAATAATTTTTAAAAAATTGCATACAACAAATCTAACAATGAGTGTAGGGCTCCCACTGACCCGTTGTTTGAATACCAGTATTTATGAAGAAAATTTTTCGTGCTAGGTTTTCACATGTGCAACACAAATTACTTTCCATGTAGTTTTCTACAAAATTTGTAATAAAAAACTGAAAAGTTTTTCTTTGAAAAAAGTGGTTTTCAAAAAAGGGACCGAGTAGAAGATCTAAGAGGGACACTTTTTCTTTCCAATGTACTCTTACATGACATATTTAAACCCTAACATATCTTTTCTAAAGTAAGTATTGCCGATAAAATATGGATGTGTGTATCTTTGTACCGTTTGATTACCTGCAAAATTTCGTTGCAGTCAGTGTGTGGCACTTCGTGAGTGTTTCTTGTGGGTAATAATTTTAATATTTAAATCTATTTGTAGATATCTCAATAATTAAATTAGTAATTTAGTTAAAAAACAAAATTACGACTTCATAGTTAATCTGAAATATTCTGTGTATGTTTAGCAATTAACTTTATGAAAATTGCGTGCATTATATAGAAAACAAGGCAAAAACAAAATCTATTAATAAAAATATTATTAGATAATAAAGTATAGTTTCCATGAAAGTGTTGAAAATGATTTGTAATTAAGCAATAATGCCGTTAATGTGCACTGAATACCAGCGTTCATATACAAAAGAAAATTTGAGCAAGAAAATGTCTGTCGAAGCATATCTGACACAAATTAATTGGCAGACATGAACTGAAGCCGTTAAAAATGTCATATTTTCTGCAAAGTTCTTATTAAAAAATAGTAAATAGTTGTTTTTTGTTAAATATCTATGAATAATTACTAACAAATCCATCCTCGAACTGGATACTCTTTACGAAAATAGGCTCTGAAATTTTAAACCAACTTTTCTCGTAATTATATCTTTGTTTCATCATCGCATATGATGATCGCGGATAACTGCAAATAAATAAGAAAAAAAAATTATCAATAATTACTCGTTTTCGCAAATCGTAACAGTTGGCGGTTAATATTATACATAAGCACAAATACGTACAGAAAAAATCAAAAATGTTACTTCAAGCATAAAAGTAACAGTATGTCTACCACTCACAAAAAAAAATAAATTTATGATTAGAACTTCAAATAGGGTAAAAGCTTTTTCTAGAAGCGAAAACAGTGAAACACATGGGTAAAACTTTATAAAAACTAAATTAAAATGTGAGAAAATTATTCTTGTTTCAAAGTAGTCTCGGAGTATATTACGAATTTTTTTTTTTTTTAGGATAAATATTTAAAAATATTTTCGAGATTATAAATTTATGATCATATGGATAACATTTTAAAGTTTTGTCAAGAAAATTTCATATTTGTAGAAGAATAACATATTTAAAATATACATTCTTTGAAATGCTCATAATCGATCATGCATTGAGAAGTTGTTTATTTATTTACGTAGGTACTAAAAATGATATACAAATTTATTATTACTTGCTTCAATAAATGTTTGAATATTCTTTATTCCGTCAGTATACTCGCTGGGATAAAATCTACCCCAGCTCACAACTGTTACTTAAAAATGTGCGAAAATCGTTCGTGATCATTCTGAGCTTTATAGTACCTTTCAAGCTGAAAGATATCAAGATGTGGGCAAAAAGAATTTACCTCCGGTTGTGAGATTTTCCATTATTTTGTTATAAAGATGTCACGTAAGAGGAAATTTACCCCACGAGTGTTATAACGTAACCCATAATGATAGGAAAATGTTAATGCAAATGTTTATGTAAAAAATATAGTGTGCAAATAATAATAAAATTTTTCTTTTAAACGTTAACAACTCTTGCACATACATTTTCTATATATCAGTTTCATACTTTTTTTGTATTTTTAGGGCTGAATTTGGATTGTAAAAGCTTTGTATGTAATGATATGCAGAAAAAAATCTTAGTGCTAGATTTTATGTTTTGTTTTGCTTTAAATATAAAAGAACCTCTTATTTTAAGTTAAATTATGTTCTTTATTGATTTACAGTTCGTTTCAAAATATAAATATTTAGTTTATAATCAAACCGGGGGGAAATTGATACAAGAAAACCCATTTGGGTTTATCCCGCGTGTGTAGTAACGTAATGGAAAGGACGCGTGTGCTGACGGGTTAAAGAAAAAACTTATTTGTTTTCTAAAAAACTGAAAAAAGTATTTATGTGTTAAATGTAACTGCATTTCAAATGTTTTATACAGAATGACGCATGACTGCTTAAAGAATAGCGGAGATAAAAGGTATCTGTAGATATAATCAACTGATCCTGCTGTAAATCATAGAAAGGTTTTATAGATATGAAGATTAATTTCGAACAAATTTTGGATTTTATTGCAATAACAGAACAAAATTTCGGTGGAATAATTTTTTTGTGAAATCTTGAGAGCACAAACTGGATAGATGAACGCAAAGCTGATAAATACATCTTAAACATAAATATATTTCTACGAAAGGGTTAAAGAGTAATTAAAAATATGTTTAACTATAATACTCGAAATACAAATATAGAAACACATCAGGAAAAATACTTAGAACTTTTTTCTATCTTCGCAATATATTTTATGAAAATGCAACTCTGCATATTCTTTCCCTGAAAAATAATTATTTATGATTTAAAATATGTAAAAAGAATACATTTAATGGGGTTTCAAGAAATACGGATTTTTTAAACATCCCTGCCTTCGAGTTAATTTTAGCAATATTTAAGTACTCACAGATAATATATGAAATCATACTTTGCGCTATACATTTTTTTTATTTCTTGTGCAAATCTCTATTTAAATTCTTTCGTAAAAACTACAGCCTGAAAAAAAACAGGCATCTCATATAATTCCTAGAAATAAGGAAGTGTAATCCTTCTAATTTCACCATTTTTCAAAGCGTTTTTGATAAAACAAAGAAATGTGTATAAACCGCCTTTAGTAAGCACTTTACACCTCAAAAGAAATTTCACGATTTCTTAACTTTAACTTGGTCGAATAGTAAATGATAAGACTCTCTCTAAATCAGCACACTTTTTCAATATCAACTTCCTTAAGCTTAAATACCCCCAGTTACTTAATGCACACGTAATTTTTTTTTATTTCACAAGTCAATCTCTTAAGATTATGACTACAGTTATAATATCCATATTATATTTCCGCACAATACTTTCCAATGGTTTCCTACAGCACACTTATAAACTTCTAACAAGACCATAAATCTTAATCCGTGCTCTAATGGATAGTTCTGTTCTTAATGGAGAAAATTATTTTTAAATGATGAGAAATAAAATTGAAAAAAAAGCAATTTATTTCGGAGCTTAGTCACGTCTTCTTTTTGTTACCGTTAAAACTACATTTTGAAGCAAGTATTTAGAGATTTTCTCGTACCCTCATGCATAATGAGTAAAAGCAGTATGTATTATAAAAAAGAACTTTCAATTTCATTCAACATTTCTCAACTGAAAGTAATCATATTTAATTTAAAGAAAGCTAAAATAGCGAAAACTTATTAAAATAATAACTTTTTTTAAAATTATAAATAATATAGAGATATGCTGTTTAGGAAAATATTATCATTTATTGATGAGCATTATTTAAATATATTTATGTTTCATTTTTCTTTTCATCTCTCTGTGTGTATCTGACTGTAAAATGTAACTATATTTTTTTACCTTATGTGTTGGACCATCAGCGTTGTTGTGCATGTTTTTATGAAAGAAAATGTACTTGATGCAATTTGGTAACTTTCAAAAATGCGTTAAAAGAGGAAAATAACAACCAATTTCTATGCATGTTTAAAGCTCTCTTGTAAAATGATGTTTACTGCATTAGATTGATTGACTGCAATGGAAAATCCCATAAAGTTCAATAAATTTAATTCAATTAATTACATTCTAATTTAAAATTAAATCTAATTTTTTTAAAGTTATATTATTTAAAAATGTATTTAAAATGTAATGTTTGCTTTTAAGTAGGTATTTAAATTCTTGAATTACATACATATGTTTCTTTTTACAAATAGCTTCTTTTTTAAGTTTGCTGCTTTCTCGTTAATATTGATCAATAAATCGTATACTGAAGTTATAAAATTATTTGCAAACATATATCCTAACCAATTATTTAAACATTTGTGATCATTAAAATTTTATTCCTTTAGCAAGATTCGATTTCCCATCTACAATAACTCATAATTTCAAACTTATTTCTTGTTCATACAAACATCATTTATAGTTTTACTGACAATAATTTAAAAATTGACTGTTGTTTTACTTATTCCGTGAACAAAGAAAAACATATTCATGTTTCTTGTGAAATTTGGTTTAAAGTTTAATGCTGTTTTAACCTGTACTTTGGCTCTCGGTACATCAAATATAAATGATCTCATATGGCCTCTCTTTGTATACTTCTCTCCATAAATGCTAGTCATTAGATTGAGTCTGAATGAATGGAAGTTGGTTTAAAGGTTTTGAAACTCTATTGATTACCTTAGAACATATTTGATATGGCTTCTTTTATTGAAAAGATAAATAAATATTGCAAGCTGTAATTTTCTTGTTGATATCGCACACAATCAAAGGAAATATAAGAGGATTCAATATCTTGTCATTAATCAAGATTAAATATTGGATATTTACAAAACTTAAAAATATCCGCATGTTTCTTAAAATATGTTTTATGATTTAAATACCTCTCAATGTATGAAGGGGAAAATTAAAACTAAAGATAAGCCAAAAAGGAAGAAATAAACGAATTATATTTTTTCAGATGCACGCTGTACTCGGTATTTGAAAGGTATTTTTTAGAATTATCTGCACTATATTACAAAAATAAAAATAAGTATTATGTTTCAGAAATATCCGCAACTGATAATTTAACACTAGTTTATTTTTTGTTTTATTGACAAATGTTTAATCATTAATTATGGTATTAATTTTCCGATTTCGTCCAAAAAGAAAAACAAGTGATGTTTCTCATGTATTTTAGTTTAACGTTTGATTCTATTTTAATCTTTTTTTTTCTGGTACCAAAAATATAAACGCTCTATTGTGGCCTCTTTCTTTTTACTCTTTTCTTTTTAAAGTCTAGTTTTTAAACTTTGACTCATTGAATGAAATCTTGTTTCAAAGTTTTTAAATTTTTATTTTGACCTTTGTAGATTAATATTTTTATGTGATTATCTTTTTAGAAAAGTTGAATAGATATTTCAAACGGTAACTTGTTGGTTTATCTAGCGCGCAAGAAATAAAAATATAAGAGAGGATTCTATAACATGTCCTTAATGAAACATAAATTTTGAATATTTCAAAACTTAATAAAATATATATGAATATATGCTATACGTATGTTTTACTAATTTAAATGCCTCTGAACGTATCCAAAGTAATTTTAAAATTTAGCGAAGCCAAAAAGAAAAAGAAATCAAATTATATTTTTGGCTGCAGGTTTTATTTTGGTATCTGAAAGCTGTCTACGATTATTTGTACTATATTTACATAACAAAATAATAAAAATAAAACTAAGTTTTATGTTTTAGAAATATCAACAATTGATAAATTAACCCATGTTCATTTCGTGTTCATACCATAATTTTTTTTAAATTAATTTAAACATTCACTATGGTTTTAATTTTCATTCCGACAAAAAATCAAAAAAAAAAAAAAACGATGTTTCTCATATAATATAATTTAAACATATACATGGAAAAAAATAATCACTTTTTTCATTCTTAGTTTATGCATGTGCTAACTGTGCTACGTTTATATTATTATTAAGTAAATTTAATTTAAACGAACTGGTAAATAAATATAGACATTTGAAGACATATAGAAAACTTCAAAAATGCTACATGCAAATCTAACCATCCATTTAAAATAAATTTAATATCCACAAAATCTTCTTATTTCTAATTATCTTTGGAATAAACTAAAACTTTTAAGCTACTCCTAAATATAAATATATTAGAGCTAGTTGAATAACCAATATTAAATATTTGGCATATTTAACACAATCATTATTCAAATATTATACCATAATTTAATAAATATTGTTATTGTGCATATATTTTTAGTCCATGCCCTAGAAAACATTATTAAAAATTGCACCAATTTTGAAAAAAATTGAAAAAAAGCATTTTGAGTTATGATATTCAAAAAGGGGGCGATATTAGAAAGTTTTGAGAAAAATGCATTATTAATTAACATGACAAACCAAGTGTCGACAAATTTAAGTTAAATTCTTCGTTGCCAGACTCTTATAAAATGTTAACTACATTAAATAAAAAAATATATATAATTGCTATAAAATATGGTACTTCTATTTCAATTGACAGATTTGCAGGCTTAATTCTAGTTATTTTAATCATAACGTTCGGTTTGTGAAGCTGTACTTCTTCCTTAATATCATGGCTCATAATTGACGTAAATACAAAATCAAAACTGTTTTATAAAGGTAAATAAATACTCTGTTTAATAAGATCAAAAACTGAAAGTGTAATATTTTCGAAAATTGAACATTTAAATGTTTTCGAATAGTTCAATTTTGTTTAAAGTTTAACGCTACTTTAATCGATATTTTTGCTCTGGTACCAAAATATAAATGCTCGCTCTTTTTTTTACCTTTCCTTTTATACACTTCTCTCTATAAAGGCCACACATTAGTTTGCGTCTGATTGAATGGAGGTTAGTTTAAAGAATTTTAAAACTTTATTTTTATATTACAAGGGGACCAAAAAAAACATGGTGCACACAGATTTTGATGATTTTAAAGTATGTTGTACTGGTCATAGTAACTATTCAGGTGAAAGCATTTTTAAAAATGGGCTTTAGTTTTTGAGAAATTGTGTGTTCAGCGCACGTTTCAATTATGTTATTTGAAACTTTACGAAATTTGTGTATATATTAATCATAAGACTTATTGCGGATTGTTCTTCATTGAAAATATGGCAGTAACATTTATAGTTCTTTAATAGAACAACGTAAAGAAATTAAGATGCATTACACTTTATCGCCAAATACTGTTCAAAGTGAAATTTTCTATGACTTTTATTTAAGTTATAATGCTTTATGTACATATTTATATAACTATGTCTGCGACTAACTTTTCGAACGCTTATAAATGCACTTCAACTGACGAATTTCACTGAAAACTTCAAAAAAAGCTTCCGCCATTCTCAAATTTGTGTATTGATAAAAAAAGTTTCATTATAGATTTTTTCGCTGGTAGCGCCCCTGGTGGGAAATTGCATAACTAAAAGTTAAAATTGATTATTCATGGTTTCTCTCATAGTAACTGTTCTCGAAGTTAAAATTAGATAAGACAGATTCGACGCAATTTTCTTTTGCGTATATAGTACATCTTGTCGGGAAATTGAATAACTAAGTTTAAATAAACACGATTTTTTATGTTTTACTGCATGACAACCGTGCTCCAGTTAAAAATATATTGGGAAGTTTCAACAGAATTTCACTTATTTTTTTTATCCTGCAGAATAAGCTTCTACCACGGTCAAATGATGTTTTGATAAAACTTTCACATGATACTTTTTTCTTCGTTGGTAGAGATTGCATAGCTAAAATTTTAAAATTGATTATGTATGTTTTCTCCATATGGCAACCATACTTCCAATTAAAATTAGATAACACAGAATTAACTCTATTTTACACCAATAACTCTCTTAGCAAGAAATAGAGCTAAGAAACTTAAATAGAATTATTTTTACGTGTTACTGTATGATATAGGCCATAGTGAACACAATTGTATTTTTAGCACGCTCTGGTGGTAAAGAGGCTAACTAAAACGAAATAAAATCGATTTTATTTTTAAATAAATCTTCAAAATAAGTTTCAGCCACCTTCAAATTTATGTTTCAATAGAAAAGTTTCACATTTCTTTCCTATTTTTTACACTGGTAGCACTCTCTATGACACGCCAATTAGCTATGAACCTTACTGCAGGAATTTAGCCATGAAATTCCGTCATAATTGATTTTTATGTGAAATAAAGAGAGTGCCAAATTTTAGTATAAGTATTTTTATTAAACACATACTATCCTTTGTAATTAAATACTAGATTCTGAGTGCAGTATAGAAAAGAAACTTATCATTACTATAGATTCAGAATATTTTTTAGATTAGAAAATATTTCAATGTGAGTTTGGCACCTTTTTTTCACGTTAATATTCTTCATTTAATTTGTTCACGGAGTTACACAGAAAAATTCGTACACCATAGATGACAACTATTTGTTACCACTATTTTTTTATTTTAAAATTTTCCTAATTGAATCTAGAAAATATAAGATTAAATAGACCCATTTTTTATTTTAAAAACAAGTAGTAAGAAAAAAACATAAAAGTTCGAAGCTATGTTACACACTAGCGTCCAAAAGGGGTGATTGTTTGAAATGAATATTTTTGGCATGATATTTTCCCACAATATATTCTCTACTGAAAATGTTTTAAGCGACATATGGAGTTCTTTTACAAAGCTATGACAGAAAAATTATAATTTATGGACAGTTATTGTTAGTGGTGCTTTGTTTGAATGCTGTTTGAAAGTTTTTCAAACCAAGTGAAATTTTAGCTTCTTTCTTGAAAAGTGCCGAGAACTTCAATTTGACTGAATTTAGGTATGGTATTCGTGATTGTGTTTGAGAAAAATCTAGAGTAACGCCAAAATACTCCAAATGATCTCGGTAATATTTGGTAAAACGTTGCCAAATTTGGCGGTAAAAGTACGTTAAAATATATTGCCATCTTGGCGATAACACATTAATTTGACAAAAATCCTATTCAAAAATTAACACATGTTAACATTAACTTATTTTGTACATCTTCTAAAATAATCTGTTGATTAAAATTTAGACATTTTAATAGGAAAAAAAATTAACTCTTGATTAGTAAACATACAGGATAATATCTCAAGCATAATATAATAAAATTGATTATTTTATTTTTCAAAATCCGTAGCATTTCCCACTTTGAAAGGTCGCATGTTCTACGACTAATTTTCCCAGACAAGATGGAATGATTACTTTGAATTTAAATTTATTTCTAATGTAAACAAAATTTTAAATTTTAAATATATAAATAACTGCAAATTTACAGTTCATTGCTCATGCTAAAAACCTCAGCTAAGCTGTTACTTAAAATAGTTAAAACAGTTAAAATAGTTAAAAAGTTAGATGCAATTAATCTGTCTTCCTGCCTATCTGTCCATACACAATTTAATTAACTAAAAATGATGTTTAATCCAAGACTTTCAAATTTCGTATTGGGGTATATTACAGTGTGTTTCCACCAACTGTTGAATTAGGAACACGTTTACAACACGAGAGTTTGAAAGTCTGGGGATCGGTGCACAAAGGGCAAATGCAGCAGAGCTCCCTATATAGCAAATAAATTAGATTTTCTGCTGCAGATTGTATTACGATGATTTGACAGTTGTTTCGGATTTTCTACACTATATTTTAAAAAGAAAAACTTTCCTGTAAGTTTCGTCTATTAGAAATATAAAAGAACTGACATTTTTAACACGGTTATTTAAGATTTGCTTTCTTAAGAATTTTTTATTTTACACTTGTTTATAAACAAAATAGTTTTTGTTTAATTGACAATAACTTTAACATTCGCTCTTTTTCTTCTAATTCTGTCAATTAAAAAATATCTTGATGCTTCCCATGTAATTTGTTTAAAGTTTATCACTACTTAATCTGCATGTTTGCTCTGGTACCTAAAATATAGGAGCTTTTTAACACTTTCCAACCTAGTTGAAATGTGTTTATGACTTCGGTTTGTCTGCCGTCTGGCCGTCTGCCGTCTGCCGTCTGTCCGTGCTCTAACTCCCGTAAATATGCTCGGATTGCTCTGAAATTTTTATATGATATTGTCGTTATCTATAGTATGTTCCCTATTTCAACGGAAGTATGTAGCACTTATAGTTTTTTTACAGGGACACTCAAAAGAATTCCGTTACATTACGGTCTATGGGGAAAAATCATTTACGGTTTATTTTAATGATGTTACACACTTTTCAAACACGTCGTAATTGATATATATCACTAAGGTGCATTACAAGAAGCTTAGTATGGAATAGGGTGTGCATAGCACTTATAGTTGCACTTTACAGGGACAGTCAAAAGACTTCCGTTACATTACGTCTATGGAGAAAAATCATCTGCGGTTTATTTAAATAATGTTTCACTATTTTAAACGCATTGAAATTTATATACATCACTAAGGTGCATTACAAGAGGCTTACTATAGAATAGTGTGTGTATAGCATTCATCGTTCGTTTACAGGGACACACAAAAGAATTCTCTACTATCTGTTAACAATAATTCATAGAAGTGCGTTTTAAGTTACTGAACGCGATTTTAAATTTAACTCACTTTTTGTTTATTACGTGGTGTGTATAAATTCTGTAGATCATATACAGGGAAGCACAAAAGTTCGCGAACGCATTTTCGTTTATTGACAGAAACTCCAGAAGGAGAATTTTAAACTGTGCTACGCGTTTCTTAACTGAACTAAAATTTAGCATCCTGTGTATTATATATACAAATCTATAGATCATATACACGGCTGAATAAAAGTATTCGGATATTTTTCCGAATATTGTATATGTTGGAAATTCCTGAAATTATGTTTTTAAATATGTTATGCGTTTTCCAAACTGTTTACTTACATGTTATCTTTCCAAGCTAGCACAGAACTAACAGATTGGCACAAAAATTATATCTTTCGACAAGTACTCGAGGTGTTATTTCGATAACAGCGAATCGTAACTTAAAGTATCGATTCTGTCCTTTCATTCGATATCTTTGGCGATACTTTGATGGGTTATCGACAGTGCGTCAGAAATATGACACAACAACGGAAATCGGCGATATAGGTGATACGTATTTGATACAAATATGTAGAAATTCCGAGATTGCAGGCACAAAAATGTTAAAATAATGGCACAAATTTGGTATTATTGATATCAAATGGTAATCATTTTGAACTGTATTTTTGATGCACATATGAAAATACAGATCTTGTGCCAATGTAATGACATTTTATACGTATGTCGGCGAATACTTTTAATCGATTTAATTACACATTTTGTAGTATCGAAACTGTTTTAACCCTTTCAGGGGCAAAGCACTTCAATTGCTGCAATGTTGAAATGAATGAATGACACCGGAATTTACAAATTTGGAAACAAGAAAAAGCTAAATTTCACATGCATCATGAACTTTTTTATCAAATCTAAATTCTGGTACCGTTCTGTAATTAAAATTAAGGGGTTTCATAAATGTACCACAGTCCTTGAAAAAGATATAATTGAAAAAAACTTCTTGTATATCTATAAAGTATTTACATGTACTTTTAAGTTTCAGCATCTTAAATAGTTGCACGATTTTCTCTAAACTAATTTTTTAGTAGAGAATTTAAGCTAATGTTGTCTTATTTTGGAATGTTAGGACTGAAAGATCCCCCCCCCCCCAAAAGACCTTGCACATAACTTCATTTTTTTATGCTTAGAGAAAGCAATCTCTTTTAAAAATTTTATATAAACTTCTTTATTCAGTTTTATGTGTGTTTCATAATTTTGATTGGCCATGTTCATTATATCCAGTGCAATAAACTAGAACTAAATTTTGAAAAGGGTTTTTTAAACTAATATTAATAAATTCTGACAATTTTAATTTTAAAAAATTATGTTTTTCAATATAAATATCTCAAACAACATACTTTCATTTTCAGTTCATAATACAGCTTCAGGGTGAAAATCAATATAATAAAAACTTGTTAAATGTATATTCATGTCTTATATTTCAGTAGTTTTCAAGCAATAAAGCTTTTATAAAGATAACCATTAGTACAGCATACAGTTGCTAATCTGCTGTTTTTCGATTATTGTGATTCATCCCTGCTAGTTACATACGAACAAATATTTTTAAAGGGGGGGGGGGGGTGATACAGATTTAAAATCCAATAAAATAGTTAAACATTTATCTCGCACAAATTTGAACATTATGTAAAATGTGAATGTTAACCACTACACACTTAATTTTACAGGATATCAAATTTTCTTCTAAACGCCATGTGTTTCTATTTTATCACATGCAAAGAATTAAGTTTTAAAAATTCCCAGAAATACTCAACTTTCCCAATTTATATATAAAAATTTCCATTGAAACATCTTTTCTTTATATAGAACCACCAAATTCAATCCTTCACAAATGTAGTGATTGTAAATGGAGACAAATTATCAATGAAGCTTGAACCAATGAACATTAAATTATCAATGAAACTTGATGAAACAAAATTCCGATTTTTATGAAATTCTTTACATGTTATAAGTAGATATAAAAGTTTATAAAAATGGGATAGCATTAGGGGTAAAAATCTGATCAAATTCCTGGCAAGATAGTTAAATCAACTTTCTCTTTGTTAAAAAGAAAATTTAGTGTACTTTTAGAAATAGTAAAATTGCTTCAATAACAATGGTAATGGCAAAGTCAAAAACTTAATACAAAATTTGAATTTATTTTAGGCTGTAGTTTTCCAAGTAATCAGATGGTAATTGCCAGAAATATACTTAGTATGCAAAAATTCACCTTTTTTATAACCTTCATTAATATGTATTATTTTCATATCAAATATCTTCATGTATTTACATAAACTAAAACAGTTTGGACTATGATCATGATTACAGTTATGATTTTGCTTCGCTTTTACATAAATTATACATATGCCCCTATAGGAGTGGAGAAATACATTTTAATCGCAACAGGCAAGATGATTTTCTGACAGGGTGAGTGAAATTTTAGGCAGTCTTTAAAAATTTTAGTTTATACAAAATATGTTTTTTTTTTTAAAGTTAAACCAAAATTTTAGTAGTAAGTGTTGCAAAGCAAACATTGTACTTAAAGTTATATCCTATACTAAACTTTCCCCTCTTATATGCAATTCAATTTTATAAAAGAAAAATTATGAAATGATTTGTAAAAGAAATAAACTATTTCTTTTTCAGTTACTTACATCTTGTCATAACAATGTTCAACGGCATCTTGTATCTTGTTGGTTAGTGAAGTAAATCATTGTCTGATAAAATTTTCTGATAATTCTCCCACACCTGCCCGTGTATGTTATTTAAATTTCATTTATGTTTCACATGAATAACTTGATCACATTCATCATAAAATGTACTATAGTCATCACTATAGTAACATCTCTGTTGCTCCACAATTAGACCTTAACACTAGAACGACGGTGAGGGACCATTTTGGCCCCTACTAAAAGAAAAAATGTTGATTCGAACCAGATATTTCTTCATACAATAAGTTAAATATACACCGCACAAAAATAAGTTAAATAAATAAGTTTAAAGTCCTAAATAAAAATTCCTGTGTGAAATATTTTTATGAAACTTGTCTAAAATTTCCCGTCGTTCTAGTGTTAAGAACACTGAAAAGCTGCTCCAAAACAAAATGCACAGTAACAAATTAGTAATAATTAAAGATTTGAAAATATTTATGCCAAAAATAAAATTTGTTTCTCAAAAATGGCATCGTTTACATACTTAACAATACTTTAAACGTTTAAATTTGTCTTCAAACTACTTAATATTGGTTGAACTTTCATTTTCATTTTTTAGATTAGCTTCACTGATAAACTATCTTGCAATTTATTTTTAATTAATCAGGAAAAGCTATTGTCAACATGGGCGCAAGAAGTTCATCAAAGCCAAAGACTGAAAACATTTCTGAGTATTAGAAATAACCAAATAAAAATGGGCTAGAATTCTCTGTCTTGCATTCTGGTTAAAATTGATCTTTTACATTAAAAGAAGATCATTAAAAGTTCTGGATAGTAAAATTGCTATTATTTAAGCATATAAAATAAAATTTACTATCAATCAAAAATCTCTCCAAGACTGAAATCAGTCCTGGGACTGAAGGTCTTGCACCCATGATTGTCAAGGCTATTTATAAAAATTGACTTTTTTTTCTTTTTTAGTTTGTGCAGATAATTTAAAACTGTTGATATACTTAAAAGAAACATTTATAAGAAATAAACTTTATAAAGTATTTTACATTTTTGGCTAAAGTATAATAAACTTTAAAAGATCCTTTTTTGACTTCATCCTCTGCAATGATAAAAAAAGAAAAGGAAAATCCAACTTTGGAGCAAATTCTATTTAACTCTGTACAAATCTTGATATTTTAAAACCTTTGAAAATGTATGTAATAAAAATTTTAATATTAAGAATTTGAAAAAAAAAAAAGACAATACAAATAAATGGTCATTTATTTATTTATTAAAATCAGAATTTTCTGATACATTAGGTTGTTTTTTTTCGACAGTCCAACTCTCTATCTGTTGCATATTGCAGCCACTTGGCTATCCAGATTTAAATGTCACTAACAGCAGCATCTTCAAACAGTTTGTCGTGTCTCACTGAAGCTAGAAAATATTTAAGAATACAATATTAGTACATTATTTTCATATAAATTAACAAGACAATTTAGTTTTGGTAAGATAGGGTTTAAATAAAATTTTATTTCGGAAAGCTACAGAAAGAAATCTGAGACTTTTGTTTTACAGCGAGTGACTGCCAAAAATTACTATTTTTATTGACAAAAATGATTGACAAATTTCGTAATATATTTCAATGACCAACTGGTGGAAAAAGATTTTTTCCCACAATTGTCAAAATACGCTTTTTTTCTTTTTTTTTTTTTTTTTTCTTACAGAGAACGACTGCCAAAATTTGCAAATTTTAATAACGAACGATCGACACGTCGCTTGACTGACGAAATTGGTAATTTTTTGCAGAGACAGAAGAAATTCGCGATTATATGTTACGGCTGACTGACAAAATCTTTTTTACAGCGAGTGACTGCTGAAATTTGAGATTATTTTATCAACCAATGGTCGACAAATTTTGAAATTCATTTCAGTGATTGATTAAAGAGACTGAAGAAATTACAGATTTTTTTTTTTTTTTTTTTTTTTTTTTTTTTTTTTTTTACACAGATGAATGACAAAAACGATATTTTGAAAAGTGAATGCCAAAATTTACGATTCTTATCAACTGATCGACTAATTTCCCGATATATTACAATGACTGATTGACAAAATCAACAATTTTTTAATGCAATTGACTAGAGAATTTTTTTTATCACTTCACAGACTAAAGATCACGTTTTTTTATCAGCCATCGATTAACAAAATTGGTTATTTTTTCCAATGACCGATAGACAAAATTCATATTTTTTCTTATGAGATACCTTGACGAAAATCTCGATTTATTTTCAATTGATGGATGAAATTCACAATTATTTTTCGCAATCAAATGATGAAGTTTCCAACATTGCCTTAACAAATTTACTTTTTTTTCTTCGTAGGATTGACGAAATTCATGCAATCACATACGGATTGTAGAACTTTGCGGCTCACAGCTAAATAAAAAATAATTGTGAGGGTGGAGGGCTGAAAAAATAGAAACTTTTCAAATTTATAGCATATATAACACTTTCAGAGGCAAAGTAATTCTGCTAATTAAATGCTGAAATGAGATGATCCCTTAAGAGATTTTGCATATGAAGATGAATCTCCTTTCTCACATTTCAGCGCTACAGGGAGGACAGTTAACTCATTAATTAGTGCAAATGTATCATCAGATGCAATAGCTTTTTGGGCATACTTACCAGTAAACTTGCTCAACTAGAAATTCTCAAATGATTTACTAATTTTTCAATTTCATATGCCACAAACCCGAAAAATTCCAACTATCAAAATCTAAAGAAGAAAACAAAACAGAAATTTTACTATTTCGGATTTGTGGACTTGAAAAGGGGAAAGTAGAGTAATAAGGTTCCCCAGAGCAGAAAAAATTTTGATGGAAAGGAAAAATAAAATAAAGATGAAAATTTTACTAGTTCGGAAATAATTACAGTTTTCATCTACAAAGTACACCAGGCAGTATATTGAGAATTGGTTTAATTTCACTTCAAACTGTCTAACAAAAAAAAAAAAATAAAAAAAAAAATAAATAAATAAAGCAGGAGTCTGAGTCGGTTTGTTTTTTTCAGTTTGATTTTTTTTCCGTGATGGATTGGCAATTTTGGTGATAATTTGCTCGACTGATTGCATGGTTTCTTGCAAGAGTGACATGATTCACGATTTTCCTTGCATTCGACTGAAAATTTTCATGATTTATCTCCCTTCCACCGCAACAGGTTGAAAATTTTCATGACTTTCTTCCCGCGACCAATTGAGAAATTTCGCAATATTTTTAAGCGATGGACCGGTGAATTTTGCAATCCCCCCCCCCCATCAGTCAACTTATATTCCAAGTTTCATCGATATCTGTCAACAAGGCCTATTCAGAGTAACTTTAATTATAACAATCCTGTATATAACATTTATGCACAATCATACAGTGCATAAATATTTACTATTCTTGCAGCAACTATTCCATTCGGATATAAATTAATATCAAACAGTATTTACCGATAGATTTGTTTACTTAACCCTCCAATAGCACACTCTCCATATTTAATTGTATTGAGTTTTGTTATGAGTTAATTACATTGAGTTGTCTAATTTCATAACGTAGAAAATTACAGAAAAACCAATCTAAATAATAAATCTATACAAGGCTTGAATTTCAAGGCAGGATGACGGGATTCAAGCCCAAATTCTTTCAATCCCACCCAAAAGAATGTTGAGGGCGAGAGGCTCTGGCCCAAAAAAGAATTACCATTTTCCGAAGAAATTTGTTTTTTGAAGCGATGATCAAGTCCCGCAACTGACGAATATTTTCTCATGCCCGATCAACAAATTTTGCAGGGATTTTTCCCCACGACAGATTGACAAAATTCGCAATTTTTCCCCCACAACCTATCGACAAATTTTACAATATATTTTTTTTTTTATGAGCGATTGACATATTCTGCGATATTTTCCGCGACTGATCAGTTATTTGCATGCTTTCTTTTTCCAACATGATTTACAAATTATGATTTTTTTCCCAGCGCTCAATTGAAAATATTTGTAATTTTTCCCCCCTCGAGCCACTGAACAAGTGAATGATTGACAATTTTGCGATATTTTCCAAAAACCGACCAACAACGTTTATGATATTTTCCCAGAGATAGATTGCAGAAATTCACGATTTTCCCCCACGACTGATTGGTGAATTTCACATTTTTTTCTGACTGATAGATTGACAAAATAAAAAAAAAAATTCTCTGCATCCGAATGAAAATTTATGGGATTTTTTTTCAAAACCGGCTCACGAATTGAGATATTTTTACGCATCCAATTGACAAATTTTGCGATTTTTTTCCATGATGGATGGGCATTTTTTGATATTTTGCTCGACTGATGATTTACAATTTTCCTTGTGTTCGACTGAAAATTTTCGTGACATGCAAGAGCAATTGTAGCAGTATCTCGTTGAAGAATATCTAATGCAATGAAACACCTATGGGTTTTAGCTGAAGAATAAGATCTTTGCACTGCATAAATTAAAATCATTAATCAGTTGGGAAATTCTAATATTCCTTGCATCTTCATGCTCTTCCATAATTTTCTGAAATATTGACCTATTCTATAAAAAAGTTTCAGGGCAAGTGAGTTGACTATTCCAGCAGGTATCACTTGGCAGCTGGGGTTCTATTGATTCTGTACACTTTTTAAGCCATGCTGCATGAAGATGAAGATATCATTGTTTTAAATTACTAGGACATTTAAGATATTTTAAGTAAGGGGAAAAAATGTGCAGCTCATGTGAGCAGTTTCAAATCATATTTACTAAAAACACAATTTTACCCCAAAAAATTTTCTAAATAAAATTTTTAGTTACCCAGTTAAAAAATTAAACTTAACAATAAAACTTTACTAGATATTAATTATTGATTTACAGTAATAGCAACATTCTAAACATTACATCTAATGTTGTATATGTATGACATTTAATGTGAAATTTTACATATCAATGTAGTATTTGAGGTTTCTGACTAGGTTTTTGATGTGACAGTTTAAACCATGGTTTAAACTGTCAAAAACTGCCAACCCTGTTTTTGAGTAAGTTTTGATGATTGTAGTTATAATTTCCTTTTCACACTTTTAGACAAAATTCTGCATCAGATTGCATAATCTGTTGTTAACGATGATTGAATTTTCTTCTTTTTTTTTAATAAAGCATCATATTATATTATATTTTATTTGATTATTTCCCTTGAATTAATGCACATAAAAGTAAAATACTGCACTGGATCAAGACAGTTGCAATCAAACCCGCAAAACCCATAAGTGACCACAATGAACTAAGCCAACAACAAAGCAACACCCACAAACCAACCTGAAAATAAGCCTGCTAAACATTATATCAAGTAAACCTACAACTCTAACTGAACCAGACAAAAAAAGTTTATTAACCTAAAATCATCAACCTGAATCAGACAAACATTTTCAATTTTCATTAAAACAAAACCTGGCACACATCAACCCCAATCATAAATAAAAGAAAACTAGATGGAACCCACCAAAATTTGACGGCAAACAACTTGATAGTACCATTAAAATAAAAAGAAAAGCACCCAGTTAAACTGATGGCACTGAGCTCAAAGGCTATTTCTATATTAAGGGGGATGGATTAGCCCCTTGTTCTCCCTTTATAACAATGAACCTCTATACAAAATCTGAAGCAAATCGGATAATTCTGCATGAGAAACCAATTTATCTAAATTAAGGGGAGGGTTAACCCCCGTTCCCCCCTTTAAACTTTTCCAAAGAACCCCCAAAACTAATCAGGGAATCTCCTTACCACAATGAGCCTATATACAAAATTTGAAAAAAATCTAATAATTCTGCATGAAAAATCCATTTATCTAAACTAAGGGGGGTATTAGCCCCCCCCCCTTTATACTTAACCAATGAATCCCCAAAACTAATCAGGGAAGCATCTTATCACAATGAACCTATATACAAAATTTGGAACAAATCTGATAGTTATACATGAAAAACCCATTTATCTAAATTAAGGGGGATTAGCCACTATCCCCCCTTTATACTTAACCAATGAACCCCCAAAGCTAATCAGGGAAGTGCGTTTTCACAATGAACCTATAAACAAAATTTGTAGCAAAACAGTTATTTCTATCAAGAGTTTGCATACATACAAAACCAGCGGGCATATTAGCTCTCAGGAATTGATAGCCTGTGAGCTAAAAATTATGAATAACCAATGGGCACATTCTATTGATTGAAAGGACACTTCTCAATGGATTTATCATTTGTCAGTTCTGAGGAATGAGGATTTCAACTCTAAACCATTAATAAGTATTAAATCCTAAATTTCTGTGAGAGCATTTCAAGGTAGGGTATAGGAGAAAATTAGCACTCGCCAATCAGCAAGTAATACTGAAAATTTGGTGATTGACTTTATTGCCACCATTGGTCAAACTTAATAGTCACACTCGCCAATTGCGATGATTGAAGGGAAAAAGATTTTTCCCCCGCTGTCGCTCGACAAATTTCGAAACTATTTGGCGAATTTCGCAATATTTTTCCTGAAATTATTTGACGGATTGTGATTTTTTTGTTCTCGAAGCCATTCGACGATATTCGAAAAATTTTTCCCCCAAAACCAGTTGATGATTTTGTGATTTTACACTATCGATCAATGAATTTTGCGATTTTTCCGCTATCGATTGACGAATTTCGTTATTTATCGACTGTTGATTAACAAATTTCACGATTTTTCCATGAACGAACAAATTGCGCACTTTCTTTCCGTTGATGTTCGACAAATTTCGCACTCTATTTCCGCTGTCGTTCGACGAATTTTGCAAGTCTGTTCCGCGATTGTAAGACAAATTTTACTTTTTCTCCCAAGATCATTTGACGAATTTTGTGATCCCTCCTCCCCCGAACCAATTTGAAGAATTTCGCGAATTTTTTCACGACATTTAGACAAAATTATTTTTTTCCTGCAATGCCTGATTTCTTTCCCGAGACCATTTGCCGAATGTTGAGATTTCTTTCCCGACACCATTTGACGAATTTTGCTGTTTATTCCACAATTGTTTGACAAATTTTGCAATTTTTTTTAATCAAGTATTTGTAAATTTGTTATTGGCCAGTGCTGAAAAACACTGGCGAGTAAAAAAATCCATGTACTAGCCAGTGGCCAGTGAGTAAAAGAAGTTAATTTTTACCTATAAGGGATGGAAGGGGGAAGGGGGTGAGCACCACTCTCTGGATTCACTAGCACACATTATCAAGGTAAGCTGAAATTGTGCTGTACTTTCAAGAATCTCATAATAATCTGATTAAAATAACTTCACTTTTTCAATATTCCACTTATGGAAACGTGCTATTCTGGGACGATTTTGAAATGGAATTGCATATTGCAATTTGAAAACACAATACAATATGCAGTTGCTGCATCTGTTTTTGTACATTTATTTAAAACTTACAACACGTAAGTCAATCAGAACAACAGAACCTCTGTTGTTCTGTTTCAAAAGTGCATGTGATTTATGGGAGGAAAGGGGGGGGGGACGCAGAATAGGAAAAAGCCTAATATTTTTGGGGAAAAAAAGAGGACTATGCGAAAGTAAATATGCGCCCGGTGCAAAGTTTCAGTCCCCACCCCACCCCACACACATTCCTAAAATTTATCAAGTGCAGAAACAGAAATAAATTCCCTTGAATAAATATTTTGCGTTTTATGGAACTAAATAACATAAGAGAAAATAAGAAAATATTGCACCTATTTATTAGAGAAATCATGTTTTGCAAAAAAAAATCACCATGAGAGAAATTTCCAGACAATGATCAACTGCCAAAAAATTAATAAATAAAACTATAGTTGTTAGTATGAATTTTTCGCCCTTCCTCCCACTTTCCGCACCTTCGCCCCCGTCTACGTACAACCCTGACAGGACGCAAAGAAGCTACAGGGAAATGGGGCAGGGTGCTTTTAATATGTCTAAAAAAGACAGGGTGCATCGGCAGTTTAAACGAAAAGGGCAGGGTGCAGTGCCCTTTGAAAAACATCAAATGGGAACACTAGTAAAAATAAATTTGCAGGATAGATATATTTCACTGGCATCTGGCTAACCAAAAAGTAACCTATAAAACAACATTTTAAACGTATTTTTCTTTTTTTCACTTAACAAAATTTATGATCAACTAATTGAAAACAGACATAATTTGCTTTTTACACTCACAAAAAACATAGTAATCAGTTTAAGAAAATTTTATGTTTGATACAACAAAATAATTTGTTTTTATTGAAAAATTTCAACATAAATATGGTCTGCTTAGCTGAACAATACGAAAAACAGAAAAAATTATTTGTAATGAAACTGCTAGTTTATCTTAATTAGATAGTTTAACTTTCAGCAGCTTTTATAAGTAAATATTGTCCGACATAATTATTGATTCTACATTTACAAATTCAGCTTGGTAAAGTTTGGGGGAGGGGAGCTAAAAAAGCCACTATAAGAGCAAAAATTCTTTATATACAGAACGACATAGCCAATAACAGTTAAAAAATTCCTTTACACTTGTTTTGACTAAAAATATCAAAAATATTATATGCAATACTTTGAAAATAAATATTGGATATATATCAAGGTATATATCCCTGAACCCTGACAAAAATAGAAACTTACATTATATAAAATACCAAAATCTATTAAAATCATTTAGAATGTAAAATTTTATCTTAAAAAAGCATGAATTATCATTAAAAACATGCATTAACAAACAGCAACAATAAAATAATTCATCAAAAAAGAATTTTTATTAAAAAAAATTATCATGCTGCAGTTTACCATATCCTCTACAAATAGGTTTCAAGAAAGTATTTGTGCATTTTATTTAGAATTTATAGATTAAAGTCTATCCAACTCTGCTAAATAAATCCTTTAATGATATTTTATTAAAATTAGGTTTTTGAAGTGACTATTATAACCATATCTAAAACCAGTTTATACCGCCACATTTAAAAAACTTACCAACCCTGATTTAAGCATACACGAGGCATTTCATGTTTTTATTGCATTAAAAATCTGATTAAAAAAACAAAAAGTCCAGAAAACCAAAACTTTTAATTAAAAAAATATATACATACACAAAAAATTTATATTCATTGTGTTATTACATAATCAAAACAAGATCCTTCCCCATTAACCGCTTAGCATTAAAAAAAAAAAAAAAAAAAAGAAAAAAAAAAGATATCGCCAAACTATAATGCCCAATAAACAACTGGGGGGGGGGGGGAGAGATTACAATAACCAATTGAAAACAGACACAATTTGCTTTTAAACTAAAATAAAAAATAAAAAATAAAAAATAAACTATTAAGATTTAGTAATCAAGTTAAGAAAATTTTATGTTTTATACAACAAATTTGTTTTCATTGAAAAATTTGAACATAAATATAGTAAACTCTATCTGCTTAACTGATCAAAACAAAAACCAGAAAAAAATTATTTATAATGAAGGTATATAGTTTATCTAAATTAGATGCAAGTTTATCTTTCAGTAGCTTTTTATTTTTAAGTAAATATTGTCCGACATAATTATTGATTCTACATTTAAAAATTCAGCTTCAAACAAAGCATGATGTTTTGAAAATAAATAGATATATATCACCGAGCCCTGACAAAAATAGAAACTTGCATTATACAAAATCCCAAAATCTATTAATATCATTTCGAATTTGTAAAATTTTATGTTTAGTAGTTTAAATAATTGTTCAATGGATCGTTAGTTGTTTGGAATTAAAAGGATGCCAATTGAAACGAGATTTGTCAAGTTATAGGAATTTATGGTACTTTTCGGTTAGCCGGGTGCCAGTGATATATGTACAAAACAAAAATATAACTGATTGTTAAGTTCAAGAAACCTACTTTTCAAGTAAAATATTATTCATAATTCAAACATTTATTTTCATGCAGAACAAAAATTACCTGAAAAATGGTTTGTTTTCGCACCATCAGCAGGGAATGGGTTAACTGTTCATCTAAAAAGCATAAATTATCACATTAAAAACTTGAATTATCATCAAAAACATCCACTAACAATAAAATAATTCATGAAAAAAGAATTAGTCAAGTTTTATTTAAAAAAATTATGCTACAGTCTACCATATCCTCTACCAAAAGGTTTCAAGAATGTACTTGTGCTGTTTTATTTTGAAGTTACAGATTAAAGTCTATCCAACTCTACTAAATAATTCCTTTAATATTTTATTAAAATTAGGTTTTTGACATGACTGTTTTAACCACATTTAAAATCAGTTAATACTGTCACATGTAAAACTTGCCAACCATGATTTGAGCATATATGAGGTATTTCATGTTTTTATTGTATTAAAAATCTGATTAAAAACAAAAAGGTCTAGAAAACCAAAACTTTTAATTAAAAAAGCTATTTTTGGTTAGTCAGGCGCCAGTGATATATATACATGTATATATATATTACACACACACATATATACACATACATATATATACATACACATATATGTATACATACATGTATACATTATATATAACAAGAGTCGATTCAGACAAAACTTGGGGCCTATTTAGGGCCCTTTCACAAAAAAATTCAATAAAATTGTTCCCTTCACAAAATTCAATTTAATAAAATACGCATTTTCAAAAATTCCATTTTATAAAAACTTACAATTTATTATTTATTTATTATTCTTTGACTTTTAAAATGTATAATTTGTAAACAAACAAGATCACCAGAGAGGAAATCTTCAGCAAAAGTATTTAAAAAAGTTTTTGTTAATAAACGCTTGTTTCGAATTTGAGTAGCTGGATTTCGACTTTCATTACAAAATTGTTATTTTTCATAAAAAAATATTAAAATTTCACAAAAATAACCTTTACTTTTCACAAAATGGGCCCCAAGAAAAAAAACCTGCATCGACCCCTGTATAAATATATGTATATACATATGTATTTATAGATACACATGTATGTATAGCACTGGTGCCCGGCTAACTGAAAAGTACCTTAAAAAATATATATACCTACACAAAAAGTTGATATTTATTGTGTTAAATAATCAAAATAGAATCCTTCCCCATTAACTGCTTAGCATGAAAAAATAAAATAAAATAAAAAAATATATATATCACCAAACAACGCCCAGTAAACAAGTGGAAAAATATTCTAAATTTTTAAGTACAGTAAAACCTTTGATAGCGGTCATTACTGGCAGCACGATAAAGTGACCATACTTCGGAGTTTGCCAACCTTCAGACCGCCAAGCATAAGGGTAAAATTAAACTTTAATTTCATTGCAATGTTAAAAATTTTATTAATTACATGAAATTAATTAAAAGCGGCTATTTATATAAAAAAATTATTACATTTTGGTGAAGTACTATTTAAAAAGCTGTTCTGCTGTTCAGTTAAATTAAAAGATTTTAAGCCCTATGAACATTTCTGAAATTGCACTTTTAGTGATGTTCACATTGTGATGTTCATTACTAGAAATCGACTAATTAAGCATTCCAGTAATGGGCATGGGACCTTAAAATAAATACAATTTTCTAAATGATCATTAATATTTTAAATTCAAAGTTTTATATTATCAAAACAAAAACACACAATTTTTACAAGAAAATAAAAAAAGATATTAAATTAATTCAAGCCGGCTCTTAGCATGTTAATTTATATTTTCATTCAAAAACAATGCAACTGTGAAACATTTTCTGCTTCAGATTGGTTTGATTAAAAACGTCAACAGTAACAGATTATAAATAAAACATGCCAGTTATGAAAAAAAAATACAAGTTAAATTTTTATTGGTTATTTTTTTATGAACCAACTTTTTAACTTTATAAGATGTCCATTACTGGCACATTTACCCTATATTGCATCTTGCTGACAGGTGAAAACAGGTCTTTGGCTGGTAAACAACTAAAAAAAATCCTCCACCCTTGCACACGAGAAAAAAAACAACAAGTTATCTCCTTTTTTTTTTTCATTTTCGATTAACTGATTAAATAATACTTATTAGTCTGAGAGTCTGAGAACGAAACATTAATTAAGTGATTTGAAAGCCAATAGTAAAAAAGTGTACATCATTATCTTTTCAATATTTTAATGCACATCATGCTATACGTAACCCTAAAAATTTGTTTATATACACTCCGGCATAATGTAACATGCATGAGATGACTGAAATACATAATTCATTAAAACAAAAAGAAAAGTTACACAAAATTTTATAATAAAGAGTAAAAATATTAGAAAAATAACTTACTTTCAGTGGGATATTCTTCAAAGTCTCATCCTGCAACTAACAAACATAACAACACAACCGCCGCCATTGAAGCCGCTGGTATGTGTTGCCACTACAGTTTAGATAAACGACCAGACGAGAGTGATAGTATAACGGTGATCTATGGATACGTGTTCAAAAATTATCATATCCATGGTGTCAAATGGGAATTTGAGATGGGCAAATTAGTGGCGCGACGGAGCGTTATCCTTTTAAGTATAGCTAATGGATAACTAGAATTTTACACGAATTTTGTGCTGCGTAAGATTATCGCCATTTTTTTACAGTACAGACACCACTAATTTGATAAAGCTTTATTTTGCCATGAAAAATATGTCAGAATGTTATATGAAAATGGATGTATCTGACAATAATGATATTTCTTATATCAATTCGTGACGTTTCTGACAATTCTGTGTTTGCTGGGTTCAGCTTATTAAACAGTATGATTTGTAAAATTATTTTGGAAGCGTTGGAAAGTGTTACATAATCTATGCTTGAAGCATGATTTTTCGTTCTTGTTTTATTCTATGGATACACTCTTTCGACTCTTTTCTCTATCAAGGCCAGCAATTAATTTGAAACTCATTGAATAGAATTTTGTTAAATGGTTTTTCAAACTTTAGTAGAACGATATTTCTATGGGGCTTTTTTTATTGAAAAGTTAAGTAGGTATTCACAAGTATAATTTGCTTATATAGCCCGCAGACAAAGAAAGTGTAAGAAGTTATCTTGCTCTTTATAAAAAATTTAAATTATAGGCTTTTCAACACCCCAAATTATTTCATTTAAATATGTTTTCATCCTCTAAATGCAACTTAACGCATGTATGGTAAATTTAGATAAATATATAAAATAGATAAATAGAAATAATAAAAGATATTTTCTGCTGGAAATTGTATTTTGAAAATTGTCTCAAATTTTCAACGCCGTATTTTAAGACAAAAAAACGTTCTTACAAATATATAACTATATTCTACAAAGCATTTTTTCTGTGAATTTATAATGTTATGAATGCATAATTTAAATTTTTATGATAATTAAAAACTATTCTAAATGAAAATAGAATGAATTTTGTAAATATTTCCACGTGTACATAGAAAAACGCTCATTAATAATACATTTACAAATTGAAGAATTTCGTACAGTTTACAGACTCATTTAATGCTGTTAAAGAAAACAGATAAACACGATGGATTGGATTAAAAAAAGAAAATGTTTCCATTATTCATCAAAATATTTAATTAACTGACTTCTTTAGACGCATTAACGATTAATTTCCGCTCCGTAAAAGTAAGATGGTTTAACATAAGGCTAAAAGGCAATCATGGTTTTTCAATCATTTTTCTTAATAGAAATTTAGGTTAAATTCTTTGTTGCCTTTCCTCTTATGCAGCATTTTCTATGATTAAAACAAAATGCGTTTACCTTTATTTAATTATGTGCTTTATTGGCTGTTCGTAACTTTTCAGATGTGTACAGGTTTATTTAACATACTTCCATTTTCAAATAATAACTCAAACAAAGCGATGGATATTTCCACATTTATTGACGATAATTAATTATTTGTTTCCATGAAATTTTCAAAAACTTTAATTAGTTTTTCTTTAAAAATACGTGATATGAATATATGAAAAATTAGTTTTTGTTAGTTTGTTAGTTTTGTTTTAAGTTAGTTTAATTTTTTATATTTATTACCTTCCTGATTACACAATGCATTTTTCAACCTTAGTTATTTAGAAATAGTTTGGTGAAAACGAATTTAAATGTGATATTTATTTTGTGTTACATAAAATATTGCTAATTTGGTAATTATATCGAATATTTTATTGAAAATAGAAAGTTAAAAAAAATCGAAAATGTTTGTGTATGTTATTACTTGCGGTGAATTTTAAAATATGTACTTTTTGTCAATTGCAAATTTGTCATTTGAGAAAAGTTAACTTTATTAAACTTTCAAGACGTTTGCCACAGTTTATTTTCTTCTAACAGTACAAAAATATAGTAACTAAATCCAGCATAATAAATCGATATTTAAAATAGATTAATTTTATTAATAGATAATTTAATTATTAGGAATAGATGTATTTTAAAACGTTTTATTTACCTAATTTTGGTAATGAAAAATAGTAAGGTATGTGTTAATAACGAATGTATAACGAATGTATTAATTTATTACAAATTTCCATTTAAAGTAATGGAAATAGAATATAGTTTTGAATATGTAATATAATAAAAAAAAAACTTCTTTAATTGGATTTCAAAGCTGAATATAATCACTAAATAATACACTTTAACACATAATTTCGTCATGCGATTTCTTTTTTAATTTTTGTAAAAATTAATAAGACTAAACGTCATTTCGTTCAAATTATTTCAGATACAGTGCACCGCATCAATTATATTAAATGCAAGAATATTTTGCAATATGCCAACCAAAGTGCAAATTTATTCAGAAAAAGTCAAATTTAAAATAACGAACTGAAAACAATTTTACAAAATGTGCAGACAAAAAAGTTCAAGCTATTTAATTCTATTAAAGGTGAATTTCACATAAAATGTAACCAAATACAAGTTTTCCCAATCACAAGACCACTTTAAAGTGAAAATTTAAACCCAAAATTTCTTCTCTCAATTCATTCTCTTTAGTATTTACCGAAGCATGAAAGAACAACTTTCAAAATGAAAATTGGTAACACATGTTTTATTAGTGAAATAGAAACACACTTCCTCATTCTCTTCATTTTGTTTCAGATTTCTTGACAAATATCGAATATAAAGAGCAGCACTTTCTACTGAAACAAGGCGTAAGAATATTTTTCCACATTTAACATGATGCCAATAGGCCGTGAATTTCACTTCCTCGCAAAATGGTCAGGTTCTTTTCTTTTCTTGTGATTTTATGCATAAATATTCCTGCTTCGACGCTTAGAGGCATAAATATGCAAAATAGATGAAAAAAAAAACGGGCTTAGTTTTTCCAAAAGCAACCATGTTTAAATTTTGTGTTCTGAAACAAAAAAGTATATATGCATGTGTAACTAAATTATACTTGCTGATATGAATTTTATTATTTATTTAGAATAAATGTCTGTTCGGCTTAAAATATCAGAACTTTTCTTTGCTCAGGAATATTTTGGATCGAGAAAAACTTTCCTTAAAATTGAAACTGTTTATTTTTCTGACAAAAACAGTATATTTTTACGAAAGTGCTGCAAAAGAAGGCAATAGTTTTGAATTAAATATTTTGATTTTAGAATAGTTTTGCAGGTTAAAATTTAATAATTTTTTAAATTGTAAAACTTTCGGCCAACGTGTCCGATGGCAATTTACTGCTGCTTACTAAATCTGTTTACGTTGTGAATGCCTTGGTATGCCTACATTTGATTACTTTCAACAAAATTATTCTAATTGGTAAATAATTCATATCAAACTACATTGTAAAAGTTTTATTTACGCTATATATTAACGTCTAAAAATCTCCGAAACATATTAAATTTAATTTTAACTTTTTTAAATTGTGGAACACATTGTTTTTTTTTAATTTTGCACAAACATTTGATAGATGACGTAATGTCTAAATATATTTAATGTCACTTCCTTTTAACCTATCAACAAAAATAAAAAAACAATTGCTGAAAATACCACATATTAAGGTACATCGTCCATATACCACATATCGTTCATATACCACACCCGTACCACTTATAAGGTTTTATATAAGGGTTGACTGCCCAACGTCACAAAGCCCTTTCCCGACACGCTTGACCGGGGTCTTTAAAAGCCGAATTCAATATAGGAAAAATTTAAACGGTGAATTCCCCAAAATTAATGCTTTGAATAGCGGAAAAGATTGGGCTTGGGGGCTCTGGGATCGCCGGATGACCGCTGCGGTTTCGAGCTTAATGTTCGTACGTTCTATAACATTCGTTAACAATCTTCTATGTTCTACAGAAATTCTGTAAATTAATGCTATAGGTTTAGGAGTTAGTGTTAACAGCTTCCTTCACTAGCTGCACTCAGAAAAAAGATTTGCTGAATCAACAAAAATTTGGTTGACCCAACAAAACTTTTCGTTTAAATATGGGTCAATGGAAAATTTGTTTGAATCAACAAAAAAATATTGTTGATTTTTTTGGAATTCCACACACTAAAATTTTGTATCGTCAGCAATTTTTTTTTGTTAATTCAAGTAAAATGGTCCAATTTTACTTGAATTAACAAAATTCTTTTGTTGAAAGTTCAATTGTGTTTTTGTAATTTTAAGAATTTTCTTTGTTTTAACAACAAAAGGTTTTTGTTAAAGAAACAATTATAATATTTACTTTAAAATTATTTTTTGTTTCGATCACATAAACTTTTTGATTCATAAATATATGCTACATGTTATTTTAACAATTTTCTTTTTTCAACAAAATATATTTTTTTGTTTAAATAATAAAATATGTTATATTACGAACTTGTTTTGTTTATACTACAAAAACTTTTGTTAAATGAACCAATCTAATATGTAATTTTAACAGTGAATTACGCCTGTAATCCTTGATTAATAATAAGTGAATTTTTATCCTGGTTTTTTCAAGCGTAAACCGACAGAGTGAAAAATACCCCAATTTTCGAGAATCGAACTACGGGTCCTCACAACAGCGCTTTGAGGCTCTACCACTGAGCTACAAGGAACGATATCCCAGGTCCGCAGTTCTCACTCTTATATATGTCGGACCGGCTGCAGCCACAGCACATTATGGAAATGTCATCAGGAGCACGCAAATTTCTGCGGCAAACATGAGACGACAATACAAAGCCCAGCATACGGCAACACATAGTTCATTTTTATTCATTTTCAGCAGTGAATTACGCCTGTAGAAAGCAGGATAAAAATTCACTGGTTATTATTCAAGAGTGACAGGCGTTATTCAATGCTGAAAAGGAGATAGAGCTATTGCAGAAATCGCGAAAGATGCAACATAGCAGTGCGACCTGTTGCGCAATTTACACCAAAAACTAATCAGCAACAATTTATATCAGGAAGTAACTGAATATAAAGTTTTATTAAATTCCGTGCATTAGTTCTTGAGATAGAGCGCCCACAAATTTTTTGTCACATACAGACAGACAGAGTCATAGACAGTCATTTTCTAAAAACAGTCAAATCGTGTTCAGGACCTTCTAAAATCCGTCGGAAACCGGACGTCGCAAATTTTCATGAATCCAATACGTTCTTCTTGTAAAAATAGAGGAGTGTAATAAATAGGAGAGGGGGATTTTTAAAACTACCTTGGTCCGTTCCAATTAAAAAAAAAGTTTTAATTATCCAAAAATTATGTTAATCCTTTAATTATATAGCTGTATAAGTAAAATAAGCCAAGTTACGTGAGAGAGTTTTGGCTACTACACAGCAAGTTAAATTTTGGAAAAACAACAAAATTTTGATTCAATTACAAATTTAAATTACACAATTATTGTAGAATTAAAAAAAAAAAACAGATTTTGTTAATTCAAGTAAAATTGATGAAATTTTGTTAAAATTTTGTAAGAGTGTTAACAATATATTTTTTTTTTGTCCAAGCAACAAAACCACTTTTTTACTTCAACTAAAAATTTTGCTTAAAACAACCAAAATGTACTCAACAAAACACGTTTTGTAGTTTTAATCAATTCCTTTTTCTGGGTGTGTAGCACACAAGAATTACTCCAGAAAACTTACGACCGACTTGGCTATATCTGAATTTTGCTATAAGCAGATTCGGTTTAACTTTCAATAGAATAACTTCTCTCTGCTATACTCATGAAGATAATGCTACCAAATTGCTCCCAAAAATATTTTTTGTGAATTTAATACTTTTCTGCAGAGAAAAGAATCTTTTTCTAGATTCCTTTAATCTCCAGTGCGTTCTACTGCTTACTGACACTCAAACGAATCTACTACATTTTCTTTCCTGTAAATTATGTAATCGGTGATTATGCTCTGAGATAATCTTGGTCTATTTAAATATAATACTTTCCAGCATACTGCAAATGTATTTATGACTTCAGTTCCTCTGTCTACCTTCTTGAATTTCCGTGTCATCGTTAGGTTTTCTATACGACGTTCCGTATTGAAAATGGCATATGTAGCATTTAGAGTTTGTTTACAGCGTCATACAAAAGAATTCCATTACATTATGACATATGGGTCTGTAATGAATTTTAATGATGTTACAATACCGGAAACAAAATAAAATTTACATTCACTACTAAAATGCACGAAAATATGCTTTCAATAGAATGTAAAGTGTCTATCTTTTTTTTTCTACACGGGCACAAAAAATAATTCGATTAATGTACTGTTTTTAAGAAATAATTGCTAATAATGCGTTTTCAGCTACTGTATACAATTTTCAACTTAAATAAATTTTAGTATATTACGTAGTGTGTGTATATCTTCTATAGTATATCTATATTATATATTTTATATAAATATACAGCCTGCACAAAAGATTTTTTAAAAATTACCTCTATGGTTGTCAGTTGCTGAATGTGTGTTTTGAACTACGAGTATGTTATGCATTTTCCAGCTGAACTATATTTTAGTATACTAAGAAATGTTTCTAGAATATAAATAAATTCATACACAGCAGGTGTTACGCAAAAATTATACGGAAAAAAATTGGACACCTTGCTTGCTATCTGCGGATGGTAACGGACAGAAGAACTCTTTTAGTTTTGTTCAGAGTTTTATACCTAAAGTAAATTTTTGAACAGTTTGTGGTGGATATAAAAATCTGTAGATCATATACAGGGTTGAGCAAACTAATACGAATGCAATAAAATCTACAGAGGGAAATTGCTAAAAGTGTATCTTAAACTGTGCTATGCATTTTGTAATTGGATAACTTTTTTCTCTTTTCCAGTTGAATTAAATTTTATTATACTTTATTGTGCGTACAAATGTCTATAGATCATATACAGAGCTGCACAAAATATAATTCGAATACCTTACCGACTATGATCGTTAACTGCTGAAATTGGCTTTCAGCTATTTTATGCGCATTCTTTTTTCACCGAATCAGATTGCGTCAAAATATTCTAGAACTATAGGAAAATAATTCATAAACTATGCACGACGTAAAGGTTTTATTTCTTGCTTGATCTTAAAAAACATCATCGGAAAACCTGGTTTAGAAATATTACATTTGATATTAAGCAAGAAAACGTTTACACTGTTTTTGTAAAAAATGATGACTTGTAGACAATTTGTGCATAAAATGTGAATATTTTGGAATATTTCAAAAGTATACACATTTTGTGTAAATTATCTGTTTTTTATATGCATAGAAATAGTATATATTCTATGTTTTCAAACACGGCATACATATTTTGAATAAATTAAGTGCATATTCTATGTTTGGAAAATTGTGTATTTTTTATCCGCAAATCACTGTATATTCGAATGTGGCAGGATGTAAAAATTAACTTACATGGGGGATTTACGGGGGGGGAGGGGGTAAGCGCCCTTTAAACGTAAAATTATTATTTCCTCTTTCTCTTCGTGTTTAATTGTTACTAGAATAGAAAAAAATGCAGTATATCTTTCAAAATCGGAGAAAAAAATTAGTTTATTAAAATTCAAAATCCGAGTGAGGGGATGTCCCCGCCAGGCCACCGCAGCCTGAATTCAACACTGCCTTGAGCCACCCGTTTGAGATACATTTTAACATATAAGCCTAAGAAAAATAAATTACAAAATTATTCCCATGTCGGATTTAGGGAGAAAAGCCCTCGGCCCCACCAACGGAAAATCCTTAGCTGTATTTTTATTAATGTGTAATTATTTGAAGTTACTCAAAAAGAATAAATTTACTGATTATATTTTCACAATCGGAGAAAATTTAGTTTAATAAATTTCAAAATCCAGGGTTCGGAGGTTGTCCCCGCTCGGCCACCGCCGCCTGAGTTCATCACCGCCTTGAAGAACCCGTTTGAGAAAAATTAACATATAAACTCAAGAGAAAAAAAACTAAAATTAAATCCCAAAAGAACATTGCTCAAAAAGAAAATTTAAACAAATAAATTTAAAAATCCAAGGTATGTTTTTCTATTTAAGAAATATATTCATAAAAATCAAATTGAAAATATTTATAACTGATACCCCCCATCCCATAAATACTAATAAAGTGTTAAAATACTCACTGCCATCTCAAATTGACAAAATTCCCCCAAAATACACTTCAAAATTTCAAATGTCTCAGCGACAAATTAATCAGACCATATTCTAACCATCCGTTATGCAAAGACAATTTATATAATAAATTACATTAATCAACGCATATTTTCATTATTCTTTAACCATAGAAAACCCCCTCAATAATTAAAACTGGTGGGAATTATAACGGTTCCGATAAATTTACAATCTTCATTATAAAAATATCAATGCACAGTTGAATTAACCTCAATATCCATTACACGTATTTTAAAAGATAACCAAGTACATAATGGCAAAACTGGTAGTACGCTGGGCTCCCATACCACAGATTGCGAGTTTGATCCTTCCTTGGGGAGAAAACAAAAATGAGGTAAATCAAGAAATAAAGATGTTTCTGAAAAGCTTCATAGATGGCAGCATCAGTGCTTGTTTGCGAACAATTCAATTAATGCACCTTTTATGTATAATACAGTTTATGCAATTTTTATGCACAATTCAGTTTGCAATTTTTATGCATAATCAGAGGTTCCAAATACGTAAGGATTGTGTTCACTTTTTTTGTACATTATTATTATTATTATCAAACTTTTTCTTGCTGAGAAAAACGTAAAGTAATATAAATACTAGCTGGCTTCTCCCGCTAGCGGGCCCCTAATTTACATCGGTGCCTCGAATTGTAGAAAATCTCGAATCTTGTAAAACCTCGAACCGGACGAACCTCCGACCCGGGTCCCCGCTGCCTTCGGCACCGTATACCGGTCGTGCTACGCACGCACCGGATAATCCCTTAATTTGCACATTGAATAGTACAAACATCTAACCGAACGAACCTCCGACCCTGGTCCCCGCTGTCTTCGGCACTTTATACCGGTCGTGCTACGCACGCACCGGATAATCCCTTAAATTGCACATTGAATAGTATAAACCTCTAACTGAACGAACCTCTGGCTCGGGTCCCCGCTGCCTGCGGCACCGTATAGCAGTCGTGCTGCGCACGCACTGCAGTATACGTTAGTTCCACCTTCCGCCAGCAGGTGGCGCAATCCGTTTATACGATCATAACTGAAATCGTTAAGGATTTCGATGTCGAGTCGAATGAGCCATACCCCGTCGTTTTTATGCTCGTAGAACCGGAGAAAGGAAAGCGCCCCCTGGTGGTGAAAAAACGAACTAAAATCGGTAAGCTCTATCGATGTGGAGTCGAATGAGCCATACCCCGTCGTGATCCTTCCCATAATAACAGATATAGGAAAGCGCCCCCTGGTGGTGAAACTCGGAGCAAAAATCGATAAGCTGTAGTATCCTCTATCGACGTTGAGTCGATTGAGCCAAACCGCGTCGTGATGTGACCCATAGAACCCGAGTTGGCTGAAAAATCCTTTAATTACACCTTCCAGCACCAGGGGGCGCAATGTGTTCTATACGAACATGACCGAAATCTGTAAAGCTATCCATGTCCAGTCGAAAGAGAAAAACCACATCGTAATCGGGCCCATAGAACCCGATTTCCGGAAGCGCCCCCTGGTGGTGAAACTTGGAACTAAAATATGTAAGCGCTATCGATATCGAGTCGAATGAGCCAAACTGCGTTCCGATTGGACTCGTAGAACTCGAGATATTGGGAAATCAAAATATGAAATCTGATATTATTATTCGAAAAGAGCGGTATAAACTCAGAAACTTTTTAAAATGTTATAGAGGGTCCTTATTACTTTAATTATGATGTTTGGAATCGCTATGGTGGAAATCCGTAACACAGTTTCTTAGTTATAGAAACGGACCACAATAAAAAGAAAAAATCCCGAAAGCGGGGGGGGGGGCGATGACACTGCTTTTCCTCAAACAACTTATTTAGACTACCGAAGTTCTCGTTCAAAGACAGTGAGCTGTAGAAAAACTTAAAACTGAAAAAAAAAAAATCTGATGTCTTAATTACATAAACCGTCCGGATTCGATAACGGGTGAAGCCCGCTTTTTACTAATCGAAAATAGTGGTAATTTTTCTATACATATAAACAATCAAACGTTTAAAAATGTTAAATTTGTTGAAATGGAATTGGTTTCCTCAAAAATAATACAAATGTACAAATATGTCTTAATTACATCAACCGTCCCGATTCGATAACGGGCGAAGCCCGCTTTTCCTTATCATAATATCCGGTTGCCACTCTAAAAGAAAAACTTAAAATAATCGTCATGCAGTTTTTAGACGCGGCCTACTTCTTAAAATCCTAATATCTAGCGGGCACTGTCATGGAAATCTTTCTTTTGCTTTAATAATACGAATGATGATTAATTATACAATTAAATAATATATCGGCTCGTAATGGAGATATGAGAATAATTTTGAGATATTCTGAAAGCAGAATCAATTTTCCGTCGCTCTGTCAAAGTAAGGAATTACTGCGCCCCTTAGATTCGGAGATTGGGCCCCCCCTCTGAAAAAACCCAGTTGAAAACCACGTGACCTCCGTCAAAGAAAATGCTCCTCGCCTCTTGAAAATCGATCCAGACAATCGTCTGGCCGCCTGTCTGCGGTCTGGCATTTCCAGCGTGGAAAGAAATGAAAAATTATTTTTTATCGATCGATTTTTAAAGGATTTTTTCGGTTCTAATTTTCGTACGGAAATGATTTTCGAATTTATGAAACCGGACGCCGTCCCGGTTGCGTACGTACCGCTTTCGAATTTCTGGGCCGTAGACTTTCGCAGATACGGGTTCGGTTTAAAAACCCGTACTGCTGTTTGAGGCTTAATTTGCTCCGCGGCACCGCTGCCTTTTCATTCCCCGACCCGAGAGACCGGCAACCCTTTTCGGAGGCGAAAATTTTGCTGTTTTGAATTCTCTTCCAAGTTCGGTTTCGGTCGGTAATTAAAACAGTTTTGTCAATTAATAACTCCCCGGGTCCGGGTCGGACTCCCGACCCGGCCGAACTTGAGCTCCGCGCCTTTTTTCCGAATTTTTCAGTCCGCGTCGCCGTCCGTACGTCGCCTAGTCCCGAAGCCTTTGCGTGTACAGAGGTGGAATGCACAGACAGAAACACAGACGTATACCAACATTAATAATTATCCGATTTTAAGAATAAAGAATAATTAAATGTACATCTGGAATATTCAGCGTCATTTATAAAATCCAGAATGTTACATGACATTTAAACCTTAAAATATTTTTAGATATAAAATTTATAATAATCGGCAAATATTTTTAAATCGTGCATTTTTTTTAGTAATATGAGATTTTATGAAACATTTTTTGTAACAAGTGTATGAAAGAAACTTGGCACATAGTTTGAAGAATTATGCTTTAAATATTTAAATATTTTAAATATAAAGTTTACAAACATCAACAGCAGTTGGAATTTAATTCCAAAATGTTTCAGAAAGTTATTTTTATGAAGAGGTAATATGAAAAACATATTATAATTAATTTGTGCAGAAAATTTGACATATACATTGGATAATATTATTTGAAATCATTAAAAATATTGAAATACAGAAATTCACAAACATCTATAAAACTTGTAAATTAATTTTTAAAGTATGGACAGTACTACAATGAGATCTTACGAAAAAAGTCTTTTAACCCTTTTTATCCTGACGGTACTTATAAGTATCACTTTAATAAAACACCTATTGTGCTGTCCTCTAAAAAAAACCCATTTTTTGAATTTATCTTTATATAAAGTCTAATAAGGAATACAAAAAAATTCAACATAGCTATATTTTCACGGCTTGTTCTGACTAAGATTTTAATGCTGATCATTTTTCATTCTATCAATATGTTACAAAATGACAGCCAAATAAGCAAGAAATTGAAAAAAAACCACTTTTTCCCAAAAAAACCCCATGTTACCTAAAAAAAACCCACATGTAAAAATACTTGGAAATAAAATTATTTGACAGCAAAATATATATTTTTTTCATTATTATTTATTTTTAAACCACAATTCTGCAAAAAAATATTAAATATTTCATTATTTTGTAAATTGAAGGAATTTCAAATGCAAAATATAATTATTTGTAAATTTGCTTCAGACTTTTCACATTTCTTTGCATACATCTTCAGTAAATTTAAGAAAAAAATTATTAAATAACATTTGTAAAATCTCCAAGAGTTTATTAATGGAGAAGCATTAGTAATATCGCCACATTTTGGTTTCTTTTGTTCTGAATAATATAGTGATTAGATTCAAACTTGAGTACTCTTAGTTTTTGTCGGCATTAAGCAATTTATTCGACAATCATCATTTACTTTTTCAGTAATAATAACATGAAACTTTAAATCATCTTATTTAGTAATCACCTACTGGCCACATTGTAACTTCTCAGCTTCTTGTACAGAACAGAATAAATCATTGTCTTCATTATCGGTAATATCACTTGCGGTTTTCAAAATTGCTGCTTCTTCTGTATTATGCATATCTGCATCTGATAAATCTGAGCTCCATAAAGATTTATTACTTTCTTGACTGCTATCTTCACTAGTAGTAGTACTTTCATTCTCAATGCTTGTATTTGAATACAGCGAAGAGTGATTACAATGCTTTTAAGTGCTTGGAAATTAGTGTGATTTTTACATTTCATCTAATTCTTCTTGTGTAATAACTGAAACACTCATCTTTATTCTTTCCTTACATCTTGTACGAGCTGTAGTTTGTGTTTTATTAAATTATTCAGCGTCAATCTAGAAAAAAAATTATCTAATTGATATTTTAAAATGTTGAGTACTTAGGTAATAAAAGGAATGGATTGGGGCTGTTTCCAGAACCTCTGCCAACTTTGCAACTCAAAACCTTATTTTACTAATGATATTTCTTCAACATTTTTGCATGTGCAGATTTTTAATGCTTTTACTTTTTTCTACCATTGATGCAGTAACCCTAGGGGCAGCAAGTATCAAGTCATACTATCATACCTGAACCTTTAGCCAATATTTGGCACCAAATAAATTTCCATTTCCTTTACTAAATACGTCTGCTAGCGGCCACCTTATGGCACTTTTCCCACAAGGAGAGAGTAAAATTTTCTTGCATTTTATCAAGGATTCTACTTTGGCTGGTTGCAATATGTTTATATTAACATATTTATTTGGGCTATTTAATTTTAGATTAATACTAATAAAAATTTTAACAAAAGTTTACTGTTTAACACTTTTAAATAAAAAAGTGGCTACCAGTTTAAAGTTAGTGGTCACTTATAAAACTGGTACCACTGGCCACTAATGAAATTTCCCAATTTTGCCGTTTACCTAATATTATTAGTCCTTGTTGGTCTACCTAATATTATTAGTCCCAGGGTTGTATTGGTTTAAACATGGAAAATAACAGTTTTAACTTTCCTGGTCAAAATATGTTTTGATCATCAGTAATTAAGACTCATTTTGATTTGGAAAAAGAGATTAAAATTTATTTTATTAAAATAAATTTAATACAACATGTGTTACTTATCAAGTAACGACTTTTTCTGTATTAAGACTAACTCAGATCAAACTTTGAAAATTATCTTTATTGCTGAAGAGTTTGCACAACAATTCACGAAGTGCATTATGAAATCCAAAAATTTCAAATGTCTTTTTTATAGAGTTCCAATTACTTTAGAGTGGCTGAAGCAAATTAACCACTTTTAAATGGTTAAAACCAGTTTTGACCACAATCCTGGTTAAAATGAGTTTTGGCTGATCAAAATTACAACCCTGGCTTTACCTTCTCAGATGATAAAGCAAAGATAATGAAGTTCATCGATGACACAGAAAGGGTGCACTCTTGTTCTTGAAAGAAAATTTGCTGATTAAATTGCTGCCACTTCTTTCCTGAATTGTATTACGATTTTCTTCTGTGGTATATTTTAAATTACATAAAAAAAGGGGAATGCATCAGATTTCAAGTTTTACCTTTTATGCGAAAGACAAAATGATATTTCGCAATTCACTTACTGTGTTTTGCCCAAAACTGCACAAACTTACAGTTCATCTGTATGCTTAGAAGATAAATAGTACGAATTAGCAGCTATGCATCTATATTAGTTATTCCTACCTTAAGTAAAATATTTTGCATTAAAAAGTTAAAAAAGTAAATAAAATAAAATAAATAAAAGTTTGAAAACATCAAAATAATGTGTAAAATACAAGTGAAGGGTATCTGTGTGTAAAAAAGATTGATGGGTCTTAATTTTACAAACATAGATTTTTTTTATGACAAATTTACATAATTTAATAATGTTCCTTAAAAATAAATGTCTGTTTAAAAATATATATATATTTTATCATTTATTTATTGAAAAAATTTTTGGGTTTTTTTTAATTCCACCATGGTTTTTTTTTAGCTCCATTTTCAAAGGTCGCCAGCCGAGCCCTACATGACATAATCAGCTAAAAATGTAACATTTTATTCACATTTTAATGGTTTAACATGAAAACATTTCAAAATTGATGTACATAATTCTAACATAACGTATTATAACAAGCAAATATGTGAAAATGAAGCTCATGTTTTGCCAAAATTCTACATTATTAGATTAAATTCTTTTAAAACTAAATAAACACTCCTTAGGCATTATCAAATGTTTTTACTGTTGCAATAAGTGTATAGAAACAGGGCAAAACCAAAAATTTACTTCAGTGAAATATTTGATAAAATACTGGGGTGGGTTTTTTTTAGGAAACATTTCACACTGGATTTTTTTTAGAGGACAGCACAATATATATTCGTAACATGACCGTTTTTCCTAACGGTATTCACAATGGCACAAAGAGTGTATTTCTGACAGCAGGCAGGAGATGGCAAATTCAAGCACATATCCTCTTTCTTTTCATTGTAGGGATTTTATATTTGCCACGCTACATGCAAAATCCATTTTGCAATAGAATTGACATGCATGTAGTTCTTCATTTGAGTAATTTTAGTGGTTTATTACCGGTTATTTAATACTATTATTTTCTATTGTTTTCTATACTCTACAGGTAAGCATTTCCTATATTTTATTTGAAGTTTACTATTTGAAATTTACTATTTTATTTTATATCATAGGGTAAAAAAAATATGGTGGTTACAGTTGCATAATTAATCCCTAAAACACTATAAAAATTATTTTCCTCTTTCCTATGTTTATTCTGCACCAAAACTTATCCAATGTTGCAAAAATACAATTAAAAAGTAGCTGGGAAATTATTTCAGGATATAAAGGGTTAATTAATGTATAACATAAAATGATTAAGATTTAAAACAGAGTTCCTTAAGACTAAATGAATAATATTTTAAGGGGACTCCATAGCAAAAAATTTATTCTGTAAATAACATCTCAATTAAACTTTTTTGGATCATGTTTCAATGTAGAAAAATCATTACAGATCATAAAAATGCTTTAAATTGTTAATAAATTAATATATTTGAAGAGAGGAATTTTTGTTTAAATGAATTTTTGTTTGTTTTCTTCTATTTCAATTTCGGTATTTCCATCTAGATTGTACTATCTTGTACTCAGGGCACTTTGATCTACATACCTAAGTGTTACATTTTTGATACAAAGATTCGATCAGAGAAAAAAATATATATATTAATTGGATACATATGGATTAAATCTATGAAAATCGCACATATGTATGTTCAGATTTCTTTTAAAACAAAACTTTCAAAGATATCAAAACATCGATAATTAGTTATCTCTCATAGAATCTAAAGCTACATTTAAAAAAAATTCAGACAATTTGTTCAATTATTGTGAATGTCTTAGTATTTTCATTACATAGAGAATATGGAAAATTATGAACTAAGAAACATGAGTGTAAACGTTTCTTTTGCAAAACAGAAATATTAAAGAGAGATGCGCAAGATTAAACATATCTCCTTTACTACTTATCAGATCGTCAAGAAATTTGGGCGCAATGTTCTAGAGTACTTAAGGTTTATCTTAGGATAAAATTATGAAATTCGACATTTTTGTCAAAATGAAAGGTGCTGAAACCCCTTACTACGAAAAGCTCCCAAAGTTAATCGAAACTTCAATCACTCGTTTATTATAAATATTCACTGTAGTAAAAGGAGACATGTTTCTTGATGTAGCTAAACTTTTTGAAAATAAAATAAATCCACTTCAGAATAATCCACGATTCCGAAAAAGCGATTTTTTATCTTCAGAAACCATAGATTTCCGAGATTTAAAGTAGCATTTCTGAAATAAGTTTCTTTTGCTGCCTTGAAGAGAAAAAAAAACAGTAGAAAAAGCATGCTTCAAAATGAAAGATAATGTTTGGAAAACGCAGAACATATTTGAAAATCTAATTTCAGGAATTATCAAGTCAGAAGAATATCTGAAATGTTTGTGCAGCACTGTAGATTATCAGTAGATTTGTATGTATACTGCATAGTATGCAAACAAATAGCTCAGTTAAGAAACACACCACACAGCTAAAAATTCACAATTATTTTAAGGAACTCTGTATATTTTCTATAGATTTTATACACACCACGTAATACGCAAACAGTTAGTTAAACTTAAAAATGCAACCAATGTTGAAAACGAACTTCCAGCAATTATCGGTAATTCATACTGTAAATGAATTCTTTTGTACGTCCTTGAAAATGAACGATAAAAGTAATGCACACCATATTTTTCAGTAAGAATCTTATAGTGCACCTCAGTAATTCATATAAGTTTCATGATGTTGGAAATATTGTAACATCAATAAACTACACTGCAAACGACTTTACCCTCTAAATCTTTTTGAATCCTTTTGTTTGACCCTGTAAATGAATAATAAATGCTTTGCATCCCACATTCTACAGGAAACATGTTTTAGTGCACACCATATTCTACAGAAAACATGTTTTAGTGCACCTCAGCGATTCATAATAATTTCATTATGATTGAAATGTTGCAATCTCATTAAAATGCACTTGGATTTTTTTCCATTGACAGTAATGTAACGGATACTTTTTACTGTCCCTGTAAACAAACTATAAATGCTACGTACTTAATTTTCAATAGATATGGTGCTATAGCAAACGTTAATTATACATAAAAATATAACGCATTTAAAAATCCTGTTTTAGCAGTTTCCATCCATAGTCAAAAAAGTAGTCTAATTATTTTGTGCAGCTCTGTATATTATCTATAGATTTGCATACATACTAAGTAGCATGCTAAACTTTAGTTCAGTTAAAAATAATTCTTTTAACAAATTTCGCCAATAGATGGAAATGGGTTCGAATTCGTTTATATAGCCCTGCATATTACCGAAAAAGTTTTGTGCACACCCCATATTAAGCTAAAATGTAAGGTATCCGAAAACCTTCGAAGGTAATTTTTTGAAATTTTTGAAAATTTCACTTTATACCAATTTTTTCTAAAGATATTTAAGTTAAAACTTTGAAAAATATATAAACATTTTAGAAATTACACAGACATAACTTTTTAAATATGAGAAATAGTCACAATTATGTGAAAAATTGACATTTGTACAAAACATGGTAATTCAAAATCAAATCAATGCATTCATATTTTCTAAATTACAGAAAAAAGGGAATAAATTTCTCTAGGACATAGACTTGCGGCATTATAATAGCATCCCTATCGCAGAAGCTATGTCATTTGAAGTACTAATATAATGAATAATTCGTAAAATTTCTTCCAACTTTTTAACTTATATAGCAGTGTAAATATAAAACTAATTAATATATCATCATGATTGTAGTCTATTCCCTCAATAAACATTTGTAAAATAAGTAAAAAAAATTTCAAGCATTTTATGCATAACTTTTTGCTATAGGATGTTTTGCGTACAGTAAAAATCTGAAAAACTTCATATTGAGAAAAAGCTAAAAATAACTTTTAAAGGCGGTTCTTGCTATAAAAATAATAATTGTTATTTAACGGTTTAATTATATACTCCATGTATTTTCTTGAACATATAATCAAATTTAAATGCTAAATCACGAAAAAGAAAAATGTAAAAATACATTTCAGCTTACTTCCGGTTTGTAGAATGATATTTCCGGTTGTAAAATTCTACAAACTTCTTCTGCAAGCTGTAATAGATGTAACTTTAAACGGCTGTAACTCGGGTTCTAATTCAGATACAGACACAATTAAAGCAAAATTCGATTAATAAAAGAATAGATTTTAATATTATTGCAAAAATGAAAAATCGACATTTTCATGGAAAATGAAGTTTCAAAGGTGTGCGGATACCTTAATTCAAGTAAAAACGCATAACACAATATAAAACTCACTTATTGTAATTACAAACCGTGCACAACAATGTATTTTGTTCTGCGAAGCCTTGTATATGAATTTATTTATATTACACAAACTTATATTAGTCTATTAAATATAGTTCATCAGGAAAATGTGTAACACAATTAAAAATTACCCTTAAGCAATTCTCTTCCATAGTCTGTTATACTTACGAATTCCCTTGTGTAGCCCTGTATATTTTCAACTGAATTTATACGCACCACACACTATGCAAAAATTTAGTTAAACTTAAAAACCAAAGTTGAAAACGCAATTATCACACATAGACTGTAATTATCGCACTTATGCTCTAACAGATATCTTTTGCGTGTTCCTGTAAATGAACGATAAACGCAATGCACACCATACTTTTAAGTGAGCAAATTTATAGTGAACATCAGTAATGCATATAAATTTCATTTTCTTTTAAATAGTGTAACATCATTAAAATACATTACAAACGATTTTGACCCGATGACCATTATGAAACGGAATGCTTTTGCGTGACCCCGTAAATGAATAATAAATGCTTTGAATTTGCTTTGGAAATTGCTTTGGAAATTTATTGGTGTTTAAGTTTCTCTGAAGATAAAAAAGCGCTTTCCGAAATCATGGAAAACTCGGAAAAGTTTGTTATTTTTTTTAAGTTTTGCTAGATCAAGAAACATTTCCCTTTATTTTACAATGTTTATATGTGTAAAATGTAAACGCAAGAAAAGGTACTCTAAACGGATTTTGTAAAGACTATTAATTCTTTAATACATTTCTAAACCCATATTTCCTTACCACGAAATTATTTCTCTACCAGTATTTCCTAGACAATCTTCTAGACAAATTTCTTTAACATATGCTGTAGAAATCTATAAAGAAGATTACACTGGCCGGTAAAAACATAAACATTTTGTCTCCTTGAAAGACTGTACATGAACGATATAGATTTGGCTTTATTAAACCTAATCATGAAAACCAAATTGCACTAGCACGTACCATTCTTATGAAACAATTTTATAATAAAGAAAAATGAAAAACAGTTACATTCATATACATTGTTATATAAAATTGAATCATGAAAAATGTAATTTAACTGAGTTAGAAAACAAATAAATAAAAACTATCATGAAAAGACCAGCAATATTCTTCATTTTTTTTTTCGAGTATTGTCCTTTTGGTGTCTCTTCCATCTTCTTTTTTTTCTTATTTATTTATTTTATTTCTTTTTTTGCGCCCAGCTATAATCCGCTAACATATTTTTATTCTGGAAAACTTTTGCCGCTGTATCTTCGGGTAATGTTTTATATACATTTATTTATAGGCAACTTAAATATTATTATATACTTTTATTGGTCATACAATTCTCAGTAATGTTTCAGTGAGATATGAAAATACCTTCATTTTAAAATCAAGACATCACCCCTGAAAACAATTCGTGATACAAAAATTGCCATGTTTTCATTTAGTGACAGGAAATCTATAAATATCTATCATTAATTTTTTAGGGAGGGCTTGTATCAGCGGTATTGTTTGAAAAGAGTGGTACAGAAATTAACATCTATATGGTGTTTCTGTATATTTGAAAGCTTCATGAAATAATGAAATTAAAACTCTCTCAGCGCACAAATTACGATACAATTAATTTTTCAGGGTGGGCTTGTATCAGCGATATTGTTTGAAAACAGTGGTACAGAAATTAACATCTATATAGTGTTTCTGTATATTTGGAAGCTTCATGAAATAATGAAATTAAAACACTCTCAGCGCACAAATTACGATAAACATGGTTAAAAATGTAACAAACTCTAATATTTTTTTTCTGTAACATTTTATAAATAACTTTTATATTTTTAAAAACAGAAAGGATATATAATTCGCTATAATACATGTTATAAATCATTTAACGAATGGTAATAAAGCTGCACTTAAGGAATTATCTAGCTTCCGTAACAGTTTCCATGGAAAATAAAAGTTTTTCTGGACATACTTGCGTGAATATATTTTTTCAACCACTCTCTCAGTATCTACACTCTCTTTGAATTATTTGAATGTGTTAATATATTCATCATCGAAAACAATTTCTAGTCACGTTTATATATATTTTTTTGCTTTATTTAATAGTATGAACTTTACTACAATGTTACTTAGAAATAATATTTGCATTTTTATTTGTAAGATTTGACTTATGACATTATGAAGCAAGAAATGTAATACAAAGTAAAAGCTAAGTGAGAAATTTTAAGTCTTACAATTTATTTTTCTGTAAGGTACATTTTCTTTATACATAAGATGTTACACATTAATTTCAATTTATTTTAAGTCAAAAGAATGTTTCAGTATGTTGCCAAAACAATTAAAAAAAAATTACATTTTCAATTAGATAAGTCAAAATAAACAAATAAAATAATAATAAAAGAAAGAAATATACTTTAGATAACCTAAGCCAAAGAAAGATACTTTAGATTTTTTAAATTTCATATTTAAAAAATTACAAATAAAAATTCGATAGATCTGATAGATCGTTCAGAGAGTGTAAAATCCAAGTGCATGATTTAACACTGAAAAGTTTTAATTCATTCACATAAGACATTATTTAAACCAAGTATCTTCCACGTAGCTCAGTAGGAAGAGCATTGTCACAGCAAGCCAAGGTACCCAGGTTCGAGTCAGTCAGGATATTTTTCGCTCTGTTGGAATACACCTTAACTGAACTACTCCAACCTTGGATATGATTTATCTAGCTGAAATAAAAATCCTTTTCTTAATTTTGACCTAATTACGTGGTATACAGGAGTTTCCGTGGTACCACACACTTTCACCACTTAAATTGTATATTTATAGCTCGGATGGAATGAAACTGGCTCTGCAGTTTACGGAAATGTCCAACAAATGAAAGTGAATTATATCAGCCAGGTATCGTCCGTGTAGCTCAGTAGGAAGAGCATTGGCAACGGCAAGCTAAGGTTCCCAAGTTCGAGATCTGCTCTCTTGGAATAAACTTCAACTATTCTACTCCAATTTTGTATAACATTATTTAAACATTTTATTTTATTGCGATACAATGTTCATTAAAATTTACAATGCACACTCTCAGCAATATCAATATAGTTCTTACATTTAAAATGCTTATTTATTTAATAATACAACAAAATCTAAAAAAAAAAAAATTATATTATGTAGCAAACTTAACATTACATCATTTTATAAATTCAAAAATGGATCTATGATTTTAAAAATAATATTTATAAAAGAATTAGTTTTTTAGGTAGATTTCATAAGAATTTCACATTCCCCCCTATGTTGGAATTTCTGGAAAATGTTTGCAGATCTACACCGATCATGACTCCCAGAACCCAAAACCACCCTCAGTTCAAAACTTTAACTATTTATCTATCTATCAATGTCACTTTTTATGGACACGATAACTTGAAAAATGCGACATAAATATCTTCCAAACTGATACATAAAATCAAAGGGCATAAAATCTCGGTCAAATTCGTTAATGGGCCAAAATCGAACCTTATGGGGAGAAATAGGACTTAACATTACATCATTTTATAAATTCAAAAATGGATCTATGATTTTAAAAATAATATTTATAAAAGAATTAGTTTTTTAGGTAGATTTCATAAGAATTTCACATTCCCCCCTATGTTGGAATTTCTGGAAAATTTTTGCAGATCTACACCGATCATGACTCCCAGAACCCAAAACCACCCTCAGTTCAAAACTTTAACTATTTATCTATCTATCAATGTCACTTTTTATGGACACGATAACTTGAAAAATGCGACATAAATATCTTCCAAACTGATACATAAAATCAAAGGGCATAAAATCTCGGTCAAATTCGTTAATGGGCCAAAATCGAACCTTATGGGGAGAAATAGGACTTAACATTACATCATTTTATAAATTCAAAAATGGATCTATGATTTTAAAAATAATATTTATAAAAGAATTAGTTTTTTAGGTAGATTTCATAAGAATTTCACATTCCCCCCTATGTTGGAATTTCTGGAAAATTTTTGCAGATCTACACCGATCATGACTCCCAGAACCCAAAACCACCCTCAGTTCAAAACTTTAACTATTTATCTATCTATCAATGTCACTTTTTATGGACACGATAACTTGAAAAATGCGACATAAATATCTTCCAAACTGATACATAAAATCAAAGGGCATAAAATCTCGGTCAAATTCGTTAATGGGCCAAAATCGAACCTTATGGGGAGAAATAGGACTTAACATTACATCATTTTATAAATTCAAAAATGGATCTATGATTTTAAAAATAATATTTATAAAAGAATTAGTTTTTTAGGTAGATTTCATAAGAATTTCACATTCCCCCCTATGTTGGAATTTCTGGAAAATTTTTGCAGATCTACACCGATCATGACTCCCAGAACCCAAAACCACCCTCAGTTCAAAACTTTAACTATTTATCTATCTATCAATGTCACTTTTTATGGACACGATAACTTGAAAAATGCGACATAAATATCTTCCAAACTGATACATAAAATCAAAGGGCATAAAATCTCGGTCAAATTCGTTAATGGGCCAAAATCGAACCTTATGGGGAGAAATAGGACTTAACATTACATCATTTTATAAATTCAAAAATGGATCTATGATTTTAAAAATAATATTTATAAAAGAATTAGTTTTTTAGGTAGATTTCATAAGAATTTCACATTCCCCCCTATGTTGGAATTTCTGGAAAATTTTTGCAGATCTACACCGATCATGACTCCCAGAACCCAAAACCACCCTCAGTTCAAAACTTTAACTATTTATCTATCTATCAATGTCACTTTTTATGGACACGATAACTTGAAAAATGCGACATAAATATCTTCCAAACTGATACATAAAATCAAAGGGCATAAAATCTCGGTCAAATTCGTTAATGGGCCAAAATCGAACCTTATGGGGAGAAATAGGACTTAACATTACATCATTTTATAAATTCAAAAATGGATCTATGATTTTAAAAATAATATTTATAAAAGAATTAGTTTTTTAGGTAGATTTCATAAGAATTTCACATTCCCCCCTATGTTGGAATTTCTGGAAAATTTTTGCAGATCTACACCGATCATGACTCCCAGAACCCAAAACCACCCTCAGTTCAAAACTTTAACTATTTATCTATCTATCAATGTCACTTTTTATGGACACAATAACTTGAAAAATGCGACATAAATATCTTCCAAACTGATACATAAAATCAAAGGGCATAAAATCTCGGTCAAATTCGTTAATGGGCCAAAATCGAACCTTATGGGGAGAAATAGGGGGGATTTCTGTGAAAACAGAAAAATCCCTATAATTTCTTAATTCTATAATTCTAAAAGGACAAAAATTTATGTGTGACAGATTTTTGATATAATAAAAATGGCCCCAAGAGGGGAAAAAAAGTAGGGTTTCAGAAGAAAAAAATTCATAACTTCGTCAATTCACAAGATATCAAATCCGCTTAAATTTATTATAAATCCTCTTAATATTATCTAAAACTTTTATATCGACAAGTTTTTTTATAGGACCAATCCTTAGAGCAAAAATAATAATAATAATAATAAATCTGCCAGCTCCACCTACTTGACACAGGTAGATTTCAAAGTGGGCGGTTCCAACTGCCGCATCATGGTAAAAAGGTCATTTCTTCTGCTATTCCCAATAAACAGACGCCCCACAGTCTGCCTGTCGGCCGAACCGTCAGGAATTTTTTTTATATATAGATCCCTTTAAATTAAATTTTATTTTTTTAACATTGGGTTATTTTAGGTTTGTTTTTAAAATAATAAATAAAAGATATAGTACTTAATATTGAACATATTTTTGAATACAACAAAACAGAAATAAGAAGTAGTATTATTGTCACTATATCTCTGATTGCGTGTATAATTATATTTATACAACCTATAGGGAATTTATAATAGCTGTCACTTAGCCCATGAACAATAAACTATAATTTTTTTACACAAATTAACAATTTGGTTAATGCAACAGAGAACAATTCAAGTGACATAATGTTAGAAAAACAAAATAAAACAAACCCCGTTCATTTTATGTGACGATAAGTTGAGATTCAGAAAAATTTCGTGTTAGTACTTGGATTTGCACCCATATGATAAATCAGACGTGCGAACACACCCTATTTTTAAATGTCATTATTTCCGTACAGAACTTTTAGTTTTATTTAATTGCAGAATATCTGCGTTGAATAAAGCAATATATATATATATATATATACATATTCGAAAATAGTGCATTCAAAAATCTACAGTTCCAACTCTCGCTAAATAAAAGTGAGTAACTAAGTGCATTATCTGAAGAGTTTCATAAGTGTGACCGGCTAAACATTTTTCTAAAACATTTTCGAACAAATTTTTTTCTATGTATCTAATTCTATACATATCATCTTATGTAATGCACGCTATATTACAATCTCTCTATTTATATTTTTGAATGTTTGCAAAGCACACAAGAAACTCGATTCAAACAAAATTTTCTCTGAATCTTTCAAATAGCTGAAGGGTGAGATACGTAAACACGAAAAAAAGCTGCCTAAAATTTGTAATCAACATCAGAAATAATAACAAAATAAAACTGTTATGTAATATATTTTACATCAATTATAATTACTTAAATAATTCATCAAAAATGCTTAATATCTTTACATTTTTATGTTTAAATCTCTGTCTTGCTTTCTAGTCAAATCATTTTTCCATGATTTTTTGTTCTATGCGCAGGAAAAGCTTTTACCTCAATTAATGAACAGAATCCAAATGCAGGGTAATTTAAGGATAAAATTGCTCTTAACACAATTTTCGCTGATTTCAGTCAAAGCCCATTTCAGTCATTTCATCAATAAAATGGACTGTCCTTCATTTTCGGTACGTCCCTCATGCTAAATTTAGAACCAAAATTTTGCCATGTAGACCACGGCTGATTACTCCCACCATTATTTTAGTAACCCAGACATTGGAAAATTTATTCTTCTACGCGTATTTTCTTTAATCATGTTAGGGGTCAGATACAAAATGCAGTTATATGATTCTCGTTCTGCTCAACTATATTTAATTGTAATGTAATGATTTAAATCTGAATGTACAAGAAATTAAAAAACAATAGTAACAATATAATTACATCTTAAAATTAAATTTTACATAAAGAATTTGAAAAGAAAATCCTAATGCGCAAACAGGTTAAGAAAATTAATGTATATAAAAAACCCTTATTTAAGCTAAAAATAATAAAACAATTTGGTGAAAAACTGACAATAAGGCAATATGAAAATGTTGGGAGTAAAAATATTTAGGAAAATATTTTCTTAATATACCAGATATGTTTAAAATAAACATACTTTCAGAAAGTGTAAGAAACTTTCTGCAAATAAGTACATTAGATACACAAAATTCGCAGTAGATTACAGACGCTGTTCTGAATCCTTTTTCTAAATGATTCAAACAGAAGTTAAATTTCTAATCTTTTTTTATTAGCATTTCTACTGATTTTATATTTGTGTTTTCTTAAACAAAGATAACATATAAATTAGTGTTAAGCAAATATTTATATATTTTTGTAAAGAACGTATGATTTTTTTCTGTTTAAAAACATTTTTTTACACCTTTACACATTGCATTTCAGCTCCGTTCATGTATATTTTTACAGAAAGGTTTATTTGTAGAGTGTATTATCATACCTTAAAATTTTGACCACAATTTTTCATTCATGCTGCACAATCAACTTGGAAATCCTGTAATTAATTTAGATTTTTCTTGAAGAATAATTTTTAAACAAATATTTTTAAATAAAAGTAGAATAAAAGAAAGATCGAATATTATTTTATATAGTGAAAGAACATGAAAAAATCGGTGTGGGCAACCGCGTCTCACGGCACGTTGTTGTTAAATCAAATTATATAATGATAGTTATTTCAACCTTGCGTTACATTTCACTACTATTTAAATATAAGTAAATTAGATAATAAAACACAATAAATGTTCTTATATTTTTAAAATCCATTAATTTTCCATTATAATTATTTTAACAAATTAGTTTTTGTATGGGGCACATTTAATTTATAGACATCTACGAGAAAAGAAGCCGTCGAATAATGCTTCCTAAACTAACTTTCTAAAAAGGTTTATTTTATTATTGACATTTTTTAGAATTGTTATTTTTTCTGCAGTAAATGTAAAATTAATAAAAAGGCTTATAAGAGTAATACGAACTGAAAAAATATGAATACGTAATCAAACATTATAAGCAAAATTATCTTATATACAAGACTGAAAACATTGCAAGATAAAAGCATGAAAATACGCATATTATGTGATTTTGCATCATTGCCATACTGTTTATATTCAAACAGTAGTTTATGAAACCAATTCCATTAAAGGAACTGCTTATGAGTTCGAAAGAGTGAGCAGAAGATTTTGAAAACGCAGACAGTTACTATATATATAAGGTAAAGCTAGGATAGTCTGCGCACAATTCAAAAGAATAGCAATAAAAATCTAACTATTAATTTTTTGCTAAACTACCCATGAATAATTTTTACTTCATTTGTTTTTTATGCATTTCCATTGCTATTTTGTTGTTATGTTGTAATTTAATAGAACAGTTGTAATAAAACCAAGAAAGTTATTTTGCGCAATCTGTCCATACAGGGTTGGTGTGATTGCGCACATGGGTAGGAGAGATTGTTACTAATAATAACTACAATTAAATTAAATAAGTTGAAACTGGTGTGAAACACTAAGAACTAAAATAACTTCTTAAAAACACCATAAAAATTTTAAAATGCGCTAGGCCTTTCGAAATATCTGGGTCTTTCTTCATCAGGCGCAAAAAAACGTGCGTCTACTGTGAAAGCAGCAGCAAGACTGGACCCAGTAGCAACCCAGTCTTGCTGCTGCTTTCACAGTAGACGCATGTCTTTTTGCGCCTGATGAAGAAAGACCCAGATATTTCGAATGGCCTAGCGCATTTTAAAATTTTTATGGTGTTTTTAAGAAGTTATTTTAGTTCTTACAATTAAATTCTTAACTTAACTAATAATTACACTTAAATGATATTGCTGTAAGGTTTTTGTGAACAAATTTTATTGTATTGGGAGTGAATATTTCAACATAATGCTTAAAGATTCAGAAAAAGGAAATAATTTTAAAAACGATTAAAAAATTTTAATTAAAGGAAAAAAAATTATAGAATCGGAAAAAGCAAGCCCAGATAAGATAACAAAATAAAATTATGTAACTTAATAACACGTTTAACTTAAAATTAGTCCATTTTCATTTTTCATTTTTTATGCAAATTTACCAATAACTAATCTCTCTTACCTCGCGTAATCTCTCCTACCATGGCAACTAATGGGAACATTGCGCCATCTCTCCAAAGTAGCAGATGCGCAAACACTCCAATTTTGGTAGGCGAGATTGCGCGGCCTTTTATTTAAACATGGCCGCTACAAAAACGAACCGTTGATGTTCACATTGTTAGTCTAGATTAGTAGCTTATGAGAAATCGTTTAAGTTTAAAACATTTTGTACTATTGACATTGTATAGAAATTCTGCTGAAAATTCAAGCACTTACTTTGGGAAAACAAAACAAAATAGCTATACTTTATATTAGACGCTCAAAGCAATCAACGTACACTTTCAAGTAGACATTCCACTACTGTTGTTGTACAACTACCTGGAGTCGCTGCGCTCTCACTCTACTCCTTCCTCCCAAACATCTATGTGCGCAATCTCTCCGACTGCGCCATCTCTCCTGGCTTTAACTTAGTTTAATTTTCACGTGAATTCCAAATTTCTCGGTCTAAAGAAAAAAAAATAAAGGAATGTTCACAGGGTTCCTACAGATCAGGGAATTATCTTGTGTTTAGGTAATAAGTAGCATCTTTACGTCTTTACGTCAGATATACAGCAGTATTTACTTAGAGAATAACTCGCCTTGTACAATCGTGCGAATACATAAGTCGAGTGTTTCTGTAAGAAAATACTCGTAATTTCTTTTAAACTGTAGGATCCCTGGTTTATCTTTCATGTTACAAAGACAGCGGAATACATAAAAAGCTTTAAAATCTAATGATCATGCTACTATTTCCTACATTAAACAGTAATGTACAGAACTGTTGTAAGTTATAAATATAATCTCAAGATCCACTTTCTTGAAATACGAAACATTTGTATACCAACTACATTTTGTAATGTTTTGTATTTACCGATAATTTGCTTTACATTTTTTTTCCTTTTAAATTTCTTTTCATGCATGATACTATACTCGTCTCTTATCTAAGGGCGCCATTACGAATTGCAACACGCTGTGCTACATATTTGTTTCACTTGATTTGTAATCATATGATTCTAGAAAGAACATTCGTGAAAAATGTCTGGTCAACAGTTATGTCAACAAAAAAGCTTAAAGAAAGCATTACAAACTATCTGTATCAGATAGTTTCATTTCAACAATTCCTGTTTAACAAAAATCAATAAACGTGTTTGTATCACGGGAGTATTTGAATTTTCTAACCCTGTTCGTGGGGCATCCCTTCCTTAACAAACAAACAAACACACACACACACATTTATTTACATGTGAATATGGACACTGCAAAAAAAATTAAATTTTTCTTGATCTAGCAAAATATTGCAGAAATATAGCATAACATCTTCCGATTTATCAACGATTTCGAAAAGCATTACTTTATTCTCAGAAAGCAATAGATTTCTGAAATTTAAAGAATAATTTTTAAAACAAAAGATTGTTTTGCTGTCCGTTTCAAAAACCAGGAAAAATGAGAAACGTTTCTGAGTAGTTTTACAGTGTATTAATCAGTTTTCTCAACTCGAAATATTGGTTTTTCAGATGCTTCGAAATCACAAATAAACATTTTAAGCTGCATAACAGAATTTATACATGAAACAGTAACCAAACATTGTTAATTTTAATATTAATGTTAATGCGGTTAATATAGTTTGTTTGCCTGTTGAACACGTTTATTAAACACTAGCAAGCTACGCCCGCTACGCTGGTCAATTTCTTTTAACGAACCTTTAATCCAACAAAATATTGACATTTCATAAATACCTTTTATATTTTAACAGAATAATAAGGCTACTATAATTTGTGACTCGTGCTATAGCCAATATACACGTCAGGACACGTCGCCCTTATCATTATCTTTTTACGCAAGAAGGTTTCGCTATGGTACTCCATTGGAAAATTTGGTAATTTTTGAAATTCAATATTTGAAAAACGGGATAATCATTAGATTTGAAATTTATATCAAGAAAAATACAATTTTTTACCTTTCAAATGCAGTTTGTCTAACAATTTTCTGACAAATACTTTTTGAGTTATCATTTTTTTCAGTAACTTCAAATATTTCTTTTTCCGAGATTAATCTGGTGCAACAATTAGCGAAAAACCCAGTCGTCAGCAACGCATAGTTTTTTATTAAAGAGGCTGTTGGAGCAGGGATTGTCACCACCAATTTGCCATCATCACTTTTGAAATCGGTTCCGTGGTTCCAGAGATTCCATAGAAATTGTAATTTAGAATGACTTCAGAACACTTTCCGCTCATTTCACCCATTTAAATTTCGATTTTTTTTTAAATTTATTCTTACAGAGCATTTACATCTTATAAGTAACTACAATGCTAAATTTCAAATTTCTTGCCCCTTCAGTATAAAAAAGTCGCAATTTTCGAACATTTTTCGATCCTGCACCCCATTGATGTTAGTGGCACCGACATAAAATATAGCCTATGTTGGAGTAGGGAATGTCCCCATCAATTTGCCACCATTACTTTTGAAATCGGTTCTGTAGTTCCAGAGATTTCATAGAAATTGTAATTTAGACTGTTTTTAGAACGCTTTTCGCTCATTTCACCCTTTTAAATTTAAATTTCTTTTTTATTTTGTTCTTAGAGAGCATTTACATCTTATAAGTAACTACAATGACAAATTTCAAATTTCTAGCTCCTTCAGTATAAAAAATAAAAATAAAACTGCCCAGTTAAACTGAGGGCATTGAGTTCACAGGCTATTCACACTAATTGTATATTATACTCTTATTTCAAAGAATTTGAAATAAGCCCATCGAAAAATAAAGAAATAAACAATATATTAAGGGGGGGGGGGGTCATCCCTCCGTTACCCCCCCCCCCCTATAGTTAAATAATGAACCCCTTAAACTAATCAGGTAAATCTCTAATTACAATGAATATATATACAAAATTTGAAGAAAATCGGATAATGCTGGATGAAAAACTCATTTCTATAAATTAAGGCGGGATTAGCACCCTCCGTTCCCCCCTTTATACTTAACCAATCAATCCCGAAAACTAATCAGGGAAGCGTCTTAACCCAATGAATCTATAAACAAATTTTGAAGCAAATGGGATAATTCTGCATGAAAAACCCATTTATATAAATTAAAGGGGGGGGATTAGCCCCCCCCGTTTCCCCCCTTTATACTTAACCAATCAATCCCGAAAACTAATCAGGGAAGTGCCTTAACACAGTGAACCTATAAACAAAATTTGAAGGAAAACGGAATAATTCTGCATGAAAAACCCATTTATATAAAATAACGGGGGATTAGCCCTCCGTTCCCCCCTTTATACTTAACCAATCAATCCCGAAAACTAATCAGGGTAGTGCCTTAGCACAGTGAACCTATAAATAAAATTTGAAGGAAATGGGATAATTCTGCATGAAAAACCCATTTATATAAATTAAGGGGGTATTAGTCCCCCGCCCCCCCTTTATACTTAATCAATCAATCCCGAAAACTAATCAGGGAAGCGTCTTAACCCAGTGAACCTATAAACAAAATTTGAAGGAAAACGGAATAATTCTGCATGAAAAACCCATTTATATAAAATAAGGGGGGATATGCCCCCGTTCTCTCCTTTATAGTTAACCAATCAATCCCGAAAACTAATCAGGGAAACGCCTTAACACAGTGAACCTATAAACAAAATTTGAAGGAAATGGGATAATTCTGCATGAAAAACCCATTTATATAAATTAAGGGGGGGCTATCCCCCCGTTCCCCCCCCCCTTTATACGTAACCAATCAATCCCGAAAAACTAATCAGGGAAGCGCCTTAACCCAATGAACCTATAAACAAAATTTGAAGGAAAACGGAATAATTCTGCATGAAAAACCCATTTATATAAATTAAGGGGGGGATTAGCCCCCCGATCCCCCCTTTATACTTAACTAATCAATCCCGAAAACTAATCAGGGAAGCGCCTTAATACAGTGAACCGATAAACAAAATTTGAAGGAAAACGGAATAATTCTGCATGAAAAACCCATTTATATAAATTAAGGGGGGGGGATTAGCCCCTTGTTCCCCCCTTTATACTTAACCAATCAATCCCGAAAACTAATCAGGGAAGCGCCTTAACACAGTGAACCTATAAACAAAATTTGAAGGAAAACGGATATTTCTATGATGAGTTATCGCATTACGTACTAACATACATACATACAGAACCGGCTGGCAAGCCGGTCTCAGGGCTTGATACCCAGTTTGATAGCTAAAATATCGCAATTTTAGAACGTTTTTTGCTCCTGCACCCCCTGGGGTTAGTGGCACCGACATAAAATATAGCCTATGTTGGAGCAGGGGTTGTCACCATCAATTTGCCACCATCACTTTTGAAATCGGTTCGGTAGTTCCAGAGATTACCCCCTACAAACAAACAAACAAACAAACAATCTTTACTCCTTTATAATATTAGTATAGATGATTATTTTTTTAAGAATTTACTAGCTGATCTCCGCCAGGCTTTACCCCAATAATAATTTTTTTTTTAAATCAAGTTATTATTATTTTATATCTTTAACCCGATTTTGTATGAAATTACATTTTAAGATGAAAAATTCGCGAAAAAATATTAATATTTAGTGATAAAAGCACTCATTTCTTGTTTTTTTACGTAGGGTCGTTTCATGGTTTTAAAATAAAAAGTTCTTTTTGTCTGAACTCTTTAAAATCTTGAATGGTGATAAATAAAACGGTTTTACAGCCCGTGTAAAAATTTCGCGAAAAAATATTGTTATCCAGTTGTAAAAGAAATGTTTTCTTCTCGCTGTTTTGTTTTTGCGTCGGGTCTTTTAACATAGCATTAAAAAATAGTTCTCATATTCAAAACTTTCTGACATTTCAATCGGTTATAAATATAACTCTTCACGCTCTCTTTAAAATTTTGCCAAAAAATATGCATATTTAGTAGTGAAAACATGTTCTTTAAATAAAATCTTAAGCTTTCAAACTCAGAGAAAAAATATATTAGAAGGTCTTTTCTTTCAATGCAATGGTACAACTCCATCCGTTTTCAATCAACCCTTTTCAATCCCCTTTTGACTAAACAGGCTAATCAATCAGGTTTCCCGTTTCTGAGGGGAGAAGCCTTAAAAAAAGTTGACGCACGCGCAAAGAGACGATAATCGTGTGAACATTTGGCAGAATGCGCTTTTCGTTTTAAATATATTGAAAACATCCTAAAAAACGGTATTTCATGTTGAAAAAGCTCATTAATGCACTGCAAAAACTACTCGAATTCGTTTTCTTGTTTCTTTTTTTCCAATAGGCACAAAAAATTGTTTCAGCAATGCGTCTTGGATATCTTTTGGTTTCCAACGTTTCTGAAGAAAGTAGAACTCTTTTTAGGAATCGTGAGTAATTCAAAAGAAGTTATGATATATTTCCTTGCAGTTTTGGTAGATCAGAAATATTCATTTTATTCCAGTGTATGGTCTTCATTGCTTAAACATACACAATCGCATATCTATAGATTTTGGATGGATACAAATATATACCGTAAGGATTTAATTTGTGACAGATTTTCAAGTTTTTCTCACACCAGCAGTTCTGTTTTATAAGTATCCCAATACTGACTATTGTTGAACATTGCTATCTTCTTTTCCTGCATAACAACGCATTGCGCTAATCTCAATCATTAATAGCAACTGAGAAATTTAGGTTTAAAAATATTACAAAGTTACCCCATCGAGTGGGGTGCAGTTACTTTGTGACAAATTTATTTTTTCCTTGAAATGCAAGAAAAAAAATCATGAATGATTTCGACTCTGAAAATTATACTGTGAACAATTTAAACTGCGAAAATGATATTGATATGTTTTTGATTTGTCCCATTTTTTCAGAGACAATTGCTTCATCAGAACCATTTATGCTATTTCCTTTAAATAACTATACGTGTAATTCCGGTAGGACGAGAACCTAGCTTACTTTTATATATTATCGTAACGTTTCACGTCTAGTATTTTGACACTGAAAAGGCAAATTATATCTTTAACTTTTAAACCTGGTGGTGTTACTTTTCGACAGTGTCGGTGTGTCACAAAGTGTCTATATTTTGATTATGTCGTCATATCTTACATAATATCTTGACAAAATTTATATTACTTTACAGTCTAACTAACACATTAACAACAAAAAATATTTAGCTGTGTTAGGTAGTTCTCATCCGCTTTTGGCTTCAGCACACAATTATCTGAATTTCGAGAAAACAACGCAGGAGCATGTTTGAGCGATACACCTGCCAAAGAGAACAAGCTTCGGTCAATGGTCGTTAGGTGACGTGAAACACAGTACTAAGAGGTGGCGCTGAGTTATCCTTTCCTGCCATCGCGGACAGGGCGAGAGATTCGAAATGCGGAAACTAGACCATGTGTCACAAAGTAACCCTTACAGTCACCAATTCTTACGATATTTAAATTTGCATATACAAAATGTAACAAAGGTTCTTCACAACCATCGATGATGCTAATAAGGAAACTAATGCCAAATATTCTATATTTTTCAATGTATCTAATTTTCAACTTTGACTTTCAATATGTTTTTCAGAACAGATTTTATTTTAAGAAGAGACTAAGCACAGACTGAAAACATTCTACTTTAAACAAAACGCAGTAATTAATATCAATAAGTGCATAATATACATAAAAATATACAGAGGTTTCGCTGGAATATAAAGAAAAAGTCTGTGGGCGCAAGCGCGTACCAGGAGGGTGAGGTTGTCGACCCCTGCTGTAGAAGGTAATGCATAGACGCAATAAGTGGTAACATGGGTGATCCACATGGGACGGATAGTACAAAATCACATTTTATTTTAAAAATATAACTCTTTATTTCATACAAATGCACAGTTGTTTAGTATTTGGCGATTTATAGAAAGGTAAATGCTGATGAAATTTTGGATTAACTCTATCAGAAACTTTTTTCGCTACGGTGAGGGATATTCCCAGATTCATTGAAGAAGTAATAAATTGGAAACACTACTGAAACCACTATGTTCATAGAAGTTAACTAAAGTTTTTAAGCTTCTAGTTAAAAAAATATATATAATGGTGACTATGTGTTTTTTTTTCATCATAGGTCGTTAAGTAAATTTAGACTTCTGACTTTTTAAGAAGTAATTTTTGTGATCGGAAAGTTATTATCGCGAAATTGGCATCTTCTTTTACATTCTTTGATCTTCAAAATATTACTTTCTAAGGAATATTTTTGTTAATTAATTGTTTTTATTGGTATAAAATTATAAAAAGTTTGTTACAGAAACTTATATAAATACATAAAAATGTTTTGCATATTAAGCAATAAATTGTAGGAAAGAGCCTAAAATTAGATTACGAATAAAGAACATTCGAGTTTTATATGTAAAAAAATGGAACAGTGTTTTCTATTAAAGAAGTTATTGGATAATGACTTTGTCAGTAATAAAATAATGAAAATCCAATCTTTTGTATCTGTGTACCTTACATGTCATAAGTAGTGATAAGTATCTAGTGGATATATTTATCTGGTCTCTAGATATAACTTCCAGTTTCTCAACATTAAGTATTGCATTCTCTAATACCGTTTTAAGGTAGCGTGACGCAAATACTTCAAAACTTCGTTCACTAGAGAAGTCTTGGAAAAATAATTTTCTCTAAAGTTTAGTTGTGTGACGATACTAGAGCAGAATTTTACGGCAATTTTACAAGTGGGTCACGAAAGAGTAGAAATAATCCAGTTTTCTTTTCCGAGTCCATTTCAAGAATATAATTATGAATTTCCATCTATTTTTATATGTATGATAATAACAGTACTAAAAGAAATTTAGTCACATATAACATTTATTTTTTATGTAATTAATTAAAATTAGCGTTATGATTTTCATATGAAAGATGTGGGCTGAATGTTATAAAAAAGAAGAATAAATGTTTATTACAGACATTTTTTATTATTCTTATTTCCATCCAATTTCTTTAAGCAAACTAGTGTATAATAAATTGTATTTTAATTCATTTTTCTACGCTTTATGTTATAAAATTTTTATTTTTCCTCTGCAAAAGCTGTAAACAAAATTAATTTTTTTTCCAACAACCTTTTTTGAAAAAAAAATTGTTAAAACAAGTAAAACAAGTAACATAATCTGAATCGCAATTTTTAAAAAAATAGTACGTAAATAGGCATGATATTTTATTTTTTGTGTTTAGTTTGCTTTAAATCAGAGTTTAATTTTTAAATACGCATATCCAGAAAATATTTTACTATCCTTCGATGTCCTTTCGGGTAACCGTAGAGATTCCGTGTATAAATACAAAATAATTTACACTTTTTACGCCCGTTTCCAAGAATTTCATTAAAGAAATGCCTGTATAAATTGCTGAAGCTCCAGAATAAAGACATGTCTTCCTAACATTTTTTAAAACAATTTTAGTTTCTTAAGTTAAGATTTTCAAGATTAAACTATGTAATGATAAACAAATTCAATTTATCACATCGCTCAGATGACTCAAAGATAAATATATTTATTTCATATTTACAAATATTCATTGAAATGTGAGATATTGCATTATTTACATAAAAAATTTAATGGCAATATTTAATTAAGTAAACAATTCTTAAGAATTATTTATGTAAGTAAAAAGTTAAAAAATAATTTTCCGTTTACATTTAAAACTAAACAAAGAAAAAAAGATAGTTCTTAACAAATTTACGAAAATAATTTTTAAAGATTGTTGATTCAGAAAATGTGACTCTTTTTTTTTGTTTCATGGTTAAAAGTTTGATAGACTTTCCTTTTTTGTATAAATATACCATTTAGAATAATTTATAAAATAGTACTAAGCTATTTTTGTACATTTAAATTCATTCTTTATATTTTGTTTCTTTTAATCAGAATTAAACTTTAGATACTAGTTAACTTTCAGAAAGATTTAGCACCATTTGCTTTGATGATTTTGTTAAGAATTATAAAAAAATCTAAAAATGTTTAGATTTTGCAAGTAATTTCATGACATGAAAATTAGTTGCCGACAAAAAAATATTAACAATCATGATATGAAACTTTGAAAATTAATTATTCAAAACATTTTTCTAAGAAATAATAATATTTCATAATTTTAATAATAATGTAACTTGAAAGTATTTGTTTTTAACAGATAATGTTAGTTTTTGCTGATGTCGAGTTTTTCAGAATTTTTTCCCTCCCCTTTAAAATGATTCTGAAATTCTAATATATAATAATAATATATAAATCATATGAAATTACATGTAGTATTAAGTATTTTTTCAAGAATATTTTTAGACCTTTTAGTGTATTTATTTATTTGCTGTCCGTGCACCAAAATGAGGCTCAGGGTTTACAAATGCAAGTACGATGCACAAAAATGAAGAGTAAATAAAAGTAAAGTGCTGAATGAGACAGACACATGCACACGCAGAGAGAGAGAGGGGGGGGGGGAAAGAATAGATTTAGAGGTGGAGAGAGAGAGAATAGATTTAGAGGTGGAGAGAGAGAGTAGATTTAGAGATGGAGAGAGAGAGTAGATTTAGAGGAAGAAGGTACCAATTCGTTACGAAAATGTAATTTTCAGTATTCGTTTGAAGTTTCAAAATATGAAAATACAGGATTTTACAAGAAAAAAAAAGGAAACTTAATATAATATTACTAATTGTCAGAAATATGTATTTTTTTTTTGTCATTAATCGAAATGAATAAAAATCCTAAATATTTATTAATGTTTTTAAAACAATATTTACAACACACCGAAACAGTTAGTTTAGAGTAGTATTAATATACTTTTTTCAACATATATAAATACATTGAAAAACGTCACTTTAATTTGAAGTTACGGTGAAAAATAAATTGTTGTCTCAGAAATTTGTCGATTTCATTCTTTCTGAAAAAAAAAACAGTCCTTTGTTTGAAATTATTTTTAAAATGTTACATGTTGTGCAGTTTTGTTTATAAATAATGCATAAGTTGAATAATTAATATATATTTATATCTATATATATATATAAATATATATATATATATATACATATTCCAGGTGAGCCTAAAGTCCGTCAAAAATTAAAAAAGTCATGAAAAAGAAACAAATGATGCTAAAATTTTCCGGTTTGCAGTAATGGGATTAGAGGGAGATCGGATTGTTTTTTAATAACAGAAAAATTTGTGGTTAAAAATTACCAATAGATGGCGCTGGCATGCATAATATGAAGGAAGTAGTTGTGTGTAAATTAGTCTTATAGTTTAATATCCATTTCTGCGAAGCGTCTGACAAATTTCAGTATTCCAGCACATGAAACAGGCCGTTTGTTCGCTTCAGTCATTTTGTCGTGCTTAATTTTCCCAATGCGCCAGTTTCCGATTCCCCGTTCTTGTAAAAGTGTTTAACCAACAGAGCTTGATCTGGTAGTGATATCTGATATCATTCAGCTGGCATCGAATGTAGAATCTATGTGCATTGAGTTGTTTTATTGACAGTCTGATTTGCATAAATCTGCTTCATATTATGCATATGCAGCGCCATATATCGCTAATTTTTGAACCAACAATATTTCGTTATTAAAACAAAATCAGATCTCCGTCTAATCCCATTCCTTCAAGCCTCATTTTTCAGCGTCTTTTGTTTCTTTTTAATACATTTTAAAGTTTTAACGAACTTTCGGAGAGCGCTATATATATACAGTGTGATTCATAAATATCGAAATAATAGCCTATCTCTTTAAGTATTGTCCCTAAGCACATACTTCCAGTTGCAAAGTTTCATAAAAAAAGGTGCAAAATTTGATGAGACAAGTGCAACTTCATGGGGGAAATTTGAGAAAATACAAAAATTAATTTTTATACGGCCCCCGTAGACTAAAATTTCCAATTAAGAAATTTTTCCTTATACATTCTTGAATTAAACAAAAAAAATTCAATCTTGATATCTTCAAAACTCAAAGAGATATAACCGTTTTAATAATTCGTGAGGTTTCAAGGGATCAGACAAAAATTGAAATGCGTGTAATTTAAGAAACAATGTTACTGTAAGGTGTCCGGGAAACATTTATTTATTATTTATTTATTTATAGAGTTAGAATTTTGATTTTTTTGTAATGGTTAACCATATAATTTGTAAACAGAATCCCATCATAAGACTTCTTACAAAATTTTAAAAATATATATATTTTTAAAAAAATTCAGAGTAATTTAAAATTTTTATAACTCAAAATATTATTTGTCGAATTGATTTTTTTTCCTTTTAATTAAACAGATATATATATATAAGTTTTAATTTTGATTCAGAATTAAAAAAAATATTAATTAAAAAAAATTTGAATATTTAAAATAGCAATTTAAAAAAAGATGCAACTTACTTTAAACAAATCACATTTTCAAAAGTGAATATTTTTTCCAAATTTGACGAATTAAAATGTAAGTAAAATATTAGAAAATGATATATTCCAAGTTTGAACCATTTATCTTTAACGGTTATTGACTTATATCAATTTAAAAAGTCATTCCGCCCTGTACCGGGAGGAAAAGGTAGCTTTCCTATATCTTCGTTTTAAAATTTTAGCTAATGTTACACGAAAACAGCAAGTTAAAATGCAAAGAAACGTTTACAAAAGATTCGTTAATACTGAATTTGAATAAGAAATTCGCCAAATTATTGAGCAATAGCCAAATTGGCTTCATTTATGAAGACTTATTTTGGTCGCCAAATTCGGCGATATTTCGCCAAATGTCGCGAATTTTGGGGAGAATTTGGCGCTAACGGATATGAATATATAGTTTTATGCGTATGATTGGGAAAATTATTACAACAATGAAAGAAAATAATTTGCGAGTAATCGCGTTAATGTGCTGTTTTGTTTCAAAATGTCAGCCACCGTAGAATTTCAAACTGCTCTATCTCAGCCATTTTTTAAGATAGAGGTAAACCAAAAAATGCTCTGGAATCCTTGTATCAAGGCCTAACACGTAATTAAAAAATAAATTTGAATATTTAACTTGTTTGTATATTTATTTTAGTTTTAAATTTTTAAATGGCCGCCATCTTGAACAAAATGGCGGACCAAGCTAGCCAACGAACTCGGTCGAGACATTGGTGAGCTTAATACACACAATTAGTTTCATCAAAATTGATTTATAAATACGAGCGTTATCGTATGACATAGGTCAGATATATATATGGATATATATATATATATATATATATATATATATATATATATATATATATATATATATATATAAATCAACATTTGAACGGAGGGTGGTTTTGGTGTCTGGGGGTCATGATCGGTGAAAATATATCGAAATTTTCCGGAACTGCTTTCCTCCGAACGGCTGCAATAGGTAGCTTTATACTTTTTGTAGTGAAAGCTACCTAAAATGGGAAATGCAGAAAAAAACATATGATGCAGAAAAATTCATTTAATTTTTAAAGAAAGATTGGCTAATAATAGAATATTTAAATGCTTTTTAAAAGCTTCCAGATGAGTAAGTAACTCCTTCTTGGAGCTTCAATTTCTGGTTTAGTTTATTTTTTGCCTTTCTAACCTTCTTTCTTTACTGTTTAAATGTGTCAGTTGATTTAAACAAGACTTTTCTAATATGTCAATTTCGAGTTTTTTCATAGTTTTAGTCCTGACAACTTCAAAATTTTCCCCTTAAAAGTGCAATTACACGAGGCGTAAAAGTTGCCTCTAATTACGGGCGACTCACTGTTAAAACCACTTTCATGGGCGATGCACTTAATTTTATTTAATTCATTATCCAGACAGATGATTAATGATTATTTATACTCTTAGACTATTACATTCGAATAAAGATTTATTTTAAAAAAACAATGTCGTTTGGAATAAATGAAAAATAGATTTAAAAACATCATAACTTTTGAAGCTGTATAACAAAAAGTAGATTCTTGAAAATATTTCTGTGTAATTTTTAAAAATATATTTCCAATGATTCCGTCAAAAGAAGTTTCATTATAGCTATTACTATTTTTACAAAACTTATTGCCTGCCCGACACGTCCTAAGAACAATAACGATACGGGCCGTGTCGGTTATGGGCCTGGTGCCAAGCTCGGGATCATGAAGACCTCTAGCATATTTCTCAAGCAAGTTTAACGCAAAAATCTATACGCTGTTATTTTATATCTAAAAGTTAAGGCAATTTGTTAGATCGACTTTTAATAATGTGTAAATTTATGGTCGATCCCTAACTTACATTTCAAATGAACTGATATCGCGTCACTCACAGGTGTAAGTCACGAATTTTGGATTTTAATATCTGTGTGAATTTTGCAAATATGAAGATGGAATTTTTTTGTTTAGTTCAGAAATGGATAATGAAAATTTTCCTAATTGGAAATTTTATTCTACGAGGACCGTATAAAAATTTATTATTTTATTTTCTGAAATAGACCCCCCCCCCCCCCCCATGGAGTTGCAACTTATCTCATCAAATTTTTATGAAACTTTTCAATTGGAAGTATGTGCCTGGGGGCGATATTTAAAGAGATAGCCTATTGTTTCGATATTTATGAATCACTCTGTATATTATTATTATTATAAGTAGATTGCAAGGAAAGTAAATCCGAGCAGTATTATTCGTCCCAAACTTTGAATATTTACAATGAACTTGTACGACATAATATCTACGTATAAATATTTAACATATCATGTATTCTTAAAATAATATTTAAATGATAATGGATAGATGGGTAACGAGAAATATTGCTTGTAATTCTGATCATACCATCAATGTATTATAATTTACATGGTAGTTGCACTCAGTTGACTTTAAATAATTATCCCCATTTCATTTAATATATATTATTCGTACCTGGTATATATAAAATTTTATTTTAGAGCACAATATTACTCGTTGAAGATTATTAAGTTCTTCAATTCATAAGATGCATTAATTGTATTGGCGAATATCATGTAACTGTGCATTTAATCTGCCAAAGTAGTTATTTCTTAAACATGCTTTTAAAAGAATATTTTATTTGCCTTATAATAACTTCTTGCATTGTGGAATTAATCTGAAACTTAGCTAATTAGTTTTAATATAGCTAGGAATAAAATGAAATAGTTATATCTATATTAATAAAATAAAGTTTCGCCATTTCTGTTTGCGATGGCTAGCAAAATTTACCGCAGGTAGATTTCTGAAAATTTAGATGAGGATAGTCTGCGGCAGATCCTGATGCACATGAAGCTCAGATTTTTTAATTTTGGATAATTAGCAAAATATGAATTAAAAACTCATCGAAAACGAAATTTTTTCTGAAAGCGAGCCCATGCATGTTCAATTCGGAGCTTTCAGAAGAGAAAAATCAAATTGCGAGTTCAGCTCTTTTAAATTGCCGTTTTTCTAAAAGCGCTACGACCTAACCATAATATGTAGGAGAAAAGGATAACATATTGTTAAATTTCGTACTTTTATGTTTTAAACGTCGCAATTAGTTTGAAAAAATATTATTTTTAACCGTTTCCAAAATAATTAATTACGAAACAGAATGTTATTTAATTTTCTACCGATTTACAAACCTTACATATGTCAAACTAAACAAAATACGGAAAAACTCACTGCACCAAATTGAATTAAGTACTCTGCTCTTTTAAATGCCACTTTTGGTTTTAAAAATAATACTAATATTAACTCTGAAAAAATTTAATATTTGTACGTCCTTTCGAGATTTTTGTGATTTCTGCAATATTTAAAAATCTGTATCAGCACTTTCAATCAAGGTACGGGAAAGCCAAAGGTGCCACCCCATGTTTATTTTCATCCTGATTTCGAAATCTGCAATACGTTTAAAAAATACAAATATTAGCCCTTTGAAAAAAAATTCCATTGCAAAGCACATTTTTGCGATTTCCTTTATTCTGTGATGTTTAAAATTGTGCATGGGCTACATAAAGAAAACTACAAACACACCAAATACACCTAACCACATCTACGGTCATTTTCGTTATTACGAAGCTTTCGGTTTGAAATGTATATTAGTATTAACCATTCTTAAAACTCATTTCCATAAGTGACTCTCCATAAGTGACGTCTGAATCTGCGTTTATAAGCAAGATACGAAAAACAAATACCAGAACACATCCACCTTCATTTTATTTCTAAATCCGCAATTCGATTTGAAAAATATGAATATTAACCCTTTGAAAAAAATTCGTTTCCGAATGTCACTTTCACGAATTTCATTTTTTGTGCCATAATTAAAAATGTGCATTGTCTTCGGAAATAAAAATACGAACAAACCAAAGATACCAGATCATATCTACTTTTATTTTCCTTAAAACGCAGCTTTCAGTTTTAGAAAATATCAAAATTAACCTTTACATAAACGTTCGATTCCGTAAGTCAATTTGTCGAATTCCATTTTTTTAGGTGCGTTCGCAATTATACAGGGTGCAATATGTTATCTATCGCCGACCTTTAATTTCGCAACCGTTGGTCGTAGACATGTAGTTCCAATTACAAAAACGTTTCAAATGAAGTAAATATTCATGGTGTGGCATTGTTTAAAGTAAAAAATCAATTTTATAAAAATTACGAAATTTAACATTTTATACGGTCCCCCAATCCATATAGTTATATTTAGTAAAAGTTTACACATATCATAACTGATATAACACAAAAGTTTGTCATTTGTACTTCAAAAATTAACATAGTTATTAAATTTCAAAGTTTGAGATTTTTGCACATAAATTTGTCTTTCATTGAGGGATCAGTTAAAAAAAATAATTAAAGTAATTTGAGATAGAAATCAGGGTGCAATGTCATTTTTACGGCGAAACCATCTTTAGCCAGTATCGCCAAATCGGGATATCACCAAAAAGGGCTATTTCATCTAAAATTTTGAACTGACTTTTAGGGGTCGAATACAAAGCGAAAAATGAAATATTGAAGTTAAACAGAAAAATAAATATCAATTTATTATCATATGAGAAAACGGTATATTATAAAAAAATGAATATCAAACGCCGGAATCTATTAGAGATAGTGCTCGAAGTGTTCTCAATTCGAAGTGTTCTCAATTGAATGCGTGACAGTACTGAGCCCTTGACACGTGTTAGCATAGCAGGATAGCAGGTGTAACTGTGCGCAAGCAAGGATGATGCGCGGCTTCAGATCAACCATGGAAGTAGGCTAAGTCACATAAACCTTTGCCTTGATGTAACCTGAGAGGTAGAAGTCCATGAGAGTAAAATCCTGAGAAAGAGATGACCACTCTACCGGATCACTTTATCCAATGATCTGTTGATCGAATTCGGCGGTCAGATAAGCATGGACGTTTGATGCTTTATGCGGGGGGTCCCATTATGTTGAAACCACACCCGGATTTTATGTCGAAAAGGCAGCCCTTCATACCAGTCACGTACTTTTTTGTAGAAGGTGCAGGTAACGTTCGTCCGTTAAGGTTCCATCGTAGAAGATGGGTCTAACAATCTGGGTTCTCCATATACATCACCACGCGTTCGTTGACAGGCGTACCTGGTGTCGTACTGTGCGAGTGATGTGGGGATTTTCCAAAGACCAGTAATGCACATTGTAAACGTTCACAATGCCTCCCCGTGTAAACATTGATTCATCTGTCCACAGAATGTCACAAAGGAACTACGGATATTCCTCTAAGGTGTTGAGCATGAAATTACAATAATCAAACCGTCGTGCGTGGTCACCCAGCATCAATGCTTGCGACAGTGTCGGATGGTATGGATGCACACTATGTGCATGTAACAAGTGTCAGACATGCTGTCGTGTGTATCCACATGCCTCGCTTATTTTCTTAGTTGTGGATTTAAAAGGACGAATGCAGGCACCTCCTCCAGTATCACTCGAACATTACACCTTGCCCGTCTTCTTATGCTGGGCCGTGATGCAACATAGCAATGATAGTGTTACAAATAACTTCATAGATCGTGCAATTATAGAACATACTTATTGGATTGATAATGGCTCAGGTTGAGCTGAAACATGTAAAGTCTAATAAAACTTATTTTACTGTTTATAATATTTTTATTTTACACCTTTAAGCAATTAATAGAAGTATTAATCTGATTATTACAAATATCGGGGGGGGGGGGGAGGGGTACTTTCTTCTACGTACGCCTATGAGTGCAAATAATTTTAGAAGGACTTTATATTTTATGAAAAGCGATTGTTTTCTTACTTATTACATCAAAAATAAATTAGTTAAGAAGTTTCTCTAATTCCCTGCTCAACAACGCGAAACTCTCTGACACATTTTCTGACTCATTTTTAAACGCAAATGCATAAGATTGGCAGGCATGACTATTGAAGCGATTTAGGATAGAAATGAGTCTTCCATTTTTTTGTAAATAATTTACTTTTCGAGTTATTAGCAGATTCAGTTTTCTGTTTTCTCGCTCCGAAAATCCGTTTCAAAACGCCAACTTTGACAGTATTTTCTGAAAGATCTTTTGTATTTACCAAAAAATGGAAAAAACTATTCGATTACATAGTTTCTGAATAAGAAAACCTCCCCTTTCATATTTTTTTAAACAGAAATGAATTTTTAAAAAATTTCACCAGCCTTGAACAGTGGCGCTATCTGCTATCATTTTTTTAATCATTCCCAATTAAAATTAATTTTATTTCTTACAGCGAAATTTGATAAAATTGTTAGGGAATGTATAGATGTGAGGATCCTGTAAGTAAATTTAAACGCTAAAATTAAACATATAAAATACTCAAAAGGATATACTATTTTTAGAAATGAAAAATTGTTATACACATTACCCGCTAAAGAAATTGCACGCTTTTTTTCATACGCTTTATTCTCTAATATTATATACTTCTATATTATATCTCTATATTATCTATGATATATACAAATTTTAAAGAGGATTTTTATTATTCGAATATTGCAGTCAGAGACGTTGGGCCCAGCTAAGTGATTTGCTAGGGCTCCGTGCGGTCCTGGGTCTAATTAATATTTAGTGGATGGAAAAAAACAACATTCATCTGTTCCGAAACATTCTCTGATATTGCTGTAATATACAGTGGCAATATTGTATCACAGTCACCACGCATATCACACAATTATAGTAAATTTAGAATTCAGACACTTAAGTATCTGAATTTCTAAATGTCTTATTTTCAGACATATCGTTATTAATCAGACATTTTTCACAGTTCTTTTATACCCTGCTCACAGTAAGACACTTATGTCTTTTAAATTGAGACATCTATGATGTCTGAAATTTCACATTCAGACACTTAATTATAACACATTGTAATTATATACTTCTTTTAAATTCTAAAAGGTGTAAAATAAAAAGATTATAAACAGTAAAATACGTTTTTACAGAAAAAAAGGAGCATGCATCTGATATTAAGTATAATAGAAAAACCGCAGCACTGGCAAGATTATATCAAGAAGAAAGCATCCACATAAATTTCAATGAAAATAAAATATTTTTTCCATGCAATCTATACTATCAATCCATTATAAGGGAAACCATAGAGATTGTAACATTTAAAAATACAATATATGTAACGATTCAATATCTTAACTTACCAAATTTGTGTTTAACGTTATCATTTTAACGTTAAACTTTAACGTTATCATTTAACTTACTAAAATTGTGGCTCGAGTTACTCTATGGTTACAAATATGGAAATAAACAGCCAAGTAAAAAATAAAAAATAAATAACGTGCATAATGTAAAAAGTACGTGAAATATTAAATGATAGCCTTACAAATAACTTCATAGATCGTGTAATTATAGAACATTCTTATTTGTTTGATAATGGATCATGTTGAGCCTGTCAAGTCCTGTTTTATTAGTACCTGTCAAGTCTAATAAAACTTATTTTACTGTTTATAATATTTTTATTTTACACCTTTAAGCAATTAAAATAAGTATTAAATGGGAGGGGGGGGGGTCCTTTCTTCTGCGTACGCCTATGAGTGCAAATAATTTTAGAAGGACTTTATATTTTATGAAAAGCGATTGTTTTCTTACTTATTGCATCAAAAATACATTAATTAAGAAGGTTTTCGAATTCCCTGCTCAACAATGCGAAACTTTTTGACACATTTTCTGACTCATTTTTAAACGCAAAGGCATGGGATTGGCAGGCATGACTATTGAAGCGATTTAGGATCAAAATGAGTGTTCCATTTTTTTAAAAATAAATAAATTACTTTTTTAGTTATAAGCAGATTGAGTTTTCTGTTTTCTCGCTCCGAAAATCCGGTTCAAAACGTCAACTTTGACAATATTTTCAGAAAGATCTTTTGTATTTACCAAAAAATGGAAAACACTATTCAATTAGGGGAGACCGGGGCAAGATGACTATGTTAACAATTTTTGTTGTTTATTAATTTATTTTGAAGTAATAATAAAATTAATTTTACATGAACTGACAGAGTTTACCTTTGTAGTATTAAATACATTACCATTTAATTTTTGAAATAAAAAAAATAAAGGATAATTTTATTTTTTCATAACATTAACAAATCGTCATCTTGCCCCAGTACTGGGGCAAGATTACTTTGGCCTTGGGGCAAGATGACAACACTGAAAAGATTGAACATATTTTATCTTTTGAATATGTTACATGGTTTAACAAATGATAACTGTGTTTTTACATCTTACAAAGTATCAAACTAAGCATAATGCATTGATTGTAACGTAATTTTGAAGTGTTTAGTTGTGCAGCTAACAATACTCACAAATAAAAATGCCATTTTCATAATTGGAACATTCCTCATGCCACCACTCTTGACATTTACAGCACTGGATCCATTCTTCTGTTGGTGGGTCACAATGCCAGAAGTTGGCCTTAAACGCTTTTTGAATTTTTTGGGAGGAGGGGGACCAGCGGGAGAGGGGGGGGAGGTCTTGACCCCGTCGAACGGTACACTCCTCGAACCGATCGGACGCTTGGAAGTGAAGATACGGACCCCGATAGGGTTTTTCTTTCGGGAGGCTAGGGGGGGCTTAGCGAAAGTCAAAAATGTCTTCCTCTGGTCGCCCCCTTTCGAACGACACCTCCCCCGATCCCATACGCCCCTTAGCCCTAGAGGAGATAGAAGCGCAAGGTCGTGCGAACAAACACACAGACAAACAAGCGTTTATAGGATTTAAATAGAATGGACAACATAGTTAGTTTAATAAATTCCGAAACACAGGGCCAGATGACGAGCTCGTCATCTGCCTGTTTAAAAATATTCGTTTTCATTGCCATGAAGGAAGGCGATTAATTGACATTTATTCATGGTAATAAGTAGTATTTAAACTAAGTTACTCATAAATATTAAAGAGAAACGACATATCTTACCTGTATCTGTAGCAGAGCTTATTTACACATGCATAAAAGTTATAACGTGGCAGCGGAAAACAATCAAAGCTTCACAACTGACACAAAAATGGCGATTTCAGCGTCTCTATAGTATTGTTTAACGAACGGCCGATAGGAGAGCCAGTAGTGTCCGGTTGATGCTGCCACCTAGCGGATAACGGAAAAATTAAGACATTCGTCATCTTGCCCCACTCTTCATCTTGCCCCGGTCTCCCCTACATAGTTTCTGAATAAGAAAACCTCCCCTTTTCATGTTTTTTTTTTTCAGAAATGAATTTAAAAAAAATTGTCACAAATTATCTCCTCTGTATACTTGAATAGTGGCGCTTTCTGTTATAATTATTTTAATCATTCCCAATTAAAATTAATTTTATTTCTTACAATCAAAGTTGATAAAATTGTTAGGGAATTTATAGATGTGAGGATCCTGAAAGTAAATTTAAACGCTAAAAATAAATATTTAAAATACTCTAAAGGATATACTATTTGTAGAAATGAAAAATTTGCTATACACATTACACGCGAAAGAAATTGCACGCTGTTTTTCATACACTTTATTCTCTAATATCACATACCTCTATATTATATCCCTATACTATCTATGATATATACAAATTTTAAAAAGGATTTTTATTAGTCGAATATTACAGTCAGAGACGTTGGGCCGCGCTAAGTGAAGGGCCCCGTGCGGCCCTGGTTCTAATTAAAATTTAGTGGATGGAATAAAACAACATTCATCTGTTCCGAAACATTCTCTGATATTGCTGACATATACAGTGACAAGATTTTATCACTAGCTCAAAGTTTGTTTGGTTGGATTTTCATTTAAAAATAAAATCATACAAAATCGAGGCTGTATGCTACTGAAGGTCCCCAGCATTAGGATCGTTTAGAAAGACTTTCGTTTAAATATATATAATGTTTCAACATTGCTTTTAGGTATATTTAAAGTTATTATCATGACCCCGGGCAAGGCCGGGCGAATGAGCTACTTTTTAAGAAATACTTTAGAAACTCTTGTGCTACTTGGAATATTTTCAGTAAAACTAGGAATGGCGCTAATAAAATATTAAAATATCTATTTTTTTAAACTATATTCTTTATCTGTTTATCGGTATAATTTTCAATCATTTTTATAAATAATAATAATAATAATAATCGAAATCAGTTCTGAAAAAAGTCAGTACAACCAAAGGAAACTGAAGCATATTAAATTAAATTTAAATGAAAACATATTCATTTAATTTGCACTTTATTACCTTCTATACAGCTTTATTATATACATACATTTTTGTATTATATTGAACGAGGGGTTAATGTTTTTCTTTTAAATAGAAACAAATAAAAGAATAAAAAATGTGGTGTCCGTAACTGGAAATTATTATCTAGAGATTAATTTTTGGATGTGTATAAAGCTATAAGCTTGAAATATAACAATGTCGTATCTATTTTTTTATTGTAGTTGAATTAGAGTTAAATTCCTTTATCACAAAATAGCATATCCATAAATATTGATTATAATTTAAATAAGTGATACGATAAAATGTTGCAAATACGACAATTTAGACTGAATGTATGTTTACCAATTAAAACAATATGGAAATGTCCAAAAATAATTTTATCTGTGCCCCCTGACTGGTTTAAGATATTCACCTCACGTTTGGTTTTGAGGCTTCCATATCTTTTTACCAACTCTCACGTATCAAATGATTTAAAGAAAACAAACTTAATTAAACTTCCTAAGTTTCCAGTAATTCACATAAATTTAATTTAATTAAGGATAAAATATTATTTTTAAGCGCTAAAATTTATACTTCTCAAATTATGTTTAGTTAAAATATAAATTATAAATTGATGAAAAAATTCTAAAAAAAAAAAAAAAAAAAAAAACTTTAACAATTTAGACTGAATGTATGTTTACCAATTAAAACAGTATGGAAATGTCCAAAAATAATTTTATGTGTGCCCCCTTACTGGTTTAACGTATTCACCTCACGTTTGGTTTTGAGGCTTCCATATCTTTTTACCAAATCTCACGTATCAATATTCTCTGAAATCGCAATCCTCGAATACAGTCTGATTTTCATGCCTTTTAATGGAAATTCATTATTTATATTAACTGCGAGAGCTCTTGGCATCATTTCAGATAAATGACAAGAATCAATAACCTGATAGCCGCATAGACTGTTATACGCTCATTAAATATACTTGTCAGTTAAATAGCGGAGTTATTTGAAAAAAAGTTACTGATATCGGGTGGATCGAAAATGCGGCTCACATAATTCTTCGATGTTCACTGCCATAGTATTCTTTAAAGTTGGATATTATAAGCTAAATTTTCTCCAAATGCTGACAAAAATTTAGCGAATGTAGTGAGACTTTCCTTCCATAAAAGAAAATTTTTGGGCGATTTCTCTGTTCGAGTGAAGCACAAAAATGATATTAATGTATTCGCATAAATTGTCGTTATTTGAATTACTCTGAAATATTTTGGAAAGGAAAATTATGTTAAAAATGCACACATTATTACAAAATTACTTCCAGCTAATTTTATGAGCTGGATTATAATCAATATATGTGCTTCGAATGCAATATTGTAGCTATTATCTGTAATAGAAATGACGACTTTTGTATTTCATGTTCTACAAAAAATAAATTCATTATGACATTCATCAATCATTATGAAACCGTTTAGTTTAAGATGCGTATTATTGTGAATACTGCACATTACAAGAAAAAAGCAGCTAAAATTTTTCTTACCAATTTTGTAATTAATAATCGTATTAAAATTAATACCAGTGCTATTCTATTTGAAATATAATATCTAATATCAATTGATACTTTATGATCTTGTTTATGACGCGATCTCTATATGAAAACGAACAGTTTTATAACTTTAATTTCTTCATTGAAGTATATGGAAGGAAAAACTCTACAATTTCAACTAACTTCAATACGAGTTTATATTAAAGTCCTTTGATTAGTTTTGGAGTTTTTATCATAAAATGAGCCAATTTCAGGGATTGTTGCGACATGAAAGTCCATTACTTAACATTTAAGATCCTACGCATATATAAATGTCTAATATACACAGCTGTTATAATAACAAGCCTTAAGTATATTTAAATTCTATTCTAGTATACAAACAGAAAAATCTAATATTTCTGAATCAATTTATAGTTCCTAGATGAGTAAAATAATCGCAGAATTTCATATAAACCGTGTCCTTTCAAACCAATCTCCAATACTTAATTCCTTCACAGTTAAATTTAGAGGTATACATCTGGCTGCAAAAATGTTTCAAATGTTATTCTCCGTCATATTAAAGCTATTAATATCAAAATAGTTATTTTACTCAAAAGAAAAAAATAAATTCTTATACTGTCGTTCGGTCTTATAAGCTATATTTATAAAACATTTCTCCATGCTCTATTAAGTAAAAAAAGAAAATATAATTTTTGTACGAACAAATCTTACCGAATTTTAAAATTTTGAATTTTATAAATTTTCAGCGCCTCTCTCCAGTTTTAGTCCCAAAGAGTTCAAAGAACTGTTGCTGATAAACCTTTGGGGATTATTGGGATATGAAATAAGCTGAAACTATGGCAAAAAATTTTATCTATATTATAAAGGACAAACATGTACGTGCGTAACGCTGACGTCATTTTGCGAATGGCAACACTTGACGATTTTTGCGAATTTTGATACTGCATTTTTTTTTCTAAACATCGCACGTTTTCACTTTTTACACCGTTCTATAGGGTGAAAACTACTTTCAAATGCAATTTGTTTGAAAACTGTATCTTAATCGATGGATTTATTCAGCAGTCGAGCATTTAAATTAAATTTACAGCATGATTTTTTTTTAATCTATTTCTATCGCTTGCAGACGATTTCAAAATATTAATCCGTTTGCATTTTAAACTATATAAAAAGTTCAGTATTTTTTTCCATCTAATATTCAATAAAGAAATTAAAACTGCATTAAGTAATAAATAAATTAGTACAAAAAAATTAACAGACATGTAATTGAGATAAGCGCTTAAAACCATTGAAATTATCAGAATAATAATAATAAAAAGACTGCTGTAGATAACGAAACTTTTAGCGATTTCTTCGGCTATTAACTTCTGGCACGAGACGAATAAGAAATTACTGCTTTTAACAAATTTCAGAATTTCAAACTGTATAATTGACATATTTCATATAAAAATGTTCTTTGGTGTTGTTAGGGGACAATCTAAAAAATTATTAAATGTAAAAAATTTATTTGAGTTTTCAATTTTAAAAAATATAAATGGTTTTCACCTATATTGTCTATCCCGGGAAGCCCGGGTTGCTTTCCCTAGTATCCTTAAAGGCAATAATATTGTGCTTTATAAATCGATAAAACAGTTATTTAATAAAATTCAATTATTTACTATTTAAAACATTTTTTCTGAAATTTGTCGCAGAAATTTTCTTTTGTCCTGTAAATGTATAGAATGTTTTTTTTTTTTTTTTTTTTTTTTTTTTGTAACTAAGACAATGAATGAAACGAACTGACATCGATTGATAACTCACTTCCAAATTTCAAATTAATGCAGATAAAATCTTCCATTCTAAATGCCACACATACAAAAAAAAATCTTGTTTTTATACGGGGGGATTGAGTACTAGACTAACAGTGGATTTTTGATTGGACAAACTTTGACAGGTAGTAGGGGGCAGTAACAATAAGATTTTTTGTTCAGGAAACCACTGTCGCAATCCACTTCTTAAATAAATAATACAGGGTCTCTTCTTCCACGTCGAACTTGGATTTTCATTAAAATAATGATAATAAAGATATTTCATCGAACATTTTAAAATACTTACCTTGTTTTTTTAAAAATGTGATGACATCTTATAAAGTACTAGAAATGCATTGTAATTCATCAAATGGTATTGTATAAACTGTCAGCTAGATTCCGATGTGTGATATTACAATTCAACATTGGATACCATGTTTGCGACATCAAAATTAATAAAATACCGTGTGTATCGTCATTATGAAGGATCAATATTCTACTAATGTAATAGCTAAGAAATACTTACCGTAAAATCTTGCAGCCACATGTTTCTTATGTAAATGATTTAAATGAGTTTTTAAAATATTTATTCTTATTTTGTGATATAAAAAACATTATATTCTAGTACACAAGAAGAATCTAAAAAGATTGGATAGATTAAAAAAGCGGTAGGGTACATTATAGGGTGATTATTCCCGGTGAGAACGAAGTCGAACTGAAAGCAGTCCGCGTATTCTTAAACTCATCACGAGAAGAGCTCACTTGATTCCTCGTATATAAAGGGGAGTCTTACTATCTTTGTCCAGATAAAGCATTTTTTTATGAAAAGTTTTCTGTAACTAAAGTAAAAATATGAATTGAGATGTTTATGTACTATATTTATTGAAGTTTAGACAATATCCATCATTTTTTTTTTAAATGGAAACTTTGAAAATAATTCGTCATATAACGGAGAGTATGAGCGTGCGTATCCGATCAGTCGGACAGTTTTCTACCTACTCAGTGAGCTGTAACCATATTTTAAGTGTCTCATAAGTCTCTTAAAGTAATATCGGTATGTGAAACTTTCACATTAGAATCAAATGAAATCTACAAATCAGTTATTGTCTATTAGAAAATAACCATGACTCATGAACATCTATTCTTTCTCTTTAAATTATTTGTATTGTTATGTTTTCGTACATTCCATTTCAGAAAGAAGGATAAGTGGTTGGAAATTTTGTATAAAATACCTTAAAGTATCTTCTTATTTTATTTTCTCCATCTGTGTCAATGGATTCTTAATCCTTCGTACATCCACCCGTTGTTGCACTTTGGTGATCTTACGCTCATAAGTGATATTCATCTTACATATTTTACTAGCTGCTCATTGTCGCGTTTTTAGCACCCTGGTAATTTTATTATCTTATGTATCATACATTTATCTTTGTGCCGCACTTTGTCTCACGGCTTTGTTATCGGCGGCTCGAGTCCACGGAATCTGTAATATTTTTATTTACACTTTAATAGAGGTAATCGAGAGAGACCTCCATGCTCTACAGACCTTGTTCCCTCGTCTTAGTAGTCGCTCTAAGACAGTAAAATTAAGAATTTAAAGTTATGTACGAAAATTCTTGTTCAGTTTGTAGTGAGATACCCTGAATTTTTAATTCAAAAAGATAATTCTACTCTGGTTTCCTATGCAAACATTTTTCTTGTCGTGTACCCTACCGCCTTTTTAATCTATCCAATCTCTTTGGATTCGTCTTTAGTACGATAATATAATATTTTTTTATATCACAAAATAAGAATAAATATTTTAAAAATTCCTTTAAATCATTTACATAAGAAACATATGGCTGCAAGATTTTACGGTAAGTATTTCTTAGATATTACATTAGTAGAATATTGATCCTTCATAATGACGATACACACGATATTTTATTAATTTTGATGTCACAAACATGCTATCCAATTTTGGAATATTAAAGTAATTCTTTAGATTTCATTTATGTCCAGTCTGTTAATAATGTAGAAATAAAAAGTACTTATCCTTCATCAATAACAAAATATTTATTAACACGAGGAATGAAAATTTCAGTACTCATTTTTCAGAACCTATAAAGCCGTTTAAACGTTAAATTTTACGCTGTCATACTTATCTTTACATGATTGCAACAATTTCGTTTACGAAAGACTGAACACAATATATGCAATATTTGCCCTATATCATTACATTAAATTTTATTAAAAAGAATTTTTTTGTGGCATATTTTTTGAATAAGTTATACTTTAACTGCTGCTCAACAGTTCAACAAAAAATAATTTTTCTATTTCAGAAATTATTTTGATTATTTCATTTTATTAAATATTTTTTATTCAAATTATTTCAAGGAATATAAAAATAGCTTAATTACACTCAATTTTAATTTAAATATTCATGCAAACCGAATGCAGAAGTTTTCCACCAGAAAATTCAATTCCCTTTCTATAAACATATTTTTACACCCCAGATGGTGTATAAAATAAAGTGAAAACATTTAATTAAGTTTCAAATTGTTCAGTCACATTCCACATGAATCGTTAACGACGCGATTCAAACAGCCAGTGTAAAACTCTTCTTAAAATACGCTTTAGTAAAAGAGATAATAAAAGCGTAAAAAGTTTTACCCCGAAGCCATTGTCAATAATCAAATGTCAATAATTAGAAGCTCTTTCGTCTTCTTTTCTTTTGAAAGCGATACTTTTTCAAGATCCATGATATATTTTTTAATATAAATATGTACATTATTTTCTTTAATTGAATTATTCTATTAATTTTGACAGGTATTTATCCCGCAAAAGACTATTTATTTTCTATTCTAAAACTCACTAAATGTTACTGCACGCAAAATTATTTCTAATCATAGATTAATTTAAACTGAGTGTTGGTTCATATACATTTAAATAGAAAGATTTTGTCCTCATCTATTGTTTTTTTATATACTACATATAATGTAAGAATCTTTGAACTTTACGAAACGTAACAATTGTACAGATTGGTGAAAATTAATATTGTATATTTTTATTAATCTATAACATTTTACCATGAACTGTATTTGTTCCATATTTTAAATGCGACTTATTTTATTCTGCTGGAATAATTTGTTTTCGCAAAATTTAAAAAGGATTTCATGCGTTCGACTTATGAATTTTCTTGATCTCTACCATGATCGCTTTTAAGAGCAGTCACCATCAATACATTTCGCTTGTTTATACAAGATTTGAGATTTCGGAACAACTATAAAACAGAACAAGAATAATCATTGTAGTGTGTTTCCATTGCTAAAATTCTACAGTATTCTAGACCCTGTGAGATGTAGGATGCAAAAATATCAAAAGAAACATCTTTTAGTCTATAAGTTCTTAAAATTTTCGAAAAATTATTTAATAATTTAATGCAATCTTTGCTCAAGGAATAAGACATTGATGTTTGATGGAACCACTTGCTAATAAGGTGACCTAAATCATAACGTCTCCCTTGGGTCTGAAACGTGAAATTGCACCACTTCTGGATTACCTCCTGGTTGATATACTGAATTTTCCTTCGCTTGCAGCTAATAGGTATAAAAAAGTAAGCTGCGGCGCAGGCACCCATGACGGGACGCACCGCGCGTAGACGACCACCGAACCCAAGTCCTGAGGGACTTATATCACGCCAGTAGCTTTGGCTCGCTACGGCGCTTCGGCTGGTTAGAGAGACGCGCCCCACTGCGGACCCTCTAATCTTGAACCCACGTGTCGACGACGTAGGCCGCTGCGATACGCGGTGAAACCACGGGGAGTCACCGCGAGACACTTGGAGACGGGCCGGCGTCCCCCAATAGCTTCGGAGCTGGAAACCTAAAAGGGAACCAGGCCCTAGCCCTTAAGTCGGGATGTTCCAACCGTACTTGCTCTACCACAATTCGAGGGGTGTGAAAACCTACAGAGGCAGTCACGGTTCCCTCTCATAATGGACCTAGCTAACAGGTATATCCATGCTTCTTGATAGCATTTTCCTCGTATGTTAATTTGCAAACAATAAATTGTGTTATCACATAACCACAATAAATTGTGGTTATAATCTGTTTTGCCTTACTTAGATGGTAACTTTTGAAATGCGATGCAGTTTTGGTTTAATTTCTTTCTTTAAAAAATATTATCGTATTACTTGAGATTGTACTATCATTTACCTTGAAAGATCTTGCAGTATCTGTCCGTGTGTCTTGCCGTATCTGTCCGTATCTTCACGACTGAACAATTTCCCCAGGACTTTCTGTTGGTACTTTGAATATTCCATTGTTTTTACAAAGAAAAATAATTTGAAATTTTCCTAGTTAAAATACACAAAATAAGTTAGAAAATTTAAGTTATATAGTTACATGTGATCTTTCAGAGCAAAGTATTTGCAAATTTGACGCAATTCTTGGAACTGTGTGCATGGTATGAACCTACTGTCTAATCATATTCAATGATTTTTTTTAATTAAAAATTATGTTTATCGAGCTTTCTGTGCAAAAATCGGTTATTTGTAGATTTTGAAATAATTTTCATGCGTATATTTTAATCAGACGACCCTTACACTGATTAAATTACCTTCCAAGTATGAAGATCCGCATGATTGGTTAAAGAAAAAGCTCGGAATAACGACGAAATCATAATTAAAAAAATAAATGTAACAATTTTCCCATCTTAATACTAAATGTTAAATTTGTGAATCTCAATGTTAGTGTATATAGATTATGCCAATTTCAAAACAAATGAATTTGAAATAATTTATTTTCTGCACATGAAACAGGCTTATTTTTTCAGAAATGTTATTTTGGTAAATATTCAAAAATGGAAGTATTTGGGGAAACATTAATCCTTTCTTTTATATTGTGTCTGTAATCTCTGTCTCAAATAAGTGCTAACGGTGTCACCCCTACTAAATATCAGGATAAAGCTACAACATTTCAATTTATTTATAAATTTTTCTATTGTATTATTTATTACAAAATCTGTTTAAATTTAACTTTACGTATTCATAGCATGCAATTTCTGTGTAGATGTAAACCAAATAATTAATAAATAAACATATTAAAATAATTCTTTGGAAGATACTGAAAATGAAACATTGGAAAAAGCCTTTTCTGAGTATCTGAATATACCAGCAACTTAAGATATATAAAATGAGATTTATTACGAGTGGTACTATCTTGCGTATTTGTCGATAGATTCTCTAAGAATTTTAAATTTTTAGCTAACAAAAATTGCTATTTTTGCATATTTTATCAAAAGACTCAAAATAAACACATGATATAAAAACTGCTTATACATAAAAATGAAATCGCTTACATTGTTCAATTATTTTATAAAAGACAAAAAAAATGTAGGACGTGAGGTAAAACGAAGGCTAAATTCAATTTCAAATTACAAAATTATGTTATTTGTACTACTGCAAAAGTACAAAAGAAGTAATTACACTGTGTACGTTTGAAATGTTTCTGTATCCCTTTGACATTCTACATCACTTTTATGCTAATAAGAACCAACCAAATAAGATATTAATTTAGAAGATAAAGTGAATTCTAAAATCCGATTGAATATTTTAAATTAAGATATTTTTTTAAAGACAGAATGTTTTTGCGCATATTTTTTTGAAAGATTCTATCTTCTCGAATATTATATAAAAAGACATGCTGCAGACTTTTTGTTATATTTTAATATTTAAGTTCATGGGTAGAAGAAAATAAAGAAGAAGAGAAAGAAGAAAATATTTTTTAATAGAATGATTTTGTTACTAATAAGTTTGTTTGAATTTGTAGCATTTCCATTTAAAAATAAACTGTATTGAAATACAATTATTTATTTTCGAAATCGTCTTCGATGAAAGGCATATAGTAATGATTAATTGAAGTTTCTACTATAGATGGATCGATGATGTTATATAAAATATATTCAGCATTCACATTGTAAAAGAGTTTGTAGTTAAAAACGAAATCCCATAATAAGAAAAAATAATATTTTCTATTTTTTATTGTAAATCAACAGGTAAATAAGCATTAAGTAATTTTTTTAACAATTCGTTCAATTAATAATAAATCAGAAAAAAAAATATTGAATTGATTTTCTATTATACGATGTTTAATAAGGATTATTAATCATGTTTTACAGTTATTATTTAAACATTGATATTCCATTATGAAAATATAAAATAAAGCAATAAGAAATATATAATTTTCAATCTTTATAATTCTGGATTTCAGATTAATTTCTATTTTTATCTTGAACGGATATTCCGTTAGATTTACTGAAAAGCTCGTGCCGATTTCTTGATACTTCATTACTTAAAATCCGCACGATCTTTCAAACTTTTGAGAAATCAAGAATTGCAGAATCGGCACGAACTTCCCTAACTACCCATAATTTCAATTATTCATAATAATAAGTATTCAGGAAAAAAATGAAGAAAAATCTGCAGAAGAGATAATACTCAGGCCATACAAATGAAAATCATTTGATGATGCACTTTATGATGGATCAATATTTTTGCAGTTAACGCAGTAATGTTAATAATAATACGATAAGAAATATTAATTAAAAATATTCGTTCACTTAAACCGATAATTCTTAATAATGTATATTTGTGTTTTGGAGCAAATGTTTTTAAGAAATTATACTTAAAATTAATTTTATTAAGTATAAATATATCTTAATATAATGTGTTTAATTAGGTTTTATAAGTTTCAATAAAAAGCAGATAAATTTATTTTGTTTGTCGAAATCTATAACTAAGAACGTTAATAGATTTAAATGAAGTACTTGTAAAAGCTATACCTTGATATTCGCGTACTTTCTATTTGCTCATTTTATTGTATTGTAACTTTATAAAGTCTAACATATGTTCATTACTACTATAAATAAAACAAATTATAGTACTTTGCATTCACATTTCCTCATTCAAAAGTATTTTATATATTATTACTACAATTACGAATCTTTTTAACAGAAATAAACTCGATTTGAAAGAAGTATGTCGGTATCTAAAATATTAAAAACCCATTCTTTTTGAAAAAATATTTGTCGTTAATAGATGCTTTTTATAAGCTGAAATGTTACATACTAGTGCATATTTTGCAATATTTAATGACAATTTTATATACTATTAGATTATTTAGTTAAAGTAGTTAATATATACACAGTATAATATAAAATGCATGAAATTACTAACATGAATCCGATTTCTGTTTAGTGCAATTAAAGATTTTCAATAAATGTTCTATAATATCTGAGTCAGAATTATATTTATTAAATGTAAATTTTAGAACTTCTAACGTTACTGAGTTATAAAAGTATTTAGTATTCTTTTATTTCTAAAGTATAATAAATCCTTAATTAATTTATAACTAAAGAAAAATTTACAAATAGAAGCATGGATTTTCTTTTGTATTTAAACGTTAGGTGATTTACGGAAAGTAATAGTACGTATAGAATTAAGTAAATTTAAAAATCAGTACATACTATACGTTCAGCGTAACAATCTATTTTTCCAAAATCCAGAGTATTAGTATTCAAAGAGAAAGTTTATGCAAGATACACAATTATATGCTAATGGAAATCACAATAGTTATCATAATATACTTCAAGGAAATTTAAATTAAAAATTCTCTGTACGTTAATTTAAAAGTTTATCTTTCAAGTTTTAAACTTTCAAAAATTCACACAAAGTGCTTGTTTTCCTCTGAAATATTCCTCACTTTTAGATACTTTGAAAAGTGCCTCTGTATATTATGCCAAACGAAATATTCTTAATGTAATTGCAAATCCATCTCATTAAGTTACTGCCGACAACACCCATTAAAGTTGAAAAAAGTAATTCTGAAGAATGCATTCGTGCATATATTAAAATATATCGCGTGCGTTGCTGCTGAATAAATTTTCATCCCAGCTACTTATTCGCTAAATGTTGTTCGTACCATTACTGGCTTCCTGAACATTGTGTATTACAGCAACACCGGGATGTTGTTTTTCAATATAGTCTAAAACTAAAAATGTGGCATGTTTCACTGCATTGATTATACAATATACGATATTTTGAAAGGTGTGACTTAAAAATGGAGAATTACATATTGAATACAAATGAAGCTTTTATTGTCAAATATTTTCAACATTTGTATTGTAAATATTACTGAAAACACGATCATAAGATAAGACACCGATTATTTTATAAATAATAAATAACTTAATTTCTAAAAAGCATGTTATCAAATTGAAATAAGTTAGGAGAAATTTTGATCAGGGTAGATTAAATGCGTTACATGCATTTTTATTCTTGTAGTTAAATTATTAAATTGTTAAATTGTTAAAAAATGTAGTTTTATTTTACCATTCTGTTATTTTGTATTCTGTGATTTAACTGGAAGACGATATGATTTACAAACTTATCAGTATTTTAGAGTTACTTATTATTATTTATCATTACTATATGTAAGTTTGTAAATTAAAAAAAATAAATAAAATTCATGAATTCATATTAAAAGATTCCGGTAATATCAAAATTAAAAAAGAACTTTTAAACCATTCAGAAGATCATAAAAACAAATTTTTTTATAAAATCAATAAATCAGTCTCAGTAAAGAGCAAAAAGAAATAAAATAGTTTTCAAGATCAATGCATAAACTATTAGAAATATTTATTAATGTGTACAAAAAAAATAAGATAAGCATATGACTTTAGATATATACATTGTGCCCGCTGATGTCCGTTTGTCACCCCAATAATTTCTGAGCGGCAAGAGTTATAGTAATAAAAGTGGGGTCTAGATATAGTAAAGTTGCCACGCGTTACGCAAGGAAACCTCTTACAGCGCCACCTGGTGGCTAAATTTGGAGTTGAAGTTCTTATTTCTAAAACGGTAAGAGATACGGGAAAAAAGTAAATTACAAACATATTCAGCATCATCGATTTATTACAAAAAAAACATTTTGCACACAAAAATGATACAAATGAAAAGTACAAAGCGCTGATCTGTTTGATCGCGTAGTACAGAACTGCACTTATCGGAAATGAGGCTCATCTATCAGTGATGCTAAAAATGGTGTCATTCAACAACAATAAAGATATGGACACGGGATTGCACTTTCCGCTGCACATTTTACAACATGGCAGGTGACACGCTAGCACAAGCACCCGTAATACGGTTTAGAAGTTCCTGAAGTGTTGGTGGAGGGGTTGCATATACTCATTGTTTCATGTATCCTCACAGAAAAAAGTCGAAAGGGGACAGGTCAGGTGAACGTGGAGGCCATTCTATACAACCAACATACCCAATGACTTGTTGCTGGAATATGTCCCGAATGTACTGTTGAACACTTGATACCTGGTGCGGCGGGCGCCATCGTGTTGAAACCATACATTCCGGAGGTCACTCAGCGGCAAATCCTCTGGAAAATCTGATATTACATCCTTCAGAAGTTCCAAGTATTGGGATCCCGTTACCGTTCCCTCGTAAAATTCCGTGCTAATCAGCCTGTTTTTTAATATTCCGCACCAGACATTTATCGACCAGCGAACTTGATGTCGAACTTCGACAGTACATCTAGGATTATCAAGTGACCACAAATGGATGTTCTTCTTATTGTATATAGTATTACTCGAAAAGCATGCCTCATCCGTCCATATGATGTCGGCAAGAAACGTTGGTTGAACCTCTAAGCGGTTCATCAGGACGCTGCACCAATCATAGCGTCTCTGAGCATCCCCTGCCATTAGTACCTGCACAGATTTAGACCGGTAAGAATGAGAACCTAGTTCATTCAAGCTAGTCGAAATGCGGCTTTTTGAGAGGCCACAGTGTGCACTGATCTCTCTTGTGGTATTCTGAGGCGAAGGCAAATGCTAATACGTCTTCTGGTTGCACTCGCTGTCCTACTCTTCTTGGTCTGCCGGATCGACGTCTGTTTTTCACACTGCATGTCTCCCTCAATCGTTTCACTGTTCTGCGACGATGACCTGCCATGAAGAATGTAGCCCTACGGGAAAAAAACGTTCACGATATAGTCGCTCTGCCGCTCTTACCTGACGCCTACATTCACCACAAATCGAAACCATTTCGCAATACTGATCGGTAGAAAATGTCGACATGATTACGAGTTTCAACATACAACCCTCCGCGGAACTCTTTCTTTTATACTTGTGTCTGGCACATAGGTATGAAATGTCATGTTTATTTGCATAATACCGAAATTTATGCGATTCACATACCAAATGAGCGTTGAGTTGTGTTGATGCGCTTGGTAAACGATATTGATAATCCGCATCGTCTACTAATTTTGTTACGAAAGTTGTAAGGACAGCATGCACCAGCTGGGAGTTAAACCGGGGTCCTCACCGGGGTATTGTAATCACCACGATAAGGGATGCTCTGAAGTGTGACCTTCTCTCTTTTCTTACACGATATGTCACGTTAAAATTTTGGGAGTTACAAACCAAATAAATATTTTACGCCTTCTATTTTTAATATTACTTCACGGAAGGTGGCTTCTCTTACTAAATCGATGATGCTAAACAACTTTGTAATTGACTTTTCCCCATATCTCGTACCGTTTTTTAAATAAGAAACCTAACTCCAAATTTAGCAACCAGGTGGCACTGTAAGCGGTTTCCGTGCGTAGCGCATGACAACTTTACTATACCTATACCCCACTTTCATGACTACGGACTTTAGCTGGCACACTGTATATAGCTACTTAATCGAGTACAATGTAAAACAGCAAAATTTGATAATTCCATAATCATCAAAATAATTTCCTTATCCAGTACTCTAACAAACTGTACTGTATCCTTTAATGACAGGGCGGTGTTTTGAGTGGGCCACTTAATGAAACAGCATTTGTGAATTCTAAAATAATTCCATGATTAATATTTGCGCTTCATTTACCCTCTTTCCAAAGTCTCTTTAATGTTCAACTAATGTTTAAAGTTGAAGTTCGCAGTTTTTTTCTGCTCTGTATCATTTTTTTATTAGAAAGTTACCACTGGTATATGGAATACGCCGTCCGTGTATTTGTGCAATACATTCTATTTTTGTTTTTAATTAAACTTTTTTTATATAAATGGGATTCTATTACTTTTATACTTCTACTAGACAACAGACACTAATCTTCTGTTGCATCAAGAGTTTATATTTAGGCTTTAAAAGACGTTGGCGCATAGAGTACGCCACTCGTGTCTTTACTTTACTACAAACCGTCTCTGTTATATTAATTCTAATTAAATTTAGTTTTTTTTTTTAACATTCTCATGTTTATTACTTTTATACTACTACTGGACATTGCATTAAACAATGATATCATTAGAAGTTGTTATTTATGCTTTAATAACCGATTTAATACCTTAAAATTTGTAATCACCTCGTTTTTTTTCAGAATTTTTAATATTTTGCTGTGGTTAAATAAGGCATAAATTGTATTACAAAACTGTGGTAGAACTGAAGGGTCCTTGTCTCATTCGTATTAAATTTTAAAATACAGAAATATTTAATATTTAAACATACATAATCACGTTAATTAAACGTATGTATAGGATGGTTATAATTAAAGTGACACAATTCAGACCTATCTAGAACCCGTTCTGGTTTACGTATTTTATTTCCGATGATTTATCGGTACATATCTTATATGGACCATGGTCGAAAGTAATCTGCAGTTAAAATGAATTATTAAAATCTCTATCACTACATGGATATTTTGAGGTAAACTAGAAAATACTTTATTTCAATATAAGAATCTTTAATATAGCAGTTAATTCAATGTCATAAATTTATTTTTCACATCAGCAAATGTTGTGATTGAATTAAATTTTATAATGCCGATTTGTTTATTTTTTTCGTTATGTGTCATCTTGTCACCTAGTAGTCGAAAGTTCAACTGTTACTTGATATTCAAAATTTCTTTTCCCATTCTCCATATGACATATAGACCAATTTTTAATAAATTACTTCCACTAGAACGGGTTTTATGTAGGTCTGAGAAAGGTCACTTTAACTATAAGCACCCTGTACATAAAAAAACTATTGTTTTGATTAATGATTCGTTTGTTATACGGCTGGCATTTCTAAGTATGTTTTTTTTTTTTTTTTTTTTTTTTTTTACTATTTATATACTTATTACCCTGACGCGTGAAACAACACAGAAAGATTCTTGTGAGTGCTATTTCTGTTCATAACTTTTCTAGTTCTGTTCTCAGCTATCATTAACATGCTGTTTTCAGTTATTAAAACAGTTCTTTAAATCATTGAACTCTTATTTACTCTTATGATTCTTCATGCAATAATAATCCAAACGTTTAGAGAGTTCTAATTATTAAATTTCATTCATCGCATTATTTCAATGTAATTAGAGGGTGAACACCCTATTTTCATAATGTAAGTTCTCATATAGAATAAAACTATCATGTACAAAATAGAAAATAAATGATCGGCTCTCAAATATCAAAACTAACATTTTAACTACCTCAGCTTAGTTTACCTTACAAGAATCATTTTGTGTTACTCCTTGCATGCACTTCTTCCTGTAATATTCAATCAGACGCAAGCATTAATTCCATCGATCCATTAAAAGATGTTAAACTTTTAAACTGAAATATAACTTTGAAAACTGTACTTACGGCAATCAATGAATAAAGCATTAAAGATCTTTCGCGTAATATTAGAGATTTATTAAGATGTTAATCTTCGTAAAACAAGAAATGTACTTCTAACGTGCTTTAAGGCAAACAATGTGAATAGGATTATTGAATAGATAGCCCTATTGTAAATTCCCTTAAGCGAAGTTTTCATGATACTCAAGAACCGTAATTCCAGATTGATTGATATCTATATATATTTGTCTTATAATTTCAGTATCAATGGATTCAATCTCTCATTAATGTAAATATCTTAAGAGGAATTTTGCCTAAGGAGAATAAAAATGCAGTATTCTGATTTTCCTCTCTAGAAATGTTTCCATTCTTCTTTCAAAAGAGATTATTTTAAGTGAAAGGTAAATTTCCGTTAAATAAATGTAGTATTCATAAGGATACATTGTTTTGATTTTTCGGAAAATTTGGTTTATTTTGTTAGAAAAGCGAATTATTTTTAAATATCTATATATAATCTTTTAACAATATAATTTCTATGAAAGCGTACACATTGTGTATATTTACATGTTTTAAAAAATGAATTCAGATTTTTTTTTTAATTTCATTTTTTATATAATCATACATTAGAAAGAAGTTCCATCAAATAGTAATTTGTTTTCAGTAAATTGAAAATTGCGTTGCTATTACATTTATGTTTTAGAAGAAATTACAAATTTGTGCTTTTTTTTATTTTTTTTAAATAATCACAAATTCCAATTGATACTGTTTTAAAATATTATATGCAAAGGTATACCTGCACAATTTTTTAGTCTTTCAAGGGCCGAAATTGTTTTGATTTGGCAAATTTAATTATTTTCCAATTAATATGAAAATTACTTTTTTCTTTTGGCACATCTATTTAATCTAAACTAAAATTAGGATTTAATATATATATATATAATCTTGAAAACTGTCCAGACAGAAAAAAAATTCCAAAGAAAATATATTATATAATCCAAAATATTGCATTTTTTCATATGATTGAAAAAAAATCTGTAAAGAACAGAAATACATTAATGAACTTTTTTGTGTAATAGGATCCTTTGGAATGATTTTTTAGTTTTTTATTGTTGAACTAGCTAACCCGCCCGGCGTTGCCCGGGCCCGAGATAATTACAATCTCAGAGAAAGGGGTTAACACCCTGCCTCCCCATACCCGGAAATATAATGAATAATTTGTTCAAGAGAACCACCGTCACCTACATTAACGCGATCATTAAAAAAAGAATTGCATTTTTCTGATAATTAGAACATAACGAAGACGCTAAATAGCCGGCAGATGACACCCCTTCCCGACCTCAATTTCAAATCTATATCTTGCCTAAATCTAGTTACCTAAATTTTTGTTCATTAGTAAAAAATGGCAATTATTTCCTTTCATTTTCGCAAACTAAATGGAGGGATCGGCCCGAGAAACAAATCTCTTTGTAGTTCAGTTTTTAATGAAAGCAGATCCCTGTCTGAAACTTTCTCGGATCGTTTTCACTGTTGCCGGCAGATTTTTGGCAGTTTTTTGCATAAATTAAAAAAAAAAAAACTACCGAATTTTTCAAAAATCACACAGTCAGATACAGAATATTTTTTTACATATGCTCAGAAATTTTCAAATTGATATCTCAATTAGTTTTCTTAAAATTCGCTAATTAGTAAAATAATTTCGAATTCGTTCATTTCCGGTTGCAAATCCAATGCGCCAGTTCGTTTCTTTCGCCATTTTGATTTAAAAGGTGACATTTTAGAAGCGATGGTTAATGAGAATCTAATTAATATCTAGGCTAATTATCAAAATATTAAAATTCTGAGGCTCAGGTGCACATGGCCAGACCATGGACTATCGACACCTAAATTTCCAGACTTCTAGGTGGGCTAGATTTTGCTAGCCATCGCCAACAGACACACAGACACACAGACGGACACACACATGGACACACACACAAAGCGAAACATTCTTTTATTAATATAGATAGAGGTATCGAAATAAAAATAAGAAACGTCATTTTCTATATTCGCTCAATGGAATATTTTATTATTATCGCTAATCTATGATGTATAGATTTATAATCATGACTTTTGCCAAAGTCTGTTTAACTAGATGTTTTTCATATTATTGATTAATATAAATTAACAGCTGATTTTGTTTTTCAACATATAAACGAAGCTGAATAAAATGATGTATTGTTGAATAATTAATATTATTATTGTTAATACGGATTGTAACATTAATTTATTCTTAATATATTTGCGAACAAAACAAAACATAATTTTTTTAAATATAATTTTGTTTGCATAAAAAAGAATTCTGCAGTGGAATACAGGTTCCTTCTAATATACAGCAATTTCTATGTTCAAATCTTTTTAAAATTTTAGGGGGCTCGACCCCTACTAGCTACGATCGCCAACCCCCGTTCTGACACCGCAAACATTAGAAACACTCTGATTTGATCAACTGCAAAACGATTACGTAAGATTGAATTATAATTAAACGAACAGTGACGACCTGATGCAATCAGGTTTCCTCTCATTTTCTTTTAACTGAGGGATTTTAAGGCCAAATCAACAGCTGTCGAAACAGCTGGCAACTGTTTCCGTGAATGATTAAAAAAGATCAATTAAACATTAATTAATCAACTTTTGCAAAATGGTTAAGTAAACAATGTCACTGCATCGGGGTATTTTATAAAGATGCTATAGAAAATTGGGTACTTCTCCATTATCCCGTCTACTACTTTCTATAAAAGAAAAGAACTGTCGCCAAATTATAGGATTTAACACCTAAAGTGTATATCTGGGACGTCGCATTCAATTGACATCAGATGCGTTACACGTGTTAGTTATGTCATCGAGTGATTTTTAATTCAACTTTTATCTGTATTTTTAATGATATTTTAGAAATTTATTAGTAATTTCGTTAACTTAAACGTAATTATTAAACGTAAAAATTTCGTTTTTCATTGAAGGGAAATACTAATTACGCAGTTTTAAAATTTGCAATAATAGGTAAAAGATTTTGTCGAAATAAATAAATCTCTCGTTGAAATATATTTTTAAATTGAAACTGTTTGGAAATATTGTTATTTGAGCATTTTAAATATAACGAAAATTTCTCCGTTTAATGCTCTGAACGCGTAATAATTTAATTATTACTCTTCTTAAATATTCACGCGCAAGTATATTTTTTACTGGGTAATTTTCTACATTTACTGCTTTTAAAACGTGATCATTTAATTATTATTTTAAAATTTTATTTCTGTTTTAATAGTCACGTGTAAATAATTTTTTAATTGAAAGGGAATATTATTATGTGCGCTGTTTTACAAATTGGCAACAATTGAAATAATGGACTTTGTGAAATATGAAATAAATCTCCATCCAAATAATGAAAATTTGAATAAAAAATTGAAATAAAGCCTCAAAAAATCAGTCAAATTAAAAATATATATATAATTGCACTCTGCACACCACAAGCTTGTCAACTATATACTTTTAAATTTAGGTTAAATTCCTATGCATAGTTCCTATAAAATTTAAGAGAGATATTTTGACCGAATTTAATATTAAATATGTCTTTAAATGATTCTTCGATTTAAAAACTGTCCATATCAGCATATTTATTAAACATTTCTGTATATAACTACCAATTTTCATATTTTTATATGCAATATTTTTTGAATATTAGTCCAGAAAGACCTAAAATTACAAAAGCTTCATTGACAGCGGCTGCGGCGGCGGTGGTTACATTTTTTTTTAAATATAGAGAGATAGTTTACCATTATATTGACAAATAGTGTAAAACATATTTATGAAAATTTACTTACAACACATATTTACCAAAATGAAATTAAGATTATATTAGCACACGTCATTGCAAATTGATAAAACAAGTTTTTCTGAAAAAGCAAACAAGTTTTCAATCATGAAAACAAATTGTTTTGTTTTGAAAACGGATCAAGGAAAAATTTAAATTTTTTACACCACAGTTAAATGTAACATAGTACATTTATTACTATGAGCAATTTATTAATCATTTACCTAAATATTTCTAGACAATACCATTTCATAAATACCACCACAAGTGGTAAATGTTAAAACTGCTCTATTTCAGTCATTTAAAAATATTTAAAAATGATTTCAATAACAAATGGGAAAGTACTTTGTAATTAACATGTATTACTATACCAAACTAGTCGGATGTGCCAATCCCAAAACTTTCTTCTATCTCAGTCATGTTAATACTTTAAAATTCGCTATCACATCGCCAATAAAACCAATATTTTTCGTCATTCTGTTGTACGTCAGCTGCTTGCGAATCGTCGGGTTACAGGGATGCGAACAATCGATGTATACTAAACTACGAAAAGTCCTTCTGGCCTGAACCGCCAGGAACAGATAGCCTCCCTATTCCTTGGTTTTACGATTTTAGCTAATTTTACTGGAAAACACGAAGGTAAAATGCGTGGAACCTAAATACAAAAGATTCGATCCCAGTTCTCGTCAATATTGAATTTGAATGAGAATATCGCCAAATTAGTCCTCTACAGCCAAGTTGGCTTCATTTATGGCAACTTACTTTGGTCGCCAAATTTTGCGAAATTCCGCAAACTGTCGCCAAGTTTGGCGAGAATTTGACGTTGGCAAATATAAATATATAGTGATAAGCATATAATAGGATTAATAGTTACAACAATGATAGAAAATTTGCCGAAACCATGTTAACTAAAACTCATAAATTAAACCGTTTATGGATGAATTCTGCTGTCTTGTTTGAAAATGTCAGCCACCCTAAAATTTCAAACCGCTCTATCTCAGCCATTTTTTAAGATAGAAGCAAAACAAAAATTGCTCCGGATTCTCCGGATCAAGGCCGAACATTTAAAGAAAATTTTTTTTAGGATTTCTATTTTTTTTTAATTTGCACATCTTTTTTAATTTTAAATCTTTAAATGACTATCACAGTGCCCCCTTTCGTCGAAATATCCCCAAATTGTAATAGAACTTGCTTGCCATTGCCAAAAACAGAGAAAAAAATGTGGTTCAATTTGAAGCATAACTTCATACACTTTTCGATGATACAATATTTAAAATGGAACAAAAATATCGATCACAGCGCCCCCTTTCGTCGAAATATCCCCAAATTCTGATAGAACCTGCTTGCCATAGCCAAAAACATAGAAAAAAAATTTGGTTCAATTTGAAGCATAACATCATACACTTTTAGATGGTACAATAGTGAAAATGGAACAAAAATAACGATCACAGCGCCCCCTTTCGTTTAAATATCCCCAAATTCTGATAGAACCTGCTTGCCATAGCCAAAAACATAGAAAAAAAATTTGGTTCAATTTGAAGCATAACATCATACACTTTTAGATGGTACAATAGTGAAAATGGAACAAAAATATCGATCACAGCGCCCCCTTTTGTCGAAATATCCCAAAATTTTAATAGAACCTGCTTGCCATAGCCAAAAACATAGAAAAAAAAATTGGTTCAATTTGAAGCATAACATCATACACTTTTAGATGGTACAATGAAGACACACAGACGGACAGACGGACAGACGGACAGACGGACAGACGGACGGACGGACAGACGGACAGACGGACAGACAGACATTTTGTAAAAACATGTTTTTCGGAATCTCTGACCTCTAAAACGTGTAAATCCGTCGAAAACCGGAAGTCGAAAAAAATTTCGATTACAATACTTTCTTCTATTATAGATAGAAGAAAGTAAAAATACCGTTTATTGGGTTGTGTCCTTTACGAGAAAATGTGCGATATATTATTTATTTTTACATTAAAAAGATCGATTTGGTCTCTCATTTTTTATTTAATGCAGTATATAATCAACTTTATGTAAAGAAAGTCATACTTTCCTTGAAAATATAAAGAGAATAAACCTTTCCATTAATTTTCTTTTAAGGTTCGTTGCGCACTTTAGATCGTAATTGCCAGTTGACATAACAATTATAAGTTTCATTTCTGAAAATTCAAAAGCATTTCTCACTTCTCATGAAAAAAAAAATGTGGATTCGTAGTATGAATAAATATAAAAGATTAAAGCATTTGCACTAAAATAAGCTTTATTTTTATTTAAATATCTGTTTAAGTTTACATTTATTAATAACTAAACAAAAGAATTATTTCAGTTTATCTTATAGTAGATCAAACATATCTTTATATAATACACTTTTCAGCAGTGTCACTTGATTTCAACATTATTTAATGTAAAAGTGATATTTAAAAAAAATATATATAAATAAATTGTATTGAAGTATTTTTATTTTGGTAGCTAAATGGATTTTCTTTTACATTTATTTGAAATATTTTAGAAAAAAATAGTAAACTACAGTTATAACAATTTATCAAAATATGATGTTTTCTTCCACAATCTCAATAAAAAATCCACAAGAGATCCATGAGAGAATATGATCTCAAGGTTCGAAGCCAGCTAATAATTTCTCTTCAAATCTCATAACACTATAATTTTTTAAGTAGAAAAAAATGAAATATTCTGATGATTTACTTTGTAAATTATTTAAAAAAATTGTGTTTTTCGGAGTAATTTTCGAATTTTTACCATCGCGAAATTTTAAGTAAGAGAAAATTTAAAACTATAATTTAAAGAATAAAAATCCATCATGGGAAGATTTAAAAATAGCCGTTCTTTTAAAGAGTTTAGTTACCAAGGTTTAAAGCGGGGTGAAATTTCAAACAAGTATGCTGTTGTGTATTATAATTATCTAGAATGTAAAAGAACTATGAAAGAAAAATTTTCTGTCGCAAAAAATGAAAAATGGTGTTGTTTAAAATGCTTCAAGTTTCTTTACTTGTAAATACGTCAAAACATTAAGGATACCATTTTATTATTTTTTTCTGTGCGAGAATTTCTGAAGAAAGGACGGTATACCATTAAAAAATACACTAAGTTTTACACTGTTCTATTTAATCAGCTTAGGATTTAATATTTTGGAATATGCAATCAAAGTAAATGATGGGTTATAAAACATGTTTTTAATGCTCCACAAAAATTCCCATCACTCAAAAAGAAACCACAGAATTAAGTATCGTAAAATTAAGATTCTTAAAATAGTGGTTGTCTATAATTTTCTTTTTCTACAGACTGAATTTTATTATATGTATCAGTAACTAGTTATTAAAGAAGGATATTTTAAGCTAACATTTTCTTAAATTAAATGGTATTTAATTTTAAGCAATGCTTTAAGTAAATATATTTTTTAAGTATTAAATCAGAAGTGAAAAATATTTTTTATATGTATCATGTATTAAAAACATTAGAAAAAATAATACAAATTAAAGCATCCAAATACTAGAGTAATTAATATTAAATGTTTATTTTTCTTCATTTTTCAGCCTTTTGAGTGACATTTCAGATATACTTCGTTTGCTTTCAGCTATGTGTAAATTACGAAGGACGAACTATCTCGTTTTCTATTTACGTTCACAAAGTTTGTGATAAATTTATTTAATTAAAGGAAACTATGTTTTAATTTCTTTTCATCGTTTTTATATAAAACGAAATGTTTTATTCGCAAAATTTATAAATAAAAGTAAAAAAAAAATTAAATAATAATTATTACTGAAAAATGGCGTGATTTGAAATAAATATAAGTGATATTTGACAAATACAGCTAACGCCTCATATCAGTTTTAAATACGCCTATATTAAATTCCACTATACGCACGAATGTATCAAAGTGTTTTTTATAATGAACTCAAATCCCAAATAATCTTTAAAATAAAACGAAAATACTGGTTATTGTGACTCTAATATTTTTTATCCCAAATTAAGATTTCAAACAGATTCATCCATAAAAACAGACTGTTACACATACATCAAATGTTTTAGTTTATTTCATTTACCATAGTATCTAACACATTCTCTGGAATTTTCAATATATTTCAATTCTTGCTTATTACTAATGGTGTCATGATAATGTGAAGATTTCTTTCTAAAAAAAAAAACATTTTGAGAAAACTTTATTTAAAGAGCACATTGTGAAAACGTAGCAGACGGTATCTTTTACTTTTATATATAATTGGCGTAAACAACGAGTAAAAAAATATATTGGTTGCAGAAAACTTTCAAAAACATTTTTAGGTAGCTTTCATTAAAAAAGCTATCTATTGCAACCGTTCGGAGGAAAGCAATTCTAAAAAATTTTGGTATATTTTCACCGATCATGACCCCCAGACCCCCTCCCCCAAACCACCCTCCGTTCAAATGTTTATATATATATATATATATATATCTGACATATGTCATGCTGTAACTCTTTTATTTATGAACCGATTTGGATGTGACTGAGTATGTGTATAGGGCATACCAAGGTCTCGACCGAGTTCGTTGGCCAGCTTCATCCGCCATCTTGTTTCAAAATGGCGGCCAGTTAAAAATGTTTACATTTTTGCAAATTCAAAAACATGTACAAAAAATTATAAATTGGAAAAATCGTTTATGTTAAGTGTTACTGTATTGTATTACAGGGGGAGGGGGAGTGGCTCGAAAGCCAAAGCACCGCGACCAGAGGTGTATTGTACTATCCCCCCAGGTCTCATAATTTTGAACCAATTCCATATGAGAGACCTGCATCTGGATTGGCATCCCCAGAGGTAACGCTTATATAGAACTTGGAGGACTTTGGAGCCACGAACAGATTTAACGTGCACCAGCTCCCATTAACGTACACGGTCCCACAGCAGAGGCAGACGAGAGAGGATGCACCCGCCCAAGAACTTACCGCGGTCGATGCTGCTTGGCTTTCGGTGATATTACGAGAACCGAGCTTTACCGTCCGCGGGCTCATGTTAAGTGTTAGAACGTACTACAAGGATTCTGGAATATTTTTTGTTTTTGCTATATCTTATAAAATGTCAGAGATATGGCAGTTTGAATTTCTAGGGTGGCTGAAATTTTGAAACAATCTGATTTTTGTTATGCTGCAGTTCTCATCCTGAAATTCGCATTCAAATTCAGTATTAACGAAAACCGGGATTGCATTTTCTATAATCGAGTTCCAAGCAATTTAGCTTCGGATGTTTGAGTAATATGAGTTGAATTTTTAAAAACATGGACTATGAAAGCTACGTTTTCCTCCCGACACTGGCCTGAAGGACTTTTTATTAATTATATTGAACAAGACAGTGGAAAATCGACAGATACCTTTAAAAATTAGTCTGTTTGAAAAGAGATATCTCATCAGTTATAGTCAGGAGACTGGTGAGAATTTTGTAATTTGCAGCTTATTTCCTGTGCCTTCAAAAATACTAAATATATTCAACTGTTAACTTAATTCAGCGAGTTTATGCTTATAGAATTGACCTCTAGTTTGTTGTTAATGTTAAATCATGAAATATGCTTGCCATATTTAAGAATATTTCAAATATATTCTAAATTTATACTTTAGTTTCTACTTTAAAAAGGACTTTTTAAACACAAAATCAAAATAAATTTCCACAAATCATTTAAAATTTCTTAAAATGGTCTTATAAAAATATCCTGTTAACATATCAAGTTAATAATCCATTGAAAAATATAACTTAGAAAAATACGTAGAATTCTTTTGTTTATATTATGTTTTGTTAATTGTACATAAAGAGTAAGCAAAAAGTCGCGCAATCAGTTAAAGAATATTTATTTTTAAAAATACATACATTTAAAATTCAAACATGAAATGAAATGAAAGAATGAGAATTCGGAGAAACCAAACTGAAAAAATTAAAATTGTCACATGATACGTTCTTAGTGCAATCTATTTCTGCGGATATATGCACGAGTGAGTTTTACGGAATTTACGAGAAATCTGCTGAATGTTCGAAGACAAATTCTCTGAATCTCATGTTTAATGTTTGCTTTCAGGTCATCGCTTTTAGATGACCCCATAGAAAGAAATTAGTGGGTGACAAATCGAAAGACCATGGAGGCCACAGCTATTTTGGAATAAGGCTTCGAATATCTGAGAAGAATCTCTGAGACATGGCATTGTTGCATTAGAAATAAACTTCTTTAAACGCTTCAATATTTTTAATGCAAGATGCTACGAAATATTGCTCAATTAAAAAATTCCCTTTGTTGGGGAATTTTTAAACACTATCATGAACCCGAAGGTTCTTTTACATTTTACGTCATGAACTAGAGCTTAAATTTCTACTGCTATTCGATTTTTATGAATATTCTGCTTAAATCTAACGAAACATAATCCCATTATAATGAATTTTCGATTTTTGTACATTTTTTTAAATTTTGTGTTACGCGAATTTTCAATCCCCCTGTATTAACTGTAATTTCATTGAAATATATTAAGAAAGTTTCATTGATTCATATTTTAATAAATTTACAATTTTTAAAGGCAAACAAACAATAAAAAAAAATTAATTTCGATTAATGGTTTTTTAATTTGTATGATTACATCGTTAGAATATTAAAATAAATAATACATATTTTCTAACTGAGTTAAAATGTTTTAATTAAAAGCAATTGTAGTGAGACTTCTTTTATACAACGAGTTTTCGTTATATTATATTAATGCTTAACGAAGTTTGCGCATTTCATTTTTTCCCAAAGTTATTTCAACAAAAGTTCTAATATTGCACATTTTGTGATACAACGTGCAAGATTCTGTTAATTAAATAGATTATTTGAAATGTTATAATTATTCTATGTCTTTTAAATATATTTTTTTAACTTTCAGATTCAGATTTGACCTATAAGAATTTATAATATTGTAGTACACAGTAATTTAGAATATTATTCCACACACATTAGTTTCACTATTTATCATGTGATACGAAACATAATTTTTCACTACAAAAATTTTAAAAATATTTTATTTCGATAATTTCAAATGGTAATTAAGAAATAATAATATAATGATTAATTTATGAAAATAATAAAATCGAAAGTTAATATTTTTATATTATTGTAGACTAAAAAGTATATTCTTTAATATTATAATTACTGTCCTTTCAAAAAACTGTTTTAACGTAAAATAAATGTAACTAATATTTGTATATAATACAACAGAAAGCACATTATCCACTTATTTGTAAATTACAAGTACAACGTAGTTATTAATTTACGATAATTGGTGTTCTTAAACTTTATGAAACGTTATTAATTTTATATATAAAAACAATTTATTTGTAAATGAGTAATACACTGTAAAAACATTCTCAGGTTACTAAATTTTTTTGAGTATATTTGTATTCCACAGATTTTTTTAGTAACCGGCACTAAAAATCGGTACAAAAAGACTAAAAATTTTTTTGTATTCTTACTCAGTTACAAGATAATCTGTAAGAATTACTAGCAATGATTCCGATTTTTTAGTACCGGTTACTAAAAAAATCTGTGGAATACAAATATACTAAAAAATTTTTAATAATTTTCAAAAAATCTGTTAGAAAAACTCAACTTTTTTTAGTAGATCAACCCATTTTTTTACAGTGTAGATTTATAATGAAATTGTAAAGTTTATAAAATTTTGAGACATTTTATTGTATGTAAATAATTGCATAAGAAACAATTAAAATAAACAAACTTATGTTTACGCATGAATACAAAATAAAAACAAATAAAACCACAGATGATTAAGTAACATTTAAACTATTATTACACATTTAAAAATCAAATTTAATAAAATTGCTTTTATATTTTGTAAAGTTCACATTTAACATTTTAAAGCGTAATCATTATTTACCATATTTTAATGAACATAAAAATGACGATTACTAAGAAAAACGGTTGAAAATTATTGAAAACACAATAAAGGATGTATAAAAATTTTGTATCTTTAGCTTTTATAACCTCATTATAACTCATTACTCTGGGTCTGTCAATTTATCATTCTAAACTTTCCCTATCAGGACCACTTATTTAAAAATTAACTTCACCTAGAGCAATGAAGCTAACGACTCCAATATCCATTCCACATTTCACAAACTTGATAGAAGCTAAAAGGTAATTAAAGGACAATTAATTCTCTCCCGTTTTAATCGCTGCCGTCAAAACTGATGATCTACTTTCCGTATCCGTAACCTCTTGAAAACAATTTGGAGTTCTTCGCTAAGCGGATGCGTTTGTATTAGAGTGTATCAGAATTAAGCAAGGTTTGTTAGCTGCGACGTATCTTTCATATTAACTTTGTCACTGCTCTATAATAAAGCGTAAAATGGTTTAACTAAAGTACATGGGCTAAATAGGTAATTTACTCTTTAATATTTCCCATTATTAAAACAAAAGAATTCTGAAATATATAGATCAAAAGATTTGAAATATGCACGGTATTTTCAGAAATTTAATATCATGCTTATAAAATTCATATATGTTAAATGTACTTTTAAAAACCACATTTTGGGGAGAAAATATACGTACTACTTATAGTCACAATGTAAATTTAATATGCTTAAAATGTGGGTACGCAAAATATTTTTGTGATTAATAGACTTTGTTAAATGTATTCTTGTTTCTAATACATTTTTGTGATGAAGGGAGATAATGCAAACTAAGTACTATTTATGAATTCAGTAAATCAGAATTCAAAGTTTATTACCTGAGACGTATTTTTCATATTATTTTTTAAACTTTATCACAATAATAAAGAGAAAAATATTTCAACTAAAATATATGAGATAAATAGGCAATTTATTCTTTAATATTTCCCTATTAAGAAAAGAAAAGGATCCCGTACCCATATTTTAGATGAAAAGATGTACACTACATTGTTTTTTATAGACATTTAATATCATGCTTAAAATTCGGATATATAAATACATTTTAATAATTTTCCTTTACGATACACAGAAAAAAGCCTGTTTTTATAATTTAAATCCTTTATTCATTCAATATACAACAAAAAGCCTCAGTTTTTTCCCCCGAAACTCCTTTAACACACTGACTGCTTAATATTTTTTCTAAATAATTTCCATTAATATGTATTTATTTTTTTTTTATTCAAATTGCCTTGTATTTGAAGTTTGAAGTTTAAATTTTATTATTATTACATAGTAGGATTTGCAATTTTATTCTCAGACTGTGGATTTTTTTAAATCGAATCGCTTGAAAAATTGTGTATTTTTTTAAATTTTGCAGCACATGTATAAATAGCGAGATATGCAGAGAGAGGGTAAAATTTTTTGTCAGTGTGTATCCTAATTTATCAGTTTAATTTTGAATCCTGCGTATTTTTCTGTAAAATTATTCATAACAAGCATGAACTCAACTATTGCTAATAACTGCATTCCTTTACATTAGCAATATTTGCGTTCATTTTAGCACGTTTAAACACGTTGCTGCATCCTAAAGTCTTTTAGTGAAGTGAGGGAATGCAGTTAATATAAACTCTCTATTTTTAGTATATTACTATGAGTGAGCTTTGCAATACTTTTATTTTTACATATATTGTACATTTGGATGTACTTTATAATATATGTAATTTAAAGAAGAAACTTTTGCACGATTGCGCTCATATGAATAAATGCGGTAAAATTAGGAGAAATTGCGTATTTTTCATCAAAAACTACGAAAAATACGAACTTTGAGCTTGTGTAAGTTAGATAAATCCGAACTAAATACAAAAAATATTGTTGAAATCGTACAAGATAAATCTTCTAATATTAAAAAGTGAAATAATTAAGTCAGTTGTTTAAAAACAACACAAAATGTCACAAAAACATATATGCATCATTTATTAAAAACTTTTACTTTAGGTGTTTTAAAAATATACAAAACTGCATCTCACATTAAAAACCTAGCGCTTTCCAGCCGTCCTGGCTCATCATCAGGGTTAAAACATCACCACGCAGATACACACAAAAAAACACAACTAGTCTGAAACACTGTAAAAACATCAATGTCTGCTGAAGACAAGGTCAAACCATTATAAACAGGGTGGGAAGCATAGGGAGGGATGTGCCAATCTTATTCATTCTTGAACTATCTGTAAAAGCTTATACCATACTTTAGGGATATTGTACGAAACTGAATCATTGCATGTTTTATTTTTCCTGGTTAAAATTTCTATTGATTCACTTATTACTGCTTCATAAAAAGAGGATGTGGGTTTAATAATTTTAGCGTTATCAAAATCTATTATAATCGACTGCTGTTGTTTTAATCTGGAAAGTGCCGTTTTACTTCTATTATACTTGACATCTGCAATATGTTCTTTTAACCGAATTTTAAATTTCCTTAAAGTCATACCAATGTAGTCTTTAACTTTATAAGATTTTATCCTATTTTCAACTATTTCCATAAGAACTGGGATTCTATAAATTCCTGCTAAATCTTCAATCGGTATGTATGGCGTTGTTTCGAAGTCCATTGTGTCTTCTGGCCGTTTTTGGAAGTAAATAATCATGATAACTTTGCGTCGTTTTTTTTTAGCAGATAACCCATAGTTCTCCTCCCGTGTAAAGATGCATGGCAAGGATAATAAATAAACAGATGATTTCCATGGAATGTTTTTATTCTAAGAGAAAGAGAGTTGAAAGTTTGAGGTGGCCCCCTCGGCACTCAGAACGCAGTTCACATCATGAAAGTTTAGATCTTCTCCGTACCCGAGATAAAAAGGATCTGCCGTAATTTTTACAATACATTCTCGCCGATGCTTTGTTTTCCACACCAAATATACATGTGTATCGCACATTTTTCGCCAGAAAGAATTTCGGACAGTTAGGCATCTGGCATATTAATTTACAGGGGGGAAATGAATCAAAGGAGTGCCATGCCTGGCTATTTATTGCTATTTTCGTAATTTTTGAGCAGCAACTCAATTAATGTTATGAGAAAAAGTCAAATGTGGTTTTCTGTATATGAATCATATGATAAGCATATAGAATTTTGGCAGCTGGGAATTAATTAAAAATAGCATTTACATTGAAACCAGGAAGTTAATATTCTGCTCGGTCCAAAGCGTAAATGTAAAAACGTTTTGAATTTATCATTAAGTTTTCCAGACAGAAAGCAAAGTTTGAAAGGATAATGAAAATATCTAACGTACATATTGAATAATTTTGCAGCTGCATTTTTGCAGAAAAGGCAGATCATTTTTGCTGTTAGAAGCCAGACATAAAAATGATAGAAAAGAAACGCTAATGTATTTGATGAAATATAATTGCTTTTAATCTTTAAAATAGAAAGGGTTTAAATAAAAATTTAATTAATCTTTAGGAAACATAAGGGAACATTAATTTTGAATAATAATGAAAATATGTATATGATCTTCATCATATACATATACTCCCCCTTCATAGGAAAAAAAATGCTGACCCTGTTGCGATACACATGTGCACACACTGAAAACAAGCTGTAATATCCATAAAACAAACATTTCAAAGCCTGGGAGACCACCATACAAAAATAAGTAATAAACACATAAAAATCATATATAAATATAAACAAGTACTTGATTTAAAAGAATTTAGCACTTTGTTGTGCAAGGTATACCAAATTCAAATGTCTTGTCTGCTTATAAAATATATACTTATAGCTATAATAGTTCCAAATGGCAGACACAATCATCATTTTCCTTTTATTTTAATAAAGACACGTCATAAAAGACGGATAAAGGAAATGGCCAATATATAATAATGCTATATATTTTTTAAGGTGTACACATAAATATATATAATGCTAGCAATTGTTATTATACATGATCATGATAAAAATTTACCTGCAGGCTAATTTGATGAGGCAGTTGTTTGGCCTTCATATTAATTTTTTTTTTAATCATCAACACAAAATAATATCTTGAAGTGCTGATAAAATCTTAAAAATCAGCATATGAATAAAATACATATTTTTAAAATAACATATAAAAATGTAAAAGCAAAAAGAAAAAAATATGCACTTGTACTAAATACTGTGTGCAGAAATAAAACACCACCAATATTTACATTCAACTAGAGAAAAATGGACACTGTATTTTGATTTTGAAACTATACAATTTTTACTGGATACTGTCAATTGCCATGAAAGCTTTAAACTGAAAATACAAACTTTGATTGTGTTTGATAGAAATGTAAAGAGTAACTCTGATAATGCTTTTAAAAATTAAAAAAAACTAGTCATAAATAATTAGATACTTAATTAGATATGTTAATCTGAAATATCTTGAGGTATAAAATTGTATAGCCAATGAAATTGTTGTACATGTTGCAACTATATACCTAACCTTAAAAAAAAATCCTATCAACGTGAGCAAAAGTGACAATTGTAAATATGGAAAATTAAATAAAATTTATAATTTTTTAACAATAAAATTTAAAGACTATTATTTGAATTTAAAAATAAAGCTATGTGAACAAATGAAATTTAAAATGCCAAAGACAAGTGAAAAGGTAAGCGCATTATTTTTTTTGTGATACAATAAAGTACATGTGTAAAAGAAGAAAAAGAGATGTATGCAAGACTTCTCGTCGATCATATGAAGGAATCTTGACAACCTTTGCATATGAAAAGCCTGCAAAAAGCATTTGTGTAAGTGTAAAATATGGAGTACTTCATGAAAATCACATATACCAAATCCTTACTTACCAATCCAAAAAATAAACACTGAATTTTTTTTAAACCAAATTGTTAAATTTAAATTAAAAGTACTATGCAAGAAGAATTTTAAAATTTGTCAATTATATATAAGTCTCGCAGCACTGCAGTATAAAACATAAAAATGGTCCAGCCATGTCACATAAAAACAAAAAAATAATACTACAATTATTCTACAAACCAAATAGGCATAAATACACCTGTACCATGATTAAGGGGCATTCATGAACTTGACAAACAGAAAAATTTTACATAAATATTAATCTTTTATTATGGTTGAGGACCTAAATTATAAGAATGGGTTTGGAATACCTGAAAATGCTTTAAAAGAAAATATTGTGAAGATTGATATAAAAATATTTACCAACATATCGACAATGACACAAGTGGCATTGATAGGTGCATGTTAAATCTGTGTATATAAAATTTTTCTTTTGAAACCCTGCGATTTAACACAACAATTATGTTATAATGATATAAATAAGAAAAGTACATGAAATGTGACCTAAAAGGAAAAATTAACAATAACAGGACAATTAATATTGTAATAATTAATTGTTATTTTTAATATATTGCAAAAATATATGTCATGAACACAGAGAAAATTAAATAGTCTTGTTACACGTCGAAGAAAATGAGCAGAAAATGTCAATTCTCTAAAAATATTAGTTGATAGAGTAAATTTAAGTATGATAAAATGCAAGAATTTTTTTTTAAAATGCGAAAATTGCAATAAAGATTCAAGGTGTGTAGAATGTACCCAAAATAACCATTTGTGCCTAGCAATTTTGAGTACAACAAAATGTGTAAGGTAAAGCCAGGAGAGATGACGCAGTCGGAGAGATTGCGCACATAGAGGTTTGGGGGGAAGGAGTAGAGTGAGCGTGCAGCGACTCCAGGTAGTTGTACAACAACAGTAGTGGAGTGTCTACTTGAAAGTGCACGTTGATTGCTTTGAGCGTTTAAGATAAAGTATTGCGGTTTTGTTTTGTTTTCCCAAAGTAAGTGCTTGAATTTTCATAGCTCTTCATCAGAATTTCTATACAATGTCAATAGTACAAAATATTTTAAACTTAAACGATTTCTCATAAGCTACTAATCTAGACTAACAATGTGAACATCAACGGTTCGTTTTAGAAGAGGTCATGTTTAAATAAAAGGCCGCGCAATCTTTCCTACCGAAATTGGAGAGTTTGCGCATTTGCTACTTAGGAGAGATGGCGCAGTATTCCCATTCGTTTCCATGGTAGGAGAGATTAGCAGCTCATTGGTAAATTTGCATAAAAAAATGAAAAATGAAAATGGACTAATTTAAATTAAACGTGTTATTAAGTGACATAATTTTATTTTTAATCTTATCTGGACTTGCTTTTTCTGATTCTTTAATTTTTTTTCCTTTAATTAAAATTTTTTAATCGTTTTTAAAATTATTTCCTTTTTCTGATTCGTTAATTAATAGGTTGAAATATTCATTCCTAATACAATAATATTTGTTCACAAAAACCTTACAGCAATGCCATTTAAGTGTAATTATTACTGTTAACAATTTAATTGTAGTTATTATAAGTAACAATCTCTCCTACCCATGTGCGCAATCACACCAACCCTATAAGGAGAGATTGCGCAAAATAACTTTCTTGGTTTTATTACAATTGTTCTATTAAATTGCAACATAACAACAAAATAGCAATGGAAATGCATAAAAAACAAATGAAGTAAAAGTTATTCATGAATAGTTTAGCAAAAAATTAATATTTAGATTTTTTATTGATATTCTTTTGAATTGTGCGCAGACTATCCTAGCTTTACCTTATGTGTGTAAAATGAAGAAGAAGAAAAGAAAAACTCTGGCTGCAAAAGATGCCAAACACAATGAACCAACTGGAAATGTGTACAAATACAGAATCGAAGAAAAGAATAATTTGTCGTTTAAATTTATACACCATAAATATGTAAAAGAAATTCCGAAACAAGTGTGTAAAAAATGAGAAAAATTTGCAAAAAAAAATACAGTAGAAATGTGAATTGATATATAAATGAGGAGAAAAATAAGTCAACATTTTATACAGAACAATGTATGCAAACCTGCAGTTGAAAAGAAAAGTGTATAGAGGAAAAAAAAAAAAAAAATGTGTGTGAACATAACAATCTGACATGAAGAACTCATAGGTGAAAAACTTTGTAAAATCTTTGTACTTGAAGAAAACATTGGACGGCCATGTAATACAAGTCTGCGCGCAAGAATGTACGAAAAGAAGGATCGCGCAAATATCCACTAGTACTTGAAATGAAAAAAAAAATTAAATAACCCTTGTACAACTGTGTAATTCAAATATCAGCGAATACTCACAAAATACCTCTTGTTGAAAGAAATAGTTGAAAAAATCTGGAAGAATACGACTGAGTACGAAAATAGTACCAAATATCACGACCAAATAAACTAAGGCGTGTGAAAATGTTGACATTTCAAAAAATTATAGAAGGAAATGTGTAACTGTAGGTAAGAATAAAATGAGTCGAAACGACGTAGTGAAATGTCATACAATATTGCGATGTGACTAGCAGAAAAAAAAACTGAATTGCAAAATTAGAATAAAAATTTAAATAATAAGGTAAAAATGACAATATGTGTCCTCAAAAAAATTTTTTTTTTTTTTTTTAATGTAAGAAATTTTTTTACAACAAACCATATTGAGTGATCGCTCAGTATAATCCGATATGAAAACAATCTTGATTAATTCTACAGAAACTTAATCAACGGAAGCTATTCTTACATTTAAAAATGAAACATTAAAAATTAAAAGAGAAATTAGAATTATTCGATGAAGTAGAAATATAATCTCCTTGAATCGATAATTATACGAATGCATGAAATATTAAAAGAATGTTTGAAATCTTGAACCTAAAAATTGTTTTTAAATAAATCTTTGTAAAATGTAAACAGACGGTAACGAAACATTAAAATTTTAAATGTTGTCTATGAGAAGACCTAAAAATATATATGAAGTACAAGAATGTTCTTTTTTTTTTAAATGAAAGAAGATAAGAGTGAATATGGCATATCTATAAAAAATTTGAATGGACATATGACAGTATCGCAGAAAAATTCGATGTCCGTATGCATTGCATTCATTTTGTTCAAAAAGCAACAAAATCTTGAAAATTTTAGCAAAATATAACATATAACAAAACATATAAATGCACATATACTAGTTAAAATTTTATTTTCATGATTAACTGACGTTCAGTCACCATGTTATTGTACCTTTGAATATCAAATTGAAAAAAAAAAATGAGGCACAATTAGAGTATAATTGAGCATATCTTTGAAAGAAAAAATATATTTTTTATAACCATAAACATACTCAACTTTTATTATTTTTTTTATGCACACAAACAGTAAATAAAATTTATACCAGACCATATCATATTATATAATAACATTGGGGAAATTAAATTTTGAATATGAAGTTTTTTAATCAACGATCTGAAATAAGAGATTTTTTTATGGAAAATTTTGGCACAAAGCTTTAATACGCGCCATAGTCTCAAAGTACATATATATCTTAATGCAATAAAAATGATATTAAAATATTTACCATTAACATATAATTAGAAATAAACACTTTATATTACCGCCACATTGAAAAATACAGGAAGGTAAAAGTAAAGACCTTAAACTTAAGTAATTGTAGCAATATTATTAATATTATTATTTTCACATGAGTGTAATTAAACACATTGCATATCCGAGAAGAGTAAGTGGCCATCTTACTCACCACAGACATGAACATAACATTCAGTCATAGGGCCATCTCTAGAAAATAGTCCCACAACAGAAGTAACTACACTCACGAAATACTCTATATCTTATTGTAAATTTACCTCCATGAATATTATGCATTTAATATATATCTATTTATTTTATTTTATTTATTTATTTATTTTTTAAATGAGGAAAAAATATATAACTGAATTATATCATTCATCAATAGAAATATATCGAAAATGTAATTTCTATGTGAAATTGTAGGGAGCTAGGAACAGAAATGATAATTTATTTTAAAAAAACTCAAGCATTATGAATTTTGTTCCGTAAAATATAAACCTGACCAATAAAAGCAGAAATATGGCATCACTCTACCAGAAGTAAAAATTCAGTAAATTAAAATTTTAAATATTTCTACGCAAAAACAACTGAATAAAGCACTTAAAAAAATGTAAAGAAATGACTGCAATAAAAAACCATGAAAACAATACTATTATCTAGTAATGAATTTTCATAACCATCCTCTCGTGACCAACATTAAAAATATACACTTTACTTACGTTAAAATATTCACATGTTGTGAATAAAAATTCAAATATAAAATGTTAATATAGTATACATTAAAAAGTATAAACTTTACCAGTTATTAAACATAAGTAAAATCTGCATGCAGTAAATGACTGAAAATCTTATTTTTTTTTATTTGCCTTTTTGTTCATTTGTTCATGTGTTGCAAGGCAAAAACTTTTGGAATTCAATATGAGCAGAAATAAAATGTTATCTATATCTATACATAAGTATTAAAACTTATAAAATATTTTAAAATGCTTAAAAATAATATGCATAAAAAGTGTGCAATCTAACGTAAAAATGAAAATAACTGCAAGAATAATTTATACTTGAAATGGAACTGAATAAAACCACACAAATAATATTTCTTGTTAACCATTATCGTTATTATTATTAATATGATAACACAAAATCATTCCGCAAACTTCTACGAAAACATATTTTATGAAAAATGAATATAAATCTTTTCCAATATAGCATAAAATTGTAAGTTCAAAACTATATTTCTATGAAAAGCAGTATGTAATTTTATATTAAATCATATCTAGTCCCATAAATATGCATATAAAAATATTGCATAAAATATGCATGCCCCATGTATGACAAAATCTCTCCAAAATGATATCAGATTAATCGAAATTATTAGTTAAAATGTCTGCATAAGCTACAAAAAGATTTATTATTATTACTTTTTAACAAATCAGCTTGATATTAAATTTAAAGTATCTAAAATTATTTAAAAATTATAAATATAAGTGAAATGTTATGCATATATGCGAATATATAAACATAAAAGTATCTTTCTTACTTCGAATACACGATAAAGGACATGTCCGTTTTTTTTTTTTTTTTAAACGTAAACACTCTATTATTGTTATTATTTTTTTTTTATCACGCCTTGTTATTTTTTTATCACTCTTTCACACACCTTCTTGAACTAGACATTTTCGAAAAGAGAACAAATATATCTTTTTTTTTGCACCACGATATTAAAAAAAAAAACACAATAAAATTCTGTTGAGCGCAGCTGATGTCCGGAATGGAATATGATACACCAAACGAAACTACACATTTTCGATCAGGATAAAAACCACAGACTGGCGATCTTCATTAATTCCATGCGTCCACTATAATTCGAAAGTATTTTATTTCAGCTTAGAAAGTACTAGGAAATGTATAAAAAAAATCGCCGGCATAATGAAGGAACGTCTCGTAGTAACATGGCGAATTAACACGCATATTCAACATGCATCCAGCAGAAAATATACTCCGTACTGCGAGAAATCAACAAGGGGATATCCATGTAGATTTTACGTGTACGCATAAATGTCCCAAAAAATTGCTTGAAAAATATTGGTAAATCAACGGTCACTTTAGGGAGTAACAATGTTTAGTTTACACACGTCCAGGGATCCAAAAAAAAATCTGAAACAGTCATGCATTCATCGGGAGAAATCCGGTACCAGTCCGAAAAAAAAAAAAAAAAAAAAAAAAAAAACTGCATTCTTATCAGTTCCATTTTTTTTTATCTGAATTGGAGAGCTTAACGGGCGCACGAATCTTGGTTTTCCCTTTATTTTATATTTAGTGACAGAAACAGTGGCCTTAGGCAGAAACCAGAGAAGCGCTGAAATCCGGGAGCCGCAAAAGTCTGTACAGGTATCATGTCGATCAGGATACGTCCGGTACTCAAGTCCGCAAAAAGCAGCACTCCAGTGCATTCGGCAGGCCGGCAGATTCGATGACAGTGTCCTTATCAGAACGAAAGCATTCGTTGAATAAATTAATCCGAAGATTTTAAATTTTGTAAAATATTTAGTTTATAAGGTCTTTAAAAGATATCACATCACGTACAGGGAATAAAATATTCAGGGGACCACCCACAACTCTTATTATTGCATCTTTATAAGTCCGGCACCAAGAATCTATGGCGTTGTTTCGAAGTCCATTGTGTCTTCTGGCCGTTTTTGGAAGTAAATAATCATAATAACTTTGCGTCGTTTTTTTTAGCAGATAACCCATAGTTCTCCTCCCGTGTAAAGGTGCATGGCAAGGATAATAAATAAACAGATGATTTCCATGGAATGTTTTTATTCTAAGAGAAAGAGAGTTGAAAGTTTGAGGTGGCCCCCTCGGCACTCAGAACGCAGTTCACATCATGAAAGTTTAGATCTTCTCCGTACCCGAGATAAAAAGGATCTGCCGTAATTTTTACAATACATTCTCGCCGATGCTTTGTTTTCCACACCAAATATACATGTGTATCGCACATTTTTCGCCAGAAAGAATTTCGGACAGTTAGGCATCTGGCATATTAATTTACAGGGGGGAAATGAATCAAAGGAGTGCCATGCCTGGCTATTTATTGCTATTTTCGTAATTTTTGAGCAGCAACCCAATTAATGTTATGAGAAAAAGTCAAATATGGTTTTCTGTATATGAATCATATGATAAGCATATAGAATTTTGGCAGCTGGGAATTAATTAAAAATAGCATTTACATTGAAACCAGGAAGTTAATATTCTGCTCGGTCCAAAGCGTAAATGTAAAAACGTTTTGAATTTATCATTAAGTTTTCCAGACAGAAAGCAAAGTTTGAAAGGATAATGAAAATATCTAACGTACATATTGAATAATTTTGCAGCTGCATTTTTGCAGAAAAGGCAGATCATTTTTGCTGTTAGAAGCCAGACATAAAAATGATAGAAAAGAAACGCTAATGTATTTGATGAAATATAATTGCTTTTAATCTTTAAAATAGAAAGGGTTTAAATAAAAATTTAATTAATCTTTAGGAAACATAAGGGAACATTAATTTTGAATAATAATGAAAATATGTATATGATCTTCATCATAGTATGGGATCAATCTTCTTATGTAGTAACGCATTCAATTTAACTGGAGGGGATAAATTGAATGCGTTACTACATAAGAAGATTGATCCCATACCGATTGAAGATTTAGCAGGAATTTATAGAATCCCAGTTCTTATGGAAGTAGTTGAAAATAGGATAAAATCTTATAAAGTTAAAGACTACATTGGTATGACTTTAAGGAAATTTAAAATTCGGTTAAAAGAACATATTGCAGATGTCAAGTATAATAGAAGTAAAACGGCACTTTCCAGATTAATACAACAGCAGTCGATTATAATAGATTTTGATAACGCTAAAATTATTAAACCCACATCCTCTTTTTATGAAGCAGTAATATGTGAATCAATAGAAATTTTAACCAGGAAAAATAAAACATGCAATGATTCAGTTTCGTACAATATCCCTAAAGTATGGTATAAGCTTTTACAGATAGTTCAAGAATGAATAAGATTGGCACATTCCTCCCTATGCTTCCCACCCTGTTTATAATGGTTTGACCTTGTCTTCAGCAGACATTGATGTTTTTACAGTGTTTCAGACTAGTTGTGTTTTTTTGTGTGTATCTGCGTGGTGATGTTTTAACCCTGATGATGAGCCAGGACGGCTCGAAAGCGCTAGGTTTTTAATGTGAAATGCAGTTTTGTATATTTTTAAAACACCTAAAGTAAAAGTTTTTAATAACTGATGCATATATGTTTTTGTGACATTTTGTGTTGTTTTTAAACAATTATACAGTACAGAGGTGAATTTGATTCAATTGAGTATTGTGTTTTTCATGACTCAAGTTTATTTTAATTAAGTCAGTACAACAAAATTGAATTTTAGTCTTACTTCATGAGCCAAAATCACGGCTTATGGACCCTGATCCTTTGACGTGTCACAAAAAGATTGTAGGCGTGACACAAAGTTATTGTCACAAAAGTATTGTAGATAATGATTTTAAGTTTTAAATTTTTTGTATAAAGAGAAGTATTTTGTAATAAAAGACAGGTGGAAAAGGGTGTTTGAACAATTTGTAGTCCCTTCAATTAAGTTTTGCAAATGTTACTTTAAGGCTTGGGATTTTTTTGTTAAAAAATGTGTTGGAATAATAAACTGTTAAAATATTCATTCTACATTGAACGAAAATATGTATGAAAATCGTTACAAACTTGATTTGATAAACAGTTGAACAACAGAAAGGCGTTTTCTTTCGTTGAAAGTAAAACAATTCCGTTCAACAGTTTTCTTAATCAAGGTATAATCAAGTTAAATAACTACTTATAAGGTGCAAATTTCATTTTTTACGATGAATTTATCACTGCAATCTTTTACTATGGAGTAAAAATTGAAGAAATCTGAAATAATGAAAACCAAGCAAACTATTCAGTCAACAGAGAAATTAAGTTGAACGCTTTGGATGGATTTAGAACAGAATAATTACATCAAATGTATTTTATTGCAATTAAGGTAACAATAAATTTTTTAAAAATAAAATGATATTTTGCCGCCGGTGTCGCCATACTTTAACTCAGCAGAGATTTTTTTTAAATAAACGGATAGATAAATTTATAAAACTTGTCTTGTCACCCAATAGAGATATACATATACACATCTATAAAGCCTCCTTCAATAACAATGGAGCAAAAAAAAAAATTAAAAATTCATAAACAGATTGTCCTTTCACGTACTTTATACTACTGAAAAGAAAATGAAATGAGTCAAAAAGTTTAATTTAAATATTTTAAAAAACGAAGATTTTAAATTTCATTTTTTGGTGCATAAGTGATATATAATTAAAATGAAAAAGAATTATCTATTATTTCTATATAATCTACTGCAAGAAATGTTTGGTGGGTAACGAAATACTTTTGTACCGTAATGTAAGTTTTGTCATAGAATAGCACCAGTTTATTCTAAAAGAGAGTAACTATTTAATTTATAACAAGTGTAATAACATTTTGACCAGTTCTAATTACGAATATAAGAAAAATGTTCGTTACCTTATGTATTGGATCATAATAGACATTCATATAAAATGTTGTTGGAAATGTGTGATTTTCATGAAAATTCCAATGGAGTAAGTTACCAATGTGTATTTAAAAATGAATAATAGGCTTATAATGAGAAATATTCAACAGCATATTCCTTCCTTTTTAGACCGTAAATGTCAAAATTGGTTTCCTTCTCACTTTATGGCACTGTAAACATCTGCCATCATTTCAAACATTATTAATAAGAATCATATTTACATAAATGATGCAAATGTTATAAATGTGCGTTCTGCCAAGTATAAATAACTCATTTTAGAAATATAAATATCATATGCATTCATTAAAAATTAAAACTATATAAATAGTAATAAAATTAAATAATGGGCTACTATACGAATAATTTATATGGGAAATCTGTATATAAAAATAACTGTATTATATTGTGGGTGGTTTTCTTTGAATGATTTTCTGTCATAAGATACCTTGGGAAATACAAGTAAACTATGATATCAAAATATTTAATCCGGTTAGATACTTCTGATTTTGTTTGTTTATACTTGGCTTTTACTTTCAAAAATTTTGCATATCAAATTTGGTGTTTGACTGAATTTTGTTAAATGCACCTTATACTCAAAAGTACTATCATTACGTTAAAACAGATTAAGATTAATGAATATTTAATGAGTTTAGAAGAATCGTTTATTTTCACCAAAAAATAACTTGCCTTTTTTTATTAAATGAAGAGCTTTCACAGAAACCTAGTATAATACTATTTATTAAAAAGAATCAACCCCAATAAAGTAAACTTTTTATAAATAATTGTTTCTAGGATTATTTAAATATTTTATTTTGATACACCTTTGTAATCCATTTGGTTTTGCTTCCTTTTTATATTGTGAATGTCAAAGGAATTAAAGTAATTATTATTTTTTCGTTTCAGGAAAATCATCTTTTGGTAGAATACCAGAAGACATTGCATTTATTTTACTAAGAAGAGGTAAGTCTTACTATTGATATTTTGATTTAGCAAAAAAATATGGACTAAATGAATTGAATAACAGTACTTTAATTATTTATATTCAATTGAGAAACAATTTATTTTATTTTCTTTTATTCTATTGCTTCTGATTTGGAATGTCTTAAATCCTTCGCGGCGAGCGTTACATATGCGTAACATATTGAGTGCGTACAATCCTTTGTGTTTCTTACCACTATTTTCGAAAATAAATGTGTTTTATTTAATTGCAGAATTTTTAGGAATAAATTAGGAAAAAATGCATTTTTTGAAATTCCGGTTTTAAAAGATTAAACGTTAGCTCGTGGCTAAAGTGTTAAAAAAAGATATTCAATTTTCGATGTTTAAGGAATACAAATCTGGTATTCGGGTAAGTGCTGAAGGATAATCTGCCCGACGAAAATTCCTTAAAAGTTTTCAAAGTTTGAAAAAAAATCACTAGTAGAGAAATAGATAGTCTCATTTTGATTATCAAATGTTTTGGATAATAAAACTAGCCCTTTCATGTTGTTATTTAAAAACAAAAACATTAAATTAGACTTCTACTTTTGGAGAAAATATATAACGTTGCAATATAGTTAATTTATAAACTAAGTAACGTTGAAATAGTATATCAAATGTAAAAGTTAATGTAGATTTGAACGTTTTTCATTTCATATAATATGTTTTTTAATGTTTCAGGGATTTAATGTGCAAATATTATGAGAAAAATGACATTTAGTTTTATTTTATTTCTGATTATAAAATCTTTATAAACTATATTAATAACTAAAGAAGTAGAACTTTAGATCCTCTTGAGACCCAAGCTCGAATTTTTCGCACATATTTTACCAAAATTGAGATTATTGCTCATTTTGAGATTAGAAATCAATAAATGTGTTAATTTTTTTAAAAATATATATACATGTAGTTTTTTAGCGTGTCCAATAAAATGAACATTGGGTCTTCGTCTTGTGAAAAACATATTATTGAATTATATGAATCTGAATGGAAAATTCTTAATATTCGACAAAATTGAATTAGACTTAAAATAATGACACAAAATTGAATTAGACTCAAAATAATGACACAAAATTTAATTAGACACTAATTATTAATTAAAAAAATTAATTAGACACTAAATAATAATTATTATTATTATAAAAAATAATTACACACAAAAAATAAATAGATGAACCTAAAATTCAATACTTTATGAATGTGCTTCTGCAAAACAATTCTTTTGGTAGATAAACAGATATAAAAGTAACACAAATTTAGTTAAAAAAAAAATAAAATTTGATTTTGCCTCAAAATGCATTTTATTTCTCCGTTACTTTAGGTAACTGTTGAATACCCTTTTTAGAGCTGAGTAGACTCGGCACTTCAGTCCAAACTTTTGGTGGAGACTAGGTTGCTAGGTGGAGAAGTGTTGGGGCTTGAGTTTCCGTCATGACTTGAATAACTCAACTTCGATTTCCTAAAAAGTTGATTTGCAATAAGCACCTTGAGTATAATAATTGGATGAATTTGCAGGAATCCATTTTTTTTTTGTTATTTTCCTCCTTCTTAACTTTATCACTAACGTCAAGCTCTGACACGTCACAATTCATTTTATTGCTTCCAAACTTGCCTCAATAACTTTCTCTAGATCTAAATAACCACAGTTCCCAAATATCTCTAAAAAAGATATGTCTCAAAAATCAGGTTTCTCGCGACCAAGTCCTAATTCTTTCAATGCAATCATTACTATCTTCCGAAATTTTTTTTTATTACTCATCCATCAATTCTAAGCATCGCGTAATTTCAAGTTTTACATCATGAAATAGAAAAAGTGTAGGTCAATTTAGTAAACTTCTAAATATTTTTCAAATAGAATTATGTTGTAAATCTATCCAACAATAACCCTTTGCTTCCTAGCATAATGATAATAATGAGTGGTGCAGCTACCACAATTGACAATTGAATGCTAAGTGTAAATTTAAAAGCCATAAAAATGAGTTTATTTCTAATCTTAACGTTATCTTTAATTATATTTTTATTTAAATTTGGTTATTTTAGTTTGATTAAGTGAATTAATTTAATTAGAAACAACACACTAACAAAAAAAATAATACAAAATTCTTGCAATGAGCAAGAAAAGAAAAAGATATTAAAAGAAAAGCTTATCTGCTCTTTATTTATTAAATACTACAAAAAATTACGTTTACCAGAAATAAAAAATTAAAATATTTGTAACAAGCATTTTATCAGTAGAATTATATACTGCTTGGACAATATTTAATTAATTATTCAATTAATTATTTAATTACCAATAGAAATGTATATTATCTACTTCTGTATTTACTTTTTTTTCAATACAGTATTGAATTTTGAATAAAAACAATCTTTCCCTTCAATATTCAAAAAGATTCTACTAGGAACGTAAACAACTTATGAAGATCCAACGTCCAATACAATGGACATCGATAAAAATATGTGTTTATTCTACAAAATATACACTCAATTCCTTAAACTACGGTTTAATTTTATTAATACAACATTTAAAATTAGATAGATGCTGCATTAATATCAAAATACTTTAAAAAATATATATTAAATGTGAATTAAAACTATGTACTTACCTTCAACAATCTTTCCCATGTTCGCCGCCATATTCAAATGATTAAAATACACATTTTGCTGCGATTTTTTTACTCTTTCGGTATACAGATAGCAGCACTAGACTTTCCATAATAAGGAACAGTAAGTTTTTACAAGTTCTAACTAAAATTAAATATTTTATACGAAAAATAATAATATCCAATATGATGGGATATTCTCAGGAGGATATTTGTATTAGGATTTATAGAGACTTGTATTAAGCTTCAATAATCAGTGGATAGTTTGCTCGTAAGATCTTGAAAACCCTTTTGCGTACATCAATGTTGAAAAATGAAAATGGATTGGATGGAATAAAATGTGTAAAATAAATTATCTTTTGATTTTGGTACAAATGTAAAAGTCATGTTTTCTCTTTATGATACAATCTATTTAAATATTAAAATAATTAATATATTTTTTCAATTAATTACCTTTGCACCTTCAAGTAATTACCCAGTTATACGAAATTAATTATTTTTAAATCTCCTGCGCCTAGCAATGATTGTGTGTGCAGAATGTATAATTATGTGTATGTAACTAATTTTGTATAACACGAAATAACCCAAGTAGAATCAGAGAAGATTAAATTTGTTTATTCATATCAGTGGATTTTTTCATTAAAACAGTGAATTTCAAAACAAAATACACGTTGCTTGTAATTCAATTCTCATTCACTTTATTTAACTCTTTCCGGCACGGTGGTCCCACTCCGGGCACACCTAATTTTAATTCTAAACTTGCATTCGGCACCAAGAATATTTTAATAAAATTTTGCTTAAACAATGGAAGCTTAAAATAAGGAGTTCTTATTTTCTAGAAAAGTCATTTGTAAATTCCGGTGTCAACCAGTAATTTCGCATTTTACGAATAGAATTTGTCTGTGCCGGAAAGGGTTAATATGTTATAAAATCACTATACCTGTCTGTTGGCTCTTTATACATAATAACAGATTGTATTGCATTTAAAAAAAATTGTCCAGTATATTTCCTGAGCAAATAATTTACTTATAAATAGTAAAATACAATTCTTATCTATAACAATAATCTAAATCTACAAGTTATTATAAATGCATGCATCAAGAGCAATACAGTTCTATTTGAAGTTTAAAAGACACTGAAAATTAAGATTTCCTATGCATATTACAATACAAAAATGTAATTCCAAAAAGAAAATTAATTTTGATAAGTTTAAAATGAACATCACCTATTTTATTTAAAATTTGAATACATTTGTATACGGCCATTTATTCATTTTTTGTGAATTATTTCAAATTTTGTCGTTATGTTTGTTTTTCGGTCAAATACAAATTGAAGCGATTTGTAATTTTAGCTTAATTGCATTCTTTTTCAATTATTTTCGATATTTTCAAAAATATAGGAAACTTAACATTAAACATTAATTCATTTAAACATATAGATATATATTATCCACATTTTAGGAAAAAATAAATATTTTAACAGAATATTACTCAATTGATTGATCAGTGAATCTTATATTTCCTCAGGAGTGTTTGTAATACAAACATATAGAAAGAACCATAAGAGTTCTTTAACAAAAATAAAGTTGTTTTATTTATCTATTTTCGTAATATCAACGAACTGTTGTTATGATAAAAGTTAGTTACATATGATTCAGAAATTGATGTTCTTAAAATGAGCATGTAATGCCTTCTTGTTAATAATTTTACATATTCAGTAAATTACACAAAGTTTATTTTCAGATAAAATTGGAAAGAGCACAGAAATATATCAGAAAATATGAATGTATTATCCTAAATAAAATCTTTATTCCTATTTTAAAATAAGAAATATCTTTTTACATCTATAAGATCACGTTTAGTCACGCATGACCTTTCATACTCTTTTTAGCTGTCAAATAATCTGTGTTAAATTTAATACGTATCATATGCTCGGGCGTGTTCTGCTGTGTGTGCATTCTGATATGAACCACCCTTTTTCGGTCATATTCTGCAATAGAGATACATAATAAAAAATGGCTCTAGTGAATGTCGTTACACCCAGTTTTTTATTTCCAATTATACAGTGAGTAATAAGAAAACAAATTAAAATGTACATGAATTAAAACATATATATTATTACGGAAATTCCAGTGTCGCTACTTTTACATCATTAATAAGGTTTTTTATTGAAATTTATAATTAAAAAGCCGAAAATATATACATATTTCGAGATTTATGCGTTTAATTCTAAAAAAATACACACATTTTGTATTGTAAAGAATGTATTTTTTTCCACATGAACATTTTACGAAACAAGATTATTTTCACACAGTATAAGAATAATCCAAAATATTTTAGTTGTAAGTTTAATGTTGACTGGAGTTACAATTTAGGAGCGGCATTGCTAACGGCAATGTATAAGTCATATCCATCGACTGAGGTATTATTAACTTAGATTAATTATTATTAGCTTATTAACAGAAATAACAATTGTTAAACCGACTCTAATCCGATCCGAATACGAAACAATTAGAAGTGACCCGACTTGTCCTAAACCGGAGGTTGTGTCCTGTTTAGATAAAATAGGCTATCGTCGTCTCTAATTCACATACATTTCAATTTCCTTTTTTAAAAATATCGTTCATTTGAAGCGCAGTAGACAATCGTGTATTTTAAAATTTTTGACGTGTCCTAGTAAAACAAAACTACAGACGGTATGACAACTATTTTAGAAACATACAGTATAAATGAGTTGCTTAACATCATATAAGAAATTCGTGAATATTTGTAAATTTTTGGGAATGGTAAAGGTTATTAAGTCAAAAAATACAGAAAATAAATAGACAGACAAATATATTATTCTTACTAGTGAAGATCCCCAACTGCCAGATCAGGGTTTTGTCAAGAGTGGTGTCGTTGGAAAGCTCTTACCATGGGGATCAAGGAAATGTATACAACTACCTGTGCAAGTGGTTGAGAGGTATAGGCCGATACATTTCTGTCATTTATTGATTTCTCCAGGTCGCTAGCTATGCAGGAAAGACACTGTGTGGTAGAAAAGGCAGCTTACAGTACAGTTATATAACATGTTGTTGCCAGTGTGCAGGTTCTATGTTCCCTTTAGTAAGAAACAGAAGATTGTGACCACATTTTGTCGACATGACCACTAGAGAAAGCATAATAAAATTGCATAAGTTGACCTATCAGAAATTCTCCTCGCCCACCTTCAATAACATGCGTCGGTATGCCTTTCAAAAAGCTTTAATTAGAGACAGGGATCCCGTATTTCGATCAGTTAAACAGGCATGCTTTAACTTAACTGATAAAACCTGTGACAACTGCGAAGCACAACCGTTCATTGTTTGTACCTGGTGTTGGAAAAACTCGTTCTTCAGCCATTTCTATTCAGAAATGCTCTACCATACGTGGAGTTACTTTTTCTACCAAGCATAAACTGTCTTCTATGTAATCTTTGTAATCCGTCAACTCTCTTTTCTACATAGAAATCAAGAAATGACAGAAATACATCGGCCTATAACTCTTCACCAGTTGCATTTGGACGGGTAGTTGTATACATTTCCTTGATCCCCATGGTAAGAGTTTTCTAACGACACCACTCTTGACAAAATCCCGATCTGGCAGTTGGGGACTTTTCCTAGTTTGATCTTTATGATATTGAAATGGGACCACTTGCATACTGAGAACTTAAAATCAACAAATAAAAAAGAGAAAATCGGATCATCCTTTCATGTGTTCTGCGCTGATATACAATAAACAGTTTGTCTACAAGTACAATAAACAGTCGGTTAAAAATATAGTTTTTGTAATGCGAATTAGACCAGGCCGAATATTTTCACATCCAGTGCATATAAAAGAACCTTTATTGGAAATATGTATATGAATTAATGCATATTAGATAGCGCATGACGTTTACAAGAGAAGATGCTCAAAATAACAACCACGCATATCGAAGATTGTTCGACGGCAACGTGTAATAGGGAAGTAAATAAAATCCATCATCATAGCGTCCAGGAGAACACAATGGACACTTTTCCATTGAATCAAATTTTGCTAACCATTCAATGACGCATGCTAGTATGTTTGAATACGTGCAGCGGTTATTTTGTGTACTCGTGTAAACATAGCATCTTAATGAAGGTATCGATATTGGAATTCGCAATATAGTTTATTTTCAGTGCACAGAATACGACATCAAATTTGTTTTTTGCATATTACAAGAAAGCGATATTTCGTAGATTTGGTTTTTTCTTCCAATTGTTATGGACTGTGAGCGTGGATTCTGGCTCTGAACAGTTTATGCAGTTTCTCAGACCATGCTGTATATAAAAAAAGTACTAGGCACTTGTTTATCTATGATTAATCGTTCAATATTTTCATAACATTTAAAACTTTTAAAAGGTTTTCCTTTACAAACGATTCTACAAAGAAATTCTTAAACGGAAAAAATTGAAAGAAATCTATTATAAACCAGAAACATGTACGCTGACACCATATTGACGGTGGCACCATCTGACTAATGAATTTCGCTTTTACTGCAATTTTTTTAACTTCTAATCATCGCACATTTTCAATTTTTACCCCGTGAAAAAAGGAAAAAAAATCAAATGAAATTTGTCGGATAACTGTATCTCAATTTACTGATATTTAATAATTTGTAAAAAAAACTTTCAAGCATGATATTAAAAAATCTACCTGTATCAACTCCAGTCCGATTACGAAAGCTTAACTCGTTTGCACTCAAAGCAATATGAATAGTTCAGCATCTGTTTCTGGCTAATAATCAATAACGAAATTAAAACTTCATCAATAAATAAATAAAATAATAAATAATAAATAATAAATTTACAGACATGTAATCGAACTATGCGCTTAAACAACTAAAATTTTCAGAATCAAAATGACTGCTATCAGTAGCGAAAACTTTGTCAATTTCTTCGTCTACTTGAGTCTGACATGCGGCTAATACAAAAGTATCAATTTTAATAAGTTTCCAAAAATTTATTTGAACACATTATTCATATTTTTCATATAAAAATGACTTTTTGGTGTTGTTGGTAGGCAATTTAAAAGCATATATTAAATAAAACTATCTATTACAGTTTTCAATTCAAAAAATGTGTTTTCAACTATGCTCTGTAATCCGGGAATCCCGGGTTATATCCCCTTGTGTTTTTAATGAATTTTTTTTTATCCCGATGTAATGGTGATTCCAGGTCAAATAAAATTATTAAACTATAACAAAAATTGCTTGCCTCCTTACATATTTCGACCTAATTTTCTAGAAATAATTTAGCTAAAAATATACAAAGTATACCTGACAAAAAGAAACAAAGTATACCTGACAAAATGGAAGATTTTGTGCTCGGGCAACTCTTTATACATGCTTTCCCCATGGTTCTTCTGTTTAACATTCCGAAATTTCCTAAACTAATTCTGGGACTCAAAAAATGCTAATAAACTGTTAATATAAATAAATAATTATAACAAAACAATAAATTAATACAATGTAGAAGTGAACATGATTTTCATCTAATTTACCATTAATATTTTGCTTATAAGACAGAAAGGTTACCTGACAAAAAGAACTTAAAATCGCAGATTTTATGCTCGGACAATTTAACTCTTTATTTATGCCTTCATTATGGTTCTTCTGTATGACATTTCAAAATTTTTTTAACTAATTATAAGGCTAAAGAAGGTCTAATAAATTGTTAATATAAATAAATGATTAGAACAAAACAATATTTTAATACAATGCAAAAGTGAACATGATATTCTCCTTAAACATGTTTATCAAATTTACCATTAATAGCATTGCTTATAATACACAAAGGTTACCTGACAAAAAGAACTTAAAATGGCAGATTTTGTGCTCAGGCAACACTTTAGATGTGCTTTCATTATGGATCTTTATTCTTTACTATGCCTTTCCTAACTTTTTATAACTAACCGAGACATTTTAAATGACATCTCACGCAAACGTAAAGAGGAGACTTTTAAAAAAGAAAATGACAAAAATTAAATAACTGAAAAAATTCTATATGATGCCTATTGTGGAGACCAACGGAAATGATTTTTCTCCGCTACGGAGTGGGAAACATGTTCCGTGCCTCACGCAAGGTTTCGTGAAAGTATGTTTCATCTCAAATTATTCTTTGAAAGCACACAAGGCGAGAGAGTCGTGCTTCATTTCATGAGCGTTGGGGTCCCAAAATTTTCTTTTTTAAGGTAATTTTTTTCAAGCCCTATCTTCCTTCAACTATAATGCGTTTTATAGGATATCTCTACCGGTACACATATACGTGACATAAAAGTACAAAAACCTGAACTCTTGCCAAAGATTTTTGTAGTTGACATCCCAAAAATCTGAAGTACATTCTTCGTAAGTTGTGCTAAGTATTGACTGTAGAACTGATTTTCAAGTAAAAACAAATGTTTCTAAATTGTACAAATCCTACATCGTCTCGTTTGCTTTAAATAGAGAAAAAATTAAACACGGATTGAGCGAGTGTTGTGTATTGATTAAATCTGTTTACAATCACATAATTTCCTTATCAAATTTAGTTTTTTAATTACAATTTTAGTAGGTGACGAATAACATTTGTAAATCAGCTCTTATCTTATTATTGTATTAACACAAAGATAATATGTACAAAAGTGACAGAGAGAACGTGATAACATGTTTCAATAACATCCCGGGATAAAATTAGTGTTTCACACAGATAATGCAAAACCATACACAAGCACGAAATATATATATATATATATATATATATATATAAAGATAAATACATATCTACATGTGTGTGCGTGTGTGTGTTTGTATAAGACAACTGTATATTCATCCATAATTTTGTGAATTCTTACCTGTTTTTGCCACTACAATTATTTTTTATTTTTAATTCTAAAAAATAAATGTATGCACTTCATTACAATTTACGAATTTCTAATTATACCTAGATGTGTAATAATTCATGTAAATTAAAACAATTTTTGTTTCAATTCAATAATTTTATTCAAAAATAACCCTTAGTAAATTCATTAACTATATTACTGTACTATCTTACTAGATTTTAAAATTAATTTTATTGATATTTCAATATATTATTTAACAGTTTTATGATAAAAAACTTGATGAAAATTGAAATATTATAATTCCATAGTTTGTAATACCAAAACTTTTAAAATTAATATTTAGACGTCATAACAGTGAACAAGATAAGTTATTTATTCTATTCAGTGACTTAAGTTTTGAAAATGCAGATCGGAAATTATAAATTCAACCAATAACATTATATTGTTTTCAAAAAATCTGTTTTAGAGAAGGTCCTTGTATTTACCGAAGGATTATAATATGCTAAACAGGTTAAAAACCCATGAAGGAAAAAAAAATATTGACACTATTTCATTTTGTTTCTCAATTAAATTAACATTAACTGACAGATGTGAATATGCAAATAATTCTTTAACTATTGATTAAATTTAAACCCATTATGAACTTTATTTATTTATCAGAAATAAATCGTGCGGAGAAATACACTTTGACTTATACAAAAACAGAAATTTGAGGCAAAGTTTCAATTTCATAAACTGAGGGCTTTCTCAGGTATGCACACATATTTATAAACTTCTGTTTATAAAAATTGCACCACCATGAAAGAATCATACAACTGAGCTAAAACTGTCAGCAAATGTAAATCAGGGTGTTGTACTGAAATGATTAGAATTTCAAATTCACCGTGCAAATAGGAGCTGAGCAGCGCCCTCTGAACTGCTGATTTAGCCGTATAAATAGAGAATTGTAGCAAGACTTGAATTGAAAATAGTATATGATTGTCTGCCAATGGTAAGCATTTCATGAGAAGTCACTACAGATTGACGGACGACAGAAGGCGCTATATGAGAAAGCAACTGAGTTTGAACGGGGATCAATAATGGCCTACGTGAAAGGCTTTTTCCTAATCGTGCAATAACAGAGCACAACGCTACAACGGTGATTCAAGTGTGGAAGCAGTGGACAAAAGATAACCGAATGAGTCGAACATCCGGCAGTGGCTCATGCAATACTACGTCAGCACAGGAGGATAGATACGGTATTCGTATGGCAGTGACGAACCGCATAGCTTGATCTGGACAGTTTACAGGACGTTGGAGTACTGCTACAGATGTATCAGTGTTTGTTCAGACAATTTTCAAGGGTCTTTTGCACCGTGGACTGCATACAATAGTACCTTTGTACAGGGTTCCCCTTACGCAAACCTATCTGTGTCTGCGGCTACAATGTGATTGTCTACATGGGCACTGCCGTGCCGATTGGCAATAATTCGCCTTTTCCGAAGAATCCACTTTAATTCGGTTTGCGGAGATGGCCGCATCCGTTTTAACCGCTATACCGGTAAATGTCACCTTCCGGAGTGTTATCCAACGCGATACTGGACGAACGCCAAACATGATTGTTTGAGACGCTATTGGGTGGTCAGGGACAATCTTAGCAGCTAAGAATTGCGGGTGAACTCAACGTCAGCAGGTACATCAGAGAATTTCTGGAGCCCAAAGTCGTACCCTGAATTCAACGCCTTCCTGGTGCTGTATTTCAAAAGGATAATGGTCGACCATATATTGCTAAGAATGGTCAAACCGTCTTCTCACCACAACACATACAACTTCTTCCTTGGCCTGCCTATTCACCGGACATGTCGTTGAACATGCTTGGGATTTTGTTGGAGAGCGACTCGCTCGTGACGGCCTATTGTAGTTGATATAGGCGAATTGTGGGTTAGGATGGAAGCAATCTGGAATGCTCTTCCTCAGGTACAGATTCAAAATATTTTAGACTCCAAACACCGCCGTATAGAAGCACTTAATTGAACGCGAGGTAACTTCTCAAAATGCCGATTTTTGACAGGATTTTTGTTTTTTTTTTGCTTTGTAAATTTAATCATTATTTATATCGATATAGGTTGTTTGTGGAATAAGTTTCATTTACTTCTGATGAGTCCTTCATGGTGTTACAATTTTTACAAAAACGATTTTATATACACAAGGTCGTCTCAAAAATGTATATATACAGGGAATCCCAAAAGTCCTTGACACATTTTAAAATTCAATAAAATATTAAGCATTTGGCGTACGAGAGTGCGGTTTGGACGAAAATGCTTCTTATGAGCTGCATTTTTCTTAAGCAAATAAAAAAAAGGTTAAAAAATTTCTCATAGTTGGCGCTGATTCTGAAAATTTATCGAATAGATTAAATGCCTTTTTACATAACAACGGCGAAAGACACACAGTGTTTGTCCAAACTATGGCACATTCCAGAAGTTAACAATACTCGTTTACATATCCTCACTTGTTTAATCGAACTCAGGAGGTTAAGTTCTGGAATGCCGGTCGCCATAGTTTGGACAAAAACTGTGCATACGCATTGCGCTTCTTTCGCCACTGTTATGTTTAAAGACATTCTACCCATTCGATAACTTTCCAAAAGCAGCGCCATACATGATAAATTTTCGGAACTAATTTTTTTATTTGCTAAAACAAAAATTCAGATCATAAGAAGCATTTTCGTAAAAACCGCACTCTCGTACGACAATTGCTTGATTTATTATTGAATTTTAAAACTCGTCAAGGATTTTGGGACACCCTGTATATATATATATATATATATATATATATATATATATATATATATATACAGAGTAATTCAAAATTCATGGTACCAACATTAAGGGATGGTAGAGCATACTACAACATTTTTTTTATAGGAAAACAGGATCACAATCCATTTATTCAGCCACAAATGCAGGGTTTATCACTCCAGTCCGAACAAAACTTATGTTTATAATAAAAATATATATTTTAGAGAAATGTTTCATGAGAGACCTTATTTTGGGTGAAATGCAATGACACCATCAAAAGTGCTATAAGTGCACAGCATTTTCGCAAATGAAACTTTCGTCCAGCTCATCATTATATGGATGTGTATGCTGGCCACCATTTCAAGTGATATAATTACAATTCATAGAAATACAAGTAAAGCAATTATAAATTTCGTTAAAATAAGTTTGTTACTTTTAAAGTTATAAATAAAAATTCAGCTTCAAATGAGCAAATCTGTTTTTTTCACCGAAAAAAGAAATTGTGACCCTGGTTTTCTGTACAAATGTTTCTGTTGTAGTGTGCTACCACCCCTTAAAGTATGTACGATGAGTTCTGAATTATGCTGTATCTATATGCGTACTTCAACAAATTGCCATAATTAACAGTACTAAATTCAAAGAAAACGTTAAAAAATAATCACACATGCGCTTAAAATTTAAATGAATGAAATGAATAAAATATTGTGTGATTAGATTTCCATACATTTATTTATTGATTTAATATAAAGCCATATTTTACCTGATTAGTTTATAAAGTCATAAAAGTTTGTCTTTTGTCTTGTAATAAGTTTTTAGTTAGATATACTTGAAAAGTGCCTCGATAGAAATAAACTAATATATTTATTTCAAGAAACAGTTAAGAAGTCTTTAAAATAAATTTTATTGCCGAACATAAACATATAATTATTTTTATGACACTTATAAAAATAAATATTTTCTCTGCTATTACTTTCGATAATACCATCTGCTTTAATGAAGACAGATAATAAATTCAATATAAAAATGTTATAACTTTTGCAAAAAGTTTATCGTTATGATGACAGTTGAAACATCAACGTATAGTGCATTTTTTTACGAATCATGCATATTGATAACCCGAGGACACATTAATGAAAGTCATTTATTTATTTTATTTTGAAATATATCAAATTCAATTTCTATGTAAATAGAAAAAAATGTTTAATAGTAATTTATTTTATGAAGAACTTTAGGATGAATACAGGGTTTCTTTCCCTTTCGCTATGCAAGACAACCATTTGTCTGTTAGTAGAACCATTGTCATTTTCAAAATTTTCGTATACTTTTGTGGATTTTTATTGATGGAAAATCCAGGGATTACTAGAAATATCTCTAAAGTCTGGAAATGACTCCATCCTCAGAAAAACTAACCTTCAAATTTAACTGTTACTCAGTATTGTACTCTTCTTAACAATTATTAGTAAATAATTAAACAAAAAGAAAACTGCTCAGTTAAACTGAGGGCATTGAGCTCACAGGCTATTCACACTAATTGTATATTATACTCTTATTTCAAAGAATTTAAAATAAGCCCCTCGAAAATTAAAAAATCAACAATATTAAGGGGGGTCAATCCCCCGTTACCCCCTCATAGTTAACTAATTAACCCCTTAAACTAATCAGGGAAGTCTCTAATTATAATGAATATATATACAAAATTTGAAGATAATTCTGCATGAAAAACCCATTTATCTAAATTAAGGGGGATTAGCCCCCCCTTTCCCCCTTTATACTTAACCAATGAACCCCCAAAACTATTCAGAGAAGCGCATTATCACAATGAACCTATATACAAAATTTGAAGAAAATCGGATAATTCTGCATAAAAAACTCATTTATCTAAATTAGGGGTGGTTATCCCCCTTTCTCCATTTATACTTAACCAATGAACCCCCAAAACTATTGACAGAAGCCCATTATCAAAATGAACCTATATACAAAATTTGATGAAAATGGGATAATTCTGCACGAAAAACCCATTTATCTTAATTAAGGGGGGATTAGCCCCCCTTTCCCCCTTTATACTTAACCAATGAACCCCCAAAACTATTCAGTGAAGCACATTATCACAATGAACCTATATACAAAATTTGAAGAAAATCGGATAATTCTGCATGAAAAACTCATTTATCTAAATTAGGGGTGTTATCCCCCTTTCTCCCTTTATACTTAACCAATGAACCCCCAAAACTATTGACAGAAGCGCATTATCAAAATGAACCTATATACAAAATTTGATGAAAATGGGATAATTCTGCACGAAAAACCTATTTATCTAAATTATGGGGGCTTAGCCCCCCGTTTTCCCCCTTTATGCTTAACCGATGAACCTCCAAAACTAATCAGGGAAGCGCCTTATCACAAGGAACCTATAAACAAAATTTAAAGTAAAACGGTTAGTTCTATCAAGAGTTATCGCGTTACGTACATACATACGTACGTACATACATACATACAGAACCGGCGGGCACATAAGGTCTCAGGCTTTGATAGCCTGTGAGCTAAAAAAAGACTTCTTTAAATTTAAATCACATCAAATATTTAATTCTCATATTTTAAAATGATTAGTTTCAGTGAACCTAGAAAAACTTGATTGGAGTGTATTGATGTTTAACACATAACCAACTTGAGCCAGACAAGCTTACGTGGTTCGATTTTGAACTGGGGTTCACTGCAAAACACTCACATTTCCTAGCAAAAACATCACCCTAAATAGCAACTAAACAACCACTGCTGACACTGTATAAGAATAGTGTCTAACCCACTTAAAATCCTGTATTCTACCGATCTTAATCACAACTTAGGAAACGTAATAAACATGACTCCATCATTCTCTCAAGCACAGTTTTACTTATGAAGACCAAAAAGATCATTTAAAAATAACATTCGACGAATACTTTTAAACGTCTTTATCACACGATAACAAAAGATTTATTAAGCATTTAAATTATAAAAATCGTACACCGTAATATCTTCACGATCAAGTTCTGTTGTAAATATTATGTTTGGGATTTTTACATTTGAAAATACTGGAAGATGAATTTAAATATTTACCATTGCAGTATTTACAAGGAAAATTAAATTTTTATATGTATTTATATGTTTTTTTAAATTTTAATAAGCCTTTCTTTTAAGTGAAATCTATAAATTTTATTAAATAGAGCAGTTAATACTGCTGTTCTCATTTATTTTTTCATTAGAACGAATAACTGTAATTTCTTTTATATCCATATCCAAGCACCCAGCTTTAAAAATAAACATATTCTGTCAGTTTTCTTCCAATGTTTTAAATTTATCCTCAAGAGTAAATAAAATTACACCACTGAAGCTAAACAGCTTGATAGGATTATTGAAATTTTGAATATTTTGTAAAAATAAATGTGTCTTAATTTTGTAATTTATTGAATTATTTGCATCAGTAGTTTAGTGTACTATTTTTGTCATTTGAAAAAAATTAGTTTTTTATTATTTTAGTCCACGCTTATATAAATGTATTTTTAATAAAAATGAAATTAAACATCATACGCTTTATATTATTTAAGAGAAGATTTTTGAAGTAAAATATAATTTACGTCAAATAATGTCATTATGACCAAATGCGATGCGATTTCTCATATGTATGTCAGAGTTAGGGTATATTTCGAATTCTACTAGATATAAAATTATAAATATAAGCAAAAAATGATTAATTATTAAGCTTTAAAGACGAAACTAATTTGTTTTGCATAAATTGATTTATTATCCGTAATCTAAGCAAAACATTACCATTGTCACACTTAGGTCATTTTTGTTACATTTACAGTAATTAAAACCTAAATAAGTTGTTGATAATACTAATTGTGACGATGCATTTTATGCATGTCAGTTTATCTTAGTTTTATCAATTTAATTACTAACAGATTTTCAAATAGTTAATAATATTATAATAGCATTATTGTTAAATAGTGAATATTTTAAAATTCATACTTTAAACACTTTTAACTTTGACAATTAATAAACAAGAAGTAACAATTTAATGAACATATAACAACAACATTTAATGAACAACATAAATTTTACCAAAGCAATGTTTATAATTGTATGATTTAAACAACTTGGTTATAGCTGCCAACTTTCCATTCCTTTTCATGCGTAATAAAAATAATTTAAACCATAACAATTACTTATTGAAATGTTTCTTGTTTTTATGTGGTTATTTATTAATTTCTTTTATTTTATAAGATTTCTGGTTTTAGTTATTTTGAGTAAACCAGAATGTTAACAGATATGTATAATTTCAGTTAGGACATTTTCTGGCCACTTCCAAATTTAAGTACCCGTCATTATCATTCTGCTTACTTTGAATTCTTTATTTATCTTCACAGTAACAATAGCACGCTGAAAACATACTCAACAATTACATAGCTGCTAAACTTAATATTATATTTAGAGTCTTGAATTAGCATTTTACACTGTTAAAAGTTTTGTGCTGGTTTGAATCAATTTTTGGTAATGCAGTAGTTGCAACCATAAGAAAAGCTTGTTGAACCATAGCTCTAACTGTTTAAACAAGATGTCACAATATTATGGTTGCAGCTACTGCAGCACCAAAAATTGGTTCAAACAAGCACAGAATTTTTAACAGTGTATCAGAATCAGATAAGCTAGAGTGTCTGCCCCCAAAATTCCATACCATTACTTGGCCATGTATTACTGAGTGTGGAATATTATTTTTCTCATGGGCCTGACGTGATGTCAGATTCAACATCCTTAACAGATTGTTTAACTTCAAGGACTTTTTACAAGCTCCCTTCAGCATTTTGTTAGTTGGAAATTACATATGGAAAGAAATGATAATATAATTAAATTTAATAATATAAGGTTTTTTCCTAATGTATTTATGTTTTTAAAAAACACATATATATATATATATATATGTTAAAAATATACCCGACATACAAGACAATAATTCTGGCCATTTACCTGAAGCACCATTTTACTAGGATAATTGGGAAAGGACACTTTTCCGTTGGACTCTACCCATTCTATTCAAAACTTTATCGATTGATCATAATTCTTTAATATTTTGCTTAAATATACACAGCTATTGTTTCATGAAGTTTTAGATTACATTTTTACAAAATAAATTGTTTCAGTTTAATCGTTTGAAATAAGTAATTTGATACCCAGCCAATAAAAAACACTAATATATCCCTAAGTGGAAATTTCTAAATATATAAATTCAACAATGTTCAATTATTCACAGTTTCTGTTTTTAATTATCATTGTATTAATTAAGAACCATATATAATTAACAAACTTTTTATCATATTTTATTATGGGAAATACTTCTTAAAATCACAATTTGCGTATATTTTTTATATTTATATGATCATTTAAATTTCTGCCATGAGCTTGAAATTTCATATTATTGCCCTAAGATTAAGTGTGGGATACATTTTCGTTTTGTTATTCTATTTTAGCATCTCTATTTAATCTATTTTATATTGATACCGTTCATGGAAATTAATTTAATTTATGTTTTCGTGTCGAAGAATATTTTTTTAAGTGATTATATTAGTAAATATGTTTGAGAAAATTTGTTAATTAACATGTCACTATAGATATGACTTTGATTAGAATAATCTAAAAATCAACATACATTATGTTGTATACCAAAACACTGCACGTCTTGAAAAATATGACGTTGATGATATTATAAAAGAAATTAAAACGCGGTGCATCATAAAAGTTTGAAAATAAATAAAAGAAGTAGAAAAATTACCTTTAACCCTCGTATATTTATTGTATTTTTATTTCACAGTGCCACACTTTTAACAGCTGTAGATCTATAAAAGCATAAAGAAACTTCTTAATAACACCATAAAAATAAGAAATGCGCTAGACCTTTCGAAAGAACTTTGTCTTTCTTCGTCAGGCGCAAAGAAGACTTGCAACCACTTTGAAGGCAGGAGCAAGACAGTGGTTGCACGTATTCTTTGCGCCTGACGAAGAAAGAAAATGTTATTTCGAAAGTTCTAGTGTATTTCTTATTTTTATGGTGTTATTAAGAAGTTTATTATGCTTTTATAGTATCACACCAGTTTATTCAATACTTTAATGAAGCTGTAAATGTACCAATAATATCAAAATATTAATCGCGTTCCATAGACTTTCAAAACCTAAATGCGTGTTTGTTTAGCAATAAAGTTGCTTATTTATTTGAATGGCAAAAACATCTGAAAAAAGCACCCCAATTATGGCTAAACATTGTCATATTGATTGATGTGTTGTAGTTTAGTGTTATGGGAGTTTCGAAATTTGACAGGAATATATTCCAATGAGGGTCAAAAATTACTCTGCAGAGATATGTTTAACTATAAATTTAGATATTTTAAAATTAAAAGAAATTATATAAGTCTCAGAGAAAGATAACTGACAATACCTTGATTTTTAATTGGATTTTCTCTTACGCTTTTACATAGTCATAGAGCCTTTAAAAAGTAATAGGTGAATTTTTTTGTTTAATTAGTCAAATCTACCCTTCTTTGAATTTCAAGTGAACGATGTCAAAGGCAAATCCTATTATCCAATGAAAATGCTAACACTTTTTACATTGACTTTAAAATATTTATTATATTTTATTGAAATGTAATATTTTGGAATATTGTACGGTAGAAGGATATTTAACTTATGTTTTGGCGAACAATACATTATGTGGCAATTATGCAACTTTGTGTAAATGCTATAAAATACTAATATTTTCTGAATGAAAACCGGAACATGATTTAAAATATGACGTCACTTTCATCGGGGATAGTTTTTGCTATGAACTGATACATGTCTAGTTAAAAAAATGCCAATCAAATCCATCAATCAAATTCATCAATCAAATACACATATGCATTTATATTTATAGATAATGTGCATGTTTGTGAACAAACTGGTTTGTTCGTGTCTACTCAACTTAACGTAGGCAAAACGTTGATCTAAATTGCTTGAAGTTTCTCTACATTTCTCATAGTTTTCAACTAGTTGGAATGCATTATATTATGTGTAGGAAATAATAGGTTATTATATACTAAATCTGCTAAAATTGTTACTTTTCACCTACAATTAGTAGAGAAATGCGCCTTTACTTGAGTGCGTGACGTTACATTCACAATATCTATTTAAAACATGAAATCACTTAAATAAATCCAATATTATTGTCCGCATAGAAAAATTTTAAACATTAATATTATTAAATACTAAATTTAACTAACAAATTATATTTAAATGTAATTTAAACAGAATTTGCTAAAATTGCATTTTTAAATTATGTGATTTTTGGTGGCAAACATTATTTCTCAAAAATATATTGTTCTTTTAAGAATTGGATAATAATTTCGGAGCTAGGGAAATGAAATTGACGCCACGTTGTCAAACTTATAGAAAATATATTATATTTTAAAATAAAAATAAATGTTTTACATGAAAAAAATTACCTTATTTTTTTCCCCGATACCCATTTTACTTTTAATGCCTTTTGTTTTAATAGCCATCTTTAAAGAAAAATTATTGGAAAATACTATATTTTTTCTATAAATCCAATTTTTAATAATAGTGAACAATTGCTGTCCACCTAAATCCAAGGAGTTTAAATATGCCTCCTTGGTTGAAGCTAAAGCTGAAAAAACTTACGATGTAATGATTTCTAAATGTTAATATTTAACAGAAGATTTTTGGATATGTAGAATAAATTGAATCATGAAGTTTCAATACGCAAAAATATGTTTTTATTTTTTAGAAAAATTATTTTAATATTAACAAACCAGTGAAAACAATTTACTTTTGTAAATTTAGAGCTATTTATTTTTATCTCAAAATACATTTAAATAAATGTACTATGTTATTTAAACGCACTTGTAGTATTCTCTTTAATATGCGAAAAAATTACATTAACTTCTCAGAATGACGTCAGTTTCGAATTCCAAAATATATTGAGTGAATTTGAATTTTTATTGGTTTATAAAAATATTGTCCATACGAAGTTTCTTTTTATGGCAACAGGAAAGAAATTGCCTCAGAAATTGAAAAAAAAAAGATTTCTATTGTGATAAACTATGTGACATGTTTGAAAAATGTGGTAAAGAGTGGTATGAGAAAATTTTACAGTTGACAGTAATTTTACCCGTGTTCTAAAGCATATGTACATCAAGTTTCGTTCAAATCCGACAAAAAGGGTAGAATTCTATAAAAAACATACATACATACAAACAAACATAAATACCAAAAACGGCTTTTATATACTATATAGATATGCTATTCTTGCGTTAGGATTTTAGGTATAATAGACCGTTAGCCGTCGGCACAAATCACTACGACATCTAGTTACGAGATTCTATTATGATGTAGGACAAGATAATTAAGAGTACATGAAAGAATGACTGGCCTTCCTCGGCTTATATTGGTAGGATATGAGCAACAGAAGCTGCCAAATCCTCATTTTGGCTGTGCTACCGCGTCATTGAGTTCGAGATTAAATGGTTGTCCAAATTAAATGTTTAAGCAAAGTATTTTTTAAATAATTAGGTCTGCCTGGGTATATCCTGGTAGGTCCCGTTGACAGACAAAAAGATATGGCGCAAAAGGACTTAGTATAGTAGTATAGCGAATCAATATGCATAATATTTTGCATTACATCGTCCTATATATTAAAGCATAATCGATTTTCCAAAAAAAAAAAAAAAAAAAAACTTATGAAGGAACATATTATTAAGAGTTCCTTAAACAATGACTGTTCTGTCTGGGGATATCTTGGTACAATAACAGTAGAAGGAGGAGCCGATTCGTCATTACTATCACGTAATCCAGTTACGGAATGAGCGTTTAACATGCTGTATATCTCTACTAGTACAATACAAATATTTCAGTCTGCTTCGTAATAACCTGTTACGATATGCGCAGAACGAGGCTCCAATTCTTTATTTTAGCAGTATTAAAACGTCATCGAGTTAAGGCATGATATTTTAACATGTTGTAGATTTTGAGTAGTACAAAACAAATGTTTCAGTCTGACTCTTGTTATCTTGGTACGATATGAGCGGAATGGGGTACCAAATCTTCATTTTGACGGTATTATTCGATCATCGAGTTATGGGGTGAAAGGTTAACATGTTGTAGATCTCGACTACTACAATACGAATATTTGAATATCTTGGTACGATATGAGCAGAACGGGGCGCCAATTTGTCAGTTTTGTAAATTATTAAACGCGATGATGAGTGAAGCGGAAGAATTGGGGCCCCGTTTTCCTCATATCGTACCAAGATATAACATGGCAGAATAAAATATTTGTACTGCACTATTCGATATTTACAACATGTTAAATCTTGTTTCCAAAACTCGATGAAGTGACAGTAACGACGAATTGGCACCCCCTTTGGCGCGTATTGTACCAAGATATTCCCAGGGAGGCCATTCATTGTTTAACGTACTCTTAATAATTTGTTCCTGTATAAGTTATTTATTTCGAAACTCCGTCATGTTGTAATATAGAGGACAACCTAATGTAAAATATTATGTTTGAGACGCAATAATAATATATGATGTCATTTTCCATACCAAGTTCATACCAAGTACGAAGCACAGACAAACGAAAATATTTTAAAAATACATTCTTTAAGCTTTCATTTTTTACCACTTTCAAATCGCAACTCTATGACATGACAGTACCATCAAAATGCGGAATTTGCGGCCGCCTGCTGCTATGCTACCGCAATATGCTTAGGCAGATCAGTCGTTGTTTCATGTACTCTTTATAATCGAATCGTACATCAAAATTTCATATGGCAATTCGATGACGCAGTCATTTTTGTCGCCACCGCCCGCTCTGTAAGAATATCGTCGCATTTATTGGTCATCAAATTTAGGCTTATTAACCTCTGTTTTTATAAACTAAAAATGAAACTATATTTCAAAATTTGCTTGGGCTATGAAAATTGCATGTGATTTGTATTAAATAAAATGCCTGCAGATGAGATTAACTAATGTACTTCATTAGACACTTATTTGGTTTTATTATTATTATTTGAAAAAAAAAATTGAAATTATCATATTCGAAACGCAAATAAATATCTGTAAAATAAGAACAATACTCCTGAGTTTATTTTAAACTTTATGTATTTAACATAGACAATAAATAAATTTGAAACAATTCAGCTGTAAAATATACAATGATTATAGAAAGCTTCGATATTCTGTATAAAAATTTGCCACGATTTTCTTAACCCATAAATGTGATTAACTCAATTCATTTCGTAGTTAATTTTTTAGTTAAAAGCAGGAATTTATTTTATCATTATCTTACTCCAAGCTGAAATAAATACAGCTTACAAAACAAAATTCATAATAACAACACTATTGTTTTCTTCAAGTCAAAAGAGACTAATTTATGCTTTTAAAACTAATAATCAATAAGCTGAACGATATTCATTCGTAAATCTATTTTTTTCGAGTTATTAACCTCAGATATCATTAACAGCTTTGTAAAGTATTTCATGCATTAGTATTTTGAAGCTGGACATTTTTAAAAGCGAGTGCAATGTAAAAGAAAATCCATGAACGTAACAAAATTAATGGATTGAAAGTTCATTTTAAAACTGTTGACAGAGATTCTTTTTTTATTTTTATTTTAGAAGGCTTATTTCTTTGGCATAATGCACAAAGCTTTTCCAAAGTCAAGCCTTAATTATCATAATCGATGAAGAAACCAGCTCCTACAGTCACAAAACGAGAATGACGTCAAGCATTAACGTCATTTGGTTAGAAATGAACTTTTCATGTAACAGCGAAGTTTTTTTATTAATATTGCCATAGATTCTAGTGCACCGTCTCTTTTTCCTTTTCAATATCATTCGTCGAAAATAATATCTTTTCATCTAAATTTCTGAAATGCTCGTTTCTTTTCAAAAAGAAAAATGAATTCGTTTTGAAAATGTATTAAAGATTTTTTTTTCTTTTTATTTCATTCACAACAGAGGATAAGCATATATTTTAAATAATATACTAGTATAGTTATACTCATTACCTTAAAATTTCTTCAAACTTTTTTAATGTGCTTGTTACTAACTTTTGAAAGAAAACGTCTTTATTTTACATTTTGCTTTGCTTTAAGAAAAAAAAAGACTTTTGTTAGTTTAATGAAGAATAAATTTTATGTAAATTAAGGAACTTTTGATAAATGTAAATTAAATTTGTTTTTTTAAATCAACTAAATATAATTCTGTGATTTTGTATATATTACATATACTTTTTCTGGTATTTAATAATACAAAATGCTGTAAAAATGTTTCTAAAGCATGGAATTATAAGCTATATAATCCGCATTTATATATATATGTATATATATATAGTATTACCACATTTCATTCCGTGAGAAACTTCAACCCTACACATTTAAATAAAATAACATTTTCATTTTTATAAATTAACAAAAACTAACTTACATATAAATTTATCAAACTCGCTTATCTCATTACTTTCATTTGAACTCATTTATCAGTGATTGTATTTCGATTACTCCACATAAAATTTGCATAATTCAATGTAAAATTATTGGAGTATAAAAGTGGTGTATCTATTAATCTTTATTTAAAAAAAATTCCTTTATTTTAATGTAAAAAATGGATTTAAATACAGTTGAAGGTTATGTAATGTAAAAACGAAGTTCTTAAAGACATAAATAGCATATGGATGATGTGTGTGTTTCAGAGTTAGCATGATGTTTCTTATGATTCAATTTATAAAACAGTAGCTGACACTCCTGGTAATGCTCGGGTCAGTGTAAATCTCAAATTTGTATGACTTTATATCTTAAACCTGATTTTGTAAGAATTTATACTTTTAAACGAACGTCGTATCTCAGAATTTTAAAGTGTGTGGATTTTTTTTTCACATCGCGTCATTTAGTATTTAAAAAATAATTCTTATTGTCCAGACTCTTTAAATTTTTTATGAGTCATAAATATAAAGGTTTCAAAGCCTGTATATAAAATCTCTTCAAAATATATTGATATTTAGTGGTAAAGTAAGAAGAATTAGAAAGTAAGAGATCTTGTAAGAAGAATTTTTTTCCCATCCGATCATTTAATAAGTAAAAAAAAAAAAGTTCTTTTTTTTTAAACTCTTTGAAATCGTTATCAGATATAATTGTTTTGAAACCTGTGTAAAAAATTCGTGAAACAATATTGATATTTAGTTTTAAAAAGGCTGTGTTTCCTTCTCACTTTCTACAGGGTGATTTTTTTTAAAGTTGTGAAAGTAAAACACTATAACAAAAGAACCACTGATCCAAATGACCTAAAATTTCACCAGTATGCTCCCAAAGCAATGGGGATTTTTTTGGCATGGTTTAAAAAAAACTTAAAATCGCACCGACAGATGGCGCTGTAAGGTAGCAGAAACAAAGAATATCGTCTGCGGGAGGAAAACAATGGACGGTACTTTGAGAAGCCATCTTCCGTAAGCCCTATGTCCTCATTGGACCTTTTCTTAAATTCTTAAGAGTCCTAAATCGCCTAAGAGCAGTTGCTGCGCTGTCATTTTTCTGATAATACAGTTTCACTAACAATGCACGGTCCGTCAATGGCGCAGTCATTGCGAGGATTTCTGTAGAATAATGAACACGAGGTGTGCGTACTTCACGTTTTTACCGCCAATGTGTGTGTGCTGAGCGCAAGTTCGTCTCCCGACTTTACCGCATGTACAGCGCCATCTGTCGGTGTGATTTGAAGTTTTTTTAACAACCCGCCAAAAAAATGCCCATTGCTTTGGGAGCATACTGGTGAAATTTTAGGTCATTTGGCTCAGTGGTTCTTTTGTTAAGGTAAAGCCAGGAGAGATGACGCGGTCGGAGAGATTGCGCACATAGAGGTTCGGCGGGAAGGAGTAGAGTGAGAGCGCAGCGACTCCAGGTAGTTGTACAACAGCAGTAGTGGAGTGCCTACTTGAAAGTACACTTTGAGCGTCTAAGATAAAGTATTGCTATTTTGTTTTGTTTTCCCAAAGTAAGTGCTTGAATTATCATAGCTATTCCTCAGAATTTCAATACAATGTCAATAGTACAAAATATTTTAAACTTAAACGATTTCTCATAAGCTACTAATCTAGACTAAAAATGTGTACATCAACGGTTCGTTTTAGAAGAGGTCATGTTTAAATAAAAGGCTGCGCAATCTCTCCTATCGAAATTGGAGAGATTGCGCATCTGCTACTTAGGAGAGATGGCGCAGTGTTCCCATTAGTTTCCATGCTAGGAGAGATTACGCAGCTTATTGATAAATTTGCATATAAAAATGAAAAATGAAAATGGACTAATTTTAAGTTAAACGTGTTTTTAAGTAACATAATTTTATTTTGTAATCTTATCTGGACTTGCTTATTCGGATTCTTTAATTTTTTTCCTTTAATTAAAATTGTTTAATCGTTTTTAAAATTATTTCCTTTTTCTAATTCTTTAATATTTAGGTTGAAATATTCACTCCTAATACAATAATATTTGTTCACAAAAACCTTACAGCAATGTCATTTCAGTGTAATTATTTTTTTTAACAATTTAATTGCAGTTATTATTAGTAACAATCTCTCCTACCCATTTGCGCAATCACACCAACCGTGTAAGGACAGATTGCGCAAAATAACTTTCTTGGTTTTATTGAAACTGTTCTATTAAATTTCAACATAACAACAAAATTCAATGGAAATGCATAAAAAACAAACGAAGTAAAAATTATTCATGAATAGTTTAGCAAAAAAATAATATTTAGAATTTTCATTGCTATTCTTTTGAATTGTGCGCAGACTATCCTAGCTTTACCTTATAGGGTTTTACTTTCACAACTTTAAAAAAAATCACCCTGTATTTCGCGATTGGTCGTTTAAGGGGACAGATCACCTTTAAAATGGTCAAAAATTCAATTTCAAGGTTTTGATGTCAGTAAATTGTGCATTTTATTCTGAGTAGGAAGGTACCAATGTTTTCCAGAGGCGATAATTTTTGACGAAGATAAAAAGTAAAACGCAATCGTCATTCTTTGTTTTTGAATAGAGAGTGAAAACTTTAAATGCATTTAATTCACAACAATAATTTTCAAACTTGCGCGCACGATTTCTCCAAAAATAATTTAGATAGAACCTCAATTTTTTCAAACTTATTAATGTTGTAACAATGAACAAAATGAACTAGAATCTTTTAATTTGGTTTAATAAATTAAAAAATAATTAACTGTAATTAAATTAAAAACGCATTGTGAATGCGCTTTTCGATGAATTACAGTTAATTATTTTTTAATTTATTGACCAAATTAAAAGATTCTAGTTCATTTTGTTACAACATTATAAAGTTTGAAAAAAAATGAGGTTCTATCTAAACTATTTTTGGAGAAATCGTGCGCGCAAGTTTGAAAATCATTGTTGTGAATTAAATGCATTTAAAATTTTTACTCCCCATTCAAAAACAAAGAATGACGATTGCGTTTTACTTTATATCTTCGTCAATAATTATCGCCTCTGAAAAACATTGGTACCTTTTTACTCAGAATAAAATGCACTATTTACTGACATCAAAACCTTGAAATTGAATTTTTGACCATTTTAAATGTGATCTGTCTCCTTAATATTTAAAACAAAATAGTTCTTATCGTCCGAACTCTTTGACATTTTTATGAGTCAAAATATAACTTTTCGGAAGCCTGCGTATAATTTTTCTGCAAAAATATGGATATTTAGTTGCAAGAACATGAGCAAAGGCCAACCGTTTTATTCACATTCAAAGCGAAAATTTTTAAGATTTATTTTTAAAAAAATACTCCTAGTATCTCGAACATTTAATTAGTTTACACTTGATGCAAATTGAGGGTAAACAGAAGATCTAAAATGACCGACTAGTCGAAGTTTTTAAAAAATATATTGAAAAGGTATTCGTATTTGTTTTTCAAGGTTTGCTGTGTTCGAAATTAAAAGTAAGAAATTTAAGAAAATGTTTTTAGTTTGACCGTATTTCGAATGGTGCGGCAGATGCGTGTTTAGAAAGTCGTGGCTGAAAAAAAAGCCGTTGGACCTTTCCTTTCTTTACTGCTGTGAGATATGTGAGAAGCGTTTAAACTGTGCAGCCACACACGTGCTCAAAAAATAACCTTTTTTGATTAACATTCCTTTTGATTTTTAATTAATACATAGACTTATTATCAGAAAATAAAAAATCTGAACATCAGGTGCATTCCGACCTACCTTGGACTATCCACTTCCAAATTTTCGAATGTCTACGGACAGTAGATTTTCCTAGCCATCGACGACAGACACACATACACACACAAGCAAACATTTTTCTTTTAATAGTACAGGAAATATATAAAAATATACTGTTACTTTAATGAACTATACATTTTATGTAATTTAACTACCGTTTGATGATTGTAAAAAAAAAAAAAAAAATCTTTTTTATGTTGAATAGGAGAAATAGAAAATCTCGCTTGAAATAAGTATTCTTTTGTTTATATATAATACAAGAATTTACTTGCATCGTCGAAATTTTTATTCACTGTGACTGTTTAATTTATAATTACGTCTGTCTAAAGGTATAGCTGTATATCAACAATGTACACTTTTCTAAAACATTATTAGATATAACTTGTTTAAATCGAGAATGATTGTAAAATATATATCATTTAATAAGCATTTTTTTAAGAAATTAATATAGAATTTTTGAAACATTCAGATAATCTCACAAAAAAACTAATATATTCTTGACTATCTTCTGTAATATTATAGTTACATTCCTAATTTTAGTTAGTTTTAAATAAATAAATTACTTATAAGAACGTGATGATTCAAAACCCACTAGCTCTAATAGTTTATATAAATAGTGTACAAAAATTTATAAAAAAAAATGCATTTACAGAAAAATAGAAAAATTTACATACATATAGACAGCAATATATATATATATATATTAATTAAATGCTCGGTATCAGATAATTACAGTCCTTGGCCAAATTATTAGACGCAGTTGTTTTTATTATAATTTGTTAAATATCTGGAAAGATACATGAGAAATTATCTTGAAACTTTAGGAGTGTAAACAAAATGATAAACGTCATATATTTCCGAGAAGATTTTTTCTTGAAACGCCATAAGGGGCCGTCAACAAATTGAAGAAAAACGAATACGTTTTTGATAACCCTGTAAAAACGAATATCACAAAAGCGTTGAAACGATATCACACGCTTAGGAGGCTTATTGTAATAATTTGGGTTCATTTTTATGAAGATAGCATGTACACTCGAAGAGAAATTCAGGTTTTTATAAAAACGGTCCCAAATTTTACGAGGTTTTTTTGCTTATAATTTGCAGAGTTTTTAATATAAAAACAAGTTATTTTCAGAAAATATGACAAACAAAATTATACACAATACCCTGTAATCAGAATTAAAAAAATAATAATAATTGCATGAAAAATGAGCAGGTTTACTAAATATTTTTTCACTGCGCATGCGCGAATTCAATCAAAATATACTGTGCATAATATATTAGCTAAATATATAGACCAACTTTTATGAAAGTCTCAAAAACATAGCTTGAAAATTCTGATAGTGATCGTCGATAGAATAAGCTCGAAATTCGCTGTTTCCAAAAGGAAGCAAAAAGATGAGGGGTTGTATCAAATATACTAGCTTTTGAAAGTTGACATAATAAGAATGAAGCGTCTCTCATTCTATATTTGATACAATCCCTCATCTTTTTGCTTCCTTTTGGAAACAGCGAATTTCGAGCTTATTCTATCGATGATCACTATCAGAATTTTCAAGCTATGTTTTTTGAGACTTTCATAAAAGTTGGTCTATATATTTAGCTAATATATTATGCACAGTATATTTTGATTCGCGCATGCGCAGTGAAAAAATATTTAGTAAACCTGCTCATTTTTCATACAATTTTTATTATTTTTTTAATTCTGATTGCAGGGTATTGTGTATAATTTTGTTTGTCATATTTTCTGAAAATAATTTGTTTTTATATTAAAAACTCTGCAAATTATAAGCAAAAAACTTAGTAAAATTTGGGAATGTTTTATAAAAATATGAATTTCTCTTCGAGTATACATGCTATCTTCATAAAAATGAACCCAAATTATTACAATAAGCCTCCTAAGCGTGTGATATCGTTTCAACTCTTTTGTGATATTGGTTTTTACAGGATTATCAAAAACGTATTCGTTTTTCTTCAATTTGTTGACGGCCCCTTATGGGGTTTCAAGAAAAAATCTTCTCGGAAATATATGATGTTGATCATGTTGTTTACACTCCTAAAGTTTCAAGATAATTCCTCATGTATCTTTCCAGATATTTAACAAATTATAATAAAAACAACTGCGTCTAATAATTTGGCCAGGGACTGTATATATTTCTGTATTATGTCGATTATATATTTTTTGATTTGTCTGAGCATGTTTTATTCTTTTAGCGCAAAATCGAAATTTCAAAAATTTGAAGATTTTTTTTGTTTTTTTCTGTCTTTAAAGAGGATATTTAAATTATATGTAGGACGGTATGTGATGTAAGGTAAAGCCAGGAGAGATGGCGCGGTCGGAGAGATTGCGCACATAGAGGTTCGGGGGAGAAGGAGTAGAGTGAGTGCGCAGCGACTCCAGGTAGTTGTACAACAACAGTAGTGGAGCGTTTACTTGAAAGTGCACGTTGATTGCTTTGAGCGTCTAAGATAAAGTATTGCTATTTTGTTTTGTTTTCCCAAAGTAAGTTGCTTGAATTTTCATAGCTATTATCAGAATTTCTATACAATGTCAATAGTTATAAAAAACAAACAAAATATTTTAAACTTAAACGATTTCTCACAAGCTACTAATCTAGACTAACAATGTGAACATCAACGGTTCGTTTTAGAAGAGGTCATGCTTGAATAAAAGGCCGCGCAATCTCTCCTACCGAAATTGGAGAGTTTGCGCATCTGCTACTTAGGAGTGATGGCACAGTGTTCCCATTAGTTTCCATGCTAGGAGAGATTACGCCGCTTATTGGTAAATTTGCATAAAAAATGAAAAATGGAAAATGGACTAATTTTAAGTTAAACGCGTTATTAAGTAACATAATATTATTTTGTAATCTTATCTGGACTTGCTTTTTCTGATTCTGTAATTTTTTTCCTTTAATTAAAATTTTTTAATATTTTTAAATTATTTCTTTTTTCTGATTATTTAATCATTAGGTTGAAATATTCACTTCTAATACAATAATATTTGTTCACAAAAATCTTACAGCAATGTCATTTAAGTGTAATTATTATTGTTAACAATTTAATTGTAGTTATTATTAGTAACAATCTCTCCTACCCATGTACGCCATCACACCAACCCTGTAAGGACAAATTGCGCAAAATAACTTTCTTAGTTTTATTACAATTGTTCTATTAAATTGCAACATAACAACAAAATAGCAATGGAAATGCATAAAAAACAAATGAAGTAAAAATTATTCATGAATAGTTTAGCAAAAAATTAATATTTAGATTTTTATTCTATTCTTTTGAATTGTGCGCAGACTATCCTAGCTTTACCTTATTCTGTCGTGGGGAAACATATACTGGAAGGGACAAATAATGTGATTTCAAGAATCATCCTAGGATCATACGTGAACTGAAATGCAGAATAGGAAATTTGATTATTGTGCTTAAATTTTCCCGGTTTTGGTTTGTCATTTACAGGTAGAGGTTTTGAAAAGTTTAATTAGACTTCAAGGGTTTTCATTTCATCTTTAATAAATTTCCAATGTTGTCCAGAAGTGTCTGAAATTTTTCATAGGTAATTAATACACATAAACGAGTTTTAAAATATTTCATACAAAAGTCTCATACATGTCTTAATAAAACGCAATTTTAAAGCCAAATATTGGGGTGGTAAATATTGAACAAATTCACCATTATTGGTCACATGAAAAAAATGTATCTTAATTCATTTACTTGTACAAAAATCACAACGTAAGGAAGGAAAGACATAAATGAGAATTAAATCCATCCACACATATATTTGTATGTACACCCAAGACTACACTTTCATTCATATACTATTGCGATAGAGACTTAGGATTTCGTTTCATATATGTTCCTCGACGACGCATAAATTCTGATAATGCTAATGGTACTTCTTTAATTTTAGATTAGATTGTTTCCAGTATCATTAAAACAGGTCGGAAATTTGAAACATTTTAAAAGTAGACCATTTTTTTGCAAAATATTGAGCGCGACAAAACGTACTTGTGGACGTATTGTAAAGTCAAATAACGCACTTGCAACAAAAATCAATGCCGTTTATTTAACAGATATGAAAAAATTATAACATAACATTTTTTGGTTGTGTGAAGAACATACATTTTGAAGAAAACCTTACAACTTAAAATAAAATCAAAACCATAATGCTACCTATATTTATGCACAAGATAATGTATTAATTATATCTATATTATAAAGTAAACCACGTTTGTGAGTAACTCTGACGTCATGCTTAATAGTCATTAATAGTTCTGTGTCTATAGTATAATAGTCACCTGTTAATATTTGGAATATTTTAACAAAATCATAAAACTTATATATGGCTCAATTTTTAATTTGATTACTGGGATATTATAGAATTTGAAATACAGTTGGGAAAATATTAAAATATTTTAAACTTTTACTTTCTCAAATTCTGCAGCTCAAATTCTGGATGTATCAAGTCAATGCAATAAAAATAATATTTACTTAACTATAACAACTTACGCTGCAGAAAAATATTTATTTGGGATATAGTCAATTTTCTATCTTCGAAATCTGCTTCAATTGCAATCAATATACAAAATTTTAAATAAATTGTTATTTTTACTTGAAAATATAAACTTTTAATATTAACACTATCGAACATTAATTTATTCTTAAAAATAATACTTGCGAGATAAAATTTAAGGAAATATTTAACTTGAAAAATTTTATTTTCAATTAAGGTCAAATCAAACTTTTTAAAATACTGCAATATCAATACCGCGGTTAAAATAATCTTTTAACATGAAGTATAAACGTCTTTTTATTCTATTAAGAGTACATTTCTCAGCATTGCCAAGTCTCCGACGTTTTGCACACCGTAAATTTTTAGAGAGAAATGCTGCTGTTTCAAAACACACAAGGCTGCAATAAAATAAAACAAAATTTTCTGTACTGAAATACTGGTATCCAAAAAGCCGGAGACTTGGCAAATTTGAACATTGAACTGCTAGGGCACTGAGTTCGATTTTTGAGCTTAATTTTTTTCGGCTGTCATTAAAAGCTTTTGTGTGAAAAGAGGAAGGATTAAAAATGTGGACAATTTTCAACATAACTATTTATAGTAGTTTCTTGCTAAAACGCACCCTGATGACTCCCGAATTATAATCCAAATAGTTTGCTTCTGATAACTATAAATAAGAAAGACTTATTTTTAATTATTAAATATATTATTCACTCAGGTTAATATACATTGAAGAGGGTATTTTTTTTGCTAAATCTTGTTAAGTTACAGAAAAACAACTACAAAAAATGACTCAATAAATTTAATTTTTCAAGAATAAATAAATTTATCTATTAAAATGATTTTTCTTTGTCAAAATAAGTACTGCTATTACATATTCAACAACTAAATTAGAGAGTTCAGTACTTTTATTCTTTTATGAAATAACCTCAAAAACTGTTTTCATGGAATTGTCTTTTATTTATCCCATTGATTTATAAATTTATAGAATTTATTGTAATAAGCATCTAGCATTTCAAGTGTCGTAGTTAAAAAATCCTACATTAAGAGATGCAAATTTATGAAGAACATTATTCAGATTCATTAAAATTAATTGGATTTGAAATACTGTTATAGAAAACCAATAAAGTTTTTCATTAAATTATCTCCACAATTTAACTAAAATGTCAATAAATTATAAGTTACATTGCTTACGTGAGGCAAATATTGTAGTACAACTGAAAGAAGACAATGAAATAACAGATTTAATTGTCCATTCTTTATTTCTACATTTCTTTTCCTCTTTTTAGTGGAAAAAAATAAATCATTTTCAATTTTTAACATCTAATTATAAAAGACGAGACGAAAACTTCGATTCAGAAATCTCAGTAGTAACATTTAAATGAAATCAAACATAGATAAAAATATTTTAATATTTAATCAGACAATGCATATTGCACGGATATTTCTAAACGTACTTTAAGTGATTTCATACAATATATTTAATTAAAGAAAACACTAGCATCATATATTCTCATCGGAGAACGCGAATATAAATTATTTTTATTTAAATCATTTAATACAGAATTCATTCTGATTGTTTCCATGTACCAGCATATAAAATAATTCGAAAGCTTTTTATTTATTCAATGCTTTAATTTGTAGAAATGATTAATTTTGAAACTGTTGTTCTAACAATAATTTTAATTATCATTCTTCATCAGAGCAGAGTAACTTTAATTCACTGAAATGATTTTTAAAAATTTTCAAAGGCTCCTTTCATTAAATTAAATTAGATTTTTTAAAATTTTAATTAACATGTTTTCATAGAAAAATGAATTCGAGATTAATACAAAAATTTTACGTAAAAGGATTACATTAGATTTTTTATGTGTTATTTAGTTTTGATAATTTGTTTAATTATTAAAATTAACTTTTTTTTTTCTCCAAAGGCGATAACTTTGCCATTTTGGCATAGGCCACAACTACGGCCAATTAGCGCTGACCAGTATAACTATGGGGTCCACATAACTCACGAGGTATTCGATAACGGGGCTTATATATGGCAGGCGACTCTACTGTCGACCACGTTTTCGGGTGACTGCGTATGTAAATCATCATTTTAAAAGTATAAAATGTAAAATTATTTCGTGCATTAGCACAGCTGAAAAGAATACATATTATTTTAAGCTGTTTTTAGGTGGGTTCCTAATTATATAAATACGTAGCACCGGTCTTCGTCGTCATTTGGTCTGTCCGTCTGTCCGCATATAACAGCGCAAAGACTACCCAACCGAATGTTATGAAATTTAATATTTATAATCGTTGCAGAATTTTCTCGAGTCATTTCAAATTTTATGAAAATGAAATCAAAACTTAAAAAGATATTAATAAAAGTTTCTTCTTTCCATTAAATCCTATCATGCGTAATTAAGTCAATGGTATCCCACGATAGGCAATGATTCTAGGTTGACATGGTGATTACGTCATATTTAATATGGAGCCATATTAGTTCTGTATTACTGAATTTATAAACTTAATTTGTGTACTAAAATTGTTTAATTATGGCAATCATATAATCTACCGACAGTTTTTTGAATAGATGTTTCCGGAGAAATATATATTAAGAGGGAAAAAGAGTTTAAATATAGATTTCATGTTCTGAAATTTTCAAAGCTGCAATTTTCAGTAAATGTCAATAAAAGATAAAATGTTGCCAACATAAAATGTACTTAATTAATTACCGAAATTAATCACAGCATAATCACAGGCGATATAATTCATTTCGCTGAAATAATAGCGATGTTTTTTTTTTACATTGTCTTGTATTGAATATTTGCGCATAGTATAATTTTAATGTAACAGAATTGTAATTATTTGTTAGTAAAAGCATATTGAAACTTAATTTCATAAAATAAAAATAATATCAATAATATGAAAATCTGCACATGAAATAAATTTTGTATTCTTGCATCTTTTCATAAGAGTGCAACTGCTATTGCACGAAGATCTGAATATTTATAAAACTAGTTATAGTTCGAACGCACCTCATTTGTCACGTTTCATATACAATTTCCAACTTGTTGAACATTAACGTAATATATGTTATAAAATTCAGTTAAATATGTTTATTGTATGCTAAATATGAATGCTGATATTTTTTATTATCAATATTTCATTATTCATTTTACATTTATACTAAAATTATAATCTAAGATTTTTATGTGAGTAAAAATAGAGTTTTCATAATGCAATAATGGTGAAATATATTTTTGGCAGAAACAAAATTCATATTTATGAAATTAGTTATAGCGAGAACACACCTCATTTGTCACGTTTGGCGTACAATTTCCAACTTGTTAATATTTATGGCAACGCTATTAAGATTGAATAGAATTGTTTTAATTGCTTATGTCCAGTTTAAAGTTTAGTAAATTTAATGTATTTAATACTAAATATGTAATGTGATGAAATAAACATCTAGTAATTTTAATTCTGAAGAGCATAATTTTGGTATTTAATTAATTTTTTTTACGTAAAAAAATAAACATCAATGAAATGCTATAACTAGAGAAGCGCATGCGGGTTCTCCACAAAATTGAGCTGAGCTACAAAAAATCATTAAGATAATTTCTAATTTTGAAACGACCAGTTGCCAGGAGCAAAATATCAGCAATATCTCTGGCACAGTTCTTGGCTGTCAAAAACTACGACAAACCAGAATCTTTCATTTTTATTAAAATTTTTATTGTTTGTTTAAATGTGTTTCTGTAATTTGTTATATAATTTCTATGTGCAGATAGTGTCTTGTTTAATAACAAGCGATTTTCATAACAAACCATGTTGATGGGAGCCGTCCAGGTAAAATAAATGAAAATGCAATATCCTTAAAATATGGCTATCACAATAAAGAAGTCCTGTGCGTTAGTGTGTCATAAATCGTTAAAACGACAATCAGAAATAATGACATTACATTGACGTAACAATAGTAAAATCCGAGAATAGTAAAACTGAGAAATTACTTTTCCTGTGGCGCGTGGAATAGTAAATATCGATTTTTTTGACAATTCCGAAATATAAATGCAAAACATTTAATCATATATCGTAGAATTTAGTGAAATTATATTTCATATGGCGTAATGTTTAAATGAAAACGTATCTTTTCACTGAAAAAAAACTCAATCTACAAATATTACATGAAAATGACGTCATTTTCTAGACGTTTACATTCGTGGCGTCAGTAATGAAGTTTTGTTTTTAAAGAGAAACATCAGGAAATATTTCACAATTTAAAAAAAAAAAACCTTCTTTGCTCTGATTATTTCGGTGTTTAAGCGCGTAGGTCGATTACATATATTTTAACTAGTGTTTATTTATATTATTCGTTTATTTAATTATTGATGAAGTTTTAATTTTGGTATGGTTTAATAGCCGGAAAAAAATACAGAACTATTTATATTGTTTTAAATGCAAACGTGACAATTTTCCCAAAGCGGGCTGCACGTAATAGAGTTAGATTAAAAAAAAATCATGCTTGGAAGTTACTTTATAACCAATACAATATCAGCAAACTGATATACAGTTTTCAAACAAATTGCATTTTAAAGTATATTTTTCCAATAGTCGACAGTGTAAAAACTGAAATTGTGCGATGTTTAGAAGTTAATAATTTTTTGAAAAAGTGAAATGTATTATTAAGGTTGTTACATCGTCAATAAGACGTCAGCGTTACTCATGGATATGTTTTTGCTTTATAATACAGGTATTGTTCATGCACAATTTTTTTTTGTGGCTACAGGTGTGATAACGTTGAATTTGAAAAAAAAGTGACTTTTTAACGTTATGTGTTTTCTAATTATGGACTATACGCCTTAAAGACACTATTTGTTAAAGATTTTTTACGAAAACCATGACATTCACATCGTCTATCATTGTGAAAAATTAGATGGAATTGTTTAGTAGTAGTAGAGTCACAAAGAAACCATTTGAGCCGCATACCGCATAAGAGCTAAGCTTCACTCAGCTCCATAAAAGTTTTACGTGTTTGTAGCAGTTGGAGAAAACTCCAAAGAAAATAATTAATAAATATGAATTCCATTTTACACAAATAACTTTAAACAATATATTTGATATGTAAGTTTTTTTACATCAATGCTTTTATATACAGGGTGGTACTAAAGTCTTTCCCGGATTACAAGAATTATTACGAAATAACCATTGAATGTAATACTGTAAAATTTTTATTATGGACAATTCATGTTCTTAAATTCTTTTTAGTACAGCCTCTACCGTCGTTCGAGAGTTCCTTGGTAACAAATTTCCTGCAGGATGGATCGGACGGGTTCGACCAATTTCTCTACATTTTTTCTTTTGAGTGTAATGCAATACCATTAAAGGATATTTATACACTCACGGTCAGGATCACAAATGTGTCTAGTGTGACAGCCCTAATGTTGGGCAATACGTGGCGAGAAATGGAATACCACCTTGACATTCTTCGAGCTACCAAGGGTGCTCACATCTAAATTTACTGACTTTAGTACTTGTATTAAAAACTTCATAAATGTCTTTACAATACATTGAAACAAGCATATTCCTGATTATATTAGTTTTTCTGCAATAAATTATTGTAATCAGGGAAAGAATTGAACCACCCTGAATTTTGTAATAAAGTTAATTTATATGCATTTATAAATATGTTACAGTAATAGCTTGATTACTGATTTTGTAAAATATATAAAGCGTAAAAAATAATTCATTAGCAACTGTTTTAAAGGAATTAACTACCATTTAGTTTGTTCATAAAACGCAGGTAATACTTTTAGTTACTAGATATTCAATTGCTCTTTTCTGGATACCACTTTATTCATAATTTTAAATGCTTTTTTCTAGATAAAATTAACTATTTATTAGCAAAGTGGAAGTCAGAATTGCATTGTCAATAAAATACATAACTAAACAAAAGTGAGATCAAAACGTAGACCAAAATTTAGAACAAATCATACATCAAATTCAATTAAAACTTACAACATTCTTTTCATCTTGAAATCTTGATACCTTTTTAACAAATATTAAAGAACATTTGCTAATGCATCTTTCATTGCGCCTTTTATTACTAATGTGAAATTAAAGATTTTGGATTTCTAAAAATAATGACTAGTTATTGAAATGTTTTTCGTTATAATGCATGCGGTGTTACGTAAAGTAAGGACGAATATAACAAAGGTCTTTTTGTTTAAAACATAACAGAAGCAGTAGTCTCTTACAAGGTCCACGTAGCCTCTGATACTCATACATTTCCTTTAAAAAGCACACTGACAGAGTGATAATAAGTATACTTGTGCATATTTAAACTGCTCGTTCTCTATTCTTGTGTTTTACAAGTTCGCCTGCAATGCCCCCCAACGCCTCATTTGACTAAACTGTTTTCGAGAGGGACATTTAAAACATAATATAGATGTTTGCCATTGTACATATAAAATTTATTCATATAAAATTTATTTGGAAAATGTATAAAAATCATAAAGCATCAATATAATAATAAAAATAATTAAGTTTCGAAGTGTTTTTTTATTTTTTATTACAACCAACTAAAATTACGTAGATCTTTGAAATAAGTTTTAATTATCAATTATAAGTCATTTATATATATTAAAAAATACATTTTTAAATTAATTATATTGTTCTAAATTTATCCTATAATAGAATTAAATCTAACACCTTCCTTGAGCATGTGATTAATTATTTTATTTAGCTTTTTAACCTAACTCTGTAACTATAATTTAAATAAAATAATTCAAGAACGATTTCGCTGTAATACACATGTAATGAAAGATTTAACATACAGCAATTATACCGCTTTTCATATTAGTGGTGTCCATGCGACTATATTTATCACATTGCAGGCACAAAATCACTGTTAGAGGCGTTGCCGTGTCAATTTGAACATATATCATTCATATTATTAGTGTACTTAAGAGTTAATTTAAAGGAGTATAAGCTAATGGTTGAAAACCCATTGTTTTTTTCTGCCAAATGAAAGAACTGGGATTCATTAGTCGACAGATTTAGTAAACAGCCTCCTTTTAAATTGTTAAATGAAGTTTACATGTTATCCTATTTAAGTATATTTTATATTTTTACAAATGTATCTGTGAAATTTAAATTCTTATTTTTTAATATGTATTTTAATTCCATCTTTAGGATGAGGGTTTTGTGAAAAAGAGTGCCTTAAGATTATGTGCAGAATTTGTCTTTGATGAAACACTGTATAAATTTGGGGAACATACCTAAAGCGCCCTTCATTATTTCTATATTTTAATACGTATGTATGTACGGAAATAGCGAATCGGCATTTTTTAAACATAAAATGTTATAATGAATATCTTACAAAAAGAAAAAAACTTTTAGTGATTTGTTCTCTCTGTCCCGAAAAGTCATAGTCATTTTCAAACATCTGGCACAATATTATAAATTTCTGTTTAAGTTTTATAATTATGTAATATTAATAGGAAAGGAAATATGTCCATTTTTGTATGTATTGCTTGTGTGTTTATATAAAAATAGCTATGTTTACATGGTTCAGAATAATATAGAAATGAGTTCATGTGAATTAATTATAAATTGTTAATTAATGTCAAATATTATAACTTTAAATGTAAGTTATAATATTATTAGATAAGAAATATATTTTTTGCTGATATAATTAGAACTGAAACTCAATAACTAAGAACTGAAATTTAACATTCTTCAATTAACGTTCCTGATACTGTCTATTCAATATGAATAATTTTTTAAAATATATATTAATCTCTAATTACCAATGTTAAATTAACCACCATTTTGCACTTATTCTTCTATAAAAATATCTGCTGCTAATGTACCAATTCTATCTTCATTCCGATAGATTTTATACATTATTTTAAGAGTCTGCACAATGCACAAGACTTTTAACAACAACTACAATTTATCAACCGTCAGATCTAGTCCTACTATTGTTTCTAAATGAAATGTTATATATTTATTTATATATAATTTATCACATGATCAATTCAAAAGTACATTGAATAAAAATAATCCCTCTCATCCGTCAAACTTAATTTTTACATAAAGTAAACAAGAAAGAAAAAGTGAAGCAGAGATTATGAAACACAGTTAAAGTCCAAGACATTCAGAGTACTTTAACAAAACTTCACCGTTTAATATGGTTAAATATGATGTCTAAGTAAACAATTTCGAAAATATATAACACATTTAAAAATCCATTTTCAATAATAACTATCTAAATTACCAAAAATTTTCGAATTTCTTTGTGTAGCTCAGTATAAGATCTATAGATTTGCATATATACTACAGGTTATGCAAAGAGCTATTTGAGTTAGGAAACACATATCACAGTTAAAAATTCCGTCAAAAAACGAAAATGTACTCTAATTATTTAGTACAGCACTGTATGTGATCTATAGAAATTATACACGCCAAGTTATATGCAAATAATTAGTGAAATTAATAAACGCATACCGCAATCGAAACTGACTTCAATCAGTTATTCCTCACATACAGTATTGTAACCTATGTTATTTGTGTGTCCCTGTAAATAAACGTTAAATTTTATACACACCATATTCTATAGTAAGTATCTTGTAGTACACAACATGTTTCAACTGACAGGAATTTCATTATATATATATATATATATATATATATATATATATATATATTGTAATTCTTGTCAGAATTTTCACTGTTGTGTTTTAAATAAATGCTGTAGACTTATAGGGTTAGAGCGTAATGAGTTAACACTCTAAGATGCTAGCAGAATGATTTATATTTCCATGACTGCCGTCGTACATTTAATTTGTTATAAAAATCTACAAGCACTGTCAGCAGTCTATTCGTTATTGGAAACACAACAAAGCAATAAATTTCACTAGTGATTCCCTTTAAAAATGTCAGGTGATAGATATCGATCTTCCAGATCATAATTGATAGTACTGGGAGATTTTTATTCCATCAAGACATTTTAAAATCGTCCAGTCTCCCGAAAATAGAAGAAAGGCAGATCGATGTTTACGTACAACATAAAATATTTTTGTAACAATTCACTTTATACAAATCCTCAGTAATATATAGAAAAGTATTTAGAAATTTCAATAATAACATAACTTCTTTACCAGAGATGATGCATTGCCGATACTTTTCGGATCAAGCAAACTAGCAAAAATCTGTGTTCCGAGAGCGTGCAGGGCATTTTACTTCTGGGTGCCGGTCTGAAAACGAGTGTGAGTCGGATCCTCAGCCAATCTGCTATCTCGGCGGCACTATGTAACAGCGTATGAAACGAAAGGTGTAATTCAGCACCGAAAACGGTGAGAAAATACTTCAGAACTCATCCCAAAATATAAAACAAGAACGAAAAATCATGCGTCAAGCATAGATTATGTAACACTTTCCAACGCTTCCAAAATAATTTTACAAATCATTACCATTTAATAAGGTGAAAGATAATATCTAAGTAAACAATTTGGAAAACGCATAACATATTTAAAAACCCGATTTCAGGAATTATTAACAATATTCAGAAAAATATGCGAATTATTTTGTGCAGCCCTGTATATGATCTATAGATTTGTATATATGTTACATAGAACGCTAAATTTTAGTTCAGATAGGAAACGTGTAGAACAGTTAAAATTTCCCTTTTGGAATTTCCCTCAATAAACATAAATGTACTCCAGAACTTTTGTGCTGCCCTGTATATGATTTATAGAATTTATACACGCCAAGTAATAAAAAAAAATAGTCAAATTTAAAAAAGCGTTAAGCAACTGAAAAAGCACTTTCAGCAATTATTGTTAACACACAGTACCAAATTATTTTGTGTGTCCCTGTAAATGAACGATAAATGCTATGCTCCAGATATTCTATAGTAAGCCGGTTGTAATGCACCTTAGTCAGATGTATAAATTTCCATTTGTTTGAAATATTTAAACATTCTTAAAATAAATCGCAAACGATTTTTCTCCATAGACGGTAATGCAACGGAATTCTTTTGAGTGTCCCTGTAAAAGAAATTTAAGTGCTATACACACCATATTCTATAGTAAGCCTCTTGTAGTGCACCACAGTGATATATATATCAATTTCAATATGTTGGAAATTGTATAACATCATTAAAACAAACCGCAAATTATTTTTCCCCATAGACCGTAATGTAACGGAATTCTTTTGAGTGTCCCTGTAGAAAAACTATAAGCGATATCCACTTCATATTCCATACCGAAAATGCCATAGTAAACCTAAATAACATATATCAATTGCATGACTATACATATATATTTACGCGAGTTAGAGCACGGACAAACAGACAGACAGACAGACAGACAAACCGAATTCATAAACCTCTTTTCAACTATTTTGGAAAGTGTTAAAAAAGGCTTATAAAATAAGAACGATATTCGATATAAAATTATTTTAATACGGGAAAGCTACGATACTAGGCGTAGAATAGCGGAATTTTGTGAGATGGGAAATAATAGACAAAAGGTATTTTACGTCGAAAAAAAGTAAATTAAACGTGAAAATGAAAGTTAGAAAATTTCAGAATTACAGTTTATGCAATAATTTGTGATCGTAAAATTTTCTATATTAAAAAAATTTCAAAGATTCTCATTAGCTGAAATATCTTAAAAGGTAATATTTCTACTTAGAAAGTAAAATATTACGCACTTCAGTAATATTTATTTATATAAAGCTTGTTTTGACATGTTGAGTTGTGGAAGTTTAAAATTCATTTCAATATTTTGAAAAATATCTCAAATGCTTTTTAAAATCAGATTTTGAAAAATGGTCAAAAAAGTACTTCATCGTTCCTAGTAAAAGATATTGCCAGACTTAAGGTAGTCTAGAACTTGTGTAAAATATGGATGATTAAGTAACGTAATTTTTCATAATATTCAATTAGGACTTTGAAGAAAAAATAATTTTAACCATGGCATAGGTCCAGCTTTAGTTTTTATGGAATAATATAACAAAACGTCTTTCTTGATAAATAGACAAGAAATATAAGAATATTTTATGTGCTGCGTCTGCTTCAGATTGTTGTTATTTTTAATATTTTAATGGAACAGTAAAACTTCTAAAAATTTTCTTATGACAACAAAATTTTAAAGATAAAAAATTAGACAACGAATATAGGAATAATTTATGTGCTATGTAAAAACGTACATTGCTTCAGAATATTTTAATATTTTATGCAAATGTTTTAATAAAATATTTTAAATATTTTATAATTTTCTTTCGATTAAAATATTTTCATAATCCATTAAAAATACATCTAGATTTAACTATTTAAGAATTAAATGAAAATATTAAATTAGCACACAAAACAAATCGACTACAGTTTTAAACAAAGGAAATATCAGACAATGAAACAAGTTTTAATTTACAAAGAAATTTGAAGTTTTGCCGTGTAACGCACGGAAAAAGACACCCACTCTAATGTTAAATATCTATTACTTTAGATCACATACGACGGCCACTTAAAACCGGAATAAATGAAATAGGAAACACTTATTAAATCACTTTAGATTTTCATTATTACAGTCAATTGTTTCTAAACAAAGAGGATGCATTAGTATTACCGCTAGTATAAATTGGATAGACACTACCAACAGCTACTAACATTAATCTGAAAGAACTGATCATTCTACAGCGGAGTAAGATATTTATAATCCGCTACTCTAATTCACTACGAAGACTGTATTTCTTTATTCTTCGGAAACTAATTTAGTCCGTAAGTATTATAAGGGATTTTATTATTGATTCAAGGGAGACATACTGAAACAAAAATTATTAAAAGGACGCATTAATTTAAATAACAATTTGTGCTTTGGAATTTTATTTATTCATAATACTTAATAAATGTATTACGTCATAAAAGTTATTTAATTTATTTAAATTTTTATCTCGCGTAAATCGCATTAGGCGAAAATATTTGTAAACGAATATTATCGTGTTGACATTTTAAGGGGAAATTTACCGTCTTCGGCTAACAGAAAGCAAATATTTTGATAAATTTGTTCCGTAAACTAAGATAAAGCTATCAATTCGGGGGGTTTTGCACTATATTTCTTAATGTTAAGACAAGCTCCATGAGTTTTGAAGTTGGTAATATTTGAAATTTTGCTTAATATGACGGAGGATATACGATAGGTGCACCAGTAATTTGGTTTTAGTAATTTATCCTCACATCTCTGTCATATTAACAACAATTTTTAAGTTGATTCTGAAATATTATGATATTATCTCAAGCTGATACCAACATTGTTTTAAAAGTTCATAATTGACAAAATGGCAGGCATTTGAATATTTTTTTCTTTTTCAGTTTAGTGCACTTTATTTATTAAAAGTAGTACATATTGCTGGTATAAACTCCAGAAAAAATTCTCTTATTGAATCAAACATAAATTAATTATTCATGGATCGGCCGTGTACTTCAGTAGAAAAATGTTCGCACAGTTTGGAAATATTTGGACATATTCTCAGTTATATGAAAAAAAAAAGTGTCTAATATTTCGGATTGAGAAAAACAACATGTAGCTTGCCTATATTTAAATAAAAATAGTGCAAGACATCTGAGTTCACATTTTATCCTAGTTGAAGAAAACAATTCCCAAAACACATTCCATTTGTAGCTAAATATATTAATCATCCTCTTAAAAAAATTTCTTTTAATATGGGCGTTCTGTTGATTTAATCTAATATGTATTGAAATAATAAACATTAACAACATTTGTAAGTACCAAAAATATATATGAATGCATAACGGTTTCGATAGTATTCAGATATCGTCATCAGTACATTGATTGTAATAACTGACTACATTATACAAACAGGTATGTATTAATTCATTGAAATATGCGCTTAAAATTTTAATATTAATAATTATAATATTTTATACTAAATCTGGTTTTTCTTCATGATAGTTAAATTGTTTCGGGAACATTAAATAAGAAAATTCATGGTGTTCCATAAGTCCATTCGCATTTCAAAAGTTCAGAAAAAAATAACATTGTTGTATCTGAGTTCGATTTGCACAATAACACGTGTTAAGTAATCCGAGTTATTTTGTCACAAGAAAAAAAAAAAAAAAATATATATATATATATGTATTTATTTTAGCGAATATCGTAGAAACTAGACAGGACGTTTCGCCAAGTGCAAGAAACAACTCAATGAACAACAAAATGAATGATATTCTGCCAATTGTTTACAAACGGTTTTTCAATATTAAACATTACAACTTATAGATTAAAATTTGCGGACTGAACAAAACGAGTTTTGAAACCTCTATATAACGTGTTCTATTTGTCATAGAAACAAATTTCTTGTTTCTATGGAATGGGACATCTCAAGTGTATAAGTAACAAAAAGTAAATCGGAATCCGACGAATATGTTTTTAGTAAATGAGATTTTAAAAGTGCACGTTCCATTTTTTGAATTCTTGTTCAGCAAAAGATCTTTTGACAATATATGTAAGAGATATGTAAAAATCGGATTTTTACTCTGTTTGTTGAATTTTACGTATTTTAAGAGTAGGTCAAGCCTTTGATGTTTCTAGTAAAAGTGTTAATTAGTTTTCTATTTATAACATTTAAAAATATTTATATATTTACTTAAGAACAAAAAATAGTAGATTGACGGGAATTTTATTGTCATGAATTGAGATTGTCATGAATTGAGATTTTTATGAATTGAGATTGTCATGAATATGAACAAATGCCAGACCACTTGTATGCGGATAAATAATTAGACATGGCTTCAAGATAAAATTCATGTATGGTACTGGATGAAGTTCACCACAGCTGTTGAAAAAATTCATTTTAGGGTTTGATGTTTATTTGCACAAAAATATCAAATACAGAGTTGCACAAAAATATCAAATACGGTTGTGATTTAGAAGATATTTTAATGTTTTTCTTTTCAAAATCGACGAATTTTAAATATTCTGAATGCATAAATCATCGTCGTTCAAACGTTCAAGACATAAAAAATTTGGAAGCACTACAATAATATTCGATAATAATGTTTTATACAATGTTCCATAAATGTATTTAAAATCCCGTGGTTTAGTGATTTATATAGCCTTAAAGTAAAATTACTTATATATTAACATAACAAGATGTTTTAACAACCATAAAAAGCCATACAAAATACAAACAGATAATTAAAAATAAAAATATTCGATTCGAATTTGCATCATATCTGAAACATACAAGATGATTTATATAATATTCTAACATATCCACAATATTTAACGTAAAATAATTTAAACAATTTATTCAAGTATTTCTCTCTCTCTCTCTCTCTCTCTCTGTCTCTCTCTCTCTATATATAACATACCTTTACAAAAATAAAACAACAACAATTTATTATAGCAAAATTCTTTTAATCGACGACTTGAAATAAATGAAGTTGCGTAATTATTTTGTGTATATTGCTCGGTTTGATGGATGTGCCGTATATGTATCAAAGTACAAAACTGGTAACTTTGTATGCATGACATTTGTTTCGATTTGTTTGTTGTTTCAATTTTCTAGCCTGTAATTTTCGTAAGAATTGGCTATCGCTATCCTGTTTTTTACAGTATCACGTCAAAACATTCAAAAATTGCCAATTAGATGTCTAAATAAGTGATATTGGCAACAAAGGTATTCAAAATAATTGTGGACAACAATAAAGATTTGCCGCAGTTAGTAATTTGTTGTGCGAAGACTCTCTATTTAAATCTTACAAAATGCCATGAAATAGGTATATGTGAATGTAATAAATTAAAGACCAATCACCTCAAGTCATTTTTTGCTCTTTAAAATTTACTTTTTCATATTTATTTTCATTTCAAAAAGTAAGATATTTTATATAAAAATGTAACAGGAAGAAAAGTCAATTCGTCGCCAAATGAATAACGTTAAAATTGTATACAATGTCCAAAAAACTGAAGAACTTTTTTCCTTCGATCGACATAATGTTTTATTGAACTAAAATGTCACGATTAATTCTGAAAATTTTACAATAAACATTATCTGTGTAGTTTTAAACTTTCAGAATTTATATATACAACTTTTACTCTTGGTTTTTTTTTCGCTTTACGGATTTTTCCTTACAATAGAAAAGGGTGTAGCCGGGTTTCATAGTAAAATATGCCCTTGAGTCAACCAGGTCGAGTCCTACATGAATTGATATACCTTAAATTGAGATGCCTTTCTGTCAAGTTTGAAGCATATATCTCAATCCCATGAGTAGTTAGGACCCTTAATGTCCGTTTTGGAAAAAACTGCATTGTGGTGAAACTAGTGGCCGAATTTCACCGAAAACATTCAGGGATGTGTAAGATTACCATACAAATAGTGGATATTTTTTTCAGATATATTTCCGCAAAAGAAAATATTTATTATTATTTTTCTTTTTTTAATTGAATTTTATAATTAAGAACATATCGAAATGTTTCAGTGACCACCTTCATGTTTTTACCACAAATATAATGAAGTATGATGTACATTTCGTTTGAGTTTCAACTCTCTACGCTGGGTGCATCATACAAAAAAATTAAAAACTTATCCCGGGAGGTTTACGAGTTTCGTGTGTTATTGAAAGTGCATGCGCAGTATTATATAGACTTTCCGTATTTAGCATTGCTGTTGGTGGCAATCATCTGAAGGAAAGCATTCTGGTTTGTTTATTGACTGATTTTGTTTTTAGTTTTCTGCGCAGTATTACTTAACACATTGCTTTTCGTCTTTTAAACAGGAAGCCCCACCTATAGGCGTTACATTAGTGTGTTACTTTATTTAACAAAAAAAAATTATCACTTTGTGTTTCTATTATAAAAATATATATGTAATAGTGGTATTGTTTCTAATCGAACTTTTAATATGCATAGTACTCTAATTGTAAAAATGCGAATTTTGTGTATTTTATTTGAGAAATAATGTAACATACGAAACACAAAAGCACCGCCCATTGGCTGAATTACAGATCTCCAAAAGACGTGAATTCATGTCTCAGGTTCAGAGCCTGATTACAACGGGGTAAACTTCCTCCAGTAAAAATGAAGAGAAATTTCAACTGTGCATGAACTTGTAATAACAAACTCTACTCGCAACTCCCCCCCCCCCCTGGAACACAGTTTTAATCTTTTTTCTATGATGCACCCAGCGTAGACAGTTGAAACTCACACCAAATATACATCATACCTCGTAGTATTTGTGGTAAAAATATGAAGGTGGTCACTGAAAAATGTTGATATGTTCTTAATTAAAAAGTTCAATTAAAAACAAGAAAAAATTAATAAAACTGGCTATTTTGCAGAAACAAGTCTGAAAATAATATCCAATATTTGTATTTTAATATTACACATCCCTGAATTATTTCGGTGAAATTCGATGACTACTTTGTTCACAGTGCATTTTTTTCCAAAACACACATAAAGAGTCATAACTGACCATGGGTTTGAGATATATGCTTCACACATGGCAAAAACGCATCTTTATTGAAGGGCTATCGATTCATGAAGGACTCGATCTGGTTGATTCAAGGGCACATTTTACTATGAAACCCGGTTATACCATTTCTGTTGAATATTACTAAATGTGTATATTTAGAATTATAACAAAAATTTCTATATTTAGAGTGTAGAAATCCTAATATAATCTAATATAGAATGCCTCCATCCCTCTTCACTTTAAAAAAATGTTATAATTACATCAATGACAGTAAAGAGTTAAAATGGAAGAAAAATAAAACTGTAGATCATTTGGTTTTAAATCATGTTTTTAAACTTTGCCAACAGATTACTGATAAACATCAAGTGTAACGATTAGATGCCTTTTTAATCCACAGGCAGTAAAGTAAGAAAATTTATATATAAGGGCATATTCCGTGAGTCGCTATTATATGTAAAAAGATGAATATATACAGATGTACTACTGAAAAGGTTAATACAAAAAGAGTTATGCCAAGGCAGTTCAAAAATTTTGTAGGACTTAAATGATGCCGTAATCTAACGTAAATGATATTTGAGAACTTGTCGATGCTACTATTTAATTTACAATAGAAATTATACCTCTAAATGTCCGGCAAACTTATGAAATGGATTAAATCTTTCATTGTACAAACGCTTATAAAACATGCTCAAACATCTTTGAGTCAACATAAATGCAATTTTCTGCTAAATATTTTAATGTAGACAAGAAAAAAGACTTTTCCTCTAAAGTTTTATAAATTTCAACAAAGAATGCACACGATAAAAACTAGATTGATCTAGATGAAACTAGATCTAATAAAACTTTTTCTCAGAAGTCAAAAATATACTTTTCTTAGCAGAGCATATTTATAGGAAGGTTTTAAAGTTTAGGATCTAAATAGCACAAAACTGACTGCAGAAAAGTGCAACAATCATACATTAGCGAAAATGAAAATTAAGCGAACATACCATCCAACATAGTCTAAGATCATGTATATTTATAGTTTAACGTCGAAACATATGTTTACTGTAAATAATATAACGTAAATTTTAATTTAAGTTAAAATCATATTTCATTGTAATATTATAAGTAATACCAAATTTTAATAATTAATAATAAAAATAAATTGAATAATAATTTTCTAATTGGATATTTGATAACTTATAATTAAAACGTAGAAAATTGAAAATTATTATTATGAAATAAAAATTTGATTAATATGCACAAAACATTAATGAACTAAAAGGAAAAATATAATTTAAAATATAGTTTAATTGAGAAAGGTGATTAAATAAGTGTCTTAAAAATTCATTTGTCATTAATAATTAATTTATTTTTCATAAAAATGTGGAAAATTAAATATGAAATCTAACAATCAATCTGCCTCATCAAAAATATAATAAATTACCTAATACATTCTGAGTAAATTGCTTAATTTTTCCAAATTCTCAAATTAAGATAAAACTCGTTATAACTCTTTTTACAAGAATCCTTAAGTTTGTTATGATAAATCCTCTCACCCAATTCAGTTTTGTCATAAAGTTGAATGCAAGTAACATAATACTTTTGACTGGTCAAAATAAATTATTATTTATGCATTACCATCAAGACCGCCCACGTTTTTATCATTCTAAAACAAATGTCCTTGACCAATTTTCTGAACAATATTATTTTTTTATCAATTAAACGAAGTATTTTTCTCTTCTTACGTAATTAAGTTTTATGTATGTCTAAAAAGTGTAATTTATGAAAATAAATTATATTTTATTTCATTTATTTTCATTATCTGAAATACATGAGAATATAATACATAAACATATTATGTTCCAAAAAATGAGTTATATCTCATAAAACAACTCGTTATAATTGACCTCTCCAAGCCATAAACTTTAAACGTCAGCTATAAAAAGAAGTGATAACACATATGAGTGCTGTGTGGAAATCCATCACTATTCATAATTGTTGCAAATTCATCGGAGTGTGAAACAGTATTTGAAATCTGTTTGTTTACCTAACTCTAGGAATGTGCAATGAGTGAAAATCTTACATAATGATTTAGAAATATTTTCATTATCATGTGTTTAAAAGTACAAATTTTTTTCTCTTTTACACCGTCTGGTTCTGACATCTTATTAATAGATCATGTTTTTATGTACCCTATTATTTTCTCTTAATAAATATTTTTGTTATGATCTGAATGTAACAATGATAGTTTTTATCTATACATTTTTTGTTATGACTTCATTTATGTTTCGGTTTTAGTAATAAAACAATAACTTTAGGGTGGGAAGATCTGTTAAATCTCTTTGCAACGTTGGCGATCCTATTATACAAAAGATATGTCTCATATAAATTTAACATAGGGGTTACTTTTCCAAACGAATAAATTATGATAAAAAATGAAAAATATTTGAAAATTGTTATGTCTGTTTAATTCTATTGCAAAATGACATATTGCAAACATCTTAAAAAATTATTTGCATATTTTCATATACAGGGTGGTTATAATATAAGTATCTCTATTTGGAGCTCTCTGTAGCTCGAAGGAATGATCCGAATGAAACCACAATCGGTACACATACGATTCGAGACGGGGAAAAGGAATGGAACAATAAAAAAAATAATTTCAACAATCACTGGCAGATGGCGCTACTGAGTGTGAAATATAATGTGTAATTCAAGAACAAAAAATTAAGGCGTCAAACCGGATGGCACACCTACTTTATTGTAAAATGTAACTTTGGACGTGGCTACGCTTTTGCATGGCAGTGCCAATCATGTTCAGGTTTCACATAGTCATTGTAATGGAGGACACATTCCAGGTGGTGCACGACGTGCTCAACTGCGGAATACAACGCATCAGGAGTGATTTTTCGCACATGTTGTGATATGCGGTAAAGTCATTGAGTTTTGCGACACCTCCACAGTGCACAATATTACACATTACATTTCACACTCAAAAGCGCCATCTGTCGGCGATTATTGCAATTATTTTTTTATTGTTGCATTCTTCTTCCCCCTTCTCGGATACTAAGTGTACCGATTTTGGTTTCATTCCGGTTATTCCTTCAAGCTACAGACAGCTCCAAATAGAGATATTTATATTATAACCACCCGGTACTTAATACGCAAAATAACTATATTCGTTAGATATGAGTAAATGACTTAAATTTCAAAAAATTTTAACTTTTGTGATTTGTTCAGCTATTTTTACTTTTTAAACGTAAAAGTAAATTTTCTCAACCATTAAAAATAAAACAATCGTATCCGAGAGGGCTAAAATTAATTTTATGAGAACAATCAGTAAATAAATCATAAAACGCTGTAAACTAATACTTGAAACGTGCTGTAACCGTGGTAAGTACTCATTTGGAAAGTACATTACTGATTATTTCTAAACATAATCTTCAATAATGCATTTACTGCTTCATGAATCGTTTATTCGTTTCAGCTTAAATGTCCATTCTACTATGCACCAATATTAATAGGTTATTTTATAGGTTATTTTTTTCATTTTTACCGTTACTAAACACATACAAGAAGTATTCTTCCTTATACATTCACGCCTGCCTTTCATATGATGCCATTAATAAAATAAAATAACCGATTTTTCAAACAGAAAGTTAAAAAGGGGCATTCATCAACATTAGTAAAATTCATGGAGAAGTTTCAAATTCAGTTAAATAGAGCAGACATAAAAAGGAATTGTATACAAAACATGAAGACATATGGAATTAGATACGCTACACATGCCTGCAGTTTGACAAGCAGTTTTCTTATACTGCACCACACTCCGAGGCATTTGCAACAGTTATAGTGATAGATATTCACACGCAACTCACATGGCAAATCACTTATTTTATGGCTGCCATTTTAAGTTTATGGCTTGGCAAGACAAAAGAAGTTGATTTTTTATGACATAGTACCAAGAATTTATAATTCTGTATCAATGTCTTGAAAGTTCCAATACAATTTAAATATTTATAAAGTGCGCATTAATCAAATATAAAGTCACGTATAGTTGGAAAATGACTGCTTAACCAATGATTTACAAATATTCAAATTGAAATTCATTTATGATCAAATTGAATATGATCAAATTGAAATTGATTATATGCGTCCTTTACAGGCATAACAAGACTATCGGATTTTCATAAAAGCAATGTAACATAAAAGTTACTCAAAAATATTTACTCAAAAATTTCTTGTAAGAACTAAAATAATTGAATAAAGCCTGCAAACTAACTACCTAAAATTATAAATTATTTAAATGTGTAGCAATTTTAAGTTTAAATAACGTTTATCAGAAAAAACGACAAACAGAATTTGTATCAGTTTAGTTCCAACCAGCTAATTCTAAATATCTAAATAATCCTAATATCCTAAAGGCATAAGCCAACGAATTTTTCAAAAGGTCGCCGATATATCGTGAATAGAAATAAATTGGTAAAACTAGTTTTGCAATGAAATTCAAAAAACTTGTAAATAGATATTTATATAAATACATAAAACCGAATTTAATGATAAGTGTGCAATTCCTTTTAATATGTTACATCGCCGTAATAATTTGTGTCTTATATATGGAGTTCATATTAAAATATCTTGAAAAAAAAATGTATTTTCTGAAATAAATTTTGTGAAAAGGAAAAGTGAAAAATAGATTTTTTTTGTGTTTGATTTCCGATTTATAACTCAAATTTTCGCTCATTAACAATGTTTATCCATGTCTCCTGCAACCACAACATACAATATTGGTTCTCATTTCAGTTTCAGCTGGCATTATCACGAATGAAACGTCCTCCATGCATTTTCAGCCTAAATCAAAATTAAGAAACATCTATAAATTTGTAGTTTTAAAAAATAAGCAGCAATTGGTTTATTTTGTGTCATGTATTAATTGCATCTGTATATGTTTAGCACCAACCAGCAAAGCTAAATATCCTAAACGAATAATCCGATGTATTTCTCAAAAGCCACTGATATATCGTGAATACCCTAAAACAAATTTTACGATGATTTTTTTTTTTAAATAACGTTTTAAACAGATATATATAAAAGTACACAATACCATTACATTAAACTACTTTATCACTATCATTATCATTACATTATCTGAATTATCTGAATTTCTTATGTACAACATACACGATAAACCGAAAATATTACTTATACAATTGATTCAAAGATAAACAATATAATTTAGTAATACTTTAAACAATTTTTACTTTAATATATTTTTTCATAAAAGAAATTCAGAATGCAAAAACAAAAGAATTGAGAAAACTTTTTTGTTCGGATCATTTTTAAACTTTTGTCTAAAAAAATGGTTTAATAAAAACTGACAATTGTAAGCTGTTTGAAAGGAGTAAAAAATCGGATAATATCATGATTTTCGAGGAGTCGTCGCAAACAAAATAACACTATAGGGTAAGAGCGAAGAAAGAAACAGTAAAAATGACTGAATATGACAAGAAGTCTAGCAGCATCACTCATGAGTTAGAGTCAAACCCGGGGGAGTTTTTGTGGCTAAAGTTGGCTCTTTAGCCTTCCTTTTCCTTGTTTTTTGAACATTTTTCTTTCAAACAGAGAAAGAAAGAGAAAAAATTATAACAAAAGTTGAAAAAATGAACTATCTTAGCCTTAAAAAAATAATTTCTTTATAAAAGACATAAGTAAGGATCTAAATTCTTTCTCCTCCATTTTCTAGATTTGTTCTTTTTTTACAACTTAACATAGCATAAAAAAGTACAATGTTTATGTAAATTAAACATGTGACAAAATTATTTTTTTTGAAAATATACGCACATTTTGAGAATTGAAAGAACTTTTTTTATCATACGATTTCCAGTATTTATTAAGCGTTTATTTCAAGTGGATCGATGATGGAAAAACCCTTAGTGTATTCCTTTAAACGACAGTTTAAGAAATTCTAGTCGCCTCTTCAGTGCCTCCTGGATAACTACGTTAAGGACGATACAAAAATAGCTCCATTACTTGGAAAATAAATAAACATTATTTCTTCTTTAGTTTCTGTGCTTAACAATTGCTTCAGGATAATGTTATATATTTCTTTAATTATATCTTTAAGCGCCATTTAGAATTTTACATTTAAGGAAGTCAATTTGTTCCTCAAAAAGAATTATCTCCATTTTGGATTTTTAAGCAATCTTTATTCAGATTTTATTGTCACGCGTGTATTTTATCTCCATCTTTCGTTTTATTATATTTTTAATTTAAAACTATAATCGCTTAGCTAGATAGAAATATTATTCTTTTAGCTTGAAAATCTAATCAATAATACATTGTCTTCTATCCGATTTCATTGATTTATCATTAAATAAATTAAATGTACCAGTAAAATAATTAGTTTTATTTACACTTTAAGAGTATTTTTTTAAATATAATATACAACTACACTACTACGCAGCAGATAAGATATATTTATGTAAAAAAAATATAGCATCTTCCTAAAAAAAAAAAAAAAAAAAAACAATAAATATATTTTTATAACACTTCTCCCAACATGAAGTGTTTACTGTTTTTTTAAAGAAAAAAAAATCCATTCACAATAAGGTAAAGCTAGGAGAATCTGCGCACAATTCAAAAGAAAAACAATAAGAATCTAAATATTATTTTTTTGCTAAACTATCTATGAATACATTTTACTTCATTTGTTTTTTGTGCATTTTCATTGCTATTTTGTTGTTATGTTGTAATTTAATAGAACAGTTGTAATAAAACCAAGAAAGTTATTTTGCGCAATCTGTCCATACAGGGTTGGTGTGATTGGGCACATGGGTAGGAGAGATTGTTACTAATAATAACTACAATTAAGATGTTAACAATAATAATTACATTTAAATGACATTGTTGTAATGTTTTTGTGAACAAATATTATTGTATTAGGAGTGAATATTTCAACCTAATGATTAAACAATCCGAAAAAGGAAATAATTTTAAAAACGATTAAAAAATTTTAATTAAAGGGAAAGAAATTAAAGAATCAGAAAAAGCAAGTCCAAAATAACGTTAAGTTACTTTATAACACGTTTAACTGAAAATTAGTCCATTTTCATTTTTCATTTGTTATGCAAATTTACCAATAAGCTGCGTAATCTCTCCTAGCATGGAAACTAATGGAAACAATGCGCCATCTCTCCTAAGTAGCAGATGCGCAAACTTTCCAATTTCGGTAGGAGAGATTGCGCGGCCTTTTATATAAACATGGCCGCTACTAAAACGAACCATTGATGTTCCCATTGTTAGTCTAGATTAGTAGCTTATGATAAATCGTTTAAGTTTAAAATATTTTGTACTACTGACATTGTATAGAAATTCTGATGAATAACTATGAAAATTCAAGCACTTACTTTATGAAAACAAAACAAAATAGCAATGCTTTATCTTAGACGCTCAAAACAATCAACGTGCACTTTTAAGTAGACACTCCACTACTGCTGTTGTACAACTACCTGGAGTCACTGTGTGTTCACTCTACCCTTTCCCCCCCCCCGAACATCTATGTGCGCAATCTCTCCGACCTTGCCATCTCTCCTGGCTTTACCTTATATATCTCAGATTTCCTTAACTTCATACATGTAGAAAAAATATTGGTTTATACAAATGCAACACTATTTATAAATAGTAGTTGCTAATCTCTGACTACAGCATGTTTGCAAGGTAGATATCAGAAAATGCTACAGACTGAATTACCTTATGCTCTTCTTTCACATACCTTTTGTCATTGATATAAACTTTTGTAACGCTAAAACTTGTTTGAGCAAATTTTTTACATAAAATTTGCAATTTTCGCACTAGTAAATAGCAAATAAATGCCAACAACAAGTAGGTGATTAACTTTTATATCTATTCTCTAAATTTGTTTCAATTTTGAATGCAGCGTATGATCATCAAGATAGTTCATAAATATGAATTTTGTTTCTGCCAAAAATATATTTCACCATTACTGCATTTTTACTCACCTATTTTCACCCACTTACTAAACCTATTTTTACTCACATAAAAATCTTAGATTATAATTTTAGTATAAATGTAAAATAATTAATGAAACATTGATAATAAAAAATATCAGCGTTCAAATTTAGCATACAATAAACATATTTAAATGAATTTTCTGACATATATTACGTTAATGTACGGACGGAAATTGTACGTTACGGAACTTGTACGTACGTCACGGAAATTGTACGTAAAACGTGACAAATGAGGTGCGTTCGAACTATAAATACTCTTATAAATATTCAGATCCTGGTGCATAGCTCTTGCACTCTTATGCAAAAATGCACGAATACAAAATTTATTTTATGTGCAGATTTTCTTATTATAGATATTAATTTTATTTTACGAAATTAAGTTGAAATAGCAAATAAATAGCAAATAAATGCCAACAACAAGTAGGTGATTAACTTTTATATCTATTCTCTAAATTTGTTTCAATTTTGAATGCAGCGTATGATCATCAAGATAGTTCATAAATATGAATTTTGTTTCTGCCAAAAATATATTTCACCATTACTGCATTTTTACTCACCTATTTTAACACTTTTAAAAACAATTAATTACAAATCTGTTACATTAAAATTTAACTGTGCTCAAATATACAATACAAGAAAATGTAAAAAAAAAATGAAATGAATCATATCATCTGTTATAATAATATGAATAATTTCCGTAATAAAATAAGTACAAAAATTTCAGAACTTGAGATCCATATTTAGACTCTTTTTTGCGTTTAAAATCTATTTCTCCGGAAACATCTATCCAAAAATCTGTCAGTAGATTATATGATTGCTATAATTAAACAATTTTAGTATACAAATTAAATTTTTTAATTCAGTAATACGGAAATAACATGACTCCATTTTAAATATGACGTAATCATCATGGCAACCTATAATACTTACCTATCATGGGATATCATTGAATAAATTACGTATTATATGATTTACTAGAACGAAGAAAACTTTTATTAATATCTTTTTAAGTTTTGATTCGATTTTCATAAAATTTGAAATGACTAGACAAAATTATGAAACAGTTATATATATTAAATTTCAAACCATTCGGTTTGGCAGTTTTTGTGCTGTTATATGCGAACAGACGGACAGACGAACGGACCAGAAGACGACTAAGGTTCTACGTATTTATATAACTACGAACGCACCTAAAAAGCACGTTTCATAAAAAAATATTCTCCAGTATGCAGAAAATTATTTGTATTTATACGTATAAAACATATATTTTGTTCATTTGCGCATGAAGCACTGATATATATATATATACTAGCAAGCTACGCCCGCTACGCTGGTCAATTTCTTATAACGAACTTTTAATCCAACAAAATATTGACATTTCATAATTCACTTTTATATTTTAACAGAATAATAAGGCTACTATAATTTGAGACTCGTGCTATAGCCAATATACACGCCAGGACACGTCGCCCTTATCATTATCTTTTTACGCATGAAGGTTTTGCTATGGTACTCCATTGTGAAATTTAGTAATTTTTCAAATTCAATGTTTGAAAAATGGCATAATCATTAGATTTGAAATTTATATCAAGAAAAATACCATTTTTTACCTTTCAAACGCAGTTTGCCTAACAATTTTCTGACAAATAATTTTCTAGCTACTATTTTTTTTCAGTAACTTCAAATGTTTCATTTTCCGAGATTAATCTGTGGCAACAATTAGCGAAAAACCCAGTCGTCAGAAACGCATAGTTTTTTATTAAAGAGGCTGTTGGAGCAGGGATTGTCACCCCCAATTTGCCACCATCACTTTTGAAATCGGTTCGGTAATTCTAGAGATTCCATAAAAATTGTAATTTACAATGTTTTTAGAACGCTTTTCGCTCATTTCACCCTTTTAAATTTCGATTTTTTTTTATTTTGTTTTTAGAGAGCATTTACATCTTATAAGTAACTACAACGCCAAATTTCATATTTCTAGCTCCTTCAGTATTAAAAAAATCGCAATTTTAGAACGTTTTTCGCTCCTGCATCGCCCCCCCTGGGGTTAGTGAAACCGACATAAAATATAGCCTATGTTGAAGCAGGGGTTGTCACCATCAATTTGCCACCATCACTTTTGAAATCGGTTCGATAGTTCTAGAGAGTCCATAGAAATTGTAATTTAGAATGGTTTTAGAACGCTTTTCGCTCATTTCACCCTTTTAAATTTCGATTTTTTTTTTGTTGTTCTTAGAGAGCATTTACATCTTATAAGTAACTACAACGCCAAATTACAAGTCGGTTCGGTAGTTCTAGAGATTCCATAGAAATTGTAATTTAGAATGTTTTTAGAACGCTTTTCGCTCATTTCACCCTTTTAAATTTCGAATTTTTTTATTTTGTTCTTAGAAAGCATTTACATGTTATAAGTAACTACCATGCCAAATTTCAAGTTTCTAGCTCCTTCAATATAAAAAAAAACGCAATTTTCAAAAAAATTTCACTCCTGCACCCTCCTGGGATTAGTGGCACCGACATAAATTATAGCCTATATTGGAGCAGGGGTTGTCACCATCAATTTGCCACCATCACTTTTGAAATCGGCTCGGTAGTTCTAGAGATTCCATAGAAATTGTAATTTAGAATGTTTTTAGAACGCTTTTCGCTCATTTCTCCCTTTTAAATTTCGATTTTTTTTTCTGTTCTTAGAGAGCATTTACATCTTATAAGTAACTACAACGCCAAATTTCAAGTCGGTTCGGTAGTTCTAAAGATTCCATAGAAATTGTAATTTAGAATGTTTTTAGAACGCTTTTCGCTTATTTCACCCTTTTAAATTCCGAATTTTTTTTTATTTTGTTCTTAGAGTGCATTTACATCTTATAAGTAACTACAACGCCAAATTTCAAATCGGTTCGGTAATTCTAGAGATTCCATAGAAATTAAAATTTAGAATTTTTTTAGAACGTTTTTCGCTCATTTCACCCTTTTAAATTTCTAATTTTTTTTTTTTTGTTCTTAGAGGGCATTTACATCTTATAAGTAACTACAACGCCAAATTTCAGATCGGTTCGGTAGTTCTATAGATTCCTTAGAAATTGTAATTTAGAATGTTTTTAGAACGCTTTTCGCTCATTTCACCCTTTTAAATTTCGAATTTTTTCTATTTTGTTCTTAGAGAGCATTTACATCTTATAAGTAACTACAACGCCAAATTTCAAATTTCTAGCTGCTTCAGTATAGAAAAGATCGCAATTTTAGAACGTTTTTCGCTCCTGCACCCCGCTGGGGTAGTGGTACCGACATAAAATATAGCCTATGTTGGAGCAGGGGTTGTCACCATCAATTTGCCACCATCACTTTTGAAATCGGTTCGGTAGTTCCAGAGATTACCCCCTACAAACAAACAAACAAACAAACAAACAATCTTTACTTCTTTATAATATTAGTATATATATATATATATATATATATATATATATATATATATATATATTAATTTTCTGTGAAATTATTTTCTGTGAAATTTAAAATATTAAATTGAAAGTATTCATAAATCGAGGCAGTGAGGCTAAACAATGTGCACCATGCAAAACTTAAAACCACATATTTATAAATGATATATAAGAAATTATCTTCTCGACGGTAAGAAAAAAAAAGTTATGTATATTTAACTGTATTGTTAGCTATAATGTTCACTAATGAAATTTTACTATTCCACGAGGAGTAATTCATTCACTTTTTGCAAATTCATCTCTCATGTATTAACAAGGCCAATTTTCATCAACACCTTCTATAGACATTTTTACGCATTGAAATTTGGAACGATAAATTGTCTTTGTCCTTTTTTTTTATAATTAGCATACGTCCTTCCTTTTTTAAAATAAATATATAAATTATGATATAATATTCTTTATATGAATAAAATTTGTTCAGTAAATAAAAGCGATGATTTCCTACTACATAGTTTAAAACGGAACGTATGAAGTTCAGAATTTTTTTTTCTTAAACTGTAAATGTCAATGTTTCCACCATATATCACACTTTTTAAATTTAATAATAGCATTTGAAGACAACGTTCGTCGTCATTAAAAAAATTGAATTTCATAGGCTATTGTCTACAGCAAAAACAAAGAAAATGTTCTATTACTTACCCATCATACGTAGAATAGGGTAAGTCTTGTAATCGTTTTGAAAATCGAAAAAATTTTTTTGACGGATTTACACGTTTCAGACACTGGAGATTCCGAAAAACATATTTTTAGAAAAAAAAAAATTGCCGTCCGTCTGTGTGTCTGTGTGTCTGTGTGTGTGTCTGTGTGTCTGTAAACGCTCTATCTCCCGAAAAATTTGAGATAGAGACTTGCAATTTGGTATGTACTTAGTATGTAATAATGGGAAGAAGCCTATTTCATTTCAATAACCTCGATTAATCGGAACTATTTTTTTCGGACTCTCGAAATATTCGTTCTGATAAAAGGTAGATAAAAAATTTCGAAATTGTTTATTTTAAGAAATAAATATAAAAGACAATACAAAAACATAAATTTTGCATAAAGCATGAAGTCGATCGGATAATCAGTTGCCGAGATATTTGGAATTCTATTTCCCACACTCTTCGATTTTTCATGACCCTGTATTTCATCCAAATTTCACTTCAAAGATATATTTTAATTGGAAATTTGACGCTTAATCAGATGCAATAAACCGCTAGTTAATAGGATAATTATTCTTGGAGTTATAAGGAAAAACCTGTTTCAAGCAATTCAGTAATCGAGCCTTTAAAGCGAGGCTAACGAAAAAGAAAGGCTACCGCGGTGCTTTACGCTTATCTTTTTTTACAGACCGCGGGAGAATCCACCAATGCAGGTGTACGAATAGAGCATCACGTCACTCTAGCGGTCTGTAAAAAAAGATAAGTGGAATGCACCGCGGTAGCCTGTCTGTTTCGTTAGCCTCGCTTTAAAGTTTATGACGTCATCAAGCCACAATTTTATTTGAATTGCAATGCATTTTATAAGTAGTTTACACATTTGAATTTTAATATTTTATATTATGCATATCCATGATGGGTAAGTATTACGGTGGCCCCCAACGACTAGTTTTTGATTGTACCTATTTTTAAGGAATAGGTAGGTAAAATCTTGGACAACATAGTAAATATTGTTTAGTGTAACACTAATCAATATATTCTAAATGCACACAGACTTTTTCCACATTTGGCCAGCGCTTTCTTCTGAACATATTTCTAGAATTATTTTTAAACAAAAGCTATTTATTTGTATATATGCTCTTGCTTTCATGTAAATTATTTTAATATATTTTTCATTTTAAAATATATTTCCCCATTGTTCCTTTTCCATTATATTTCATTGATGACATTTACTCCAAACAATTTAGAAGAAAAATAAATTTTAATTTGAATAGCTCATCATAACGACATCATATTGAAACTCATCATAAAATCCAAATGTCCGAAAAGTAGACTGCAAAGTCTTTCCGGCCTGTACCGTGAGGAAAAGGTAGCTTTCATAGTCCATGTTTTTAAAAATTCAACTCATTTTACTCAAACACCCGAAGCTAAAATGCTTGGAACCCGATTATAGAAGATTCAATCCCGATTTTCGTTAATACTGGATTTTAATGAGAATTTCAGCATGAGAGTTACAGCATAATACAAATCGGATTGTTTCAAATTGTCAGCCACTCTAGAATTTTAAACCGCCATATCGCAGCCATTTTTTAAAATAAAACAAAAACAAAAAACGGTCAAGACCTTGATATGTTCTGTACACATGATCAGTCCCATTCATATCGTTAAATACGAGAGTTACAGCATAACAAATATCAGATTGTTTCAAAATATCATCCACACTCCAATTTCAAACTGCCATATCTCAGTCATTTTTTAAAATATAGCAGAAACAAAACATTTTCCAGAATCCTTGCATCACGTTCTAACACTTAACAGAAACAATATTTTCAATTTATATTTTTTTGTTCATCTTTTTGAATTTTTATCAATTTAAAATTTTTTAACTGGCCGCCATTTTGAAACAAGATGGCCCTGAATTTCGCCCTGAATTTCGAGGCTAAATCCTTAAAGAAAGTAATGATTTTATCTGTAAAAATGAAATGGTTTAAGAGTATTCTATTAAAGAAATTCATTTCATTCAGAAAACTGCCACGTTTTACTAAGACTGTGTCTAAACGAAGTAATATAATTGGTTTTTCCTTCATTTTGTACCAAGATTATCACTTAAATCCCTTTTAATTATAACCCCCCTTTATGCTAAAACCTAATTGAAATAAAATCCGAATGCTACTATCAATAAAAATTACAACATAACTAAATCAAAATACATATTTTCTCTCATAAAGGCGTACAATTACATCGGAATCATTTTCAAAGGTTTTACATTTCACTAGTATTGAATTTGAGGACCTAATATCAGATGCATCTTAGTGACGTAAATGTCTTGACTTTTACTCTGCAGTTACCGATATTAGGAATTCAATATTCTTATGGAGTCCGAATATGGAGCCGCCGGAAAACATAGTGTCGATGTTTTCTGGAAATACATTTATTATAGTATATTGTGCATTAAAATAGCTTTAAAAAGGCACATCTATCCAGAAAATAGGAAAAACATAAAATGACGGTATGAATGATCGGTAAAAATGACGGTAGGTTTAGCTTGAAATGTAAAATTTTGCTAGTAAAACTGAAAAAGAAATACTGTAATTGTGTTAAAGCGAAGTAATTATTTTTGATTTCCATTTAATAATTAAGACGACTAGAGCCTCAGTTGATAACTTTTATATTGAATGCATGACACAGAATATATTTAATGTAAACTATAGAATATATGAATGGAATTTAAATTTCAAAATAATATGATTCACTGAGCTATTTGAAAATAGAATTTATATTAAAATTGCTCTGAAAGTCCCATAATAAATAATTTCAACGTAACAAACTATCTATTTAATAATACATTTTTTAATGTTCTTTTGTATAAAGATTTCCTTACGAATCAACGCAATTTAACATTTAATTCGCTGTAAATGTTTACATTATTTATTAGAACTTGAAATGAAATTTTCTCTTCTATGACATTTATTTTTATCATCGTATCACAAATACCAACATTTTTTTATTTTTTAAATTTCAATGTAACACAGTAATAAATATTCATACTTCTGATTCTCTAGAGTACTACAGCTCAAGACGTTCAACAATTTCACATTCCTATTAAAAATGTTATTTCAAATATGTTTAATTTAAAATGAAAGGGCTAAGTTCTATATCTGGTTTAATCCTACAGAGGTTAGAGTGTTACAATTTGGCAACTGTCTGATGTTTCACTTTAGTATTGAGTTTAACAATCTTCAATCTTCAATCTATAACAATCTTTTTCCCCTTCCAGTTCAGGTTTTTAAACACTGTATATTTTAATATCTCGCAAAATATATGTCATTTATTTTTATTTTTATTGAATAAGTATAATTTATAACTATTCTTTCAAAATTTTAAAAACGTTTTTTTTGGTAATTATTATTGTAATTACAATCAAATGTAGTTATTATTGTAATCTAAAACTCTGTAACTGCCATTAAAAAATTAGATCATTAATGGCGAACTTTTCTTAAAAGCTTAATATGCCAAATGCCACTTATTATGATTTTAGAATGTAAATATCATATTGCAATAAATTCGATTTATTTCCTAATAACGAAACAATTGTTGCAAGATATTTCTCAAATGTTACTGTTACTATTGTTTTACATTACGGAAAATTAATTTGTTTAGTAATTTATAGAATTCCTTTATTCTAAATGATATACAATTTTAAATGTAATAAACAAAAGGTCTTTTTTAATGCTTAAATGTTTTAATTTTCTGGAATCGCAGATTTTGAGTTATTTCATTTATTCCTAGTAAACTAAATCCCTATCTAACATTTAGTCGTTCAGTATTACAAAAATACAATATTGCACTAGTTTTTGAGAATGAATAAACAAAAATCTATGACATGAATGACACGAAATTTTCTATCAAAATACAGCTCAGAAATAAAAATGGAAATTTTCCAGAATCGATTGCACCCAAAAATAAACAACTGTCTATTTTTGTATAGATTTCTAAGTTCAGTTCGAAAGAATAAACAAAACTCTCCGTTTTTAAGTGATAGAAATTAAATTTGCAAATCGAAAATTTTATTCTGTACATCACGAAAAATATACGGGAGTCAAAGGTAGATTTACGAAAATTTATTTTCTCTATACATATTTTTTTTAAAAATAGAATTTAATATGTTTGCAATTTATTTCTGCAAGCATAATTTATACCGATATAAAATTATTGTTCTTTTACAATTATATTTTCTTTCATAGATGAAGATTTCAAACAATTATTTATTAGAATGTGCAGTTGTTTCTTATTCATATGGAAAATATTGTTCTGCTACATTTTAGTTCGCCCTAATTAAACGAAAAGCGGTAAAATGTATATTTTGAATGTTTATCATATTTTCAAAAAATAAAGTTTATAGTTTTATCAATACAGTGAAGGTACAACATATTACATACATTGAGGTCCATTTTCTCTCAAATAACAACATTTATACAACATAGAATTAATTAATTAATGTGTTGGAATTTGGAAAGTAGTAAATCTTCTCTTCATTCCAAATTTTTTGTCTCAGATATTCAATACTGCGAAGTGCTGAGTGTAGAGCTGAAGGGAACAGTTCCAAATACTTACTTATTATGTGTTATCGTTACCTTATAATAATTTTCCAATGTGTAGTCATCTTTCATAAGTCAGCAATATCTGCAAAGAAACATGCAGAATTTTATACAGCTAATAAAGAACTTTTTTTTGTTGTTTTTGCAAGGCTGACTACTTTTTTCACTTGAAGGTTAACCATGAACTGTTTTCATTACTAAAAATACATTTAGACTGTTATATTCTGAAGACTTTTTATGCAAATTTCCCTTTATTAGTGCGTATAATATTTTTTTTCTTTCAATGTACTTTAAAATAAAATATCTGAAACCAAAATTTATTTAGATATCTTTATTTCAAAATATGTAGACTTAAACACGCTATACGCAAATATTAGAAGGCGAACACAGTTATTTCCTTATTAATGGCTAATCAGTTTCAAAATTTGTTATTGTTGGTGTTTTTCCTTCTGTACATTATGAATACATCAAAATCCATTTAAAATATATTTCATTCTTTTTTTTTTTTGTCTAGATTTCTTATTGAAACTTAAGATTCATTAATATGGCTTACAAAGTAAATAATAGATTTAAATCTTTTGATAGATTGAAAAAATATATATATATACTTATTTTCAAATTACTAACATGGGAATATTCGACTTATCTCAAAGAAATCTCAAAGAAATAATTTTATAGCAAATTACTCAGTTTAGTAATAATAGCAAAATCCATTTTTATATACTTGGATTTATCGCTGTGTGTTTATCAGAATTGTAATGTTCTAAGCAAGTAAAAATAAAACAAATTTCCTCGCAGCGTGATTTAATTTCATGTGATATTTATAAGGTAATGTTTATGGAAACAACAAAATATACTATCATGAAACAATTATTTTTCTTCAATTACAAAACCTTCAAATACTTTCTGCCTCATCATAGAACATTATCGGAAACTTTGATGCTTGCAGACTCCTGCTTGAAAGTATGGCTCACCTCTCACGATTTATAAAAGAAAAATGAATGTGTGTTGCTATAGTTACTACTATGGCATCGGTAGACGTGAGTGGCATTCGATTTTTATTAATCGAAGAATGCTAACTTGTGCAATTACCTTCTACAATAAAAATTGGAAAATATATTTTACTTCATTGTCGTTTCATACAAAAAAAATTTCCTAAACTAAGTCAGCAAAATAATAAAATCATAATAACATTTCTGTACAAAAGAAGAGTTGAAAACAGTTATAAATTAATAGAAATACGGCACTTTTATATGTATATACAAGATATATTGTAGGTTTACATTCAAATAGTATGTATACATTATAACAAATATCTTCAAAAAAGTATTTTATAGGACGCATGGGACATCTCGATGAGTAAAATGAAGCAATTTTAACGACTAGTGTCAAATTATTTCATAAAAAAATAATAGTGTAAAATTTAAACTTTTACCCCTTAAAGTACACATATTGTAGTCTATACATAACAAGAAAAATAATTATTTACGTATGTTTATTAAATACAGCAGTTTAACTGCTACTTACATGTAAATAAAGTCATTTTCATGGTGTGTCCATTTGGTATGCTTTACTCAAAAACTACAAAACCTATAACTGTTCGTTTTTACATTCACTTTGAACATGACATTTGATAATAATAATAGGAAACAATGTTTTAATTAAAAATAAATAAAATTTTGAAAAATTATCAAAATATTTAAAAAATAATGAAAAATTACATAATGTATTTTTTTATAATTTAAAACTTAATATACTAACATCTATTAATTTCCTATTATTAAATGCCATGTTTCTAATGACCATAAAAAATTTGAAAGTGATAGGTTTTTCAGTTTTTGAGTGAACTGTATCAAACGGACGCAGTATGAAAATCAGTTAGTTAAAGGTAAACAAAAGTTAAGCAAATGCATTTAATAAACGTATGTAAATAAGAAATATTTTTCATGTTATAGATATCGTGTGACCCCAAAAGAAGAGAACATTTTTAAAATTAAATAATTTGAAAACGGTGAACGATAAAAATACCTCACTTGTTTCATTTTTATTAGAAAAACAATACATTTTTAACCATACGATTTCAAAATTAATTTGAAATATTTTTCATTTGCAGCATGTCACAGTCTCATAACAAAACTAGCCGATACCCATGAATATGTCTCATCAGAAAATCCTCACTTACCTTACTATTACAGATGTAACGTTCCAGTTCCGATAAACTTTTTGGGTTTGTTAGGTAAACTTCTTTTAAGTGTCCCAACAAAAAGAAATCGCAATTATTCAAATCATGCAAATGTTGTCATTTAGTATATTTTTCAGCTTACAGAGTCCCTATTCGTGAAATTTTAAACTAATTTTGAAATCGTATGGTTAAAAATTGTTTGCTACTCTAATAAATATGCAACATACGGGGCATTTCTATGGTTAACCGTTTAAAAAAATTTTAATTTTAAAAAGGGTCCCTGCCTTTCGAGACATCCAAATGTATTACAATATGTATACTTTGACGGGTAAAAGTTTAAATTTTACAGATTTGTTTTTGGAAGGAATGAACACTCTTTAACTTTTCGTTAAAAGTCCTTCATTGTACCCATCGAGATGCCACATGTGCACTTAAGCATTAAAAGAATGCCAAACTTTTTTTGTAAATGATTTCACATCAAGCAACATTTTCCATTTGAAGTTACGTTATTCAATAGTTTTCGTATTTATATAATATATTTTTAGCAGATTTAGTTATTATCATCAGTCTTTTAGTAAAAAAACTAAATCGATTATTAATATACAATCTTCTAAGATAATCGTTACATATTTCAATATGCATGAAGACAGCATTCAAAGTAAAACTTTCAATTGAAACATCATTTACTCAGGTTTGTAATATTGTGAACTTTAAGAATCACATTAAACGTATCGGTTATTTTGAATCTGTATTACGTAAAATGGAATGAAATCCTCATAATACAAATTTAATGAAAATATTTCAATTTCCACATTTTGTTAAATGTGCGTAAATCGAAATTATTATTACCCAAAGGATGGCCTACATGTTCATTTAAATTGGGATATTTTAAAATATATAACTAATCCAACAGTTTATGTCGCCGTATTTTCACAATGCAATCAGCCATAATTCTTTTATGTAATATTTTGATAACTGATTAGATCAAGACAGCATAAAATATCTCACTGAACTGCAATTTACAGTGTGCACGCACTGTTTAAATCAGTATAATTCTATAGTTTTAAGCCATATTTAAACGTTAATATAACATGTTTAAGTTTTTTATAAAAATTTGGGACAATCTTTTTTTTTGCATATTAATAAATTTCAGGCGAAACAAAATTACAAATTGCCCTTTGCTAGACAGTGAGGTAATTTACGATTATGACATAGTACATAAAAAAAACAATTATTAAAACAGCTTTAAAGGACATGTTTAATATTAATTCGTGTAATTTGATTTTGTGTTCTTAAGGAATGACTAAAATTTTGGAATATAGGATATAATGTGTGTTGGAGTTTATGAAGGGAGCAAATTCTTAGTTTCGTGTGTAGAAAAAATACTTAGTCTTGGACTCAAGTCTTGTGTTGAAAAATAACACACCTCAAATTTATGAGTTCAAAGTAGAAGTAATTTAAAGTTGGTGCAAGAAAAGAATTAAACATAAATATTTTTATTAAATGAGAGAAGAGAAAGTTATAAAACTCATTCTCACGTCTGGGAGAGAAAAAAATGAATCCGTTGGAAACTACTTTGCAGTATTTTCTTTATATTTGACGTAGAGAAATTTTTACTGTTCTAACAAAAAGCTATCCACGGAGACAAATTTTTCTATTCAGGTGCTTTCTACATTATTTTTTTTATTTTCCTGCTAAACATTTTCTTTTTATTAGAACTTTAGTTATAATATCGGGGAAAATAAGATCAAAGAACATTTAGGAATATTTTTCTTTAACTTTTTATTAGTCTTTCTTCTTTGATAGCTGGGTAACATAAAATCATTAGCATAACAATAATTTTACCTATTAGTTAACATTGTAGGATATTTTATGTAAATTTGGATTGATTACATAATCCATTCATAAATTTCCATTTGTTGATAGCGCTGTCATGAGTTAACATACGTGAACTAATCAATTATTTACATATTTTCATTATAGTATACGAATTATAGAAAATACGTTGATCAAGCAAATTAAAGTAATATGTTCTAACACATAATGCACAGTTAAAAATTTGTAACAAACTGTCCAGTCATTTGACCGTTTTTATAAAAATTGGTTACATAACCGTAATTTAACTGTATTCTGACCATAATATGAGCAATAACATGGTCAGAATAGAGTTAAATTACAGTTATGTAACCGTTTTCTATAAAAACGGTCGAATGACTGAACAGTTTGCTGCAAATTTTTAACAGTGTGTACAATTTGTCTGCAAACAGTACTTTTTTAATTTGTTGTAGAATTACTTGTTTGTTAAATAATTTTGAGATAGTCGTTAAACAATATATTTTTATTCTTTTCACATGCATACATGAAAAATATTTATCTATTATTAAAGTATTATTAAAATAATTGTTATTGAAATATATATCGTCATTATGCGTTTTCTATACTCGAATATCTCAAATTATATCTCAAATTAAAGTACAGTTTGGTTATTAATTTTTTAGAACTGATAAGAAATTTTTTAACTGAAAGAGTAAAAATATCTATATGAACTAATGCTAAGAATTGCACCACTTTCCTATATTGATATTTGCAAAGTATAAAATTTGTCCAAAATTATCCAACAATAACGAGTACATAAATAAGAAATTCATAGACAGTCATACGCATACATATACATATACATACATCTAATATATATGTGTGTGCATATCAGTTGTCGGCGCAATCACATTTTAGCTACCAGTATTTCCAAACAAATATCTTGGTGTTAAATTTTTCTTACAAATGCTGGAGGAATAATTTTTACGGTAGATTTCTCTTGCAAATATTGAAGAAATCTACTACGAAGATTCTTGTTTTGTATCCAAGAAAGGAATTTCGACGAAGTCTCATATAAGTAATCATATAACGTTTCGAGATTTTGTGTTGAACGCATTGATGATTTTGCTTAAAATCAAAAACTGTTAATTATTACGCTGTTTCACTAGATCTCCTTTACTCATTTTTATATCACTTGTATTTTTTTAATTAGTACCGGAGAGAAACTTCAAAATCTAATTCGCATTGGTACGTCACGTACGAGTTTTAATTATTCTTTAAGATGGTAATGAAAATAATTACATTTTAATTTTTTTCATTTTTACCCACATATAAGAACAAATATTATTTCTGAAGCATAATTTAAAAAAATAACACGTTTCACCAGAAATTAAAAGCAAATTATTTTATTAACATTTAATCGAGAACATACAATGACTGACTGCGTTGAATTTAACCCAATACCAATTCTGTAATAGCGATTTTTTTCTCCCAGAATGTTAATATATACTATATGGCTATTCATGTTATATGGTGTATCAGTACATTTAAAATAATAGTTGAAATGTTAGTTTTCATACACTTATCCACTTATTATTTCAACTAAATTGTTTAATGTTGATAAAAATAATAATAATTTATTTTAAATCCGAATTGAAATCAAAAATTAATTTTCAATAAATTATTAATAAAACTAATTTTCAATAATATCATATCAGTGAATTGTGAAACGCAACTCATTTACTGCTGTAGTTACAAACAAGAAAATAACTATTTTTCGTTCACAATCTTTTTATTATCAATTCAAATTAATATTTTTTCACTGATATGATAGATAGTATTAATGAAAATAGCGGCAATTTTTATAAACAGTAATTATTTCAAATTATATGATAGCACCTAACTATAACTGAAGTTTTTCGGCTAGCTAGAAACGGGTCATTATTACCTTTTAAAACTTTGTAAAGGCACTCCCACACTTTTTCTAATTTTTTAACTAGTAACTTTAAAAAACATTTTTAATTTTGTGGAACTATCATAATTAAAAGTTTCTGCGGGCTTGCATTCATACAGCTTCGGCATTTAATCAGAAAAGAAATTTTCCGACAATGTACGTAGCCTCAAACACACAACTCTCCAGAAAAATAGCTGAATTTAAAGTACAGATAGGTTACATGTACATTTTAGTATTTTAATTATTAGAAATTCTAACCAAACCATATTTGATTCAATTTTGCTCTGGGCATTTTCCGTGAGCAAGAATACAGTAAACATCTATTTTTGGTACACTAAAAAAACTTTTTAAATATATTTAATAGTAAAAAAAATAGTATAGAATTAAATATTATTCACCATGTATCTAATTCTTTATACACATTCAAGAAATTGTTTCAGTTATTCAAATAAAACATCGATCAAGCGTAAATAGAAAGTGAACATTGGCAACAATTTTCTAGAAACTTCTTCCATTTCCAATCAGTTTACCATTTGTTTTACAGAATTTTGAAATACGGTGAATTCATTCTTATAATCTCTTCTCAACTTTCTTTTCTAGTTGTTTTTAGCCTTTTTCAAAAACGATTCGGTGATTTCATCACGGGGAAGCAAAAATGTATAAAAACGCGCAAAATAGCCCTAAATGTAGAAAATTATGGGAAATCATAAAGGCAAATAGGTGAAATTGCTAAAATGAACCATAACACATTAAAGATAATTATTAAAAAATACGTCGAAAAACGACTTTTTTCAAAAACGATTGGGAAATTTCACCACGAGGAAGCAAACATTTATAAAAACGCGAAAAATAGCCCTAAATGTAGAAAATTATGGGAAATTTTAAAGCCAAATAGGTGAAATTGCTAAAATGAACCATAACACATTATAAAGATAATTAGTAGAAAATTCGCAAATGATAACTAAATTGAAGATTTTCAGCACAAAGAAGAACAAAGCAACTGACTAATATTGAAGTGATACCTGTCGTAAAAGAGTTTAAAATGAAACCAGTTTGTGGTACACCGTTATAAATGATATATGTTTGTTTATCTGTCAAAAGAGATTACGAAAATATAATTTGACACTTCAGAATTACCCACGATTCCGATTAGTGTTTCTTTATATTAGAAACATGTCGATTTCCGAGATTTAAAAAGTGGATTTCTGAAAAAAAGTTTATTTTGCTACCCGTAATTTTCGTAAACGTTTCCTAGTATTTTCTATAGTGTATTATACGGTTTTTCCAAACCGGTAGCAACAAGAAATATCACGAAATATCACGAAATATCACTGTTTCGTATGCTATTAATTTAAAAGAAAACATTTTCAGCTGTATAACAGAAATATATACGTGCATAAGAAACAAATATTGTTCATTTATTGTTTTAATAAAGACGTTTTAACAGTGTTGGTTTAACATGTTCGTTGAACATGGAAATGTTTTAATTGACAATTGATAACATCCGAAATACTGATATTTTGTGTTGATACTGTTGAGAAAACAGATTAAGACGCTGTAAAATCTACTCGGCAACATTTCCTACAATTATGGAAAGAAAAATAAATTTTTGTTTCAGGGATGCTTCTTTAAATATTGGAAATCTATGGGTTTCTGTGGTCTTTTACGATAAAGGAACGTTTTGCGGAATATAGCTAACTCGCCAGAGGTTATATTATAATTTTGTATACTTTTTTTCTTGATCAAGAAATGTTTCTCTTTTTTACAGTGTACTGTTAAAAAAATTAAGTATTAAGAAAATATCGGAAAAATCAGTTAGTATAAGTATATAACAATAACTCTTTACAAACATGGCTTATATGAAAAGATAACTCGCAACAAACTATAAATATCGAAATCAAACAACAAAAAGCATCTTCGATTCGCCTGAAATTTTTAAAATGGGGATTTTAATTTTCGAAAAAAAAAACCATTCTGTTTGTTGATGAAAGCAAATTTGAAAGACTCTATAAAAAGTTTGATTATCAAAGAATTAATGTGACAAATCTATCAGTATTCAGTGATAATCGAGCCAGAAGCCTCCATTTATGTCTGGAGATGTTAAGACAGTAAAATATGTCAAAAATGCAGTTTTAATCGAATGGAAAATGTATAAAATGATTTGCCTAAACAGTATTGAGAGAAAATATTCCTACAAGAGTTGCGAAGTTGTGATTGTGAGGAAACTATGTTTTTTAACATGACAACAATCCTAAGAACACATTTATAATAGTGAAGAAAGGATTATTATTTCGAACATAATATTTTGTACCATCGACCACATTCCCCAAACCTCAAGCATTTATACTCATCAACATGCAACATTCGCAACCTAATGCTAAACCAATGTAAGCGTTCTGTACAAATTTCTTGTTTGCATTACATTATTTTTAAATTTTTTTGTTTGCATACGATATCTGCGGCCAAAATCTAATTCGACAGTTTTATACGTCTACAAATCCTCTTGTATTTCAATTCTGAGTATTCATTCAATTTCAGGACTGGCAAAGATTACCGGCTCAGAATGAAACTGCAACAGAAATAGAAAAAGTAATAAACTATAACGATTCACGACTATCTTTGACCACTGATATACTATGTAAAAAATAAATCTAACAAAAACATAACTGTGAAAAAAGGGAGCCAAGTTCTGTAAAAAAAATGCCAAGAAAAGAAACGATATGTAAGTGGCTGGCAAGTTAAAATAAATTCACTCAAACGTACCTACTGAAGTAATATAGCATTGTTTAAATTGTTTAAAATTAAAAATTATTGATAGCATATTAAAAATAAATCTAGAGCTTGGCAAGATTTTACCTAAGATTCATTTATTTTTTTAATGACATTATTTTATCAAAACTTGTTATTTCACGTTTGGATGCCTTAATATAAGTGTATTGAGGTTCCTGAAAGGTGTGGTGCCTCTAGAGTGATGGCCAAGGACAAGCGTAAGTGTATCTGTCTCTTTAGTCTGTTTGTATTGCGGTTTCCGGGGTGGTGGAGGAATCGCTAGAATGATAACCAAAAAGGAGCGGAAGTGTATCTGTATGTTTATTTGTTTATTAAATATTTAACAGGAGTCATTTGTTTATAATAATAACAAAATTAAATAGTATTATAAAGATATTGTTATTAATATTGTCATCATCATTTTATTAAGACATGAAAATGATAGGATTCGCATTTTTCATAATCTTGCCAAGTTCTAGATTTATTATTAATATGCTATGAATAATTTTTTTAAACAATTTAAACAATGCTATAATACTTCAGTACGTACGTTAGAGTGAATTTTATTGGAACTTGGCATCCACTTACATATCAATTCTCTTTTGTTTTTTGGCATTTTTTTTTACAGAACTTGACTCCCTTTTTTTACAGTTATGTTTTTGTTAGATATCATTACTTTTAGTACAGTTCTAATATACTTTGACATCTTACTTAATGGTTTTTAATGTGTTTACAAGTGACTATTTTATTCACTAAGCAACACTCAATTTAATTTAAAACAAAATATCTGTGTGCCAATTTGCGGCAGAAATCTGTATTTTAATACTGCTGTATTAACTGTATGTTTTGAAATTAAATGTATTGATTCAAATTTTTTATTGTTTCTGAAACAACAATAATCATATTTACATAATTTTATGTTTAACCATTACAGACTCATTAACATGTAAATCAACAGTATTCATATTTACAAATAAAATGAAGCTATCCAAATAAAAAAATAATATCAAACAAATAGTATAAAATTTAAACAAGTATTAACAAGAAAATCCGGCTAACTTTTAGCCCTTACTAATGTAAGTTTTTAGACTGGTGAAAAAAAGTATTGGCTCAAACTATAATTAAAAACAATATGCTAATGTAACTTTTGCTTAATTATAAAATTTATTTGACAAACAGCATATAAACTTAAAAGTAAGCAGACAGTGATTATTCAAATTCGAATTCTTCCACCAAAACTACAGTATAGCAAGAATTTTGCATCTTCAAAACCTTCCGTATCCAACAGTTTGAAAGTTCGTTTCGCTATCGAACGACATCGAAATGATACTTGATAGTCCCCCTGCAAGCATTACCTAACACATCGGCTGATAAGTTCCCGGTCTGGCACACAGATGGCTTTGCAATCGTCGAACCGATGTTTTTTAAGTAAATACTAACCTTTAAAAGGTAGCAGAAAAAATGTCATGACGATTCGCCGTGTGGATAAAATGTTAGTGTGGTTTAAGTTGAACGACTTTGTTGATAAACAAAAAAAATGGATAAATAAAAATTTCTAGAATTTTTATTTGATGGGAAAAAACACCGTACAAACAAAACTTGGTTTGACAAGCGTTAACCGGACACTGCACCAGGTAAATATACCATTATTGACTGGTTTGCTGAATTTAAAACGTGGTCGTACGGACACCAGTTATGCACCACCCAAAAGAGGTGGTTACTCCGGAAAACATAAAAAAATCCACAAAATCGTTTTGGGGAACCGTAAAGTGAAGTTGCAGGCGATAGTTCAGACTCTGAAGATATCCAAGGAACGTGTAGGTTTTATTTTGAATGAACATTTGTCTATGTAAAAGCTGTTGCTAAAGTGGGTGCTGCGCGTGTTGACTTTTGACCGAAAACAACAACGAGTCGATGATTCTGAGCACTCTTTCGAGCTTTTTCGTTATAAAATTAAATTCTTTATTATTAAATTATTATTATTATTTATTTATTAAATTATTATTATTAAATTATTATTATTATTATTATATTATTATTATTATTTTTAAAATTATTATTATTATTATTAAATTATTATAATTTTTTTTAAATTATTATTATTATTATTAAATTCTTATTATTTATTATTAAAGTTATGTTATTTATTAAAGTTATAAAGTTATGTTAAAAAGTTGTGTTTTCTTTGTTAGACCGGAAACTTATCAGCCCATGTGCTATATACTCAGCGGTAATCGGTAGAGTACCTTTATACTCAGCAGCAATCGGGGAGTATCTTTATACTCAACGGAAATCGATAGAGTACCCGTAGCACTGACATTGAGATTCCGTTACACCGCAAGGATCTCCACAGCTAGACTGCCTAAATCCATTTTAGCCAAACATTCCATGATCAATATTTATTTGAATCATAGGAATGATTCACGTGTGTTTACATTTTTAATTCTGGGATTAGATGAATTTCAACTGCGGATGTCTCAAAATATATGCGTATTTCGATATATGTATTCTCTCAAGTTGTTTTTGTTTTTTCACAATGTTTCTAAAAAGCTAAATTTTAAGCACCATTATTAAAAATATATATATTCTCTGAAATTAGCCAAAAATGTCTAATATTTAGGTGATTTTGCTGCATGGTCATCCCGGATTCAACATTTGGCTCTTGTTTTGGCAAATTGAATTTTCGCTTAATAGATGTAATGTTAAACTAAAAATGTACATCCCCAAGTGGGTAATTAATCAATTTTCACATTTTTTTATTTCTTAATTTTATAGTCTAAACGAACTGCGTGCCAAATTTGAAGTGTGTATGTGCAGTAGATATATGAGATTTTTTTTATGAGTGAATGAGTCAGTGATAAAATTATCGATTATCAGACATTTTCAAATATCATTATCTCGGAAACTTATTATTCGTTATTTATAAAATTTAGGAATTTGAGGTATTTAGGGAGGTCTTACTACACATCTAAAATTACAAGTACGTAGGTCAAATACATTTTCAGTAGTAGAGTGTCGAAATTTGGAGAAAACAGCTCGGAATGGTTCGTGTAATATAACACACTAATAGTATGTCAGACGAACTTGGCTGACACACTGCCATGTGTCTAGATATTTACAAATAGTGAAATGTGAATGAGGAATTTGTACAAACTGCTTCCACTGATTTATCATTAGCTTGTTAATGTCGGAAGCAGAAGAATAGCATGCTGTTACGCCATACAATGTTTAAATATATCTCCAGGAAAAATACGCCTAAGAATTACTTGGAACGAAACATTTTTTAATAAAACTATAGTGTAATACTGTCATGAAATCTGGCCAAAAATATCTGGTGGAATATGATTCAAGTAACTCTTACAATGTAAAGGAAAGCAGTCTAAATATTTATTAAAAAACTAATAATTTTCTTTTACATCTGAAATGTGTTACTATTATCTACATTATCTGCTTTCATTCTTTTCGATGTGTAAAAACGAATATATTTCTTATTTAAATTGGAGTATTTCATGTTGTATAAAGCTTTTAAAGAGTTATTTTACAAATAAAAACTACTTAATTATAAATTATTACTTTATCAGGTTTGCCGACATATTGATAATTTTTAGAGCAGCGTGTCAATTTGATCTAGGTCAAATAAACATCTTTTATACCGGAAATTTTATAAAAATATAAAACTAAATAAGAACCGTCAAGAAAGAATAAAATATTTTTCAAATATTTTTTCTGATTCAAAACTTCTTTCTTTGTTACTAAATATATCGGTGCCATGTTCCAATTTTTTTCAGATTTTGGCAACCCTGTTTTATTACAATGTCAAGAATGTATTTGTAATAAAACAGTTATTTTTCCGAAAAATAGGAGTTTCCATTTTTTTTACACTCGAAGTATTACTACTTTACTGCATTGGTTACTACCATTTTTTGTACCATAGAGAAACCGAACGATGGTTATAACTTCACTTATAACTGTTACAAACATAAACGATGACTACCGTATTAATTCGTACGAAATACTTTATAATTGTATATGTTTTATTTTTTAAGAGATCTTCTATATATTAAAAATTGCACCAACTTAGATTTTTCGAATCGTAACAGCCACCTTTGACATTTTATATTTGAGTTCCTTGGATCAAAGCAACCCACTAAAAATGTATAGTTTATATATTTGTCTTAAATTTTCGTTGAATTACAAAAGAAAATGTGTTAGAGGATTATCCATAAATTTCCAAAAATAAAATTAATACAGCACATTGAAAAGTATCGGAAACACAAAATTAGTTACCAGAAAAAATTATACAGAATATTTAAGTATAAAATAAAATCACTTTATATGCAGATATACTAATACACATATATGCGAATTATTTACGTTTACTGTGTAAGATTTAATTTTCTGTGGAAATTTTTATAACAGGTGATGGTCTCGTTAAACCGTCGAAAAGTTAGAATTTTTCTATATCTCGAAATTAATCACTTGAATGAGCTGTAAAGTTATACTCCCTTCTTTTGGTCGTTTGTGGTTCGTTTTATGTAAAAATTAATGTAGGTCATATTTATTAAATTTTTAATATGAATTTGTTAATAATTTTTGTAATTAAAAATATGTTTTTCAATCGAAAAAATTCCTGCAATATGTTTGTGCCTATTCATTGTGTCACATTAAAACAAAATGAAAATTCAGTTGGAAGATTCTTTGGGAAGTTTTAAATTTATCACATGGACTTGATTTTAGCATCCTCAAATGTTGACTACTTTAAACTCTATAGATTTAAGTTAAAGTGCATAAACTAAAACCTATCCCGTGTTGCCTTCACTTAAGGAACACAATTATGGTGTCAAAAGTGTGTAACCATTAGAAAAATCAAACTTGGCGCTATTGATAACGTCGACGATCATTTACGGCAAAATAAATCACAGACGATTATGAAAAAATATTATAAGAATTAAAAAGTTTTTTTTCGTTTATTTTTGAATTAATGAGAACTGCAGTTATAACTGTTGTTCGGATTATGTGTGTTTTGTTTTTGTAGTAATTTACTCGTATATTAAAACTGCCGAAGAACCAAAAACTCAGAAAATATTAAAATATTAATAACTTTCAACCTGTTTCAAGCAGGAAGCTCTCATTTGCACAGAATGTATTTCAATGATATTGGGATTTTTATCATGATACAAAAATGTCATACTTCAAGGATTTCATTGTTAACCAACACTAGCATTTTCAGGTTGCAGGTTAGATACCCAATGTCATAAAAAGAGCAGTTTTGGCAGATAATGTTATTCGGAAAAGTATAATAGCAGTCCTCTAGTGGACACTTATAAAATGTCATTCGTTTTACTCTTAAATATGCTTCACTTGTAAAACTGAACAGTCATAAGTATTTCATAATGTAGATTTTCCAGACAGTAATTATTGATACACATTTTATAAAAAGGCTTCATTTATATGTTTTATGTGTTAACGGAAATTGTCGATCTTCATTTGCTTGGACTTAATCTTTGAAAATTTTCCTGACCTTCGGATCATTCGCTATATGAATAATGATTTTTAATAAAGGTTTTCCTTAGGTGTAAAATATTAAAAAAAAACATATATTCCCCGGAATATTTTAAAGAAATATTTAATTCATGTGAAAAATGAAAATGTTTAAAGCATATATTTTCTTTCTTGAATAAATATCCTTAGCATTTTAAAATACATTTACTTCAAAAATATTTAATGTCAACCCTCGGTTGTTTGAAAGGGCTTTTTTGTGTACTTTCCGCATGCATTGTTTAAAACATTAAGTTTAAACATGAAAGATATATTTTCATAAAAAATACTCCACAGTTCATGATTTCAGAACTGGAAAGAAGTATGGAAATTTGTTTTCTTGTGCTACACGCACAGAATACACCAACATATTTGAATACGACAACTCTCTTTGCAAGAGAAGCGTGTCAAAGTTTTCCTCCGATGTATTTGATGCAAAGTAATATTTATTCAGTCGTGGTACTTTGTAAAACGAATAAAAAGTGTTTTAAGTAAGAATAAAAGCGTTTTAAACATAGTTACAAGCCACATAATAAAATACTTATTCGATTATGATATACTTTTGATTTTCCATTTGATTAAGAATTTACATTTAATTTAAACTGAAAGCATAAAATGTATTTTAGATTAAATATCTGTAAAAATGTTATTCGCTATACGAAATACATGTACATGTTGATTAAATGTGAATGTAAAGTGGAATTCGTATTTGTATTTATCCACATTTGCGCAGCATAAGAAATCTTGTATGAAATTTTAAAACATGCTTTTTCCAATTTTGTAATTTTTAATTTTTTTAAATATTGGCATTTGTTCAAATTTTACAGAAGTTTTCAAATACTATTAGTAATAGTTTTTAATAATATTTTCTGCCAATTGTACTATTTAAAATTGGCTGGAATTTTAAAATCATTTTCTTTTTTAATGATAATTTTAACACTTTTCGCTACTAAACATCCCAAGACGGCCGGCTAAACAAACTACTGACAAATCACCCGAACGCCTGTTCCATTTTCTCCCCCTCGTAAATATCCAACTATTGTAACAAAGCAGAAGATTATTGTAATCAATATGTGGGGAGCCTTTTGTACTAGTTATCATAGAGAGGTTCTACTTTTACCTCTTATTGTCCTGCTGACAAGAAAGCAGGTAGAAGAAAGGGGAAGAAATAATCTTGCAACATATTTTACGTTCGGGCGTTCAACGTATTTTCAATTCTACTGAGTTTTCAGACGTCAGTATTCAAAGGGTTAAACCTTATAAAAAGTTCTGTTGCCATCTTCAAAGTCCTTTGTTGTTCATCTCAAGAAATAGGGAAAACCATAACTCTCCTTTTAATAATTGGAATTAATATTTTCTAGTTCTAATTGAAAGAAACATTGATTTTCAATTAAAAGAACACGCTCGTTAAATTTATAGTAAGACCAATTGGGTACTACACTCATCCCATACTGGGCATGGCAGAGCTTTTAACTAATTCCAAACCGTTGCGAAAGTCTCCCACCCAGTGATCGAAATGGGTCAGAGCAGGTTCTGTCCCCAAGCTAGGCCAATCGCATCATTGCCCCTGAGTTACGAAGAACACAAATAGGAGCAAACTATCTGCCCAGGAACTTGCGAAATGTTAGTACCTGAGAATTAATCTACCACCATCTCAGATCATAGGAAGCCTAGGAGGGCTTCCCGTACGAATCTGCCCCCTTTCCGCACGATGCTAAACATGGAGACGTAATCCCCGTCCACACTTGCCCTCGATGTCTACGCCAACACATTTCCAAAACGAAGTCATGAGACCGGAAGCGGAGCTCCATCGACAGCGGCATCCGTGTGGGACCATGCTTAAGCAATCCTTCGAAAATGGATGGTGCCGCTACGACGTCATCGGCTGAGCTCCCGATTATTCTCCTGCGAAATGTTGATTGGGGCCACTTAAAGAAAGTTTTTAACCATATGCTGCTAAACATTACAGAAATTTGATCTATACATATAATTTTCAATATATTAAATTATCTTTAATGTCAATTCATACAATCTGTTTTTTAGTTCCGCTTCACCTCAAACAACTGTTGAACTGAGCTAACTACGGCCATGAACTCATTCTATAGGTATAGTAAAACGGGTGTACGCTGCCCGATTAGCTACCTGTCAGAGTCACCTACAGGCAAACTCCGGAGTTAGAATTACTGTCTCGATAACGGTACGAAATATGGAAAAAATTCAATTACGAAGTTGTAGAGCACCCTTGATTTAGTATCAAATGATGTCTTAAATGTTTAAATAACTTTATGAATAGTTCTGAAATGCATTATTTCTATATTCAACCATCAGCATAAACACTAAACTAGTTGTATTAAAAGCATCTCATTACAGGATAGATGAACATTTAATAGTAATACTAAGATATGTTAGGAAGGCACAGTTTAAGTTAATAGAAAATCGAGTTAGTGCATTGCTGCCGATGGTGGACACATTGAGCATACTTCTTTTTTATAAAAATAAGCTGAATATTGCTTACCTGCATTTGTGGTTTATTATATGTGAACCTTATACGGAAGTCATCCCGTAGGCCAATCCCAGCTGCATGGGCTAGCCTCTTCTATGTCGGGCTGGTGAAGCTAGGCAAAGGGTAGCAAATGTGATAGGACCATAGATTATTTGGGGCGATGACGAAAGCCAGATCGGACTCTAGGGGACGGACCGCATTGGCTCTGTTGTGACCTCTGGTCAGTGCGTGACGCAGTATGACGTATCCCTCGGTACTGGCAGGCGTAGACAAGGGCGTAGTAGGGTGTGCTGTATGGAAGCCCCCCATATGACCCCTCCATTTCTGCGGCTCCCTCAGCAGCTGGTGTAGTTGTGTGCCGTCCTCAAGGTCGGTCCCGAAAGGGAGTCGTCCCGCTCGACCAAGGCTGAGTTCGGGTTCATAGCGGGTCATCCGACCCCGATGCTACGGCTCGTAATCCTCCACGGTAGGGGATATTCACTTCTCCTTGACTGGTAGCGGGCTACGAGGGACCGGACCGTCGGCGGCGATTGGACCAAAGAAGACACCCGGGTAGAAAAGAGTCCAGCGTGTCTTTGCGTAGTCGGATCTTTCTGCGCCCGACGCACAGTGGGGCGTTTTGATGATCTAGGTCAGCCATACTCAACCTGTGGCCCGCGGGCCGCATGTGGCCCGGCGACCTTTTATGTGCGGCCCAAGACACATAATCATTAATCCCTAATCATAAAATTAATTAATATATGCTCTTTAATAGTTTTTTAATACCTTCGCTGTTCCTTTATATATTTTCATGGGAAGACAAAATCCGCCAGTTATTTCTAATTACTAATTTAAAATCATCTTAAAACATCTTAAATGTAATTTCCTTAGTAAAAAATTCTTTTTTTCCATGTACTTCTAATCGTGCTATAGTAGTGTACACTAATGAACCATTATTTCAAATTAATAAAATTTGCACTATATATTTCTACATTACAAAATAAATAAAAAGTTTTTGCATTGAAAAATGAATCATTTATTTAAAAAAAAATCTTTTTTTTTTCCTGTAGAATTTGGCGATGCTGCATTGTTATGTTAATTATGTTTTATTCTTATCATATCGCTAATAATGCTTATTCGGGTTGTCGTGGGAAAAAAATGGCAGAAAAAAGTTTTACATTGCTATTTTTAAACAACAATCTTCGAGGCATTCTTCTACATTATTTTCTATAGAAACCTACCCCGATTTTTTTTTTTTTTTTTTTTGAAATAGTGGTGTTAATTTTTTTTTTTTGGTAACATTCCTTCCACGACAAACGTTCAAAACTACTAATTATAACTTTTTATTTTGCTTTGTTATACTGCTTTTGTTATCTTTTTATTTTAATTATCCCTTTTTTACATTGCTATACAAAGTGTGTTGCGGACTCCTAACTTCGCAAACATATGTTTGCGGCCCGCGAGAAAAAAACGTTGAGTATGGCTGATCTAGGTGGACAAAATTCATTTTTCCTGTATTCTCGGAATTTAACAAGGCCGCATATTCTGGTATGTCTCTTTTGTCGAGATCCGTACGAATTTTATCGAAAAAATTCATGGTGTCGATTAAATACGACCGTAAAGAGGACATTTGCGCAATTGGTTTAAGGGTGTTTCAACGGTTATATTTAGTTCCCTAGGTTCGAAGTACGTCTTAACTATTCTGTTTAATGTGAAAACGCACGAGTTTACTGAAAATATATTACATATTTGTCAAGGTAACATTTAACCTATTGTTGTTTGAAAATAAGTGCCATTAATCCAATTTAAGTGCTTTTTTCATAAATTGTGTTTTTGGATGATCCATGTTGTTGTTTACAAACTTTATCTTGACTTTTAATACAGTATTAAGCATTATTAAGCAATAAGATTTTTTTAAAATAAAAGTGTCATTCCTAAAGTATTGGAAATTTAGGAAATCTCCTGCGAAAGACTGCGAATCGTAAAGTTTTTATTAATAAACCAGCTTTATATTAACTTTCAGTGTATGTATAATATTTAGTTAAAATCGTGCAAGCCAATTTTAAACCACTTTTAATTATCCTATTAAGCTGAAACTTTGAATAGGTTCTTGAGAACCTGGGTACGGCAGTTGCCTCGCCTTCTATGGTGTTAATTTTACCTCGTATCTTTTCGAGATAGGAATTCTAGCATCAGAGTGTGCTGCAGGTTCATCATGTAGCGCATATCCGTTTTAATATATCTAGACACCACGTTAATAAGTATAGATAAATCTGTTCAACAATTTTTTTATGCGGAACGGAATGGGATGGGCGCCCTGTATCCATTAGACTACATTTTCTTGAAATAAATTATATTTTCTTGGAAAAAAAATCTCTCCTCAACAGTCGATGTCACTTACTGAAATATATAGTTGTTTTATGTTATCGACAACATGAAAAAACAAGTTAGGTTTCAATAAATGTAATTTATATAAATATCTTGTCCTTCCATTAAATTAAATTAAGTTTATGTTTATAGATATGGTAAATGCTGACATTAGGAGCATATTTTTAACGGAAATTACGTGATATTTTTAAGATTACGTCAGCAATTATACGCACAGTTCTACTTCAAACATTTTAATTTCCTTTTACCATAAGGGTAATCATACATTGGTCTGTGCCATAAACTAAAATTTTAAAATAGTAAAAAATATTGAAGTATGTTGAATTTTGTCCAAAAAATCAGAATTGTCCTTAAAAAGGGTTGTTTTTTCTATGTCTGTAGAAAAAATACTTTTAATCACAGAACTCAACGTCTATTCACTGCAGAGATAAATATGCATGGACTTGTTTCATAAGAATAACTAAAAAGCTTTCTAGTTTTGAAGGCTGCTGCAAATCAAAGTTTTTTTTTTTTTTAAATACCCTTAAAGTTATTCCTTTTGAAAAAGACTGTTAAGTTTTCGCGTAATAATTTAATTTGTTAAGAATATGAAAACTAATAAGTGTTTTTGATTAAATATTAAGACCTAAATAAATATTGCGAAGCCAATAGATCTGTTTACATGTTTAATGTCTTTTTAATTGTTTCTTCTGGATATTATAATTTCATTTCCAGTTTGTTAAATTAGACTGAATTTTCGGAACTAATAGACGCAAATATGAAGATAAAGGATTATTTTTATCAAAATCGTCAGCTGATCAAAATGAAACAATAAAAGAAATTTTTTTAATTTAAGCTTAAATGGGCATTTGAGCGTTGTAGTCCCCTTAAATCGTACTAAATTGAATCTAAATGTAAACTAACTGCTAGTCTATTTTGTGTTCAGAGAAAATGTAATACGGAAGTGTTTTACGCACATCAGAACTCGCAGCGTTTCAAAATTGCCTACATTTGCTACCACAATTTTAAAACAGAAATCATGTACGTCGTATATTAATTTAATATATATGCAGAAGAAATATTGCAGAAATTTTACTGTTTCATAATAGTGGTAGAGAAGGTATAAAATATAATAATCTGTGAGCCCTGATAGATTAACGATTATTCGTTTAAATAAATAAAATAATGTTGCAGCGTTTTTAGATATTACATTATCTGTATGTATAGGACGTTTCATATAGGACTCCTTAACATTAGAACTCAGTATTTCATTAACTGTAATAAATAAAAAGCTGTTATACAAGACAAAAATATCAGTTATTTCATATAATTTAATTAATTATTGAATTTTAAATTTAGGGAATCCTTTTTGAAATACCCTGAATGTAATTTGTTATAAAATTTATTTATTGTAATTTTTCGTTATTTTTTCCTATTTTCTTTTGGAAAATTTTTTCCAATACGGAATAATCTTAATTTTAAATTTTACATTCATGAAGAAATAACAAACTTGTTTATAATTTATAGAAAAAAAGAAATTTTTACTGTCGGGAATAAGAGGAAAAGATTTTTGTCCCAACTCACGTTGTCCATTGATAGCATAAAACTGAAAATATATTTAATTCCTTATGTTAACAGCCTGAATAAAATAGATCTATAAGTTACCTAATTAAAACATTTAATGAAAAAAGCAATATAAACATTGAATTCTGTGAAATGTTGGTATGTCAATGAGCAAAAGTGATTTCGGTAAAATTACAAAAGAGCCAAATGCTAAATTAAGCAAAATCCTGTAGTAAGGAATTTTTAATGTGCAATCATTAGTTTGAAATATGTTAAGCACTTCCGTGTTATATTGGCCTCAACAATTACGATTACGCCAGTGTAGCCGTCCATTTCGCCAAGGTCGTGACCAAGCTCGTTTTTGCGCGAACGTATAGTTGGAATATAAAAGTAAATACCACACAATTAAATAATATACGATTTTATGTTAATAAGAATATATTACAATGTTAACGGAATCATAACAGTATCTGGCAATGCTTCCCAAGAATAACAACATTTATAATACGCTTTACATTATAGGTCATTTGTACAAAATTTATTTCAATAATTCTTAAAAATCTTATTTTTTGTCACATAAATGCAGAAAGACCTCATCCGGGGTGATTTCGAGGCGTGCCTCATTGTTTTTTATTGCACCAGTTAGCAGAACCCCACATTTCACCATCATTTTGTTTGTGAACACCCGTTATTGGATCAACAAAATTGTACTTACGGTGCACAATAAAGTGTTTGTAACCTGTTTTTTAAACTTATCTGAATTGTACCCTTTCCAGCAATCAGTGTCGACTGTTGATTCATTTTCTACATGTTCACAATATTTTTGCGTAAGTGTACTAGCATCTCTATTTAAGATTTAAACGAAAAAGCCGGTCTCAACAATTTTATTGACAATATCAGTTCAGCCATTAAATTTTTTATTAGCTGTATGAAAATCTCACTTATGTCATGTAATTATCCCATTCAATTGTTGTATTTTAACTATACCTAATTGTCGCTTAAAACATTTTATGGAAGTTAATTCCTCTTCCTAGCAGTATATAAATATTAAAGCACTTACGAACGGTATTCTTGAAGCCCTAAACCAATTTCCAACACAGAGGCCTCTTTTTTTTACAACTTTTTATGTTGGTTATATTCATAGTTTCATAATAAATAATACAGGGTGACCTCAAATGAAATGTACAACTTCAACAATATATTAAAGCAAAAATACAAAAATTAATAACTTAACTTTAATGTTGAAACAAAAAATACATATAAAATTTTTTGAAGGACATTAGTAGATCTCGACATGTGCTTCGGATATCAAGACGATAGTCCAGTTCAGTTCCACGTACGGTTCAAAATACTTAGTTCAACCATAAGGAAGGGTTCGCTAATGCGTTGCTCACGCACATATGTTACCTTTGTCTTATAAACTACATTCTTAATGAAGCCACAATGAAAAAAACGCAAGGTGTGCTATTAGGTAAAGGGGTGAACAAGGCGTTGGGCCTCCACCTCCAGTCCTTCTCGGTGCCTTCTTCTTGTACTGTGTTCGGAATTTATGTTCAACGGGTGTTAAAGATTTGCATTCTGCAAAGCAAAAACATACGCTGCTTTTCCTGTGACATAGCCATTTCTGCTACTTTCCGTTCTTAATGATATTTCTCATCGTGTGAGACACTCAGTGCCATCTACCTTTACGATTAGAAGCTTTAACATTCTGTTCATTACCTAGTAAGGAAAATGCGAAATTGTTTTAACTACATTTTCTTTAACGGAATAATGAAGTTGTATATTCCATTCGTGGACACCCTGCTTACAGTTTCAAATCATTACCCATTTATCCTAGTTGTTTGTTGGGTAAAAGCTCTTGCTTTTGATAAAATGAGATTGCAATCATCTTATTCGTCCTATGTAAATCAAATATTGTTTCTATATTTATAAAAATAAACACAGATAATTAGAGATGAAATAATACAAATATAATTATATATATATATATATATATATATATATATATATATGAAATATGTTCTAAATCATCAATTAAAAAGCAGTATGACGATAACAAAAATACGTGCTGTTTCTTCAGGATTGGAAAATATCTTATGATATTTTACAAACAAATTTGGCGATGTATCTCTGCCTCTTGAAGACTCATCCTCCGAAGCCACTATAACAAAAAGTAAAATGTAAAATGCCACATAAAAAAGAAATATCATTTCATTTTAAACTTTTTGCTTCTCAATAAAATTACCTAGAATAAAAAATTACAATTAATTACAGCTTAATTTTATCTTTAACAAGTAACTCAAGACTACATTCAGAAGTAGCTAATTTTTTTTATTGAAAATAATATTTTTAAATATTTTTAAAATTGCAATTATTGAAGTAATTAATTATATATTTGTCTTATTTTAAACAGAAACGTTTCAACAGAAGAAATCATAATTGAAAATTTTAAGTCTAGCACAATCTTTAATCCAGATCGTTATCAGATTCATTTAGATGATATAGGCCTATTAGCTTTTGGAAAGGTAGCAATAAAATAATAATAAAATGTACATAAAAATACATAATACAATACAGATGAAATATTGAAAATATACATTTATTTGAAATATATACGATATGAACTTTTTCTCTTTTATAAATTATGAATATGCAATAGATATGCATTTGTCTTTTCCTTCTGTCGTAAAATACATTATTTATCATCGGCTTATTACATTTATTCACAAACAATATATTTGATGTACAACACTCTGCTATATTTATTGTTCGACCCATTATAAATATTTCTTTTTCGCTGTAGCAGTTCTTGTGACAAAGACCAAAATACATATACGCGGGAACTCACTTCTGAGATTGAAAAACATTGCTTTGTTCTTATATTACATAATGCATTCTATCGAGGGCGTTATCATCAAATATTTCTCTATCATACTGTATATATATTTTTCTTTTATTTGGAATACATTCGATTTTCTTTGAAAATTTTCGCAAATAAATGTTCAATATTTTATTTATGATGCTTGTTGAACTGGGTTACAATAATTAGGAATTAGCACTATAATGAAATATGCGCAATTATTTTTTTTACACTTCCTAAATCAATAGGACATTTAAAATTTTAAAATACTTAAGAACGGAAGACATTAACAAGAGGATATTATAGGGGTATCGCTCTTAACTTTCATACAACTAAAATTTAAGTAGTTTCGTTGAAATAATTTACATATTATCGTCAAATACGAAACAAAAGTCATTTCTAATGAGGTTTTGCATTCATAGAAGTAAGTAATAGTTTAATAAGGTATTTTTAAAAACAATTTAAGAATATTTAATTGTTATTTAACACTTTTCAACACAGCTCAATTAGTTTATGACTTCGGTTTGTCTGTCCGTATGTCTTTTTGACCGTTTGTCTGTCTATCTGGCCGTGAATTCACTCGCGAAAAATGTCTTTGATTTGCATGAGTTTGATATATGTCACTGTGATTCAATATAGGATTTTCCCTATTGAAAATTGCAAGTGTAGCATTTATAGTTCATTTGCAGGAACACAAAATATTGCGTTACGTTATAATCTATAGGTAAAAATCGTTTGAAGTGTATTTTATTAAAGTCGCACTATTTCAAACATACTGAAATTGATATACAAAACTGAGGTGCAGTATAACATTCGTTCTGTAGAATATGGATAAATATGTCATTTACCATTCATTTACAGGGACACATAAAATTATTACGTTACATTATGGTCAATAGAAAAAATCATTTGCAGTGTATTTTTAAAATTTTACACTATTTCAAACATAATTAAATTGGCGTGCATTTTGAGGCTTACTGAGGCATACAGACGCTCACTACAAGTTGCTTATTGTAGAATATGCAGTGCTTAGCCTTTTTTTGTGCATTTACAGAGACACAAAAATAATTCGGTTACAGTAAGCTTTATAAGCGATAACCGCTGGAAGGCCCTGTTCACATGCGGTTAGTTTTGTTATGCGTTTCCTAACTGGATAAAATTTTAGCTTCATATATTGTGCATATAAAATCTGTAGAATTTATACAGAGCTGCACAAAATATTTCAAATGAAGGCATATCATATATAGGCAGCAAATGCTTAAAAATTCAAATATGTATTGCGTGTTATATCTGTTTGAAATCTATGTTGTTGCGTTTTATATATGCGTTTTATATGTATTGCGTTACCATCACATTTTTTCAAGTTATGGAATATAACAGGAATTGTTTTACACTGCTTATAATTCAAGTTACATTCCATAACTTGAAAATTTAAAGATCATGAAATCGATGTTATTGCTACTTCTATGGAAAACTATATCAATTTTAAAATCAGAAAGCCTACATCTTCTATTCCGATGGTATTTATCGATTCTTTCCAATTTTTGCCTACGTCATTGGAAAAACTTGTTAAAAACCTTCAACCTGATCAATTCACCATACTTGAAGAAAACTTCCCACAAAATAATAATTTATCTTTACTCATACGTAAAGGGGTTTACCCCTATGATTATTTTACTTCTTTCGATAAATTTAATGTAAAGCAGCTCCTTTCACCTCCTGCATTTTTTAATAGTTTAACCAATGAGCCAATAGATGAAAAAGACTATCAACACGCCCAGAATGTATGGGAAGCATTTGACATTAAGACTCTCGGTGATTACCACAACCTTTATATGTCAAGACAGATGTTCTACTACTTGCTGATGTATTTCAAAACTTTAGGAAATTATGTCAGCAGTATTATGAAATTGACCCTGCTCACCTGTTTACTTCACCTTCACTCGCATGGCAAGCTTGTTTGAAGATGTCTGAAACATCTTTAGAGTTACTCAGTGATATAGATATGCTGCTTATGGTTGAAAATGGTATACAAGGGGGCATCAGTATATGATTAGTCAAAGATACGCTCAAGCAAACATACCCGGTACGCCCGATTATAGGAAAAATGAGGTACCCAGCTACATCATGTACTGGGATGCTAACAATCTATACGGGTGGGCTATGAACCAATTTCTGCCTTGTGGTGGTTTTGAATGGAGTGAAACAAGTCATATCACAGAGGAGTGGGTTCTATCTTTATCTGATAGCTCTGAAATTGGGTACCTTTTCGAGGTAGACTTGGAATACCCAAAACATTTACATCCTCTTCACAATGAATACCCTGTTGTTCCCGAGAGGATCACTGTAGAAGAATCCATGTTGTCTTCTCATGCAAGAAACTTACTTAACAATAGAAAATTCATGGGAACCCCTAAACTTATACCTAATTTAAATAATAAACGAAATTATATAACCCATTATCGTAATCTTAAATTTTATTTAGAACTTGGTTTAAAAATTACAGCTGTACATAAAGCCCTAAAATTTAAACAGACACCCTGGCTTCAGAAATATATTAATTTTCATACTGAGAAACGTAAAGAGGCTAAGTCCTCCTTTGAAAAGGACTTTTTTAAATTATTAAATAATTCTGTTTTTGGGAAGACAATGGAGAATCTTAGAAAAAGGAAACATTGTGCTTTGTAATGGTGAAAAAAGAGCAAAAACATTAGTAGCTTCGCCTACTTTTAAATCATTTAAAACCTTTGGTGAAGACTTAACCGCTGTAGAACGACTGAAAACTAGTATTTTAATGAATCGGCCTATCTATGTTGGGTTCGCTATTTTAGAACTTTCTATATTAGTTATGTATGATTTTCATTATAACTTCATAAAGAAAACATATAAAGATCGGGCAACCCTATTATTCACTGATACAGATTCCTTAACTTACCATATTCAAACAAACAATATTTATAAGGATATGAATCAATACCGTAATTTGTTTGACTTCTCCGAGTATCCGAAATCACATGATCTATACTCTGAGGATAATAGGAAATTTCTCGGCAAGTTCAAGGATGAACTTAATGGTGAATTAGCCCTTGAGTTTGTCGGACTGAAATCGAAAATGTACTCACTGAAATCCTTTAAAGACGAGAAAAAGCGTGCAAAAGGCGTGTCTACGCAGATTATTCGACAGAAAATCAAGCATGAAGACTACTTGGAGTGTCTCCAGCAGCAAAAAACAAGCATGGAGAAACAGATAAGGATCGCTCAGGATTCTCATAATTTATATACATTAACCCAAAATAAAATTAGTCTAAGTCCTTTTGATGACAAGAGATACATTTTAGAAAATGGAATATCCAGCTTAGCGTATGGACATTATGAAATTAACCAAGATTGTAATGAGGAAGTATAATGCTGATTTGTAAATATCTTTCTGTATATAAACCTTTTCTGTAAATTATTTTGTTTTAATAAAAAGCGTTAATTATATTTTGTGCACTTATTTAAAACTTTTATACAAACCTTTCTGATAAAGCATTATCTGTATGCACATACACGCACGCACGCATGCATGCGCACACACACCGTCTAATGAGGCTTACACGGTTTAAAACAGATTATCATGTTTAAAAGTATTACAAAATGATTTTTGAATCAATCTAAAGCGTTAACCATGTGCCAAGCTTAGTAAAAAAAAATTTTATAAGTTATGAAATATGTTAAAATAGTAATTTTAAAAGATTTATAACATGTTTGTTAACTTGTGACTTTTTTTAAACTTTTTTTTCAGTTGGATCGAAAATGATTAAAAACATTTTTATTTTATTTTTTATTTTATTTTTTTTAATATTAAAAAACTTTTTTTTCAAAAACTTTTTCTAAAGATTTTTTTTTAACTTTACTTTTTTTTAAACTTTTTTTTAAACTTTTTTTTTAAGTTTTAATTTAATTTAATTTTTTTATAAGTTTTAATAAAATTAGGTTATATTTATTTTAAATTATCATAATTTTTTTATAAAAACCTGTAAATTTTATACATAAACACACGCAAATACATATAAACACAGTTTTAAACAGACATATGGAAAGACAGACAGACACAGACACACATATACACAAAGTGAACTATTTATAATAAATATAAGACATATATGCTTTTTGAAACATATTCTTATACACAAACCTTTCTAACAAAATATCAGATATACCGACAAAATGAGATAAAAAGATTATTGTGAGAAAAAGAGAGTTGATCCTCTGATCATTTGAGCATTGCTCACTGAATGCGCGAATGCTCATTGCGGATTGCGCCTGTGGCCGTTGAACTCTCCTTTATCTACTACTATAGTTCATTAATACACTCAAATGATATGTTTTTTTTTGTTTGTTTTAAATAGAATTTTTTTTGTTCAATTTAGAGCACAGGCAGAATTTATGCTATATGATTGCGTATTATCAAGCATTAACGTCTGTTCTACCGGCCTAGTAAAATTCTGAATAAACTGGTTTATAATTAATAAATGTGTGCTTGTAAAAATATATGTATTTTGTCTGGGTAAATTAAACATAAATTTATGGGAGCCATCGGGAATAACAAAGTTTTAGAATAACACACTAACGAACTCAATGATAATGATAAAAAAAATGCAAATGAACAAAGACGCCAGAAAGAGTAAACATTCTTTTTATTTATAATTTTTTTAACTTGAAAATGTGTAGCTTTTTTTTTAAACAAATGATTTTAAAAGTGATTTACATCTAAGTAGTATTTTCAGCATGGAAGCAAGTAAAAACAATATAGAAACGGCGGATTTATGCACATCTTGTAAATCCTATAGAATTATTTAAACATATATATATATTTAATTTTAATTACATAAGCATTTTAGTTTTCCATTATTCTTCAATTTAATAGATTACACAGGTTTTAAAAATAACACCTTTTTCTTATTGTTTTTGGTGTTTCTAAAGATTCTCGCTACGCTGAATCCAGAAATAGCAAGCTTTCTTCTCTATTGCGTAATGTTTTCCCACAAAGTCAGATAAATATCCGTTAATGTGACTCGTTATCCAGAAAAGCAAGAAAACATAATATATTACTGAATATAAGAAATAGTTTACATTTCATTTTGACTTACTTGCTTCAGCGAAAATTCTGTATAACGTTTCTCTTTCTTGCTTTCGAAGCTCCTTTCAAACTTTTTCTCTTTTGCGCTGTATTTGACTGCTCCCTATGTAGCATACAGCAACAGGCTGTTATGATGTTCACATTTCTCTGGAAGTAAAACAATGGGAATTTTAGGTCCTTGAGGAACATAGATCCGGAAACATAAGTACATTTTAAGTTGGCGACATGTTATCTTTTGTTGACATTTACTGAAAATTCTAATGGGAAATTTAAGCCTAGCTCTGAAAATTTCAGAACTTGAAATCCATATTTACACTCTTGTTCAATTTAATATTTATTTCTCCGGAAACATCTATCCAGAAAACAGTCGGTAGATTATATGATTGCTATAATTAAACAATTTTATTATACAAATTCGGTTTTTGAATTCAGTAATACGGAAATAATATGACTCCATCGTAAATACGACGTAATCACCACGGCAACCTAGTATCATTACCTATCATGGGGCATCATTAAATTACATATGTTAGGAAGAAAACTTTTATGAATATCTTTTTACGATTTGATTCGATTTTTATAAATTTGAAAGGACTCAACAAAACTCTGCAACGATTATATACAGGCTGCAATATGTTATCTATCGCCGACCTTTAATTTCTCAACCGTTAGTCATAGACATATATTCCAATTCCACGTTCCAATTACAAAATGGTTTCAAATGAAGTAAATATTCATGTTGTGGCATTGTTTAAATTAAAAAATCAATTTTATAAAAATTACGAAATCTAACTTTTTATAAGGTCCCTCAATCTCTATAGTTATATTTAGTAAAAGTTTACACATATCATAACAGAAATAACTCAAAAAGTTTGACTTATGTACTACAAAAATTGAGACAGTTATTCAATTTCAAAGTTTAAGGATTTTGCACATGATTTAGTCTCTCATTGAGGGATCAGTTATAAAATGAATTAAAGTAATTCGAGATCGAAATAAGAGTGCAATGTCGTTTTTACGGTGAAACCATCTTTAGCCGGTATCTCCAAATCGGGGTATTACCAAAGACGGTTATTTCATCTAAAATTTGAGCTGACTTTTAGTGGTCGTATACAAAGGTAGAAGACCATGGAAGTCAAGTCCGGCGTATGCGGTGACCATATCCAGTGATCTGTTTACCGAATTCGGTGGCCAGATACGCACGGACGTTTGATGCTTTATGCGGAGGCACCCCATCATGTTGACACCACACCCGGCATGGATGTCGGAGAGGCAGATCTTCATACCAGACCCGAACCTTGTTTTCTAGCAGGTGCAGGTAATGACCGCACGTTAAGGTTCAATCGTAGAAGATGTGTCAAACGATCTGGGTTCCCCATATACCGCACCACACGTTCGTTGACCGGCGTATCTGGTGTCGTGTTGTGCGGGCGATGTGGTGGTTTTCAAACACTAGTATTGCACATTGTGCACGTTTACAATGCCACCCCGTATAAACGTTGACGCATCTGTCCACAGAATGTCACAAAGAAACGGCGGATTTTCCTCAAAGGTGTTGAGCATGAAATTACAATAATCAAATTGCGTGCGTTGTCACCCAGCATCAATGCTTGCACCAGAGTCGGAAGGTATGGATGCGCACCAAGTGCATGTAACAAATGCCAGATTTGCTGACGCGTTAATCCACATTTCCGCTTATTTCCGCTGTGCTCAGTTGTGAATTTAAAAGAGCGAATGCCAATACCTCCTCCGGTGTAACTCGAACATTACACTTTTCCCGTCTACTTGTTCTGGGTCGTTGTGCAACAGAGCCGGTCTCTCTAAGCCATTGCAATACATCAGTTATATTTTCATGTATTGGATGCGATCCTTAGGGAAACGTTCTGAATAAACCCTCGCAGCCGCTCTTGCATACATTTGACATTCATCATATATAAGTATCATTTCGGCATATTGCGTGTATGTGTAGCCTGCCATCACGATCTCAGCACTGTCTAGCATGCCCACTGCTAGATGGCTCGTGTTTTATTCCGAACGTGTCGCGCGGCGGTACTATTGTAATTTGCATAATCCCGATTTTCATGCTCGTTATAGCTCGCCTGGTCTTTTGTATTCCGCTGCCATTTATTTAGTTATTAGTGAGTATGTTTTACTTTCCGTGTGTCGATTGTACCTACTTTGACTTTTGAATGCTGTTCGACCCCTAAAATTTAGCTGAAAATTTTAGATGAAATATCCCTCTTTGGTGATACTGGTTAAAGGTGGTTTCGCCATAAAAAGGAAATTGCTCCCTGATTTCGATCTCGAATTACTTTAATTCATTTTTTAACTGATCCCTCAATAAAAGACAAAATCATGTGGAAAAATTTCAAACTTTGAAATTTAATAACTGTGTCAATTTTTGCAGTACAGAAGCCAAATTGTTTGTGTTATATATGTTATGGTATGTGTAAACTTTTACTAAATACAACTATAGGGATTGGGGGACCGTATAAGAAGTTATATTTCGTTATTTTTATAAAATTGATTTTTTTACTTTAAACAATGCCACAACATAAATATTTACTTTATTTGAACTTTTTTTGTAATTGGAAGTAAATGTCTACAGCCACCGGTTGGGAAATTAAAGATCGGCGATAGATAACATATTGCACCCTGTATATTAAATTTCACCTAAAAATAGAGCAGAAAATTAGGACAAAAAAATTAAAGTCTTTGTTGGGCAGGGGGTGGGCAAAAGGGATAAACGTTAAAATTTCGTGGACGGAGAGTGTAATTTAGATGGCTTATATTTATTCTTATTACAGAATAACAGACAGAGGAGTTTTTGTATTAAATTACAGAGTTTTAAAGATTTCAAACATTGTGTTCTGAGGGGGGGGGAAGTAAGCAAAAGTGAAATTCAAAAAGATTAAGATAACTGGCTTTTTATTTAATGTTACCACAAAGTGACTAAAAAGCTGAATTTCGTTTAAAACTTTAAATGCTGAATTTATAGATTTTAATTTTTGTGCACTTAGGAGTAGTGAGGGGGGGGGGGGGGCAAAAGTAGGAGTGGACATTTTGAAGAGGGGTGGGTTATTTAGATTATACATTATATATATGTTTTTTATTACAAATTAACAAATAGTGCAGATTTTTTTTTTTTTAAGTTTCATATATGTATTAAACTCCGTATGCTAGGGGATAGGGAAAAAAATGTAGGGAGGTAAGTGAAAATTATAAATGGCGGAATTCCGGTGAACTTTTTAAAATGCAGTAATCCGCCGAAACACGTAAGATTCCAACCTAAAACACTTAAAGTACAATATTAAACTACAGTGAATTTCCTACAAAAGTTGTCTTCGGTAGGATCATATTTTTGTATAATACGCTGTTAAATTATGTTATTTCTCTATTTTCTATAACAATTGAAATTCATTTAATTTGCATTATGTACCTACTACTTGTTATATTTCATTATAACATAAAATTCCGTTTGCCTGTCAACATTCCACCTTTCAAAAACATATTTTCACTTGTGAAATTGACGTGATATCTAAAAGAATAAAAGTAATAGCATTTATAAAGTTCAAACATTTTAAAACAGTTACGTTAGACGATGCCCTAATTTTGGAAAGGTAGAATGATTCCGTTGGTAAAATTGCGTCATTTTCAAAAGAGCATTTCATCAATTAAAAAATATATATACTATGATTTTGACGTCATAACGTCATATTCACTGATTTGATTTTAAATAATATAATAAAGCTTCTGTGATGGTACCACTTATCTGGATTTACAGCGGTGCTTAAGGTTTTTTTCTGTGGGTTAACGAGCATCGGTGAGTAGAAGGCGGATTTTCCTAGTAATTAATAAAAACTTTTTTGTTTGGTATTTCACAATTTAAATCATATACTGAAGCTATATCATATAAAAGTTAAAACGGCAATTATTAATAAATTCCTTTTGCTATATTTGGGCACGCTTCCAACTGTCATAAAAAGTGTTTCTCAAAGCACACCTTTTTTTTACCCGGTGATTCTAATACCTACTGCTGCTTGTTTTCACATGCAAAATTTTTTAAAAGAGGACATAAAATGAAAAAAACCCCTAAAAATGTTTTTACTTTAATCTCAGCTTACTTTAATGCAGCTAGTTTAATGTTTCTGAAAATTATGTAATGATAATTATTCAATTACGTTAATAAAATCCATGTTTATTTCTAGTAAAGAGGATATAAGTTCTTTATTTGCGAAAAATTTGCACATCTGAAAAAAATGTATAATTAGCAGAAAATGTTTATATTAATTTATAAAAAATACTACTATGGTTCCGTTGAAATGGAATAATTTTCTGCGAAATTCTATAGAGATTTGCATTGTTTTTGGCAGAAAGGATTAAAGATCGCTGATTTAAAAAATATGTTAGAAATCGCTGCGGCAACTAATCAGAAAAATGAATGAATTTTAAATACACTCCATTGGTGTAAATTTGTGTAATACTGTGTCTTAACATATAAAATTGCTGATATCCGAATGAAACACAAGGCCTTGTCATACGCAGTATTAATAATGTAGTGTACAATGAAATTATTTGATTTTAAATAATATAATAAAGCTTCTGTGATGGTACCACTTATCTGGATTTACAGCGGTGCTTAAGGTTTTTTTCTGTGGGTTAACGAGCATCGGTGAGTAGAAGGCGGATTTTCCTAGTAATTAATAAAAACTTTTTTGTTTGGTATTTCACAATTTAAATCATATACTGAAGCTATATCATATAAAAGTTAAAACGGCAATTATTAATAAATTCCTTTTGCTATATTTGGGCACGCTTCCAACTGTCATAAAAAGTGTTTCTCAAAGCACACCTTTTTTTTACCCGGTGATTCTAATACCTACTGCTGCTTGTTTTCACATGCAAAATTTTTTAAAAGAGGTAATGAGTAAATGTGTAATATCATAGGATATTCCTGAGGACAGATTAAATACAAACGTTTAAAAATAGTTTCAATATACAAAGTTTATATTATTACTGAAAAAAGTCTGCATAATATTGCTTTATGTTTACATTTTTAATGTAAAATCTCACATTAGTTCTTAATAACATGTCTTTCATTAGGGTATTATTCATAGATTATTGATTATTTCGCTTTTAAAAGAATATTCTTCTTCATATATTAGCACGGAAAAATACATTACATTCTTTAACAATTTTACTTCTACTTATTCACAATATTTTTGTACAGTGAATAGCTATGTTGGATATTTTTCGTAATTATCTTCATTATTATGAAAACTTTCAAGATATTTCATGACCAAGAAGCTGCTAAAATACCTACACATATATAAGAAATTCATGTAAGTGGCGTGACCGGTTTAAGAATGTGGGAGGGGTAAAACAGTTCTTTTCATAACTTTCGGAACGTTTTTAATAGCACCCGAACAACCAACATTTCTTTCTCCAGGCCAGCCTCATGTCTAGGCGCCATTTCCGCTTAACAACGTAGTAACGGCTTGTGACCTTAAACTCTGCAGTTGCTAGGTTACAACCATTACAGCACTATGTTGCCATGATGTCGAAAATTTTCCACTAAATTCGTCATTTTTTCCAGTCATTAATTTTTCCCGCCTCTTTGCGGATAAAGGTATGCATACTCATGATTTGCTATAAAATCGATAATACTACTTAGTAGAACATACAATTTTAAGTTTCTTCAAATTTCAAGTTCATGATTTATGGGAGACACCGGACTCATAAGTCTATTTTTAGATAAGACTAGTAGAATAATTTATCTTAATATAATTCATACATTTTGATTTGAGCCTTAAAAAAAGATTAATTTTGTGATAAGAATTAACACATGTTGTATGGTAAGGGTATAAAGGGTAAAAACTGTTTTCAGTATTATAAGTAATTACACACGTATATAATAGAATAGTCACTAAGGTATTTGTTGCTTTTTGTAAATTTATTGTTCTGAAATCGATTCTAATAACCTATACTTAATGTTAAATGCACTTTTTTCATAATTAAAAAAAATACATATTGCATTTAATCTTACATATGCACTATAATTCAGTTTTAAACATTAAAAATTTTTGAAATGTTAGTACAATTTTTTATATTTAAACATAAAAAAAGTTATGTGTCGCTTCATAAAAACACGTCCGTTTGGAAAATTTGAACTTAAAATGAAATAAGGTAATTAAATCTTGGAATCTCCTGATTATTTCAAAAGTTATGCAATAAAACTAATAAAATGGAATTATTCTTCCACCACAAGCCATCTATCATGAATTAAAAAGACAGAAACAAAATTTTAATATAGCACCTCTTTAACCATGCATGAACTATTTTTAAATGGATGAAAAATGTATTTTGTACTTAAGAATTTTAGGTTCGAATTTTCTTTTAATTTGGGGAGGGGGGGGGGATACTGTTTATAATATTAAAAGCAGCTACCCAATTCACAAAATGTAACGTTTACTGATAGTTAAACGAATATATCATTTATTGAAATTTAATGAATATAGTTATTTTGTGTACTATTTGCGTAGACATTTTTTTTTTCAAGAAGCTTGGAAAATGTATAAAAACAGGTAAACAGACATACAGGGTGTTTCACGATGGACCCCTAACTTTGAAAATAAATAACTTGGAAACAGTGATAATTAGAACCATGAAAGTGTTGTATGTTTATTAAATAAGCCGTAAGAATCTGATCCAGAAACCTCAAAATTTTAGTTACAAATAGCGCCGATAGATGGCACTGCAAGCAACATTACGTATCCCTATAAAGAGAGCTCAGACGCCAAGAACGACAATCGGCGTAGATTTCGCCATTGAAACGTGATCGCTGTTAGCATATAGTGAAAGAAATACCGGAAATGACACTGAAGGACATCGTTTACCGCAACAATCCTTTAACATTCAACGAGCTGGAGGAGACTATTTGTCAAGCTTGTGCTTTGTGTGCTTGTGTTCCGGTAACATACCATACTACAGAGATTCACTGATAATTTCATTCTTCGTTTGCGACATGTGTGTGGTGTGAAAGGTGCATATTTTGAATTGCTTTTGATGTGATAAAGCCTACCTATGGTTATGCTACCTGCAGTGCCATCAATCGGCGCAATTTGTTAATAAAATTTTGAGGTTTCTCTGTCAAATTTTTGCAATTTTTTTAATAAACATACCACTGGTTTCATGCTTCTATCTATCACCGTTTCCGAGTTATTCATTTTCCAAGTTAGGGGTCTTTCGTGAAACACCCTGTAAGACATTTGTAGTATTTTTTATGTTTCATCACAAATTATTCGTTCGGAAAAGTAGCCCCCTATTTAAAATTTAAAGAGTGGCACAAGCATTAAAAATAAAAGAACCACCATCAGTGTAAGTAGAATTAAGCATTTTTTTTAATTATTATTAAGACTAAATTCATAAATGAAATAATAAATAATTCTACATTAAGATAATAACAAAAATAACTGTTAAGACAAAATAGCAGACAATGAAAAGACATGTGCTATTAATAGAACGCCAGACATGAACTGGTAGAATTAAATTTAAAATGGATTACTAAGAACAAATAATGTTGATTTTTCTAAATTTTTACTTTTTTTTTACACTATTACAAAATAAACGTCAAATGTGGCTTATAAACAATGGAAAATTAAAAAAATAATAATAATTAATAGCTTTTGTCCTAATTTAATCTTTTGATTCATTAACACAAAATAAAAAGAAAATCAAACATTTTTGCGCCTTGTTTAGATACAAGAGCAGAAAACCTTTGATAAAACCTCTTAAGTTCCAGAAACGTAGCGCCTCTGTATCATTTAAGCATCATTCTGCAAAGAAGGTCGAAAAATAACTTTTGTCTTTCTGTGTATTTTCGGTATATGTAGATAGGAGGCTTTCTGTGGTTTACTGCGAGAGATAGATAACTTGTCGGGACTTAGGGAACATCTCGCTGAACACAACATAGTTAACCAATCACGAAATTAAAGGCTGATTACTGAATGTTGATTACCTAATATAATTGTCGATTGGTTTTCATAATAAAAATTAGATGTTCGATGTCAACTTCCTGCGTTTAAAATCTGTTTCCTTAAACATGAAAAATTGTTAAGAAAACAATAAATTTTAAAAATTGTGTAGAAATAAAAATTTTACAGTTAACCGTGGTTTTAAAAACAGCTGAAATTTGGGACAATGACTTTTTAAAGCACAGTGAGTTACCATGAAAAATGGCGACTGTCTTTTTGGTGGTGAAAACCGTATTTTGAAAATTATATTAGGTTAAGAATAATCATCTACTTGAATTTTCCCATATGTTAACATGGAATTTGGTGATCGGCAGGGGAAAAACCTGTGTCGGTGACGAGTACCCTTAACTTTTAAGCTTCACACAAATAATGAAAAAAAAAATACTATTTATTGAGTGTATGAGAGAGACACATGCACTGAATCAAAGCGAACTTACTTTGAATGCAAAAGCTGCTTTAAACGATCCACTTCTAAAATTACTTGAGTAAGTTTTGTAATTTAGTACTTTACACGAAAATTTACTTAATACATTACGCAAATTTCCTGAGTAATTGTCTAAACATGATAAGAAAAATATTTCTTATAATGACCTCTGTAAATCATGAATCTGCGCTTTATTTCATGCGAAGGAGAACCGAACGATATTTCCGCATAACTCACTAATTCTTAAACGCAAGATATTCTGCTAGATACTTTCATTGAAGAATGGTAAAAGATCATTAGGATATAATAACTAAAACTAAATGCTCTATAATAACATAAACCACAATCAGACACATTAACATCTTGAAAACTAACCTATATACTGTCAAATAAAATATATTTTCAACTGCAATTCAATTTTTAATTATCACAAGGATTTCTCATTGTAAAAAGAAGACTATGTCAATTACTAGCAATTAAAAACATTAACATATATTCACCAATTTTCATCTACGTTTAATCTCATAAACTGGCATAATTTTTTTGAGAATATGTTTTTTATGGAGATAAATATGTTTTTTATGGGATACATCGTTTAAGTGAAAACGGTTAAAATATTTTTTTATTTTTTTAATTGATTGGCAACAGGTTTTTGAAATCTTCCTTAAAAATTACAATATGAATCGTATAGAACAGTTCAGAAACTGTCAGTCTTTTAAAATATTCCTTTCTAAATTATTGTAATACAAAATTGATATAAAGTCAAAGCCAAGTCCTTAAAAGCTAAGTAGAGTAATCTTTATTAATTAGCTTCAGTAAAAAAAATGTAAACGCGAGATGCATTTTTTGTTTGCGTAAAGACCTATCAATTTAGAACAGAGTAGTTTTCAAAGATTAATCATTGGATAAAATACTTTAGATATTTTGCGTTAATGACGGAATATCGGAATGCGATAATTATAGTAATTAGCGTATCAGAGGACACAGTGTGACATGATTCATTACTAGGTACCAGCTGTCTTTCCTCTTATGACAGAAAGACAGTTTATTCCACTGAAAAAATCATTCTTATCCGAAGGTGATTATTCTACGCGATACCTGATTTTTGTCAACAATAACTAATCATATGACACTGTCAATTGGTTAAGAATATTTGACGAATTACTTTCGAAAATTTACTGTGATTTTACGTTGCGTTTTATCCTAAACGTAGTGTATCTTCGTAACTGAGAAACACGATATTATGAATCAACAATGTCAATATTATCTGCCTCAAATTGATTTTAGCTTTGGCATTCCACGCTTGTAATTATCCAATGAAATTAATACATAGCATTGTAAAGTAAGTTTACTTGTCAATAAAATAATTCTTCTCCTGGAAAATTCCGTTGAAGAATCTTTATTGCTTTATTAAATATTATAAACTAACTTTAAAGAACTTAATTAAATTGAAAATACAATCGATTGGATTAACAATGTAAAGCAAATGAATATTTTCATTTTTATAAATTAACACTGAAAATTAGATTCTACAGAATCAGAGTTGGTAAAACTGTGGCTCTTTGAGGCGTTCGTAATGAATGTTTTTGTAAGAACTTATATTTTCATTTTATTTAAAATTAAAGATAGAACTTTTGCATTTTCATAATTTTCACCTGAAAATGAATTTCAAAAATGTTGTTAAGAGCTTTCCAGAATAAAATATGATTACTATTTTTTTAATGTTCTGTTCAGATTATTATTATTATTATTATTATTTTTTGCATTGGGAAAAAATTAATTTTTACTTTGAAAAATTAAAAATAGTTATCTGATTTCCATTAATGAAGGTTTAATGAAATCTAATGAGTATTTTAGTAGCTATTTCTCGTACTATTAATAACACAATTGGTTATGGAAGAAAAGACATCTGATGAATATTGTATTGTGACTGCAACAGTATTAAATATACCAAACAACTTTCAGTATTATATATTGTTTTATCATACGTTATTGGTTTGGACAAGAAGATCCTTTTTTTTTAACTTAAAGAATAAAACACATGCTTGAAATAAAGTTTCCGCAACAGTGTATTAAGCATTAAGCGAACTTTTTTTTATTCTGATACTAAATGCTACAACATAAATGAAGTAATAATAGTAAATATAAAGACATATAATTTTTATAAAAATCTTAAAACTATAAATTGCATATCTGTAATTGATAGAAACATCTTCTAGTTGCCTTTCAGATTCATTTATTTTTATTTGACTGAGAACAAAGTCTTAAAAAACCGAAATTAATCCTCCTCTTTTGTCATTGTATTTCATTTTTATAAACAGTAACCTATTCATAAACAGCATTAAATGATTAAATTTAATCTTATTAAAATTATGTTTATAAGAATTATGCTAGTACATCTGCAGGTCAAGAGCCTCAACATCAGTTGTTGAAGTCGCATATATATTTTGACGTTTGACGTGAAATACTTGAATTACTTATGGATATTATGGTCTAATTGGTTATATTTTATGGCTTTTGTGGATAAAAAGAAATTTATCGTTTTCCGCGTTAATCCGTTACATTAATATTATCAACCGTGATCCTACTGTTCAAGTAATTTGTAAACACAATGCAATAATACTGTGCTTTAAGAAATTATAAAACTACGGAAATATTTGTAAATTGTTGAAGAATATTTATTATGTAAATTTTACTTCGTATATATAAAATTGAAAATAATAAATTTTCTTTGCTAATCACACTTTAAATATAAACTTAAATTTTATAAAAATTAACTTCAATTTTTATGAAAAATGTAAGGGATCTGTTAAGAAACTGTCTAATCACATGAGAAACTTTATATCTTAAAGTGAATGCAGAATCATTAGAAATCGCCTGCTTTAGTGTTTTGTAAAGTCATAAACAGGGAAGTAAATGTTCACAATTTACTTTCCTCTGGAGAAAGAGATATTTGTATACGGGTGAATTTTTTTTTAATAAGAATGATAAAAGAGAAATAGCGACGTTAATAAAACGTTCCAAAATTGCTATTCACAATGTCATAATTGAAAAAGTTTCAAAAAGAAAAAAAAAAAAAAAAAAAAAAAAGATCGGGAAGGAAACAGTTGACAGCACATGACAATTGATATGTTTTCCGCTACCTAGGAAACAGGTTTTTCGACTCGTTTGGTGGTTGGGGGGGGGGGGGGGGGAGGAATCATACCGCACAGTTTAGAAGAGTCTTAAACGCTAATAAGAAATTTAGGGAACTGAAGACACTAAGTTTAAGCAAACATCATCGTGAGAAATAATGAAATGGGCTAGAAATGTCATGTCATGGAACGATGTGAGGAAATAAATTATATTTGTTGAAGAAAATAATTTAACCTTTACGATCCAAATGTCTTCAAATACTATGGTCATAACTTCTGGAAAAAACCAAAAGAGGAAAGTGTGCAGTGGATCTGTAATGGATTGGGAAGCGTTTTCTCATGATGGAATAGCTTATTTACAGCAAATGTCGGAACGTATGATATCTGAAAAATACTAAAATATGCTACACAATCATCTAATACAGTTTGGTATTTTATTAGGTGTTGTAGCGTGGATCTTTCAGCAGATGCTTTTGTCGTGCACCTAAATCCACTTAGGAGTCGTTTAAAAAAGAAAAAGTTTATATTATGACATGGCCCTGTTGATGTCCAGATTTGAACTCCGTGGAAAATATTTGTTTTACTTTAAATCGCACAATTTTTGTTAATTTTAAATAGATTTCTTCAGCAAATGTAGTGAAAGTTGCCATAGTAAGATAATGGCACATTATTCCTGAAAATGAACTTAGGAAGTGGGACATTTCAATAAAATACAGGATATTTGATGTTATAGTAAAAATAGAAAACAGATATCTTATTGATTTTAATACCTTTTTTTTTCTTTTAGACAAGTGTTCTTGTAATTTAACAGGGTGTGTTTCATTTATTTTCAATATTTGAATTAATTTAATCATTTATTGCAATACAAATTAATTGAAATTCCTTAAAAAATTTCCTTTATTGAAATACAAATTTATTAAAACTATTTAAATTTATTGAAAGATAATTTTAATAATTACGTTGTAACATCATATTTAATTTTTTAAATTATAAATAGAACGCTTACTCATATAAATGGTAAAATTAAAGTTGTCTTATAATTTCTTAGCATTTTGCATTATTTTGTAATTATTTTACAATATTCAAATTTCTGTCTAATTATTCTACTAATCTTCGTGCTTTAATCTTCGCAGAGACACTTTTAAAAATTTCATTTACACAAAATACATTATTGGTTTCGGAAAAGTTAAATAATAAATGAATACTCAATGATATTCTTTTCTAATAACATTTTTCTTTTTCTACTCGTGAACACTTGTGAATTGTATAAAAATTAATCCGAAATATTATGTCTCAATTCTCTCGCACAAAAAAGCTGTTTTCAGCATATAAATAATTATTAATATTGAAACTTCTTATACACAAAATTTAAAGCATTTCTTGTTTTCTTTTACCGAATGCATATTCTCTATGAAAACGAAAAACGAGAAAATTTCTTTTATAAATTGCAATTGAAAATATCAAAATTACAAAATTGTCGTTTGGAACACAAAGTCTCCAAAAAATCCCCCCCTTTTTTTTTTTACTGAAAAAAATAAAACATACATTTTAGTATAAAATGACGAAAACTACATGTATATTCAAAAATTAGATCAAAGGATATAACGCTTTTTTAGTTGCATCACCTGTGGTTGACTTAGGAGTACCTAAAAAATAAATACCTTTATTTCTCCATATATTACTTTTAGATTCGTAATATTAAATTTTTAAATTTTTAAAGATAAAATTATGAAACTTCATACAATTATTTTTAGCTGTATATTGATTATCAAATTTTTTGGATAAATGTCGCAGGCGCACTATGGTTGGCGCGATGTTTCTTTTGCGCCATTTTGCCAAGAATGCTCTGTTTTCTAATACCTGTTAGGCATAGCATGTAAAAATAACAAGTTTTATTTTATTATCAAACAATTTATTTTGCTATAAACACACATAATTTAATTATAAAACACACACATTTTTTTTTCTAAACACACACAATTTTTTATAGACACACAAAACATATTTCGTTATAAAACACTACAATGTTAAATCTATTATAAAACACACACAATGTGGGTTGGGTTGGGTATTGACGGCCAATTATCTACACTTGGGATATAGGCCCGGGGGGAGTGCCCTTCGTGGGGGTCTTTCTAAGGGAACCTAACCCGTATTTACGCATGGATAAATCCACGGCTAGAAAGAAAACCACGAAAACTCCGAACGATTATTTCAACGGGCGCGATTGGGATCGAACCCAGCACCTCCCGTCTACCAGCTTCGAGAGTAGAACCTCTCAGCCACTGGTGGGGCCACACACAATGTGAAATTTTATATAAAAGACATAATCTGTTCTACTGGGTTGTCATACGAAGCAAAATCTCACCAGAATCGCCGGGTTGCCACGCCAGGCAAAAAGAAATCACATTTTTGACGCGAAATAGATACCCGGTGCGTCTGCGACATCTCTACACGATTTCTTTTCCTGGGAGAAAAAATTTGAAAGTATGATTATTGTAGTAAAAATATTCTTGAAAAAAATTACTTAAATAAATATTAAGTATCCTGAAGAGAGATGCTGACAAAAAAAAAAAAAAAAATATAGTTATTCATTTCTGTACTCAAAATTGAAATAATGTATGCAACACTTTGCCTTATACTTTCAGAAGATATGCCAACTATTAAATATAGCTAAAAGCAATAATTTTTATTTTGAAAAAAAAATAATTTCAATTTTTTAAAATAATTTCGTATTGAAAAAGATATATATATATATAAGTATATATTTCAAGAAGAATAAAACAATAAAAATATTTATGAACTAAAAATAATAATGTAATTATGTGCAACGGAACACCTTATAATTTATCAATGGACAATCGAGAAAATAATTCCGAAAATAATCGTATTAACATTCTTTTCTAACACCTATATGTGGTGAAAAATGTTCAACTGCAAGGTAAAAAAGTGCCTTGACCCTGTTTTTCTCAATGTTAAGACATCTGTACAAGTGGAAAGTAAATGGAAAGAAAAAGACCTATCCTTTACCTTTGATGTCTTTTCTAAGAGCCTTTTCTTGTCTTTGGTAGTGTCCGCAAACATCCGCTAATCTCATCTTCTGCCCCTTCTAAGCAAAAACAAACATTATTTTACCGGTTTTCTTAAGCACTTTGCTTTGTTAGTCTTCTGGTTAATCTACTAATCTTGAAGCCGCCTGGTTCCAGTGAATATAAGGAAAGCCGATTAAAAGAAGTTTAAGACATTTTGTTCTATAATGAGATGTTATGCTTCGCATGGAAAGCAGTAATGATAGTGCGTTCATTTTTGTTTTTGTTTTTTCTTTACGTGTACTCAAAACAATTTTACTTTCACGAAACTTTTTTCTTCTTTGAAATTTTAGCTAATAGGATCTAGAGGTCTGGAGGAAATTACACTTTAACTGGCTTTCGATAGTATGCAAAATGAAGTTTCACACCGTAAATTGCTTAATGGATTTTAATATAACTTTCTAAAAAGTTTAGTATATTTTTTAATATTTCAAGGAAAGTATATGGTATAAAGAGTTTTACAGAAAGGTTTCACACACTCCTTATATTCAATACACAGTATATATCAAAACTTTCATATCTTAGTTGCACATCATTCAAATGCATGACCTAACGCATTTTATATTGGAGTGACTCTCGTTATTTTTTGTACACAGAATATAAATAAATTTTCATATTTTAACTAGAATTTCGAATCTCGTAAACTGAAATAGATAAAAACTTATTTTGAAAATGTGTGTGTGTGTGTGTACATTTTTGAATATATGTCTTTGTATTGTATTATAATTATCGGCTTATATAGTGTCGATTTTTTATGAGATTTAATGTTTATTATAGATAAACATTTTATTATATATATATATATATATATATGAATCGATGAACAGTGGAGAGAAATCGCGAAAAAGCGATTAAAAATGAATTATATTTTGTTATGATGTAAGCATTAGTACACGGGTACTAAAGTATTAAACAACATTCCAGCCATCAGAATTCTAGAGACAGAACGTTGCCTTCACAAGAAGGCTGACAGGAGCAGTTGCATTGTAAAAAAATAGGAAAAATGTAGAACAATTGATTTAACAACACTTTCTATTTTTTATATACGGTATTTATGGTGAGTTAGATATTTTTTCCGTCCAATAATAGTATTAGAAGAAAAAAAAATTCAAAAATTTAGAAAAAAAATTGATTTTTTGAAAAGCAACAGATCGCAGATTTTAACAGTATCAGGATTTCAAAACACTGTGGAGTTTATGCGCCTTTTTGCGTCTCTTTAATATGTAAATAATATATTACTCAAGAGACTGAAAAACTAGCCTTAAAAACGAACAGCTGCAGAGAATGGCGGAACCAAAGTATAGAAGTGATAACGTTTTCAGCTGTACATTTATACTTATTTGTCACATCAACAAATTAAAATAACTATTTGTGGGTGAAACCGCATGTTTCTTCGACGAAAATGTGTCGTCCTATTAAATTTATTTTCGCCAAAGAAACTGGCGCTAAAACTGTTGAAAGGTTGAAAGTGTTACAAACGAAATAAAAACACACTCCCTACATCTCCAACCATCAACAACAGCCCTCTCTCACAAACAGTTACTCATATGGGCCTGGGGTCGGTTTCTATCTATTTCGCGTCAAAAATTAAATAGATTTTAATACCCCAGACATTTAAATTTTTGTGGATTTTTGGAATAACATTTTTTTTACTTCTTAATGAGGTCTGTTCAATCTGATAAACAAGGCCTTTCAACGGATTGGTTAGATTTAAAGCGCTTTTTGCACTTTTGCCACACTGTGCGACGGCCGCTTGGCGTAGCGAACGGAAATTAGAGTATTGTCGAAATAATCGCACGCATGTGTCACGAAAATATTTCGTTTTTCCCGTAAAACATTTATTACGTTATCAAAGTTTATTTTTGCAACAAGAAACCGTCAAAAAAGTTGAGAAGACTATTTTGCGAGAAGTCTGGTGAACAGTATATATTATCCGACTGAAATATTAACAGAATAAAGCAGCGATTTTAAGTTGATGCATGACATGCTGAAACCAGTGTCAGACTGTCCAGTAAAAGGGCAAAATTGCAATGTTGTTCCTTCTGTAATTTTTTTAAAATGCTAAAAAAGATAATTTTTTTAACATATATAAAAAACGTAACTACATATATGAATGTAATCCTTGAGAGTATTAATCATTACTCAATATTTTAAAACTGCACTATATCTGTAAAATTATATTAATTTAAATAATGCTTCTATTGCACTGAAACCTACATCCTAGTGAACGGATATATCAGTTCATGGCACTGAAAAGACTACAACATTATTACATGATTAAGTATGTACGTGCTCTTTTAGAAGTTGGAGGAAGGCAATATGAACATATATTGCATTTTAAAACTAATGAATGTTGTCTCAACAATAGGTAGAAGTTTAATAAAAAAAAATTCTAAGAAAATAAGCATAATTTTAATCTATAAAATTTATTATCATTAGACGTCTTTATTTCTTATCCCCTGAAATATATTTTAGAATATCAATTCAAAGTAATTAAGAATATTAAGCATTTAACGCTGTTTAAAACGTCTAAAGGAACAATTACTCAAATTCAACTGACAGGAGCCGCATCAATATATACAGAAAGCTATTAACAACACATTAAAGCTTCTCTAAAACCCAGTTGACGACACGCTATCAATGTAATGCTTCGAGTTATTAATTGTTATATAAAACCGGCGTTTTATATTTTTAATGCTAACATCCTTAAATTATATAAATAATCCTTTGTTTTATAAGAATAAGTCTCTTTTGCAATAAGTTTCATTTTTGTAATTGATACTCAAGTATCATCAATGTGACCTGGAAGGTTTGAATTGATGAAAATTGACTAGAGTTTAATCGATGTTATAAAAGACAGTAATTAATTCATACTATTACTTCTTTTTCTATTTATTTACGTAGGTTTTATAGAAATAACATATTTTTTTTTTTAATTATAGGAAAACAATACCATATGTTTTAACATTGCACGACAAATTTAATCTTGCAAAGCTAGTTTTACCACGATTTTAATGTCCAGGTTCACTATTTTTCAGTCGTCATCTCTCCTTTATACAGTTTATTACGCTATTTTCCTATTATACCTAAAGAAAAAAGAAAAAAGAAAAAAGAAAAAACTCAAAAACATATAATAAAAATTTTAAAATCCGTAAAAATTAATAGTATTAGTTTTGTTAGGATTTTAAAAAAAAGTTTTTTTAGGTAATTACAGAATGGCTATTACAGAATTTAATTTCTTAAAAAAAAAGAGATAAATATGTAAATTCGTTAACTTGTTGAAAATTTATCGTGGCAAACCGCTAAAAAGCAGTGTTTCGAGATGAGACTTTAAAATCTATTAAGTTTTAGCGTCGTAAGTAACGCTGGTCTGCGCGTCTCAAACTTTACGTTTCGTACGGTCGTAATTTTCCGATATTTCCCATTGGATAAATAGTAAGGCGTTCTTTAAAGTTGAAACATTATAAGAAAAAATAATATAAACATTTTTTCGTCATTTTGGACATTTTTCATCCTTTTAATACCGAAAATACTATACTCGGATTTTAACGTATGCTGCCAAAATTGTTAAGTCTTACTTTTATGTTTAAAACTTATACTCATAGGCAAAGCTTAATACAAAGAATAAGTAGAACTGTTTTCATTCCAAAATCAAATATCAATGACCACATTTTTTTTTTATTTAAACTATTAGAGAATTTTTTGCTTTCTGGCAGAATGTGGGATAATAGCAACTCGAAAAATTAATTTAAAATAACAAATTATTAAAAAAAAAAAAAAAAAAAAAAAAAATCGGATATAGACTATGCAGCTCTTTGCGTCTTTAACTATGGAGTAATTGATATTACAGTTATACCTATATAAAATATCTATTAATAAATTAATATTTTCTAATAACACATTATGCCAGTATGTTTAACATAAAATGCGAGCATGCTCTTATATAGAGCTCCCAAATGGTCCTCTTTTTGACTACCAGACATTTCTATGTAAGATTTTTGGGTAGGTTACTGCAACATTTGCAAGATAAATAACTTTTGGGGTAGGTTTCTCCCAAATTTTTGAGAGAAAAAAATATTTTTTGTTTGAAAGAAAAGATGGTATAAAATAACGGACTATTTGGGATCCCTGCTATCAAAATAGAGTGAGTTATTCGTTGAAAGTTATCATTTCATAGTTTAAATTTTTAAACCATCATTTAAATAAATGAACCACTCTCCATTCGAATTAATAAATCTATACTAAATTATATACATATACATAAGGAAAAAAGATTTAGAAAAACCTGCTCTACAGCAACATTTTACTAAAAGAAAACTTAATAACACTCCTCTCATGATGAATATAAGTATCAATGACAACGTGTATGTTTTTACATGAAAAAAAATATAGTGGTTTTTTTTTTGTCTTCCCGTTGAAATAAATAAAAAATGTTTTAATGAATGGTTTAGAAAATGTATTTTTTATTATGTGAAATAAACCAACAAGTATAAGAAAAAAAAGTTACAGCTTATTTAGATAATTGCTTCATTATTTACGCTATAATTGTTTTAACCTTTATACATATATCCAGATTGTTAAGTGTTTGAAATAGAACTTCCAAATAAGCTCCTTAATTGAGCATGTGTCAAAAAGAATATGTTTCAATATATTAAAAAAATACATTTATATAAAACGGTAATAAAAATAACATTTTATATAAAACAGTATACTGTTTTTCAGTAATTAGAGTTTATAAGTATAAATATTATTAAAAGATTTTTTCTTTTTCATTAATTATTTTTTTCCCTTTCATTTATAAATGATTTAAAACAATATGCTTAAATTTTTATACAAATTAAATAGTTTTACTATAAAAAATATATTTCTTAGTACCTGAAAAAAGAAAGCTAATGTCAGAAGTTGCATCCAAAATTACCAGATAGAATTTTTTTTTGTGTTTAACCCATTAGGCACCGCTATATATATTAAGCAATTTTTTAATGAAACAGTTGTTTTTTATTTATGAATAGAAAGTCTTTAAGGTACTTCTGAAGAAAAAAATTAAAAAAATTTCAATATTTAGAAAAAATAGCATGTTCCCAAAATGGGAGCAATGGCGCCTAATGGGGGTAAATTTTTTCACAAATTTTACTTATGCCTCCGTGCATTTATGTTTGTTATTTCTCAGTTTTTTCGCTATAAAAGGGATAATATCATTCTGAAACTGATATTTTACGATTAATTCATACAAATTAGTCCAACATCTACATTTATAATAAAAATAAAAAATAAAATTTCCGATTTCATAAGCATTTTCAGTATCCACCTCTTTATTTTTCTTCAATACATAATTTTTGTCGTACTATTTTACATGAAATTGATTGAACATTTTTTATGCAGCATTATATTACATTTTTTTCGTTTTCTGAAATTGGTTTTTTAACAATATTTTGTTTTTTGTTTTTGCATTTTGTTTAGTTTTTTCCATATTCCAATTTGAAGTTCGCCTGAACTTTCATCTAAAATATCAAGCCTGTGTTTAATACTTTGTCTTTTTTAAACACTAAATTAGATATTTCTTGATTGTCTCCTGATTTAGAATTTACAGAAAGTTCTACTCCACCAAATATAACATGGGATAAATCATCACATAAATTATTTTCTATTACATATGTAATAGAAAATATTTTATGCGACATACATATGAGGAAGATATCTTCCTCATATGTTACAATACTGCAATCGGGTGGCAAACAAACGATTTCCGGAACATCCGAAAAATCATCCAAATCTAAAAAATTGTTCAATCATCTTCCATGTAAAATAATTAAAAAAAATTATGAAATGATGAAAAATAGAGAGATGGATAGTGAAAATGCTTATGGAACTGGTAATTTCATTTTGTTTTTTATTATAAATGTAAAAGTTGGACTAATTTATATGAAATCTTCTAAAAATATTAGTTTCAGAATGATATTATACCTTCTATAGCTAATAAGTTGAAAAATAAATACCAAAAATGCACGGAGGCATATGTACAAGTTTTCAAAAACCTTACCCCCATTAGGCGCCATTGCTCCCATTTTGGGAACATCTTATTCTTTCGGTAATTGTGATTGATCTATTATACATATTAATTCCGGATTGATGTTGTTTAACATAATACACTGTTATGAACATATTTTAACTAAAAAATATATTTCTTATTATAAAGTTTTTTTTTTTAAGTTTTTTTTTTCGAATACTGCCAAAAAGCTATTTTTCGCATTTTTTAACACGTTTTAATAGAAATTTCTAATGAAACTTAACAAAAAAATTTCAGATGTCATCTAATATATTCAAAATGCAAATAACATGAACCTTTTAACAATTTATAAAATACGCACTTCAGAAAAAAATCTTAAAGCAATGTTCCCAAAATGGGAGCAATGGTGCCTAATGGGTTAAGTGTTTACACGTGCATGGACAAGTTCCAATAGAAGTAGACAATTTGTTGCATCGCTGACCAAATGAATATGTTAAGAAGTTTTTGTCAAGCTCAGTACTGGAAAGCTGAAGTACATACAACAAAAAAATATGCAAAATACTTCCATGATGGAAAATATCATTGCGTTAATATTGGTTTCTCCGCATTTGGTGGAGAATGAAGTAATTAAATTGAATTGCGAAAGTGCAGTTTTGCAATGCATATTTTACATTTAAGGTTAATCCATCTGTTCACCACAGGAATATATTTGAAACATTACATAAACTAAAATTGCAATTTTGTTAATATAAAATACATTTTTGCGGTACGTTTTGTATGATTTTTGCATCGAAAGATATTTGGATTTCGTTCGAAAAGGGATGAATTTAAAATAATAATCAGGAAATCTGTTTTTTTTTTCGGGACAAATATTACAAAATGTTAGATTTTTAAATTTTAAATAAATTTTATAAATCTCGGAGGAGGAATTACGTTTCCATAAGTATTTTATTACATGAGTTTTTAGCCAACGTTTGCAACAAATGCCGATATTTTGCAGTTGACAGGAGTGTCAGTGTATTATTACAATAGGATGAAATATCGTTTACAACGAACTGTTTTATTGTATTAAAATATAGTTTAAAACGCACTTGTATATATACTAGTATCTTGAAATGCCACAATAATTGGCAAATGAAACATAAGATCAATGGGACAATGAGGGATTCAGGGGCCACTTCCCCCAAAAGAAATTTACAGTTTATTCGATAAAACGAAACAATAAGCAGCTGAAGAGTATAATTGTATGGAATCGTGTTTAATATAACAATTTGTAAAAGTTATTGTTTTTTAATCACTGGGAATAAAGGTTATATGCTTAAAATATACATATAATCTAACATTATTAAATTGCAGATTCCAAGATGTTAAATATTGTGTAAAGTGAGATGAAAATTAAAATGTCTTGCAAAATACACGTTGAGGCATCTGATCTGAAGATTTACTAGTTTATTTTAATTTTAACAGATTCTTTAAGGGGGTAAAAATTTTATTTTCTATTATCTATATTATTTTTTTTCTATTATCTATATTATTTTTGAAGTGAAAACTTCTTTAGGCGCGTTGGGCATTTTTTGAGATGGGAAAAAACCACTGAACTCGCGACACTGTTACTGTAACCGACACTGTTACCGACACCTCTGTATATTTGAAGTGAAAACTTCTTTAGGCGCGTTGAGCATTTTTTGAGATGGGGAAAAACCATTGAACTCGCGACACTTTTAATGTAACCGACACTGTTACCGACACCTCTGTATATATGAAGTGAAAACTTCTTTAAGCGCTTTGGGCATTTTTTGAGATGGTAAAAAACCATTGAACTCGATACACTGTTAATGTAACCGACAACTCTGTATATAAGTATGTACATGTATTGTGTATAGTTCCGTATGAGGTAGGGCGGGGTATGAAATGTATGAGTAGCGTGAACCAGAAATTTTAAATAATAAACTAAGCGACATTTGAAATTCAGTTCCTAGCTGAACGAAATAAATCAATCTTTATAGATGTATAGGGATCAGCCTAATTAGTCATTTATGAAGGACATTGGACCCTCCAGCCCCCCTTTTACGGTGTTTTAACTAACTATGCCTCATATCCATATCTCAACAACGGACAGTCCAATTTCAACGCGACTTATTTCAAACACTATAATTCACTGAGTAATGAATCTCCATAATATTAAAATAAATGTATGAGTAGTGTGAACCAGAATTTTAAAATAATAAATTAAGCGACATTTGAAATTCAGTTCCTAGCTGAACGAAATAAATTAATCTTTAAAAACGTATAGGGATCAGTCTAATTAGTCATTTAAGGAAGGGCACTGGACCCCACGCCTCCCCTACGGCCCCCCTTAAAAGGGGGAGTTCATTCACTTTTACGGTGTTTTAACTAACTATGCCTCATATCCATATCTCAACAACGGACAGTCCAATTTCAACGCGACTTATTTCAAACACTATAATTCACTGAGTAATGAATCTTCGTAGCATTAAAATAAATGTATGCGTAGCGTGAACCAGAATTTTTAAATAATAAATTAAGCGAATTTTGAAATCTAGTTCCTAGCTGAACGAAATTAATCAATCTTTACAGATGTATAGGGATCAGCCTAATTAGTCATTTAACGAAGGACACTGGACCCCCTCCCCCCTTCAACCCCCGTTTTACCGTGTTTTAACTAACTATGCCTCGTTTCCATATCTCAACAACGGACAGTCCAATTTCAACGCGACTGATTTCAAACATTACATTTTCACTGAGTAATGAATCTCCGTAACATTAAAATAAATGTATGCGTAGCGTGAACCAGAATTTTTAAATAACAAACTAAGCAACATTTGAAATTCTGTTAATAGTTGAGCGAAATAAATTAATCTTTAAAGATGCATAGGGATCAGCCTAATTAGTCATTTAACGAAGGGCACTGAACCCCACGCCTCCCCTCAGGCCCCCCTTTTACGGTGTTTTAACTAACTATGCCTCGTTTCCATATCTCAACAACGGACAGTTTAATTTCAACGCGACTTATTTCAAACATTATATTTTCACTGAGTAATGAATCTCCGTAACATTAAAATAAATGTATGAGTAGCGTGAACCAGAATTTTTAAATAATAAACTAAGCAACATTTGAAATTCTGTTAATAGTTGAGCGAAATAAATTAATCTTTAAAGATGCATAGGAATCAGCCTAATTAGTCATTTAACGAAGGGCACTGAACCCCACGCCTCCCCTCAGTAGGGCTGGACGATATCAAAAATTTTATATCGCAATATATCATCGAGTTAATATCGATATTGGTGATATATCGCGATAACTACCTTAAAATGTGTGGGGATAGAAATATTGCTAATTTCGAAAGACAAATGTACGAGCAATTTAAATACCAACAGATGTAGAAAGCAACGAATCATATATATATTTATATATATATATAAGAGAAAAGCAAAGAAACTAACAAAAGAAGAAGAAATAAAAAGAAAACTGCCCAGTTAAACTGAGGGCATTGAGCTCACAGGCTATTCACATTATTTTGTATATTATACTCTTATTTCAAAGAATTTGAAATAAGCCTCTCGAAAAATAAAAAAAATCGACAATATATAAGGGGGCTCATCACCCCTGTCCTCCCTCCTTATAATTAACCAATAAACCCCAAAAACTAATCGGCAAAGCCTCTAATTACAATGAACACATATACAAAATTTGAAGCAAATCTGATAATTCTGTATGAAAAAAGCCATTTATATAAATTAAGGGGGATTAGTCCCCCGTATCCTCCTTTATACTTAACCAATGAACCCCCAAAACTAATCAGGGAAGCGCCTTACCACAATGAGCCTATATACAAAATTTGAATAAAATCGAATAATTCTGCATGAAAATCTCATTTATCTAAATTAAGGGGGAGATGATTAGCCCCCTCCACTTTACCCCCTTTATACTTAACCAAAAAACATCCAAAACTAATCAGGAAAGCGCCTTATCACAATGAACCTATATACAAAATTTGAAGAAAATCGGATAATTCTGCATGAAAAACCCATTTATCTAAATTAAGAGGGGTTATTCCCCCTTTCCCCCTTTATACTTAACCAATGAACCCCCAAAACTAATCAGGGAAGCACCTTACCACAATGAGCCTATATACAACATTTGAATAAAATCGGATAATTCTGCATGAAAAACCCATTTATCTAAATTAAGGGGGGTAGCCCCCTTTTCCCCTTTATACTTAACCAATGAACCCCCAAAACTGATCAGGAAAGTGCTTTATCACAATGAGCCTATATACAGAATTTAAAGAAAATCGGATAATTCTGCATGAAAAACCTATTTATCTAAATTAAGGGGGGGGGATTAGCCCACTTTCCCCTTTTATACTTAACCAATGAACCCCCAAAACTAATCAGGGAAACACCTTATCACAATGAGCCTATAAACAAAATTTGAAGCAAAACGGTTATTTCTATCAAGAGTTATCGCGTTACGTACAAACATACATACATACATACATACAGAACCGGCGGGGGCACATTAGCTAGGCTTTGATAGCCTGTGAGCTAAAATGCACCATATAATTTTGCTTTATTATGCAGAATACTAGGTTTGATATTTAAACCTGTTTTTTTTATTTCAAAGTGCCATTGAATTCAAAAGAAAATAAATTGCAAATGTTAAAAATAAGTTATTGTCTAACAAAATTAAACAAAAACAAACAAACAAACAAAATCACACACAGGCACTACACGACACCATACATTCATTTTAATATCAAGGCGCTACCGATAATATTGTTCGAGAAAATTATCTCAATGAGCACTGAAGTAATGCAATGCTATGGACCCGAGAATAACTAACAGATACTCTAGCTCGTATTTTATTGGCCATCACATATCAATACCTTGACCTATTGCAACGAAGTCTGGACGAATAGCAGCAGAGCAGCATCGAGGCGAATAAGTCTGGACGATAGCTGTACTATTCAGTTAAAAACAAAGAGTTTAATTTGCGGTTTGAGAGGATAGTAACGAGCTTAAACATAATGAGAGAATGTATTCGTATTGGGATATATTGTGATATTCTTTATTTGAGGATATTAACGAACGCGAGATAATTAAAAGATAATCATTGGAGGGGATATTCTGATTGGAATAAGTAGAGAAGTGAATACAAATGCATGGATCGGACGAAAGGAATGGGTTGAAGAGGATATTATACGGAATATTCGGCGATTTTCTTGTGGTTTGAAGTCGAGAAAAAAAAAATGTTTTTTGGATATATCGGTAGAGTCAGAGTTTAACTTAGATATTGTTATACATTGCCAGAGTCAGAGCTTAGCTATCATTATTGGGATATATCGTCAGTGTCAGATCTGAGATATTGTTATTGCGATAATTAAGAAATATCAATATTTGATCGATATATTGATAAATAATCCAGTCCAACCCCTCAGGCCCCCCTTTTACGGTGTTTTAACTAACTATGCCTCGTTTCCATATCTCAACAACGGACAGTTTAATTTCAACGCGACTGATTTCAAACATTATATTTTCACTGAGTAATGAATCTCCGTAACATTAAAATAAATGTATGAGTAGCGTGAACCAGAATTTTTAAATAATAAACTAAGCGACATTTGAAATTCAATTCCTAGCTGAACGAAATAAATCAATCTTTACAGATGTATAGGGATCAGCCTAATTAGTCATTTAACGAAGGACACTGGACCGGTTTGTTCCATTCTAGTCAAATTCCTTACCAGTGGAAAGCAATTAAGACAGTGAAATACAGGGGGTTGTGTAGGACTCTCATACTGTCATCTTCCAGGTCTGAAATGGACAAATACGAACCCCACCCTCACAGGTTTATTGCTATGGAAGGGGTTTAGAAAGAGGGGTTTAGAAGGTACGCGAAAGAAGCCTGCGGCGAGAGCTGTTGGTGAACTTGTTGGAGTAAAATTTATCGTTTTATTGCCTTTCTGAGCAAGGTTTAGTATTATTTGATGTTTCATGTCCACTGACCAATAAAATGGTATTAAGGCAAAAACAACTAGAAAATTCTGTGAAAAGTATCTTCCCAGGGATTTTTTTTCTTTCTTTCTTATTTTCTTTGTAGGATTATTACAAGGTCTGATTTTTGCCACAGTTCAGCTTTGTGTCAGTCACAATGGTAGTGCGCTTTATAAATTCGCTAAAAAATAACAAATTTGCGATATACAACGATTATTTATTACTAAAAAATAATCAAGTATGTGCCTATGAAAGATGGTTAAATGTCTATGCATAGTTTCTGATTCTATAAAACTTTTTTACAGATACGTTAATTTGACCCCCCCCCCCCCACACTTTCGAAAATTTAAATTTCAAAGTTACCAGGAATTAGCTCTCAATTAGCTCTAATTTGCTCTCTAATATTAAAATTTGCTCTGGTTATGTACCGCGATATTCCAATTAGAATGTTGTGGGGGGGGGGGGAGGACTAAGTTAACGCTAGCCCCCCCCCCCACTTCCGAATATCGAAATTTCAAATATGCCAAAATTTAGCTCTCAATTAGCTCTAATTTGCTCTCGAATATTAGAATTTGCTCTGCTTCTGGTATCGAGATATTTCAGTTAAAAGAAGGGGCCGAGCGTTAAGGGGGCCGAGGGGAGCCCCCCTCCCTCCACTTTCGAATATTGCAATGAACAAAATCACCGTTTTTATAAAATTAACTTTAAAAATCAAATTTCCATTTGATCATTTAAAAAGAGTTCATATTCATTTGCACACAACTTGTCTACGAAAACGAATTTTTGCATGGGTTTTTTTTAGTTTCGTAAGTACTTTTAGCATTCCTAGCAAATACAATCATGATAGAAATCTAGGCATTCATGCATTCAACCTCTTTTTTTGGAGCCCAAACCCAGTGACTCTAAATGCGAACCCGAGTCCGACAGTAGGCAGCAGAAAATCATTAATAAGATTTTAAAATTGTTTAAAGATTTATTTTGTTATTTAAATATATCTCGTTACATAGAAATATATATTAATCCTAAATACGCTTTCACGTTTCGTGATTTTTCATGTCCCTGAAAATCGGTTTAAAATAACAAATTTGTTATTTATACCCAACCATTGGCAGAAATCAAAATTCTTATATTATTTTTTTTAATATAATTGTACAACTATGGCAAAAAGGCGTGAATTATGTTTCTCAATTATTTTGGAAAAGGGCTTCAAACAGAAAGAAACGATAGACAAAGGATATCCTACGTCTTTTTTATGTTATTAACACTGACCATGCACAGGCTTCAAAATCAGGTAGAATATTTCTCCTTTTGTCCCATCAATAACAACTCAATTCCATTTCAAACAAATTTTTAAATTTATTTAAAACACTTTAAGAAACTTAGAGTACATTCTTGTTTCTCAAATAGCAAGTTTTTTTTTCGCTCTTATCAATTTGTGATAAAATAAATTAAATTTTTTTATCTTGAATCCGCCCGAGCCTGTGGACTGGCATAAAATTTACAGACCTAACTATAGTTTCGCGCTCAAACTCTGATTCGAACTGATCCCTTTTCATATCTAATGCATGGTTAATAAAAGAAAAAAAAATTACGCACAAATTTTCAACGTTTTGTAAAATGGTAAATCAATCATTTATTCATGCATGTGTGTGTATGTTTGAAGATTTTGCTATTGATAAACTTTAGTTTAAAAATAAAATTATTAGCATTATTGCCACTTCCAATTCAGAATTAAAATAATCATAAATCAATTTGATTCATAATTGAAGAGGGTTTTAATGAAGAAGAGAATTAAAAAGTTAGTCATGATATTTAGAAATGTTTTACATACATATCATTATTTTTAGAATATTTAATCATTAAATGTATATATTTTTTGATACAATAAAAAAAATTGTAGTTAGTGAGAGTATTACAGAATGCTTTTTTTTTTTTCAACATAAAATGTTTTATACTGATTGTTATAAAAATGTGACGTCATAACAGAAGATGGTTATGGTTTGAAAATAAAATTATTTTTTAATAATTACGAGAATTATTGTTATTTTACCTCCTATTTATTCTGTTAATCGATAATGGCATAAACGTTTATAAAATGTTTTTTTGTTCCCTTAAAAATATTTTTGATAAGCCATTTCAACTTGTAAAATGGGCAACTGCAATTAACTTGATTTCAGTAAATGATATGTTCGTTAAACTTTGGTAAAATTTAATTTTTGTCACTACTTTAAATTTTGTAAACGTAAAAGTTATTTTTCCAAAAATTAGAAAAAAAAGGAATTAAGAAAATGTTAAATAAAATAAATGTATTTATTTTGATTTTTTTTTTTTTACATTGACAATATTTGATAAATAATGTACCTAACTTCCATATTTCCGCAAAACATTCTGTTCTGAATTGAAATGTTTGTTATTTGAAGCCCTTGCTAATGACATAAAGATATGTAAAGATTAATAATCAAAGACAAAGCTATTTCAAAATATTAAATTCCTAGGCATAAATTTTCCCTTTTAATAATAGTAAATAGAAATAATAAGCAGTTATGAAATTTTAAAAACACCCTCTTAAGAATAAAGGAAAAAAGTAAAAATTCGCAAAAATGATAATATTAACTTAGTAAAATCTTAAATTTAAAGAAATTATAATTTTAGATTTATGCTAAGTTTATGAATTTAAAAAAAAAGTTAATCACAAACACATATGCATGCTAAAAACTTATTTTATGTATATCAAAGTTGGATTTTTGAATAGATTTTAGGTATGCGACAGTCCAAAATGCATCGTCATGAGACAAAATCGTTTATGACTCAATATTTAATCCATGCATTTATCAAAAAATGAAAAATGCTATTCGATTTCAAATGTTTTCAGTAATATTTATATTTAAAACGAACTAATGTGCATGAATGTGTCAGAAAATTTTGTGTTGTTGAGCAAAATCTTCAAACATCTACACATATGTATGAATAAATGATCGATTTACCATTTTACAGAACGTTGAAAATTTGTACTTTTTTTTTTTCCTTTTATAAAGCATGCATTAGATATGAAGCGGGATCAGTTGGAATCCGAGTTTGGGCACGAAACGGGTTAGGTCTATAAATTTTATGCCTGTTTTCGGGCTCGGGTGAGTTCAAGATAAAATATTTTATTTTATTTTATCACAAATTGAAATGAGTGACAAAAAAGCTTGCTATTAGAGAGACAAGAATATACTCTAAGTTTCTTAAGGTGTTTTAAATTCATTTAAAAATTTGTTAGAAATGGAATTGAGTTGTTATTGATGGGACAAAAGGGGAAATATTCTATCTGAATTTGAAGCCTATGCATGGTCAGTGTTAATAACATAAAAAAGACGTGAGATATCCTTTGTCTATCGTCTCTTTCTGTTTGAAATCCTTTTCCAAAATTACTGGGAAACATAATTCACGCATTTTTGCCATAGTTGTACAATTATATTAAAAAGAATAATATAAGAATTTTAATTTCTGCCAGTAGTTGGGTATAAATAACAAATTTGTTATTTTAAACAGATTTTCAGGAATATGAAAAATCACGAAACGTGAAAGCGTATTTAGGATTAATATTTATTTTTATGTATATATATATATATATATATATATATATATATTTAAATAACAAAATAAATCTGTAACAATTTTAAAATTTTATTAATGATTTTCTGCTGCCTACTGTCGGACTCGGGTTCGCATTTAGAGTCATTGGGTTTGGCTCCAAAAAAAGAGGTTGAATGCATGAATGCCTAGATTTCTATCATGAATGTAATTGCTAGGAATGCTAAAAGTACTTACGAAACTTAAGAACCCCCCTGCAAAAATTCGTTTTCATAGAGAAGTTGTGTGCAAATGAATATGAACTCTTTTTAAATGATCAAGTGGAAATTTGATGTTTAAAGTTATTTTTTTAAAAACGGTGATTTTACTTATTGCGATATTCGAAAGTGAAGGGGGTGGGGGGAGCTAAATTAACGCTTGGCCCCTTTTTGTAACTGAAATATCTCGACATCAGAAGCAGAGCAAATTCTAATATTAGAGAGCAAATTAGAGCTAAGTGAGAGCTAAATTTTGGCATATTTGAAATTTCGATATTCGAAAGTGGGGGGGGGCGTTAACTTACCCCCCCCCCCCACCATTCTAATTGGAATATCGTGGTACCATAATCAGAGCAAATTCTAATATTAGAGAGCAAATTAGAACTAATTGAGAGCTAATGCCTGGTATCTTTGAAATTTAAATTTTCGAAAGTGGGGGGGGGGGCAAGTTAACGCATCTCTTTTTTACAGGAATTATTTTGATCGACTTCAACATTGCGCTTAAAAGAATTCTTCGATCGGCTTCAACATTGCGCTTAAAAGAATTCTTCGATTTAAAAAATACCTGCTTCAACATTTTTATTTCTATAAAACTACCAATTTTCTTTTAGCAAACTACTAAACCTGTATATGCAATAGTTTTCTTAATATAAGCCACCTCCAATCACAAAATATTTAATTAAGGCGGCATCAGCATCAGCTGCTTTTTTTTTTTTTTTTTACTATACAGAGAAAATTATTGAGATATTTTCTGCAAATTTCCACAAATATTAATAAATTTAAGACGATTACTAATTCGGAAACCTTTTCCTATTTTATTTTCTACAATATTTATATTTACAGTATTTGTTGTAAAATGAGATATCGCCATTGATTGATCACGCACGCACACACAGCTTACTTATTCCCAGCTTTATTAACATCCATTCATATCTTTATTTGAAACAATACATTTCTTTGGATGTTAGGTATATTTTGCGACAAACAAAAGTAAAATAAACACATTTTTGCTCGCTGAAGTTCTTTGTTTCTATACTCATTTTTTGGACAATGGTCAAAAAAGGACTATAACTTGCTACCAGACCGCTTCAGTAACCTTTTTGACTCCTGAACCCGCGAAGAGGGTTATGCACGCATGAATGGGCGTGACACTCCTTATCTCGGATCCGTATTTTGATTTGTAAAAGATCCCTAAAGTCCCCTCTCTTTTTTCGGGTTGAAATTTTTTGGGGAAAAAGGAAGTCACGTATTTTAATCCACATTTTGTCACAACTTGACTCCAACTAGTCAGGCTTCAAAATTAAATATATTATTTATTTAAAATAAATAAAATAAAATAAAATAAAACAAACATTCCTCCTTTGCTGCATATTTATTCAGACGGGTTCGGTGATAGTTTTGAAGTTATTTTAACACGAATTATTAATATTTCATAAAAAAATAACATACGAATGAATTTACAATGAATCATAATTTTTAATGGCGAATTAACTAAAATAATTAATTTTTGAGATCAATTCATTGTACGTCAATAAATAAATAAATGAATAGAGGTTAATTTGGAAGAGGCACACAAAAATCAATCGGATTTAGTCCCTCCAATGCATTAATCCGTCCGGTATAAAACGTTTCGTCTAATATTGGATTATATATTTTTATTTACATTTCTGTCACAATGTGTAGATGACTTTCATAATGTATTTTGTCACAGTTTTGACGTGACTTACGTCACAGTGACGTCACAAAATATTACAAATTGACCAGGCAAATATTTTTTTACAACATGAATAACATGTTTTGAAGTGGTCTTGTATTTCTTTAATTTTTTAAAGACACATTTATATCATCATGCATATGCGTGGTACTCTTACCCAAATAAACACAAATGCTGTACAAGATCTATATAGTTACGTGCTAAATCTACAAATCATTTCGAGCTTGTTATTGAGCAGGGTGATCACATATATTATTTTTTTAATGAATTTGTGGATGGTCCTTCAATCGCCCTCGGGATCAAACGTTTACTGAATTTATGAGATCGAACATGTTCTTTAAGTTTCTTAAGTAACAGAAGAATTTGTCAAGTATTTCTCGAGATATTCGACTAAACGTCCAAAATCGGAAGTGACCAGTGACTTTTGGCCATATACTGTATATTTCAATGTCCAACTTTCATTTCATTTATTTTCATTTCATTTAATGCCTCAGTCATTATTTTCCACTCATCACTAGAATTAATTGATATTAAAACATGCAATACACATGTTTTATGGACTACGTATTAAACACAAAATGCTAATAATATTGATTATTAATTTAATTTAATTAACTAAGAGGGTTTTTTTTATATATAAATTTTCAGAAGTTGCTATGGGCAGTTTTGCATTAACTAAAAATGATCAATCTTTTGCGTTCTTTGTTATGCTGTTAGAATTAATTCATTAAACTTAAACTAAATATTTCCAATTTCAGAGAGATACTCTAGAAATTTCAAAACCCTGAGCTAGCGCAATTTCATCCATCAAATTCTACTTAAAAGCGATTCATTCCCATTTTCTAAATAAAACACTTTCAAAATTTTGAGCATTGGAATCATGAGGTACTATTCACATAAATGTTTCGTTTGTTAGTAAAGTATGCTTAAATGCTTCTGTTTAGAACAAATTTTCAGCTAATTTATCATAACAGAGGGAAAGAGGGACCTAGTTCGGCCAAGAAAGTAAATTATGCATCACAATCTAGAAAGCCGAAACACTGTCTTGTAAAATTAAGCATACAATTGAAACAATTAATTTGTCAGAATTGAGACAGTTCTCTGAAATTCTATTTCAAATATTCAAATAACATCATTTAATACAATATCTCCGGAAAATGTAATCCCTGGAAAATGGCTTCAATTCTGAGTAGTGAGCCATAAATATGACACTTGTAATTATAAACTGGGGTTTGAAATAAGTTTTAAAATTCGTATTTACAATTCAAATTTCGTAAAATTTGAATAAATGTTAATGATGTATAGACGAGCAGATGTGTTTCTTGAGTTTTGATGTACTGTTTTAATTATATTGCAAATAAGTTTATATGTTTTAATAGATAAATAATTCAATGGAAAACAGTTTTATTAATAGAGAAAACCTATAAAATTTTATTGAAAAGTCGTTTTATGAACTCAGTTATGAACAAAATGACATTTCAAAATGTTAAGTTATTTTATTTAATTTTTCTTTGTTTTAGTACAACATTGTACATTTTGAGAGTTGTTGTAAAATGCGTGAAATTAAAATTAATAACATTACTAGTTAGCGAAACGTTTACAAAATTAAGTTAAAATGTGTTAAACAAGGATATTTTTTAATTATTGATCGTTGACTATTTTTGGTCAATTGAAAACTGAATAAGTTACATGTACTAAATGAAGCGACGTTAAGGATTCAGATCACAATAAAATGTGGTATATCACAATTAACATTTTAAATGTTGTTAGATGTAATATTTGTATATTTTTTACAATATTAATTCATGCAGATGTCTCTGTTTAATTTTGTTCTGGAGTGTTCAAAACAAAACACACTTTGGGCTCATTAGGAGTGTGTGATCTAAATAAGGCCATAATGTGCTAAGCACAAGTTTAACTTTAATTAACTAATATTTTACAGGTATTGTGCCAAAAATGAACAAATATAAAAAATTGTTTTAAATTGCATATTTTAACTGTTGAAAATAAAATAGGTAGGTATAAAAAAGACGAAATAAAGTCGTTATTATTTCATGTAAAAATATAAATCAAGTTATTCACATTTGAGGCATAAAAAGGTATATGTGTCAGTTTGAGTCAGTCCTACACATTTTTCAAGGATATTTTTCTTGTAATTTGAACAAAGCCGCATACCTAAGGCACGATCCTTTTGACAAATGGATAAATATCTTATTAAGGGATTTCTGTTTTTTACATATATATTTTTTTCAAACACAAGCAGTCTTAACAATACGGAATATTTCTATATACATTCTAAAATGTAAAATTCAATGATTAATTTACGCTGATTTCACATGAAATTTCATTTACTGTTTTTATTAACGACGTGTCTAAAGATTCAGTGTTTCGAATATGACGACGAAACCGGTATCGCTTGGTATTATATTCCTCGAAGTAAACATCAGTCTCAAAAATCTCTTATTTATTTTAAATTTATTATAAATTTTGTAAGTGGTATTTTAATAAACCCTGTAATCAAATTAACAAGAAACCTTTTCTACACACTATAATGAAAAAAGCAATGAAATCGGACATGCGATTCATGAGTTATATAAACATTTATATAACTTTAAATTTAAAATTAAAAAAATTCAAGCAAATTCAAAGTTTTCAAAAAGAAATTATCTGAAAACTAAGCTTTATAGAAAGACACACTTCATGAAAAACAAAATCATTAAAAAATGCCTACAGATAATAACAGAAATAATAATATAGATAATAGAAAAAAAAATAATATAGATAATAGAAAAAAAAATGCTGGCACTCCGGGAGTGCCGACAGAAGTGAAAACTTGAACAATTACGTGTGTATATTTTGAATCGTCAGGATATACTTTTAAATGAAATGTTTTTTTTATTCATTATTATAAACTACTACTACAAAAATTATATTACAATTTTCATTTAATGCGCTTATTCTGTCCGTTGTTGAGATATAAGGAAACGGGGAATAGTTAGATAAACACCGTAAAAGGAGTGCCGGAGGGGGGAGGGGAGGGGAGGTCCAGTGCGTGACTTCCTTTTTCCCCAAAAAATTTCAACCCGAAAAAAGAGAGGGGACTTTAGGGATCTTTTACAAATCAAAATACGGATCCGAGATAAGGAGTGTCACGCCCATTCATGCGTGCATAACCCTCTTCGCGGGTTCAGGAGTCAAAAAGGTTACTGAAGCGGTCTGGTAGCAAGTTATAGTCCTTTTTTGACCATTGTCCAAAAAATGAGTATAGAAACAAAGAACTTCAGCGAGCAAAAATGTGTTTATTTTACTTTTGTTTGTCGCAAAATATACCTAACATCCAAAGAAATGTATTGTTTCAAATAAAGATATGAATGGATGTTAATAAAGCTGGGAATAAGTAAGCTGTGTGTGCGTGCGTGATCAATCAATGGCGATATCTCATTTTACAACAAATACTGTAAATATAAATATTGTAGAAAATAAAATAGGAAAAGGTTTCCGAATTAGTAATCTTCTTAAATTTATTAATATTTGTGGAAATTTGCAGAAAATATCTCAATAATTTTCTCTGTATAGTAAAAAAAAAAAAAAAAAAAGCAGCTGATGCTGATGCCGCCTTAATTAAATATTTTATGATTGGAGGTGGCTTATATTAAGAAAACTATTGCATATACAGGTTTAGTAGTTTGCTAAAAGAAAATTGGTAGTTTTATAGAAATAAAAATGTTGAAGCAGGTATTTTTTAAATCGAAGAATTCTTTTAAGCGCAATGTTGAAGTCGATCGAAGAATTCTTTTAAGCGCAATGTTGAAGTCGATCAAAATAATTCCTATAAAAAAGAGATGCGTTAACTTGCCCCCCCCCCCCACTTTCGAAAATTTAAATTTCAAAGATACCAGGCATTAGCTCTCAATTAGTTCTAATTTGCTCTCTAATATTAGAATTTGCTCTGATTATGGTACCGCGATATTCCAATTAGAATGGTGGGGGGGGGGGTAAGTTAACGCCCCCCCCACTTTCGAATATCGAAATTTCAAATATGCCAAAATTTAGCTCTCACTTAGCTCTAATTTGCTCTCTAATATTAGAATTTGCTCTGCTTCTGATGTCGAGATATTTCAGTTACAAAAAGGGGCCAAGCGTTAATTTAGCTCCCCCCACCCCCTTCACTTTCGAATATCGCAATAAGTAAAATCACCGTTTTTAAAAAAATAACTTTAAACATCAAATTTCCACTTGATCATTTAAAAAGAGTTCATATTCATTTGCACACAACTTCTCTATGAAAACGAATTTTTGCAGGGGGGGTTCTTAAGTTTCGTAAGTACTTTTAGCATTCCTAGCAATTACATTCATGATAGAAATCTAGGCATTCATGCATTCAACCTCTTTTTTTGGAGCCAAACCCAATGACTCTAAATGCGAACACGAGTCCGACAGTAGGCAGCAGAAAATCATTAATAAAATTTTAAAATTGTTACAGATTTATTTTGTTATTTAAATATATATATATATATATATATATATATATATATATATACATAAAAATAAATATTAATCCTAAATACGCTTTCACGTTTCGTGATTTTTCATATTCCTGAAAATCTGTTTAAAATAACAAATTTGTTATTTATACCCAACTACTGGCAGAAATTAAAATTCTTATATTATTCTTTTTAATATAATTGTACAACTATGGCAAAAATGCGTGAATTATGTTTCCCAGTAATTTTGGAAAAAGATTTCAAACAGAAAGAGACGATAGACAAAGGATATCTCACGTCTTTTTTATGTTATTAACACTGACCATGCATAGGCTTCAAAATCAGAATATTTCCCCTTTTGTCCCATCAATAACAACTCAATTCCATTTCAAACAAATTTTTAAATGAATTTAAAACACCTTAAGAAACTTAGAGTATATTCTTGTCTCTCTAATAGCAAGCTTTTTTGTCACTCATTTCAATTTGTGATAAAATAAAATAAAATATTTTATCTTGAACTCACCCGAGCCCGAAAACAGGCATAAAATTTATAGACCTAACCCGTTTCGTGCCCAAACTCGGATTCCAACTGATCCCGCTTCATATCTAATGCATGCTTTATAAAAGAAAAAAAAAAAGTACAAATTTTCAACGTTCTGTAAAATGGTAAATCGATCATTTATTCATACATATGTGTAGATGTTTGAAGATTTTGCTCAACAACACAAAATTTTCTGACACATTCATGCACATTAGTTCGTTTTAAATATAAATATTACTGAAAACATTTGAAATCGAATAGCATTTTTCATTTTTTGATAAATGCATGGATTAAATATTGAGTCATAAACGATTTTGTCTCATGACGATGCATTTTGGACTGTCGCATGCCTAAAATCTATTCAAAAATCCAACTTTGATATACATAAAATAAGTTTTTAGCATGCATATGTGTTTGTGATTAACTTTTTTTTTAAATTCATAAACTTAGCATAAATCTAAAATTATAATTTCTTTAAATTTAAGATTTTACTAAGTTAATATTATCATTTTTGCGAATTTTTACTTTTTTCCTTTATTTTTAAGAGGGTGTTTTTAAAATTTCATAACTGCTTATTATTTCTATTTACTATTATTAAAAGGGAAAATTTATGCCTAGGAATTTAATATTTTGAAATAGCTTTGTCTTTGATTATTAATCTTTACATATCTTTATGTCATTAGCAAGGGCTTCAAATAACAAACATTTCAATTCAGAACAGAATGTTTTGCGGAAATATGGAAGTTAGGTACATTATTTATCAAATATTGTCAATGTAAAAAAAAAATCAAAATAAATACATTTATTTTATTTAACATTTTCTTAATTCCTTTTTTTTCTAATTTTTGGAAAAATAACTTTTACGTTTACAAAATTTAAAGTAGTGACAAAAATTTAATTTTACCAAAGTTTAACGAACATATCATTTACTGAAATCAAGTTAATTGCAGTTGCCCATTTTACAAGTTGAAATGGCTTATCAAAAATATTTTTAAGGGAACAAAAAAACATTTTATAAACGTTTATGCCATTATCGATTAACAGAATAAATAGGAGGTAAAAAAACAATAATTCTCGTAATTATTAAAAAATAATTTTATTTTCAAACCATAACCATCTTCTGTTATGACGTCACATTTTTATAACAATCAGTATAAAACATTTTATGTTGAAAAAAAAAGCTTTCTGTAATACTCTCACTAACTACAATTTTTTTTATTGTATCAAAAAATATATACATTTAATGATTAAATATTCTAAAAGTAATGATATGTATGTAAAACATTTCTAAATATCATGACTAACTTTTTAATTCTCTTCTTCATTAAAACCCTCTTCAATTATGAATCAAATTGATTTATGATTATTTTAATTCTGAATTGGAAGTGGCAATAATGCTAATAATTTTATTTTTAAACTAAAGTTTATCAATAGCAAAATCTTCAAACATACACACACATGCATGAATAAATGATTGATTTACCATTTTACAAAACGTTGAAAATTTGTGCGTATTTTTTTTTCTTTTATTAACCATGCATTAGATATGAAAAGGGATCAGTTCGAATCAGAGTTTGAGCGCGAAACTATAGTTAGGTCTGTAAATTTTATGCCAGTCCACAGGCTCGGGCGGATTCAAGATAAAAAAATTTAATTTATTTTATCACAAATTGATAAGAGCGAAAAAAAAAACTTGCTATTTGAGAAACAAGAATGTACTCTAAGTTTCTTAAAGTGTTTTAAATAAATTTAAAAATTTGTTTGAAATGGAATTGAGTTGTTATTGATGGGACAAAAGGAGAAATATTCTACCTGATTTTGAAGCCTGTGCATGGTCAGTGTTAATAACATAAAAAAGACGTGGGATATCCTTTGTCTATCGTTTCTTTCTGTTTGAAGCCCTTTTCCAAAATAATTGAGAAACATAATTCACGCCTTTTTGCCATAGTTGTACAATTATATTAAAAAAAAATAATATAAGAATTTTGATTTCTGCCAATGGTTGGGTATAAATAACAAATTTGTTATTTTAAACCGATTTTCAGGGACATGAAAAATCACGAAACGTGAAAGCGTATTTAGGATTAATATATATTTCTATGTAACGAGATATATTTAAATAACAAAATAAATCTTTAAACAATTTTAAAATCTTATTAATGATTTTCTGCTGCCTACTGTCGGACTCGGGTTCGCATTTAGAGTCACTGGGTTTGGGCTCCAAAAAAAGAGGTTGAATGCATGAATGCCTAGATTTCTATCATGATTGTATTTGCTAGGAATGCTAAAAGTACTTACGAAACTAAAAAAAACCCATGCAAAAATTCGTTTTCGTAGACAAGTTGTGTGCAAATGAATATGAACTCTTTTTAAATGATCAAATGGAAATTTGATTTTTAAAGTTAATTTTATAAAAACGGTGATTTTGTTCATTGCAATATTCGAAAGTGGAGGGAGGGGGGGCTCCCCTCGGCCCCCTTAACGCTCGGCCCCTTCTTGTAACTGAAATATCTCGATACCAGAAGCAGAGCAAATTCTAATATTCGAGAGCAAATTAGAGCTAATTGAGAGCTAAATTTTGGCATATTTGAAATTTCGATATTCGGAAGTGGGGGGGGGGGCTAGCGTTAACTTAGTCCTCCCCCCCCCCACAACATTCTAATTGGAATATCGCGGTACATAACCAGAGCAAATTTTAATATTAGAGAGCAAATTAGAGCTAATTGAGAGCTAATTCCTGGTAACTTTGAAATTTAAATTTTCGAAAGTGTGTGGGGGGGGGGTCAAATTAACGTATCTGTAAAAAAGTTTTATAGAATCAGAAACTATGCATAGACATTTAACCATCTTTCATAGGCACATACTTGATTATTTTTTAGTAATAAATAATCGTTGTATATCGCAAATTTGTTATTTTTTAGCGAATTTATAAAGCGCACTACCATTGTGACTGACACAAAGCTGAACTGTGGCAAAAATCAGACCTTGTAATAATCCTACAAAGAAAATAAGAAAGAAAGAAAGAAAATCCCTGGGAAGATACTTTTCACAGAATTTTCTAGTTGTTTTTGCCTTAATACCATTTTATTGGTCAGTGGACATGAAACATCAAATAATACTAAACCTTGCTCAGAAAGGCAATAAAACGATAAATTTTACTCCAACAAGTTCACCAACAGCTCTCGCCGCAGGCTTCTTTCGCGTACCTTCTAAACCCCTCTTTCTAAACCCCTTCCATAGCAATAAACCTGTGAGGGTGGGGTTCGTATTTGTCCATTTCAGACCTGGAAGATGACAGTATGAGAGTCCTACACAACCCCCTGTATTTCACTGTCTTAATTGCTTTCCACTGGTAAGGAATTTGACTAGAATGGAACAAACCTTAAAATAATCTCATATACTGAGCAAACATTTACTTTCTTTTGGTTTATTTAGTAGAAGTGGGGAGAAGGTATGCAGAAGCTTAATTCAAATAGATGGACATGAATATTTTTTTTGCTTTCATAGTTGAGGTTGACATGAATAAGATACCGACCAAGATAAATATTTTGGTTCTGTCAGAAGAAATTTAATATTTTGCATCCAGAATTTTTAATATAATTTTGATTAGTTATTAATACATTTATTTGTAAAAATAAAATTTATGTTTTCATCACTACTTAATTTTAAATTGCATTTAAAAGTAAACGAGACATAAAATTAAAATACAAAATGTTGAAGCATTTTGGAAGAAAAAAAAACGTACTTTTTCATTGTAAACAGCAAATTCTAATATTAAAAACCAAAAATGCATAAAACATAAAATAATCTATCTCAAGTAAGGATAAGAGATAGTTTGAAATCATATTTTGTTGCATGAATATCAAAACAGCCAAGAAACTGACCACTTGCTCATTCTGAATGGAACTGTCTGCATTCGGCGGTAAAGTTTATTCATCAGATGAAATTATTATAAAACAAAGTGATGCAAGCAGAAAGTTAAAGGACTTATGATGTATTTATTGAATACTTGTGAACTTTCGCCCGCTTCGCCTCTTTGGATGTCGATTTTTTTTTCACAAACGAACCTAGGGAGGGGCTGCCCCACTGTCATCGACACCATACACACGTGCGGGCTACACTAGCTCTACTCTCGAATTAAAAGAACCTTGGATTATTATTTTATTCTTTCGGTCCATATTAAATCCAAGATACCAATCTATTGGAACTGTTTTGGCATTCTTTCAACCTGAATTTAATCATGGTAGAAGCAAAATCTACAGATTAGTTCTTTCAGTGTTAGAAAAAAAAAATCGACCAAAAACATGTAAAAACGCTAAAAAAATGTGTAAAAATTTCGGGAAAAATTTAATATATTAAACTAAAACACTGACACCAGATTCCTTTTACATTTAGTCGCCGTGAAATACCAAAAAAAGCCTATAATCGTATAAAAAATTCAAAATTCGCTGTGAGTACACGAACTATAAATGCTACACACTTCATTTTCAGTAGCACTCATGCAGTATATCACAATAAGATATAACAATGACACAGAAATACGAGTATATTTAGAGCACGAACAGACGGTAGAGAGGTAAATCAATGTTAAAACACTTTTCAACTGTGTTGGTTAGCGTTAAAATTTGAATCAAGATAAAGTAAGAAACTTTTTGATAATTCTTGCTTTTTTATTTGAAGAGTTCTATATATAGAACTTAATATACTTTATGATAAAGAAATGAATATCCAAATAAATATATTTTTTAAAGTTTCCTTCAGACATTTTGAACACTAATGGTTATACAGTTAAAAAAAACCTCATTACTTTCATTTACTATTCATTACTTAACATAAAGTGTTATTTATAGAATGGTAAAATGAAACTAGATTTTTAAAGTGATTTTTTGAGTCCCAATAAATGCTCTTCCTGACACAAGATTATTATATCCTTTATTTTTATTCATAACATTTATATGATTTAGATTTTACTGTAAATATTGCTTTTGATACAGTATCCATCTATTTAAAGCAGTTTGCTAATAATGTCAAATATTCCATCGAATTTCGACCGAGTACGCATGCGTCAAAAAAGGACCGGCCAATGAGACGAGGGTATATTCCTGTCTCCAAACGTATTTAGGATCAAGATCAACTCCTGTTGTTTTGATCTTTGATGGCTTCCTCCATGTTGCGTTAAACATAGGAATATATTTATATAAAAAACTCTGGAGTGTTTAAAAGGTATTTAAAGTTGTATTTATTGTAATTTGTATGAATACTTAGGTATCCATTTCGGATTTACTGTGTAACATGAATTTAGGTTCATTTAACGTTCGCGAAATCAAATCATTTTGTTTATATAGTACAGAAAATAATTATTCAATCGTAAATAAAAATATAGTAGAACATGTAATACAAAATTGGACCACTTATATTCCGTTTATGATCAGGTATGAATCTTATGGTGTTCCGATTGCTAATGAAAACTATTATGTAAATATAATGTCAAAAGACAGTACGCACGGTAGTAATATTTTTATTATTATGTGTTCGAAAAAAGCGAATCTGAGCGCCTGAATATAAATTATAAAATATTATTTCTATATTTAGCAACTAAATATTTAATAAATATGCAGGAATGTGACTAGCTTTATGTGAATGTATAATATATGTAAGTCTGAACTTTAGCATTATTTTTTAACAGAAATATATTATCTCTATTCGATTTAAAAGTTTTGTCATTACATAAGTGTGCTATTTTATTTGTAAAGAGTATGTATGCATTATATTGTTTGTATGTATACAAATGTTTAGAATGTTTTGATTTGTAAACTCTTAATATTTGAATAATGTTTACATTATATTTGTTTGTATGTATACAAACAATATATGTATACAAAGAAGTATATATACAAACAATATTAATATTTACATTGTATTGTTTGTATGTATACAAATCTTGAATGTTTTAATTTATTACATTCATTTTTTACCAGTTTGCATGTCCGTTCATGGGCGATTCATATGAAACTCATAATTTGTCACAAATTGGTGATTTTATTGATTTAGTGCTTTGCCCAAGAATGTGGAAAAAAAAACTATTTTTGACATCGGGTGAAATGAATGAGGTTATTTCGGTTTTTATTTTGTATATAAAAAATGTTATATGTAAAAAAATCCTGGCCATTAATCACATTGTTTTTTGTATATTTAAAGACGATTACTTATTCTTTGTAATTATTTTTTTGCTGGGGGTTTTTGAGCAAAATAATATTACTTCATAGCTAGAACCAGTTCCGCTAATCATTAATATTTTCTTAATCCTTTGACCGCTGAGCAAATGGGCAAATTTGTAATGTTTTTTCTGTTATTTTTTTTAAATGTCAAAAAAAGATAAATTTTCAAAATTGGTATAAAAAACTTAGGTACTTCTCTATTATCCCATCGTCCACTTTTCATAACAAAATACTATTGCCAAAATGTATGATTAAATGCCAAAAATGCAATCCCATTTACTTGATGTCGGAAGCATTATACGTGTTTGTTATGTCGTCAAGTGGTTTTTAATTCAACATTTGCGCGTATTAATGACAACGTTCTCCCGTTTATTTGGCGTTACAGTTTGGCAATAGTTTTTTGTTATGAAAAGTGGTCGATGAGATAATAGAGAAGTACCAAAACTTAATTACGTATATGAGTAGATTCCTTGACTATATTAATCATTACTCAATATTTTAAAACTGCATCATATATGTAGAATTATATTAATTTAAACAATGCTTCTATTGAAGTGTGAAGAAGCACACACTTCTATGAAGAACCATATATTTACATAATCGTTTTCATTAGCAATCGGAACACCATAAGATTCATCCCCGATAATAAACGGACTATAAGTGGTCCAATTTTGTATTACGTGTTCTACGATATTTTTACGTACGTTTGAATAATTATTTTCTGTACTGTATATACAAAATGATAGAGATCTAAAAATACAATTTCCATCGGGATTGATTTCGCGAATGTTAAATGAGCCTAAATTCATTTTTAAACAGTAAATCCGAAATGGACACCTAAGTATTCATACAAATTATAATAAATAAAATAAATACCTTCTAAACACTCCACAGTGAGTTCTATATAAATACCTTCCTAGGTTTAATGCAATGTGCAAGAAAAAAAAAACAGGAGATGATCCCAAACACGTTAATAGAGACAGTAATAGACTCTCACCTCATTGGCCGGCGATTTTTTTGACGCATGCGTATTGGGTCGAATATTGTTGAAAAATGATTTTGAAGAAAAAATCGGGAAATTCACAAAATGGTTTCGGGAAAAACTTCACCAAATGGTTTAAAAATTCTTTGAGTGACAGCGGGAAAAAAATTTCGTTTTACATTCAATCATCGCAATTGGCGAGTGTGACTATTAAGTTTAGCCAGTACTGGCAATAACATCAATTACCAATTTTCAGTATTACTCGCCGATTGGTGAGTGTTAATTTTGTCTTATATCACAAACTGTATTTACATATACTACTAGATATAATGATTATGAACCATGATTTTTCTATTATTGGGCGAGATTCATGTTTTTTCAGAAATTCTTTGACGAAATTCATGTTTTTTCAGCGATCCTTTGAAGAATTTCCCTTTTTTCTCATGATCCTTAACGAAATTCGCATTTTCCAGCGATTCTTTGATAAAATACATTTTATTCCGCAATTTTTAGACGAAATTTAGTAAAAAAGCATGACATTTTGGTGAACTTTCCTTTTTTGCGATTCTTTGACAAAATTTGCTTATCTTTCACGATCCTTTTGCATAATTAATGTTTTTTCTGATGTCTTTTAACGAAAGTCATGTTTCCCCATGATCCTTTGATGAATTTAGTGTTTTTTCCTCAATCATTTGACGAAATCTGTGATTTCCCCCCCCCCCCCGCAAAGATTGGTTAGATGTTTTTAGTCTGCAGGTGCCCTAAAAAATCTGTGACGCCCGTTGCTGCATTGCACACATTCTTCCATGGTGCATCGAACGAAGAAAATTCATCCTAAAGAATCATTGTTTCATTCTTGACATTTCTGTAAAGAAACAACGTTCAACTCATTGGCTGAATTGTAAAGGGCGAAATGTGTCAAACATTAGCGGAAAGAAAGTGCGCAATTTGTTCGTTCATGGATAAAATCATGAAATTCATTAATCGATAGTTGATAAATTCGTCAATCGATAGCGGAAAAATCGCAAAATTCATTAATCGACAGTGGAAAAATCGAAAAATTCATCAACTGGTTTCGGGGGAAAAAGTTTTCGAATATCGTCAAATGGCTTCGAGAAAAAAAATCACAATCCGTCAATTTCGGAGAAAAAATCGTGAAATTCGCCAAATGGTTTCGAAATTTGTCGAGCGACAGCGGAGAAAAAAATCTTTTTCCATTCAATCATCGCAATTGGTGAGTGTGACTATTATGTTTGACCAGTGGTGGCAATAAAGTCCATTGCCAAATTTTCAGGATTACTCGCTGTTTGGCAAGTGCTAATTTTGTCCTATACTTCAAAACCCTTTTGATCATATCATCAGTGTGCAGGACAATTTTTTTTACGTGAACCATTTGATGAATTTTGTGATTTTTCCATTATCGATTGACCGATTTTACTGCTATCGATTGTTGAATTTTATAATTTATCAACTATTGATTAGCGAATTTCATGATTTTTTCCATGAACGTTTGACGAATTACGCAAAAAAATTAAGAATATCGTTAAATTGTCTTGGGTAAAAAAAAATTTAATATTGTCAAATGCCTTCGAGAAAAAGTTGCAAGTTGGAACGCCTGTGACCTCTTTTTCATGTTATGCATCTCGGGTCTATCCCCCCAAGTGGGACACTTTTCTAAATTTTGCAGACACCTCTCATGTTATATATCGCTGGAAAAGTCTTTGACCGCTTATTCATGTTATGCATCTCCGGGGTCCATCCCGCCACCCCCCCCCCCCACCTAAGGAAGGCACTTTTATAAATTTTGTTGACACATCTCATGTGATATATCGCTGGAAAAGTCTTTGACCACTTATTCATGTTATGCATCTCCGGGGTCCATCCCGCAACCCCCCCCTCCCCCCCCCCAAAGGGTACTTTATAAATTTTGCACACAACCCTCATGTTATATATCATTGGAAAGGTCTGTGACCACTTAATCATATTATCCTCCCCACTATGAAATTTGTCAAGTTAAAGCAACTATAAGTTTTATTTTTATGGTACTATCAAGTTGTTTGCCGTCAAATTTTGACGGGTTCCATCTAGTAATAATATATAGAATTTATGTAAAATATAAATGACAATGACAAACTAGCGTTAGCAAAGAACCAATTTAAATCCCAACACTAAACTGAAACACCATCAAGAATGGCCAGCATTTGGGAGCACTCCACCGATGTTTGCTGCGTTTGTATGCCACATATATACGCATAAAATCGTGGTGTGGAATGTCCTTTCTTTGGAAGGTCTGAAAATGGAAGAGATGTACTTTGTGGCTCTTATAAGAAAATTCTTGGGTAGAGTTATTTCTTATGAAAGTCCCAAAAGTAGTTAGGGAATTTGAAATACACAACCAGTCTCGGTGGAAAGATAAAAAAGACTGCTATGATCAGGGATTGACCAATTGAACAGTGTAAAATCAACGAGAAAAGAAAATACCGGACTTCCCTAAAATGAAGTGGCCTGACCACGGGACCGAACGGAAATCGGTTAGAAGGATTTTCTTATGAGAGGCACACAGCACTGAGCCTTGCGTTTCTCTCTTCCTGCAAGGATCAGAATTTCGGGGGTATTATTTGACACCTATTTAGACTTCCGCCGCTGTAATGCCACGAAACATAGAAAATGCAACCCTCTCACGTAAATTTTCGGTACCCGGTCTACCGTCTCGGTCTTACAGGGAGCATTAGAGACAGCAAAATCAAAGTGAAATATTTGTAACTTATAGTTATCCGCTGTTTATTTTTTTCTTTTTTGTATGGTATTTGTTTAATAAGAAATTCCTGAAAGAATATGATGTGGTCAAAATTTTCTTGATAAATGTTTACAAATTTAAGACCTTTTTTTTTACTCTAAAAATTATGTAATTTTTATTTGTTATTCTGTTTCCATTTCAGGAGCAGTGTGATATTTTCCACTGTTTGCAGCTCCATGCCCTGTCCAGTAGCGGCTATGTCCGGCTGGAAGGTGGACTAGGCATGAAGCCATTGAGGCTAACGTGGAGCGACCCCCACCACAGATGGAAATATCCACCTTCCACATGACTTACATATCAGTCATCATGACATTATGGGAAATATTCACTTTTATCTTCTTACAGGGTAATTATAAGCATACCTGCACTTTTTCATAATGAAATTTATTATACTTTTATTGTGCTTTTCAATTATGTTTAATCAAATGCAAGAACATTAATTATTTTTTAATCCATGCAATTTATTTGGGCGCGAATTTAATTTATTATAAACAATTGTTACTGACATCTCTACTGGCTTAAAATATTCCTGTCGAAAGTACACAAAATTGAAAGATGCACATAATTTATAGAATAAATATAGAATAAAATCTAGAATAAATAACAAAAATGACAATTACAACAAAATAATAAATGATAAAACACGACACGTAAAAAAATAAATGTCCAAAAAAATTATTATTACTAGAATTTCGTTAAAAACAAATAAACCGGTATAAGCTCTACAAATATTTTGTACTCAATAAACAAATTGCCAAAATTTTATCGCAATGTATTTCGAAATAAACAATTCTTTTGCGATCCATTAGTCGTACGTAATATATATCTAGTCAGTAGAAGCTTTTTAACCAAATTCTGTGAAGAACTGATGAATCCAAAATTTCAATTTCCACGATAATTCAACTTTTGAGCTCTCAAATGTCACAAATTGTGGAAAAAAGGCAATGCTTTCAAATTATTCTCTTAAAAATGAATATCTGTACTTAATGGTGCCTATGGTACTAAGTATCCTCTATTTACCTACAACCATAATTTGTTTACTTCTTCTTTAAAGAAAAATTTACCTTTTTTTTATTGAATACAAAAAATTATAAGTAGATTTTTTATAACTGTAAAAATACTTTTATAACACTCTATATTATTATTCTTTTTCATTATTATAAACTACGAAAGTAACAACTATATAATTTTCGGGAAAAAATGTTTGTGTCTGTTTCGACTAAAATGTAAAAACTGAATTTTTTCCCGTGTATTGCAAACAACGGATTATGAAAGAGAGGAGTTTTTCCTTTTCTAAATTATTTATTTTTTGCTCACCACATTTTGTTTTACATGATCATGATAATATGCACTGAAAATTTCAAGTTATTTTTTCATGAAATAAAAACTTATACTCCAGTCAGCAATTTCTAATAATTAGGAAATTGAACGTGACTTTAGGATGTTTAAGTATAATCCAAAATTAATATACTTTAAAAATCTCACTATATATTTTTTTCTTTTAAACATTTAAAAAAATATATTTTTTTTTAAATTTAAAATTAAAGTCCTATAATTTTATCCTTTTAAAAACCCTGTGTATTTACAACCTGCATTACCGATCTCATCCCACACAATTTATTCTTCATAAAAAAAAAAGATACACAAAAACTTACTTTCTAAAAAAAAATCTATTATTTCAACCTGCACCGATAAAAAGAAGACGTAAAAAACTTTAAGCGTTTCAATTTTTTAGAACCCGTCACGAAAATATGATACTTTCTTTTTCTGAAGTTAGAGTACTTGGATTAAAAATAATGAATATCAATTTTTATCGACGAAAAAGCAACTTCAAATAAAGAAAGCAAATTATTTCTCGCTAATGTGCTTAGACATGGGGAAAAAAGCTGCGCTAAAAAGGATAAAAACTCGATTGAATCAAGGATAAAAGGAAGCGCCAAAATAAGTTAAGAAAAAAATATCTACTTTAGGAAGAGGTAAAAACAGTAAAAGGACCCCAGCATCGGTCAACAAGAAAGAAGAAAGTAAGAAAGAAATGTGCTTTAACGGAGATTAGATTGGAGGGGAAAAAATCAGGCAGTGGGGATATGAAGCGTATACAATTTTTAGCACGCCAAAAAAATTTTGCTAGATATTCTTGCTATATTAATTTTCTAAGAGTCCATTTTTCGTTCCCTTGAATATGTGTGAAATTGTATAATATTTAATGGCATCAATGGGTAGGCTAAATTAACACTTTATCACTAAGTGTCTGTCTTATAGCTGTAATATTTTAACTTATTTTATTTAAGAGTGTAAGTATTCCGCAAAGGATTTTGCAAAGGATTGCAAAATTATTCCGCATTTTATATTTTAATGATCAATATAAATTGTACAGTTTTAAAAAGAAATGTTTTCTGGAATATTTTTTCTTATGAGTAAACTTTATAAATTTAAGGTATCAATAAACTTTTAAAAAATTTCGATGAAAATGGAAATTTTACATTAAATAATTTTAGTTTTCATTCCTTGAATAAAATGACAAAGTGTGTTATACGTAATATAATTATTTTAAAATACTTTCAATACCAGAGCCATTCAATCAACGAATATAAACTTTTAAAATATCGATATGCATTTAATATTCTGAATGTTTGAAAAAATAAACGTGTGAATTTTTTCATATGTCAAAAAACTTTTACTAGATATCAGTTTTTCGTTATCTTGAAGGTGTGCATTGTTGTATATCATGGTGACTATTTTTTTTAATTATTATTTTGTGTACAAAAGTTTCAAAACAATAAACAACATGGTAGATATCTATTAATCTTCGATGCACATTATTATTATTTATAAATACTGGTAGAAAACTTTATAACAAAATAGTCACCAGTAGAAGCCCTAAATTAATGACTTAAATGAGTAGACTAAACATTTATATTATCTTTATTAATACGCTGTTATTTTAAAGTATTATTTCTGAGTGTAAATTCGAAATGATTGCAAAGTTATTTATACTTTGCATTATGCATTTTAAAAGATTTGAATGACAAATAAAATTAGTGTAGTTTTAAAAAGTAGGTTTTAGATTATTTATTGTGATGAACAAATTTTAACGTGTTACATGAAATATATTTATTACAAAATCATGAAACATTCATTGAATGATTATAGATTTTAAAATGTTGATATACATTAAATTTTCAGAAAAACAGATAGTTGTGATTCGAAACGTGTGAAATGTTTTGCAGTCCCAAAGGTTTTACTGTAATGAATATAAATTCTCTATTATTTTCCCTAGGCTTTATTTTCAGTATTCTTTAAAAGTGGACAAAATTGGAAAATGTTTGATTGAAATAGCGGAAAAAAATAAAAAAATTATCAATACATATTATTTTATTATTTTCACATTGGATTCAGTAATTTATTTTATTTTATTAATATTTTTTTCAAAGAGTAAAATAAATATAACATTAATTAAAAACTTCAGATATATTTCATATTTTTAATGTATTTTATAATTTTAAGAGCCAATAAAATTTTCGAAATTGATTTTTTAATGAATATATGTCATAAAATTTTAAATTTAAAACAGCAATACAATTTTCGGTGAAAATAAAAATATTACATAAAAAGGAGATGTTTAATGGCTAAATATACCATTGACATCACTTCTTGCATTTGCAGTGCGTCTTCCTGTAATAGACAAATCATTTGTACATTATAGTGCTTGTTCCGAAAAGCTTTTAATTGATTTTATCATTATGTTATTCCTGCATACGTGGATCAATCCAAAAATTTCGAAATGCGTTTAGTATATAATCCGCAGTTCCAATAAACCTAATCAGAACCAGAAATTCATTTAAAAAATATATATCTTATTCCTTTGTGGTATCTATTTGACTTCACGTAGAATTTCTTGTTCAAACGGATTTATTTGATCCACAGATTACATTGATTTGATTCCGGGAATTATTAATCTCACTATATATATATATATGAAAGGATAAAAAGTTAAACATTTTTAAAATTCAAAAATAAAGTTGAAAGTTCAAAATTTTAAATTTAAAATCCCCCAAAATTTTCTCTAACTATGAATATCCGTATTTAAATCTGAATTGCCCAAAGTCAAATTGCTGAATAAGTGCTCTTTGCATTCATTAGCGTTTTTATGATGCACCCAGTTTTGCAGCCCGTAGTGTCGTCATAAGGTCCAGGCATAATGCGAAATCTGAATAACCACTAAGATGGTTTGTACCAGCCTATTTCTCAGTGTCACACTCTTGCGAAAATAATCTAAATTGAACCAACTAATATGCGAGAACGTGCCTTTTTGGATGTGCTTTTCACGTCAATAACCTTTTAAATTAATTGCTGCCGGCCGTTTGGCCGTTTCTTGATAATGAAACCAACTCATAATCTCCGTCGCTCACAAGAGCATGAGTTTCATAGTATGGACCTTAATCTAAACAGACTCTCAATTCCCATGGGTCTGACTTAAAAAGGATCATGTAGATAAAAAACAATAAAGTCAGATCCCCAGAAAAAACTGTGTTATTTTTAATATGCCACGACTACTCACACAGAATACAAACTTGAAAGTATATAGACAGTAATCATTAAAATTTTAATTCTTGCACCGAAACTACAGCATAGCAAGAATTTGCCTCTTCAAAACCCTCCGTATCCAATAGTTTGAAACTTCGTGTCGCTATCGAAAGACATCGAAATGATACTTGATAGTCCTCTGCAAGCATTATCTTTATACTGAGTGGCAATCGGTAGATTACCTTTATCCGCAGCGGAAATCGATAGATTACCCGTAGAATTGGCGTTGAAAGTCCAAGACACCGCATGGTTGTCCACAGCTACACTGCCTAGACCCATGGTAGCCACACATCCATGATCAATATTTATTTAAATCATAGAAGTAACTCTCTTTTGTTTACATTTTTAACTCTGGGATTAGACGAATTTCAACTGCGGATGTCTCGAAATATATGCGTATTTCGATATATGTATTCTCTCTAGATGTTTTTGTTTTTCCACAATTTGTGTACAAAGGTAAATTTTATGCACCATTACTCAAAAAAATAAATATCTGAAATTAGCCAAAAGTGGCCGATAATTAGGTGATTTTGCGGCAAGGTCAGTCCGGATTCAACATTTAGCGCTTTTTTTGGCAAATTAAAATTTCGCCCAATAGAAGTAACGTTCAAGTAAAAATGGACACCCCCCAAGTGGGTAATTAATCGATTTTCAGATTTCTTTTTTCGATTCCTTATAGTGTAAACGAATTTCGTACCAAATTTGAAGTCTGTAGGCGCAGTAGATATATGAGATCTTTTTGATGAGTGAGTGAGTCAGTGATAAAATTATCGATTATCAGACATTTTCAAATATCACTATGATGGATTGAAGTAAAATGCTAGGAGGTATCATTTTTCCCCCACGAGTGTACCTTCACTAAACCAAAAAAGTGTGACATGAGGTTTTCCCATTCATGTGTGAATAACTTTGAACAACTTTAAGACGACTTAATATCCCTTGAAGAAATATTTTAATTTACGAATTTCGCAACACCACTTTGTAGTATTATTAAATGATTCTATGAAAAAAATTATTTTAAGGACAAATAGGCAATTTCGTTTGTACAGTTTGAAAAATTGTTATTTATTAAATTAATAAAAATTGTAAGACCACTTTTATACTAAAAATATTAATATTTCAAAGTAGCTCAATGCGGTTCTTACAGTTGTTACCTACACCTTTCAAAATCCGATTTCTTTAATGTTACTTTGTTTAAGAGAAAAGAAATAAAATGCTATGATAAATGTCAAAATACAGTAAAAAAGCCATTTGACATTTTCATTTAAAAAAATAGATTTCTTTATATTGCAAAAATTTGATTTTTAATTTTATAAAACGAACATAAGAACTTCTTTAAAAAATGAAGTCAATACAGAAATATCTATTGAAATTGTAGCATTTTAAATATATTGATATTTAAGAAAAACTGGAATTTAATATAAAGATTTTAATTTTTACTTATTTAAATGGTCAAGAAGTGTCTTTCAGATATTTATAATGCATATAATTCTATATATTTACTTCTTCAGAATATACTAGAGATTGCAAAAATATTAAACACAAATGTGGGAAAAAAATTGTCAGTGAATAAAAGGTACCCAGTGATGAATTCAGCGGCTAGCATGGGTGAGCAGACTTCCTCCCCGCGAGGTATCACATAGACCTTTCACGGATGTTTTAATATTTTATGGTTATTAAGGGGTATCAGCACCTTACAAATATCGAAATTTCGTAAAAATTTTGATTTTCAGATTTTTATTTTGTTACATACTACTTACTTCTGATTACATCCAGACAAAATTTCAGGCTGATACTTCCTATAGAACAACAATTACGGCAGATTTAACAAACATCTGTTGTCATTTTAGTCCTTTAAATACGACGAAAACCTCTTTGCAAATGAAATCTTTAAACATATTTATCTCAGTTCGTGTTTTTCAGATTTTTATTGCTTTCAAAATGCTAAGGCTTTTCCAGATATGAAAGTGCTTGAATTTTCTTCAAGTTGAACATCATACTATATGTAATAGATTTAAGGATCCGGTTTTTAATATTTTGATAACTTTAAAAAAAATCGTATGTGCAAAAACTAGTCTTTTTTTACGCTTTTTCCACTTGTATTTAGTTAATATGTTTTTTTTCCTTCACTAAAACTATAACTCTAATTAAAAAATAAAATACTAGTAGCGTTTTCAATTAAGTTGTTAAAATTGAATTTTTTTCAAGTTTGTCAAAAAATAATTTATTATTATTTTTATTTTTTTGGATTAAATTAGTTCTATTTAACATTTACATAATAATATACAAAAAAAATTAAGTTGTTAATTTTTTTTTTTTTTTTGGGTGCAGAGTCACCTTAATGGTTTATAGTGGACATTTTCCCTTGAACTCAAAAATGTTGCCACCCTCCCTCACGGAACTGTTGAAATCCCTTCCGGAGAATGTCTGAATTTAATATTAAAGCATACTGAATCCTATAAAAATACTGCGCAGTCATATACGGGCTTTTCGCATTTCTATTTATTTGAAAAATGAATACTCATAGTTATTAGGTAAACATGTAAAATGAGCTTTTAATATGAAAAATAGATTTCATTTCTAAATTTTCAATTTTTTTAACATATTTTCATTGTTCTACAAAATATTTTAAATTTTCGTGAGGCAAATAAATGTTTGTGTTTCCTACACAGGCGTACATACAGTCCTATACAAAGGTCGTTAACGGAAAAATATAGTCTTTATCCAGACATATCTGGGAGGTACCTATTAATATTTTCAACGCAATTCTTCAAGATGATACATAGTCTTATATCTGTCTTGAGTAAAATTTGTTGGTCTGCAAAACTTAAACCATAGTCTAAAGTGCATTTGTTATATACTCCAACAGTCAAAAAGCTGTAATATTTCCAATACTGCTAGTAAATGTCATTTATTTTTAGTCCTTCGTAACCGTTTTCTGGTTTTAAAGCTTTAGCATAAAATAATAAATTGCATTGTTGTGTATTGGTGAAGTAATAAGGTTAGAAATATCAAGCAAATGCAATTTATGTATTTTGCATTTTATACAAGTTTGTGTGACAAGTCAGAAATTTCTTTAGAAAGTGGCTTTGTCTTATTACAAATAACAAAGATAGATGGCGCTGCGCTGTCTCAAACTGATAGAACGCTCACACTACGCTATGCAAATGGGTCTAAGTCCCTTGTTTAAGGTAGATTTCGTAAGAAATACTTCCTATTACATTCTCCCCTAAGTTGGAATTTTTGAAAAATGTTTGCAGATCTACTTCGATCATGACTCCCAGAACCCAAAACCACCCCCCCAGTTCAAAACTTTATCTATCTATGCCGCTTTTTTTACGGACACGATAACTGCAATAATTCTGCACAAATCTCTTCCAAACTGATACATATAATCAAGGGGCATAAAATCTTGGTCAAGTTCGTTAATGGGCAAAATCGAACCGGGGGGGGATGATGGGGCTTTTTGTTAAAACAGAAAAAAACCATAATTTCTTAATTATGATACGTATCGAATCCGTTTAAAGTTATTATTACTTCTAGGAAAAGGGCCGAAAATTTATGTATAACAGATTTTTGATATCATTAAAAATGTCCCAAGGGGAGGGGAGGGGGATTTTAGAAGTAAAAAAATTCATATCTTCGTCAATTCACAAGATATCAAATCCGCTTAAATTTATTATAAATCCTCTTAATATTATCTGAAACTTTTATATTGACAAGTTTTTTATAGGACCAACCCTTATAGCAAAAAAAAAAAAAAAATAAATAAAATAAATAAATAAAAAATCCCTGCCGGCTCCGCCTGCAAACAAGTTCGGTTTCGAAGTGGGCAGTTCCAACTGCCGTATATGGCAAAAAGGTCATTTCTTCCTCAATTCCCAACAAACAGGCGCCCCATGGCTTTCGTCTTTGAAATCTACCTGTGCCTGTAGGCCCCGCCGTCAGGGATTTTTTATTTACCCTTTATTCTACTTAGCTATTAAAATGCCTAAAAACGGTTTGCATATTTAAATTGCTTGGGCATCTTTTGAGCATTATTACAGTTTGAGACAGAACAATGCCGTCTATTGCTGATATTTGAAGCTGAAATAAAGCATAGTAAAGAATTTCGAAGCATAGTAAAGAATTTTGAAGCATATTAAAGAATTTTAAAGCATAGTAAAGGTATTCCCGTCTTCACACAATACTGCAGCAATAACTTGAATAGCTGTCACTGTTTACTTTTACTGAATTTTAAAAACCTCCAGTCTATTTTAGGTATCTTGTATATATAGATAATATTATTAAAATAATATTTTAGACAATATATATTAAATGTTACAATAGTATTCTATAGTAAAATCAAAATTATGCATAATTGTTTAGAGAAAATAACTCATTGATTGTTATACATATGAAACATTTCTTACTATTCATTATCCGGTGAATCATTTAATTAATTTTCAAATGATTTCATATTTATTAAAATATCATTTTAAAGCCAGTTAAAGATAAATTGCAGTGCCGAATAAACTTGTAAATCTTTTTATGAATTATAAACTTGCCTAATCTTCGGTTCTATCTTTTCAAGGACAAGTAGCAATGGAAACTAACGAAGAAAGATAAAGCAACAATGTACGCCAATGAAGGCCACACCCTAATTTTGTGTAACCTTCTAGAACATTTATTAAGCGCACGAACATAAAATGAGAAGTTACGGATCAATGACATAAATTTTCTTTTAACAAATGAGTGTTATGTATCGGTATTCTACAACGAATATTTAGGTCTAAGCGTAAAATATTTATTGTTAATGTATTTTTAAATACATTTATTTAAGATTATTTTGTTGGTTAGTTCAGTTTTGTGGAAAAGTGCTAAAAATTGCATATTGTTTCGGTAAAACACATTAAAAAAGTAAAAACCTAAGTCTAAAATTAAGTCTAATTAAAAAAGTAACTCTTTTGAATTAACCCAATTTTATAGGACTTCCATATCTACAAGCTGTCAACAGCCAATTTGGAAAGCTTATATTAATATATTTTTTTAAACAATCCATATCTACTAATTTAAATAATATATAATTAGAAGAGTTTGAACTCTGTTTCTATTATCTTCAAAATAATTTATACAAAATGCAGAGATCCAGAACAAACTTCCAGGTTCAATCAGGTTCTAATCTTCCCAGATTTTAGTGTCCCACAGATGTGCAATCAGTATTTTTCACATAAAATGAATAACAGGAATATTGAATTGTTCCATGCCACAGAAATTAAATTGCTAAAAATATCTAAAAATCTAAAGAAAATTATATGAAAATTATTTAAAAACAATAAATATCGGTACATACTAGATCTTTTTCATCATGACTTTATCAAAGAATGACTTAAATAATTTAATAATTAACCAATTACTTTAAATGTATATTTTAAGATGATTTAATAATCCTGATTTATAAACTGAATGATTATAAATTATAAACTGAATTTATAAAACAACAATCCCTTTAACTTGCTTGTAACCGCATAAAATACATTTTGGTAATAATTCTTCTTAATTTTCTTATTATTTGCAAAGCTCTTTGTTCAAATTATTTAATTAAATTTTATTTCAATTCCATACTGATAGATTGAAAAGCATCTGAGATTTAAAAAAAACGTATCGTTTAGTTATACATAAATTAAGAATGACTTAATGTCAGATAATTTCAAAAATGATAAATATTTCATCCTTGCACACATACAGTTTACATATTTATAAATGTTTAATCGAAAAATTGCAATTTAAAAGTAGTTACATTTATTTTGTTAAGCATTTTTTATACTGTAAAATTAACGCAAAAACAGTTGAAATTTAAGAATAACTAATGTTTATTTAGAATAGATATTAAAAATGTGGATTGCTGGGAGATAAAAAAAAAAAAAAAAAAAAAAAAAAAATTACGTTTTTGATAGAATAATTATGTATATTGTTTCAGTACAGTGGTTTTAAGCAATTATTAGTATCTTATAGAATGTTATTCTAAATTATAGGTTCTTATCATTGTATTTTGACTTTTGAAAATCTTATAACTGTGGTAATATTATTTTTTTCTTTTATGAAATCATGAACATTTCATTGAAAATATGGAGAATTTATTATCTAAAATTTAAGAAATATCATCCGCGCAGAACGTAATTTATCATTTTTAAAAGAGAAATAAAAAGCAACGACTTATCATTATTTAAAATCTTAATCTTAACCAAATATCACTATCTTCGTTGTCTTAACGTTGACGCTTTACAATGTTATTTATATTAAAAAACGACATTCTTACTATTTTTTAAAGTCCTTATTTACTATTTTTAGCACTTTCCAACCTAGTTGAAAAGTGCTTATGACTTCGGTTTGTCTGGCCGTATGGCCGTCTGTCCGTGCTCTAACTCCCGTAAATATGCTCGGATTGCTCTGCAATTTTTATATGTTATTGTCGTTAGCTATAGCATGTTCCCTATTTCAACGGAAGTGTGTAGCACTTATAGTTTTTTTACAGGGATGGTTTCCGTTATGGGTTTCCGTTACATTGCGGTCTATGGGGAAAAATTATTTGCGGTTTATTTAAATAATGTTTCACTATTTTAAACGCATTGAAATTTATATGTATCACTAAGGTGCATTAGAAGAAGCTTAATATGGAATAGGGTGTGCATACCACTTATAGTTACTATACAGGGACAGTCAAAAGAATTCCGTTACATTACGTCTATGGAGAAAAATCGTCTGCGGTTTATTTAAATAATGTTTCACTATTTTAAACGCATTGAAACATATATATATATTACTAAGGTGCATTACAAGAGGCTTACTACAGAATAGTGTGCGTATAGCAGTCATCGTTCATTTACAGGGACATACAAAAGAATTCTCTACTGTCTGTTAACAATAATTCCTGGCGTTTTAAGTTGCTGAACGCGATTTTCAATTGAACTCACTTTTTGTCTATTACTGGGTGTGTATAAATTCTGTATTTCATATACAGGGTAGCACAAAAGTTCGAGAACACATTTCCGTTTATTGACAGAAACTCCAGAAGGAGAATTTTAAACTGTGCTACGCGCTTCCTAACTAAACTAAAATTTATCATCCTATATAGTATATATACAAATCTATAGATCATATACAGGGTTGAATAAAAGTACTCGGATACTTTTCCGAATATTGTATCTGTTCGAAATTCCTGAAATTATGTTTTTAAATATGTTATGCGTTTTCCAAATTGTTTACTTAGATGTTATCTTTCAGCTTATTAAACGGTATGTTTTGTAAAATTATTTTGGAAGCGTTGGAAAGTGCTACATAATCTATGCTTGGCGCATGATTTTTCGTTCTTGTTTGTAAATCATTTGGAGATATCAGTTGTACATTCTTGCAAATATTGCATTCCGTGAAATATTTTGAATTAAGGAAAAGAAAATATACACATGGTTGTTTTTTACACATCATTTGCTACAGTATGGCTTATAATGTTTAACGCTAACCACAAATTTAACAGAAGCGAAAAAAAATATGTATCTGGCACATGTTATGAAACATTTTTAACTTAAACAGACTAGTGTTTAAAAATTTAATTTTCTTTATACAATGAAATGAAATATCGTAATAAAAATGGTAACAATTCATTTCTTGCAGTTCCTTTCCATATCTGATAAGGTTTGTGAATGGTTCCGTGTCCCAAAAAGTCTTCTATAAAATGTATGTGGTCTATAAAATTTAGGCACACCACGTAATATACTAAAATTAGTAAGTTTAAAAATGCATACCACATTGTAAAACGCACTTCTTACAACTATTGATCATAGTACGTCCTGTAACCGAATATTTTGAGTGTCTCTGTAAACGAACTATAACTTCTATAATTTATATAAAAAACATTTTGTAGTACATCACAGTGTTTCATATCAGTTTCATTATGTTTGAATTATCGTACCATTATTAAAATGCGCAGCATACGGATTTTCTTTATAGATCATAACGTAATGGAAGTTTCATTTGCGTCCCTATAAACGAATAATAAAGGATACTTATACTATACTCCACAGAAAGCATGTTGTAGTGGACTTCAGTGTGTCACATGAATTTCATTATGTTTGAAGTATCGTTCCATTATTCAAATGCCCCGCAAACGCATTTTCTTTAAAGAACATAACGTAATGGAATTTTCATTTGCGTCCTTATAAACGAATAATAAAGGATACTTATACCATACTCCACAGAAGGCATGTTGTAGTGCACTTCAGTGTTTCATATGAATTTCATTATGTTTGAAGTATCGTACCATTATTCAAATGCGCCGCAAACGCATTTTCTTTATAGATCATAACGTAATGAAGCGTTCCTATAAACGAATAATAAATTCTACTTATACTGTAGTCAACAAAAAACATGTTGTAGTGCACCTCAATGAAAGCATATGTTTGAATTAACATAACATGATATAAATGCACCGCAAATGATTTTTCTCCATAGACAATAGTGCAACGGAATAGTTTTCTGTGTCCCTCTTAACTAATTCTAAAAGCTACACACTTCATTTTAAATATAACATTTTATCGTAAACCTGAATAACACATAAAAATTACAAAGCAATCTCAGTATATTTACGAGAGTTGGAGTACGGAAAGACGGCCATACAGAAAAAGAGACGGATGGTCAGACAAACGAAATTCATAAACACTTTTCAAATATGTCGGAAAGTAACTGAAAGGATTGTTAATTCACTGGAAATGTCTCACATTTTTTTTTTTTTTTTTATTTGTAAAATAAAAATAAGAAATTTTATCCTACTGCATAAACGTTGTTTTTTAGCATGTTTACAAGGGGAATTAAAAATATTCTTTCTAAGTTTAACTCATCGCTCACCTCTTTCCAGGTGATCAACTCATGATTATCTTATGAGGATCCTTGTTTAAATAATAACAAGGACAAAAAAAATCATGTGTCACGCATGGATTATGAAACAATTTCCAAACAATCCACAAAACTGTAACGGAACTTTACCGTTAAATAATGTGAAAAAAATTATAAAAGTAAATAGCTTAGAACACACTTAACACATTTAAAAATTCAGTTTCAGAAATTACCATCCAGCCCGAAAAATAGTCAAACTATTCTGTGCATACCTGTGTATGATCTATAAATTTGCATATACACTACATGTCATGGTAAAGTTAGTTCAGTTAAGCACATAACATAATTAAAAATACACTTTAAGCATTTTCCCAATAGACTGAAGTGCACTCGAATTCATTTGCATAGCTTTCTGTATTATCTACAGACTTTTATATACAACACAGGTTAAGCTAAAATTTATTCAGGTAAAATACGCATAAAACAACTCAAAACGCACTTCTAGAAATTACCATCCATAAATGGCAATGTAGACAGCTCATTGCTTAGTCTGTATATGAATTTAATTATATTCCATAAACATCTCTTAGAATACTAAATATAGTTCAGCAGGAAAATGCTTAACACAAGTAAAAACTACCCTTAAGTAATCCACGCCCATAAGAATTAATGTTTATAGAGTATTTTGTGTAGCCCTCTATATTATCAATAGAATTAAAACACACCGCGTAATATGTAAAAATTTAGTTAAACTTAAAAACGCGTACCCACAACTGAAAACGCAATTCCAGCAATTATCGCTGATAGACATTACTGCATCCAAAATATTTGTGTTTCCCTGTAAATGAACAATAAATAATATTCACACCATATTTTACAGTAAGCACTTTTTAGTGCACATCAGTAATGTTCAATATGATAAGTTCAATTTGATTATGTTTGAAATATTGTAATATCATTAAAATGCATTTCAAACCACTTTTCCCATTTGACCGTAATGTAACAAATTAGTTGTCAGTGACATTTTAAACAAACTAATGTCCCACCCTTAATTTTAAATAGCGATCATGCTAAAATCCGCAATAATATGTATCAATTACATGATAATCCGATTACATTTACGATAGTTAGAGCGAGGAGAGACGAACACGTGGCAGACTGAAAAACTGAAGTCATAAAGACGTTTAAACTAAGTTGAATTTGTTAAAAACAGTTTTTTAAAACGTTTTCGACTAAAAAAATGCATATCTAAAATACCTAGAAAAAATATCCAACCAAATTGCAACACCCTCCTGTTGGATATTCTGTATGACTTATTAATATCATTTCGTTACGTTTGCTTTAGTACTATTTTAGTATTGGTTAACTATTTTACTAGCAAAATGTCTTATTACGCTCGAAAAAGTAAGATTATTTTTTTATGAATTCATTGCATTTTCTTTATTTTTCATTGTGAACTTAAGAAAATTATTTCCTAATATTGTGTTTTACAACACTATTCCAAACATTTGAGCGAATATTTTTCTACACAATCATTGAAATTATTTTTTGAGTATATTTTAGATCAGCCATCTCAACCTTTATTTTTCTCGCGGGCCGCAAACATATGTTTACAACGTCTGGCGAGCCGCGACACACTTATATAATAATGGCAAAAACGGGTAATTAAAATAGTGGGAGAACAAAAGCAGTATAATAAAGTTAATATAATGAAATTAATACTATAATCAGTAGGATTCAACTTTTGTCGCGGAAGAATTATTACCAAAAAATTTTAAAGCCATTATTTCCAAACAATATATTTCGTGGTTGATTTCTATTACAAATTATGTAGAAATATGCCGCGAAGATTCTTGTTTGGAAATAGTGGTATAAAACGTTTTGCTGCCAATTTTTTTGAGCGTCAAACGTTTAACCTAATAAACATTATTAGCTGTTTGGCAACTATGAAACGTAATAATATAACGATACCGCACTTCCAAGTTCTAAAAAAAATCAAGAGATTTTCATTAATAAATCAGTATTTTCCTGAATACAAAAATTATTATTTGTTTTAAATTAAGAAATATATAGAGCAAATTTAATTAATTTGGTATAATGTTTGATTATTGTTGAAGATGAAAAAATGTATACACCACTGTAGCACGAATAGGACAAGTAAAAAGAACTCTTGACTCACGAAACAGCATTTAATGTATTTTAACATAATTATAAATTACTAATTATATATATCGGGACAGATTTTGCCTTTCCATGAAAATACATAAAACAGCAGTGAAGGACTTAAAAAAAACTTTTATACGCATCACTTTGATACACTTTTGATCACACATATGTATTTAAAATCATGATGGTCTAAACTGTAATAAATGGAAATAGTAAAAATGTCAATAAAAAATATATATCTCACCTGGAAAAATGGTATGAAATAAAAAAAGCAATCTTTCTGTTGTGTATTTGAAATTCACATTTCCAGATTTCACTAGAGGAATTTCGAAAAATGGCAGCTTTAAAAAAGATGCTCAAAAAAAAAAAAAATGCTGTTCCTTCAAGGATTACAACATTTTTCGTGATAGTAAATTTGTCGCATTCAATATTGAAATACAAATTTGAATATTTTAATACAATACAATTATTCTGCATTTTTAGTGCACTAAAAATAAATTTTTCAACTTGAATGCACATCATTGCTTTTTATTCCTTATATCATATATTTTATTTTCATTCAGTATATGTAAATTTCGTTATGTGTTGACACATTTCTTTTAATCAAAATTGTTGTAAATATGATGAATATCCAGAAAAATATAAACAAAAAACAGCAAAACCTTAAAATAAACAAATTTGATATAAAAATAAATTTAACCTAACGCTATCTTTTGTTATAAAATAAATGAAAATATTTAAAGCATTTTGCTAAAAATTAACTATTAATTTCTCATTAATTTCGCGAGAAATGACTTGGTAATCTTTTACAGGAAGATACCGCAACAGTTTTAATAAAAACAAAAAATTAAGAAATAAACTTAAATCCTATTAGTATAGGTGTTCTAATCCGATTCGGAATGTTCTTGTTCAACAGCATACGCTCCGATGTGCACATGAAAAAATACAATGCGGAAAATTGATGATATACGTGACAAAGAATAGGCGAATTTAGCCAACGTTGAATAATACAGGGGTCGAAATCTAACACCCTTCTGCTCCGATGGATCAAGAAAACAAAACAATAAAATCATTGGCTCAATTCCAAGCCGCAATGATTCATGCGCGAGGGGTTTATGGCAGGCTGAGATGGCAGGATTGATATATGACATTGGTCTGCATCAATCACAGGAGCTATTAGACGGAAGAAATTGAGGAACGCGTCAAAGCTATCCTTCGACTCTTAATTGGCTAACGGAAGTCTTTTTAGGCCTTTTTTGTATTTTATTTCTGGAATGGATTTTATTTTAAAGATGCTTATGTTTATAAATGTATTTTGCAACTGTTTTTCTTGATGACACAAAAATGTCTATTTAGACATATATGCTCAAAACGTATAAATACGTGATATCTTTAAAAAAATACTCTATAAAGCGAGTAATTGATTGTAGACTCGACATTGGAAAAGAGTGAAAATGAAAGTTATGTCCAGAATATTTAATTTATATTTATCAGAAGCACTAATTTCCCGTTTCAGAGTATCTTTTCATATAGGTTTAAATATGTCTAAATATTTTTATATATTTGTTCAATTTTCTTTAAATATTTTTATTTGTTTTAAATATTTATATTGCCCCATCAAGCTTTCAAATGTTTACCCTGAATATATCCCTGAATGTATAGAAGCGTCACGACATCCATAGGTTGTTTTTCCTGAAATTTCCAAAAACTGTTATTTTAATTTGAGTCACATTGTAATTTAAATTAAATTGATTTCTTAGAGCATTTATTTTATTATAAGGATTCGTGAGAATTCTCCTTTGTTTAAGGAAATTTATTCAAATAGACATATTTAAAAGTATATATCATTCAAATGCACTGCAAAGGATTTTTCCCCGTAGACCATAATGTAACGACATTTTTTTTGAGTACCCCTGTAAAAAAAGTATAAGCGCTACACACTTCCTTTTCAATACAGAAAATGCTATATTAAACCTTAATAACATATATCAATTGCATGGCTATCCGGATATATTTACGCGTGTTAGATAGACAGACAGACGGCAGACAGACAAAATGAATTCATAAACACTTTTCATCTATGTTGGAAAGTGTTAAAAATTTTACGAACTTTATCCCATCTGCTTTCCACTAACTTTATTTGACTAACACTTTCTTCGATTTGTCTGATGGAGAATTTGCGCGAGTCTATGGTGTGAATAGAAAAACTTACAAGATGGCACTTCATATTATGGCTTTAAATGATAACGCTCACAGTGCCGTATTTTCTCCCTGTTGGTTATTTTTGTAGCATTTAAAAAAATAATTATTATTTACCTATTTTGTGAAAGGTATATCCTCCAAATATGGAGGTGTTATGTCCATGGGCTGTCTCTCCAGAACAATCGAAACAGGGATACTTTAAAATAAATCATCCTGTAATATAAAACTAAAAATCTCTAATTTGCAAAAAGATTAATTTTTTCTAAGCTAGAAAGAGAAGTTGTGTTGTTGTATATACATTAAAAATAAAATAACTTGCAAGGTTGAAATATTTGAGCTATGCTTTGAATGTAATGAAACAAGCATTATATATATATATATATATATATATATATATATATATATTACGTATTAACAACGTCTTTAACTCACATGCATATTCCACCTCTTTTTTTTTCGTTCTCGAAAATAAATATTAAACGTTTTCTGATAAAATTAAATACTATGTAAAATAATATTACAATATATAAAAAATGCTTTATTTAAAAACTTTTAAAAAATGTGGTTTTATCGATAAATATGAATAGAACATTTGTGTCTGAATCACCCCAAAAAAAATATATGTATTTGATCCGTTTGTCGGCATTTTACATATTTTGCTTTAAATAAATACGATTGTGTTTTAAAATCTCACAACAATGAAAAAGTTTTATTAATAATATCTCTACAAAGTCAAACTCCTAGTCTCTTTTATTTAGAAGAAATCTTTAAATATTCTAAATATTCTAAATATTCACTTTCATGTTCATTCTCTATGCAGTAAAATGCTGATATTTGGAAGCTTTTTGAAAGATAAATGGTATCGTTTGAAGAGCATAGCTCAAGTAGGAGACTTAAATTGGGATTGAGATAGTGCATTAGTGTGAAAATGATTCTACATAGAAAAAATATTTTTCTAGTTGGGTATGTTTTTTAGTATTCTTAAAATTTGTTCATGTCATGAATTTTGTATACGAATTTTCTGGTTTATCGAATATATTTCATTTAATGTGAAATGTTTGAAATTTTTTTATAACTGCATATATTACTTTTATTTTTTGGGGGGAGGTGGGTGAAATATGTTTAACATGAGCTTTTCAAGGTAAATGTTTTTCAATTTCTAAGATACAGACTTTGTTGAATAAGAGTAATATTATTGAAATACTGTATTCTTTAAAAAATGTGCACTTTCTGGAAAAAATCAATTTTATAATTATGACATAGAATTTTAATCTTTTATTTGTATCAACACAAGGAAGTAAAATCGTGCGTGATACATAGATTATGGAACATTTTCCAACACTTCTAGAATACTTTAAAAAAAATTTCCATTTAATAAGGTAAAGAAGATACATAAGTAAACAAATGAAGTGAAATCACGTGCTCGTGGAGAGCCAGCCATAAAGCATAAGAAGAACCTTTAAGGCATAGGAACTCACTACGAGAGGAAATGTTTAATGAAAATTCATATTAAGCTTAAATATTACATGTTAAATATTTCATAAGAGATTAAACAAACATTAGTAAAAATTTACATTTTACCACTGAAGTTCAGTATCACAACATTTCTTTATAGAAAACTGAGATAAGAAAACTTAAAAAAAAACACATAACACATTTTAAAACCAGATTTCAAAAATTACCGTCCATAGCCATAAAGGCACTCGAATTATTTTGTGCAGCCCTGATATTTGTATGTATTAGTTTAGTTAGAAAACGTTTAACACAGCTGAAAATTGATCTTGAGAAATTTCCACCAATAGACCAAACTGTACTTGAATTATTTTGTAGAGCCCTGTACAAAATATGTACAAATTTGTATACACGCCACATATTAATTTAAAATTTAATTTAAGCAAAAACATGCTTAAAACTATAGAAATGATACTTCCAGAAATTCTCATCAATTGATGACAATGAATCAAGTTCTTTGAGTATCTCTGTTTAAGAATTTATTTATAGTCTATAAACATGTTTTAGCATACAAAATATACGTTAACTTGAAAATGCATAGCTCAATTGAAAACCTTTAAATATTTTAAGCAATTCGCGTTGATTCGCAGTAATGCTTACGGATTATTTTCTGTTTCCCTCAATATGATCTGATGAATCTATACACAACACTTAGTATAAAAAAATTTTGTTAAACTTAGAACTCATATTTTAATTATAAAAGCACTTCCTGAAATTATCGCTGGTCTACAGTACTGTATCCGATATTTTTGTGCGTCTCTGTAAATGAACGATAAATGCTATGCACATCATATTCTACAGAAAGTACCTTTGTAGTACACCTTAGTAATGTGTATTAATTTCAGTAAGTTTGAAATAGTGAAACATAATTGAAACACGTTGCAAACAGTTTTATTCCATATACAATTATGTAACTGAATTATTTTCTGTGACCTACTAAATGAATGATAAATGCTTTGCATTCCATATTGTACATTCAGAATGTATCAGGTCTCCTCAGAAATTCATAATAATTTCATTATATTTGTAATAGTCATCATTAAAATACATCATATAATATTTTTTCCCATATTGTAACGGAATTATTTTGAGTGTCCCTGTAAACAAACTATAAGCGCTACACATTTCATTTTGAATAGTAAACATGCCATAGTAAACATAAAGGAAATATATCAATCATGACAATCATAATATATTTATCGGAGTTACAGCACGTACAGACAGGAGGCAGACAAACCGAAATCTTAAACAATTCTCAACTATGTTGGAAAGTGTTAAAAAGCACATATATTGTAATAGAGGTTGCATTTATAAATTGCTTTTTTAATCTTCAATAATTATATACAAATCAATAAATGGGTTTTTATAAAAACCTCATTTACATCTATACTAATATTATAAAGGAGTAAATCTTGTTTGTTTGTTTGTAGGGGGTAATCTCTGGAACTACCGAACCGATTTCAAAAGTGATGGTGGCAAATTGATGGTGACAACCCCTGCTCCAACATAGGCTATATTCTAAAAATATCAACGTTTGACACACAATAACATCGTGTAATAAACAGACGCACGTTTCATGAGTATCCTGGACTCATTTCCTCAGTGTAAATAAACTTAAACCCTATTGTATCCCCCCAAAGACATGAAAATGAATCTAAAAACCCAAATGAAAAACAACAACACACCGAGAAACTCCTCCAATCTGATTAATTCGGTTGGTTGGTTGTAGAGGATTCACTATGACAAAGTAACTCAACCCAGAAAGGTGAGATGTACGGTACACTTGAAAAATCATTAACCAGGGAGTTACCAAATTTATGAATAAATTTCCAACCGACTTAATCAGATTGGAGGAGTTTCTCGGTGTGTTGTTGTTTTTCATTTGGGTTTTTAGATTCATTTTCATGTCTTTGGGGGGATACAATAGGGTTTAAGTTTATTTACACTGAGGAAATGAGTCCAGGATACTCATGAAACGTGCGTCTGTTTATTACACGATGTTATTGTGTGTCAAACGTTGATATTTTTATTATATTTATCCACACAAGATTTTTTTTCATTAGGCTATATTTTATGTCGGTGCCACTAACCCCAGGGGGTGCAGGAGCAAAAAACGTTCTAAAATTGCGATTTTTCAGTTATCACACTGGCTGTCAAGCCCTGAGAGCTTGGCAGCCGGTTCTGTATGTATGTATGTACGTACGTAATGCGATAACTCTTCATAGAAATATCCGTTATCCTTCAAATTTTGTATATAGGTTCACTCTGTTAAGGAGCTTCCCTGATTAGTTTTCGGGATTGATTGGTCAAGTATAAAGGGGGGGAACAAGGGTCTAATTCCCCCCCCCCCCCTACTTTAATTTATATAAATGGGTTTTTTATGCAGAATTATTCCGTTTTCCTTCAAATTTTGTTTATAGGTTCACTGAGTTAAGTCGCTTCCCTGATTAGTTTTCGGGATTGATTGGTCAAGTATAAAGGGGGGGAACAAGGGTCTAATTCCTCCCCCCCTTAATTTATATAAATGGGTTTTTCATGCAGAATTATTCCGTTTCCCTTCAAATTTTGTTTACGGGTTCACTGAGTTAAGGCGCTTCCCTGATTAGTTTACGGGTTTGATTAGTTAAGTATAAAGGGGGGGGGATCGGGGGGGCTAATACCCCCCTTAATTTATATAAATGGGTTTTTCATGCAGAATTATTCCGTTTTCCTTCAAATTTTGTTTATAGGTTCATTGGGTTAAGACGCTTCCCTGAATACTTTTCGGGATTGATTGGTTAAGTATAAAGGGGGGGGAACAAGGGGCTAATTCCCCCCCCCCTTAATTTATATAAATGGGTTTTTCATGCAGAATTATTCCGTTTTCCTTCAAATTTTGTTTATAGGTTCACTGTGTTAAGGTGCTTCCCTGATTAGTTTTCGGGATTGATTGGTCAAGTATAAAGGGGGGGAACAAGGGTCTAATTCCCCCCCCTACCTTAATTTATATAAATGGGTTTTTCATGCAGAATTATTCCGTTTTCCTTCAAATTTTGTTTCTAGGTTCACTGAGTTAAGGCGCTTCCCTGATTAGTTTTCGGGATTGATTGGTCAAGTATAAAAGGGGGGGAACAAGGGTCTAATTCCGCCCCCCCTTAATTTATATAAATGGGTTTTTCATGCATAATTATTCCGTTTCCCTTCAAATTTTGTTTACAGGTTCACTGAGTTAAGGCGCTTCCCTGATTAGTTTACGGGTTTGATTAGTTAAGTATAAAGGGGGGGGGATTGGGGGGCTAATCCCCCCCTTAATTTATATAAATGGGTTTTTCATGCAGAATTATTCCGTTTTCCTTCAAATTTTGTTTATAGGTTCATTGGGTTAAGACGCTTCCCTGAATACTTTTCGGGATTGATTGGTTAAGTATAAAGGGGGGGAACAAGGGGCTAATTCCCCCCCCCCTTAATTTATATAAATGGGTTTTTCATGCAGAATTATTCCGTTTTACTTCAAATTTTGTTTACAGGTTCACTATGTTAAGGCGCTTCCCTGATTAGTTTTCGGGATTGATTAGTTAATATAAAGGGGGGGGGGGATCGGGAGGGCTAATTCCCCCCCCTTAATTTATATAAATGGGTTTTTCATGCAGAATTATTCCGTTTTCCTTCAAATTTTGTTTATAGGTTCATTGGGTTAAGACGCTTCCCTGATTACTTTTCGGGATTGATTAGTTAATTATAACGAGGGGGATCGGGGGGCTAATACCCCCCATAATGTATATAAATGGGTTTTTCATGCAGAATTATTCCGTTTTCCTTCAAATTTTGTTTATAGGTTCACTGTGTTAAGGCGCTTCCCTGATTAGTTTTCGGGATTGATTGGTTAAGTATAAAGAGTGGAACGGGGGGATAATCCCCCCTTAATTTATATAAATGGGTTTTTCATGCAGAATTATTCTATTTGCTTCAAAATTTGTTTATAGATTCATTGGGTTAAGACGCTTCCCTGATTAGTTTTCGGGATTGATTGATTAAGTATAAAGGGGGGAACGGGGGGCTAATACCCCCCTTAATTTATGTAAATGGGTTTTTCATGCAGAATTATTCCATTTCCTTAAAATTTTATTTATAGGTTCACTGTGTTAAGGCGCATCTCTGATTAGTTTTCGGGATTGATTGGTTAAGTATAAAGGGGGGGAACAAGGGGCTAATTCCCCCTTATCTATACTAATATATAAAGTAGTAAAGATTGTTTGTTTCTTTGTTTGTTTGTTTGTAGGGGGTAATCTCTGGAACCACTGAAGCGATTTTAAAAGTGATGGTGGAAAATTAATGGTGACAATCCCTGCTCCAACATAGGCTATATTTTATGTCGGTGCCACCACCCCCAGGGCGGTGCAGGAGCGAAAAACGTTCTAAAATTTCGATTTTTTGTGTACTGAAGGAGATAGAAGCATCAAATTTGGGATGGTAGTTACTTATAAGATGTAAATGCTCTCTAAGAACAAATTATAAAAACATTCGCAATTTAAAAGGGTGAGATGAGGAAGAAGCATTCTAAAAACATTCTAAATTACAATTTCTATGGAATCTCTGAAACTACAGAACCAATTTCAAAAGTGATGGTGGCAAATGGATGGTGACAGTCCCTGCTCCAACATATGCTAAATTTTTTGTCGATGCCACTGCCCGCAGAGTGTGCAGGAGCGAAAAACGTTCCAAAATTATGATATTTTCAATAATGAAGGAGTTAGGAACTTGACATTTTGTATGGTCGTTACTTACAAGATTTAAATGCTCTATAAGAACAAAGTCTAAAAAAATTCGAAATTTAAAAGTCTGAAATAAGCAAAAAATTTTCTAAAAACATTGTAAATTACAATTTGTATGGAATATCTGGAACTAATAAAGCGATTTCAAAAGTGATGGTGGTAAATGGATGGTGACAATCCCTGCTCCAACATAGGCTATATTTTATGTCGGTGCCACTACCCCGAGGGGGGTGCAGAAGCGAAAAACGTTCTAAAATTGCGATTATTGCGATGCTGAAGGAGCTAGAAACTTCAAGTTCGGCATGATTGTTATTTATAAGATCTAAATGCGCTCTAAGAACAAATTCTAAAGAAAAATGATCTAATGATTCTGCGATTTTTCAACTATTGAATTTCTAAAATTACCAAATTTCACAATAGAGTACCATAGCGAAACCTTCACGCGTAAAAAATAATGATAAGGGCGACGTGTCCTGACGTGTATATTGGCTATAGCACGAGTCACAAATTATAGTATCCTTATTATTCTGTTAAAATATAAAAGTGAATTATGAAATGTCAATATTTTGTTTGATTAAAGGTTCGTTAAGAGAAATTGACCAGCGTAGCGGGCGTAGCTTGCTAGTCTTTTATAAAATTGAAAGAACATTTTACCTTTAGAACCATATTCAAAACTAAAGCTAATAGTAATAACACATTACGAACGTATACACTTACCTAAAAATCTGGAAATAGTGCTATAAATTCTAAACATGTGATGAACAAAATCACAATGACACCAGCTTTCTTTTCTAGGAAGTGTTTTCTCCAATATAGATTAGTAGTATTTTACGGAATTGTTTAATATTTATTCTACTAAATGTAAATGCAATAGCAGAACTTACATTTTTTATATTACTATAATTTATAATGATGTCATTTGATCCTATAAATAAATTAATGAAAACATTATATATTTAAGGACGTTGAAACCACACATTTAGGCATAATTAAAAGATGTTTGATTGAAATATTTTTACCCCATGTCCCGAGGCATTTTCAGAATAGTCAATACATGAATGTTTTTGAATGTATTTTGATTACTGAAGATGTCTGGGAACGGTAGATGAAAATATTTTATTTAAATATCTTTTATTAGTATGTAATTGTGAGGTTTGAATGTCTGAAAACAGGTAATGTATTCTTTTAAATTTAGTTACATTTATTTTTCTAGGAGATATCATGAATTAATTGCATGTAGGTAAAAAATATATATTAATTAATTAGAGGAGATTTATTAAATTATGTAAAAACTGCTAACGAGATAAAGTTGCATATATAGCCTTTTGACAAATATAAAAGGCGGAAATGGATCAAATTGAGAAAGCAAAATAGTTTAACCCTTTTAGTGCGGGAGTCGACTAATGTCGACATCTAGGAGTTGGGTGCTGTAGACTACATTAAGCGTCAACAAAAGTCGCCTAGGGGTTCACGGCGTGTATTGTGCTCACTGTAGTGCGTCATGGGCTTAGCAGTGATGACGTATTGCGCCTGCGTAGTGCAGTAATTTGGCTATAACCAAAACCAGTAGCGGGCTTTTCGTATAACAATAAGATATGATTTTTAGTTTTGTATTGGGTCGTTCGGAAAGTCGTGTCCCTTTGGGAAAATCAATTCGTACCGGAAAATTCTGCCCGGTAATCAGATAAATAAATCGCTTTTTTGGTCAAAATATTCCGCACAGGGTATTAACTCCCCAAAAAAATTCCGCACTGAAAGGGTTAAGCTAAATTGTTATTTTTTAAAGAAATGATAGTAACAAATGTTACTACTCCGTGTAATATAATTGAAAATATTTTGTAAAGTAGTTGAAATGAAAATCTCATACACTGTTAAAAATTTGCAACAAACTGTCCAGTCATTCGACTGTTTTTATAAATAACGGTTACATAATCGTAATTGAACTTTATTCTGACCATAATATGGTCGATAACATACGCTTCATAATATAGTCAAGTAACCGTTATTGTTAAAAACGGACGAATTACTGGACAGTTTGCTGCAGAGTTTTAACAGTGTATAAGGGTGGATCAAAAGAAAACGGAACAGTGGTTATCATTTGGATTATTTTAGTATGAGTGCGGTGAAATTTTGTTGAGAGCTCTAAGTAAGCAAAGCAACCCCTATGCGGAAATGAACTTACTCTAGGTAGTCAGGTAGAAGCACGTGATATTCGCTGGCCGTCGGCCAACAATATCTTCCGATCTGTTGTTATTGTTATTCATCTGTACCTGCGGGATGTTTGCAAGTAAAAAAAAGAGCAATTCTGTGTTATACGTTATTTAGTGGCAGAAGGAGTTTTATTTTATGAAGTGATTCGGCTAATGAAGGCAGTGTACAGAGAAACGTACTGCCATTGACTGGTGGACACAAGCAGTTCCGCGAGGAAAACTGATGACGTGTCAGTGGAGAGTGTTGGAATACCCGCCGTATAGCCCGGATCTTTCGCCATATCACTTTACCTCCTTTGGTCAGCTGAAAAAGGCATTGAAGGGTCGCATTTTTTACTCGGACAGCATTGTGATCGACAATGTTCAAAACTGTTGCCGATTTGAGCCAAAGGACTTTTATGAGCAAGGTATTCCCTACTCGGTGAAACAGTGGGACAAGTACTTGTATAGCTTTGGAGAATATATTTGAAATAAACTACGTCAATCCATTCTGTAGCTCCTGGTCTGTTTTCATTTGATCCACCCTAATACAAACATTGTTTCACCATTTAAAATAATGAAAATATTCGTATTAAAACGATAACGTTCGTAAAAAAACTTATTCATTAAATATTTATGAAATAAATTTTTTTAAGTCTATTATTAAGGCTCGTTTCCTAAAACCTCATCGATTTTTAACAACATGTTAAATATTGCGTTTGATTTATTATTCATAGTGAAAGTGCTCCACAATAAATTTATTTTTTAATCCTTGATGTGTGTTCAATATATTGTAGAAAATTAATAATGCTCCATAAATTAGAATCGAGTTAAAAAACACACAAAATATTTTAATCAGATTTAACGAGAGAAAAATATTTCACTGTCTGTTCGATGCATATAACAGTTTGTTGCATGCATATAAGGAATTTTACGGAAGTTGATTATTTGCTACACGAAAATATGAATTTGAACTACGAAATATAAATCCGACTATTCTCTACATGTATTTATACATACAAGAATAAATATATCTTCATTTAAATATTCTTCAAAACCTTTTATTATCTCAATTATCTAAAAAGCTTTCAATAAAGAAAAAAAAAGAGAAATATTTTTTTATTGACTGCTATATTTTTTTACTTCTTCGTTTCAGTGAATGGTAATAAATCAGAATATTTTATATTAAATAGGAATTTGTGTTAATAATTTGCATTCGCAATTTATAATTAGAGAAATGTACATTTGAAATGTTCTCAATCTTATTTATTAATAAATAGGACGGGGCAAATTTTATTGTTACTCAAAAATACTTCCAGAATACTTCAACAAAACTTCGCAGTCTAATAAGTTAAATAAGAGAAATAAGTAAACATTTAAAAAAACGCATAACACATTTGAAAATCAGATTTTAGCAATTACCGTCCACAGCCAGAAAAATATTCCATTTCTCTTGTGAAGCCCTGCATTTTATCTGTGGGTTTGAATATATTCTGCATAGAACAATAAAAATTAGTTTAGTAAGAAAATGCATGATAGGTTGAAAATTCACTTTCCCCAATTTCTATCAATACACGAAAATATACTTGAAAAATACTTGAATTATTTCATACAGCACATTATATAACCAATAGAGTTTTATACATGGCCATTATTAGGCAAAACTTTAATTCAGGTTAACACACGCTTACAATTACAGAAATCACACTTCCATGAATTATCATCCATAGGTGGCCCTGTATCCAGTTTTTTGCGAGGCATTGTATACGATTGTATTTATATTATACAAACATTTCTAGTATACTAAATGTAGTTCAGTTTGAAAATGCAAATTCAATTAAAAACCACTTTGAAACAGATCGCGCTCATACTCAGTAATGCATAAAAAATATTCTGTGTAGTCTTGTATATCATCTGTAGTATTTATACACACCACTTAGCACGCAAAAATTTAGTTAAACTTAAAAATGCATACCATAACTGAAAAAGCACTTCCAGCAATTATCTCTAATAGACAATACTTCGGATATTGTACTGTATCCGAAATATTTTGTACGTTTCTAAAAATGAACAATATTATATGCTTGGAACATCATTTTCTACAGCAAGTATCTTGTAGTAAACCTTAATAACGTATATCAATTTCATTATATTTGAAATAGTGAAACATAATTAAAAAATGTTACAAACACTTTTCCTCGTAGACCATTATGTAACGTAATTATTTTGTGTACCTCTGTAAATGAATAATACATGCTTTGAACCACACATCCTTTGGAATGTATGTTTTAGTGAACTCCATAAATGCATATCAGTTTCATTATGTTTGAAATGGTGCAACATCATTAAAGTTCACCTGAAACGATTTTTTCCTATTGGCCGTAATATAACGGAATAATTTTGACTATCCCTTTAAACGAACCATAAATGCTACACATTTCATTTTCAACGAAAAACATGTTATATTAAGCGAAAAGAAAATATACCAATTACAGAGCAATCCGAGTATATTTAAGAGAGTCACAGTACGTCCAGACAAACCGAAAACATAAACACTTTTCAGCTATGTTGGAAAGTATTAAAAATGACCTCGCTCGGTCGTGGCGAAAGTTTTTCTTTTGTTGTTGTGGTTGATGATGTTTATACACATTCATTTTATAGGCCATGTAAAAAATAAATAAATAAACAGATACTCCTATACTAAATCTTCCGCAGATCATCGTATAAAAATGTGACATGTACTAATCGATTAGTAATCTAACGTCTATTTATTAATGCTATATTTAAATTCTCTTTAGGGGTTGACATTTTCAGTACTAACATCTAATTTGTCGGAATCATATTTGGATTCTTCGATAATTTTTTCCTTCGGATACCGAACAGGATATCATTCGGTCAAATTGTTTATGAAATATGCAATTGTTCAAATTGTAAGCTTACAATTTGACACTTATTAAGCTTACAATGCGGGTAGGTTTTTACGCATAACTCCAAAACTACTTTGCAGAATAATCTGTAATTTTGATTTCGCGTATTCAAGGCTTCTAGAAAATTTTTAAGTATAGGTTTCGTTTCATATTTTGCTTTAAAAATTATTTCAAAATGTATATTTTTTCGAAAAAAATGCCTTGTAACTTGTGCATTTCTTAACGGAAATAGATTTCTAGAACCTTTAAATATGCGAATCCAAAATTTCAGCACACTCCACCAAGTAATTTTTGAGTTATGTTTAAAAGACTACCAGGATGGCAATCTGATTTGCAAAGATTAAAATTGAATTCAACATCAGGAGGAGATTCGAATTTTACATCTGACTATTTTTTTAACTTCCCGTTTCGTCCAAATAACTTCCCGTTTCCCCACTCTGCTCAGTTGTCAGCATGCTGGCTACAAAATGAGGAACTTGGGCCAATGTTCGAAAGTTCGAAACCAACGTTGTCTGGGTGGAATGACAGTGCAAACGTTTCATGTTTTTCCTTGTATGAGAACCATAGAAGTAGGATAGTATAACTAGCAGGAAGACAACGTTGTGAACAGCTTTGAAGTGCGCTGGAGCTGATGGGATAGATGGGCCCTTCAAATACCTCCAACTTGCTTATTTAAGGCACAAAATAGAAATTTGGCGGCAAAGACCCCTATGCGTGTGGCTGGCATAGGGGGGGGGGGGGAGAGAATCGGGCGCTCGTGGCACTGAAAAGGGTAATTCACGCACCCATAGGATTAAAAAAGGGAACTTCATAGATTAACAAAGTGACAATGGATCAAACGTTAAAACAGATGAAATTAAAAAGCTACACTACCGCCCTCTCTTCAACGGATTTATGAGTATCAGGGGTCCTGAAAGAAATTCGGTAGCATCGAGTCTCTGCGTATTTCTAGCTTAAAACAGTGTTGTCTTCCTTCTAGTACGATCCAACTTCTTTGATGAGAACGATAATTCGAGTCCCTTTCCCTTCAAAAGTCCTCCGTGAATGCTTTCCTTCTATAGCAATATGGCTAAAAACGGGACGATACTTTTCAAAATGCCTCTTCCTTTTGGTATCGGAAGATAAATATACCATAAAAAGCCAAAATGTATGTCAAAAGTTTTATTAGTGTTGAAAATTTAAAAGTTTGTTACCATTTCTATATGTATACAAATTATTGCATAATTTATGCGTGGCAATAATTAGTAGACGTTATTTATAATTGGATTGGTACTAGTCACATTTTTATAGGTTTATTTGCGGCAGAGTTAGTAGGGTATATCTTTATTTTTAATAAGAAATGCACTGTTAAAAATTTTCGTTTATTGACAGGTTGTCTTCCGTGAATTTTGATCCGAAAGTTTCCATTTTGTTATAAAAATGGAATCTATCCCGTATATCTGTTGCTACCCAGCTAGAAAAAGTTTGCAAAAAAAGTGCACTAAATCCGAGCGTATTTGGCACCTCAACTTATGCATAAAAACTGCAAACTCAATTGTGCACAAAAAGTGCATAAACTGTATCCCTGAATTGTACACTTTTTAGATTTTTAAGATTACAGAGTTTCAAATATCGAATTATTAATGTAAAAATCTATCATCCAATGGGATTGTAGTATTTTGAACGCCACACATGCGCTATATATATATAAAATAGCTAAATTAAGTGAAAAAAAAAATAGATTCTATTTAAAAAAGCAACAAACAAAAATAATGCTTTCGAATTAAACTCATTCCTTTAAAATTATTCACAATTTATTTTTTAAAGTTATAAAAAACACTCACACTGAAAATATATTCTAAACGAACACATTTAAAAAACACATAATAGTTGATTAAAAATCGATTTTCGCAAAAAAGCAAAAAAAAATATCGAATTTAATTCAAAATAAAATATTTATATTTTACATCTAACAATCAAATTAAGAATATATCTAATTCATGTTTTTATCCTCTATTAATACTATAGTTTTCAACCATCATCTCATTACGAAATATACCCGCAATTAACTTCAAAATTACCAGTTTTCTAAACCCTAAAGTCGCAAGCTGCAATTTGAAAACATCCCGTATCATGGTTTCCTACTCTTACTCTAGCAAGGACCCGTTGGTCTTACGGTAAAGCACTCGGCTCAAACCACTAACGTCCCCAGTTCAATCCTCAGGTCAGGCAGAAAATGTTCTTGCAGTATATCAAATATTAAATACTCCCGTAGTAAGCAATAGATGGCAGCACAAATACAGATAACATTTTTTAAAACCAAGTTTATTTATAACGGAAACTTACCGATTCTTCAAACGGAGTTTTCCCTTCCTTTATCTTTTAAAACGGAAAATGTACTAACGGAACGGAAAATGTCCTGCAGCTTTGCTGCCAGTAGTTTTACCGTGAATTAACGGATTTATTTTTAACAGTGTGTACCTTAATCCCTTAATAGCAGAGTAAGATTTCTCCCTCCTGAATATAATAAAAATAATATGAAAATATTGAATTATATATTTAAATGTCTATGCGAACGTTAAATGAACTCATATCTACCTTTTCAAAAATGAATCACATTGCACAAATCAAATTTAATTTGAGTAATCTCAAATATTGAACAAGAAAATAGTGCTTTCGAATTTAAAAAAGTAAAAATTAATTCGCTTGGGAAACAAAATTTTACCCGAACTGTGTTTTGACGACACTCGTAAGGAGTAAAATATTTAAATAGTATAAAACTGACTGTTTCAGTTTCAATTATTTTAAAATAAAGAGTTAATCGATTAATTTTATCAAACTACTATATTAATTTTAATAAATTCTAACAATAATAATACTTGTACGTCATTCATTCCCACGGTTGACTCAGAGGAACACAGTCACCATCGTATGGTCTTCTTTTCCAGTACCACTATTTCCAATTTTTAATATTTTGTAATAGTTTGAACAAATTTATACATTTAAATAAAGTGAATATTACTATTCGAAATTAGTGGTATTAAAAATATAGCATATTAATTAAAAATATAAATACGGCCATCTGTCAAGCTAATAATGTAAATGAACTTACTGTATGTCAGTAACGTTTGAAGATATTTATAAGAAAGTTACGCTTAAGGGAGTTAGGCTTTAGCAGTACCATTGTGTGAGAAACGTACCACAGAAGTACTGTTTTTACGAAAATATCCAGAATTTCCTTTCCCTGTCTAAAAATCACAGAAAAAGTTAGAAGCCAGCTCAGTCAATACACAAAATTCATTTCCTTAACTCTCCGTCAGACGTACCTCTGGACTCACAGGTCAAGCGCAGTGTGCCTCACCGGCACTTATCTTCATTAACACCTAATTAACTATGTTCTAACGCTTTTAAAATTATCAGTGACTTGTGATAGGACGTACAAAGAGAGATTATTTGAAATCTGATTCAAAATTGTCTATAAATCTCAAAGAAAGTAAAAGAAGAAATACTGATATTTTAGACATTGCCTTCAGTTTTCATGTCAAAAATTTAAATGACAATTATAATTTCGAACAAAATTTTAAATATAGGCAAATTAGAGTCATGAGATCTATAGCAGTAAATGAATTAGCAGCGGTAATGTTGCAACCAGATAAAAATAAGAGCTTTGTCGTTCTCTTCACAAAATCACTTATCAATGACTCTGGTTAGTGAAATCGTAGGTTTTGCCGACCATTTCTACAGCAAATCTGAACCGAAAATTAGAGAACAGGAACATGAGTACAAGTTTAGGCGCAGTGTGTTTTAGAGGCTACCCTGGATAAACCTGCATATTTCCGCGAAATATCCACAACATTTGTAATTTTCATTCATAATTTGAGCAAAGTAACCATTTGAGATGAAAATAAAATGAAATACGAACTTTCAAATATCGGATGCGTTCGTGCCGAGTGGGCTCGAAAGGCCATGAAGGTCACTGCTGCACTCCACGCAGTTGGCGGGAAAATTGAGCAGCAGAAAGGAAAATTGTTTTCTGGATGTAAAATTTTAATTCATTATTTATATTATAGTACAAAAACTGAGAAAAATGTCACTGAAAATCTGAGTAAATCGATGTTTTCATATTGTTATGAAACTTTTTGTTTCAAATGTGACGACCCAATGATTTCAATTCTGAAATACCAGAAATGCTCAGAATATTGAAACATGGAGATACTCAAAACTGAACACATACAGGTCAGTTCATGCTCATTTTTGAAACATGAACATACTCAAAAACGATTAGAATCAGTTCAAACTCATTTTTGAAACATGGAAATACTCAAAAATGAGCACATAGAAGTCAGTTCATATTCATTTTTGAAACATGGTCATACTCAAATATGAGCACATGATGTTTTATTCTTGAGTGTGTGCATGTTTTCAGAAATGAGTATATACATGTTTCAAACTTGAGTAATTTTGATCCGGAGCCATTTGGAGTATGCGACATACTCCGATTTGAGTATTTTTTTGCTCAGTTTTGAAAATTTCGGTTTTAGAGTGTACAGAGTGGCAGCTATTAAAGTTATTTTTGCAGTAGAGTGTGCAGACAGGAATTTCATTATTACGGCAACTGGTATTATTTCTAATTATAAGCAATACGTGGTATTTCTTAGTCTGAAACTGTAATAATACTCAAAATAATCTTGCAATATGAAAACGCAAACCATATTTTCCCCATTCAACAGCTAAGCAGAATTAAATGTAAAAAACAGATTGAGCATGGATCCATCGTTTTGTACATGTTAGATGAAGCGTTGTAAAATAGTTAGTACCAGTGCAGCATCTTTTACCGGTGACAATTAGAACTACGAAAGGAAGTCTTGTAGAAAAATGCCAGATTTCACAAATTTATCTACCGCAAGAATAAATTCAAAATATGTTCCCATTTCCTTGTTATCTTATTTTAAAAACAGTGTATTTTAGGATACCCTGCACTTATGCTTTTATTTGACACAAGTTAATATAATAAATAAACACAAATATTGACTTTTGCCATACATCAAAAGAAAAAACTATATACTATGAGTGAAATTCAAAACACATATTTATCAAAATACGCCCTTAATGTGCAATTTTTGAATGAAATAACACTATACCTTTTACTATACCAAAAATCTTTAATTAAATAAACATGCAAAACTATAAAACGAGCACGTTTTCAAACTTACGATATACAATTCTCAAAGTCCTGTATTGAAATTTCTACGCCGAGTATTTTACAGACAATCCCAGATGAATCAATTTATACACATAACTGTAAAATATATTATTTTTATAGGAAGGTTAGTTCTATTGCTAAAGCACTTTAAATCACTTCACATGAAATACAATTTTCTATCCTCATCGGTCAAAATTTCTTGCGTGAGAAGGACAAATACATGTATGAAAACAAGCTTAATGCGTTGTAAACGGTTTAAAAATAGCTTTCAAGAACACTTAAAGTACTATCTCGTAATTCCTTAAAGATTTTAAGTCGAATATGCAATATTTAAAAAAAATATTTTTATTCATGTTAGAGTTTAAAGAAAATTATTTTCAGATACACAGACACACATACATAGAAATTATTTTCTTTAGCCCTTTACACACTTTTATGGTTATTGTTTGAAATTAGCGATCCCGTTTTTGGCTACCACGTTTCAGAAACCAAATGTTTATCATAGATTTATATTCCGAATGTTCTATAAATATACTATAAAGGTTTTGTTCTAAAATACTGGTAGCAAATTTCTGAAATAGTCTTAGCGACAAGCTTTGTCGGATCTCACCCGTCAAAAGTGTGCAAGGTGTTAGAATATTTATGGATTCTCTTTCAAAAGCAAAATTTTTGTATTTTATTAAGTAATTACTTTTGGTAAAATTAAAACAAATAATTGATAATTCATTAATAAAAAATAGAAATTGGTTTGAAAATGACATTTATTAGGCATTTGATGGGAATTTTAAGTTACGATTCTAAGCTTCTCACTGAAAGATAAATATCATATAGCTCATGCTGTCGTACGTCCTTAAAAGCTAGTTGATAATGAACAAAATATAACTAAAAATTGAAAAAAATAACTTTCTTTAAACATAACTTCAGGAAGATTTATTTAGACAGTTTCAGGGAAAAATTAATGGAAATAAAATATTACAATGTTAAAATAGTAATCTCGAGATAAAAGATATATTTTACTTAAATTTAATATAGGATCTAATTATTTGTAAAAAGTTCTTTTGCTAAATAAAATGAAACAGACCTTTTTTCACCCATTTCTACAATAAATAACATTTCTTTAATTACATTGATTACATTTTGTTTGATCTTAATTTGTATATAAAATAGCGAATAATGTATTTTCTTTTCAGCCTTAGTAATGACAAAGGCGTTTCGAATTGTAATGCTGGATGTTCCTTCGCCAACTACTCTCGGGGAATCTGTAGAACTTACATGCAGCTACGAATTGGATGACGAACAGTTGTATTCCGTTAAGTGGTATAAAAATGATGTGGAGTTTTATCGCTACGTCCCAAACGATTGGCCACCAGGGCAATTTTTACCTCTCCCAGGAATCAAAGTTGACGTAAGTATTACAGACAAATTTTCGATAGTTTATACAATTCTTTTACTTTTATAAAATTTATTTAGATGTAATAATGTTACCTAAATGACTGGAAATTTAATTTTTAGGTGCTTTCGTAATTATATAAATACGTAGCACCTATTGCCGTCCGTCCGTCCGCATATAACAACGCAAAAACTACCCAACCGAATGGTTTGAAATTTAAGATATATTATCTTCGCAGAATTTTGTTGAGACATTTCAATTTTTTTAAAAATCGAATCAAAACTTTAGAAAATATTAATAAAATCATTTATTAAGAAATTTCATTTTTTTTAATCGGTGCTTTCTTTTTATAGGTGCTTTCGAAGTTTAATCGTCAAGCGACCGAGATACTTATTTTATTACAGAAATTAATCCGCAGACGATATAATTCATTTCACAGAATTAAAAATCATCAAGATCTGAATATTTATATAACTAGCTATAGTACGAACGCACCTTGTTTGTAACGTTTGACGTACAATTTCCAACTTGTTTAAATGTAAAAGCAGTTCGATGGAAAGGCGCTTATTTATCCGAATTCTAAATATGGAACAATATTTCTTAGATTACACAACTTATAAAACAAAAACAATGGTTGGTTGATTATGTTTGGCTAACTGGCGCTTGGTCCCGAAAAGAACATGCTTCCAGAAATAGAGACAAAGATAGCGATGAAACAGAGACAATTCGATAAAAATAAAATGTAAAAAATGTATTGTACTTTCACTTCGTGTATTATTTAACACATTCTGAATTATTAATCAATCAATAGTCATGGAATATCAACAGGCTAGTTTTTTTGTTGTTATTAGAACTTAGGATACTGGAAGACATTCAATTTCATTTAGAATTTTTACCATTCAAAATAAACGAAACAGTGCCTAATGAATGTAACTAACCGATAGAATAGTTTGGTATTAATTTATTTGATACACATGAATAACTGTCATTATTGTATACAATTATATTAAATAATACGAGTATGTGTACTGTTGAATATGTGTACGAATTTGTGTACTGTGCATCGAATATGTGTACTGTTGAAATTTATTTGTAAAATAACAGAGGATCTCCTCGTAAATATTTACGAGGAGTGGCTGAATATCGAACTTCTGTCATAAAACTAGCAACTAATTTGTACATTTACCGTAGATTCTGTTTATTTACAGCTATAATAAATACCCCAAAATTTCTAAATTTACATGCATAAAAATATAAAGACATTCTCTTTGCATGTGAAAAAACGAAAAGGTCTGTGTTTTTTGTTATTATTATGCAAGTAAATTATAATACACTGCATACAGATGGAATTACAGATGGAATATACAGATGGAATATAAGATGGAATATAATTAGACCATATAAGTATTCCATATAATTAGACCATATAAGTATTCCATATAAGTAGGAATATATGTATTCCATACAGATGGAATATAAGTAGAAACGACCAATATTTTGAAAATATGCGATTAATTTGTTCTTAAAGAAACACGATATAAATCAAAAATTGTTAAAGCACAGCTGCAAATTAAACTGAATTGGTTCAAAGCGCCTGTTTTTTTGTGTACAGAATTTTCTATACAAATGCTAATTTCTTCCGCCAATCTATAAATGTGTAAACTAATATAATACTCGAGAGCCTTGCTTAAATTCTCTTAACTGCGAGTAAATTTATCGAAAATCTTTGTTTTCTTCTTTACAGTGTATGCTGTCTCTAACAAACTAAAAACTATGCAAAACATTCACAATTACGCAGATCAAACAAAATTTAGAATTACACATTTAAAGTCTGCGTTAACTGCATACGCGGGCTGATGTCCAGTTGTGCAATTCGAATTCCCAATGAGTGATTAGAAACTCAAAAGTGCAGACAGCTTATCTATCGCGAATTCGAACAATGTAGTTGGTACAATGTGAAAAATGTAGGCCCTTTGTAGGTTTATTACACCGAGAATCGCTTACATATATTTTAGGGTTTATAGATTACATAATATGTAACTTATATCAGAGTACATCACTGGTTATTAATGTAGATTAATATTTTAAAAACTTCTTGATTTTTTATCTTAATATTTTCAGCTATACATCTCATCTCTTCAAGAGTCTTCTTGTGTGCATACATATATTTATATATTTTTTTCTAAATCTTATAAAGGTAGATTAATTATATAATTTATAAATTTATAAATACTTCAACAAAAAGGCATTATTTTAATCTAAATTTTATATTATGCATGTATGAGTTCATGTAAACATGAACTTTCATCCATGATTCTTGTTCCATTTTTATTATGTATACTAGTTCACACGCCCATCGTTCCTTGGACCTGTGATAATAATCTTAAATATACATGAAATCAGTGTTGAATTCAGACATTTTTCTACTGGAGGGATTTAGTAATAGGGGCTCCAATTCCTTCAGCAGTGTACACTCGCGAATTAGTATGATTATGTATTTTCAAATGACAATCTTTCCAAACGAACCTAGTGATGGGAACCACACTGTCTTCGGCAGCGTACACCTGGGCGTACTATGTACGCTCTAGTTTGTTTTGGCAAAAAAAACCTCGCATATGTATGATTTGATATTTTTAAACGAAAAGCTTTCTAATCGAACCTAATTTTGGAGGGTTCTGGAGGGACTGCCTTTGGCAACGTACATTGTCGAGTTTGTATGATTTTATATTTTAAAACAAAATTCTATCTTACCGGTCGTACTAAGTGCGCGCCGGTCCGTTATTCTAACGTAAGCGGAATTTTTTATCATTTTATATGCATTAAATGAAAATTTTTCCAAACGAACTAAAAGGGCCAAGTTATAGTGATTTAATTTCTGTCATTTTGATATATTTCACTTACAATTATCACCCAATATTTCTGAAGAAAACCGAAACAATAAAAAACAACGTGACATGTCATAATATTTTCTACTCTTTGATTAAAAAATCGTCGAAATTGCAAATTAGCTTTATAATTGAAGAAACGTCAGTGAAGGCTCACTGTTGACACGCGAAAAGTTTTTGGTTTTCGTCTGTCTGTTTGTTTGTTTGTTTGTTTGGCTATCTGCCTGTCTGTTCCGCGATAACTGCCGCAAAAATGATCCGATTAGGTTCATTTATTGTAGGTATGATGGCGAGGTACCCGGAATTTGCCGTACAGTTTTTAGTTACATTTCGTTCATTCGTTCGAAAAATATAGAACATTCCTTTTTAGGTCATAACGCTTTTCAATGGGAAGTCAGACGATTTTTTTAAATTTTAACATTCACCGAAAAGAAAATGTCGCATTGGGATAATTCTAAATTTACGAAATGGAGATCTTAATATAATCCTATGAAACTTTGCCAATATATTTATTAGAATTTCAAAAATAATTGTATAAATTATTGGAAAATTTTATGAATTAATTTGAAATATATGAAACATTTTAATTTCTTATTTTTTACAAAAAATTCCAATGCAATTTTCTGTCTTTCATTAAATGATTGATAAGCAACTATATTTCGAAGAATATCAACAAAGGAAAATTCAAGTGGATCGCATTATTTTGAAGCGAAATTTTATTTAAAAATCGCTAATTTTTGGGTTATTTAACTTTTTAATATGCTTTTTTTAATAAAATATATGAGAATTTATTTTGACTACTAAAAAATGATTACTAAATCGGTTTTACAAATGAAAATAATAAAAACGTTGAGTGAGTAAATTGAATATAGGTCACATACGAGAAATTTACATTTGTAAAAGTATATTTTACACACGAAAATTTATTCAATTTAAGCACCATATGATGTTTAGTAGTTGAAATATAAGTATTGTTTTAAGGATAGGATAAAATCTCTTGTACAAATAGTAGGTTATTCTAATGAAATTAAAATATTAAATACATTCAGACATATACTCAAGAAATGAAATAGCACAATTACTGGAAATTAAGAATAGAATATTAAAGCGACAATGGGGGATTAAGGGGGGCGGATTTCCCCCTGAAGTAATGTATTGTTAATCTGAAAAAAAAAATACAGTAATAAGTAGTTTATCCTCTCATTGCATAACATTGTGTTTAATGCAATACTTCTAAGATTTCCGAAACTTTCTATAAATTTTATATTCTTATAAATGTACAAATAACTTAAAAAGATTGAATTTTAGGATATCAAATATTATGCAGCTAATGTAAAAAATTAGTAAGATTAATGAACAATGATTTGTAGAGCCTCTGATCTGTAGATTTACTAGTTGCCGAAACGTCAGTTAAGGCTCACTGTGGAGACGCGAAAAGTTTTGGTTTCCGTCTGTTTGTCTGTCTGTCTGTCTGTTCCATGATAACTGCCGTAAAAAAGCGTCCGGTTGGGTTGATTTTTGGTGGGTATGTTGGAGAAGTACCCGGAATTAGCTGTATAGTTTTTTGTTACATTTTGTTCATTCGTCCGAAAAATATAGACCATTTCGTTTTAGGTAATAATGCTTTTACTATGGGAATGCAGGCGATTTTCAAATTTCATTTTTAACTGAAATGAAAATCACATATTTGAATAATGGATTTAAACGTAAAATTATTGTAGCTAAATTTTCGATATGGAGGATTTAAATATATTCAATAATCTTTGAAAATTTGCCGATACATTTATTAGAATTTCAAAATTTATTGTTTAAATTATTGGAACATTTTTGGCATCTGTTCGGGAAATATAAAACAATTTATTTTCATATTTTTTACAAATTTTAAAATGATTTTTTTTTCTTGCTGTTTATTTTATTAGTTGCTCGGCAACCATATTTCAAAGAATATCAAAATAATAGAATTCAAGTAACTTTCACTATTTTGCTGCAATAATTTATTACCAAAATAACTTATTTTTGTATTCTATTGACATAAATGAATAATGTATTTTAATACAAGCTTATTATTTTATCTAAAATGTTACATGAATAAGAAGTTCGTAAGAATTTCAGAATATCATTGCATAATCAGTGTTTAATTTAACGCTTCTAATTTCTGAAACCTCCGAAGTAGTTTATATGCCTATAAATATGTATGTAATATAAAAATAAATAAATTGCGGATTATAAGATGCTAAATAATATGAAAAGTGAGATTAAAAAATAATGACTTTTAGAGCTGACGTTGAGGCTCCTGATCTGTAGATTTACTAGTTGCTGAAACGTCAGTGAAGGCATACTGTGGAAACGCGAAAAGTTGTTGGTTTCCGTCTGTCTGTTCCGCGATAACTGCCGTAAAAAACGTCCGATTAGGTTGATTTTTGGTGGGTATGTTGGTGTGTTACCCGGCGTAAGATGTATAGTTTTCAGTTACATTTTGTTCATTCGCTCGAAAAATATAGAACATTTCTTTTTAGTTCATAATGCTTTCCTATGGGAATGCAGACGATTTTCAAATTTCTTTTTTAACTGAAATGAAAATAACATATTTGAATAATGGATTTAAACGTAAAATTATGGATGTTAAATTTTCGATTTGGAGGTTTTAAATATATCCAATAGCTTTGAAAATTTGCTGATACATTTATTAGAATTTAGAAATTAATTGTTTAAATTATTGGAAGTGTTTTGCATATGTTCGGGAAATATATATATATATATATATATTTACAAATTCTAAAATTCTTTTTACTTTGCTCTTTAATTTATTAGTTGCTTAGCAACCATATTTCAAAGAATATCAAAATAATAAAATTCAACTAACTCTCGCTATTTTGCTGCGTTATTTTATTAGAAAACAATATTATTTTCGGGTGATTTTAGCATTCTATTGAAATATATGAGAATTTATTTTGGTACAAGTTAACGTTTAACTACTGTAGAATTATTACCGGAATATTTTTTTTCGAAACGACAATTACAAAAACTTTGAACGTGTAATTTGGATTCAAGTCTCGTAGTATGAGTTTACATTTGTATATGTATATTTCTTACTATATTTCTTACATGAGATATTATTCCTTTTCTGTAACACACGTGGATGTTTCGTCGTTCAAAAGTTAATATGATTTAAAAAATAGGATAAAATCACACGTACAACGAGGTGGTTAATCTAAAGAAATTAGAGTAGTAAAACAACCCTGAAATATTACAGTTACTGGAATTTGAGAACATAAAAACTATCACAAAAAATACAGCGCCAAATCACGTTTGCTATTTAGTGAATTGGCATTGGGCACGATTATGAATGATTACACAATAGGTTTAAAAGCTTCAAAATATGCTTATTTTGGGGAGATTTTAATATACTATTGCCATAGAGATCAGAATGTGCTTAGAAAAAAATAAATATTATAGAATGACCATCAAAACTGTTTTTCCGAAACAAAAATTGCAATAACACTGGATTTCCAAAATAGATATAAGTGAAATATAGTAGATTCAGTTTACATTTCCATAAGTTGTTTTTGTACATGAGATATTATTCAACTTATCCATCAGATGCAGGTGTTTCGTGGTTGGTAGGTAAGTAAATATTGCTATTTGGGTATTAGGATAACTTGAAATTATTTTCGAAATTGTTGCTTATCCTAATAAAACCACTGTGTAGAACGAAATCCAAGATATACGAGAATAATTCACACAATCAATAGGATATCACGAATATAAATTTAATAAGATTACGAGGGAATCAGGGGGGCAGAGTCCCCCTGAAGAAATTTATCTTTATCTAAAATATTACAAGAATAAGAAGTTCATAAGAATGTCAGAATATTATTGCATAAACCGTGTTTAATTTAGCGTTTCTAATTTTTGAAACCTTTGAATAATTTTATATGCATTATAAATATATAAGTAATTTAAAAAATTCATTTTCGGATTGTAAGATGTTAAATATTATGAAAAATGAGATTATAAAACAATGACTTTCAGAGCTGACGTTGAGGCCCCTGATCTGCCGATTTACTCGTTACAAAATTATGATTTTTTTAACACAGCGATTCTTCGCTTATGTTGTTTCTTAGTCTTTATCTTTTTCTATTCACCTGTAGAATAAAAAATTATTAATCTTTCCCTACCAAAAATTAATGAGGGAGCGATTTTCTTAAAGCGCGAAATAATATCTGTGAAAACACAGAGAAAAATAAAGTTTATGACAAATGTGTTAAACGACTTCCAGAAAATAATATTTCTGAAGTAGTAAATAACAATATTTTAGTGAGTGAAAAAGCATTTTACTAGATAACGTTTATAAAAAAAAGTTGAAATAAAATGTGTGGGAGTTATTGTCAAATAAAGTCTAGAGATAGATCGATTTATCCGGGATAAAGCAGAACAGTTAAAAGAACTGTCGTTAATTTAAGGCAATTTATGAACTGCTCGACAGATGATTTTACATAATACACTTTACTGCATGATCTTATTTTTCAATATTTAAAATATAATCCCAAATAATTGTTTACCAGATAATTAGAGCATCGAAATTGAATATAAATTGCAGTGGATAATTGTAAAATTTAGGATTTTCAGATTCATTTTACCTTCACACTTGTGACATTTAAATAAAGATTGTTAAAATATATTTAAAATATACGATTTTGGGAATATGAATAATTGTTTTCATTTTCATTTTTAAGTTAAAAAACTCAAAAAGATATAATCTTGGAGTTGTTTTCATGCAGATTTTTTGGTGTTCTTTAAGGTAAAATAAAATATTTAATCAAAACTTTATATAAATTAGTGTAGATTATTAACGAATGGTCATATGAAATAAATTGGATGTGCTACATGCTAATTTCCCTAATTATTTTTTATGATTAACAAGTGATTTTAGAACACAAAAACATAAATTTTCTACAGTTTCATTTTGTATATCTTAATTCCACGTATACTTTTCATCCTAATTTTGTATCTAATTATCTATTGCAAAAACAAAAATCTTCATCTAATATTTCTGGATTTCAATTAAAATCTAAAGCAAATATTTTAAACAATTTTGTTACTTCTTTTGAAATCACAGAGGAAATATTTTTCTTTTACAATAACGTTTAGAAATGAACTAGGAATTCCCGAGAGTGCTCTTTTGTGTCTAAGAAAAAAAGTTTTGATTGAAATTGTGGACTTCTGTAAATTAAAAAAATCTATCTACTACTATTTATGTTTTTTAGTTCATTTTTTCCAAAACGATATTAATTCGTTCTAAATGCTAGAAATTTAATATAGTGTGATTTCAAGTTTTATTTCACGTACTACATAAAAAATACAGGCAATAATAATTTGTGTGATTTTTTTTAACCACTAGCATTCATTTTTAACTGCTTATAATAATCATACAAGCTGATATGTAGACAATTTTAAATATAAATTTAAAACTTGATTCTTGGTTTAAACTTTGAGCAACCAAATTTCCTGTTCGCGCTTTTATTAAAGTCTAACACGTTGATTAATATATTCAAATTAAAATATTATCAATAAGTTATATCTGAATATGGAAATGTTACATTTAAAATATATATCAACAGTCCTGTAAGTATAAAATGGAAATAAAAAAATTACCCTCGAGTTCTAAAAAGAAAAACAATAAATGATATATTTACAATTAACAATATTTAAGAGGTAATGGAATGCAACTAGTATGAAAGGATTTTAAATCATAGATTTTTAAATTTTACAATTCCAATATTATGTTATTATACAATTCCAATACCATGAATATTTAAAATACAGGGTTTGCGAAAAATAAATTAACTGACTTCATGGATTGCTTTCCACTTCTAAGAATGAGACGAAAATTAAACTCAAATGATTCATGTGTCATTTAATAAAATTTGTGATTTTTAAAACATATCATTAAATGAAATTTTCTTTATGAATAGCTGGCATTATAGAATTCAAATAAGTGTTCAATATGTTTATACAGTTTAATGCTGAACATTCTATCGATTACTAATTGTTCAATATGCTAACAATAAAGGCTCTCAGGGTGTCATCCGTCGCTGTCAATAACGTACTGTAATTGTATGTAGGTGTCCTGGCACTAAGTGCAGCGAATCTGCTCCAGTATCCAAAAGAACATGGGGACGCCTGTTTTCTTTTATAGCTAGTAAAAACTCATTTATTGAGGAGTTTTTATCTAATATATATTTTTATTAAATCTATGACTTGCGTTTCAGTTTAATTATAAAAATTTGTTCCGTCTAACTCGGGGCTGTAGAACGCATCACGGAGCCCTCTCAAGTGTACAACGTATTTTTCGCGAACCCTGTATATCAAAAGATTGAAGTTATATCAGAACACTTTAAAAACTTTTCTATTGTTATGTGCAGGAACATTTTTAACTGGCCATGTATTACTTGAACTCGCAAAATACTTGGGAAAGTGACGTCTATAAGAATTGCAGCGACTCCATGATAAATTGACTTTAAATTATAAAATGTAAAACACATATTCAGAAAAGTTTATTTTATCAATTAAAGCTCTCAGAAAAGTATATACACATATAAAGTTTTTAATTTATTTTAAAATATAACACATTTTTTACGAAAGAATTTTTGCATGCATTGCACGCATGATTTTTCACATTTGAATTGTTAAAACCAGCAAAGTTTATTTTAATGAGTAGAGATATAACGTGTTCTCAAAATTACCTACAATGATAAAAAAAATTGTAGATCCGGAGGAAAAAAAATAAAGAAACTCAAAATACCGAGTTTTTTTTTACACAAAAGTTGACGTGAAATCTAAACCTTCTTATTTGAAAAACAAAAATAATAGGTCATTTCGTGCATCAATATGGTTAATGTATTAACTCAAAATTTCAGGAAACTCTACCCAACCTTTTTTTTTTCAGATATCGCGCGCAAAATGACCAAAATCGCTGTTTTCAAAATAATGACTTTAAAAATCAATTTACCCCTTGATCATATAAAAATGACTCAAACTGTTTTAGACATTAACTGTTTTAACTTCTCATCTATAGTGAATTTTTGCATTTATTTTTTAATCATTTAAAAAAAATCATATTTAATTATAACCTATTAAATGAAAAATCGTTTAGGCTCATGACCCCTTTAAATATTTTCTATATTACGTATAAAACAAATGCTGTCAGTTAAAAGGATTGTCTTACGCTATTAGAATAATTTGCGTATAAAAACTTTTAATGAACTAGAGTAGGATTATTTGCCCTTCTACCAAAAGTATTCAATTTATATAAAATTTTACAGCGGAAACTAGGTATGTAATTTATTCTAAATTATCCCCTTTCGATATCTCAGATGCCTACCTGCTGCTACATATGTTGTCAGCCCTGTTTTTATGATTCTGAAATGTAAGTTTTCTTGAAATTTATGGCGCAATATGTATGCATAAAGTGGAAAAAATTCAAACATGATGTATAACTTAAGTTCGAATTTAAGTAACAAAATGTAACGTACCATTTTCATTCATAGAAAGTGCTGTATAAATATATAAGTTCATTTTAAGATACATGGATCATCTACACTAAAAAAAAGTCCATTGGCAATGTTACAACTTCATTACGTATCTAAATTTTATTGAATAGAAAACATGTAAATGGAAATTTTTAGCACGTTTGAGATAGGAATTAGTGACAGTTAACTTTTCTAAATAAGAAAAATAATGTAAACAAGCTGGAAATTGTACGTCAAACGTGACAAATGAGGTGCGTTCGTACTGTAGCTAGCTATATAAATATTTAGATCTTGATGATTTTTAATTCTGTGAAATGAATGATATCGTCTGCAGATTAATTTCTGTCATAGAATAAGTATCTCGGTCGCTTGACGATTAAACTTCGGAAGCTCCTCTAACAAGAAAGCACCGATTTAAAAAAAAAAAATTCAAATTTCTTAATAAATATTTTTATTAATATCTCCTAAAGTTTTAATTCAATTTTAATAAAATTTGAAATGTCTCGACAAAATTCTGCAAAGATAATATATCTTAAATTTCAAACCATTCGGTTGGGTAGTTTTTGCGTTGTTATATGCGGACGGACGGACAGGCAGACGGACAGACGGACAGACAGACGGACGGACCAAGCGACGACTATAGGTGCTACGTAATTATATAATTACGAACGCACCTAAAAAAAGAAATTTAAGAAATGACGCTAAAATACTATAAATATTTCATTCATTTCTCCTTTGTATTATTCTTTGTAAAAGCTAAAATAAACTGCATGCATATTTCAAAATAAACTGCACTTGAAAAAAATAGTCAGTAATGCTAAAATAATTTTTTTTAAATAAAAACATGTAGTACTTTTGTTGGTCTATATTTGAAATTTAAATTTTTTTGAAAAACCATAAAAAAGGTGAATTCTTACTTAGAACATTGATTGTCTATTTATCAGCAAATATGTAAAAGCAGCAGTGTTAAGGTTCCATGTATTGTATTAAAATTTTAAATCCATTTTTATCTTTTCCACTTGCACTAAATATTTGTAAACAATGATGAATTTATGGATTTTCCTATATACAACTATACTCTCTATAAAAAGTATAATAATTCTATCTTAAATTTTATAGTTGAACTAACATTCTTAATCAATCACCCAAGTGTATTTCACAATATTGGCATAGGCCCCAAAACGCCTTTTTAAAATTCTTGTTTAAAACAATTTCCTTTTATCAGGATAAAAGAAAGGTTAGATTTTGAATATTTTTACATGAATAAAATAATGATAACTGAACATTTGTACAATATTATGTACGTTGACAAACGTTTAACATTAAGAATATCATTTTACACCATGCACCCACGATACGAATGTGTACCGTGGGTAGAGTAAAGAGTAATGTGTAAAATACATAAAGAAAATTATAAGTGTCATGGGAACAAATAAGTTATTTTGCAAGAACTTTAAGTGGAGTCATGATATTCATTTGAAAATTTTTCAAACATTAGATTAAATCATGAATGTACAAATATTAAATAAGTTACTTTTCTTTCACATAATTTTCTTATATTTTGCGACGAAATGTCCGGATAGAAACTTTAGCTCTTATATTTGCAAATCTGTTAAAATGGATAAAGTATATTTTTGACTAAAAAAAGTTTGATCATGGATTTAAAAAGTCCACCTTGCTCCAGAGACAAATATATGCACTGGTGGACAAAACTTAATGACGAAGAACAAATGGGCATGTAAATGAAAAGCTATGTGCTATTGTAGATCAAGCGGCAAACAATAGTATTGATAGTATGCTCAACAGGATTTAATATAGAATTTTGTTGAAAGGATGTATACAGGTGTTACAAGAGGTTGTTTTCCTGAAACAGGTATATTGACAGAATACATGACTATACAAAGAAAGCAAAATACTTATTATAAACAATCTTCAGTGTCATGGGTGCAAGGGATGTGGCCACCCTGTAATGCGAGGCAACTTTCAACATGGTGTAGCATACTCAGAACAACATGATCCAGTAGCTGTTGAGGCAAGTTGTTCCATCCACTTTTCAGTGCACGGATAAGGGTTTCCTTGTTTGTAGGAGAAAATTGTCGAGCAGCAATACGTCTCCCCAAGGCATTCCATGCTTTTCCAATGGGATTCCGGTCAGTTGGAACATGTTAGCCAGGCTATGCGAATCATATCTTCGGCGTCAAAACAATCTTGTACACTAGATTAATTTTAACACAATTATTCAAATTGGTAAAGAAATCAAACAAGTTGTAATTTTCCAACTGGAAGAAAAATGTCCTGGCCAGGATTCGAACCTGGGGTCTCTTGGCTGAAGCTGCCATGCTCTACCAACTTAGCTATCCCGGTCGAATCTGGAGGGCATAATTCATCCAGCTAACCTTATTGACCATAGCATCTGATCTGATACTTTATTCAGCTCAACAGAATAGATCGCAGGTAATGGAACTCCAGTAAACGCTGCATACGTGATTACACTAGATTCATTTGAACACAATTATTCAAATTGCTAAAGAAATCATACGAGTTGTAATTTTCCAACTGGACGAAAAATGTCCGGGCCAGGATTCGAACCTGGGGTCTCTTGGCTGAAGCTGCCATGCTCTACCAACTTAGCTATCCCGGTCGAATCTGGAGGGCATAATTCATCCAGCTAACCTTATTGATCATAGCATCTGATCTGATACTTTAATCAGCTCAACAGAATAGATCGCAGGTAATGGAACTCCAGTAAACGCTGCATACGTGATTACACTAGATTCATTTCAACACAATTATTCAAATTGCTAAAGAAATCATACGAGTTGTAATTTTCCAACTGGACGAAAAATGACCGGGCCAGGATTCGAACCTGTGGTCTCTTGGGTGAAGCTGCCATGCTCTACCAACTGAGCTATCCCGGTCGATCTCGGTAATCTTGTACAGCCTGTGTGCGACGACAAGTTGCGTTGTCATCCATAAAACGAAACTTTCGGCCGACAGCATCTGGAAAATTTTGAACAAGTGGGATCAGAACATCTTTAATATACCGTTATACAGTCATGGAACCATGGTCAAGCAAGTAGAGATCGGTGCGACCATTGACCATGATACCTGCTCACACCATGATACTAGAATTCGCATATCGATCTCTTTCCAGAATATTTTCGAGATAGTAAGCACTGTGACCCTCGCGCCCTATCAGTTTACGTCTACAGTCAGACGATAGACTGAATCTACTCTCATCTGAAAAGAGCATGGTGGACCAGTCCGATTGCGATGCATATGGCACAACTGTAAACTTGCGATACGGTGACGTCTCGAGAGTGGGACACACACAACAAGTCATTGTACGTATAGTCCACCTTTTTTAAATATCTTGCAACAGTTTTCCGGGATATTTCAGTTCCTGTGGCAGCACAAAGTCGATTTGCCAATTGACCAGCTGTGCTGCGTCGGTTTCTTTTTGCCGAAATAACAATATACCGACCTTCTTAGGACGTAGTTATGCTAGGACGATCTCCGTCCGTGCGCCTGGTGCACATTCCAGTCGTTTGAAATGTTGTCCATAGGTCTAGAAACGATACTGTGCGTGATGTTAAATTCAAGTGCAACATCCTCATTTGGCACACGTCTTAGAACTTTCTGAAAATTCTTCCACGAGTAAAATCATCTAAATGATGCCTGGAAGACTTGTTCAAAATTTCAATGTTCAAACTTCACTCCTACATCTCCTATTTTTTTACATTAAAAGACAATTCACAACACACGCCGATTGCCTGATATCTCATATCTCTATTGTCACGTGACCGATAAATGCAGAAATACAAAATTTGCATAAGTTTCACAAAACAGAGTACATCCCGCATTCACGCAAATTTATACACGTTGCTGCGGACCTGTTTCTAACTGTAATCGTTGAAAATAATTGAGGTCCTTAAGTTTTGTCCACCAGTGTATCTTTACATATATAAATTGTGAAGGTAGCAGTTTATTTAATAAAGAAACAAGGTTAACAGATTCTAGTTCGAGTTGTCACAATAATCGATGAATAAATTAGAAGCTGAATAAATAAAAAACTCACAAGCTAAAATATCGTGATCAAATAGTAAACATAATACGCAATTTGATGACCACGAGGACGTTGTTTCCTCTTTTAGATCGCTGTGTTTTGGGTTTAAAATATGTTAAAATCACTGCTCGACGTAAAAATCAATAAGAAATAGCGTAAAACATGCAAAAAGTACAAAGTAACAATACACATAATCTCTTATTCTTTATTTTCATATACGCAGATACCAAAGACGTAGCACTCTTGTTTTAAAAAATAACCCTTTGTAACCATTTCAATGTCCTTAACTCAAACTGTTAGTTATGCGGAAATCACGAAGAATAATTCATATTCCTATAAACTGCAGTATAATACTATGGGTAAAGTTTCACTCACAAGTAATATCGCACGATATAAAATATATGCTACTGTCTCTCGCTGCTTTCGAGTGGCTTATAAGTGCTGCAAGAAGGGTTACTTTGAAGACCTAATGCAACCCGTTAAGTTTCTATCACACGTACAATAGTATGATCTGTAATATATGATATTGCCTCTCACTTCATTTGAGCTGCTCTTCCATGATGTATGTAAGGTTATTTTTAAGACTAAACGAAATACGAAAATGTAAGCAAAACGCAGGCCATTTTGCAAGTAATCGCTACTCAGTGTTTTAAAAAGAACTGTAAAGCCGGAGAAGTGGGCGACTATTTTTAAAACTCACTGATTAGTGGAATTTGTGCTGCTCACTATTGTTTAAAATACAAATAAAAAATTTCTTGACGAAGATACGAAAATTAAACTGCCAAATGATTTGTTTTCGACAATTTTCCTCTCGAAAAACATGTTTTTGAGGAAATATTTGATATTGCCTCTTTTAAGATATTATGTGTGACTCGAGTTTTATTGTACGCAACACTCGATACATTTAGCGATTAATCGCTTCCAACAAGTGAACCACATTTGGTGAAGCTCGCACCTAGCATTCAGACCTGGTGAATTTTATAGCCCTCAAGGCCAAAGTTTGAGAACCGATAACATTTGCTGCATCATCTCATTTTTCATATCCATTTAATTTTTAATTAATTTATTTTGAAACGTTAATGTTTCGCCAAAAGTGAGTAAAGTCGAAGAATATGGTGCTACCAATCCAATGCACTACTCCGATACAGCAGACGGCTATGACATTCGGCCAGGATATACGGGAAAATTTCTAGTGTAAAGAATAAAGCAAATTTAACACGGCCAAAAATCCGATTATAATATTATATTTTTCAAAATGAAATTTGTAGGTACTTGAAGCAATTTTTAAACGTTTTCTATATTTTATTCTTATTATTAACTAATCTGTATTTTATAGTACTTTTTTAAAAAATATTTATATGTTAATACTCCGATATGTGGTCTCAAAAATTGACACGTAGTAACAAATTTATTTTGAGCTTTAAATTTTCAGGCACTATGGATAAAGTATCGCATTAAATGCAATCACGTAATAGATTATTAATAAAGAACCTGTGGCCTGATTGTTATATAAACGTATGTGTAATATATTATATATCTAGAATCATTATAATATAATGAACGAAGTAAAAATTCTAATCACATAATTGAGACGGAAGATATATGAACACATAGAATAAACTGTTACTATTTATACAGTCAAGCAAACAAACATATATTTAAAATTTTTAATCGGAATATAGTCGAAGTCCAGCAAGCTATTTCAAACACAGATATATTAGTATCTTGTTTTCAATTTTAAACTGAAAATTTTGAAAAAAATGCAGAATATAGTTTCAGAAGCTACGTTTGAACATGTCTCGGATAGTTCACCTCCAGGATTGAAGTTGATAAATGAATTACTAAATTTTTCACAATTCCCACCAAATCAAGAAAAATATTTTGAGGCAAAAGAATTAAAAGTATTAAATTGTTTTTATAAACTTTAAAAAGAAGAACGCAAACTAATGTCTGTAAAAATGCGATATGTGGTCTCACTCCGCTGGAATACTCCAGAATATAGTTTTAGAAGCTATGTTTGAACATGTCTCTGATAGTTCACCTCCAGGATTGAAGTTGATAAATGAATTACTAAACTTTTCACAATTCCCACCAAATCAAGAAAAATATTTTGAGGCAAAAGAATTTAAAAGTATTAAATTGTTTTTATAAACTTAAAAAAGAAGAACGCAAACTAATGTCTGTAAAAATGCGATTGTCTGTAATAGGGATCTGAGCAAGGCAGTGTTAGAAAAAAAAGGAACGTAAAATGTCTATGCTAAAAAAGATTTTTAAAGATTTTAAACTGGAATCAAACCTCAAAGACAGATTAATAAATTATTTGCTAATAAAATACCAAAAATTAATTAATCAACGAACCGTACAAAAAAGCAATATTAAATATGGACTGAAATTCTTTCATATTCGCTATTTCATTAACTTTTATAAAATATGTAGTAGACTATAATAATGTACGTAAAGTACATTTCTTTCCAGAATATGTTATTCCTTGAAAAAAGGAAATATATAATTGTGTGCTTAAGGGTGAAAACATTCTAAAAAAAATCATTATCAAAATTAATGAAACTGTCATGTATTTCATTTTCACAGGAAACTGGTAATATTACACTTGCCCGTTTAAATGCCTATTTTATTGTTACTATGTCAACACCACACGATCAAAAAATCTTTACAGGGAGAAAAACCTCTAACATATGTTCAGAAAAATCTTTAAATGTTCTCAACTAAAATTGCCCTCAAAAGTTAATATATTTTGTAGATACTGCATTAGGTACTTGAAACACGATACATAACTCAACAGCTGAAATAAAGTAATTCAGCAGTGAATTATTTTGTTCCAAACAAATTTAAGGAAATAATTCGCAACTTCGGAAACATGCATTTGAATCAACCAGTACTTTTGTAATCTCTTTGGTATGAGAGTATTTTAAGAATGCAGAATATCATTTGTGTGGCAGATTCCTATCTACATAATTGGTATTTAAATTATCGTATAATTTTTTTGCTGATAAAAAGTCTAATACAAATTAATTTTAAACAGTTCATAATTGTTTTAAAATTAACCTATTATTTTATGTAGCTCTTATTTAAAAGTTCAGAGGCAAATTTATGTATGAGGTGATATTTTCAGACACAACATTACTGGTAACGTTGATACCAGAATGTTAGAGAAGAGAGTCACATAAATAAACAGATAATATTTAAAATAAAATATAGTTTACTTATTGTCAACTATTTAGTATATTTCATACTACTCTATAGTTTTGTAGTTTGCACTAATGACTATTGAATCTTCATTTCAAGTGTCTTCAGTCGTGAACTGTTCTAGATAATGTTTAAATGCTAACTTATCAGCCTCCATTTTTCTATATTATTCAAGCCTATCGTTTGAGAAAGGCACTTTAATAAGGATATCTTACGAATGACGAAACAGCAACGGAATTGCCAAAATGACATCAAATCCGCTGATAGTTTTTTGTTAACTTAAATCTTCTAAATACGAAATAATGCATATTACATTATGAAATACATTGCTATACACTAATTAATTTTTCAGCAGAGCTGAAAATACGCTGTAAATTAATGAAATAAAAAGGATGTGAATTATCACTTTACTAAACAGCGTACAACCATTAGAGTGAAAAAATGTCCAGACCGGGGTTCGATCTCGGATTCCTTGGTATAGCGCACCAAGTGCTTTACCAATTAAGCTATCCAGACGACATCCAGTCTAGCATTCTCTCACTCTTATATGGCAAGGCAACAAACATGCAGCACAAGATGGAAAGTCAATCATGAGCACAACACCGTTGACATGCATGAGACAAATTAAACCCAGTATCGGTGAATTTTTATACACTAATTTTTCAGCAGAGCTGAAAGCCTTGCCATATAAGAGTAGCCTTGCCATATAAAAGTGAGAGATTGCTAGAGTGGATGTCGTCTGGATAGCCTAATTAGTAAATCACTTGGTGCGCTATACCAAGGAATCCGGGAACGAGCCCCGGTCTGGACATTTTTTCACTCTAATGGTTGTACGCTAATTAGTAAAGTGATAATTCACATCCTTTGTATTTCATTAATTTACAGCGTATTTTCAGCTCTGCTGAAAAATTTATTAGTGTATACAAATTCATCGATACTGGGTTTAATTTGTCTCATGATTAACTTTCCATCTTGTGCTACATGTTTGTAGCCTTGCCATATAAGAGTGAGAGAATGCTAGACTGGATGTCGTCTGGATAGCTTAATTGGTAAAGCACTTGGTGCGCTATAGCAAGGAATTCGGGATCGGACCTCGGTCTGGACATTTTTTCAATCTAATGGTTGTACGCTGTTTAGTAAAGTGACAAGTAAATGTTTCATGTTTAGTCAAGTAAAAACTCACATCCTTTGAAATACATTGCATCAAAAATATTATTTTTACATATAAAGTGTTACATTATGAAAAAGAACGCTGAATCTAGTAATGGTAAAATGATTATAATTACAAGAATTTATAAGAAATCCTTTAAAGATATTTAGTGAATGAATAACTGAAGTGTTTACTACTGAAATGCTTTACCATTGAAAGGATTATCACTGAAAGGATATCACTGAATTAATTTCCTGAACATAATTTATATGTTTTACTTTACTGATAATATTGAATTGAATAATAATAAATATAATAAACAATCTTTCAATTAATTAATTTATAACCAAATGTTTTATATATCAGATTTAATCAACTGAAAAACTCATTGTTACTTAGCAATGTTAGTTTAATTGTTAATGAGGTTCATGTTTTCACTGATTGTTATAATTTTTAGTTATAAATTTACTTATAATTAGTCAATATTTCAAGTTTTTTTTTCGGATTTCCCAGTTTATAATATATGCAGTTTTAAAAAGAATTTTCAGGCAACGTCTCTTCGGGGCATTTGTTTCGCTGAATGCTTTCTATTTTCAATACCTGGCGAAATAGGAAAATCAGCTACTAATTCTATGTTGGTGTAAACACGAGTAATATTTTGAGAGCTATCGTATTCATAAAATTGCATTTTTGATGGTATGTGTAATCAGTGCTCCGACGAAACCTTACTTTTTATTTGCTACTGCTATCATATTGTATTCCAATTTTGAATAAAAAGATACTCCTATATCTTAAAAGAAAATAAATATCGTTGGCAGAAACAAATTTGTTTCTCTGCAGCAGACATAATTTTATTTCTAAATTTAATAATAAATATGAAGCAATATTAAGATATTTTTGAGAGACTTGAGCGCAGAAAAAACTATTATTATTTTTTTATAATATAAAGGAGGACTTTTTTAACACTATTCAACATAGTTGAAAAGTGTTTATGAATGCGGTGTGTCAGTCTCTCTGTATGTCTGTACGTGTACGTGCTCTAACTCGTGTAATATTCGTATTGTCACGCAATAGACATATGTTATTGATGGTCACTATGACATGTTAGGTAATGAAAATGAAGTGTGTCGCTCTTATAGTTACTTTACAGAGACACTCAAAATAAGTCCGTTACATTAAGGTCTATGGGGAAATATCAGTTGCGGTTTATTTTAATGATGTTATACTATTTCAAACATATTGAAATTGATATATACACCTGCGGTGCACCACAAAAGGCTTGCTATAGAATATGGTGTGCATAGCACTTATATTTTCTCTACAGGGACACTTAAAATAATTCCGTTACATTACGGTCTATGGGGAAAAATCATTTGCGATTTATGTTAATAATGTTTCAGTATTTCAAAAATATTGAAATTTATACATAACACTGAGTTACATTACAAGAGGCTTACTACAGAATACTGTGTGCATAGCATTCATCGTTCTTTTACAGGGAACACACAAAATAATTCGGATAAAGTACTGTCTGTTAAGAATAATTGCTGGAAGAGAGTTTTCAGTTGCGGTACGCATTTTTAAATTTAATTATTTTTTGTCTATTACTTGGCGTGTATAAATTCTACACATCATATACTGGACAAAACAAAAAATCTCGAGCACACTTCCGATTATTGACAGGAATTCCAGAAGGGGAATTTTAAACTATGCTGTGCGTTTCCTAGCTGAATTAAATTTTAGCATTCTATGTAGTATATATACAAATATATTTAACATATACAGGGCTGCCCAAAATAATTCGTATTTTTTTTCCGAATATTGTTGGTAATTGCTGAAATTGAGTTTTAAATATGTTATGTTTTTTTTTCCAATTTGTTTACTTAGACAATCTTTCACCTTATTAAACGGTAAAGATTTGTAAAAGTATATTGGAAGTGTTGGAAAGTGTTTCATAATCTATGCGTGATGCATGATTTTTCGTTCTTGTTTTTATTGTGATTGATTATATAATGTTTTATTTCCTTAATCGCGTATTAACTTTGCATTAAAATATTGAATATTGTAACTTAGCAGAAGCATTATCCTGAATATAGAAAATTGTTAAGAAAAGTCTAGCAAAAGTGTTGAGAAAACCCTTTGAAAATAATAGAAAATATTTCATCCAGTGATATAAACCGAAAATAAAATTCGAAATATATAACTAAAATCAGAAACATGTAAGATATATCTGTTTTACTAGAATAAATAAATAAATATAAGCATTATACTAAACTTCAGAAAAAAAAATAAAACAGGCAGAAATTTCATAACTTATATAATAATCCACCATTCCGTACTCTTAAATCTCCAACGACATTTTTCTTCATAAACTGAACAGTTTCAAAAAAGAGTTATTTCATTTACGCTACACTGATCAGTTTCGAAAATTTTATCTTTTTTTACGCTCACTAGTCGTTTCTTTCGGAAACTCTTACGTAGATGGATTTTGCTTTAGAGTAATCACGGCTCTAGTGCATTAAGAGAGGGAGAAGAAACTTCTAGATGACTCTACTTTCCGCTTCGCTGAAAGTAGCCACATTTGAAGGTGAAAGTTCCTCCGTAAATAAAGATAAACAGATTGGATCAATTTTTATAGTTTATTTGCATCAAAGTTTAACACCAATCTCTGACTTCAATGGATGCATACATATTGACGGACATACATACGAACACACATACACACACGTTTTATGTATACAATGTACAGTAAGTGTATCAAATGTGTATCATTTAAATTTATAAATATTTTTTCATACCAATGACATTATATTTTTATTTCGAGTTATAAAAAAGATTTTAATCTTAGATCATTTTTTAATTTAATGCATTCGATAAGTATAGACGAAATAGAGTGCTATATTCTTCTTAAAACTTCATTAGCCTAAACAAGATACGACAATCTTTTTTGGAATCATATTTAAGTTATTTTAATTTTTAAAGTCAATAGAATTGTTCGTTAATGATGCATTATTTCTGCTCATTCTCCATTGATGCTGATAGCTTAATTTGAGAGTTGTAATAACCAATTTATTTTTCTTTTCTTTGAGTTTTTATAAAACGACGTTTCTTTCTTTGTGAGCTGTAATCACCATAACACGTTACTCTAGATTATATGTCAACTTGTTGACTTTCAACTTCATTTTACGTAAAATTCTGAATCGTCACTTTCCCACTCCATTTACTTTATTAATATGTCAATAATGACTTTCTTGAGAAGCGAAACATCACACGGCGATCTTAAATACATAGTGATCGTACAATTATGTACAGTATTTTTAAAAAATATTAAACATTAACTAAACCGAAATTTTCTGTAAATCTCATAATGCTGTCAGCGTATTATTGATTTTTATAGACGCGGGGATAAATACCGGACGTTCCAACTTCAGGAGCAAAATTAAAGCACCATAAAAAAAATTTTGTGCTCCATAAACTGTAATACCGCAAATGTTCTCTGTACTAGAATGTGGTGGTGGACAGTTTGAAGATTTGCAGCTATAAATCACTATGAAAAAAGTCTCTCATTACACAGTTTTAATCACTCATTGTTTTCTTTACAGTAGTGATCTCGACTGTTGAAATTTCAAACTATTTTTTATGCCACACTAATTCCCCAAACACTCTGAATATTAATCCGGAAACTGCAAGTCTCTGCCATCCATACCTATGCGCGTTTTACTTTTTCTCTGGGATTTTGAGACACGCGGTATATTTCTTAATTGGTGAATTATCAAATGCATATGGACATAAAGAAATACGGAACTCAGATTGTTTAGCTTTTCTCTACAGAAGCAATTAGTGAGATTTTTCCATTGAAGATGAAGTACAAATATTTTACACTTTAACAATTTTATTTGGAGTTAATATATCTCTAAACGCGTCAATGGAAATTATTGGAATACATGTGAGATTTTGAAGCAGGGAAATTTAATTTGTACGCGATTTTGGATAAATTTGTTTAAAATAAATTATGTCAATGAAACATTAAAGCATGGTTAATAGCGTATTTTTCTATTAGTAGCAGAAAATATGCACGAGAACATATTATTAAAAATATATTGCATCAGTTTCTTGTTTGTTTTATTTTATGTTGCACTTGCACCTAAGAGGATAGAATATGCGGAGATGTCGTATATGACGTCACTTGAAGCCGTTCCTGTCCCCCTGCCGTATTTGACGCACCGCGGGGCATTTGCGCGCTGCGTGTTACACCGTGGACTTCTTTCTGCTATGGGACAAAGTTCAAGTATGGCTGACCCAAGAGGGGGTGAAAGAACTCGTTTGACTGCTTCAAAACTTTCTACAGGGGAAGATTTAAAAGTCGAATCCTCCTAGACTTGCACACACGAAAGAAAATAACTTAATATAAAAATGCATTAATTTCATAGCTATTTATTTTCAAATTTTAATACTGTGCAGATACAAAGGATTTTACTAACGATAACATTATCAGGACAATTATTTTGTAATAAATAACATTCTGAGACTAGTAGAATAGTAGTATTCGCATAATTTCATGTAAAATATCTTACGTGAGTACTGACGGTAATTTTCCTTCAGGTATTTCCAGCTTCTCGTCGCGTAGAAATACCTGTGAGAGTATTTTCATTTTGATGATTATCTCAGGAAATAATACAATGATTTTTACACAAGATATACATATATAGTACATTTCGCTAATCTTAATACATCATTGAACACAAATGTAATGTTCTTATAATCAGTTCAAAAACACAATCCAATTTAACGCGACAGTATGCTTGTATATATAGCAACTGCTACAGCGAATTACATAATTTCCATCTATTTCAGTCAAAGAGGCTAATAATAGTGCGAGAGTATCAGTTTGAGAAGCGAGAAGAATGATAACTAAAGCATGAATTTGTGTTATTTTAAAGCGAAAAAATAATAAAGCAAATCACATGCATGGATTGTAATATTCTGTCTGGAAAATTGAAGTATAATTTAAAAAATACCGCTTGAATTATTTATGTAACTCCTACAATATTTTAAAATACCTAATTCTCGTTATGGAATGTATATTTAATTTTCGCTTTTTGCGGGCTGCGTAATTTTCTCAACTTACCAATAAAAGTAATTATTTTTAATATAGTAACAAATATTTTACCTAAACCACGTTGGCCCTAGTATATATAATTTATTAAAAAATATTTATCCCGTGTTAACACATACAAATAGATCACGAACATCATTTTCATTTTACCGAAGAGCTTGTTTGTACAAGTTAGGGGAGCCAACACAGGTTTCCCAAGTTATAGAACATAGGTGAAAAAAATATATTTTTTTTTATTATTGAAATCTGTAACAGATTTTTTTTTCATTTAATATATTTTTGCAGATTACCACTAAGAATGCCAAAAAATGTTTTTATATGAAAAATATCAATAATGTATTTAAATAAAGTTTTGAAATTTATTAAAAGCAATTGTTTTGTATCAGCCGCATGTCAGGAGTTAATAGCCAAAGATATCCTATGAAGTTTTAATTCCGTTACGAAATATTAGCCAAAAAAATTCTGAACTATTTATATTGTTTTAAATGCAAACAGGTTAACCTTTCGTAATCGGGTTTCATGCGATAAAGATAGATTTAAAAAAATATTTAAAAAAAAATATTTTATAAATCATAAAAAAGAGTTAACTGATATAGTGCTTTGAAACAAATTTGAAAAAACAATTTTGCATATTCAACGGTAAAAAAAATTAAATTTTGCAATGTTTAAAAGTTAAAAAAATTGTAGTAAAAATTATAATTATTGGTTAGGTGTAGCCCAGCATTAATCATGGTCATTTTTTGCTTTATATAATAGATATAGGGAGTGAATCCAGAACTCCGTCTCGTGTGAAATAACTGGTAAACAGATTTGTCTCCGAGTTGTAATTTTGACTTAAGATACCAATAAGCTGGGTGAATTGTGTCCTCCTGACTTTTTCCAGGATCAGTTGGCAGCGTACTGTCAACTTAAGCCAAAATGTCCCTTGTTCAAATTCTGGCCTGTATACTTTTTCAAGCAGTTGAAAAATTACAACTCGTATGATTTATTTACTAACTGGAATAATTGTGTTAAATTAATTAAGAGTTAGCTACATCCATAAATTTGGTGGCCACACTACTGAAAGCGCTCCCTAATGGTAAATTCTGGAATTACAGATCCTAACTAGAAATTGAAGGAGTTACGACAAAATATTCAGCACCAACTATTTAGTAAAAAAAGACAATAAGCAAACGGATACGATAAATATTTGTTTCTACAGACCAAAATATCTGACACTGATGGGGGACGTGTATTTTACGAAAAACGCAAATTTTCTTCTTGTAGCTAAATGAGAATTTCAAGTATACATTTTCTTACATTTATTTTAGAATGTTAGAAAGTTTTTGTTTCTTTATCAACGAATTTATTTTGTTCAAAATGAGTGATCATGATAATTACTCGGAAAGCAACGATATAAACAGTCTTGTGGGAAATGTGAAATCGGATTAATTATTTATAATTCATTTTTTGTCAAAGAAATTTCTAAAATACAAAAGTTTGAAAAGAATTCTGATAGAACATTTTATACCATTTGGTTCATATTAAAATTACAATATAAAATAAACTTTTTGGAAGTAAAACTGCAAAACAACATAAAGGATTATTTAACTAGTAAATCTTGAATATCTTCTATTAACAGATATTTTCTCCAAAACTGCATGTACTTTCATTATGTAAAGCCTAATTCTGAACTTTATCAAAGTACAAATCATATTATCATAAAATTAAGGGGTTTTGACTCTTTTAAAAGAGAGGTTTTATCCTTAATACAATTTGTTATAGAATAAGGTAATAACCTTAAAAGAGATTATCGATCCTTTTTTGCTGATCACTAAAAAGACAAACGCAAGAACATAAGTATTTCTAAAAATATTTGGTAATTGCCTTACACAAATTTCAAGTAACAAAAAAGTTTGTGACACGCATCCATTTTTTTCAAATGACATTTGACATTACCCTTTCCGTTACTAGGTTCCTAAATTATTTTTATTGGTGAAAAGTCGTTACCATGTTATGAACGTAACTCTGACACATACATACATCGCCATCGGCTCTTCCAAATTAGATTCCAAGTCTACGTTTATTCTATCGCCCTCGAATGCTTAACGAGGGATTTGTTACAGTAATTCTTTCCCAAGGTGAACATTTACTTTTTTTATTTTTCATTTTTCTTTACGTTTATTGGATTTAGTTTCTTGCATAGCTGCTTCAATTGCCTAGAATTAAGATGTAACGATTTGAAGAATAATTTAAGAAATAAATTTGCAATGTTTCTTTAAGCCTTAGAAAATAGTTTTATGATACAAAATTCGAAGAATTGAAAAAAAGGTAATTCTAAACTGATTTTTTTTTTTTAATGAAAATAAAAGGAAAAATTTTCAAAAGTTTTTGTAATAGAAGAAATGGATTTTGTTACCAAATAAAGGCGTAAAAAATAAAATCTGGCATTTCATATCCGATTTTATTTACGTTTACGAAGATTTGTTTATTTATTTGTAAATAAAATATATAAAATGCTTTAAAACAGATGCCTCTCTCTCTATATATATAACTATATTCATTGAATGTTTGAAAAAATTATGTCCTTTAGATTTGATGAGGCTTTTTTACAATAAGAGATACGTAAATGTATTACTAGAAAAATTAAGGTATTTCTCAAAATAAAAACTGTTTAAAATATCTTGAAACACTTATATACAGAAAGCATTAAATATTTAAACTGATAATATTGATTGATTGATTTGGAAGTTATATTTTGCGCTATACAGCTAAACTGGTGGGAACTTCTACTAGATGTAAAACACGGTTCTCTACAGATATACAGTTCTGCTGTTTCTGAGTTTTTGAACCCAAAACTTTTTGAATATAAGGAAATATCCCAACCAAAAGACAAGCAGGCTGGTAAGAGGAAAACAGAGTTTGAAATGATTTACTTAGTAAGAGGAGTGTTGGTTACAACTGTGTCATATCCATGCATTACCATTGTCTCTTCCAAGTTACATTCCAAGTCTAAGCTGATTCTGTCGTCCTTGAATGAGTAACGATGTATTTATTATAGTAATTATTGCCCAAGGTAAATATTTACCTTTAAAAAATTTTCTTGACATTTATCGGATTCAGTTTTTTTTAATAGATTTTGAATTGCCTAAAACTAATATGTAAAGATTTGGAAAAATAATTTAAAAAATAAATTTGAAATATTTCTCTAAGCGTTAGAAAATAGTTTTGTGATAAAAAATTCGCAATATTTCAAAATGTCACTCTATATTACATTTGTTTTAAATGAGAGAAAAGTAAAAAGTGGATTTTGTTTCAAAATAAAGATATAAAAAAATTAAAATCTGACATTTCCTATCTGATTTTATTTACGTGCGCCAAAACTTTTACTATTGTAAAAGTGAAATAATAATAATTGCTTATGTATAAATTTCTCTCTCTCTCTCTATATATATATATACAGGGTGTCCAGCTAAGATATTACAAACTTCGAGGGGAGGTAGAGTACATCTAGATGATTCGGAATCACATAGGAATGTCGGGTCGAAAACCCCTTCCTGACGCAGTAAGGGCACTGAAAAGGCTGGATCACACAAAGCTGATCCTTGGTCCTGGAGGTGCGAGAGTGGGGCCAGTGAATAAGACGGGCAGGGCTCTCGGCGCAAGGTTTCTCGAGAGTGTTAAAGAGACAATATGCATTTTTCTCGGTGGAGAGTTGAACTAACTGCCAGAAGGACTCAACGATAAAGAGTTGCGCAGAGCTGAAGCTTCATTTTACACGCAGACAGAGAGCCTGTAGGATGGCAGACTACACGAACTCAGAGAAAGCAGATATGCTTCAGGCATACGGGGACGCAGACAGTAATGGTTGAGTCGCTCAGAGGTTGTACGCTCAAAGGTATCTGTTGGTCAAGTGCAAGTCAGACAAGTGCAGCCTACTTGATATTCTTGGAACAAGTGTTACCAGAATTATTGGCCAACGCCCACATTTTCACTGGATCGAGGCACACCCATTTTAACCTTTCTGTACATAATTATTTGAATGCAACATTTGGCCAACGATGAATTGTCCACGGTAGTCCAGTGAAATGGGTTGCCCGTCGCCAGACCTATCCTGTATGGATTACTTCTTCTTGAGGCATGTGAAATCCTTGTCTACGAAACCTCCGTTGTCAGTACCGAGGACCTTATAGCACGCCTCGTTGCAGTTGCCGGGGGTATCCAAGACACTCCTGGAATGTTTTTGGATGTTCTAAATTCCATGCAGAGAAGATATGAGGCCGGCATCACATGCGGGGGTCGTAAATTCGAACTCCTTTTTTGATATGAGTTTTACTTCCATTTTGTTTTTATGTTTATGCCCAGAGAGTAATAAACACCTTTTTTCTCTTTTGTGTCCTTTCCTTTCCTTGTGTTTTCTGTCTAAAAAAAGCGAAATGAAGCTTCGAAATAAGCACGCTCGAAACACCCACGCCTATTCAATGGCCTCTACTGCGTCAGGAAGGCGTTTCCAACCCGGCATTCCTATGTGATTCCGAGTCGTCTAGGTGTACTCTACCTCCTCTCGAAGTTTGTAAGATTTTAGCTGGGCACCCTGTATATATATATATATATATATATATATATATATATATATATATATATATATATATAACACACACACACACACACACACACATATATATATATATATATATATATATATATACGAGTATATTTGATGAATCTTTGGAAAAGATAATTCTGGTTCCATCTGATGATGATTCCTTTATTATAATTAGTGGTAAGTTATTATTACATTAAAATGCGAAAAACAGCTATTTCTCAAAACAAAAATTGCTTTAAATATCTTGCAGCCTATAACGATGGTATGGCAGAAAATATCGTTTGGTTTATTTGTAGAACTTCAGTTACGTTCACATTCTGCTAGAAGTGAAATTCGACGCACTAGGAACACCCATGTCAGAATTGGGATTGGAATGCTACACTTCTTGCTCAGCAGCCTTAAGCCATGCAACTAGACAAGAACGCAGGTAAAAAGGGAAACAGGCGATGAAATTACTTGTGTGATACGCTGATAGTTGGTAACAAATATAAGCTACTTGCTTCCCTGAAGCAGCTAATAAACATTAGACAGAATAGGGCATAAGTCAGGTCTCCCAAATGGTCCGCTTTTTTAATAACTGTATTTTCTTAGAAAAATTTTATTTTTAGATTTTGCTTGCAAGTTTTGCAGAAACCACCTTCAGAGGTAAATTTTTTCGGAATGAATTTTTTAAAATGTTGTATAAACCTACCGTGACATTATCTGTTAAAAATTATTAGTATTCAGTTGGCTATTTAATATTGTATCTAAAATCTTAGAGATATCACTAGAGATCAATGTTTTTCATTCACTATCCTCACATACATATCCCCTGTAAACAACTTTCAATTGAGATATTTTGGATTGTGTAATATATTAGTAAAAATGAGACGTTTGGCAGCTCACAAATATTTTAGTTTGAATTTGCGATAATAATAAGTTAATGAGTTCATTGTAGGTTTTCAGACTTAAGTATTTTACTATACTATGGACATTGAAGCATTTCTCAGAAAACTGCGTCTTATTTTGATAAAAATTCAATTAAGGAAACGAACTCTTTTTGTAATACTACTTTACCTTTCACTAGTTCCATGAAAAGCGAGATTTTTCAAAACTGTCAGTTACCACTAATACCACTTTCTACAGTGTAAGAAACAAATGTTCCAAATAAATGGGTGTTAGCAAAGAGCAAAAAACTATTTCTAGTCGTGGTTTGTTTTTTAATTTAGAAATCAAAGGAAAATCGTTGCCGAAAAACTAATTTGAACTATTTATCATTTTTATTTACTATCAATTAAAATGATCTTTATTTCAAATAATTGTTGTTTACTGTTTACGGAAACAGTGGTCACAAATAAGTCGAGTGACATTAAACAATAATCTCATTAGCATATTATTAAAAAAGTTGCTCCATCTTTGTCAAAAACATTAATTAACATTTTTTTTTTCTCCATGAATCTGGAAACCTTATGTTCGGAAGGCTCGGGGCATTGCGCCACCTGCCCCATTGAGAGTTAAAGCTCTGATCTAACTAGATGAAGAAACGTTCAAAAACAAAATAGTAGTTCAAATTTTGATCATAGATGGGAGTTTTCAGACAATTTAGAAAGAAACTCGAGAAAATAAGAAAATTTTCAAAGTGACAGCATTATTGCTGCAAAACCATTCTCCGTCATGCCGTTTCAGAGGAACAACCGGGACTTATCATTAAACTTGTTTTATCAGAACAACAGCAGTGGTTTAGATTGAGTATAGAATGTTTTTGGTTAAAATATTGAAGATTGTAAAGCTTTCAGAAATCGCCTATGTCAATGAATGCTGTGAAAAGTAGTATTACTAAGCATGGGGACAGTGAGGATTTGAACGTGCAGCCAGAAAGAGGATGGAAACGAATTTTAAATAAATATGTGGAAAAAGTAACTTTTCCTATGGTTAATACAGAGTTCTGTTGAAGATATTTTTTGAAAAATCGTCAATCGATGTTATATAATTTGTCTATCCCTTAGATTAAGGTAAAAATGTTTCAGTGATCCATTTTAAAATTTTATCCCTACCAAACCTACGCAGTCACAAGCTGAAAGCTCAAGCCCAGCGTCAATCACTTATTTTGCTTGTCGATTTATGTCAAGGATAGACATTGACATTGTATGGCCTTGAAAACTTTCCATGCCATGATGTGGACTGTTTTGTTTTAGACGAATTAGTGAATATTGAGAACTGTTGTTAATGGGTTGCTGCTAGTCTTAATCTGGTGCAGGAACTGCTTAAAAATTATAATTACATTTCTGCATGATATGGATTTATTGTTGACTTTATTTTTGGTCCCTTTTTAATTTTAGGAGATAACTCCTTTAAGGCCATAAAAGGTGTTTGGTATCCAGAGCTTGTTACTGTGAAAATTTGCATCTACAAATCATGTCTGCTTTACAAAACGATAATGTTTAGAGAATACAATCTTTATGAATGATAGTGCAATTCCTTATATTGGCCGAAAAACGAAGGAACTGCATTTTCCGTTTGGATATCCGATTGGATAATTTCTCTTTTTGAGCATGAATAGATGTTGACATTGCACGGACATGGGTAAATTTGTGGTTAGACGGGGCTCATTTAGTCTTAGATCAGTGAATACATAGGACTGTTGCAAATGAGATACTGAAATATCTTTGTTCTGCATGAACAGCCTCTGAAATATAAATCCGTGACTGTATGTTGCGGATTTATTGCTGACTTTATCCTTTGACCTCTTTTCTTTGAAGAGATTACTCTTTTACGCCAGAAAATATGTGTCATCATGAATACTTATCCTGCGAAGTTCAGGAGCAATTCACTCCTGAGTTGCAAGAACAAGAATGTTCAGAGATACTGTTTTCTAAAGATATATAGAAACACATATTGGCCGAAAAGTGAAGGAATTGCATAATACTGAATTTGGAGATGCACGCGGTTTCTCAAGGAATTTTTAAAATTCCTAAATTCGGAATTCTGCTTGCTTGAATGCCTGTGACTTCTGCATTAGCAGTACCTGAGATATCTCTGTCTGTGGAGAGAGCATCTGCTTGATATCATATATTCTAATACGAGCAAATCTTGTGTGTGGTTATATATATATATATATATATATATATATATATATATATATATATATATATATATATATATATATGCAAAAATTATCTTAAAAACGGCTCTAACGATTTTGACGAAATTTTGTGTTCTACCGTTTTGGGGCACCAGAAAACCATTGGGCTAGGTCACGAGGTCGAGAAAATTCGATTAGTGGGTCATTTTGGGTCATTTTGGGTCATGGTCTAGCTAATTGTATCTAAAAAACGGTTCAAACGATTTTGACGAAATTTTGTATCCGACCATTTTCGGGCACGAGAAGACTATAGGGCTGGGTCACATGTTCGTGAACTTTCGATTAGTGGGTTATTTTTGGGTCAACGCGGGTCAAATTAATTTTATCTAAAAAACGGCTCTAACGATTTTGATTAAATTTTGTGTCCTACGAGTTTCGAGCAAGATAAAATCATTGGGCTAGGTCACATGTCCGAGAAAATTCTATTAGTGGGTCATTTCTGGGTCATTGTGGGTCAAGATATAAAAAGCTGCTCAATTTACACTAAATTTTCCATCCAATGGTTTTCGAGCACGAGAAGACTGTTGGCTAGGTCACATGTTCGAGAAAATTTAATTAGTGGGTCATTTTGATCATGGGTCATTATGGGTCAAGCTATTTTATCTTTAAAACTGTTCAGAGGATTTGAAATACATTTAGCACCCTACAGGTTTAGAGAACAAGAAGACTATTAGGCTAGGTCACATGTTCGAGAAATTTCGATGAGTGGATCATTTTGGTCATGGGTCATTATGGGTCAAGCTATTTTATCTTAAACATGACTCAGACTATTTACGCTAAATTTTGCATCTTATGGTTTTCGGGCACGAGAAGACTGTTGGGCTAAGTCATTGGTGGTCAAGTTAAGTGGGTCATTTTGGTCATGGATCATGATATTTGAACTCAAATTTAATTTTGACCGAGCATAGCTCGGTCTTCCCTGCTCGTGATAGCAAATATAAAACGCCATGTTGCTTGAATTTCTCCAGATACCCGCTATTGCTCAACATGATATAACGTGAATTGAACACGTGTTTGTCACAAATGGTACATTCAACAAATGATGTGATGGAGAAAAACTCTATGTTTCAGATTTGTTTTTTCTTTTTATCTGCACCGCGTTGTCGGTAAGTGGTTGATATGTACGTACATTATTATTTTTTATTGTAGAATGTTTTTCTTGTAGTCCATATCAAGTGTATATCACGTTTCGATAGAATATTTTAACCTTAAAGGGCGCGAAATATGTGTGATTAGGGCAACTTTAATTCTAACCAATATTTATTGTTATTGTAGTATGTCGTCAAAGTTAAATTAAAAGCCTTCATTTCCAGTTTTTTAAATCAAAATTTAACACACATTCTTGTTAGATTGAACGAAAGTATGGAATAAAATTTTTGATAGCAGAATTATTCTTTTAAAAAACTTACACAACATATTGATAACAAGTATATAATACTCACATACTGTTGAACTTAACATTGTACTAATTTAATTTTTTCAGTCAAAAGCATTTTACATAAAAGTGCCCATGAAATAGCTTTTCCTCTTTACTGACATCTGTAGCCAAAATTATTAATCAGAATGAAGGAATGTTTGTTAGATTAAGAATTTGGACGGCATAAGAAGATGATTCCTGCAATAACAATTAGTACCAAATATCACTGAAAATGGAAATTTCAATTATGTTGAAGTAGAAACGGTGGCTTATACTCCAGTTAAATGGATTGTGTGGTTGAATATTGGTCCTTTTTTCCTTGGCTACTGCATATGATACTTCTGTGTATTCCACGGAACGCGTTTTGTCTTTTGTCGTAACTTGAGAAGGAAGGTTTCCTAAAAACGCATACTGAGAATATTTTTTAAAAAATGCTGATTGTTCACAATATTTTATCTAATATAAAATCAGTGAAATTTTACTGCAGAATCTCAATAGAAAGTCTGTAAATAAAATACTATAGAGTTTTTACCGTAAAGCCATTTGTATCCACACGACTCGGTGACGAAGACTGTTACTCGTCAAATGCACGTGATTGAATGTGCAATGCTTGCTGAATTTAAATAACATGTTTAAATATCTTTGGTATATACTAAAATACATGCAAGTTGCGTGTGTTTTAGTTGTTTATTTTCATCATTGAAAATATTTTATTTTGCAAGCTGAAAATACTTAATTTAACGTGTAGTAATCTTACCATTTTAGACCTTATTTTTCGATCAGAAAAATGAAATCGTTATCGTTTTTAAGGATGGCTATATATACTTAAAAATCATAGCGTACAATATCGTTAGAATTTTATTGACAGAATAAGCAGAAAAACTATGGCCGTGACTGAAAACTGAATTAAAAAATAATTTGGTGAAATTTTATGACGATATGAATGTGCATGAAGAAAAACACTTTTTCAATATGTATCCCATTTGTCAAACAAAGTTATTGATTCCGAAAACAATTATAAAAGGCCAATGAATGAGGAAAAAGGGGGCTGTCATATCTTTTAATGAAAAAGATTTTCTATATTAATGTGAATGTGTATACAACAAAGTGTGTTGTATATTGTTTTTCCATTATTTATGACCCCCACCCCTCCTTATATTTAGCATCATCCTCAGTTTATAGTGGGTGGTATTATCAATTATATGTATTTTTACAGCAAAATTAATTTAAATTATTTAAAAATTGATTGAAAAAATACTTTTTCTTTGGAACATAATTTATTTTTGTTTCGATTTTTTTGATATTTTATTCCTGTCTAATCCCCATTTTCATTTAAATGTTTCACGGTAAAGTAAACGAAATAATTTTACCCATATTTCAAAAAATAATTTTGCTTTAAAAAAAATTTCAATAATTATTTTTTTTCTAACCTGTATAATGAAGTTGTTAAATAGAACAAATTGAGCATAGAATAAACATAGTGTTGTTTCGTTTTCACGCAATGGTATCTGCAGTATTGCAAGTTCACAAGAACTTTAACTAAACATCACAAATATAAAAAAACAATATATCAAGTTTCGATAAAAACATAGGGTTGTTTCGTTTCCAAGCAAAGGTATTTGAAATGTTACAAAGCCACAAGAACTTTAATTAAACGTCACAAATAGAACTGGCAATTTCAACATATAAGTGATTTATTTAAATATCCCATAGTCACATGAATCACAGGTTTAATTATTTTAAATATCCTCAAATGAAATAAGAAAACCAGCCCCTTTATTGACAATAGTTCTTTATTTTGATTTTATGCAGAAAATAGAAAAAAAAGCTAAAAAATATATACTACTTAATCTTAAAGATCCATAATTTTAAAGTAAATAACTAGAAAGTACCCTAGATTTTGTTTTTAGTGTTTCTGTAATATTTTATTTGATAAAAATGTATTTTCTTTTAAAATAAGCATAATACGTTCTAATATTAAATACAATGTTGTTTAAATGTTTTTTAATTAACCTAAAAAATAAAATTAAACTTTGTATTCATTTTCAGTGACCATTTTCTCCCCATAGATATTAAAAACTGACGAAAGTATCACGGATAAAAATTTCAATCGGAAAACGAACAAATAAATTCACGAAAACATTGTCCTTAAAAACAATAGTTTATTAATTCATATTCTTTTAAAGAAAGGTTTAAATTTGTTTTCGTAAAAATGTCTACTTTATTGATCAGGAAATTTAATATTTTGAAAATGGTTACTCTGCATATTTTCTATGAGAAAAAAAAATGCATACCCCCTATTTTCGAAATGCTAGGATATTGCGTGGACAAAAGCTGGAAAATCGAAAATAACAAGCTTTTTTCGGAACAAATAAAAAAATTCAGCTAGATTTTATATATTTATGGCATTTTTTTATATATATAAAGATATGTTTTTCTGAAGACGATTTTCTAAAAATGTTTAAGAACAGCAATTTAAAGATACAAGTTTACAACCATTGAAGTGCGCTTCATATTTAATCTTATTAAAAACATTAAAACAATTGAAGTAAACAGTTAGTTTACATGTACAGATAATTCTATTCATATATAAAGAATATTGTTACAATGCTATCATTGATTACATTAATATTTACACCATAACAAAACAAGAACGAAAAATCATGCGTCAAGCATAGATTATATAACACTTTCCAACGCTTCCAAAAAAATTTTACAAATCATACAGTTTAATAAGCTGAAAGATAACATCTAAGTAAACAATTTGGAAAACGCATAACGTATTTAAAAACATAATTTCAGGAATTTCCAACGTATACAATATTCGGAAAAAATATCCGAATACTTTTATTCAGCCCTGTATAGGATCTATAGATTTGTATATAGACTACATAGGATGCTAAATTTTAGTTCAGTTAAGAAACGCGTAGCACAGTTTAAAATTCTCCTTCTGGAGTTTCTGTCAATAAACGGAAATGTGTTCGCGAACTTTTGTGCTTCCCTGTATAGGATCTACAGAATTTATACACCCCACGTAAATACACAAAAAGTGAGTTAAATTTAACATCGCGTTCAGTAACTTAAAACGCACTTCCAGGAATTATTGTTAACAGGCAGTAGATAATTCTTTTGCTTGACCCTGTAATTGAACGATGACTGCTATACACACAATATTCTGCAGTAAGCCTCTTGTAATGCACCTTAGTGATATATATAAATTTCAATGCGTTTAAAATAGTGAAACATTATTTAAATAAACCGCAGACGATTTTTCTCCATAGACGTAATGTAACGGAATTATTTTGACTGTCCCTGTAAATTAACTATAAGTGCTATGCACACCCTATTCCATATTAAACTTCTTGTAATACACTTTAGTGATATATATCAATTACAATGTGTTTGCAATTGTGTAACATCATTAAAATAAACCGCAAATGATTTTTCCCCATAGACCGTCATGTAACGGAATTATTTTGAGTGTCCCTGTAAAAAAACTATAAGTGCTATACACTTCAGTTGAAATAGGGAACGTGCTATAGATAACGACAATAACATATACAAATTGCAAGGCAATTCTAGCATATTTACGGAAGTTAGCGCACGGACAGACGGCCAGACGGCCAGACAAACCGAAGTTATAAACACTTTCCAACCTAGTTGGAAAGTGTTAAAAAGAGAATGCGAATATGTAGTTAACAGAATATGACGAAATTGGGTACAGAAATCGAAATTATTGATTTTATGTAGGATGCGATATTAGGATAATATGAAGTAGAACAACTATTGTATAAATTTACGTAAACAAAGGAAATCAAATCGCCATCAAAACTTCGAGTTTGTATTATTCAGTATTTCTAAAAAAATAATAGTAATAAACGTCTGTGAAACATGCACTTGCTTTCTCAATTGATCAGTAAGCATAGCTGCCAACCTTCCATTTTTTTCTAATCAAATACATGTGTTTTTAACCAGCTATTATTTAATGAAACGTTTTTGCTTGTAGTTATTTTTTTTCATTTATTAAATAAACTGCCTGGTTCAAAATATGTTTATTTGGCTTAAAAAGCGGATGGTTGATAGGTATGTCTATAAATGTACGTTAGTCATGCTAACTAAAAGGTAATAATATTTAGGAACAAAAGAATGAAGTTTAACAGAAATGTATTTTAAGAAAATTACTGCAATCTTTCTCATAGAGGAAAGAAACTTCGCAATTACGCAGCGAGATATATTATAATTATATTTGTGTAACACAATCTAATAATTGTCAAATAATTTATACTAGTAGCAATCCTCCCAACTAAGCGAAATTGTGTCCATGATATGTATTCATAATTCGCTTAGTTGGGGGATTACTATTCCTATGAATTATTTAACAATCATTTGATTGTGGTAAAAATAATTATGGTGTAATTACTCATCCATAGTTTGTTGGCATCCCTTTACCTGCGGTTTATTCTATTATGCTGTTTCAAATAATAGTTCAGATGCCATAATCAAATGGTTGATTTGAACGAATATTATCTTGGCTGGAATGTCGTTCTGATAGTTCAATTGGAAGAGCATTGGCAATTTAAGCCAACGGTTCTGGGTTCGAGTCCCAGCCAGGACACATTTTCGCTCAGTTGGGAGGAATTACTACACGTAAAGTTATATATTATTTCATTAACTATAATGCATATATTTTAGCCAATGCAATTATTGACAATGAAAATAAGTTCAAAAATTGCTATATAACAGTAAAAGAGTTGCGTTCTTGTGTATTTTGCGTTTTAAAATTAATTCTGTAAAATTTTATTGAACAATTCTTTTCTGTTTTTTTAATCAAAGTATTTTAATTTTACAACCTTTGTTGTTTTATAATAATTGAAAATAAAATTCCGGCAACATAAAACTTCTCATATAAGCACATGGGAGTTTTATAGCAGGCTAGGATGTCTTATAGGAAAAAAGCATTCTTAATGGGTCAAAATCTCATAAGTGTGATTTTTGATTTTCATTTTCTGCTGATATCTGATTTTAAAAAGTTTCATATTATGATAAATTTGAATTTTTAATAACCACTGATATATTGTAAAATAATAATTAAAAGATGGGCACAAACTTTATTCAAAAGTAAATATGATATGACAGTTTTTTTCAGACAAAACATAACTTGTAAGACACAGATGAGACATTTTTGGCAATTTTGACACTTTACTTAAAAAAGAAAATGTTTGGAATGATGTATGTACTATTTTCAAAGACATAGCAAACCTACGATTAAAGGGCTATATATTGTTTAATCTATAAAAATTAACATTTTAATATATAATGGGTACAGTAGTGATGGTTAATTACGCTTATCTTTTTCCCATTCTTTTCAATGCAGAAAACCTTCTTTATGAACATTTTGCAAGCAATGGCGACATTTTAAGAGCAACATGTGCTTCCCTACTTGAAACAATACTGCAAATGACTGCATACTGCCATCTGGTGAAAATATGAGGAAATTCATACACCAGGACAGTAGTAACCAAAAAAGTGACGTTCACAACTTTAAACCCAACAAAAACAAATATTACACATTGACTCATATAAAAATTAAAATATTACGCTCCATCACATTCATACTTATAATAAAGGTATTGGCTATTCAAAATTTTTAATAATTATTGTTTGTTGATGGCTTTAATGATCGAGTTACGGCTTAAGGGTTGGGTTGGGTTGATTATTGACGGCCAATTATCGACACTAGGGATATAGGCCCGGGGGGAGTGCCCTTCGTGGGGGTCTTTCTAAGGGAACCTAATCCGTATTTACGCATGGAGAAGATCCATGGCTCGAAAGAAAACCACGAAAACTCCGAGCGATTAGGACGACGGGCGCGATTGGGATCGAACCCAGCACCTCCCGTCTACCAGCTTCGAGAGCACAACCTCTCAGCCACTGGTGGGGCTACGGGTTAAAGACAGGGGATAGTAGTGACTTTTGAGTCTTTTTTTTTTTAATTCAATTTTAAAGATAAAAAATAAACGGATTTAAAAATTAGATGTAACATAACATTGTGTAACAATCACAGATAAACTCTTAAACATTAAATAACAATTTATATTGCAAAGAAATGCCGAGAGATATATTGGGGACTGACAAATCACACTTATGAGGTTTGGACATAATATTTGATGAAGAAATATCATATAAATGCCTTCAATTATGGAGTAGCTGTGGTTTATAGAGTATCCTATTGAATCAGTATTGAAACAGAGTGAACTACTGTTTCAATGGGTGATTCCTGTTTATGTATTATGCTGATATACGAAATTTATCCCCAGAAGTTTGCAAAACCAACATGTATTGAATATGTAGCATATGTTGAATAGAACCCCGAAAGCAGAATATGGTTAAAAGTGCGACGTACGTCGCAGAACAATGGGCTTCTCTGCAGAACATTTCAAATTATCAATTTCAGCGAAATTCATCATTCAGTCTTAGGAAAAAAGTGCAAAATTCGTCAGCCAAACGTCGGGAAAAAAATCGCAAAATTCTTCAATCATTTATGTAAAAATATTCCAAAAATTCATCAATCGGCAGACTTATATAAAACCAAAACTTATCTCTGCACATAAATTTTGGGTCAAAAACTTTCTGCAAATTAATTTTATGTTTAATAAAATTACGTGTTTATTACGTGTTATTTTGGCGATATGAATTAAAAACATTAGTTTAAAATTATTACCATTTAAATTAAAAATTAATTAATATTAATTAAAGAATAATTATTTTGATTAAAAAAATAAAGCTAAAAATCCATGATAGGGAGGAGTGAATTCTTATCTAATAATTTGTCTATAAATTTAGAAACAGCCGACTTCTTAATATTGTGACATCTTCGTACAAAATGCCAGTCACTCTGTTCGCAGAAATAAGGTGACATTGCTTTTGAAACAACTGAATCACATTTTGTAGGTAGAGGTCCATTTATAGAATCTAATTTGAGAAAAAACCCCAAAAACATGTACCTTAAAATAATACATAATTTTCTCTGTGTCATTTATGATGTATTTTTTTCTATTACTATTTTCCATTATTATTTTTATTTCTATTTGAAAATTTTCCAGCCGATGATTTATTTCCGACTAGCTGCCAATCAGGCATTGATGTACATTAAAATTTGATGCATTTTGAAATATTTAAATTTAGCTTTAAATCATTTTAAAGAAATTCAATTTAAAATGTTTTCTAACACTATGAAATTATTCAATTTAACCGCCGGGCTAAAAAGTCACTGCAGCCGCCGATAGAAAAGCAATTGGCACTAATCTCTGGTCTGCAGAAAATAGAAATAAAATTGTGTGATGCCATAACAATATTTTGCGTTTTTAAACTTTGAATTGTACGCAAACAGTAAATAAATCGTACATAAATTTGGGAAATAATTTTAATTTCTTGGTATTTATAAAAACTAGTTAGATGTACCAATCCTAAAACTTTCTTCAACCTCATTCAGGTTTCAAATACATCAAAAATGAATCGGTACCAATTTATATCAATGTCTAACTGAATATTCAGTTTTATTAAATTCCGTGCATTAGTTCTTGAGATATGACTATCGCTAAAATCGTGTAAATCCTGAAAAATTCAGCATAGCAGCACCACCTGTTGGGAGATTTACACCAAAACGTAATCAACAACAATTTATATCAATGTCTAACTCAAGCTCAAGTTTGATGAAATACTGTGCATTAGTTCTTGAGATATAGCTATCGTGAAAAATGTCGCGTAGCAGCGCCACCTGTTAGGCGATTTACACCAAAAACGAATCATCACCAATATGTATCAAGGTCTAACTGAATCTAAAGTTTTATTAAATTATGTGCATCAGTTCTTGAGATAGATCGCCTACAAAATTTTTGTCACACACAGACTCACAGACATTTTCTAAAAAAAACAGTCAAATCCTGTTCAGGACCTTCTAAAACGTATAAATCCGTCAAAAATCGGAAGTCGAAAATTTTCATGAATCCAACACTTTCTTGTAAAGATAGAAGAAATCGAAAAAAATACGTTTTTCTTTTCTAAAATGTTTTACAACTCTGTCAATCGGTAGCGGGAAAAATTGCGAAATTTATCAGACGATCGTGAATTTTTTCTGCCGTTTGTTGAAAAAAAATGTGAAATTCGTCGATCAGTTGGGGAAAATAAACTGCGATTTTCGCTAATCGGTAGCAAGAAAAAGACACAAAATTTGCCAATCGGTTGACAGGACAATATCGTCTGTAGATCGTATGCAAAAGATGAACTGCTAACACTGTGTCATTTAAGATTCTAATAATAATGCAAATGTTGTGTAGGGCTAGTAATATCAGTACCAGTATATATAGTAGTAGCAATCATGTAGTAACAGCGAATAGTGTGACGAGTATTTTTATTTTTAAGAAACACTATATCGTTTGTCTTCAACGCAACAATGGGTGTAAGCGATGATATGTCTGGAGGAAAAAATTAAATCGACATGGTCCATTTAATCGTCATACCAGTTCTAGATAGTTGATAACAGCTGAACATGATTGATGGGTGTAAACACTTTTCTACACATTTCGTATATTGCGGCAGTCATTGGATACCTTTAGAATACATAACTACATGTCATAAAGCAAATTATCGCCAGTCTTTAGGAATTCAAATATATTTCATGACATTTGGTTTTAATCGCTTGTCTGGAGAGGAAGTTGAGTTTGTGGTGTAATATTTCCTACACTGAACTGCATGCATCCTTCCTCATTGGCAGTACTACATCAGATAACTCCTTCACTTTTACGATTGCACATCTATTCCTTCAAAATTCTAACTAATTTACCGTAATTGCAGATTACATAAATAAAAAATATATTATTTCTAAACCGCATTTCAATTGCTATTTCGCTAATTTATTAACTCAGCATCAGCTATAGATCTCCATTTTACATTTTAATACACATAGTTATCGAGTTGTTAATTATTTTTATGACGAAAGTTGTTTGTTCGTGTCGTTTCTGTGCATCATTTCACTTTGATACAACTATTTATGCTATAATTTAAATAATATCATTTTATAATTTCGACATAAATATATTACCTGTGTAGTTTTCATCCTCCATGTGTTCATGTTTTATATTTCAATATACGATAATATATGTTGAAAACTAATTAGGGTGTAAGTTGAAATTTAATACGTATTGGTCAGTGCGTTACATTACATTGCGTGCATTACATGCTCTTAAAACTTTTAAAAAACGACACACCATATTCTTTTTTCCTACATCCGTACTAATTCATCTGCTTATTTCAGCAATTGCCAGTCTCTTTCAATGAACTAATCAATGAAATACTGCTGATAATACACATAGTTATCGAGTTGTTAATTATTTTTATGACGAAAGTTATTTGTTCGTGTCGTTTCTGTGCATCATTTCATTTTGATACAACTATTTATGCTATAATTTAAATAATATCATTTTATAATTTCGACATAAATATATTACCTGTGTAGTTTTCATCCTCCATGTGTTCATGTTTTATATTTCAATATACGATAATATATGTTGAAAACTAATTAGGGTGTAAGTTGAAATTTAATACGTATTGGTCAGTGCGTTACATTACATTGCGTGCATTACATGCTCTTAAAACTTTTAAAAAACGACACACCATATTCTTTTTTCCTACATCCGTACTAATTCATCTGCTTATTTCAGCAATTGCCAGTCTCTTTCAATGAACTAATCAATGAAATACTGCCATCGAGAGACGTTTGCCATTGACACTGATAAGTGAATATTATCTGTTTATCTATTTTATTAGGCTTTATTTGCTGGAAGTAAATGTTTGGCCGTGTCCGTTATCTCATTACATGTTGAATTGTTACGGTAACGATTGCAGTTCTTATTAGTACAGAAATTGACTTCTCGATATCGATAGCATTTTGGTTAAGTACCTAAATGTTTTGCCTTTCTGTTTTAAAAATTTAAAGTAAAATGTGCGAAAAGGATTTTATAAAAATTTTGGGATATAGTGCAATATGATTATGTAAATTTCAAATTTTGAAAAAAATAAGAGTCTATATACGTGAGTTTGTATTACTGTATTATATTATACTAGGGGGCTCTGCCCCCTAGGAGCTCCGCTCGCCAACCCCCCTTCTGAAACCGCAAACTTTAAAAACACTCTGATTTGATCAACTCTAAAACGATTACGGAAGATTGAATTATAATTAAACGACCAGTGACTATCTGCTATAATCGGGTTTTCACTCATTTTCCTTTGACTGAGGGATTTTAAGGCCGAATCAACTGCTGTCGAAACAGGTAAGTATTGATAATTACTAATTGATAATAAGTATTGATTTTCGTAATTGATAAAATAAGATTAATTAAGCATTTGAAAATCAACTTGTGCAAAATGGTTAAGTAAGCAATGTCAATGCATCGGGAAGTTTTATAACGATGCTATAGAAAATTGGGTACTTCTCCGTTATTCCGACTACTACTTTCTATAAAAGAAAAGAACTGTCGCCAAAATATAGGATTTAGAGCCAAAGGTGCATATCTGTGGCGTCGCATTCAATTGACATCAGGTGCGTTACGCGTGGTAGTTATGTCATCGAGTGATCTTTAATTAAACGTTTATCTGTATTTTTAATTATATTTTACCAATTTATTAATTATTTCGTTGATTTAAACGTAATTATTAAACTTAAAAATATAGCTTTTAATTGAAGGAAAATATTATTAATTACGTTGTTTTAAAATTTGCAATAATAGGTCAAATATTTTGTCGAAATAAATTAATCTTACCCTATTTAATGCTTTGAAAACGCCTAAAAATTTAATTATTTCTCCTTTTAATATTCACGCGCAAGTATATTTTTTATTGCGTAATTTTCTACTTTTGCTGCTTTTAACACGTGATCATTTAATTACTATTTTAAAGTTTCATTTATGTTTTTAATAGTCACGTGTAAATAAATTAAATTTAACTTAAATTAAATTAAATTAAACTTAATTGAAACTTTAAATTAAATTAAACTTAATTGAAATGGAATATTATTATGTGCGCTATTTTACAAATTATTAACAATTCAAATAATGGATTTTAAGAAATATGAAATAAATCTTCATCAAATTAATGAAAATTGTGAATAAAAAATTGAAATATAACCTCAAAAAATTACTCAAATTGAAAAAAAATAATTGCAGTCTGCACACCGCAAGCTTGTCAACTATATCCTTTTAAATTATGGTTAAATTCCTATGCAGAGTTTTCGTTGCTATAAAACTTTTTTAAGACAACTATTTTGACCAACTTTAATATTAAATATCTCTTAAAATAATTCTTCGATTTAAAAACTGTCTGCTTCAGCGTATTTATCGAGCATTTTTTTATAAAACTACCAATTTTCATATTTTTATATGCAATAGTTTTCTGGATATTAGTCCAGAAAGACTTCAAGGCACAAAATCTTCATTGACAGCGGCTGCGGCGACGACGGTGGTTACTTTTTTTTAATATAGAGAGAAACTTATCTAAATAATTGAGCATTATTTTACACATGATTAAGTTTTTACAAAACAATGACATTGATTTCCCTGAAAGTATTTTTTATCGAATTGCATACGACGTGCAGTAATTTATTTCATATTTAACCCATTGAAATATCTTATGTTTAAGGTTCCGATGTAAACATAAAGGTACATCAAAAAGTTATGGAAATATTTCAGATTTAGTATTTCATACTAACGACGATTCTAAGGGACATTATTTTTCAATTTCGTATCTAAAAAATGAAAAGATAATACGAAGTAGATTTGGAGTAACGTAAAATCAGTCAATTGTATATGTACTTTTAAGATAAATTTAAAAGTAGTCTATTTTTTTTTTAAATATTAGATAATAATAATTATTATTTTTTTATATGATTTTGCATGTTTTTTATTAACGTGCACACAAATACCTGCATATTTTCATAAAATAAGCGCATACTTTTATTTCATTCCATGAACTTACACGTGATTTTAATATAAAACAATATAGAAATAAGCTCATACAGTAACTTTTATTTCAATGATTTGTGGTAACAAAGATTACAAGAAGCTATCTCTTAAATTGGAATATGTTATTTTATTACAAACTCTATTATTGTTTTTGTTTTAAATTTATTATTTGTGGTCCCAATTATTGGATTTATTAATTTTTATAATATTTACTAGAAGTCAGTTTAGAAATTTCAAATATTGCTTAGTTAAATGTTTCGAGATAGTCTGTTTTACATTAGTTTCACTAGTAAAAGCTTCATCATGCGTGACATTGTAGATCGAGTAGAAACATAAGGCTCATTCAAAGAAAAATAGTAATGTTGTATAATGTTGTAAAATATGATAATAACTAGAAATATTGCACAAAAAACTCAAATATATAATATAATATGTAGTTTTATAAAAATATATGCATGTATGTCTTCCGATTATAGTTGTATTTTGGAAGTTTTAATGAGATATTTTTTTAATTGAATAAAAAATTGTTCATTACTTTATTTTTATTATTCTTATCTTTAGACTACAACGTTAAACCTTTAAGATGGATAGGACTAACCCAATGCAATAAAATGCAAATTAGAAAACTCATTTATTATGAATTAGTATATGTAAGGTAATCTATTTTGGGTTCAATTAAAAAAGGCCACATTTCACAGAATGGTCCACATACCCGAATAGATGAATTAGGCGCATTTATCATTATATAAAAAATATAAAATGTCTATTTAAAAGAAACTGGCCCTACACGAGTCTACGTTAAAATAGTCTCTCCATGTATATATATATATATATATATATATATATATATATATATATATATATATATATATATATATATATATATATATATATATATATATATATTATTTATAAAGGTTAAATTTGAAAACACCATATTAATATTCAAAACACTAACTCTTTTCAGATATCAATATCTGCCAGCTATATTTTAGCTCCGAAAAGCCGATAAATTTTGACCTGACATTGCGCTTTAGTGCGTTACTTTCCTTCTTTTTTTCTAAAAATATTCATAACTTTAAGTTTTTGAAGCAAAATCAATCGCAACTTTTTCTCTGAATTTATGTCAATCACTCTTACTTCATGGAACTTTAGATATTACCTGACTTTGAATGAACCAACATAACCTTTTGCGAAAGTAAAATCTCAAGAGAGAAATTTGACAAGATATAACTCTGATGTCAGCAATATATTACGCAGCGTCAGAAAAAAATATTTATAGAATTTTCTTATTACGTATATATATATATATATATATATATATATATATATATATATATATATATATATATATGTGTGTGTGTGTGTGTATAAAGTAGGAATATTGAGTTGAACATGTAAAAGAAGTTAACAAAATGGTTGTGAATAAAATTACATAGATCATATTGAGAAAATACTTTTATGTTTTTTCTTGTTTGTTTTTCGTTTTTTTTTGTCATGAAGTTTATAAAAGAACGTTTTAAAGTCAGAGTAGTGAAAGTAATATATTTTTAATTTTTTTTAAAACAACGAAATTACCTCAAGTTTATGGTGCTGTAGTAGAGAACTAAAATCAAAGAAAATGACACATGTCTTAAATAAGCGATAATTTCCCGCAAAAGTCATAAAGTTTTACAATAATAATAAAAAAAAGTGTTTCTATCAAAAGTAGGATTTCTTAAATAAAATATTTTTAATACATTGCGTGAAAAATGTCGAAGAAGTATTTGCTTGTATATAGACGTCAAACCTTCCGATTTTAAATAAACTATATTTCAAAACGAAAATATTCGCTTTATTTAAAGACAGCAATTTGCAATTATATAGGACGAAGATTACTGCAAAAAAAGTGGTGATCAAAATTTGGAAGGTTTGGAAGTTATGCCTGTGTTACAGAAAATCCTCGAAATAACATTTTTTTTATCCATATTTTTCCTAAAAATAACAAACAAACATTATTATTATGTAATACTTGTTACATAATTTACAAATTTAATAGAAAAACGTTGTACAGTTCTGGAAAAAAAAGTGAACACCTCGAAATTTGTCTGCTGCAAAATTGACGCATACATATGTGACTTGAATAATTAGATTAGTAATAACGTCTACTAAATTATACTATACTTATTTTTTTTCTTAGGAAGTCGTATATGTATAGAAATTGTAACAAATTTTAAATTTTTCAATACTAACACCTTATTTGGAAATTCTATTTCGATTTTTAGTCTTTACCTTTCGATACCAAACGGGAAGTGATGCAGTCAAGCAGTTTATGAATTATGCAGGTTTAAAATGTAGAACTCATTAATATTAAATCCATTTTTAATCATTCCAAATGTATTACAATACAGGTAGTTTTCTCAGTACAATTATAATCCATACATAACGGAATAAATTTCAATTTTGTATTTTAATTTTTAAAGCTTTTAGAAGATGATGTCTGTTAAAAAAATTCATAGCTTACGTTTCATATTTTTCTTTTAAATTATTTTCGGAAAAATATATTTATTGCAATAAATTAAAAAAATATGTATTGTAACTCAAAATTTCTTTAACACTGATAGATTTCTAGAAGCTTTAAATACGCGAATCCAAAAAAAAAAAAAAAAAAAAAAAAAGTACAATATTTTGCACGAAGTAGTTATCGAGTATTATTAAATGAACTACCGTCATTGCAACCCGTTTTGGAGCGAATAAAAAAAATGTTTTTAAGAGTGTACACTGTTCACGAAAGGACACTGAAAGCTAATTTTAAACATATGGGGGGAGTTGATTTGAATTTTCTTCTTTCATTATAATATTTTTAAATAAATTGTTTTTATAGGCCTGAGATCGATGTCTAACGTTTCATTTTACTTTTTCGAATTTGGTCATAGTTTTATTTATGAGGACTCTTTCACATTCAGAATCGGTTCTGAAAGGGAAAAATAAATAGGACAGTCGATAAAAAATTTAATTAACAAAATATATATATATATACGAAAATAGTAATTATATACCCTTATAACGTAGTTAAATATGTACACATTTCATGAGGACTTTATGATTGTTATATATAGATAATATTAGATAGTGAAATTTGGATTAATTGATAACATGATATTTGAACAATTGACATTTTTAAAATTCGGTTTTATTACAGCATTGCTATATTTTCGATGATAATATTAAAATACTTTTTCTCATAATTTCTGTATGTTTTTCTACGAAACGCATAGCCCGTTGCATCCTCTTGGACCACGGGCTACATCGAATTGTAATTTCTTCCGATGTAAATCTACACCTGCGATTTCCGTTAACCTGATAAGACATGTCATTAAATACCTTTTTTCAAAATATCATTATATATGTAGACAGTATGAATGTAGTTGGTCCCCACATTGATAAAAACTGATTAGCTCTGGTCTTTGGCTTCTTCATTGATTTCCGTAATCATAAGTCCATAACACAAATCGCATCTATAACTAATAACATGATATTTTAGCAATGAAAATTTACTTAAATTATTTTTTTTTTTTTTACAGTTTTCATGTATTTTCAATAATGAAATTAAATTTTCCCCCATAATTTCTATAGGGTGAAACCGTCAGTAGCTGACACTTTAAGGATTCTTTCTTGTTCAAATCACTATTACAAAAATTTAAATCTATTTTATACTTTGTTTTTGAAAGGAAAGTAGAAATATATTAAAAAAATATTGTTGGCAAAATTTTGAAAAATTATACATTTCATTATTATAAATTAATTTTATTCGTAAATATGGTCAAAAACTCCAGTAACTGACACCACTCCTATTTTGGAACACAAATAACTGGCACAAAGTGAACCAGTGACTGACACTTTATTTTAAAAGATTAGCATGCTTTAAAAAACTTTATTCTTTATAATAAAAACAAAATTCATTAACATTTATTATAAAAAGTGGGATTTAGTTAGTTGTACTGCATTATTTTTATTGCAGAGTATATAGGAGAAATATTTAGTACTGCATTATTATTAATGCAGATATCCAATAACTGACTTTTATGAACCAGTAACTGACATCTTGTGTCCGATACCGGTAAAACAACTTAAATTTTAATGGTGTTTACTACAATATAATGACTAACACTCTGTCAGAGACTGGTGAAAGGAAATTCTGGGAACCAATAACTGGCACCACCCATTAAGCTAAATTAAATAACTTTAAACCCTAAATCATGGCCTTAATATTTCATATGCATCTTTAAACAAATTTCTACAAATATAACTTTAAGAAAACAGATTAGGATGGTTGCATTACAAATAGATTAGAAAAACACTTCCTTAATTTTAGAAATAAGATGGTTGCTTCAAAATGGCATTTTTCGTATTCTCAAAAGTTTCTTCCTCATTAAATAGGCTCTTGACCCTCTAGTGGTGAATAAATTGACTTCAAAATAAAAACAAGTGTCTCATTTACCACTAGATGACTTTACTTTGCAGAATTTTACAACAAAATGCTTATTTAAGTTAGATTTTTGCTCAAGTGTCAGTTACTGGTTAGTTGTCAATAACTGGGGATCTCACCCTATATATATGTTTTTCAAAACGCATAATCAATCTATTTTTTGTACCATGGAATGCCATAAAATTGTAATTTAATCCGATATAAAACAATACTTTTGATATTCTTTGCGAAAATACTGCATATTATTAAATGCCTTTTCTTAAAAAAAAAAAAAAACATTTCTGTAGACAGTATGGATTTAGATGGTGCCCACATCGACGGAGATTGATTAACCATTCTGAAAACATTAAAATGCAATTGTAACTTTACACCCGAAATCCATTTATATATTCACGATTAAAAAAATATTTTATGGTACTTTTTCACGCAAATAGTTTAGCTACAGTAGCTACATTTTTACATAAATTTATGTAAATCAGTAAAGAAATTCAGTCTTTTTAAATTCTGAAGACTGCCAAAAAAAAAAAAAAAAAAAAAAAAAGATCAGCATTAAATAAAAAATAAACCTGACACCGATTTCGTTTAAAAAAAAAAAAAAACATTTTAGTTGCCTAACCTGCTTTCTCAATAATTTTTTTTACACAGCCCTAATTTCGTCAAGCCTATCCATTTTAGTTTTCCTTGACAGTAAAGTTATTTATGTAAAATACTTTCAGATCTTCAATAGCTTTAACATGGAACGGACTGAGTCTCAATAGGTCCAAAAATCAAAAATAACTTGGCAATAAGTTGAACTTGATCTTTCTTTTGCCACCAATATCAATCATCCCCAAGATAGTTTGAAAACTTCTGTCAACTTCCAACAGATTTTTCTCGTCATCATCTTTGTGGAACAACTTTTGTACCTCTTCCATATAGAATGTTTGGTCATAATAAACTGCATTTATAATTGATTCTGAAATGGTGTCTTGCACTTTCTTCATAAATCTATCTGTCGGGTATCACCACGCAAATCTTTTTTAAATGGCCCTTGTGGTCTCATCATCACTTAGCGTAAAGCTATATTATTCTTCTAAACATGTATCACTGTCTGCTGTGTCAGGAAAGTCAATAGCATTTCCTTCATTTTCAGAAGATGTAGAAAGCTCACATTTTGTAACACATATTAGCGTCTGGAAAATACCCTGAAGGCTGTCTGATAATTACCCCGGTGTTTCGGAAAATATACACTTTTTTTCAATTTTTTCCCACACGGACATCCAAATGTACTTCATTTTTTGCAGAAAGATAACATAGCCTAGTATCCAAACACGAAGTAGCACTCGTGCTAGTGTTGCCACACCCGAGAAATTGGCATTTGAAATCAGTAAAACAAAAATTTAAACAGCATTTTTTATAGCCAGGAGGCTATTTTTAGGAAGCCAATTTTGTACAAGACAGAGTAAGCTGCTAGTTACTAAAAAAATACTAATTGAAATAGAAAATATTTCCTTTAAATAAAAATAAAACTGTTTTGACCATAACTGTGCGAATATTACTGCTGTCTGTTAATTACCCCACATTCCTCTGTCTAAAAATGATCCCACGCAATCCTATCAAACGTCATAAAGATGTATTAGCTTTTCTTATAATACGATCGGCAGCCCGAGAAATAATTATAAATGTCAGTTTTTAAAACTCTAATTTAGTAAGAAAGAAGTGCTTTTAATCTGCATGTTAGAAATATTTATAGGCGAGATTTATGTGAATTTATGTCAGTATTTTTATGTTATAAACATTTTTTTAACTATTCAAACTTTCAATTAAACACAGTGGGAAATTTTTAATTTACGATTATAAGAATAAAATATTTTAAAAAAAATGTAAATTATATTTCCAAAACCAAACTATTAAGTATTGAAAACCGAACTATTAAATATTATGAAACAAAGCATTATATTTTGATATTATGTTTACAATATGGCATGCTAGAATTCTACTAGTAAATGTAAAATTGTAGTTTTGCCATGTAATGCAATCTGCAACTCGAGTCAAGGAATTATGAATAACACAAATTAGGACAATTTTAAATAACAAAGCAATGCAAATTGTCATTTTATATTGCAAAAATGAAGCTAAATCATTTACTTTTAATATTTATTAATATTTAATGTATTTTACGTCAGCTTCATTTTTCAAAAAACATTTTCCTTTATATTATAGCTTTCGAAAGCATCTCAAAACTGTTATAAACACTGTTAAAAATTTGCAGCAAACTGTCCAGTCATTCGACCATTTTTATAGAAAACGGTTGCATAGCCGTAATTTAACTCTATTCTGACCATAATATGAGCAATAATATGGTCAGAATACAGTTAAATTACGGTTATGCAGCCGTTATCTCTAAAAACGGTCAAATGACTGGACAGTTTGCTGCAATTTTTTAACAGTGTGTGAGATTTCGTACAGCTGATATAATTTGAAATTTGCTGCATCTTCAGTTCATACCATAGAATTTGTTAAAGAGCTATATGTTTGAAATATAATAATTATAATGTCATAATTTAGTTTTTTGAACATTATAATGAATAAAAGTATTGACGTTATAATAGAAAATATGACAACAGGGATCTTTAAAGAAGACGAATGAATTACATTTAATGTCATGCAAATGAATACATTACAAATTGATTTTTGAATAGATTTTTTTTCTGCTTTTACCAGTAAATACATTGTATGTAGTTTTGCAATTAAAAATAAGGAAAAGAATATTTTCATATGTTAAAAAATCTTCTTTTAAGGAATGAGCTATACGGAAAATTTCTATAAAAGTAATGCTGGTGTTTAAAGAAAAGTAAAAGTTAATTTAAGTACAAACAACAAAAGATGGAAACACATTTTGCGGAGAATTGGATACGAGAAAGTCCAAAATTTTGTCTATGGTCCATTATGTCGCATTAGCACAACATGAGTACATCTTGTTTCGCAGCAAAAAGTTCCAACAGTAGTTCGAAGAGAGATACTGAATTCACGGCACCAGCAATTCGATTTTACAAATTTTGTGGAACCCATTATTTAATATGTAGCGATTCGTTAACTCGCGTTTTGCAAAAAATGATCCATTGTTAACATATATTCTGGACTACAAGCGTTTCGCATGCTTCGTTAATGCAATCTAATAGACTATGGAACAAGCTTATTACATTTATTGATTCAGATATGTGAGGAATGAGTTTTAAAATGTTGAAATCTGCTTTCGTTTTGAAAAACCGTGTGAAATGCAATGAAAGCAAAGTGAGTATTTTTGAAAAAAAAATCCTTCACAATTTGAAATTCATAAATTTTATAATTTGAAGACACGCGCTTTATGTTTTTTTCATATATATATATATATTTCCAAATTTAACCATCTTGCTCACACTCTATTAATCTATATGTGAACGTGGTTTTTGATAGCTAAAATGTTGACGGTATGTTTTAATGCAATTTCTCTTTTCGTCTAATAATTCCTTATTTCCCTGTTCATTTATTTTTGCACATATCATGTTCAGTTACTCAATATTTGTCCATTTTTATTCAATTTTATTTAAATTTGACTCGGTAATTGATCGGTCAATTTCAGTTAAAAAATTAGGCTCATTGCTATTAACTCAAACAGAAAATCAATTACATTTTACTTATAGTGGTAAAATATTGCCCTTGAAAAATTGTTCCACTATATAGGCTTCCAATTGCTCCTTGTAATATTTTTCACTTTCTGCATATTGTATTTTTTTCTACATATCTTTATGTATTTTAATTTTGAGAAACTTAAGTTTATGGATATATTTATGTATTATATTTAATTATCGGTTTATCTATTGTCGATTATTTATGTGGTTTAATGGTTACTAATTGCAAAAGTTTTATTATATATATATATATATATATATATATATATATATATATATATATATATATATATATATACGTGTGTGTCCCTATATTTCACTTTGCAGCCACAACTACCTAGCGCAGACCACTGGTGTTTGTGTGTAGTAGTAGCATCGAGTCTCCCATCGTGCACTATGCTGGTTGCATATCGCTAGCTGTGGGAATGTGGAGATATGGTGGTTGAAATTGATCAACCTAGGGCATTTTCATATTTCGACCAAAGTGTTTTGAAAAATGTTTGGAATCTTCTTCAACGACAATTGTTTCATTCAACTTAACATGAACTAATTAAGATATAGAAAATAAGTAAGATTATTTCGCACCCATAGAGTTGGAAATTGAAACAAAACTATATTGCAGCGCGTGCGTAGCACGCCTGCTTTACAATGCTGCAGGCAGCGTCGACGAGTGCCTGACTTTCGTTCTGCTGTTTAGATCGGAATGCGTGCCGAAAATGATTATTTTTATCGAAACCACTAAAGAAAGTTACTGATTTCCGGGCAACGCCGGACGGATCAGCTAGTTTATCTTAAAAACAGAGGTTTGAAAAAAAATTCCGACTAACATTTACTTTGACTGACATCTTTTAAGCTTTCAGATTTGATGTGTGGATTCAAATTCGTCTTACATTTTGATACCAAATGACACCGGATGAATTTTTCAGAATTACAACTCTCCACTTCATGCATTTCCATATCAGGAAAGCTGAACAGTTATAATTGGAAAATAAATTATCCATTTAAAAATATTTTTGCGTTATACAACGGACAATGCTTTTGGAATAATTAAAATAACGTATATAAAACTCATCTTACAGTGTATTACTGCCAAGCAGCGTATTTTGAAGCACGTGTTTTATTGTACTTTAAGGTTATCTTCAGAAACCTTTCTGCCACCAGTGAAATGTGATGTGATTTAGCTTTCTCATAAATTTTTAAATACGCAATGAAATTGCACAAATCTCTCTAATATATTCAAGCCTTATTTCAGGCTTTCTAAAATATATAAATGAACACTTTTAATATAATATAATAAAAACACAGTTCAGTTAATACTGCATACTTTTCAGAAATGTTTTTAGCGATCGTAAAAAAAAAAAAAAAAAAAAAAAAAAAACTATGCGAAGAATCAGCCTAAAAAATTACATGTTGTAAAAATGTATTATCTATAGAATTAATTAGTATTATTGAGATAGTTAAAAAAAAATGTATGACAATTTAATTATTTTTTCAAAAATATCTCTATTATTCAAATTTAATTGAATTTTTAAAAGGGTTTCCGTCAAAGAATTTATATATCATTAATTCATTCTATTAAATATAGTATAGAGGTCATTTTAACATAACTTTAAAATGTTAATTAACACCATTAATTAAAATTAATTAATTAAAATTAATTAATTAATTTTAATTTAAGTTATCCTAAGGATCGTGATATAACATGTGAAATAATTCTGAACATTTTGCAATATTAACTGAACTGTATTTTTTATTATATTCTATTACTAGCTGACCCACCCGGCGTTGCCCGAGCCCATGTAATAAACTGAAATCTTTTAAAAAACAAAACTCTGGCCAAGGTTTCCGATGGCTTCGACACCGTATACCGGGCACGCTCGCACGCTCCGGAAATTCTTTTATTTCCCCCTTCCACCGCCAGGGGAGCAACCTCTTTCGGAAAGAACCTCTGAGACAGGTTAACGTTGCCTGCGGTACTGTATAGTAGGCGTGGGACAAAATCGAGCTGGTTTCGAGAAGATGGGAACATTATAAGCCGAGTTATTGAAATAAGGCACAGTTAGAGAAAATAATCATGAGTGAGGTGCCAGGTGAAGGGGGTGTTCAAGTGTCCTTCAGAAAATGACTAATGGAGGAAAGAGGAGGACTACGATGCTTCTTTAAAAATTCGTTCGTTTGGTTAAGCTAGAAACTTAATTACAAATTTGGCTTAAAGTATTATTTGGAAATAGTGGTAGCCTCTACACATAAATTTAGTTTAATGTTATAAAGGGTGTCTATTAAGTTAATTATAATGTTGGGAATCACTTGCATTCAAATCGGAAAGATAGTTGCTGAGATATGGAAAAGGTGGCATAGTTAGGTAAAAAACCTTGAAGCAGGGGTCGGGGGGGATGTTTAAGTGCCGTTCAGCAAATGACTAATTAGGACAACCACTATACATCTTTAAAAATTCGTTCGTTTGGTTAAGCTAGGAACTTAATTAGAAATTTGGCTTAAACTATTATTCAGAAATAGTGGTAACCGCTACTCATAAATTTACTTTAATGTTATAGAAGGTTACTATTGAGTTAATTATAATGTTTGGAATCACTTGTATTGAAATCGGAAAGATAATTGCTGAGATATGGAAATGGGAAATAATTAAAGAAAACTTTGAAGGAGGGCCCCGGAGGGGGGTGGGGGATGGCGAATGTTCAAGTGACCTTCAGCAAATAACAAATTAGGAGGATCACTATACATCTTTAAAGATTGATTCATTTGGTTAAGCTAGGAACTTATTTTGAAATTTGGCTTAGGCTATTATTCGGAAATACTGGTAATTTATTTTTAGAAATACACCTTGATGCAATGAATGCTGAGTTTTACGATAATTTAGTAAAAATGGAACTAAATGGAAGTTCGGAACATTATTACTGAGATATTACTGAGAAACTGAGATTTAAAATAGCGGTATTCTGTATATAAAACAAAAATTAAACGCTACGGGTTAAAATTGTTAAATGTAATTAGACCCATACCCCTCGCCATTCCCGCAAATATATAACAAATAATCTGTTAAATAAAGTTTTCTGTAATAGTAGTCTCTATCATAATAATATATGTCCTGTTTTTAAAAAACCTTAAACCCAGATAATTGTAATGAAGAAAAACGTGCCTGTAAATGTCTTAAACAGGTGGCGTTTATGTAATTTGCCGTGAGTAGATGGCGCTGCATTAGCTTGGCTATATGCAGGTAACTGCAATCAATGTTGGCACTATTTCGTTATAATTCCTTATCTATGAAACGTCACTCTGATTTATTTAATGTGTTCTGAGAAGATATTCTACACAACCAACCACCCGATGAAAAAAAGCGTATTTTTAATGAGAGTTCTTTGTGTATTTTAATTAATATTTCAGAAAATAATTAAAATATTAAAATTCTGACGCAATGTTGCACCAGGAGAGGGTTTGGACTACCTAAATCTAAATTTGCAGCCTTCTAGGTGGGCTAGATTTTCCTAGCCATCGCCAACAGACACAAACACGGACACACACACAGAGCGAAACTTTCTTTTATTAGTATAGATAAGTGTTCAATTTGCGTTTTATAAAGCCTGAAATATGCCTTAAATATATTACAGAGGTCTGTGTAATTTCAATAAGTATTTAAAAAATAAGAAAACTCGAAACCACAACACATGTCTTTAACGGTGGAAAATTTCCTGAAAGTTCCGCCTGTGTAGAAAACGTTATTAGAATCACGTTAAACAAATTATTCTTTGCTACCCAATTTATAATAGCATTCTAAATATACTAATACACAAAATAGTTTTTTTCATAATTTGTAATCAGGAATGTTAAGGAAAAAAACTTATATTATAAATAATGTATAAAACAAATAATTGTTCTTTAAAATGTGCGGTGATAAGTTACGGCTTGAACAAGAACACTTCCTTTAACGAAAATAAATACCATCGGAATATATTTGTTGTAAAAATACTATTCTTTATTAATCTAATAATTTATGGCAATCATAATAATTTGACTAATTAATGTTATAAGCACAACACATTACTTTTTCGCGAAATACAAAAACACCAATTCTATCTCAACACAATCTGTAATCCATTTAATGAATTATGCATACGTTTACTCCAATCTGAGAAAAATATAAAAAGTTTACACCTAAAACAAAAATATTGGAGGAAATATAAATACGTGACACGAATATTTGTTATTTGAAAAAGGAAAGTTGGTTTATTTACAGAAGATTACGTAAAAGTTCTTCCTTTTCGCAGTTTATGATGCCAAATACATTTTATAAAAAGAACAAAATGCAATATTCGAAAATGTTTGAGTATTTATGACCTTACTGCAATCACTGTCATTTACATTGGTTCCAATGATTCTATTTTTGAGGAGAAGTTATTTTTACAAATGCAGCGATTCAAGCGAGAAGGGTCATAAATTTAATTTCTGCACATAAACAGAAAGTATCACGATTAAGAACAAGTTTGCTACAGCAATTTATCGTTTCTGAGTGTTTTTTTTCTTCTTTTTTTAAATCTCCTCAGCTATTCGAACGTGCATTTACATACGTATAGAATGAAGTAAACTGCTATAATGATTTCCTATTTCAACTTTTTAACGACACATCTATGGGCGATAAACACTTAAACTAATCGTTTAGATTATTTAATATTGTTTCATGTATGTTTGATTTAAATTCGTGTAAAAAATAATGCACGTTTCTGAAATGGCATTTACATACTCTGATACATATATTATTTATTTATTTATTTATTTCGAAAATCCATAAACATAATTGTTTTGTTCTTTAGAAAAAGCTCTCTTAAAACATTGCCACTAAAAGTAGCTTTCATTGTCTTTATTTATGCAATATGTTTTCTGTGGTTTGTTTTTCGTACCCAAATCCTTAGATTAATTCTATTTCAAAATTCCTCCTATGACTCAAATGAGCCTTTTATAACTTATACATAATTATACATACATACATACACAAAACACTATGAAGTAGAGAAGCGCAGAAGTGTATTCGGCGTAAAAATAAGTTTTCAAGCATTTTTCATGGAAATGCGACATGTACTAAAATGATGAGAGATATTCCACATATTTTCACTTTTCATTTAATTTTTGTTACCTTTTTCATTGATGCCTTAATTTTTTTACGCGCTTATCACTTGACGGAGCCCATTCCACCTAAAAAAACATTATCAAAATCAAACCATCCTTTCAAAATCCACGCACAGACATGCATTAAATACATACTCCTTTGTAATTAATCTGCAATAAAATTTGACAATTTGTGGAAATTCCATTATCCAGCTACTTTTAGAAAGAAACTGAATTTCAGCTGACTATATCGTAGTTTACTTTCTAAATATTCACGATATTCGACTGATATTTTAAAACCAACCTCAAAGTTGCTTGTCATTCGCACATGCGCTGTTTAAAAATATTTCATTCAAATGCTCATATTTCAGCCTATCTTTAATATAATTATATTCCAATTCCAATATATTTTTCATTGCATTTTGTCAATTTTCGTGAAAGTGGTGTTAAATTTGCTTGAAAACCTTGCACGCTGTAATCCCTAAAAGCATGCGGAGTTTTTTTCCTTTTAAGAAACATTTATATTTCAATGAATGCACGTGCTATTTTAAAACGAATGAACGCAAATGTCAGACAATATTCGCACAGTCATTTGCTAGAGGTACAGATAATTTCAATCACTTTATTTACATGTATGTTCGCAAATATTATTATTTTATTCATTTTGTTATTGATCTCCTAACTGCTCTCGTGACTAAACTTTAGCTGAAAAATATGTGTTAAAACATGTTCTTCACATTCTTGAATTTCCACAAGAATCGCCCAACTGCCTCTATAGATGTCTGACTAAACGTTTAAAATCGAAAGTGTTCGGATACATTTGATCAGATAGTGTATATTATACCATAGTTGCTAACTTTTACACTTTTTGGTTTCCACTAATAATTAATAGCAATTTTTTCCATACTTAACCCTTTGAATATTGAAGTATAAAAGCGAAATAGCATTCAAAGTGCGGCAAATGCCCAAACGATGAAATATTCTGCGAGATTCTTTTATCCCCTGTCCTTCTGTCTGCCTAAATGTCAGCAGTAAATAAGAAGGTAGCTATTTTCGAAAGTAGAACCTCCCTAAGATCACTAGTTTAAAAGACTCCCCAAACGTTCATTGCGATAATCCCCTACTCTGCGAACACATTTAAATATTTCCTTTGGAGAGAAAATGGAACACCTGTTTCTGAGGCGCTCAGGTGGTTTGGCAGTAGTTTGCTTTCCGAGTGTCTTATGCGGTTTAGAAGCGAAAGGGGTTGTTCACCGAAATCTGCAATAATATAGGGAAATATTATATAAATTTTAGTGATATTAGAACCTATAATTAGAACCTATAAGTTTATAAACGCTGTTTCTATTTCATCATCATTCTTTTTCTTTATTTTGTTTCTTTTTACAGTCATATGTTTTTGTAAATGTCTTTAAAAGTTTTTTATTTAATTTACTTTACTTTATTCTCAGTTTTTGTTTATTTATTTATTTATTTTATTTATTTATTTATTTATTTTGCATGGCAAGTGTGTCAGAATACTTGGTGTTATAATGTTGTGGATGAGTTTTCCTCATTTGTGTGTCTTATTTTAAATAATTGTCTCTTGTTTTAGACTATTCTTGAGGCAGTGGGGTTGCTGGATAGTGGTAGGAAACTTTCAACTCGGGGGTTATTGCTTGTGGCATTTTGTGGTTGGCTGCCAGGGTTGGGTGATCCGTGATCCGATCCGTGGTATTAGAAAAGCGATTAAACTACAACAAGAACTAAAAATCATTCACCAAGCATAGATTAGGAAACACTTTCAAAGACATATCCAGAAAAGTGTAACGAAACTTCACAGTTAAATAAGGTGAAAGAAGATATATAAGTAAACAGTTTAGAAAACATACAACCCGTTCAAAAATCCAGTTTTCGCAAATATATTCCATACTAAAAAATCAGTCTAATTATTTTGTGGATCACCGTATAGGGATATATAAATTTGGATATATATTACATACCATGCTAAAATTTAGTTCAGTTTGAAAATTCCCTGTTAGCGATTTTGTCCAATAGACGGAAATGCATTCGAATTCTTTTGTACAGCTCTGTATATTAGCTAAAGTCTTTTGTACACATCACATATTAAACTAAAATATATTTCAGGCAAAAATACACATAACAAAACTTAAAACGCACTTCCAGCAATTACCAACCATAAACAGTAATGTATGTAGTTCTTTTCGCAGCCCTGTGTATGAATTTATTTATATTCTACAAACTTATTATAGAATATTAAATTTAGTTCAGCTGGGAAATGCATAACATAATTAATAAAATATACTGCAATCGATTTTTCCCAATAGAACATTATGAAATATAATTATTTTGTGTGACCCTGTAAATGATTAATGAATCCTTTGAACCCCATGTTCTACAGAAAGCATGTTTTAGTGCACTTCATAAATGCATATCAATTTTATTATGTTTGATATGATGTAACATAATCTAAATGCTCGTGAAACGACTTCTTCACATTGACCGTAATGTAACGGAATAATTTTGACTGTGCCTATTAACTAACTATAAATGCTACACACTTCAATTTGAACATCGATCGTGCTATATTGTGCTCTTCAATAGCATATAAAAATCACAGGGCAATCTGAGTATATTTGCGAGAGATAAAGTACGGACAGACGGAAATTCAAACCGAAGTCATAAACACTTTTCAACTAAGTTAGAAAATGTTCAAAAGAAAAATTTCTTGGAAGAAATGGACAAGCAAACCCGAGGACATACGATAGAGATACTCTGCACAGACTAGAGTTAGACCAGCTGGAAAAGTGGAGGGATCAGGTTCCAAGCAATCCCATTGCAACGTTCACATGCAGATCGGACCGTTTGCCCACCTTACCTTCCTCAGGAGCTCATATATGAACTGCTATAGATTTTAACATATAGAACATTGTTTGTTGACTGCGTAATGAAAACTATAATCATTTTGTAATTGGATAGACTGGCATAGTAGGGCATTTAGTTTTACGTAAATTTTCCTTTTTGTGAATGATGGCAATTGTAGCACTATATCAAGTTTACCTTGAAAACAATGAAATCTCGAACCAGTATTGATTAGTACATTATATCTACAGCAGCAAATCTGTCTAGAGCACAATATTATTGGTATTTCCAATCCAATCCTGTACCTTTACGTCAGATATTCATCAAGTTATTTGGATAACGTCTCGATGCACTATTTCTTTCAATGTTACTCCTGCAAGGTAATACATAGCAGCATGCGAATAGGTTATTTGGAATTACAACAAACTTTTAAATATTTCGAATACTTATATATTCCTCAGGACTGTATCGTATAGAGTAGGTACGGGACATCACAATTGACCGTGCAAAAATAACTGTTATTTGAATCTCAAATCCCAACAGACGAACAAATACTTACGTAAAATGAAATGCATAAGAGATTACATTTTGAGGAGGAAATTGAGAAACGTCCTACTGAAAGTGAACATTTTGTGCCACAGAAACTACATAATATTGTACAGTACTATTTTTTATGTATAAGAAGTGTAGAATTATGTCAGAAGAAATTTATCTCACTCAGATGCGATATATTTAGTGATATATATTTTCTGTATTAAAGTTTCAAATTCTCCTTGGCTTGAAATGTGGAATAAGAAATTTTAAGTATATCTACAGGTATTTATCAGGCATTTAAAGATGACTTGAAACTGGTCGGGACATTATTTCTTATAAGGCCCATATATCTCAGGCAGTGTTCTGTTTTAAGTGTGAAAGCGTTATTGACATTGTAAAGAAATTATAGTTAAAAAATACTGTAATTACTATTCTAAGTGAATATTAATATAAATTTATGCTAAACTGATTTTTAGATAAATACAGTCCATTAATACAATACATAAAAGAAAACGCCTAGATTTTGCCTTCTCTTTAATAAATTAAGTTTAAAATTATTCATTAAATACACAGTCTGGTCAGTGTGAATGATTTTTAAAATTATTTTTATGAGACCAATTTATGTGTTATAGTTTTGTGGGACAAATTTCCCTGTATATACATACTAGAAGTGTACCTGTGTTATTGTTAGATAATAGTAAGTTTTGTCTATACTGAATGGATAAACACAGCCTTCGAGGACATAAATATTAGAAAATTCCAAGTAAGTTATCGTTTTTGTGCAAGTAAAATCCTCAATCATCTTATCTGGCTTTTCCATGTGGGACGTGGGAATGCACTAGTTACAACTGAAACGTTAAATTTCGCACTAAGTACTTTATATACTTCGGCAGTACGCTACACACCGGAACGATTGTTCCACATAAGAAATAAAACTTGTTTACCAAACCGTATGCATACCAATATTATACTTATTAAAATATATGAATGCAAATAACCAAATGTAATTTCATTTCGTTTATTCCTTCAAAATCAGCTAAAGACTAAATTTGCTTTTATTAAGTAAACATTAGTTTTTTTTTATATAAATTTAAGTAATTTAATTTCACTAGTACCAATTTAATATTAGTTATATAAGACATATTGAGATTTAATATTGTTCCTGTCGTGCATTTATCAGAAATACTTTCAGTGATTTATCAATTTTCTTTAAATACTGGCTTTATATTCGAAATATTTGGAATGAAATGCCACTATTACAGAAATATTCGCTTTATATTGCAAATATTTGGAATGAAATTCCAATAACGCAGAAATATTAGTTAACATTACAAATATTGGAAATAAATTGCAAAAAATATGTTTTGTCAATGTATATACAATATTGGAAAAATGCGAACTTCTCAATGATGAAGGAATAATTCCATCTTATCAATGTTGGTCAAGTATAGGTGCCAATCCTTCCGTTTTTCAGTATCAATACTTCTGATTAGTAGTAATGATTATTGATAGTGGTGGCTTTGTGTTATTTAATAGTAAATTTATATCATTAAAGAAAGATAAAATATGTATTTGGAAATAATTGTAAAAGATCTGGTAGCTATGACCAACATAAAAGACATGTAAACAATACTGTCCAATATCGATTTGCTACTAAGATTTCTCTATTTATTTAACTGTTAAATTAAAGAAACTATTAGTTAAGCCAAACTCAACTAAGTAATTTCCTAAATTTAAAAAATTAGCTTGTGTATAACTAAAGAACATTTTATAACCGGTAATTCAGGAAATGTTCGACTTTTATAACGGTAATAAAATCTGTAGACAATGTGTTTTCCTATTCTCAGCCTTTAGCAACATTCTCTCTTGTGACGTTAAAATAAAGATATTTTCGTGTCTTTGCTTTCAGGGAATGATCTTTCCCAAATCACATGTAGTATTAGTTTGGACAATTTCCAAGAACGTGTTCTTGTCATATGAGAGTATATAAACCCATTTTTGTACTCTTATATTCAGGTGGTACTCTAAGAATTCGATTTGTATTTAAAGATATTGAAATAAAATGATATCTATTTTTTAAATATTTTTAGTATTAAAAATCTTAAATGTTAAAATAAAATTAAGTTGTATTATTCAAAAATAATATCGGGTGAAGTTATCGGTTGTCCCAAAATGAACTGAACTTTTTAAAAATTAAATAAGAAGTATACGACGACAGCTATTGATTACTTTGGTACACAAGAAATAAAACTTGTTTACCAAACCATATGCATGCATAACAACATTATACATATTGAAATTTATGCATGCAAATAATAAAAGACTACAATTGTTTTTAGAAAGTAAACATTAGTTTTTTTTTTTTAGAAATTTAATTTCTTTAATTTCTTTAGTTCCAAAATAATATTATTTATATAAGACATATTAAGGTTTAATATTGTGCCAGTCGTGCATTTATCAGAAATAGTTTTAAGTAAATATCACTATTCTTTAAATACTGGTTTTATATTCGAAATATTTGGAATGTAATCTTGCTATTTCAGAAATATTCGCTTTATACTGAAAATATTTGGAATGAAACTCCAATAACGGAGAAATATTTGTTCACATTACAAATATTGCAAATAAATTGAAAAATATGTTTTGTCAATGTATATACAATATTGGAAAAATGCAAACTTCTCAATGATGAGAAAGTAATTCAATATATCCAATGTTGGCCCAGCAGAGGTGGCAATCCTTCTGATTTTAGCCAAGCATAGGTAGCAACCATTCCGATTTTAGCCAAATATAGGTGCCAATCCTTCCATTTTTTCAGTATCACTACTTATGATTAGTGGTAATGATTGTGCTTTATGTTAGTTAATAGTAAATTTATATCATTAAAGAAAGAGACTCTTTCTATTCGGAAATAGTGGTACAAGATCTGGTAGCTATGACCAAGAAACAATACAGCACATGAAACAATACAGCACATGAAACAATACAGCACAATATTGATTTGCTACTAAGATTTCTCTCTTTATTTAACTATTATATTAAAGAAACTATTAGTTAAGACAAACTCAACTAAGCAATTTCCTAAAATTAAAGAATTTGTTTAGATCTAACTAAAGAACATTTTATAACCGGTAATTCAGGAAATGTTTGACATTTATAACGGTAATAAAATCTGTAGACAATGTGTTTTCTCAGCCTTTAGCAACATTCTCTCTTGTGACGTTAAAATAAAGATATTTTCGTGTTTTTGCTTTCAGGGAATGATCTTTCCCAAATCACAAGTAGAATTAGATTGGGAATAATTTTCAAGAACGTGTTCTTGTCATATGAGAGTGCATAAACCCATTTTTGTACTCCTATATTCAGGTAGATTTTGATATTTATTTAAAGAAATTGAAATAAAACTATATCTATTTTTTATATTTTAAGTATTAAAAATCTTGAATGTTAGAATTAGATTAAGTTGTATTATTCTAAAATAATATCGATTGAAGTTGAAGGTTATCCCGAAATGAACTGAACTTTTTAAAAATTTAATAAGAAGTATACGACGACAGCTATTGAAGTTATTATTTCAAGAGTATATTGTGTGAAATCATGAATTTCTTTTCTATTCTCCGATGTTTTAGTTCAAAATTTCGACAATAAACGACAGACAGTGGGGCCGAGGCGGCAAAAAACTTCAAAAGTTCATTTACCTTTTAAGCATCATTTCTAATGGTTTTCTGTTCTTTGATACTTGAAGAATTATAACCTGCTTGGGATTTTTAAATTTTAGCTCGTGTAGAGGGGTGAAAAAATGGACTTTTTAGACTTTTGGAAATTGGTTAATTTTAGCTGAATATTGTTCCTCTTCGTGTACTTTTATTTTCGAAGGTAAAATTTTGAAATTTCTAGGGTATTTACCTCCCATATACAGGAAAAGAAACAACAATTTACCCGCTCAAATATTGCATTATTATAGGGAGAATTAAGGTATACATTATTCACATTTTAAAGTAGCGAGTAAAAGCGACTGTCGAAGCATTTAAAAAAAAGCTTAATTTTGTCTCCGTCATGGCTTGGCAATTTTTCTCATTTATATTTTATAGCTATATTTTGTAGCTATAAAATGGGATGTAGAGATTTATCTGATTTTCGAAAAGTTGAATTTACACGGCAAAATAGGAATCTCACTGTAAAATATTAAACTTCGAATACTTACAGATAATTATTTGCTCTTTTTAACACTTTTCAATATAACTGAAAAATGTTTATGACTTCAATTGTCTGTCTGCCGTATGCCTGCCATATGCCGTCTGTCCGTGGTCTAAATCTCGTAAATATTCTGGGATTTCCATGTAATTACTATATGTTACTATATGTTATTCATGTTTATTATTTCATGCCCTCTATTGAAAATGGAGTGTGTGGCATTTGTTTAAAGGAGCACTCACAAGAATCCCATTACATTATGATCTAATGGAAAAAATTATTTGCAGTGTATTTTAATAAGGTTACACTATTTCAAACATAATGAAATTGATATGCAGTTCGGAGGTGCACTGAAACATGATGTCTGTAGAATATGCAGTAAAATGCATTTATCATTCATTTACAGTGTTACACAACAAAACCTGTTATATCATGTTCTACAGAGAAAAGTCGTTCGCAGTGTATTTTAATGATGTTACACTATATCAAACATAATAAAATTGCATTTCTGCGGCCCGCTATGAGATGATTACTGTACAATAAGGTGTGCATTAGTCTTTATTTTTCATTTACAGGTACTCAAAAAACAATTTGTTTATAGTACTGTATATGAACGTTTTTTGTTAAGATGTGGGTTTTTTAAGTTTAGCTATATATTTGAACATTGCGTAATGTTTATAAATTATACATATAATATACAATATATAATATGTATTTAGTATACTAAGATTTGTCTGTAGAATATAAATAAATTAATATACATGGCAACGCAAAGAACGGAATATATTGCTTTCTATAAATGGTAATTTCTTTAAGTACGTATTCAGTTGTGTTTTGCATCATTTTCCCTAAATTAATTTTAAATTTAATACGAGACGGATATCTCAATCTGTAAATAATATACAAGGCTTTACAAAAAATTTCGAGTGCGTTTTCGTCTATTGTTGAAAATTGCTGAAGGTGAAATTTGACTGTGTTATGCGTTTTGGAACTAAGCTAAATTTTTTTACACTATTACAGCTCTATAGATAATGTACAGGGATGTATAAAATTACTCGAGTGCATTTATGACTATGACCGGTAATTTCTGAAATATCGTTTTCATATGCTTTATGCGTTTTCTAAGATTATTAGTTAAATTGTTCTTTACTTTTTTAAACATTGACTTATTTAACAGTGAAATTCCGTTACAGTATTCTGGAAGTGTTGGAAATACGTTTATAATATGTGTTTGAAGCAAAACATTTTTTCTTGTTTCCAATTTTTACTGTAGATTTCAGCAAATCTTAATTAATATATCCCGATTTGCTGCAGTTTTCTATACCAATGAAAGGAAAATATACTGATATACTAAATCGGGGATAAAACAAATTCGGTTCTTTTTTCGGCTTTGATTGGGTATTTTCGCCATATTGTCGACTCGGGGTATGACGCCACCGTGACTCGGGAAATGACGCCACCGTCGTCTTCTTCCAGTTTGTCGTCTTCTGCTGATGCTATCGACAAACAAAATATGTATGATGACAACGAAGATGATGACATTCGCTCAAAAGATGTTGAGGAGTGTATTTGTGGGATATATGGTTTAAATGAACTTTGGTTTAGATGCAAATCGTGTGGGAAATGAGCTCATCCTGCATGTAGTGGAGCTGATTCAGAAGATGACTATATTTGTGACTCTTGCCATTTGAATTAGATCGTAAGTTTAACATATTAATAAATCTATCTTAACCCCTTAACGATCGCGCCCGATAAGTGTAGGCTACTTTTTATAAAATTCAGATTGTTTGATTGCCCCCCTTTTTTGAAGTAGAAATATTCCCCTTTTTTAATAGCAGATAAAATAACGAGAGAATAAAGCCAATTGCACTGTTTAAAAAAAAAAAAAAATGTAGGGATGAAGCAATCTGAATTTTTAAAAAGTATCCTACACAGTCCGTGAATATAACGGGTGCGAGAGTTAAGGGATTAAGGAACATTGTAATTATTCATTATTCTGCTGAATTACATTACTTTCTAATTATTTGCAGTAGGTTATGTGTTTCCTATTATCCATTTAATGCATGTACTAGGTCATTAAAGCTTGTGCTAGGACATTACCCAGATACAGTCCACCACGTCATCCTCTGTAGCGCATCTGGATTAGTTGTGCGTCGACCTCAATGGTTGGAACAGGGAGTGACCAAAACCAAGTGGAGTAACTACGAAACCTCAGGTCGCTGTCGGAAGCCATATCTTGGGGGGGGGGGAGGGATCACCCACTTCCTGGACTGTTTGACTACGAGGATTCAGACCGCAGGCTCGCCGACTAACGCAGCGGCGATCAAGCCAAAACTCGATCCTCCATTCGAAAACCAATCCAGCGTGTCTATGAGTAATCGGAGCTTTCCGCGCCCGATGGTTGAATCAGCGGGAGTCTTCACATAAATCTCAATCAACTAATCTCGGTCAGGACCGTCTCTTTGACGTTTTTGAAGGAGTTTTGCATGGCTTTCAGAGTCCGATAGTGGTTGTTCACATAACTTTCCGTTGTTGTCTTAACACTTGTTGTGTTTCTGTTCTGTGTTTTTGGTTTTGTGTGTTGTTTTTACATGTGTATGATCTCTCAGTGGAGTCGATAAGGAATCACCTGCATTTCGCTGCAGGGTTTGCCGGAAGCAAAGCCACTGGGGGGACAACATTATCCAGGGCGTGTCTATTCGTCAGAGACTCTTCTCCTCGAAGTCCCGGTCTGGCGAGAGGCCTCTCCTGCTCACCGCGGTCGATATACAAGTCGTTTCCCCCTTCCCTAGGACTCGATGTTCGGAAGCCGCGGAAAATTAAGGGTCGTTGGGGAAGTGCGGCATGTGGCCTAGGACCCGGTTCCTTCTTATGGTTCCAGATAGGAAGTCATCGGAGGACTCCAACGTCTCAACGGGTGTTTTGTGGTGGTGTCCTCGTAACTTGGGTTTCACCGCATATCACAGCGACTCTTGTCGTCAACACGTCGGTTTAATGGGAGTGATGCTTAGGTGGCGGTGATCCCACCGGTTGCAGCTCATACAGGAGGGCCGTCCTGGTCGTGCGCGTTAAAAGTCCCTCAGGACTTGGGTGCGACGGTTTACGTGCTTGACGGGTGCCACTGGGTGCCTGGCAGCGCAGAAACAGTTTTACCATGATACAGTCCCGCTCCACCCCTCCGGGTGGTCCCGAATCGGCCCCTTGAGTGGGGAAGATTACCGAGATCCCGGCATTGCGCGCAGTAGCGTCGACACAACGGGGACAGGTAAGCTGACGTATCCCCACCTCATCTTGATGAGCGGGTGGTAAAGTGGTGTCTGATTAGCCGACGGTGCCGGATGTGGGAAACCACGGGGATCTAAGCCGTCCCCTACTTTGGGCTGGTTCTCGGCTGCAGGAGGTTTGCAACTTTATGTTGTCCTTTGAGATCTCATGTGTAGTGTTTCTCCTAGTCCTTTGCCGGTAACACCAGCCGATGTGGGTTCTATGGCTGTCTCCTCGGGATTTTGGGGCTGTCGGGTGGTAAAAGGACACCGAGTAGGTCAATTCTTCGTGCCTGGTGGTTGTTGGTGACGTGTTGGTGACTTGTCCACCCAGGAAAGGTGACGTGAGGGCAACGACTAGCTAATGGCGATAGGACAGCTTCCAAAATTATCTAAGGCGAGACGAAAGCGAGGACGGACTTCGTATGACAAGGACCGCACGGGTTCTATTGTGACGTCTGTCGGTGGGTGTGTTGGCGTGCAGTATCCTCGGCACCGTTCAGACGGTAGAACGTAGATGTGACGGAAGGTGTGGGTGTAGGTTGGAGCACCCAATGACGACCTCCTTCCTGATCGACCCTTGCGAGTCCCTCTGTAGCTGGAGTAATGAGCCGCCTTCAAATTTCGGTTGGAAAGAGAAGATGCCCGTTCGTACCAAGAGCGGATTCAGTCGCGGAGGGCACTCAGGTCCGAGGTCTGAGGGCTCGTATCGCTTTCTCTGGGAAGGGTTTGAACCTCTTCCCGGACCAGCCGATTACGAAGAACCAGGCCGGAGGCTCGTCTGAAGACGGGGTTCAGACATTAGTCGGACTTTGGGTCGAAACCAGTCCAGTGCGTCTATGCGTAGCCAGAGTTTCCTGTGCCTGGCAAGGTTGGGACTAGTAGTACGCTTCTAACAATAATTTCTTTTGCACATGCTTGCATGTGCTTTAATAACCTCGATCGTGACCGCTTCTTTAGCGTTTTTGGAGTAGTTTTCCATGAACTCCAGAGTCCGATAGTAGATCTAAACCTAATTTTCCGTTGTTTCTAACATTTTTTAGTGATATGTTTTGTTTTGTGTTTGTTTTTTACATGTGAATGAACCTCTCAAATGGAGTCGACAAGGGACTGTCCGTATTTCGCTGCGGAAGCTCACCGGAAGCAAAGCCAGTTGGGAGGGGACGACCCTAGCTAAGGCGTGTCTATCCGTCAGGGACTGAATTTCTTCGTAATTCCGGGTTGTCGAGAAGCTCCTCCTGCCACAAGAGCGGTGTCCGCAACCGAAGAACTAGTCGCTTTCTCTCATCCTAGAACTCGACATTCGGAAGTTGCGGTACAATAATGGCTCGTGGGGGCGGTTCGGCATTGGTCTAGGACCTGTTCCTTATATGAGGTCCGGGCTACGAAGTCTTCGCATCGTCTCTACATCCTCCCAAGTGTTGTGTGGTGGTGTCCTCTAAGTTTGAGCTCGACCGCATGTCGTAACGAACTCATGTCGTAACACCGCATGTCGTAACGTCGAGGCTCACGCTCCCGTATTTCCCCCTGGCCGTAGAGCGCCACCTTTAATATCCCCGGGTAAACTGGCCGTCTTTGGTAGCGACCTCGCAAGGAGTCACGAGATTCCAGGGGTGGTGGTGAGGTACGACTGCCTTCGGCAGCCGTAGCTTGTCATTACCCTGATACAGTCTGGCGGGTACCTCTTGGTGGTCCTAACTCGGCCTCTTAAGTGGAGAAGATGACCAGGAGCCAAGCATTGCTCGACTCTCCGTCGGGTTGTTCCGATTCGGCGCCTTAAGCGAGGAAGAGGATCGGACTCTCGACACAGTGAGATGTTCGTCAACACAACGGGGACAGGAGGCGAACGGACTGCCACCTCACCGTGGTCCGCCAGTGGAAAAGGGACGCTCAAAAAAGCAGGGAATGTCACTGAGGGTAAGTGCGCGGACCACCGAATCTGGCTCCCCCCTCGTAAGCTCGAGTACTCCGTGACGCGAGGACTCGGTCAATGCTCGGAGCTTCCTCCGTAGGTGGTGGAAGGACGTCCCGTAGGCCAATCCCAATTACTCGGGTGAGGATCCCACTAGGGGAGCTAGCCCCTTTTATTGTGCCGAGGTTGGTGACGCAGGGCAAAGGGAAGCAAATGGCAGCTGGACCGTCTCCACAAAATTATCCGAGGAATTGACGGCGGCAAGATCGAGCTTTGTAAAGCACGATGCGCGGTGACTCTGTAGTGACGCTGGGCGGTGGTAAATACGGCGTGAAGCAACTATCTGCACCGTACCAGCAGCTCAGGTGGAGTATTTACCGGCATGTAGGCATACACGCTTGGCCTTAACCCTTTCCGGCGCGGGAATAAATCTGCTTGTAAAATAATGAAATTATGGACTGACACCAGATTTTACAAACGATTACCTTAGAAAAGAATAACTTGCTGATTTTCCCATATTTTATAAAAGGAAAATTTTAATTAAATATTCTTAGTACCGTTTGTCAGTTTTGGAATTAAAATTAGGTGTCCTTTTTTGTGACCACCACCCGCTAAAGGGTTAACCACCACGTCATCCGCTGCAGCTGAAGCAGTTGAGTGCCGACCTCAATGGTTGATTAGTGCAGGAGGTGCCCAAAACAAAGTCTGCCTACAGTCCGAAGGCGGGCCCTCAGGTTGCTGTGGACAAAACCAATCTTGGTGAGGAGGATCACTCACTCCTTCTGTTGTTTGGCTACCAGGAACCGGGCGGGTAGTTCGCCAACTAATGCGGCGGCGATCAAGCCAAAACTCGACATCTCTGTTCGAAAACCAATCCAGTGTATCTTTGCGCAATCGGAACTTTCCGTGTCCAATGGTTGGATGAGCGGTAGTCTTCACCTAATTTTCAAGCAACTAATCTCGACCGGGTCCGCTCCTTTAGCGTGCTTGTAGGAATTTTCCATGCCCTACAGAGTCCGGTAGTGGTCCTTTTTTATTCCGTTGTTGATGTTGTTTTTTTGTTTTGTGTTGTGTGTGCATATGTTGTTTTAATATGTTAATTATCCATTCAATGGAGTCGATCAGGGACCTCCCGTATTTCGCTGCGGGGCTCACTGAAAGCAAAGCCATTGTAAAGGAACACCCCTAGCCAAGACGTGTCTATGCGTCAGGGACCGAGTTTCTTCGTGGTCCCGGGTTGGTGAGACGTCCTTCCTACCGCACAAGCGGTAACCGCGGCAGATGAACTAGTCGTTTCCTCCCTCCCTATGACTCGACGATTGAACGCCGCGGGAAAGCAAGGGTCGTCGGGGGAACTCGGGATTATGGCCTAGAACCCGGTTCCCCTCATGGGCTTCCAGCGACATTTCCGTCGGGTGTTCTCTGGTGATTCATCAGGTGTCTTCGTGGAGGTTTCCTCTGTTTATGGGATCCTCCGCGTATCGTTACGACCTTTGTCGTCACCTATTTGACTTCAATCGGCGTGATGCGCAGGTGGCGGTGCCCCGAACGGCCACAAGGGAGGCCTCTCCAGGTCGAGCGCGTTATATGTCCCTCAGGACATGTGTGCGACGGTTGACGTGCCTGACGTACGCCACTCTGGCTCCTGGCGAATAGCTTAGTTTTACCCCGATACAGTGGCGCAATTAACCCTGTATCCTGGGTAATCCCGCCACTGTGCAGAGGTTGAAAAAAAATTTATGCATACTTACGTTACAGTTTTTATTACGGTTAAATTTATACAGATACAAAAGGTCATGATTCAGCTTTAGAATTTTTACTGTTCAAAAATTTAGAGGTGAAAAAATTTAAATTCACTTAAGGTGGCGGCATTCCCTCTGTCTCCATTAAACTACACGTTTTTCGGGCTGATTTCATCTAAGAAACTCAAATAAGGTGTCAAATGTGGGTGTTACCAATTTAAACCTAAAAGTGGATACAATTTTTAATATGCATAAGACCAAAGTTTCAAAATTTCATTCCTGTTCGTAAAGTAGACACAGTTCCATTTTGAATGGCATCTCTCGGATTTTTCTGCGACAATTTGGTGATAAAATAGCATGAAGATGTACGGGATTTTTAACGTTACACTATATTTGTGAAAAATTGGACAATCACTAACCTATTAATGCTGACAAAATTATCGTAAAAAAATTATACTGGTGTCAACCGATTGGTAATATTTTTTACTGTTAAGCGCGTTCGCCCAGAAGATATGTCTGAAAAAATGTATATGGTAGGGTTGCCAGTTTCGCCTCCTTTTTCATTCAGAAACTCTCATTTCGTACCAAAAATTCCGAAAAAAGAATTTTTACTTTATGTAATCAGAAAATGTCTGTTACCTTATTTATAAATTTAGATTTTTTTTAGAAATTTTCCGGTTTCTAAGTTAGTTTTTATGGGTTTAGATTTTTAAAAAAATTTCTTGATTTCTAACTGAATGATTTATCCTTGTCTGTTTACATGTGAAATCTTTATTTTACATTTCTAACATTATGGATAAATTCCTACCAGATTTTCTTTTACTATTTTAGCCCTCTGACCGCCGGGCAAAAGGGTAACATTGTAATGTTTTTTCTGTAATTTTTTAAAAAGATGATATTTCAAATATGATAAAAATAAACTTAATTACGTATATAAATATAATCCTTGAGGATATGAATCATTACTCAATGTTTTAAAACTACATCATATTTGTAGAATTATATTAATTTAAATAATGCTTTCTATTTCTGTGAAACTAACAGCATAAATCAGTTCACGGCGCTGTGAATGCTAGGAAGATTTAAGTAAAATTGCGTAAAACATATATATTTTACCGGACGAATTTCAACAAAAGAACTCAAATACAGTGCCAAATCTAGGTGTTACCACTTGAAAACAAACTTGAAATTTCTCCGCCCCCAAAAAAATAAAAGGAAAAAAACGTAATCCATGCACAACACTTGAAAGTAAAAGTTATTACTAATCGGTTGGTACCAGTATCTATTATGTAAAAAATCTGTTTACATTTCACAGCTAATCCTCCCAGAATATGGAACTTTGGCCCAATAAATTAACACCAGTTATACCGTATATATCCGAGGAAGTCTCCTAATGTCTCATAAATTTTTAATTTTCAGTAGTTTCCGATATATTATTTCTTTCTAATTTTTAATGACATTTCTGTAATGATGGACCATTTTTTTTAAATAAAAGGGGGGAAAGGGAAAATGGTATGGTTTATTAAATTTTACTTTACGTCATTTTGAAATGGAAATTGAAAATTTAAATTAGATTGAATAGATTGTGAAAAAAAAATCTTGATTAAAATTTTTCCTCTAAAAATTCGCAGAAATGAAAACATATTTCTTGATATTCAAGCTTCATGAATCAATTTATTCTACAGATACAAAAATCATTTGACAATATTTTGACATTTAGACATCGTAGATTTTTTTCAGCTTTACACTCAACCAAGGAGGAAAATTTAGGCTCCTTGCATTTAGGTGGACAATTAGTGGCCCCTATTCAATACGATTTGCAATTAATTATTTTTGAAAAATAGGTGTTAAAACGTTCACTTGTTTTGGGCGCTAAAACTAAGATCATTTATCGGGTAATTAGTTTCTTGTTTTAAAGCATTTGTTTTAATTTAAAAACTATATTAACTTTTATAAGTGTTTCAAAGTGACGTTATTTTTTTTTTTCACCAGATCCAAAATCAGAAGCCAAATCTTAAACGAACACTATACTTTTTTCAAATGACGTATTACATAAAAATGACATAATTTTGAAAATGTAATTTTTCAATATATCTTTCAACCTCATTGTAAATATGATTTCTTACCCAAAATATAAGTATTTAATAAAATAATTGTTATAATTGTCACTAAATAAATAATAAATTTGTATTTCTTCATCCCTCAAGAAACCGAATGATCACATGAAATGCAAATGCAAAACATCTCGTTCCATGCAGCTATTAACTTTTAAGCCATGATTTGTGACATAATATGTAGATGGGTTTGAGGGTATAATTTTTCTAACCATGACCGTGCATGCACCTATTTTGTGTACATGTACAGTTGAAACATACATGACTTGCAAGTATCAACGATATACATGTGAGTGTTTAACATAATAAATAAAATACAACTGTGTATATTATCAATTTTTATAAGGATACATTAAAAAAATGAGTCATTAAAAACATGAGTCATTAAAAATTGGACAACAGTTTTCATAAAACCATCACTACACAATAAAGTATTCGTCTCCGATCCGGAGCGTCCTCAGTTGTAAATGCAAACATCTCTGTGCTGCTGCTTATTAGATGTTTGGGGAATGGGAGATTTTCTTTACTACGCATTTTTTCCCCTTTATTTGTTTATCCTACATTTTTTTCCTTTATTTGTTTATCCTACATTTTTTATCCCTTTATTTCTCCTTCTTCCTTCGTTTTCTTTTCTTTCTTCAGTACTTCCCCTAATTGCACATTCAACATTCTTCTCCAACGGGGGTCAATAATGCAATGTGTCATATTATTTCAAACATCTTGTGTTGATAAATTAATTTTCAAGTCCTCTCTTATTAATACATTATGCAAATTTTCATAGTTGGTTATTTTCTCTATTGTAATTGTTTCAGGTTTTATGGGAGTTTCGATATTTGGTCTTGCAAGGGCTGCTGTTTGTTTTTTCTGTTTCAAGTCTCTTTTATGTTCACTTAATCTTTCAGTTAACTTCCGTTTAGTCATTCCAATGTAATTTATTTATTTATTTATTTATTTATTTTTTGCGACAGTTGATTTGATATGTTCTTAAAGACTAAATTTTGTTATATTTTTCAATTTCATTACATATCACTTTAAACAGATATGTGTTGGGAGTTATAGGAGCCCGTTTACATAATTTTCCAAATTCTCTATGGGATCCCAAATCTTAGCTATAGTAGCAGATTGGAAATTGAGAAGCCTAGAAACGGAAATCCTGAAAAATCAAAACTTGGAGATTAGACTTTGACTTCGGTACGTAGAAGATATTTTTATTACTACAAGCAAACAAAATAACCTAGAAATTTTCCTAAAATTAGTTAATTCATATTACAGTAATATTCAGTTCACAACAGAAGAAGAAATGAACCATAACTTAAATTAACTGGATGTAAAATTAACCCACAAAAGTGCTAAAATAAATACGAAAGTATACAGAAAACCAACTGCAAATATAAATATAATTTCAATTAAAGCAGATACCCCCCCCCCTTACCACATCGTTTAGCAGTCATAAATGAATACATAAATACAGCTCTCTATATTTGCTCTACAAAAAAAGCACTGAGGGAAAAATTAAAATTTATAGAAACTGTTGGAGTAAAGGCATATCACCCTAAGAAAACAAAAATTAAACTGATTGAACCGGCTAAAATACGAATTGATTTAATCCAACCGGCGCAAAATATGACAAAACTTGGTCTTCAGGAATATATCGAATCAACTGTCTCAACTATAAAAATGAAAAAACAAAATACATAGGAATGACTAAAGAAAGGTTAACTGAAAGAGTAAGCGAACATAAATAAGACTTGAAACAGAACAAAAAAACAGCAGCCCTTGAAAGACTAAATATCTTGAAACCATTACAATATAGAAAATAGCCAACTACGAAAATTTACACATTGTATTAATAAGAGAGGCCTTGGAAATTAATTTATCAACACAAGATGTTTGCAATGATATGACGCATTCCATTATTGACCCTCGTTGGAATACTGAACGAGCAAGAAGAAGTAAAACTGAAAAAAACGAAAAAAGGAGGGAGAGGCAGAAATAAAGGGAGTAAAAATGTACGATAAAGAAATAAAGGGACAAAAAGGCGTAGTAAAGGAAATCTCTCAATCCCCAAAGATCTAATAAACGGCAGCACAGAAGTGTTGCATTTACAACTGAGGACGCTCCAGATCGGAGACGAAAACGTTAATGTGTAGTGATGGTTTTTATGAAAACTCTTAGCCATTTTGTAATGATTCATGTTTTTGAAGACTATCTATATAATGTCTGCTTATAGAAATTGGTAATATATCCAGATGTTTTTTATTTATGAAATACAGACATTAACCCATTTTAAGCTATAAATATATCTTTATATTGCGTTTAACATAATATCTAGTTATAGTCACTCTAAATACGTATTCACTGCTTATGCCTTTTTCAACTTATTATTCAATACGTTGCATATAAATACAATTTATAATTTCTTTTACAGCTTTCCAAATCAGGAAAGAATTCAGTTTTCCTTCGCCATGTTGATCTGAATTCAGGGGGAATGTACCGATGCGAGATTTCAGCCGAGGCCCCGTCCTTCGATACCGCCGAAGCTGAAAAAGAAATGAAAGTTTTCGGTAAGACAATTACATATGAAATTTCCTTTCTTTCTGTTTAATATATAATTGTCCCAAGATAGTACTTATAGTATTAAATCTTGTTTATTTGAGTTAAGATCAGTATGAGAGAAGCAAATATTCTCGTACATATTTGTTTAAATGCCATATTGATATGAAGATTAAATATTTTTCCTACGTAATATATGTTTTAGACGAGGCAAACGAAAAAGAAAGGCTACCGCGGTGCTTTACGCGTATCTTTTTTTACAGACCGCGGGAGTCACGTGATGCTCGAATCCACCAATGCAGGTGTACGAAATGAGCATCACGTCACTCTAGCGGTCTGTAAAAAAAGATACGTGGAATGCACCGTGGTAGCCTGTCTTTTTCGTTAGCCTCGTGTTTTAGAGACGTTAAATCAGAAAGTTATTATACATATTGATAATTGGCTAACAATATTTATATTGGATTTTGTTTGAATCTCCGATTTCCTTATGATTTGAAGCATACCTATATTTAAATTTTTCATATAATTTATTTTTTAATCGTGATGGTTAATTTGAAACATAGAATTTTCTTTTTTATAACAATAAATAAATAAATAAATAATCACTGAACACAGTACTATTATTTTTTTTTGAAACGAATTCATATTTAATGCCTTAGTAAAAAAAAAAAAAACTGTAAATATAACATACATTCCCGATTATATTTATATCTATGCATTCTTTTGTTGGTTTTTACAAAATAAAATATGAAAACATTGTTTTATTTGAATTTTCATTTATTTTCAAAATAGCTGTGTAACAAAAAATGCAATTAATTTAAAGATAAAATTTATAAATTTATTTTTCTATGGTTTTCGTGAAAATTATAGAAATGCCTTTTTCTTTTAATTTTGATTAAATATAAAAAAATAAACAATTGTGGAATTTAAATAAATCTCGGAATTAAATTTTCCATTAAAAGTGGATGGATATTTAAAAAAATAATCCCGAAAGGTAAGTTGGAAATTGGTAAGTAACATTTTTAAAAGTAATGTAAAGGAAAGGTATTATTAGGATATGCTATATAAGGTAAGCACTTTTTGACTACTTTGAGCGAGTAAGACATTGTACCTGTGCTAATATTTGTGGACTTTTGAAGGTATTTACTACATATATCTTTAGAAAGGATTTTTGTCACGATATACATATACTGTTATTTGGACACCGTTTCTATTAGCATAGTTCAAGAATACTATGAGAGAATTTGAGATTTGAATATATGTGATATTTTAAGATTTTATTATAAATGCTAAATGATGTAGATTTCTATTTTAAGGACATATTAAACAATAGCCTACCTCTAAAATATTTGTTGAAACAATATTTTTGTTGTAAACCTATTTATTCAATATTTTCCAACGAACATATTAAATTTACTGTTTTTAAAGAAATATTTAGATTTTCGTTCTAAAAAAAGTTTTTAAGCGTAGTTAGTTTCTATTATAAACTTTTGAATGGATTTTTATAGAAGCTGTTTCTCTATCTATTTATTTATGCACTTATTCATTAAATTTTTTGAACAAATAAAATAAAACTGCGGATAGTACGTAGACATAGAAATAAGTTTTAATGTCATACCAAATTGATTATATCATTGAAAACAAAATACAATATTTTAAAAATATTAGAATATTTAAAAAATGTGTTTAAACTTAACAATAGATTTATATTAATAATCAGACTCCACGATGGGTCGAAATTCCTTTTGTTTATTTTTCAGTACTACCATCAGAGGGACCTACATTGACAGGAGGGAATCAAGAATACAGAATTGGTGATACAGTTGTTGTAAATTGCACATCTGCCAAGTCAAAGCCAGCAGCGACGTTACGCTGGTATATAAATGATGAACTAGTAAGTATTTATTCTTCAATTCATTAAAACTATATAACCAAGCAATTTTTGCTTTATGCTTAAAAGTAACCAAGACGGTTAATTAAATTGAGCAGAAATGCTTAAAAGTAACCAAGACGGTTAATTAAATTGAGCAGAAATGCTTAAAAGTACAGTTATAGAAATAATTGACATCTTTAAAATTTAAACATAAATTAGAGATTAATTTCTAATAAAACTCACAATGGTTTGAAAAAAAAATATATATATAGCTAAATTATAATATTTTTTATGTAGGGCTGCCCCAAAACTATGGGTGCATGCGATATTTTGGCAAGTCGTGGTTCAATGGGTTAGATCTTAATAAGTGTATAATTAATTTTATATGCTGAAATAGAGTAATATAAATAATATTTTACAAATTTTAAAAAAAATAACGTGAAAATATGCTGGTAATTAACTTTCTTAAACGACAGTATTTTATGAAAATTTGCGTATGGAACGCCATGAGATTAAAGTTAAAAAATGTTTAAATCAGAATACAGACATTGTCGTAAAGAAAAAAAAAACAATGCCATATATCGATTACACTTCTTTCTTTCTAATATGTTCATTAATAAACATATTTTTTTCGGATTAAAAGGATTTTGATAACTCCAATTTCACATTTGTATTATTTATTTCTTACTATTATCGTGTGTATGCTTTGTTCCAAACATCACCTCTTCCTTAGGATTAATTATACAAATGGTAAAAGTTTTAGTTCTGTCGGTAAAAATTAAGGTGAGTTAAGGTTCTTAAGAATAATGTTTAAGAACTATTGATGTAGTTAATGGAAAGTGGACAACTTAGACTGTGCAGAATTAGATGGATTAGAAAGTCTAATATAATTTCCATCTTTGCTCCTTTACCACATTATAAACATAAATGTTGTGCTGTATATTTTTCACGTACCTCAAGAGGCTTCTGTATTTTCCAATGTTTAACCTTTTTAAGATACGTTTCCTTATTTCGTTTTACCCAGGCAACTGAGGCATAATCCAATGCAATCTCAACTCGTGTAATGTAGAAATTCAACCGGAATATACAAAAGTGTGGATGTTTTTATTTTAATTTTCACATTGATAATATTCTTCAATGCTACATAAAGATACCATAGTAATCCAAGGTGGAATTACTTGTTTTTCTGTAAGAAAAAACTGCATAACTATTTTTTATGAAACAGTGCTATGATATATCCGAACACGGTGTCTGCTATATTAGGGAATTTTAGGGTGTAAAATTTTCTTTGTATACGGGAGTGGGCTGATAAGTTCAAGGCCTGACACAGATATGGAACAAGTATGACCAAATGACAATGATGTTTGTAATGTATGATCTTTAGATGACATGCTGCCGATTTTCGGACGCGTGAGTTTGTTGGTTATTGCTTCGCGATAAAGTAAAGTAAACAAGTTTTGACATTTTCCAAAAACTGCAAAATATTTTAGTTCAAGCTGTCATAATATACTTTGTTAAAAAAGGTCTAATCCCCACGGACATACAAAAAGAGTTACATTCCACCTTAAAAAATTATTTTCCTTCATATTCGACTATAAAAAAGTGGGCTGTTGAATTTAAACATGGTAGGAAATCAATTCACCATTATGAGAGCTCAGGACGTCCAAAAACTGCTACGACCAAAGAAAACTTCTTAAAAATTCACAATGCCTTATTGAATGATCGCTGATTGAGTTACACGAACTTGTTTACTTTGCAAACATCCGATAGACCATGTCCACTACATTTTACACGATGTTTTGGGTATGAAATAGCTTTCCGCTCGATGCGTGCCGCGTTTGTTGAACGTCGACCAAAAACGAAAATGAACATTTCTCAAGAGTCTTCTGAAATGTATTGTATTGCATATTGAAAAATAAAATAAATATTGTCAAAAATCTTGTATTTACTTTGTCAAGCTGAGAACTTTTCGAACAACCCTTGTACTGTGCTGCACGAAAGAATTCGCACATAGGAGTGAGTCTTAAATGTATTAAGTTGCAAGGGGACTACATTGAAAAATAATATGAAATTTTGTCAAAAATCTTATGCTTTCACTGTCAGGCTCGAACTTATCGGCCCACCCTCGTATTTAAACTATAGTTCTTTCAAAAAGACTTTTTACGTCCTTTAAATGTATCGTACGTTATAAGGAAGATATTAAAATTCAAACAGAACTGATGATGGAAAGCACTTAACGCTATGCAACTAAATTTCTGAACCACTGATGATCAGTTTGGCAATGACGCAACTACACGACGTTGCTCAGGCAGATTTCATTGATCCCGAGATTCATGGAGAACACACGTTTAGTAATCTCGAAAGTTAAAATAAACACGTAAATGTACAAATTTATGAATTTAATCTAATTTTTTTTTCTATTTAACGTGTTCAAAAATTGTGATGGATATATTTCAGGAATTTCAAATAGAGGACCTTTTGCTAGAAAAGAAATAAATTTATACCTTTCCTGACTTTAATAGAATACCTTGATTTTTCCTTTGCTGTGTTATGTGAAACGTTGTTGGGAAAGGAGTTTTTTAACACAGTAAAAAAAATTACTAGCAGAAATAAGATACTAATAAGGTAAAGATTATATGGTAATAGGAAGGCACATAATACAAAATATACAGTAATTTTTCCTGTTATCCTCAGTCATATAAATCTATTCTATTTCTTATTGACAATTAGGTTATAGTGTTCCTTTAAAAATATATAAATAAGATCTGTTTCTATCAATTTTCTACGCGTACCCTTATTTTGATTTTACGAGGCGTACCAATGTCTGGTAAATTATTTTTGCTTCGTATAAAGTCAAGAATACGCGAAATGGTCCAGAATATAGTTTTGTCACGGAACTCCATGAGCGTAATGTCAGACTATGGCCTATCCGAATAACGAAAAAGGATACAAAACATTTTACTGATCACCTCAATACTTAAAGCTTTAAAGCGAAAATTTTATGTCAAGTCATCAATTATCTTCGAGAAAAGTGTGACGCCATATTTATAAGTTACTTCGACCAGACGGACCGAATTTAAATGAAATTTATAAATACTGTTTGATTTTTTTTTAATTTTCTCTGTTTAATAAGATAAAAAATATAATCGATTTTAATGCAGGAAATTCAAATCGGAATATCGTTGACAGAACCTAAATATACCTTTTCTCCATATATTTAAATATTTCTCGACTAAAATAAAATACGTCTATTTCTCCTTTGCTATTTCATCGCAACAGCTCTTCTGTAAAATGATCTACTAGCACACATCTGGATACAGTTATTTTTTTTCTATTTTATTGCGTCATATAAATTTAATCTGTTTCTTATTGGGAACGAAATTATGAAGTGTTTCCTTAAAAACATAAAAAATAACATTTTAGATTCTTTTACGACGCACTGCCTCGTGCCATTATTCGAATTTTGCATAAATTCAGGCATAGGTGCAGAAGACCAGAAACGAGTTTTTTCACGCACCCCAGTGAGTTTTGTTAAAAAGATGAACTTTGCAAAGATTGTTATGTAAAAATACCTATTAATGAAAACAATAATTAAAAATCATGCGTCTAGCGTACATTATCAAAAACGTCCCAACACATCTAGAAAACTGTAATGAAACTTCACCGTTAATAAGGTGAAAGAAGAAATGTAACTAAACAATTTATAAAGCATTAGAACACATTTACAAATCAGTTTTAGTAATAAACTTGCGCAGTCAAAAATGTACTCTAGTTATTTTGTGTACATCAAACTCACTTCCAGTAATTACCAACCATAAACAGTAATATATCTTTTTCTTTATAGAGTCCTTTATATGAATTTACTTACATTACATAAAATTCTATTAGTATAATAAATATAGTTTAGCTGGAAATTGCTTATAACAATTGAAACCTACTCTTATGCAATTCACTCCCATAGCCAGTAATACTTACGAATTCCATTGTATAGCCCAGTAAATTATCTAAAGGAACGATAAATGAGCACGTCAGACTTTTCTGTACGAAAATTATAGTACACCTCAGTATTGTGCCTTTGATACCTTCGAGGTCACCGTTGTTGCGTTTTCTCGTAGTTTCTCTTCTAGCCTCTGCCCGTGTCGCCGCTCATGCAAGAGAATAAAATTGAGACCTTGGTAGTATGATTTTTGCTGCCACCACTGGTATTAAACTGATAACGGACACGTTGTGAAGGAAATGTCTCAGTTAGATAGTCAACTATTAATTTATTGTTAAATTAGCAAGAAAGAAATTCAGGATCCGTTCTTATTGCTGGAAATTAAAGTTTTGTCTATGTAATTAGATATTATCAGAACTTTCTCTATGTGATTGACGCAAGGGTATTAAGAACAACAATATGCTGATCGCACATTATACTATACTTCCTTAAGCAGTATTAGCACACACAGGTCCGGTTGAATTATATCACAACCACCTCTAACGATGCTCCCCACATTCGCTCTGCCTCTCACCGGGTTTGCTCCAACCTGCTCCGTCTACGCTGTATTTCCAGGACACTCTTGTCCTACTCCCTCCACTGCACACTTGGAAAAGAAAAAGAATTCAAATACAGGGTGTTTTTTTTTAAACTGACACTATTCAGAGCCGTCTGTAGCTCGTTCTAATAACTGGATTGACACAAAATTTTGTGAATGGACTAAGAAAACCATGGGAAAAAAGATTCCAACAAAAAAAAAATTAGTTCCAATCACCGCCGATAGGGGGAAATGTGGCGCTGTACATTGAAAAATCCCCATCAGAAACAGACAAAATTAATAATTTGGATAAAATGCCACGTTTTATTCATCATTTACACTTTCCCTTTCGTTGATCGCAGTTGAAACATCCATTATCACTTTTTTTGCCACCGGTTTACGTCCTCTGCCTGACCGAACTGCTAGCGAACCTGTTTCTTCGAATTTCAGAATCATTGCTTTCAATACATTAACGGATAAAAGTCCTTTGCGCAGTTTATGGCGTGTTCTAAGTAAACGAAGAGCGGCTGGTGCATTGTACTGGTTACAATATAAGAACTTCACAAGTAACGCGCGCTGCGGTAACGTGAGATTCATTTCCAACCTGAGCTGAAATTGTTTCTCGGTGTTTTTCCCATGCATTTATAACTTAAACTATTGGCGCTACTGTCGCTTGCGTAAGTAAAAATTTGCATTTTCATTTTTTGTCCGTATTTTATGCTAATTCCCAGTTGCATAAATGACCACAGCGCCATATTCTCCCCTATCGGTGGTGATTGGAACTAATTTTTTTTTTTGTTGGAATCTTTTTTCCCATGGTTTTCTTAGTACATTCACAAAATTTTGTGTCAATCCAGTTATTAGAACGAGCTACAGACGGCTCTGAACAGTGTCAGTTTAAAAAAAACCACCCTGTGTGTTCCCGTCTATTGGCAGAAACTACTGAAGGTGAATTGTCAGCTGTTTTATGTATTTTCTTACTAAACTGAATTGTAGCATATTAAAGTGAATAAACAAATCTATAGATTATATACAGGGCTGCAGAAACAAATTGGATTACTTTTCTGGCTATGGCTTGAAATTTCTAAAATCTTGATTCCAAATGTGTTTTTCGTTTTCTAGAGTATTTACTTTGGTATCTCATTTCTTTCTTATTAAACAGCGAATATTTGTTAAAGAATTCTAGAAGTGTTGAAAACTGTTTCATAATCTATTCTTGCTGCATGATTTTACTGTATTTATATATATATACTAGCTAACCTGCCCGGCGTTGCCCGGCCCCGAGATAATTACAATATCAGAGTAAGGCGTTAACCTCCCTCTCTCCCCATACCCGAAAATATAATGAATAATTTGTTCAAGAAAGCACCGTCACCTACATTAATGCGATCATTAAAAATATAATTACATTTTTGTGATAATTAGAACATAACGAAGACGCTACGCTAAAATAGCAGGCAGATGACACCCCTTCCCGACCTCAATTTCATATCTATATCTTAATTTAGTTACCTAAATTTTTGTTCATTAGTAAAAATTGGCAATTATTTCTTTTCATTTTCGCAAACTAAATGGAGGGATCGGCCAGAGAAACAGATCTTTTTGTAGTTCAGTTTTTAATGAAAGCAGATCCCTGTCTGAAACTTTCTCGGATTGTTTTCACTGGCGCCGGCAGATTTTTGGCAGTTTTTTGCATAAATTAAGAAAAATTACCGAACTAATTTTTCAAAAATACATAGTTAGATGCAGAATTTTTTTTTACATATGCTCAGAAATTTTCAAATTGATATCTCAATTAGTTTTCTTAAAATCCGCTAATTAGTAAAATAATTTCGAATTCGTTCATTTCCGGTTGCAAATCCAATGCGCCAGTTCGTTTCTTTCGCCATTTTGATTTAAAAGGTGACATTTTAGAAGCGATGGTTAATGAGAATCTAATTAATATCTAGGCTAATTATCAAAATATTAAAATTCTGAGACTCAGGTGCACATGGACAGACCTTGGACTATCCACAACTGAATTTCAAGACTTATAGACTGGCTAGATTTCGGTAGCCATCGCCAACAGACACACACACACAGACACACGGAACGAAACTTTCTTTTATTAATATAGATATATTACTTAACGAATATTTCTTGGCGTTTTTCCGGTGGAGATCTCCATAGTCGGGTTACGTTGCGGTGATTGTAGACGTACTTCTATTAGATGCTATATAATATTAACTGAAAGCTAAATAAATTTAAATAGCTTGTTTTCCTATCGGGGAAACCATACATTTAGATTTTTTTTTCAAATTCGGAAAGTCGTATTCCATACGAATCAATAATATTGCAAACTTTCATCTTTTCCGTAATAATTAAGGAATTGTGTAAATGAGTTACATAGACATACATTAGAATACATTTTTATAGAAAAGGCAAACAAAAAGTCATAAAGCGTATTTATAGTAACGAAAAAAATTTAAAGATATATGTCCATAGTTCGGATACCAGACGATAATCGTAATATATTATTTATTCAAATTGAAAATATTTTTTTATTTTCAATTTTAATAAGAAAATGGCAACGAAAAGGCGTAATGATACTGTTATTAATTTTTCCTTTCTTTCTTTTTGTTTTTTATTTAACAATACAGTGATTGTTACGACCATATTAAACGTGACTTAAAAATTAACAAAAATATAATACTCGGAAATTATTTCAAAATTCAAATTTCAAGATTTATTATGACGTCCTCGGATCCATGCGAATAACTGATATTAGTTTTACAGCGTAACAATCATATTTTATCCTTGAGAACCACAAGTGGCATAGCTACGACAAGCATTTGGCTTGCTTTTATTCCAGATGATCGTCAGTGGCCTAGATGGGGCTTAATAAATGGCCACTAAACGCATAAGTGTTGTCAGTTTTAGGCTATATTTAATTTATAATAACCGTTAGTGGAATGATTGTGGGCATCTTCATGCATTTATGGAAGAGTTGGACAAAATTATAATTGCAATTATCTGCAATGAAATTACAATTTAATTGCATGTAATTGATTATTGTTACACAAGTTCAAGCTCAGAAATTTCGTCAAATAATGGGATGGGGGGCGGTTCCAACTACTGTGCTGCATGAACAGTTTACGGTATGTAATTGTAACTATAATTAATTACATACAACTAAATTGCAATTACATTGCAAATAACTGCAATTACAAATTTCTCCAACTCTTATTTACGGTCAATTGCTATGTGGCCTCACTGTGGAGGGCATAACACATTTTTGACGGAGCCGTTACGGCCGCTGATAGTAGGTCCCTATAAATCACTTCGAGCTAAATTTAACGTAACCATCAGTGGCCCACAAGTTCTGTGTGCGTTTGGTTTTTTTTCTATTTTAATTATAAAAATATGACGCCGGAAAACTAATGAATGAATTTTTAAAAATTGAACGGCAGTTTAATCATTCAAAAATAAAATAAATTTCACTATCACGTGTGAAAACAATTTTTTTTTTATTTCCACCGCATAGATATGTTCTACCCTATAGTCTACCCTGTATACACAAATATTTAAAGCAAATATAAATTTGTATGGTATTATACATATGGTATGATATATAACTTTATGTAGACATTATACATTAAAATTAATTTATCAAAAACTATACCTATTTTATTAACTATAATCATTTACCTATTACGTTATTTCTAAACAGGAGTCTATACAAATAATAAATTTGCGGAAAGCTCATAATTTTTACGGATTCTTTGTACCGTCAAATCAAATAGTCTCTAGCAGTTGCAGGGAATCAAATAGGCTTTATCCAAGAAGAAGAAAGTACTAAATTAATTTCTATTATTGTCTTTCTTTTGGATAATCCTATTAGATTAAGACAGTAATCTCTTCAGATTACTAGATATCTCCTGGGAATCACAGTATTTGCATTAAGTCTTACAAAAGGGAAGTTACGGCTGGGATAGTAAATAATTTATAAAAATTAGTTTTCGTTGAATAAACATTATATTAAAGGATATTTATAAAGACAGAAGATTTATTTCTATCAATTAACATGTTTTCGGAAACATGTTTAGTAAATAGTTAATAATAGTTTCGTATGAATACGACGCATATTTTTAAATACTCGTTGTTAGTTTTTTCAATTGCTTTAAAGTAGCAACAATAAAATTAATAATTTTTTAGTCTGCGAAGAATAAAGAAAAATGTAATTAGAGCATACTATCTGTGAAAATATATCATGCACCAGAAAAGATTTTATTCATGTCTCTACACGCATGAAGATTGTAAAAAGGCAACACTAAAAAAACTACAGTGAGGCAATAATTAAAGTGCACGTGTTGGAAGGGCTCTACAAGTTAAATTAATCGGATTTTTTTATTTTTTTATACTGTTTAGAGTATGCGGAAACGAGTTACGCAAGAAAAAAGGATTAGTTAAAAAATATATTGATAGATGACGCTTAAATGTTAGAGTTGTTTATTTGCAAATATTGAAAATTTTAACTCATTTAAATCAATATCTTTGAGCGACGACATTCTTTTATAGCAGTGCTATAATTACTACCATTTTGATAAAAAACAGCTTATTAATAGAGCGAGGTTATTTTGGCTAAAAGTTTTAGGCTTATAAGGCTCTTCATGACCAACACCTTCAGTTAGAACCATGTAAAATTTGTGATAAAAAGTTTTAAAATTTATCTGGTAGGAAACCTTCTATTGTTTTTTTTATCTTTCTCTGTTTTTATTTCAATGATATAAAGTGGATGCATGGGGATTTTTTTTTGGTAAACCTGTTTCTGCATGCTCTAAACAGAACAAATATCAAATCTTTTAAAAACATTCCAAATAGTTTTGATTATAGAGCCCTTCAAACATGTGCACTTTAATTTTGGCTACCCGGTACATGGCAAATATAAAGCATTTTTCTATTTTTTAATGAGTAACTCATAAAAAGTATGATTAGATTTGCTGGGTAAAGTAGTCAGTGTAGATCTTACAATTTATGAAAACATTTAATAGTTGTCCCTTCACTTAAAGTTATATTTTTTTTAATGAATAAAATTCAAAAAAGAAATTAGTTGTGTCATTATTAATGTTTTGAATTCATTTTATTCCATTTCATTTTAAAAAAATATTTTTTTTAGGTAGCTTTCATTACAAAAATCTACCTTTTGCAGCCGTTAGGAGGAAAGCAGTTCAAAAAAAAATTGGTACATTTTCATCGATCATGACCCCCAGACCCCCAAACCACCCTCCGTTCAAATGTTGATATATATATATATATATATATATATATATATATATATATATATATATATATATATCCACATATATATATATATATCCATATATATATATATATATATGACATATGTCATGCTGTAACTCTCTTATTTATGAACCGATTTGGATGTGACTGAGCATGTGCATAGGACATACCAAGGTCTCAACCGAATTCGTTAGCCAGCTTCATTCGCCAAACTGTTTCAAAATGGCGAGCAGTTAAAATTTTTAGAAATTCAAAAGATGTAAGAAAAAATGTTTCTGTTAAGTGTTAGAACATGATAAAAGGATTCAGGAACATTTTTTGCTTTGGCTGTATCTTAAAAAACGGCTGAGATATGGTACTTTCAAATTCTAGGGTGACTGAGATTTTGAAACAATCTGATATTTATTATGATGTAACTCTCGTATTTATGAACAGATATGAATGTGATTGATCATGTGTGCAAAACACACCAAGTTCTCGACCGAGTTCGTTGGACAGCTTCATGCGCCATTTTGATTCAAAATGGCGGCAAGGTAAATTTTTTATTTATTTTAAAAATTCAAAAACCTGTATAAAAATATATAAATTGAAAATGTTGTTTCCGTTAAGTGTTAGATCGTGATATAAGGATTCCGGAAATTTTTTTTGTTTTTGCTTTATCTTAAAACATGGCTGAGATATGGCAGTTTGAAATTCTAGGGTGGGTGACATTTTGAATTAATGTGATTTTAGGTAGCTTTCATTACAAAAAGCTACCTATTGCAGCCTTTCGGAGGAAAGCAATTCCAAAAAAATTTGGTATATTTTCCCCGATCATAACCCTTTAGATCCCCAAACCACCCTCCGTTAAAATGTTGATTAATATATATATATATATATATCTGACTTATGTCATGCTCTAAATCTTTTATTTATGAACCTATTCGGATGTGACTGAGTATGTGTATAAGAAATAAGAAGGTCTCGATCGAGTTTGTTGGCCAACTTCATCCGCCATCTTGTTTCCAAATGGCGGCAAGTTAAAAATTAAAAATTTTTAAATATTCAAAAAGATGTACAAAAAAAATATAAATTGAAAAAATTGTTTCGGAACGACTGACGCGTCTAAAACGACGCCGGAAATTAATGACAATAGCAAAGGGTATGATTTTTCACTTTGCATTCTCCAAAAAATCCGTGAATTGAACAAATTTTTCTGTTGCCGTTACTGCGTGTTACTTTTCGATTGAAACGGAATTTTTACGTATGATTTTTTCCTTCAAAACACGGAAAATTCAAGATACGAAAGTAAAATTTTCCTGAAATTCTCCAGTCACAAGACAGAAATTTCTTCAAATAACAGAAAAATCTCTTCCAATCACAGGGGTGTTCCGGCAACTTGTTGTCTGTATTTTGTACGGTTTTTGACGAAATTTATTTTGAGGTGTGCTACACAACGTACAACTAACAGAGTGAATAATGTCCAGACCGGGGATCGAACTTGGATACCTTGGTATAGCGCACCAACTGCTTTACCATTTAAGCCACCAGTAAAATGCCAGACTGCATGTCGTCCTGGTGACTTAAATGGTAAAGCACTTGGTGCGCTATACCAAGGTACCCGGATTCAATCCCTGTTCTGGACATTTTTCGCTAGGTTTGTTGTACGCTGTGTAGCAAAGTGAAAATTCACATCCTTTGTTTGAAAAATAGATAACAAAATTGTACTATCAAAATTATGTCTGTTCAAAACCAAATGATATCGAAAATAAAAGAAACTGGAAAGATCCATGCAAAATATGTTATACCATATACATGGATAACTATCGAATATGTTTCAAGAAAATCTAAATAAAAATTTAAAAGACAAGACATATATAATGTAGATGTCATGGACAAAGGGAAATTTAACAGGAAATGTCAGCAAAAATATGTATTTTCAAACACTGACTATGTTGATGAAGTTAAATTTAATGGAATTAATTGTTAAGGTGTTAGGAGGACTGATCTTTTGTGATAAAAGGGAAATATTCATTCTTTTAAGTACATTTTAACAGAAATTCGATTTCATATATTTTTTTTCTGGAAGCACTATAATCTATATGTGTAAGCACTTAATATTAAATATGCACACTTTATCCCATTCCATGGGTAAAGTGAGTAGCCAAAGGAATTAGATAATATTTAAAGTACTAATTAAGTAAATATTGGAAAATAAAATCTATTTTAAGTTTTCCAGAAGACTTAAATGTACATAGTACGGGAACAAACTTCATATTTGTTTGTTATTATTTCTTAAATTTAGACGTAAATTAAAATATTCTTCTTTATATAAACATTTTACCCTCAATGATACAATTTTATACGTCAAAATAGGTGTCGATTATAGTCCTTCAGTCAGTGACGACAATTAATCAACGAATTTAAAATTTCGGCGATTAGTTTTTGCCATTGGGGCGTAAAATAATAAACGATTATTTTAATAACATTAAAATCATCCAATGAAAACAGAGCCGAAAAAACTTATATACTAATTTTATTAGGACAATTTTAATGAACTATGTCGATTTCAGGCTTCTCGAAATTCCGGGGCCCAAGACACGGGACTTGCGACCCTAGGCGAATATCAGGCCCTGCACTTATATCAAAATCTGTTATAAGAACGTTTTGACGTTTGCGACCTCTGCAGATTCATATCTCGTAGAAACATTTAAAGAGTTAAGGAAATTAAATTCAAGGTGGTCATAAATAAACTTTGCTGAAATATAAATCCCTAGTGGCCGCTGCTTCCAACCGACCGAAATGAAATGTGAGATATAGTTATTTTAATGTATATATGCTCGAGATTGTGGTGAACATGAACAATGGACTCTGCGTGGTTTCGGTTAATCTGAAAAAAATTCAAGAATGTTCGAACGGCAACACCCACTTTTTCCTATCCCCAAAAATCAGCGTATTTTAAAACGATAGATGGCAATAGAACGGTACCTGTAGCACGAAAAACGGTGCTATAATTCACATGCAAACAGCATTTTAAACAACCAATAGCAACAGAGAGATGACACGAGCAAGCACCATTGATAGTACACCATTCGCAAATTATCATTTGTGCAAAACATTAGGTGCTTTTTGTACCGTTCTAATGGTATTTTCAAAGCGCTGATAATTTTGGGACGGAAAAAGTGGGTGCTGCTATTCGCAAATTTTGAAAAAAAAAAAAATCTTTAACCGTAACCCTGCATAATTCATTGTTTTCCTTCACCATAATATTAAGCGCATATCTTCAAATAACTATATCTCAAATTTTATTTCGGTTGGTTCAACGGAGCGGCTACTAGGGATTCATATATTGGCATATATAAGTTTCTTTATGACCACCCAGTAAAATTTTGAGTTTAACAATAGAAATTTACCAGTTGGAAGGCATCTTTGTAGAATTTCTTATTTTTAATTGCATCGTTCTTTTCCTTTTAGACATAACCACTTGTGTGTGTGTGTGTGTGTGTTTGAAATATTGTGAGCAGATATAATTCTTTTTCTTGCTCACATTTAGTTCTTATATATTTTTTGAAACAGTAACAATTGAGCTAAGGAAGATATTTTAGTGTTGTTTTTGTTCCTATACGTTCCTTTTTTTAACAAACAATATAAATGGATACTTGACTGAATCAAAATGAATATTTCAGATCCTTACAAATGTGCCATTAATGTAATTAGATTTTTAAAATCATACGATATGCTTTGAAAACAGAAAATTATGACTTGCATAAAGGTTTATACAAATGTTCAATTTATTTGAAAAAGTGTTTTTTAAATAAATATGGTACAGAGTATTTCATTTTTCAGAACATTGGAAAATTTCAAGTAATTTTAAGTAATTCATATCAAAATGTACTTAAAGCAATAATGTTAAAGTACTTAATGCAGTTAAAGCACTAATGCCTTTAAGCAATAAGATTAAATGTGAAGTGCATACAATCTTTATGCAATTTAATATATAAATGATTAGCTTTTAAAACGTTTTAATGTAATTTGTAAGAAGGATGTGAATGTTGTATTTAATAAAACATGTTACCTAATTTTAACATGTTGTTTTTTACCAAAAAAATGAGATTCATAAGTGACATGGAAGCAGTACGCTACATATGTTGAGTTGTCGTTTGTATAGCAGTCGTTCAGTTGATGGTGAATCCAGTGACCAACTTTCTGGATCTTACCTATGGTTCCTACTAATTGTCTTTGCACGGTTGATTGATGGGCATTGTGAAGTTTCACATGGTCTCGTGTCTGTTGGGTGGCGTCCTAGTCCAACAGCGGTTGTAAGTGCATAACATAAGCTTCCTTTGATCAGCCCCCTCTGGGTTCTTCTTCTAACACGAATGTATTTTTGAGGAACTTTGCAAACCTTTCATTTACTTTGGACGTTCCAATGTCAGCCATTCCACAAGCTTCACAAATTGATTTTCTTGCCTTCGCTGCTGTTTTGCATAATATAAATAGCATTAACATGAAGTGTCGCAAATGTGTTTTACTGAGATATATTCTTAAAGAAAAAAAAAGAAAAGCTTCCATAGAATGGATTGTAACACTGACTGTAGCTGGTTATCGCTTTTCGGAAAGTTATGTATCACTCTCATATATATTTAATATGAATTTTCTGTACAAAAATGAACATATATATATATAGTTATTTGAAATAAAATATATATTGTTCTTTATCTGAAAACGTATTCTGCACTTTATCTTTAATAATTGGATTAACCAGAATCTGACCCACAAAGTGTCAATCCCAACCCGATACCCACCCGAACCAGAAATCATTCGAGACGATTAGATTCGGACAGGCGCAGCAACAAAACAAGTTAGCTCCAATCCAACCTGATTCTAAAAGCAGGTCAGATCGGGTTTGGGTAAAATACCAATTCTGAACTTTAAACGGCAACTACTTTTTCTATACTACACTTCGAAATCAGCATTCTAACCCTATGTAAGTCATCTGATAGGAAAACAAATCCTTCTCATTAATCAGAAAGTTATCTTTCGTTGTAAAACATTTTAAAATTCTCGATTTGTTTTTCTTTCTGAATAACTCAGTCTAATTTCTAAAAGGAAAGAAACGTAAAAAAAACTTTTTTTAATTTGTTATTTTCCATTGCCGATTTTTACAAAAATATAATTCATTTTGAAATGTATACAACAAATTTTGAATAGAAATTGCGGATTCTAGGCAGAAGACCTGCCATTATTTTTAAATTGTATATAGTATTTATATTTTCCTTATTTAATGACAGAAACTCTGTGATAAAAAAAAAAATATTTACTGATCGAAATATTGGGGACCAGCGACTCGCAGGCAGGAAGTTTGAACATCTGTGATCTGAAGAGTTTAACAAAAATCTACCGAAAATTACAAAAATTTATAAAACGCTGTATATGAAATGAAAGTTCTATATTTCTTATCTCTGATAATATTAAATATGAGCTGAATGCAAATAAGAATTACAAGTGCTTTCAACCGTTTTTTGAATTTTCAAACATCAAAATACTTTTTCTCACAATTACAGGCTTGTTATTCGCCTACTAAGGATACAAAGAAACGAAATTACTTGAGGATATGTGTAAATGTATACGCTGTGTGAAAATCGATTGACATAGCTTAATTCTTCCCCAATTCGAGGCGAGACATCGATAATTAACGAAATCTTTTCAAATTTGTTGCATGAAATTTTATAACTGATGCATTTGAGTTTTATTATGGCAATCATAAAATCCTTCCGTTCGTTGAAAAATGAATGTATCTTCTCGTGCACTTCTTAATGTTTTGTGATTTTGTATGTTTCCTTTGGATTCATCGAAACAGGAAAATCTTTTCAAGACGAGCATTTTTAAGTTCAACTGAATAAAACTTGAACTCTTCAATTCTTTTTCAGGAATATAACTCCAGTCAAAACATATGCAAAAATCGCCATAGTAACTCATGCCTATTGACAAATATGTAATTGCTGTTGCGATTTTCACAGTGCGCATCATTTCAACCACGTGCAAGTTTTTTTTCTTTTAGATTTGAATCATATAACATGTTCCAGATCTTTTTGAATAAGGGAATTTTAATTATAATAAATCAGTATTTATAAAACTTTTAATTTAGTTGCTTAAAATTTAGTCAGACATTAAAAACATAATTATGCTTGATGTGCTTTTAAACTAATAATGGTGATTTATTATCTGTAAATATTTATTTATTCGCGTAATCACAAATATATTAATCTACACAAACACTATACTAAGTAGGCGAATTTTTATCATAACAACCTTGTATATTTACTTGCACTTTCAAATAATTCAATTTAAAACCTTTTTTTTAAAATTAATATTCCTTTCCAGCCCCTTTCGAAATCACGCGCGTGATATTCAAACGAGTCATTAATGCATATTTCATTCAAAACAATTCATAAATATTCAAAAATATTAATGATATTTCTTTCAAAACAAAACGCTTCCCCATCCATTAACGTAATTAAAACACGATTAAGAAAGTTTTTTTTGTTCGAAAAAAAAAACATAACATGCTTCAATGTATCAGTCGAATTGATAAATGAAATATTAAATATTCTATGATTAAAAACTATTCAAACACTTATTAATGATTTAAATATTTTTTGGACTATTACATATAGATAATGCTAGTTCTGAAATTTAAAATTCGGTAACTACTTCCATGAGTCGCGTTTGCAAGGCTGGTGAGATAATCTTGCAAAAACTTTGCACGAGATAGAATTCAATTTGTGCCTCCCTCCATTTTAATATTTAGCTAAAATGGTGCAATCAAAGTCTCATCAGCTATCATCCATCAACATTTCAAAAATAAGACTCTTCTTAATGCCTTCCACATCTTTAAGGTTTCAAATTTCCATCATGAAATGGGAATTCTTCCTCAAAAAATCGCAACTGCCGTATTTAATGCATTAGTGAAACTCCTACCACGAGAAAAGTTTTTAAATATTTCGTTTTGAAGGTTTCTCAGTCATGTCCTAAGTAATTAAAATGGTTTTCGTTCTCCTTTTTCGCTCAATAATGTACCCTCTATAAATTTTTAAAAAGCTTCCTTTAAAGTTTAAGACTTTTAGTATACGTATGCATAAAATATCCTGCATTTTGAATTTTCAACTGCAAAACACACATATAAATAATTTTATTTCTTTACACTAGAACAAATTTTTCCCTATATCCATAAAAACATGGTGATTCACTGCAATTAAATGAAATCGAAATGCATTTATATTTGAAAAATCTATCAAGTACATGTTTACATTGATATTTTATTAATATTATTTAGAAGTCGCCTCAGCGTAATGACAAAGTTGTAATTGGAAAAAACGGTTGAAGGTGACGATTTTACCTATTGAGTCTAATTTTTCCTTTCCTTATTTTGAGCTGATATATTGCCCATTCTAGCGAATTTTTTGAGAGTTTTTGAATTGGAGAGCGTTCTAACTGCTGTATTGCTTGCGGAAAAAAGAATCATCCTAATTTTCTGAGTAAAAGAATCTATGCATTTAGAACAGGCATTTAGAAGGCAACAAACTATTGTCAAATTATGAAAAAATGTACCAGTCTGAGGTTTGAATCAGAACATTTTTAATTGTACTCTCTGCGTGGGGAGCGAATATGTTCAGTGTACAGCTAGTTCTTTCATAGTGATGTGTTCGTTTGTTCGTTCGTTCATAGCTAGTTCGTTTTTGGTGACACTTATGCACAACCTATAAAATTAATTTGTAGACGTCTTTCTGTTTTGCATGTGCAGTCAGCAACCTTACAAAGAAATTATTGAGAGATTTTGACCGGTTTTCTTTTTTAACGGAATGCTATTCCAAAATATTTGTTCAATGTTTACTGTCTTTAATAAATAAATTATGTCTTCTAGCGTTCCAACAAACTTATGTTCGCTGCAAGACATAATTATACATAATTAGCAGATAGCTCATATGATGAAATTAAATTGCAGTTTTAGTAGTATTTTTATAGTATTTGATAAGGTGTGGTCAACGCGACTGTTTTGGCTTAAAATAAAGAAGATTTATGCGTTACTAATTAAATATAGCAGGATTTTTCGACATTATATATATTATTCAACTTAATTTAAACAAAACAAATGTCTGTAGTAATAAAATAAAACATCATTAAATAATACGCTTTTTACGCATTCTGAAGTTTGTCCATTTTAGATGTTGAAGTAAATGAGGTGGTGAGTGTGATGTATTTGGACATGTGTACATGCACGCGCAAATTCTCATTACGCTACCACGTTTGGAGTAATTTACAATTTTCTTATATTAATTCGGAATTCTTTTTAAATTTTATGAAATATTTAAAATATTTTTTGTACTTGGAAAAAAGAAGGAAAGTTATTGCTTTCTGTTGTTTAATTGAAATAGGTTGAAATTTAATAAAATATACATTAAAACAAGCTTAAAATGTGACAAAAGATGTTAAAAGACGTTAAAATACAATCATTTACACTTCGAGACCTTTCAATCGCTGGGTGTAAATGATTCTATTTTAACGTCTTTTAACCTCATTTGTCACCTTTTAAGCATGTTTTAATGTATATTTTATTGATTTTAAATACAAGGTGAATATTTCATTCCACTTCAATTTCGTTTATTTCGAATTTTTCTGTTAGGTTGAATTTATAAACGTGGCATATCTACTTCTTTGGAATACATTTCGATGAATGATTTGACATTAATCTGACTCGTATCCTTGCTTTTCAGAAGAAAACATTTTAAATATTTTCAGTGTCTGGCTGGCACGTCCAGAATATCTCCTGTATTTTTGCGCTTAGTGCAACCATTAGTGCGCCTGTATCTTAACCGTATAGCTTTCAGATTATCACTAAATCACACCTTTTATTATGACTCAATTTCTGTGTATATTTTTTCATGTACTCTTTCTAGGAAAATTCATGCAACACGCTTAGTTCATATACTGTAAACAATCATTAAAAACAACATCCCTTTTCTTAAACATGAGTTATTGAACATTTTAATGCAGTTGATTACGCTTTTTAGAATAGCTATTTTACTGGGATATTTTTCCTGGGCTAAACCATCATCTTTAAAAGTCCTTCCTGAAGACATCCTACCCATAGCAATGTTGCGGAAACTAGTAGATGCTTAGAAATATTCATTCATCCTTTACCTGTTATCGCACATTAAAATATGATTGAAATTATTAAAATAATTTCTATTAAATTGTAAAATACATTAATAAGTTCAATCCAGGCGTTACATTAACATAATAACATTTACGAACAGAAATATTCACTCAGCTTTCTACCAGCAATAGTATACTTTGTTTCGTTATGTTAATTCTGCTGCGAAAGCACTCCGTAATATAGTATGCAGTATAACGGTATTATAATAAAATTCTACTTCAATGAAACATTAAATGCATGATTTTCAAAGTGCACATTGAGATCCAGGATACAAAATGCTAATATCTTAATATCTCATAAACTTCCAAATATTTCAAAAAATGGACTGGCGCTAAAACATGGATTCTATTAACAATAGACGTTAAACATAGAATCCAAAATTATTTTGGGAAATTCAAAATTTATGGCATTAGGCAAGAGGGTTTTTTAATCGATAATACATAAAGTGGGATCGACTCATATACTACTTTTTATGAGGACAATAATGTATAGTTCCGAAAGCTCATATCACCCATATTATTATTGTCAGATATCGTTGTATGTATCGTTTTTTTGGCGCAGCTTGTCCCAAATGGGACCTTGCGCCATAAAACCCTATACAACCAACCAACCGTTGTACAACTTGTGGATCTGTGCAACGTGGCCATATTTCTTATAAACTGTATTGTTTTAGAATATCATGCATTACATTCTGAAAGTTTATGTCAAATTTTCTTTTCTTACGAAATTATCTTTTGTTTATCGTGTAATAATGATATTGGATTCATCAGTGTGTAAAAGAATCTGCCATTATCATATGAAACACACATCAAATGTACAAGATCAGGTACCCCGATTAATACACAACTAATTGTATGATGATTTGTTTATTGGTTAAGACAAAGTAGGGGGGGTGATTATAAACGAATATAATGAGGTTTTTATGGCTGATAATTGCTTCAGAATTCCTCGACGAGTTGTATTATATAAATTGACGATTATGTTTAAAATTTATTAACCATTTAGCTTTAATAAAACATACTTACATCAAAGTGTTTATAATGAATATGAAATAAATAGCGTATTCAGGGCATTCGTTTATTTGGTTTGATTTAAAATATCTGTATGCATTATTTACATTTCCAGGTAAGGTTCTGCCTAAATGTGACGACACATAAATGCGAAAAGGTTTTTTGTAAATAAAATTTTAACTCAATATTATTACATAAATGCTATGTAATGAAACAATCGATCTTCGGAAACAAAGAGTTTATTCCATGTAAAACATTTTCTTACAAAGAATTTCTTCTTACAATACACATTGTTCATTAACAAACGCCCCCATAACTCCCTAAATGCGGCGAATAATTCTGAAACAGGGATCACAGTTAAATTTTTTAACTTTAAAAATAAAATAAAAACATCTCGACCTGAAGGCTTCAAACTTCTGTTTCATCTTACTTAAATGAAAGCGGGAAAAACGGCACGTTTTCAAAATAGAGTCATTCTAGAATATTCTACGAATTTTGGTGATTATTTTCAGATATATATTAGCGACAAATCGGATCCGCCAAATACGGAGAGGATTTAAAGAAATTTACTGAAGTAGGTTTAGATGGTGTTTTCATATATTGTACGAAAATGATGTTTAATGCAGAAATTGTGGTTAATTAAGTTTTATTGAATTAATAAATTAGGAATTTCTAAATGATTATGCCCCAGTGTTTTCCTTTGGCTGGGTATTTAAACATGTGTTTGAAATGATCAAAATACAAAAATACATGTCTCTAAAAAATCTAACAAAAATATGACGTAATAATTACAGGGTATAATTAAACAAATAATAAAGACATGTGATTACCGGATTATTCACTACTCTTATATGATTAAAGCTCTGAATGTTATTATGTAGATTAAAAACTCTTACATTTAAAAAGGATTTAAATAATCTGGAATTCTGCTATTCAATTGATTTGCTGTTACCGAATCATCTATCCATCCCACTGCTTTTCAGAGCTATAAAAAGTTACAAATCCTGAAAGATGAATTAAATTAATTAAATAATTTTAGACGAGACATATCCAACGATAACAGAGTTCATAAGCAATTTTTTCCCTTCATAGAATTTTATACATGACTTCCTAAAACTCCGGAAGATTTATAAAATACTCTGTATAATCTAAAGTTTCACTATTGCTACATGAGTGCTGAAATCCAAATAATAAAAATTTTTGTGGATAACTAATTTATTTTTGATTTTAGGTACTTTTTCATATATTTCTTCGTGTTTCCATATATTAAAACGCAATTGCACTTAAAAAAACAACGACGATATATTATCCTATTTATCTAAGTGTTAAAAAACTTAAAAAAAAGTTTAAAATATGCTTAAAATTAATATACAAGCGCAATTACACTGTAAATTGCTTAATAAATTACTTTCTGCGTTTAAATAAATTCAACTGCATTTCGTGTATTTTAGAGGATTTGAAAATTCCCTCGCTGTGTTTTCGAAAACTCATTTGCTAATTAAATCAGAAAAAAAAATTAAATTCATTACATCTTCTGAAATCAATTTTTTACCTTCCTATCTACAATTTATTAACATTCAAAACCACAATCTACGTTCCACCTTGTTTTTTTATTTTACCAAAACAAGTTGTGCATGTAAACATATGATTGCTTTTTTTTCTTTAAAGGTTTATCTCAATGCTATTATAAAAAACGGAACAATGCAAGAGATTTAAACATCCTCCTTTTTTGTTGACGGTGAGGTTATGCATATCTTTAGAATCTCGTGTAATTATCCATTAGATTTTGTATTAATTAGATACTTCAAATCATGAAAATTGCAAAATTATTTTTAAATTGCAATTTAAAAACAATTGTTCAAAGAATTTTTTTTTTTAAATAAAATATTGTTTTTATAAATTATCATTTATACATTAACCAAATACGTTTATTTTAATTTAATGTGTGTTCTTTTGTTTAGTTGCAGTTAATGAAGAATATGACATGTGTAATAATTAAATATGTTAAAAAAATCAAAAATATGTAATTTATCATTATTTCCTTTAAATTTTTTTTGTGTTGCGATATTTTGTAAAATAAGCTCTTTATATTTTTATTTCAGTTAAATCATGTTAATAAATGCTCATTTTAACTAATAAAGAATTTAATGTGGATCACTGGAATTGTATAATATAGATTTACGTGATAATTAAAATAACTATGCATTATGCAGATTATATAGAAATACCTAATGCATTTGAATTTTTTTATATATCATTTAAAATACCACAAGCACGATTACACTAGATTTTGGGTAAGGAGAAAGCCCACATTCTGGAAGAAAAATGTGGATGATTGAACTCATGTTAAATTACGTGAGAGCATAAAAATCTTTTAAATGTTTTTTTTTTTTTTTTTAAACCCCTTTATGCTGTAAGAAATCGAACGTTAATACCATATCAATATACAGGGTTGTCATATAAAGTCTTTGGAAATATATGGGTCCTCGAAGATCGTACTTTTGATAGGAACATAATGAAGTCACGGATGCATCTACATTTATGTATAAAAGACTAATGAATAATATGAAGGACGTCAATCAATATAACACAGTTATAGTTGCAATAATAGAATTTCAAAAATTTAAATTATCAACATCCATTGTATTTACCGAAAAGGAACTCCATAAATAATATTCATAGATGGTGTTGAAACCATATCTGTAGTAACAAAATCGGCAAAGAGAAAGGCAAAGACGAGCAGTAAATTCTCTACGCGTGCTATAAGGGCACAATAGTGACATTGTTATCTGCTGCCATTCTACCTCTACGTGTTTACTATGGTTACAGAGCACACACGATGGTTTTCTGGTTCATGACATATTTCAAATCCAATGCCTGAACGTCAAATCCTCAAAGATCGCCTAATATGAATAAGACCATTAAACGTCAGATTGTGCATATTCTTCATGCCATGACTTTTTGTTACACACAATCTCTCCTATGCAATATCTCATCGTTTGGGCACTTCAAAATTTTGATATTTGACAAAAATATTTTTTTTATCATTCTTGATCTTAATAGCTGTTCCACTGCTGTTATTTGCTTTTTTAATACACATAATTTTTTATCACTACCAGTACCATAATAACGCCACCAATATTTCACTATGAAGATAATTTTGATATACAATAATTGATGTTTTCATTTGAAATGTTGCAGTTTTGCAATTGTAACCGTAACTCTGACGACTAGTTTGTTGTTTTTCAGCCTATTCTTGCCTGCGAATGTTAGCGAACTTGCATCGAAGATATTATCCCGTTTTCTTTAATAGTACGGTCCCTAGGGTCAAATATTAGCAAAGATTTTTTATGACAATCCTCCACTGAACTAGATATCATATATTCTAATGCGAGGAAAAATTGTGTGTGTATATATATGTAATAATAAAAAAAATTCGCCATTTTTCCTTAGTTAAATTATTCCAAATTCTTACAATTCTAATTTTTTGCCCTGTTTTATTCCAATTTACTACTCTATATTCATTAAATCCTTATTCTTAATTTAGCTCTATCGTTAACTCTGTTAAATTCCCTTTTATTTAATTCTAAATTGTCCAAATTTACTTAAATATAAAGCTTTTAGTTATTCTTAATTTCTATCATGATCCCCGATCATTTCTGGGTTTTAGAATGTTTTTTGAGAGCAATTTTCATTTTTATTCCGAATATTAATTTCCCGCTCTAAAGTCACTTTACTACAAAATTAATCCACTACCTCTCTGTCCGAACTCTTTTACTAATTATTTTTCATTGGTCGTGACGTAGCATGACGCGTCTTCTTTAATTCCTCATTGGTTCAGTGCGCGTTCTACGTCATAATTTGTGTTATTGCGCTGGGTAACAAAAAGCAGCTACCTGCGGCGCTCCCTCAGAATTAAGTCGTATTTTCACTTGTAAACAACTCCCTGGCTGCTCGTTTTGAGAATCATTGATATGTTCTGATACTTACCCTCTATACCTTGATGATGTAGTGATGCACGGATATTATGGTTATGGTAGAAACTGCCCAAGAGAAATATTTAATAAAGGATTGAAATTGAAAGCGTTGTTCGTTTGAATTCATGGAGAAATGCCTCTGGGTTTTAAATTCTACTGCCGCTATGGCCGTGTCGAAACTGCAACTAAAATGTTACGACTGCTTCTAAATCTTTATATCATCAATAACAACCAACGTTCTTAACTTCGTTGTGCGACCATGTGTGCTCCTGCTTCTATAATCAACGTTATTGCAACTACAACATATGACGGTAAATCATCGTAATATAATATATATATATATATGCAAATTTTATCTTAAAAACGGCTCTAACGATTTTGACGAAATTTTGTATCCTACCGTTTTGGGGCACCAGAAAACCATTGGGCTATGTTACATGTTCGAGAAAATTAGATTAGTGGGTCATTTTGGGTCACCATGGGTCAGGGTCAAGCTAATTGTATCTAAAAAACGGTTCAAACGATTTTGACTAAATTTTGTATCATACCATTTTCGGGCAAGAGAAGACTATTGGGATGAGTCATATGTTTGAGAACTTTTGATTAGTGGGTCATTTTTAGGTCAACGCGGGTCAATTTAATTTTATCTAAAAAACGATTATAACGATTTTGATTAAATTTTATATTCTACGAGTTTCAGGCACGAGAAAATCATTGAGCTAGGTCACATGTCCGAGAAAATTCTATTAATGGGTAATTTTGAGGTCACTGGGGGTCAAGCTAATTTTATTTTAAAAAACGTCTCAGGCTATTTAGACTAAATTTTGCATCCTATGGTTTTCGGGCATGAGAAGACTTGTTGGGCTAGGTCACATGTTCGAGAAAATTCGATTAGTGGGTCATATTGACCATGGGTTCACTATGGGTCAACCTATATTTTATCTCAAAATCGGCTCAGACGATATGAACTAAATTTTGTATTCTATGGTTTTGGGGCACAAGAAAATCATTGGCTAGGTCACATGCTCGAGAAAATCTTATTAATGGGTCATTTTTGGGTCACTATGGGTCAAGCTAACTTTACCTAAAAACGGCTCAGACTCTTTTGACTAAATTTTATGTCCTACAGGTTTCGGGCAGAAGAAGACAAATGGGCTTGGTCACATGTTCGAGAAAATTTGATTAGTGGGTCATTTTGGTCATGGGAATTTATTTTGAATTCAAAGCAATTTTGACCAAGCATAGCTCAATCTTCCCTGCTCGTAAATGTAATAGCTAACATTAGGAGAAGAAAAACATCTAAGATATCTGTTTTTCTCCAGAACATAAGAGAAAATGATTATGCTTTTTGGAGCAATTTACATGGGGCTGCTTTTTTCAGCTGTTGCACAAAGCTCTTACACCAGCAAAGGTAAAAGTAGTAGAGATCAAACCTGTGTTCTTTCAAGAGTAGCAGATTGTTAAAGAAGTGAGTTTAAAAGCAAAATCTTACTCCTTTTTATTTTAAAAGCTGAATTTTTTATTGTTATTATTTTTAGTGTAAATATAAAAATTATATATTTGCATAAGAAATGTATACTGGGCAAAGAGTGATGACTTCATTTCCGGTGAGAATTTTCGTCATGTAATTAATAAATCACACTAGCACTATAGATATCTCTATTAAAATACAAATTGTTTCCTAGTAAAATACCTGACAACTTTCCAAAATTTAGGCTAGTTTCCGATAATGTTCAGTAATTTGATGGACTGCTTTATAATAACTCCCGCGTAAAAAGTACACGTAATTTATCATTTGAAAGACACGTATAAAATATATCACTATAGTTTTTTCTGTAAGTTGGTAAATTGTACCGAGTTATAACGTGGATTTTGAGCGCCATCTGTAATTTAGTGTTTTCAGTAGCTGTTTTCAGTCATACCTTTGAGCGCTTTGTAATTTTTGACAATGGAAAATTTAGTTGAACAAATAATTTGGCTTAAATTTTGGGTTTCAAATTAAATTTCATGTGCCGAACATCTTTAAAATCTCCAAAATTTTGTGTGAATTTTGCACCACGATAATGCACGAGGGCACAAAACTATCGTTGTGCGAATTGTTTTGGCCAAAACGGAACGAATGTCACTGATAAAGCACCGTACTCGCCTGATATGACCCCGAGTAACTTTCTTCTAATTCCGAAGCTAAGAGTACCACTTCGAATAAGGTGTTTAGAAGCAATTGAAACCATAGAAGGAAATTGCGCTGATAGGCGCTGAAGGTCATATCTCAATCAGCCTACGAAAAATATATGGAGGTTTGGGTCAAGCGTGGCATAACTCTATTATATGCGAATCGGTTTACTTTGAAGGCGACAACATACATTTTGATGAATAAATTATGAGTTTTATTTAACAATTACGGGTACCTTTTAAACAGAAGCTATATAGATTTTTCCAAAATACCTATTTATTGGGAATATTCAGGAAATGTGGTAGAAAGAAACGAAAAATATTGTCTGCGATACTCCATTAACATCTATTGCTTTTCAGCTTATCTGGATCACATTGTAACAATAGGTGAAAATCATCCTATCTTGATTATATAACAGCCAACAGAGGTGGAAGTATCGCAGCCTGTTTCTGTTTGTTTATGGATGTGGTCTTTTCCACTAGTGTGTAATGTTCAATAACAACTAAATTATCGTTAAAATATAAATTTTACAAATGTATATTAAAATGTACAGGATTGTCAACTGAAATAACAGTGTGACTGGGTGCTAGTAGAACGCCTCTAAAGTAGAATGGTGACATATCAACAATAAAAATTCATTGTTCAAAAGGATGTTGGACAATTTTATAAGCTACCATTATTTTATACTTGATGAATTTGTCATTATTGTCAAGCTATATTTCTTGAATTGTCTAACTCATATCAGAGAATTTTCTAGACATTTGTAATATCAAGTTTTATAATGAGGGTTGTCCTAGTTTTGTCACACATTTCTAGTTTTAGCATGCTTCTGTGTGCAAATCACCACACTCTTATATGGCTACTTTATATTTTATTGATAACCAAACTTCTTCAGTTCAGTAATAAGATGAAACCTTGGTAAAATAATATGGCAACAGTCTCACTTCTGTGGGCGTAAAATTAGAAAAACTGGTATGTACTGAACGAAATGAAAAAGAATTATCTCAATGAAGAGAAAATTTCTATACACGAACTGGTATCAACATTACAAACTTTTAACTGATGTCACATGAGTAAAATCCAACAGGATAATAAGAACGCTTCGCACATTAACCATTATGCTTGGAAGGTTGACACTAGGGAGCCTCTATAAGATAGGGTGACACTGACAATAAAATTTTGATTGGGTGAGACGATTTTGAACATAAACCATTCTCCAAGCTTCTTAGTGAGTCTGCCGTTATCGCTAAGCTAATGCTTATTGATTTGTATCGGTCTTCTCATCGAACTACTCTAGGCGAGTATCGCTGAGTTCATGAAAGTTGGTTATTCTGGATTGAAATTTTTTCAATTACCATCAACTAAAATGTTTGGGCATGTCTGAACATTACATGTTAATGTTTTTTGAGCTGTCAAAAATTCAAACATGCTGTAATGACAAATATTAAAAAGTGCACCACTAAAACAAATGAAGAATGTATATAAATAAGCTCAAAATGTTGTCTTCTCTGTTAAACGGATGATTGACCTACGGATTTTGTCCTTGCCTTTGGGGAGATATTCATGACTTAAAAATACCATATATATCTGAACATAGATCTGAATTGACAGCTGCTTTCATGAAGATGCATGGACATCGTAAATCTCTGCACATGACAGCTGTTTGCCTCACACAGCAGCACAAGCAGTGCTCTCTGAAGACTGGTAGGTGGCGACTGCAAAGATAATTCTGTTAATACTTTTTACTTGCAACACTGCATTATTTTAAGTAGTTGGAGTTGTTTTTATTGTATTAAAATGTGCAACCATTCTAATCGCTGTACCAATACTGTGAAAGTCTTTCAATCTATGGAAAACGCCGTTTTGGCAATAATAAACCCTCATATATACCCTCTATACAACCATAATCAATCTCCAGATGCCATAGAGTGATATTCAATATCCTCTATTAAACATAATCTAGATGTAATAATATTTCACTAAATATTCAAAGGATATGCAGAACAAATTATTCAATTACATACTCCTCGGAAAGACCACATATTTTGTTGTGGGATGCACCTGCGCATTAGACATTTTTCTTGGTTCCCTCTCGCCTTCCTTCATCCTAAGATTGTCTCAAAATGTGATAAAAAGTCATCTACACGATGCCTGTATGTGTGATATTTCGATATTCAGAGAATATCCTGCATCTGTTTACAGGTTAAATGCAATCATCCAGATGTTATCGATTATCATGACTATGATATCCTCTAGAAGGAGGGAAAGAGAGAGAATTAGAAAATAAAATATGGTATTTTATAACTAATAGATTAATTATTAAAGTTCAGTACGGTATAACAAATTAAATGATTTGTAATGTAAATATGCATTTTTCTATAAGAAAAGACGTTTTCTGAACATTTTATGCTTTAGATACAATTAATCATTCCCCCAAAAATAAATGTTTCCATTTTAAAATTTTACATTCTTTAAAATATTTCCCCTGCTAGTTTATAAAACACACACCCACACATATATATATTTTATATATACAAGCAAGTTAAATTACATAATAAACATAAAAAAGGGAAACAACTGTTCTAAAAATTACTTCTTTATATAGGATAAAATTGTTTAACTTAAGCCACTTTTCTGGATAATCTTATTTTTGTTTTGTTGATAATCTTGAATCAAATGTAAAAAAACAGGATAAAGATTTCTTTGTGCCTGTTTGGAACAATTTTCCACTCAGTTTGTTTTGACAACCGTTACAAAGAATAGGTGAGAAAAGGTGACGGGATCAAATTAAATCGGTTTCTATTTTACTTTTTTTCACATTCGTAAGAAATACGAGTTTCCGACAAAAAGAATTCTTGCATTCTCTAGTTTAATACTATTGTATTTAAAATCAATCCTTATCAGCATTTTGAAATAAAGAATTTTTCAGGATGTAAGCTTTTTTTTCGTACAAATCTTTGTTGTTCTTTTATTTTCTCGAGAAAAATAAATATATTGTTTGCTTTAAGTGGTAATTCAGCTTTTAAAAAAGATGGCTTAAAAATAGATAAAAAGCCCTTTTTTAATAGATAAATGATACTGATTCAGTGGATTTTGAAATATGAAAATATATAAGAACTGGGAATTTATTATTAAATTGAGTATAATGTTATTTTAGAAATGTTTATGTTTCTTTTTTATTTAAGCATCAATACCACATTTTATGTTTAGGAAATTTTTAGAAAAACGTTTTATTTATACGAGATATTTCATAACAAACGAAACTTAACGGAACATTTTTTTTAAATTATGGGTGGCTTGTGTTAATTTATTGAAATTAAATAACGTTTATTATCCTTTTTCAATTATATTAATGATTCCATGACTTGTAGAAACGGGTTTTTGATGATTGCTTCTGGTGTTGTCAACCTTTAGAACTTTGTAGTCTCCGAATATCTTAAATAATAATCTGTAATGGCAAGGTAGCAAAAACTCTGTAACGTAAAATACCCATGAGTTAGATTTTCCACGGTCTTTTTGAAAGATTTGATAGCATATACAGTTGTTGGCTATATTTGCTTACTGTATGAATTTCGTACCGTTTTTAACTTTCAATTTGTTTGTTTAATAGAGTACAATAAACAAGTTTCAGTTGTATTGTACAATATTTAGTAATTCTCAAATGCACTTCAAGAATATTTTTCAAAACATTGCATTTCAGATTGGCAGGTTTCATGATTTTACGCCATTCATTAAAAGAAAATCTCTTATCCATATCTTGTACCGATTGTTAAATTATAGATTAAATTGCAGAGGAAGATAACCTATGCAGAGGAAGATAACCTATAAAAATTATCAAGCTACATAAATTAAAGTTACTCTAGCTGTTTCAGCTAAACTAGTTGCAAGGACAAATTCCGAAAATGATAGAAAGAATTAATTATACAAATATCCAGAATTTTGCGGCAAGACAAATATAAATTTCAAAAGTATATTTAAAAGTAAACTAGGAAGTAAACATACAAGTTGTAAATTTCCAACTGGACGAAAAATGTCCGGGCCAGGATTCGAACCTGGGATCGCTTGGCTGAAGCCGCCACGCTCTACCACTGAGCTATCCCGGTCGAATCTGGAGGGCATAATTCATCCAGTTAACCTTATTGATCAAAGCATCTGGTCTGATATTTTAATCAGCTCAACAGAAAAGATCGCAGGTAATGGAACTCCAGTAAACGCTGGATACGTGAATACATTTTTTTTAACACAATCATTTCAAATTGGTAAAGCAATCATACAAAATTAATTGGTAAAGCAATCATCAAATGTATTCACGTATCCAGCGTTTACTGGAGTTCCATTACCTGCGATCTTTTCTGTTGAGCTGATTAAAATATCAGACCAGATGCTTTGATCAATAAGGTTAACTGGATGAATTATGCCCTCCAGATTCGACCGGGATAGCTCAGTGGTAGAGCGTGGCGGCTTCAGCCAAGCGATCCCAGGTTCGAATCCTGGCCCGGACATTTTTCGTCCAGTTGGAAATTTACAACTTGTATGATTGCTTTACCAATTTAAAATGATTGTGTTAAAAAAAAAAATAATAATAATAATCTAGGAAGTAAAGTTTGGTTTTTGAGATAGTCTTCCTATAAATTTTCAAAACGTTACACCTTTTTAAATCTATATACGATACCTTACATAAAATTTTTCAATTAAAAAAAATATTTTGTTCTAATACGTTTGTTACAAAAAGTAGCATACCTGTATCTTTAATAATAAGTGAAATAGGAAAATGGAAATACACTTATTTATGCAACTTTTTCTTACCGTTGGATTTTTTTGTATCAGTAAAAAAAGAATATTGATTGGATATTGATGACTGCAGTTTTTAGATCAAAAATATGTTAACAAATGTGAAGGAACTGCATCACATATACATCTAAATGAAATATTACAATTACAGAAATAGTGTAATGTGGATAATGTAGCTTTAAATCCTAGAAAGAGAATTAAAAAATAATTCATAAACCACTTTTAACGTGTTTTATTTTATATCCTGAGCTCTTCTAATATTGCGGCTATAAATATTTTGAGTTCTAGTAAACTCCATTTCTAACCATTTTTATATAGCTAGGGGCCTGCGCCCTCTATGAGTTACGCTTGCCAACCTCCGTCCAGACCCCAAAGACTCTAAAAACACGCTAATTTGCTCTGTTTTAGAAAGATACTCTATTACGGAAAATTGAATGATTTTATGACGAACAGTGGCGATCTTCTGTAAAAGGATTTCTATGAATTTCCCTTTTATTGGGGGATACTTTGGCTCCCAAGGCAGCATGCATCGCTGTCGCCGCTGTTTTGTGATTGACTAAGAATGATCAATTACACATGTAAAAATCAGCCTGTGTAAAAATTTAAGAAAAATTTGTCGCCGCCTCCCGGACTTTTATGACGACGCTGTAGACAATATTCTTCCTTTGTTTTCGAGTGTTCAAAAATTCGTCTGCTCGGGAATAACATTCAGAACCACGGCATTAAAAAGGACTTGCTTAGAAAATTTACACTTATATTTTATTTTTATCTGGAGTTATACATGAACTCTTTTCTCAATTTTAATGCAGCTTCATGTATATTTTTCTTTTTATTTATAAAATGAAAATTGGTAATTGGAATTAATAAGAATATTCGAAATTTCTAATAGGTATTTATCGAATAGCCATTCTTACAAAATAAGTTTAAAGTATTTTACGCATGCCTTTACCTGTATTTATGCTGCATCAAGTGATGAAGAAGGTGAGCAAATCCACTAGCCACCTTTTTTTACACCATGAGATTCCCACTGTGATGTCATTTTAATATTATCCATACGAAAATCCTTTTAAAAACATGACGTAATTTTCCGTATTGAATGCTTTTCGCGTTTAATATATTTTTTTTTATAAGTTTCACGTGTAAATGCATCTTGCAAGTGCAAAAATTTTGCAAATACTATTATTTGGGCTTTTTTAAATCTGGCAACAGTAGTTAAAAACTGCTTATTTCAAATTTTGAATTAAATCTATATTGAGATAATATAATTTTGAATAAATTTTTTTAAAAAAATACAAAATTAGACAAATATACAAAATGATTGAATAGAGAACACTACAATCTAGTCAAGTATGTGTCTGTAAAATATGATTAAATTGCTATGTATAGTTTTTGATCCTATAAAACTTTTTTAACTGAATTACTTTGGCAACATTTTCAACTTTTTCAATATTAAATAGCGCTTAAAATAATTCTTCGAATTAAAACCTGGCTGCTTCAGCGTGTTTATGATACATTTCTGAAAAAAAAACTACTAGTTTTCATTGTTTATATGCAAGAGTTTTTTATTATCTGCCAAGAAAATGTAAATATCACAATAAATTCAATTACGGCAGCAGTGGCTGCAGCAATAGTTACTTTTTTTAACGAGAGGAAATTTCTGAGTTAAAGTCATATATTATCGACCATATTTCCTGTTTCTTGATATATCTGGCCGATTTACGTTTGTAATTTGATATATGAACACAATGCTAAATTTTTGATTAAGTATAACTCCTTAATTTTTTAAGATACAGATATGTTCGTTTTGTCGTATTCATCATACTGCAGTAAAAGTGATTTTTTTAATTGACTAATTTTGTACAGAATAGTTGTATACAAATTTAAAATGTGTAATTTTGTGAAAAATATTAGGAGTATTATTTCTTTAACATAATTTCATTTCCTACCTAATTTGAACACTCTACCATTTTACATTTTCTTACGTATCTGCAACATAAGTAAAATATTAAATCACGTTTCGAAATTTTTGGAACATCCTGTAGGGTGAGTTACTTCATGGTACAATAACAGTAGGTGCCAGAAAAAATATATTGAGTGAGAAAATTTGTGAATCTATACAAGGGGGAAATATGCTGAAAGAATTTAAAGCTGCAATTCCTTTAAATATAGAAAAATATGTTTTGCCATATAGTAAAATTATGAATGGCGACATTAAGAAATCTAACAATGACTACACAGAAACGAAATTTTTTATTTAGTACGCTAGGTAAAATGTAGGTTGTATAAGAATGTTTTGCTTAAGTTATTGAGATACATTTTAAAAGTGTTATATGCTATACATTAAACTTATTACGATAAAATAACATGAATGAGATTATTTTTTGCTGTTAGAATTACGTATCTATTATTCAAATTCTTAAATAATACATATTAAACAAAAATAACTGTGCGCAGATAAAATAAACCTATTCTATAAATGATGTTAGTTTATTCTGCATTATATAATTATAGAATGATGCAATCAGTTCCCAAGTAGATTGAATTTCGTTTATGTTAATTCTTTACCTGTCTTAAAACTTTATTTCCTTTTTTCCATCTTATTAAAAAAATGTAAAAATGTAAAATTAGGAATGGCGAATTTAAGAACTATAACAAAGACTACTCAGACACGAAAATTTTGATTCAGTACTCTAACTTAAATTTCGGTTTTATAATAAAGTTTTGCTTAAGTTATAGAGATGCATTTTACAAGTGTTATATGTTATACATTAATCTTATTATAATAAAGTAACATTATTAAGATATTTTTTACTGTTCGAAATACGTATCTATTATTAAAAATATTAAATCATACACATAGTGAAAAGAAATTAACTGTACGAAGATAAAATAAACGTTTTTATAAATGGTGTTTGTTTATTCTGCACTACATAAATATGTAATGCAAGGAACAAGTAGATTAAATTTCAGACCATTCTAAAATTTTAATAGTTTTAAAATTTATTCGCTTTTCCCTTTCTTTTTAATATGAAAGACCATTGTTTTTTCGCTAGAATGAAGAATCTAATTGAAGATTAAAGTTTTTCTTTGCCTTCAAACCTTTAAAACAGTATCTCTTACTTTCTGTAAAGTTTTCATTTTTTAATAAAAAAATCACTTATGTGCAGGAAACGTCTTTCCTCATTACACTCAAATTTCAATAAATACTATTATTAAATATGCACTTCATGAGATATCTTTTAATTTCACTTTCTTTCGGTATTAAAAATAAAAACAAAATAATAATTTCATTTCAAATTTTAATCACTTTAAAAATGATTTAAAATTTTATTCATCCGAAATATTGCTTGCGAAGCTGAAATAATTCAAAGTAATATACATATATTTTGAAAACGCTTTTCTCAAAATCTATCTTAAGAGACATGGTCTATACAATAAATATTGAACTCCTTTTTGCTTTAACTATATTAGAAATTTATTCTCTTTTTCCCTTCTTGTTAATATGAAAGATCATTCTTTTTTCTCGCTAGAGAGTTCTAATTGAAGATTAATATTTTTCTCTAGTTTAAAACAGTTAAAATTGTTTAATTTACTTTGTCTAAAGTTTTAAATTTTCAATAAAAACTCACTTATGTGTAGGAAACAATTGGTATTTTCAATACACCATTTGAAAGAAAAAAATTATCTTTTCTCATTACACTCAAATTTCAGTGAATGGTAATATTAAATATGCACTTAATCAGATATCTTTTAATTTCATTTTCATTCGAAATAAAAAAATAATAATTTCATTTCCCAGTTCAATCAGTTTTAAAATGATTAAAAATGTGACTCATCTGAAACATTCCTTAAGAAGCTGAAAAAATTCAAATTAATATACTTCTTTTCTCAAAACATATCTTAAGAGACATGGTCAATACAATAAATATTTAATTCATTTTTGTTTCTTTTCACGTAAGTGTATCATGCATAAGTATAAAGCTATTGAAAAACATAATTAAAGCTGTTCGTTCACTTCAACACGTATGTTAGCCTGATGAAAAATCTAATAATATACAGTTTAAAATACATATTTAAAAAGGATAATAATGTAAAGCTTTTAAAATAGAATGAGAAAATTGTTATTAGTGTTACGTAGGTAGTAGTAATTTTGTCTTCATTTTTTTGTAAAAAATACTGTTTATGTTTTTATTAAATTAAAGATTAAAATCAGAACTGGCGTTATTTAATATGTGTAAGAAGTAGATCAATCAGATAAATTCTTTCAACAAATAGCTATAAAGAATATTTTTATACTTTCTATTTTAATGTTATTTTAAACAAATTATTTATATAAAAAAAAAGTATTTGTCTTATTAATCTATAAATTTTTGATAAAATAAGAAAAGCTAAAAAAAATTGTAGATTTGAATTATTTTTATAACAGAAATTACACCTGGTATAAATTATAGCACATATGAAATTTTATTATGTACTCAGTGCATTTTCATATTTAAAAAAAAAATAACGTTAATTTCTGACTAAATATTGTGGCAGAAGTAAAAATATCATTTTTTATTTTTATTTCTCCTACTGTGCAGGAATTGTGTGTTTATCAATTTTGTGTTGAGAAAATATGTTTACAAGTACTGTATATTTCGGCGTATAACGCGCAGATCAAACAATTATATTTCGACACAGAAATTTTATTTAATGAAATGATACTTATTGTTTCGTCTTAATAATTTAACTTTATTTAATAAATAAAATTTCTGAGTCTAAATATGTTTGTTTGAACAGCGCACTACATGCCGGAATATGAGGGTAAATGTAGTATTTTTACGGAATTATACGTAACATTAACTCCTTCACATTTTTTTATTATTTGTATATTTATTTATTTATTTACTTATTTATATTTACTTATTTTTATGGCATATTAGATTCATATGCAACATAATAATATCCCTTTGAATTTTCTATTAAGATTTTTAATCGATTTTATTTCTGCACTCTTCGAAAATAAAAATGAAAGCCTTTAATTAATACTTTAGTTTTCAAATCACAAAATCTCCCACTTTTAAAATAGGGACATTTTTTCATGAATAAGAGAGTATCAACTCACGTAATACAAACTTTCGTTATTTTTCTAAAACAATAAAAAGCAGCACAAACTAAAAAAAGTCCTTCCGGCCTGTACCGGGAGGAAAAGGTAGCTTTCACAGTTTCAGTAGCTTTCACATTTCTAAAAATTCAACTCATTTTACTCAAACACCCGAAACAAAATAGCTTGGAACTCGATTATAGAAAATGCAATCCCGGTTTTCGTTAATACTGAATTTGACTGCGAATTTCAGCATGAGAATTACAGCATAACAAAAATCACATTGTTTCAAAATGTCAGCCACCCTAGAATTTCAAATATGTCTTATCTCTGCCATTTTTTTAAGATAAAGCCAAAAAAAATATTCCGAATCCTTGTATCACGATCTAACACTTAACGGAAACAATTTTTTCAATTTATAATTTTTTACATATATTTTTTAATTTTTTTTTAAACATTTAAGAAATTTAACTTGCCGCTATTTTGAAACAAGATGGCGCATGATGCTGGCCATCGAAATCAGTCGAGACCTTGGTATGTTCTGTACACATGATCAGTCACATTCATATCGGTTCATAAATTCGAGAATTATAGCATAACAAATATCTGATTGTTTCAAAATCTCAGCCACCCTAGAATTTCAAACTGCCATATCTCAGCCATTTTTTAAAATATAGAAAAAAACAAAAAATGTTCCAGAATCCTTGTATTACGTTCCAATACTTAACAGAAACAATTTTTTCAATTTATATTTCTTTTGTACATCTTTTTGAATTTTTAAAAATTAAAAGAAATTTAACTGGCCGTAATTATGAAACAAGACATCGGATGAAGCTGGCTAACGAACTCGGTCGAGACCTTGGTATGAGCTATACACATTAGGGTAGAGTGAAAATGACCATGAAATTTTTTTTCGAATTTTTTCTTCGGATAGGTCTTAAAATTTGCCTTTTGGCGCACTAAATATTAGGTTAAATTTTCATTTCATTTGGATTTCAACTTTAGTGCTCTACCTGCTGTTAAAGATTATGCCCTTTATACATGAAAAACCAAGGGAGAGTAAATGACCATGAATTTTTCTTTTGGGAATTTTTTCTTCGGAGAGGTCTTAAATTTTGCCTTTTGCACAGTAAATATTAGGTTAAAGTATCATTTAATTTGGAATTCACCTTTAGGGCTCTACCATCTCTGGAAAATTATGCCCTTTATATGTGAAAAACAAAGATTGCACTATGTAGTGTAAATTATTCAAATACATTTTTTTACAGAATTTCTCTGATTTCAGTAAAATATCCCATAAAACATGTCTGATGAAATTATTACTTGTGATCAATCCCAGTGTCGTCATGTTTTGACACCTTGAAGGTAAAGGTAACCCTAAAATTTGAATTGTTCGCCAAGAAGTTAATAAAAAGCACAATAATTAGATATACAGTTGACTTTTATTTTTTCAATATCATGAAAGTAGTTCTCTGAATACATAGGAAAGACAGTTTTCTGAATATATAGGAATACAATAGAAGGAATATATAAGATGTATTGTAAGACGATGTGACATTTCACTCTAATTTATACTGGCTTTTGGTATCAAAACTAGGCATCAGCATTTTTCGTGATTTAATTTTTGCTAGTATATATCCGTTGCTTGTTTCTACTTCTATAACTGCTAATGATGCTTCAGTAACTAATTTCACGCGTCTTTCAAAATCATTCTTTCAAACTTTGTTTCAAAAACTCTAATAGCATCATTCTTTCTTCCAGTGTTTACAGCTGTTCCGTCACAATCTATAGCCATAAGTGTGTCAAAATTTAAGTTGTTTTCAGTGCAGTATTTTAAAATGCTTTCTGAAATACTTTTTTTCCTGATCCAGAAGATGGTTTAATGTTCCAGCTACAGTGAATTTGGCTCTTCAATCAGATATACATGTTCTTAACTTATAATTCTTCGATGTAATCTATCTCCAATTTTCTCTTGATGTAGTGTTTTACCTTTTGTTCTATAAAAAAATATACTTTCGATTCCTGTTTCTAAAGCTTTCAAATTATCGTTTTTAGAACATTCTTTAGTTTTATTTCGTTCTCTGCGTACTTTGATTCTGTCAAATATATGTGATGAATCGTTTTCTTTTACAATGCCAACATCTTGTAGAGTTGCAGAAGCTATTGCCGCCACGAATCTATCAGAAACCCTTGAAACTGTTGGTAGATGTGTTCTCATTTGTCTTTGTGACTCTTCTTTAGAAGTAGATGTTTGTGATACATCATTAATTCTTCACACCCTGATGAAGAGCTACTACTTATTTCTTCATGACCACTATCACGATACATAACAACTGTACTGTCGTGATTAGCTGCAGACTTTAAACTTCCCTTTTCGGCCCTCATTGAGTCCCTTATTTTCCTGTATTCCCTTTATGTCAATTTACTTGTGTTGGCTTTATCGATTGTGCCAATAACCATCTTTCTTGTTGACCTTTAATCATGAAGAAATTCCTGTTGTTTTGGAGGCGCCTTATTTGATTTTTCACAGGTATATTTAGGAATTTCCTTGCAATTGTACGCCGAAATGTCTAGAAGTTTACTTACAGCTTCAACTTTGAAAAACTGAACCTTCTTCATGTAATAATCATTTCTGTTGGATTTGGGTAATCGAATAAGGTTCTTGCATTCAGAAAAACCGTTGTCTATTTTATCAACACGGCTCTAGGAAACTACTGGAATTCATGCTTTATTCCAAATTTCTTCGATCTTTTCTCTTTGGATTTGAATTACCCCTGATTTTGGTGGATCTTTAACATTCCTACTGTGTTTTAATTCTTGTCTTGTATATAAGTAATATTTCATAACGTCTGATATTGTTCGCAAAACAACTGTATTAGTTTTGAGGGAAAACAAAACGTGGATCATTCTACTGCACTTCTAGTAATGGTAAACTTTGGTTTGCCTCCACTCACACGAAAAAACGATTTGTAAAACTCAATAAAACGTTTCAAAATTGTTAAAGTAAAGACTTAAGGTTTAGAAATGATAAAGGAAGTTACACTAAACATATTAAATATAAATATGTCGAACGAGATTACCAACAAACACGGTAAATGTACAATTTAGGGTAAGATCCTATTGTGTAAAACAATGAAAATATAAAGGTGCTGGTAGAGCCCTGAAGGGGTTTTTCAAAATTCATGAAATTTTGCACATATGTTATAGGTACTAAAAGGCAAATTTTAGCTGCTATCCGAAATCCAAAATTACAACTTTTGTTTTTTGACTCCACCCTAATACACATACGCTGTCATATCCAAATCAATTCGTAAATAAGAGAGTTACAGCATGACATGTTTCAGATATATATAGATATATATGGATATATATGTATATATAAATCAACATTTGAACGGAGGGTGGTTTGGGGGCCTGGGGGTCATGATCGGTGAAAATATACCAAAATGTTTTGGAATTGCTTTCCTCCGAACGGCTGCAATAGGTAGCTTTTTGTAATGAAAGCTACCTAATATATTTCGTACAGTCAGATAACTTATAAAATAAGAAATTAAAAATACAATTTTAATTTGTATGTGTTTGCGGTGTTTTAAAACTCGTAATTCAATTTTAGCATTCGAGACTACTTGTTCTAGTTAATTTAAAAACTTTTATCTTAATAACTTTTGAATTTTAAGAAAGCTAAATATTCCATTTTATACTCTCGCAACCTGAAACTAACATACGAGGATAACGGTAGTGATTTAGACGAAACAATTTTGACCTAATGTCGGTACAACTTTAAAGAGGAATAATAAACATAACGACCGAAGGAATGATAATGCCTGAATTGTATAAAAGCATACGTCACTTTTGAGAAATTCATAAAATGTATTAATAATTTTATGTGTATTTCTAATATCAAATATAACAGTATCTGCTATTTTTGATGCCGACTGTATAGTTATAACCACAAAGTAGCATAATATTTTTGTTGGAACGTTTATTTTATTTATCTAGCCACATGCACCTTAATTCCATGCTGAATAGGCTCATGTGGGTATTAAAATAAATGGAACACTCTTTGTGAAAATTAAGAATGAATTCAATTCTCAGTAAAAACAATCTGGATAACAATATTTTTGCATTGCAAGTAATGTATACATTGTGCTATTAGTGTACATATTGTCAGAACTTGTGGTAAACGTTTATAAATACAGTGGGAATATATGAAAATATTAGATATTCCCTTTTCAGTAATCCTGAAATTATGTTAGATTATGGCTGAATTTCGATAAAAATGAGCCTCAAGCGTCCACAAGATTTAAAGGGCAATAATGATCAATCTCTATATTTGAAAAATCTGGATTGCAGTGCTTCTGCTGGAATAGGATTATTTAGTTGAAGTTCCTTAATACATTTGGTTTTGTAAATACTGTAATGCAATATTGTACGGATGATTTTACTAGCAATTCGGAGTAATGAATCCATTTGAAGTACACCTAAAGTTATGATGAATTATTCTTGTGCGTGCTTTTCAAAGTTTCTTCCTTTACTGATAAATCATCATGTTATCTAACATTTATATTCGAATCAGTATTAAATGATTTTTTTCTAAATCATCTATTATGTTAAAATCTAAATGGGTATTTGTATTTAACATCTACACTTCCTAGAATATGCTAAATTACGGCTTCAAAAGAACACCAATTGTGTATAAGGATCTATAGTATACTCAAAGTTATTAAAAAAAAATAATTGATGCAATTTTCGTAATGGTTGCAAGTCTGTTATTCTATTTTAAAGAGAGGCCAAAAACGGGTTTATCAGATTTTTGTTGATGCGATTTTTATTAAAATTAAAAAGAAAAATAAATTTTAATAACCCTTTTATCCCTATTCATTAAACTATGCAAGAAAGAATATCTCAAAAGCAATTATATTAAATATAGTTATATATAGATAACTCTTTTCAAGGATTGTAAAAGTAGAATTATTTAGTATACGAAAATAACACCATTTTCAAAAGACATGATTCAAATGATACAAATTTCACACGTAGCAATATATATATATATATATATCAATGAAAACATGCATTTTTAAATCTTAAAATGTAGAAGAGTTCTATATTTCTTTTACATGCTATAAATAAAACTAAAATAATTTTCTATGTGAAATGTAATTTAAGGTAATTTTCATTTCACAAACTCCAAAATTAAAGTCTAAATCTTTCAAAGTTGAAAGCTTTTAAAAAATGACGCAAACTTTGAAAAAAAAATGAAAAAAAATAATTTTAAAGTAACAAACTGGAATATTTTTCTGTAATTACATTAAAATTGCGTAATTTGCTGTACATATTTTTTTAAATTTTCATTGAACCGCCATTTCAAAAATGATTACCTCCTTATTAAATAATATATATTAACACACATATGTATATATGTATATGTTTTTTCTCAATGCACTGTTATGTTTTATTTTATCTGAAAAATATTTTCCGAAATAATATATTCAGCGTAACAGTCATCCGCGGTAAATGGTGATTTACATCGCAACCCAGGTTTCTTAGAAATAACTTTCTCTATAATAAGAATTCTTTATTTATTTTTATTTTTCTAACGCTTTTTATAATGAATATTTATTTAGAATGTGTGTTGATATTAATTTGTTTAACTTTAGGATTTATAAGCTCTTTTTGCTTTATTTTTACATTTCAGTAATGTGCTCCAAGGCATTTTAATTTTATAAGTATTTTTTAAAGTCGAAATTATTGCATACCTTAGTGATATATTCATATTTTTCTTGAGGCAAAATTTATTTTCATAACATAATTTGTCGTTTCTTTCTTTTAAACCACGTTTTATAATTAAGTGTAAATAAATAATATTGCGCATTAGGTGAAATTGGATTTAAATAAATGAATATTCTTTCATATTCGAATGCAAACATTTAATACTAGTAGTAATAGTACTTCCCAAAAATATCTGTTACAGAGAGATTCTATTTTTTGTGAAAATCTTCGCGTTAAACTTTTCTAAATTTAAGGTACATAGAGATTTCTTCTGTTTCTCATATCCAAAAGACCTTCAATACAAATCCAACGTTGGATTTCTCTTAAACTACAGGGTGACTTAAAATGGATTGACGCTTTTTAAAACTGAATAACAAGTAAACGGTGGCAGCTAGTAAAGTTATTCTTGCAGGAGTAATATGTGGAGTCAGGAATTTCTTTACTAAGCTCTTATGTTTTAGTTCCAAATACCACCAATATACTAAATATGCTACAGCGCTACGCTGCCTTAAACTGTTAAAACACTCAATCTAATGTATAAAAGTGGATGAAAGTTCACTGAATTTATAGTTTTACATTTTTATTTAATTTGAAATCTTAAGTACAACAAAATATATATTGCACTTCATTCAACATATGCATATTATGGACGGAATTTGATAAATGTGTATTTTGAAAGGTATAACAGGGTTATAGTTTTTGTTTCTGCCGTATGGCAACAGTCAATATATGCGTATGTTTGATATTTTAACTTGTATAGATTATATGTGCATTGTGTCCTTAAAGGGGCTTACGATTTTGAAAGTAGATAACGTATAAACGGTGACTACTATCTAAATTAGTAAGAGATTAATGTTTGAAGTCCGGAATTTCTTTCCAATACTTCCTTGTCTTGTTCCAATAGTCCTTGATGGCGCTTCACTGTCTCAAACAGCTGGAATGCTCAGTCTAACATTATAATACTGGATCCATGCTCAATCAGTTTTTCCATTCATGCTGTTCAGAAATTGAAACGCCAAAAAACGGTTTGCGTATGAAATCTGTAAGGTTATTTTAAATATTATTACAGTTTGATACTTTGCAGCGCCATCTATCGGTAATAATTTGGAGGAAAATAATGAGGTGTAATATATAAATTCCTGTTTCCATATACTACTCTCTTGAACAAATAATTTCACTAGCAATCATTGATTACAATAAAATTTTAAAGCCACCTGTATATTTTAGGACACTGTAATGTGTTCCTAAGTATTGGTATGGTGTTAGTGCGGTCTTTCCTTGCTGTCACATCGATATTAACATTTTGCGAATATAGCATGATTTTTAAAAGATAAATGAGCTGTATTTTTATAAAAAAAAACTAAAAGATCTACCAAAAATGCATAGTATGTAAATGAAAAAATACGGCGTGTAGATGCAAATCTATATTATAAAGCAAAAACATGTTCGTGAGTAACGCCGCCATGATATCGACGGTTGCAACACATGACCAATACATTTTTCGTTTACAGTATTTTTTTTAACTTAACATCGCACAATTTTAATTTTTACCCCGTCGAATAGGAAAAAAAAAATCTTTCAAATGGAATTTGTTGAAAACTGTAACTTAATTTACTGTTTTTTTATGATTCTTGAAATAATTTTCAAACATGATATTTTAAAAATCTATCTACATCGCGTGCAGCCCGATTACGAAATATTTAAACGTTTATACTTAAAACAACATAAATTGTTCAAAATTTATTTCCGGATAATATTTCAGAATGAAATTAAAACTTCATTAATAAATAAATAAAATACTGAAAATGTAAATAAAACACTAAGTTAATAGACATGTAATCAAACGTTTAAAACACTGAAATTATCAGAATAAAAAATTCAGATGTAAGTAGCGAAATATTTAGTGTTTTTTTCCGCTTTTAACTCCGGTATGCGGCTAAAGGGGAAATTATCGCTTTTAATAAATTTTAAAACTTTATTTGAATACAAAATTTGAATTTTTCATATAAAAATGCTTTTTGATGTTGTCATTAGGCAATCTAAAGAAATATAATAAATGTTAAAAATGAAGTAGGATTTAAAAAAAAATCATCTAAATTCTGTAGCCTGAAATGCCCTGGTTCGATCCCCTACTGTCCATAAATTACAATCCGTTAGTGTTGAAAAATTGTATTTTGTATGCTGAAGCAATTGACTAATCTTGTCTTATTTGCATTTTGCACAAATACTAGGATGTTAAAAAAACAATTTTAATGGCCATATGCATCATATATATTTAATTGGCGTCCCTTGGTTGCGACTTATTGAAATAATAATTATTATATTTTGGCGGGATATAAAATACCTGAACATCCTTTATAACATTTGATGGTTTGAAAACTTGTAGCCCAGTACCTTTAATTTTATAACAGTTCCAATGTGAAATTTTAATCGTAATTTCCTTATACATGCATGGTTTTGTGTGTGGATATTCATACGTAAATATATACATACGTATATATGCGTATATATAAATAGCTTAAATGTGCGTAAGTGTCTGTAAATCAATGCATTTCATAAGTAATTTATTATAAGTTTCTGAACGCATAGTTTATTGAAAGTATTGTAGTCATGATTTTTCTGTATTTGTGCATGAGTGAAGTCGATACTTCCCAAGCGGTACTTCCGATTGAACTCCTATTTAGTGAATCATATATATTATAAAGAAAGAGGCTCTAAAAGTTGCATGTCCTGGGTAATTTCAAAAACTACCTGATGGATTTTTTTCCGGTTTGCACCATTGCATATAGAAAATTCCCGCTCTCATTATGATAGATAATACACCGATATAACAATGATTTTTTATAATAAAATTTGGTATATTTCTCTTTTTCGGGCCCAATGGTTGCCATTGGTAAATATTTTTTATCTTGGCGACCGCATATTATCGTTGATAAACAACGGAAACGGCTATTATTAGTTAGAAAATAATACAAACACCTAAAAAACCAAAAGCCTGTTACTAATTTTATATAAAATACAAAAACTAAAAAAAAAAAGTTCGAGATGAGCGAAAATTTTATAAAATTAAATTATTTAATTTAAACATGAAAGGATTGTGTGTGAGGATTAAAATATATTTCAATGTAAAAATTGTGATTCAAACAATATTTGGCTATTTATCGTTTGCGCCAAGATAAAAAAAATCCGAAATTTTGATTGGATAAAATTGCTTTCTGATTTTTTTCTTTTCTTTTAGACTTCTATCGTTTCTTAGTTAATAAACTAAGAAATTCAACCCGAGCTTGAAGGGTTAAAGAATATACGTAAAAACAATAATTTAAATTGAAAACTCTAATAGATTTTTTACATTTAATTATTTTTTTAGATTGTCCACTGACAATACCAAATATAATTTTTATTTGAAAAAATATGTATTTAAATAAAGTTCTGAAATTTATTAAAATCGATACTTTCGTATTGGTCTCGTGACAGTGGTTAACAGCCGATAAAATCGCCTATGATAGCCATTTTTCAGCTGCCATTTTGATTCTGATAATTTCAGTGGTTTAAAGGCGTTGTTCAATTAAATGTCTGAAATTTGAGTTTAATGTCACTCCAGAGATTTTTACTTTCCTCTATCTATAAAAGAATAAAGTATCGCATTCCTGAAAATTTTCATCTTCTGGTTTGCGACGAATTTATACGTTTTAAAATTTCTTGAACATGAGTTGACTCTTTTAAGAAAACGTCTGTCTGTCAAAATATGTGTCTGTCTGTCTGTATGGGACACATATTTTGTGGTTGCTCTAACTCACGAACTACTGCGTAGAACAGGATGAAATTTCATATGATGTTCTATCCTTATGTGAACTGGTGCTGATTTGTTTTGCGGCAATGATCTGTTCGAATTATGTGATGCTTATATCTCGAGTTTATGTGCGCAGAATTCAGCGAAACATCAAATTTAGAATCCTCATGGTAGGAATAGGATCTCAATTCTAATCATTCAATTTTTGTTGCGGTTATTTAAGAGGGGTTCCCGAAATATGCGATGCTTATATAAGCAGTTCAAATTTACAGAATTCAGAGAAACTTGACGCTTAGCATCCTGAATATGGGAATACATTGTCATTCAATTTTGTTTTCAAACATCTAAGAGGGGATGCCGAAATTCAATGATTTGTTGGAAAAAAGCGGTGTTTATATCTACAGTTTAAATGTACACAATTTAATGAACCTTTACCTTTTGAATCCTAATATATGTAATTTATGTAGAAGAAAGTTTTGTGATGCCCACAACATGCTAGCTTTAATTGTTATTTTCAAGCATATATATGAAAGCTTATTTTTCTAGGTGGGACCGGAATATGAAACAGAATATTCGACAACACTACACGCTGATGGATTAGAGACTTCCAGCCTAGGACTGAAATTCGTGGTAACAAGCCAACATTTCAGAAATGGCAATATGAAGCTCAAATGCACAGCTACCATATCCCGTAACTACACAATGAGCAATGAGGAGATGGTATTCAGTGGAAGGCAGCAGACATCCGGGCTCCATATCAGCGAAAATATGAGTCGCAGTAAGTAATGATAATGAAATTAGTTTTTTGAACATATCAATATTAGAGTAAATTCCTAATAAATTAAAGGTTTCGGTACACTCTTTTTTGCAGAAAATGTGAAAAATGAGAATTTTCCAATTTTTATTTTTCTTAAAATGAATTTAAACTTCTGTAGTACAATATGACAAATTATTATAAGGACACTATATTTAAACATATGCAAAAAAGTTTTTTTATTGCATCCATTTTTATTTAGGGCGTTCTGGTGGTCGAAATTATAAAAAAAAAATGCATTTTTTTGCTAATAAAGTATTTTAAAGCTAAATAAATAAAACAAACCGCGTATTTCTACGATGATTGCATCAGCAGATCTAACTATTTTTGTATTGTACTATCACACTTTCCCTGACCGTAACTAAAGCTTTATTTCCATTTATCTCAGAATGAATTTTTTCGTAATTTGTCATGTTTAAAAAGATATATCTAAAATTTCTTGCAAGATATGTCTATTGAATTTTATACAGAGCTTTTATGTTATGTTTTTAATAAATTGTTTTCGGGATTTTTAATTTGAAGCGAAAATTTCGAATTTATATTTATCGAAGTAAAAATTGCTCTCAAAAACCCTTCTTTTTACTTTTAAATTTATTATAAATTTTGTAAGTAATATTTATTAAAATCCTGCAAAAAATAACAAGAAACCTTTTCCACAGACAATAATGAAAAAATCAATGAAATTGGTCAAGTGGTTCAGGAGTTAATTTTCAAATTAATTTTTTTAAACAAATTTCAAAGTTTTCAAAATTTTTATTTGAGTATTATTCTTTATAGAAAGAGATATTTAAAAAAAATGTCATCAGAATGCCTATAAATAAATAAAATATAATTTTGACCCCGGATCCCCTTATATGATTCAATTGCAATTTTTAATTTCATATTTCTCAAATTGTTTTTCAAAATATCAGTAAGATCAAAATGATTAACCTGCAACAAATATTTTTTAGTTTACTGGATTTTTTTATTGGACGAACTTCATGCAAAGTGTGCGGACTTGTAGGAATATCAAAAACTCTGGCGTCACTATTTCAGATAGGATTTTGTAAATTTAATATTTAAATCGCGGAATTTGTAATCACCTTATATATTTGTAGAATTTATAATATTTTTCTGAGATTAAGGGGTCAAGTAACCTTTGAACTCACAAAATACATGAAAAAGGGACCTCTATAAGAATTACAATAACTCCGTAGTAATTCACTTTGAACTATAAAATTCAAAACACACAAATAAAGGTTAATTTTATAAATTAAAATTCCCAAAAATGTATACACTCATGTAAAGCTTTTAAATTTATTTTTAAATATAACAGAATTTTTACGAAAGAATTATTCTTGCATGCATTGCGCGCATGATTTTTCACATTTGAATTGCTAAAACCAGTCAATATTTTTCTTATGAGTACAGATATAGTGTGTTCTGAAAATGACCTACGATTAAAAAAATAAAATGTGTAGATCCTGAGGAAAAAAAAATAGAGAAATTCGAAATATCGAGTTTTTTTAATGCAAAAGTAGTAATGAATTCAAAACTTCTTACTTGAGAATCATAATAATGGGTCATTTTGTGCATCTGTATAGTTTAATGAAATTTATTTAATAAAATTCTAACCAACCATTTTTCAGAAATCGTGCACGCAATGACCAAAATCAGTGTTTTGATAAAATTGAATTTAACCTCTTAATCGTCCCCTTAACCATTATATATATATATATATAGGCATTTTTAATTTTATTTCTCAAACTCTTTAATAGTTTGAAAATCTTGTCCTTACAATTATATACAGTCACATGTTAAAAGTGTAAAAAAAAATTGTTCAAACGTTTCAAAACTGTGGAAGAAGTGTGGTTTTAAAATTTCTTTAATTGTTGTTTGATTTTATTATAAGAATTTCATTTTACCTTAATTGAGTGATTCTTCCTTCCTAAAACCATTTAATAATATGTCAAAAAGGTACTAGAAAATAATCAAATGAAAGAAATCAAGTATTACTAAAGGCCTTTTAAAGGACTATAATTATCTTTAGAAATATTTCTGAGTCAAATCAATTTAAAAATTAACAGCTCTCAAAAACTTTCTTTTTTCAGGACATAAAACACATATGACATTTACATAATGACATTGCAACAAAATATTTATTTACGGTTTCATTCTATAAATGATTTCCAGGAAATATTTGTATAACAGAAATTTTACAGAATAATGTTGCATAATATTTATACAAGAAAGTAAAATTATGCGTCCCGCACAGATTATGTACACGTTCCAACACTTCCAGAATAATGTCCTCACTGTTTAAAAAGGTAAAATAAAAAGATATCTAAACAAAAACCTCAAGAATGCACATAAGTTTCATTTTGTTTGAAATAGCGAAGCATCAGTAAATTGCACTGCAAATGAATTTTCGATATCGGCCGTAATGAAACGGAATTGTTTTTTTATACCTGTAAATGAATGATAAATGCTGTGTATTTTATATTCCACAGTAAGAATGATGTATTACAGATCAATAATGTATATAAATTTTTGATGTTTAAAACAGAAACATTACGAAAGTGCCCTGTAAACGATCTCTCCCCCCCCCCGTATACCATAATATGACGGAATTATTTTGTGTGTCCCTGTAAACGAACTATAAATGCTACACACTCCAATTTCAATAGGGTATGTCTTATGGTTATCCTCAATGTTATATATAAAGCTCATGGTAGTACAAATATATTTATGTGAGTTATAGCACAGCAAGTTGACCAGACAAACAGATGGCAAGACAGACACACAGACGACCAGAGAAGCGATAAACACTTTTCAACTAAGTTGGAAAGTGTTAAAAACGATTTTAATAGTTGTAACATTTCTGCTTAATAATTTATTCAGGCTTTCAAAGTAGGGTATGAATGTTTAAAAAACAAAATGTTTTATATATTTAAGTTAAAATTAGCAGTGCTTGGACTGTAATATTACATTATGTTTGAAATTATTTGAAAGATAATAAATCTTTGCTATTTCTTAAAATTGACCCTTTCTTGCAAAATTTCACAAAAAAAAATTAATGCCAGATTTATAGCTACCTTACATATATAAAATCTTAATGTAACGATTTTACGAGACGAGCTTGTGAAATACTTTTATGGAACGATTTTTCAACAAATGTACTGTAGAAAAAGAACTGCTATAAAATGAACTGCAAAAAATTGAGTAAAATTTTAAAATGTGCTGTTTTCCTATAAAAACAAAATTGCTGTAAATTTACAGTAAAATTTGTGGCACCCATAGCGCCAGCAATTTTTGCATTAACAAATACTGAATTTTATTTTTATTATTTTTATTTTTTACACTGTATTCGTATTGATAATAGGTGGCCTTCAGTTTGTTTCCTACGGACGGAATCAGAAATACTTTACTTACCCATTTTACTCTCCATGGAATTTTTTGAATCGATCACTGTAACTTCCACTCCTGAGTCGTTTACAGATACGATTTTCTGATTGTTGACATGCAAATTAACTACTGGAAATTATCTTTTCTCCCCTCTGTTTTCAGTGTCTTCCCTATGTTTTATTTCAACATAGCCTATGTTTTTATCCTATCCTCGTACTCTTTTTTGGCACTTGCGTATCAGCCGTGCCAGGTCAGATACACCACGCCAAAAATGGCAGCAATTATAATAGTTGCAATAAATCTTATTTTTTTCTTTCTACATTGTGACTGTATTTTACATTCTGTATTTTTTATTATGACGTGTATTTTAAGTTATTTTCTTTATACATTTTTTTATATTCCGTTTTTTAAATAATGCTTTTGAAGAATTTCCCAAGACTGCAACAGTAGCTGTACTTTATTTCTAGGAACGTGGTCTATTATTCCAAAAGGGAGTGTTCTGACTCCTGTAAAATGAAACTGTAAATTAATAATTATATTATGTGGAGATGCAATGCATACAAATGTAGATAGCGTATTCGAAGAAGAAAGGACAGTCCATAAGAGAGAAATAGAATAGCATTCCCAAACACATTACAGTTTATATATTTCTGGAGAAGACTACTGACTTCCAATAAATTCTATTTTCAGCCAAGTTCAAGTTATAGGCCACGTCATGTTTAAATAGCCTGTATTTTTCATAGATCGAAGATAAAAAGAATCAAGGTCCATAAGTCGTGTTTTTGGGCCATGAAATAAGACTAAAATTCTATTTTGTTATACTGACTTAATTATTTCACTTTTTAATAATAGAAGTTTTATCCTGTATGATTTCAACAGTAGATTTTGTATTTTGTTCGGATTTATATGACTTACGCAAGCTCAAAGTTTGTATTATTCGTAGTTTTTGATGAAAAATACGCTATTTCTCCTAATTTTACCTCAATTATTTATATGAGCGCAATCGTGGAACACTTTCTTCGTTACGTATATTATAAAATACATCAAAATGTATAATATACGTAAAAATAAAAGTGTTGCAAAGCTGCGCTTATATTAAAATATTAAAAGTAGAGAGTTAAGTGACTGCATTCCCTCACGTCACTAAGAGACTTCAGGATGCAGCAACGTGTTTAAACGTGCTAAATTGAAGGTAACTATTTCTAATAACTGCATTCCTTTACATTAGCAACAGGTAATTTTAGCCGTTCATTTTAGCACGTAATAATTCCGTTCATTTTAGCACGTTTAAACATGTTGCTGTATACTGAAGTCTCATAGTGACGTGAGGGAATGCAGTTACTTAACTCTTTATTTTTAATATTTTAGTATAAGCGCAGTTTTGCAACCCTTTTATTTTTACATATAATGTACATTTTGATGTATTTTATAATATATGTAAAGAATTGCATGAGTAAAGTATTGCACGATTGCGCTCATATAAATAATTGAGGTAAAAGTAGGAGAAATAACGTATTTTTCATCAAAAACTAGGAATAATACGAACTTTGAGCTTGCGTAAGTCCTATAAATCTGAACAAAAAACATAAACTATTGTTGAAATCGTACAGGATAAAACTTCTAATATTAAAAAGTGAAATAATTTGGCCAGTTTAAAAAAATCGAATTTTAGTCTTATTTCATGTGCCAAAAACACGGCTTATGGACCCTGATCCTTTAAACCAATATATATATATATATATATATATATATATATATATATATATATATATATATATATTAGTGTCTTAAATGCTTATTTTCCTTTAGACGAATTTCAGTTTTAATACAATTAGGAATTTCTTTTGTTTAAAATTAGACTAATAAACAAGCCGTAGATATGAATTTAAATATTTACTAAACTTTAACACAAGAAAACACCATGTTCAACGATGTTTATTTTTGTCAAGATTTATATAACGAATATTTTTCCATGTAAGTTTAGTTGCATCTTTTAACGGGCTTAATATTTTTCGAGCAGTGTAAAGGTGATTTTGAATAAGAAATAGCAGCCCACACGTAAAAATTTTTAGCGCTTGAAAACCATTTTTGGCAATCAATCGTCCTTATACGTATAACACGTAAGTAAAACTTTTTTTTGTTCGAACAGTTAAAACTCAAAGTAGAACCTTCACACGCAAAATGGTGAATTTTATTTTTCCTGTCAAAGGTTTCCTTTTCAGGGCAAACGCGACTATCTTTGACTGTTTTTATCTAACGAGAGCTTGCTGTCGCGAATATCCGTTATTTTGTAAGCTATCTTAATCTTTTATTTCAAATTTATCACATTTTTCCTCGAAGCCAGTTACGAATTTAAAATCCTCTCACTTATGTATATGCTTTTCCTTAATTTCTCTTGGAAGCCGTTCCTTTAATTACATTGTCTGCATAAGTTCTTTAAATAATTCAAAATCACTAATCTCTACTGTTTCTAAATTGTAATCTACGAGGGGCAGTCGGAAAATAAGTTTCCCCTGGTGATTGTGGACAGAGGTGTGTATGAAAGACAAAAATGTAATGAGACATTAATGATAAACCATAACATATTTTTTCCACATAAGTGCCAAGTACATTGAGACATTTGTCATACCGCTTTATAAGCTTCAAAAAGCCCTCCAGGAAAAAAATCAGGGCTTTGCATACGGACGAAGCGTTTATTTTAAATTTCATTCTTGTCAAATACCGTTTATTTCGATGCACAGTAGACGATGATATAAAAAATTTTTAGGTATCCCAGTAAAAAAATTAGACATTATACGGTTATTTTAAAAATGTGAAGATGTACTGTGTACCGTAACACCATACAGAGAAATCGCGATGATGGTCATTTTTTGCGAAAATGAAAGTTTACAAAGTAAAAAATATATAAAAGAACATGAAGCATACAGAAATAGAAAAATATAAATATTTTATTCTTGTATGACCTCCTTCGTTAGAAGTCTATAGAATGATAAATTACATTTTAAATTTTATCCCATTTTTTGGCAATTTATGTGAAAATTCTTAAATTATGGTTCTAAACATTTCAGTTTAAGGAAGCGTCTCATAAAAAAACACGTTTTTGATTCTAGCTACAAAGCACAATAGTGCACAAGAGTGCTCAAAAGAAATACCACTAAAACTAATTTGATCCAACTTTAGTTATTTTATGTGGTATTTAACAATTTAATGATTATTAATTTACAATTTGCGTTTCTATAAATTTGAACTGAGAATGCTTTCATTAATGCAACATATACCATTTTAACCGTTTTCCTAAAAAACATATGTTGTTAATTTATTTAGCGAAATGAACTGTACAAGGTGGTCAGGGGGTCATAAGAAAACTTTGCCGATATATGGAGCTCTAGCGGATGGACCGTTCAACCGATCGAGGTGAGATTTCAGATATAGTTATTCAGAGGTATGAGCTCTGGATTCTGTAAACGGCAATAAAGTGGTGCTCTCGGTTACGGTTATAGGTACAGAAATTCGAAATTTTCCAATGGCAACGCCCATTTTTTTTTCGTCGCAAAATGCTCAGCGCATGCGAAAACCCTAAAGAGCGTTGGAACCGTACATGTATCGAAAGAAACGGACTCGTTATGCACGCACAAAAAACAGCTCTGCAAACGGCCAAAAAACATAAAAAAAGCACGGAGGAAATGTGCATATGACACAGAGTCAGTACACCAATCACTGATTACAACACAGATCGGAGAAAATAAAACTTTTATTTTGATTACACATTTTCCACATGGGTGCCATCACAGGCAATTACACATTGCATGCGGGCGACTGTGGACAATACAGCCGAATGTAGCATCGCATGAGGGATGTTTGCAATCTCACGTTTGATAGAATTTATCAAATCCGGCAAATTTTGCGGATTGCACATGTATACTCTAGATTTTAGATATCCCCAGAACCAGAAATCCGTAGGAGTGCGGTCCGGGGATCGCGGAGGCCAAGGAAATGGAAAATGGCTTGAGATGACACGGTCGCCAAAATGCTGTTCCAGGACCCTGCGGACAGACTTCACTATATGTGGAGGTGCACCATCTTGCATCCAAACGAAGTCATTCAGTGCATTTCGTTGCAGCAATTCTGGTATGATGTAATTTTGCAGCATTGCCGTACAGCAGGAGCCTGATACAGAGCAAGTTACAAATCCCGTTGGTGTCGCTTCCTCAAAGAGGAGGACCCTGAGAATAATTGTGCCTGAAATGCCGCACCACAGAGTAACTTTGACGGCGTATAAAGGTACTGGTGCCGCAGCGTGCGGATTCATGTCTACCCAGTGCATACAATTGTTGGTGTTGACATTGCCAGTTATAGTGAAATGTGCCTCGTCCGTCCATAATATGCGAAGAGGCCAGTCGTTATCTCCATCATATCGGATAAGAAATTCATTAGCAAAGTCTATACATTGTTGATTGTCCACCACTTCCAACATCTGGACGCGCTGGTACCGGTAAGGAAACATGCAGATTACAGAGCGCAGAAGCTTTAGAACCGTTGATTTCGGTATATCCAATACACGAGATTCACCTCTTACAGTTTGCATGTGTCCTGTAGTCACTGTGTGATGCACTTCCATAACAGTATTCTCAGGAACAGTTGGTCGTCCTGATCGCGGTCTATCACAGGTGCAGCCAGTTTCTTCGAATTTCTTTAATAAATCACGAAGAGCTTGCGGGCTTCATGGGCCACGTAGTTGGCGATGGTTTTGACGGTAAACACGCAAGGTTTTCACAGCATTCATCCCATTTTAATAATAGAGTTTTACCAGTTCACCATGAACCGTCGCTGGAAGAGTCATTTCGTCGGCATGTGCGTGCTCCCGACTGAAGAACTAACATTCCCTCCCCACTTTTTATCCGTATTTTACGCTGACTATCTGGCAAACGGCGTTCCGTGATTGGCGTTTTGCCTCTGTCATATGCAATTTTCCTTCATGCGCCCTGATCGTGTTTTTTTTGGCCGTTCGCAGAGCTGTTTTTGTACGTACATAACGCGTCCGTTTATTGCGATACACGTATCGTTCCAACGCTGTTTGGAGTTTTTGCATGCACTGAGCATTTTGCGATGAAAAAAAAGGGGCGTTGCCATTTGAAAATTTCGAGTTTCTGTAGATATAACCGTAACCGTGAGCGCCAATTTGTTGCAGTTCACAGAATACCGAGGTAATACCTGTGAATAACTATATCTGAAATATCATCTCGATCGGTTGAACGGACCGACCGCTAGAGTTCGATATATCGGCAAAGTCTTTTTTATGACTACCCTGTAGTTCATATGTATTATTCGAATTATACAGAATGGATCTAATGCTTTCGTATATAAAAAATAAACATTTAAGTGTTTGTATTTATATAAAATGCTATATTCATGAATATAAAAATAACAGCATGAATTAGGTCATTGGTATTTTTTTTAATTTGTTACTCTTTATATAAAAGCACTTTTTAGGTTTCCTGAGATATATAAAATACAGTGTTAAAAATCTTATGTATGGGAACTTATGATCAGCCACCAATTCTTAATTTCTGTAGAGAATAAATAAAAGTTATCATCGATTTCTAACTACATGAATAATATTTGAACTGTAGAAAGCGATATGACTTTTTTTGGTGTCACATTTGTAGTCAGTACTCATTTGAAATGTGCTCTATCTTCCAAATCAATTATGTGTACGCTTAATGAATTCCAGACCATTAGTTATCTCTTTTGACCTTTCTTTTGTTTTAAATTTTCTCGCTAAAATTGCATACAGTCGAAAGACATAGCCCTAGGATGAGTAAGCATATGGGTCAAATATTTCCCCTTTTTTTCTCAAAAAGAGCATCGCTCATTTTTTCTGTCTGTTATATTCCTTTCCATCTAATAAGTTAAAACGTTGGAAAGAAAATCCCCCGATTAAAACGATTCTTTTTTTAATTAATAGTTTAACATTTTTCTATTTAATAGTTTCCTTTTGTTCGCATTTTTTTAATGCAAGAAAATATAAATTTAATTACTTGTTTGAAATATTTCATACATTTCTTTTGCTTTTTGAATACAAACTCGTTCTAATTTTTAAAAAAGTTCGTTATTAAAGGACAGTTGATAGTCTTATTAATTGATAGCATAGCTAGATTTTATTTAATAGTTCCTTTTACTATTTTTAAAATGCTAAAGTATATAAATATCATGTTTTGAAAGATTTTGTATCTTTCTTTTACACTTAATTAACCATTTAGTTCTCTTTTTTATAAGTATCCGATTAAAAGTATCTTTTTTGTTTAATTGACAATTTAAATTTCTTTTCTATAATACTTTCTTTTTTCTTATTTTTTAAAGGTTATAGAGTATAATTATTACACGCTCCGAAAGATTTTGTATGTATTTCTTTTAATAGATACCTCGTTCTAAATTTATATAGAGAAGCTTCATTTTAAATTAATATTTTTGTTTATCTGATAGTTAAACTTTGATTTTATTACAGTTTTATATTTTAAATGCTATTTAATACATTTTTACATGCTATGAAAAAAAATAGAATATTTTCTTTAATTCTCATTTCATTCTAATTTTTAGGAAAGCGACCTATTAAATAATTTTTAATTTAGAAGAGAAGTTCAAAGTTTTCAAAATTTATTTTGCTGCTTAAAGATCTAATTATACACATGAAAGTCATACGTTAAATGTTAGAAATTGACGTCGAAAATGAAAGGTATATTTCGGAATTAGTGCGCTCGTAAACAGTGATGGAATGCTACAGAGTGATCAATTAAATTATTTGAATTTAAGTCTGACTGCATAGGATTTACCACTATATTGCTGTTAATTGATTAATATGAGTATTTTAAATTATCCGAGACGTATAGTATTTATTTTGCACCTATGACTCTAAGGATCTGATATGATAATTTATACTTAGAAAATTTTATTAGACAAATTATCAATTAATTATAGAAAAGAAAAAGTTGCGTTGTGAATTATTTTTGAAGTTCGGATCCTCTTTGAGCCAATTACAATCATCAAAGGTTACCTGCAGAGAGTTATGTAACATTAAATATATAATGGCTTATTTTAAAACCTAGATTGTAATATTAAAGAAAACATTTCCTAAAATAAAAGACTTAATATTAATTCAATAAATTAAGTAAACAAAAGGAAAACTGACTAAAATTAATTGAATATAAAATTGAGTTTATTTACAAGGTAATTATAAGCATATGATTAAAAACAAATATAAATGTTTTAAAAAAATAAAAATATTCAATCCTAGTTGAGAACTGTATTCTCAACATTTATTTTCTGAGAATTACAGTTTATCTTACTGAATTAACAAATTCGATTTTGAAAGGCAGAGTTCCATACCCTAGAAGTATTTATTTGATTAGCCTTTTTATGTTTAGATCGGGGTAGGATCTTCATACACACGTAAATTCGTATTATTAAAAGAATATAGCTTAATTAAATAAAATGGAACAATGGTGAAGGAAGATTGTTTGTTACCTTATATTACTAGATAACGTTGACAGCAGGAGGTAATGGCTGACGCGTTTTCGCTTTTTCTTAGCGCGTACATTTCCATCTATTGGCACACACACTCAAAATCTGTTTTTTTAGTTAGAGAGCAGTCAACCTTCTACTTTTCCATCTTTTTTGAATCTGAACTCTCAAAAAAAAATCACATTCTTTTCGTGGAGCAAAAAAAAAAAAAAAGGATGGAATCATTCTTCCCTTCTCACATAAAATTAAGGCCTTATACATATAACTTCTTGAAAATTTGCATGTTTCGGCCATACCTCTGATTTTAGAGAGATGACCATTGGCAGGCGGGAGAATTTTGGTACTCCCCTTGAGTGTTTCATAGGCCCGTCGGTACAATAGTGATTCCTCTTGACGCCGTGCTGTGTCTGGGAGGTAAAGATGCTTTTACTTGTGAGGTCTTCGTGCCTATTTAAGCTCTCATAAATAAATGTGTCATATTATTGTTCTGACAATTTTCTCCATGACATTTTTATTAGGTGTAGTTAAATCATTCGTGGGAACGGAAAACCAAATATTTCCTTGACTGCCGTGGTTCACTTTGTTCCACAATTATCTATCTGTATGCGCTGATCCTAAAATGGATCATTAATTTGTATTGTTCACTGTTCACTGATTAAAATGATACCAAATATTCTGCTAATATGCAGAAAAAAAACCAAATACTTTTTTTTTTTATAGTGTGTGCTAGTTTAGATCTAGATGGTGGTATTTCTCACCAGCATCTCTTCCCCCGACATTAGAAAAAAAAAGGTCCACAGTATCTTTTTTTATATATATATATATAGCCACAAAGTACTCGATGAAAGTCCATCGTCGTATTATATTGAAGATCAAAACTGAAAATGTTCACATGGAAAAGTCTAGGAACTTGGGATAAGCTGGGGTGTCACTAGGTTTGGAGTGTAAGTAGGTTTGCAACACCAGAAAAAAGTTTTACACATTGGTGAAATAAAGCGTAATCAAAAGTTCACTGTTGAAAAATCTGATGAAAGACATGACTTCTTCAGCAAGTTATCATGTGTAGTTGGTTTCAATTTCCATTGTTCCAAAAACATTTATTAAAATTTTGAGTTTTAATAGGTCCAAATCCAAATAAAGCAGGAAAATTTGAATAAGCCAAATAATAAAATAAAATGCCCGAGAGAAGAAAGAAAAAAAAATTAATTTTCTTTTCCACTCTTATATTTTTAGTTATTACATACATATAAATTGGCAAATCTTTTATTTTAATTATTACAGGCTAATTAGGTACCCATACGTTGAAACACAATATACAGAATCATTTAAAACAAATACTCAATATAATCAGTAAACTGTATGCATTGTATAATTAATACCATACATTAAATATATATATATATATATTATATCAAAAACATAGAGAGAAAATAGATATACATAATCTCACATGAAATGTCTCTCTTGAGCAAAAAGGCAAACATCTTTATTTTATTTTATATAATATACATAAAGAAAATGTTATGTGAAAAAAACATCTTATCATTCTTACTAAAACAATTTTGTTTTGGGATCTTATAAAAGGATGACTTTTCTGAATGAAAGATATTTTCAATAATATATTTTCATAAAAGAAACAGGTCTAAAAAATGAATTTTCCTCTTTCCTTTGCTACCAAAATTTTAATTATCCGTTGGTAAAATCAAAACAAGTACAATTTCACTGCCCGGCTCCTAGAATGAACAAGGTTGAAAGAGAACGAAGAAAAGAAAAAGAAGAAAAAAAAATCTCCTCTCTTTCCTATCGATCCATCAAATTGCTAAGGGGAAGGATTCCAAATGACAGTTACTGAGCTCACCTGTGGAAAAACTGACCCCCCTTTTTTTTTTTTTTTTTTTTTTTTTTTTTTTTTTTACATTCGTATGCAGGTGTACACAAGGGAAGATTTGCGAAATGCATGTACTAGCGATCGTTGCTATCCCTCAGGTGTATGATTACTAAACTCCTGGATTTTCGACTCTACAAAAAGGGGTGAAATGTGTTAATTGCACGTGTAATTGGTGAAAGGTAGTGCAGCTATGATTTACAGCTAGGAATTATGATTTATGTTGTTAAAAATAAAAATTATACTGTGTGGTTAAAAAAAAAGTCGTGTATACCCGGCTTGGATTTAAAAATAAATGGGGTATGTAATTAAATCTGTATATCTGCTTAATATTTTCTATAAAAAAAAAAATCGATACACGTGTACCGTGGTCAAATCCGTTTGCATCGCACTATCTTCTCGTCAATTTATATATTTACTTATTTATTTATATTGTGTATAAAAACGTAATGTATTATAATATATATATTTTTTTAATATAATATTGATTTTCTAGTTACAATTTAAGTTAGCGAGAACAAGCGAGCGTTGCTTTGCACAAACGAAAATGTGCATGCAATTGTAAAATATTTATTTAATTATTTATTCTTCTTATTATTATTATTTTAAAATATATTAACGTGTAAATATACATATTTAAGGAATCGAAAGCGAGCGTTCGCTTTTCTTTTCTCTTATTATTTTTTGTTTTATAAAATATTACATATAATAGTTAGAAAAAAAAAAGATTAAACAAATTCTTTTTTTTTGTAAAGTTTGGAAATTTAGTTAATTAGAAATATCTCAGCTAAATGCATTATTAGATGCTCTGCGCAGATAGTCTCAATTTCGCCTGCAAAAACGAGACTTTAACATCCAATAAATTGCTGAAATGATCATTGACATGTATCCAACACCTTTTTATTATTATTTTTTTTTAAGTATGAAATAATTTACCTAAATATTTAAGGTATAAATTAAACATCCAATTTATGTTTTGTAATAATTGAAACGTTCAATGGTATTTTTATTTATTTATTTATTTATTTATTTATTTATTTTTTTTAAATTATCTGAAATGTTAATCCTTAGGGACAACTAATAATTTTTTTTTTTACTTGTTTGTTTTATAATATGAAATCGTACGATTATTCTAAAATTAAAATTGAAACGCGTTGTTCTAACCAAGTTATAGATTATATCAAATATTAAACTAAAATAATTTTGTAAAATCTGACCGATTTTTTTTTGTTATAATAATTCAAGTGGATTCGTCAATCCGTGGCTTTAAGCAAAGGATGAATTATTATAAATATTGGTCAATATAAAATGTTGTATTATTATTATTTATATTTGTGTCGCCGAGTGAATAGATGTTGACTTGTAATTTTAAATCGATTAGTTATATGTTTTGTGCTACATATAAAGACTTTTATTTTCACTTTTAGTAGAGGGGGTAAGGTTATATATTAAATTTTTTTTTTGTTTTGTTATATAAATTAGTATAAAATGGATTTGAAAGGGTGATACCCTGGCAAGGCTGCCTCTGTTTTTATTTTTACCGTAATTATTATTATTTTTTATTTAACGTGCATGTTTGTTCATAACTCCCTCTGACGAGCCAAATCCCTCAGTAGTACACTGTGTAGCAAAGAAAAAAAAACTTGCAGTATCCTCCCTAAATGATCTTTTTTTTTTTTTTTTTTTTTTTTTTTTTATATATATAGTAACCTGTCCTCAATGTACTGTAAATAAACAATAATGGAAAATTATAAAATGTGTACTAAACTAAAGAAAAATAAGACATCTATAAACGATAAAAATTTAAAATAAATATATACATATTGCCTCGACAGCAATAAAAGAGAAAAAAAAATTCTCGCTTCCCTATCTAGGAATTTATGTGTATAGTCTGTGATTCCACTTTCGTTGGTGAGAATAATTTATTTATGTGGCGTTTAATAGTCGCTTTATCTGGGAATGCAATTTCCTTTAATAGGTAATTGTTATTCCTAAGCTTCCTTACCACCTCGAATGGTCCCAAGAATTTTGGCTGAAGTACACCTGGTTTACCCACGACTTTTAAGTAGCATTCTTGTCCCGTTTGTAGAAATTTTACTTTTTGGACTGGAGTACTGTCGATGTACTCCACCATCATTTTTTTTTTGGTTTTGTAAGGCTAATTTCTTTATTTCCTCAATATGTTGGACTCTATTTTTAACGTAGGTTTTGACAATTATGTCTTGGTCAGGCAAGTGTATGGAAAAAGGAGTTCTTATTTCTCTACCGAAAAATAGAAGTGCCGGAGAAAATCCCGTAGCTCTGTGCGGCGTACTGTTATAATTAATTTTAAAAAAATCAATCCTGGTATCCCATTCTAAAGAGTTTTTACACATAGCCACAATTGAATTTTTTAATATTTTATTACTGATTTCACAGAGCCCATTACTGCGTGGATTATTCACGGACGTAAAATCTAGGTCTATGTTAAGAGAATCCATGTATTCTTTGAATAAATCAGAGTGAAAATACCGGCCATTATCCAATTTTATGGATCGCGCCAATCCGAAATTACTAAAATAGCGATTCAATACATTTAGAAGTGTTTGTGATTCACAATTGCGAACCGGTACAGCCTCCAAGAATCTTGATGTGGAATCAATAATCATAAATACAAATTTATTTTTGCGTAGCGTCATTGGAAGCAAACCAATTAAATCTATATGCAAAACTGATCCGATTTCTTTATCTTTGATTATTTTTTGTGTGGGAACTTTAATAGTTTGATGTTGTTTAGTCGTGTTACATGGTATACATTTAGTACAATAATTCTTTACATCCCTGTACATCCCGTACCAGTAGAATCTAGCTTTTATTATTTGATAAGTTTTAAAAAATCCGAAATGTGGTTTATGAGCTTCCTGTATTATTTCAGCTTTAAGTTTATCCGGAGCAATTAACAGTTCATTTGTATCAGAGCCTGGCTTTAATATTAATATTTCTTTTTGATTGAGAGTGAATTTTTTTGTGGTTTTGTTTTGTTTGTCAGTTTTAATTTTGTTTATTATTTTATTTAATTTTTCGTCTTCTAATTGTTGTAGTTTAATGTTTTCATCTGATAGAGCTTTGTTTACCGTAAACAATGAATTTTGCAATTTTTCTCTTGAAATTATATTATTAATGTTCCTCGAAACATAATCAGCAGGATTTTTAGAGCCCTCGATATGCTGAAAAGAGTAGTTAAAAGGGGACAAATTGTCCAACCACCTTGCTACAATGTCTGGTTGCTTTTCCAAATTTAAAAAATACGTTAGCGCTTTGGAGTCTGTATAAATATTAAATTTTCTCCCTGCGAGAATATGCTTGAAATACATCACCGCTTCATGAACCGCCAGTAGTTCGAGTTTGAAACTGGGGTAGTTCTTTTCGGGATCCCTTAATTTTCGCCCAAAATGTTCAATTGGCAGCTGTTCTCCGTCGTATTCTTGTGCTAAAATTCCAGAAATAGCTGTTTTAGAAGCGTCTGTGATTAAAATGAAATCTTTTGAGAAATCCGGGGGTTTTAATGTGGGATTTTTAACTATCGCTGCTTGGATTTCTTTGAAAGCATTTTCTTCTATGTCAGACCATTTAAATTTCACTTTGTCTTTAGTAAGATTAATTAATGGGTCAACTATTTTAGAATAGTCTTTAATAAGCGATCTAAAATAATTCGAAAGACCAAGTAGAGATTTAACTCCCTTCTTATTTTTAGGTTTAACTAAATTTTGAATTTTATCTATGTTTCTTTTTGAAGGAGAGTATCCTTCGCTGTTTAGGGTGAAACCGAGAAATTCGATTTCTGACATACAGACTTGTATTTTAGTAGGCTCAATAGTTAAATTATTTTCAATAAAAGCTTTAAGGACTTTGTCTAACAGATCTAACATTTCTTCGAGTGAGTCGGCTGCTAGGATCGCATCGTCAATAAAATAAGCGACTTGATCTTCATTAAAGTGGCCCAACACTTTATCAATTAATTCTGCAAACACCGCAGTACTGAGTCGCGTTCCGAAAGGCAATCTTAAAAAGGAGAATTTACCGTGCTCCGTTATGAAAGCTAATTTTTCAGTGTCTTCTTCACGTAAATTTATTTGGAAAAACGCACTGTGTAGATCCAGTACTGTATAATATTTTTTTCCACTCATTCTCCGCAGAATCTCTTTAATTTCGGGTATGGGGTACGCATAATTTTGAAGTATTTCATTTAAAAGTCTATAATCGACCGCCATACGATATTTAACTTCATTAGCCTGTTCGTTTTTCTGCAAAGATTTTTTTTTAACGAAAATAACAGGGAAAGCGTAATCAGAGTTGGATTTACGAATGATATTTGCTCTCAAAAGTTTTTCAATTTCTTTTTTAGCATACTCCTTAACATTGTGTGCAGTTTTGTATGGTTTAGTCTGCAGAGGATAATTATGTATTAAATTAAATCTTGGGACGACTAATGAAGATTGTCCGAGTGTATCGTAATTCTTAGAAAAGGCATGTGCATTATTTAGAAGTATTTTTTTTAATTTTTCTGCTGTGTCCGAGTCTAAATGTTGTAAATTAAAGTCGTCTGATCTAAGTTCTGCTTTTCTCCGTTCACGAACTTGCTCTAAATTCAGATTATTAATGTGCACTACCTGCTTCGTTACTTCTTGACCCTCAGTGTCAACTGATTTTATTTCAAAATGTTTAGAAATTTTGCCAATGTTCATTCCCTCTGTTAAGATTAATTTTTGTTGTGATTTGTTAGTGATTATTATATGAATTTTATTATCCTTGGCAATTTCGTGAATTGATGTTTTATAATAAATTTTCATATTATGTTTAATCGGTTCCAAGAGTATTGTATTTGTAGTTGCGAATTTATCTGGATCTAATAGTAATGCAACAATTTTTTTTTCGCCTGGTAGTAACTCCGTTGTCTGTGTTAGTTTTGCTGTAACAAAATTTTTGTGCGAGATACGTTTTTTTTTCTTTTTGCGTATTGTTTCTTTATTTTGATTCTCATTAGAGTTAGCAGTTAAGTTACTTATCAGACTTTGAGGTTCATTTTCTAGAAATTGAAGTGCAATGTTTTTGTTTTTTAATTTCATGGTTTTATCTTCAAAATCTAGGATAATATTATTTGTTTTGAGGAAATCGAATCCCAATAGCATATTGTAGTTCCGACCAAAATCTTGAGTTGTAACATAGAATGCCCCCGATACAAAAACGTTTTCCAATTTGAAAGTTAATTTAATGCATTGCTTAAAAGAGATTGTCGAATTTGTTAATGTTTGAATTTTTACCTGGTTACAGAGATTTTTATATTTTACGTGTGCATTCTTTAATTGTTCGAACAATATAGGTGATGCCAAAGTTACTGCCGCCCCACTGTCTGTCAAAGCATTAATCTTAACACCATTAATTTCAAAAGTAATAATCGGAAGTTGAGAATTGTCATTACTTTTGACACTAGCAATAATTTTGTTATTTTTTTTAGACCCGCAGTGAGACTTACGCGGGTGCCTTGTATTTGAGAATGTAAGTCCCGACTTTAGTTTCCCTTATTGTTACTAGAATTCTGATCATGATCTTTATCTTGTTTATTGTTTTCAAATGTCTGCTGTGAATTATTTTTTTTGTATAATCATGTTTTTTATAATTATTTTGCTTGTAGCCCCCTCTATGCCCTCTATAATTTCTTCGCTGGTCATATGATCTCTGTTCGTTGAAATTGCCTCCATAATTTCCGAAACTGGGATATGATATCGGCATAAATTGTTGGTGGGGTGGGGGTGGTGCATAGTACATGTACTGAGGAGCAGAATATTGCATAGGGTTGAAGTTTTGGTGCGTGTAATTTGGGGTTTGCTGAAAGTTTCCCTGAGCTTGTTGGTTTCCCCCTTGATAAAAATTTGGTTTTTCGATTTGAATATTCTCAGGAATTTTTTTATTTTCGTCCACGTAATTACTGCTGTTTTGTTCGTTGCCCTTGTAAAACCAACAATGTGGGTTCGTATGGGATGTGGATTTACAGTACTTGCAAAACCTAGTTGTATCATTGTTAGTGGCATTTACCTTTAATTTTATGTTATTTAGTTCCGCGGTTAATAATTTTATATTCTCTGCACTTTCTACATTGAGTTTAAGCAGTTCATTTAACAAATCAGAATCTTTAGTTTTGGAAATGTTGTTGATGTCCTTTAAATTGACATGTGAATAAGCCTCCTCTAATTTTAAGGCTATGTTGCACGCTGTTTTAAAGTCCGGCGGAGAGTTTTTTCTTACTTCCAGACTTAAATCACTACGAATTGATTCCAAAAACTGAGATAATTTGATCATTTCCATGAATGTAGAGCTGTTGTTAGCTCCTATATCTTGCCCACTTTTTTTTAGATAAAGGTCTGCTGCCGCATTAAATTCTAATATAAATTCGTTCATGTTTTGTTCCGGTTTTTGTTTGAGATTGCAAAATTTCTTTTGCGCTTCTAGAAATGTGGTTTTGGGTTCGAATAATTCTTTTAACTTTGTTTTAAAGGTTTCTAAGTTCTGTTCCACGAACAAATTTTGATCCCTCATCAATTTATCTTTAGCAGGTCCTACAATTTTCGCCTTTAATATAGTTAATTTAGAATCATTATTCAATTCAGTTTTATTGATGAGATTGTCAAATTGTAAGAAAAAATGGTTAATATTTGCTTCCTTTTTTCCATCATAGTATGGAATCAGATTAATTAGGCTATCTGCATTTGGGGTGTCCATTGTAGTAATTTTAGGAGTAGCTTTTTCAGAATTTATAATTTTCTTCTCTTTCTTTTTTTTCTTATTATTATTATTACTATTATTACAAATAATATTAGTGTCTACAGTTTGATTATTTAATTCGCGTAATTGTTGTCTAGTTTTGACACCAGTATCTATTCTACTAATTCTTTGACTTTTACGCTTATTCATCCAATTAAAGTACAAAAATCATAAAATAGAGAGAGAGCAAAAAAAAAAATTGTTTAACATAAAATAAAAGATACCCAATGGTGAATTGTTATGCACTGTTCGAGAAATTAATTATATATAATATATATCATTTCAATATTTGAGCATTATTATGTATTTATTTTATATTTGCTGCTGTTGCAGTATATGTAACACAAGTCATATTTTCAATTCTTTGTTAATACAAATCAAACCAATAACACTTATTATTATTTAATATATCATTATATATTTAGTGAGGTACCCAAAAAGAATTGCCAGGTATATGCATGTTACAGAGTGTATGAAGATTCCCCAATGAATGCTTAATTTTTTTTTTTTTTTTTTTTTTTTTTTTTTTTAATTAGTTGTTGAAAAGAGGAAAAAAAATTTTTTCAAAAGAATTAAAATTAAGAACATTTATGTTAGCAAAAAATTTTTTTTTTTTTAGTCTTAATATTGCATATATATTTTTATATTTAAAAAGTTATACAATAACCTAAAGTTCTATTTCTAAAATTAAATTAATATATTAAAATAATTTAGAAAGAGGTAACGGTACCACTACTAATTCGGTAAACCCTATGATGGAATGCTACAGAGTGATCAATTAAATTATTTGAATTTAAGTCTGACTGCATAGGATTTACCACTATATTGCTGTTAATTGATTAATATGAGTATTTTAAATTATCCGAGACGTATAGTATTTATTTTGCACCTATGACTCTAAGGATCTGATATGATAATTTATACTTAGAAAATTTTATTAGACAAATTATCAATTAATTATAGAAAAGAAAAAGTTGCGTTGTGAATTATTTTTGAAGTTCGGATCCTCTTTGAGCCAATTACAATCATCAAAGGTTACCTGCAGAGAGTTATGTAACATTAAATATATAATGGCTTATTTTAAAACCTAGATTGTAATATTAAAGAAAACATTTCCTAAAATAAAAGACTTAATATTAATTCAATAAATTAAGTAAACAAAAGGAAAACTGACTAAAATTAATTGAATATAAAATTGAGTTTATTTACAAGGTAATTATAAGCATATGATTAAAAACAAATATAAATGTTTTAAAAAAATAAAAATATTCAATCCTAGTTGAGAACTGTATTCTCAACATTTATTTTCTGAGAATTACAGTTTATCTTACTGAATTAACAAATTCGATTTTGAAAGGCAGAGTTCCATACCCTAGAAGTATTTATTTGATTAGCCTTTTTATGTTTAGATCGGGGTAGGATCTTCATACACACGTAAATTCGTATTATTAAAAGAATATAGCTTAATTAAATAAAATGGAACAATGGTGAAGGAAGATTGTTTGTTACCTTATATTACTAGATAACGTTGACAGCAGGAGGTAATGGCTGACGCGTTTTCGCTTTTTCTTAGCGCGTACATTTCCATCTATTGGCACACACACTCAAAATCTGTTTTTTTAGTTAGAGAGCAGTCAACCTTCTACTTTTCCATCTTTTTTGAATCTGAACTCTCAAAAAAAAATCACATTCTTTTCGTGGAGCAAAAAAAAAAAAAAAAAGGATGGAATCATTCTTCCCTTTTCACATAAAATTAAGGCCTTATACATATAACTTCTTGAAAATTTGCATGTTTCGGCCATACCTCTGATTTTAGAGAGATGACCATTGGCAGGCGGGAGAATTTTGGTACTCCCCTTGAGTGTTTCATAGGCCCGTCGGTACAATAGTGATTCCTCTTGACGCCGTGCTGTGTCTGGGAGGTAAAGATGCTTTTACTTGTGAGGTCTTCGTGCCTATTTAAGCTCTCATAAATAAATGTGTCATATTATTGTTCTGACAATTTTCTCCATGACATTTTTATTAGGTGTAGTTAAATCATTCGTGGGAACGGAAAACCAAATATTTCCTTGACTGCCGTGGTTCACTTTGTTCCACAATTATCTATCTGTATGCGCTGATCCTAAAATGGATCATTAATTTGTATTGTTCACTGTTCACTGATTAAAATGATACCAAATATTCTGCTAATATGCAGAAAAAAAACCAAATACTTTTTTTTTTATAGTGTGTGCTAGTTTAGATCTAGATGGTGGTATTTCTCACCATCATCTCTTCCCCCGACATTAGAAAAAAAAAGGTCCACAGTATCTTTTTTTATATATATATATATAGCCACAAAGTACTCGATGAAAGTCCATCGTCGTATTATATTTAAGATCAAAACTGAAAATGTTCACATGGAAAAGTCTAGGAACTTGGGATAAGCTGGGGTGTCACTAGGTTTGGAGTGTAAGTAGGTTTGCAACACCAGAAAAAAGTTTTACACATTGGTGAAATAAAGCGTAATCAAAAGTTCACTGTTGAAAAATCTGATGAAAGACATGACTTCTTCAGCAAGTTATCATGTGTAGTTGGTTTCAATTTCCATTGTTCCAAAAACATTTATTAAAATTTTGAGTTTTAATAGGTCCAAATCCAAATAAAGCAGGAAAATTTGAATAAGCCAAATAATAAAATAAAATGCCCGAGAGAAGAAAGAAAAAAAAATTAATTTTCTTTTCCACTCTTATATTTTTAGTTATTACATACATATAAATTGGCAAATCTTTTATTTTAATTATTACAGGCTAATTAGGTACCCATACGTTGAAACACAATATACAGAATCATTTAAAACAAATACTCAATATAATCAGTAAACTGTATGCATTGTATAATTAATACCATACATTAAATATATATATATATATATTATATCAAAAACATAGAGAGAAAATAGATATACATAATCTCACATGAAATGTCTCTCTTGAGCAAAAAGGCAAACATCTTTATTTTATTTTATATAATATACATAAAGAAAATGTTATGTGAAAAAAACATCTTATCATTCTTACTAAAACAATTTTGTTTTGGGATCTTATAAAAGGATGACTTTTCTGAATGAAAGATATTTTCAATAATATATTTTCATAAAAGAAACAGGTCTAAAAAATGAATTTTCCTCTTTCCTTTGCTACCAAAATTTTAATTATCCGTTGGTAAAATCAAAACAAGTACAATTTCACTGCCCGGCTCCTAGAATGAACAAGGTTGAAAGAGAACGAAGAAAAGAAAAAGAAGAAAAAAAAATCTCCTCTCTTTCCTATCGATCCATCAAATTGCTAAGGGGAAGGATTCCAAATGACAGTTACTGAGCTCACCTGTGGAAAAACTGACCCCCCTTTTTTTTTTTTTTTTTTTTTTTTTTTTTTTACATTCGTATGCAGGTGTACACAAGGGAAGATTTGCGAAATGCATGTACTAGCGATCGTTGCTATCCCTCAGGTGTATGATTACTAAACTCCTGGATTTTCGACTCTACAAAAAGGGGTGAAATGTGTTAATTGCACGTGTAATTGGTGAAAGGTAGTGCAGCTATGATTTACAGCTAGGAATTTGTTACCTTATATTACTAGATAACGTTGACAGCAGGAGGTAATGGCTGACGCGTTTTCGCTTTTTCTTAGCGCGTACATTTCCATCTATTGGCACACACACTCAAAATCTGTTTTTTTAGTTAGAGAGCAGTCAACCTTCTACTTTTCCATCTTTTTTGAATCTGAACTCTCAAAAAAAAATCACATTCTTTTCGTGGAGCAAAAAAAAAAAAAAAAAAGGATGGAATCATTCTTCCCTTTTCACATAAAATTAAGGCCTTATACATATAACTTCTTGAAAATTTGCATGTTTCGGCCATACCTCTGATTTTAGAGAGATGACCATTGGCAGGCGGGAGAATTTTGGTACTCCCCTTGAGTGTTTCATAGGCCCGTCGGTACAATAGTGATTCCTCTTGACGCCGTGCTGTGTCTGGGAGGTAAAGATGCTTTTACTTGTGAGGTCTTCGTGCCTATTTAAGCTCTCATAAATAAATGTGTCATATTATTGTTCTGACAATTTTCTCCATGACATTTTTATTAGGTGTAGTTAAATCATTCGTGGGAACGGAAAACCAAATATTTCCTTGACTGCCGTGGTTCACTTTGTTCCACAATTATCTATCTGTATGCGCTGATCCTAAAATGGATCATTAATATGTATTGTTCACTGTTCACTGATTAAAATGATACCAAATACTCTGCTAATATGCAGAAAAAAAACCAAATACTTTTTTTTTTTTATAGTGTGTGCTAGTTTAGATCTAGATGGTGGTATTTCTCACCATCAAACAGTAACGAAAAATTTACGTTTTCTTTTCTTTCAGATTAGCATTTTCAAAATCGGTGGACAATCTCTCATCTTGATCATCATGGTCTTTTTTTTTTTTAAACTAATCAGCACGTATTTTTCTAGTAAAACACGTAGGATGTTTTCGAAATAATAATATTTCTCTTTTCATTGTAAATTTAAGTAACAAAACTGTTTATATAAAATTTAAATTTTACTTTGAATTGATGCCATTTCACTAAAAATTCATATTTTTTAGAACAAATACGTATTTTACCAGATTTTGGAGAAAAAACTTTCTCTTTTCATTGTTCTGGGATAAATCTACGATGAGTTATCCTGTCCAACGCTTGACACTCTTTTTCGATGCGCACCCAGCCTTTAGCTGTCATACCGCTATTTTTAATATATAAACTACACTGTTAAAAATTTGCAGCAAACTGTCCAGTCGTTTGACCGTTTTTGTAGAAAACGGTTACATAAACGTACTTTAATTCTATTCTGAGCATATTATTGCTCATATTATGGTCATAATAGAGTTAATTTACGGATATGTAACCGTTTTCTACGAAAACGGTCAAATGACTGGACAGTTTGCTGCAAATTTTTAACAGTGTACCCAAAACATAGTTTTCGTTTTTATATGTGTACACTAATTTAGTGTAAATGGATTTTCATAAACACTTTGCAGTTCTTTAAAAAAAAATCCCGAAGAGCCTTAATTTCAGGTCGTGAAAGTGGTGTTAACATTAAATTTAGTATTTTCCTATTCTTTATTTTTAAAATCATATAGAAAATTACATATTCTAGTTTTACTTACATATTTAATGTCCCATTTTTCTTTTAATTCTAATTAACATATCTTTTTAGGTGCGTTCGTAATTATAAAAATACCTAGCACCTATAGTCGTCGTCTGGTCCATCCATCTGTCCGTCTGTCTGCATGTAACAGCGCAAAAACTACCTAACCGAATAGTTTGAAATTTAATTTATATAATCGTTGCAAAATTTCGTCGAGTCATTTCAAATGTTATGAAAATCGAAGCAAAATTTAAAAAGATATTAATAAAAGTTTTCTTCATTCTATTAAATTCTATCAGACATAATTAATTCAATGATATACCATGGGAGGTAATGTTTTTAAGTTGCCATGGTGATTACGTCCTATTTCAGATGGAGTCATACTATTTTCGTATTACTGATTTTAAAAACCGAATTTGTACACTAAAATTATTTAATTATAGCAACCATATAGTCTACCGACATTTTTTTGAATAGATGTTTCCGGGAAAATATATATTAAATGGAAAAGGAGTCTAAATATGGATTTCAAGTTCTGAAATTTTCCAAAGGTGGAATTTTCAGTAAATGTCAATAAAAGATAAAATATTGCCAAATTAAAATGTACTTATTTTTATACGGAAATTAATCATATCATAATAACAGACGATATAATTATTTTTTTCAGTGAAATAATAACAGTGATGTTTTACAATGTTTTGTGTTCGATATTTGCGCATAGTATAATTTTAATGTAACAGAATTGTAATTAATTGTTCGTAAAAGTTTATTGAATCTTAATTTCATAAAATAAAATTAATATCTATAATATGAAAATCTGCACATAAAATAAATTTTGAATTCAAGCATTTTTGCATAAGAGTGCAACAGCTATTGCAACAAGATCTGAATATTTATAAAACAAGTTATAGTACGAACGCACTTCATTTGTCATGTTTGACGTACAATTTCCAATTTGCTAACATTTGAATTACTAATACTACAAGGACAAGTAAATCGGATATTGTGGTCGTATCTCCAACCTGTATTGGAGGATATGAGAATTATTTTACTGTGGCGTAGAGGCACTTGTGACTTGAGATATGGTAAGGAAGAAGTGCGCCCGTAATGCAAGATTTGTCTAGACAACCTCTTTCAATGAACTGTAGACGTTCGCGTTCTTAGAAAATAGAAATTTATTTAAAGAAGACTGTGTGAATATTCAATTTTTCCAGCGTTTGGAGAAATGACAAAAACATTACGTATGTATTAAAGGGTGCTCGGTGAAAGTTGGTTTTAGATAACGTTTACTTCTTTTTAGTGCATCTATGTTTGAGGAAGCCGAGACTTCAAAATGACGACCATTTCGTCTACAGGAATATAAAAATATTTTCAACAACTCTACTCGATCTGGCTGTAGATCATACCGTCAGAAAATTAATTCTTTGAATAGGGTTGTGTGTAATATAAAGAGAGGTCATAAAGTCTTTCCCTGATTACAATTTTTTTTTTTACGAAATAACCATTGAATGTAATATTGTAAAATTTTTATTACGGAAAAATCATGTTCTTAAGTTTTTTTAGTCCAATCGTTACCATCGTTCATGAGTTCTTTGATGACAAATTTCCTGGAAGATAAATTGGACGGGATGAACCAACCCCTCTAGATTTTTTGTTTTGAGGTTACATAAAAGACACTACGTTTGCAACACCAGTAAAAAATATTGAAACACTATACGTGGCGAGAAGTGGAATACTGCTTTGACATTCTTCGAGCTACAAAGTGTTCTCACATAAAAATTTACTGACGTAAGTACTTGTATTAAAAACTTCATCAATATATTGAAACAAGCATATGTCTAATTTTATTAGTTTTTCTGCAATAAATTATTGTAATAAGAGAAAGATATTATGACCACCCGGTATATTGTGGTCATAACTCCCCTGTCATTACCGTCAGGAAAGTCAGTCTCCGATTTTTTTTAATCCTTGTAGAAATAAAATAATTAATAAATAATAGTAAAATAAAAATAACTATATATGAAACAAATATAAAAGCAGACATATTTTTCTTTACAAGATGATTAAATGTACTTCTTACTCTGTACACTTCTGTAATTTTAGGAGCAATTAATTTGTGGTGTCCTTTGTCAGATGATTATTATTAGTAGTGAGGAGTTATAGGCAAATAATAATCAGTTTTTTCTTCATTTGCTGTCGTAACTCCAGTTTGATACTAATAATCTGTCAAAGATAGCCAATAATTATTACATCTATAACCTACAATTGTATTTTTACCTATCAATTAAAAAGCGAATATCTACTTCTGTACATTACAGAATAATTTTGAAGATATGTTTAATCTAATTACAAATACAATTAATTAATTCAATTGCAATTAATACAATTAATACAATTCTAATTTATAGAAATATTTGAGAACGTATTGGAAATCGGTTTTATTTTATTTTTTTTTATTTCGGATCGGATTATAAAGAGCAAGTTCAGAATTACGAAAGTTTTTATATAGTATTATTTCTGAGAAACTATTGTAATCCTATTCAGAGTAGGAACTGAATGTAATGCTTTTATATTACTTGATGAATGTGGGCATTACATTTAAGTATTAAAAATTTATTTATTCACGTTATTATAAATATCTTATTTTAAACTTCGAATGTTTTCGATTAAGTACACTGTAAAAAAGAGGGAGTATTATTACGCTTAATTTGGGTTTATGAAATGCCAAATAAGGTTTAAATATGCACTAATTTTGGTGTCAGCACTGAATTAAGTGTTATGATACACTTAAAATAGTTTATCTTTACTCTTTCAAAAAGAATTGGTGATATCATACACCCAGAATGACGCTTTCAAATTAATTTGGGAAAACAAAACTCCAATATAGGTGTACAATTTTATCTCGCTATCAAGCGTTTGGTGTTCAGATACACGATGACGTCAGTTGCGTCAGCACACGACAACAGAAAACGAGAACGAAGCAGTCGCCATTTTGCTTTCATTTTAAAACTTCTTATTTGCTATTTAAAACGCAAGGGAAGCAAAGTAATTAGTCCTTATTTACTTAAGAGTACTAAATAGCAGTGGCACCAACTTAAATGGGCCACTGGGGCCCGAGCCCACCCAATAATTTGCTATCCCAGCTTACCCAATTTCCATTATTGTGTTATTTATTTACCTCTGAAACGAAATTTCATTATGTTGACCTTCTTAAAATTGTTTTGTTTGAAAAATTGTGAGACAGACAGGAGGACTTAAGTAATTAAACTGACGTATAGTTTGATTTCGTTTAACCCTTTAACGGATAAAGCATTTCAATTGCTAAAATGCTGAAACAAATGATTGACACCGGAAATTATGAACAAATTTATTTCTATATATAAAAAAGGCGATATTTCACTTATATAATATAATGGAAAACATTTCTATTAAAATTCTGCTGTCATTGTGGAATTTCATAATTAAAGTTTTGTGGTTTCATAGGGAAACCAATGAACGTTAAAGGGTTAAAATTATTCTTCCTGCATATTTTACCTGTGCGGCTATAGTGTCAATGGTCACTTATATTAATGCTCTGACTCACAATCATAAAGCACTTAGATAACTGCATTTATTTTCTCGATGTTCAGCTTTTTACGCATTTTATTTGTAATCATATCCATTGTATGATAATTTTGATAAATACTATTTTCTTTATAAGGAAGAGCTAATGACAGTATAATTTAATAAAATTACTATTTTTATACATTAAAAAAATATATTTTCCCCTTTTTACTTGCAGACCACAAACATATCTAAGCCGAAATTTCTTATAAATTTGGTAGCAAGTTGAAAAAAAATATATAACGCCATCTTCAAATGGGAAAGCTGTGTGTGTGTGGGGGGGGGGGGGACAGTTTACTTGATCAGTATCCCAGTACCCTATAGCAGCAATGTTAGTTTTTCACACACAAGATGTAAAATTGTATAAAAATTCAACATGTGTAAAGAAAATTTGAAAAGTAAAGAACATTTGTTATCAACATTTACTATGATTTTCTAAACAAAAGGTTTGTGAATTATTTTAAAAAGTAAATGAAAAATAAAAAGGAGTGGATTATTTATTGTTAGGAAATTAGCTGAAGAAGAACCAATTTTTTTCAAAAATTTTACTTATTGTAACAGATAGTGATAATTTTTTTTTTCTTAGAAGATTATGGTGGGGGGGGGGGGTGCTTTAAATGATCATTTTGGTGCATATAAAATTAAAAAATTGTCTAATAAGCACTATTCAAGATTTTTTTTGGTGGATGCAAGCCTCTTGCAATTTAGATATTCATTTTTCAGCTACTATACAAATGGAAACTGGTACACTGTTTTAAAGCATATTTTGGTAACATTAAATGATGTTTCATACATGGAATGCAATACTTAAAAATGTTTTGTTACATATGAAAATTGTAATATTGTGTGTAATATATCTTAGCTGGGTATTTTTAACAGTACAAGTCCAAAATTATAATTTTAGAAGGAATTGAAAAATTTGTATATTCCTCTTTTTTGTTTAACTGGGTATAGGATATTTTGGTTAATATCAATGTATTTAACCATGAAATGTGTTTTTATAATGTTAAGTAATAATTATATGCTGTTTGGTTTGGTGCACTGCAATATGCAAACTTTTTTTTTTTTTTTTTTTTTTTTACAGTTATGATTAATTAAAACAGTTCTTTATTTTTAACCTTGACTTATGCTCTTTTAAGTGCTTATAAAAATCACTTTTTTATTGTGAAATTGCAAATATACTCATTAAACCAAAGACTTTCTGTCAGGACTGCCTATCTAAGATATGAGTATGCAAATGTCTTCAGAGAAAATTCTATAATTTTTATGCTAAATTGAGTGGGTGATGGGTAAAACTTCTATAATGCTGTATTGATTGTCGTTTAAACCCTTTAACTACTAACAATAAGTGCAAATATTTCAATGTGGCTCCATTGTTAAATATGCAAGTATTTTAATATTAAAAAATACAAAGTCTAACAGAAATTCCTGACTCAGTATTTTTTAATATTCATGTAATCATAACATTTATATTGTTAAATTTCCATGGTATTCTGTAATTATAACTGTAATTGAATAAGGCTTTATTAATGGTGGCAACAAAGTTTCTATCATAATTGTTGTAATTAAACACCAGATAAATCTTACAACACCAAATTATTTTTTTAAAATCTTTAAATGTGTAGGAATAAATAAGACCGGAAATCTGTCGACCCAAATTATCCTAAGGGAAAAAGTGATTAAAAGGTAATGGGCATTTACGTAAAACTACAGGCATTTTTACTGTATTTTTCCCCCTCTTGATTAAAATATAACATACTTTGAAACATCAGTAAACATTTAAAATTGAAATAAAAAAAAATAGCGAGGATTTCAATTACAGATTTCCTAACTGACTTTTAACTATCATTTTCTGAATCAAAGTGAAAATATGTTTAATTTTTACGCAAATGTATAACAGTGTAAACATTTTTCTATATCAGGATAGCATGGACAGTGAATTTATTGAGCAGATTAGGAACACCAAATTTGGTGTGATGCTGCATCTAAGTGGCATATTCTAAATTAGATAGTAGAACAATCAATTTGGTGTTAAAGCACACCAAATCAATTATTGTGTTTTATTACTCCACTTTTAGTGGCAACAAAGTTGCCACCAAAAAAGGTGTTTCTTTACACTAATTAATTTTTGTTGTGTCTTTACACTAATTAATTTTTGGTGTTTCTTTACACTAATTAATTTTTGGTGTTTCCTTACACCAATTTACAAGTGGTGTTTTTTTACACCAAAAATGGTGGCAACAAAGTTGCCACCATTTTTGGTGTAAAGTAACACGAATATTTTTTACAGTGTAGTTTATAGGTGTGTAATTATTTTCTTAAAACTTTGCATTGATTTTGAAATTACAATTGCTACTACTACTGCAAAATTTCTACACAATTACAACTAAATGGGTTTGAAAATAAATTTTAATTGAGAGACCGAAATGCTGAAAAAATTTTGCCAATCAGAAAGCAGAAAATTGGAATTATCTTAAAATACGTATTACATCAACAGAATTATTTACTACGAAAGCAAATAACAGTAGTTTAAAACATAGAAATTATAACATATTAAGTAGTACAATACCCTTAATATACCAGGGGTGTTTACTGAGGACCGCAGAAGTTTTTTTTCGTGATCCTGACATATCTAGAACTATTTTACTCCTGATTTTTCTATTTGTCCAGAATCAGATTAACATAAATAATGTGTAATTTTACTTATAAAATGTTCTATAAAATTAACGTAAAAAATACAACAACAGTGGGGTCAACCAGGACCCCACTTGGTATACTATACTACAAATTCTGAACGTTGTTATTCTTGTTCTTTGCCAATTGTGATGGCGTAAACTGTGTAACATTGTCAGAGGAACACCTGGAACAACAAACTCAACTGATGAGCGAACACAATGTGCGAAGTTTTCAACTTGTTTCTGATGATAAAATTGTTGATACTATATAACCTTTCACCAATGCTGAAGCGTCACGTGTTTTTCAAGATTTGAATTCTGCTCCGAACGGAATACGAATTTGGACAGATGTAGTTCCTGTTGAAATAAGAGCTTTTTTGGTGTACTACTAACCTTCATAAACCGAAAAAACACAATTTTGGCTATTAACCCTTCAAAAAGTTAGAATTTAGAGGTAAACATGGGGATGTTTAGTTTTAGCTGGGGTCTTCAGAAAACCCTAGCTCGGTAAAGTAGTCTTGGTATATTAAAGGTTACCGTGTTAAAATCTATTTACGATTTTGAAAAAGAAAGCACTGAGAAATTTAGAAAAAAATTACGAGTAAAATATTACTGAAATTTTCAATTTAATTTAAATAAAATTCTTCAGAATATTATCCTAATGTTTAAATCAAGAAAGAGTCTCGTAATATTTGTTTGGAATTTTATGTGCAAAGAGTACTCAAATTACTCAAGTAGAAGTAAACGTAGTGGTTCTATATTAGTTGTACAGTGTGGTCCAGAGGGTAACGTTTGAAAAAAATATCTTTTGTGATTCTATATGTGAGTGAGATATGTCAAACATAATGCACATACATATTGTTGCTGCTTGCATTTTGTTACTGAGCGGTGAATTTACGTTTGTTGCTTGAACAATTTTTTCCACTATTTGGCCACAAAAAGACTTATAATCATTGTTATTCGGAGACTCCATGTGTGAAAACCTCATTCTGCATGCAATGTCATCAAATAATGCTTTGAGCGAAATTGTTCTCGACCATGCAACGTTATTGCATGCCATATGAGAAGTTTCCTCAGATGGAATATTCCAACAACTGGCTTCAGTCATTGCTCCATTTAAGGATTTTTTTAAAAGTAACAGACTTAATGCTCCGGTTAGTAACGGAATGCGCGAATCAACAATTTCATTTTATATCGGTCACATGCACCATGTGTATTGCATTCATGCCTAGTGTCATCTAGAAGACTTTTTTGAAACATTACCCTCTGCACCATCTTATATTTTCCATAGTATTTAAGTATTTAAAATTTATTAATTATTGGTATTATGTCTCTCTTATTATCAACTGCGAATGTTTTTGATTATGTAACATTTTGCTGTATAACTATTTTTTTAAATAAAAATTACATTACTTTCGATGTTTTTATTTATTTACAAAGCTAAGTTACTGCTCAATATTTATGAGGACAAAAACAAATAAGAAATCTAATTTCAGGAATAACATACAAAGCTCCAGAAAGCTTTAAGGGGTATTTTGGTGTCATATTTGTATTTAGTACATAGCATTTACTCCTCTAATTACTAAAATTACAATTTTACTTACCCATCATACGTAGTATAGGGTAAGTCTTGTAATCGTTTTGAAAATCGAAAAATTTTTTTTGACGGATTTACACGTTTCAGACACTGGAGATTCCAAAAAACATATTTTTAGAAAAAAAAATTTGCCGTCCGTCTGTGTGTCTGTGTGTGTGTGTGTGTCTGTAAACGCTCTATCTCCCGAACAAATTGAGATAGAGACTTGCAATTTGGTATGTACTTAGTATGTAATAATGGGAAGAAGCCTATTTCATTTCAATAACCTCGATTAACCGGAACATTTTTTTTCGGACTCTCGAAATATTCGTTCTGATGAATGGTATATAAAAATTTTCGAAATTGTTTATTTTAAGTAGTAAATATAAAAAACAATAAAAAAACATAAATTTTGCATAAAACATGAAGTCGATCGGATAATGAGTTGCTGAGATATTTGTAATCCTATTTTCCACACTCTTCGATTTTTAATGACCCTGTATTTCATCCAAATTTCACTTCAAAGATATATTTTAATTGGAAATTTGACGCTTAATCAGATGCAATAAACCGCTAGTTAATAGGAGTATTATTTTTGGAGTTATAAGGAAAAACCTCTTTCAAGCAATTCAGTAATCGAGCCTTTTTATGACGTCATCAAGCCACGATTTTATTTGCATTGCAATGCATTTTATAAGTAGTTTACACATTTTTATTTTAATATTTTACATTATACATATACATGATGGGTAAGTATTACGGTGGCCCCCAACGACTAGTTTTATTACAGAAATAAAAACTGGAGATAAACTTTATTTTTTAGCAATTCAAGTAAAGAATTAAGAAAATTTACTCTCAAGCTTTTTAATTAATATCTTGTAAAATTACACATATCTGAACATCACACACAGTATCTAACACATAGTATTAAAAATAATAATAAATTAATTTTCTTAGACACTGATGATATTTTTTTCTAACATATAAAGCCATCATAAAGGCCTTAAATATATGTACTAAGAACCTAACTGTAGAAAGCATTTCATAACTGATAAATAAAAAACCTATATTATAACCGTTAATAGAATATTCCAGACATGAACCTCTATAGAATTTCAAATACAAAAACAAAACTTTCGAAATATAAAATCGCCCTTGAAAAATTTTGAAAATGAACTGTAAATTTATCACTTCAAGAATAATTTAAAAAATAAATTTTAAAAAACATCAAACGAAAAATAAAGTTTTGATTTAGTTAACCTTATTATTTTATTACATACTTAACTATACAGTTTTTAAAACTTTCTCAGGAAACAAAAAGAAAATAACAGCGATTTATTTATACATGATAAAACAGAATGCAGAATACATTGTTAGTAATAAACTAAAGTATGATAATCTTATAACTTTCGGATACAAATGAAATTACAGAAAAACTTGTGGGGGGGGGGGAGGAACTAGAAAAATATTCCGTTTTAGGCTGGTTTCTGCCTGAGGACATATAATTGTACACAAAGTCCTTTCGATGGGAACGAGACATTTTTTTATTAATGGCAGGATTCTGTCATAGACAAGATAAGTTTTTAAATAGTTTTCTGCATACTGCAACATAGTTCCTAGTAAGCTGCTTAGAATGCAATGGCAGTCATGAAAAACGTGTTAAAAAGCACAATAGTTCACTGGGATACCAATCGGTCATCACTCGAGTTTTAATTAATTTGTTCAGTATTCGTAATTTAGAACTTTTTATACCGTACATGTTCAATAGCATTGTTTTCTACAATCGGTATTATTATGGATACGTAAATAATTATGATTTCTAATTATGTATTTTCATCTTAAGTTTAAAAAGTTAATAGTTAAATGTATAAGGAATTAAATGTTTAAAAAATTAAAACTTAAATTTTCTTGTGTTATTTTGTCTCAAATATAACAAAAAATTAAAAAAAAAAACATTTTACAGGAATAACAGACAGTTTTATTTAAAACTAAATGAGTATTTTAAATATTAAATATTTCAAAATTTATGAAAAATAGTTATTTTATTTTTGGAAAAATATTTCGATTATTTTTATAATTCCATGCAGTATTATCGTTATTTTTGTTTTCTTCGGGATAATATCGGAACAGAAATTTTACTTAAAAGAAGAAATTTTGACCTAAATCTTTTAAAATATATGTAACTAGCAAGCTACGCCCGCTACGCTGGTCAATTTCTCTTAACAAATCTTTAAACAAACTAATTATTGGCATTTCCTAATTCACTTCTATATGTTAACAGAATAATAAGGCTACTATAATTTGTGACTCGTTCTATAGCCAATATACACGTCAGGACACGTCGCCCTTATCATTACCTTTTTACGCGTAAAGGTTTCGGTATGGTACTCCACTGTGAAATTTGGTAAATTTTGAAATTCAATATTTGAAAAACGGCATAATCATTAGATTTGAAATTTATATGAAGAAAAATACAATCTTTTACATTTCAAACTCAGTTTGTCAAACTATTTTCTGACAAATACTTTTCGAGCTATTATTTTTTTCAGTAACTTCAAATGTTTCATTTTCCTAGATTAATCTGAGGCAACGATTAGCGAAAAACCCAGTCGCCAGCAACGCATAGGCTGTTGGAGCAGAGATTGTCATTATCAATTTGCCACCATCACATTTGAAATCCGTTCTGTAGTTCCAGAGATTCCATAGAAATTGTAATTTAGAATGATTTTAGAACGCTTTTCGCTCATTTCACCCTTTTAAATTTCATTTTTTTAATTTATACTTAGAGAGCATTTTTTCTTATAAGTAACTACAATGCCAAATTTAAAATTTCTAGATCCTCAGTATTAAAAAAAATTGCAATTTTAGAACGTTTTTCGCTCTTGCACCACCCTGGGATTAGTGTCACCGACATAAAATATAGCCTATGTTAGAGCAAGGATTGTTACCATCAATTTTCCAACATCAGTTTTGAAATTGGTTCTGTAGTTCCAGAGATTCCACAGAAATTGTATTTAGAATGTTTTTAGAACGCTTTTCGATCATTTCACTCTTTTAAATTTCGAATTTTTTTTAATTTGTTCTTAGAGAGCATTTACATCTTATAAGTTACTACAATGCCAAATTTCAAATTTCTAGCTCTTTCAGTATAAAAAAATGCAATTTTAGAAAGTTTCTTGCTCCTGCACCCCCCTGAAATTAGTGGATCCGACATAAAATATAGCTTATGTTGAGGCAGGGTTTGTCACCATCATTTCGCCACCATCACTTTTGAAATCTGTTCTGTAGTTCCAGAGATTCCATATAAATTCTAATTTAGAATGTTTATAGAACACTTTTCGCTCATTTCACCCTTTTAAATTTCAATTTTTTTTTTTGTTCTTAGAGAGCATTTACATCTTATAAGTAACTACAATGCCAAATTTCAAATTTCTAGCTCCTTCAGTATAAAAAAATTGCAATTTTAGAACTTTTTCGCTCCTGCACCCCCCTGGGATTAGTGGCACCGACATAAAATATAGCCTATGTTGGAGCAGGGATTGTCATAAAAAATTTCCCACCATTACTTTTGAAATCGGTTCGGTAGTTCCAGAGATTCCACAGAAATTTTAATTTAGAATGTTTTTAGAACGCTTTTCGCTCATTTCATCCTTTTAAATTTGCATTTTTTTAAAATTTGTTCTTAGAGAGGATTTACATCTTATAAGTAACTACAATGCCAAATTTCAAATTTCTAGATCCTTCAGTATAAAAAAAAATCGCAATTTTAGAATGTTTTTCGCTCCTGCACCCCCCTGAGATTAGTGGCACCGACATAAAATATAGCTTATGTTGGAGCAGGGTTTGTCACCATCACTTTTGAAATCTGTTCTGTTGTTCTAGAGATTTCATAGAAATTGTAATTTAGAATGTTTATAGAACACTTTTCGCTCATTTCACCCTTTTAAATTTCGAATTTTTTTTTTTTTAATTTTGTACTTAGAGGGCATTTATATCTTATAAGTAACTACAATGCCAAATTTCAAATTTCTAGATCCTTCCTAGATCCTTCTAGATCCTAGATCCTGAGTCATGAAAAACCGGGAATTTAGAAATCCGCGCAGTGCTTCCGTGGAACGGGTCTTGGAACCCTGAAATCGGATATCCCGCCTAATTCGAAACACCTGGTAACATTACCCGTATATCCCATACCTTTGCGCTATAAGTTTTGCTGTTTGAACTTTTTTGGCTTTTGCGGTTTTTGTATGGAACATATGTGTGAGTTTTTTTTTTATATTGCATTTATTGTCAGAGGAGTCTGTGGATGTTTCAAAAATTGTTCTGTTAGATTTCACGGATTTAAAGATGTCTTAGGGATGCATGAAGTTATTTCTTCCAATAAAGGTCTACATTTCTGTCAAAATGTTATTGTATACGCATATTAAATTAACCTTAAATTTTAGTAAATATTTTAAAATTTTGTGTATGAGTACAGTCATTATAAAATAAATCGAAGCACCTGCTTTTATTTGCAGACTGTTTATGATGAAATCACACGAAAAGTGTCATTTGATTCAGAAAATTATTTTCTTTCAGAATATGAATGCAATTTTTGGAATAAGGGTCGTATGCACCAACTGTGTTTTTTTAAATACTAACATCCACTTTTGACACCATAATTTTGTTCCTTAGATCAAGGTAGCGCGGAAAAAGGTATACTTTAAATAGATTTCATTAAGTATTCAAAGAGGTATAAACGAAAAATTATTAAGTGTAAATCCACAAATTTAGAAAAATAAATAAATTAATATTTCAGGTGAAAATTTTACAGACTCCTACAAGTAAACTTTTACAGAGAATCAATGAATAAAAAAGCAAAATAATTTCTAAGCTCTTAAATTTCCTTCAAGGGAAATTTTCACATAATTTTTTTATGCTTGCTATTTTTGATTTCTTTATATGTGATTTAGCGGTAGAAGAACATGGGACCTACAAAAAGTAAAATTGCGCTATATTTAAAAAATAATTGTTGGCATGAAATGTAAACTTAACACACTCTTGCTTATCCTGCTTATGCAAAATTTGATGTAGGTCATAATTTTTTAATATGACTTTATTAAAAATTTCCATAATTAAAATTATGCTCTTGAGAAAACAAAAATGCCTAGAATATGTGTTGGTCCATTCAATGTATGTGACTGAAAACTAAAATTTTAAATCTAAGGATTTTTGGGAATCTATAAATTAATGTTAGCCACGGAAATTCAACATATTAGCATCTTCAACTTTGAAAACTTCTAATTCCATAAAGATTTAACAAAAACTCATAAGCTATATATTTTTTGGGCTGATTTGAATCAAAGAAATCACATAAATTTTCAAAAGGTGGTGTTACCGGTTAAAAAAAGAAATTTGGTACGATTTTTAATATATATACGATCCCTATTTCAAAAATTGCATTCGTAGTCTAAAAGAAGACAATTTCCCTAGTCTAATGACTCCTTTGGTGTGATCTTGTCTAAAACGGTCTGCAAATAAAGGAGGGTGCATCATTTTTTGTACTGACTGTACAAAAAAAAAAAAAAAATATTTTAAAACTAATAGAATAACATTATAATTCTTCTTCTAAACCGCTTTGAATGTAATTTAAATATGTATATCATTTCAAATGATGACAAACAATGAAAGTAAAATATTTTTTCGACTTAAGCATACTTAAAATAAGTGTCTTTAACGTGTTGCGCGTGTGCCACCATCCCGCCACTATTTTAGAGGAGACACATCTGCCTAATTCAATAACAGAAGCTTTGAGGTTAAATAAGGTTAAGATTGCCTTTTGTAATTGGTCGTGAGAAACGGATTTTAGGGTTGTTGAAGACCCTACTTTAAAAAGTGTTCAAATTACATTTTAATTTTTCGGCACTTAATTGCTCTTTAATAGGAAATAATGAATGCATTTAAAACATTATAACTCTTCGATTCATTTTTAAACGTACTTAAGCATAAATAGTAATTATAAACATGCAATAGAAAATAATATTACAATATCCTATTAAAACTTTGTTTATTTCTAACATATATCTGATACTGAATAATGAATAATAATATTATTATTATGGATAAAGAAAGGAAATTATCATTATAAATAATATTTACGAAGTATGCAAGTAATAATTTGCAAATTACTTGTATATTTTGCATGTACAAGAAATGTAAACCTAACCGTTTAATAATCTATACTAATAAAATAAAGTTTCGTTTTGTGTGTCTGTGTGTGTGTGCCTGTTGGCGTGGCTAGCAAAATCTAGCCCACCTAAAAGTCTGGAAATTTAGGTGTGGATAGTCCAAGGTCTAGCAATGTGCAGCTGAGTCTCAGAATTTTAATATTTTGATAATTACCCAACATATTAATTATAATGTCATTAAACATCGTATCGAAAATGCTATTTTTTAAATCAAAATGGCTAAAGAAAAGAACTGCTGTTCTGAATTTGCAAGCGGAAATGAGCGAATTTGAAATTATTTTACTAATTACCGAATCTCAAGAAAACTAATTAAGATATCTATCTGAAAATTTCTGAGCTTATGTAAAAAAAAAATTCTGCATCCGGCTATGTGATTTTTGAAAAATTCGGCCGGTAATTTTTCTTAATTTCCGGTAATTTTTCGGCAGCGAAAAACTGCCGAAAATCTGCCGGCTCCAGTGAAAAAAATCCGAGAAACTTTCAGACAGGGATCTGCTTTAATTAAAAACTGAACTACAAAGAGATCTGTTTCTCTGGCCGATCCCTCCACTTAGTTTGCGAAAATGAAAGAAAATAATTGCCAATTTTTACTAGTGAACAAAAATTTAGATAACTAAATAAGATAGATCTGAAATTGAGGATGGGAAGTGTTGTCATCTGCCGACTATTTTAGCGAAGCGTATTCGTTATGTTCTAATTATCAGAAAAATTTAATTCTTTTTTAATGATCGCGTTAATGTATGTGAAGGTGGTTTTCTTGAACAAATTATTCGTTATATTTGCGGGTATCGGGAGGGAGGCAGGGGGTTAACGCCTTGCTCTGAGATTGTTATTATCTCGGGTTCGGGCAACGACGGGCGGGTAGCTAGTTATACTATAAACTACAACAATCAGAAACATTTGAAGGCATCTTAAATGTATCAGACACACGTATTGTTGTTGTATAAGAAAGATTTAAAAAATATTAGTGTAATCTCATAGTTACATCCACTTACTGGAAGACTTTTTCTTATCTTCAAAAACCATTACAACCAGTTATAAGCGCCAGAAAGTATAGTTATCTTAAATTTAGTTATCGGGTGAACCAAAAGTTCGTTAAAACTTTAAAAATTCTTAAAAAAGGAAGAAATTATGATAAAGAACTGTGGTTTGCAAGAAAGGGTTCACAAGATAGTCGGATTTTTTGGCAGCGAAAAAACTTTTAGTTAAAAAATCACCTGTAGATGGCACTAACATGCGAGAGATTCATCAGAATTATGCAAATTAATCCTGCGATAAAAGACCGGGATACACGAGGATTTCTCATTCGCTTTCAGAATGTTATCATTAGCCAATAGAATGTTCTATCAAGATTCTATCTGTCGTGAGATTTCTGCAATTCATTCCGACATGTTGCATTCAGATATAATGGGCGTTGTGAGTCGCCTTAACTGTGTCGTATAATGTTCTGGAAGTCATGTTGAACAATTGTTATTGCAAAAATAAATGGATGGAGCTTACTGTTGACCTGTTCATTGTGTTTCAGGTCGTCAGATCCTCTACCAGTGACATTTTTAACTAATTTTTTTTTTTTTTTTTTTTTGCTGCTAAGAAAAATCAGACTACCTTGTGAGCCCTTACTTGCAAACCGCACTTCTTTATCATAATTGCTTCCTTTTGTATGAATTTTTTTTAATTTTAACGAACTTTTGGAACACCCGGTACTTCAAAAGAACAACTTTATGCCAGAAACTTTTGTGTAAATGAAGGAAATATTTGCTGAGGTTTTTCAGTGATAATTAAGTAATCTTCGCCCGAGCCTCAGCCAGAGCGCCCTCTACCGGTGACTTTTTTAACTAAAAAAATTTTTGCTGCTAAAAAAATCCGACTACCTTGTGAGCCTTTTCTTGCTAACCGCCCTTCTTTATCATAATTTCTTCTTTTTGTGTGAATTTTAAAAGTTTTAACGAACTTTTGGTTCACCCGATACTTCAAAAGAGCAACTTTAGGCCAGAAACTTTTGTGTAAATGAAGGAAATATTTGCTGAGGATTTTGAGTGATAATTAATTAATCTTTAAAGATACAGGTGGCGTACGGAAAGAAAATTTTTGAATACTGAAATAATTCCGGGATTAACATTTGCAATTCATTTACCCAATTACCATCATCTGTTTAATGTCCAACCATTGTTTAAAGTTGAAATTCCCTTTTTTCTGCCGTGTTTCAGTACTTTCATTAAATAGTCATCACTGGTGTAAAGAATATGCCGGCTGTGTATTTGTGTATTATATTCGATTTTCCTTCTTAATTAGACGGTGTTTTATAAATGTGATATTTATTACTTTTATACTATTACTAGGCATTATAAACTATTCTTCTATAGCGTCAAGAGTTTATATTTAGGCTTTAAAAGCCGTTGGCGCATGGAGTGCGCAACTCGCGTCGTTATGTTACTAAAAGCCGTGCGTGTTATATTAATTTCCTGTTTATTACATTTATAGGATATCATTAAAAGTTATTATTTAGGCTTTAAAAACCTTTGGTGCATAGAGTGCACAGCCCGTGCCTTTATGTTACTACTAACCGTGTCTTTAAAGGTTAAATAATTCCCGGAAGTGCAATTAACTACAAGACTACATTAAAAATTTCCAAATGTTTCTGCTATAATAGAAAATTATTTGCACTTTTTTACAATGTATGTTATAAAATGTTTTTTTATTCAGTTATCCAATATGATAGTTTTTCCAATAAAATATTTGCATTTAAAATACTTTTACTATTCATGAACAGCAGAATGTACATGTGAATTGACTTAAATATTTCAGTATTAATACATTCCATGTGGCATTTTTTATACGCTTTATGGAAATTTAATGTAATACAAATGTAAAGAATACTTTTCAAAAACATTTTATACGTTTAAAAAGGCACACTGACTCACAGAATTACATTGTTTCAAATTATTTTTGTTAATTTAGAAAAAGTGAAGATAAGTAACGCAACACATACACATGTGACATAATAAATTATTATAAAGATTTTCACACTGCTAAAGATACGAAAAAATAAAATTTCTATAATACAAAATCTTAATAAGAAATAAATAACTGATCATTATTCTTCCTAATCATGAAATAGGAAGAAAGATTTTCGCTGTTAATCAAATTAATCCATATGCGCCTATAAATAAGTGAAAGAACATCTCTAAATACCGCGGGCAAAGTTGTAATTTCAAATAAACGAAAATCGACTTGCAGGGTTTTTTTCTATTTTCTGTGCAGGAAAAATAGCCCTATAGTTTCACCGTGCCACACCGTGTGTCGTAACGACGAATTTCTACGACGTAGGGGAAATTGTATGTATTTTTTCGTGGTTTTATAAGTCCTGCAGGATAAGAAACCTAACATGCTTTTCCTTACATACCGTCTAACGCCGTTTATAGAAGAAAATGTAACGGGAAAAAAATGGTGAAAATCAAAAGAGAGTTAATGATGATTTTTTTTTTATGTAAGTACAATTTTATATATTATTGTAAATTATATTTTTTGCGTCTTGTGAGCAATATTCTAAGGCTATTTTGTTTTAGATTTATTTTGTATTGTTTTATTTATTTATTTATTTATTTTTAATCAATTTTGTCTTGTATTGTCAGGATCCCGTTACATCCCGCAAAATCGTTGGTACATTCCTCCTCTGTCCGCATTTGAGGAGTGAAAAATGTTGGGATAACCTAAATAACTTTGCAAATTTGCAGTTAGCGATGTTTAAATGAAAGCCCATGTAAAAAAAAACATTCTTCTGTACAAACCTTATAAAAAACGATTATTTTTTGTTTTAAAATAAATAAAATTTTATACTTCTAATTTATTAATGTGTTATATTAACGATTTGTAAAAAATTAACAAAAATTGTCATGATTGGGAATTGTGAACCAACTCGATAAACACTAAATACCGCTTTGTACTCTGCAAAAAAGGCACTTCATCACAGTGTGTACCGAATTGGTACATGATATACATTATATTTTGCTGACAAACAAGTAATTTGCGTTATAAATTCCAGAACGTTGTGAGTTGTCTTAGTCTGCATTTTAATAAACTGTTGTTTGGTTTATCTCTGAGTTCTTATTTCGCCGGAGACGCTTTAGCACGTTATATCATAAAGTGAACTTTCCTACGGAAACTTTTTGTGCTTATTTTTTTTTATATAAGCGTAGTTTTGAATTATCAGTAATTTCAATTACTTCTCAATGGAACAAGGGAATGTGATTCGTTGCCCTTTCAGGTGAGTAATTTATTTCTTGCCAGCTCTGCATAATAAAATACAAAAGAATTACAAGAAATAATTAAATATATTTAATTAGAAAAACATTATTAGTAAAATACGTGTTTTAAAAGAAAGCAAAAATACGTTTCATATTTCCAAGCTAAGATTAATTGAATTTACTTCAGATTTAAATATTTGTTGAATTAAATTAATTAAACATGTCAAAAAGTCGTCCTCCCACATTTAATCAGTGAAAGAAAAAATAATTTAATAATTAGACATCTTTATTCAAATTTGAATTTTTTTTAAAGATTTCCTTTGAACTCTAAAAATTCATTAAAAATAAGTATTATATCTCTCAGGTATAAGATTAAATATTATCTCCTTACATTTGATTCTTTTACCTGAAAAGATTTTTAAAAACCGTTTCGTGTAAAAAATATCTTTTTTATTTCTCAAAATCAAGTTTATTAATAGCTTTAATATATGAAAAAAGGCAATTTTTTTTTCAAATTCTATTATTTAACGAAGAACGGTCCGCTTGCTACAATTAACAAAGAAGAAAGAAGTTCAAATAACTAAAATTTTGCTTCGGTCTGATTAACATTTTTTCTACCATAAAGGAATTTCAAGTGAAAATTGCAGATAAACAAAGCGTGAGGGAATTTTTTTTCTTGATTTTAACTCAAATAAATAGCATAATTAAGCTTCTAAAATGAGATTTTACCATCTACTATTTTTGTTGAATACATGGGGAAAGTATTAAAACTTACACTGGTTTAGAATTCCACCAGTTAAATATGAACAACAAAGATTAATGTAAGGAACGCAAGAGAATAATATGTACGGAGAACAGATAATGTTGTTAATTTTTGTTTTCTAATTATAAAACTGCCTAAAACTCCCGATTAAATAAGCAGAATATGATTTAATACAGAAAAAAAACCAATGCAGTTTGTTTTTTCTTACATTCAGATTTTATGTTTAAAAAAAATGTTAGGTGAAGAATACTAAAATGATGAAGAATCTGAAAAACGAAAGAAAATTCCAAGAATGCTTTGTGGCTTTATGTATTAGTTTAAATTAAATTTCTTATATTTGTCTTTGAGAAATATTCTTATGATTAATTTTGTGAAATTCAAATATACATAATATATTACTTTAATAAACAGGAATGTAACTCTATTTGGTGTAAATATGTTTAATGTTTATATAAATTGTGAAATTTTAATGATGTACAGGGTATCCCACATGGCACTAATTTTAATTTTAGGTTTGGAATCTGAACACTTTTCATTTTCAAACAAAGATATATACAAACAACTATGCAAACAACTTTACGAAAATTTATTATCTAAATCAAGTATCTGTTATTGTTATTTAATTAGAATATGGCATAAATTTATTTTAATAAAGCCTGTAGTAGATATATAGGGAGAATACTCAATTTAAATTCAGATTTTAGCAACAAGATATTTATAGTTGACTTAAATACCTCAGATGGTTTGCGTTCCATAAATATTGAAAAAGTATATAGTGATAGAAAAAAATACAAATTTATAAATTTAAGGTACCATAACTCGGTAAGTTTGAGTTATAAAAATTGGAATATTTACACTTTTACTTGTTAGAGCATGGATAATGTTTTACTACATCTAAACTACAAATACAACTAATATATAAATACAACTAAATACAACTCATGAATTCATGGACAGTATAAACTTTTAAATTTCGCAACTTTAAAAAAAAAAAAAAAAAAAAAAAAAAAAAAAAAATTATTTTGACGTAAATGGCATTTCAGGTGATGAGCGACAACATTTGAAACATTTTTTTGAACTGGAACTGTACCTTAAAAACTAATGCATTTTTAATTAACTATTGTTTAGAAATATTGTATATCCATAATAACGTCGGATACATATATCAAATAAGTAAAGTCTCATTCAGAAATGCATTACGGTTGGTCTTCATCATGTATTCGCACACAAAATGGTGGTGCAGACCTGATTTCTATGCTTTATACCGGATTTGTTTTTTTCTTAACATCTCAAAGCAAAATGTGTACATTTTCATATATTTGCAGAAAGATGCAATATGTAAATTTGAAATAAACATTTTAGTCAATTTCCCAAATTCAAGGATCAAGGGGCCTTGCACCATTTTTATATTTATTCCCCGACTCTCTCAAACGATTCATCCTAATATTCATACATTTCGCACCAAAAAGAAAATAATAACCATTTCCAATTAACCAAATTTCATCAATAAACGCACAAAGAACGCAAATGTCTAAAAGAGAATTTACAGCTATGGAATTTTTTTGCATTTTTTGGAGGCATGTAGCACACACAAAAAAAATATATACAAAAAATGATGTCCATGAATTTCAAAAACATTAAATTATGCGTTTTTCTACTGTGCTTCTTGTGTCTATTTAACAATTTACCGGAAATTTAAGAAACATAAAAAATTAAAATCATTTTAGAATTTTATAATATGAACATATATATATATATATATATATATATATATATATAACGCAATTTTTCTGCGTGGAATCCGCAGATTAAAAGAACATAATTGAAAATAAGAAATGTTATACAATGATATGTATACTATTCCCACTCTGTACTCAATTGGCTTCAATAAGTAAATACACTTTATGTTTCAATATTTTAAATTGATCTGCGGATTATTCACGTGAAATTTCGATATATATACTAATTAAGGAAAGATACGACAGTTGAGAAAGTTATTCGATATTTTAAATGAAACTGCTTTTATATATGTAATAGAAGTTCGATGGACTGCGCAGAGATTGCAGAGCTGAAAGATACGAAAAAATAATACATCTGAATATCTGTTCTAAGACCTTGAAACTCTATTTTTAAATTCATTATCGTTAATTCTGTTTAAATATGCTATTTACAAAGACACTTACATAATTAAGAAGTACGCAAAATACAGCAAACTTTGAATGGTGATGCGTGTAGAAGAATTACGGAAGGAAATTTCGAAATTCAGCGCCCTCCATTCTTTCCACATTTGCAAAATACCACATATGTGCTTATGGGGGTTTATTGAAGTTACTTTGTTGAAAACGAATTTTTTCAACATTCGTTTTCTACGTATGCCTCGTATCTCAAATTTTGTTAATATCAAACAGGAGGAAATTTCATTTCAATTCATTTCATTCTCAGGCAGAAATGCCTCACAATTCCAAATTTCTGAAATTAAACTATTTATACACTAAATAATAACATATATAAATTCCAATATTTGGAAATACTGACAGTGTTTTGTACGTCAAGATAAACGTACAAGTTTGAAATTCTAAAGTTTGTCAAACAAAATACACTATAAAACATCTACTTACTGATTCAGGAATTAAATAATTTCTTTTTTGGACATTTTTATAAACAATTCACCAGAACATAATTTATTTTCTTATAATTATTGCGGAAAAAGCGATACAACAGTAACTTTTACTAACTGGACACGTGGGATACTATTATGAAAAATTTGTTTATATATACTGTACTGAGAAAATAGATGATTTTTTTTATGCTTCTTTAATGACAAAACCCAGATACTAAGTAGGAAAAATATAACCCGAAAATTATAATTTTTCGTTCTAAATAATGAAACTGAACCACTGTGTGTCGTATATATTTAACCCTGCGGTTAGTCACATGTATATCTCTGTGTTAAAAGCCGCCATTTTCCTCGTTTAAGTTTTGATCCAAGTAGATTCGAAACCTGTGGCTCCATCTACCTTCTTCCAACCGGTATAAATTTTTCGCCCATGGCAGTTGCTCTCGAACCAGCTAGTGCATTTAAAACTTACAAGAGGGAATAACGGCTTGTATCATAGAGATACACATCCGCATAACAGAGGGTTGACCGTATTGGGATTTTAAAAATGTTGTTCGATGTATTATTATTTAAATTTTATATCATAAAATGATTGTAACATTACAATTATTTATTTTTATTCCAGCACTTGCCAATACCTGTGTAATTACACATATTAAGTAACTGAGTTATACACATTGATTCTTTTTACATTTCTGCTTTTTAAGAATAAATATCCTGCGTAAACAAATAAGAACGCAATAGTAAAATAGGCATGCTGAGATACCGTGGATTTCTTTACTTAAGAGAATAAGCTCATACGTTTGAAATGCGAGTGTTAATTTTCGTTCAAGATACCGAGATTGGAAAAAAAGGTTTTGACAGGAAATTGGAAGATATTAGAATGCTAATATTAATACGCTACAGTTTTTAAAATATCGTTTATATTAAAAATTAAGTATATATTATATAGTATTATATAAAGTAATATATAGTAATATATAAAGAATATATTACTGTTTTTAAAATATTTTTCAGAAATTAAGTATTGATTACTATATAAAAATTCTGAAACACAATAAATGTCATAGGATTCTATGAAGTCACTCACTGCGTATGTCTGCTTACGATGGCCTCCTTGGCATACCTTGGACAGAAGACGTCCGCCGTTACGTAAGAGCCAGATGTGTCCTCCGAAATGTCTACCACGTATGTTTCGATTTTTAAATAATAGAAAATATTGCTTAAATGTAACAGAACATATGAAGTTTATTTTATATTCAATTTCTGTAACGAAATAATTTTGTAATTTGCATAATAAGGTAATACTAAATTTAACTATCATAAAAAGTTTCAAAAATACCGTTTTCGTAACATCTTTATTTTAAAAGTGATGATAAAATATTTAAACTGTCTGATTACTGTATAATTTTAGCATGTGAGTGATAACATAAAAAATCAATATTATTTAAAGCACTAGAATCAAAATAAAAAATATTGTTTTAATGATTATTATGGATTTGAAATAAATTATTGCTTATTGTTGAATTATTTTAATTATTAATTGATTAGCTGATTAATACGAAATTAAAATAGAAAATTACTGATAAAATTAGGAAAAAAATATTTGTGCAACAGAAAAACCTAACTAATAAATACTTTAATATATGTAAATGCCACAGTACATTTTCTTTTAAGTTTGGAGATCAAGAGCTTTAAGTTCTGCAAATTTTAAAAAATAAAATAAATAACGTGAAGAAAAAAATTCCTGTGGATTGTTTTTCAAGATACTTCATTTTATCGCCTTGTTACTACAAAACTTATCTTTTTAATGGAAACGGTAACAGTAGACGTCTCCTTGTGCAGGTTAAAGAGGAATTTTTTTTATATACTTTAAGAAATAATCATAGTGATGAGCTATAAAATTATACAGCTTTATTTTCGACAATGCTGACTTTTGAAATAATAAATCTAATTCAAATAATGGAGATCATAATTCATTAACTTTTAAATATGAAATTATAAATAATTTTCATAATAATTTTTTATTTTTCATAATTTTTTATATTTCATTTTATATTTTATTCTTTTTATATTTCAAACCAACATAATATAGATTATAAAGTTTGAACAAAAAGTTACTAAATTTTTGATTTTATTATTAAAATATTAATCATATCTAATACTTATTTGACTATTTTTCAATTTATTTCAATTATTATTAATTCGTAATACAACATTGTTTTCGTATTTGCTCTTTGTTTTAAAATATAGGCCGACAAAAAAGACGTGTTTTTCAGTACTGAGAAAAACATTGCCAGATGAGATAAAGCAACAACGGTTAACCATTTTCAAAATGAGCAAGAACAATTTTGTATTACAAAACAGTAATCTTTGGAGTATCTGTGAAAGATGTAATAAGTATTAGATATAAAACAAAACACAAAAGTTAAAAAAATATCATATTTTCCCCCAAATTAATGAAAAAAAATATGCTGTAAGAATTTTAAATTCGCATTTTAGAAGATACTTGGAAGAAAGTAGCCGATAAATGTGATTAAAATAATCAATTTTAGCAACTACACACAAATTAGTACACAAGCAAAAATTAAGATACAATCTTGAATTGTTCAATTTAGTAGCGAAAAAATGCAAATTAGAAATGAATGATGTCACACACAGATATTTGACTTCACTTGTTCAGATATATGACTTCACTTTGCGACAGCTTCATTTATTCGAGATGCCGCAAGCTAAGAAGATGTATCCGGAAGTGTTAACTAGGATATGGAAATTAAAATAAGAGGGTCGGTGTTTTCAGAAATTGCCGTACTTTCAAATCGTTCAACGAGGTGTGTGTGCAGTGTCCTATGTAGAGCGGGAGGCGGTAGCACAGACAATCACCTCATCGATTTCACGGCTGAAATTCCAGAATTAGTTAAAACTTGATTCGCATATTAAAACGCAATCGGTCTGCCAAGTCATATCTTGGTGGAAAACACCCGAAAATCCAATTTTAGCGGTTGGCTCGTAGGTTTACCATTATGTGTTCCGGCTACCAGTCCTCCATGTTTTCATACCTTTGGGTGCAGGAAAATACAATGGTAAACCTACGAGTCAACCACTAATGTCGGGTTTTAAGGTGCTTTCCACCAAGATATGACTTGGCAGACCGATTGCGTTTTAATATGCGAATCGAGTTTTAACTAATTCTGGAATTTCAGCCGTAAACTCGATGAGGTGATTGTCTGTGCTGCCGCCTCCCGGACTAATGTAGAAATAATATATAACTACGGAGCAAAATCCAGAAGTGAAAGGCCACTTCTGATAAGTAAATGGGACGCAACAAGGATTTTAAGGATGACACCTATACAAAAGAAGACCGTGCAACAAATTCCGAATGGAAAGAGGTTATTGGCATCAAAATTATTTCGGGTCGGGATCACTTTCATTGATTCGGGTAGGGTTTTGACTATGGCGGATCAGGTTTGATTGGACTTGTCAAACATATATTTTTGAGGTGAAAAAACTATGTACAGAAAACTATATTCTTTCGAATAGCGGACAGTTTTATTTAGAAAACACCTTTTCAATACCTAACACCTATATATACTATGTGACTAAAAGTTACCGGACATTTTTAATTTTAACCATTTTATCAAATATCTAGAGAAACTCTTAACAAATTATTCTGGAACTTCAGTAATATAAAGGATATTTCTGATCTCATGTTTTTCTGTGAAGATTCATCACGAGGGCAATTAGTGGCAAATGACAAATTGAATAAAAATATATTTGCAATCATCCGGTAAAATAAATTTCTTGGAATATTCTGTAGCCTTAGCTCATGTCTATCTGAGTTTTGTATAACATTTGCGTTCGTTTGTGTAAGAATAGAATGTATATTCATGGACATATAAAGGTTTCTTTAAAAATTTCAAGACAATTTTCGCATGTTTTTTGTTAGTATTAGTGTCAGTTTAGATTAGAATAAGTGTCGATTGACTTGAAATGGAATTTTTGTGTTCGTGTCTGGTATACAACCCGACCGACGCATGAACGTAATGGAGAGTAAGATACAATACCAATATCTGTTTTTGGAATTCAGTGTAAAATCAATTAAATTTCGGTGATTAAATGTTTTTCTCATTTGTTATTTTCAAAAGAATAATTTTCGATATTTTTATAATGAAATCAATGCTTTCAAATAAAAATTTGTCAAAATATTGTTTTTTCCTTTACGTTTAAAATATGAAATAAATAATTTTTAAGATGCCGTATTGTTGATAAAATTTAGAATGTAAAGCATAAAAGTTAAAACTAACTTATTAAATGAGGTCATAAAATCTTTGAAAATCTTGATTCAAACGTGTAATTTCCATAATACTTTTTTAGACTTTCTTTCTCAATTATTTATATAAATGTTGTTTTCTCCAAAGTATGAAAAGGAATAGGTTTTCAACAAAATGTATTAAAAGGGGCCCCTTATGATTTTGAACAAAGACGTTTTTCAAAAAGTCTGTTGTTGTTGTTTTTGCTGCTCATCTTATCTATGTAACATTATATACTATTTAGGTTAACTACTTCAAACGTTAAACAGATTTTTTTGGCGGGTCACCAAAATTTTGGCTCTTTGTTTTAACATTATTTTATCTATTTATTTCACACAGAGTGAACAAAGGTACCATTTTTATTTCAGTGTATGTTTATATTAAATATATGAAGATTTAATAAACATTAAAGTAAAATTAGTGCCTGAATTCCCTGATACCTAAAAATTATTTCGCAAATATATGTTTTTATGTTTTTCTTTTTAAATTCTGTCTGTTTATTACACGAAATTTTCATTTTGATATAGTGTTTATGTTAGGAACATAAGGGCCTTTAAAACATTAAATAAACTTGAAATTTCAATTCACTCATATTTAAAAAAAACCTTTTCTTTTAGAAGATAAATAACGTTTATATGATAATTTTTGTTTTTATTTCATGTTTTTTTGTACATTTATATAACCTTATACTATTGTAAAACAATTAACTAAATTATATTTCTGTAGCATTAATAAATATTTTATATTACTTTAGTATAATTTAAGCCATTTTTAATACATATATTATATATTATTATTTTATAATTTCTAAATAACTTTTATTGCTTCTTATTAGTTAAAATTTGTTCTATGATATACTTTAAAATTAAATGAATATTTCAATTGTCACTTTTAGAGACTTATGAACCCTAGTCATTTGCTTAAAATATTTCATTTATGTAATAAATATACTTGTTTACCTCACATGGCTGACTATTTACGAATATGTCATGAGAAAAAAAGTTTATAACTTTTGCAATCTTATTTTGAAATGCAACGGTATTTATTAAAATTCATGGAGTACATACACTTCATACGTTTTTTTTTCTTTTCTTTACTTTTTTTAGTTTTATGTTTGTCTTGTTTTTCGTTTAATTTAAAGAGGATCTAATAAACAGCTGAACTCCGCTTTATGAAACCTAATGTACTACATTCTAGAAATTTGCATAAAGAATGTAAAACTACCTAAATTTATTTCAAAATCACAATCCTCTTTGCACTTAATTTTTTCGGTAATTTTTGCTGTGATTTAATGCCTTGGCATTGCAAAAGTTACGAACATCAAGTAACATTAAATTAGAACTACGTTTATGAGAGTCACTCAATTGTGCATGATGAGCTTAAAAATATCGTTTAGAAAATCCGTTAGAATGGAACGTGTATAGTTTGTAAATTGAAAACTATAAATCTTATTGGGGTGTTAAATTTAATCATGCTTATTATCGAAAGTTCATGTACAGAATTTTAGTATATATTCTTTCTTCTCATTAAAAGCATTTAATGGCGAGTGAAAATTAACTATTTTCATCTAAAAAACTGGCATTCAAAATTTACAGATGACGATAAAAGGGAAATCTATGCATGAAAATCAGCTTAACTGCCTTAAAAAAATAGGAAAAAGAAATTGAAAAAGACATCAATTTTTATTGAAATAAATATTAATGAAGTAATTTAGTAAATTTTCCTCGTGAATATATTAGATAAAATCACAGACTAATGAAAATTGTTTAAAAGGAAAACAAACAGAAAAGCAGTTAGAAGAAGAATAAGAAAAATAATGACTTCTTATATTGAAAAATTAAAATTTGGGAGAAATTATTTAAAAAGCATGTTTTCACATTTATATTATGCTTTTAAATCTGTTAACAATACTCACCTTAAATAAGGTTCAGTTCTGAATTTTTTATATTGTTTTACTTTATATATTTATCTCCAACAGCGGTTGAGAAGCTCTCAAAAGTTGGTAGAAGGGAGGAGCTCGGTTCGAACACATACCAAACACGTCGGACTAACCATTCGTTGATTTCCTTGGTTATCTTCGAACCGGCAACCTTAAAGCGTTAGGCGAGTGTTTTTCCGTTACTAGAAGTCATGTTAACATGGCTGTAGAGAAAAATATTTTAAAAGGAATAATTTTCTGAATCGTATATAGAATGAGGGTATATAAATGATTTTATAGCATCAAACTGTGATTAAAAAATATATATCTTCAGCGATTTACAAGCATATTTATGAAAATACAGGAAAATCCTCAAACGCTGCAGAAATACCGGGTTAGGTTCCCTAAGAAAGAATCCCAGTAAGAGCACCCCCCCCCCCCCCCCACACACACATCGGTCTCTCTGTTTATATCCACCGTGCAGATAATCAGCCGTCCCAAAAACCACCACTTTATATATTTCTACATTTTTCTACTTTTACTGTTTATAAAATAACTTTTTAAGCTATAGATAATATAATTAATAAATTATATTCAATTCTTATTACGATGGTTTGTTAAAAAAAACTTTTATAATGTTAGGACATAACCAAGCTTTTCCTATAGAAATTGAATAATTACAATATTTTAAATGCTGAAATGCTTACACGATTAATATTTCTATATGATTGAATGGAAACAGCTAAGAATGGATAACATTTATTGTAATTTTTTATTCAAATTGATATACCTGTTTAATTGAAAGTAAAAAATAATACAGGACTTGTCCAAAAAACACCAAGTGTTGTTTCTATAACTAAAACTTCCTCGGTCATAACTACAACACTTTTTATTTATACTGTTTCATAGCAATGTTGAGACTAACGTTGAAAAAAAAAACAATACTGTTCTATTAGGTTCTTTTCCCAATAATGATACAAGTGCTGTTTTCCCAGAGATCTCTCCGGTTTTCTGTCGAGCAAACATAATTTTAGTTGAAATTAAATAAAATTTTCACAGATTTATTTTTAAATTTAAGATAAAACATTCTTTAATAGAACACACAAACAAAATACTGTAATAACTAAAACAATACAGAAGAAATAGAAAATGCAGTCAGAAAAAATAAAAGCATTTTCGGAAACAATATTGTGACTTTTGAAAGATTATGTGCTAATAAAATTTTAACAAAATAGGTCTATGTTTACGTACAAAACGAGTAAAATGAAAATTAAAGACAAAAATTAATCTGAATGCAATTCTTTCATTCAGCTTATTTTTTAACATGTTAATGAACTACTAAATTAATTTACAGTTAATACTTAATTTTTTCACGCAGTCAACACCTATTAATTTGAATAAATGTATTTTGCTTTGATAATCAAGCTACTGACTTATAATTTGGATGAGTATAGTAATTTAAAATCCTATATTTGCTTTTTTCTCTCAGCACTTCTGGATTTAATTAATATATGTATTTTTCTGCACAAATGTCAACTACGAGATGATCATGGTAAGGTGTTTACAACTCGATCTATGAAAAATCCAAATGTGCCAAATGCAACAAAACTTCGAGTAAATTCTATTTAAAACATGAAGAATAGATCTAATGTAAAATAAATGTGTTTAGAATTTTGGTACCGGAAGAAAATAGCGCTTTAAGCCGAATTTTGGCAGTAAAATAGGCATTGTAACTAAATAGTATATATTTCGCATTATTGTATAATAAGTTTGAAAATCTTTAACATTGAACTAAATTTCCAAAATTTTTCTATTTTTTGTTTGTTATTGATAGTTTATAAAATCGCAAAATGTTTCTGTTCTTTTTTTATAATCCAGTTCCTAGTTAACAATAAGAACAAAAATTAAGAATTTAAGAACGAAATACATAACCAGCTTGGGACAGAGAACATTAAAACCGTTTATATGAAGAGCATCTTCTAATAGTTGGACTTGTCACTTCTTGTTATTTTACTCGTATTTTTTTAAACAATACACATGCTTTTCTTATCATTTCTGATACTTCTATAGTTTGTTTATCTTAAAGAAAAACAGATCATTAGAAATGTATTTGTAAAACTGTACTCTTAAAACCTTTTTTGAAATATCATAACAGAGGAAAACCGATTTGAATAATCAGAAAAGTTCAGAAATTGAAAGTTATCTTAATATTTGAGAGACAATTATTGAAATATCAAAATGAAAATACACCTTTTGTGTTGTTCGAAAAAGTAAGAACGTGACATAAATCGTTTAATATTATATTATATTTCATTCGATACGGAACAAGGATACAAATGATCTAAGTCTACATTTTTTAAAGAGTAGGTCATTTTCACAATAATTCATTAATCAACCATTACGCGATCACACGTTCTGACAAATTTAGAGGTTTAGCGACGCAAGATCACACATGCACAATATATAAAAAAAGTACAACTTGGGAACTATTTTCTAATATTTCTCTGTTTATAAACTTTCTTTAAATTGCAAGAAAATAGTCTGTATGATACAACAATTTGTGAAACAACCTTCTACCCAGCCATAAAATTGCATCTTTTATATCAACAAAATCATATAGGTTGGTGAAACGTTTTCATTGGTAGGTTTGAACTTTATAAACACTTTTGCAATAACTCGTAATTTAGGAAATGACATCAAATTTTCTGCAGAGAACAAACATCAAATCTTATAATATTATGCAATTCCGTAACACAGAACTTAAAATTATTCATGCAAGGCCTCTTCTGTGTCAGGTTATCCCCATTTCTACACAATCCAATTTTATAAATTGTAAGGAACTGCCACCCAATTCCCCACGACAAGAAAAATAATAATGGAGTGAAGGAAGAAATGTTGCAAATGTGTAGTTTGTAGAACATTTGTTTGAAATTCGCAGGGCTGTGTTTCAAATCTCGGCCGCGGTAGAATTTACAAAATAGATTAAACGTATGTCATAATTTGTACACAATTGGTACATAATTTTCCAATACAAGAGAGGATTTTAAAATAAATTTGTGTCTTTGCCTGGACTTATAGGTATTGAGTATGTTTTTAAGTGTACGTTGGGAAAGGGCGGGCTATATTCAGAGAATGGCAGCATTGTAATTAAAAAAAGTATTTTTTTCAAACTTTATAATTAACAACAGCAGTTGGAAGGCATTTATACTAAAAAAATGAAAGTTCTAATTAATATTTATTGAATTTGTTGTAATTCTTCAAACGACATTGTATTTGTTAATTGCAATATATCTTCCAATGAAACAAAAGATGATTTTTTATCTAAAATAACTTTTAGAAGCTGATTAACACAATAATAAAGAAAGATATTTTCCCTTTCCCTTAAATTAACATATAAAAAATTAAATACGTTAACATTTTCGGTTTCAAAAATTTTACCTACACAGGTTATTTTTATGAAGTCACTAGTGCTATCTTTTACGCATCTTTACTTTTGTCTGATGGATTATATTACAATTTGAAAGACATTATATTTTTATTTATATGCTCCTTTACACTACCAGAATTGAATCTAGTGAGTGCTGCTCCCCCGTGGACTTCTAGGGAATGCCTAGTGTAAGAGATGCCATCTTGGCAATACCATCTGTACAACTATATGTACATGTGGATGTTGTGCATTAAAGATGTTTTTACATCTTTTAATATAAAAAGCTACAACCTTTACAGCACGATAAATATTCGGATTTCACTTACATACGAATTTCTTTATACGGTATACTCTAATTCGTATGTATACTGTTTAACATTATATTTTGATTTCGATGCAGAGTGTTTTGTTGTTGTTGTTGTTGTTCATAAATAAGGTACGATTGTAGGTAATGAGTGTAAATCGGCATGAAGTAAGAAAAAAAGAAGAAAAATGTTAGGAACGAAAATGCAATATACACATAAAACCGTAATCCTGCCATAAGCGCAATATGTGATTTCTAATATATGGTGAAAGTAAATTTTTTCAAAGAAAATCTAGTTTTATCAGGCCTTACTTATATGTGTGTATTTATTCCCCCTCATTTGTTCTGTTTCCATTGTTATACTATTCTAATAAATTCATAAGATGCACACACACCCGCCTGCTGTGGAGATCTCTCTTCCAGTTCCCCCTCACATGTACGGCGCGTTGTTAAATCTAGGATTCTTCCCGAGTGGAAAATTTACTGGGATTATTATAGAAAGGGCCGACACACCAACAATCTGATCCCTAAAGTGTCTAGAACACTCCTGAATTTTTCACCACACACAACAGCATTCCTTTCAGGTCAAATTCTTTTTAGGACATATCTAAAATACTTCCATCGTTCCTCAACCCAAAATTGTGAGTGTGGCGCCCTGAGATCACCGGAGCACTATTATTTCAATTGTTCACTAACTGTTGCTTGACATTTAAAAAAACATTTGCCCCCTCTTTCTTGGATTCAGAATATTCTTTCCCGTCCCAAACTCCCCCGTCAACTAGCAAAAATCTATTACTTTTTAATGTCTCTCTCAATTCTTACCTCCTGAGATCCTGTGCAATGTCTGCAGTCGCCATTAAACTAGTTCTCAAGTAGCTCTCGAGCGAACACTGCTCCGGCGTATTTTTAATTTATTTTATTTTTCTGCTCCAGTCTTCTAGGATTGTTTCTGGAACAAGCCTATGTAGCAACTGTTGTTTTTTTCATTGTATAGCTCAAAACCACAACTTTCCTTTTCCGCTGCCTGTCGCGTGTGGGCTATGTTCTTCAGCGGATGGGATTTGTTATGTGAATCTGCTTCAGTTTCTCCCTATCCCCTGCTCCTTGTCGCGCTGAGGTTACTGACCTGGAAAGGTCGGTCACTTGGCCTAGTACGTATCTCCATTCTTTTCTCTCTGGGCCAAGGCCATTGCACTTTTCACCACGCCCCTTGTCGCGCTTGCCGGCGAGTTCAGCTTCAGCTGAATTTGTATATATATATTCATTTATAACTTTAATAAAGTTACCGGGAGGTACATCAATGCTCTACAGACCTGGCTTCCTCGGCCTCCTGTGCAGTCCCTCTTAGGCAGTGAAACTGTGATTTTAGACATTCCACCACAGATAATTAATTTTGCAACCAGTTTACATATTCACCGCAACTACCCCAATGTATGCGCAATGCTGATCAAAGATACAATTTTGTAAAAGAAAATTTTAATAATAACATAAAAAGTGTAACATAATATAACAATATTACTATCAATTACATAATATTTTTAATCACTTCCATGGGGTCTGAACACAATAGTACTTAATTTAAGATTGTATGGATGTAATATTCTGAAGTGAACGCCTATGCGCCCTTTTCCCTTATTATGGTATCAATATTGGGTGCCGTAAAAGTCCATTACATTTAATTTACAGAAATACATTATTAAAAAAAATAAATGAAGATACAAAATAGCGGTTTGCACGAAAAAGATTATTGAGAAATCGCAATTTTTTAAATACAAAATACAAACAAGGTTGTACTTTCAATCTCACAGATAAAGGGCACTGACTTACATTGTGTGAAGTAGATTTATGGTAGGCCATCTCTTTCTCTCTCAATAAAACTTCTGCATGCATAAGAATTTTTTATTCGTTGCCAACAGCATGCAATCACTGCTATATTAAGCATTGTTGCTTAAGATTTTTCACAGAATCGGCGAATTATTAAGTGAAAAACGTCAAAATATCTCAATATCGCAAATTAGCCTACTTCAACTCAGTGTATACTGAAACATTCCATACGCTAATCTGATATTTTTAACTGTTCATTGTATCGTTGTACGCGCGTCATTTGCTCATATGTACTTTATATTTATGATATGGATCCTCTATCAATAACTTTTGGATGTACACTTTCTTTTTGTTTTTGTTAAGAAAAAAAATTATCGCTCCCTGATCCTACTCCTGACATTCACAAATTTTTATCATCATTTGATCTTTTTAATTTAGATTTGTAAAGACATTTTGGAGCACCCAGCATTAAGATATGTTTTATACCCCAACAAAATGAAGAAAATACTATCAAGTATTGATAGTTAAAAAATTGAATAAATCAAGAATCCGAAAATGTTTTAATTTCTGAGCATTCAATAATTTTCGATATTATACATTTTTTAACAAAATACATGGATATAGAAGAAATAAAAAAAAATCTCAGAGTCTGTAACTTTAATTAAATTTCATATATAACTTTTCATTATAAAACTTGGGGATTAATTTTGAACAATTTGTGCCGCAACATAAATCGGCTTATATGTGACGCATTTGTTGATTGCATGGAAACATTCCGTTTTTTTTATATTTATCACAAAACATTCAATATGAAAGAAATTCAAAGAGGATTAAAATAGTTACAAAGTAAATAAACTGCGTTATTTACATTTTTCTCTGATTAAAACTTTAAAGTTATATGTACAATAAAATTACTTTTTCTTTATTCAAATATTTGAGAAATGATTCACTTCTATTACAGTTTATATATATATTTTTTTGTTTATAATAACGATTTTTTTTTTTACTTATCTGTTTTTTTATTTCTTACTCATTTAAACAAAATGAGTTAAACACAATAAACTTTTGCTGGGCATATTAGCTAAGGCCCTTAAAAAATTATGATAAAACTTAAGGAGAAAACAGCTTGTGATTATACTGTATTATGTGCAAAACATCTGGGACTATCGGAGATTGTAAACAGATTGCAATGTTAATTTTCCTTTATTCCATTGGGGTGAGAAGCGAGATCCTCGTTTTGAACAAAATAATCTGATTAAAAAATAAAACCTATTCCAAAAGCTTAATGCAGCAGTTAAAAAGATTGCAGCTATTTGAAGTGTTATTTCTTATGCTATTTTTTATGTATTAAACATGAAAGAAAGATAATGCGAAACAATCTCATGGGAATTCTTACGTATATTCAACCATATCAAATAAGTTGTAGAGTTAAGTATATATAATTAAAGTTTTTTAGGCTTTATCATGTTTATTTTAATAATAATATTTTTTTCTGTTCATGCTATCAGGGATTCTAAATATCTCTCAAATAATATTTCTTATTGCTCTTTTTCAAAATGTTCGCACTTGTCTATTTACAAATTTTACATTTAAAAACAAATATAGAAATATTTTTATTATGAAACAAAAGATATTAGCTACTTATTAGCATTGGATAGTTGTCATAAACGAGTATGATGTAAAAAGATAAACGTTGTAAATTATTATTCAGTTTTATGAAAACTATAAAGTTATATTTATACTAGAAATCTAAATGTAAATATAAAAGTATTGTAGGACTTATTTTTATTTAAAATATGTAAATGTAAAGATAAATGTACTGTAGTAATTATTCTTTATTACAATTATATAAATGTAAATATAAAAGTACTGTAGGATTTATTTTTATTACAAATATATATAAAAGTACATAGTATATTATATATATAAAAATACCGTAGGAATTATTTATATTATAAATATATAAATGTATATATAAAAGGACTGTAGGTATTATTTTTATTATAGTAATATAAATGTAATACAAATTTAATATGCATACAGAAATGTTCTGTGTAACTTTGCTAATATTTTATCAATGCGTATTATTTTATACTCATTTAAAGAATCATTTATGTTAAAACTTGAAACAATAGATGTAAAGATCTCATTTGAGGGATAATAGTATTTTTTCTTCATGCAATTTATTTTACATGGATGAACGTTCTTCTACAAAGTTCTTCTTCATTATATATTCTAAAAAATGCTAAGTAAGGTAATAAATTCGTAAAATTCAACGAAATATAACCGTAGATATATATATGTAAGTATAATTAATTAAATTCAGCGTGAGAATATGTATATATATATATCAAACATAATCTTCACTGTAAGGGACAATCTGAAAAAAGAAAGAAAAATAATACTGATAATTTTCTACGCATCCAAAAACAATTGTTGATGTATTCCTTTTAAATGCTAAAGGTGTAAATTAACAACATAATACAAATTAAAATATTTTTTATTATTATTAGTTGTTTTGCATGTTTCGACTCTTTCCGAGTCATTTTCAAAAACAAAATGAGAATATTCCAAAAATTGCACGGGCTTTGAAGTTATTATTTTCATGTGCTTTTTTAAAAATTACGCACGTTATCTATTATTTTTTACTTGGTCGTTTATTTTCATATCTGTGACCATGGAGTAATTCGAGCCACAGTTTCGGTAAATTAAAAGATGCTGCATCGTTACATATTGTATTTTTCCGTGTTAGTATCTCTATGGTTTCTCTTATTATGGATGGATAGTATATACTGGAGGGGTCCATCTACTAAACAACCAAGTAAAAAATAATAGATAACATGCGTAATTTAAAAAAAAGTACATGAAAATAATAACTTTAAAGCCCGTGCAATTTTTGGAATATTCTCATTTTGTTTTTGAAAATGACTCGGAAAGAGTCGAAACATGTAAAACAACTAATAAAAAAATTATTTTAATTTGTATTATGTTGTTAATTTACACCTTTAGCATTTAAAAGGAATACATTATTACAAGGTGTTATAATTTATTATACAACTGTTGATGTTTTTTATTATGTGAGCGTCAGTGTACCGAAAAACCGATTTAACTCGATGAAAAGTATTTTAAATATTATTCAGTACTATCTAGCTATTTCTGTCCAGTAAAATTGAAAAGTTTATAATCATTATAAATTATAAATAATAATAATAATATACATATATATATATAAATAATATGTATACACAAACATATATATATATATATATACATGTATAAAACCATAAATGAAACATTACCATAACACCAACTTAAACTATGTAATAATGATTAAGTATGTAATAATTAGTTGACAATGAAATTATTCCCCAACACACTGAATATGGATACCAAAAACTTATTTAAAAGAAGAAGAAATTAAATTAAAAATTGAATAAATGAAATTGAATGAATGAAATGAAATTTTTGTAATTTAGACAGAATTTTCAAGTCCCAAATGCCTAAATACCACAAATAAAATTAGTGGTTTCATCATCATATTAGCCATAACATTGCTAAAGAATATGATTTAAATATATATATATATATATATAATATACATAATAATAATAATATATATAAATAATAATAATAATAACTTTTATAACAATAATCATTATAAATTATAGCATAATATATTATAATTAAATATACATTTGAATATGGCACGCATGCTATTTTGTTCGTAATGGCATCTTGATTTTTCATTTATTATGTTCAGTCATTTAGGGTATACAAAGATCTCTAATGTATCCCCAAACATTTCGGGATTAGTTTTGTATCGCGCCAACATAGTATATGGTAGAACACACATAGTTGTCAACTGTTACGCATTGTTGTTACCACGAAAATTTTATAGAATTTTTTGCCGAAAAAAGCGATTAAATAATGGAAAATTTTCTATTAAAATTTAGTGTTAGAAAAAATCTTAAAAGTTGTCTGGTAGAGTACAAGGATGTGGTCATAAGGATGTGGTATAGCAAATACCCGTTGTGATATTTCACTGTATAAAGGGGGCACCACTGTGTTAGCATCAAGCGTTCTGATTAATGTTTAGTGAGTATTTGTGTATTGTAGTCTGCGATTGCATTATAAGAGAAAATTTTGACCATCTAACCAAACTAAAATTTTCCATTAAACTGAGAAATAGGTCCTAGAACGAGAGAACATTCTACAGCGGGCTTAGACCGATGAAGCAATGTCTTGTACAACATTTTTCTAGTGAATCGGGATCTTTAAAAGTGGAAGAACATCCCTTGAAAAATAAAAGATAGTGTAGAGGCGTTTCCCAAACATCAATCCCAAACTTATGAACAAATTTATGTAACTTGTGCTTCAGGATCCTCTTATGATGATTAATGAAATCAACGTTCCTTGAAAATAATTATAAACGAAAACATGACAGTTTTTAAAATGATAAGCATTACAGTGTATTTTAATGGCATATAATTTTTTTTTTACTATTGGCATATTTTTACGAAATTTAAAATCATGAGAGTCCAGCAGACAGACAAATAAACAGGCTTTATATATATATATATATATATAAATCGGTGTCCATTTTGTAGTTTCAATAAGGACTGTTTACTGGAACAAATCTGAAATAGTAAATTCTTTATTATATATTTCAAAAACTGTAGCACATTACACATTATACTAATTGAAAAACATTCTTTTTATATTTATTTCTAAAACGCTATTTATTTCAACACTTTTCAAAATATGATTTTACAATAAATCTATAATTTTACAATGAAAAATCAATAGTTGTCTGAAAAACGAAATCATGTGAAAAATTCACTATTTTAAATGGTGTTTTTTATTTTTAATTTACATAAAATTCATGTGCAAAAATATGAAATATTTCTTATCAGTATTTCATGTCTATTTCTCATACTTCGACATTTGTATTGAAAAAATATTATAACCAAATGCTAATCTAGTATTGTAATTTATCTAATTAGATATCTAATTCTCATTTTAAAATGTTCATTTTCAAATCTATAATTCGTTTAAAGGTTGTCCTGTATATTTTAATGGTATAAATGGTAATTAAATTGGATATAGTCAAAGAGATATTTAGCATAAATTTGTTTTTAAAATTATTTATCTGGAAGGAATATATAAGATATTTTAGAAACCAAATATTGAAACAAAATGTCAATAAACTAATTTTTATGAGCAGTTGTATAAAAATGAAAGCGGTGTAATACATAAAAAGATAAAAAAATATTTGGAAGATCCAGTAAAAATATGAAAATATACGTAGTCTATATTTTTAAACTATTCGTGCATCCTATAAACTTGAATTCTACTATCTCTGTAATAAGCAATTGCGTTTATAATTTTAGAAAAAAACTTTTTAATTTAAAAGTATAAAACTCTATAACTGTTCGTTTTCAAGTTACCTTTTATTAAAAGTTTTCTGAAATGCGAAATGAAATAAACCCCCCTTGGGAATGCTAATCATTGAATCTACTTATTATTTAAGGGAAGATAATATGCAATAATTCATTTATGAACAAGATATAATAAATGATAACAGCGCTCTTATTTTCGATATTCCCGTTATAACACATGATTTTATTTTTAAAAGTGGCAATAAGCGCTTAGTAAACATTTCAGTACAAGTTTGAAGAATCCCTTTGACAAGTTGCAGTTGCACGTTCAATCATGTCAACATAGATTAGTTTCTTAATTAAGTACTGTAAATAAAGCAGTTTTGCCTTCATGCGGGTATCAGGCGATAAAAAGTGATTATACTTGATAAATTAGAGAGCTTATCACAGCATCGGGTATTAATGTTTGAATACGTTATGGTTTAATATTTTTTTTGTAAATTTATTTTTCTATATTATTGAAAATTTAACATATTTCATCTTTTTCAGAGGTAAATTTAAATTATGATAAATAAAATGTTTAATTAAGATATTAATTTTCGTGTTACTTTCTTACACAAGAAAAAAATATAAGACATATATTAATATGCAAATATTTTTGATTTCTTTCATTTAGTAAGCTGTTTTTATATTTCCAACGAGAAAATATATTTTTTTAAGTTATAGTGGTCTAACGACATCAGAAAGTTTTCATGGAAAAGTATTAATCACCTTTATAAAATTCAATTTTACAGTCATAATAAACATGATCTTGTCAGACCACCTTCTATTGTCAATAAGATTGTGTGAGTGAATAGTGTCGGACTATTGTCGCTCCAGTTATCTCAGTAGGCAGAACATTGTTAATTTAAATCTAAAACATACCGAGTCGCATCCCGGCTTAGACGCTTTTTCACACATTTGGAAAAATGTCAATTCGTATGACATATTTACCAAAATATAATATATATCTTAATTCTCAATATTTATCACGTACTTGCTCTAGACCCATTCGCTTCCAGCAGGGTGAACATAAATCGTTCTTCCCAAGCTTTCTTATCTATTAAACCTGGTACGTAAATAAAAATCAATAATAATAAGGTTTCCATAAAAATAGTAAATAAAACTTTTGTGCAATAATATTAAAAGGAAGAATACCAACGTTATAAATGCACAAATAATATACAAAAGGTTTTCATTGAAATACTTTGATTTCGGCATATGATACGTTTTACATTTGCTCAAGCCCAATAACAGAACTCTGAGACGTTGGGTACAAGGGAAATATCCGAAGCATTATTGCTAAAAGGAGAGAAAGATTAGAAAGCTGAGAGAGCAGGATTCACCAGATGTCACTGTAGAAGATAGGTAACGTTTTCTTCTATGATATTGAGCTCAGGCTCCGCAGAACACAGTAAAATACGCATATGAGATGAGAAAATCTGTGTATAATGACGGCCACCAGTTACTCGAATTCCTCGAAAGATTTAGATCTTCATACAACCGCCAAGTATTATGAACCTCCTACCCACTCCTTCTCAAAAGAAAAAAACTACCACTTTCAATCAGATGACTCTAAGCAACGTGGAAAGTAACGTGGATAGCAACGTGGAGAATAATTACTTACTCTCTTTTATCTTCAGATTCATACACATCTCAAATCAGGAGAGACATCAAATGTACTTTCATCACTAAAAAGAAAGCGGCCGCATTGATAAAATTTTCAAGTTTCATGTTCTCGGCACCAGAGAAAAAAATTCTATTAAGATTTGAATCTGTATGAAAATGAAATAATTTAATAATTAATAAATAACAATAAATAAAAAATAATAAATAATAAATAAATAACAAATAATAAATAATAATAATAAATAAATAATAAATAATAAATAATAAATAATAAATAACAATAAATAATAAATAATAAGTAATAAATAATAAATAATAAATTAATAATTAATTAATAATAAATAACAATAAATAATAAATAATAAATAATAAATAAATAATAAATAACATTATTTAATTAATAATAATAATAATAATAATAATAATTAATAGATAATACATAAAAATTTATGATTAAAATTTCCCATTTGCCTAAAAAGTATCACGGATATTCAAGGAGATATAAAGGTTTCAAGAAATTTCTACATGTTTTTTGTAAATAGCATACAGGGTTTTCAACGAAACTTAACGCTACATTAAGAAAACTTGACAAAGTAAAGCAGTAACAACATACTGTAATTAGAATATACATATAAACAATTTGATGAAAAATGGGCGTTTGTATTATATAATTTTTAACAAAGCATGCGCGAACGATTTATTTTTATTTGAATAATTCAGCAGTCAACTATATAGGACAACTCATATAAAAAGGCCAGCCGAATATCCTGAAAATTCAGAAAGACATTGGTAATATAGTGATCTGAACTTCATTTGTTTTCAAAATTAGTTGGGCGATTAGGGCTTTTCCACAAATTGTCTTTTTTTAATAACTGACTTCCAACAAAGGAGAATTTAATGGAAGTCCACGTATAGCGTTTGACAGATATTTCGATTCTACAATTCTTTTTTGAGGAAATGGACTCGTGTTTTGATGGTTCTTCCAATGAGAAATATAAATCATCAAGATAAAAAAAAAAAAAAAAGAACGATAATTCACGATATTCGAATGGCTTTTTTATATGAGTTGACAGATATAGTTGACTACTAAATTATGCGAAAAAATCTTTCTTTACCGTTCGCAAATATTCATATACAAATTACTTAATACAAATGACCATATTTCATCAAATATTTAATATATTTATATTCTAATTGCAGTTTGTTGTTTCTACTTTATTTTGTCAAATTTTCTGAAAGTGGCGTTAAATTTAGTTGAAAACCATGCATGCTATAAATAAATAGCTTATCAAAATTTCTTGAATTTTTTAAAGAAAACTTTCTATGTATATACGTGCTATTTTATGCAAATGCACACAAACGTTCAGAACCACAATCGTCATGTGCTCCAGTTACAGATCATTTTGAGTATTTTATTTTACAGGTTAAACGAAAATATAATTTTTATATTTCAATTTGTTGTTACTCTCCCGTTTCTCCTAGTAACTAAACATTCAATGAAAAATATGAATTCAAGCGTTTCTTTATATTTCTGCAGTCACAGAAGAATTTATCAATTATTTCTCTAGGCATACTTAGCATAGAAGTTAACCGGGCTGCAACACACTTATTACAGAGTAAAAAAAGGAGCAATTAAAATAGTTACAAGAAATTTATAAATTTCTATTCAATCTCTCAAATCTCACCTAATCTTTGCATTTGTTGTAGTCTTAAATTATTTATTAATTTCTCTTTCTTAGTTTAATTCATAATTCTTAAGTTCATCCTAATCTTAACCCTAACTTTTTTGTCTTCAAGCTTCTAGTCTAAGCGACAAGCTCTCACTTATAATTTTAATGTTTTTTTAACTTCTCTTCATTGGGATAGCTCTTACGCTCAGCCACATCATCACTGGTGCTCAGTATTTTATATCAGCCTTCCTACAGTGCACGGGTTTCAGCGCAAATGTGTGGCGCTCCTTGTCGCGTGGAAATCCTGCACTGTCACCTATTCAAAGGGCCGTCAGATATGAACTGTACAAGTGGTGCAGTCATACCACTGAATGCTCATCCATTCTTCAAGCGGACTGTTCAACTGGTGCAGGCGCACCTTCTCCATCATCCTGTCTGTCGCTGCCTGTCGGGTAGGAACGCTGGTTCCAGCGACAGACCCTATATTGTAAAAATTTTTTGGTCTTTAGTTCCTGCCGCCTTTCGCGTGGGGCTTTGCCCGGCAGGACCAGCCATTTTGTACTGCCACGTTTAATCCCTGCGTGCCGGGGAGCTAGCCGGGGAAGACATTAAACGCTCAACGGCTGGGTTCGCCCTCAGCTGAGTGGTCTTCCTCAGGCATTAAAATTAAAATAGCATAACTAGTATAATAAAGCAATATAACATAATTACTATTATCAGTAGTAGGGTTGAATGATAGTCGCGGGAAAAAATGTTACAAAAAAGCTTTAACACCACTATTTCCAAACAATAATCTTCGTGGAAGATTATGCAAATGTTGTAGAAATAGGCTGTAAAATTTCATTGTTTAGCAATAGTGGTGTAAAACAAATCTGGTGCCAATTTTTCCCGCGACAAACTTTCAACCCTAACAAGCAGTATTAGCTGTGTAATAACTATAAAACATAATATAATATAACAATGCCGAAATTCCAAATTCTAACGAAAAAAAAATCAGGTGATTTTCTCTTATAAATCAGTCTTTTGCTCACTGTAAAAACGTTTTATTTATTCTTTTTAATTGTAGACATATATAGTGCAAATTTAATTAATTTGGAATAATATATGACTTGTGTTGAATATGAAGAAATGTATACAACACACTGTAGGACATATAGGAATACATGTAAAAAGAACTTTTGACTAAGGAAACGGAATTTAAGATGTTTTAACATATTTTAAATTAATTATAAATAAGAAGACAGATTTTGTATTCTTGTTAAAATACACAAAACAACAGTGAAGGTCTTAAATAAATTTTGTGCACATCAATTAAATTTGGAATAATAATTATTTGTCTCGGGCCGCACATAAAAGTTTACCGGGCCACATGTTGCCCATCTGCCGCAGGTTTAGTATCGATGCTCTAGATATACGACAAAATGCCTAAAATCGATGACTGGCCATATAGTGTATGTCATTATTTAAAAAAATATTTAATTTAATTTATAAAAACTCAAACGTCCATGAACAATTTTATATATTGATTTTGAATTATTAAGTATTAATTTATAATTTCATTAATAAAATTAAAAAAAATAACTTCAAATCCATTTGCAGAAGACAGGGTGCTCCAAAAACAGATGAAACGGGGCTTATTTGTTTACCTGTTTTAAGTATGCTGTTAAGTAAATTTGTAATTTTTTTCAAAAGAAGGTAGGAATTAAAATTATGTGAATAAAATATTCCTTCCATTATTTTTCAAACAGTTATGTATTTTAAATTTTTATACCATCCATTAATTTATAAGCTATATTTAGACAAAGTTTCAACATGCTAAAAGAAGTAAAACAGTTGAAATATCATTCTTCAGCAATAAAAATTCCCCGAGTTATGATAATTTGAATTTTATGAAATTTCGGAGATTCCCGACGCTAAGAAATTGTCTGTACAGTTTTATTACCGGAAATCCACAGAATTAACTAAAATTCAAAGTATTATATATCGGTGAGTTTTGATCGTAGAAGAATGTATTTTTTAATGTTGTACATGTTAGAGCAAAGACAACCTTTTCTAAATATAACTCATAGGACACATGGACCGTAAAAAATTAAAAAAGTGTAACTGTTTGAAAATTAATGACAAGACTATTGCATCAACATAACTTTAATCAACTTTAAATCAACTTTAAACAACATAACCTAACTTACACTTTTTCAATATATATTCTCTACGTATCTCCTGCCTGTAAAATATTAAAGCGCAATTCAATCTAGAGCACCCAGTATTGTTGAAAACAGTAAAAGGGCGTTTTTTGCTCACTTTTGAATGATAGTTGTCAAAAGTGAAAAAGCATCATAAGATGCAAATTTAATGGCTCATACGTTAGATGTATGCTAAAAATATACTTATTGTCTTTTCAGGCATGTTAAATACATGTGTAGTACACATAAGTATTATTTTATTTTCAATGAGTATCTTTTTCTCGTTGTCAAATAATTTCTCTATCATTATTTTAATTGTTATATATGCAATTTCACTTATACTTAAAAATACTTTTGTCCCTGAAGCTTGAATGGGTCCCTGAAGCTATTTTAACACATCGTTATCTTATTTATTTTTAGATAGAGCATTTTTTATTGAGTGTAAACACGATGTGGGTAAGCCAACAAAAGCGGGAAAAAGAGCTTGTATGGAATTTTTCAAAGCTCGAATAAAAGTAAATATGTAAGCCGTAACTGAAGCAATTAAAACTATAACACAGCATAGAAAATTATAAAAGGAATTTTTCTTGTAAATAGCTTTGTCTTGCGAGGATGGAGGGATGCATGAGTTCAGCGAGGATCTACATTATGAATGCGTCTATTTAAAACTGGATTTATGGCTTGCAATCGGGATTTTTTCTCTTTATGCGTTTTATACATGAGTTCTTAAGCATATGCCATATCTTGACTGATCATTAGATAAAAAATGTAAATGTTTATAAGCCACTTTAATATTAATTTTACTAATAATTTTACTATTTTGAATTGTTTTCTGAAAAATAAAATGTAACAATAATTTTTATAAATGAAATATACATCAGACATAAATTTATATTAAATACATTCGTAATGTTTGAAAAGTTATTTGTTTCATTCGAATGATATCCGTTTGTTTTTATCGAAAATACAAACTTATTAAAATAGAAAATATGTTTTATCGTTGCTATATATCTAAATTAACGAAGATATATTTTGAATGCATAACAATCATTCACATAAACGGAATACAGATCAGACATCAATATATATCGAACAGATTCGTAATGATAGTCTTTATCTATCTCACTACATAAAACAGCATAAAATGATGTAGCAAAAGTGAAACATATAGATCTAGAATATCTTGAATACAAACGATATATGTTTGACCCAGAAATCAATTGTTTTTGTGTCAGCACACAGACGGTACCAGAGATTGTGGGAAGAGAACAATAGAAGTATTTATTGATTCTGATGAAAACTAAAGCAAAAGAACAGAACAGGAAGAACCATATTTATGACCTCTTGTTTGGACTTATCCAGTTGAAGAATAAATTGGAAATCAATGCTGCAATTGAAGAAATCGGTTTTAGATGAGACAAACTTGCTATCACTATATATTTTAAACGATGAAAGTTTGTCGTATAACTTACACATTCTTCTTGATTTAGATATAATCTCAGTCGATAAAAATATATTTGTGTGTACTAAATCGTAAAATATTTTACTTATTTTAAACGCGCTTAAAAATATTTCGCTAGAGAATGAAATATTTGATATTTTGCAGAAAATATTTAGGGAATGCTGCAAATATTTCTTAGAAACAAATATCAGTTTATTCATTCTTTAAGGGTAGATATTTGTTGTTTTAAAACAGATATCTGTTTTAATAAACAGGCAATCCTTTTCATAATAAATATCCCTCCAATCTGTTTTCCGCATGAATATGTTATTGAACTCTTTTATTTACAGCATAACTCGGATTGTAGTATTGGTAAAATTATTTATTAATTTTCAGATATAGAAAATAAGTTTTGAAAATATTAATTTTGGGTTCCTATTTGTGATTTATAAACACGCATACGTAATGATAACTGTACTTTTCCTGTTAAAATAGTTTTCCATTTTTAATGTAACGATGCATGATTTCTCTTTTTTGTATGCTGTACGTAAAAAATAATCAATAAATGACAAATAGTTTAAAAACATCTACAAAAATTAAAAAATGTTTAGATTATTATATTACTTGTTCCTACATCAAAGTTAACTCAGAGAGGTAAAATATTGAAATATCTATGCCGAATTTATTTTCAGTTTTGACTTTTATTCTTCTCTCAGAAAAAAAATCTTCGTTTCACTTGCAGCACAAAATTTATTCACTCTTACATTTAACACAATTTAGTAATATGATTTGTTTTCTGCAAAGAATTTGTTAAAGATATTGTTTTCATCTATGTATATTTTATAAATGGGAGATTTTGTAGATTTTAAATAAAGGGTTAGAGATAAACGTTTCCATTTCTTTTAACTGGGTCATTTTACAGTGAACGTTTCTTTTTCAGTTATTAATGGCTAATTTTTGAAAAATATATTTTTTAAATGTCTTAGAGATTTTATATATAAATATATATATACTAGCAAGCTACGCCCGCTACGCTGGTCAATTTCTTATAACGAACTTTGAATCCAACAAAATATTGACATTTCATAATTCACTTTTATATTTTAACAGAATAATAAGGCTACTATGATTTGTGACTCGTTTTATAGCCAATATACACGCCAGGACACGTCGCCCTTATCATTATCTTTTTACGCATGAAGGTTTTGCTACGGTACTCCATTGTGAAATTTAGTAATTTTTCAAATTCAATATTTGAAAAATGGCACAATCATTAGATTTAAAATTTATATCAAGAAAAAAACAATTTTTTACCTTTCAAACGCAGTTTGCCTAACAATTTTCTGACAAATACTTTTCGAGCTACTATTTTTTTTTCACTAACTTCAAATGTTTCATTTTCCGAGATTAATCTGTGGCAACAATTAGCGAAAAACCCAGTCGTCAGAAACGCATAGTTTTTTATTAAAGAGGCTGTTGAAGCAGGGATTGTCAGCACCAATTTGCCACCATCACTTTTGAAATCGGTTCGGTAGCTCTAGAGATGGAAATTGTAATTTAGAATGTTTTTAGAACGCTTTTTGCTCATTTCACCCTTTTAAATTTAGAATTTTTTTTATTTTGTTTTTAGAGAGCATTTACATCTTATAAGTAACTACAATGCCAAATTACAAATTTCTAGCTCCTTCAGTATAAAAAAAAATCGCAATTTTAGAACGTTTTTCGCTCCAGCACCCCCCCCCCCTGGGGTTAATTCACCGACATAAAATATAGCCTATGTTGGAGCAGAGGTTGTCACCATCAACTTGCCACCATCAATTTTGAAATCGGTTCGGTAGTTCTAGAGACTCCGTAGAAATTGTAATTTAGAATGTTTTTAGAACGCTTTTCGCTGATTTCATCCTTTTAAATTTCAAATTTTTTATTTTATTTTATTCTTAGAGAGCATTTACATCTTATAAGTAACTACAATGCCAAATTTCAAATTTCTAGTTCTTTCAGTATAAAAAAGATCGCAATTTTAGAACCTTTTTCGCTCCTGCACCCCCCCCCCCCCTGGGGTTAGTGACACCGACATAAAATATAGCCTATGTTGAAGCAGGGGTTGTCACCATAAATTTGGTACCATCACTTTTGAAATCGGTTCGGTAGTTCTAAAGATTCCATAGAAATTGTAATTTAGAATGTTTTTAGAACGCTTTTCGCTCATTTCACCCTTTTACATTTCGAATTTTTTTTAATTTTGTTTTTAGAGAGCATTTACATCTTATAAGTAACTACAATGCCAAATTTCAAATTTCTAGCTCCTTCAGTATAAAAAAGATTGCAATTTTAAAACGTTTTTCGCTCCTGCACCACCCCTGGGGATAGTGGCACCCACAAAAAATATAGCCTATGTTGGAGCAGGGGTTGTCACCATCAATTTGCCACCATCACTTTTGAAATCGGTTCAGTAGTTCCAGAGATTCCATAGAAATTGTAATTTAGAATGTTTTTAGAACGCTTTTCGCTCATTTCACCCTTTTAAATTTCGAATTTTTTTTATTTTGTTTTTAGAGAGCATTTACATCTTATAAGTAACTACAATGCCAAATTTCAAATTTCTAGCTCCTTCAGTATAAAAAAGATTGCAATTTTAGAACATTTTTTGCTCCTGCTTCCCCCTGGGGTTAGTGACATCGACATAAAATATAGTCTATATTGGAGCAGGGGTTGTCGCCACTAATTTGCCACCATCACTTTTGAAATCGGTTCGGTAGTTCCAGAGATTACCCCCTACAAACAAACAAACAAACAAACAATCTTTACTCCTTTATAATATTAGTATAGATAAATAAGGGCATTTAGAAACAAACACCTGATTGAATAATTTCCTGACAATATATTTTTGGAATTCCCATTACTTTTAAAAAACAGAACTCAAAACATTCATTCAATAAAGTATTTTTTTTTCTATTTTTTTTAATTCGTAACTCGTTGTTATTTCTCTGATATCAAGAATCTGTATCTCAGAGACCTAGTTGAAAACCAAGAATGTCATTTACAGATTGCAGAATATATATATATATATATAACAACGGTCAAAAAGTGACGGGACTAACCCACAGATAACGCCACAAATAAAAATTCATATGTATGTTAGATAGTACTAACCTTCAAAATATACGTGTCAAATTTTCATGATCTTTTTACCATTAGTTATCCATATATTGAAGTTTTAGTGACGCTATTTCTGATATTTTCAAAATAATGGAATAAAACAGAATTACCTGTGTCGATTAAACACTATTTGTTGATGGGGAAAAATACCGTTCAAGCTTAGTGCTTGCTTGAAAAGTGTTAAACGGAATCATTTCCGTCAAAAACAATAATTTGCCGGTGGTTTTAGAACGCTTTTCGCTCATTTCAATCTTTTAAATTTCGATTTTTTTTAATTTTGTTTTTACAGGGCATTTACATCTTATAAGTAACTACAATGCCAAATTTCAAATTCCTAGCTCCTTCAGTATAATAAAAATTGCAATTTTAGAACGTTCTTCGCTCCTGCACCCCCCTGGAGTTAGTGACACCGACATAAAATATAGCCTATGTTGGAGCAGGGGTTGTCACCAGCAATTTGCCACCATCACTTTTGAAATCGGTTCGGTAGTTCCCGAGATTCCATAGAAATTGTAATTTAGAATGTTTTAGAACGCTTTTTGCTCATTTCACCCTTTTAAATTTCGAATTATTTTTTAATTTTATTCTTAGAGAGCATTTACATCTTATAAGTAACTACAATGCCAAATTTCAAATTTCTAGCACCTTCAGTATAAACAAAATCGCAATTTTAGAACGTTTTTCGCTCCTGCACCCCCCTGGGGATAGTGGCACCCACAAAAAATATATCCTATGTTGGCGCAGGGGTTGTCACCATCAATTTGCCACCATCACTTTTGAAATGGGTTCGGTAGTTCTAGAGATTCCATAGAAATTATAATTTAGAATGTTTTTAGAACGCTTTTCGCTCATTTCACCCTTTTAAATTTCGATTTTTTTTTAAATTTTGTTTTTAGAGAGCATTTACATCTTATAACTAACTACAATGCCAAATTTCAAATTTCTAGCTCCTTCAGTATAAAAAAATTGCAATTTTAGAACGTTTTTCGCTCCAGCACCCCCCTGGGGATAGTGGCACCCACAAAAAATATATCCTATGTTGGAGCAGGGGTTGTCACCTTCCATTTACCACCATCCCTTTTGAAATCGGCTCGGTAGTTTCAGAGATTCTATAGAAATTGTAATTTAGAATGTTTTTAGAACGCTTTTCGCTCATTTCACCCTTTTAAATTTCGATTTTTTTTATTTTGTTCTTTGAGAGCATTTACATGTTATAAGTATTTATAACGTAAAATTTCAAATTTTTAGCTCCTTCAGTATAAAAAAGATCGCAATTTTATTAAGTTTTTCGCACCTGCACCCCCCCCCCCTGGGGTTAGTGACACCGACATAGAATATAGCCTATGTTGGAGCAGGGGTGGTCATCATCAATTTGCCACCATCAATTTTGAAATCGGTTCGGTAGTTCCAGAAATTCCATAGAAATTGTAATTTAGAATGTTTTTAGAACGCAATTCGCTCATTTCACCCTTTTAAATTTCGATTTTTTTTTTAATTTGTTCTTAGAGAGCATTTACATCTTATAAGTAACTACAACGCCAAATTTCAAATTTCTAGCTCCTTCAGTATAGAAAAGATCACAATTTTAGAACGTTTTTCCCTCCTGCACCCCCCTGGGGATAGTGGCACCCACAAAAAATATATCCTACGTTGGAGCAGGGGTTGTAACCTTAAATTTGCCACCATCACTTTTGAAATCGGTTCGGTAGTTCTAGAGATTCTATAGAAATTGTAATTTAGAATGTTTTTAGAACGGTTTTCGCTCATTTCACCCTTTTAAATTTCGATTTTTTTTATTTTGTTCTTAGAGAGCATTTACATGTTATAAGTAACTACAACGTCAAATTTCAAATTTCTAGCTCCTTCAGTATAAAAAAGATCGCAATTTTATTAAGTTTTTCGCTCCTGCACCCCCCCCCCTGTGTTTAGTGACACTGACATAAAATATAGCCTATGTTGGAGCAGGGGTTGTCAGCATCAATTTGCCACCATCACTTTTGAAATCGGTTCGGTAGTTCCAGAGATTACCCCCTACAAACAAACAAAAAAACAATCTTTATTCCTTTATAATATTAGTATAGATTAAAGTACAAAGTTTTGTTAAAGTAGTCTGGAACTGCTGGAAAGTGTTTGATAATCTAGGCCTTGCGCGTGATTTTTCTTTGTTGTTTTACAGTGTGCCTAAACTTTTGAGGCACTTTATAGTTAAACAGTTTTTTGATTTCTTATCAAAGTTATGATAATATACCCATTTATTAATTTTTATATGAATTATTGAATAATTTTACAGAATCTTATAAGAAGATAATATGGTTTTGTTTAAATTTGTATGGTCATTATTTAAAGGGCATTTTCTTGTTGTGCCTAAACTTTTGTGACAGACTGTATTTGACCGAAATTGGCTATGCAAACGTATGGAAATGCTTTAAAACTACTCTATGAATAAGTTTTGATTCCAAAGTTCTCCTTCTCAACAAAAGGGTAAAAAATATCCTTCTCAACAAAAGGGTTACATGAAATTAGTTCAAGTAGAAATATTTTTGTGTTGTTAAAAATTTATTTAACGAATATACTAAAATATATTTTTTACACAAAACTCGAAATTTATTTACTTTATAAAAAAGTACAAATTAATTAAACCATTGAACCCAAAGACATACTTGCATAATCATGTGCGATTTAATTTTTAATAACAAGAATCCATGGACTACCGCTGGTATTATGGGCAAATAGCTAATTTTTATGCTTTTTCTGCAAGATAAGGATTTTCCTTTAACATTAACCAATATACTATTTAAAAATCCTTACATGTAGATTCGTGTTTCATTATTGAACTGTTTTCTTAATGGTCCCTAAAACGTATGATTTATCTAAGATGTTAATTTTATCAAAATATAAATGTTTATATTGTTTTGCTTTCCCATATTAGAAATATACATTTCTATAATGATTTGTGTAATGTTTAACTATCTAGCTTTGTTAGTCCTATCTTTCTCCCTTCTTTTTTAAATTACAGAATTGTCCCTGTGCTTAGTATCATAAAATAATAAAATTTTATTCGTGGATGAAAATTTCCTGAATTTCATGTGTAAGATACAGAGATTACTGAAATCAGTAAACAAATTACAACAATTCCTACTTTACATCTATAGACAAAAGAAAGATTTTCATTAAAAATCGATTTAAAAACAAATCTTAAATTCTTTATTTAAACAGCATTTTAGAAACACAATATTTTAAAACTTTAAAAAAATTGGATAATATTCTTTAAGAACTTTAGTAAAGTCTAAAAAGCAACATTCAAATAAACAACGTAACGCTAATCCTTAGTAAAATCAATTTTTCAGAGTATACGGCAATCTTCTTTTCTTAATCTTCAAAAGAAATGAAACTAAACCTTCCTGAAAACATTTCTAAAGCCTTATTACTTGGTGCTAAGGTTTGTAGGTAGTTATACACGCTTCTAAATGCCCCATTTTTTACTTCAAACCAAAAAATTGGCTATCTGAAGGAAGAAAAATTGTCTGTAGCCCAAGGAAACGATAGCAATTTGCTCTTGTTCCATTTTTGTCGCCTTTATAGAGTCAGTGGGGACGTTTTAAGTATACGAGTTATTTTTAAGAAAGCTTTAGCAATTGTCATTTCATAATAGTAATCCTAGATGAGGGCATTTTCCTCTCCGCCTATCTTAAAAAATATAAAAAAATAGATATATTTTGATTTTTTTAAGGAACAATAAAAATGTTAAGAAAAAGAGATATATCTGAAAGTCGTATTCGTAAAACATATTAAAAATTCAATTGATATTTTTCTGTAAAACACATTCCAGCATATCTGAAATGTGTTTATGACTTCGGATTTTCTGGCCGTCTGTCTGTTTGTCTGTCTTTAACTCAAGTAAATATAATCGTATTACCATGTAATTTATATATGTTATTGATGTTTCCAATGACCTGTTCGGTATTTGAATTGAAATGTGTTCCATTTATAGTTCGTTTACAGGCTTACTGAAAAGTATTCCATTACATTATGGTCTGCGTAAAAATATCGTTTCAATGGATTTTAAGGAAGTTACACTATTTTAAAATATATCGAAATTGACATACATCACTGAGGTGCACTACAAAAAGCTTACTGTATACAATATATATATACAAACGTACATGCGTATACACAAATGTATAGATTATATACAGGACTGCACAAAAAATTCGGTAACTTTCCAGATTACGGACAGTAATTGCATTTATAATTTCCGCTACATTATGGTCTGCAGGAAAATCGTTTGCAGTGTATTTTAATAAAGTTACACTATATAAAACATACTGAAATTGATATGTATTATTACGTGCGACAAAATATTCATTTTGAGAAGTGCGTGATATTTATTATTCATTTACAGTGACACGCAAAATGACACTCTGATACATTATGGCCTACACTGTAAAAAACAATTGCAGTAAAATTACGGGCAGAGGCCGGCAGCAGAGATTCCAGTCATACCCCGTAAAAAAAAAAAAAAAAAAAAAAAAAAAAAAAAAAATCCGTGCCCAATCATTTTGTGCAGCCTGTAATTTTATGCGGCAAAGTAATATAGCATTACAATGCACACGATATAATGTACTTTAAAACACAATAACACGTTGCTTACTGTTCCGTAGCACGTAGCACGATAACAGAATCGCTGTTTTGGCGTGTTAAAATTTTCGAAACACGAGTAAAATGAATTGTTACACCCTATTGGAGGACAATGTATGGGGTCGTACCGTATTTTTGCTGTAAGGATATCTGGATTGCTCTTAATTTTCTAAGTATCTAAGGGATAAGGACGCTCATTTAGTGTATCAGACCGTTTTTCATCAAATAAGGCTGTTGCCCGTGAAAATTGAAGGGAAAACGCTCATAAATTTACAGTTTTTTCTGAGAGTGTATGGAGAAAATTTTTTGCTGTTTATTTTTAAATTGCTGCACTATTTGAAACATAATGATATTGATGTGCACTGTTGAGCTGCACTACAAGATGTTTAAATAGTATTGAGTGCATAGCATTTATTTATTCATTTAAAGGGCACAAATAATAATTCATTTGCGATAATGTGCATGAGCGACAATCGTTGGAACTGCGTTTTAAGATGCGTAATACGTTTTAAAGATACTATTTGAAACATAATAATATAGATGTGCACTGCTGAGGTGCACTACAAGATGTTTAAACAATATTGAGTGCATAGCATTTATTTATTGATTTAAGGAGCACAAATAAGCATTCATTTGCGGTAATGTACATGAGCGACAATCGTTGGAAGAGTGTTTCAAGATGCGTAATATGCTTTAAAGATTAATCTGATTGTAGTACATTACGTGGTATGTATAAATGCAATAGCTGCTATACATGGTTGCGCAAAGGATTAGTAATATATACTGTCTACTGGCATCAATTGGTTAGAAGTGTTTTTAATTGTGATATGCATTTTCCACCTTAACAATATTAATTTAGTATATACTGTGATATATTTATGTACAAGTAAATTCATATAAAAAGCTACGCAAAAAAAAAAAAAAAAAAAAAAAAAAAAACTGATTATATTACCTTTTGTGGATGGTAATTGGCGGAAGTGCAATTTTAGTTATGCGTTTCCTATTTGAATTATTTTTTATCTTAATATGTGGTGTATATAAAAAATTGTAGATCATATGCAGGTCTGTAATAAATAATTTATGTTACCATATAATGGAGGTAAAAACTGAAAATAGATGTTCAACTATATGTTGCGTTTTATGGAGAAATTAAATTTTAGCGAATTACGTGACGTGTATGCAAGTATATAAAAAATGTGCGGGGCTGCTTAAAATAATTCGAATATCTTATCGACTGTGAACGCTAATTACTGAAATTATGTGTTGAACTGTGTTATGCGTAAACGAAAATTTAGATATCTTATTTTACCATATTAAATAGTAAAGTTTCGCTACAATATTCTGTAAGTGTTGGGACGTTTTTCTTAATATATGTGTGACGCATGATTTTTCTTTCTTGTTTTGTTTTAGAATGAAAAATTTATTTTTAAATTTACTATGTTAAATATTGTGTGAAATTTACTTATTAGAAATACGTATCACATGCGTTAACTTATTTCTGTAACTGTTGAGAAATGTTTGGGAATATACAAAAAAATCTTACTATCAATTAGTTTTAAATGCATTACCAGAAATGGAATGCTTTTATAGAGGACTTTTGAAGAGAATTAAATATGCGTGACATTTGCAAACCCAATGTTATGAACCAGCTTCTCATACCCACATGTGAATTTCACGATTCATGATGCTTGAGGACAATTGTTTGCGGATTTTTCAATCTCATATAATTTAGATGTATTATTGCGACATATTTAAAATTTTAAAATCTGAAGGTGACGATACAAAAATGCTTAAATAGAAAGCAATTAATTCAATCACAAAATGTTCGTCTTTTTTTTTTTAATGCGCCAGAAATGTCACAGATTAAAATAATTTATACTTTCATGTTTTACAGTAATGTTCGCAAGTTTTGACATATAATCTATGTTACTATACTGAGTATTTCAGCACCAGTTTTACAAATTTTAAAAGGTGGTAGAGCACACTATAACAAACAATTTTCGTATAAGACACCTGTATCACAATCTGCTTATTCAGTAAAAATTACATGGTGCTTCACCTCAATCAGAGGACGTATTTTTGGTCATAATAATAAAAATCATGAAGCTATTCTAACTGTATTTGCCATAAACATGACTTACACTGTTGAAAATCTAGTAGGTAGAAGTGCACAGTAAGTCGGTCGATGCACCGCGAGTAACGTCGAATACGTTCCAAAGATGCATCTCCTAATTTAACGGTAATTCGATGCGGATTTTGGCTAATTTCACCACATTTCATGGTATTGTTTTATTTCAGATGATGTAAGTGGCCACCATCCACATACAATTAGTGATAAATTAGACGATGCCTTTTTCGGTATATAATATTGAGAGGAGCACTGATCTCAGGATCACTGATATCAGGAGCACTGATCGAATTACTTTCTACTTCTAATATTTTTCTTAATTTTATCGATTGTTCAGAAAGTATCATGCAAATATCATTACTATATCCTTTAAATATAAATATTAATAATTATTTAACACCAAAATTCCGGGCTCAGAGTGAAATGAATCCCCGTGTAATTTTGCCCGAATAAAGAAAAAAAAGTTTTTTTTTTTTTTTTTTTTTTTTTTTTTTTTTTTGTAATGTGCTCTATCACTTCTTAAAGTTTGTAAAAGTGGTACAGAAACAAACTGTGTACTAACATGTGTAAAATCCAAGGTTGCAAAGACGAGAAACTGTAAACGTGTGAGCATCGATATAGTATAATTAGTAGATAAATATATGAAAGATATAAAGTTCAATAGCCCAGGAGTTCTATATGAAACAATCTACAAAGTTTATGTTGCAGTTTATAATCGGATAAATTAATCCATTTTGGCAATTGACTCAGAGGCATGGTCGTCAGCGGCCTGGCGTTCTGAATGCTTTTTCTCAGAGATCATATCCCGGACAATCTCTTATTTTCCGGAGAGAACGATATTTATCATTTCCGTGAAGAAATTATATTTATCAGTTATTTTTAATTTATTAGTATTAAGAAATATGTGTAATTATTAAAATCTATGAAAATATAAATAAAATGTGTTTTTGCGCATATATATACATTAACTGGTATTTTACAGGTATTTAATTTTTTGCAAAGTAAAAAAAAAAATAACGGGTGCAATTTTTTTCTATAGTCCACAAAAATTTTATGTTTTATAAATTTATTTACTATTATTTACATGAATAAACTATTTTTTTTACACAGTGAAATAAATTAATATATAAAACATAAAATTAAAACACATTATTTTAATTATTTTTTAATTGCATCTTTTAATTAAAAATATGATATTTTAAAAGCTAACTATTAAATTTTGAATTTTTGATTTTTTTATCTCTGATTTTCGTGCTTGATATTAGAATAAATGTCTACGTACTTAAAAAAACTTCTGAAATGAATTTGAAAAGCTAAAAATAGTTTTTAAGTAGGTGGTTATTCCAACTACAAAATAATGAATCTGAGATTTAAAAAAAATCATATTAAAAATAACCTTATTTTTAAAAAAAAATCAACAAATTTATGAAATATTTAGGTAACGAACATGAAATTAAAGTATTATAAGACAGATTTATATGACATATTTTAATTTATTTCGCTTAAAAAAATAGGACTTTATTCATGTAGATAACTGTAAATAATTTTAAATTTCAGAAAAAAACCTGGCAATAGAAATACAATTTTTTTTGTTACTTGTTATTAAAAATATAAACATAAAAAGTTTCGTAGTTAAGTATGCGCAAGAACGTATATTTTACTTATTTTTATCGAAAATTGCAAAATTGTAAGAGATTTTTTAAATTATGGTTTGAAAACAATTTCTAATTTTTTGCGACAAAAAATATGAAACGAAATCAAAATCCGGGTTTTGAACTCAGTCGAATAACTGTGAAGAATCGCGCACTGCCCGATCATGCTGTTGAACCGCTCGTCAAATGCATTGATTTTTAGATTATAATCTGTAACGAAACTTTGAGGTTTATTTTCTTAAGACCTCTTGGGTATTGCACTTTAGGGTTTTTATATGTTTACCTACTGACTATACTCTATTGATATCCGAACGTTCCACGCATTCTTTGTTTACAAACTTGAAACCTTATGACAATATACCAGTTTTTTTTTTTTTTTTTTTTTCCACAAAGAAAACTTATGTAAAGGTATATGCTAATTATAGCATGTTTCCGATATTTTGTGTACATATTGATATCTGAATTTGATTCGACCTTGAAACACAAACCATATAGTCACGTCGCAAATGACTATGCGTTTCGTGCGCGGCGACCTATCAAAAGCTAAAGACGTATTTAATTGATATATTTAAATATATCATATATAGAATAATTACTAAAGTCTCTACGCTAAAAGACAGAACTCAATCGTATCCCCAATGCATAAAGCAGTGCCATCGAAGGGAGAGGGAACTTCACTCACAAACCAAGCTGGAACATACTAATACATAAAACACTAAAATAACTACACAAACATGCACCACTTATTATTCATATCAAGAGGGTGGGGGGGGGGGGAGTACGTTGCTGAGATGGAACGAAGGCGTTAAATAATAAAAAGTCCTTCCGGCCTGTACCGGGAGGAAAAGGTAGCTTTCCTATATCTTCGTTTTAAAATTTTAGCTAATGTTACACGAAAACAGCAAGTTAAAATGCAAAGAGAACGTTAACAAAAGATTCGTTAATACTGAATTTGAATAAGAAATTCTCCAAATTATTGAGCAATAGCCAAATTGGCTTCATTTATGAAGACTTATTTTGGTCGCCAAATTTGGCGATTTTTCGCCAAATGTCGCCAAGTTTGGCGAGAATTTGGCGCTAACGGGTTGGGTTGATTATTGACGGCCAATTATCTACACTAGGGATATAGGCCCGGGGGGAGTGCCCTTCGTGGGGGTCTTTCTAAGGGAACCTAATCCGTATTTACGCATGGATAAATCCACGGCTCGAAGAAAACCACGAAAACTCCGAACGATTAGGCCGACGGGCGCGATTGGGGTCGAACCCAGCACCTCCCGTCTACCAGCTTCGAGAGCACAACCTCTCAGCCACTGGTGGGGCCTTGGCGCTAACGGATATGAATATATAGTTTTATGCGTATGATTGGGAAAGTTATTCCAACAATGAAAATTTGTGTAATGTGCTGTCTTGTTTCAAAATGTCAGCCACCCTAAAATTTCAAACTGCTCTATCTCAGCCATTTTTAAAGATAGAGGTAAACCGAAAAATGCTCTGGAATCCTCGTATCAAGGCCTAACACTTAATTAAAAAATAAATTTGAATTTTTAACATTTTTGTATATTTATTTTAGTTTTAAATTTTTAAAAGGCCGCCATCTTGAAACAAAATGGCGGACCAAGCTGGCCAACGAACTCGGTCGAGACATTGGTGAGCTTAATACACACAGTTAGTTTCATCAAAATCGATTTATAAATACGAGCGTTATTGTATGACATAGGTCAGATATATATATATATGTAAATATATATATATATATATATATATATATATATATGTATGGATATATCTATATATATAAATCAACATTTTAGCGGAGGGTGGTTTTGGGGTCTGGGGGTCATGATCGGTGAAAATATATCGAAATTTTCCGGAACTGCTTTCCTCCGAACGGCTGCAATAGGTAGCTTTATACTTTTTTGTATTGAAAGCTACCTAATAAAACTTGTAGAAATATTAGTAGAATATAGCCGCTGAGTAATACTCACTTATGCAATTAACGCGCTAAACTTACATAAACAAATCCACATGAAAATAATGACAAATCACATTACTACACCACTATGCTTGTAATCCCATTAAATACTGAAAGAAAATAAATGACTCCTTTTAAGAACTAACGTTAACCGCCCAGTAGAGCTGACTTATGGCATTAATGTTTCCTGACGAGCTCAAGTCGAAAAGAGGTATCAACTCTCGAAATCAATTCTGGGAAATAAATTATTTTCATCGAGAAAAAAAAAATGTCGCGAAAAATAGCGAAATGAGTTTCAAAAAATATTTTTTTAATGGTTAATACCAATATTTTATTTAATCGAAATTGTCGTTGGAAAGGTAAATGTACGCTGGTGATGTGGGTATTTTTATTTATTATTTTTCTGTACTACTGAGAACTTAGAAACGAATTTAATTAAAAATAATTTAATAAAAAATAGCGGTTGCGGGCTCGTAGTTAATTTCAAGTTGGTAATATGTAATTGGTTCCTATAGCAACGTGAAAGACGATGCTGCAAATTTTAATTTATTTTGTGTCGAAATAAAAATCATAATAAGTCTATCTTCATTTGATTCTTCGATACAGGAGCGGGCACGAGTTTTTTTACGAGGGTCAAACAATCGCCACGGAATGCAAAAAACCACTAAAAATTGGATAAAGTATAAATTAATTTATTTCGAAAATTCAAAAGTCGCTGTACAAATTACGAATACATTTGATTGAAAAGAGTACAACATTTCCTATATTAGGTTAAAATATTGAAACCGGTTTCCGTTAACTAATTAAATAAAAACAAAACACCGCTAATTGCAAAAAACTTTAAAAAGCGCGTAAAATATTCGCGAAAATTGAAAATCGCTGCATGATGCCGAATAAATTTTATTAAAAGTAAGATGAAATTTACTAGATTGGGCAAAAGATAAAAAGTGGATATTTTTTACTAATGTCGAAAATTTGCCGCAAAACATGAAAAAATTCTAAAAATCGCATAAAATATTAAATGAAAAGTGTCTAATAAAAAATTCAAAATTTGCTTTCAAGTTCCATAACAATAAGTACCTTCCTGCCAAATAAGTACCTTCCTGCCAAATCATTTGTCTATGTGACTAGCGGTCTCTTCAGAACACAACAGATACACACACGGACAGACAAAATTCTATATTTATTATTATATGATATGCAAGCTCTGTGGCTTATTAGGCCGACTGAAATTAGGATCAATTATCACTTTTTCCTTTCTCTATCTTGATCTGCCTCTTTCTATTTTCGCGGCTTCCTAGAGAAGCTTCCGTAATTACAACTTCTCATTCCTTATTCCAGTGAATTAATTCCGTATTGTGCTGTATGCCATTGCCGACCAGGCGGCTCATAAACGAATCCTCGAATTTAAGCATACGAGTCGCAGTATAGTGTCTCAAAATGTCATCTTGAAATGTAAGTTACTTCAATCCCTTTTCAGTCGTATATAAATAGTACATATTATTTTTAATTATAAACTTTTAAATTTTGGGCTCAAACATATTTTACTATATGCTAATGTAATATTAAATATATAAAACATCTAGAATTACACTGAGTTGAAAAAGCATCTATGAACCAAAGTAACGATTCGCACTTTCTCAACATAGAACCGATTCCTACACTGTAAAAAATGACCAATGTTTCTTATTTTATGAAATTATGCTATAACCACGAACGAAAATATAATATAATCTTCTGAGTTATCCGAAATTTCAAATAGCATGTTACATTGTCTTTTGAATCCACAGAAACGAATACATTTTCAGAATTTAAAGAATAATTTATAAGAACAAATTATTTTTAGCTGCCCGAATTTTTCAGAAACGTTTCCGAAGGGATTTTCTAGTGTATTAATTAGTGTCCTCAGGCTGGAATACCTGTTTTTCGAATGTTATCCATTCTTAAGTACACGTTTTCAGCCGCATAAGTTAATTTATACATGAAAGAGTAAAGAAATAATCTTACTTTTAATGTTATTGTTAACGCTGTTAATTTTGCATGTTTGTCTGTTAAACATTTTTTTTTAGCATGAAAAGGTTTACTTCAGAATTGATAGCATTTGAAAAACAGGTATTCCAGGCTGAGGACACTAATTAATACACTATTTAATCCCTTCGGAAACGTTTCTGAAAAATTCGGGCAGCTAAAAATAATTTGTTTTTATAAATTATTCTTTAAATTTTGAAAATGTATTCGTTTCTGCGGCTTCAAAAGACAATGTAACATGCTATTTGAAATTTCGGATAACTCAGAAGATTATATTATATTTTCGTTCGTGGTTATAGCATATTTTCATAAAATAAGAAACATTGGTCTTTTTTTACAGTGTAAGAAAAACGAGAAAAGTAGCTATCTGTCGGATGATAAGATGTGACGTTATATGAAATTATAAAGGAAATCTTTCGTATTATAAAGCAAAACTGTAGCTTTAAAAAATTGCGAAAAAGGTCATATTTGTTTCAGATGCTATCTAATAGGGTGTATAATAACTATAACTTTTACGTACACTGCATCCCATACTAGCATTGGAGATAAAAATACTTTCTATTCCTTAGACATTTATTTTGTGTGAAAGCATATCTCATTAAGTCCCCAGCTCAAAGTCAGGTTTCAATCATTCTGATTTTTCGATATAGTCTAAAGTTCTAAAATATTCCGAATTCTATTTTGTTCGCTGTAAATAATTTGATAAAATGTCATTTTGATTTTTTAAAACTCATGGCTGTTGTCGTCCCACTTTTCTGATATTTTACCCGTTGCATTTTTCGTTCAGCAAAAATAATATTGAAGATATTTGAGTAAGAAAACATAGTATATAGAAGTATATTTTAATTTTCCCTAATGGTGGGTAAAAATACACGGCTATAGATTGGAGAGCAATCATCTAAATTTCTCATCAGACAATAAATCAAACAAATGTAAAACACATTCTCCAAGAAGATTTTCAATTCTTAGATAAAAATATGGAAACGGAAAGAAAGCAGAAGTATTAAAAAAATGCGTGGGATGATGACAAGGCACCCACACACACATTCCCAAAGGAATAAAAAATAATATATCGGAACGGTCTAAAACACTGACCCAGATTAAAATATATATATATATAAAAAAGCGGAGACAAACGAGTAATAGAAATACTGCCAAACTATTGCTTTAATCATCGGGATAAATTTTTATTTAAAGAAGGGGAGCAGTTTTTTAATTATACATCTCAAATATAAGCATTTGTTTTCTTATTTCATCCAAGCACTGCCTATAATAAAATATATAATAATTTTTTCTTTCTATTCTAGAAAACAATTTATATTTTTTCTTTTGTAGTAAATGAAAACAGGTAAAATATTTTTTTTGGATTCATTGTTCTTTAGTGGTGTTCTAAATTTATTAGACATTTTCCAGCTTTGAAATTTTTTATTATATTATGCAGGATCAGTGTACGTTATTTTTATTATATAGAACCGAATGAGATATTTCGATACCCTAAAATAGACTTGTGGAATGTGATTTGTTTTCTAATTATAATTCTGACAGTATTTAATAATCTGTGCCTGAGGATGTCTTTGCATTTCTTGCTATATTTCTTTTTGTGTGACTGATAGTTTACAAAAATAGTAAAAGTGGTCCATTACGGAGATACAGATTTTAAAAAAATAATTTTTTATGTGGGAATTCACAAATTGAAAATACAAGCATCTATCTCAATCAACGCATTCTTTGAAACGTGACCACGTTTTTACCGCTCTTGATATGTAGTTTTGAATTGGCATTTACCGTGTTTTATAAAAGATTAATACATATGCTTGAATTATAGGAAGATGCATTTACATAACCTAAAACGTTTACAACAGAAAATTCTGGAATAGAGATCAATATTTTTATTTTAGAATAACAAATGGATACGTCGTTAGGCTGAGAAAATTTGTTGCGAGTATATTCTTTCCACATTTAAATTTAGTCCAAAATTTAACAACAATTTTACTGTGTTGATTGTTAGGGCAGTTATCTATTTCCTTTTCTCTTCCATAAAGAAACGTATATTTCCATTTATTTCATTACTACCATGACTTGTATGCTTAAATTTTCTTTTAATTAAGGTCACATTTCTGTCTTATCCCAGTTAAATTTAAAAAAGAAAAACTATTTTTTTTAAATTTCGAAATCAAGATAAACTATATATATATTATCAAATTTAAGACTCTTTTTTAGAGACATATCTACTGAGATGAAATTTATAAACTGGCATTTCGCAAAAAAGTTTGAAATTCGCATTTTCGCGGGAATAAATACTACTGCTATTTAACGTTTAAATTTAAAAAAAAAATGTTAAAAAGAACATATTTCTACGCTTTTAAACTAAATTTTTAATGACGTTAAGTATGTTTTAATATCATGAAAAATTTGGCAAACCACTATTCAACTGTTAAATTTTAAAAAGGTTTATGGCATTTTTTTTCTTCCATAGACTTTTAATAATAGAATATTATAAAAACACTTTACAAAATCAGTTTTGCTACTCTATATACACAGATTTTAAGTAAGCTTTACACCACAAAATATTGACTTGTACATGTGTTAATAAAATTAAACGCAGGCGAAATTTTGATTTTAAAGTTATCGTCTATACATTTTGCTAAAAAAATTAAATTTTATGCAATGAAGCCCATTTTATATATGCAATTTGAGCATTTTGGAGATTCAATCTTGCCACCGACTTAGTAATTCATAGAATTACATCTATGCTTCAAGATCATCTGTGTTTATACGTATGATAATTTTATTCTTATTCTTAACTTTTCAGCCATTTGTATTTCATCTTTTCACATACAGTTTTTGCACGATTATGCAAACTGGTAGGGTTAAGCAAAGAACTGGATACAAGACCACCTATGATTAGTAAATCTTGAAAGTGTGATTTCAGTAGTTGAGTTCAGTAGTCTTCATTTCGAACAACCCCCCCCCCCCCTGTAACGCATTTGCAGCCACCTAATTGTCGCATATAGTTATGGATATAGTTATTTTGCATACTATTGTTATGACAATCCGCTAAGGAACATTTTTGAAGACGTTTGCAAATGTATTATAGCAAGATTAAACAGACATAAGAACTTTTTATTATTTTATATGTTTTATCTCATATTATTATTTCAGAAAATTAGCCCCTAAGTTTATTTTAGAAAGTGAAACGTGTTAGAAACAAACGAATTTCCAACGGTGTAAAGATAATTATGTAAACTTTTATTATTATTATTATTATTACTAAATGAAATAATATATAATTGAAATAACAGTAATAATTCTACAGGCATATACTATTATTACTGCGTGCAGATATTAATAAATATAATTGTTAAGATGAAGTAATACTCAATGAAAATACATTTCTTATTAATAGGACGCCAGACCCGGACGGGTTAAGCGTTTTTTTGCCTGAATAAAATTTTAGCTTAATATGTGGCGTGTATAATAATGTGTAAATTATATACATTGCCGTGAAAAATAATTAAAGTACGTTTCCGTCGATTGGTAGAAATTGCTGAAAGTGAATTTTAAACTGTGTTATGCGTTTTCTTAGTAAATCAAATTTTAGCTTACTATGAAGAATATATACAAATTTATAAATCATGTAGCTGGCTGCAGAAAAGATTTTGAGTACCTTTCCGGCTATGGGTGGTAATCGCGGAAACCTGGTTTTCAAAAGTGTATGCGTGTTCTAAAATGTTATTTACTTTGATTTGTGGTAGTTTCCGATGTGGTCATACTGGTCATCTCCATGTTTACTTAGGTATCTTCCTTGGCTTATTAAACGCCAAAGGTTTGCTAAAGTAATCTGGAAGTGATAGAATGTGTTTCATAATCTATACTTGACGTATGAAAAAATGTTAAAATATTATCTTACTTATATTATTATTACAATGTGATCACAGTTATATTAGATGCATTTAGAGCTTGTTGGTAAAATGTACATTTAGTCTTAGACCATGCGGAATAAGGTTTAATAAATCAAAGTTCACAATTTCGCCAAGAGGTGCAAAAGTGACTGATCCGAGCAATTTAGTCCGTAAATTTGGTACGTTAAATTTGAAGAAGAAATGTTTTACTTTATTAAATGTGACATATCAAGCTGAATTTTGGGAGTAAAATAAGCACAAGATTTTATTTTAAGTTTATCTGAAACAATCATTTTTAACACTTTCCAACATAGTTGAAAAGTGTTTGTGTTTGTAAGTGGTTTTGTCTGTCAGCTGTTTATTTGTCGGTTCCATGGTCTAACTCTCGTAATTAGGTATTCCATGAATTTTTTATATGTTTTTGAGGTTTATTATAGAATGTTTGGTATTAAAAATGAAGCGTGTAGCATTTATAATTCGTTTACAGGGACACAAAAAAAATCCTTTACATTATAGCCTATGGTTAAAAATCGTTTGCAGTGTATTTTAATGATATTACACAATTACAAACATAATGAGATTGATAGGAAGTTCTCAGGTGAAATACAACTTGCTTTACGTATTCAATTCCAATATGATGTATGGAGAAATTTCGTTTGCGCATCATGTTTAATGATCTTATGATACTTGAAATATAATAAAATCAAGTATGTGTTCTACAAGATGTTTTTTATTGATTATGGAGTGCATAATATTTATCGTTCATTTACACACAGAAGAATTAGGTTACAGGATTAACTAAGATGGATAATTCCTGGAAGTGCATTTTCCGTTCTGCTATGTATTTTTAAACTTATTCAGTATTGACTGTTATTTGGCAGATTGTAAACTTAGGTGCATCGCATACAGGGTTACATGAAAAAATTCGCACACATTACCAGATATAGATAAAAATTGCTGAAAATCGATTTTTACTGATATACATGTTTTTTAAGGTTATTTATTTCGATATTTCATCTGATTCGAGAAAAAAAAATTAAATTTCTTATTAAAAATTTAAATTCTGTTAGTGTTGGAAAGTGTTTCAGTGTTGCCTGATACATGATTTTTTGTACTTGTACAGTTTCGTTTTACATTTTACTATCAAAATTAATTTTGAAGCTCCACTTTTGCTACTGAAGTTGAAAAATGTAACTTCTGAATAAATATATTCTCCATACACTAAATAGTGTTTTCATGTAATTACATTTGCGCAATGGAGTTTTACAGCCGATCTTTAAACAACTCTACGATAATTTTTTTCATCTTATAACGATATTGGATATGATAATAACTATAACTGCAGCCATTTTAACGATAGCAGAGTAATTAACAAAGTTCTATAGAAAACCCATATGTTTATTATCTTAATTTCAGTAACGGGACATCTGATATAAAACTACTTATTTAATTTTTTCTTTGTAATGGGAGAAATATATAAAAATTTCAATTACAATTACAATGATTGCTAAAATGATTTTAGTTTTCAGTAAAAGAACAACTTCACAGAATTGTGGCACTTTTTCGAGAATCATCTATTACTGTGCCAGAGATTACATAAATATGCATGTAAATCAGATTTTATTGATAAATATGGAAATTATCGTACAATTACAGTGATATATAACATGAGGTTAATGTAATTTTGAGAATTTAAATGAACTTTAATAAATTAATTCTTTTTTATTTTATATGCACCCACAATCTTGTAGCGCATAAATACGGAACGAAAATGTTATATTTGCTTTCGCATATTCTTCTTCAAAAAAATATTCTTATGAAAATTTATATGCATCTTAAACTGTCGTGTGCATTGAGTAATTATTATTAATGTTCTCTCATTAAAACTCTTCCTGTGTATAAACTACAGATACCAACGTAGGTTTAGATATTCTAACGCTTGTAAATCTTTGTAGCAGTTAAAACACATTTTCTGGTAGCTTAAGTTTTAAAACATATATATTTATATATATTTTGTCATTTGCAAAATGTATTACTAATGTTAAAACTATATTTTACGAAATTTATCATGCTTTAACGTTAAATATTTCTAACGGAAAAGCGATAGATTTTAAATAGTTCAAAAAATACGGCTACATGTTTCAGAAATAGCTAGTGAGCAAATCATTCCTTTTTAGAAATTTATTCGTAGAATATATCTTCTAAAAAATATGACATCCGCCGGTACCTTGATTTGAGAAATGTCTCTTGAGTCCCAGCTGAACTTAAGTTGAGATTTTTGCTTCGGATAAAAAATTTAACTGATAAAAATATTTAGCAGAGTAGATTTAAATTTGATATTTTCTAAAAAATATAGGATGAAATGTTTCAAAAGACTTTTTAGATCTATCTAAATATAGGAAATATTTCCTTTTAAAATTCTTTTTAAATGATGAAAGGACACTATATAATGTATTGTGTTAAAGTATGTTTATCCTTCAATAATATTTTTTAATGTAAATAAAAGCGATTTTGTAACTAATGAATCATATGTTATTATAAAAAATAGATTTGTTTACTTCTACAAAAAATTATGTTTGAGATATTAAAAAACAATCATAATCTACAATGAAATATCAAAGCTTTAGAACCAATGCATTATCTTCAATTGATGAGGTTTATTTAAAAAAATCTTTCTAATGTTCAAATGCCAAAGATAACAGATCCTATATTAATTCTGATTATACTGAATCAAATCCGCACAATATCCTTATTATCATGAAAGATAAATCAATGTGAATATCAGCAATACTCTGTTATTTATTTATTTTTATTCATTTTGCTTTAAAATTTCCTATTTCGTATTTTACGCATCATTGATTATTTATTCTATTTTTGCAGTTTAATTTATTTGCACGTATTTCTCTAAGACAAACACAGTATTTTTTATCATTTTATTTTCCTGTATACAGTCCTGTATACAGTGATTTTACTGTAAAAGTCCTTGACACATTTCCAAATACAATCAAAAATCAAGTAAATGGCGTTCTAAAGTGAGAATTCGACGAACATGCACCTTATGATCTAAAGTTTTGTTTAAGCAAATAAAAAATGTAGTTCCGAAAATTGTCCATAGATGACTCCCAACCTGAAAAGCTACCAAAAAATGCATTAAAACTTACAATAAGCAAGTAATCAATCACACATGATGCCATTAGATAGGCTACTACAGAAAATTATAAACTAAGATGCCAAAACTAAAATTAAAATAGAATTTGCTATAAGCACACCGAAACAAAACGAAGTAAAACCGAGAATAACTCTTTCCTAAAATTAGTTTAAATGTTTTTTAAAAGTATTTAAAAGATTAATTACATAATAAATGGGAAACATGTCCATTACACAGACCAAAAGTATAACACGTTCATTTCTAAAAGCCGCTAAAAAATGCAAACATGTAAATGAGCATTTTAAGACCCTTTTGTTTTATTAATTATGTAATTAATGTTTTAATATGTGTTAACTAGATTTAATATCAACTAGATTTAGTTAACTAGATTTAATATCAACTAGATTTAGTTAACTAGATTTAATATCAACTAGATTTAGTTAACTTAGATTTAATATCATCATAAACATTAATTCTCATTCTTCATTACTCTGATTTATTTCTGTAGGATTTACACAAACTTTAGTTTAAGTTCAACTATTAAATGTGGGAATAACTGGCATCATTTGTGATCAATTGCTTGCTTCTTTTAAATTTTAATGCCATTTTGATATCGCTGAAGACGTAGCTACCTTCAAGGGCAGATGTTGGAACTAAATTGTTTATTTTCTTAAACTAATATTTCGATAATGCCATTTTCATCTAATCAGCCCTTTTGTATGCCAGTAACTTTATTATTGAATTTTAAATGTGTCAATTGCTTTGGATAATCCTGTCTTTTAAGAAAGACCATACCAAAATAATAAAATTTTCATTTTAGTTTCCCATTAATTTATTTGGAGCAATTTTAAATTCTGTGCTGGGACTCAAAATTTGCACGTTTTATTTCTCGTTAAATTTCTGATAGGTATAGAGGGGGCCCCAAATTTATTGATCTCGGCTTTTCTTCCTTAAATACTGATCATAGACATATATTATAAACTAGCAAGCTACGCCCGCTACGCTGGTCAATTTCTCTTAACGAACCTTTAATCAAACAAAATATTGACATTTCATAATTCACTTTTATATTTTAACAGAATAATAAGGATACTATAATTTGTGACTCGTGCTATAGTCAATATACACGTCAGGACACGTCGCCCTTATCATTATCTTTTTACGCGTGAAGGTTTCGCTATGGTACTCTATTGTGAAATTTGGTAATTTTAGAAATTCAATAGTTGAAAAATCGCAGAATCATTAGACCATTTTTCTTTAGAAATTGTTCTTAGAGCGCATTTAGATCTTATAAATAACAATCATGCCGAACTTGAAGTTTCTAGCTCCTTCAGCATCGCAAAAATCGCAATTTTAGAAAGTTTTTAGCTTCTGCACCCCCCTCGGGGTAGTGGCACCGACATAAAATATAGCCTGTGTTGGAGCAGGGATTGTCACCATCCATTTGCCACCATCACTTTTGAAATCGCTTTAGTAGTTCCAGACATTCCATACAAAGTGTAATTTAGAATGGTTTTAGAAAATTTTTTGCTTATTTCAGCCTTTTAAATTTTGAATTTTTTTAGATTTTGTTCTTATAGAGCATTTAAATCTTGTAAGTAACGACCATACAAAATGTCAAGTTCCTAACTCCTTCATTATTGAAAATATCATAATTTTGGAACGTTTTTCGCTCCTGCACCCTCTGCGGGCAGTGGCACAGACAAAAAATGTAACATATGTTGGAGCAGGGACTGTCACCATCCATTTGCCACCATCACCTTTGAAATCGGTTCTGTAGATTCAGAGATTCCATAGAAATTGTAATTTAGAATGTTTTTAGAACGCTTCTTCCTCATCTCACCCTTTTAAATTGCGAATGTTTTTATAATTTGTTCTTAGAGAGCATTTACATCTTATAAGTAACTACCATAACAAATTTTATACTTCTATCTCCTTCAGTACACAAAAAATCGAAATTTTAGAACGTTTTTCGCTCCTGCACCCCCTGGGGGTGGTGGCACCGACATAAAATATAGCCTATGTTGGAGCAGGGATTGTCACCATTAATTTGCCACCATCACTTTTAAAATCGCTTCAGTGGTTCCAGAGATTACCCCCTACAAACAAACAAACAAACAATCTTTACTACTTTATATATTAGTATAGATAAGGGGGAATTAGCCCCTTGTTCCCCCCTTTATACTTAACCAATCAATCCCGAAAACTAATCAGAGATGCGCATTAACACAGTGAAACTATAAATAAAATTTGAAGGAAATGGGATAATTCTGCATGAAAAACCCATTTACATAAATTAAGGGGGGTATTAGCCCCCCGTTCCCCACCTTTATACTTAATCAATCAATCCCGAAAACTAATCAGGGAAGCGCCTTAACACAATGAACCTTTAAGCAAAATTTGAAGGAAAACGGAATAATTCTGCATGAAAAACCCATTTATATAAATTAAGGGGGATTAGCCCCCCGAACCCCCCCCCTTTATACTTAACTAATCAATCCCGAAAACTAATCAGGGAAGCGCCTTAACTCAGTGAACCTATAATCAAAATTTGAAGGAAAACGGAATAATTCTGCATGAAAAACCCATTTATATAAATTAAGGGGGGATTAGCTCCCCCCCCGTTCCCCCCTTTATACTCAGCCAATCAATCCCGAAAATTATCATGCAAGCGCCTTAACACAGTGAACCAATAAACAAAATTTGAAGGAAAACGGAATAATTCTGCATGAAAAACCCATTTATATAAATTAAGGGGGGGATTAGTCCCCCGTTCCCCCCTTTATGCTTAACCAATCGATCCCGAAGAGTAATCAGGGAAGCGTCTTAACCCAATGAACCTATAAACAAAATTTGAAGGAAAACGGAATAATTCTGCATGAAAAACCCATTTATATAAATTAAGGGGGGGGGGGAATTAGCCCCCCGACCCCCCCCCCCCTTTATATTAACTAATCAATCCCGAAAACTAATCAGGGAAGCGCCTTAACACAGTGAACCTATAAACAAAATTTGAAGGAAAACGGAATAATTCTGCATGAAAAACCCATTTATATAAATTAAGGGGGGGGAATTAGCCCCTTGTTCCCCCCCTTTATACTTAACCAATCAATCCCGAAAAGTAATCAGGGAAGCGTCTTAACCCAATGAGCCTATAAACAAAATTTGAAGGAAAACGGAATAATTCTGCATGAAAAACCCATTTATATAAATTAAGGGGGGGATTAGCCCCCCCGATCCCCCCCTTTATACTTAACTAATCAAACCCGTAAACTAATCAGGGAAGCGCCTTAACTCAGTGAACCTATAAACAAAATTTGAAGGGAAACGGAATAATTCTGCATGAAAAACCCATTTATATAAATTAAGGGGGGGGATTAGTCCCCCGTTCCCCCCTTTATACTTAACCAATCAATCCCGAAAAGTAATCAGGGAAGCGTCTTAACCCAATGAACCTATAAACAAAATTTAAAGGAAAACGGAATAATTCTGCATGAAAAACCCATTTATATAAATTAAGGGGGGAATTAGCCCCCCGATCCCCCCCCCTTTATATTAACTAATCAATCCCGAAAACTAATGAGGGAAGCGCCTTAACACAGTGAACATATAAACAAAATTTGAAGGAAAACGGAATAATTCTGCATGAAAAACCCATTTATATAAATTAAGGGGGGGGGGAAATTAGCCCCTTGTTCCCCCCCCCTTTATACTTAACCAATCAATCCCGAAAAGTAATCAGGGAAGCGTCTTAACCCAATGAACCTATAAACAAAATTTGAAGGAAAACCGAATAATTCTGCATGAAAAACCCATTTATATAAATTAAGGGGGGGATTAGCCCCCCCGATCCCCCCCCCTTTATACTTAACTAATCAAACCCGTAAACAAATCAGGGAAGCGCCTTAACTCAGTGAACCTATAAACAAAATTTGAAGGGAAACGGAATAATTCTGCATGAAAAACCCATTTATATAAATTAAGGGGGGGGGGAATTAGACCCATGTTCCCCCCCTTTATACTTGACCAATCAATCCCGAAAACTAATCAGGGAAGCTCCTTAACTCAGTGAACCTATAAACAAAATTTGAAGGAAAACGGAATAATTCTGCATGAAAAACCCATTTATATAAATTAAGGGGGGGGGAATTAGCCCCTTGTTCCCCCCCTTTTATACTTAACCAATCAATCCCGAAAACTAATCAGGGAAGCGCCTTAACACAGTGAACCTATAAACAAAATTTGAAGGAAAACGGAATAATTCTGCATGAAAAACCCATTTATATAAATTAAGGGGGGGAATTAGCCCCCCCTGTTCCCCCCTTTTATACTTAACAAATCAATCCCGAAAACTAATCAGGGAAGCGCCTTAACACAGTGAACCTATAAACAAAATTTGAAGGAAAACGGATATTTCTATGAAGAGTTATCGCATTACGTACGTACATACATACATACAGAACCGGCTGCCAAGCTCTCAGGGCTTGACAGCCAGTGTGATAACTGAAAAATCGCAATTTTAGAACGTTTTTTGCTCCTGCACCCCTGGGGTTAGTGGCACCGACATAAAACATAGCCTATGTTGGAGCAGGGGTTGTCACCATCAATTTGCCACCATCACTTTTGAAATCGGTTCGGTAGTTCCAGAGATGACCCCCTACAAACAAACAAACAAGATTTACTTCTTTATAATATTAGTATAGATTACAATGTTACCTAAAATAAAGTACAGAAATTTATGAAATCTATTAAAATTTTCAGGGGATTAAATTTGAAGCAAGACAAAATTAAATTTTTTTACATGATCCCTGTACAAAAAAATTTCCCAATGAGTAAATGGGCACATACATTAATAAGGTAATAAGCAATAATTCAGCATTTTATCACAAAAAGTCGCATAGGTATGTTTAAACAAATTTGATGAGGGATTAATGATAAAAGTTATTATGTTTACACAGTTTAGATACTTTTGTACCAATAAATAGCACAATCATTATTTATTTAGGAAATCATTGTTTAATTTCGTAATTTGTGTATGACCCCTGAAATACGATCATCCGACATCATTTTACCTCTTTGCGAATTCATATCCATGCATCGAAAAATGGTTTAAGTCAGCATTTATGTATTTTCATATCTCTACCACTTTTTATGATAAAATGCTGAAATGTTGTACATGACCTTATTAGTAAATGGGGCACATTTTACTCATTGGGAATTTTTTTGTACGGGTACCGTATACAAAATCAATTTTTGTATTTCTTCAAATTTAATCCCCCTGAAAAATTTAATCGATTTCATAAAATTTTTTACCCTTTTTTACGTAACTTTGTGATTTATAATATATCTCTATCATTAATATTTAAGGAATAAAAGCTGAGGTCAATGTTTTTGGGACACCCTGTACATTCTTTATAGAATTAAATTTTTTGAATTCCTTATTTGTAATTTGAATATTACCATTTATACTTTTAATGCAAGTAGATATATTTAAAATATATATATATTATATACAAAACAAATTATATTTGCTATTAATAGTTTAAGTAAATTATATTGCTAAAGGTTGATTTAGATGTTGGAAACAGATAACTTACTTAAATAACCGTTCATGCGTATAAGGTAAAAAGATACCAATACAACCGTAGCGCCATCTATATTAATGTTATATTATAGAAGACGCTGTCGTGGATATATTAAATGAAGAATCAGTGGTATTGGGTAAATTTTCTTGCGTAACAGGAATAACTTTCTTTTCATTAATAAATAGTTTGCTTATATAATAGGATAAACATGAAAAAGCGATTTCCTCGCTCAACAACGCAAGAACTTTCTGATACATTCACGGAACCATTTTTATGTTTGATATCAGGAGATTTGCTGACATGGATATTGACGTGATTTGTAATTGAATAGAGTATTTCATTTTTTTATAAATATATTATATATGTAGTTATAGTGAATTACAGACTCATGACGCCCGTTTTTGGTCTGTCGTGTGTGAATATCTGCTTAAACTGCCAAATTTGACACTTTTTTCTGAAAGATATTCTGCCTTCATAGGAAAACACAAAATTATATCCGATTTCTCCGTTTCTGAATAAGAACACTTGTAAAGTTTGTTAGTTTCAGAATAGGAATAAGCTCACAAATATGTCAAATTCTACTTAATTAGGATTTGAGAACAGGTGTAAAGGAAAATACCATAAAAGTAAAATAAACATGAAAATCTAGCTGGATTTTAACCTAAATGTGGAATTTTGTTTCCTCCAAGAAACCTCCCAAAAGCCCCTATAAACTCCACAGCCACAAAAGTTGGTAACACTGGCCTTTATACCTTTACTTTTTCTTCTTCTCTCTCATCTGTTCTTTGAATGGAATTTTCTTCTCTCTTCCCAACTATTCTGATTTTTCTCTTACTTCGTTTGCACTGTTGAATTCCAAACACGTGTTTAATTTACACCTGATAAAGGATAATTTTTATATCATTCAAAGCGGCGCTACAGTGACTATTTTGTTAACTTTGAAAGGGATATCGTGATTTTCTACTTTATTTATCTGCCAGTCCATGGCGCATATTTCTATAGTGAAATGTATAGTTCAGAAAATAAGAAAATAGGACTGACATAAATTGACTCCATGAGTTTTAATAAACGATCTGTAAATAAACGATCATTTACTTAATACAGCTCTAATTAAGTATAAACGGGAAATTATGATTAAATGTTTTAGCGTAAGATACAATTTTATTTATGTAATTCTACTATATCTTTTTGCATTCAGCTCTTTTCAAATTATAATTTCTCAGCTGCAGATAGTATCTTTATTTTATTTTCGTAGATTGAAGGCTAATGGCTGTTACAAAGCCATCTCTATATACTAGGCCTACGCACTGACGCAAAAATTGCACTGTATTATGCAGAGACCACCAGTATTTACTAAAATTATTCTTTGCCTTTATTTAATCGAATAAAAATAAGGCAAAGAATACTTTTAGAAATTGCTGTTATTCAAATTAAAAAACCAAACAACAATTAAAAAAACGAGTACGACATCCGCCATTTTTGTGTCAGCGCGTAGGACGAGAGGATTGTGGTTTCCAAAACAAGTGCGTTCAAATACTATGTCGGCTACATCGTCCTTCATTGGTGATTTCCAAATGTATTCATTTGTGTCCCAAATATTGAAATTTGCGTAATGAGAAGTCTGAACTGTAAACAAAGTTTTATAAAATAGTTCTTCAAATCATTTCTAGCAGTATTTCTCCAGTTAAAGCTGACATATAGGTCAGGACATTTTCATGGATGAAGATAACATTCGTGATCCGAAATTTGCGTTTTTTCATCAATATGGAAGTTTAACATGAAACTAGAAATTTATCAAAAATACCTTGATATGTTACTGTCACTGGCAATTACCTTGCTTTATTCAATTCCTTCCAAATTTTTCCAATTTTTTTTATACACTTGTTGAACAAATGCAATAGAAATCTACCACAAGAAATATTTTTGTAAATTGTGGTACGAATAAAATATAAAATATTCGCCTAATATACAAGAATATGCGGTATTATCATGAGGCTGCAAGTAGTACGGGTGTATTCATCAGCTCAACTGCAACGAGAATTGTAAGCATGAGCTTCATTATCAAACGCCTTCGATGAAAATTTAATGCCACTCGTAGATCTGGATTTTGTTAAGACAGGTGTCTGGGGGTCAATCATTAGATATATGTATTTTTGTGGATTTGACATGTTCACTTGCAAGAAATTTTATATTTGTCAGTTGCGCAACAAATTCTTGATCATTTATCATAAAGTGGAGTGACAAACCGATTTTAATTCATCAATGAATGATAGTCTAGTCACATGACATCCATCATTATTCTGACACAATTTCAGACGAGACTTCAGCATTACATTTGATTGAAATGTTTCAAATTAAAAAAAGTATGTAGCATTCAGAATTCGTTTGCAGGGACATCCCAAAAATCAAGTGACATAATGGTATATGGGGTAGAATCGTTTGTAGTGTAGTTTAATGATGTTAACACTATTTTAAACATAACTCAATTTATATGCATGAGGTGCAGTAAATCCTGCTTTCTACGGGATATGGAGTGCAAGCATTTATCATTCATTTACAGGGTCACACAAAGTAATTCCAATACGTATTGGTTTATGGAGAAAATTCGTTTGCATCATATTTTAATGATGTTCGATTTATTACAAATTTAATGAAATTTATATCCGTTACAGAGGAACTTTTAATGTAGAATATATAGTGCAAAGCGTTCATTTACAGGGACACATAAATGAATTATGTTACAGTACTGTCTTTGAGCATAAATTGCTGGAAGTTTCAAATTTGGATTCCGTTGTTAAGTTTAACTAAATTTTGCATATTTCGTGGCTTGTTTAAATTCTATAGATTATATATATAGTGCTACATTAAATAATTGGATAACGTTAGTCTATGAGCGTGAATTGCTTATTGATCTTTTTTAATTGTGTAACACATTTTCCAGCTAAATTGTATTTAGTACACTAAAATTTGTTTGTACATTATAAATAAATTCATATACAGTACTCGGCAAATAACTGAATCAATTTACAACTGTGGATAATAGCAACTGCAGGAAGTGCGTTTTAGGTGCACGTTTTAGGTGCGTTTTAGGTGCGTTTTAGGTAAATATGCTGTTTACCTGAATTAAATTTTAGTTTAATATGTGGTACGTTTAAAAATCTGTAGGTACCATACATGTATGTACAAAAACAATCGATAACATTTCCGTCTATTGGTGAAAAGAAAGTGAAATTTCATCAGTGTTATGGAGTATATATACAAATCTATTGATCATATTCAGGGTTTCGCAAAAGAACTCGCGTGCTTTTCTCCTTTCGGACGGTAATTGCTGAAATTGGATTTTCAAATGTGTTATGCATTTTCTAAATTCTTTACTTAATATATCTTCTTTCACATTATTAAACATTGTAGTTACGTTACTGTATTCTGGAAGCTTCGGAATTTTTTTCATATTTTATTCTTGACATATGATTTTTCATTCTTCTTTAATACTTTCAACAGGTAATAGAAAAAATATTCTTTACTCTGACTTTTAGCTTTCTTTATAGAAGAATAAAGCGTACTGTAAAAATTAAAACATGTATCTTCGTGCTCATGGAGTGCAAAAAATTTAATTTTTCAGCTGCGTTAGTTTCATTTAATCTAAAAGGTAAGCACTTGTTACGTAACACAGCATATGATATCAATTTAAAAAACTTTCATTTTATGAGAGCGAATAACATTGGTGAATGCAATTGCAAAACGATTTCTTTTCATTTTTTTGTGAAAATGAAAAAAACAGAGAAACATTTATTTTGTTAGCCTCGAGCAAGGAATATGAATAAAAAATGTAGAAATTATAAGAGTTTTTCATATAGCTTATTTCTTTTCAAGTTTATAAATTTAAGTACATTCTTTAAATGTATTTTGTTTTCGCCGCTGATGAAGAATATGAAGTTATGTAAGACTAAATTAATTTTAAAGAATATTCGCAGATTTATGCAATAAAATCGAAATTCGATCCTTCTTGATTCAAAAAGAATTTATTGTGAAGGCATTTGCATCCGTATATGCATGAAAAATTCAGATAGTAATATTCAGTTTGTCAAGAAGTGATTTTTTTTCTTTTCGTTTAATCCAGTACATAATTCAATAAAAGAAGGTAGAGAATCGTAGAGACGGTAAGAATCATGAAAGTGTGGTCATCAGTTAAAAAATGACTTCAGCAATTTACAGGAAAAACAGAGTTATGTGATTTCTTGCCACCTAAACTAAAGGCCCTGGAATGTTTGAAATTATTTTACATGTAGAAATGAAAATAGTTTTATAATTGAGTCAAAAATACCCATGTGGCCAATCAGTAAAAATAAAATTTTTAAGAACTTAAAAGTGTCGAAGAAAAATAAAATTTCAAAATAATTTGTAAATAACTAAATCTGAAAAACATGTATACATTGCGAAATTATTCCGCAAAATTACTGACAGCGCAATAGTATGTATTGGCAAGTTGTAAGTACAATTTTCACATATTTAAGATACCACGAAAATAAGAAGCATCTGCTTTTGGCCGTTATGTATATATCACCTCGATATTTTCACCAATCACTGCGTGGATTTGAATGTAACCTATTACCAAAAATCCTAGTAAAACAGAGAAGGATTAAAGCTAAAAAAAATTTGTACCGTGTATAGTTTTTTTTATTAGGACTACGTTAATTATTTTTGAACAGTACGTGAATATTTACACATTGCTAACAAAGCGTAAAATCGACAGAATGAAAAATGTCCAAGCCTGGAATCGAACCCGGACCCTTGTAAACGCTTCAATGATCTACCATTTAGCTGCACATATAAATTTATCATGTTTGCTGATCTATGCTGGTCTTAGATTTCGTCTCATGTTTGACGCAGAATTGTGTGCTGATGAATATCTTTCAACTTGTGATACGTTTGCAGACTTACCGACATATTTAAGTGAGAGATGCCAAACTAGGTGTCGTCCTCGTAGCTCAATGGTAGAGTATTGGAGCGTTATTCCAAGGGTCCATGTTCGATTCCCGTCTTAGACATCTTTCAAACTGTCGGTTATACGCATTATTAGCAATGCGTAAAATTCAAGTAGTGTTCAATAATTTTTTGACGTAATTTCACTGTTGAAAATTAATTGAATTATTAATTTAAAATTTATATGTGAAATATTTTATTATATAATTATGATTGCCATTTAAACGTGTGCTATGCTGGGAAATAGACTGCCATTATAAGTGGGGGAGTACTGACATACGATAAATGAAATTTGATTGGTCATGAGAATATTTCAATAATATTTTGTGAGCTTACCATTATTGCCCAGCCATTTTTTTTTACTTGTCTTACTCGTATAATGGAATTTGGTTATGTTTCGGTAAATTCTTGAATATAGATTTTCATAGTTTGGACTAAACCTTTCAATCTGAGCAGACGCCATTTCCATATGTCTCTACTCCTTTATTTAAAAAGACACCCTAGTGGCAAGAACGTAGATTAAATTGAATGTTGTATAACAATAAAGTGTTTTTCCCCAAAACACTCTATTGTGACAAACGACTCTGAATACGCTAACTAATGCTGAAAAAAAATAGGTATGAGTGCTTTTGCCCATCTAGAATCAAGTCGTGGATTACGAGTCACTTGAGGTCGCTGTGATTTTTTGTTTGAAAATTATTTCATCCGGATTCAGTTTGCTTATTGAAAATACAAGTTTAACTGGAGTTTTATTACTGTTATCTGTGTGAGATATATCATTTTTAAAGTATCGAAGAAACATGGAAATTGTACCGGCAGTCGATTGCCAGTATAAATTCCATATTTGTACGGAATATTTGCATATCGAAACATTTAAAGCAATATTTTTATATATTATTGTTATATTTATTTATATATATATATACATATATTTATATTTCTCTTTTCAGTGCGAGACTCAGCGTCTCAGAACCCTGCCGTGAGGTGGACCGTGGCTCTCTTGGCCTCATGCTGTCTCTTGTTGTATAAGTCATAGTTTCACTAGAATGTTTTGTACAATGTACAACTTACGTGTTTGTAAAAAGTTTCAATACTCAAATAAATATATATCTATATATATTTACTTCTATATCTATATATATATATAAGTTTAATTTAGAAAAAAATGTTGCTGGTGTAATTTTGATACAACGGTAATAAAAGTCAAACTTCTCAAAAATTCTGTTATTTAAAAAAATATAAACAACGTACATTTTAAAACATAATTTAAATTTTAATATGAGACCTTAGTGAAATATTTTATAATACTCATACTTTAAATCTTTCATTCATTTCACATAAGCCTAGTTCAACAAAAAATACAACAGTTTAAAATGGATCTATTTCATCTATATTTAACTTGCTCGATAGCGAACACGCAACTACCAGATTTCAAACAATGACATATCGAACGGGTCGATGATGTCCGTACTAGTGGGTGTAGAAATTATAAATATCAATATCAAATATCATGAACACATAAAATTAATAAATAAACAGCCTATTCTTTAATAAAGTGTCAATTTTTATTTGATTCCACTGACAAGATAAAACACATTGAATTCCTTTTTACGATCATTGTTTCCGAAACATTTCAAGATATAGAAAAAGAGTTTATGAAAATATAGTGTAATATCACAGTTAATCACTTATCTGCAAGTGTATCCACTTGTAGATGCAATCTGAGTTGAGTTATTCCCTCTGGGAGCGAATGGTTTAAACGCGATTCAAAGGATGTTTCCCTTATCCTCAATGATCTATAAGAGAAAAAGCAAACATAATCCTGTAGAAAATAAAAGGTTTCCGAAATTATTAGTGCCTTTTGAAAAAATTACTAACAAAAAGGACTTTTATATCAGAAATGTTCGGTAATTAAAAATAATAATAATAATAATTTTCTAAGGTTTATGATTGGTTTTTCACAAAAGTGCATTTTAATGTAAGAGAAAATTTCTGAAGTCATGCCCAACTACGTGGTTGCACTGAATTTTTACAAATGATTCTCCTGCATCAGAATAGCTTTCTGATTTTTTACAGTGATCGGTAGTACAAACCTCACATGTCAAATTTTACATAAAAAACAAAGGATTATTTAACATTGCTGAAATTCATGATTTAAAAAAGATAATGTGACATTTCTATTGTTTTAATTTCCATTAATTACATATATCTGTGTCTATTTCAGTTATCTATACATATCTATACGGATCTATACACATTTTACATTTTTGAGAAATTGTTACACCTAGGAATTTTAATTACTAAAAATTTCAAATAAATTTTAATAAAGTGTTATTCTTCAACATAAGGATTTTAACTGATTAATCCATTGGTAGAGTAGTTTCATCTAATTACTGCACTTTTTATGCCAAATTTTAATGCTGGTATTAACTTTTTTTTCTTTGAGTAAACGAAATTTTTATTATCTTATTATTAATAAACGAAATGTCAAACAGCGACAATATTAATTTGAAAGACAAAGGAGAGCATTTTTTCGCGGAGAATATTAAAATTAGCTTGGATATTTATAATGTAAAACGCATGTGAAGTCGGTGGTAAATACTTCTTTCGTTTTTCAAAATTATATTTAGAATAGGAGTAAAATCACAGATATATTTTAATGTTTCAAGAAAATATAACTTAGCTCTATATATAAGATGTGATTTTAATAATTTCCTTTAAAATACTCAAATACCAATTTAAACGTGTAGTTGTAAAGATCCACCCTATCATAAAAGAGAGAAATTGTTTAATATTGTACATATTCCTCTTTATTATGTACTAAAAACTATATTCTAATTTAAATTTCACTTTGAATAAAATCAATGACACAAAAAAATAATAATACCTACATCTAATTACTTTTCACTTACATAAGCTATTGTATTATAAAAAGTAACAATTCGTCGCATCAAATGCCAGTTGGCAGAATAGGTTATATCATCTGCACGAGGAAGAATTGGTACTACCAGGACATCGTGTTGTGATTAGTTAGATGCTTATACGACTGCCGCCATCTACACAATCAGAATCTACGGGATTCCGTCTCTAATTGTTTAAATCCAGTATTTTCAGTATAAAACATAGAGCGTACAGTAACATGTGTCTTTGGCGTAATTCCCTTAGCCGAATTCCCTTAGCAGTGAAAGTATTTAAACACAGCAGCACCAACAACGCTTTGTCTGTCAAAAACTGAATTGCACATATCTAACTGAAATCTATTGCTTCTTCGGCCACGGCAATGTTGTTTTTTCTTTCGGACTCCTCATTTTCGTAGGTAGAAATAAGCTACATTTCTGCTTATAATGTTTTAGTATTTTTATTGAGCAATCTATCAGGCAAGATTTTCCTTATTGTTTCATAATCTGAAGTACAGGGCGGGTCAAACGTCCTTCAAAAACTTTATAATTCAATAAAAACATGTAATTGCGATACATAAGTGCGGTTTAGACAAATGTTCTTCTCATAATCGAAAGTTTTGTTTAAGCAAATAAAGAAATTAGTCTCAATAGCTGTCAATAGATGGCGCTACATCTGCAAAGCTACCAAAAAATGCATAGAAATATTAAGATGAGCAAGCACTTGATCACAGAATATGCCAGTTATTCACACATTTACAATGTATGTTTTGGTTACGTATGCAACTTTTTTTTTCATCAAAATGTTTGACCGTAGGACTCGGAAGGATAAGATTCTAGGGCGAAATGTGTATCTAAGAAATCGCAACTTAAAGCACAGTTTGGTAAATCATGCAGAAATAAATCAGAATAATGAGTAATGAGAGTTGATTTTTATGATGATGATATTTTTCATTAAAACTAGTTAAAAAAAATTAAAATATGAGATTAAAGATTAATTATATAGGTGACGAAAGTGCAGGTCTTATTCTTTTTTCTCTTAACTGTTCATATTTTTTAAGTGCTGTTTAAAATTCATTGTGTCATTTTTTGAATGTGTAATGGTCAAGTTTTTCATTAAATAAGTAATTAATTATTTAAATGTATTTTTTTTATATTTTAAACCTTTTTATCCTGACGGTACTTATAAGTACCACTTTAACCCCTTCGCGACGAGCGTCTTTTACAGAATTTTTAATCTGTTACCACCGGTTTTTCAAATGAGAAATTTTCACCTAATTGAATCGCAAAAATGCTATGATTAGATAAGGAAAACTTTACAAAAAAAAAAAAAACTGATGGGAATAATCGAGGATTCTGAGCATCTAAAATGTAGCTAGAAAATTAATTCAGGATATAAAGGGTTAACTAATTTTAGTAATAAATAATTCTCATTTTTACTCCGATTTTTATCTATGTGATTTACAAAACATCTGTTTTATCGTACGTAATAGCTATTAGTTTAATTTGTTTTTTAGAAGCCCATCTAATGGCTTCATTCGTGATCAAACACTTGTTTATCTAGATGAATTTTTGTGTAGCTTTGTAGGTGTGGCGTCAGCTATGGACAGTTATTTTAGCTAAATTTGCATGTGTTTAAGCAAAACTTTAGATTATGAGAAGCATTTCCGCCAAAACGGAACTCTCGTTAGAAAGTTCCTGCGTTTTATTGAATTTCAAAATGTGTTAAGAACTTTTTACCCACCCTGTATTATTTGTACAAACTGCATGTAATTATAAGCAGTAGAACATCGTACATACGATTTGGAGTATATATGTTAAAACAAAAATTCGCCTGTTTATCTAAGTCTTTAAATGACGTTAACATGGTAAAAGTAAAATATAGAAGATAATATATGCAAAGTAGAACAACACATGTGCTAAAAACTGAGAGAAGAGAAATAGTTACCATTACAAGACATATTTTAAAGTAAAATTTATATTAATTTAAAATTATTCTTTAATAATTTCTTTTTCAATTCGCGAAACAAAATTCATAAAGAAGGAATTAAACAAATTAGTCACTTTCCCTCCATAATGCAAATAATACATGTATACATTTCAGGCAAATACATTATTACTTTTAACAAGGAGCTATTCAGATATTTATTTTCTCATTTACAAAATTATGGTAGCCTGTGTTATCTGTACGTAATCTATTTCACTTAAAGAACCTTTTTAAATTTAATTAGCAATTTGTAATACCTCTCAAATTAGAGAATAAAATAAAATGTTGCATTTTTTAAATTTTAAACGGTTCTCATTAAGGAATATTATGTTACTCATTAAGAGTAGTTTTATAAAAACTGCAGAAATTTTAGAAACAGACATGGATTTTATATTACATAAAATTATATTTTTATAAATAATAATGCTTTTAAATGTATACCCAGTGAGGAGGCTATTTTGAATTTTTAAAAAACATTAGTGAAAATTTGCACCTTTGTAGTAAATTGATTTTAGAGCAAAAATCGGCTCATGATAAAATGGTATGGTTTCATGTATATTCCTGGGAAAACATACCTGTCTCAAATCATCATAGGATAAAGATACTGGTATAAAACACTTTAAACGTTTATTTATGCATTTAACGATATGCATAAAATGCAGTGTTGGAATCGTCTTCATATTAAAAAGTATAACAACTTTTAATTCTAAACATAAATGTCCAATTTTCTTTAAGGACAGCAAATGGTTCTGGTTGCAGATTTGCTGATATTTATAGGGAGTTCTTGTCTCAAGTATAAACAAATGTTATTTTCCATTTGTGATATTTCAAGCTGAATAAAAAATGCACAGTTTATTGGATAATTTTTGTTCTTGAGTTCAGGATATTCCATTGAGTTTATTTCTCACAAAGGCGAATCTAACCGTACTCCTTTTAAAGAAAAAGTAGCTAAAAAAAAACACTGACCATAGAAAAGAAACAACTTCCCACATTTTTAAGACTATATTGAGCGGGTGGTGGCGACAAAAAAGAATACTTCATCGAGTTATAGGATGAAATCATAATGTGGGACAAAAATATTAGGAGTAGATTAAGGAATGACTGGTCTGCATCGTCATACCTTTATACGATATCCACAGCAGGGATTGCGAACTTGTCAGTTTGGCGGTATTATTACGTCATCGAGTTATGCGATAAAATTGGTGCCAAATTAAATGTTCAATACAGTATTTAAAATATATTTTGATTTACCTGGGTATTATATAACACCACCGGCAGACTAAAATTTATAACAAAAAAAGGCGTCATGTAGTACAATTGAGACACAATACATATAAAATGTAACATTACCTGCCCTATATATTACTACGCCATCGACTTTCAATGATAAAGAAAAAGTTTATTTACAGTACGTGAGAGAATAAATAATCAAACCCGGCATATCTTTGTAAAATGCAAGAAGAACGGGGTGCCAATTCGTCATTTTGGCAGTACTATCACGTCATCGAGTTCCGGCAAGAAATTTAAACACACTCAATATACCGATTAGTATAATACAAATCTTTTAGTCTCCATCGTGATATCTTGGTACGAGATGAACAGAGCGGGGCGCCAATTCTGCATTTTGATGGTACAGTCACGTCATCAAGCTACGGCAAGAAATTTTAACACATTAAAGATACCGATTAGTACAATGCAAATATTTCAGTGTGCCTCGTCATATGTTGGTACGAGATGAGCAGAGCAGGGCGCCATTTCCACATTTTGACGGTGCTAACACGTTATCGAGATACGGCATGAAATTTTAACACATTAAAGATGCCGACTAGCAAAATGCAAATATTTCAGTCTGCCTCGTGTTGTCGTGGTACAAGATGAGCAGAGCTGAACGCCAATTAATCCTTTTGACTCTACTATTACACAATAATTAAAATATTTTTTAATTACAGTGCCCTATATATTACTACGCCATCGAATTTCAAGATTTCTAGATGAACAAATGGTAAAGGAAAAGTTTATGCACAGTACGTGAAAGAATAAATGGTCTGACTTGGCATACCATGGTAAAATGCGAGAAGAACTGGATACCAATTCGTCATTTTCGCGAACGTTCTACTCTATTACATTATAGAGTTCCGGCATGAAATTTAAACACACTCAAGATACCGATTAGTATAGTACAAATCTTTCAGTCTTCATCGTGATATCTTGATACGAGATGAGCACAGCGGGGCGCCAATTCGTCATTTTAAAAGAAATGTCACGTCATGAAGTTACGGCAGGAAATTGTAACACATTAAAGATTCAGATTACTACAATACAAATATTTTAGTTTGCCTCGTCATATCTTGGTACGATATGAGCTGAGTGGGGAGACATTTCCACATTAAAGATACCGACTAACAAAATAAAAGTATTTCAGACTGCCTAGTAGTGTCGTGCTACAAGATAAGCAGAGCTTGACTCCAATTAACCATTTTGACGGTATTATCAGACAATAAATAGAATATTTTACATTACACTGCCGTATATGTTAATACGCCATCGAATTTCAAGGTAAACTAATGGTAAAAGAAAACTTTATTGACAGTACGTGAAAGAATAAATGATCTGATTTGGCATAACTTCGTAAAATCCGAGAACTGGGTTCCGATTCGTCATTTTGGCAGTACTATAACGTCATCGAGTTCAGGCATGAAATTTAAACACGTTGAAGATACCAATTATAACAATGCAAACATTTCAGTCTCCGTCGTGATATCTTGATACGAGATGTGCAGAGCGGGGCGCCAATTTCGCATGTTGACAAAACTAATACGGCATCGAGTTACGACATGAAATTTTAACACATTAAAGATACCGAAATGTACAATATAAATATGTCAGTTTGCCTCGTCATACCTTGTACGAGATGAGCAGAGCGTGGCAAAATTCCTCATTTTGACGGTACTATCACGTCATCGAGTTACGGCATTAAATTTTAACACATTAAAGATTCCGAATAGTAAAATACAAATATTTCAGTCTGCCTCGTGGTGTTTTAGTAAAGATGAACATAGCTGGGCGCCAATTAACCATTTTAACGGTACTATCACGTCATAAAGTGTTTGTATGAAATTATAAATGCATTAAAGATACCGATTATTACAATTCAAATATTTTAGTTTGCTTCGTCATAACTTGGTCCGAGATGAGCAGAGCAGGCCGCCAATTCCCAATTTTTACAATAATATCACATACTCGAGTTTTGGAATCCCTTTTTAACACAGTAAAGATACCGATTAGTGCAGTACAAATATTTCAGTCTGATTCGTTATATCTTAGTACGACATGAACAGAACAGGGCATCAATATGTAGTTTTAGTGGTACTATCACGTCATCACACAAGTTTCTGCATAAAATTAACACATTAAAGATACCGATTAGTACAATAAAAATATTTCAGTTTGCCTCGTTACCCCGGTGCGATATGGTCAGTACGTTTGAATGTGTAAATTTTAAGTTAACTTTCACGATATTGAGTTTCGAAATGAAATTCGTGTCAAATTGAAATTTAAACAGCATGTTTTGAAAATATTTTGTCTTCTTACCAATATCCTGGTAAGTCCATATGATGACTTTAATGTGTTTAGGCCGTAATTCGACGACGTTATATTACCATTAAAATGGGTAATTGACATCCCGTTCTGCTGATATCCTACCAAGGTATCATGAGGCAGACCCAAATATTTGTATTGTAATGATCAGTATCTTTAATGTGTAAATAAATCAGGCCGTAACTCAATTACGTAATAGTATCGTCGAAATGGCGAATTGCCCCCCCGTTCTGCTCATCTCGCACCAAGATATCACGAGGCAGACAGACGTATTTGCTTTTGTAACTTTTGTATCTTTTGCAACTTGCTTTTGTAACTTTAATGTATTAAAATGTCATGCCGTAACTCGATGCCGGATTAGTACCGCCAAAATGGTGAATTGGCGCTCCGTTCATCTCATATAGTACCAAGATATGACGAGGCAGACTGAAATATATCTATTGAATGCCTAAGGGAGACCACTCGTCCTGGCGAAGCCAAGACGTGGAGTGTATAGCATCCCCCGGGAAACTCCTCGGCACGCGGGTGTTCATGATGGGTGACTGCAGCAGTCGGCGGTCAGGGAAAGTACAACACAGGGGTTACCAGCGAACACGCGGGACCCACCAAGAAGAATTCAGTCCAAATCGCAACAGCCGTCCCTTTAAAAAACAGTCAAAATAGACGCTCGACAGAACGATCGTAGCGCCCAGAGAGAACAATGGTTTGGTACGTACTAGGCCAAAAAAAGGTAGCCCTGCCAGGACAACGTCCTCATCGCGAGAAAAGGGCAGAGACTGAAAAAACATAAGAATTATAAGTCAATCGTACATTAAAAGAAAAACGTGTTTACATTGCTTTGCCAGAGACGCTGGAGCCTGCGCTCCCTCGCTACAGGCAGCGGTAAGCTGTGGTTCTTTCATAGGGAAAGTACATAGGGCTGTACCTATTACACAGTTCATAGATGTTGGATGGACAGTTCCTGGTACTCCTGCCCCATGACGTACAGTTCACAGTATTACTGCCCATTGATTAAAACTGCGCTGAAACCGGGTGACCCGCGATTTCCGCGTGGCAGATGGCGCCACAAAAATGGGAGTAACTTAAGCCGCACTGACCAGAAAAGGGCTACAAACAGAATTAACAAACTTGACGAATGTATTTTATAATGATTAGAAATGGAAACCTATACTAAAGATAAAGTGAAAGTAAAGTAAGGTAGGAATGGTAGATTTAGTGTATAAAAAATTACTTAAGTTTTCTTATAAGTTACAAATTAAGATTAAGACTAAATCGAAAATTAAAAATGAAGGTATAATTAGTAAAAACAATACAATGGTTACTATTAGGTTAAGTTTAATAATTCCATTAAGAATTGATAAATCTTTCGTAGATTCCGTAGTAGCCTTGGACGATTTAAAATATTTGCGAGCCATGATGGTGGAGGGGAAACAAGAAACCGGATTCGCCAAGCAGCTGTTAGTGGACAATGGAAGTAACAGTGGCTGGGGGAACCCTGGGTGCCACATGGACACACATCGGTTTCTGAGCGCTTGAAATAATTAAGGTACATCTTGAAGGGACCATGTCCCGTCAGGAACGCTGTGGTGAGTGGGGAGAGGTTAAGCAGATTCCTTGACACTTTTGGGACAAGATCATAAGTGTGTCGTCCTTTGTCTGAATAATCCCAGTGGTCTTGCCACTGGGGTAAGATTTTTGTCTTTAACACTTTGCTAATGTGTGAGCGGGGAACCGGGAGGGAGAAGGCCACTGTAGGTCTTGCCGTAGCCACATTGGCGATCCGCCAGTTCATTACCTCTGATTCCGATGTGTGCCTTCACATGGCCCAGGGATACATGTCGGAATAGTTTTTGTAGAATTAATTTTATTTGTAGCACTATTGGATGTTTAGTCCTAAGGGCAAATATTGCTTGGAGGCCAGAGAGACTATCTGAGCAAATTTTATATTGTTGGGGTTTTGGATTGCGAACAACTCTGTCTTAAAGACAGAGTTGTTGTCTCCAATCCTGCAGGCCCACTAATGAGTCACCTCTTCGCCTTCCACAGTGTAAAAGGCTGCATCTACGCCAGTCTCATTACGCGACCCATCAGTGAAGATGGTTGGACATCGAGAAGACTCATAACTGTGCTCGGCTGGGTTTACTTGCAGGAGAAATGTCTCCAGCTGTGTATTGTCCAGATGGAAACTTTCCTCTGTATTTATGTTTGTGGAAAGAGTTGCGTGCATGTTGGCACGTGTTCTAAGTGCGTTATTCTGTGCTTCTGGTATTCGTAGTTTAGTGTGATTGTGATCGGAGGGATACCAGTTAGTACTGTGAGTGCGTCCGTTGAGATTGTTTTGTAGCCTCGTGCAATTTGCAGCAAGAAGGGCCTTTGCAGCGATACTAGATTATCCCTCACCGCTTTTGTGAGGTTTCCTCCCCAGACGCCCACACATTAAAAGATGATCCGTTCCACGATATTGTGGTACCAGATTGTACCAAAAGCACCTTTAATGTCAAGTGAGACAAGGGAGGTGTAGTCGCTATTCTTAATGCAATCTTCACATTTGGAAAGGATGTCAAACAGGGCCTTGTCGCATGACTGACCCTCTCTGAACTCATATTGCCTACGATGCAGAGTGCCATTTGTCTCCGTGAAGTGGACTAGTCGTTTGGCTAGCAGTTTTACTAGCAACTTCCCCAGAGTTGGGAGGAGACAAATAGGTCTATAGGATGTGGGTTCTGAGGCATCCTTTCCTTGTTTCAGAAAGTAGGTTGTTTCAGTAAGTAGACCTCACCCTGTATTAGAATAAGTGGGAAGTAGTTGTGTTTAAGACACAGATTGGCCCATCTGGTGAATAATTTTGGGATAATTTTGAAAGTAAGTTTTAAAATTTTGAAATCTACGCAGTCTGGGTCAAGAGCTTTTTTATCATTTAGTGTGTGTAGTGTTGATGCTACTTCGGCTTTAGAAAAGAGTTTGTCATCTGGAGAGTTAAAATTAAAGTCCGATTTATCCCGATTGGGATATGAGGAGGGTCCAAAAAGTGCTGAGGTCAGGTGCTCCATGTTTACTTGCCTAGATGATCTGGAAGATGGAAGTGCGAGCTTAATTTCATCAGGCGTGAAGAACTTGCCAGTGAAATTTTTTTTCTGTGCCTAAAGGATCTGTTTGGTTGCTGCAAAAGTTTCTCCAAGCCGCGGCCCTGGCGTCCAAAACACTTCGCTTAAATTTTGATAATAGGATTTTGTATTGGGCACTTAGGTCACGAAAGTATTGTGTGTCCGCGTCTGTTTGCCTTAAGTGTTTTAGATTTTTCCTAAGTGCCATGAGCTTGTTCCGTTTTGTTTTGAGTTCGGAGGTCCAAAATGAAAAAAATGGAGTTCTCCGAAAGTTTTTTTATCTGAAGGATGCTCGCGCTGCTTGTTGCATTAATTCGACTAGTTGTTGTGTTATATTGTTGATGTCTGTAGTATTTGATGCATCCTTCAGGTATTGTGAGAGGAGTTGTCTGTGTATTTTTATTATTTGTGTGATTTTTTTATAGTTGCCTCAGGTAGTATTGAAGCGTCTTTTTGTTGTATAGAGTGGAGTAATTTCAAAGCCAAATCGTATGTATTTGTGATTTGAGGCAGAGTGAACATCTGAAACCTGCCATTGTCGTATTTTGTGTAGGGCCTTCGGATTCGCCAGCGTGTGATTTGGTCGTCCTTGGGCTAATATTTTTCCGTGTATGTCTTTTTTGACAAAAGTATATGTTGTTACGTTGATATTTGCAATTGACGGGTTATTTACTGTCAGATGTTCAACAAGCTAGTCTCCGCGGGCTGAGTCTTGATTGTAACCCCATAGTGTGGAGGTAGCATTAAAAACACCCCCACAAATGAAGTACTGCTTTTGAGTGATAAGGTGTTGCCAATCCGCGAGGGTTTCTTCGAAGTCAAAGCGTGGTGCAGCATAGGTGGAATCGATTAACAGCTTCCCTTCCTTCACCCCTGATTGTAATGAAAGCACAGTTTTTGCCTATGAAGAGGTGTGAGTAGGTGAGATTTGTGTTCTGTACCACCAAGTGAGCACTCCTATGAGAGTGTTCCGTCACGGCTGCAGTAGGCATCCTGCAGCAGGGCGATATCTATGTGCTCCTGTAACGTAAATTCATGTAGAGCCCGTTTGCTGCTCTGGAATAATTTAAGTTGACTTGAATAATTTGATATGATCGAAAGGAGGGGGGTCCTTTGGAGGTTCCGAAGGTGGATAAAGAGACATTGCTTAAATAAAAGTTAACAAAAAATGTGAAAAATAAAAGAACCTGAAATATTACTGCTAAGTAGATTTGCTAAAAATTTTACTAATATAGGGGCCTACCTTGGCAGTCATTGTGTGGCCTTCCTTGTGCTCCTAGGTGCGGACGGTTATAATGTAGATTGTGTTCAGGGTGCCAGTAAGTGAATGCAGTATACTGAGCTTGGCACCCGACTTCCTATAGGGTTATATAACTGGAATGGACAACGATTCTGTAGAGGTGATGGATGAGGCCGCGGAGAATTCTCCTGTATTTTGTTGGTGTTGGCGTTTGGTGTTGAACAAAATGTCTAAATGTTCGCACTCAGCGTTGTATTTTTGTCTGTAGACACTACAGCCCGAATCGGAAGCACTGTGATTAGTTGCGAAGCTGGTACCATGCTGCTCGTTTTGGCGAACACAGTTGATGCATCTGTGTGACGTATCACACGCTGTTTATTGCTGATGGAGAACGCAGTTAACACGTATTCCCGTTGCCGCTCTACACGAGAGTTCCTGGTGTGTCAGAGCTTGGCATTTCCTGCACCTCTGGGCCGTTGTATGCGGGGGCAAAGACGGCAGGTTTTAAGTCCTACTACGATGCCACCGTCAGCGATGATGGTCCTTCACAAGGACTTGGGCAATAGAATGATTACATGTTTTGTTGCTTGCATGTGCTTGTTTTTCAATTCCCTCAAGATGATAATTTCCTCCGCTGTAATATCGTATATCTCTGTAATTATTTCCTTAATCTTGAATGTTGGTGTATAATAAATTTATGTATTGCATTTATCGGTATCTTTGCTGTGTTAAAATTTTTATGCCGTAAATTGATGAAGTGTTAATAACATCAAAATAAGGAATTGGCGCCCCATTCTGCTCATCTCGTACCAAGATATCACGAGACAGACTGAAATATTTGTATTCTACTATCGATATCTTTAGTGTGTAGTACATTTAGGCCTTAACTCCATGATGTGATAGTGTCATCAAAACGACGGAATGGCGTTCTGCGTATTTGGTACCAAGATATGACGCGACAGACTGAACTACTTGTATTGTAGTAATCGGTATCTTGAATGTGCGTAAGATCCTACGCTAATCACGCGAGGAAATGCTCAAGCTAATGTTAGGTCTATGAGAACGTTCTTGCGCGATTTCTCGCTCGCATTTTAATATTTTTGCATGATGTTTTTTGCATAGGATAGCTGCGGTCGATCTCTAACGTTGTTAGTTTTTACCTTTTCCATTTTGGTTCCAGTTTTTTTATATAAGGGTATTTTCACTTTCAGAACCGGTTCCAAAATTGAAAATGTCCGCTTATAAGAGAACTGTAACGAAATTCAAAAAAGTAAAAACTAATAACGTTAGAGATCTACCTCAGCTATCCTATGCAAAAAAAATCATTTAAAAATATGAAATTGCGAGCGAGAAATCGAGCAAGAACCTTCCCATAGACTTAACATTAGCTTGAGCGATTCTTCTCATGAGTCGTGTAGGCTCTTAAACTTCATGCCGTAACTTGATGACATGATATTACTGTCAAATTGACACATTGTCATTGTTCTTTTCGGATTTTGTCAAGATATGCCGTGTCAGATCGTTTATTCTTTCACATACTCTTGATAAACTTTTTCTTTATCATTATTTAATTTTGAAAGTTGATATAGTAGCAATATATAGGGCAGTGTAATGTAAAAAAATGTTATTGTTGTGTCTCAATAGTACTACATGACGTCTTTTACTATCATGCATTTTAGTATACAGGGGGCTCCTACCAGGATATGCTCAGGCAGAACAATATGTTTTTAAAATACTATATTTTAATTTTAATTTGCCACCAATTTGCATCTCTTAACTCGATGACCTGATATTACCGCCAAAATGACGAGTTGGCCTTCCCTGTTGCTCATATCGTACCAAGATATAACAAGGCCGACCATGCTTTCCTTAATCTACTCCTAATTACGTTGTCCTATATCATGATTTTATTCGATAACTGGATGACGTAGTCATTTTTGTCACCGCCGTCCGGTCTGATCGTATCTATTATTTTCGTTTCTTGAAAAAGTACTGTTTCAAAAATTATAGTTAATTCTGATTAGAGAAATCCCTTAGTTTAAATAAACGCTTATTAAGTTTTATTGAACTTTAGATTGTTTTAAATACAAATTAGTCCACCAGTAATCAATTGGAAATTTGAACAAGATAAGTGACTTCATTAGGTTATATCATAATTTTTCTCTAATTACATCTTATTGGGGTGAGGTCTGGGATTTACTTTTAATATACTTTTATTTTTCTTTCTCGCCTTCTTTCTTTATTTTTTACTTTTTACTTTTATTTACATTCACTTTGATATGATGAAAAATGGTGTATGTTTTGGTCAAAATAACGAAAAATGGCCAAATATGCCACAACACAACAATTAATTTGTTTACTAAAATACCATTCATCAACCACACAATTAAATTTCTGAAAAATAAATTTAGAGTACAAACATACACATTCTTCAGTACATCAATATCATAAAACAATTCCAATACACAACTTTGTATTTTAAAGTTTGTATATCAAGATGTAAAAGAAAAAAAAATATTTCCACAGTGATGATTAAGCACATGAAAAGAAAAGAGACAGATTAAACGCTAAATAACATGAAGTCTAACAAAATACCAAATTTTTAAAAGCAGATTTCTTAATAGAGGCGTAAAATACCTCCAAAATAATATATTAATTTTTTGACTCTCTTGTAGTCACACTCCTTTTTCTTTTATATATTTTATTTTCATGCGTTGTGATTTTGATAATAAAAAATGGAGATCACTGATATCCCTATATTTGAAATAAAACGCTAGTATTAATATCAAAATTAAGGCAAATTCCCCATATAAAGCTTAAAAACAAAATTTGACAAAAACCCACTTTAAATTTTAAACTACCAAAACATCATAAAAAACATGAAACAATTTAGAAATAGGGTAACACATATCTGTATTACAAATCCATAAGATACAGTTTAAATAAACATGCAATAGATAGAAGACCCTACCTTCCTACTTCACTATTTTATATTCATCAGCCAGAAAATTCTTTTACGTTCAATTCTCTTCTATTTCAAACATAATAAAAGAACATTCTCAGAATTGCAAAAATTCCTAAGTACTTTGAGATAAATGGATAAATTAATACTAAGTAAAAAAAAAAAAATGCTGAAATTCTTTTTTTTTTTTCAATTCATTCATATTTTTCAAGTGATACAAATTATTTACATATTATTTTTATACTTATCCATTTATTTGTTACACGCAAACATACATATATATATATATATATATATTACAGTTATGTTTTAACAGTTATTTTAAACATTATTTCAAAATACTTTAATCACTTAACTTTAAATAATATTATTCATAATTTTAAATTTATGCACTTTAAATTAAAATACAGTTGATTTTATTTTAACAAATAACTGATAAGCTTAAATTTTAATTCTACCGCTCCTTACAACTTCCTATACTAAATTAATAGTAACTATTCTCTTATGCCAATATGTCTCTTCAAAATCTAAAATTAAACTGTGCCTAAAATATTCCTTTAAAACATTAGAAGCGTGAATGATAGGCACTTAAAAAGGACATATTATTAAAAAAATGCTTGCTTATTTACAATACAAATTAGTTCAAATTTGGTGTAGCATGGTTGAATTCAAAAAGAATTTTATTTGTTTAAAAATAATTTTGGATCAACTTTCGATTAAAAAGGAGTACACAATATATTTCCTTAAAAAATTATCAAAACACTCACCAGCATTAACACAAAATTTTCATATAAATATTAATTATATCTTATCTGTTTCACAGGCACTATTATGGAGCCAATCTGAGCTCCCAATAAAACAAAGATAATTAATTTATATTACTAGTCGGGAATTCAAGTGACTTTGATTTGAGGGGGGGGGGGGGCATGAAATCCCTTTGACTTGCAACACATGCGACATTTTCAGTGGCGAAATTCACTTTCGAAATATATGGATATCTTTCTACGGTAACACTTAAGTCCGTTCCGTTTGTCGGTTACTGGACACCGTTTAGCTGGATGACAAAAGACGGTCCGAACACTACTTTATTCGAATCTGGGGCCTCATTCCCCTGAATATTTTAACATGCTCAAGCAAATAATAGATTCACGATTCGTCCTAAAAAATGAAGACTAACCCCTGAATACCCGCAGTACTACGATTACAGACACTTTTTTCTGCCATGAAATTCGCCAAGGCTTTTTTACTATGATATTTCTCCACCTTTAATCACAATATTGTTTTTACCTTTTTTTTAAATCTTCATCAGAGCGCCTGCTCCACTTTGAAGGATGACGGAAATCTGCGCCCTGCATTTGGCTATCTAAAAATTAGCTCAGTAGAAAAACAATGTCATCCCTCTTGACCAGAGGTGCGCCTCAAAATGCGTATAATTCGCATTATACTGACACTTCCAACGTTTTGATTCCGTGCGTCGAGATATTTCGAGAACATTGTTTGAGGGAAATTCCCTTTTCCGTCTTGCGCAAAAATGCCTCGAAATTGTAACTCTTAACTTTCGGTGATACAGATGTGCGATTTCTTCATCAAAACGTCTCTTGGGAGAATATATATCTACAAAAGAAACTTTTAAATTAAAATTTCCTTGATTGATATTTGTACAGGTTTTCTGAAAGGGCTATGCCATAAGAACTAATCGTAAGCTGGTTGAACAGCTCTCGTACTGTGCATCTGGTTTACAGCACTAATATAATTCACAGACAATAACAATATAAGAAGATTGGCCACGTTGACACTTACGTCTGATTAAAAATTGTATTTCTTAACTCAGGGAGACAAACTTGTTTACAGAAGAAAAATAAATTTGGAAGTTTAATAAATGCAAAGCGATTTAAATTATTTTAAAATTAAGAGACAATAATCTAATTTTTATACTGTTGAAGAAAAAGTTGGTTTGTTGAACTACAGATATTGAATGTTGAATATTAACCATAATAATCTTAATGTTTTTTTTTAAATATTGATTTAAAACAACTTTTAAATCTCATGGCTGAAAACTCCGAACGGCTAGGCCGACGAGTGCGACATGGGTTCCGACCCAGCACCTCCAGTTTGCCACCATTCACAGGAGAACCTCTCAGTCAGTGTTGGGCAGAAAAGAAAGAAACACCAATCTTGGAAAAATGTAAACTCACCCTGATTATGAAAAACGGAAGAAGGAAAATTACATAGACGTAGTAAATAAATAATCAATAAAAATCTGGATCATCTGCGGATTTATTTTTCGTACCATCGGTGGCAAAGTACACATTTTAATACGAATATGTACATATATGAGAGGGTTTGAATGACAGTGGTGTAAGTCACAATTTAGTGATTTGAAAAATGAAGGGATTTAGTGAAAGTTGCCGTAACCCGTTGCATTAAGCGGTCCAACTAGTTCTGCCATTTAGTGACTGCATAAGTGAATTATGACTTATTTTACTGTCACACTGAACATAAATTAATATTTTTTCAGTGAAAATATGGTTAACTAAATTTTTCAAATTTTTGACTTACTCCTCTGTCATTCAAATTTTCATATATTAGCCCATATAAAGCGTAAACAAAATGTTTTTGTAGGATAGTTTCTTTTGCGAAAATAGGAGAACACATCTCATAAAAACATTTCTTTTCCAAAATTAAATCCTGCAGTACATTTTGAAAGTTAGATATGATGTTTTTTTTTTTTTTTTTTTTTTTTTTTTTTTTTTTTTTTTTTTTTGCCGCGTACAGATGATAATCTATATTTTAGAAACAAAATTAGACTCAAAGTAGGATTTAGCAATTTTTGAACTTATAATCTGCTATACGTTTTGATATATTTCAACAGAAATTTATGAATGTTCATTAAACAGCTATAGATTTCAAAATAAGCTTAGCGGCCGAAATGTATTTAGATTCTGGATTAAATTTAAAAGCGTCTCCCCTAATTTATTTCACTGATATATTTGTCATTATCCAGTTTGCGATGCAGATTCATGACGAGATTAAATTCAAAATTTTATCCCAGAAGCATTGATCAGTTTTATGAGAATAATATATTAGCAAAAACGCATTTGCATATAACCAATATATATATATATATATATATATATATATATATATATATATATAGTAAATAAATATACCCACAATTAAAAAATTTATAACGTAAATTTTTATTAAGACACATTTCATATCGAGTTCGAGTTCGAGTCTGTATTCAATCTGGTTGACATAAAAGTCCGGGCACAGCAGATACCATGAAGCAATCGATTCCCAAACCAACTAGCCTCTCTTTATTTGTGGGGGGAGGGGGTTGTGACCACAGTCTTCACGAACGTTGTTGTGAACATTTGGAACAGTTCCATTTGCTTCAAACATATGTCTAATTCTAGAGATTGTAAGTCGCGTTGGGAGATTTGCTTAAAATTATCCCCTAAACTGTCCCCATATTTCAGCTACGTTTCTGAATTTTTAGCAAGTGACACTTTAGGATACATTTCCTTTGCTTAAAGCTTAGTCTGGATTCAGCCAAGAAAAACATGCCAGTTATTAGCCAATAAATTGTGTATAATTTTTTGAAACACCATGGATATACATATATACAGGCTTACCAGATGTTCGTGGTTTAAGTGTCACGGAGTTTGTCCCGGATTCCAAGAAACACCACAAAACTTCCCGGTTACATCAAAGAGTTTAAGAAGAAATAAAATTTTCACTCATCGTCAGAAAACCTGAAATAATTTCTCAAAATTAAACCGCTGTTCAACAAATTACAATCTACTTATCACAAACCCTGACTCTGTTTTAAAATTACAGAATCAGCAGCTCTATTCAGCTTGTCCAAAACATTTGTATAGTTGGAAATGGTTCTATTTTAGCTCATGATTAACAAAACGTCCCATGAAATGTATATCAATGTTATTTATCGCTGATTTATTAATCATGAACAATCACAGTAAGAGAAATATTTAATGAAGATGCAGTTATTTTGATATCCAATTATTTTTCTTGCAATCAGAAAAGTACTTATATGTAGGTCTAAGATTGTCATATGGAAACTGAAATTTATGAGTAGCATAGTTGGGGCACAAGGGGCGCTCACACTCTTTGGAAAAAAAATCAAATCATTAAGTTTGTCATATTATTTCTCATAATAAAAGAAACCTTACATATTACAGAAACGCGATTTTTGTGAGAAAAATATAATTTTAATATTAAATATTAGAATTCAGTACCTTCATCACAACTTGACCTCAAATTAGGCCAAACAGCTTTTGGCGATGAATTTGGCCGTTAATTTATTAACCTGTAACTACTAAGCAAATTATTTTTAAAATTTTAATATTTTACCAATCAATTACCTGTGATTATAACATAGATATACTAAAGTTGTTTCTTCTCTACCTAAATATTAATTAATGCATTCATATTTGAAATCTCTTCACCCAAATTAAACTCATAAATTTTTAACCCCTTTTCCAGAAGGCCATATATGAAAAAGGACATTTCTGATTTGATTACCTTTAGTACCACTGGAAAGAAACAACTTTAGTTGACAAGAAAACGTTTGCTTTATTTTGAGCCTCTTCAATATAAGGTAAAAAAAGCAAAATTCAAAACACCTACTTTGCGTGGGATTCACTACTATATCCGGTGCAAAGTAATTTCAAGATACACTCATTATCTCTTCAATGGATAAAGCTTCAATTGTAGAAGAAGTGTGTAACTAATAATAAAAAACTATGCGCTATCGTATGAGGATAGCTACAGTGCCCCTAGTGGCAATATTTAAAAGTTATTTAGCCAATCTGGAAATATATGAAAGATAGTGACAAAATATCAGCTCCAAATGTGTCCAGTATCGTCGATTTAGAATGAAATGTCGTCTTATATCTAAAAATAACTTTATTAAAAGCCTGAAAATGTTATATTTTCGATAATCAATCACAGGGTTCTTTAATACGTACATACGTAGAAGTGAGGTATTGTAAGTCACATATATATTTTCTTAAAAACATACATATAAGAAAAGTACATTTTATTTTAAAAATAAATGCAAGTTAAGTAAGCTCAAGCCATCTGCAACTATACATAAAAATGCATGCTAGTGCATGCGTATTGCTACCGATGCCGGACACATTGAGTATGAGCATACTTAAATTTGATTTTCTTATTAAAATATATTGTACCTAACTTACATCTGATAGTATTTCAATCTATGATCTTTTCTAATGTCATTTTTTAATTAATAATTCCTCGAACTACCTGTTATTTCAGGCATTATTTTAATCTTTAAAACATATAGACAGGCAATGTACATTCTTAAAAACATATTTAAAAACACATAAAACCAGTCCACACGCTAAAAGTTTCATAAAAGTAGAATATTTTCGCCTGTTAGCCCAGGCATCTTCAGTACTGATGTTTCGTCCTTTCTGCTCTCTCAGTCCAGTTTTTCTGCCCCACCAGTGGCTGAGAGGTTGTGCTCTTTAAGCTGGTAGACGGGAGGTGCTGGGTTCGATCCCAATCGCGCCCGTCGGCCTAATCGTTCGGAGTTTTCGTGGTTTTCTTCGAGCCGTGGATTTATCCATGCGTAAATACGGATTAGGTTCCCTTAGAAAGACCCCCACGAAGGGCACTCCCCCCGGGCCTATATCCCCAGTGTAGATAATTGGCCGTCAATAATCAACCCAACCCAACCCAATTTTTCTTAAAACTCCCTTTCTGTCCCTTCCTAACAGCATCTGGCGCCATCTGGTGTCAATCTTGGCGTGAGTTACGTCGATGCAAGTTTTTGTATCTGATGTGTATATCTCTATTGCCTCTCTCTGTAATGCGTAGTTTAGATTATTGTAATTAGCTAATTTTTCAACATTATTAATGTCTAGTGTAATTGGGGATGTATTGTTTAATCGGGTTATTGCGGTGGTTGATTTACCTAAATTTATGTCTCTTCTGTGTTCTTTCATTCTCTCCTGGATTTTTTGTTTTGTCATGCCTATATATGAATTATCTTTTCCTTCGTTATCTTTGAAATTAATTTTGTATCTCCCTGATGTCTCTTGATAATTAAGCTTTTCCGTATCTGATCTGATTAATTTGAAAATGGATGCATCTGTAGTGATAGGAGTATTTATTCGAAGTTTTTTAAATTCTCTTTTTAATTTTAGGGAAATGCCTTTTATAAACGGAATTGTTCGTAAATTTTATTTCTTTTTGAGCTGGTTGTATTCTATCATATCTTGATGCCGCTTTTTCGATTAACTTCTGTATAGTTTTTGTGGCATATCCTGCATCCTTAGAAATTGTTTTAATTTTATTTATTTCTGCGTCAAAGAGGTCTTCTGTTGAACATACTTTAAAGGTTCTATGAATGTATGTTTTTGTTGCAGCTATCTTATATGGGAAGGGGGTTCTGGAGTATTTTGAGATTATGTGAACATTTGCATTTGGTTTTCTGAATACTGTTGTCTGTAGTTTATCTTCTGATCGAATAATATAATAGCGGAATGGAAAATACGATTACTTGAAGAAACTATTATAAATGAATTAAAAGATCTAATCAAAATATGGGTAAGATACGTAGACGATATATTTATAATAACTACGAAAAATACAAACCTCCCCCCTTACTGGAAAAACTTAATTCATACGAACAAAATATTCAATTTAGAATAGAAACAGAAAATTATAACGCACTAGCATTCCTGGACGTACAACTCATTCGATCAAAAGATAAACTACAGACAACAGTATTCAGAAAACCAATGCAAATGTTCACATAATCTCAATAACTCAATTCCGTTTATAAAAAGCATTTCCCTAAAATAAAAGAGAATTCAAAAAACTTGGAATAAATACTCCTATCACTCCAGATGCATCCATTTTCAAATTAATAAGATCAGATACGGAAAAGATTAATTATCAACAGACATCAGGGATATACAAAATTAATTTCAAAGATAACGAAGGAAAATATAATTCATATATAAGCATGACAAAACGAAAAATCCAGGAGAGAATGAAAGAACACAGAGGAGACATAAATTTAGGTAAATCAACAACCGCAGTAGCCCGATTAAACAATACATCCCCATTTACAATAGACTTTAATAATGTTGAAAAATTAGCTAATTACAATAATCTAAACTACGCATTACAGAGAGAGGCAATAGAGATATACAATCTGATACAAAAATTTGCAACGACGTAACTCACGCCAAGATTGACACCAGATGGCGCCAGATGCTGTTAGGAAGGGACAGAAAGGGAGTTTTCAGAAAAATTGGACTGACAGAGCAGAAAGGACGAAACATCAGTATTGAAGATGCCTGGGCTAACAGGCGAAAATATTCTACTTTTATGAAACTTTTAGCGTGTGGACTGGTTTTATGTGTTTTTAAATATGTTTTTAAGAATGTACAGTGCCTGTCTATATGTTTTAAAGATTAAAATAATGTCTGAAATAACAGGTAGTTCGAGGAATTATTAATTACATATGATAGTTATACTTGAAGATATACATATCCCTTATAATGTCACTCTTCTACAAGAGATTAGTGACGTATAAGACGGTTATTGGTTAACTAAAAGTTAAAATTTCAGAGATTCTAAAAATAAGTTTTTCATGTAAGACGTCATTTCATAACATTGTAGTAGTGGCCAAAATTGAGGACACTTTTGAAATTTGAATGTTTTTCAAATTTGAATTCTTCTAAACACTGTTACGTTTCATGCAGTGCAATGATTCATATATCAAATTAAAGGAAACTTAAGGCCGAATTCTACACAATAGAGATAGTTCAAAAATATGCATCACAAGGAAAGTTATGTAGTGAAAACAACACTTACAAGGAGAGTGCCAAGCTTGGTAATCACAGATTTTGATTATTTTTATATATCTTGTAGGGTAGAAGCCCCTTAGTTCTCGTGAAATAGGGGGTCTAATATTTTAGCACAACTTAAATACTTACTTTGTAACGAAATAACTACGTTGGTTGTAGCTCAGTTGGTACGGCGTCTGCTCGTTGTTCTGAGAAACCGGGTTCGATGGCGGAACGCGCTAGGTTTGTTTTTCTCATTTATTTTTATAAATATACTTGTAATTATAATTTAATAATCTCAGTAAAAAAAATAACATAAATAAATTTTAATTTAGCATTTTTGGTTTTTAAACCATTATTAAAAAAACATTTCTCATCATTTAAAGAGCTTTAAAAAAATGGATCTATTATTGACTAGTAAAAATTCAAAAATCGCTACAAAATCAACATATTGTTATTATCAAATTATAGAATTATATAATTATTCTCCCATCACAATAGAAAACGAAGATATTTAAGATGCTGGAATATTTGTTAAAAATCCATTGTTTTGCAATAAAATTTTACAGTACTGACCATTTATGACATCACTTTTCTGATTTTCGAGGAATCCCGACACTTTAGATTGATCTTCTTGTGAACTACAGATTGCTTCTTCCATTTTTATACGATTATAAACTGTTGTAGAATGATACGCACTTGTGCGATAAATATTGAAAACAAAAACCACTTAACTGCACCAAACTAAAAAAAAGTGAAATAAGCAAAGTCTGTTGTGGTCCCTCTAATTACAATACAATAAAACATAAATATGTTGTTATTTCTATCTTATGCTAAATTTTAATATAATTATGCTCCTTACTTTAAAAACAGAGTAGTATTATCATCACATTGACTTCCCTTGTTAAGGCAATTTATAAATTATGTTTCTTTACAATCACGATTTGACACAATTGTTCAATATCGTTGCATTGATAAAGCATATATGGAATACATTTTAAAACTAATTTTAAAAAATCAAAAATGCTAAATTAAAATTTAATTATTTTAACAATTTTTTTTATTGAGAGTATTAAATCATGAGAGACGGTAGTTTCTCGAGTGACGCAGCGAAAAACAGAAAACCGTAAGCCCAAAACCGAAGATTCCGTCACTCTCATATATACAGCTAGCAGGACATCAAAGGAAAATCGAAACGCCGACATTTAATATCCCAGTAAATATGAGGCATACCGTTTCGATTTTTTCACATTAGTCTTATATCTATGGCCTAACTCTATCCTGAAATTTATACATTTCTACATGCAGTAGATTTTGAGATCTGGAAACCAAATTTTAAGCAAAAATGGGAGATGTAATGGGCACATACCTGTAATCTCCAAAACGGCTAGAAGGATTTTTTTAAAATCAATATATTATATTAATCGGTTTTAGATGAAGCGAATAAGATCTTGAGTTAACGTAGGAAAACTCTTGTTTTTTATATAATCCAGTTTCAAAATCGGACTCTTTTCTTATGCTTTTCATCATAGACTAACATTACAGATTTTCGGCCTTTTCACTGCTTTTTATTACTCCGCGAGAAGGATGCTCATGGCTATCACGGGTAGAGTTAAACGTTAAAGCATCTCCATATCGCTGAAAAACTATTTAGATTCTTTTTTTAAATACGAAAACAGTTTTTAATGCAATTTTTAATATGTAATATATATGTATTAAATTAAATTATTGTTTGTATATCTTTCTTTTTTGTTATAATAAAGAATTTCTTATTTCAAAATCTTCATTAAGTCGAAAAATATTTAGATTCCTTGATTAAAATATTGAAATATAATTATATATATACAATTTAATTGTTATTTATATATTTAATTTGTCATTTTTTAAAGGAAAAAGAGATTCAGATTTTTTTTTATCAGTTAATTTGAAACAGACACTAATCAACGAATCAATCATCAGTTTGTTTTGAGCGAGTCGCGAATGTTGTTTGTAGGAATAACACTCATATGAGGTATTTTATTATTTATTTATTGTTTGTTTACTTATTTTGATTAGATTGTCCTTTTAGAAATTGTCTTTTGATTTAGTGACGTAAATGGTGAGATAATTGTCAATAGTATTACCTGTTTTATCGTTAAAAATGATATAAGGAAATTGCATTATGGCCAGTGAATCTTTAAAAGAAGTCTTTAAAAATCTGATGACTATAGAAGATTGTTTTTTTACTTGTTAGCTATATTTTCTAACTCTCCAAATTACCGCAATGTAAATATAGTTTTAAGTTTTATCGCAATTAATTTGTGCTCAATTAGAAATGTTGCACAAAAGAAATCATTGGCAAAACTAAAACACTATTGTAATGGCTTTGAGTAAAAGCCTTTCAAGCATAACAAAATAACATTCAAAACGTCATTGTCAAAAGACAAAAAAGTGTAATCATAACCTACCTTCAAATTACAAGACTGTTTTTGGTACACTTATTTTTGGGCTCCAGTGATAACTCACCAAATCTCGTTTCATTTGGCATCATTTCAGTTCCAACTCTTTCCCATCATTCACCTCACACAAATTTAATAACTAAAACTTTTTATTTCATTATGATTGAAATACGTTTGTGATGAAACTTTGGTATATTATATAGGGAATTTATATAATGTAAGTTTTCACTTTTATGTATGTAAAATTAGATACGATGTTTTCATTATGAAATACAATGTTTCTAATTTATGTTATGGCTTACTTTAACATTTTTGTTATTGACTAAGCCTATCATTAATATATACGATTACATGAGCTTTTGTTATTTGTATTGATATGTTTGTGTTTACGTATTTTATCAAGATTATATTTCAGCTATTTTTAAGTAAGTTTTTTAAGATACTATATAGCAATGTTAAAATGTTGGCTATACTTTATTAGCTTATGTTAAAGATTGGTCAGAAAAAAAAGGTTGGCAAGATTAAAAAATTTTGTCGATCAGCTAGTGCTCGACTGACATTTAAGTACCCTATTTTTAAATAAAAAGCATTTAATACAAGGTTTTTCTGTAGTGGACTCTAGAACAACAGGGCCGCTGGGATGGAATTTCATTTTTAAAAAGGATACATTTTGAACCCGTTTGTTTACAGTCCCATTTTATTAGTAGAATTTTGTGATAATTTCCTGAATGACTGGCGAATTTTGCATTTTTTGTAAAAAAAAAAAAATCCTTAGATGTAATTTTAAACAAAATCTCTTCATTCATTTCTTTAATTTGCAAATATTTTAAGTTTTCTTATTTAAAATACTGTGATTAAATGTCCAATGTAAGATTTCCCTTAGTTGAAAATGGTTATGACAGAATTTACACAACTGCAAAAATAATTGTTTACTACAACAATACATTTTCAGGCTTTTTTTTTCCAATAAAATTAAGCTATACAACAGAGGAACGTTTAGTATAGGATAAAACTTCATACTATATTTACATTGCAGTAATTTGGAGAGTTGCAAAATATAGCTAACAAGTAAAACACAAGTCTTCTTTAGCCTGCGGTTTTTAAAAGACTTCCTAAATATTCACTCGACACGATGCAATTTCCTTACCTTGTATCATTTTTATCGATAAAACAGGTAATTGACAGTCATCTCACCATTTAAGTAACAATCTAAAGTCAATTTCTAAAAGGACAAGAAAATCAAATCAAAATAAGTAAACAAACAATAAATAAATAATAAAATACCTAATATGAGTCTTATTCTTGTAAACAAGAATTTGCATCGCAGTCACCGCTCATGAATACATGATACAAGCGATAGGTTAATTTATTGTTAATTGATAGTAGAGGTGCACAACCTTTTTAAGCGCAGGGCCACTTAAAAAATGGTTGGGTTGTCGAGGACCGCCATCAGTAGCACAGAGAGAATTTTGTTTCGAGGAGATGTTGGGGGGGGGGGGATAATTAACATTATCCATACATAAAGCACTGTTCGGTTCCAAATTTGGAAGAATGCACCCACTAGATGGATTTGTGATTTTTTTGCGGCTACAAATTTGTGAATTTTACGTGCCCGTTCTAAAAATTCATGATTTTTATGTATAGGTTCAACTTTTATGTATAGGTTTCAACTTTTTTATTAAGTGGCTACTGGCCAGTACATGGATTTTTTTACTCCTGTTTTTCAGCACTGACCAATAACAAATTTACAAATACTTGATAAAAAATTTCAGAAATTTGTTAAACGATTGTGGAATAAACGGCGAAATTTGTCAAATAGTGTTGGGAAAGATATCGCGACATTCGTCAAATGGTCTCGGGAAAGAAATCAGGCATTGCAGGAAAAAAATTAATTATTTCTAACTGTCGTGAAAAAATTAGAGAAATTCGTCAAATAGGTTAGGGGGAAAAATCACAAAAATTCGTCAAATGATCTCGGGAGAAAAGTAGTGAAATTTGTCTAACAATCGCGGAACAGAATTACAAAATTCGTCGAACGGCAGTGGAAAGAAAGTGCACAATTTGTTCGTTCATGGAAAAAAGTCGTGAAACTCATTAATCGATAGTCGATAAATCACAAAATTCATCAATCGATAGCAGAAAAATCACAAAATTCATTGATAGTGGAAAAATCACAAAATTCATCAATCGATCGCAGAAAAATCACAAAATTCATTGATAGTAGAAAAATCACAAAATTCATCAACTGGTTTCAGGGGAAATTTTTTTCGTTGGCTTCGAAAAGAAAAAAAATCACAATCCGTCAAATAATTTCGGGGGAAAAATCATGAAATTCGCCAAATGGTTTCGAAATTTGTCGAGCGACAGCGGGGAAAAAATCTTTTTCGATTCAATCATCGCAATTGGGACTATTAAGTTTGACCAGTGAATGTGGCAGTACAGTCAGTCGCCAAATTTTCAGTATTACTCGCCGATTGGCGAATGGCAATTTTGTTCTATATTTGTATGCACCTGATCGATGAAATTCAAGATTTTTACGCACCCAATTCATGACTTTCTTGATTTTTATGCATCCGTTTGACGAAATTAATGATTTTTACATGCCCGATAAACAAAATTCATGATTTTTATGCAAGCGTTCAATAAAATTTATGATTTCCCTTCTCCCGATCCACAAAATTCATGTTTTTACTGTGCCTGATTGATGAAAGTCATGATTTTCAACTGATATGCTTTCTGTCGGCCAATTAATGAAATTCACAATTTTTCTTCTCTAGACAATAGCGAAATTCGCAATTTTTTTTTTTTTTTTTTTTTTTTTTTTACCGTTCGTTGAAATTTACAATTTTTCCTCAAACATTCGATGGAATTACTCACGCTATCGAAAATCATAGGTAAAATGTATGTAAATGAATATTTTGAGTCATATTATCCACTTGCATACATTTCCCTTTGTTTGGATACTACGACGCAAAATAATCATTTACATAAATTTTACTTATGATTTTGGATAGCGTGGTACAGAAGATAAATCAATTTATTGAAATAAATACATTTCAATACATAATATAGGCTCAGTGAAATTAATATATTTAAAAGTGTATTGAAAACTTAAAAGTATTGTTTGTATGTGTAAATATACTTTAGAAGACAAACCAAAAATAATTTAAATTGAATTTTAAAAGAGTCCTATTATATTCACGTCAAGGTGTAACTCAAATTTTGATATCATTTCTTTTAAAACCTATATTTTGAATTCATGAGAGATGTGAATGAAAAAGCATCAGCGAATAAATTTTATATATTTTTTCATATTAAGATAATAATTGAACCTGTGAATATAAATAAAACTAAAAAGAAAATTATGATTTAAAAAAAAAATATTAACATAGCGTCACTTAAATTTGATATCATTGCTTTTAAGACCCATATTTAAAATTCATAGAGCCAAAAGAAAGTGCTGCGTCACAACTTTTAACCCGTTAAGGGTTTTTGTACTGATTATAATTACAAGTATATTTATTTAAAAATTGAGAAAAACAAACGTAGCGCGTTCCGGCATCGAACCCGGGCCCTCGGAACAACGAGCGGACGCCACACCAACTGATCTACGACCAATGTAATTATTTCGTTACAAAGTAAGTATTTAAGTTGTGTTATAATATTATACCCCCCCCCCATTTCTCGAGAACTAAGGAGCGTTGTATAAAATCCATTGAACCTGAGACTAAGGGACTTCTACCCTACAACATATATAAAAAGAATCAAAATCTGTGATTACCAAGCTTGGCACTCTCCTTGTTAGTGTGAAAATCCCCGCGTACATACTATGTCCCTGTGTCATCAGTACTTCGTTGGATATCCTTTATTTTTCCAGACAGCGGCACAGCGACGTGACGTTGAGCCCACCAAAGTTTGGAGCTCTTCACTCTTTATTGCGTGGTATCACGACACAATTATAGCCTCAATTATTTAATTTTTATTGGATGGACGCATCAGATGCACGTGCGTTTTCAAATGGTTCCATAAATTATCTATGTAGTTTAGATCTGGGCTGTTTGCTGGCCATTCTAGCATCGGTATAACATTTTCAGAGAACCACTGTTTTCATATCCTTGCAGTGTAGCTGGGAGCTATTTCCTGCTGATAAAATTGGGCCATTATCTAGAAAAGATCTCTGACTGAAGGTAGAAGTTTTGGTTATAGGATTGTGTCAATGTACTTTCTGCTGTTCAGTGTGTCATCTATGACATGAAGGCGGACTGTTGCATTTGATGATATACATTCCCAGTTCATAGCAATTGTAGAATATTTTGTTGTCGCTTGGATGGAATCCGGATGTACCTTTTCCTCGAAGTGGGGTCTCACATAACTTCTACAATCACTACCAAATATAAATATTGTAATTTCGTAACTCCATATAACAGTTTTCTACTTACTTTCTGTTCATGAAATGTGTTTTTTGCTCACACCATTCCCTTCTGTTGCTGCCTTTTATGCAGCAATGGCTTTTTTCGCGAATCTTCCTTTTTAGGCCAACCTCCGTTAGTCTTCTCCGCGCTGTCCTTCCAATGACAAAAACAGAAGTTGCATTCAGTTTATTGGTAATGGAAGGAAATCGCATTTATCTGTCTTTGAGGCAAATTTGTTTTATTCTTCTATTATCAAAAGCAAAGCTGCTGTACACATTTTTCCGCCTTTTTATTCTTTGTTTTTTATAGATTGTGTTTACGGATTGCGTAAACACAACCTTCGTACTTCTGATTTTCTCACATTCCCACCAACTTCTCTCCGTATTGCTCCACATGAATGACCATTCTCTCGTAAAACAGTAAAACTGGATCTCTTTTTGAACGACCAGTCACCAATGAGCCTGGATAACATCGTTTTATTTATTTTTACTCAGTAAAATAGCACAAAATAATAAACAAATATCCAACCGTAATTTTACTTCAGTAACCAACATTATTCTGCAGAATAAACAGCCAAACTCATCTTTCCCTCCTTGGACAGTGAACGCCAGCTTATCATTGGTGATCAGAACAATTCCGATTGGTTGGTAGTAGCTATTACTAAAATCCGCTTTCTGAATTTCACACTTCTGCGCTTCATATGTCGGATTTAAAGAAGTATAACTTTCCTTGGAACGAGAATATTTAATCTCTATTTATTCCTTTGCGTTCAGAATTAAACTTCCGTTCATTTGATCTATTAATTATTGCACTGTATGAAGTGAAACACCTGATATAAGCATTCAAATTTTACAGGTGTTAGCAATTTAGACTACCACTGTACATGGAGGAGATTGGCCCTATACATTTTATTTGACATTTTGTCGTTATTTGTTACATTTTTCAAGATATAGTCAACAATTTGCAAATTTCGCCACTACACTGATACTCCTATATGATAGCACTCAGTAGTTTTACTATAAATAAACACTTATTCAACGATTCTAGTTTTTTGCATTAAAGAGATATTTGAGTATACCCGGACATTAATTTGCACATGGATATAGTTGTGAATTTAACGCAAAATAAGTGTTTTGAAGCTTGCTTTTTCCTTACCTGATACGAAAGAAGACCAAAAGATGTTTTTTGTCAACTAAGGAGGGTTCTTTTCAGTGATACATAACAGTAATAAAATCAGAAGTTTATTTTAAATGCGTTCGTAATTATATAAATACATAACACCAATTGTCGTCATTTTGTTTGTGTGTCTGCACGTCTGTCCGCTTATAACAGCACAAAAACTATTCAACCGAATGGTTTGAAATTTAGTATCTTTAATCGTTCCAGAATTTTGTTGAGTCATTTCAAATTTTAGGAAAATTGAATCAAAACTAAAAAGATATTGGAACAGATGCTTTACACTCATGCAGAGATGTTTGGCGACTTTTTGGTTGATGCGATTTTCAAGTCCGCGCCAAAGCAAGAACTTAATACAATGGCTAGGTTGCCATTAAAGGAAAAAAATCCCCTAAATTTGGCGACTTTTTTCCTTTTTATAACTGATTAAAAAAAAAACTGTGCGTGAGTGTATGACATCATAGCCAAGGTATTAATAAAAAGTTTTCTTCATTCTATTAAATCCTACCATACATAATCTATATCTATATTATATGACAAGCGTATCCTTGCGTAACGCTGACGTCATTTTGCGAATGGAAACACTTGAGGATGTAATTTCGGTTTTTGCTACTGCAATTTTTTAAATCTCTAAACATAGCACATTTTAAATTTTTGCATCGTTATAAAGGAAAAAAAAATCTACGTTCAAGTGCAATTTGTTTGAAAACTGTATCGAAATTTACTCTTTTATTTAATAATTATTTTAATTTATTTACGCATTTAAATTAAATTCCAAGCATGACTTTTTTTAATCTATCGCTTAGAGACGCTTACAAAATATTAATCCGCTGCCACTTTAAACAATATAAAAAGTTCAGCATTTGTTTCCAACTAATATTCCATAATGAAATTAAATCTTCATTAAGCAATAAATAAAATAGCATAAATAAAACACAAATTTACCGTACATGTAATCTAAATAAGCGCTGAAAACCACTGAAATAATCAGAATAATAAAAAAAACTGCTGTAGATGATGAATTTTTTAGCGATTTCTGACTATTAATTTCTGGCATGAAGTGAAAACGAAATTACCGCTTTTAATAAATTTCCACGCGTGTTGTATTAAAAAGCTCATCATAATCCGGATGCTTCTTCAATAGCCTGAATTATAGATATGTTTTTTCCTGTTTTCGACATGTTAGTTTTAAATTCCTCTCCTAATAAGAACAAGATGTTTTATTATGTTTTCCTAGAAATTCTGCCATATTTCTCTCTCTCCCCCCCCCCCGAAAAAAAAAATATACTAAGCAGCAAATTATCAAATATACACATTTTGCAATAATACAATAAATAAAGAACTATAATTTTGTAATCTAAACATATAACAACACATTAAAATATAATAAAAGTTTTTCTAGAGCAAATTTATATGCATGTGTTACATTCTTTAAAACTGAGTATGTCCTTAAATTAAATTTTATACCCAACAGTACAATAAAAATATAAATTTATATTTAAACATTAATCATAATATTTCCGCAGCATACACATAAAATTAAACTTTCAATTATTGCTGCAATATACAAAAACCATATATATCTCAACTTTAATTCCAAAAGTTCTCTACACAAATATGATTAAAATTCCCTATTAAAAACCTTTATTAATCAATAACAATTTACTATACACTATGTAACTTTCAAAATAAATAAGTATTTAACTCTCATAACCCAATAATATATACTTTAAAGACACCAGAAAAAAAAAATTACACTTAAAAATTCTAACCAAAACTTTTAATGCCAAATTAATAGCTTCCCTAGAATTTATAATATCTAATAATATTTCAGACCCAAATGAAAAAATATACAACATTAAATTCTAAAAATTCTCTAGAATATTTCATAGAAGGTAACACCTTCAGATGTACTCTCTACACTGCTACAATGCTCTCCTTCTCCTTTAATACTCCAAGACACTGCTGTAGACTGGAAGTTAATAATTTCACTTCGAGAGACTTCCATTAAGCTGTCTCCGTATTTAGATTCTCAAGACGACTCACCAATATTCCCCAATACACTGTATCGGATATTCACCAAGAAATCTCACAAGATGCCGTCGTATATCCTTTTTCCACCAAACTTCGTTGCACACAGTTTCCTTAGGCGACACACCAATCTTCACTCGTCCTTCTTTACCGGACATTTGGGAAAATCCTACTAGTTGCCATCTAACTTAATTAGCCTCCGACTTTCTCTGTTTTATCCACTGTCTTACTGTCTGTTCATGAGGTTACGTAGGTTCTGTCTATGTTTTTCTAGACATCATTATCCCGTTGGCTGTCACCATATAAATATATATATATATATATATAAAAGTCTGGAAACGGTTGAATAACTCGAGAAATATACATCGGATAGAAAAACGGAAAAATAAGTGTTCAATATTTTAGAAAAATCTATTTAGGGATTTAAAAGTTGCCCTTTTTCTAAAGTATAGAACACGTATTTTTCCGTTTTTCAATCCGATGTATATTTCTCGAGTTATTCGAGCGTTTCCAGACATTGCAATGGTAACTGTTTTCACTGCATTTTACACGATTACAGCGCCATCTACGATGTCTCGAAGAATATCTTAAATATAAAAGTTACGTATTTTTTCCCGTAGAATCCGGAACTGCAATAATAGAGGGGGTTATTTACGATATCAAAGATCCCCCTTTTCCTCCAGGTCTTAAGCTTAGGGGGGGGGCGCAAATTTGATATCCCTAAATAGATTTTTCAAAACTATTGAACATGCATTTTTCCGTTTTTCAATCTAATGTATATTTTTCGAGTTATTTGACCGTTTCCAGACTTTTCAATGGAAACGATTCTCACTGCATTTTACTCGATTACAGCGCCATCTACGATTTTCAGAAGAAAATGTTCATTGCAAAAGTTACGCATTTTTCAATAGAATCCGAATATGCCATAAAAATGGGGGGTTATCATTTTAGATTTCAAAGTTGCCACCCCCTTTCTCCGCAGGGGGCAGAGTTGGGGGGGTGGCCTTTGATATCCCTAAATAGATTTTTCAAAAATATTGAACATGCATTTTCTCGTTTTCAATCAGAAGTATATTTCTCGAGTTACTCGACCGTTTTCAGACTTTTCGGACACCTTATATATAAAGCTGTGGTGTAGTGACCAGTTTTAGAAATTTTTAGTTATATATATAATGAAGTCTGAGATTACACATCTGTTAAATCCCTAAAATTCTTAATTAATTTAATTCAATTTTTTTTTACAAATCTGTCTGAATAATTTTACGCCTTCAAATAGCATTCCGCATCTCTACGTCACTTACCTAATAAGATAAAATATCAGTGTCTACATGACGATTTAAGTCCGTCTTTTCAATGCTCCAAAACTACAAACCCTGTGTCAGTTTCCTTCCAGCAAACCCCCTTCGATGCTCTTCTTCCCCTCTTCTCTTATAATTTAGTAAAAGAAAATTCCATTCAGATTTGTTACTCATGATATCATTGAGTTTCTAAGGAAAATTTATCTTTGTCCACGGTTCTTAACTATTTATACAAGACGTAGAAATCAAGCGTTCCAACTCACAAGACACGCTACAAGAAGAAATACAACAATTGTTAACTGTTAACCTCGTTTTAAAGTGTTCAGCCGTAATACCTATATACAAAAATAAAATAATTACAATTATTAAAAAGAAAATGAATTTTTATTCTAGCAATAAAAAGTCAATAATATTTTGATTCCCCACTAGTTGAAATGCTGTAAGTACGTAGAACATACCACAAAGGTTGCAAATTGTACCCAGCGACTTTTTATTTCGCAAATTCCCTCAAACTGAATTTTACATACACGGATAATCTTGATGATTTTTATATACATTTACATATTGCTTATAAATTCGATCTACAAATGTAGATATACTATCTAACAAAGGAATCTCTTAACAGTAAAAAGTCCTATAAAAAAGAGCGCCGTTTCTGAACAATTAATATTTCAAAGAAAACTTCCTATTCAGACACGGGCGTCAGACAGATTTGTGGCTGTGTTCGAGTACGAATGGGTTTCATCTATACTAATAAAAGAAAGTTTCGCTCTGTGTGTGTGTGTCTGTTGGCGATGGCTAGGAAAATTTAGCCCACCTAGAAGACTGGAAATTTAGATTTAGGTAGTCCAAACCCTCTCCTGGTGCAACATTACTTCAGAATTTTAATATTTTAATTACTTTCTGAAATATTAATTAAAATGCACAAAGCACTCTCGTTAAAAATACGCTTTTATTCTCTTGGGTTGGTTGGTTCACTGGTTGGTTGCATCGATTCTTCATAGAAGTAATTAAATAAACCAGAGTAGCGATGGAAAAATAAGGATTTCTAAGGAAATAGTGCTCGCACGGCTCTGCCGTTACAAACATACAACCGTGCACACGTAGCGCCATCTGCCGACGCGAAACTGAAAGTGTCATTAACGCAGAAGAACTGATGCAACTGTCCTACTCGAGTGCCATCACCATCTATTTGAAACATTTTAGAGGGACATTTTTCGTTAGAAATCTTTGCATGAAAGTCGAGTGTTTCATGAATTACTGTTTTTTTTTTCAGCTAAATATTAATATTTTCACACAAAAATTATACCCATGCTTAGGAAACATTTTTTTTTAATATTCATAAAAATTTGGATAATAAGAATTTTTTAAAAAACATTAAATAAAAAATTAGAACACTTCTAACAGGCAATTTTGTCATTACAATTTGGCAATTCTTAAGTTCTTGCTTGAGCTGCGGATAGTTTAGCGAGAATTCTTGAAACTTTCTATTGCAAATTTATTAATATTAATATTTTATATCTATATTAATAAAAGAAAGTTTCGCTCTATGTGTGTTTCCGTGTGTGTGTGTCTGTTGGCGATGGCTAGCAAAATCTAGCCCACCTAGAAGTCTGAAAATTTAGGTGTGAATAGTCCAAGGTCTGGCCATGTGCACCTGAGTCTCAGAATTTTAATATTTTGATAATTAGCCTAGATATTAATTAGATTCTCATTAACCATCGCTTCTAAAATGTCGTCTTTTAAATCAAAATGGCGAAAGAAACGAACTGGCGCGTTGGATTTGCAAGCGGAAATGAACAAATTCGAAATTATTTTACTAATTAGCGAATTTTAAGAAAAGTAATTGAGATATCAATTGTAAAATTTCTGAGAATATGTAAAAAAAAAATATTCTGTATCTGAATATGTGATTTTTGAAAAATTCGGTTGGTAATTTTTTTTTATTTATGCAAAAAACTGCCAAAAATCTGCCGGCGCCAGTGAAAACGATCCGAGAAAGTTTCAGACAGGGATCTGCTTTCATTAAAAACTGAACTACAAAGAGATCTGTTTCTCGGGCCGAACCCTCCATTTAGTTTGCGTAAATGAAAAGAAATAATTGCCAATTTTTACTAATGAACAAAAATTTAGGTAACTAATTAAGATATAGATTTGAAATTGAGGTCGGGAAGGGGTGTCATCTGCCGGATATTTTAGCGTACCGTCTTCGTTATGTTCTAATTATCAGAAAAATGTAATTCTTTTTTTAATGATCGCGTTAATGTAGGTGACGGTGGTTCTCTTGAACAAATTATTCATTATATTTGCGGGTATGGGGAGGGAGGGGGTTAACGCCTTTCTCTGAGATTGTAATTATCTCGGGAACGGGCAACGCCGGGCGGGTTAGCTAGTTATTGAATATAATACGTTTTTAGTCTGTAAAGATTCACATATAACAAGACCAACAAAAGTTTAATAGCCTGGATGACGGATATATGTCACTGTAAACTAATTCCCTTAAGGTTTTCTGTCATTTGACATAGTGTTGTGTGTGTCACACATGTACATCACACGACACATCATGCTATTAGGATGAACAAAGTTCAGAGACTGGCTTTTATAACGTATATGATTTATTGATATCATAATTGTATCACAACCTCTTTATAATTCCCTTATGTTACCGCGAGTGCAGTTAAAGAAGAAAATCCGGAATCCCGGAAAGAAGAAATTGGATTGCCCCTTATGTTTTTCACTGCGATCGTCGCAGCTTCCCAAAACTTAGATACACACTTGAAATGGCGTCCGTTGAAAACACCTTAACATAACACATTGGTCGTTCCCCGTACACTTGCGCCCCACCAGTGGCTGACAGGTTCTGCTCTCAAAGCTGGCAGGCGGGAGGTGCTGGGTTCAAACACCTGTCGCGCTCGTCGACCTAACCGTTCGGAGTTTTCGTGGTTTTCTTCGAACCTTGCCGTAAATACGGGTTAGTATCCCTTAAAAAGACCCCCACGAAGGGCACTCCCCCATAGGGTCTATATCCCTCGTGTTGATAATTGGCCGTCATAAATCAACCCAACCCGTACACCTGCTGAAACATGTGCAATGTTTCTGATCGGCACTTTCTCGAAAACCTGATTTGATATCCGCCAGTAATTCTTCAAACGACATATCTGATTTAGACGTATGCACAAGACTGCAGTCCACTGATATGCATTGCGATGAACTTCATCCGCACCAGATCTCATGTCACATGTGCCTCTACGTTACGTTTTAAAGGTCCCCTCTCCTACATTCCGTGTGCCCGGTTTCAACAGTCTCCGAAATTTTTTGTCCTAGTTGTACACCGGGAACCATTATATTCCTTCTGACAATGACGCTGTTTGAAAACAGACTTAAGTATTATATTGTCGACCTATTTACCACGCTGCATGGACTAAATTTGCGATTGATAAAACCTAAAACTGTACAACACTCGCTAATTCTAATCAGACATATTGCTTCGACACAAATGTTACCAATCACTCAAATTGACCATTCGTGCTTTTTTACTTCAGTTTGTATGTTTTTTTTATGTAACATATGTTCGTAATGAGCGATAACCTTTTGGAGTGGCATGTTTCCAAAAGAGATGTATTGGCAGACACGACAGATAATGAAAGTTTCGTCCTTGAAATATAGCTATATTCATTGTATACCGATTCAGAATTTTCAGTTTCGATGCACAAAGGCACAGGTATTCATGCATTATGCGTTCAAATTTATGAATTTGCACTTTAGAAGTCCATTCATATGTGAAATTTAAAATTTAATCGAATAAATTTCTGTCGTATGTCAATATTTTGTTCATGAGAATTCTTACATCGCAACTGAAAACTTTGTATTAAAATTATTTTGACGGTTTTAAATTAAATTGCATTGAATGTTTTTAGCAGTTTTCGTTCATTTCAAAACTTAGAATATAAACAATAAAAACTCAATGTCACAGAAAAATATTTGTGCGTTTTGTTTATCGTCGCATAGATTTCTTCTATTAAAATAGGAATATCAAATTTAGTTTCTGCATTTAACGTAAAAAGTAAAAATTTATTTTATCTTTGAAAAATACCAGATTTGAAATATTATTTTATTCCTTTTCACCAGACAGCAAAATTGCTTCAGAAATGATTGGAAAGTAATTTCATCAGGATTTTCTAAGCACTGCTCTTTCTAAAGGGCCTATTCTGAGCTAAACACCTTAAGGCACTCTATAAAGAGACTATTTTCATCACAGAGGGACATGTCAAATGCAGAATTTATATTTCCTAGACCACAAAATAGCAACCCCCCCGTGCTATTTCGATTTCCAGTTTCATCAAGTTAAAACTGATTTTTAGAAGAAAGAAATCGATTTTTTGAACAGTGTTTGATAGATATGAAAATGGGAGTACTGTAGTTTTTTCCGAACACTGTGGATATTATGTTTTGTTAATATTAAATTAAACTTACTTTCAACTTTAGTAAGTTTTGTTACTATTCTTGAAGCTTTTTTTATATTATCAGATATTATATAACATGCAAAATTATGTTTATAATCAATTCACAAAATCCAGAAATAATTAAAAAAATTTATTTAATAATGGGATAATAATTCGATTCTTCATTTGTTTTTACATTCGTTAAATTGAAAAAAATAAAACAAAATATCTAAATTTGTAGTTATAAAAGTTAGAGAAGTCCAATATATTGCTAAGATCTGAGTCTGATTAAATTTTCAACCCTTAGCTTTAATTAGCGTCGCGTGAGATGGACTAAGGCAGTTTATAAAATCTAATCGAAATAATTATTTTCCGGGAACATAATATTTTAGAAACTTACACCTTTCATTATTTTATATGCATAATTTTACAATGTAGACTTTTATAGAACATTTATTATTGCACTTTAGCAATCTTTTAACTAAATGAAAGGCATGTAAGAAATTATACCGTATGTTGTAATAAATTCTCTAATTTTGCATGGCAATATAGTGGGATTTAATTTTTTTATGTATATAGCAGTTTTAGGAATGAGAATTTTGTAAATGAAAGAAAATTAAAAGTCTGGCTAATATAAACACATCCAATTTTTCTACATAGAAAAAGAATATATTTAAATCGGTGTACTTCATTTCACTTACTCTGCAAACGTTTTATTTAAGAATTGTGTGTCTGATATGTGCATAACATAATTCAAGAAAACCTAAATATGGAATTATGTATACACTATATTCGACAATAATAACAGAACAAATTTATAAAATATGCTTTATATACAGTACAAGTTTTATTATCATTTGTTTACGCTAGATTTTGTATGTAATAGATAAAAAACTAATTTGCATACAACATAATTAAATACCTGATGAAAATGGTGCAGTCAATTAAACACTTTCTGTACAATGTTCATCCCAACATTTAAGTAGCCATTAGCATATCAGATACGGTATTCATTTCCAAGTAAATTAGCCATTTCAGTGTCATCCCTTGAAATATTGCTTTTGAGACCTTCATTAACAGTATATTTGTATACAGTACCAGTGTCAGAATTTTTGTAAGGTTTTAAAGTAATGCTCTTCTACTTTTCTAATCCCTTTATACACTGCTCAAAACAATTAAAGGATATTGCAGTTTTAGGTGGATTTTGTATCTGGGAAACTTTTTAGCTGATTGATACATGGTCGACAGACATAGTAGGTTATATGAGAATAAATTACACATGTTTGGCAGAAAAAAATGCATTTTATTGCGCATTTGTGTACAAAAGGAAAAAAACACAATTTGTGCATATGAGAAAAAAAGAATAAGAAAAGGTGTTTTCTTCAAAGAAAATCATTTTCAGTAGGGGGTATGGTTTCCACGGGCGGCCAGCAACGTTGAACACCTTTGAGGCATGGACTCAATGAGGCTATTAATGACGAGTTGGGGTATTCTGCCCCACTCTTCCAGAAGAGCTCTTTCCAGTTCTTGGAGAGTTTGTGGGGGTTGTTGGCGGCCAGAAAATCGTCTTCCTAGAGCGTCCCAAACGTGCTCGATTGGATTCATGTCTGGAGAACACGCTGGCCATTCCATTCGAACGATTCCTTCCTCGAAAAGGAAATCCTCCACCAGGTTTGCACGATGTGGCCTGCAGTTATCGTCCATTAAAATGAAGTTATCTCCGATTGCTGCAGCGTAAGGGACTACAATAGGTCTGAGGATCTCATCCCTATATCGGCGACCAGTCAGAGCTCCATCTCGAATGATGTAGAGGTCAGTGCGCCCGTCAATGGAGATGCGACCATACACCAACACTCCTCCACCGCCAAATATGACACTTTCGTGCACGAACGCAGGATTATTCCTACTGCCACAGTCCCTCCAGATGAAAATACGCCTATTATCCGGATGCACAGAAAAACGGGACTCGTCAGAAAACAGAATATTGCTCCATTCATTTCTCCTCTAGTTGACATGCTCGGTTGCCCACTCCCTGCGGTCGCGACGATGCCTTGATGTTAATCTAACACATACCATCGGTCGGCGAGCATACAGACCTACAGCATGGAGCCGGTTTCGGATAGTCTGAGTTGAAATCGTGGTGCCTGCAGCCGAGCGAAGGTGTTGTTGGAGAAGAGTAGCGTTCATGTTTCGGTGTCTCCGAGCTGTTAACGCTAAATACCGATCTTCATTGGGCGTTGTTGCCCGTCTACGATCTTGTCCTGGTCTTCGGCCTGCACATCCACTCTCCAAAAAACGGTTCCAGATCCTGGAAATGACACTTTGTGACACTCCAATGGCTTGCGCTACTTCGGCTTGAGTTTGGCCCCCTTCTAACCTACCAGCAATTCTCCAAGCTTCTGAATCTGTCAAATGATTTCGCTGAGACATCGTACTCATCGAAACAAAGCAATCACTGAATGCCGATCATCCTTGTCTTCATTCTCTTTTATCCAGTTGAAAGTCAAATTTCATTCGCTGCCACTGAAGCGACGTTTTTGACGTCGAACTCAAAATTTGCATACTCCACAGTTTGAAAACCAGAAAAATTTGCATTTGTGATTCTCTTCTTCTATTTTCGGCAAAAAAAATTTCGTTTATATCTTTATTTTATATAAAACTTCAAATATCCTTTAATTGTTTTGAGCAGTGTATTACACCTAAAAATACGGAAACTTACACCTTTAATTATTTGCTCTTTATAGTTTTACAATGTACACTTTTACAGAACATTTATTATTATATTTTAGAAATGCTTTTCCTAAATGAAAGGCATGGGAGAAATTATACCATATGTTGTGATAAAGTTTCTAATTTTACATGAAAATGTAGTGGGATTTTAAGTTTTTGTATATATATCGCATTTTTAGGAATTTGAATTTTGTAAATGAAATAAAAATAAAAATCTGGATAATAAAAAGCAGACAGTTTTTCCACATAGAAGAATATAATTAAATCGGGGTATTTCATCTGATTGTTTCTGCAAACATTTTATTGCAGAATGGTATGTCTGATACATGCTTAATATAATTTAGTAAACATTCAATGTGGATTTATATATACGCTATATTCGGTAGTATCATCAGAAAAAAATTATAAAATATGCAATATATACAGTAAATGTTTTATTATAATTTCATTACACTGGGTTTTTTTAATGTGATATAAAAATACTTAAGATGTATACAACATAATTAAACTCTTACAGGCATTAAATACTTTCTGTGCAATGTCCATGCCAAATTTTAAGTACCATTAACATATCAGATATACTATACATTTCCACTGAAATTAACCATTTCAATGTCATCCCTTGAATTGCTGCTTTCGGGATCTTCATTACCAGTATCAGCATTCCTTGTAAAACAAGACTGTAAATCACTGAAAGAAAAATAAAAAATCATAACTATCAACTTGGTTATATGAAATGTCACATTTTTCCAAAACTTTGCCAATTTATAAAAATGAGTTATTACATTAAAGCACTATTGTTGTCTGATCTCTGATTAAGGTAAAAACACAAAGAGTGCTGCAAGTTGGGCGGGTATTTTAATTCAGAATGATTGATTGCTACCACTTTTTGGAAATAGTAATATTCGCCTAATTTAATAATAGATAATGAAAGATTAAACACACACACAAGGCAAATATTACAATATCAAAAACGTGGTAGCAGTCAAAAAATCTGATTAAAAAAACTTCGCCCAATAGGGGCAATACTGATCCCAAATAGTTTTTTACGTCATTCAATTAAACGAATAAATATGTAAGTTTTTTTTAGAATAAATGTATTTGTCTTTTAATTTTTTGAAAGAAGTGTATATCTGCTTTAAACATCCTTTTAACGTCCATTTTCTGGTATAGCTAAAGAAATATATTGGGTACGCTTGTAGCAATTATTTCAAATGCATTTCATTATAATTCGACTTTCAATTACATATAACATCTTTATGTGACAAAAATTCAAACTATTATTTCTAGTATTAAGAGTTATTACTTTTGAATTTGCATACAGTTTAGATATTAAGTTGCAGTAATTACAGTTTGCACGAATTTGTTTTCATATTGTCCTATTGGTATTTTATATATACCTAAAAATCTTGAGTTATTTCTAACATACAGCAAGATAAACCATATACTATGTTGTGTATCATACCTGAGACATACCAATAAATACTACATAGTTACCTACGTGCCATAGATTTACACCGAATGATCTTTGTTTTACTTCAAGCAAAATTTGACGCATGCTTTGACATCAGTTATAGCTACAGGATGGAACTGTTAATTACATGGTCCTTATTAATTTATGACATATAGATTTTCAATAGGTAATTGCATTATATGTCACCCACGTCACAAAAGAATATTTAAAATTTTAACTTAAAAACTAACGTAATGTTAAATATATATATATTTAATTTTTCTTTACAGCATTCAAAAAGTATGAAATATTTTTTTCGGAACTTCAGAAAAAAAATCATGCCAGTTCCACAACATTTAAATAACCAATTTTCAAAAATAGTATTTTTTTTCTCATATTTGAAAGACTGTTGAGTTAGCTATCCAAAACGGTTTTTGATTTCTTCGTCCGATCATTTTAAAGGTAGTTATGGGTATTTTGTTTGAGACCCCAGAGTATAAGTGTGAACTAAAATAAACTTATAACTGAGAGAATCTTCTATTATTAAGATTAAGGATTGTGCATCATAAAAATATGGACTTTTCCTCCGAGTTCTTAAAAACATGTACCTATTTTCAAAATAAAGAATTTTAAATGCATTTTAAAAAAATCAAAAAAACATTATTTTCATGGCCAATCAGATGCAAAAAGCGTTTCGTCTACAAAAAGTATGGTTATATCTATTCAAAAAGCCTTAACGGCCCGCATAGCATGCACAGTCGCAGTGAAGTCACTGTGAGTTACGTACGTCACGTCACATCTGTAAACAAAATGACACCACTTTGTAACGTCACACTGTGACCAAAATATGAACGTCTTCGAGATCTAAAGAAAACTTAAAATAAACTTTAGAACATCTTATTTCATCAAGAAAATTACTTTTTGAAAGCTTTAAAAATTTTTGTGACGTTGCAATGACTTCACTTCAAGTCCCACAAGTCACGTCACACCTATGACCAAAATGCCAACACTCTGTGACTTCACGCTGTGATCGGAGAGTGAATTTGGAAAAAAACTCATAAAATATAGAATTGAATTATATCATGTTCCTAAATCATTAATAAAAACATTGTCACACACTATTAAAATAAATTGAGTATTTCCAAAATAAAATAATAAATAAATATCTGTCTGCATATGAGGAAGATATTTTTTTTTTACAATTTGCATTACCATTTTCAAGACATTTAACAAAATATACTATATAATACACAGGTAAAAATCCTTATATAGATATTTAGTAACTTATGAAAGTTTTGGCGAAAAGTAATTCAGAAATAGATCTCCCATTCTAATAAAATTGTTAGCAATTTAGAGGTTTGTTAGCATTTTAAATACAAACATTTAATTTCTTTTCTACTACCGCATGGAATTCATTTGCTAATTTTTTAATACTAAAAATATTTCTTAAAAAAACTCGAATCATTAATTATTTTGAGTGGCCACTCATCATTGGAAGTTTAGTTGTCAGCCATATTAATTATAAAGGATTTGAAATGTCCTTATTTAAATTATTTTCTTTCTATTCTACTTCTGGAAACATCTGCTGCTATGTGGTTAAATAATACTGCGCAGATCATAATCGCGCATATATAAAAGCAGACAATATTTGTCTTTCCAAATTCGGATTATAGTGTGATGGCGTTCTTTTTAAGTTTCTGGATTTATTTTTTGTAAGTAAATTAACGTTTTAAAATGAACCATCCATTTTAAATGCATTTTACCTCTCCCTGTGTCTAGCTGGGTGCGTTCATTATGTCTGTGTGAAATTTGATATCTCAGATCTATGAACAAGCCTCTGCTGGAACATTTTGAAAATCAAAGTAGGGGATTTTACCGTCTATATTTCATTGAAAGGGAAGTAGACAAGGACCATTAAATGTAACCTCTAAAACTAGTGGCTTTATCTATAGATCAGCAGGTAACTTTTAATGTCTTCGCTGTTTTGTTATGTTTAGTAATAGTACATTTAATAGTGCATTATTTAAAAGTTAATATTTTTAAATCTTCTTTCAAAAAATCACTTGTATTAAATTTTGTCTTTAATGTTTTAAATCGTTTTAAATAGACCGTTTGGAAAAAAACTTAAAGTATTTACTAACAATATGTATTCTAAGTGTAAAGTGTAATTTATAATGAGGAATTTATTTATATTTTGCGTTTCTTAGTTCAATTTTAATAGTTATTCATTATAATTAAACACATTGCAATTTTCTTAACTATTAATTTACAATCTGAAAAATTCGTTGCTAGTGGAGGTTTTGAGAAATAATTTTCTGGTACATATGAAATAATTGTGACAATTTAACGCATTAAAAATTTATTTGTCAAGATAGGTCAATACTAGGATAAAAATAAAAATAATGAATATTGATGAAACAATAAAATAATTATTTAGTTAAGGTAATTTTTCCAGTTGTGTTATCGAATTTTTTATAGTAAAAATTGATATTTAAGTTCTGCATTTAGTATTCTATCAAAAACTATAAATTAAATTATTTGTAAAGATTTTGTTTTCTTTTTTTTGCGTTTATGATTTTACGTTTTATATTTCATTTGCTTCGAAAAATGTTTTACTGCTTGATACAATGTTTATTATTTAATAATATCGCACAATAAGTAGATCTATTATTTAAATGAATTCCTAATATAAATTTATCACAATGCTTATTTTAAAATCTATACTTATATTTTCATTAAAATTGTTCGCAAATCCAAAATAACTAATTTCTGACATATTTCTGAATTCATTTTTATTCGGAAACACATGAAATTGGCAGGGGTTCTTATTCAGAATATATGTAATAGAATGGCGTTTTCTATTTTTTGGTAACGGCAGAAGATGTTTCAGAAAACACTATTAAAGTCGGTGTTTTGAACCGAATTTCCGACGCGGCAACGTGAGAAACGGGAAAAATGTGACCGAAATTGCTCTTAACCCGGGAGCAGTCGCATGGGGTATGACATACCCCAGGGTACGTACGGTTTTTACAATTGTCACCACTATTTTTCGAAAAGTAATCTACAATTTACATTATCATAGAATTTGTAACAATTGCCTCAGACTAAATAAAGTGACCATTATTAATTGTATTTATTGGTGACAATGTGATAACCATTCATAATCTGGGTATGCGCGACTCTTCCCGAGTTAACTTAATAAGTATTTCATTTACCTAAAAATGGAAAACGCTATTTATTCCAAATCGCTTTAATAATCAGGCATGCAAGTGTCATGCGTTTAAAAAATTGTTGGTAAATGTGTCAGAAAGTTTTGTGATACTGAGCGAGGGGCAATATGGCAAAGTGTACACATTTCAAGACTTCAATACTTAACAGCAAAATAGCATAGTTTTAATTATTGTCAATATTTTTGGTGGTTATATAAAACAAATGGAAGTAGACGTTAATTTAAAAAGTTATTTGCTCAATAGAATTTCATATTAGTGAAATATTTACTTTTATTATAATTTTTAATGGATTCATCTACCATGGATTTTTATATTAGTATGCGTTTTTTCCATTTATAATTTTCTTTCTTAACGCTACAATACCGGTTTCCCAATCAGATGAAAAATTTTAATTTAAATACGAGTTGCATCAATAAAAATTATTGCCGATCCGACAGGAGTCTTATCCGCATTTGTTAAAATCTTGTTATCGGAATCTATGCGGAATTCAAATCTGTATTTGACAGTAGTAGCAAATTTAACACTGAATGTGGAATTCTAAAAAAAAAAATATATATCCAGACCCCGAATAAAGTCCCGCATCGGGTAGAATAATTTGATTTTACACCATCCGATATGACCGCAGTTTGGGTCGGGTCAGATTTGCGATAGTTGTTTTTGTTTTTGTTGTCGTTGGGGTTTGGGTCAAGTTGACTGTAATTTTTTCGGAATGCGATTTTTACTTACAGCTTGGGTTCGGGTTAAACTAATTTTTCAAAAGAAAGACTACAATATTTTTTCAGATAAAAAACTTTATTTTAATATAAATGGATTATTATAAATCGCCATTTTCCATATAAATTTACTTATCTTTCTGATATATTTTTCATTTTATAAAAATGTTAGCTTACCCATTAGCATATCTAATATGACCTAAAACCGAAAATGTTTCTAATTTTAAATGCAAAAGTATGAAAAGGAATTACAGGAAAGGAAATAATCAAATATTAATGCACTTAATGTCATTTTTCTTTTTTAAATTACTGAATTTGTTAAGTATTATAAGTGCAACAGTAACACCTTTCGGAATAATACAAAAGTTTTGCTGACGACGCCGTTTTGGTTTTTCAGTATTTGCACCTAATACAGGGGCTTTGTCTTCAACACATTTACTACGACTTTGAGTATTGTTTCATGAGAGTAGTTTATTTCTAATGGCAGGTCTGGTAAAACTGGGATTTTCTTTTCATAAGTTTAATAGATAATTCTTTTACTAAAACGTGCTGGCTCCTTTCATAGATTAATATATTTAAAAAAAATACAGATACTTTACAAATGAAACTGATTTGCTCTATAATTCAAAACTGTGACTTTTTTCAAATAATTATTCTATATTGCGGTAGGTAAAGCAGCAAAAGGCTGCGTAGCTACAAATACTTCTTTTGTTGTATTTCAAGTGTAAGAGTAGTAATCGTAACAGTTTATGTTATAAAACATATTTCGTAATACAAATAAGTTTTTCCAGAAGCAGATTTGAAAGTGTTATTTTTATAAAAGTGACACGCTCATACGCAAATGTTTTCTCTAATAGTTTTACTATTATAAAACTAAATCAAGAAATACGGGATACAGTTTCTGTAAGTATAAAGACAAAATGTTAAATGATTGACAGCATTACATAAATATATATAAATATGTTTTTATATAGATTACACTAACGAAAGTCTTATATAAATAATCCACACTTTCCAATACAGGAAATAAATATTTAATGCTAGTATTCATTTAATTATAAAAAAATTGCATAATAATTTTTTTTTTAAATTGCAAAATTAAAATTAATTTGGCTATCTATATCACTATCTTAAACAAATAATTCCACGTACAACGCAAAAAAAAAAAAGACGAACACGGAATGTATTTTCAATTGAATTTGATGGAAGAAAAAAGTAACGTTTTATTTGTAGAAATTATTTTAAAATTATATGCTGTTTAAATTTTCATGAGTCTATGTATATTAAAATTTAATCCATGTTTTAATAGTTCGTAATCAACACGATAGTTTTATTATATATTTTAATTTGGCATGGCAGAATACGTAGAAATACAAATTTTCATTTATTAAGCGTTATTCGTTAGCGAGATGTAAATTATTAAAATAAATAATCAGTGATAAATTACAGAGTGCATATTTTAGCATTACTTGAAGTATATATTTTGCATTTACTTATTTTTTTTTGTTTAATATGATATAATGTAAAATCTGAAAAATAGTGTTACACATATGGGTCATTCCATGTCAAATCAACAGAGCTAAAAATCTGACCACTTCAGAATTTCATGATATTAAGCTCAGTTGTTAGGATCATAGAGAAATGAATAAATACTCCGTGATAAGTCTCTATCTCACTTGGTTTTGGAGATAAATAGCTTCAAAGATGGACAAAAATCGTAAATTTTTGCATTTCTTGCATTACAAATTTAGTCATATTTGGTTCCTTAACTGTCACAGGGACTTACTTTTGGTGTCGTTAGAAAGTGTATGAATTGGGCTTTCATATGATATATCACATGCACATATTTAAAAAAAAATAATTTCAAGGTCAAACATTTTGACCTTTGACCTTTAATATCCTAAAAAATGGCATTTTAATTTTTTTCCAAAAAATGTATGTTATTATTATGCTTATTTTGTATAATATCTGAAAGTATTATTTTGGGACAAACATGGGATGCTGAGTTATAAATTAAAATGCAAACTGCTATTCCTAATTTCAACACCAAAATTGCTTATTTAGGTGACTTATCTACATAACTATATCTCCCCCCCCCCTCTTTCTCTTTCTTTCTCTCTCTGTATATATATATATATTACTGACAATATATTTTACAGCAAAGTTCACAAACATATTTTTTTTCTTCAGCGAGGGGAGGGGATTCAGATGTGGCTGGGGTATCATGTTTGCTGTATTTTAAGTAGAAAAAGTAATTTTATGCACAATTAAAGCAAAAAGCAGTACTGACAGTATGAACTATTTCATAATACAATTTTCCTTTTATGTTAGTACCCATTGTTGAATTCAGACATCCCCACCTCCTCCCAAGGCAATGAAGTTTTTAAACCCCCTAAAGAAGAAAGGCTGTGGATTTCCACAATATGTCAAAGCATTTCTATGATTTTGTGTAGTATTTTATTACTATACTTAAAACACAAGGCTGCTTTTTTAGTCATCTTCCTTGTGAACCAGTTTTAATACTTATTTTTTTAAATGGAAGCTATTCATTTGTAGGTGTGCTGCAATAAATATTCCTATATTTATATTTGAAATTTCTTTACATTGGTGGCAATTGGGTTTCTTCCAGACTTACAAGGGAAAAGGAAATAATGTGAATTACTATTATATTTGCTGTTGTAGCTGGCAAATGTGACATCAAGTTTGGAAATTATATTCATTAAGGATCTATTGCACGTTAAAATATTTTTTAAATAGTAGATATGGGTATGAAAATTAAAGTGGTACACATGTAAATTTTGTGACAGTGAAAAGGACGTTATGTTAAGATTTAAATGAAACAAAAATTGTGTCAAAGTGGTGCAATTTTTTCTGATTTTTCATTCCGTAACACAAAAGATCAAAGCCCCAATTGATAATTACATGTTACTGATTATTTATAGGAATAAATTTTAATTTTTCAATAATTTTATAAGTTGAAGTTAATGGAAAAAGCAGTTTGGTAGCTTGAGTTAAAATAATATTTGTTTCTTTAGTTAGGCCAGCCAATGTAATAGATTGAATTTCTAAAACAGTTACAAAAATAAACAGTTTTTTATAAACATTTTCATTATGGGTTCCGACCATATATTCTTATAATTTTATATACAAAAATCCAATTTCATTATTTATCATTGTAAAGCAAATGAGTAAGTTGTCATCAGAAACTCTGGTTACAGACTAAGTCACAAGCTCAGCAGCAAGAGAGTTCTGTTTTATTCTAGGTCCAGCTTGCACTCACTAGAATATACATGACTCAACCATATTGTGACTCGAGAATATTGTACATTAAAAGTAGCTATTTATTTTATAATTTATTTAGTAATATATAAACCATGTTGAATGAAATTCAACTGAATCTTCTACTGCTTCTAGAAGGAAATTTGCCTTAAAATTTATAAAAAGAGGTTTTATTTAAGATTTAAAAATAATAGTAATAAGGTCTCTTTATACTGTAATATTATTAAATAAATCTTTAATTATTGATAATCACAAATTATGAGACAGATCTTAATATATATTGGGGAGTTTTGTACATTACTTTATGATCAAATTCCTATTTATGTTGATTAATAATTTATCTATTTTGTTATTTGAACTCCAGTAGGTTTTTATTTTTATTTGTTTCTTATATGTTATTAGGAGCTTAATATTGCTTATTTTAGGCATAACGCTGACAATATTTGATGAAATAACATCTATTTACTATGAATATTTTTATGAAGTTCTTCTGACGATTCCGTAAGATATTCATAGTTTTCCATTTTTTATTTTTCGATGTATTAAGTTTAATTCCTGCTGTATCCTTTCCATTATTTTTTATAATATATAATCCTTTGTTTTTCACATGTGTTTTCATTAAAAAAACAAATAAGAGGTTAGGTTGTCTGCGTTGATTTGATGCGGAATGATTCAGTAGTTTGTTACTACAGGCCAGTCTCTCCCCCCCCTCCTACCGTCACAAATAAAAAAAAAGTAAGAGAAAATTTTGTTTTGTGAACTTTACAATGAAAAAAAAATTGTTTTCATTAATACTTAAGTTACACACATAAGTTATATAATAAGTCATACAACATAAAATTAAGCGGCCTAAATCTGTAACTTAAATTAGTACTGATGTTTGCATTTTAATTTATAACTCAGCATCCCATGATTGTCCCAAACTAATACTTTCAGATATTATAGAAAATAAGTATAACAGTAACATACATTTTTTTTTGAAAAAAATTAAAATACCATTTTTTAAAATATGAAAGGTCAAAGGTCAAAATGTTTGACCTTGGAGTTAAAATTTTTAAAAAATGTGCATATGATATATCATATGAAAGCCCAATTCATGCACTTTCTAACGACATCAAAGGTAAGTTCCTGTGTCAATTAGGGAATGATATACGATTAAATTTGTAATGCAAGAAATGCAAAAATTTACGATTTTTGTCCATTTTTGAAGCTAATTATCTCCAAAACCAAAAGAGATAGAGACTTATCACGGAATATTTAATAATTTCTCTATGATCCTAACAATTGAGCTTAATATCATAAAATTCTGAGGTGGTCAGGTAAAAAATGTCACTTTTTTGTGTTGATTTGACATGGAATGACCCATATTTAGATTGAGCTAATTATAAAAAAATTTCAATTATTTCTAAATTTGTCCAAAATGTATAAGAATAAACACACATTTTTATTTTCGATTCTGTCGCAAACATAGTTCAAAACACTCCAAAATTTTATCGTTCATTTCTGACCATTGATTATCAAGTTGTTCGCAAATATCTTAAGCAGACAACTTAATTAATATAGTTTTGGTAAATGACCAAAATATATTTGCATCCATTCCATGTAGGCTTAATACAAACAAAGTAATAACATATTTAAGGATTATCAGATAGGCATTGTTGCTATCATTATATAATTTAATTGTTCTAGCATTATTTCAGCTGTAATCACATAAAATGCGTCTATCCATTCTTACTTAGTTATAAATCGTTTTAACCCGCATTTAACTTGTTTTATTAAATAGTTTAGTGAATATTTATATTTACAGTAAATGTGATCTGGAAAATTGAAAGAAAGAAAAATATACAGGAGTTCGTATTCATATTTTCAAAGGTGGAGTTAAATATGTTAACGATCCTTCAAGAAAATTTAATTATAAAAGATCTTTTTTAAAATCATAAACAAAACACTTTTGTGTAAACAGCTGCATCTTCCAAAATGTGCAACTTAAGTTATTATTTAAATTCGGGATTTTGTATTTCCTGCAGTACCACAAAAGTTGTTTGTTGTTGTTGTTGTGTCTTATCCTCCAACTGTCTGACGAAGTCAGACATATCCAGTAGACCGTTAATCCTCAGAATATCAAGAACCAGAAGGGGGAAGCATATACGTTCTCCCTGGAAAGACCTTGACATTTGTCACCTTGACAACTGAGCTTGACATTTAGAGCAGACTTGAAATATCTTTCTGCCCTCAAAGAACGAGAGACGTTTCGTGTGCCCACTTGCCAATCTTGAAATCGCCGTTCGACAGGCTCTGTCACAGTTGATAGCAAACGAAGAGCCCGGCTCTTTGTCCGCGTACCAGTGGTGGCTAGGAGGACTCTAGATTGATGCTCTGAGTAGGTAAGGGTTGAAGAGGAAGATATAGATTGACAACAACCCTCCTTGGCCAAGCGATCAGGTTGATCATTGCCATAAATGTCTACGTGGGATGGAATCCACTGAAAATGAATATCATGGAACTTTGAAATAATTTTAAGTTTAAGAAGAATGGAAGTACTAGTATTATCTCCAACTGTCATCCAATTGTGTAGGTGTTGAAGGGAGCTGCGACTTTCTGAAAGAATCCAGAGGTCCCCGAAGTCCCGCTCACTGAGAATAGCTCAGAGGCCTTGTTCAATTGCAATAAGCTTGCTTTTAAAGACTGAAGAGAAATCAGGGTTACGGAGACTGATGGACAAATTTTGCCCTGATTTCTCAATGGAGATCCCACTAACAGCATGGCCGTCCAGTTTACTGCCATCCGTATAATTTTATGGCGTTATCAGGGATCTCATTTATAACGTATAATGTCAACTGCCTGAGATGAGATGGTATAAGGTCCTTCTTAGTGACCGGAGCAGAAAAGCCGAAGTGGAAATTGACTCTTGGGAGTCCCTCTCAGGGACTCAGAAAAGATTTTAAGAAGTGGGGCTCAACCTTACTATAAGGTAAGTGCAGGAGTTCAACATGACTGAATGGGCTGTTTTTCTTCAGTCGCTGATTATTACGCCAGTTGTTTAGGTATAGACTTGTTTTGTTATGTTGACCATAGCTAGAAAGTTTGTTGAAATATTTGGTGAGGTTAGCCTTTATTCTAGTTTGGATAGGTTATATGTCAGCTTCGTAGAGAACTATCTCTTCAGGACAGCTACGTCTCAGCCCACTAATTATTCTCGCAGCACTGAGTTGAACCCTCTCCATTTTATCCAAGTTGGTGGCTGAAGCACAGCAGTACACAGGAAAACCATACTTCAGGATTGGCCTAATGAGTGACAAATAGGTACCTCTTAAAGTGACTGCATCGGATCCCCAGTCTTTGCCCGCTATATATTTAAGTATATTTAATCGTTTTCTACACCTTGAAACAATATGTTCGATGTGCTTGTGACTTGTAAATTCAGGATCTAAAATATTAGTTTGTAACGAAAGTTTCCCGTCACAGCTAATATCGTTTGCGCAAACAGTTACCGTTTACGTGTTTACTCATATTTTGTTAAACGATTTTTGTAATTTGAAAGAAAGATACTTGTTTTAGAACACTGTGTTGTGAAGATTGTAAAAAATATTGTTATCCTTCAGTACAAGGTGTCTGAAATGGAAATATCATGCTACCAGATTATAACCATCATTTACTTCCAGTTCTGTTGCAAAAAGTCAGCTACAGAATGTCACCATGTGTACAGCTTTCGGTACTAATGTTGTATCATATGACACAGCGAAGGTCAGAGCGCTCTGGCTGACATACTGATGTTGATGAGCCCTGTCTGCGAGAACTTGTGGAAGAAGATCAGTATGCAACCATTCTAGAGCTGGCTAAGGAGTTAGACGTTAGTGCCATGTCCATTAGTCGCGCTATGCATCACATAAACTTGACGTACAAGTTCAATCGCTGGGTGCCGCATGATCTGACTCAAGCAGATAAGGACAGACGTGTTCGTGCCTGCACTAATCTGCTCGAATATCAACGCAAGGACAAAATTCTGGACTAGATCGTCACTTGTGACGAAAAGTCGATTTACTTCAACAACACAAGCCGAAAAAGGGGTTGATCTGCGCCCGGTTATTTCTCTAGCAAAAAGATAATACTTTGTATCTGGTGGGATTGCCGTGGTATTATCCACAAAGAGTATTTGGAAAAGGGTAAAACCATGGACAGTAAGGTGTACAGCGATATGCTTGTCCGTGTTGACGCCGCTATTAAGGCAAAACATCAAAATGAGTTCTGACGCAAGAAGGTAATGTTTCATCGTGATAATGCTAGACCACATATGTCTGCATTCACCGGCTAGACTCAGTATAGAATCGAATGGGATCTTTTGTCACACCCACCATATAGCCCCGACATCGCTTCCTTGGACTCCTACATTTTTTTAAAACCTGCAGCTACATAGTGCTGGTGCTATCTTTAATTCTGCACAGGATGCCCGAAATGAGGTTGATCTGTTTTTGGACACGCGGCCTCCAGGTTTCTGGCTCGAAACGTTTTAAAACTACCAAAACGTTGGCAGAAAATTATAGATTTAGGTGGTGTTTACTATGCGCACTAAAGGTACTGCTTTCATTTATTTTTCTAACTTTATTAAGAACGTTTCTGGCGGAAAACTTTTGTTACAACCTGATATATTCGAGATATTTTGGGTGCTTTTCACACACACACACACATAAGCAAGGTTCTTGTTACCCATCTTTAATTTTGGCTGATAGCTGTACAATCTTTTATTGGTTGTAAAGAAAGTGACAATAGATATGACAGGTTTGAAACAAAGTTTGAACTAGTAAAACAAAAGTTAACAACACCAAAAGTTAAACTAGTAAAATGTCTTGTTTTTTCTTGTCTTCTAATAAGACTAAAGAGATAGAAAATATTAAAACTAAATATTTAATAATGAAACTACGTTGTTCGGCGATTTCAAATATTAGGCTGCAATTATTAATATATAGATGAAATACGTAATATGTTTAAAAATAACTTGATATTGGGTTATTTGAACCCAAAAAGTGTCAATTTTTGTTAACAAAATAAAGCATGTGAAACATTAATTTTACTGATAACCAAACGTTTACTACTTTTGTGATATTTGATTACAACACGTTCGACCAGTTTCAAAATGTAATTTAATTTTTTATACATGTAATAAAATGTTGAAATTTCTGTTCAAGTAATTTCCGGGTTTGGGTTATTTGGGTCCAATTATTTTTTTAAAAAATAAGTTTTTTAATTAGTGAAAGGCTCAAGCAGGACACATGATCTAGGACATATGTAGAGTCATATATGTGTAGAGATAACGTATGTAGAGTCAATTTAATTATATGAATATTTACTTATAATTATATAACAAAACACACTCTTTTGTGCCAAACTAATCTCTCTAAAATTCGCCAGTTGGCACTCAATAAAAAATAAAAAAAAAACAGACAATGTTATTAACATGAGTATTTTAGACAATTACAAGCAAATCGTTTATTTAAAAACAGTAGCTTGAAGTGGCATTCATTTTTTTATTTGAAAATTGCGCAGAACTATCACATTATTTCCAGTGAAAATATCAATAGACTTACTTATTTAAAAATAGGCTAAGTATTTCTCTAAGACATTTTTCCTGATCTCATAGCGTTTAAACATTTTTCTAATTTTCCAACCGTAAAATCAAAGTAATTTTTACTTCCAGGAGGCCATTTCTAATTTTTGGGAATTTTTAGGTATATTTCATTACAAAAAGTTCTACCGGCCAAGTACCGGGAGGAATTTTCAAAAAGGAAAAAGTATCTTCCATAAAGGGAGGAAAAAGTATCTTCCATATTGCCTGTTTTTAAAAATTCAACTCATTTTACTCAAACACCCGAAGCTAAAATGTTTGGAACACGATTATAGAAGATTCAATCCCAGTTTTCGTCAATATTGAATATGAATGCGCATTTCAGCACGAGAGTTTCAGTAAAACAAAAATCAGATTGTTTCAAAATATCAGCCAACCTAAAATTTCAAATAGCTATACCTCAGCCATTTTTTAAGATAAAGCCAAAATAAAAACCGCTCCGGACTCCTTGTCTAACGATCTAACACTTAGGGGAAATAATTTTTCAGTTTATAGTTTTTTTGTACATCTTTTTTAATAAAAAAATTAACTGATCGCCATTTCGAAACAAGACGGTGGATGAAGTTGGTCAATGAACTCGATTGAGACCTTGGTATTTCCTCTAAACATGATCAGTCACATTCATATTGGTTCATAAAAACGAGAGTTAGAGCATAACAAAAATCAGATTCTTTCAAAATGTCAGACACCCTAGAATTTCAAACTGACATAACTCAGCCATTTTTAAAGATAAAGCCTAAACAAAAAATGCTCCGTAATCCTTGTATCACGATCTAACACTTAAAGTAAATATTTTTTCAAATTTAAAATTTTTTGTACATATTTTTTGAATTTTAAAAATAAAAAGAAAATTAACTGGCAGCCAATTTGAAACAAGAAAGCGGATGAAGCTGGCCAATGAACTCGGTTGAGACCTTGGTATGTTGTATACACATACTCAGTCACATCTGAATCGTTTCATAAATAAGACAGTTACAGCATGACATAGATCACACACACACACATATATATATATACATATAAATCAACATTTGAACGGAGTGTGGTTTTTGAATTTGGGGGTCATTATCGGTGAAAATGTACCAAAATTTTCTGAAAATGTTTTCCTCAGAACGGCTGCAATAGGTAGTAGTTAGGTCATTTTCCTTTTTGTAATGAAAGCTACCTAAAAGTAAAAAGCTATTGTAGCCGTTCGGAGGAAAGCAATTCCAGAAGATTTTGGTATATTTTCACGAATCAAGATCCCCAGACCCCAAAACACACCATCCGTTCAAAATAATGTTGATGTATATATATATATATATGACATTTGTCATGCTGTAACTATTATTTATGAATCGATTTGGATGAAACCAATTATTTGTTTAGGGCATACCAAGGTCTCGACCGAGTTTGTTGGCGAGCTTCATCCGCCATCTTGTGTGCACTGGCAGCCAGTTAAAAATATTTTGAAAAATTCAAAAAGATGTAAAAAAAATATAAATTCAAGTTGTTTCTGTAATTTACGCATATATATATTCTATATTAATATATGTATATGTATTTTAATGAAAACTACCTAAAATCAAATATTACCGTTACAAAGTTTAGTGTTACTTATCAGAGCTAACCAGTCCAGAAAATATTATAAAAATATACGAAGATCATAAAAGAAGATTATATTTCCTTAAAAATTGTACAATGAACCAAAAATAAACTTCTACTCAGACAAAAGGTTATGCATAAACTTGCTCTAAAAATAATATCCAAGATTTTCTTTATCTTACAGTAACACGGATATTAATTCTTTGCAAATCTGGCATTTTGAAAGTTCCTCCACTGGAGTAACAGGTGTGCAAAGGGTAAATTTATTTTACTGATTTTTTAGAAAATACAAGTTAAGAATGAAAGCGTGCTTTAATACTTACAAGGGGACCGCCAAACATTATGCGCACAGATTTTGATGATTTTACAGTATGTTGTAGAGGTCATACCCCTAACTATTCAGGTCAAAGGTTTCCTTAAAATGGGCTTTAGTTTTCGAGAAATTTCGGTTTAAAGTTCAATATGTATTTCAAATACCCATTAGTTCACAGTCTTGAACTGGAACTCCGTGGTGCTGAGGTAACGCTCGCGATTTGAGAGGGGGAGATGAGGGTTTTGTCCTCTCTAGTGACCTTTTTAATAAATTTTATATATTTGTTGCGTTATAAGTTTTCTGCAGAATTATGAATATATGTGTGTGTGTGTGTGTGTGTGTATTTACTTATATATTTATCGTATTTATGAAATAATGCATTTATTTTTATTTGCATTTTCTATTTAAAATTTTTTTAATTATTAAGAAAAAAATAACAAAATAATATATCCTTTTAATATTTGATTTGTTCTAAATATATTGAAATATGTTAACTGCTGAAATACTAAAATATTTATCATCACCGACATTGACATTTTTAGTTTATTAAATATGGAACTAATTGTGTGATACATATCGCAAAAATATTCTAAACAAATTCCGTATTAAAAATCACAGTTAAATATATTCTTTACGTAAATTGTTTTAACAATATTGGAAGAATGTATAAATTAGCATATTATATCTTCTTTAAATACTTAAATTGTGATAAGTATATTTAAAAATGCATTAAAAGTTGAAAAAGGAATTATTTCAAACGTTATAATTGTCTGCAAAGGAAGCTAAACGAAATGAATAAAAAGAAAATTTTATTTATTCTGATATTGTGCATAAAATTCATTGCAGACGATTTTTTTCAGATATTTTTTATATGTATTGTAATTTACAAACGATTTTTCATTTCTAGTTGAATTTTTCTGTATGGCATCGACTTGTCAGAATAATAAATAAAAATAATTGTAATATATTGTTTTTTATTTGTGCAAATCAAAAAATTATGTTGAGTTTGAACTTTACAGTTAAATGTATTTAAATAGCATAATATATATATATATATATATATATATATATATATATATATATATAACAGGCGAAAATTTGGATGTAAGCGTTACTCCTTAATATTTTATTACTCCTTTCAAGATATGCTGTTGGAATTACCTAATCATAAATACCTTTAGAAGATTTGAGATAAAAAAATATTTTGTATAAATTATAAAAAATGATAAATTTTCATTTAAAATTTCATAAAGTTAAAAAAAAAAGTATTATTTTAGAACGGTTATTAAAATATAAAGGGTAAATAATAAAAAAATTAAACAAAATCTATACATAAATTAGTTTGGAATTTCGTCAATAAAAATATTAATTTCAAAACTTAAAAACTTAAAAAAAAAATGTAAATTTTTACAAAAAATTTGAAAATGTAAATTGAGTTTATTAGGAAAATATCAAAAAGTTCAAAGATGCAGAATTCATAATTCTGCATAAAACTTATAACGCAACAAATATATAAAATTTATTTAAAAAGTTACTATAGAGGAGAGAACACTCACCTCGCTCTCTCAAATCGCGAGCACTACCTCAGCACCACAGAGTTCCTGTTCAAGACTGCGAACTAATGGGTATTTGAAATGCATACAGAACTTTAACCCGAAATTTCTCGAAAACTAAAGCCCATTTGAAGTAAACCTTTGACCTGTATAGTTAGGGGTATGACCCCTACAACATACTTTAAAATCATCAATATCTGTGCGCATCATGTTTGGCGGTCCCCTTGTTAGATGCAAATAGGTCTATAATGAACCCCAACAACATCAGCTTTATTTTTATATTGTTATATATTTTAATTTTATAAATATAAGCATAAAACTGTAAAGCTCGGATACCGTTTTATTAAAAAACAATATTATTTACCAAAAACGGTATTTATTTATTAACTAATTCATTTAAATTAGCTTAACACAAAAATATAATTTTGGCCGCCGAAATTCGCCAAATGTCCCCATTCGGCGGTGAGAGCAGGTACGTAGTTCAGAGCCTCACATATTAGTTAGAACTAGTAAGTATTAAAGTACTTTCGAAGCACGGTTAATACACAGTGAACCCAGCGCTGATTAAAAACATATTGTGTGTTCGTTCCAAGTAACATATCAGATTCCAAGTACCATGATTTTACGGTTTACAGTTTTTACTGATTTAAAACTGTTATTTTTTGAGTCCAAGTAAGACCGTGTGCTAGTAATCCGATTTTAAGATTAATGGCAAGTTTAGTATTTAATAATTCTTTTAGAAAATTGCAAATTTTGTAAATAGAAATTTTTTAAATAGAAATCTGCTGTGGTGCATTTTATGAGAATACGAAAATTAATTCAAAAGGAGACGTCAAGCAGACGAAATGGATTAAAAAATTCAACACACAATCCTCTATGTACGTTCTAGCAGGTTATCATGACCCCTAAAAGCTGTATTATATCTATACTAATAAAAGAAAGTTTCGCTCTGTGTGTCTGTGTGTGTATCTGTCTGCGATGGCTAGGAAAATTTAGCGCACCTAGAAGTCTGTAAATTTAGATTTACGTAGTCCAAACCCTCTCCTGGTATACCTGAGTCTCAGAATTTTAATATTTTGATAATTACTCTAGATATTAATTAGAATATCATTAAACGTTGCATCGAAAATGCCATCTTTTAAATCAAAATGGCTAAAGAAAAGAACTGTTGTTGTGGATTTGCAAGCGAAAATGAATGAATTCGAAATTATTTTACTAATTACTGAATTTTAAGAAAACTAATTAAGATATCAATTTGAAAATTTCTGAGCATATGTAAAAAAATTTTTTGCATCCGTCTATGCAATTTTTGAAAAATTTGGCTGGTACCGAATATTTTCTTAATTTATGCAAAAAACTTCTAAAAATCTGCTGGCGCCAGTGATAAACATCCGAGAAAGTTTCAGACAGGGATCTGCTTTCATTAAAAACTGAACTACAAAGAGATCTGTTTCTCTGGCCGATACCTCCATTTAGTTTGCGAAAAATAAAGGAAATAATTGCCAATTTTTACTAATGAACAAAAATTTAGATAACTAATTAAGATATAGATCTGAAATTGAGGATGGGAGGTGTTGTCATCTGCCGATTATTTTAACGTAGCGTCTTCGTTATGTTCTATTTATCAGAAAAAAATAATTATTTTTTTAATGATCGCGTTAATGTAGGTGAAGGTGGTTTTCTTGAACAAATTATTCGTTATATTTGCGCGTATGGGGAGGGACGGGGTTGACGCCTTGCACTGAGATTGTTAATATCTCGGGCCCGGGCAACGCCGGGTGGGTAGCTAGTATACTAATAAAAGAAAGTTTCGCTCTGTGTGTCTGTGTGTGTGTGTGTGTCTGTCTGCGATGGCTCGGAAAATTTAGCGCACCTAGAAGTCTCTAAATTTAGATTTAGGTAGTCCAAACCCTCTCCTGGTATATCTGAGCGTCAGAATTTTAATATTGTAATTACTTTCTGAAATATTAATTAAAACGCACAAAGAACTCTCATTAAAAATACGCTTTTATTCTCTTGGGTTGGTTGGTTCACTGGTTGGTTGCATCGATTCTTCACAGAAGTAATTAAATAAACCAGAGTAGCGATGCATAAATAAGGATTTCTAACTAAATAGTGTCCATATGGATTGAAGTTATCAGCGTAGAGGAGCCATGCGAATGTCGCGCCACCTGTACATGACAAATTACACATACGTCCCACAGATTAAAATATTTTCCAGGCACATTTTTCTTCATGACAATTAGTCGTTTTTTTTTTTTTTTTTTTTTTTTTTTTTTTTTTTTTTTTTTTTTTTACATGACATTTATTATTATGATGGAGATTGTTAATACAGAAATATTTATTTAACATATTCTTTTTTTATATTTGCGGGAATGAAGAGGGGCAAGCGTCTAATTACATTTAAGCTTCAAGGTGTATTTCTAGAAAGCAGTTACCAGAATTTCCGAATAATAGTGTAAACCAAATTTCAAATTAAGTTCCTAGCTTAACCAAATGAATCAATCATTAAAGATGTATTGTGATCCTCCTAATTAGTTATTTGCTAAAGGCCACTTGAACAACCCCCGCTCCCCTCCCGGCCCGTCCTTCAAGTTTTTTTCTCTATCTCTGCTCCGTTTCTATATCTCAGCAACTATCTTTCCGATTTCAACGCAAGTGATTTCAAACATTATAATTAATTTAATAGTCACCCTTTACAAACTAAATTTATGAGTAGCGGTTACCACTATTTACGAATAACAGTTTAAGCCAAATTTGTAATTAAATTCAAAGCTTAAGGAAACGAACGAATTTTGAAAGATGCATAGTGGTCATCCTAATTAGTCATTTGTTGAAGGGCACTTGAACATCCCCTCCCCCCCCCCGGGGACCTCCTTCAAGGTTTTTTCTCTAACTATGCTCCGTTTCATATCTCAGCAACTATTTTTCCGATTTCAACGCAAGTGGTTCCAAACATTATAATTAACTTAATAATCTCTCTTTATAACATTAAACTAAATTTATGAGTAGTGGTTACCACTATTTCCGAATAATAGTTTGAGCCAAATTTGTAATTACGTTCCTAGCTTAAGCAAACGAATGAATTTTGAAAGATGCATAGTGGTCCTTCTAATTAATCATTTGCCGAAGGACACTTGAACAACCCCCCCCCCCGTCCTTCAAGGTTTTTTCTCTAACTATGCTCCGTTTCATTTTTTCTCTAACTATGCTCCGTTTCCATATCTCAGCAACTATTTTTCCGATTTCAACGCAAGTGATTCCAAACATTATAATTGACTTAATAGTTACTCTTTATAACATTAAACTAAATTTATGAGTAGCGGTTACCACTATTTCCGAATAATTGTGTAAGCCAAATTTGTAATTAAGTTCAAAGCTTAAGCAAACGAACGAATTTTGAAAGATGCATAGTGGTACTCCTAATTAGTCATTTGCTGAAGGGCACTTGACCCCCCCCCCCTACGGCCCCTCTTGCAAGGATTTTTCTCTAACTATGCTCCATTTTCATATCTCAGCAACTATCTTTTCGATTTCAACGCAAGTGATTCCAAACATTATAATTAACTTAATAGTCACTCTTTATAACATTAAACTAAATTTATGAGTAGCGGTTACCACTGTTTCCGAATAATTGGGTAAGCCAAATTAGTAATTAAGTTCCTAGCTTAAGCAAATGAACGAATTTCGAAAGGTGCATAGTGCTCCTCTTAATTAGTCATTTGCTGAAGGGTGCTTGAACAACCCTCCCCCCGGCCACTTCTTCAAGGTTTTTCTCTAACTATGCCCCGTTTCTATATATCAGCAACTATCTTTCGGATTTTAACGCAAGTGATTCCAAACATTATATTTAACTTAATAGTTACCCTTTATAACATTAAATTAAATTTATGAGTAGCGGTTACCACTATTTACAAATAAGAGTTTAAGCCAACTTTGTAATTAAGTTTCTAGCTTAAAAAAACGAACGAATTTTTATGCATGCATAGTGGGCCTCCTAATTAGTCTTTTTCTGAAGGACACTCGAACATCCCCTCCCCTCGGCACCTCACTCAAGGTTATTTTCTCTAACTGTGCGTTATTGCAATAACTGGGCTAATAATGTTCCAATCTTCTCGAAACCAGCTCAATTTCGTAGTGCGCCTACTATACAGTAACGTAGGCAGCAGGGATCTGTCTCAGAAGTTCGTTCGGAAAGAGGTTTGTTTAGAACAGAATGCTCCCCTGGCGGTGGTAGGGGGAAATAAAAGATTTTCTAGAGCGTACGAGCATGCCGGGTATACGGTTCCGAAGCCATCGTAGACCGTGGCCAGAGTTCCGTTCTTTAAGAGTTTTAAGTTTATTACAAGGGCTCGGACAACGCCGGGCGGGTCAGCTAGTTAATGATAAAATTAATTACTCTTTATATTTTGCAGTTTTACAGATTAAGACTGCACAGTCTGTTGACAAAAATGTCAATTGTTTTTTTAAACTATTCTATACAAAAACTACCAGCTACCTTATGAACAGGTCAATTATTTCATCTTTATACATATCTATACTAATATAATAAATAAATAACTCCACCCTGATTCAGCAACGCAGACTTAAAAAGACTGAATTCAGGATCACGAAACTTGGACAGCAGATTGCTGTTATGACCTAGGCAAGCAATAAGAAAGTAATTTTGAAAGTTTCGTCTTAAGTATGTTAAATGAGGGATCGAAATTTTTAATTCATTTCGGCATATTTCAGCAGCAGTTTTAGGCAGAGGCCTAAAACTCAGCATAAAAAATCAAAAAAAAATATTTTAAACACTTATTTTAGCGATTTTAGAAATTCAACTACTAAAGGAGTTAAATGGGGGGGGGGGGGGTCAAACGTTTTAGAACATTTTAGCATATCTCAGTCGCATTTTTATGTAGAAGCGTGAAATTCAGCATAACAAATCTACTAAAAAATACTTTTAACGCGATTTTCAGCGATTTTAGAAATTCAACCACCAAGAGGCTTAAATAGGGGGTCAAAAGTTTTAGGTCATTTCGTCGTATGTCAGCAGAACTTTAAGGTAGGGACGTAACATGTAGCTTAACAAATCTACTAAAAACATAGTTAAAAACACGTATTTCAGCGATTTTAAAAATTCAAGTACTAAGAAGGGTTGAAAAGGGGAGTCGAGAGTCATTTCACCGTATTTCAGCGATATTACAGCTATTTCAGTGATTTCGTCGCCAAAATCGGCTATGAACCCAATGATGGAATATTAGACGAATAAGACAACTACTGCTGATGTTTGATTAGATATTTTGCGTTAAACATTTTTCCAAGGATTTTTTTTTCTATAATATGTATAGATGGTATATGAAATAGAGAGTTTCGCTAAATGCTAAAATAGTTATAGGGTTGATTTTTTTTGTATTGTCAAAAAATCGTATATTCTTTTCAATTCCTACTATTAGTTCACACTCTCCTTATATATATTTATATATCTTGTTCAAATTTTCAATCGTTAATAAAACAGTTTTATTCATCCAGTCAAATTCAAATACATTTTTTTGAAACTTGCAGTGGATGACATTTGATGTTAATACAGTTTTTTTTTCAAATATTAATTCATTAATTAAATTAAATTAATTAATTTTAGTTTTATATGGGAGAAAATATATCAACACACAGCCGACATATTTCAGACATTAGTTCCATTTAAAAGCACTCTCTTATAAGTCTGGATAGCGCAGTCTGTTAAGATCTGAGCTCGTAACTACAAGGTCCCAGGATCAAACCTCGCTTGGGACGGAAGGAAATTCTTCCGTACTCGAAAATAAATTTCTCTTATCTCTATAAAGCAGTAGGTGTCTGTCTCATACAAAGAATGAATACAATTGAAACTAACTTATGTGAACCTCAATTAGCCAAAAATATATACCTTTTCTTTAAAATAAAACTCAAACATAAACAAAACAATGAAATATGTGGCTAGCTGCTTTAAGCTGTGAGCATGAACTGCCGTCGCTGGATCCTGGATCATCCCATAATTCACACCTGCTTTCATTGGCTGTCTGCTCTGTTGCTGTGGATTGGTGGAGAGCATGGAATAGCCTCGAATCCAGAATTCCGTATGCATATTTTAATAAAAAAAAAATCTAAATTGAAATTAAAAAATCAGGCCTAGGTGTTATAATTACGGTGCTTTCCGCAGGCAGGAAGACAGAATAGGTTTGTTTGTATAGAGGTTTGTGTGTGTGCTGTTTTTAATAAAGACAGTTGCATTTTTTCCGCGACACTTTCACAAAAGTTTTTTCTGCGAACCTTTCACTAAATCAGCATTTTTTCCACAATCCTTTGACGAATTTCGTAATTTTTCTGCGATCTTTTGATGCAATTCAAGTTTTTCCTGCAATCATTTGACGAAATTTGCTTTTTTTTGTGATCTTTTAACGAAATTAGTGTTTTTTCTGCGATTATTTGATGAAATTCGTGTTTTTCTCGCGAACCTTTGACAAAATTCGCGTTTGCCAGCGATTCTTTGATAAAATATGCTTTTTTCTATTATGATAGGGAAAAGCGGATTAGGATAGGTAGATAGGGAAACCCCATTATCGGATCGGGACATTAGATGTAATTAAGAAACATTTGTATATTTGTAATAATTAGCGAAAATGGCGAGATAAAGTTGGTGGAGGCAACGACTTTTTATTAAATATCGCATTTATTCTACATCAACTTCCTCTCACTACCAGGGGGTGCTTTGCTCAGGGCTTGCATTCCCCCTAAAATTCCTAAATTTCCTAACTATTATTTTATCCCCTAAAATTCTCCTAAAATTAGCTTCTTGTTTCTAAAAATTCGAGATCGCCAAAATTTCACCGAAAAAGAACGCGAATTTCGACAAATAGTCACCGAAAAAGACGCGTATTTCCTCAAAAGATTGCTAAAATAACGCAAATTTCCTCAAAAGATTGCTAAAATAACGCAAATTTCGTCAAAAGATCGCTAAAACAACGCACATTTCATCAAAAGATCGTGAAAAAAAATGCAAATTTCGTCAAAAGATCGCGGAAAAAAGCAAATTTCGACAAAGAATCGGGGGAAAAAAACTTAAATGTCATCGAATGATATCGTGAACCAAAAAAGCTAATTTCGACAAACAATCCTGAAAAAAAACTCAAAGTTCATCTAAGGATCGCAACAAACACGAATTCCTTTAATAGATGCCAATTTTTTTAAAACATTTCGGAAAGAAAAACTAGAATTTCGTAAAAAGATCGCGGAATAAACGTGAATTTCGATAAAAGGAATCGTGAAAAATCCCTCAAATTTCATCCGAAAATCAAGGAAAAAAGATAATTTCGTCTAAGAATCGCGGAAAAAACGCGAATTTCATCAAAAAATTGTGAAAAAAAGGCAAGTTTTGTGGAAGGATCGCGAAATTTTGTCAATCAATCGTGCATATAAGGCGAATTTCGTGAAACGATCGCACAAAAATACTAATTTCGTCAAAAGATTGCAGAAAAAACGCGAATTTCATCTAAGAATCACAAATTTTGTCAAAAGATTACAGAAAAAACGCAAATTTTGTCAACGGATCGTGAAAAAATGCGAATTCCGTCAAAAGTCCGCGAATAAAAATGCGAATTCCGTCAAAAGTTCGCGGAAAAAATGCAAATTTCGTCAAAAGGTCGCGGAAAAAACGCGAATTTCGTCCAAAGATCGCGGAAAAAACGCGAATTTCGTCCAAAGATCGCGAAAAAAACACTAATTTCGTCAAAAGATCGCGGAAAAAACGCGAATTTCGTCCAAAGATCGCGAAAAAAACACTAATTTCGTCAAAAGATCGCGGAAAAAATGCGAATTTCGTCAAAAGATCACGGGAAAAACGCGAATTTCGTAAAAGTATCGCGAGAAAATGCATGTTTCATCAAAATAACGCGGAAAAGCACAAATTTTGACAAAGAAGTGTGAAAAAAAAACCTTTCAGAAGTTTTTCTGTGAGCTTCAGAATTTTTTTTCTTCTCATAATCACCCCTGCTTCCTGCCTCTTGTTCTCTAGGTTCACCGAGAACAACCAAATGAGAGAGAAGGAGAACATTCATTCTGATTAGGCTCAATGATCCAGGAACTCAAAATTCTAATTAATACAATTGCAGTAAGCATAAGCTGTCAAAACGGTTTGTAATATGAAGCCGGTTATTGCGCAAATTTAAATGCCCTCATTCGCAATAAACAACACAAGGAACAAGGGCTGAATTCATTGGAATGATGGGAATATTCTTTGGCAGTGTACAGCATGTGCCTGACTAGCACAAAAATACTGTTAATACATACTTGTAATGTTAAAAATATCGCAAATGCCCCTAAAATTTAACTAAAATTGGGGAAAAAATTCCTAAAATTCCTCTTTAAAATTTTGAAAAATCCTACTGCTAGCCCTGTTTGCTATCTCTATTTCTATGGGCTGGATCACGACGGGGTATGGCTCTTTCCACTCGACATCAATAGAGCTTACTGATTTTAGTTTGGATTTTCACCACAGGGGCGCTTTCGTATCTCTGGTTCTATGGGCTGGATCATGACGGGGTATGCCTCATTCGACTCGACATCGATAACCTTAATGATTTCAGTTATGTTCGTATAGAACATATTGTGCCCCCAGGCGGTGGAAGGTGTAACTAAAGGATTTTGCAGCTAACTCGGGTTCTATGGGTCACATCACGACACGGTTTGGCTCATTCGACTCGACATCAATAGAGCTTACCGATTTTAGTTCCAAGTTTCACCACCAAGGTGCGCTTTCGTATCTCTGGTTCTATGGGCGTGATCATGACGGGGTATGCCTCATTCGACTCGACATCTATAACCTTAATGATTTCAGTTATGTTCGTATAGAGCATATTGTGCCCCCTGGTGGTGGAAGGAGTAACTAAAAGATTTTGCAGCTAACTCGGGTTCTATGGGTCACATCACGACACGGTTTGGCTCATTCGACACAACATCAATAGAGCTTACCTATTTTAGTTCTGAATTTCACCACCAAGGGGTGCTTTCCTATCTCTGTTTCTATGGGCTGGATCACAATGGGGTATGGCTCTTTCCACTTGACATCGATAGAAATGACTGATTTTACTTCGGATTTTCACCATCAGGGGTGCTTTCCTATATCTGGTTCTGTGGGCTGGATCACGACGGGGTATGGCTCATTCGACTCTACATAGATAGAGCTTATCGATTTTCCCTACCAGGGGCGCTTTTCTATCTGGTTCTATGGGCTGGATCATGAAGGGGTATGGCTCTTTCGACTCGACTTAGGGTAATATATGGGAGTGTGTATGGCACGCTCAGTGTTTGCTGTCTAAGGTAGTGGGGCCCCCGACATTAGATTTGTTTTTAAAAAATGTTCAACACTGATTTAAGGTACATTTAAGGTTGTTGGCACGGGCAACGCCGGGCGGGTAAGCTAGTATAGGATATTTAGCACGATATAAATTTAGGCATAAATACCGTCAGTGGCGAAGCGTGTAGATAGCTGGAAGAAAAAATTCAGTTTGAACTAAGCAGGAATTGACTTAAACTTTTTTTTATATTACTTGTTCTGTTACGTGCACCAAAGGAAATGCACATTCTCATTTATAAAGACGAGAGGTTCTTTTGATCGTGTCAAACTAATTTAATTCTTTCCTGATTGTCTTTTAACAATTTAACTGTCGATATGTACAGAGCTCCGTTATTGTGAGCGACATTTTTATTTATTTTAAGTGTAAGGCCCATGTGGTTAACATGGGCAAAACCAAGTGGTTATGCTTATTGAATATACTTAACGAATTATACAATTTTAAAAATTCGGACGTCCGTTTTAGTAGCACGATGTGTGAATGAGAAATATATCTAATGCACATAGCTTTATTTTCAAAGAATGTCAATAAAATAATTTCATTTTTTTTTTTTTTTTTTTTGCTTATTTGGTTATCGATTATGCGAATCGCAATTATAATCAATTTATCAGCACAAAAAAAAAATCAAACGATGAGTATAACTCAGTTATATTTAATACAAAAATAAAAGAAGACGATCATTTTAATTTGCTCGAAATTCATTTTAATATTATGTGGTTAATTTTACCATGAGGGATAGTCTACATAGAAAAATTTTACTAATATCTATTTTTTAATTTCTCTCAAAGAGCAATTTTTTCAAAAACTCACGATATTTTATTTTGATTACATTGATCACTGGGGAACTGTATAATGTTTATGATTTTTTTTTTACAATATTTATGCAGAATAACAGAAACTGTATTAGCGGTTTATCCCTAATATTAGAACAATAAAATTTAGATATCACAGTTAACACTATTCAAAGTGGTAATCATCCGCATGCAATCAAAGCAATGAGTCGATCCGATTTTAGGAATACAATTGACATTACATAAGGGGCACCGACCGAATGACTGTGTAGTCCTACCACTGTTCATGATTTTGACGCGCTTTGTAGACAGCAATTTAATTTTGTTGTAACCATCATTAAAATGTCTTCATTATTGTTAAACGTAAGACCAAAACTCCGTGCTCAAATGGAGATGAAGTACCGGGTAATTTTGACTGAATGAGTAGATGCGACTCTGGTATATATTCAAGTTTGTTCACTCTTCCCCCTGTAAAAGATTGAATATATTATACTGAAACGCCGTGTATATATATATCTAGATATAATGCAAAATTTGTTTTCGAAATGTCTGAAATACTGAACCAATTCGAAAGTAATTAAGTCAGTATATTGATCTAGCCAATATCTTGAATGACTTCGTTAATCAAGAATGTACCTGTTATATTTAGTTTTCATGTACCGTTAAAATATTTCGGTCTACGGAAAAAATATCATTTGCGGTGCATGTTAATGATGTTACATTATACAACTTATAGCTTGTTTTGTTTTTAAGTAAAATATCTTGGATGAGTTCGTTAATCAAGAGTATGTAGGGAATTGTTAAAAAAGTCCCTTCGAACATTCATTACACTGAACAAGGCTATACATTCAGTTCCTAATTTAAACATCTTAATTTGTTTCAATAAAATTTTTAGTTGTTGTTTACGTAGGTAACTGAGGCATACAAAAGTATTTCGTTGGTATTCATTCAGCGTCGTAAATACATTATTGCTTAGTATCATTATGTTAGAATATGACATGTGTTATGCTAACGTCCAAAATACTGGACAGACTACAACCAAATTTGAACAGTGTATTGACTTTTGTAATATATTGAATTAGATTGTTAATAAAAAAGCGCGGATAACCCATTCGAAAAGAAAGACCTGAAATTCAGAATAACATTACGGTTAATGGAGTTTTATTTTCAGTTTATTATAAATATATGTTGCTATTTCCATTCCGTTGTTTTGATTTTATTTACTTTGTTAGGTGACACATAATAAAATTAGATGGCATTCATTGAATGTTTCAGGTTGGAATCGTTTGAGAAACAGAAGTATGTTATAACGAATGGGCGATTTTATTTTTTTTTTTACGATTTCACCAATTTTTAAAAAAATTTATATAAATCTTTCATATTATCTCAATTATATGGGTAAGCCAAATTAGAAAGTTCCTACGTATTATCTTGTACGTCAAAATAACGAACTTAGAATAAGTAAGACAAATTTGTTTATTTTAAATTAAATCTTATTTTTGCATATACCTTGAAGAAAGAAATCAACCTACTCTTCGACCTCAGCCGCAAAGACTTGATTTAAATAGTTTTTGCAGTTGCTAAAATATAAATTGAATCGATTAATCTAGAAACTAATAAAAAAAATAGTTACTTTAAAGTTAATTTTTTTTTTTACGTACCTAGTACTTTTTAAGTTTATTTCTTATCGAAAGATCAAATTTTATAGTAGTTCTAGAGAAAGAGGAACAGTCGTGGAAAAAAAGTGAACACCCCCTACTAACTCTGGAACAAATTATCGTAGAAGAAAGTTACTGGTACCAAACGATTGGAAATAAAGTCTACTTTTAAAATATGTATATAAAATTTGCTTAAAGGGGCATCTACTTATAAAAACCAGTGCAAACTTCTTTTTTTTCAATAGCAACACCCAATTTTGACACGATATGTTAAATCTTCGGTTCACATTATGCCTAGATACCAAATTTCAAGGCATTTGGATGATACGATTTTGAATTATAAACATTCAAAATTTAGAGCGTCTAATGTTAAATTACATTTTCATATTTCTATTAATATCTCCCGAAATTGTAATCCTAATGTGCTAATTTTTTGTTTGATTATAACACTAAAAATTCCAAACATAAATATGTTGAATTTGAAATTTTTATAATTTTATAATATTAATTATGAATTATGAAATTAATATTCGAAAACAAATTATGAATTGCAACCTACGATTTTTTGATGGATTTATATTTATTATATGCTGCTTTATGCGCATTCAGAATTTCAAATTTTTCTTCCAAGTAGTTTTCAAATTATGCTTAAAAACGGAAAATTGCTGGTGTGAGGGGCCGTCTATGATATGCAAAAAAGCATAATTTGAAAAATATTTTACTCATTTTATTGTTGATTAGAATAGGATTTTTTTCCACTTTTCTGTGTCTGCTTTTAATATTTTATTAAAATTACGTAAATCGTATTTGCATGAGATATAATTTTACGTCAGTTACGTAAATTAGTTTCGCTTTTATTTTAAATTAACAAAGCACCTTTAAAAAAACGAACAGCCCTACCTTAGAAACAATAACTTAATCATTATTTTTGTTACTTTTAATCGAATTTCTAGCTTCTGCTATAGTCTAATAAACCTGTTTTATTTTTTCTGCGGTATATATGTTTGAAGTAAAGTTTCTTATAAATACATATATGTTGTGTAATTGTTGAAATAAAAAAAATTCCAGCAATCGAGTTAAGATTTATATTCAGACTGAAAAGCAATTTGATTGGGTTTTTTCTACATCGTTTCCTTATACTGCTTCATAATATCTTTTATTCTAAATTTTGTATTCGTCGATATTATTCCCGTATGGATGTAGAAAAGAGCGAGCAAAATAAATTCGAAATCTGAGAAAAATCATTATAAAAACATCTATAATATTCCAATCGCGTTCATATATTCGAAAACTATGTTAATCACAGATAACCTTATATATCTTTCAATCGAATAATTCAACTTTTGTAAATATTAGAAAATTAATATTGAAAAGGATTTTACCTTATATAACAATAGTTGAAACAGATTAAGTGAGTAAAATGGTTATATTCGCAAAACACAATACATAAATAGAAGTGACTTAGTCATTCTGTAGCATTTCAACAATCGAGTACCGAACTTCAATTTGCATATAGCTCCTAAAATATGCTCATTTGAAAATAATTTCTCTTAAACTAAACGTTGTAATTTCGTGAAATTTGGTATCTAGGCATAGTTTTAACTGAAGATTTAAAATATCTTGTGTCAATATTAAGTCTTGTCATTGAAAAAAAAAAGTTTGGGTTTGTTTGGATATGTAGATGTTTTTTTTTAAATACAGAGAATTAAGAAATTTTTAAATACATCATTTAAAAGTAGACTTTTTTTCCAATCGTTTGGTACCAGTAACTTTCTTCTATAAAAATTTATTGCAGAGTTAGTAAGGGGTGTTCACCTTTTTTCCCAGGACTGTACATCAATGTCAGCTGCTTAACATGTTTTTGTTTTTTTTAATTTCTTGCCAAAAAACTAATTTTAATTTAACTACAGCTAAATTTCTTTTAAAAACTATAGAAATCTTTTCAGTTCTGCCCTTGATAATGTACATCAGTGTAAGCTGTTTTAATGTTCTCGCAAATGGTCTTGCTTTCTTAAGTTTGTTCAAGCTCGAAGGAATCTCGTAGTATAATAAGAAGGATAAATATACATTTGAATATGCTTGATTTTAAGCTTATTATTTCACAATTGCTTTTGAATTTTCTAGAAGGTGGCGATTCCAAGAGTATGAATGCAGATTTGAAATAGGAGACATATTAAAATAGTTGTTGGAAGCCACCGTAATACTTGCCCATCATGGATATGCATAATATAAAATATGAAAATGAAACATGTATAAACTATTTATAAAATGCATTGCAATTCGAATAAAATCGTGGCTTGCTGACATCATTAACTTTAAATGCTCTATTACTCCAAAATTTGTAATTATATTAACTAACGGTTTACTGCGCGGATTAAGCGTCTAATTTTCAATTAAAATATGTCTTTGAATTGAAATTTGAATGAAATACAGGGTCAGGAAAAATCGAAGAGTGTGGTAAATATGATTACAATTATCTAGGCAACTAATTATCCGATTGACTTCATTCTTTAAGTAAAATTTATGTTTTTTATTGCCTTTTATATTCCCTCCTTAAAATAAACAATTTCGAAAATTTAACAATTTCGAAAATTTTAATATACCTTTTATCAGAACGAATATTTCTTGAGTCCGAAAAAAATAGTTCTGCATAATCGAGGTTACTGAAATTCAATAAGCTTCTTCCCTTTATTACATACTAAGCAGACACCAAATTTCAAGTCTCTATCTCGATTTGTTCCGGAGATAGAGCGTTTACAGACACACAGACAGACAGATGGACGGCAATTTTTTTTATCTAAAAATATGTTTTTCGAAATCTCTAGTGTCTAAAACTTATAAATCCGTCAATTTTTTTTTCTATTTTCAAAACGATTACAAGATTTACCCTATACTACGTATGATGGGTAAGTAAAATTGCATCAACTTTGATTTTTCGAATGGTAACAGTAGTATATTTCAGTTATTCGGATTAAATCAGCTGTATAAAAGTTTACATTGTTCATTTTTTCTTGAATTTGTATAGAGTTACAAAAGAAAGTTTGTTACGTTTTATCCCTAACTTTAGAAAAATAAAATCATGAACCTATAAGTAAATATTTATTCAGTAACTAGAAAAATTATATATAAATTCTAAATAGAAAATAAACTCACTTTATATTAAAAAAAAATGAATATTTTTTTTTCTGGTTACTTTTTTCACTGACACTGAGTGTCATTCGGGTTTGGTTTTTGACGATGTTTGTTTGCTTATGATTATGGTTTTATACTTTGAAACCGAAACATGCAAGTATGGAAATTTTATTTTACATGTATTTGACACCTTACTTAAGTAAAAGATGATTTTAATTTGTGTATAAATTTCAATTAGAGTTGTAAAGAACGGGTTTATTCCCAGGTTTATTTCCAATAAACCCGGTTTATTCCCAAAATACCTGGTTTATTCCCAAAAAACCCGGTTTATTCCCAGGTTTATAACCGGGTTTATTCTAGTCTTTGCAACTCTAATTTCAATAATTCGTCTAATATTCGGGAAGAAACCTTTTTGAAAAATCAATTTACCTTCAACCCCTTTGCCGAATGATACGTCACACATTTCTCTACGCTAATTTGGTGATAAAATTGTAGAGAGGTTACCTATTTTTAATGACAAACGCTAAAAACATATATATGTATTTCACTTCAAAACAAATGAGCACAAATTCAAGGAATTTTGAAACATCCTGCTCTAGATATTTATAAAATTTCCATATTTTAACATAATACGTAATTTAAAAGTAAATACTTGATTTTTACATAGTCCATTGTTGGAGAAAAGAGTAAATGAAAGAGTTTTACCAAAATACTTAAAATAAAAGATTAAATATTGAACACGTCTGCCACTAGCTGAAATGATGAGTGAAATCATGGAGTCGAGATTCACCGAAATTCACTTTCTGGGCGAAATACGCTTCATCGCCTCATGGCGGAGATCCACATGTCTAGCACCTTGGCCATCATGGCTGCAGCTGAATTTAGTGAATAACTTTATTTACTGTGTTTGCCGGTTCTAGATTGCTATTTACTGTGTTGATTGGGTGTTTGGGTTCGTTGTTGTGACCTCACTCTTCCACAGATCTCCAACGATCCGCCTATATATCCGAACAGCATTCATACTGAAAAGAGCTTCCTTACAGTAAAACACCTCCCCTCTGTCTGTTCCTCAAAAATGTTCTTACTGGAGGTGCTAAGGGGTGCTTATCATTTTGAAACATACGTACCTGCCTTCGGAATCGTAGGAATATTTCAGGAATTGTTTCACCTAAAATACTTAACTGATAAGAAATGGTGATTACTTACAAAAATAATCATTAGTATTTGTAAGTATTCTTTGAAAGGTACACAACGAAATTATAAAAATGACCACCAAAGATTTAAATATTCTTAATTTTAACTATTGACAAGACAGAATAAATAAACAAATAAACTGATAGTTAGAAACATGTATAGAAGAATAAAGAAATAAAAAGCTGCATCTAATACAAATAATAACTTATTTAATAATGCAAATTACGTAAAAACGTGTTTAAAGTTTAGTTGAAAACATTTAAAATATTTTTTGAAAAAGTATTTAAAAATTTTTTAATAGTTATATATTTGTATATAATATTATTAAACATGCAAATATAAAGTTAATTAATGTGTAAAAATAAATCTTATCACCAAAAAAACCTGTAAAAAATAAAAAATATAGCTAAGTCTCGTGACTCTTTTACCGTAAAAAAGTTTAAGATCATGTTAAGACAAGTTTACCTCTCTTATTAACTGCTCAACTTTCATTCCCAAATCACTCTAGTCTCTGCAAGTTTAGTTAAAGAATATGTGACTTTGTTATTACAAAGCAAGATAATATCTTGTCTGTTGTTTACATTTTAATAATTTTTAAGTTTATTAATAAAATATTGCATAAAATAGTATTTATATGACCATTGAACATATATATACTTGTAGCGTGGACTTAATTTTACATAATATTGAAGCCCGGGTGCGAAACATATCCTACGGTTGCGCTTAAATCAAGAGTTTTATGTGGTTTTCTTCCAATATGAACACGTGCCAGACACCCCTTTTAGAAAAACCTCCACCCAAGGCATTCCTCGTTTATTCTTAGATGCCTCGCATTTATAATAAGATTTAAACAAATAATCCTATCCCATCCCATAGCAACAAGAGTAATTTGTAATAACTTGCTTGTACTGCGTAATTGCCATTTCTTTAAATGATGTAAAGACTAGAGTTAATTAGAGAGATAAACTTTGCTCTAGATGATCTCAGAACGTTTTTATGTTAGGAGTCACGAAATTTGACTAAATTTTTTACATCTGATGTTTTTGATGGGATTTCACTTATTTTTGTAAGTAAACCTCCTTTTCTTGACTTTGGGCTCTTTTTGGACGTCATCGACGGGTTTCGTCAAGCTCACTCTTTGTCCCTATTATTTGAAACTACCAAAAATTTGGAGCTTCAGTTCCATTTGTTTTTGGTTCCTAGGCAGGTACTTAGTTATGGGGAGGGGTGAAAAGTATTCTCAGTTACTTCCAGAAAAAGTGCTGTCGATATGAGGTATTACTCGCACTCCTAGATACTTGATATTTGTCATAAAAGTAGTGTTAAGATACAAAGAAATACAAAATTTAAATTTCTGTAAATTCCCACAAATCGAACTATTTCCAATTTTTAGATTATTTTTTTGAGATTTTTCAAATTTTCGATTCTTAATTTCCTAATTTCCAGATTTTTTAATTTTTTCTTTCTTTGTATCTTAAACACTACCTTTATTCCAAATTTCATGTTTCTAAGGCTGCAAAATTGAACATTTTAAAAAATTTTGATTTTTTCCGAATTTTTTATTTTTGAATCCGTTTTTTTTTTCTTTTCTTTCTTTTTTTTTTTTTTTTGAACGCCAAATTTTAAGTTTCTAAGGCTGCAAATTCGAAATCTTTTCAACTTTTCGATTTTTTTCGAATTCTTGAATTTTTAGTATTTTTGAATTTTCCTTTTTTTTTGTATCCTAAACACTACCTTTATGCCAAAAGTCAAGTTTCTAGAGCTACGGATGTACCTTAGTTTTTTTATGGTTGGTGAGTTAGTAAGTGAGTGAGTATCAAAAAATCGAAATTTTGAGTTTATATATTATCTGCAATAGAAAATATAGAAACGTGAAATTTGAAAAAAAATTCCCGTTTGCAACGCACTTTAGATAAATGAAGTTTCATGTTTTTGGTACACACCAGCGCAAAGATAAGAGAGGGGGGGGGGGAAGTACCCTGAGTTGCTTCCAGAAAATTATGCTTACGGCTGTGCTTTCTTGGCTTGACGGAGGCACTGCCGTGCCTCGCGATGTATTGAAAATATACAACAGAAAAGGCAGAATAAAGTGTTTTTTATATAAATTTTTTTTACTCGTTGTAAAACTCAATTAAAATTTGTCAAAAATACAATAAACGAAACTTTTTAGCACTTAGAGTTGTGTTTATGTATTTAGCACCATAGCCCACTACATGTTAAAACAGTTCTTGCCATATGTTTGAGAGTTTGTTCACGTGTATCAAACCAAGATTAGCACGGATTCTTCTAGTTAATCTTTCTCTTATTTTTTAATTATATTAAGTCACTGAGGAAGAATAAACTGTACATTTTTAAAAAAAATCCTCAGAGGTAAATAAAATAACGATCGGTGAGTTTCTGAGTGAGCGTAAAAAAAATCGAAATTTTGATTTTATATATATTCTGAACTACAAAATATAGAAACTTGAAATTTAAAAATATTATAAAAATAAAATAACAGTACTCTTGATTATAAAATATTTAAATACCCAAAGTTTACATTTTTATTCTCTACAAACGCTCCATGTCAAATCAGTTTATGCTAAATATTTTTGCGGTTTATGTATATCAAACCAGGTTCAGCATATTCGTGATTTAAATCAATTTCGAAAGCAGTGGATTGTAAATCTTATTTTTAATAAAAAACATATATTGAAATCTAAGAGTGAGTGTCCTGGAGATCGTGGTGGCCGTGGAACTGTGCATCTCATCCAAACTGAAACTGCAGCATAGAGTTAAAATATATCCGCAAACTTACAATACAATTCTAGTTATACGCCATTAAACTGGTATCATACAAACAATGGCTTGCAAATTATTCAGTTACGAAATTTCCGGACTTATTTTTGACCACTGTAAATGGAAAAAATGTCTTAATAAAATAAAAAAAAATGGCAAATTGTGTACCATTCAAATCCATTTAATAACCTTATGTATCAAACTAATATATTGCTTATTCTGATATATTAAACTGTTCTAAACCTCTTAATTTGGTTCCTGTGTTTAAAAAAAAAATGTTTAATGCAATACATATTCCAAATAAGTAAGGTTTTTAGTGCATATATTATAAAGTAAAAATATGTCCTTCAGTAACGCTGACGTCATATTGACGGTGGCAACACCTGACCAATAAATTTGCTTTTATCACAATTTTTTAACTTCTAAACATCATACAATTTCAAATTTATAATGTTAAATAAGGAAGAAATGTTTTCTCAATTGCAATTCTTTTGGAAAACTGCATCTGTATTTACATATTTCTTATGAATATAATATAATTTTCAAGAACGAATTTTTTTTTATCTATATTGGTTACGAAATATTAACCAGTTTGCACTTGCAAGAATAGAAATAGTTCAGCTTTTTTTTCAGGTAATAATACATAACGAAATTAAAAATCCATCAGTGAATAAATAAATAAACAAAAATATATTACAAATAAAACACCAATTTAACCTACATATAATTTAACTAAGCACTTAAATACTTAAATTTACCGTTTTTTTTGTTTATTAACTCTCGGCATGAGGCTAATACGAAAGTTTGTTTTTAATAAATTTCAAAACTTTGTATTAATACATAAGTGATATTTTTCATGTAAAAATATTTTTTATATTGCTAGGGGTCAATCTGTAAAAATTTAATGTAAAAAATATATTAGTGTTTTAAATTAAAAAAATAATTATGTTTGCCTATGTTCTATAGACTGGGAGGTATATTCTGTAACCCGGGTATCCCGGGTTGGATTCCCTTGCAATTTGAATAACATGACACATGAATGTATTTCTATTTATGACATCTAAATTCAGCATTTATTTTCATGTGCGTTTTAAAATTCGCTCATTTACCATTTCATAGAAATATAGGAGTGCCTTAGAAAAGATATGACCATCGAAATGAAAGGCTAAACAAATCAATATATATTACACAATTTCAGATCTCTGTGTAAAATATGTGTGAATAAAATATAACATTCCTGGAGAATGTAGGATATAACTGGAACGGGTCTTTTAAAACATATGAAAGCAAAATAAATAAAAGTAAATAAAAAAACGCAAGTGCAGCAGAAATTCATTTATTTCCGAAAATATCTTCTCTTAGTTGGTATGTAATGGTTCCATAACTCAATCTACATTTTAAACCATGTGTCGAAGCATTAATTGGAAATTACTTCACTGAACTGTACACAGCTGACATAATCTGTGAGGGTCTGTATAGAACATTTACTAAAATATTTCTATTTATAACCTTGTTTTATTAAAATAATTGTTACGATAGTTGATTCGTTCAAACGATATCTCTATGGAAGAAAATGAGACTCAGGCTCTAATATTATTACAGTCGTGTCGGGTTTGTAAATTACCTTAAAAAATATCCTTGGACAATTGCATTGGAGAGTAGGCGGAATAATGAGACAATTATAAATAATGGTACGGGAGATATTACTAAAACAAATTGCTTGCTGTTCTTATATTTCCTTTTTTTTTTTTTTTTTTTTTTTACTGTCGACATTTATGGGAGTACTTATTTTAAATAAAGACAGATACCTTTTTTTTATTAAACGTGGTCTGAAAATGTTTTGGTTTTGCGCCAAATGATCTGCTTGATAATTTTAATAAGATTGACCCGTTTATTTCTTTTGTGAATTGTAGACTGTAATTTCGATAAAGTGCATTGTAAATTTTATGTCCAACAAGAATGCTCAACAGGCAAACATGTTATATTAACAGCGTAAAGTTAACGCAATTTTATTATTTCACGTATAACTTATGCTAACATAGCTAAAAATGTTTGTTCGAGAATTCATAAAATCCACAAAAATGATATTTTGTATTGTACCAGGTTGCAAAAACAGTTTATTACACTACAGAACCTACTCGAAAACTTTTTCGAAAATTACGTGCAGCAAAAGGAACTTTTATTTCAGAAATGCTTCTTTAAATCTCGGAAATCTATTTGTTCCAGAATTTTCTGAATGTACAAGTTCACTTTTTGGAATGGTGCGTATCTCGGAAGAAATTCTATTAAATTTTAACATTTCTGCTTTATATATATCAAGAAGCATTTCTCTTTTTTAAAATATACTTTAACTATCACATCATATACAGCAGAAAAGTTCGATAAATTCTGAATCCATTTTTGAAAATACAAATTGACTGAAAAGCACCATTGTGTGTAAATAGTTGACACGATGGATTTGCCAAACTCTTAGGTTTTTAGTTACATCTTTTTATCAACGGACAAAATTTTCCGTTGAGATTTTACTCTTAATTTTGATCGTTACCTAAAGACGATATCCTCTCCTGTCAACTTATCCTTCCTTTACCTAGTAACCCCACAGCAAATTTTTGTCTGATACCACGGGTTTTACATGCACCTAGGTGGCATTCATAAGGAAAGATATCAAAAACCGTCTACCGAACCGAAGACCTCTTGCTATAATTTCGGAGGTATATTTATTCGGCCTCTGGGCAACTTTTAAAAAATGAAATGAAAGTTTACACCGCCGAAGACGGCCACTTTAGAGACAACCACCTCAAAACGGTTACTTTTACTCAATAACAAAACATTAGCTGACGCCTAATCAGTGGTAGCAGTCTAACAGCATGCTAATCTTGATGTCTAGATATAAGTTTTTTTTTTACCTTTTTAACAGAGAAATGTAGAAAATACTGCTTTGTTACCCCCATCTTCCGACCCATTTTATGACTCTGATGAACTGCACAGTAAAAAAAAAAGATAATTGTTCATTAATCATGCCGAAAAGTTTAAGAAAATATATTAAAACCTCTTCCGAGTTACTCATGGTTCCAAAAAGTGTTCTTTTATCTGTATAAACCCCAGAAAAAAATACATTTACAAGAGTTAAAGAAGCATTAATGAAAATAAAATTCCTTTCGCAGTCCGTAATTTTTGGAAACGTTAGGAAATAATTTACGTTTTTATTGTCAGTTTTCTCAATCCGGCATTAACTCGAAACATCCGTTCTTTGGACGTCATCAAATTTTAAGTAAACATTTTCAGATTCGTAACAGAATTTATATATGTAAGAATATAAAAATAATATTCAATTTGTGCTGTTAATTTAGCATGTTTGTAGGTTGAAGACGAAAATAATTACGTGAGGATTTATAGCATAGTAATAAATACCGTAAGCACCGTATACGGTAGCACAGTAGTGGAAGATGGGCTGAAAAGTTCCCGGTCTTGCACAGAGATGGCGTTGCAATCGCCGAACCGATGCTTTTTTTTAGTAAAAACTAACCTTTAAAAGGTAGATGAAAAAATGTTATGACGATTCGCCGTGTGGATAAAACGTTAGAGTGGTTTCAGTTGAACGACTTTGTTGATAAACAAAAAAATGGATAAACAAGAATTTCAAGAATGTTTAGAATGTTTAGAATGTCAAGAATCATCATTTGATGTTATTTGATGGGAAAAAACACCGTTCAAACAAAAGCTTGGCTTGATAAGCGCTATCCGGACACTGCACCAGGTAAATCACCCATTATTGACTGGTTTGTTGAATTTAAACGTGGTCGTACGTACCCCAGTGATGCACCACGCAAAAGAGGTGAATACTCCGGAAAACATAAAAAAAGTCCACAAAATCGTTTTGGGGAACCGCCAAGTGAAGTTGCAGGAGATAGCTGAAACTCTGAAGATATCAAAGGATCGTGCAGGTTTTATTTTGAATGAAAATTTGACTATGAAAAAGCTGTTGTCAAAGTGGGTGCCGCGCTTGTTGACTTTTGACCAAAAACAACAACGAGTCGATGATTCTAATCACTGTTTTGAGCTTTTTCGTTATAAAATTATGTTATTTATTATTAAATTATTATTATTATTTATTTATTAAATTATTATTATTATTTATTTATTAAATTATTATTATTAAATTATTATTATTATTATTATTATTATTATTATTATTATTAAATTATTATTATTTATTATTAAAGTTATGTTATTTATTAAAGTTATAAAGTTATAAAGTTATGTTAAAAAGTTGTGTTTCTTTATTAGACCGGGAACTTATCAGCCCATGTGTTAGTATCTTAAGAAATAATTCGGAAGAGGTTATATATTTTATTTTCGTAAATCTTTTTGCTACTTCAAGAAACATTTTTCTTTTTGTTACATTGCGAAAAATTAAATGATAGACATCGAAGATGTAGAGCTGTTCAGAACCAGGTAAGAAATTTCTTACCAATTTAATGTTTACGTATATTGAAATATCTAATAAACATTATCTAATATATTTTTTAAATGTTTCTTTATTAAAAAGAAGATACTTCGATCCTTTCTGTTTAAAGTTTCTCTGAAATTCTAAATGGCCATTTGAAACCTGGTATATTTCATAGCACCTATGAATCAACAATAACCTTTTTTTTTTTTTTTTTTTGAAAAAAAAAAAGCATTAGAAACATATCTGAAAATCTATAATTAAAATGCATGAAACCACTGTCATGAAAATACTACCGAAACATAAATCTGTACTAATAAAATAAAGATGTTTTGTCCGTGTGTGTCTGTGTGTCCGCGATGGCTAGAAGAATCTATCGCACGTAAAGGTCTGAAAATTTGGATGAAGATAGAGGAAGGCTGGTTCGAATGCACCTGATGCTTAGATATTTCACTTAGCCTAGATATTAATAAAAAATCCATAGTGAACGCAGAAAAATGGTGCGCTGTTACCAAAACGGAATTTCCGAAGATTTTGAAGCAGAAAAAACAGTGGTGTAAAAGTTCCACTTTTTCACGTTTTTAAAAATCTTTATTCGTTTACCAAATCGAGATACAGAAAAACAAAAAATACCCACTTATGGATGGTACCTTTTTAACGATGTAATAATTAACCTTTATAAAAAAATATTGATATTTATCCTTTCAAAATATATATATATCCAAACGTCGATTTCGTATTTTTTTTTTCATTTACAGGGTGATTATAATTAATGTCCCACTTTCAAAATCCTGTAAAAAAGGAACAATCGGTCAAAATGACTTCAAATTTGAACTGAATATACTGGAAGAAGACGAAGCGGTATGGCATAAAGGAGAAAAAGTTTCAAAGTTTATCAATAGATGGCGCTGTAAGCGACATAACGAAAGTGCATTCGGCTACAAGTGACATTTTTAATCGTAATAAGACGGCTTTGGCATAAGGTGCACAGTAAAACAACCGTAATGTTCAATGTTCATGAGTGTTTCGGTTGTTCGACGGAAAAAATGACCTCCAAATTAGTCAACAGTTGTGATACTGTTAGTGGAAAGCCCATCCACTACGGCAAGATCGTACCAAATTGGATGGAAAAAATCGGTTTTTAATTGTCCTTGGGCCAAAAACCGCATAAAAAGCACATAATGATTCCGTTTTAATTGCCAATGAGTGTCTTTTAAACTGCATAGTATGCAGCTTACAGCGCTATCTATTGATAGACATTTTTCTTATGCCATATCGTTACCCCTTTCTTCCAGTATATTCAGTTCAAATTTGAAGTCATTCTGTCCAGTTGTTCCTTTTGTACAGAATTTTGAAAGTGGGAATTTAATTATAATCACCCTGTACATATTTACAAACTCGCATTCAACCCCAAGATTGAAATTTTTAAAAAAGGAGTATCTTTTTGATTCCATCGGTGTTATTTGTTTAAAATATATATTAATATTTACTGTTTCAAAAAAATTCTTATCTCAACGCCTAGTCCGTGCTTTTCGTTTTTTTAAGTCCTTTCACGTATTCGCGACAGATATTTATTTCCACTATGCATTCGGAGGTTAATTCGCGTTTATTTTCATCTTTTTCTAGAATTTTAAAATGTCATACCTTTTTGAAAATTTATGGAAACAAAACAAACAATACTTATGATTGGTAATTTTATGGTTCTAACGATGGTTTGGTTTACAAAAATATTAAATTTTCTATTTCAAAAAAATTATATTTGGATGTCGTTTCATGAATTCGCGAGAGTATGTTCTTTGCCATTGGTAATCTTGAAAGTCAATTTTCCAAAGTAATGTCGCCAATATTTTTCCAAATTTTGCGAAATGATGACAGCTTTCCGTCTTCGTTTACTGTCAACTATTCAACAACTTAATAACTGTTGCATTCTTCATTTCCATTAATACGGATTACTCTTAGCGATACCAAAATGATCCACAAATCGAATTTTCTCGAACATGTTATCTAACCTAATGATCTTTCCGTAAACCAAAAGGGTAGGATAAAACATTTATTCAAAATCGTTAGATTCGTTTGTTAGATAAAATTAGCTTGCCCTACTGTGACACCAAAATGACCAATTAATCGATTTTTTCTCGAAAATGTTACTTAGCCTAATGGCCTTCTAGTGTCCGAAAACCGAAGATAAAAAATTCAATTAAATAATCAGAACCATTTTTGATTAAAAAAGTTTTACTCGCAGTGACGCAAAAATCTCTCACTAATCGAAAATTTTCGAACATGTTAGCTAGCCCAATAGTCTTTTCGTTACCGAAAACGGTAGGATACTAAATTTAGTTGAAATCGTATGAGCTGTTTTTAAGATAAAAACGGATTGACCCATAATGAAAATTACCCACTAATCGAATTTTCTCGAACATATGACCAAGCCCTCTCTTCTCGTGCCCGAAACCCCGTAGGATATAAAATTTAGTCAAAATAGTCTCAACCGTTTTTAGATAAAATTAGCTTGACCCACAGTGAAACAAAAATGACCCACTAATAGAATTTTCTTGAACATGTGACCTAGCCTAATAGTCTACTCGTTCCCGAAAACTGTAGGATACAAAACTTAGTTCAAAACGTCTGAGCCATTTTAAGATAAAAATAGCTTGACCCTTAGTAACCCATGACAAAAATGACTCACTAATTTTATTTTCTCGACCATGTGACCTAGCTCAATAGTCTTCTCGATACCGAAAACTGTAGGATACTAAATTTAGTTCAAATCCTGTGAGCCGTTTTTAAGGTAATAATATCTTGAAACATAATGACCCATGACCGAAATAACCCATTAATCGAATTTTCTCGAACATATGACCTAGCCCAGCAGTCTTCTCATGCCCGAAAACCGAAGGATGTAAAATTTAGTCTAAATAGTCGGAATCTTTTTTTTTAGATAAAATTAGCTTGACCCACAATGACCCAAAAATGACCGACTAATCGAATTTTCTCGGGCATGTGACGTAGTCCAAAGATTTGCTCATGCCCGAAACTCGTAGGATACCAAATTTAGTCAAAATCGTTAGAGCCGTTTTTTAGATATAATTAGATTGACCCGCGGTGAGCTAAAAATGACCCACATATCAAATTTTCTCGAATATGTGGCCTAGCCCAATGATCATCTCGTGCGCGAAAACAGTAGGATATAAAATTTTATCAAAATCGCTTGAACCGTTTTTGCCGAAACGTCAGTGAAAGCTCACTGTGGAGACTCGAAAAGTTTTTGGTTTCTGTCTGTCTGTTTGTCTTTTCCGCAATAACTGCCGTTAAAAACGTCCGATTAGGTTAATTTTTGCTCGGTATATTGGCGAGATACCCGGAATTAGCTGTATAAGTTTTGGTTAAATTTGGTCTATTCGTTCGAAAAATATAGAACATTTCTTTTCAGGTCATAATGCTTTTCTATGGGAATACAGACGGTTTTCAAATTTCGTTTTTAACTGGAATAAAAATCGCGTAATTGAATAATGGATTTCAAGATAAAATTATGGATGCTAAATTTTATGGAGGTCATAAATATATCTAATATCTTTGAAAATTTGCCAATACATTAATTGTTTAAATTACTGGAAATTTTTTTGCAACTGTTCGGGAAAAATAATCATTTAATTTTCCTATTTTTTACAAATTTTAAAATGCATTTCGTTTTCTTTCCTCTATATTTTATTAGTTGCTTAGCAACAATATTTCAAAAGAATATCAAAATAATAAAATTCAAGTAACTAGTACTATTTTGCTGCAATATTTTATTAGCAAAATAACTTATTTTCGGGTGATTAGTATTCTTTTGACATAAATAAGATTTATTTTGATACAAATTACTTTTTAACTACTACAGAATGTTTACTAAAATGTTTTTTCGAAACGAAAATTACAAAAATTTAGACGGCAGTGTGTCAGCCAAGTTTGTCTGACGTACTATTGTGATATATTACATGAACCATTTCGAGCAATTTTCGCCAAATTTCGACACTCTACTACTGAAAATATATTTGACATACGTACTTGGAATTTTAGATGAGTAGTAAGGCCCTTTATTATCCAGAATCCAAAATTTTATAAATAACGCATGATTAGTTTCTGAGATAAAGAAAATGTCTGATAATCCATAATTTTATCACTGCTCACTCACTCTTAAAAAAGATCTCATATATCTACTGCACCTACAGACTTCAAATTTGGTACCAAGTTCGTTTACACTGTAAGGAATCGAAAAAAAATTCTGAAAATCGATTAATTACCCACTTGGGAGTGTCCATTTTTACTTTAACGTTACGTCTATTAGGCGAAATTTTTAATTTGCCAAAAAAAGCGCCAAATGTCGAATCCGGGCTGAACTTGCAGCAAAATCACCTGATTATCCGCCATTTTTGGCTAATTTCAGAGAACCACTTTTTTGAGTAATGGTGCATAAAATTTACCTTTTTAGACACATTGTGAAAAAACAAAAACATCTTGAGAGAATACATATATCGAAATACGCATACATTTCGAGACATCCGCAGTTGAAATTCGTCTAATACCAGAATTAAAAATGTAAACAAAAGAGAGTCATTCATATGATTAAAATAAATATTCATCATGAATATGTAGCTACCATGGGTCTAGGCAGTGTAGCTTTGGACAACCTTGCGGTATCTCTGACTCTCAACGCCAGTGCTACGGGTACTCTATCGATTTCCGCTACCGATAAAGGTACTCTACCGATTGCCGCTGAGTGTAAAGATAATGCTTGCAGAGGACTATAAAGTATCATTTTGATGTCTTTCGATAGCGACACGAACTTTCAAACTATTGGATACGGAGTGTTTTAAAGATACAAATTTTTGCTATGCTGCAGTTTCGGTGGATGAATTCGAGTTTTAATAATTACTGTCTGTTTACTTACAAGTTTGTATTCTGTGTGTCAAATAAATGTTATAATTAAGTAAATGGTGCATTAGCATTTTGTTTTTAATTATAGTTTGAGCCAATACTTTCTTTCACCAGACTAAAAACCTACATTAGTAAAGGCTAAAAGTCAGCCGGATTTTCTTGTTATTGCTTGATTTTTATGCTAATGAGTCTGTAATGGTAACACATAAAATTATGTCAATATGATTATTGTTAATTCAGAAATAATAAAAATTTCGAATCAATACATTTGGTTTTAAAACAAACATTAAATACAGGAAAATTAAAATACAGATTTCCGCCGCAAATTGACAGCCAAATATTTGTTGTAGAAAATTAAAATTAAAATGAATGTTGCCTGGTGAATGAAATAGTCACTTGTAAACACATTAAAAACCAATAATTAAAGTGTTTAAGTATATTGTAACTGTACAAAAACGTAACTGTGGAAAAAGGAATACAAGTTCTGTATATAAAAAAAAGTGATATGTAAGTGGGTGCCAAGTTCAAATAAAATTCAACTTACCCACTGAAGTATTATAGCATTGTTTAAATTGTTTAAAAATAAAAATTATTGATATTATATGAATAATAAATCTAGAACTTGGCAAGTTTTTGATAAATATTATGGCTATCATTTTCATGTCGTAATAAAATGATGATGATAACATTAATAACACTGTTATTACAATATTTTTTAATATTGTTATTATTATAAACAAATGACTCGTGTTAAAGATTTGATAAACAAATAAACACACAGATACACTTCTGCTTGCCTTTGATTATCACTCTAGCGACACCACCCCTTTCAGGAGCCTCAATACAATAAAATTCAGGCCTCCAAACATGAAATAACAAGTATTGGATATAAACCAATTGTCTAAAGTATTAAATTAAAAAATATTCTCGAATAACTTTAAAAGCAAGAAAAAGAAGAAAAAGAAAAATACTTTTTTTAGTATTATGTTATATTGAGTGTAATAATACTCCATACGTTATATGTCAATGTGATAACTGCTTGTACATATGTGTATTCTCTTCTTCGTCTTTCGTGATTGGGTGAACCCTTGACCTCTGTCAGCATTACTTTTTTACCTGTTTACAAATGCGCAGGGAAGGGTGGCTTGATCTGGATTACTTTTCTCTTGAGAATGTATTTTTCGACGGGAAGGGGTCTCGTTCCGATCGTAATTTACTTTGACCATGTCAGAGTATCACATTCTGTAGCATTTATATTGTGAGAGTAAGATCCAATTCTGGTCTTTCCTGGCAGCATATATTTTTACATCATTAAAAAGAGGAAATAGATAAAATATAAAAACAAGAACGAAAAATCGTGCTTCAAGCATAGATTATGTAACACTTTCCAACGCTTCCAAAATAATTCTACAAATCATTACCATTTAATAAGCTGAAAGATAACATTTAAGTAAACAATTTGGAAAACGCATAACATATTTAAAAACGTAATTTCAGGAAATTCCAACATATACAATATTCGGAAAATTATCCGAATACTTTTATTCAGCCCTGTATATGATCTATAGATGTGTATATATACTACATGGGATGCTAAATATTAGTTTAGTTAGGAAATGCGTAGCACAGTTTAAAATTCTACTTCTGGAGTTTACGTCAACAAACGGAAATGTGTTCACGAACTTTTGTGCTGCCCTGTATATGAAATACAGAATTTTTACACACCAAGTAATAGAAAAAACGTGAGTTAAATTTAAAATCGCGTTCAGCAACTTAAAACGCACTTCCAGGAATTATTTTTAACAGACAGTAGAGAATTCTTTTTTGTGTCCCTGTAAATGAACGATGACTGCTATACACACAATTTTCTGTAGTAATGCTCTTGTAATGCACCTTAGTGATATATATAAATTTCAATGCGTTTAAAATAGTGACACATTATTTAATTAAACCGCAAACGATTTTTCTCCATAGCCGTAATGTAACGGAATTCTTTTGACTGTCCCTGTAAAGTAACTATAAGTGCTATGCACATCCTATTCCATATTAAGCTTCTTGTAATGCACCTTAGTGATATATATCAATACAATGTATTTGCAATTGTGTAACATCATTAAAATAAACCGCAAATTATTTTTCCCCATAGACCGTAATGTAACGGAATTATTTTGAGCGTCCCTGTAAAAAAACTATAAGTGCTGCACACTTCAGTTGAAATAGGGAACATTCTATAGATAAGGACAATAACATATAAAAATTGCAGGGCAATCCGAGCATATTTACGGGAGTTAGAGCACGGACAGACGGCAGACGGCCAGACTGCAGACGGCCAGACGCCCCTCCGGCCAGACAAACCGAAGTCATAAACACTTTTCAACTAGGTTGGAAAGTGTTAAAAATGTACAGAGAGAAAACACATATGTACAAGCAGTTATCACATTGACATATATCGTATGAAGTATAATTACACTCATTATAACATAATACTAAATAAGTCTTTTTCTTTTTCTTCTTTTTCTTGCTTTTAATGTTATTCGAGAATATTTTTTAATTTAATACTTTACACTAGTGGTTTATAACCAATAGCAACTTTTGATATAATAATGTCTTTAATAAAGATAAATGACTCTTAGGAAAAATTTGGCAAGTTCTAGATTTATTATTAATATGCTATCAATAATTTTTATTTAAAAAAAAATTAAACAATGCTGTAATATTTCAGTAAATAAGTTTGTGTGACATATATATATATAAATATATCTATAATAATATCTATAATAATAATATAATAAATAATAAAAATAATAATAATAATATATATATATATATATATATATATATATATATTTTTTACAGAACATGGCTTTCTTTTTTCACAGTTATGTTTTTGTTAGATATATCTTACGTGAAATATTATTCATTTTCTGGAACAGATGTGGATGTTTCGTCATTGAGAAGTTAACATTCTTTTAAAGATAGGATAAAATCACTCGTACAACGAGGCGATTAAACAAAAGAAATTAGAATAGTAACACGCATCCACACATATCATCAAATTCAGAAATATTACAGTTTCTGGAAATTGAGAGCAAAGAACCTATCACAAAGCATACTGTATAGCGCTAAATCACGTTTACTGTTTAGTGAATTCGCAGTGGATGCAGATTATGAATGATTACTCAATATGTTTAAAAGTGTCCGAATATGCCAGTTTTGGGAAACTTCTAATATGCTATTGTCATCGAGTTAGATCAGGATGTACTTAGATAAGATAAATATTATAGAATGATCATCAAGACTGTTTTTCCGAAACAAAAATTGTAATAACTCTAGATTTCTAAAATATGTATAAGTGAAATATAGTATATTCAGATTACATTTTCATACGTTGATTTTGAACATGAGATATAATTCAACTTTTTCATCAGATGCAGGTGTTTCGTGGTTGACAGGTAACTAAATATTGATATTTGGGTATTGGAGTAATATGAAATTATTTTCGATATTTTTGCTTATCCTAATAAAACCACTGTGTAGAACGAAATACAAGAGATACTAGAATCATTCACACAATCAATAGGAAATCTTGAATATAAATTTAATAAGATTACGGGAGGTTCAGGGGTACAGAAGCCCCCTGAAGAAATGTAATTTTTATCTATAAAATTACGAGAATAAGAAGTTCATAAGAATTTCAGAATATCATTGCATGAACTGTGTTTAATTTAACGCTTCTAATTTCTGAAACCTTATATTTTATATTCCTATAAATATGTATGTAATATAAAAAAAATAAATTGCGAATTGTAAGATTCTAAATAATGTGAAAAGTGAGATTAAAAAACAATGACTTTCAGAGCTGACGTTGGGGCACCTGATCTGCAGATTTACTGGTTTAGATATAATGAGGTTGACCCTGACCCATAGTGACGCCAAATGACCCACTAATCGAATTTTCTCGAACATGTGACCTAGCCCAATGGTCTTCTTGTGTCCCAAAATGATAGGATACAAAATTTCTTCAAAATCGTTAGAGCCGTTTTTAATATATAAAAAAAATTAAACAATGCTGTAATATTTCAGTAAGTAAGTTTGTGTGACATATATATATAAATATATCTATAATAATATCTATAATAATAATATAATAAATAATAAAAATAATAATAATATATATATATATATATATATATATATATATATATTTTACAGAACATGGCTTTCTTTTTTCACAGTTATGTTTCTGTTAGATATATCTTACGTGAAATATTATTCATTTCCTGGAACAGATGTGGATGTTTCGTCATTGAGAAGTTAACATTCTTTTAAAGATAGGATAAAATCACTCGTACAACGAGGCGATTAAACAAAAGAAATTAGAATAGTAACACGCATCCACACATATCATCAAATCCAGAAATATTACAGTTTCTGGAAATTGAGAGCAAAGAACCTATCACAAAGCATACTGTATAGCGCTAAATCACGTTTACTGTTTAGTGAATTCGCAGTGGATGCAGATTATGAATGATCACTCAATATGTTTAAAAGTGTCCGAATATGCCAGTTTTGATATATATATATATACAGATATATATATATATATATATATATATATATATATATATATATATACCCAAGATTTGCTCGCATTATATTATACGATTTAGGTTTTCTATGGAACTTTTGGTCAGAATTGTAAGTTTAATATATCAAAATGTTAGAAATTGAATCGGCAATAACTATAAGGGGGCCCCTTAGGTCGCTTGGATAGATTTGCATTCAAAAATATTAATTCATACATATTTGAGGTCCGTTTGCAAGAATAGACCGGAGCGCGCGTTGGGCGTACACTGCCGAGGCAGTAGATCTCCCAACCAGGGGCGCCATTTCGGGGTGTGGAGCTGGGGTCGGCAACCGCCCCCCTCCCCAAGGAATTTGAAATTTCAGAAAATTTATCAGTTAACACAGGTTAGACCAATAAAAAAAAGTTGAAATATGATCAAAAGCTAAAATAACGTCAGATTTCACAGATTTGATTACAATAAAAAAACTAGTCTTATATGCCAATCCCATACTTTCTTCTATCTTATACAGGTTTCACATACACCAAAAACAAATCAGCACCAATTTACATTAAGGTCTAACTTAATCTAATGTTTTATTAAATTACTCGCAAGCTACGCCCGCTACGCTGGTCAATTTCTCTTAACGAACTTTTAATCAAACAAAATATTGACATTTCATAATTCACTCTTATGTTTTAACAGAATAATAAGTCTACTATAATTTGTGACACGTGCCAATAAACACGTCAGGACACGTTGCCCATATCATTATCTTTTTACGCATGAAGGTTTCGCTATGGTACTCCATTGCGAAATTTGGTAATTCTTTTAATTCAATATTTGAAAAACGGCATAATGATTTGAAATTTATATCAAGAAAAATACATTTTTTTACCTTTCAAACGCAGTTTGTCTAACAATTTTTTGACAAATACTTTTCGAGCTATTATTTTTTTTAGTAAATGTTTCATTTTCCGAGATTAATCTGTGGCAACAATTGGCGAAAAACCCAGTCGTCAGCAACGCATAGCTTTTTATTAAAGAGGCTGATGGAGCAGGTATTCTCATCATCAATTTGCCACCATCACTTCGGTCCTGTAAAATCGTTTCTGTAGTTTCAGAGATTCCATAGAAATTGTAATTTAGAATGATTTTAGAACGCTTTTCGCTCATTTCACCCTGTTAAAATTCGATTTTTTTAAATTATTATTCTTACACAGCATTTATATCTTATACGTAACTACAATGCCAAATTTCAAATTTCTTGCTCCTTCAGTATAAAAAAGTCGCAATTTTCGAACATTTTTCGCTTTTGCACCCCATTGGGGTTAGTGGCACCGACATAAAATATAGCCTATGTTGGAGTAGGCATTGTCACCATCAATTTGCCACCATTACTTTTGAAATCGGTTCTGTAGTTCCAGAGATTCCATAGAAATTGTAATAGAGAATGTTTTTAGAACGCTTTTCGCTTATTTCATCCCTTTTAAATTTCGATTTTTTTTAAAATTTGTTCTTAGAGAGCATTTAAATCATATGTAACTAATATACAAAATTTCAAATTTCTAGCTCTTTCGGAATAAAAAAATTGCAATTTTAGAAAATTTTTCGCTCCTGCACCCCCCTGGGATTAGTGGCACCGACATAAAATATAGCCTATGTTGGAGCAGGGATTGACACCATCAATTTGCCTCCATCACTTTTGAAATAGGTTCTGTAGTTCTAAAGATTCCATAGAAATTGTAATTTAGAATGTTTTTAGAATGCTTTTCGCTCATTTCACCCTTTTAAATTTCTATTTTTTTTCTTGTTGTTTGTTTGTTTGTTCTTAGAGAGCATTTACATCTTATAAGTAACTACAATGCCAAATTTCAAATTTCTAGCTCCTTCAGTATAAAACAAATCGCAAATTAAAATATTTTTCACTCCTGCACCTCCCCTGGAGTTAGTGGCACTGACATAAAATATAGCCTATGTTGCAGCAGGGGTTGTCACCATCAATTTGCCCCCATCACTTTTGAAATCGGTTCTGTAGTTCCAGAGATTCCACAGAAATTGTAATTAAGAATGATTTTAGAACGCTTTTCACTCATTTCACCTTTTAAATTTCATTTTTTTTTAAATTGTTCTTAGAGAACATTTGCATCTTATATGTAGCTACAATACCAAATTTCAAATTTCTAGCTCCTTCAGTATACTAAAAATCGCAATTTAAAACGTTTTTCGCTTTTGCAACCCCCCCCCCTCTGTGGTTAGTGGCACCGACATAAAATATAGCCTATGTTGGAGCAGGGGTTGTCACCATCAATTTGCCACCATCACGTTTGAAATCGGTTCTATAGTTCCAGAGATTCCACAGAAATTGTAAATTAGAATTTTTTTGAACGCTTTTCGCTCATTTCACCCTTTTAAATTTCATTTTTTTTTAAATTTGTTCTTAGAGAGCATTAACATCTTAAAAGTAGCTACAATGCCAAATTTCAAATTTCTAGCTCCTTCAGTATACAAAAAATCGCAATTTTAAAACGTTTTTCGCTCCTGCACCCCCCTGGGGTTAGTGGCACCGACATAAAATATACCTTATGTTGGAGCAAGGTTGTCACCATCAATTTGCCACCATCACTTTTGAAATCGGTTCTGTAGTTCCAGAAATTCCACAGAAATTGTAATTTAGAATGTTTTTCGAACGCTTTTCGCTCATTTTTTCCTTTTAAATTTCTTTTTTTTTTTTTAAACTTGTTCTTAGAGAGCATTTACATCTTATTAGTAGCTACAATGCCAAATTTCAAATTTCTAGCTCCTTCAGTATACTAAAAATCGCAGTTGTAGAACGTTTTTCTCTCCTGCTCCCCCTGGGGTTAGTGGCACCGGCATAAAATATAGCCTATGTTGGGGCAGGGGTTGTCACCATCAATTTGCCACCATCACTTTTGAAATCGGTTTGGTAGTTCCAGAGATTACCCCTACAAACAAACAAACAAACAAACAAACAATCTTTACTCCTGTATAATATTAGTATAGATGTGCGTTAGTTCTGGAGATATAGCTATCGTGAAAATCGTGCAAAATGTAGCATAGCAGCGCCACCATTTGAATTATTTATACCAAATCATAATCAACGTCTATTTTTGTCAAGGTCTAACAGAATCTGACGTTTGGTGAAATTCTGTGCATTAGTTCTTGAGGTATAGCTATCATACAAATCATAAAAAATGTAGCATAGCAGCGCCATCTGTTGGGCGATTTACACCAAAAACTAATCACCACCCATTTATATCAATATCTAACTGAATATCGTATCTAACTGAATATCAATATCTAACTTAAGTTTTATCAAATTCCTTGCATTAGTTCTTGAGATACAGCGCCCACAAAATTTTTTCTCACCTTATAGACACTGAGACACACAGACAGACATTTTCTAAAAATAGTCCAATTGTGTTCAGTAAAACGTATAAATCCGTCGAAAACCGAAAGTGGTAAATTTTTATAAATCCAATATATTTTTCTTGTAAAGATAGAAGAAACTAATAAACATTTAATAAACACTTTAAACATTGAAATGTTTTCTAAAGCCTTGTTATTGCAACATTCTATATGTGAGACCTTTATCATTAATGAGTATTTTGGCTAGTTTTAGAAATATATGTGAGAAAAAACTCTTTGAATTGCTTCTGAGCTGTGTACAGCATGATTAAAAGAAAACTCATCACCCCTTAGGCTAGAATTTTAGTGATAAATTCTCTCTTTAGCCAAAATTTTAAGAGGAATTTTTTAATTTTTTTTCGGGGATGGGGGGATGGAGGAGGTGTATTCAATTTCCTAATTTTATGATTTGTTAATTTTGTCACATTATATTTACTCCAATCGTTATAATGCTATTAAATCATTTGCTTTATTAAATGATATTATGTATACAGTATCCTCTTAAAAATCTTCACAGCCTGTCCAGGTTTGGTTGTGTAACCGACCCGAATCCTGACTTTAACCCGACAGACTTCAAGCCGAATCCGAAATATTCATACCTGAACCCGAAGTGAAAGAAAATGAATGTATATTTTAATACATTTATGGAAAAGTAATCTACAAGTTTACCACTTATGTACAAAAAATAACACATATACACCCATTAATATTCAAATATATAGTTTTTCCATTTGAAAATTATTCAGAACCTCATTTTCTATAATCGGTTCATCTCGAACCCAATGCGAAAGAGGCAAACCACAACCCGAAGCCTATAAAGTTTACTCGAAGAAAATTAATCCATATTTCAATATGACTTGGAAAAGTAGATTACAATTATATCTCTAATAACAATTTTATTTTTTATGTTGAAAAATTATTTTGTTTCATCTGAAAATATTTAGGATTTCTTTGAAAACTCGGGCAACACGAACCGACTCAAAATAGTTAAAACCCAACTTGAATCCGAAACAATTAACCCTTTGATAACTGGCCAGGATTGACTACTAATTTTGCATTCAATCTTTCTACAATTTCCAAAAAAATTCCTTGTGATAGATTTCTCTTGAAAATATCCTAATATAAGTGTATGACAGATTTCAAAAAGTCGTACTAATAAAATGAAAAATAGTCCACTGGGACATACATGTCCCAACCGTAGTCAAATCTTCCAAGTCAACCTGACCCGCAACGAAAATAAGCCGCGTCAACCCGGCTCGATCCGTACTGCATAGATTGGGTCGTGTTGCCCCACCCAATGCAGGAGCAAGGGACCTGAGACCATGAGTTTTGCAGATTTCTGAATTGTATGGAATTTAGATCATAGTCTGAAGAGGAAGGCAGAAAATGATTGCGGAAAATTTTTACTGACAGAAAATCATTAACGTAAATTTTTTTATACCTATGGATTACAACATTTGCAAATTTCGTAACTTCTTGATCGTGTTCGTGTGCTGATTATCTCGTGACTGATTGAATATCACGACTTTTTTTCGTGATTGTTTTATTTATTTATTTATTTATTTTCTTTTTGAGATAATTTTCCAAAATTCGCTATTTTCTGTGAATCATTGACGGAATTGATTTTTTCGACCATTTGTCTAATTCGCGACATTTTTTTTTTTCAACCGATCGACGAAATTCGCTATTTGTTTTCACCATCTTTTGACGAAATTTTCGACTCTTTTCTACTCTCGTTTGTTGAAATTCGGGAGTCTTTTTCTGCAACTGACTGACAAAAATTGCTATTTTTTTGCGCAATCTTTGACGAAATTCCGATCGTTGACGAATTTGTTTCCACCATTTGTCGAAATTTACGAAATTTTTTTTGGCAACTGACCGATGAAATTCGGTATTTGTTTTCGCAATCCTTTGACGCAATTCGCGACTCTTTTCTACGATCATTTGTTGAAATTCGTGAGTCATTTTCCGCAACCGACTGATAAAAGTAGATATATTTTTGCGCGATCTTTGACGAAATTCCCCGTTTTGCGCGATTGTTTGACTAAATTCGTGATTTTTTTCTTGTTCAATCTTTTGACGAATTTTGCGATATTTTTCCACAATAGTTATACTAAATTCGCTATTTTTTTCCGCGACCGATTTAAGAAAATCTCTATTTGTTTCAGTGATCTTTTGCGAAATTCACAATATTTTTCCACGGTCTTTTGAAAAAATTAACGATATTTTCCGCGACTAATTTTGCTAAATTAACAATTTTTTCTAAATCCAATTCGTAAAATTCGTGATGTTTACCGCGATCGGTTGACAAATTGCTTTTCCGTAAAAAACAAAGGAAATATTCGCGGATTACCACTAAAATTAAAAATATATTCGTTGAAGAATAACATGTTTGTGAAAGAAGTTAACCCATTAGGCGCCATTGCTCCCATTTTGGGAACATTGCTTTAAGATTTTTTTCTGAAGTGCGTATTTTATAAATTGTTAAAAGGTTCATGTTATTTGCATTTTGAATATATTAGATGACATCTGAAATTTTTTTGTTAAGTTTCAATAGAAATTTCTATTTTTTAAAACGTGTTAAAAAAGGCGAAAAATAGCTTTTTGGCAGTATTCGAAAAAAAAATTTAAAAAAAAACTTTATAATAAAAATTATATTTTTTAGTTAAAATATGTTCATAACAGTGTATTATGTTAAACAACATCAATCCGGAATTAATATGTATAATAGATCAATCACAATTACCGAAATAATAAGATGTTCCCAAAATGGGAGCAATGGCGCCTAATGGGGGTAAGGTTTTTGAAAACTTGTACATATGCTTCCGTGCATTTTTGGTATTTATTTTTCAACTTATTAGCTATAGAAAGTATAATATCATTCTGAAACTAATATTTTTAGAAGATTTCATATAAATTAGTCCAACTTTTACATTTATAATACAAAACAAAATGAAATTACCAGTTCCATAAGCATTTTCACTATCCATCTCTCTATTTTTCATCATTTCATATTTTTTTTTTATTATTTTACATGGAAAATGATTGAACAATTTTTTAGATTTGGATGATTTTTCGGATGTTCCGGAAATCGTTTGTTTGCCACCCGATTGCAGTATTGTAACATATGAGGAAGATATCTTCCTCATATGTATGTCACATAAAATATTTTCTCTTACATATGTAATAGAAAATAATTTATGTGATGATTTATCCCATGTTATATTTGGTGGGGTAGAACTTTCTGTAAATTCTAAATCAAGAGACAATCAAGAAATATCTAATTTAGTGTTTAAAAAAGACAAAGTATTAAACACAGGCTTGATATTTTAGATGAAAGTTCAGGCGAACTTCAAATTGGAATATGGAAAAAACTAAACAAAATGCAAAAACAAAAAACAAAATATTGTTAAAAAAACAATTTCAGAAAACGAAAAAAATGTAATATAATGCTGCATAAAAAATGTTCAATCATTTTCATGTAAAATATTAGGACAAAAATTATGTATTGAAGAAAAATAAAGTGGTGGATAGTGAAAATGCTTATGGAATCGGAAATTTTATTTTTTATTTTTATTATAAATGTAGATGTTGGACTAATTTATATGAATTAATCGTAAAATATCAGTTTCAGAATGATATTATCCCTTTTATAGCGAAAAAACTGAGAAATAACAAACATAAATGCACGGAGGCATAAGTAAAATTTGCGAAAAAATTTACCCCCATTAGGCGCTATTGCTCCCATTTTGGGAACATGCTATTTTTTCTAAATATTGAATTTTTTTAATTTTTTTTTTCTTCAGAAATACCTTAAAGACTTTCTATTCATAAATAAAAAACAACTGTTTCATTAAAAAATTGCTTAATATATATAGCGGCGCCTAATGGGTTAAGATAAGAAGGCAAAATCTCACACTGTATTAGGTAGATTTCGTAAGAAATACTACCTATTGCATTCTCACCTAAGTTGGAATTTTTAAAAAATTTGTGCCGATCTACGCCGATCATGACTCCCAGAACCCAAAACCACCCCCAGTTCAATACTTTATCTACCTATCTATCTATCTATGTCACTTTTTTATGGACACGATAACTGCAATAATTCTGCACAGATATCTTCGAAACTGATACATAAAATCAAGGGGCATAAAATCTCGGTCAAATTCGTTAATGGGCAAAATCGAACAAAGGGGGGGGAGGGGGGAGGGATTTTTGTGAAAACAGAAAAAACCCATAATTTCTTAATTGTGATACGTATCGAATCCGTTTAAAGTTATTATTACTTCTAGGAGAAGGGCCGAAATTGTATGTATGACAAATTTTTGATATAATTAAAAATAGCCCCAAGGGGGGGGGGGAAGGGGGTGTTTTAGAAGAAAAAAATTCATAACTTCGTCAATTCACAAGATATCAAATCCGCTTAAATTTGTTATAAATCCTCTTAATATTATCTAAAACTTTTATACTGACAAGTTTTTTATTGGACCAACCCTTATAGCAAAAAAAAAATTAAAAACAAAAAAAATCCCTGCCGGCTCCACCTGCAAACAAGTTATTTTTCGAAGTATGCGGTTCCAACTCCCGCATCTTTTCGAAACTGATACATAAAATCATGGAGCATAATATCTCGGTCAAGTTCGTTAATGGGCAAAATCGAACCAAGAGGTGGTGGTGGGGGGGGGGCTTTTTTTGAAAACAGAAAAATACGCATAATTTCTTAATTATGATACGTATCGAATCCGTTTGAAGTTATTATTACTTCTAGGAAAAGGGTCGAAAGTTTATGTATGACAGATTTTTGATATAATTAAAAATGGCCCCAAGGGGGGGGAGGGGGGAGGTTAGAAGAAAAAAATTCATAACTTCGTCAATTCTCAAGATTTCAAATCCGCTTAAATTTATTATAAATCCTCTTAATATTATCTAAAACTTTTATACTGACAAGTTTTTTATAGGACCAACTTTTATAGCAAAAAAAAAAAATCCTTGCTGGCCCCGCCTGCAAACAAGTCAGGTTTCGAAATAGGGGGTTCCAACTGCCGTATCATGGCAAAAAGGTCATATCTTCCGCAATTCCCAACAAACAGACGCCCCACAGTCTGCGTCTTCGAAATCTACCTATGCCTGTAGGCCGAGCCGTCAGGGATTTTTTTTTTATTGTGGGAGGCCTATTTCTATTTTGTTCACGATTTAGGCAATCCTGAACGATATTTCAAACCCTGTCTCTAAAAAAACTTTTTTTCCTCCCCCCCTCCCCAAGAAACTCATGAAATGGCACACCTAAAGTAAAACCTGCAAAGAAGGAGTTGAAAAGGACTGTAAAAAAGCTCCATTTTAGACAGGTCTCCATCTTAGCAAGTATAACTGTATGGCGTTTTTTTCGTCGAAACTTGATTTTTTTTTTTTTTTTTTTTTTTTTTTTTGCACATTTGAGAAAGAATTATGTTACAGACAGGTTTCGCTTAGATACGTTTCACTGTAATACACCTATGCTCTTCAGAAGTGCTTTACAGAAAGGAGATTTTAACAGTCATGAAGAATACCTGAAAAAAAAAACGGTACCTGTCTATCACTAAAAACTTTCATAATATTTTAAAATTCTACTTGCTAAGACGAAAACCTGTCTAAAACGGATTTTTTCAGATGTCACTTGAGATTTTGTATTAGAAGTATTGCTGTCTCTGTATATATAATTCAGTAAACGTATCTCGTTCGGAGAGGTTGCGGGGGGGGGGGGGGGGGCAGATCCCCGAACTCCACCCTTGGCTATGCCACTACCTTAAAAAAACTTTGCCCCCCCCCTCCCCCCCAAGAAACTTCTAAAATGGCGCCCCTGCTCCCAACTCTACTTCCGTTTAGATAAATTTGCGCTTAAAAATATAAAATCGTACAGGTAGATACGAGGGTGGACGCTGCAGAAGACATTGTGTCCCCCAACATCAGGTTCGTTTGGAAAGATTTTCGTTTCAAAATATAAAATCAAAATAAACCAAAATGTCCGTAGCACGCCCGGTGTACACTGTTGAAGTCATTCGGGACTATAACTCTAGGTTTATTTGTATAGATTTTAATTTAAAAATGTAAAATCATATAAATTTGAGGGTGCATGCGGATAAAGTCAGTGGGGCTTTCAACATTAGTTTCGTTTGGAAAGATTTTCGTTAAGAAATATAAAATCATTCAACGCTTATTTTAGGCACATTTAAGGTTATTATCACTGGCCCTGGCAACACCGCACCGGGCGGGTTAGCGAGTTAAGAATAAAATTTATATTTCATAATTTTTATTTACAAAAGGATAAAATGATGTGCTTCAGCTTATAAAATTATATCTCCTCAGTAATGTTCTTTAACAGAAATATATTATTTTAAGATATTTTTTTCTTCTGATTATTTGGAAATTATTTTCTTCTAGAACAATGCTACTAAATTAACATCATATTTTTAAACGTAGATGAAACGCTGAAAATCGGTTTATTGAAACTATTTGTTTGAAACAATTTCTAAAATATATTTTTTAAACTATAGCTAGTACTTAGTCGTTGGTGAAGCAGGCATATAATGGTACTAAATATAACCAGAAATAGGAAATGAAATTATTAAATTACCAATTTTTAGATATCGAATTGAGACACCAATTCATGTATTAACCTTTTCAGTGCGGAATTTTTTTTTGGTTGGTTAATGCCCTGTGCGGAATATTTTGCTAAACCTATTTTGCACCAAACTCCTAGATGTCGACATTAGTCGACTCCCGCACTCGGATTCTTATGTCGACTTCTGTCGACTCCCGCACTAAAAGGGTTAAATGAAATACGTTAAAATCACTTGATTTAATAATATTATAAATACCAATATTAATACATATTGTACAATATTGCTCCTATAAAAATTAATTCTTTATGCTTGTCTTTAAGAAATATTTCAAAAATTATACTTTCTTAAACATATTAAAATATAATTATCAAATATAGAAAATATTTGTATAAAACATTATTAAAAGAGACTTTGAAACCAGGTAAAAATCGTGAAAAATACATTATACAGGGTGTACATTACAGACCTGCCAAGTTTGCCATGTTTTGAATTGCGGTAACTGTGAATAGCAATCGTCCGATATATTAGCAAATTTCTGTCATTAAATGAAGCAAACGCGTCTATTCGGAAATAGCGATACTCAAAATATGGCATATTTGGCAGGTATGACATTAATATTTATCAAAATTTTATTTGTTTAAATGCATATCCATACTCACTTGCATATCCAACGCAAAATTAGTAAAAGAAAAATTACAGATAATCCGTAACCAATAATATAGAATGGCCACATTCTTGAAAATTTCTTCTTCGCTATGTTCACCCCTTTATTTAAAATATGAAAGCTTCTATAGCTAGTTAAAAGACTTATACCTGAAGTCTTAATAAAGAAGCGACCCAGACAAGGTTTGAAATCAACCACTAGCTCCAGTCAAACTTGGGCGGATGCATTAAAAGTTCCAGTTTCTTCCAGTCCGTACGCATGTATGTGTGAACGTATTTTGTTGAATCACCAAGCGCAGCTACCTTCCGATACTTCGTCCCCCCTCGGCGGGATTAATCATCGTCTATGCCAATCGTCTGGTTTTCTTTCAAAAAAGTTGTTTTTCAATACAAAATTTTAAGATACAATAAATATGCAGGAAACTTTTGTTACAAAACTACGTTATTTCTAAATTTTCCCAGCATGATTGAAATTTTCTAACTGACAGCATATATATATTATTTAAAAAATAATGAAAGTTTAATTAAAATAATATATTTTTTTTAAATATCTGAACATTTAATAAACACGTATATGTAAAAACTACTGCTGTTTTTAGAAATGCCAAGTTCAAAAAGCCATGTTGAATATGTAGGTAACTTTTATAGGCACTATATTTACTGATATAGTTTCTAGTATAATAGGAAATTTTTAAATGGCTGTATCTCAATTTTTCTTAACATAAAAATACCTTTATTTAAAATCATTATTTTTGTAAGTTAACTGACATTTTTAACGAACTACTGTAAATGTAGCTATTTTATACTAAAATCGCACAATTTATAATAAAAATGTATACTAAAAAATAATGAAAATATTCACATATCATGTAAATACATCAGTGATTGCACGGAAACCTATAGTGTAGCTTTCATGAACTAATAATATTGAAAATATTCAAATCCTATATATTTTGATTAGGTTTTAAAAATTAATTTGGATATTATTAGTAGTGAAAATCATATTAGTTAATAGTTTAATTAAAATAATACATTTTTTAAATATATTAATATTTATTAAACACGTAAATTTAAAAAGACTGAAATTTTATAATTAAAATTTGTCTGCTGTTTTTAAAAATGCCAAGTTCAGAAATCTATGTTGCTTTTATAGGCATTATATTTAATGATGCATTTTCTAGTACATTTGGGTTTTTAATCTGACTGTATCTCAAGTTTACTTAACATAAAAAATACATTTTTTTTTAAAACAATTATTTTGTAAATTAACTGAAATTTTTAATGATATTATATACGTGTAGCAGTTTTATACTAAAATCGATCAATTTATAATAAAAAATTACACTTAAAAAATGATGAAAATATTCACATATCACGTAAGTAGATCAGTGATTGCACGGAAACTTATAGTGTAGCTTTCATGAAGTATTAAATATTCAAAATATACAAAACCTAAATATTTAATTTAGTTAAAAATTAATTTGGGAAATATTAGTTAGCAGCGAAAATCATATTAACATCTTTCTTAGTAATGTTACGAAAATTTAGGTGACAAAATGCTTATAGGGATTTTTTTTCTTTTGATCATTTCTACCATTGGATTTATTTTTGAAATAACTTCAGTCTAGGTTTTCCGATCACAAATAATTCGAAACTGATGGAATGCTACAGAGTGATCAATTAAATTATTTGAATTTAAGTCTGACTGCATAGGATTTACCACTATATTGCTGTTTATTGATTAATATGAGTATTTTACATTATCCGAGACGTATAGTATTTATTTTGCACCTATGACTCTAAGGATCTGATATGATAATTTATACTTAGAGAATTTTATTAGACAAATTATCAATTAATTATAGAAAAGAAAAAGTTGCGTTGTGAATTATTTTTGAAGTTCGGATCCTCTTTGAGCCAATTACAATCATCAAAGGTTACCTGCAGAGAGTTATGTAACATTAAATAAATAATGGCTTATTTTAAAACCTAGATTGTAATATTAAAGAAAACATTTCCTAAAATAAAAGACTTAATATTAATTCAATAAATTAAGTAAACAAAAGGAAAACTGACTAAAATTAATTGAATATAAAATTGAGTTTATTTACAAGGTAATTATAAGCATATAATTAAAACCAAACATAAATGTTTAAAAAAAAAAAAAATATTCAATCCTAGATGAGAACTGTATTCTCAACATTTATTTTCGGAGAATTACAGTTTATCTTACTGAATTAACAAATTCGATTTTGAAAGGCAGAGTTCCATACCCTAGAAGTATTTATTTGATTAGCCTTTTTATGTTTAGATCGGGGTAGGATCTTCATACACACGTAAATTCGTATTATTAAAAGAATATAGCTTAATTAAATAAAATGGAACAATGGTGAAGGAAGATTGTTTGTTACCTTATGTTACTAGATAACGTTGACAGCAGGAGGTAATGGCTGACGCGTTTTCGCTTTTTCTTAGCGCGTACATTTCCATCTATTGGCACACACACTCAAAATCTGTTTTTTAGTTAGAGAGCAGTCAACCTTCTACTTTTCCATCTTTTTTGAATCTGAACTCTCAAAAAAAAAATCACATTCTTTTCGTGGAGCAAAAAAAAAGGGATGGAATCATTCTTCCCTTTTCACATAAAATTAAGGCCTTATACATTTAACTTCTTGAAAATTTGCATGTTTCGGCCATACCTCTGATTTTAGAGAGATGACCATTGGCAGGCGGGAGAAATTTGGTACTCCCCTTGAGTGTTTCATAGGCCCGTCGGTACAATAGTGAGTCCTCTTGACGCCGTGCTGTGTCTGGGAGGTAAAGATGCTTTTACTTGGGAGGTCTTCGTGCCTATTTAAGCTCTCATAAATAAATGTGTCATATTATTGTTCTGACAATTTTCTCCATGACATTTTTATTAGGTGTAGTTAAATCATTCGTGGGAACGGAAAACCAAATATTTCCTTGACTGCCGTGGTTCACTTTGTTCCATAATTATCTATCTGTATGCGCTGATCCTAAAATGGATCATTAATTTGTATTGTTCACTGTTCACTGATTAAAATGATACCAAATACTCTGTTAATATGCAGAAAAAAAACCAAATACTTTTTTTTTATAGTGTGTGCTAGTTTAGATCTAGATGGTGGTATTTCTCACCATCATCTCTTCCCCCGACATTAGAAAAAAAAAGGTCCACAGTATCTTTTTTTTATATATATATATATATAGCCACAAAGTACTCGATGAAAGTCCATCGTCGTATTATATTGAAGATCAAAACTGAAAATGTTCACATGGAAAAGTCTAGGAACTTGGGATAAGCTGGAGTGTCACTAGGTTTGGAGTGTAAGTAGGTTTGCAACACCAGAAAAAAGTTTTACACATTGGTGAAATAAAGCGTAATCAAAAGTTCACTGTTGAAAAATCTGATGAAAGACATGACTTCTTCAGCAATTTATCATGTGTAGTTGGTTTCAATTTCCATTGTTCCAAAAACATTTATTAAAATTTTGAGTTTTAATAGGTCCAAATCCAAATAAAGCAGGAAAATTTGAATAAGCCAAATAATAAAATAAAATGCCCGAGAGAAGAAAGAAAAAAAAATTAATTTTCTTTTCCACTCTTATATTTTTAGTTATTACATACATATAAATTGGCAAATCTTTTATTTTAATTATTACAGGCTAATTAGGTACCCATGAATGGAAACACAATATACAGAATCATTTAAAACGAATACTCAATATAATCAGTAAGCTGTATGCATTGATAATGAATACCATACAATTAAAAAAAAAATTATATAATATATGAAAAACATTGAGAGAAAACACATCTATATAATCACATGTCTGTTGTACTACAATCTTTATTATAAACATTATAATATAATTCTCACATGAATTATTTTCTCTTGAGCAGAAAGGAAAACTTCTTTATTTTTTTATATATATATATAAAGAAAATGTTATGTTAAAAAAAAATCTTATCATTCTTACTAAAACAATTGTTTTGGAATATGTGAAAAGGCTACTTTTCTGAATGAAAGATATTCTCAATAATAATATATTTTCATAAAGGAAACAGATCGAAAAAATGAAATTTTTTTTTCTTCTTTCGATACCAAAAATTTAAATATCCATCGATAAAGTCAAACGCAATACCCTTTTAAACTGTATGCCTTGGGATGAACGGGGTTGGGAAAAAAAAAGCAGAAGAAGAAAAAGAATAATCTTTTCTCCCTCTAATCCATCACCGCTAAGCGGAAGGATAGAGAATGACAGCTAGATGACCCTACCTGTGGACAATTACCCATCTCCCTACCTTCGGATTCAGTTGTACACGGGGGACGATTTGCGAAATGATAAGCCGTGTATTAGGTATCTTTCCTCACCTGTGGGTAACGTTTACTAAACTCCTGGATTACTGACAGTGGAAAAAAAAAATCAGTGAAACGATTTGATTGCACGTGTGTCTGTGAAAAGGATTACTCGCAAAAAATCCAGCTATCTGTTTTTTATTGTTAAAATAAGATTAAATGTGTGATTAAAATAAAAAAAAAGTCGTGTATACCCGGCTTGGATTTAAAAAAAAATGGGGTATGTAATTAAATCTGTATATCTGCTTAATATTTTCTATAAAAAAAAAATCGGTACACGTGTAACGTGGTCAAATCCGTTTGCATCGCACTATCTTCTCGTCAATTTATATATTTACTTATTTATTTATATTGTGTATAAAAACGTAATGTATTATAATATATATATATTTTTAATATAATATCGATTTTCTAGTTACAATTTAAGTTAGCGAGAACAGGCGAGCGTTGCTTTGCACAAACGAAAATGTGCATGCAATTGTAAAATGTTTATTTAATTATTTATTCTTCTTCTTCTTATTATTTTAAAATATATTAACGTGTAAATATACATATTTAAGGAATGGAAAGCGAGCGTTCGCTTTTCTTTTCTCTTATTTTTTTTTTTTTTTATAAAATATTACATATAATAGTTAGAGAAAAAAAAAAGATTAAACAAATTCTTTTTTTTTTTTTTGTAAAGTTTGGAAATTTAGTTAATTAGAAATATCTCAGCTAAATGCATTATTAGATGCTCTGCGCAGATAGTCTCAATTTCGCCTGCAAAAACGAGACTTTAACATCCAATAAATTGCTGAAATGATCATTGACATGTATCCAACACCTTTTTATTATTATTATTTTTTAAGTATGAAATAATTTACCTAAATATTTAAGGTATAAATTAAACATCCAATTTATGTTTTGTAATAATTGAAACGTTCAATGGTATTTTTTTATTTTTATTTTTTTTGTAATTAAATTATCTGAAATGTTAATCCTTAGGGACAACTAATATTTTTTTTTTTTTTTTTTTTTTTTTTTTTTTTTTTTTTTATAATATGCAATCGTACAATTATTCTAAAATTAAAATTGAAACGCGTTGTTCTAACCAAGTTATAGATTATATCAAATATTAAACTAAAATAATTTTGTAAAATCTGACCGATTTTTTTTTTGTTATAATAATTCAAGTGGATTCGTCAATCCGTGGCTTTAAGCAAAGGATGAATTATTATAAATATTGGTCAATATAAAATGTTGTATTATTATAATTTATATTTGTGTCGCCGAGTGAATAGATGTTGACTTGTAATTTTAAATCGATTAGTTATATGTTTTGTGCTACATATAAAGACTTTTATTTTCACTTTTAGTAGAGGGGGTAAGGTTATATATTAAAAATTTTTTTGTTTTGTTATATAAATTAGTATAAAATGGGTTTGAAAGGGTGATACCCTGGCAAGGCTGCCTCTGTTTTTATTTTTACCGTAATTATTATTATTTTTTATTTAACGTGCATGTTTGTTCATAACTCCCTCTGACGAGCCAAATCCCTCAGTAGTACACTGTGTAGCAAAGAAAAAAAAACTTGCAGTATCCTCCCTAAATGATCTTTTTTTTTTTTTTTTTTTTTAATAGTAACCTGTCCTCAATGTACTGTAAATAAACAATAATGGAAAATTATAAAATGTGTACTAAACTAAAGAAAAATAAGACATCTATAAACAATAAGTCCCGACTTTAGTTTCCCTTATTGTTACTAGAATTCTGATCATGATCTTTATCTTGTTTATTGTTTTCAAATGTCTGCTGTGAATTATTTTTTTTTGTATAATCATGTTTTTTATAATTATTTTGCTTGTAGCCCCCTCTATGCCCTCTATAATTTCTTCGCTGGTCATATGATCTCTGTTCGTTGAAATTGCCTCCATAATTTCCGAAACTGGGATATGATATCGGCATAAATTGTTGGTGGGGTGGGGGTGGTGCATAGTACATGTACTGAGGAGCAGAATATTGCATAGGGTTGAAGTTTTGGTGCGTGTAATTTGGGGTTTGCTGAAAGTTTCCCTGAGCTTGTTGGTTTCCCCCTTGATAAAAATTTGGTTTTTCGATTTGAATATTCTCAGGAATTTTTTTATTTTCGTCCACGTAATTACTGCTGTTTTGTTCGTTGCCCTTGTAAAACCAACAATGTGGGTTCGTATGGGATGTGGATTTACAGTACTTGCAAAACCTAGTTGTATCATTGTTAGTGGCATTTACCTTTAATTTTATGTTATTTAATTCCGCGTTTAATAATTTTATATTCTCTGCACTTTCTACATTGAGTTTAAGCAGTTCATTTAACAAATCAGAATCTTTAGTTTTGGAAATGTTGTTGATGTCCTTTAAATTGACATGTGAATAAGCCTCCTCTAATTTTAAAGCTATGTTGCACGCTGTTTTAAAGTCGGCGGAGAGTTTTTTCTTACTTCCAGACTTAAATCACTACGAATTGATTCCAAAAACTGAGATAATTTGATCATTTCCATGAATGTAGAGCTGTTGTTAGCTCCTATATCTTGCCCACTTTTTTTTAGATAAAGGTCTGCTGCCGCATTAAATTCTAATATAAATTCGTTCATGTTTTGTTCCGGTTTTTGTTTGAGATTGCAAAATTTCTTTTGCGCTTCTAGAAATGTGGTTTTGGGTTCGAATAATTGTTTTAACTTTGTTTTAAAGGTTTCTAAGTTCTGTTCTACGAACAAATTTTGATCCCTCATCAATTTATCTTTAGCAGGTCCTACAATTTTCGCCTTTAATATAGTTAATTTAGAATCATTATTCAATTCAGTTTTATTGATGAGATTGTCAAATTGTAAGAAAAAATGGTTAATATTTGCTTCCTTTTTTCCATCATAGTATGGAATCAGATTAATTAGGCTATCTGCATTTGGGGTGTCCATTGTAGTAATTTTAGGAGTAGCTTTTTCAGAATTTATAATTTTCTTCTCTTTCTTTTTTTTCTTCTTATTATTATTATTATTATTACAAATAATATTAGTGTCTACAGTTTGATTATTTAATTCGCGTAATTGTTGTCTAGTTTTGACACCAGTATTTATTTTACTAATTCTTTGACTTTTACGCTTATTCATCCAATTAAAGTACAAAAATCATAAAATAGAGAGAGAGCAAAAAAAAAATCGTTTAACATAAAATAAAAGATACCCAATGGTGAATTGTTATGCACTGTTCGAGAAATTAATTATATATAATATATATCATTTCAATATTTGAGCATTATTATGTATTTATTTTATATTTGCTGCTGTTGCAGTATATGTAACACAAGTCATATTTTCAATTCTTTGTTAATACAAATCAATCCAATAACACTTATTATTATTTAATATATCATTATATATTTAGTGAGGTACAGAAAAAGAGTTGCCAAGTATATGCATGTTACAGAGTGTGTATGAAGATTCCCCAATGAATGCTTAAATTTTTTTTTTATTAGTTGTTGAAAAGAGGCAAAATTTTTTTTTTTTTTTTAAGAATTTTAAAATTAAGAACATTTATGTTAGCAAAAATTTTTTTTTCTTTTTTTTTTTGCAGTCTTAATATTGCATATATATTTTTATATTTTAAAAAAAATTATACAATAACCTAAAGTTCTATTTCTAAAATTAAATTAATATATTAAAATAATCTAGAAAGAGGTAACGGTACCACTTCTAATTCGGTAAACCCTATGATGGAATGCTACAGAGTGATCAATTAAATTATTTGAATTTAAGTCTGACTGCATAGGATTTACCACTATATTGCTGTTTATTGATTAATATGAGTATTTTACATTATCCGAGACGTATAGTATTTATTTTGCACCTATGACTCTAAGGATCTGATATGATAATTTATACTTAGAGAATTTTATTAGACAAATTATCAATTAATTATAGAAAAGAAAAAGTTGCGTTGTGAATTATTTTTGTAGTTCGGATCCTCTTTGAGCCAATTACAATCATCAAAGGTTACCTGCAGAGAGTTATGTAACATTAAATAAATAATGGCTTATTTTAAAACCTAGATTGTAATATTAAAGAAAACATTTCCTAAAATAAAAGACTTAATATTAATTCAATAAATTAAGTAAACAAAAGGAAAACTGACTAAAATTAATTGAATATAAAATTGAGTTTATTTACAAGGTAATTATAAGCATATAATTAAAACCAAACATAAATGTTTAAAAAAAATATATATTCAATCCTAGATGAGAACTGTATTCTCAACATTTATTTTCGGAGAATTACAGTTTATCTTACTGAATTAACAAATTCGATTTTGAAGGGCAGAGTTCCATACCCTAGAAGTATTTATTTGATTAGCCTTTTTATGTTTAGATCGGGGTAGGATCTTCATACACACGTAAATTCGTATTATTAAAAGTATATAGCTTAATTAAATAAAATGGAACAATGGTGAAGGAAGATTGTTTGTTACCTTATATTACTAGATAACGTTGACAGCAGGAGGTAATGGCTGACGCGTTTTCGCTTTTTCTTAGCGCGTACATTTCCATCTATTGGCACACACACTCAAAATCTGTTTTTTAGTTAGAGAGCAGTCAACCTTCTACTTTTCCATCTTTTTTGATCTGAACTGTCAAAAAAAATCACATTCTTTTCGTGGACCAAAAAAAAAGGGATGGAATCATTCTTCCCTTTTCACATAAAATTAAGGCCTTATACATTTAACTTCTTGAAAATTTGCATGTTTCGGCCATACCTCTGATTTTAGAGAGATGACCATTGGCAGGCGGGAGAAATTTGGTACTTCCCTTGAGTGTTTCATAGGCCCGTCGGTACAATAGTGATTCCTCTTGACGCCGTGCTGTGTCTGGGAGGTAAAGATGCTTTTACTTGGGAGGTCTTCGTGCCTATTTAAGCTCTCATAAATAAATGTGTCATATTATTGTTCTGACAATTTTCTCCATGACATTTTTATTAGGTGTAGTTAAATCATTCGTGGGAACGGAAAACCAAATATTTCCTTGACTGCCGTGGTTCACTTTGTTCCATAATTATCTATCTGTATGCGCTGATCCTAAAATGGATCATTAATTTGTATTGTTCACTGTTCACTGATTAAAATGATACCAAATACTCTGTTAATATGCAGAAAAAAAACCAAATATTTTTTTTTTATAGTGTGTGCTAGTTTAGATCTAGATGGTGGTATTTCTCACCATCAGAAACAAAACGCTTAATACGAACATATTTAGAAAAATGTCTCCGTTGGTAATTTAAGGGAACTTTTCACCCTATAATTCCAGGAGTTTGCAAGTGCTTTCATCAGACATGTCATTAGAAGTGTACTTAGTGCAAAATCAGATGTTTAGGATTGAAATTAGCTGGTTGCAATTTAAGTAGAGCGGCAGTGTTAGCCATGTAAATTTCTTTGAAATTTTTATTCCACGTGTTTAATGAAACCTAATAGATGCCGTTGTAAAATATATTTTCTATTGTAGTACATCCAAAATTTACTACAGTAAATCCACCTATCTTTTCCTTTACCACTTTTGCATATAGACTTTTAAATTTTATAATTTTCTGTCAGAGATCCCTTTCTTAATTATTGCATAATTCCCACAGAAATAGAGACATATGAGTAATTCTACTGAAAACTTTATTTTCTGAGCGTAAAACACTCATTAAATTTATCTAATTTAAAAAAAAACAATATTCATAGATTATCTTTCATGTCGTTTAGGATTTATATCGGTGGTCGTATATATTTTATGCTTAATTTATTTTGTTAAGACTTAGGGGTGATAGGTTATTTTCATAATAATATTCTAACGGAATAAGCTACATCTACAAAAGATACGAATACACAATATTTTGTTTGATAATGTCAAGCTTATTTAGAGTAGGATATAAAACTTGAATTAAATATATTTCAAAATATTTATGTATATGAATTGAAAACTTATTTTTATTAAATAAAAGATGATTGCATTTTAAATGAAGAACGAAGGATACATAAATATCATGACCATTTCTAGTTCAGTAAGTGCATTTTAAATTTAATGAAAAATCACAATGAGCACAATGATGGTTAACAACTGAAATTAAAAAGATATGCATCCTTCCTTTGAATATTTTATTTGGTGACGAATGTAACTATATTTTGTAAATTAGTGTACAGCAGTTTATTTTAACAGATTATACAATAAACTTTTCTATCAGTATATAACTCAAATATATTTTTTAAATATATATATATATATATATATATATATATATATATATATATATATATAATTGTTTCATTTAAATGACTATTAAGTTTTATTAGGATAACACTTAATAGTCATATAGAGGAATTTTCAGGGAAAAAATACATTGATAAATTATAAATATATTTATTACATTCACAAAGTAAGTTAAGATGAAATTAGAGAAAATTAGGTGCAACATGTAATGGACGTCAAGTATATCTCCGTTCATTAGAAAAACAAATAAATTATTCACAAATCGTCAATCTTCATCAAATATATATTCTTAAAATCTTAAAATGCTCCGTTATTTAAAACCTCAAAATAAATTAATATATTCTGTGAAAAATTAAGTATCTGTACCGAAAAGTAACATTTTTGTAGAATGATCCATAAAATATTATAAAAATTAACTTCTGTTAATTTGTTAATTAACATAAAAATGATCATTTAAATAATCATGCACGACATTATTAATATCGCATCCAAACACCAATATTCACGAAACAGGTGAAACTGCGGTTCCCTTCACGACTGCTGTGACCGAGAGTAGATCAGATAATGGAAGAACCCACCGGAAATTTTTAAAAGATATTTTCGTTAAGTTAAAGACATCGACCATGCTATATTGACTGTGCTATATAAATTTCTTCTACTTGAGACATAGTGTTGTCTAACGAAAACTATTTATGTGATAAATATCTGAAAAAGTAAATTTCCATATGTAATTTTGAAAGGACAACAAAAAAAAAATGCCAAAAGATAATTAAGTATCTGTAGCTAGTTATAGAAATCAATAATCCCTATAATAAAATTTCGTCGTATATATGTTTAAACTTGTTATATTGATTTTTTAAAAGTATCATAACTAAATACATCCTATTTTTAAATAAGAATGTTTGCAGTACATTTTATAGCTTCTAGTTGATGTAATTATGAATAATTTTATTCAAACATTACAAGATAATTGCAGCTGTTTTTTTCTATAATGGGACATTTGATAGTCTATTTATATCTATATGTTTCAAAAAATAAGTCATTTCGGAATATTTTCCTTAAATTTGGTATCTCCAAAGCTACATCATACATGTATTTGAAATTCGATTAAAACCTAAAAAAAATCCCATAAAAAAATCACAAACAAATCGCTTCTTTAAAGAGAAAAAAATAATTATTCAATTTCAAAATCTTTTTTACGTACAAAAAAAGGGCGAAAATAAACTCATTGCTCTTATGCATTTTTTTTTGTATTATGATGGTGTGCAATAATATTTTATATACATATACTTTTTGGTTTGAGAACACCCCCAAAATATATATTTGTTTGGAATGAAATATAGTTAGCCTTGTTTCAAACTCTCTTTCAAATTTTAGTCATAAGGACAGGGGATTGTGTTTGTTTAAATTATCGCAACTCTAGACATTGGGCATTGACTAGAAACGAAGAATGTTTCGTGAGGAGAATTTATAGGGGAATTTGCCTTTATTTGTCTTACTTCTGTAAAAAGAATCTCCCGAAACAGCTGAGACACATCTTAACATGTCCAGAATATGATGCATTTCCCAGCTTCCAGACTCTTGTCGTTAAATTACTTCTGGGACTAAGGAAGAAAATCTCTGTGCTGATTGTATTATTATAAACATAACTTTTAAAAATATATCTTTTTAAGAGATAATTTCGCATGAATTTTATTTTTAATAAAATAACTAAATGAAAAGCTGCCTAAAAGTATAATTTAAAAAACTGAATGCACTGTGATAATGGAAAAGTTTAAGTAACAAACGGATTACTATTTATAGATTAGAATATCTCAGAGGATCAAAGAACTACTTCGTTGATTCAACAATGAAAACACCTTTTTTTAAGAAAGTCAACAAACTTTCATGCGTTTGTATATTTTCAAGGCCGCGCAAGGCAAAACTCTGGGTTAGTCTGTAGTCACTGTTGTTTTCTTTTTCCCATGTTTGAAATTTTCTAATGAAATGCATTTGTAATCAAAACAACCAAATGGAATATGATATAGTAATACATCCTAAAACTATAAACATTAATATAGTAAAAAGTTAGAATTTACAAAAGAATATTTATTTTACCGATTTATGCATTAAAATTTCATTTGGAGTCTTTATACTTCTGGATACTCATCAACAAATCAATTGAACCGATTTTATTCTGGTAATGAAATTGCCCTTTAAAAAATATGGTTTGTTTACTATTAATGATATTTAAATTGTGTGTGTATGTGTGTGTGTGGGGGTGCTCTACAGCAAACTTCTGGCCAACAAATCTAAGCAGACCAGAACTTTGGGTTTAAAATTTATTCACAACTAGCTGACCCGCCCGTCGTTGCCCGGGCCCATGATAATAACCTGAAAAAAAAAACCTCTCAAATTTGTATCACTTTATATCTTTAACCTGATTCTGCAAGAATTTATTCTTTTAAACAAAAATCTTTCCAAAAGAACCTCGTATCGGGTTCTCCGCTATATATTTTTAAAAAAACTTAGAGCATCGTTTTAAAATATAATATACGCTCTTTAAGTGGATGTTATATGCTTTTTTCCGTATTTCGACAACAAATAGTGAATTCAGATATTTAAAGTGTGCTGATATATTTTTTTTCGAATCAGGTAATTTAATATTTAAAAAACAATAGTTCTTATTTCCGAAACTCTTTGAATTTTTTATTAGTCTTACATATAATTGTTCCTCAGCCTGTATAGAAAATTATAGAAAAATATTGATATTTAGTAGTAAAGGTGGTTCTAAGAATGTTTATTTTTCATCGGTTCATTTAATAGTTTAAAAAAATAGTTATTATTGTTTAAACCCTTTCAAATTGTTTTCAGTTATCAATATAATGGTTTTGAAGCCTGTGTAAAAACATCGTGAAAAATATTATATTTATTTGTAAAAGGGCTGTGTTGTTATCCCACATTTTTCCGGTGTCGGGTTCTTCAATATTAAAAACAAAATATTTATTGTTACTATCTTCCAAAGTCTGATATTTTTCTGAGTTATAAATATAATGTTTCAGAATCCTGCGTATAATTTTCGTGTAAAAATATGCATATTTAGTTGTAAAAACATAGGCAAAAATCCCCGCGTCTCCACCGCTCTCAGCGAAAATTTTGAAGAATTTATTATTATTTTTAAATTTTCTAATCTTTAGATTGTTTCGAGATTTTTGTACGTGATGTTAATCGAGTGTACAAAGAACTTGTAAGAATATCGCTAAAATAGCGACATTTAGTTTTTTTGGCGTAGAAAAAAAGTGTTGCTGGGAGGTTCGAAGTGACTTTCAGTCGCGAATTATTTTTAAAGTGTTAATTTTCCTATTTTTTAAAAACTGATTGCACCGAGTCCCGTCGTAGAGAAGAATACAGTATCCTGATTAAGTGGGTATGTTTCTTTTTTCCAAATCTCAAAAATTGAGCCCGAAGCGCTTTTCGAAAAAAGAGAAGAAAAAAACGCGAAATACAATTTCTTAAAAAAAAATTCCAAACTCTGGTTTGAATGTGTGAAATTAAATTTTTTTGAATGGGTTAAATTTCATATTTTTTCATGATTTCGCCTTTCAAAAGAAAAAGTATTACCTTTAGGCGTGTATTTCTATTTCATACTGATTTTAAACGATTTGTCCGATGGGGGCTACGGAAGACGCCTGAAAAAAAAGATCGTTTCCAACCGAATTCACTACTAGCGATCTTTTGGAACGTTCGCTAAGAGTCATTTTGAGAAAAATAATACCTTTTTGATGAGTGCTCTTTGTTGATGAATGTTCGTTGCGGTTTTCATTTAATATCTCGACTAAATATCAAAAAGTTAAAAATTTGAGCCTCAGGTGCATTAGAAGCTATCTTGGACTATCTTCATCAAAATTTTCTCAGAACTCTGCGCGCAGTACATTTTCCTAGCCATCGCACACAAACAGACAGACACATAGGCAAGCATCTTCCTGTTATTAGTATAGATGCAGTGGGATTCAGCACTGTAACCTCTTAGTTAAAAAAAGGAACCAATTGTTTTTTTTTTACTGCATAATATTTGAATTAGCTATAAATGTATTGGGAAAGATTGTTTGAGTTGCAAGAAATTGCAATTTTTCCAATCAATTAAATTATCATTAAACTGAATACTGCGTTCCGATAAAATATTTTTGCAGAGGGGCTATCACACTTTTCTTAATTCACAGGTAACATTTCAAATTGTACTATTAATGCATATATAGCATCCTTTGCCTTAGTGTGATTGCCTTTCTTCCGAACAAAAGTAGCAAAACTTAATGAATGCTAATTTTACCGATCAACTTACAAGTTGTAAAACATTTATAAAATAAACTTTTCTCTTAGAAAAATAACGTTTAATATTTACACGTTTTACGATTTATAGAAGTAAGTTGTTACGCCATATTATACATTGTGTACTCTGAATTCATTAAATGTAATATGAACACCAACGCATTTAGCATATTATACATTGTGTACGTAGACTCCATCTGATTTGAATGAACACCAAAGCATTTGGTGCATTGTTCGTTGACTGAGTTAACGTATATGGCTGACTTGTCGTTGATATATTTGACTGATATGTCTGAATTCGTGCCCTGATTTGCGGAATAATTAAATTCAAACAACACTTTCTAAATATCATTAACAATAGGAATATGTTCATCGACTATCCTCCAAACGCAGTAAACCACTAGCTGTTTAATTCGGAAACAATTGCTACCTATTTTTAAAGAATATTAGTTTGATTAAAAATTAAAATGATTTTTCATTACAAATGAACTTTTGACAAATGTACTTTTATAAAATATATATTTGCGCATATTTTAGCAAAATTTTAGTATCCAACAAACGTCTTCTTATAGTTTTCGTAAAATCTTTTGACTAACACCCCAGGGTTAAAAGAAAATGTGCGTGCTTAAGACCGTACGATCGATGTGTAAACTTCTATAGCGATAGCAATAGATTTGAAGTAATATGAATCTTATACGAATGATATTAATAGTATTATGTATGGTATTACATGAACGAATAAAAAACATAGCCTATATTAATGTTGTATAAAAAGAAAGATTAAACTCTCCATCGGGGATTTCCGACCACCACATGTCACATTGTCTCCTCATGTCTTACTATAGAAAATATGACGCGGTACGATAATTTCAACTTGATTTATAAGCGTTTTAAATCTTTCAAACTTCAACGTTGGTGATTCTTTGATCACTATGTGCAACACCGTGTCACGTTTTCCACGCACACAACATTTGAGCTTAGTACGACTATTTGGTCACGGGTTATATGCTTTTTTAAAGTTCAAGTCCCTGAACATGTCAGTTCTGATCACTACATTAAATTTTTCCCATAATGTTTTACTCTACAGAATATGGACACGTTACGGCAATTAAAACGGGAGTAACAATCGTTTAAAAAAAATATTATCATCATACAAGGTCTCCGATCACCACCTGTAACATTGTGTCATGTTGTCGACGAAGTCTGCGACAATTTGGAAACGGGTTATAAAAGTTTAAAGATGTCGGGTTCTAATATTGAGCTTATTATTATGTAGGAGGCTTTCAGTGAAGTACTGACCGATTTACCTCTTTTAAACGTCCCTCATGGTGTTTAACCATACGTTTGGCGCCGCTATGAGAACAAGAATCCTACTTATAGTCGTTTTAATTTGTAGGGATATTATATTTAGACTATGATATAATATGAGAGCTTCTATAAAAAATCGACAGAGTCCCTCCTTATAACGATTAAATTTACCATACAAAATTTGAATGGGCTGCGATAGTTAGGAAACGAGATATTAGTATGTAATGTTATCAGGCCCTTATATTACAGCTATATTAAACTGTAGGCAGACTTCAGTTATGAAACCAACAGGGTCCGCACTTTATAACGATTAAGATTACCTTACCTTAGGTTTACCTTAAATTTGAGTGGGATACGACAATTAGAGTCCGATTTATAAGTGTTTTAAATTGTCGGTACCTTTTATCCATGTCATACTAAAATATAGGAGCTTCGGAAGAAAATTAAAAGAGTACATATTTTTAACGATTACGTTTACGATACAAAATTTGAATGGGCTAAGACCACTAGGATGCAATTTGTCAGTGTTTAATTTTTCTCCATCGGTCGGGCAGACTCGGGTTGATAAGCTGAGTCTGCCCGAATGAGCGTCTCATCTGTACGTGCTCGATACGCCTATAGAAATTTCACTTAAAATATGAGCATAAAACTGGTACTAAAAAGGAGCGTGGAATAAATATTGTTTCGCGATCCCGTCTATAATAATATTGCATTAGGATATTATGCAAAGAATGGAATAAATAGCAGTCTCATTCAGCGGGTGCCAGCATACTTATTTATTCTTAGAAAGGCTCGAATGTAAAACATGATAACTGACATGTTTGATGTTTTTTCATGTAAAATTATGGAACTGCATCCGGACATCCTTTTAAAAGTACAACGCTTATATATTATTCAATGTATGTCATTATAATCAAAGATAACCTTTTGTTAAGTGCAAAGAGGTTTTATTAATACAATTCAATAAGTCCATAAAATAAAATCTGCTAGACAAACATATCACACATACATTAACGTAAGGCTCAATCTTAATAAATGAGCTATTTTAGAGGAAGCGCGTATGATAATTTTGGTTGCAGTTTTTTTTCAGAAAACAGGTGTTGGTGTTGTTTATTACGGCCGATTATCTACGCAATGGAGGTGTGTCCTCCGTAGGAATCTTTCTAGGGGAACCTAATCCATATTTACGCAAGGTTCGTAGAAAACCACGGAAAACTCCGAACGATTAGGCCGACGGGCGCGATTGGTTTTGAACGCAGCACCTCCGTCAACCAGCTTTGAGAGCAGAACCTCTAAGCCGCTGGTGGAGCTTTTCAGAAATATGAAATATTGAATATCTCGAAACTTGCATTTTGTCAGCCACATTGTTTTACATCCGCGCCGTTCATTTTTAATACTAGCAGTAAATTTCTAGGCCTCCAGTTGGTGCAGCCAACAGTAAACTCCCCAGAAAGGGCAGAAAAAAATCGCTAGCTTTCCTCTCACAGGTCATTTAAGTACATTATTAATTTAATTAATCAAAATTATAATAATTAGACACCGTTAATGGATCATCCTTAAGAAAATAAAACTACAGTGGTGGCCAAAAATGTGGACATTTTTTGAAAGTTTCAAGTTTTTCAACTTTGTGTGCTTGTAGAATATATTAATTTTCATTTAAATACAAACGTTTATATATCAAATTGGAGGTAATTTAATGTAGAATTTAATAATAAAAACAGTATTACAATATCTGTATTACAAAAAAAGTTATGCAACTAATAGTAAGATCTATCTTAGATTTGCATTTTTTAAAGTGATACTTACACAATCAATACTTAGTAGGAAAACCCTTATTTTTTAAAACAGCTTCACAGCGTCTTTTCATCGAGTGAACGAGTGTTTGGAGTTCATCTTTCGTAATCACATGGTGCCAAGAATCAATTAGACTTTTCAAAGACTTTTCAAACATTGCCACAAATTTTCAATTCGATTGAGATCAGGGCTGTTTCCTGGCCATGGTAATATATCTATGTCTTTATTTTGAATCCATGCTTTGCATACTTTTGTTGTGCGGCATGGAGCTGAATCCTGCTGAAAAATAAATGATGCGTTGTTGGGGAAGAGATCCCTGATGGAAGGTATCAATTTTGGTTCCAGGACAGTTTCGATGTATTTTTTGGCATTCAGGATGCCATCAATCACTTGAATTCGGCCCACACCATCTACAGACATACATGCCCAAATCATGACATTTGTTGGGTTTTTTGTAGTTGCTTCAATGTAATCAGCTTCTCCTACTCTACGTCTCACCTGTTTTCTGCCATCACTACCAAAGAGCGATATTTTACTCTCATCGCTCCAGATTATTTGCTTCCATTGATTTTCTGATCATTTAATGTGTTATTTTGCCCACTTAACTCGTTTTTCGCGTTGCTTTTGATTTAAATATGGTTTTTTTCTTGGAATTCTAGCTTGTAGTCCAAATCCTGATAACCTTCTTCTTATTGTTCTTGAACTTACTGCAATACCCGCTGCATTCATTTCACATCTAATGGCATCTGATGAAATTTTTCTATCTTGAAGGCATAGCCGTTTAATTTTTCTATCGGCAGTAGCACTTGTGCATTTTTTAGGCCTGATTTGGCCTTATTTTCCACTAATTTCGTTTTTTCATAACGTAAACAGAACTTTCGTACACCAGAACAAGTCACTGAACCACCAACTTGTCTTGCAATTTCAGCATAAGAGAGGCCATTTTCTCTCAATATGACAATTTGGCTTCTTTTTGTAGATGTACAATTAGTTCTTCTTGTTGAGGACATTGTTTAAAATTAGTTTAATTAAAAAAATGACTTTAAATATTCAAAAACAGCAATACTCTATTTAATTGTACTAGTATGCATCATTCCGCAAAATATTTCCACAACAATAACTCTTTTACCATCCAAATAACCTAAACTATATTTACAGACATTTGATTGGTCCCCAGAACAGTGTTTGTGATTGGCTAGTACGCTTTTATTACAAAACACTTCCTTATTCAAAACGATTTGTGTTTGTTTGTTCTACTGAAATAAGCAAAACCATTGTTTGTAATATCTATATTGTAATACTGTTTTTATTATTAAATTCTACATTAAAGTACCTTCAATATGACATATAAACGTTTGTGTTTAAGTGCAAAATTAATATATTCTACAAGCACATAAAATTGAAAAACATGAAACTTTTGGCAACCACTGTATATGTATCTAAAAATTCAGCCCTGAAAATTGTGACACCTTATCACGATTGGCTAATATTAACCAGCCGTGACAAGTATGATGTTTTGATATTAAGTGTCTCCAAAAATCTTGAAACGCGCTTCAATTTTGTACGTGTTGGACAAATGTAGCAATATAAATTACGTGCGTTGACACTTGCGTTACGTGCGCAAAAATTTTCAAAATAAGCTATGATTTAAAATTATGTTGATAAAATATTACTGCTAATAATTCGCAAAAGTAACACTTTTTAAATTTTTATACGGTGTTTCTGTCCTATAAATTATAGAAACGATTTTTCACTGCTCCGAGAAGTAAAACAGCAGAAATTGTATTGTTCTACAACCAAAACTCAGTGAATTATGATACTTTGAATTTTATGAAATGTCGGAACTTTCCGACACTAAAAACAGATAAACTCGAATTTTAGGGCCTCAAAGCTCCGAAATTTCATGACATCTGAATTATCATAACTCGGTGAGTTTTAATCGTAGAAGAATGACATTTTTACTGTGTTACTTGGGTTCGAGTCGGTTTCGGGTTGAGATTTCATTGTTTCGCGTCGGATTCGGATTGAACCGATTTTTCAAAGAAAAGTTCTGAATATTTTTCAATTGAAAAAAAAATAACATATACTGGAATATCAGTTAGTGTATATGTGTTCCTTTTTTATAGAAAAAAAATATATAAAACTGATATTAGAAATATAATTTTAGAATATATTTTTTCATAATTGTATTAAAATATGAATACATTTTCTGTGACTTTGGTTTTGGGTCGGGTTCGGCTTTTGAATATCTTGTGTTTGGGTTGTTTTGGGGTTGAACTGTGTTGGGTTTTGGCCGGGTATGGGCCGGTTTCGTGTTGATGAAATATATTTGACCGGTTTCGAGTAGGTATTTAAGCAGAAATTTCGGGTTCACGACGGATAAAAACCTACCCGTACTGGACTGTAGTTTGAATCCATGTTGCGCTCGTCGGCTCAAGCGTTGGGTTTTCCGTGTTTTTCTTCCAATCTGCGTATTGCTGCGTAAATCCGTTTTTGGTTCCTTTAGAAATTACCCCAGGGAGGGAATTCACCCTCAACCTACCCTGGAGCAGATAATCGCCCTTAAGAAATACCAACCAAGCATATTGCAATGTTTCTTTTTTTTTCTTACTGAGAGATTTATAATAGCATTTCCGGGGCAAACTTGTGGACACAAAATGACTTTAGATGTGACACAGACTTTTTTAAATACCATTAATTATCTTTTGATTATTTTTTTAAAATATTCTTTTTAAATAATGTAAAAAGTCTTTCTTTTTCCATTCTTAATGTCATATTCATTTTAAAAGAGCTTTTCTCTAATGAGAACTGTTAAAAAGAAAAATCGATACATTCTAATGAATAATTCTATCCTAATTCAATGAGTATTTCCAACCCAAAAGTGTGAGTATTGTAGCTCATCAAAGAGAGTATTATTAAAAATATAAAACTTTCCTTTTTCATTCAGTGTTAATAGATAATAGACATAAAAATAAACAAGTTTTAAATGAAAATCAATTGCTATGTTTTTTATTAAAATTATACATTTTTAAAATATTTGGTAGTTGTGGTACATTATGATACAAACTATGTAATAATGTACTCTACGTAGAAACTAAAAATAGTTACACACTTTTATTTCCTTCTTTTTATCAACATAATTTAAATATGCCACGGAACTTTAAATATAAGTTCTAGTGTGCAGTAAAATGTAAAATATTGAAAAACTCTGTTCTAACTAGGTTATTAAATTCAATGTGACATTTATATCAGTGTTCAAATAAACAAAATTAAATATATTACTTTACGCAAACATCTCTTTGGACGGGTCCGTATTATTCTAGCGGTGTAGATTTTTCAAAATCGAAAGACATAACATTATATTACTAATAAAGAAAATAGGATTAATATTTTCTTATTTATAGTATAAGCTCACGCCAAATAAGTATTCATGCCAAATGTCTAAGCAATGTAAAAATCACAAGCTACGTAACTACTATTGTTGGAACTAGATGGCAGTGCGGTAATTCCTTCAAACTTTGTAAGGTGGGATACTGGGTTCTCACGTAAAAATCCTTGACATGTCTTAAATTTTACAAAAACAGAATAAATACATACATCTACGATCTATTTTTTATAAAATATATTTAGACCTTCCTAGAATGTGTGTAAACATGCAAAATATATTTTTATTAAAAGAAAATGAACTTGTATTACTTGAGATTTCACTGCGGAAATGTACCGTTCGAATTTAAAATATGAAAAATTCTCATAGTACTAATATTAATAATAATTTTATCAAAAATGTAAAGTATATTACGCTATATAATCATTTAAAAAAGTCAAAAGGCCAATGGAATTAGATGAAAAAGTATATGCTTCCAATATAAATAACATATTAAAAATATTAAACGTAAAAGTCACGAAAAATTTTACACACGGATATTTTTTTTTTTACATTAGTTTCAGATATAAAATGCAATGTATGCTTAAATTAATAAAAATTCCTAATTCAAGTTACGATATAACTGTTGAAAACTTTATATACAATATATGTGTGCATGAAATTTTATTGATTCATATTATCCGAGATATTCAATATTTCTAAATAAGTATTTCACTCGGGTTTTTGTACTCAACGTTTGTTGAAACTGAATTAATTTGAATAAGATTTTCTCAAGAAGATCAAATTTATCAATTAATAAGATTTTAACTAAAAAGGTTTAGTATTAGATTTTAATATCATATAACTACCAAACTGTAAAAATTTTAAATAGTCATTAAAAAATTGTTCAAACATTTATACAAAATTGCTATTTTATTGCATTTTATTTACTTCTTATGTTTATATAGATTAATTTTTCGTTTCCGTTATTTTAATTTTTGTAAAAAAATAAATGTTACTTTTCGTAAAATTAATTCTTTGTAATTTTTATTAAAATAGTATCACCATGCCTCTGGAAATTTGTTCGTATAAAATTGTTAAAATACTGTAATATTTTTAATATAAAAAATTTATTGACTTGAGGAATTTAATTACTTAATGAATTTCTAATTTGTTTACGAGATTAAGACATTTATTTTCATCGGAAAGCATGTTAATTTTTAAAGTTTTCAATACGTTGACAATAGTTATTAAAAATTAAGATATTATACGAGGTAAACGAAAAGTTATAAAATTGGGAACAACTGTTTGTTTTATTTTAGGAATCATTGGAAAATTGTAGTTTAGTTGATCCATATTAATTCAGTAAAATCCAACAAACGTAATTTCCACAAAATCCAACATAATAAAAAAATTAAAAAATCCACAAGCACTTTTTTTTTATGATTTACACTTATTTTAACAAATTGAATGATCCTCGGCATAACATTTCAGAGATTTTTTTCAGATTGTTTTAAGTCGTGCTTGTCTTTTAAAAATCCTTTGAATTTTTCCATAAAAAATTATTGCACATTATTTTTAAACTTTAGATGTAATTTTGAAAAACGTGCACAAAACCTTTTTATTGCTAAAGTTAAAAATATCTCCATATTATGTATTAAATGTAATAACACATATCTTAATTTAAAGTTTTTGTGTTTCCATATATGTAATTTTGTTCATACCGATTACAAATTTGTTAAAGGCTTGCAAAATGACATTTTTTATAACGGATATTATGCTAAAAATAGCCGCACTTGAATTTTTTCTATGTTTCTTTGAAATCTTACTGTTTTTGCTTTTAAATATGCCACAATCTTCAGTGAAGAAAAATGGATTTTTGAAAAGTTTAAAATTTAAAACAATTTCAAATATGGAGTGAAAAAGAGATTCACGATTTGAAAACAAATGTTCATTCTGAATTGTAAAAAAATACAGATAACGGTTAGAGAAATTGTTCAAAAAAAAAAAAAAAAAAAAAAAAAAAAAAAACTTTATGTAAAAGAGTCTTTTTGAGATACTTTTTAATAAAATTTAAAATTTCGAAAACTTTAGATTGGAAGTACAATTTCAGAACAATCCCGTTGTACATTTAAACCAGAAATTCGGGTTACAACAATTTTTTTACGAAATCAATTTAACAAAAGTTTTCAACATTTAAACTTCGGGTATCCCAGTTTCCGCAACAACAGTGCAGCGGTGTTTAAATTGAACGTAATTAAGAGTTAAAAGACCAATAAAATATTTCTGTTGAACACAGAAAATGAATAAAACAAGAGTTGGATTGTCAAGAATTGCTAATCAAATTTTAAAAATCACATTTTTAACGATTAGTCTCACAGGTTATTTTCAGATAAATCAAAATTTAAAACTTTTTCCCTGGTGAAAATCAATGAGTTAAACGTTAAAGAGTAAAGTAGACAATGAAAATTGTACTCTTAAAACGGTCCTGACTTCTCTTTTTTAATGTTATTGGATTGCGTAACTAATGATGGAGAAGTCAAATATTAAACCCTGAGAAGATCACTAAGTACTCAGATATATTTCTACTTAATAAAAGGACGTACAGGCATCATAACATTTAGAGATTCCCCCACACACCTTGAAAACAACTTTTTAAAAACAATAATGCTGTTTGCTATAGGATGTGTATGGTAAATAAACTATGGATTTCAGTGTAAAATTTATTGTATGATGCGAAACAATATACTTAACAATAGGTTTTAAAATTTTAGGTATATTGTAATGAGAAACGTATTGTAATTTCATCATTAATCCTTTGATTATGGGTTAGGACGGTCGACTGTTTTTATATTCAATCGGACGACATTTTACAAAAAAAAGTTCCTTCTGGTAGATTTCTTTTGAAAATATCCTAGTATAAATGTATGGCAGAGAATAATTTCCAAAACGTAGTAAGAAAGAATGAAAAAAGTTTTCTGAGCTGTATATGTTCCAAGCCTTAACCAGAGGGTTAAACATGGCCAGGTAAATATTCAGATTTTAATCCAATAGAAAATGCACACGTTGGAATAAGGAAAAACTTCGATTTTTTAAACCTGGAACTTTATCAGACATGTAAATCATTATTTACAGTGTATGGCATAATTAAATAATTGCAAATTATACAAAAGAACTGTAATTCGATTCCAAATTTCATAAGTTTCTTTCCCTCTTTTTTTTAAAGCAAAATAAATAAATTCTGAGGAAGTATTATGGATATAAAATATATATTTTGTCCATTTATCCTTCATTCAGTGATGGAACAGTGACACGTCATTTGGGCGATTGTAACCACTAAATTTTAACAGTATTTTGATCCTTAGAAAATCTGTCCTCAAATAAGACGAAGAATACTATTTAAAATTAGCCGTGACAATTGATTCGCTGGTGTACCACTGTTTGTTACACTGTCTTCATTATACCTCGTGGACAGAGATATTTTTATTACTTTATATTTAATAAGGAAAATTCATTTATTTCATGGAGAATTCTGAAGGAACTAATTAGATAAGTTGTTTTTTTAAATATGATTGTTCATTTATTTTTTCATGATTTCTTTATAAATATGTAAATCTACAATCTACAAATAGTGAGAAATCGTAACCGATTGTAATGCATAACTGTATCCGAAAACACATATTGTTATTGTAAATTATTTGTAAGATATTTTAAATATAAAAGCTCAAAATCAAAATTTCTTCTATATTTTTTTTGTTTTGTTTCAGACTGCATTTATTACAAATAATACAAGATAATATAATATTTTCTTTACCTGAAATTCATATTTTGTGAATTCTATATAAACAAATCTTGATCTACATATACCATTGCTTAATTCCGATTGATAAAGAAGCATCCCGAAATTGAAATATCATATTTATCTATTACCGTATCTTTTAACTACACTAGTCAAATTCGTTACTTTTCTTTAATAATATTGCTCGATTACTACCCGTCGTTTCAAATAGCATAATTCGTTTTTTTGCGATTTATTTAATCTGTAATTAAATAAGGCAATATTACAACTTCAAAAAAGTAATGACAATCAAGCATCTTAATAATACATTTTACGAACTGGCATCACTGCTCCACTAATTATAATGTTCAATGGCTAGTGCGGTAAAAAAGGAACTTTCATATTACTTATCAGTAAATTATTGCATACGTATGCGACAGGCACAATTTGAAATGGGAATTATCTCTATTTTCAGAATATGAATTTCGTTTTTGAATGAAAGATCGTTTACTTATAAAAATTTGCATCAATTTTGATTGTTCAAATTTTAACCCCACTTGTGATACTGTTTTCTTGATCCTTGCATCAAAGCAGCACGGAAACATGTATAGCGTATATATGTATAGCGTAAAACATAGCGTATATATTTTTTCATAAATATTTGATAGAGTTATAAGAAATAAAAATTTAAGAATGCTAATGCTAAATGCACGTCACAAACTTTAATTTATATCTTCCCAATAAATCTCCTGTCTGAAAATTTTCCAATTTAATGAGATTCAATGAATAGACACAAACATATACCTGGCAGAATTTAGATTCAAAAATATCATTTTAATTATGATAATTATAATTAAATTCATATTAAAAATTGTGAATTATGACTGCATTAATTCGTACAGTGTCAGACAAAATACAGGGTGATTATAAAAAAACTATCCCGACATTTGGGCCCCTAACTATCATACCATTCATAGAAACTGAATGAAATTTTGGAAAAAGGTATTTTGAGGTATGCGCTCAAGAATGATATGGAAAACAACAGTGTCACTCAAACAGTTACGGTTACTGAGAGAAAATTTCGAAAAAATCAAATGGCAACACCCAGTTTTTTGTATTGGAATGTGACCTGCATTGTGAAAAACCCTAAATAGCGATGGAACGGCAAATGTAGCATGAAAATCACCGGCGGTAGATAGGCTAAAAGTGATGACAACCAATAAGGACAGAGAAGCAGCATAAAATAAAGCATTTTATTGTGTTTCGCAAATTTTCCACATGACCTCCTTCACACACGATGACACTTTGCATGCGGCTGATGGTGGACAGCACTACAGCACGTATCATGGCAATAGGAATCTCTTGAATCGCAGTTCTGATGGCATCTTTCAAATCAGATGCAGTTTGAGGACGAAACTGATACACTTTGGATTTCAGATAGCCCCACAGCCAGAAATCCATTGGTGTCAGATCCGGAGACCTTGGTGGCCATGGAAACAGGAAATGACGGGAGATAACTCTGCCACCAAACTGTTCAGTTAAGACACGTTTGACTGAAGACCCGACATTTGGAGGAGCGCCATCTTGTATCCACACAACTTCAGATAGAGCATTTTGCCGTTGCAATGCGGGAATCGCGTAATGAGTTAGCATGTCCAGATAGCGAGCACTCGTTACTGTACACGTTTACAGATCACCGGCAGTAACCTCTTCAAAAAAGTAAGGGCCGAGGATGAACGTACTCGTTATACCACACCACACAGTCACTTTTTCCTCGTGTAATGGACGTGCAGGCACATCATGTGGATTATTCTCTGCCCAGTGCACACAATTTTTCGAATTCACGTTACCAGATAACGAGAAATGCGCCTCATCTGTCCACAGAATGCGTAAAGGCCAGCTGCTATCTTCATCGTATCGGATAAGGAATTGATTTGCAAAATCCAGCCGTAATTGATAATCTCCCGCTTCCAACATCTGGACACGCTGGAATCGATGCGGAAACATGTTTAGAACAGAGCGCAGAATCTTGCGTACAGTTGAATTCGGCAGATCCAGAACACGTGAAACACCGCGTGCAGTTGCGGGACGAACTGTGCTTATCGTCTGATGGACTTCCGCAACAGCTTCCACAGGAACGGAAGGTCGTCCAGACCAAGGTCGATCGCATGTGCAATCAGTTTCTTCAAATTTATGAATTAAGTCCCGTACAGCTTTGACGGTGCACGGGCCTCGCCGTAATCCATGGTTTCTGCGGTAAACACGCAATGTCTCTGCGGCATTTTGTCCATTCAGGTAATAAATCTTTACGATTTCCCCACGTTCTTTCCCTGAAAGCGGCATCTTGTTCGGAATGGCAGAAAGGAACATAAGCGGCACGCATTTCGCAGTGCCTTTTCTTTCACCTAGCGTGACGACGTCAGTCATGACAGTGTCTTACGTAGATACTGAAATTTTCGTTTCTTGGTTTCTTCTTCTCGTTTTGTTGAGAACTAATCAGGCTGGGGTATCAGCCAAAGAAACGGTGTGACGTGTGACGTAAATGAGACTAAAATTAATGCTCTGGTGCACGGCAAAGTCCTTTTTACTTTTCCCTTGCCTAGTTCCGGTGATTTTCATGCTGCAGTTGCCATTCCATCGCTATTTAGGCTTTTTCACAATGGAGATCACATTCCAATACAAAAAACTGGGTGTTGCCATTTGATTTTTTCGAAATTTTCTCACAGTAACCGTAACTGTTTGAGTGACACTGTTGTTTTCCATATCATTCTTGAGCGCATACCTCAAAATACCTTTTGCCAAAATTTCATTCAGTTTCTGTGAATGGTATGATAGTTAGGGACCCAAATGTCGGGATAGTTTTTTATAATAACCCTGTATGTCTATGGGCTTTTACAACTTATTCCAATCATTAATTTTCTTATATAGAGATAAATTTTCTTCTTTTATCAGAATATCCACAAAAAAAAAAAAAAAAAAAAAAAAAAAAAAAAAAAAAAAAAAAAAACTTAGAAACACACTGGAGAAAATATTGTACAGTTTTCTTTCATATAAAGAGAGTTAATTTTATATTTAAAAGAAATGTATATATTCCCAATATCAAATTGAGTGTTTTCGGTACTTTTCTTTGTATGATCTTACTTTCTTCCGAAACTTAATGATAAACACCCTACTGTATTTTCGTTCATATGTCTTTGAAGATTTAATGAAACTTACAAAAACGATATTTATTTTCCAAACTGATTTGATTCGAGAAACTCAAATATGTTGTCAAAAGTGGTTGCTACTATTTGAAAAATAAGTTTGAAACAGTTTTTTACATGTAGACGACCTCCTATCAAATAATTTATTCATATACCGAAAAAAGACATAATTCCCAGTCAAATAAAACACCTCGAATACTTTCGTGATATTTTGGTGTGAGAATATTATAGGGATTACTTCTTTTAACCGGCTGTACAATTGTAGAATTTTATTTTTAAAACATTTTGTTGAAAGAGGCTCTTTATGTCATTTTAAATTTAGAAATTACACTATAGCGCTTACATAATTTTTTGAAGATTTACACACGATAATTTCTGAATTATTTCTCATTTTGAAGTTTTACAAGAAAAAAAAATTTCTTGAAACTCATATCATAAATTCACTAAATTTGGAACATTGGCATAAAACGCGGATTAATTACATTTTATTTACTTTCCATTCTATTGTTCTAATTTGTTTTACAACATATTTGAAATTTCTGACAAAAATATGGATTTACATTTACATTTCTTTTACACGAGTTGTGATACGTGAAAATTGATTTATACAAAATGTTTGTTATTCCTAAGTATTTATCGAAATATTAATATTTTAAATGTATCGTCAAATAACTACCATATAGGGTAATCCAAACCATTAAATGAACACTTAAGCACATTTTATGATAACACATAAATAAACTGTAACTTTTGGTGCCTGACATTGCAAACATATGTGTTGGTATGCAAATGATTAAAAAATAATAAATGGAAGTTTATATTTCATTTGTTTGGGGTGTTAGGGTGTCTTAATAAAAAGCTATACAAAAACAAAGTAAATGAACAGTTCTTACCAGTGAATGAACGCAAAATTTTCCAATGAATGAACAGACAGCAATTTAAAAACCCTTAAATTTCATACTATGTTATATATTTTACAACTTGTACAAATAACTTATAACAAGTTTTATTGAATTACGGGATTTTTAAATCCAGCATATCATGCTGGAGTATTTCAAACATTATTCTATTAAATTATTTACTAGTTGTTCATTCACTGGGGGCTATTCACTTGCTGGTTGGACTACACTATGTTAGCGTATAAGTTTACAACCGAATAAAAAAGCATAATATTTTCATTACCAGTATTTCTGAATAGTTATCTTCGTCTTATTTAATCTCAGAACTCGTAATATTACACTGAGAAAAATGACACTTTCAAATCGGAGTAAATCCATGTTTTCATTTTGTTTCAAGTATGACGACCCAATGCTTTTAATTTTGATATACCAGAAATACTCAGAATATGGAAACATGGACATACTCAACACCGTTCACATAGAGGTCAGTTCGCACTCATTTTTGAAAAATGGCAATACTCAAAAAAGAGCACATAGAAGTCAGTTCATACTTATTTGAATGAAATGCAATATTTCCATTTTTCAAGAGAAAAATAATTGTGAGTTAGTGGGTTAAAATGTTTCAAAAAGAAAATTTACTCATTTAAATTTCAATATCCAGGGAGCGCTTTTTCATTTAAGAAATATACTGATAACAATCACATTGAAAATTTGTATAATTCATATGTACCCTTCCCCATATAAATAATAAAGTTGTACAATCTTAACCACAATCTCAAATTCACCAAATCTATCCGAAATCATGTTATTTCCAATTATCTCAGCAACAAATTAATGAATCCTATAAAAATATCAACATGTGTCCAAATCATTCGATGACTTGCTTTTAAAATAACTCTCATGTGATCTGGATGGCGAAGTGGGTAAGGCTTGTAGCTGGATCTTGTAGCTGGTAAGACTCTGATTCGATGCTGGCACTGGGTAAAAGGGTAAATTTAGTTTATTCTTCCATATTCGTAAATAGAACAGAGATGGCAGCAGTAGCGCTTTTTTTCTAGCTGTTGTTAACTGTTGTTTGAAACATGGACATACTCAAATAAGAGCACATGATTCATTCTTGAGTCTGTGCATGTTTTCAGAAATAAGTATATACATGTTTCAAATTTGAGTAATTTTGATTTTGAGCCATTTTGACTGTGCGACATACTCAGATTTGAGTATTTTTTGCTAAGTTTTGAAAATGCCTTTTTTAGATTGTATTCTGCGATTAAATAAGGCAAAAAAATACTCCGAAATAGTGGTACTCAACCTATTATTTCTCTTGAGTTGGGGACGTCCTATTCTCGAGTGTAAATAGTATTCAAAAACCTAGTACACAAGTTCCATTAAAAAATATCTATTTATTTGTCAGTTGATCAATCACAAAATTGAAATGCACCTGTTGAATAAGAAAACGCATATCAATTAGTAAAAATTATTAGATAAATAATATTAATTGTCAATTTATAATTTATATATTTGTTATTTCTAACTTTGGTAAAAAAAATTTGTTGATTAACTTAATCATTATGTAAAGTGAAAATACTTCACAACTCGTAATTATTTTTATCACTAATATTAATTTTTACATATAATGAAATATTTTCGATTAATTTTCTGGAATTATGAAACAAAAAATGTGACCGTACTATTTTATATCTGTGACCGTCAGTGGTTAGGAAAAAAAGTTCAGTCTGTATTAATTATATTTCTGCGTTTTTTTTAAATTATTTGTTATGACTATAGTAACAACAATTTATGAAGAGAAAGAATATAAATGTATTGCTAAATGAATGAGGTCATTTTTTACCCTTCTGTTTGATTTAATTTGGTAGCCTAAGAGGGACTGCACAGACTAGAGCATAGTGTCCCTCCCGGTCCCCTTTATTAAGGTCTTAAAAATTGCAATCTTCAGCGGAAGCTGGACTCCCCTTTAATCGCGACAAGGGGCAGGATTGAAAGTTTAGAAAAAATACAAACTATGGTCAAAGACCAGATCATATATACGCCGGCTCTGCCAGGGAAGGCCGCGACAGTTAGCACGGACTACGGCTAGTTTTCGTCTTTTAAACAGAAAACCCCGCCTATGGGCATATTACATTATTTTAAAAATGTATTTTCTCTGTTAGTGTTTATTTTATAAATGAATGTATAGAATAAGCGTATTGTTTCTAATCGAAATATTTATATGCATAGTACTCTAATTGTAAAGGTACGAACCCCGTGTATGTCTCTTGGAAAATAATGTAACACATAAAATGCAAAAGCACGACGAGTGACCAGAATTACATTCTAAAACAGGTGAATTCGCGTCAGTAATGTGGTACATTGATCATTTCATGATTTTAACATAAAACTGCCGAAAAATTCTTTAATACGAATATCATGCACATATATATCTATAAATACTTATGCAAGAAAACAATTATTTCTATTATAAGGAAAAATATTTTGTAATGAAAGAAACATGTATCTAAAATATAGGTATGACAATGATGTCCACGAATTTTTAAACAAGTGAATATTTACGTGACACATTTTATACGGGCGTTTAACTGATAAATAGGCACTTGTTTATGTAGAATATTCGAGTGATTATTGATCCGAAAATAGCTGCTATAAATGATGTGTGAAAAATATCTGTTATATATTATTTATTCGCCGATGCAGTAGAAAAAGAACAATGAGACAAATGAAATCTCTCTTTATTCCTTTGCTATAGGTGGTAAAGTCTTTAGAAATTTATAAAATGTTTCGTGATAAATGATAGTATCAAGGTGTTTTGTGAATTATTCCAGTTTTTATTAGCTCATATATAATATTTTTATAATATAACTAAAGCGTGTGTTGCATAAATGCGTCTAGAGGTGTAATTATTCGTAAGGTAATAATTTTAGTTTAAACTTATTGTCGTGTATCATATTATACTTACACGCAAAATATTAACTATGCTATTTAAATTAATGTTAATATCTCTAAGTGCAGTAATATGAAACATACTTTCTACTCTTTAAAAAAAAAGATAAACAATATCTTTATTTTTATGTACACTTGTGTTAAAATATTATTTATAGTACTTGTTTATAATAAGTATTAAAAATTTGATTAATCTAACATGATTTGCCATAAAAATACCATTTTCACAGGGTAATACTGATTAATGAAATAAAGAATAGAAAACTTTATGATAGAACACATTTATTTATGAATTAGTGAAACAATTATTTCGTAATGTCACATGATAAAATATTGATATCCTAACAAAATCATGCATTTTATAAGCAATATTAAAAATTCAGACAATTTTATACAGACATTTGGTTGCTAAATTGACACTTGTTTATGTAGAATATTCGAGTGAATATTGATCCCAGTGTAGCTGATATGAATGATGTTTGCAAAGTATCTGTTATAAATTATTTATTCGCTGATGCACCGAAAAGAGGACAATGATACAAATGAAATCTCTCTTTATTCCTTTGGTATAAGTAGAAACGGGTTCAAAATTCATAAAGGCTTTCATCGTGGATGATACAATAAAGGTGTCTTTTAAATTTCTCCAGGTTATACGAGATCATGAATGTTGCATTATATAATATCATAATAATATAAGTAACGTTTATGTAGCATAAATGCGTCTAATGGCATATTTTCCGTTGGAAATAATTTTAGTTAAACTTATTGTCTTGTATCATACTATATTTATATGCAAAATATTAGATATGGTATTTATATTAAAGATTAATAAAAACTCCAAGTACATGAATTTCAAATATATTTTCTACTGTTTAGAAATATACTGATAAAAAATATTTAAATTATTACAAATTGATTACCCCCCAAAATATTTTATATGAAAAATAACTATTTTCACAAGGAAAGAAATAAAAGAAAACTTTATGAAATAATACATTTATTTATTAAATACAAAGAACAATTAATTTGTAATGACTGAAATATAGATGTTAAAATATTGATATCATAACAAAAAATTGTCACTTGTCATTTTATATGCAAGATAAATATTTCGTGACACATTTTACACGGGATTGTAGTTGCTAAATAGTCTCTTGTTTATGTAAAATATAAGAGTGATTTCTGATCTAAATGTAGCTATTACAAATGATGTCTGACAAATATAAATTATAAATTATTTATTCGCAGGTAAAGTGAAAAGTGAACAATGATACAAAAAAATGTCTTTCTTCATTTGATACTAGTTGAAAGGTTTTCAGAAATTCGTATAAATTTTCATGAAGGATAATAATACTAAGGTAGATTTTGAATCATTCCAGGTTATAACACGTCATAAATATCGTATTTTATAATAGCAAATATATTATTACTAATGCGAATGTAGCACAAAAACGTCTATAGGTGTATAGATTCCGTAGGTAATAAATTTAGTTAAACTTATTCTTTTCTGTCTTATTTTATTTAAGCAGAAAAAATTAACAAAGCTAAATAAGTTAATGATTAGTATATCCAAGTACATAAATTTAAAACATATTTTCCACTGTTTTAAAAATGACAGATTATGATTATTTTGGTTTAAATATATATATATATATATATATATATATCCCCCCCAGATAAAAAAATTTATACGTAAAAAATCTTTTCCACAAATTGACGAAAAGAAGATAGAAGGAAAAAAAGAAGAAAGTTTATTTAAGAACAACATTATTATTTTTATAGCTAAAACTAATAATTGTTATTGGCAAAAGTATATATCTATTATAGAGATATGTTAACTAAATCATGTATTTTATATGCAAGTGAAAATTTTCGGAACAAATTTCCTAATGGCATTTTTTTTGATAAATTGATACTTGTTTATGTAGAATATTTGTGTGAATATAGATCATATTATAGCTAATATGAAAGATAAGTTTAAAGTATGTGTTATAAATTATTTACTCGCTGATGCGCTGAAAAGTGGGCAATGATACAAATGAAATCTCTTTTATTCTTTTGCTACAGGTAGTAGCGTTTTCAAAATTTACAAAAGCTATCATGGTGCAAAGGTGTCGTTTGAATTCTTCCTGGTTATATTAGCTCATAAATTTAAATCTCCAAAAATATTAACTTCAAAAAATGCTTTCTAATGTTTATTGATGATAACTGATGATTACTGATTAGGAATATTGTATCAAAATTTGATTACCCCGAAAACCTTTTTATATAAAATATCATATCTACAACAAAAAATAAACAAATAAATGGGAAAACAGAAAAGCTTTATGCAAGAATACTTTTATTTATGCTATAGCTAAAACTAACAGAAACATAAATTCTAAATACTGGTATGCTAAAAGAACACATGCATTACACATGCAAGTTAATTAGTAACACATTTTATAATGACATTTAGTTGCTAAATAGTCACTTGTTTACATTGAATATTCAAGTGGCTATTGATCGGAAAGAAGCTGTTATTAATGATGTGCAAAAATATTTGTTATAAATTATTTATTTGCCTATGTACTGAAAAGAGGACTATGATACAAACGAAATCGCTCTTTAGTACTCTGCTATTGGCCGTAAATTGTTCAAAAAATTATAAAAGGTTTCATGATGGATGATAATAACCTAGGCAGCCTATGAATCATTCCAGGAAATAAGAGTTCATAAAAGTTTCATTATAAAAGGCCATGACAATATTACTAATGTAAATGTAGTATAGATATATCTAGTGGTGCATATATTCCTTAGACAAAAATTTTATTTAAACTTATTGTCTTGTATATTATTATAGTTACGCTTAAACAATTTAATAAGCTATTTAAATAAAATATTAAAATCTACAAGCAGTTTAATTTCAAACATATCTTCTACTATTTAAAAATTTTAAGCCTTATGAATATTTAATTATAAAAAGTTGATTATCCATCGAGAAAGGTATGAGGAATTATTTTTCAAATCCTAAAAAATTTCATTCAAAGAATGCGGAAAATTCTCCTTTTCTCAAAAACAATTGTTCTGCAGTTGAAAACACATTTTATCATTTTAATTTAAATACACAAAAAACTGAGTAATTGATATCATAAGCTAAAAAGATTTAAGACAGCTTGGTAAAGGAAATGACTCTAAATTATACAAATAGATTGCTACTGAGAAATTATGAGAATTTGGAAAGTATTTTAAAATTGAAAGCAGATTGTTTAACCTAAGCAATTTATGATCGTATTTGTAACCACTTTTGAGAACAAATAATTATTAATCTCGTGAGTAGCAATATTTTTATGTGGCAGAAAGTCATTTGACTTCACCAGTTTATCACCAGTTTACGTGAATACATTACTGAAGGATTTCACATATTTCATGCCGGATCCCCTTTTACTTCAAAACTTTTTTAATCATTTTATCTTTCTTTTTTCGTGAATTTATAAAAGAAGTTTAGAACCTTTAGTGAGAAAATGAGAACTGTTTCCTGATCTTTCTATTTTTCTTTAATTTCGCGGTTATGAGTATTTAGATTTCGTAACTATATATTAAAGAAAAAAGAAATACTAATGCATTACATATATGGAATATTTCTCATGTTTAATTGCTGCTTAAATATAGTCAACAATCATTAAAATTAAAAAAAAATAAGAATGATTAAACTTGTAAACAATTAAAAAAGGTACATTCTAAAAGATTCTGTAATTTGAACTGATTTTGTCATCATATGCATATGGAATGCGTTTTGAAAATTACTTAAATGCGTGGTAGTTTACTAACTCCACAGTCTTAAGTTAAGGGATTGGCTTACTTATCTATAAATTCAGTAATTTTGAAACTGGAGGATACTAAGTAAGAAATGTTGTGTTAAAATTCTAAAACATGGTAATAGCATTCCTTTCACGTCGATGAATACATCAAAATGCGCATAAGTCTAGTTTTATGAACTTTGATTTTTCTTTCACGTGATTTACACCTTAAATGAATGGGTACTTCAAGCAACGGGAGAATGGACACCTGTAGCCCACTTTGACAGGTTTAAAATTTCAAAATTTGTTTTGTCGCTTAAAGTGCTCTTTATATACATGAAAATCGTATTTTGTTCGTTAGAAATCGATAGCTAAAACGAAAGAGCAAATTCGAAGCTACGGAAGTAGAACGCGACCCAGCGAGTAATCAGTAACGAAGACTTTATGGGGTAACACCGCTTTTCCTTTAAATTTATTTCGGAATATTTATAGAAATCTGAAGAAAATCCATTTACACTAAATTGTAATACATATATTAAAGTAGAAACCTATATTTCATTTTCGTTGACGTACTAAAAAATGGTGACTTGACTACTGATGAGCGGCGTTTCGAAAAGAAGAGTGACAAACGGTGGACACGACAACTGGAAGAGTTAATCTAGAACAACGAGACACAAAACAAATTACCTTTTTTTAGTACTAAATGTTGCTAAACACTTAGCTGTTAAAAATATGCATTGTTTATAAAACGGCATCAATTAAAATTTAAATTCGAATTTTCAACCGAAATTTTCCTCACTAAAAGTTACATCGAAAAGCGAAATATCAATTTTTCGTAAATATTCTACGTATTTCACCGAAAAAATATGAATATTAATTTTTTAAATTATTACGTTGATTGATGGAGAATCGGCGGTGCTAATCTCTCGAACGATTTTAAAAATGCTATTAGTAAAGAAATAAAAAGAAAACTGCCCAGTTAAACTCAGGGCATTGAGCTCACAGGCTATTCACACTAATTGTATTTTATACTCTTATTTCAAAGAATTTGAAATAAGCCCCTTAAAAAATAAAGAAATCGACATTATATTAAGGGGGATCATCTCCCCTTATAATTAACCAATGAAAACCCAAAACTATTCATGGAAGAGTCTTATTACAATGAACATATATACAAAATTTGAAGCAAATCAAATAATTCTGCATGAAAAATCCATTTATCTAAATAAAGGGGGATTAGACCCCCGTTTCCCCTATTTATACTTAACCAATGGACCCCCAAAACTAATCAGGAAAGCTCCTTACCACAATGTACCTATATACAAAATTTAAAGGAAATCGGAAAATTCTGCATGAAAAACCCATTTATCTAAATTAAGGGGGATTAGACCCCTGTTTCACCCCCTTTATACTTAACCAGTGAACCCCTCAAACTAATAAGGGAAGCGCCTTATCACAATGAACCTATATACAAAATTTCAAGAAAATCGGATAATTCTGCATGAAAACTCCATTTATCTAAATTGAGGGGGGTTAGCCCCCGTTTCCCCCTTTATACTTAACGAATGAACTCCCAAAACTAATCAGAGAAGCGTCTTATCAGAATGATCCGAAAATTAAAATTTGAAGCAAAACGGATATTTCTATCAAGAGTTATCGCGTTACGTACATACATACGTACATACAGAACGGGCGGGCACATTAGCTCTTAGGCTTTCATAGCCTGTGAGCTAAATAAAAAGAAAACTGCCCAGTTAAACTGAGGGCATTGAGCTCACAGGCTATTCACGCTAATTGTATATTATACACTTATTTCAAAGAATTTGAAATAAACCCCTCGAAAAATAAAGAAATCGACAATATATTATGGGGGGGTTATCTCCCCGTTACCCCCCTCATAGTTAACTAATGAACCCCTTAAACTAATCAGGGAAACCTCTAATTACAATGAATATATATATACAAAATTTGAAGCAAATCGGATAATTCTGCATGAAAAACCCATTTATCTAAATTAAGGGGGGATTAGCCCCCCATTCCCCCCTTTTATTCTTAACCAATGAACCCCCAAAACTAATCAAGGAAGCTCCTTATTACAATGAACCTATAAACAAAGTTTTAAGCAAAACGGTTATTTCTATCAAGAGTTATCGCATTACGTATATACATAGGTACAGACATACATACATACAGAACGGGCGGGCACATTAGCTCTGAGGCTTTGATACCCTGTGAGCTAAAAAAGTCCTTAAAGTTTTCGTTACTGTTTATTCTTTGTTGCACGATCCATTTCTATAGCCACAAAATTGTCTTTCTACTTTCGATATCGATTTCTCACAAAGAAAATATAATTCTCTATAAAATATAAAGTGTGTATAAAGCGTAGTTTAAGAGAAAGAAAGACTGAAATATGAAACCGCGTTACCTTAAGCGTGCTTTATTCAGAACAGCATTTTCAAAATATGCGGACACCTTAGTTCCACAATTTTAAATAAATCTACTTGATATTATTGAAAATTAATCGCTACATATTTTTCTTGTGAAATGTGTTACTATTTTATTTTCGTTAACACGTCCAAACTTAGTCGCTTATGCAATTTTTTTTAAATACTTGAAAAATAACACGTGCCACAATACGAGCTAATACTCTCTCAGAGAGGCACAGTTTTTTTATCGATTTATAAGCCAGATCTACAAATATTTTAAGTAACATTCAAGACGGAAATGAAAATAAAGAACACTGTAAAAATGATCAATGTTTCTTATTTTATGAAAATATACTATAACCACGAACGAAAATATAATATAATCTTCTGAGTTATCCGAAATTCCGAAAAGCGTGTTTCATTGTCTTTTGAATCCCCAGAAACCAATACATTTCCAAAATTTAAAGAATTATTTATAAAAACAAAATTTCTTTAGCTGCCTGTATTTTTCAGAAACGTTTCCGAATAGTTTTTTCAGTATATTAAACAGTTTCCTCAGCCTGGAATACCTATTTATCGAATGTCATCCATTCTCAAGTAAACGTTTTCAGCTGCATAAGTTAATTTATACATGAAAGAGTAAAGAAATAATCTTAATTTTAATGTTAATGTTAACGCTGTTAATTTTGCATGTCAGTCTGTTAAACATATTTGTTGAACATGAAAATGTTTACTTGAGAATATATATCATCGGAAAAAACTATATTCCGGGCTTAGAAAACTTATTAATACACTTTAAAAGCTACTCGTAAACGTTTCCGAAAATTACGGGCAGCTGGAAAAATTTTGTTTTTCTAAATGATTCTTTAAATTTCAAAATGACATTGATGTCTGAGGTTTCTAAAGATAAAGAAACACTGTTCGGAATCATGGTTAACAAGGATGAGTTTATATTATAAATTTATTCGTCATTATATTATTTTTTCGTATATTCAGAAGCATTCGTCAATTTTTACAGTGAATCCAATTTAATGCCTCAGTATCTCATTGGTCAAATAATTTATGTTCCCTAGAATAACCCGTCTTCGTTCTATTCTTGGCTGTAAAAAAAAAATTACAAGGGCGCCTAATTTTCGAAATCCTCTAGCTGTTCACGTAAAAGGCAGATGGAGAAAAATTGCTGGAGCGACAGAATTAAAAACAATGATTGGGCGAGTATCAAGATCATTACTGCTCTAGATAGAAAATATACAACACTAGTACTCAACAGTCTCAAGAGAAGAGACACGGCTTTACATTTTCGGCTTGGCCAGAAACGTTACTACAACATTTTAAGATTATTTAACCGGTTTATCATTATTCTTTGTAGTGAGGCACTAGAAAACATTATTGAAAATAAAGAAAGATATTCGTGAAACAAAGTAATTAGATATACAGAAAATTCTTTTGTTAAAACGTTTTATGTTAAACCACACAATTCATATGAGTACTTAAAGTAATACTGCAAATTCCTGGGAAATTTCTTTCAAAACAATCATAGAGCTGGGAAACCATGTTGAATATTTTGTATAAACAATTATATAATTTCGTGTCTTTAATATGATTTCCATAATGGAAAGTAAATGTCAAGAAATACAGCTCGAAATCACAATATTCCTTATCAAAGTATTTATTTAATTATTTTTTAAACAATTTCATTTATAGTATTCTCCAAGAATGGACTTTTGCGAAATTAAATAATTATTACTTGGTAAAATGTGCTTGGTAAAAGTTACTTGGTAAAAGTTACATTTATCCCTGGCTAGTTGTGTAACCAACACTTCAACTAATTATAATATTTATGTAATAATTATTTTATAAGTTAGACAGAAATAGAAGTATTGTCCCCAGGCCGTTTTTAATAGTTTCTTAGGTCTTTTTATCTTAATTCTATTTAACAATCATCCAGCGCTACTTAAAAATGCAGACACTCTTTTTTCAAGCGTAACGTCTTCCATTATCTTAAAGAAAGATGAAATTTTATTGCAGATGAAGTATTAGAATATATCTCTTTAGAATTTATTATTTTTACTTTATTGTGTGCTAAAATATTTCGTAAAAATATATGTGTTTGCTTGCACATGCGTTTGTTTTTGAGTGTACCTTGACGTACGTGGTATTTTATTCCTCATCTGAATGCACATTTCAGTCATTAAATAAGTCAAATACTATAAAGGAGATACATTTAAGTTCACGAATAAAAAATTAATTCCTGACCATACATGATTTAACACAAATCAGATGTTTTTCAAAAACGTTTGCCAATTTAAAACATGCAACGCGAGAAACGAAATATTTCCTAGCTTTTACAGACACGATTGTTTTTTATACTTTTCATTAAAGTGATAAATATAATTTTTTTTATCACTTAAATTTGTTTGACGAAATTAAAGTAATTTTTATTATACTACATTTATGAACTTGTAAAAGCACGTTTGTGATATCCAAAAATGGATTGTGACTTAGATATTTATCATTTATTTATTTATTAACTTAGAAGTAATCATCAAACGAACAAAATTCTATTTTAAACTTCTAAATATGATGAGAACTCATCTTAAAAAAAAAAAAAAAAAAATTCTTCCATTGCTTTCAAGGTTATTTTTTTGTTTTTAGCCATTAAACGCCGCTATATGAATCATATTAAACAAATATAACATTTTTAATTTTTTAATACACATTTGATGCCTATATTATAAAACAGTTGAATTTTTTTCAAAAAGTGTAACCGTTTAGAAAATCCGGCATGTTCCCGTAATGGGAGCTTTGGCGTCTTATAGGGGGAAAACGTTTCCTTGATTGAACGGTAGTGGCGTTCGTTTTTCTGCTTCTTAGAAGAAGTTATGTTTTTAATTATTTTACAAAAGGTAGATTTTTTTTTGCATGCAATAAAAAATGTTTAAAACAGTTAATTTATTATATGCAGGTATAAAGAATTTCATACTGAATTAAAAATCCTTATTTTGATATTAAATTTTTAATTTAAAGAAGAAAAATACTATTAACAAATACATTTTAAACATAGAAAAGTTTACCTTTTTGATTATTTTCTTATATAATTGTTTGGAGGCCTGTTAAGTACCTGGCCTGTAAGTACTTACAATTCTATCTAGGAGATCCACACCTCCCATATACTTATTATATGATGAAATTATCTTCGGTTGAGGTAAATCAAGTTTCTTTTTTTCTTTAAAACACCATATTTTTATCTGACCTAAGGGAGTATCTTCTTCAAAATTACATACCAAACACAACCTTGTCGTCTCTCCATTTTATTACACATAGATTTTCTGTGACAATACATTCAAAAGTTCCTCCTTCATGTTTTTTCAATTGTTTACATTTACTTAGAGGGCAATCTTTCAACCCATTTTCTCTGATTGTGCCAGTCTTACGAACATTGCGCTTTCGCATTTATTCTAATAATTCCAGAGATGTAAAAAAGTTGTCCATATGAACCGTATGTTTCGGGGAATCATCAATGAATTTAATTAAGTCCAAAACCAACCTTGTTCCAAAGGACTTAGTTTCTATTTCATTTTATTCCTCAAATGTATTTTTATTTTTTTCCACATAAACTTGTAAATTTAGTGGATAACCTTCAGAATCAGAATTCAGTGTATCGAAATATTCCAAGGCTTATTTTACTGTTAAAAATTTAACAGGCACTTTCACATATATCGAAACTTTTTTTTAAATTTATCTAAACATTATTACTTATCGACTTACAAATGATTCAAATACACTATGCTTTTCAAAATAACAAATTGAAACGCATTAAAATAAAACTATATTTCACCATATTGTTGTTTCTCCGAACCAAAGAGCTAAAAATTTTCATTTATCACTTTAAATGTTTACTTTGCATTCTTTCTTCCTAGTGGCGCATTCTTTTCTTTGTGAAAGCGAGCTCGCAGACAAAGGTGAAAACTGAACTGTGCCGCCAAGAGTCTGAGGGGCGCCCGTCAGCGTCTCCACCAACGTACCCATGTCCTCAGGGACATATAACACGCACGACCTCATAAGAGGAACCCCCTTAGAGGAACCAGTCCCTGGTCGTATGCCGAGCCCTCCCGACGACTCTCGCTTTCCCGTAGCGTCCGAATATCGAGGGAGGAGACGACTAGCTCTTCTGCCGCGGTTATCGCTCATGCGATAAAAGGAACTTCTTGCCAACCCGGGACCACGAAGAAACTCGGTCCCTGACGCGTAGACACGTCTTGTCTAGGGGCGTCCCCTTCCAACTAGCTTTGCTTTCGGTGAGCATCCGCAGCCAAATACGGACGGTCCCCGATCAACTCTATTTGAGAGGTTCATCCACATGTAAAAACAACACATGCAAACACAAACAACAAATGAAACAAATCACAAAAATGTTAGAAACAACGGAAAGTTATGTTTAAAACCATTACCGGACTCTGCAGGGCATGGAAAATTCGTGCAAGAACGCTAAAGAAGTGGTACGGTGTTGATGCAGCGCTAAAGAAGTGGTCGACGTGAGTAGCGTGAAAATTAGGTGAGGACTCCTGCTCATCCAACCGTCAGACGCAGAAAACTGTTACTACGCATAGACGCGCTGGACTGGTTTTCGACCCGAGGAGTCGAGTTTTGACAATGATCGCCGCCACGTTAATCGGCGAGCCACCCGTCCGGTTCCTCGTAGTCGAACAATACGAGAGGTGGGTGATCCCCTCGAAAAGATTGGCTTTGTCCAAGAGCGACCTGAGGGGCCTCCTTTGGTTTTAAGCCCCCACATGGCTATGGGCACCTCCGCGCTGCTCTACAATTGAGGTCGGCACTCAACTGTTTCAGGTGCAGAGTGTGACGTGGTGGTTGCGGGCAGCGTGCTGTTTTCCACACGCTGGTAACTATTACACCGGTGCCGCTGGTACGGTGTTCCCACCTGGGAACATTCCAAACAAATCTTTCTGTTGTTGCTTTAAATAAATCTATTTTCTCAGGGTTTTGAATATATTGGTACTTGAAATTTTGGATTTAAAATCGCACTGTAGTTGAACAAAACATAAGATATTATTTTTCTTTTTAACTAATTTTACTTGAGATAGTCAGAAAATCTAGAATTCTTTTTTTAAATCTATAAAAGATAGAAATAAGGAAAATATTATTTTGAAAAAATTATATTTTATACTCAATACTAACTTTATTATAAAAAGATTTTTTCTTCAATAGCTAAAAAATATTTTGAGAAAATAAATGTAAAATACATGTTCCCACAACGGTAACGTTGGCGTTTAATGGATTAAGCCATTAGCTCAGTTTATTAATAATTATTATTTCTATAATTATACAATCATTTAACACAGTAATTTTGAACCGTTATAAATAAAAGTTAAGTAATATCTTTTTCCAAGAACGTTAACGAATGCGTGTTAATTGAAAATGTTATTCAACAATTGCAAAAAAACATTTCTACATGCAACACACATATGCATACAGTATTTGAATATAAAAATTTGCTCTTAAATTCCATTTTAAACTTATAAATATGATGGGAACTCATCTTTAAAAACCTTTTTTTTTCTTCCGTTGCTTTCAAGGTTCCTTTTTTGTTTTAAGTCATTAGCTTAATTTAAGAATTATTATTTTTTTCTATAATTATACAATCATTTAACATAATAATTTTGAACCTTTATAAATAAAAGCAAAGTAATATTTTTTTCAAGAACGTTAACGAATGCGCGTTATTTGAAAATGTTATTTAACAATTGCAAAAAAAAAAAAATCTATATGCAATACACATATGAATACAGTATATGAATACAAATATTTTCTTATTTCTTTTCTAAAAGAAAAAACAATCAGGACTTTGTGCTGCATTACTTCAAACAATAACAAAACATCGATCATATAAATCTTGAACTTATTCATAATACAATAGAAAATCTAAGATAACAACAAACGCACGTGAGTTGTTCCCGATAAATCCAATATATTAGAAAAAAGAATAATTTTCAATCTTTTTTTCTTTGTGTGAATAAGGAAAAAATATTTTTGTGTTTCTTGATTTGTATTGAATTAAATCTAACACAGGTAACTTTATTGAAGTTCTTTCGAAAAATGGACTCTAGAATAAATGGCTAACAAACTATACCTTATTTTGAAGAAAAAGAGATACTTTTTTCTGGAAAGTTTAACAAAGAACTTTTTATCTCTTTATAGTAAAGCATTAAAGGCCACTGTCAGATGACTGTGTTCTTTGCTTTTGATCCTATGTTGCAGGTGTAGAAGTTTTCTTTTTTTCCGTTGAAACAGTCCTGCTATAAACGAATAAACATAAAAGTAATATTTTTTTTCTCATTTTATTGACCTAGAGTTTCTCAAATCTTAAATTTAGTATGTTCAAGGAAAAACATTTAGTTAACATTGTACTGTAAAATATGGAATGAGCAATTCTTATTATCAGTTTTGCGTTATGCATGTATTTATTTCTGTATAGCAGTTACCCTAAAAACTTTTTGAAAATCCTATTCATTACTGGAAAATAATATTGACAAAAAAATGAATATTATAATGAAGTCATATATTTTTATGCTCTATAGTGAGAGCAAAAAGTGTAATGTCATATTAATATCTTATTAAAAGCCAATCACGTAAAAGAGTTTTTTTTTTTTTTAAGTTTCGAAATTTACATTTTTATACGGTTTCTTGGTACTATAATAGTTATTTGTCGATTTTTTTTTTTTTACACTTTCAAATAAAATAACACTTTTTTTTTTTTTTTTTTTTTTTACTATCAAAACTTAGCAAATTACGTTACTTTGACTTTTTAAGCTTTCACCTTCATTTAGCACTACAAACGAAAATCGGTTTTCTAGAAATAAGTATTTTGACATAAAAAACTTTACTATAATAGAAAAACATTTAAAGCATTTCTGCAAATGAAACTATACCTCTGAAAACTAACCGTATAGGACTTAGCTATTAGACAACGATAGGAACGGATACCCTGTATATATACAGTGACATAAAACTTCTTTGACAACATTTAAGGTTAATGTACTGAATAAAAGAACCTCTGAAGGGAATTTTACATCAATGGACTAGAGCAAATTTTGAAATAAAGCAATGGTCTTTCGAACAAGACTTTGCACCAGTCAATAAAGTTAAGTCTACCCAAGATGGGGGAAGAGCCACCAAGTCATGTTTTAATAACTCACAAAAATGGCCCACTAAATATTTCGAATTCAATAGCTTAAATTTTTCTAATTGGAGCACTTTAGAAAGAAATACTTGCTTCATTGAAACTTCTATCTATATTATAAAGGATAAACGTGTCCGTGCGTAACGCTGACGTCATTTTGCGAATGGCAACACTTTAGGATGAAATTGCGGTTTTGTGATTTTTTCTACTGCATTTTTTTTAAATTTCTAAACATAGCATATTTTTAACTTTTACTCCGTTATGTAGTGAAAAAAAATACTTTCAAATGCATTTTGTTTGAAAACTGTATCGCAATTTACTTATTTATTATAATAGCATTTAAAATAAATTTCAAGCATGATTTTTTTTAAAATCTATCTCTATCACTTAGAGACGATTAGAAAATATTAATCCGTTTGCACATAAAAAACTTCAGCATTTGTTACCCGCTAACTAGGCAATTCAATAAGTAAATCAAAACTCCATTAAGCAATAAATAAAATAGTATAAATAAAACCCAGATTTTACAGACATGTAGTTAAAATAGGTACTTTAAATGTTGAAATTATCAGGAAAATGAAAAAAAAAAAAAACTGTTGTTGATAGCTAAATTTTTATTGATTTCTTCGGCTATTAACTTCTGGGAAACCAATAAGAAATTACCGCTTTTAATAAATTTCAAAATTTTATTTATATATAAAATTGACATATTTCATATAAAAATGCTCTTTGGTGTTGTTAGGGGGCAATAAAAAAAATTATTAAATGTAAAAAAGCTGCTAGAGTTAAAAAAAAAAACAATAAATGGTTTTTACCTATATTCTCTATCTCGAGAATCCCGGGATGGATGCCCTAGTTGCTATAAATATACATTGGAACCGGCTTAAGGCATGTTTCTAGGAGCTGGGCGAAAGTTGCGTACTAAGCGGGATCGCGTATTAACCGTGATTTGTATAAATGTTCCAGAAACTGAGCTTATTTACACATGTAATCATCTAAATGAACTTTAGAGCTTTCGCTTATATGTTTACGTTCCAAAATAGTGTATTTTACGCATATGTAGATTAACATTTAACTGTATTCAAGTTTAATTCATTGTGTTTGTCTAGGACCGACTAAAAAAATAACTGAAAAAATATGGATTTAAATAAGATTTTAACGTGTACTTTACTACCAAAAATAAAACAACAAAAATAATTTTCCTGCTAGCCTATTTTTTGTAAAACAACCAAAAGTATTAAATCTTTGCAAAATAATCTAATTATTAAAATCATATTTATTACTTCTGATTACAGAAAAATTGTTAAAACTCGCCACACACAATCAGAGACGACTTGACTCCATGAAAGTCGTAGTGCAAGTAATTGAACGCACATGAATAAACAGGAGAAGGCAGGAATTAGAAGAAAGCAACGAAAAAATAGAATTGAAAACGAAAAAACATTTCCATTACTTTTCAAACACTTTTAAAAGCACACAGTACTATGGTAGCTTTATTTACAATAGTATAACAGAGGAAAAAAAAAAAATTGGGATCATACATCGCGCGAAGAAAAAAGAATAAATAACAAAAGGTGACAAAAGTTCGTCTATCTTCCTCTATTTCAATAAAAACATACATCAAGCGAGAGACAGATAGTATTAGGATGCGAGCTCAAAGACGAATTCCAGTGTTGCTAATTCAACGAGATTTTTTTTCCCAATAGTTATCACTGTTTCCAATTAGTAATATTCTCCTTACTATATAATTTAATTAGACGAATATTACGATTCGGAAATGGTGGTAGATATTTGAATATCAAAATCCCCGTCAATTGGCAACACTGGAGACTCGAGAAGAAATTCACATCTTCATCTATGGATTCGCGCTTTAAAAGAGATGTTTGTGGAACATGAAAATGATTACATGAGAATTGAGACTATCCAAAATACCTATATTTAGGCTTGATAAACCTGTGTTAACACTGTAAAATGCACTCTGAAATGGTTCTGAAAATTACGGGCAGCAAAAGAAATTTTTGTTTTAGAAATGCTTTTTCAGATCTGGGAAATCTACTATTTTCTGACGTTTTTGATGACAAAAGTACACGTCACGTAATCGTTGGCAACTTGGAAGAGGTTATATTATACTTTAGTAATCTTTAAGGAAAATAGAAGCTGATTAAGATTTTTTTTTTTTTTGTTACAGAGTAAGGACGAAATTTCCGAATTACATTTACAAAAAAATGAAACGTAATGACATATGTAAAAATACACTAAAATTACAATTTGCTGAATGGTTTCTATATTTAAAAAACTATTTATATTACTGAAGATCCATTCATTTTATTCAATCTACCATAAGGATCGTCTAATAAAATAATCGAGTATATTGTCGGATCATTGATAAATTTCTTCAGAATATACAACACTGTTAAAACATTTGTGGCAGCTTCAACCAACTTTTAGGGCTGCAGTAGCTGCAAGCATAACATGGTGAAATCTTGTTCCAACACTTGGAACTATGGTTCAACCGGAGCTAGAAATGTTGGAGCTTTCACCATCTTATGGTTGCAGCTACTGCGGCACCAAATTTTGATTGGACCCACCACAAAATTTTTAACAGTGTACTTATGTATAATTCATTTTAAGCAAAATAAATGCGAAGTTGATATTTTCGTCATATTTCGTAAACTAACGAAATACTGAGTTCTCTTATCAGCATATATTCTAACACTGTCATGATTTCTTTGTACTTCAGTAGAAAAGAAAACGGAAATAATTTATAGGTTACTGAAACATTTATAAATTCAAAATGTGTTAATAAACGCTAATGTTGCGTAGAATTCACATTAAATAAAAAAAATATTGTAAGATGTCTACTAAATCCATCCCATGTCTTTGATACTGGATATAATTCAGGTTAGCGTACTGTCATTACAGCATATAGGCTTCATCTGCTGGATTGATGATGCAGTTTCTTGTCTTTTCAAGCATGCTGTTGAGGACGTGAAAACGATCAAAATAACCATTAAATCATTTGTGATGCCGCAAAGAGAACGACTCTAAGTAACAAAGTATAATTTTTACACCTAGTGTCCACTAAAAGAAAATTTGCGATCAATTACAGGCTTATTAATTCAACTATGCCATTACCTCAAATACATTAAATGTTTCACCACCCTACTTTTGTGTTTCTTACCAAACTAAATGGTTAATTCAGTCACTATATTTGTGAGAGATAAGAATATTGTAATTATAAAAATGTAAACTGAATTTGGTTTTGCCAAAAAAGAAAGTATACCAACCCTGGTGTTTATTATGACAAATATAAAACGCTAATATAAACGCAAATATAAACGCCTCTTGACTGTATGACGACTAGTTTCCAATGACAGCAACCTTTAAAAAAATGGATGTGCGACACTCGGTGACAAAACAGGGCGATTTCCAAAATAATTACGTAGTTTAAACCTGCGTCTGATTTATCCACTTCCCAAAGTCCCTTCAGCGTTCAAGATATGTTTAAATTTAAAATTTGCAAATTTTTCTGCTCACTTTCACAATTCTTATAGGTAATATATCACTGCGTACGGAGCATGCTGCACGTGTATCATGTAATTTATTCCATTTTCTTTCGTAATAATTTTTTTTTTAATAAATGTAATGTTTATTATTTTTATACTTTTACTAGACATAGTATTAAATAATGTCAAACATCATAGCATCAAACGTTGATATTTTGACTTAAAAAGACGTTGGTGCATGGAGTACGCCGCCCGTGTCTTTATGTTACTACAAACCGTCCGTGTTATATTAAGTGTAACTAAAAGTAATTTTTCATGAATTTATGTTTATTACATTTATACTACTACTAGACATTACATTAAACAAGGATGTAATTAAAAATTGTTATTTAGGCTTTGAAATGCTTTGGCGCATACAGTGCTTTGTCATATGCAGAGTTTTCTCGCCGCCTGTGTTTTTATGGTACTAAAAGCCATCCATGTTTCTAAAGATTAAAATATAATTCGCCGACGTTATGTTTGTAATATTATACAGATTTCTTAAATTTTGTAGAAAGTACCTCTAGAAATTTTGAGCGTTCTGTTGTGTATTCCGCCGGCATATAGCAGATGTGAGTCCCAGTGGTTGGACAATCTTGATTTCAAAATCGGTACAAAATTCTAGATTTCTGGACCACATTGTACAAAAACTCACTTAAAAATTAAATATGCGTAGTAAAACACATTAACATTCTCCAAAATTGTCATGTAATTAACAATTCACAAACTTTTTATGTTAATACTAGTTAACCCGCACGGCGTTGCCCTGGCCCGAGATAATAATAATCTGTTCTATACGAATATGACTGAAATATGTAAGACTATCGAAATCAAGTCGAATGAGGAAAACCCCGTCGTAATCGGGCCCATAGAACCAGAGATACTCTATAGTTCCACCTTCCACCGCCAGGGGGCGCAATCTGTTCTGGAAGGGGCCTTTTCAGAACAATTGACACAACCAAATTTCCTAGTAGAATTGAAATTTAACCACGGGTAAGCATAGGGGATATCGCGAAAGTGGGTTACGTAAACGATCGGTTTCGAGAGGGTTAATGTATATATTTTTTAAAACCCAACGGTGCGTTTTGAAGAAAATGAACGTGTCTATGATATGGAGTCTACTGTTTGCCCGTATTCACATTTCCAAAAGTCGACGCTGATTTTTAAACCTGGGCCGAAAAACGAAAATCGCGTGTGTGAGTTTTGGAAATGTTTTTTTTCGGATGGTTAAAATTAAAATTTTTCAAAACGGATACAAGATTGTAAAAAGCAAAGGACTGTAAATTGGGCGCGGTATTTTTAGTTTTTCGTATCTTGTTTATAAATGCAGATTCGAATATTTAAAGATAGGAGAAATAATTAAAAAGCGAAATTGACTTACGGTAAAAAACGTTTTCGAAAGGGTTAACGTGATTTTTTTAAACTAAAGGTTTCTGCATGAATCCGATAGAACGTACATGTCTTTAGGTGTGTTTGTTTTTTGTTTGGAGCCGATGCCAGATTTTATATACCGCAGAAAATCGAAATTCGCAAAAGTGAATCCTGTGCGCGAATTTTTTTCGAAGGGTTAATATTCGTATTTTTCAAAAACAAATACAGATATCGAAAAAGAAATAAATGTAGATATCGTCTGGTATTTTTAGTTTTTCGTACCTTTCTCTGAACCGCCGATGCAAATTTTTAAATATTGCCAAAGTAGCAAAAATCGCGGAACTGCATACAGAAAATATACTTTTTCGAAGGTTTAACTTTCGTATTTTTTAAAACCAAAAATGGCTTTGTAAATGGCAAAGTGAGTTCTTTAATTTGGTGACCATCGTTTTTCTGTATCTCTTGTAGTCTTGTGGATGCAAGGCTCGGAAAACGGAAGAAAATAAAAAACATGAATTCGATGCTTCTCTTGATTTTGTTTTTGTAAGAGTTAAATGTAATTTTTTTTCAAACCAACCAGATCGTTCGAGACATAAAAGTATATTCTTTGCGGATATGTAAACGGTTTTGTCGTATTTTTAGCCGTTCGCCCATGGCGAATTTAGAAAAACTTTTAAAAAAACGGGATGACTCGTGCTTTCTTTCTTCTATTCCCGAAGATACGGGTATTGGTTTCAGAGAATGCGCGAGCGGATTTCGGAAGAGTGATTTTTTATTTGTGATCGCTCATCAGTTTTTAATTACTAACTACTCTAATTTTCAAACTATTAAATTTCTGAGGCTTAGGTGCACCAGGAGAGTGTTTGGACTACCTAAATCTAAATTTACAGTCTTCTAAGTGGGCTAGATTTCCCTAGCCATCGCTAACAGACACAAACACACACAGATCGAAACTTTATTTTATTAGTATAGATATAGGGTATATTTAAAAGCATTGAATAAGCTTTAAAACATCGGAGTTCGAACCGTTGCATACAAAAACATCTTATCGCATTTAAGAAAGAGTGTTAAACTTTGCATAATAAATGTTCATGCAGAAAAATCTAAGCAATTTTTTATTGTATTTTTCGCTTCATTTTCAGATTCAGCTACAAAAGTTTGCATTGTATCTTTAAAAATGTCCAATAATATATAACATTTAAACAATGTGATTAATTATATATATGTTTACAAAATCTGTCAATCTTGTTCTGACTGAGTTTTGACATTTTTTAAAAGTATTGAGGGATGTATGATTAATATTGTGAATTACGTGAAACTATTTTTTTATGTACTTGATTGTTTTTAAGAAGGTGATACTATCTGATAATTGACATAACGAATGAATCTCCACTTTCGAGTTCTACAAGTCGGACATGAAGACTGCATCTATTATCTCTACAACCGTTTCAACCAAAGATATATTTAGATGCTTTAGAATGATTAGTAGAAGAGAAAAACGTACTCAAAGTGTTCAACCGAAAATCAAAAAATGAAAAATAATGCAACAGACGTAGATTATAAAATACTTTCCAACACTACTGAATATTTAAAAAAGTTATTTCTTCATACAATGAAATGAGACATCTAAATAAACAATTGAAATAAAATGCACCGCTAAGTATTTTCAACCATAGATTATAACGTAACGGAATAATTTTGTGTGTCACTGTAATCGAACTATAAATACTATACACTTCATTTTCAACAGAGAACATTCTACAGTGAATCGCATTAACATATAAAATGACATGTCAATCTGAGTACATTTACGGAAGTTAGAAAACAGACAGACAGTAAAAAAAAAACGAACTCATAAACACTTTTCAACTATGTCGGAAAGTGTTAAATGTCAGCCATTAATATGACCTATTTTGAATGCTAAATTTGTATCATTGCGAATTGTTTTGAGACGAGTAGGGAAAGTACGCCAAATTTCATTATTAATAAGCTCGTGAAATTGTTTCAATGGATTCAATTTCAATTGCGAGTAATTCACTAAAAGCAAAATGAAAATGAGATGTAAGCAAAACTATCGTCGAATGTTTTGTCACATTACGGATGGTCACTTGGAAAATCTTATAATTCAGTTACATGCTGATCCATAATCAAAAGTTTAATCGTCTCAATCCTTCGAAAAAAGGAATAAAATTGACGTTACGTACATCGTTGCTTATCTGAACCTTCTGCTTTAGTGTGTACTATAATGAGTAGAAAACCCCCACTGGTTGAAATAGGCGAAAAAAATCAATATGGTCATACATCAACAACACGTTCCCTAGATTATTTCGAAAGCCTTGAAGTTTCAGAATTTTCGTCTGAAGGAATTCACTCTTCCACAGAATATGCTACCATCAACTTCTCAGTTTGACAATGGGCATCTACGGCGAGATGTTTTTCTGTTTCCAGCAAAAATCTTTCACGACAAATTTCATCGGGTATCCATAGGATGAAGTACACAAATGCTATCATCTGACACAAATGCCTCCGCGTTTTCCGACCTGAATTCCATTTAGCATGTTTAGAATTATTTTAAGTGACGTGTTGAAGGCCTCCAAAACTTTACTGGATAATTATAGTTGATTAAATGTACTTTAAGATGAATGGGCATTGCTCCACAAACGCTTGACTGGCGATATCCTTAACAGCGTAAAAAAACCGCATGGAACTAGTTTTCTGGAACCCACCAATTTAAGGGATTCTTGTTTTATCCTTAAAAATATCTCAAAAAATAAATCAATATTATCTTTAGAAAAATATGAATTGGATGATATTAAGATGCAAATTTATACATCAATCCATTTTATCTGCATTATCTCTCTCTATATAAAATACATTAAAGTTTTTACAAAAATATGTAATTTAAAGTACGCGTCAAAATAACTAATTCCCGTAAATCTTATTCTATACATGTATTGCTGTTTAGGGCTATCATACTCAAAATATATTTGCCTGTTATGGTTTGTATTCAAATGTAATGAATTCTTATATTTCATTAGTATTGCAAAATATAAATGATGTGTAAACAGTTTTATGTTTAAAATTTAAATATACATTGATAAAAATTTCTAGAAATTTAATTAAAATTCATAGAGCACTTTAAGTGTTATTCTCATTTTCTTATTGTATGTATAATTAAGAAAAACAGTGTATTCTAAAAATAATACTGACAAGGAGAGAGCCAAGCTTGGTAATCACAGATTTTGATTATTTTTATATATGTTGTAGGGTAGAAGCCCCTTAGTCTCAGGTTCAATGGATTTTATACAACGCTCCTTTGTTCTCGAGAAATGAGGGGGGGGGTCTAATATTTTAACACAACTTAAATAATTACTTTGTAACGGAATAGCTGAAATGGCCGTAGCTCAGTTGGTATGGCGTCTGCTCGTTGTTCCGAGGATCCGGGTTCGATGCCGGAACGTGCTACGTTTGTTTTTCTCATTTTTTTTATATAAATATACTTGTAATTATAATTTAATAATCTCAATAAAAATTTTTGTTACATAATTAAATTTTAATTTAGCATTTTTGATTTTTAAACCATTATTAAACATTTCTCATCATTTAAAGAGCTTTAAAAAAATTACATCTATTATTGACTAGTAAAAATTCAAAAATCGTTACAAAATCAGCATATTTACTATAGAATTCTTCTCCCATCGCAATAGAAAACGAAGATATTTCAGATGCTGGATTATTTGTTAAAAATCCATTGTTTTGAAATAAAATTTTACAGTACTTCAACGCATTTGTGATATCACTTTTCGGATTTTCATCGAATCCCGACACTTGAGATTGATCTTCTTGTGAACTACAGCTTGCTTCTTTCATTTTTATACGATTATAAGCTGTTATAGAATGACGATAAAGATTGAAAACAAAAACCACTTAACTGCACTAAACTAAAAAAAAAAGAAATAATGAATGTCTGTTGTGGCGCCCTCTAGTTACAATAATATAAAACATAAATATGTTAAATTCTTATGCTAAATTATGCTTCTTACGTTAAAAACAGAGTAGAATTATCATTGCATTGACTTTCCTTGTTAAGGCAATTTATAAATGCTGTTTCTTTACAATCACGAATTGACACAAATGTTCAATATCGTTTCAATGATAAAACATATATGGAATAAATTTTAAAATTGATTTAAAAAAAATCAAAAATGCTAAATTAAAATTTAAATTATGGTAACAATTTTTTTTTATTCCGATTATTAAATTATAATTACAAGTATATTTATAAAAAAATTGAGAAAAACAAACGTAGCATCGAACCGGCGACCTCGGATCAACAAGCGGTCGCCATACCAACTGAGCGACGACCAACGCTAACATTTCATTACAAAGTAAGTATTTAAGTTGTGTTATAATATTAGACCCCCCATTTCTCGAGAACTAAGGAGCGTTGTATAAAATCCATTGAACTTGACACTAAGGGGCTTCTACCCTACAACATATATAAAAATAATCAAAATCTGTGATTAACAAGCTTGGCACTCTCCTTGTGAGATGTACGATATAAAGAAAATTGCATATTTTAAAGAAATATTTTATACAAATTTAATGAAATTTACATCTCATTTCTTAAATTAGATTAAAAAAATGAAAGTCTTATAAATCACAGAAAGTTTTGATTCCCATTTTCGAACTGCCTCAATCAAAAGTAATGTATTATTTTGAATTATCACCTAAATGCATTTCATTTGAATAAGGTCTGTGTAATATTAAAACCATTTTTAACCTACCATTGGTTCAACGCCGCTTTCGCTTAGCAGTAAATAATTTACAATCAGATAAGCTTTCCCAGCTTTAGACAGAAAGCTTCATATTTTGCAAGAAATGATTAATGATCCATTTTAAAATAGGCTTAACTATAATTTCCGGATTTTGAGAAGAGTGGCAGCTTCGATATTTACCTCATTTCGAATTGAGACTTAATTGCAAAGGTCATTAAACAAAGTTGTTCTGAGAAGTCACGGAGTCTAAAATTAGCAATATTTTATGCAAATATGAAGAATTTTCCTGGCTTTGCTTCAACTATTTTTCCGAACGTACTTCCGGTGAATAAAAAAAGTTTTATGAATGATGCACTAAACTTTTGTTATTAATATTATTTTGATCTGAACGGTTTAGATGCATTTATTTCTATATCTAATACTTTAGAAAAAGACGAAAATACATCACAAGAATTTTTAAATAGAAATTAATCGTGCAAAGAAAACATATTTAAGAAAACAGTATCAAAAAGAAAGAAATACATTGCATGCATGATTTAGTTAAAAGTTCTAGTATAGAATACACACATTTTAATAACTAAAAACTATTAAAAAACATTATATTTAAAAATTAAATATTTTATACTTAAATTATTTAAAAGACACTATTAAATAAGTTTTAAAATGTGTACTTTTGAACGGTGGTTCTATGAATGTTTTTAGTACTACTTTAAAGAAGTTAGGTTTAGACGGTATTCCGTTATAGTTTCCATACATAGAAATAAAATTGTAAATGTAACAGATAAACTGTATAGATGTTTTTTTTATGAAAACTTAGTTTATAAAATATTTAGATTTTTTAAACAATTTTCTGGTTACTAAATGAATGAGCCTGGTTCTTTTCTCTCTAAGATCTTATTATTTTTTATGGATAAACTCCGAAAACAATTTTTGTTATGTAGCCTATATACTTGTGCATAAATTTAAAAATCATTGTATTTTGGGTAAATGCAATGCGACAGTTTTGTTACAGTAAACGAGTAAGGAACTGCTTTTACAAATATACATTTCGTACACTAAATAGTCGATCTCTAATTGAAAAATTGCATTCATATTCGGACAAAAATGTATAATTCGTAATCTAATGACACCTTTGTTTTGATTTTATTGTAAACAATCTGATCCTTTTAAAATTGTTTTCCGATGTTTTATGTAAAAAAGTGTATTATATCTTTAATTTTCAGAAATATAAATTATACGATTTTTATTATTTATATCCAAATATTGTTGGGAAAACCAGGACTGGTTGTCACAAAAATCAAATATTTCAATTTTCAAAAAATTAGGCATTATTTAAAAAAAAATACATTACTCAAGTGGAAACTATTATATTTCTAGTAGAAATGGCTATATGGTTGAAATTTAATTTTTACAATTTTAGGAATTTTCTGTCAATCTACCCCAGTTCTGGGTTAGTTGCCATAATGTATAAGATTGGTTGTTATAGGAAATTTCGACTGGAAAAAATTAGTATGAAAAGTGGATTCTCCAGTTTGTCATTTTGGGACGCTACATGTTCTTTTCAGAAGAATACCCTCATTTATTATGTAATAACTTTATTATCACTTTTTCGAGTACTAACCTTCGCTTTATTCATTTGTACATAATCTATAAAGAAATAAACCAAAAAGCTTAGCGTACAAAACTAGTGATTGCAAAATGCTTACAAAAGTATAGATTCTGAAAAGAATATGCAACACCCCCAAAATAGGCATTCACGAGCGGCTAATCTCTTAAATGAATATGAGCATTATAATAACATAAATAATTTAATTTGGTAAAATAATTTAATAAGAAAACAATAATAATTTAATTTGAAATAAAATAATTTAATTTGATTTCCTAATAAAAATAATTTGATTTCATATGAAAATAATTTACTTTGATTTTGTTGGATACGGAGTATTTTTGCATGTTCAGTTTATTTGCTTCACCTACTATATAAGCTAACGTTCATACCTTCTGTATATTTAAACCAAAATAAATATTCCATTCTTGCAGAAAAGTATTTAGAAGTTTATTTTTTGTTCCAGCTGAAAATATTTGTAGATTTTTCCGATACCCTATATGAACAATAAGTAAACATTACCATGATGTACACCCGTTTTACTTATTTTCTACACATATCTAGTAAACGTGCGATAATACATGCTTAAATTAAATGTTGCTTGGCAAATTTAAACGTACTCAATTTTTATCCTCCTTCCTAATCGCAACACAGCATCAGCAAGAATTTTTAAGCGAATAATACAGATTTGAAATTCTTTAACAAGTTAAGGAAGAAGAGAATTTACACCCTTAAATGAAATAAATTTTTTATCAATTACCCCCAGAAAATTTGCAAAAAAGAAGTATAAACTAAAAAGTCGTGTAGTGAAAAAAAATCAGAAATACTAAATATTGTTATTTTTTTAAAATATTGGGACTGTGGTAAATAAACTTTAACAACCGATATTATATTTTTAATTACTTATTTTATATTATAAATATTTAAATTAAAAGATTTTGCATGCAGTTATCGATTAAATAAAGTGATCTAAACTTTTATCTATGTTTGGTATGACCATTATCAATAAGATATATTTGTATAACTAATAAAAGTATATGATTATTCTCCTTAAAAGAAAAGTAAACTACAGTAAAGAAGAGAAAAAAGAAAGAAGCAGAAATATCCATATAAGAATTATAAAAGAAATCACCTTGATATTCATGGTTTATCTGGGTTTTAGAGCCAGCCTGATAAAAATAACATTAATGAAAAATTTTAAAGATCGCGTAATTAATAAAAAATAGAAAATACTAAATATTGATATATTTTTTTTTTAATTTTGAAACTGTAGTAAGTAAAAAAAAAATCATTCAATTAATATTTTTAGTTAAATTCTTGCTAAATTAATGCAAGTATAACAGGATGTAAATTGCTGAACTGACAATATACAATTTGTCGTCTTATATCTATAGGAATCGCTTACACAATATAACAACTCATAAAATTTCCATTACTTAATAAATTTAAAAGCAGCTAATTAAAAATAAAAGCATATTTCTAAAGGAACTTTCAAGTTATTTATCGTAAAATCTTCATGGGTACTATCTAGTAAATATTAAGTTATATTTCATAAAACAAATGATATTACATTAAAAAATAGGGAAACTACTTTCCTCAGAATAGATGCAATTGAATAATAATAAGAAAAGCAATTAAACCAAATTTTTAGTATTTAAAACCCATTTCATAGCTATAAGTGGCAAGTAAAATAGATAATACATATGTTGGGCAAGAGTTTGCACACTCTTGCACACTTTGGCCCGGCGAACTATTGCACAATCTTCACTAAATAACTTTGAAACGTTAATAATGCAATATATTGATAAGCAAATCCAAATCACCTCATGTGACATGTAGTCCAATAATAATGTAATCGAAAAAATCAAAAGAAAATGCCAAGTTTAACTGAGTGCAGAGCTCAGAGGCTATTCATACGAATTGTATATTATACCAAAGAGTAATGCCCCTCGAAGAATAATGAAATCGTCAATAAATTAAGGTAGGTGTTATCCCCCATTCGCAACTTTTTACTTTATAAATGAACCCCCAAAACTAATCAGCCCCTTTTCAGAATGAACCTATATACAAATTTGAAGCAAATCGGATAATTCTGAATAAAAAACCCCTTTATCTAAATGAAGGATGATTATCCCCCGTTACCCCTTTATACTTAACTAATGAACCCTCAAAACTAATCAGGAAAGCTCCTTATGACAATGAACCTATATACAAAATTTGAAACATATCCGATAATTCTGCACAAAAAACACATTTAACTAAATGAAGGGGAATAGCTCCCGTCCCCCCTTATACTTAACCAATGAACTCCCAAAACTAATCAGGGAAGTGCCTTATCACAATGAACCTATATACAAAGTTTGAAGCAAATCGGATAATTATACATGAAAAACGCATTTATCTAAATTAAGGGGAGATTAGCCCCCCGTTACCTCCTTTATACTTAACCAATGGACACCGAAAACTAATCAGGGAAGCGTCTTATTAGAATGAACTTATATACAAAATTTGAAGAAAATCGGATAATTCTGCATGAAAAACCCATTTATCAAAATTAAAGGGAGATTAGCCTCTCGTTCCTCCATTTATACTTAACCAATGAACCCCCAAAACTAATCAGGGAAGCGCCTTTTCAGAATTAACCTATATACAAACTTTGAAGCAAAATGGATATTTATATCAAGAATTATGGCGTTACGTACATACATACGTACGTACGTACGTACATACAGAACCTGTGAGCACATTAGCTCTCAGTCTTTGATAGCCTGTGAGCTAAAAAGTAAATTACCTTTGTAACCTTTTTTATGATTCAGTTTTCAAAAAACCCTAAATATTATAACGAGAAGGCCCAAATCACCTTTTCTCTTCTAAATCTTTAAAAATTTCACCAAAATTCGCAGATCTTTTTAACCAGAAACATATTATCTCATTACACCATTTACAACTGTAGCTAAACAAAAAACTCTGCTTTGGGATTGGATAATCGATCTGCGTACTCTTGTACATCGCGCACTCATGCACCACCCTACCCTACCTCCAGAATTAAAAGAAAAATAAGTTTCTTATTTGTTTGGAGCTCATAATTTAATTCTACTTAAAATAAGAGACCTTTTTTTTTTCAAAAATTCTGGTAGTTACTAATTAAAAAGTATACGAAGTTTGGAAGCGATACTTTTGTGCATGCCCGAATGATTCCTTCGAATATCAAAATCATATTCTGCTCATCACTAGTTGGTTGTCACATGAGATAACTTGCCTCATTTATGTTGCGACAACATCAGCGTTTAGAGTATTATCCATTGTTTTTTTTTGTTTTTTTTATTGCCAGAAATAATGCAATTTAACAGTGCGTGCTTAATAATAAAGAATAACATTGTAGAACGATAAAAAATGAATACCCATTAAGCACTAAAACAACCATTAATAAAAATAAATGTTTTTATATACAACTACCGTTTTTGAAGATAAATGTCAAACAAACGAAGTAACGAAAGTATAAATTATATTTATTGAACCACATATTCAAACACGTGTACTCATGAATTTATCAGCTGGAACAGATTAAACTAGGGCTGAAATGAGTTTCGCGACAACCAGTCTTGGTCTAAGCTAATCTATTTTAGTAACATATCTATTTTGAAATGTTTAACTATATGAGTAACTCCTAATAAATACTGTTATATTCCTTTCATTTCTAAATATACTATGACAATGAACAAATTAAAAAAAGTATTTTTTTTAAAATACGCGAAAAAAAATTAATATATCAAAATAAAATTTCACAGTAAAGAAATTTGAAAGAAACTTCTGCTGTAATGGAATGCTAAAAAGGATATGAAAGCCTAAAATATCTCTAAAGTTTTTATATTTATTTGACAGTAAAAGCATTTAGAGCTTTTCCTCAAATGAGTTCTTAAGTGCTTCATAGAGACGCTTTTTTTATATCACAAATATAAACACTATTTCTTAAGTTTTTGAAATGACTTTTTGTGTGCTAAATGACGAAAGAGAATTTTTTTTTAGAAACTTTAAGAAGAACATGTAACTGATATTGTTGTAAATTAAAGGAGATATGCTCAACAGCCCTTTTTATAAAGCTGCTTGAAATTATAAACACTGCTTTTGAAAACAAAATTATAATATTCATTTTCCAATATTCCAATTAGATATTCATTAATATGTATATTTTTACAAAAATAAATCTATTTAATAGAATGTAACATATATAATTAGTATAAAATTCATTCTTTCACATATTGTGTATATTTTTTAATGCACCACATTTACGTGTGTAATTTACGCATCTCTCAATTTTGAAAGGAAATTTCGATACAAATCAAATATTCTTGTAATTTTCGCATAAAGAATAGGAGATAGTTTGAATAAATAAAGGGGATTTCATTTTAATCTAACTGAAAGTGTCCTAAGGATTTTCACATTTCATTATATGAGTTTAGATTTTTGGAATACATTCCGTTTATTACTTTTACTTCGATTTGTTTCTTCATTGGCAGCACAGCTGTGTGATAGTGCATAACTATTAATGTGCGGTGTAACTGAAACTACACAGTCGTATAAATCGTTAGAGATAATTTGTTTATTTTCATAATTTTTGAAAAGAAATTCTTCAAAGATTCATTGTTATGATACACTGCCTCACTAAAAAAATAAGCTGAATGTACAGGTTGAATGCTTAAATTAATTTCGGCTCAAATATATTGAGTTATGGCATTCAAGAGTTCATTTCGAGTTGGCCACCAAACATGTGTTTGGTGTCTAGGTGTAGTTAAAAAACTTTGAGATTCACGGTGAGGAAACTCACAGTAATCCATACTGCTAAATTACAGAGTTAGATTCCGTATCTTAAAAACTATAGGAGATACCAAAAATTCAATTCCAAAGTTATAGAGAACCATTGATTTATGAATGACTGTTATATTGCGCACACAAATAGTTTCCTGTAAAGCCAAAAATATAATTTTACAATAAATGACCTTGATTCAAAATTTTGACGAAAATAACATTTATACTGGCGTGACATAAAAAAATATATTTTTTTCCTCATACAATAGTATTCGTTATTTGTGAATTTCTACGTCATAGTGATTAAAAAGATACAAGTGCCATATAGCTTTAACATAGTGGACAACAATTATGAAAATCATATTTTAAAAATTATATTTTATTAATTTTTTTAATATGTTATAGTAAAAATAAAAAATTTCAAGTAGCGACGTCTTTTTGAAATAGCAATATGTGCAATAAATGTAATTTAAAAGAAGTGAAAACTATAAAATACGAATTTGAAATTTTTGAAATGCACTTTCTGTCGAATTTATTATCCAATAAATTTAAACATTGATTTTTATGCCAAAAAAGTGTAAAAGAAAGGGGAAAATAGCATTAAAAATAATGTATTGAATGCTCATACTTTATGGCAGAATAACAATTTTCCTGCCATAAAGTTTTGTTTAATGATTCTTCGCTTTCAAAAATAATGTTTCATTTCAAATCCATTCTATTGATTTTTTTCAGAAGTGAAAAATAAGGAGGTAAAAGGAGATGGGTTATCGTTTGACGCTATGCAAACACAGAAGTATCAGTATATTTCGAATCGAATACTGATTGGTAAGGGAGGATTGATTCGAGTATTGTACACAAGAAAAAAATAATGGAAGTAGGATGTAAGTGAAATGTTTGCTTAAAAACCATACACTTTTACTTAATTGAATTAAAATAAATTAACTTAAATTGGGAAATGAAGATATAAGTGTGTAAATATTACTAAATATATATTGTTTTAAAAGAATTTGACAAGTTTTACTAAATTTCTGATCACAATCAGTCGAATGTCTCGACTACACGGCCGGAAAAAAATGTTTAAATTTTTTTAAGCGAGCTGTAAATAATTAGATAAAAAAAAATCTGTGACATTTCTTATTTTCTAATTTATTCAACTATTATTTTGTTATTTTTAATTTAGTTATTACGTAGTATTACTTATTTTTATTATTATTATTTATCATTTATCTATTACTAATTATTGATTTATTTCTTATTCTTTATTATTATTATTATTATTATTATTTATTATTTATTATTTATTATAAATTTTATTATTTATCATTTATTTACTACTTATTTTTTACTTATTGTTATTGCTTATTATTTATTAATATTACTTATTTATTATTTATAAAAAAATATATATAAAATATATAAAAAAATAATATATGTTTCGTTAATGCGAAATTTTAAGTATAAGGTAAAAATGGTCTCGATTCATCTGAAAAAGAATGCATTGACTCTATACAATTTATAAAAAGAAATGGTGTGATATTTTATTAATATCTGTTGGCACTAATAATTATTAAAATAGACGGTTCTTTCATCACAGATATACAATTCTGTAGTCTAGTTAAAATGAACGTTTTCAATGGGTCGGTTGTAATGAACAGGAAGTCTTGATAAATGCCTATAACGGCTACAATTTTTTAACTACGGTCTTTTAACAACTTTTTAAAAATTTAATTGAAATATATTCAACAAAATATAGTAGATGTTGTGCAATTTTAAACAAAAACAAAGATTATGAAACACTTTCCAATACTTGCTGAATACTTTCACAAAACTTCGCTGTTTAAATGTAAATAAGATACACAATATTGCCAGAGGTGACCGGTCGCTTGCGATTTTAGACGTTTTGTTAACTATCTGGAAAAATACATGAGGAATTAACATGAAACTCTGCAGGTGTGTAAACAGTATAGTATAGGTTATATATTTCCTCGAAGATTTTTTTCCGAAACTCCATAGGGGACTGTCAACAAATTGAAGAATAACGAATATCTTTTGGATTACCCTGTAAAAACTAATCAAGCAAAAGCGTTCAAACTCGAGATTATTAATAACTGGCTTATTGTAATATACTGTATTCATTTTTATGAGGATATCATGTATACTCGAAGAGAAATTAAGGTTTTTATAAAAACAGTCCCAAATTTCACCAAGTTTTTTGCTTATAATTTGCAGAGTTCTGAATATAAAAAAAAGTTATTTTGAAAAAATTTGTCAAACAACATTGTACATAATACTCTGCAATCGGAATTAAAAAATAATAAAAACTGGATGGAAAATGAGCAGGTATACTAAAAAATGTTTCACTGCGCATGCGCGAATGCAATCAAAATATAATATGCATAATGTATTAGATAAGTATATAGAGCAACTTTTGTGAAAGTCTCAAAATCATATATCTGTTGATTAGTGCCAAGATAGCGTACACAATATTGCACATACTGCTATATTTGGATACAACCCCTCATCTTTTTGCTTCCTTTTGAGAACAACGGATTTTGAACATATTCTATCAGAGATATTCGTTCTTTTTCAATTTGTTGACAGTCCCCTTGGGGTTTCGTGAAAAAATCTTCGCGGAAATACACAACCTATACTATACTGTTTACACACCTGCAGTTTCAGGTTAATTCCTCATGTATTTTTCTAGATAGTTAACAAAACGTCTAAAATCGCAAGTGACCGGTCACCTTTGGCAATATAGTGTACCTAAGTAAATATTTTAGAAAACGCATAACACATTTGAAAACTAGATTTCAGCAATTACTTTCCATAGCCAAAAATGTACCCCAATTCGTTTGCGCAGCCCTGTATTCGACCAATAGGGTTGTGTATATTCTACATTTTATAATAAAATTTTGTTTAGTAATAAAGAGCATAATAGGTTGAATGTTCACCATGAGAAATTTCTACCAATAGTCTGAAACATACTAGAATTCTTTTGTACAGCCCTGTATATGACCTACAGATTTTTATAACGCCACATATTAAGCTAAAATATAATTCAGGTTCAAACACGCTTAAAACTACCGAAATCACATTTCAAGAAACGATTTTGGAACCTAGTGGATGTAATTTTTTAAATTAAAAAAACACACGGAAAATACGAAAGACCCTCCAAAAATAAGTTTTTTCAAATAGTATATATTCCTTTTTTTTTTAAATAAAAGGCACCGTTGAGAGCGGAAAATTACCTTCTGTCCTTCGGTTTTGTATTTCCATTCAGGCTACGGGAACGGCATTTTAAAACTGCAGAGATAATGGAAAATTTGAAAACGACCTCCAGGAAATATTTTAGTGAAATAATGGATATTATTATTTTTTAAACAAAAAATGCCGTTCAGAAGAATGTACTGACTATCCGTGGTATTTTGATTTTTTTAAACGCCATCCAGCCCATGCGGTCGCAATTTTAAAATTCACAAAAACGTACCCCATAAAACATTTTTTGCATTTATATTTTTTATTGAAAATTACCATCTGTACCGAAAAGGTAACGTCTATTCACAGGTGTCCTTATTTTATTTATTTTTTTAATTTCCAGCAGGCACCGAGCTATCGCGACTTTAAACTTTCTGAAAAAGGAGCGTTTAACTCCCCTCTGCAAGCTATGTGCTTGAAATATCACTTTTTCTCAAAACCTGTGTGGAAATTATCATGACTCCGGTGAACTGAGGAAAATTGAAACTCGTTGAGTGGATATTTTAAATTAATATATCGACTAATTATCAAAAAATGAAAAATCTGAATCTCAGTTGCGTTGGGACATGTCTTCGTCTATTCGGAACCAAATTTGTTGACTACATGCCATAGATTTCACTAACCATAGACAACAAACAAACACAGACACAGAGAGAGAGAGGGGTTTTCTTGTATCAACATAGTTAAGTGTACAGTGTGCTTCTAATATTAGTTTTTAAATGTTAAAAAAAATATTTGTATAACAGTTGTGGCACAGATGTTGTTCGCACATTGCAAAACAAATATTCCCTTATAAGGTCATTTAATATAGTCTGAAACTTTTATTTTCTAAACAATAATTTTCGTATTTGAAAAAAAAAATAAGACTTCGTAATTTAATTATTTATAGATGTGTAAATCTCTAACATTCTTCCTTAACGTTCTTCCAAGTTTAAAAAATAATGAAAAGGGTTTTATTTTGAGCATTATATTTTGAATTTTTACATAAAAAGAAAATTTATAAGTAAATTCGAAGTTAATGTTCACTTTTCATACTTATAGTATGTAAATGCTATTAAATTATCAGTAATTTCGAATGGATTTAAAAGAGAATGGATAAAAAATACCCAATGAAATGTTTCTTATTAATTGTCTAAATTATTTTTAATATACAACCAGGAATTTAAAAACACCAGTTTCTTTGACTTTAGTTTGTTTAATATTTCGGCTAAATGCGTTAAAATAATATGTTAGTGACATTTTTATTTATTTTAATGTTAACTACAGAAGATTTTTCAGAATAACATTAAAAGAAATAATGTAAAATAAATTAAATCATAAAAAAATAATGTGGCTTTGAGTACTACAATCATCTCTTGGCGATTTAAAATCACGCATAAAGTGGAAAACAATTTTAAATTAGGGAACACTTCACTTTGGAAAAAATTAAGAAAACGTCAATTTTGGAATTTTTGGCTTAAAATGCATTTAGACATACCAAGTATATTATGGTGAAGTTGAACAAAGATCCGATGATTTTTATTCTGGATAAAAAGCTTTTAGTATATCAATTTCCCTTTAACCCTTTCCGGCACAGGCAGAGTTTGTTCGTAAAATGAGAAATTACTGACTGACACCGGAGTTTACAAACGACTTTTTTCGATAATAAGAACTCCTTATTTTAAACCTTCATTATAGAAACAAAATTCTATTAAATATTCTTGGTGTCGAATGCAAGTTTGGAATTAAAATTAGGTGTGCCCGGAGTTTGACCACTGTGCCGGAAAGGGTTAAATATATCAGAGTTACACTTTTTAAATTCATTTATCTCATTTTGTGTTTTTTTTTTCAATATTTCCTGGGATCACAACGACCTATATTTTTTTTTATCAATTACCGGTCCCATTTCTTTAATATATAACCATCGTGGTCGATTCTAACTGCACATGTTACAGAAAACTATCACAAAGATTATAGTTTGAAACTACTGGTTGAAAATAATATAGGACGCTGCGACTACTCCGCTGTGAAAAATCTGCAGCAAACTGTCAAGCCAGTCAGCGGTTTTATAGATAATGGATACTATAGCATATTTTGAAACACTCGCAGTGGTCTGGATAGAGATAAATTACTAATATTTAAACGTTTTCTATAAAAACGGTTGAATGACTGGACAGTTTGTTGCAGATTGTTAACATTGTGTATATCAAGATGATCAAAATGCTATAAGGTAAAGCTAGGAGAGTTTGCGCACAATTAAAAAAATAACAATAAAAAATCTAAAAACTAATTTTTTGCTAAACTATCCATTATTAATTTTGACTTCATTTGTTTTTTATACATTTCCATTGCTATTTTGTTGTTATGTTGTAATTTAATAGAACAGTTGTAATAAAACCAAAGAAGCTATTTTGCGCAATCTGTCCTTAAAGGGTTGGTGTGATTGCACACATGGGTAGGAGAGATTGTTACTAATAATAACTACAAATAAATTGTTAAGAATAATAATTACACTTAAATGACATTGTTGTAAGGTTTTTGTGAACAAATATTATTGTATTAGGAGTGAATATTTCAACCTAATAATTAAAGAATCAGAAAAAGGGAATAATTTTAAGAACGATTAAAAAATTTTAATTAAAGAGGAAAAAATTAAAGAATCAGCAAAAGCAAGTCCAGATAAGATTAAAAAATAACATTAAGTTACTTGATAACACGTTTAACTTAAAATTAGTCCATTTTCATTTTTCATTTTTTAGGCAAATTTACCAATAAGCTGCGTAATCTCTCCTAGCATGGAAACTAATGGAAACAATGCGTCATATCTCGTAAGTAGCAGATGCGCAAACTCTCCAATTTCGGTAGGAGAGATTGCGCGGCCTTTTATATAAACATGGCCGCTACTAAAACGAACCATTGGTGTTCACATTGTTAGTCTAGATTTGTAGCTTATGAGAAATCGTTTAAGTTTAAAATATTTTGTACTACTGACATTGTATAGAAATTCTGATGAATAGCTATGAAAATTAAAGCACTTACTTTGGAAAAAACAAAACAAAATAGCAATGCTTTATCTTAGAAACTCAAAACAATCAATGTGCACTTTCAAGTAGACACTCCACTACTGCTGTTGTACAACTACCTGGAGTCGCTGCACGCTCACTCTACTCCTTCCCCTCGAACCTCTATGCGCGCAATCTCTCCGACCGCGCCATCTCTCCTGGCTTTACCTTATACTTTCCAATTCATTTGTATTTTTTAATATTCTTAAGGTATGATTTCATAAAATTAGAAATCTGATTTTCAGTAATATACCGATTATATAAATAATTAAAATTATATAAATAATTAAAATTATATAAATAATTAAAATTATATAAATAATTAATTATATAAAAAAATTATGTGACTAGTCATTTTTACTTTATTTTGAGACATGTCATGACATTTTATTTATTTTATTAACTAATTAACTTTTTGGATATTTTAGCTCTAGCATTAGAGAACTCACTTGTAAGAAAGTAAATGAAAAAATGTTTTTAAAAAGTATTATAAGTAAAATTTAAAAATTTACTTAAATTTAAAAAAAAATTAAACTTTTCAAATTTTACCACAAGATTTAATGTCAGAAAGGTATTAAAATTGTTAAAGTCTCCTGAGTCCCATTAAAAATATATAATTATATTTAATGTTTAAACACAGAGAATTTTTTCCCACCGGCAGAAAACTATAATTTTTTCTTCGTATATTTGTTCAATAAAAAAAGAAACATAAGAATTATTTAAAATTTTTGTTTCCATGTTAATTTGATAGTACTAATTGCATTCCATAATGTTTTTTATAATTTATTTAAAGCTCATACACTGATATCAATTTTTAAAGGAAAAAACTGAAAGAAAACATATTAAATATATAAATCTTTTTTTTAAATGACTGGTATTATAAAAACGTTCCCTCATGGCTTTGTATTACCAACTTTTAATTTGCTTATTGTTAAATCGTTAAAATAAATTATTATCAAAATGCATGCCGTGTGGCACGAACTGAGAGATGGAGTAATATATTAAGTATTTCCTTGTCAAGGTAACAATAATTACCATTTACTTTTTCAAAAAGCATACAAAAACCTTCTTTACGCCTCCTTACAAAATAATATGCGCAGAATTGTATGAAGTAAGCTTGTCTTGATCTATTCTCAAAACAGTGTTTACATTAAATGATAATATTCAAAAAAGTAATTCTATAATATTTGGAAAATAAGAACAAAAATACACATTTTTTTCTCATTATCCCATTTTATTAATTTTACGTTATTCAAATAGTTTTCAAAATATATTTCGAACAGTTTCAAAAGATACTTGCGTTATTGTATTATTTTAAATGTTGAGTTCCCATTTAATGTCCTTTTTTACGACATTTGCATTCTGAAACATTGCACAAATATAAAATAAAAACAAAAATACCAATGCTGGTATTTTATATAACTTAACATGAAGATTAAAAGATAAATTTAAAAATACAAGCAATTATATGAAGATTTACTTCAGTAATTGTTGACATAAGAAGTTCAGCTGTAATGAGAGTGGAAATTTCCTACCGCAAAATAAATGTTAGTCCATTTCTACCTCCAGGCGGAAACTGCTATATATAAACTCGAAATGTAATTTAAATGAAAGTCACTGCTTAGTAAAAATATTTTCCACTGTATGATCTTTAAGAAGAGGTGTAATTAAAACTATTACGTTTTTAAGTTGTAGGATAAACAAAGGATGGGGAAAACACATAAGCTATTAGTTGGTAGTGGAACAAAAATAACTAAAACGTATGTTATGATTTTTCATAGAGTATTTGTTGATTATAAAGTATAATAATTTTAAAGGAGAAAGTAAGAAAGAAGAAAACATGAATGACAATTGAATAGGTTTTTTGAAAGAAAAATTTATTTCTCACAACCGTTAAAAATTCATATAATAAAATAAAAATAATATATATCACACGTATACAACATTCAAAAAGATTACTACAAGCAAATGTTTAAATTGTACTCATTTACTTTATACGTTCCCATATGAATTCTGTTAAACGCACTCATAGTTGTATACCAGGTGTTGCACTGGGTTGTACTGGGTTTGTAAGTTTTTACAATTTTTCGCAATAGTAAAATTATTCGTATTTAATTACAGAAATTCTACGAATAAATAAGGGAAAAATTACAATTCAGAAAATCTGGTATTAAAATTCAAGGATCGCACAAAGCTTATGGACTATATTAAAAGAACATCACACACACACAAATACATTATATATATATATATATATATATATAATTCGTGAAAAGTTGAAAACAGACATAATACGCAAATTTTACTTCATATATTAAAAATGGGTAGTAAAACAGTTTCTGTACTTATCTCATCTTTAAAAATAAAGTAACATTTAATTAAAATGTATTCATTTGTATATCAATTACTTGACAGGTATGTTAAGAAATTATAATACAACCTGAGAAAATTTGTATATTACCTGTCAATTCAAAATCATCATAAAGTGCATGCATTATATTTTATAAAGTCATTAACAAAAAAGTAAAGTTTCAGAGTTTCACTGTGATATTTACAATTTACTTGACGATTTCGTGAGGAGAACAGTTATCGAGGTAAAAAAAAAAAAAATACTTAGTAAGGGTACAGGTAAATTTGGAAGAGAAATAGCAACGTTAATTAAACGTTCCAAAACTCTCATTCAAAATGTTATAATTAACAAGGATTCACAAAGTAAAATAAAACGGTCCGGAAGAGGGAAAAAGAAGTTGCCAGCACATGACAATCGTAAAAATGTCCTGCTATATACGAATAAAGAACATTTTAAAACGGTTAAGCAAAGAAACATCACATATCGCGGTTTCGTTGAGTCTTAAATCAAATGTTAATACCAAATTTAGGAGAATTAAAGGTTGAGATTGGCTAAAAAATATCATGTCATGAGACAATCAGTGGAAACAAATTACATTTTCTCATAAGAAAAAATTAATCTTGACTGCTCAAAAGCCTGCAAAAAATATTGGCATGACTTGAGGAAAAAAATCAAACGAATGCTTCAGTCGACAAATTAGCGAATGATCATAATGGTTTACGGAACGTTGCTGATAATGGATTGTGTGATTGACTGAGAATTTCCGGATGTATAAACTCTGAAAAATGTCAAATTATGTTACACAATCTTTTGCTATCATTTGAGCTATTCATAGGTTTTGCTTAGTGGAAGTTTCAGCAGCAGAATAATAATTATTCTTGTCATGGATCTAAATCCACCAAGATGTGATTTAAAAATATATATATGTTTCTTCTATGGCACATTCTAAGTTCAGATTTGAACCCATGGAAAACGTTTGGCGAACTTTAAATCGCAGAATTTAGGTTAATAATAAACAATTTTCTTTTGCGAAAAGACTGGAAGTTGTCATTGAAAGAGAATTGCATACTATTCATGAAATATAACTTAAAACATAGTCACTTCATTGAAAGACAGATTCTTAGAGATTATAATAAAAATGGAAGACCGATATCATATTGATATTCATACTTTTCTTGTTTTTGGGGGGATGAGGGATCTTATAATTTTTCACAGTGTATTAGGCAGCTACCATTGTAAATGGTAAATTCCTACATATTATAGCTCACTGTTAAAAATTTGCAGCAAACTGTCCAGTCATTTGACCGTTTTTACAGAAAATGGTTACACAACCGTAATTTAACTCTATTCTGAACATATTATTGCCCATATTATGTTCAGAATAGAGTTAAATTACGGTTATGTTACAATTTTTTATAAAAACGGTCAAATGACTGGACAGTTTGCTGCAAATCTTTAACAGTGCTGTCCAGAGGAAAGCAATTCCGGAACTTTTCGCTATATTTTTCAAAATAACCCCCAAACTGCCCCCCCCCCCGTCCAAATGTTTATATATATATATATTGGTCAAATTTTTGTCATGTTGTAGTACTCGTTTTTATGAACCGATTTAGATGTAACTGAACATATGTACAGGACTTACTATGATCTGGCTCGTTGTCCAGCTTCATATGCCACCTTGTTTCAAACTGGCGGACACTTAAAAATTTCAATTTCTAAAGAGAGTACAAAAAATATAAATTCGGAATTTTTTTAAAGAATTTGGCCTTTATGCAAGGATTAAGGAACATTCTTTGCTTCGCCTCTATTAAAAAATGGCTGCGATATAGCAGGTTGAAATTCTAGGATGGCTGACAATTTGAAAGAATATGATTTTTGTCATACTATAGCACTCGTGTATATCAACAGATTTCGGTGCGGCTAAGCATGTGTGTAGTACATTCCTAAGTCTCGACCAAGTTCGTTGAACAGCTTTACCCATCATTTTGTTTAAAAATGGCGGTTACTTAAAAATTTCAAACTTAGAAAGATGCACAAACAAATTATAAATTAAAATGTTTTTTTTTTCTTGTTCGTTCGTTTTTGATACAAGGATTCCGGAAAATTTTTTGATTTGCCAATATCCTAAATCATGACTGAGATATAGCAGTTTGAAATTCTATGGTGGCTGACAATTTGAAACAATCTGATTTTTGTCATGTTAATAAAGAGAATTGAACGTGAAGAACAGTTGATTTTCGGCAGGATGAAATCACTATTCGGTTTTAATTCTAATCTGAACTTTCGACTGCCTGCGACTGGAAATTCTTTTTAATATGTATATATTTTAAATTTAGAATCCGACTGCTGTTGGATACTGCTGTTAATTTCTTCATGGTGATCTTAATTAATATACGAGAATCTACTAAATCTATTGCTGCTGTATTACATCACGACATATATATATATATATATATATATATATATATACATATTAGCTGACCCACCCGGCGTGGCCCGGTTCCGTTTAATAAATTTAAATATCCTAAAAAAGAAACTCTGGTCCGGGTTGACGATGGCTTCGTAACCGTATATCGGGCATGTTTGTACGCTCCGGAAAGCGTTTATTTCCACCTTCCACCGCCAGGGTAGCATTCTGTTATTAACAAAACTCAATCAAACGAACATCTGACATATGTTTACGTTGCCTACGGCACTGTATAGTAGGCGTGCTACAAAATTGAGAGGAGAAGATGGGAACATTATTAGCCGAGTTATTGAAATAAGACAGAGTTAGAGAAAATAACCCTGGAGGAGGTGGTCAAGGAGAGGGGATGTTCAACTATCCTTCAGCAAATAACTAATTTGGAGGACAAATATGCATCTTAAAAAAATTAGTTGGTTTGGTTAAGTTAGGAACTTAATTACGCATTTCGCTAAAAATATTATTCGGAAACAGTGGTAACTGCTACTCATACATTTACTTTAATGTTACAGAGTGTGACTATTGAGTTAATTATAATGTTTGGAATCACTTGCGTTGAAACCGGAATGATAGTTGCCGAGTTATGAAAACGGGTCATAGTTAGAGAAAAACCTTGAAGGAGGGGCCGAGGGGGAGCGGAATTTCAAGAGCCCTTCAGTAAATAACTAATTAGGAGGACCACTATGCAACATTAAAATTTCGTTCGTTTCGTTAAGCTAGGAACTTAATTAGAAATTTGTCTTAGACTGTTATTCGGAAATAGTGGTACCCGCTACTCATAAAATTATTTTACTGTTATAGAAGTTGATTATTATGGGAAATATGATGTTCGGAATCAGTTCGCTGAAATCGGAAAATTAGTTGTTGATATTTGGAAACAGGGCATAGTTATAGACAAACAAAACTTGAGGGAGCGGATGTTCAAGTGCCTTTCAGCAAATGATAAATTTGAAGAACCACTATGCATCTTTAGAAATTTATTCATTTGGTTAAGCTAGGAACTGATTTATAAATTTGGTTTAGACTATTATTCGGAAATACTGGTAACTGCTTTCTAGAAATACACACTGATAAGATTTATGATAATTTAGCAAAATGGAACTCGTTTGAAGAAGTTCGGAACATTATTAGCTGAGTTATGGAAATAAAGCACAGTTAAAGAAATAACCTTGAGGGAGAGGCCTCAAGGAGGCGCGTGGTCAAGTGCTCAACAACAAATCACTAACTTTGACTGTTGGTATGCATGAACTGGTTACGGGCTGTGCACTTTTATTAAGAACATGTGTAATTTTTATGAAAACTGTTATTCTAAAATAGCGCTATTCTCTATATAAAACAGCAATTAAACACTACGGGTGAAGCTAAATTGTTAAATTTGTTAAATGTAATTACTTCTGTTGAAATCAGAGCAGTAAATTTGGATTTATTAATAAGGATTGTCAACTAACGAAAAAGCCGCCGCCAGTTGGCGCGCGGTAAAATAAAATAAATGTAATATTTAATAAAAAGTCATTTACCCCCAACTCTCCCCGTCCCCGCAAATATAACAAACAATCTGTAAAATAAAATTTTTCTGTATTAATAATCTCTAACATACTAATATGTGTCATGTAAAAAACCCTTAAACCCAGCTAATGATCATTCATTAAGTCGATAAAGTCTTTTAAAATTAAGTTCTTAGCATTTGGCAACGGTTCATAATTAAGTTGACTATCTTCATTTCATATAATCTCTGATCCATCAATTTTAAACACTCGATTAGCAATTGCAATGATCCCTACCTTGATTTATTTAATGACTTCTGCGGAGATTTTATACAACCAACCGACCGAAGATATAAAATCGTATTTTTGATGATATCTCTTTGTGCATTTTAATTAATATTTCGGTAAATAATTAAAATTTTAATATTCTGAGTCTCAGGTATGTCAGTGGAGTCCTTGAACTATCCACACCTAAATTTTCAGACTTCTAGATGCGCTAAATTTTCATAGTCATCCCAGAGAGACAGACAGACACACAGACACACAAAGCGAAACTTTCTTTTTCAGTATAGATAATTTAAAAATGAAAACACATTTGAAAAAAAAAAGGATGAGATATTATAAAATTCAATGGAAAGAATGCTGCAAGAATTAAATTTAATAAAATGAAAATTCAAAAAATAAATCTATGAATATCTTATGGATACCTCAGAGGAGCTTTATAAGAATAATCATAGTAAATATATGTTATTTCATCAAATATTTTCAGCATTATGCATAAAATCGTAAATATTCAGCTCTTAATAACATATATAAAGAATAAAATGAAAAAAAAAAACACAAGAGATCAAATAACTAAAAAAAAAAATAAACCATAATACAACAGCAATAGAAATTGGATCATAAAGCAATGCACAAAACTCCTGAAAAAAAAACGAAGACTAAGGATGATTGAACAGGATGAGAAGTGCTTTTCAAAGACTGCTACAACTCATGTCACCAAGAAACACAAAATGGGTAAAAACCCTTTGTCATTACAGTAATATATGTGATGAAAGGAAAAAAGTGTTTGGTGCTGCCATCTACTAATAATAACTAAAAGAAAAAGCTGAAACTACAGACTGTAGTTAAAGATAAATCTAGTGCTGTCATCTATTAGGAAAAGGGAAAGCTGGAGTTACAAGCAGCTTTGGCATAAAATAAATTTTAAACAAAGTAGTAATTAATGTAAATAAAATTTAGAAAGTGATGAAGACTAAAGGATGTAAATAAAATTTAGATGGCTATAAAGATAAAATGGGAAGAGTAAGGATGATTGAACAGGATGAGAAGTGCTTTTCAAAGACTGCTACACGTCATGTCACCAAGAAACAAAAAATGGGTAAAAACATTTGATAATTACATTAATTATCCATGTATGAGAAGAGAGTATATAAGTAAAATGACGAATGCAGTATTTATGGTGTGTAAATGATTGTGTTGAATGCATGAAACCCGTTCTTTTTTTTCGTATCTCATATACATATATCAGAGACTATGATGAGTAATGTGTAATTTCACCGGAACAGATATTCTTCAAATAAAAATATAAAAAATAAGGTTTAATAAACAACGATATCTACAACTGACGATTCAACATATAACTAGATTATTCTTGGGTCAACCGGAAACTTCTGCGATTTTTCAAAGCGAAAAGCGGTTTCGTCTATTAAGATTTAGCTACTGCTTATAAGGGCTGACCTTGAGTATCCTAGATATGTACAGGGTGATCTTTCTTAAAGTGACAATGTTTGGAGCGCCGTGTAGCGCGATCTAATAGCCGAAATGGCACCAAACTTGGTATTTAGACTAATCAAGACATGGGAAAAAGGATTCCGTGAAAAAAACAATAGTTTCAAAAATAGCCGCTAGGGCATTTTGTGGCGCTTTGCAATGTATAAAATGTGAGGAAAAAATATACTAACACATACAATCGTACAGTTAAATTATTAATGTTTATTTACTACATTAACTTCCCCGGTGAGGAATTAGACCACCTTCAATGTGAGCACCGTTCTCAGAAATAACACCGTGCATTCTGTGCACAACGTTCTCTACAGCCGTACGTAACATATCACGAGGAATAGTCCGTACTGTCTTTGTTATGTTGTCCTTTAGAATAGACATATTTGATACTCCACCAACATAAACTTGAGATTTCAAATAACCCCAGAGCCAAAAATCGCATGGCGTAAGGTCAGGGGAACGAGGCGGCGATGCAACTGGAAAACTCCGACTTATGACTCTATCATCAGTGAAGGTTTGGCGCAACAGCTGCTTTACCTTATTACCAATGTGTGGCGGAGCACCATGCTGCATAAAGATTGTCTGTTGGAGACGGTTTCTTTGCTGAAGTTGTAGAATAACAAACGTTTGCAGCATTTCGTGGTACCTTTCTGCATTTATGGTTCACGTTTCGGGTCCTGTCAGAGTTATGGTCTAAAAAAAGAATGGCCCAATTACGAATTCGGCTGTGAAACCACACCAATCAGTGACATTTGATGAATTTAATGGGATTTCATGCACGGTGTGGGGATGCTCAGAAGCCCAAATTCGGCTATTTTGTGTGTTTACGGACCCATTGAGATAAAAATGGCACTCATCTCCCCACAGAATGTGCCATGGGAAAGCATCATCAATTTCTACCCTGGCAAGAAACGATAGAGCGAATGTCACTCGCTTATCATAATCACTTGGTTTCAGTTCGTGCAAGAGGCTGATTTTGTAGGGGTAAAATCCAATAACGCGCCGCAAAACTCTCCATACCGTGGAATAATTCACGTCCAATTGTCGAGCTACACCCCGGGTGCTGCTAGTACCAGCAATGGTTCCCTGCGATCCTTCGACAATTGCAGTTTCCACATCAGTTATTACATCTTCTGATACTTGTTTACGTCCTCTCCCAGCGCGAATGGTCAGTGACCCCGTTTCCTCGAACTTCTTAATCATTTTCTTGAGACCATTCAGCGATAAAGGCCCCTTTCGTATTTTTTTCTGGTTCGAAATTACCGAAGAGCTGCGGATGCATTACATTGATTCATATAATACAGCTTCACCAGTAACGCACGTTCCGGTAACGTGAGAGGCATGTCCACTGGAGCACGTTTACTTCAGCTGAGATTATTTGTCGGAGCTGTCTACTACTTGCTTTTTTCTTTCATACCCGTGTTTTATACTAATTCTCGTTATTGTAAGCTACAGCAGCGCCACAAAATGAACTAGCGGCGATTTTTGGAACTAAATTTTTTTCCCTGAATCCTTTTTTCCATGTCTTGATTAGTCTAAATACCAAGTTTGGTGCCATTTCGGCTATTAGATCGCGCTACAGTGCGCTCCAAACACTGTCACTTTAAAAAAGATCACCCTGTACATTCGGTTATTTCTGCTTGCGTTGGGTAATTCTTGCTTGGGTTGTAGCATTATGTTTGTTTCAGTGAAATACTAAAAATGAAGAACCAAAAAATTTATTTTATTCAATTATGCTCTTTTATTTCAAGAAAGCTAAAAATTCTAGTCAGGCTTCTCGTAAAATTTGTGCTATATATGGACAAAATGCTGTTTCCGATGACACAGTTCGAAGGTTGTTTTAGAAGTTTAAGCACGGAAATTTCAGCTTCGAAGATGACGCCTGCTCTGGACGACTGTCATTATCTGTAAAGACGGTCCTCTTGAAAGAAGCTATCAAATGATCATACACTGTACTTTTTAGAATATTTAGTCTGTCTGATAACTTCTGAACTGTGTAACGTAGATCTTCAGCGATAGCTTCTTTTAAATGGTTCGCCTTTACAGATGATGGTCGTCCAAAGGGGCATCATCTTCGAGACTGAAATTTCCGCATTTAAACTTCTCAAACCACCTTCGAACGGCGTCACATGAAACACACTTTGTTGATATACGGCACAAATTTTATAAGCACTCTGACTAGTATTTTTCTTAAAATAAAAGAGCATACTTGACGGAAATGAACTGTTTCGTTCTCCACTCTTAGAACTGCGCTGAAACAAAAATTATGCCACAAACAAAGCCAGAATTATACAACGCAAGCTGAAAAGATTGAATGGACATGTGTGTGTCATTCAAATTCACACCTTATCAATAGTAGCAAAATAAATAGACAATACCGCGCTTCGTTTTGAAAAACCGCAGAACTTTCCGGATGACCCTACATTAATGAACAATAACAACTTTACGTCATTCAATAAATACATAATTCGCAAGCTTCTCTAACAAATGCGTCAAAAACCAACCAACTACTTTGGTCTATTCCGCAGTTTAGGTAAAAGCGTGAAATTCAGGATAACAAACCTACTAAAAAATAGTTAAACATGTATTTCAGAGATTTTAGAAATTCAAACTTTAAGATTGTTAAATGGGGGAGGAAGGCGAAAGTTTTAGGTCATTTCAATTTTTCGCCGTATCTCAGCAGCAGTTTTAGGTTAAAGCGTGAAATCCAGGGTAACAAATATACTAAAACATAGTTAAACACATATCTCTGCGATTTTAAAAATTCAGCCACTAAAAGGGTTAAATGGGGAGTCGAAAGTTTTTGGTCATTTCGCTTTTTCTGTATATCTCTGCAGCAGTTATAGGTAGGACGGTGGAATTCAAGCTAAAGATCTAGTAAAAAATAATTAAACACATAATTCAACGATTTTAGAAATTCTCCCATTATGGGGGTTAAATGGGGTTCGTAAGTTTTAGATCATTTCGACTTTTCGCAATATCTCAGCTGAATTTTAAGGTAAGAGTGTGAGATTCAGGATAACAAATCTACTAAAAAAATAGTTAAATATGTATTTCACTAATTTTAGAAATTCAGCCACTAAAAGGAGTTAGATGGGGGTCAAATGTTTTACGTCATTTTGCCATATCTTAGTAGACGTTATATGTAGAAGCATGAAATTCAGGATAAGAAATGTACTAAAAAATAGTTAAATATATATTTACGCGATATGAGATATTAATCCACCAAGGGGTGTCACACATGGTGTCGAAACTTTTAGGTAATTTTGCAATATCTCAACAGAACTTTTAAGTAGGAGCGCGAAATTTAGAATTAAAAATGTACTAAAAATAGTTAAACATGTATTTCAACAATTTTGGAGCTAGCGAGTTTGTGTGCAACATCGATAATGAACCCGATTATGGAAGATTAGATGAATAAGATAACTATTCCTTATTTTTGTTATCTATTTGCGCGACATTTTTTCACGGAAAAGATTTTTTTTTCCTATTTTATAAATTGTTTTAGCGCTTTTCGTCTTTTAGCTATCTGTTTTAAATTTTTACACAAAATATAATGTATTTCCTCCTCTTTTCAAAATACATTTTTTGGAAGTAAAGATTTGCGATTTAAATACTGATCGCCATATTTATGAGCTCGGGTGTGCACAAGCCTTCCTTATAGTGGTTGTCGTATAATCAGTTTACAGACGTGTAACTCAATGCGCCCTGTTATAATGATTTCATTTTAACTATTTATGCACGCAAAATTACTGTACCACTTTGCAGTAATCACTGCACTAACGATATATGGCTGAGAAATACACAGGTCCCCGTTATTTGTATCACCGTATTAGCAATTTATGGAGTGGAACCACAGTGCCCATTTACAATGATCGTCAATATTTATTAACGTGCTGTTTTGATATTTTTATTAGTTATTTTGGTATATTTTAAAATAAAGTATTTCATTTATACTTTTCTGTTTGCATTGAAAATGCAATCTCTTTGCCCCAAGTAAAGTCAAGGCAGTACGCTGCAGAACGTAACTGGACCCCACTAAGAAGCGTCCGGCTAGACGTGCGAAGACAGGCTAGTACAAATATAAACAGTAAGGTTTAATAAACACCGAAATATACAACTGAAGATTCAACATATAACTAGAGTATTATTAATAAACAATAACAACTTTCCGTCTTTCAATAAATACATACTTCGCAAATTTCTCTAAGCCTTGAGTGAAAAACCAACCAACTATTTTGGCTAAAATTTTGAAAAAACTCTCGTTCATTCTTGTGTGTTTCCATTCTTGAATAGTGTGAAATCATATTCGTGCTTGCATTTATCGCAGCTTGTGGTTCATTATCAAGCAGGGCGGTCGCTCTGCCAAGCCAAGCTTAAAAAAAAAAAAAAAAACGCCACACAAACAACGCCAAGAACTGGAATAAAGACCGCTAATGCTTATATACAGAAAGCAACTTCGCAATGTTAAATCGAGAAAACATGCCAGATTAAAATATCAGATATCAAACAAACCAAGCGTCGTAGAAAAAAAAACGAAAACTAGAAGAATCTAAGGAAGAATTTCTTCAATTTAAGACCAAACTCATCTTCATAAGTGATTTATAAACAGAGATATAGTTTTTTTTAAAAACGTCGAGTTACTTAAAATGATCACTATTTTCTTCGTCAAACTTTTTTTTTCAAACAAGCTACAGGCCTTAATATTGGGCAGAATAAAAAAAGGATTGCATTTTTGGACAAGTAATTACGTAATCTATGTGCTTTTATAAAATTCAGTGTAAAAAAAAAATATTTTCTATCCTTAATTAGCAAAAAACTGTTAATTAACTTGGCGATTAAAAAATTATGCCAAAACAGAGATAAAACCCGCCAACGACCATGTACCATCTGTATTAAAATAGCACAAATCAGTTACAGGTTATAATATAACCACATCAAATTTCATCTGCAAGTCAGCCATTTTCTTCTGAAGATATTTTTTTAAAAATAAAACTTCACAATTATAAGAACACATATTTTATCAAATAATTAAATATGACTGCAAACTGTGGCAGATGATTGTTTCTAACATGAATAAGTATGAGAAATTGCCGGTTACGGATATGGATCTGGGTAGCTCAGTCGCAGAGCGTCGGCATGGTACGCATAAGGTCCCAGGTTCGAGTTCAGGCCCAGGTCAATTTTTCACTCATGTTTGTTTAGTGTATTTAATTGTCTGATAAAATGCGTGTTCTTATAAATATTGTAAAATAAAGTAATCAGACGTAGTGTTTATGCTTTAAAAATATTTTAAATATATAATTTACGTTTTTAGAAAGACCTTTAAAAATAAATTAGTTTTTGAGGGAAGATGTACCTTCTAAAATGTATACATTAAGAGTTATCGCCATTTAAAATTTCTTTCCAAACGTAAACAAAAATTTTGAAATGAATTAAATGTGATTCATTTATTTCTAAAAATAAAAAAACACGGTAAAGGACAGGCATTTCGTTCGCAGGAATACCTTTCACGTCATCTACTATATATACGAGGCTAGCGAAAAAGAAAGGCTACCTCGGTGCTTTACGCGTATCTTTTTTTACAGACCGCGAGGATCACGCGAGGCTCGAATCCACCAAAGCAGGTGTACGAAAAGAGCATCACGTCACTCTAGCGGTCTGTAAAAAAAGATAAGTGGAACGCACCGCGGTAGCCTGTCTTTTTCGTTAGCCTCGCTATATATGTAAAACACAAACGGAAATTTCGTTCCGTTCCTTTATAACTCGAGATCTGCTGAATGGAATTTGATGGAACTTGCACTGTTCGAGAGATAATTTTTCAGGGAAGGTGTATGAATTAGTATGTAACACAACGTTCTACGTATATTAGCTATCGAATTATGATAGAAAGTTCTGTTATTTTGGCCGAAAACGTTACCATTGGTAATTTTTTGGCGATCATTACTGTTGCAGAAAGAAATGAAAAGGCTATACATCTCGAAAAATAAAAGAAAAACTGTTACTAATTTTATTTAAAAAAAAAAAAAAGAAAAAAAAAAGAAAGAAAAAAAAAGAGTTTTGATGAGAGAATATTATAAAACGAAAATATTTAATTTAAACATGATTAGAAATGTTCATAATGCTTAAAACATTATTCAAGGGGCAAGATTTCTATTGAAACAAATTTGGCGATTTATCTTTTGTTTTTGGCGATTTTGATTTTACTTTTGACCCCAAACAATTTGATTTTAAGCCAAAAAGTGTCTTTTTTTGTTGCAGAAAGAATTGAAATGGCTATACATCTGGAAAAATAAAAGAAAAACTGTTACTAATTTTATTTTTTTAAAAAGAAAGAAAAGAAAAAAAAGAAAAACAGTTTTGATGAGAGATTTTAGGCCAAAAGGTGTTTTTTTTTTTCAAGTGTACGACTGCATTTTCGCAGAATTTTTTTTGGTACTTTTTGGTTAGCCGGGCGCCAGTGATATATATATATATACACACACATATATACACATATATCTACACAAATACATGTATATACATACATATATATATATACATTTATATGTATGAATATATATATGTGTGTGTGTGTGTGTGTGTGTGTGTTCATATATCACTGGTGCCCGGCTAACCGAAAAGTACCTTTTTTTATTCAAATGCAAACTATATTAATGGCAATATACTTCTATTTACTTCTACATATATGAAATTTCGTTCCGGCTGCTTATAACTCGAGTTCTGCTGAATGCATTTTCGTAGAACTTAAACTAAGATAATTTTTAAGGGAAGGTTTTAATGTATAACATATCGTTCTACGTAGCTTAGTTATATAATTATTCTGGGAAGTTCTATAATCAGATCAATCCGATTATGAAAGATTAGCCTTTTTAAAACATTTTGCCGAATGTATTTCGATGGAACCTATACTGTTAAATAATTTTCTAGGGAACGTTTTATTATATAACGTTGCTTAGTTCTAGAATTATAGGGGGAAATTCGAAAATCGGGTGACCATTTTTTTTATCAAATATTAGCCTTTTCAATATTTGATTCCGATTATGAAAGATTAGCCTTCTAAAAAAGTTCTACTGAACGGATTTTGATGAGAATTGTATTGTTAGTTAGATGCTATTTCAGAAATGGTGTTAATGTACTATATATTGTCCTACGTTGCTTAGTCCAACAGTTATGTGTGAAGGTTATATAGTCAAGTGAACCCGATTCCGAAATATTAGCCCTTTTGATAGTTTTTACTGGGCGTATTTTTGCGACTTGCATTGTTAAGTAGATAATTTGTAAGGATTGTTTTAGTATATTTTATATCGTTTTGTTGTTTTAGAATTATGTTTAAAAGTTCAATAATCAGATTATCAAAGATTAGCCTTTATAAAAACTTCTTCTGAATGGATTTTGTTAGTTAATTTGTTTGCATTGTTATTTCGATAATTTTTAGTGATGGTTTTAGTATATTGCATATAGTTTTATCATTCTTTAGCAAACCCTAACTGTAAATGACCAAATAAAAGAGTTGGTCCTTAACAGCTAAAATTTTGACTGCACATTAGAAAATATAATAGCGCAATCGCGTCATTTTTCAGTAATGTGGAAGGATATTCCACGTAAATATACAGATTGCTTTCAAATACAAGGTCAAATTAAACGATATATTTCGTTTGATTCAGGGTTCATTTGTAGAAACTGACCAGCGCAGCGGGCGTAGCTTGCTAGTTTTCCTATAAATTAATGAAATCCAGTTGTTAAATTATTTTTATTTTAGAAGTGAAGTTTCCATTTAAATTTATTGTAACAGTACAATGTTTAATTGAATAAAATAAGGTAAATCTAAGAAATTGCTAAGAAATTCCAAACATGCACAGGGCAACGCAAAAAAAATAAAATAATAATAAACAAAAAATAAAAAATAGATAAATAGATAAATAAATAAATAAAAATCAGCTTTCAGAAATTCTAAAAATTGTTCCGCTATTCATATTATGTATCTTCGGGGTCCATCCTCCCACTTTCAGCCCTCCCACCCAAAGGGGGCACTTTTCTAAATTTTGCCGACACCTCTCATGTGATATATCGTTGGAAAAGTCTGTGAACGCTTAATCATAATATGCATGAGGGGGGGGGGGGGTATTTTCTAAATTTTGCACATACCCCTCATGTGATACATCGTTGGAAAGGTCTGTGACCGCTTAATCCTATTATGCATCTCCGGTGTTCATCCCCCCTTTTGCCCCCCAAGCGCGATTAGCTTTCACCACCAGGGGACGCTTTCCTATATCTGTTCCTACGAGTCGGATCACGACGGGGTATGGCTCATTCGACTCGGCATCAATATAGCTTTCCGATTTTAGTTCGTTTTTTCACCACCAGGGGGCACTTTTCTATTTCTGGTTCTATGGGCTAGATCACGACGGGGCACAGTTCATTCGACTCGACATCTATAGCCTTAACGATTTCAGTGCCCGAGGTTCATACAGAACAGATTGCGCTACCTGGTGTTGGAAGCTGGAACTTGAGCGTGCGCAGCACGACTGCTATACGGTGCCGAAGGCAGCGGGGACCCGTGTCGGAAGTTAGTTTGTTTAGAGGTTTATACTATTCGATGTGCAAATTAAGGGATTATCCGGTGCCGAAGGCAGCGGAGAACCAGGTCGGAGGTTCGTTCGGTTCGAGGTTTATCTTATTCGAGGTTTTACAAGATTCGAGGCCCCGATATAAATTAGGGGTCCGCTAGCGGGCGAAGCCAGCTAGTGCTAATAATAAAAGAGCGTGATATCACGTTTGATTACAAATGCAGCGCTGACACGCTATGTACGTATTGCATTTTTATTCATTTCATCGATAAGTCAGTGATATTTTTTAACGGGGGATAACAAGTATTATAACAAGCCACATTTAGTATGTTGTTATTAGTTTCATTTAAAAATCTACTGGTATTTCTAGTTAACCTTTTAAACAATGACTGAAAGTAAAATGTAATTTTAAATTATTTCTCATGTTTAGATTATTTAAATTATGTTTATTCTGTTTTAAAAAAAAGAAATGATATCTACAAAAACAACTTTTCAAAAGTAAAAAAAAAAAGCCAAGCGTAAAAAAAAAAGTTGTGGCTAAAAAATGGTGTGATATCAAATTTCCAAGCTATTATATTACTTTTTTAACTTTTTTCCATTAAATAAGTTATCATATATATAAGTCGAGTGCCTACGTATATGTTAATAGAAATCGTTTTCTCCTGTACTAAATACATCCTAACGAGTTTCTGAAAATTCAATTTTTTTCAAATTATGCATGATGGGCTTGGCGGCCATCTTTTCATATTTCTAAGCACCCAAATTTCTAAAGTAAAAGCGTAATATGTTTGCAATGTAATATGTTTATAACAATTTCGAACTTCAGATTTTAATTACGGACAGATAAATTAGATAAGACTGATATTTTGGGAAATTGATTTTTACTAGTTTGAAATTATTAATTACTGTAAAAAATAAATCATAAGATGAATCTTTAACATAAGTCATCATTATCTTAAGACACAATTTTCAGATCATACAAATCTATAAATGAAACGCTTAAAATATTTGCTTAAATAACAATTTTGAACTTCGGATTTTAACTACGGATTTGGATGCTTAGAATTTTGTGAATAATATGCAAAGATGGCCGCCAAGTCCATCATGCATAATTTGAAAAAAATTGAATTTTCAGAAACTCGTTAGGATGTATTTAGTACAGGAGAAAACGATTTCTATTAACATATACGTAGGCACTCGACTTATATATATGATAACTTATTTAATGGAAAAAAGTTAAAAAAGTAATATAATAGCTTGGAAATTTGATATCACACCATTTTTTAGCAACAACTTTTTTTTTTTTACGCTTGGCTTTTTGTTTTTACTTTTGAAAAGTTGTTTTTTTAGATTTCACTTAGTTCATGCAATTTTGTTGCTGTTACTTCTTATTGTTACTTTTCATTCCTACATATATCCGTCACGCAAATTTTACAACAAAAGTTATATTTCTTAACCCTTTCCGGCGCGGAATAAGTCTGTTTTTAAAATGATGAAATAATGGACTGACACCAGAATTTATAAAATAATTCATTACTTAATAAAAACTTGCTTATATCACCGTACTTGTTAAAGGGGAAATTTTTATTAAATATTTTTGGTGCCGTTGTCAGTTTTGGAATTAAAATTAGGTGTCCTTTTTTGTGGACACACCCGCTAAAGGGTTAAATCAGTTCTCAAATACCGCACTGAAACTGTGTAAAGGTCATTACTATTCCTTTAAAAGATTTTTAATTTTGGGTGAAAACTGGTTTCTGCAAATTCCAATGCAATTTTGCGTATATTTGATAATCTTGGGGTTTCACGCAGGTGTTGCAATAAGTGGATATATTGTGTATTTCACAATTTAAATGTTTCTCTGCAATAATTCAATTTATATGCTTTGTGCTGAATTTTTTTTCTCTTCGCATAATCAAACAAAAATATGTTTAAGCTTTTTTTACAAAGAGTGAAAAATAAGAGTGTGTTCAATAAACGACGATCCAGAAAAATCAATTAAAAGTAAAACTTTTTATATTTATACGGATAAAAACAATTGGAAGAAAATACAATATAGCTTGAAATCTGAAACGAAAAAGTACATTGTAAAAGTTCTTTCTGCAAAAAAAAAGAAATCCGAAAAATATAAAAGATAAAACTATACCAATTATTGAAAATAATATGTATTTTTAGTGTAATAGGTTTTCTAATCTTTATCTTCATCTATTAAATCATGCTTCATATATATTTTAGGAAATATTCCTACTGTTTGATGCTTAATAGTTTGTACTCACAATTTTTAAACATATGTCTTTCTGGATATTTTATCTAATTATTATTAAAATTTATATTTCTCTACTGATATGCATAATTTTCGTATCTATTGTGCCAATTTTATTAAGATTATTAAATATGTTTCATTTTTAAGAGCATAAGAAAACGAATCAGTTTGTAGTAAAAAGTACGATGGACTCCCGCCCGTGGGGAATTATTTTAAACGCTGGCTGAATAGTTAAGAAAAACTGCACGTTTTCGATGTAGTGAACAATCAAAGCGAGGCATTAAAGCGCATGTGCATTTCTTCAATCATATAGAAAATAGGGAATCCAGTTCAACGGACGGATGTTTAATCATGCTTTAAACAGCTTTTACAGAATCGATCCGACAAAAAAATTTCGGCTACTGATCTGAATCTCTTTTCTGTATCTAAATATTTTTTTTAATTTAATTATCTCTACTGGTAGGCATAATTTATTATCATCTTGCCTATTTTATCAGTATTATGAAATATCATTTATTTGTAACAGCATATAACAAAACGAATCAGTTGTGTCGTAAAAAGTACGACGGTTGCGCGCGCGTGAAGAATTGTTTTCGTGTGCCTGCTGAACGGTTCTGAGAAACCATACATTTCAGATGTAGCGAGCAGTCAAAGGTAGACGTTAAAGCACATAGTTAATTCTTTAATCATATAAATAATAGGATTCCAGTTCAATGGACATATGTTTATTCATCTTTTGAAAAGCTTTTTAGAATAGATCCAACAAAAACAATCGGCTACCTGAAAAAATACATGATGACAACAACAAAATATTTATACCACTTTCAAAAATCACTGAAGAAGGGTCGCTTCAAGAGCGATGCAGGCTTTTTTTTAATAGATAAGAATTTGAAACATTCGATTTAACTAATGAAAAAGTGCGTAAGCGTCTTTTTATTCATATTAGTACAATATCAAAATGCTTTACTCAATACGGACATCATTCCCGAACATATTTTGTATGTTTTTGATTATATAGTAATGTTACCTAAAAATGGTATTTTGAGGTAAATTTGGCTGGAAAAATAGAATGAAATAAAAAAAATATTAGTGTTTGTACAGAGATTGTTAAAGTTAGTAAAAAAATAAATATTTTTGCGGCCGTTCAAGAAAATATCTCTATAACAGGATTGTAGAAAATTATAAACAATTTATTTTATTACAAGCCACAACATTTTGCAAATATCAGTTTGAACTTTACGTTACATTTCACTAATTTCAGAAACTTCTTATGTATGGTAAAGGGATTTCGATAATAGTAGTAATAGAATGTCGATGTTGATTATTTTTTTAAGGAGTGATAGTTTTGCTCCTCAGATAAAAAGCTGAAAAAATCGGAGCGATAGATAGTGAAACTCGCGCCCGTGTTTGTATTTGTCCTAAACAAGCTGGAAATTGTACGTCAAACGTGACAAATGAGGTGCGTTCGTACTAGCTAGCTCTATAAATATTTAGATCTTAATGATTTTTAATTCTGTGAAATGAATGATATCGTCTGCAGATTAATTTCTGTAATAGAACAAGTATCTCGGTCGCTTGACGATGAAACTTCGGAAGCTCCTCTTACAAGAAAGCACCGATTTAAAAAAAAATCAAATTTCTTAATAAATATTTTTTATTAATATCTCCTAAACTTTTGATTCGATTTTAATAAAATTTGAAATGTCTCGACAAAATTCTGCAAAGATAATATATCTTAAATTCCAAACCCTTCGGTTGGGTAGTTTTTGCGTTGTTATATGCGGACGGACGGACAGACAGACAGACAGACGGACAGACAGACAGACGGACGGACAGACGGACGGACCAAGCGACGACAATAGGTGCTACGTATTTATATAATTACGAACGCACCTAAAAAGGAAGCAGCATTATAAAGATTTACAAAGAACATTCACAACTACCCAATACACACAATTTCCTCGGTTAACCCCATATATTTTTCCAAGTCGAATCTATCAGATTTTTTACCTCCAAGTTATAAAATTGTGAAAAAAGAGAAAAATATTTTAATTTTTACAATTTAATAAATTAACACAATTTTACCCTAGTAGTTTCATTACTGTTTGTTCTCAAGACATAGACACCGTAACTTCAATTAATAAAAAAGTACATTAAAGGGTAAAAGGTAACATTGATATATTTCATTAAAACAAGAAATAAATATACCAAATGTTTGTTTCTTTTATGTATAAATCTCTTTTCTGGGCCATCTGGTTAAACGACACCAACAGACAAATTACCAACAAAATGACTTTTTCTAAAAGGTATGGTAATCAAATATTTGTTTATACTTTTCAAGTTAAATAAAACTTTTTACGTGGAAAAACAAAGATTTTTTGCTTCGAAATATATATTTATGTTCTACTGAATGGTACATTGAAAGATACAGTTATTTTATTTTTATACGAAAAAAATGTCTGAATTTTTTATGCGCATATTTTTAGGAACAAAGCTTTACTCTGCAATAGATGCCATATTTCGGAAACCTGCTGCTTCTATGTATGTATTTTATAGAAATGCTGATGTTTAGCTGGACCATGTGATATTAATTTCGGTTTCCTAAAGATAAGTTTTCTGTTTACTGTGTATGTGTTTTTACTTACCTAGAAGATAAACGATATCATTCTTAAGTACGAAAAAAGTAAGAAAACAGTAGCATTCTTATAATTAAATATTGAAAAATACGTGAACTCTACTATAGGAACTCACATAATTATCATAACAAACAAATTGGGAGTGATTGAGATTATTTTATGATAAATATTAAAAAAATATCTATGCATATTTGCCAAATCTCCAGATTTTAGTGGGAGACTCTTGTTCATATAAACACATTTAAACCAGATTTATTTTAAGGGAAAAAATTAAATGTCCACGTAGACCCAAGAAATATTTAATTAAATATTTTTTTCTGTTTCAAAGTATTTCTTTTAATCTGGAAAGTTAGCAAGTATGTATATGTATTGTACATTATGCAAAGAAAAATTCTTTAGCCCACAGCTGCATATTTTATTTATTTATTTATTTTTGTATGAACAGTGGCTGTTTTAAGAGATGTCCTACAGCAATGCCCATAATACAGAGTCGTCTCAGAATGTTACAAATGGTCATTTATCGTCCATACACATTATTCTAAGTCGGTTTCTGGTCACTGGATGTTCTTTTCTGAGTCACAGTATCTTCAAAAAAATGATACTGCGAGGGCAAAGATATCTTCTTCCCAGATCTGATCTACTTTCTTTCACCATCCCCGGTTTCTTTAAATTATTAAAGATTCACTAAATTGAAGGATCAGAAAATTCCATTATATATGAATCATTTCAAGTGTTATATCATTCTTTGTACAGTGCGAAACATGCATGCCTATTTCAAGAATAAATCTCCGTATACCAAAATCACTATCAAAATTGCACCCACACGCGATTTTAATGATTTTCCTCGCGAATTTTACTGATTCATACTCCACAAAGGGCTTCAATTCTTCTAAAGAGTAGGTGACACAATAAATGCGATGCAATACTCTCTGTTTCTATTGTAATGCTTCACATTTATTTCTACATTTCAGAAAAAAATCGGAAGTGAAGAAATTTATCTCTCCAATACTGTAAAACTAATAAATAGAATGAGACTCAAAATTTGCTATAGCGATTAAAAAATCGCCAAATGTTCGTTTAAATGCGGCATAACTGATTAAACAAACTATTGTGTCCTTTGACAGTCTCCTTTGAAATACATTTTTAAAAAATGTATTTAAAGAAAATTTTTTAAGTCTTATCTGAAAGGTAAAACTAAGTAACAAATGTCATATGCATGCTCAGATCGCGTTAAATTTACTTTTTTTTAACACTTTACAACATAGTTGAAAAGTGTTTATGAATTCGGTTTGTCTGTCTGTCTGGCCGTCTGGCAGTGTGACCATGCACTACCTCTCTCTAATATACACCAACTGGCATGTAATTTTTATATGTTATTGAGGTTTGCTACAGAGCGTTTAGAATTCAAAATGAAGTGTTTTGCATTTATAGTTTGTTTACAGAGACTCGCAAAATGTTTCAGATATATTATGGTCTAGGGGGGAAATTGATTGTGGTGCATATTAAAAATGTTACTATATACCAAACATAATGAGATAATTATGAATAAATAATATGGATTGCAGCATGCTTTCTTAGGAGTATAAAATATTTAGTATTCGTAGTTCGTTTGCAGGAACGCAAAAAAGAATACCATTACATTATGATCTATGGTGGAAAAATCCTTTGAGATAAATTTTAATGATGTTATGGTATTTCAAACATAAGAAATTAAAAAAAAATATATGACTAAAATGCCTTACAACATGTTTTCTATAGATTATGACGTACGTAGCATTTATCGTTCATTTACAGAGACGCATGGAATAATTCTGTTAAAGGTCTATGATCGATAATTGCTGCATTGAAATTGCTGGAAGTATGCATTTTTAAACTTATCTAAATTTTAGTGTACTACGTTGTGAGTATAAATTCTATAGATCATATACAGGGCTGCACGAAAGATTTCGCACACATGACCGGGTGTGAACAGCAATTGCTGGAAATGGACTTTTATTGAATTATTGTTATGTGTTTCTTAAATTGCATATTTAGATAGCTCTTTTCTTTGCGTAAAAAAATGAAACTTCTTGTTGGAAAGTGTTTCATGATCTACACCCAATGCCTGATTTTCGTTGTTATATAAAAATATTATGAAGTCATTGGAAAGGTTAGGAATGTATTTTCTATGAAAATATTTTGCGTATCAGTCGACTAGAAAAAAAGTAATATATATATATATATATATATATATCAAAATCAATATTCTTATGTTACAATTAATAGTCTTATATTACAATACTAATTCAATTTCATTAATATTATGTGATAATTTATTTAACATATATTATTACTGATAGATTAAATTATATTAAATTTGATTATTGAAAACTACCGTGAAGCTTCTATCTTTCTCATTATCCCTCGCATTTTCCTGCATTAAGAAAGATTACACTTTTTCACGGATAAGTGCAAACGAGAATTCTTAGAGCAGAAAACGCTGAACTAAAATCAGACTCTCGTTAATTAATTGAAAATATTTTCTGAAACTATAGGAAATAGTTTCATTAATGAACTACTATACAGGAATATATACAATGAATGAATATTTTTGTGCACATAGTTTTATTGTTACTGTTCTTAAATTAATCATGAACAATGTGTCTGAAAACGATATTCAAGTTATTGTTGCCTACAATCTTGCCTTATTAAGGAAATTACATTGAATAAATAATATTTATTTTACGTAAGATATCTGTAATTTTATTTGCTCGCAGTTAGTCTTAGGCAAGTCAGATTAAATTAATCAAGATTTGAATGGCTCAGAACATTCGTATTACAGACATTTAAGAGTTGCAAATGAAACAAAATTTAAAGAAAAATGTTTAATTTTCTCTTCACATTTTTATATCTACTAAAAAACAGTTTCAACTTTAAAAAAATTAATTTCTCATCAGGATACTTTAATAATTTTTATCATACAATTTTCGAATTTTCTAAGTAGAAAAATGCGACAGTTGTATAATTTTAATGTTTTAAATATAATTGTGTTGTTTCTCTAAATGTTATTAATTAAAAAGTTTTAATTATATTTAAAGTAGACTATTTTAAAGAATTTAAGGATTAAAGAATAACAAATTTTTCGCAATAATATTTTTACGGCGTGCCACAGCAATAGGGGTTCAAGATACATTTTTATAAAAATATTGGAACTCTTAATGACGAACGTTTGAGGTAAGTGACAGCAGACCATACTTTAAATTACAAAACTATTATCTTCCTATAACTGTATTATAAAGGCTTTTTTTAAAAAATAATTTTACCCATTTTTATCTGAATCACAAAATAATGGTTCTATCTGATATTTTGTTTGCTCAATTTCAAAAACATTCAGTAGAAACTCTTAATCAATCTGCGTTATTTGTTGAAAATACGTCATTTGAAAAAATTCTGAAGTCTGTAATGGATACCCCCAAAAAGATTGAAACGCGCTTTTTTTGTCACCTGTTGGAGACAAATAGGCAATATCGACATCAAAAAATTTCAAAATAACTTAGAAAACAAGATAATTGAAATGAAATACTCCTGCATATATATATTTTTAAAGTTAGGCTTTTAAATTTTTGTACATTTCCCTAAGCCAAATTTGTAAATTATGTTTCCCTTATTGCTCCAGAAGATCATTAGAGAAAACTGCATGCCGTAAAATTAGGGTACTTGTACTATAAATGGTGTGTTACTTGAACTGAAAACAAAAATGTTTTAAATATCTACTCGGTCAACATTTTTGAAGTTATAGATGTGATGTGCAAATATTCTTACTGTTAATAGCCCTAGCTAGTGTCTGATGGGCTCATCTATGTTTCAGTTCTTCTCGTCTTATTCTAGTTGAGTATATTTTGCGATAAACATAGGAAATTTTGTGACCAGATAATATCCCCCTCTACATCTTTCTCCATTACAGTTATACGCACAATGTAAAGATGAATTACAGCTAAAAAGTAAAGAGAGTAGAGGACGATAAGGATATATATATATTTTTTTTATTCAGTCCTCAAGAAAGTAACGGCAGTATCAGCTGCATACAAAATTACTTAATTTTGTATGCAGTTACTTAATTACTTAATTTTTAAGCAAAATTACTTAATTTTGTAAAATTTATAAGTAATAAATAGTGAACTCATACACTAAAATATTTGGATCGTTCTCTTTGCTAATTTAAACTCATTTTTCTCTGCAAACATAATTTTTAATCATTACATTTTTGTTAATTTTATTTATTTTAATAAATGTTTTAGTTACTATAAACGTAAATTAATATAGCGATCGGATAATAAAAAATCCTCCAAAATTACAAAAAGTCTCCTTGAAGCAGAAAGAACGTCTGAAAATTTAGAAGAACTAGGGGGCTCAGCCCCCTACTCGCTAACGCTCGCCAACCCCCGTGAATTGCGAAGCAATTCACATTGAGACCGCTTCGCTCGCTCGCCCCTTTTTTTCAACAATTCTAGCCGGAATAAGTTCTACAATAAAACATTTAAACATATGAAATTGACAATTTATTTTAATGTAAAAAAGTAATTCTCCATTGAAAACACAACTGAAAATGCATTTATTTGGCGCTACCAATGGGCATATAAATCATTTAAATACTATGAAAAAAGGATTTTTTGTACAGCACGACTTAAATTCATTAGAAAAAAAACTACGTTATAGGAAGATAGTTTGTTTTATTTCATCAGTACACCAACAGATGGCGGCAGGTGATATCTAAACAGTTGATTTTTTTTTTCTCCGTCTTTTGAGTGATTGAAATTCGTAAATGAATTCTAAATCAGAGTTGAGAATTCATTTGAAATTAACGATATTGCTCATAATTAAAATGAGGAATCATCTCAGACGCTTTGGATTACGTACATGTTATTTTATTTTTAATAATTGCAAGTTTGAGTTTCATTCTATGGTTTCACTTCTCTCACACTGACCGCCATATTGGACGGAGGCGGAGCTGATCTAACACAATCTAGTCTGTTCATTGGTCTGAGCTCTGGAAACTACAGTTGTTGCCAAATCATAAGTTACAAATTCAGCCCTTTTTTCGCGCCACGTAAGACAAATATATATATAGATGTTTGTATAACGTCAGGAGAAATGTTTTAGAGAAATTTACCAGCGTTTTATTTTGTAAATAAAAATATCTATGAATACTTTGCACTATAAGTGTTTCAAAAATATTACATAAGTGTATTTTTAAAGTATAGTGCACTATAAGTGTTGCATAAAAATACAATTACGCTTCCAACACAGGTAAATAAGGCTTTTTTTTTAATTGTAAAGAAGTTTTTCATGCATTATTCTCTCTTATTAGAACTAATTAGCAAGCTATGAATTACTTCTAAAATATCCCACCAGAATCACACATTTTATGACGTAATTTCTATGCATTCTCAAACTTAATTTCAATTTTAAATAAATATTCTTATAAATATACTGACTCTACCTAAGTTATTTTCAAATCCTAGTTCCTACTTGAGCCTTTCGCCTATATAAATGAACAAAATAATTTTGTTACATGTAACCGAATCACGGTGGTTAATTGAACTCAAATTTTACTAATTCATGCCATATATAAAACAAAAAAGTCCTTCCGGCCTGTACCGGGAGGAAAAGGTAGCTTTCCTATATCTTCATTTTAAAACTTTAGCTAATGTTACACGAAAACAGCAAGTTAAAATGCAAAGAAACGTTTACAAAATATTCGTTAATGCTGAATTTGAATAAGAAATTCGCCAAATTATTGAGCAATAGCCAAATTGGCTTCATTTATGAAGACTTATTTTGGTCGACAAATTTGGCGATATTTCACCAAATGTCGCCAATTTTGCCAATTTTGTCGCTAATGTCGCCAATTTTGGCGCTAACGGATATGAATATAAAGTTTTATGCGTATGATTGGGAAAATTATTACAACAATGAAAGAAAATAATTTGCGAGTAATCGCGTTAATGTGCTGTTTTGTTTCAAAATGTCAGCCACCCTAGAATTTCAAACTGCTCTATCTCAGCCATTTTTTAAGATAGAGGTAAACCAAAAGATGCTCTGGAATCCTTGTATCAGGGCCTAAAACGTAATTAAAAAATAAATTTGAATTTTTAATTTTCTTTTATATTTATGTTAGTTTAAATTTTTAAATGGCCGCCATCTTGAAACAAAATGGCGGACCAAGCCTGCCAACGAACTCGGTCGAGACATTGGTTAGCTTAATACACACAATCAGTTTCATCAAAATTGATTTATAAATACGAGCGTTATCGTATGACATAGGTCAGATATATATATATATATACATATATATATATATATGGATATATCATATATAAATCAATATTTGAACGGAGGGTGGTTTTGGGGTCTGGGGGTTATGATCGGTGAAAATATATCGAAATTTTCCGGAACTGCTTTCCTCCGAACGGCTGCAATAGGTACCTTTATACTTTTTTGTATTGAAAGCTACCTAAAAGGTTGAATCCTCAAACAAGGGCAATATTTGGCTACGTCGAATTTGGCAAAGCGATAAATGAGTTTTTCTTGCTACCGGTTTGTTTATTGCATTTCTTCCCCGCCTACTGTGGTTTGATCTGGAAATTTGATTGGTTTATGAGTGTATTACGTTCGTTTGGTTGGGTTGGTTGTTTTTTGTGTGCCGTATTGTTGGATTCAGAGAGTAATGAGGTATATAGAGATGCACTATACCGTAAAAATGTGTTGGAGTAAGAAACCGGTAATTTCGGAATTTACTAGGTCCAAAAAAAGGGAAGCATATGGAAGAAGGGCTGAATTTATTGGATGGTGAGATGTTTTGAAATAAAGTCCGAAGTTGTTTGGGCCGACTTTAGTGTTGCGTAACGGCAAACGTATACATCGCATGTCTATTTTCGTTTAAAGTGTGGGTTTTGCGAAGTGAAGTGAATTTAACCTTTTGACGTGTTTTTTTTTATGAATTCTGCAATGCGGCAAATACAAATGTGAAATAGTGTGCGTAGATACGTTTCATAGTTACTAATGAAAATTTACGATATTTGAGGTGTTTGTACTTGATTATTTAGGGGGGAGTTTGAATTTTGTCCTCTTTAGTGAGCAGTTTTGTTTGTAAGGGTAATTTCTGTATATTTTCAAATCGCTTCGTAAGCACTTTATTTGAAGTGTCAGGATGCCAAGGTCCGTCTCAATTAATGAAAGGAATGATTTACGTTTTATTTTGGATATGAGCTGTAAGGGTAAAAGCGCGGCCTACGTTATACACGGCCAGTGCATGACGTTTAAAACGTCACATGTAGTGGATCATTTTTACACGGTGATTGGTGCAAAGCGGCGCACTTACCGTTTTGAACCAATCGCTGTCTAAAAATGATCCACTCCATGTGACGTTTTAAACGTCATGCACCGGTCGTGTATAACGTAGGTCGCGGTAAAAGGGATGTGGTTGATTTTTGTATGGAGAAAGGTTTCATTGCGAATGAGTATGAATGTCCGAAATGTGGGAATGGTATGAAATTGTGTGAAAAGAAGAATTTGGATGGATTTCAATGGCGATGTGAAAGGAGTGCGAAAGGGGAAAAGCATTGTGTTAGGCGGAGTATAAGGGTTGGTAGTTGGTTTGAAGAAAGTAAAATGAGTATGGTTGATGTTTTAATTGTTACGTATGCTTGGGTTGAGGGATTGAAGCCTAAACAAATTGCGAGATTGGCGCGTGTGTCGAAACAATCGGTGACTAATTGGATGAATTTTTGTAGAGGGGTGTGTAAGTCTGTTTGTGTGTTTGAAAGTAGTGATTTGGGAGGTGAAGGAAAAGTGGTTGAGATGGATGAGAGTTTTTTTGGGAAGAGAAAGTATAATAGAGGAAAGCATGTGGATAGTAAGTGGGTGTTTGGTGCGGTTGAGCGTGGAAGTAATTGATGTGCATAATTGTATTCTCATCGCCTCTTAAACTCCTTAGTTTCATCTTGAAACCTATATATATTACTTATTCAAAGTAGTCATACATATCTTTAGTCTACACACATAACTTACTTTAATGAACAGTAATTACTTAAGCTTTACAATATGTAATTCACTTTAAATATTAATTTTATTCACTTACCTTAGTAAAAAAACTTTTTTAAATTTATTTCTGTAAATTTAAAGCTCCTTGTTCCACACATCGCTTCCGCGATCGGCATTACGCCATTATCGTATTTTTCTACTATAATAATTCATCCAACACTCACCAGTACCAACTCGTAACTGACGATAGTCTATGCAAATTAATCTCATTCCCGCCAGATGGCGGCATCGTAGTTCATTCGATTAATTCGATTCATTATTCGCATCTACCTTGATGCTGTAATTTGATTGGTTCAGTTAGGAGGCGTTGCCCATAAGCATACATTACAGAACATATAAATAGTTAGGTCTTAACGGCCATTAGTGTCTTCTGGCGTTCTCGTGAATATGAGAATCTGTCTAGTCAATCTGAAAGCTGGCTGGTCCAGTCTTTCTGGATGTGTAGTACATCTATACCTTTTTTAAATTGTTTTAATGTATGAGGGGTTTGGTGAGAGTAGTTTTTATTCATATTAAATCCTTGAGCATGTTGTCATCTTTTACCGATTTTTCTCGACCCATCTGGCTCCTGAATTGTGATTGCTAATTACTGCTGTCTCAGTTGAATAAGATGTCAAAGTAATCTGTAAGTGTATTATCTGTTCTGCATATACTTAATAAACGTTAAGTTTGAAGCCACTGAAATATTCGTCTTGTCCAATATTTATCCATTATGTCTGACACTCCATTTGGAAATGAAAGTTAAATTACCATCTTGAGTTATGAACTTAACCGGCGTCAAGCTTCCATGTTATGCTTTTATTGCTTTTGATATTTTCAACTCTGCAAATGAACTTAATCTCTCATAATAAAACCTATATCAACTTACCGAAATTTTTCAGTAATGAGTGTTTTTTGGAAGTAGTGGAAGCTAGAACGAAAGTGATTTTGCTAGAGATTATTAAGAGGTGGATTTTACCGGGAACTGAGATTATTTCTGATTGTTGGCGGGCCTATAATTGCCTTTCTGATGAAGGTTATATAAGGGCCTCAGCCAATCATAAATATCATTTCAAGGACCCGGTTACTGGGGCACACACCTACACGATAGAGGGTTTATGAAGCGAGATTAAACGCAACATTCACGGAAAGAGGCGGGTAGCAAAAACAGAAGATGAAAATTCTTTTAATGGCTACCTTGCTGAATTCATGTGGAGGAAGCGTCACAGAAGGGACCCTGATGAACTGACAGATTCATTCTTGAGGGCGATTATTCAGATTTAACCCCCAAGAGTGCGGTATTTGGTGGGGAAAGTCGCTAGTATTGTTACTGCTGCATCAAAAGTGAGCGGCGACAGCGATATCGATAAATCTTCAACAAAACAGGGGAAATTTGAAAATTAAAAGTAAGTGAATTTTTATTGATTGTTTGTGATTATTTGTTTATTTTTTTGATTTTATTTGATAATAATCGTGTGTCTTGCATTTTAGAAATTACTGTGGAGGTAGTTTCGTGCATCGAGTGATGTTTTTTTTGTTTTGGTTAATGTGTACAGGATACATACATAAGTTATTGATTGCTCTGTGAACGAAATTCGTACATTCTAGAGATTGCTGTACAGCGAGTTTCATGCATCCAGTGATTTTTTTCGGTTAATGTACCCGAAGCGTACATACATAAGTTACTGATCGCTGCGTGAATGAGTTTCATGCATTCTAGAGAGTGCTGTACAGCGAGTTTCATGCATCTAGTGATGTTTTTCTTCGGTTAATGTACGCGAAGCGTACATACATAAGTTACTGATCGCTGCGTGAATGAGTTTCATGCATTCTAGAGATTGCTGTACAGCGAGTTTCATGCATCCAGTGATGCTTTTTTCGGTTAATGTACTCGAAGCGTACATACATAAGTTACTGATCGCTGTGTGAATGAGTTTCATGCATTCTAGAAATTGCTGTACCAGCGAGTTTCATGCATCCAGTGATGTTTTTTTCGGTTAATGTACGCGAAGTGTACATACATAAGTTACTGACCGCTGCGTGAATGAGTTTCATGCATTGTAGATATTGCTGTACGGCGAGGTTCATGCGTCCAGTGACGAATTTTTTCGGTTAATGTACGCGAAGCGTACATACATAAGTTACTGATTGCTGCGTGAATGACTTTCCTGCATTCTAGAGATTGCTGTACAGCGAGTTTCATGCGTCCAGTGATGTTTTTTTCGGTTAATGTACGCGAAGCGTACATACATGAGTTGCTGACCGCTACTTGAATGAATTTTATGTATTTAAAAAATTAGGAATTTAGAAATTTTCTCCAATTATAACATTTGTGCTTTGTGGTAGAGAAGTGATTATTTACACAATTTCTATGAGAGTTTCTTTCACTACGTAAACGTTGCTTTTATTTCGTTTTGTTGCAATTTACAAAGTTTAAGGTGTATTTTCTTAGAGATTTTTTATTCGTTAGGAAAAAATTGACTGTTAAATTTGCCAATTCTTTGTAAAAATCGGGAGAAAAAAATAGTTAAAAATTTTTAAAAATGGAAAAATCTGGAGGAAAAAATAGCTAAATATTTGTAAAAATGGAAAAATGTGGAGGAAAAAATAGCTAAAATTTGTAAAAATGGAAAAATCTGGAGGAAAAAATAGCTAAAAATTTGTAAAAATGGAAAAACCTGGGGGAAAAATAGCTCAAAATTTGTAAAAATGGAAAAACCTGGAGGAAAAAATAATTAAAAATTTGTAAAAATGTAAAAACCTGGAGGAAAAAATAGCTAAAAATTTGTAAAAATGGAAAAATCTGGAGGAAAAAACAGCTAAAAATTTGTAAAAATGGAAAAACCTGGAGGAAAAAATAGCTAAAAATTTGTAAAAATGGAAAAATCTGGAGGAAAAAATAGCTAAAAATTTGTAAAAATGGAAAAATCTGGGGGAAAAATAGCTAAAAATTTGTAAAAATGGAAAAATCTGGAAGAAAAAATAGCTAAAAATTTGGAAAAATGGAAAAATCGGGAGGAAAAAATAGCTAAAAATTTGTAAAAATGGAAAAATCAGGAGAAAAAAATAGCTAAAAATTTGTAAAAATGGAAAAATCTTGAGGAAAAAACAGCTAAAGATTTGTAAAAATGGAAAAATCTGGAGGAAAAAATAGCTAAAATTTTGTAAAAATGGAAAAATCGGGAGGAAAAAATAGCTAAAAATTTGTAGAAATGGAAAAATCGGGAGGAAAAAATAGCTAAAAATTTGTAGAAATGGAAAAATCGGGAGGAAAAAATAGCTAAAAGTTGTAAAAATTAAAAAATTTGAAGGAAAATATTGCGAAAAGTTTGTAAAAATCGAGAAATCTGGCAAAAAAACTTTTCAAAACTTTGTAAATAGCAGTAAAACGAAATAAAATCAGTATTTACTTTGCGAAAGAAATTGGCCTAGGAAGTGTGTAAGTAGTGACTTGTCTGCCGAAATGTACGTGTTCTGATTGTGTGGAATTCGGAGGTTGCCGTTTTTTAGGTTGGCGCGCGTAAAAAAAATCGCCAAATTGGGGGTCGCCGTTGTTTGAGGATTTTGCCACAAAAGAAAATCTTATATATTAAAACGGAAAGGGATTTTCGTCAAATCCACTTTTCGCACGAAAGTGACCCATTTGCGCACCAGTTATAGAGTACTTTCGAACGAGAAAGGGGTGGCCGAGTGGTATAATACCTGGTACTTCTCTGTTCTGATCATCGTGTCGGTTCAAAACCCACTCCGGACCGAATGATTTTTCGTATTTTATTGTTAATAGTTCATTTTAATAATGTCATATTTAATTCAGGAGGAAAGGTTATATAATGTGCATTTTTTTTTTATTCGAATGCTTTTAAATTAAGTAAAATTTAATAACTAAGAATATTTTGTTTTAATTACTAAATTTATATTAAAAGTATTTAAATTAAAAGATCGTGCATGTAATTATCGATTAAATAAATTGAACTGGTCTACAATTTTCATCATATTTGGTATGACCATTATCAAGATGTCATATATATAATGAAAAAACTATGTGATTATTTTTCGTAAAAAAAAAAAAAAGAAAAAATTAAAAGAGAGAAAACAAAAAGAATGAAAAATATTCGCACAGGAACTCTAAATTATCTTAATATCCATAATTTCCCTATTAAACAATGTGTGAAAATGGAAAATCCCATCAAAAAACTTTCTGTAAAAAAAGCGCCAAGTTCTCCTTAATGTTTCGGTCGTAAAAAGTACTGATATCTGATGTTCGCCCAAGTTAAAAGTCAAACATCCGAAATCTTTCATTCAAAATGGCTTCCTGCGACTTGGCTGTTAATGCATTCTAGGTTAAAAACATTAGAAGAATGTAATACTGAGAAAAATAAATTAGAATATATAATACACCCTGATTGATGTTAAATATGCCATATCTTTCATTTGAAATAAATAATTACGTCGATAAATCATTTCAAAATTAATGATTGGAAATTATGCATTTAAAAGTTATATCGGAATGCAAATAGGCAAATTCGTATGACGACATTGTAATTAAAATCTTTGGGATACATACCATTGAGTTTCAAGAAACATTAGTTTGATTAACCATCATTTAGTTTTACCATGGTTTAATGACCATTTTGTACGGTCTATTTTCGTTAACACGAATTCCAATGAATATTTTTTTCATCAAATTTCACATTGTGTTACATTATATGAGACGTTGAGAACCAGAGTGGACCATTCTCGACAGCTGTGATCTCGAAATTATGTTTTTAAAAATGTGTATTATATTTCAGTACTTTGTACAACAAAATGCGTAAAATGTTCAAAAAAATGTAGCAGACATGTAGATCATTATACATTCTTTAGAATTTGAAAAAACTTCGAAATTCATTAACGGCCAAGTCGCAGGAAGCCATTTTGAATGAAAGATTTCGGATGTTTGACTTTTAACTTGGGCGAACATCAGATATCAGTACTTTTTACGGCCGAAACGTTAAGGAGAACTTTCGCTTTTTTTTTACAGAAAGTTTTTTTGATGGGATATCACTGCTTTTTGTAGGTTTTATCAAATGTATAAAGGATATAAATATAATAAATGTATAAATGTCAAAGAATTTTAAAATTGTTTTATTATGCTTTACAAAACTATATTTTTATTTGTAGTTTACATCAAAATACTAGCCGTCTCAGGCAAACAATATATTCTTTCTAATATGTATGCTAAGCACTTCATCATATTCCTTTTATTCATAACTAGCCGAAGTACTTGGTGCTGTTCGAGATTTTAAGAATGTTTGTGTAGAAAAATCCATTTCAAAATTAAACATGTTGTATAGATAACTTCAAAATGTTAAAATATGCCAATATTTCTATAATCATGTTTTTATCATGATTCAATACGTTCCTCAAACTCGTATGACGTTGTACTCACCTGCTGACATCTTACCTACTTGCTTTCGCTATTACTCATATTGATACTCTCTTTGTATAATTCCTTGATTGGATACTCCTTGTATTATTGAGAAATGTTTGCAAATTTCCGTTATATTACCAATATGACGTCATATTAATCTTTTTTTCCATTGCTGAAACTTTTTATTTTTATTTTCATTTTTCTCGTGAAAATCTTTCAATAGAAAATTAATTATTGTAGAAAGAATTTCATTGTGGATTTTTAATTGTTGGCAACTGCTAAAACGAAAAATGTTCAAACTTAATAGGAAAAGGCGGGAAGAGTTCAATATCCTGTGTTGGTAGGTTTGGCGAGTTGTTTTCGGCGATAAATATTTGATTTGGTTGTTGCGATATTCAGTGTTTGGAGTTTTAACTTAACAACTGGAAATGACCTTATCTACGTGACATCACACCTCTTTTGGCAGCAGTTTGGATTTTTTTGCCAATCGCGCGAACCTGCACAGGATATGGAAGCTGATAAATTTTTGATTTTTTATTACTTTAGTTTCTTCGGCCGTGTTTTAATACACCTACACGTAGCATTTCACAATTCTGGCTTTCAAACTGTTGATTTGTATAGAAGTACAAACAGACAAACAGATTTTCATTTTCATGTATTAGATTTATTTTGCTCAATCCTTGGCCAAATTGGAAGTTTCTGTTAGAGAAATTCTCTTTGCTATCATTTGCAGCATATCTTATATTTTGTGTTGTTATCCATTTCATCTTTATTGACAATTACCGCTTAATTTACTTAGGAATTTACGCTTCATGTCCGTTCGCATCGTTACACTCTCTAATACGGGGATTTTTAATCCTGTTAAGTAATCTTCTGTAATTTACACTGAAGTGAAGTGGTTCTTGTTAAACGCCTGTTAAGCTATCCATATTTACAGTAAACCATATTGATGCTATTTTCTTCCCTTTCATTCTAACATTGGAACGATTAAGGAAGATTAGAAAATCTACGGACGCACTGCCATTCTTCCATTAGAAAATCTACCATTATTCTCATCTAATCGTCTTAGATAATATGTCAATATATCTTGGTTTTAAGATTTTAGCTAAATTTACTCAAAAACCTGAAGCTAAAATGCGAGGAACCCCATTATAGAAGATTCATTCTTACGTACATATTGATAAACTGGATATATGTTATAAAATTATAATAATCTAGAACTGGCAGTTTCGATGCTTTAATTCTGAAAATTATCTTTCTATAATAAACTTTTAAGAGAGTAAAGAGTAACAATATAGTAAGAGTAAGTATAATAACAGTACAATATAATAGCAAGAGCAGAGGTCTTGTGTAGTGACGAAAGATTGAAACTTTATTAACATTCGTGCGTTATGTCATTTAATTAACCGCATAATATTAATAGATGATTACTCGCTATAAAAATTCGCAATGAAAAATAGCCTCTAGGGTCAAATTCTCTCCATGCTACACTTAACGAAATATCGCCAAATTTGGCGACAGAAATGCCCTGTTTATGTGGACGTCATAATGATGCATATGTATTATATATGTGATTATGTGATGCATATGCATATATATATATATATATATATATATACTAGCAAGCTACGCTTGTCAATTTCCCTTAACGAATTTTTAATCAAACAAAATATTGACAATTCATAGTTCACTTTTATATTTTAACAGAATAATAAGGCTACTATAATTTGTGACTCGTGCTATCATTATCTTTTCGCTATGGTACTGCATTGTGAAATTTGGTAATTTTTGAAATTCAATATTTGAAAAATGGCATAATCATTAGATTTGAAATTTATATTAAGAAATATACATTTTTTTACTTTTCAAACGCAGTTTGTTTAACAATTTTCTGCCAAATACTTTTTGAGCTATTATTTTTTTCAGTAACTTCAAATGTTTCATTTTCCGAGTTTAATCTGTGGCAAAGATTAGCGAAAAATCCGGTCGTCAGCAACGCATAGCTTTATATTAAAGAGGATGTTGTAGAAGGGATTGTCACCATCACTTTTGAAATCTGTTCTGTAGTTCCAGAGATTCCATAGAAATTGTAATTTAGAATGTTTTTAGAACGCTTTTCGCTCATCTCACCCTTTTAAATTTCGATTTTTTTAAAATTTATTCTTAGAGAGTAACTACCATGCCAAATTTCAAGTTTCTAGCTCCTTCAATATGAAAAAAAGTCGCAATTTTCGAAAATTTTTCACTCCTGCACCCCCCTGGGATTAGTGGCACCGACATAAATTATAGCCTATGTTGGAGCAGGAAGTGTCACCATCAATTTGCCACCATCACTTTTGAAATCGGTTCTGTAGTTCCAGAGATTCCATAGAAATTGTAATTTAGAATGTTTTTCGAACGCTTTTCGCTCATTTCACCCTTTTAAATTTCGATTTTTTTTATTCTGTTCTTAGAGAGCATTTACATCTTATAAGTCACTACAATGCCAAATTTCAAATTTTTAGCTCCTTTAGTATAAAAAAAAATGCAATTTTAGAACGTTTTTCGCTCTTACACCACCCTGGGATTAGTGCACCGACGTAAAATATAGCCTATGTTGGAGCAGGGACTGTCACCATCAATTTGCGACCATCAGTTTTGAGAACGGTTCTGTAGTTCCAGGTATTCCATAGAAATTGTAATTTAGAATGTTTTTACAACGCTTTTCGCTCATCTCACACTTTTAAATTTCGAATTTTATTAGAATTTGGTTTTAGAGAGCATTTACATCTTATAAGTAACTACCATGCCAAATTTCATGTTTCTAGCTCCTTCAGTATAAAAAAAATCGAAATTTTAGAACGTTTTTCGCTCTCGCACCCTGCTGTGGTAGCGGCACCGACATAAAATACAGTCTATGTTACAGCAAAGACTGTTACTATCAATTTGCCACCATTACTTTTGAAAATGGTTCTGTAGTTCCAGATATTCCATTGAAATTGTAATTTAGAATGTTTTTAGAACGCTTCTCGCTCATCTCACACCTTTTAAATTTCGAATTTTTTTGGAATGTGTTCTTAGAGAGCATTTACATCTTATAAGTAACTACCATGCCAAACTTCATGTTTCTAGCTCCTTCAGTATAAAAAAAATCGAAATTTTAGAACGTTTTTCGCTCCTGCACCCCCCCCCCCTGGGGGTAGTAACACCGACATGAAATATAGCGTATGTTGGAGCAGGGACTGTCACCATCAAATTGCCACAATCACTTTTGAAAACGGTTCTGTAGTTCCAGATATTCCATATAGAAATTGTAATTTAGAATGTTTTTAGAACGCTTTTCGCTCATCTCACCCTTTTAAATTTCGAATTTTATTAGATTTTGTTCTTAGAGAGCATTTACATCTTATAAGTAACTACCATGGGAAATTTCATGTTCCTAGCTCCTCCAGTATAAAAAAAATCGAAATTTTAGAACGTTTTTCGCTTTTGCACCCCCTTGGGGGTAGTGGCACCGTCATAAAATATAGCCTATGTTTGAGCAGGGATTGTCACCATCAATTTGCCACCATCACTTTTGAAATCTCTTCAGTAGTTACAGAGATTAACCCCTACAAACAAACAAACAAACACACAATCTTTACTACAATATTAGTATAGATATATATATTTCAAATAAAATCCAGTTTCTATATATATATATATATATATATATATATATATATATATATATAAAGTTTATTAACATCATTAAAATGCACTTAAAGAACTAAGAACCCAGTGGAATTTTGCCAGATTGACTGAGTGCTATTGCGATTAGAATACCGACATTTATAATAAAATTTATTTTAAGGAAGTAAAAAATAGAAAAATGGACAGATAAACTAAAAGATTTGCCTTCCCAACATTTTCGGAAAAGAATATAAAAAATTCATTCTGCTTGAAACCATGTAACACCTTTAAACTCAGGCTAATTTTCTGTAATCAGGCTTTGGCGACCAACTCTGGCGTCAAATATGAGCGATTAAATGATTGTCTAGGCAACTATTATTACTTAAATGTTTATCGTACAACAGAAAACACAAATGGTTGCAACAATGCAATTAATTTAATTTGCCAATTGAATGTGTTACGAACTGTATATAGCCAATTCAGCACCTCCTATTTGAAGGGTTTAAAAGCAGAAATTCTATGTTTTCAGACTTTCCTGGTTAATTGTGTGACAAAACCTACTTACTTGTCAAATTTTATGATTCTACGACTGTTAGAAGTACCTTAGTTATTTGATGATCACCAACTTTTTAGTTATTTGATGATCCCCTGTGAGTCAGTTACAAAAAAGCCCTTTTTCGGAATCTCATATTTCGAAAAATATTAAATACAGAAATAAAAAATCCTGGAACATAGTTCAGTTTGATTATATTAATGTGTGTTAAAAAGGAAAACTCTCTAGCTCTCACCAAAACGCAGTTATGAGGGGGTGAAAAGTAGGCCGAAATGGTCAGGGAAAAGGTAGCTTACGGCCTGTGCGAACTTGACGGACGCACTGTCGTGCTCCCAGATATAAATTCAAGTAATTAAAAAATATGTATTATAAATCGTTAGCAACAAACAACAAAGTTTAAATTCAGGTTTTCAAAATCAGACTGATAATGATTAATTTAAAAAAAAATTAAAATTCGTGCAGTCAAAAGAAAAAAAAAATCAGAAACACTAAATATTGTTATTTTTTTTAAATATTGAGACTGTGGTAAATAAAATTTAACAACCTAAAATATTATTTAGTTACTTATTTTATATTATAAATATTGAAATTAAAAGATTTTGCATGTAATTGTCGATTAAATAATAAAGTGATCTAAACTTTTATCTATATTTTGTATGACCATTATTAATAAGATATGTTTGTATAACTAAGAAAAGTATATGATTATTCTCCTTAAAATAAAATGAAAAGAAAAGAGGAGAAGAGAAAAAAGAAAGAAGCAAAAATATCCATGTACGAATTATAAAAGAAATCACCTTGATATCCATGGTTTATCTGGCTGTTTGAATCAGGCTGATAAAAATAAAATTAATGAAAAATTTTAAAGGTCGCGTAATTTAAAAAAATTAGAAAATACTAAATATTTATATATATAAATTTATTTTAATTTTGAGACTGTAGTAAGTAAAAATAATTCATTCAATTAATATTTTTAGTTAAATTCTTGTTAAATTAGTTCAAGTATAATAGGATATGTAAATTACAAGTTTAAAAATATTTAACTTCATTAGTTGAATAGGCTGGACTGACAGCACCATCTATCGTCTTATATTTATAGGAACCTCTTTCACAATATAACATTTCATAAAATTTTCAATACTTAATTAATTTAAAACAACTAATTAAAAATAAAAGCATATTTGTAAAGGAACTTTCAAGTTATTTACCGTCGAATCTTGACGGGTACTGTCTAGTTGTAGTTTAAAACAGACCGGAAGTCTCAGAAAAAATATCACATCAATACTAAAGTTTCGATTAACAATTGGTGTTTTGTAAGAAATGGATTAAATGTGTCATGTCTTTTGGTCCAGTTAACCAGATTTCACATTATCTGTATCCTTAAAATTAACTCAATTATAAAAACACATATAGCTGTTATATATCCCTTTTTCATATCATTTAAATGGCTAGATCATCACTGTACATCAGAAATACATCTAATTAAAGCGTTACATGTGTACAGGCCATCTAGAAAAGACAATTGAATTTTTAAATTAGAAACATAATAAGAAACCATTAATGAAACTTTTTTAGGTATTTTATTTCGTTTTCAGTGTATTACTGAGTTCAATAATGCTTCTGCAAAGAATGTGGAATATGCCGTCAGTAATATTGTAGCACACCTTGATTCTCTGTTTAAAAAAAAAAAAAAAAAAAAAAAAAAAAAAAAAATTGCACGCTCAAAAACTCAAAAATTTTTGACACATTTTCAGACTCATTTTCAAAATTAAAAACATGAAACTTGGCGGTGTGATTTATGAAGAGATTTATAAGGGATCTGTGTTTTTATTTTTCGTTCAATTATTTAAAAATTGATTTACAAACAATTATTTTAATAGCACGATAATTTTCTTTTGTTTCCAGCGCTATCGCTTCGGGAAATTCGGTTCAAAATGTCCACTTTGACAGAATTTTTTGAAATATATTCTGCCTTTATAGAAAAATCGACCACAATACGGACATTATAAAGTTTCTGAATAAGAGAACCTGCCATTTTGATGCATTTTACAGCAAAAATGAATTTAAAAATAAGTCTCAAAATAAGCAGTTTGAATTTGAGCACACCCTTCACCCGTTTCAAACTGTTGGATTTTTGCCGTTTAAACTACCTCTTATACACAAAAATAAAACTTTAATACATACAAATGTATATCAAAAGTAAAAGGGCTATTTTGGAGCTTTAGAAGTAGATCGCACCATAACGAGAAAACAATGACGAATACTTTAACCACATTATTATCATAATAGAATTTCAAAAATAGGTCGACACTATGGATTCGCCAATTTTAAATCAATCAACTTGAGCTATTTCAAAATAAATATAAATAATTATATATATATATATTTAATGACATCTACGTAAGTTCTATATGTGAAATATTGTTTTAATGTACACTATATTGCCAAAGGTGATTGGTCACTTGCGATTTTAGACGTTTTGTTGAAACTGTAGGTGTGTAAACAGTATAGTATAGCTTATATATTTCCGTGAATATTTTTTTCCGAAACCCCATAGGGGACTGCCAACAAATTGAAAAAGAACGAATATCTTTTGGATTACCCTGTAAAACCTAATGTAGCAAAAGTATTCAAACTCAAAATTATTAATAAGTGGTTTATTGTAATATACTGTGTTAATTTGTATGAAGATAGCATGTATACTCGAAGAGAAATTAAGGTTTTTATGAAAACCGACCCAAATTTCACCAAGTTTTTTGCTTATAATTTGCAGAGTTCTTAATATAAAAAAAAGTTATCTTGAGAAAATATGTCAAACAACATTGTACATAATACTCTGCAATCGGAATTAAAAAATAATAAAAATTGGATGAAAATGAGCAGGTTTACTAAAAAATGTTTCAATGCGCATGCGCGAATGCAATCAAAGTATAATATGCATAATGTATTAGCTAAGTATATAGAGCAACTTTTGTGAAAGTCTCAAAATCATAGCTTGAAAATTCTGAAAATTATCGTCGATAGAATAAGCTCGAAATCCGTTGTTCCCAAAAAGAAGCAAAAAGATGAGGGGTTGTATCAGATATCTGTTGATTAGTACCAAGATAGCATACACAATATTGCACGTACATTTGGATTGCAATATATTTGGATTCAAACCCTCATATTTTTACTTCCTTTTGGGAACAACGGATTTCGAGCTTCTTCTATCGACGATAATTTTCACAATTTTCAAGCTATGATTTTGAGACTTTCACAAAAGTTGCTCTATATACTTAGGTAATGCATTATGCATATTATATTTTGATTGCATTCGCGCATGCGCAGTGAAACATTTTTTAGTAAACCTGCTCATTTTTCATCCAATTTTTATTATTTTTTAATTCCGATTGCAGAGTATTATGTACATTGTGGTTTGACATATTTTCTCAAAAAAACGTTTTTTTATATTAAGAACTCTGCGAATTATAAGCAAAACACTTGGCGAAATTTGAGTCGGTTTTTATAAAAACCTTAATTTCTCTTCGAATATTCATGCTATCCTCATAAAAATTAACACAGTATATTACAATGAACCACTTATTAATAATCTCGAGTTTGAACAATTTTGCTACATTAGTTTTTACAGGGTAATCCAAAAGATATTCGGGGAGGTGCTGAGTTCAAACCCCTGTCGCGCTCGTCGACCTAACCATTCGGAGTTTTCCGTGGTTTTCTTCGAACCTTGCCGTCAATATGGGTTAGGATCCCTTAGAAAGACCCCCACGGAGGGCACTCCCCCTAGGGCCTATATCCCTCGTGTGGATAATCGGCCGTCATAAAGTCAACCAATCAACCAACCAAAAGATATTCGTTAGTTTTCAATTTGTTGACAGTCCCCTATGGGGTTTCGGGAAAAAATATTCACGGAAATATATAAGCTATACTATACTGTTTACACACCTGCAGTTTCAGGTTAATTCCTCATGTATTTTTCTAGATAGTTAACAAAACGTCTAAAATCGCACGTGACCAATCACCTTTGGCAATATAGTGTATATAAATATGTAGTGCGATGTACAAGCTATATGTATAGATATGATATTATAATAAATGACTTAAAAACGAATTTGTTTTGTTTTATTCTTCTAATTTTAGTCTACGATGAGTTACCGTATCCACAACCCTCTTTTTTCAAGCACTCTCGCCCGTCAGCTCTTATGCAGGAAATTGTTATTATCTGGTATATAAATAAAGATAGAAGTGTGTATGTATGTGTGAGTGTTTGTATGCTATGTTTTGAAACGACCATTGCGCGCAGAGATACTATAGTTGGCTGTTAGGTACAGTCGTGGAAAACAATGTAAACACCCCCTACTAACTCAGCAACAAATTATCGTAGAATAAATTTACTGGTATCAAACGATTGGAAATAAAGTCTACTTTTAAATTATGTATATAAAATTTCTTTAGGGGGGCATCTATTTATCAAAACCAGCCCAAACTTTGTTTTTTCAATGGCAACACTCAATTTTCACACGATATTTTAAATCTTCGGTTCAGGTTTTAAATTTTTCGGCCTAGATACCAAATTACAAGTCATTTGAGTGATAAGATTTTTAATTATAACCATTCAAAATTTAGAGATATTAATGTTAAATTACATTTTCATATTTTTATTAATATCTTCTGAAATTATAACCCCAATGTGCTATTTTTTTGGTTTGGTTATAATACTAAAAAACTCAAACATAAATACATTGAACTTTATTTTTTTTATAATTTTATAATATGAATTATAAATTATGAAATTAATATTCGAAAAAATTATGAATTCCAACCTACAATTTTTTTTGATGGATTTTTATTTTTTATGTTCTGCTTTATGCGCATTTAAAAATTCAAATTTTTCTTTCAAGTACTTTCAAATTATGCTTAAAAAATGCAAGATGCTGGTTTAAGGAACCGTCTCTCATGTACAGAAAAGCATAATATTTTACTTATTTTATTGTTGACTAGAATAAGTTTTTTTTTTCTGTGTCTGCTTTTAGCTATTTTATTAAATCGTATTTGTATTAAATGTATTTTTATATCAGTTATGTAAATTAGTTTCTCTTTTATTTTTAAATTAATAAAGCTTATTTCTTAAAAATGAACATTCATACCTTAGAAAAATATCTTACGCATTGTTTTGTTACCTTTAATTGAATTTCTAGCTTCTTCTCCAGTCAAATAAACCTATTTAATTTTTTTCTGCGGTATAGATGTTTGAAGTAAAGTTTCTTATAATTGCGTATGTCTTGTGTATTTACTGAAAAAGTTTTTAAAATATGCCATTAGTAATCAAGTTCAGATTTATATTCAGACAGAAAAGCAATTTGTCTGATTGTTTTTAACATCGTCTTCTTATACTGCTTCATACTATTTTTTATTCTAAATTTTCTATTCGCTGATATTCTTCACATATAAATGTGGAAAAGAGCTAGAAAAATAAATTCAAAATCTGAGAAAAAGTATTATAAAAACATCTATGCAATTTCAATCACATTCACATATTCGAAAACTATTTTAATCACAAATAAAATTATATATCTTTTAATCGGATAGTTCAATTCTTGTAAACATTATAAAATGAATATTGAAAAAGTATTTTACCGTATATAACAATAGCCTAAACATATTAAGTGAGTAAAATGGTCATATTAGCAAGATGATTCATTAATAAAAGTGACTTAGTCATTTTGTAGCATTTCAACAATCGAGTACCGAACTTTAATTTTGATATAGCCACTAAAATATGCTCATATTAAAATAATTAATTTCTCTGAAACTAATCGTAGCAATTTTATGAAATTTGGTATCTAGACATAGTTTGAACTGAAGATTTAAAATATCTTCTCAAAATTGGCTAATGCTATTGAAAGAAACAAATTTTTTTTTTGTTTTTTATATGTAGATGGCTATCTAAAAATTTGTATATACATCATTTAAAAGTAGACTTTATTTCCAATCGTTTGGTAACAGTAACTTTCTTCTATAATACTTTGTTGCAGAGTTAGTAGGGGTGATCACTTTTTTTCCACGCCTATACTTGCATATGCACCTTGAATCCAGTTTTTGAATTTTTATATAATTAGCAGATATATTAATTAAAAACCCAATTAACATCGCAAAATAGCAATCTTTCATCGTACCCATTGTGCCTGCGCCTGTCCGGAAATTCCTTGCTTCCCCAAGTAGACGGAGGTAAAATTTTCTGATTTTTCTACATTTTGAAATCAATAGCGCCTGGTTCCCCTTAAAGTTACAAAACAAAATGCTCCGCATTCCCGGTTTTAGCGGTATGTTTCGTAATAATAATAATATATATATTATTTTAAAATACATTTTTCTGCCCTTTTACTACGGTTTAGTTTTCACGTTTTTTGTTTTCTATGAAGTTCTAAACTACCCTCCAGAAGAACGCTACCGAGAGCATTGCTGTCCCCATCTCCAGGTACATTTGGATAGATTTTCGTTTACAAATGTGATATCCTACAAATTGCAGGGTGTACGCTGCCGAAGGCAACGGAGCCTCCAACACTAAATCCCTTCTGGAAAATAATATATAAATTCAACATATCTTTAGGTATATTTAACCCTTATGTGTGACTGAAATTGTCGCATACCTGTGACCTGTGTCGCATACCTGATTGGACCTGATTACTGCCGACGTCCAATCAGGTTCATGGTGAATATTATTTGAGTGTTCAATCGAGGTTTTTGGACTTAACTGGTAGTTGAGGTAGATTGAGAATACGATCGTTAATTATGTAACACATCATTAAAAAAAACTTTACAGATATCGCACTTACTGCAATTGTATGCCGGATTTATATATTTCCTATAAATAATAAAAATATTTATGATTTACAACGATACTCTCAGTAGGCAACTTATATACAAAAATTCATTAAATATTTATGTAACTGAATTATACATTTCATGAATTTTGTAAAGAGTCTGGCAACATACATTTGTGTCCAAATATATGATTTTTACAGTTTAGTTATTAAAATAAATTTATTTTATTTATTCAGACATTAAAAGTTAAATAATTCTGAAGTTTGTGAAAATGAAATATTTTTATTTCAATTTCAATAATTTCCATAACAAACCTTTAGTGCAATAAAAGAGTCATAGCAAAAAAATAACACAAATATAAAATACTTATATTAAAGACAATGGATTAGTTCAATGGAAAATAATCTTATTTATATCTTTAAGAAAAAAAAATCGGTACTTAGGAGAAGACCACGTTATAGAAAAATATCATTAGTTTAATTTTCATATTTTTATTGAGTAAAAATAAAATCAACACTTTAAAAAAACACAGACATTTATGTTATTATACGTCATTAAAATAAGATGTAGAATCCTGTTTATTTTCTTTTAGATGTTAAATGTCCTTTCACCTTAACAAATAAATATATTTCTTTGTTTTTTATATTTTATTTCTGTAAAAAATATATGTTTTCATCTGAAAATGTGTTATATCGACATGATAACACCTATACTCACCGAATTCGTTTTCAAAAAAGACACGAAAGCGGGATTCACAAACCACAAGGAATAAATAATGCATAAGCGAGAAAATGAAAATTAATGCTGTCTGAATTCACACACGAAACTCTAGGAAAAAAGCAATGTTCTATTTTTACAATTTTTTTTTCTGTAGAAATAAAGAATACCATTTTCTACTTTAATGATAAACTTTGGAAGTACAACTAAAATAGCCTGAAATAATGCGTTTATTTTCTTTCTCATGATGTTATTTTTTTTGCAGAAAACAATTTTCAGTTATATATTAAATAGAACTTGGGGTACCTTAACGTGCTAAGGATTGATTAAAATTACATAAGTTCCAATATATATATTTTAAATCTATGACTTTGTATCATCACCGAATATGACAGATAGTTGATAAAACAATATTCATAAACCAATTTGTAAAGTAAACGTCCTTGTTTTAGATGAAGTATTATTTTACTAAAAACTGAAATTAACTTTTAATTTAGACAGAACATTGTAAAACATTTCAGACCCTATTTCCAAGTATTTAATGCCTGTTTACGAAAATTAAGCATAACTTGCTTGTTACCCATGATTCAGGAATGATTTCCTTTATTCTTGGAAACTTTTTGGTGAAGCGCGAATCAGAAAACACCGAACTAAATACTTTCGAACTATACGCGGAGCGTCAAATGAAAAAACAGAACTTATAACAGAAGAGGGGTTTTCCTTATAAGTATGAAAATTGACGTGTTATATTTAAGTACAAACTATTAATTTTCGAATTTTATATCTTTAAATATATATACAAAAACCATAAATATCATCCATAAAAGATATTTAAAATAACGCATTCTGACAAATTTCAATTTCAATTAATGTTATATGCTGTTTTATAACATCGAAATTAATTTTGCTAGTGTAATAAAAAGTACAGTAATATTTTTCAAAAAGAAAAATATATACAATATGGTTTACATTTTCAGCCACATTATGACAAAAACACAACCATTTAGATAATATTTGAGATGAAGTCATTATTTGAGTTTAAATCATTCGGCAAACGATGATGTAAGAAATGTATAATATATTACAACACGAGCAAATCTCTCTGTGTGTCTCTCTCTGTGTGTATACATACAAATTTTATCTTAAAAACGGATCAAACGATTTTGACTAAATTTTGTATTTTACCGTTTTCGGACACGAGAAGACGATTGGGCTATGTCAGATGTTCGAGACAAATCGATTAGTCGGTCATTTTGGGTCACTATGGGTCACGGTCAAGCAAGGTATATCTAAAAACGGTTCAAAGGATTTTGATTAAATTTTGTATTCTATAATTTTTTGAGCACGAGAAAATCACTGGGTTAGGTTACATGATCTAGAAAATTCGATTAGTTTGTCATTTTGGATCAGGGTCAAACTAATTTTATGTAAAAAAAGGGCTGAAACGATTTTGACTAAATTTTTTATCCTTTCATTTTTCGAGCACGAGAAGACCATTGGATTACGTTACATGATCAAGAAAATCCGATTACTTTGTCACTTTGGGTTAGTGTCAAACTAATTTTATGTAAACAAAAAGGCTGAAACGATTTTAAATAAATTTTTTACCTACCGTTTTCGAGTATGAGAAGACAATCTGGCTAGATCACATGATCGAGAAAATTCGATTAGTAGGTCATTTTTGGGTTACTGCGGTTCAAGCTAATTTTATCTAAAAAACGGCTCTAACGATTTTAACTAAATTTTGTATCCCACCGTTTTCGAACATGAGAAAGCGATTGAGCTAAGGTCTCATGTTCGAGAAAATTCGATCATTGAGGAATTTTGGAGTCACTACGTATCAATGCATTTCAATGTGAATGAGGGTTGAATTTAAGTTATTAATTTGTTCAATAGTTGGCAGTAAAGAAATCACAAAGTTGGCAACATTTCCTGAAATATCGCCAAATTTGGCGATATTGGCAAGATTTGCAGGGAAAATCAATTTTCAAGACTACGAGTGCCAAAACACATGATTGGCGCCAAATGAAAAATTGTTGTCATATGTTTGTGACTTTGGCGACATTTAACAAAAAAATTGGTTTTTAGAATCAGAAGAAATTTTCTAGAATTTCGCAATAGGAGCCGAGTTACATGTTTCGAACAATCAGAGTCCACAAAACGTTCTCAAAACCAGAATTCTACCAATCAGGTTGCATAGAACTGATTGTTATATGTTGTACAGCGAATTTATTGTTATATCGCGTTGAACACAACGCTAATTTTGACCAAGCATATCTCGGTCTTTCTAGCTGGTAATGATTTATTAAAGCTGTTTCTTGAAATGTTTCATTAGTTTTAATACATTCCTTTAATTTTTCAGGATGATACCTACAAGCTTCACCATATGAATGTTTAGAAATTTATTTTGAAAAAAAAAACCGTCATTGCACTGTCCTGAAAAAAAAAGAACACACTACCATATGCTATTTCATCACTACCAAACAGTCGCGGAGACATGCAAGAGTTATCCTTCGATAGGAAATAATATCTACTTCTCAAATAAGAATGCAATTTTTGAAATAGAGGTCGCCTACATATTAAATTCCGCGAAAACTAATTTTTTTTTAAAGTCAAGCAGGATTTTTTCTATTTACATTGTTATAAATTCAAAAATTATATGCCCACTTTGACAAAATTATTTTAGTTCTTTGAATCAAAACAGCCCAGGAAAACAAATTACATTGCGGCGTTTAGTTAAATTTTAGCAATGAAATACCGTCTTCAAAAATTGGTTCTGTGGTTGTATCATTCATGATGAAAGAAATCATATATTTTTGAATTTTTGTCAACTGTAATTTTAACTATGCTTTTAAGCAAGTATAAAAATCTATGCTTAAATGAAATCTCATCAATTTTAATATGCTTAATGAAAAATCTTTATATTTATGATTATGATCAACTCTTAATACTTTGTACGATCCGGTGGAATATTATCTATACCCTTTAATTATAATCCCCAACTGCTCGAAGCCAAAATGGCACCAGAGTTTTTTTCTTTCATAATTTGCACGAAGAAAAGCTTTTTTTCAAAATTTTTTTTCGAAAATTCAGGTGGCATTCAATCATTTCAACATTTTAGCGTCAGATTTACCTTGTCCCTGAAAGGATTAATAATGAAACATCTCCAAATTGAGAAATTATATATAAGAAAAAAATATTTTCAGCACATAGAAATTAATTTAAATATTGAAAGAAAAATATTAATGAGATATTGCCTAAATTGTTACTAAAAGTTTCAGATATACAAGGAGGATACCTGTCACTATTTTGGCTACCATTACTTTAAAACAGCAATCTTCTTGCCAAATTTCTTTTGTAAGTAATGTAGAAACGTATCACACTGCAATAGATGTGTCTTAAATTCACACAAAAATGTGTCTGAAAAAGGAATAAGACACCTAATTGTCCGTTTATGAAACTTCAGACATAATAGGTGTATTATTTTAAGACTCATAAGTGTCTTACTATGATCATGGTATAAACAACATGAAAAAAGTATCTGAATTATTAGGATGCGTCTTAAATTAAGACACTTTGATATTTCCGGAGCAGCCACCAGAGGGCGCAATCCTAAGTTGCGCATGCGTTTTAGACGTGTTTTCTTCAAAATTAATGCTTTCTGTAATTCAAACTGAATGTTCGTGAACTGTAAAGTAAGTTGGCGCAGATTTCACTTAATAATTTAGCTTGACTTGATTAATTTTCTACTTCTAACTGATTGTGACAGTGTTTCAAGTATGTGTGATAGCATTTTTGACAAATTGGCATATTTTGCTGACATGCCAGTTTATAGTAATGTACATAAAATAATGTTTGAAATATATATATATTTTACCTCTTTCCAAAAACACATTAATTCCAGAAATACATATTCTTCGAATCATGTACAGATATGTTGTTAATATAACTGTAAGAAAGCCAGTAACATATATATATGTATAGATAAATTGTTAATTTAATATATATTTTTGTTTAATAAAAAAGTAAAAACGGATTTTTTTTAATATTTTGCTAAAGAAGAAATACTTTTGTTAAAACACTTTCTCGTAAGAAAAAAAAAGTTCATGTATTAATGAGTTTAATGTGTTGATCAATGTGTTGAATTCCTTTATAACATTCTCACTTGCGGTAAAAACAATATTCTATTAACATTTGATTTTAATTCTTTGTTCGCTATGAAAGACGTGTAAATAAAATCCATTTTTAATATTGGATTAAAAAAACATAAATGATGAAACATATGCTGTGATCTAATTTTTATATTTTATAATTAGAGATTTTTAATTTTGGAAGCAAAAACTGTCTTGTTTGGTCTTTTCAAAAATTTTAATACTTGCATTCTTAATTTAAAATGAACATGAAAACTAATTCTAGAAAACGTGTCAAATTAATTTCCTCATAATTACAAGGTTTGAAAGCAAATTTTAATCGCATTGTATATTCTATTTATGTAACATTAACCATATATATGACAATGAAAAGAAACAAATATATGTGACATTGTATTATTTTTAATAAAATCAGTATTCAAATTTTCCATTGCTTACCATATAATAGTATATAATATATATGTAATATATATATCAAGAATGTATATTTTCATAGCTTTAATTTGATTTCATGTAAAATAAATTAATATATAAATCTATTTTTATTATTTGTTTAGTGTTTAAAATTTTCGATTTAGGTTATGGAAAACTTGAGAAAATGGAAATTAATTTTAATACAGATTTTTTGTATATTTTTAGTAAAAAGCTAAATTTAAATAAATAATTAACATTTGAAAAAAAGTTACAACTTTATATATTTTATTACATAAATACATTTTGAACTTAAAATTGTTGATTTTATAAGTTTATGTAATATATACATTTACATGAAAATCACAAAAATGACAATTAGACAATTTGTGATGTACATTTAAGACAATAGACTTTAGAAATCCGAATATAAAATAATTAGAATATAAAATAATTGTAATAAGAATAGAAGACACCCCAATTTAGCGAAACATAAAGCAGGGTTGTTTTGGTTTCAGAAAAAGGGTCTGATTAAGGATGGGCAAGTAGGACGTGGCCTTCTCACCCCCCCCCCTACTCTGAATTTAGGTGCCCCAAAATTTGGTATGCAATTTTTGTAAAGATGATATCTTGAATATCTTTCAACATTGTGCTGATTATAATCAATATTTTGAACTTTTAGAGGAAGATAAGATTAAAAACAGCAACAGCATGTGTATTCAAAAACAGTGAAACCTCTCAATGTTGGACATCTCGGAACACCGGAAATTTTCTGCTATTCGGTGGTGTTCGATTAAGTAAAAATATAGAAATATGCACTATGTGATGTGGATTGAAAAAGTAGCTGTTCGCTAAATGGAGATGTCTGCTAGGTAGGATTGTCCGTTATGGAAGTTTAACTGTAAATCCCCCATAATGGACATTTCCGAATAGACACACACAGATACACTTTTATTTTTATAAACACTTTTATATACACTTTTATATACACTTTTATATATTTTTTATATACACTTTTATTTTTATACTCCTATTTCATCTGTTTTCAAGAATAATTAAAAGTCGTCATCTTTCTAAAAATAACGGAAGATTTTGTTTAAATGTCATAATTTCATTTATCTAAATTTTCCAGCATATATAAATTTACTTTTTACCATAAATGATAAAACCCACTAATTACAAAATTTAATGAGCTTTCTGTTTGTCAATGCATATTGTGCGCTTCTTATATATTTTAGAATGCTAAAATAATTTAGAAAGTTTGTATCACCCTTGAATTTTAAGAAATTGTACTTTAAGTTTTTGAACTGTGTGGGAATTCTTGTAGCAATTACGACAACATTGTATTATTATTTTATTTGCGTTTAATATACAAACACATAATTTGAAATTTAACTCCATAGAATATGTAACAATAGAGTAGAATCAAAATTTACATTGATAATTTGGTTTATAAAACAATTAAGAATTTTTATACTAAATTTTACTTATGTTTATCAAAATTCTCATACATCTTTCTTAAAAAATAATTAACGCTGTAACTTTTATATATTTCATTCTTACTTTTCAGCTATGTAGGTGTTCATTTAATTATTTATTTAATTACCAAATTCCAATGACCACATTCGCATATTATATTGCCTAATGCACAAACGTATTAAACGTAAATTTCTTTTTCAAAATCTATGGGCGGTGGAAACTTTCAATGCCATATTCCTTTTCCGCATCTCCTCAAATCAACCCACTTACTTTATGAGAAACAGTAACATTATTGGACAGTTTGGAAATAAAAATAATGCTAAATGACAGAAAACTTATTTTTAAATGATGACTGCTTGAATTTAATCTCGCTTGCATTTTCATAAACTGTTTATATAATGATTTATTTAATAAGTATTAAATAGAAGAATTAAAAAAAACTAAATCAGTATATAAATAAACTTTGTATATTGGTATCAAACAACAATGAAATAAAAAAAATCCGTTTATATATATGTAAAGCTTTATTTTTATGAAAACAAACTGCTATTTTAAATATTTTATTACTATTTAACATATATTTAATAAATATTTCAGTACGTATTTCATAATATATCTTAGTTCTGCAATTTTTTCTACTTTTTTTACTTCCAATGTAAAGGAGAGATTTATTCGAAATGATTTACTACAAGGTATTTTTAACTCGTTTGATACAGAAATGAAAGGAAATTGTACAAAAGTAAGCCGAGATCATTTTCGACATGATATACAGTTGCAAAGTTTTACATTTCATTGATAATTTGAAACTCATAATAATGTTCAAACTCATTCATTAGTCTTTCAATTTAATGCAAATTAATTTGCTTAATGAGCGAGAAAGTTCTGTAATCAATAGAAGAAATTTTAATTTATTTATTTCAAATTCCTTTATTGCAATTTTAAAAAGTTAATACAAGACACTCTTTTGTTTTATTCCTTTACCACAAAATGCCTCTGTTTCTATATAACTGTGTTTACGTTATGCTTGATGGGAATATTGCGTGTGTAAATGTCAGAAAGTCTTGTCTGTTTCATTCGGTTCAGGTGAAACTTGCTGTGTAATTGCACAATACACGCTACTAATTTAAAGCGTGTTGTTCTCTAACCCTGCTGTCTTTACTAAGTATATTTACTTAAAATCTCTTTGAAATTGTTTCTAGAAAAAATACGTAGCAGATATTTTGAAGGAAAAAACTCACAAGATTTTTTTCTACTTAGATTATTATAAATTCAAAAATTATATGCCCATTTTCTTATTCTGAAATATTAAAAATATAATAGGCTTCTCTCATAGATGCATTTGTTAGAAAGCAATATGTTTTATAATTGGAATTCTATTTTAATAGTAAATTTTGCTCTTAAAGTTTCGTTCTATTAATATCACTATTTAAATTCATCCTCTTTCTGCAAAAACATTTCATGTCTGATTGTATGTATATGCGTATCTATGTCTATAATGCCTGTCATGTTTGCAATAACTGTTGCAAAAAGCGTCTCATTGATTTAAAATTTGATAGATATATTCATATGCTATTCAAATTAACTGCATAGATTTGCTATAATTTGGTTTATTTGCTCATTTACATGGACATTCAACAGAATTCGGATATGTTATGGTCTTTGGGAGAGGATTGTTTAAAGTACAGTTTAATGATGTTAAATTACTTTAAACATATCAAAAGATACATACTTGTTTGTGGTGTATGGTATCTTAATAAAAATATCATTCGTGCAACATTTAATGTTCTCTTTCACAGCCACTCAAAGTATTCAACTACACTTTCGTTTATGAGCGACAATTCCAAAATTTTTATTTTAAGTTCTGTAATGCATTTTCAAGTTTAATAAAATTTTATATATTATATGTGTTGTATGTAAATTTTATACATTATATAAAATATTTCTGAAAAGAATTCGAAATAATTATCGTCTTTGTGGAGTTAATTATGTTTCATCCTCATGCATTATATTTTTTGTTATAACACATCCAAACATAGAATACTTTCGAACGAGAAGTCATGCATACTATAATATATACACTATATTGCCAAAGGTGACCGGTCACTTGCGATTTTAGACGTTTTATTAACTATCTGGAAAAATACACGAGGAATTAACCTGAAACTGCAGGTGTGTAAACAGTATAGTATTGGTTATATATTTCCTCGAAGATTTTTTCCCGAAACCCCATAGGGGACTGTCAACAAATTGAAAAATAACGAATATCTTTTGGTTGGTTGATTGGTTGACTTTATGACGGCCGATTATCTACACGAGGGATATAGGCCCTAGGGGGAGTGCCCTCCGTGGGGGTCTTTCTAAGGGATCCTAACCCATATTGACGGCAAGGTTCGAAGAAAACCACGGAAAACTCCGAATGGTTAGGTCGACGAGCGCGACAGGGGTTTGAACTCAGCACCTCCCCGAATATCTTTTGGATTACCCTGTAAAAACTAATGAAGCAAAAGCGTTCAAACTCGAGATTATTAATAAGTGGCTTATTGTAATATACTGTGTTCATTTTTATGAGGATAGCATGTATACTCGAAGAGAAATTAATGTTTTTATAAAAACAGTCCCAAATTTCACCAAGTTTTTTGCTTGTAATTTGCAGAGTTCTTAATAAAAAAAAAGTTATTTTCAGTAAATATGAAAAACAACATTGTACATAACACACTGCAATCGGAATTAAAAAATAATAAAAATTGGATGAAAAATGAGCAGGTTTACATAAAAATGTTTCACTACGCATGCGCGAATGCAATCAAAATATAATATGCATAATGTATTAGCTAAGTATATAGAGCAACTTTTGTGAAAGTCTCAAAATCATAGCTTGAAATTTCTGAAAATTATCGTCGATAGAATAAGCTCGAAATCCGTTGTTCCCAAAAAGAAGCAAAAAGATGAGGGGTTGTATAAATATCTGTTGATTAGTACCAAGATAGCGTACACAATATTGCACGTACATTTGGATTGCAATATATTTGGATTTCAAGCTTATTCTATCGACGATAATTTTCAGAATTTTCAAGCTATGATTTTGAGACTTTCACAAAAGTCGCTCTATATACTTAGCTAATACTTCATGCATGTTATAATTTGATTGCATTCGCGCATGCGCAGTGAAACATTTTTTAGTAAACCTGCTCATTTTTCATGCAATTTTTATTATTTTTTAATTCTGATTGCAGAGTATTATGTACAATGTTGTTTGCCATATTTTCTGAAAACAACTTTTTTTTATATTAAGAACTCTGCAAATTACAAGCAAAAAACTAGGCGAAATTTGGGACTGTTTTTATAAAAGCCTTAATTTCTCTACGAATATACATGCTATCCTTAGAAAAATGCACACAGTATATTACCATAAGCCCCTTATTAATAATCTCGAGTTTGCACGCCTTTGCTACATTAGTTTTTACAGGGTTGTCCAAAAGATATTCGTTCTTTTTCAATTTGTTGACAGTCCCCTACGGGGTTTCGTGAAAAAATCTTCGCGGAAATATATAACCTATACTATATTATTTGCACACCTGCAGTTTCAGGTTAATTCCTCATGTATTTTTCTAGATAGTTAACAAAACGTCTAAAATCGCAAGTGACCGGTCACCTTCGGCAATATAGTGTATATATGCATAAATACAATTTTAACAAAACAGCATAACTTATTAGTATACGAGTGTATTCGTAGGTGAGAAATAAGAATAGAATAAACGACATATGCAAAAAAAATAAATAAAGCCGAATTTAAAGATTCGTTCAATCAAAAATCTGAATTTATTTTAACAATATACAAATTACTCAATCAAATGTTATAGAACTAATTATATTACAAAAAATTAGGTTTGCTGTTGCATACTTTTGAAAAAAAAAGGAAAAGTCCTGCTCATCAATTTAAAATTATTTCGCCCGGGAAAACTTTTATTTTTGAATGAAATATAAGCCAATTTATTTCAAAAGAAAATACTCTTCTATTGTGTGAACGGAATACATTAAAGTACTAGTACACCGTATCGTAACTCATTTCCAATAATTTTTTTCATGGCGAGAAATATATAGACATTCCGAGAAAATTCTTTGCATTAGAATCTGATATCTTATTTTTCTGTGCAGCAAGCCTTTGGGTAAAAAACAGTCTATCGATATCGGAAAAAGAATATGTAAAGTGCATCTGAAAAAAAAATGGCGCGGAAAACCCATTTGAAAGAGAAACCATGCCGTCATTATTCTACAAATTCTCGCTCCCCATTCTTTCTCCCCGTTTCTCCCGTAGCAGACATTCCATTTAAGAAGTGGTCGGAAAGATGAATGGAATATGCCTTACCAGGTAAATAAGTGATAAGAATGGGAATACACACTTTAAAACCAATTTTTTGTATCAGACGGTAACTGTAGAAAGAGGGAAATCCGTTAGCTTGAACCTTTCTTACTGTTATCAGAAAAGAGGAAACACCTCAGGAATGCATATGAATCTATTCTAAAAGTATAAGAAGACCATAGGATTTCTATTTTTTATCGAAAGTAATGACTGTAAATTTAAAAAGGTTCTCACTCGCGCAATATATTTTAATGCACTCCTATATATGTATGTCGCTAAAAAAATGAAATTCGCATAGTAAATAATTTTAAAATACTTCATACGATAAAGTCAAAAGGAGTTACGATCTTATAAAAAAGGAGAAATGCGAAAATAAATAGTGCATATCTGAAACACAATGAGAATTTATATGTTTATATTTCGCATGAAAATACGTTTATACGGAATAATTTAATGTGTTAAAATTTTAATTAATTATCGAAAGTAACAACATATATAAATATATACCCAAACCATTTTTTTTTAAAATTGGCATGTCGTTTCTCTTGTAGTAGAGTTGAAGAGAGATTTCACTGACTACTACAATTTGTTTTGGCGTTGAAATCTATCCTTTAATATTAAATGCCCGAATAAAATACCCTTTTCCCAAATATCATAATCAAGTGTATTTTTTGGATGAGCATAATTCGTCATGCATTTCTTAGTTTACATAATTTTGATTATTACCACTGAGTTATTAACTGCGAAAACCGCACTTTACTTGGATATTAGAAACAACGTATACATAGAAGCACTAAATGAAGATAATATTTTTATTTATATATGCAGTATCCTTCGTAACCCTATACACTGCGTTTAACACATAAATAGATTGAACTTTGAAGAAATCGATGTGTCATACGATGTATGATGATATATTAGCTGGCGTTGCTTCTGCACTGTAAAAAGAGAAAGGTTTTTTGATATAGCCAGAAGGTTTTAGAAAATTCCTGTTTAAAAAACTTTTCTGAATTACCCACGATTCCGAAATACGTTCATTTATATTCTGAAACCTTAAAAAACAGTAGATTTCGGAGATCCAATAAAGCATTTCTGAAACAAATGTGACTTTCTTTGCCCGCAATTTTCAGAAACCTTACAAAATATGTTTTCCAGTATATTAATCACTTTTTTCAACACAGTTTAAACACGAAATATCGGTTTTTCACATGCAACCAATTCTCAAGTAATAATTTTCAGCTGCGTTATAGAATTTATACATACAAGTTTAACAAAATAACTAAATGGTACCCATCAAAATTTGACGGTAAACAACTTAAAGTTCCCACAGAGAAAAGTTCGTAGCATCATTAAAATGTCAGCAATGTTTAGAGAATATCTGTTAGGAATAGTTAAAAGAAATAAAACTCCGTCCTTTTATAACCGGACTTAGAACCGGCTGCATATTTACTCTCCTTACACGGAACAGCCAACTGAACATTTCCCAGAGAATTCAGTTTTAAGATCCAAAAATGAGCAACATCAATTTTTTTTTCTTAAAAATTTTACTTTTTTTAAATTAAAATGCTAGTTTTCTCAAATATATTCATTTAAGTACAATTAATATACTATACGGAACATAATAACTTTCTGTTCTTAGTATATATGCCTTATCGATCAATTTTAATAAAAAAATTACCAAAAATTGTAGATCACTTTAGTTTACTTATTCAATAATTACATGCCAAAGCTTTTAATTTTAAATAAGAAATAAGAAACAATTAATTAAAGACATATTGGGTATGGTAAATTTTCCTTATTAATAGTTATTACACATTCACTCTCTTTACACGGATGCAGACAACAGAACATTTCCCAGAGAATTCAGCTTTCAGATTCCAAAAAAGAGCAACTCCAATTTTCTTATTCTTAAAAATTTTACAAATGAAGAAAATTCTGAAGTTAAAATTTTATTAGTTTTCTCAAATATAAAGAATAAAACCGTTCTAGAATGCCTATAAAAATCACCAGAGATTTTTCTATAAATATTTTTTCATTCATTCATTCTTTCTTTCAATCTTTTTCATTCTTTTATTCTTACTTATTTCTTCATTGTTTCCTTTTTTTTACGGAAAATATTCACCTACTTTTGTTAATATGCCTTAGATTATGCCTTATTGATTAAATGTAATAAAAAAATATATAAACCGAAAATTGTAGATTATTTCAATTTATTTAATCGATATGCTAAAGCATATAATTTAAAATTATAAATACAAAATCATTAATTTAGAAAATTGGGGATAGTAAATTTTTCTTAATTATAATGAAAAAAAAGTCTTAGAAACATCTTATACCAAAAGCAAGAATCGAACCCAAGATCATTAGAGAACCGGAATTCCTCTTTCTGCCGTCTTACACTGTAAAAAATGACTAATGTTTCTGAATCTACGAAAATATAATATAATGACAAATAAATTTATAATATAAACTCATCCTTGTTAACCATGATTCTGAACAGTGTTTCTTTATCTTTAGAAACCTCAGACATCAAAGGCATTTCGAGATTTAAAGAATCATTTAGAAAAACAAAATTTTTCTAGCTGCCCGTAATTTTCGGAAACGTTTACGAGTTAAAGTGTATTAATCAGTTTCCTAAGCCCGGAATATAGTTTTTTCCGATGCTAACCATTCTCAAGTAAACATTTTCATGTTCAACCAATATGTTTAACAGAAAAACATGCGAAATTAACAGCGTTAACATTAACATTAAAACTAAGATTATTTCTTTACTCTTTCATGTATAAATTAACTTTTGCGGCTGAAAACGTTTACTTGAGAATGGATGACATTCGATAAATAGGTAGTCCAGGCTGAGGAAACTGTTTAATACACTTTAAACACTATTCGGAAACGTTTCTAAAAAATAAGGACAGCTAGAGAAATTTAGTTTTTATAAATAATTCTTTAAATTTTGTAAATGTATTGCTTACTGGGGATTCAAAAGACAATGGAACACGCTTTTCAGAATTTCAGATAACTCGGAAGATTATATTATATTTTCGTTCGTGGTTATAGTATATTTTCTTAAAATAAGAAACATTGATCATTTTTTACAGTGTAGAGTACTCGGCCATCTAGATTTACTCAATGTCCCTCTGAAATGAAACAAGTTGTAAACGGGTTTTTCACTCCGTTTAGCGGCAAAAAAGCACCCTGAAATACTTATTGCGCATGCTATATTGAACCAAAATCGCTCTTATGGGATTTCCGTTGCGTTTAAAATATGTAAATGTTCATTTTACGCTGTTAATTTAGCATGTTTAATTTAGTTGTCTCTTGTACATGTTTCTTGAATATGGAAATGTTTACAAAGTATTGATAGTAACACAGGAATCAATATTTTATATTGATATCGTGTTGAAAAAACTTATAAATACACAAAAAAAATTAATTTCTAACATTTTTAGAAATTACCAGCAGAAATGTGTTTCATAAAGAGAGTCATTTTTTTTCAGAAATGCTTCTTTAAATCTCGTAAATCTATTGGTTTCTGAGGTTTCTGAACTTAAAGGAGCGCTTTTCGAAATCATGGGTAATGAGGAAGAGGTTATATTAATTTCCGCAAACCTTCTTGATGTATCAAAACACATTTCTCTATTATTTACAGTGAATGTGGTGTCGAACAAGCAGCAGCGTTGGAACTATTGGGAATGCAAACTGCAACCAGCGACATAGAAAGTTTATTCATCCACGAAATAATTATTTTTCTTTATCCGTCACTTTTCTCTCTGATTCTACTATCCTTAAAGTTTTATTATTTTCGTTTTCTTCTATTGTTTTATTTTCCTGAAGAATTTCTCTGTCTTGCTTTCGTAATATAAGAAAGTTTTCTTATAAATATTCCCACTCTAGAAACTATTAGAATATTAAATCAAGTTTTATGAGACGTTCTGTAATAAAAGAAGATATTGGTTTCAATTAAATATATTTTAAAAGCTTTTTCTAGTACTTTCTCACAGAGTTGATATGTGTTTATGAATGTGGTTTGTCTGTCTGCCACTATCCGTGCTGTAACTTTCGTAAATATACCTGGATTACCATGTAATGTACATATATTATTGAGGTTTACTACGGCATATTCGGTTTGAAAATGCATTGTGTTGCATTTATAGTTCCTTTACAGGGACACTGTATATTCCCGTATTTCAATGATGTTACACTATTTCAAACATAATGAATTTGATATCTAAGTGTGAGGTGCAGTAAAACATGCTTCTGCAGAATATGGGTGAAAAACATTTATCAGTCATTTACAGAGTCACACAAAATAATTCAATTTCAAATTATTCTACGGGAAAAATCCTTTGCAGCGTATTTTAATGACACTATATAACTATTAATGTTACTATTTCTACATTGTTACACTATTTCAAACATAATGAAATTTACATACATTACGGCTGGGCTTCATAAGATACTTACTGTAGAAGTATGTAGTAGTTATGGTTCATTTATAGGGACACACTATAAAATTGGTTTTAATATTGTGCATGAGTGATAAATGCTAAAAGTGGGCTTTCATTTGTGGTATGCGTTTTTAAGTTTAACTAAATTTATGCATACAACATGGAGTGTATAAAATTCTATGGATCATTTACTGGACTACACAAAATAAATCGTATGAATTACTATGTAAATTGCTCAACGGTATTTTCTTTTTCAATTATCATTTTCAACACATCTATATCTAGACACACGGCAGTGTGTCAAACAAGTTCGTCAGACATACTAGAGTGTTATATTACACGAACTATTTCGAGCTGTTTTCGCCAAAATTCGACACTCTTTAGATGTGTAGTACGGCCTCTTTAATTATCCAGAATCCAAAATATTATAAATAACGCATAATTCGTCTGCGAGATAATGATATTAGAAAATGTTTGATAATCGATAATTTTATCACTGACTCATTCACTCATCAAAAATATCTCATATATCCACTACACCTACAGATTTCAAATTTGGTACGAAGTTCGTTTACACTATAAGGAATCGAATAAAAAAAACAAAATTCTGAAAATCGATTAATTACCCACTTGGTCGATTAATTCCCATTTTTACTTTAACGTTACGTCTATTAGGCGAAATTTTAATTTGTCAAAAAGCACCAAATGTTGAATCCGGGCTGACCTTGTAGGAAAATCACCCGATTATCAGCCATGTTTGGCTAATTTCAGAGAAATAATTTTTTGAGTAATGGTGCATAAAATTGATCATTTTAGACACATTGTGAAAAAAAACAAAAACATCTTGAGAGAATACATATATCGAAATACACATATATTTCAAAACAACCGCAGTTGAAATTCGTCCAATCCAAAAATTAAAAATGTAAAAAAAAATAAGAGTCATTCCTATGATTCAAATATATGTTGATTATGGATGTGTGGCTACCATGGGTCTAGGCAGTGTAGCTGTGGACAACCTTGCGGTGTCTCAGACTCTCAACGCCAGTGCTACGGGTACTCTATCGGTTTCCGCTGCGGATAAATGTACTCTACCGATAGCCGCTGAGTATAAAGATAATGCTTGCAGAGGACTATCAAGTATTATTTCGATGTCTTTCGATAGCGACACGAACTTTCAAACTGTTGGTTACGGAGGGTTTTGTAGATGCAAATTCTTGCTATGCTGTAGTTTCGCTGTACGAATTCGAATTTTAATAATTACTATCTGTTTACTTTCAAGTTTGTATGATGTGTGTCAAATAAATGTTATAATTAAGGAAAAGGTGTATTAGCATTTTGTTTTGAATTATAGTTTGAGCCAATACATTCTTCCATCAGACTAAAAACCTACATTAGTAAGGGATAAAAGTCTGCCGGATTTTCTTGTTAGAGATTGTTTAAATTTTATACTATTTAATTAATATTGGTTGGATAGCTTCGTCATTTTATTTTTAAATATGAATCGGACTGTCGATTTATATCTTAATGAGTTTGTAATGGTAAAACATAAAATTATGTCAATTTGATTATTGTTATTTCTGAAATACTAAAAATTTCGAATCAATACATTCCGTTTCAAAACAAACATTAAATACAGCAGTATTAAAATACAGATTTCTGCCGCAAATTAGCAGCCAAATATTTTGTTGTATGTTGTCTGGTGAATAAAATAGTCACTTTTTAACACATTAAAAACCATTAAGTAAAGTGTTTAAGTATATTGTAACTGTTCAAAAATTAATGATATCTAACAAAAACATAACTGTGAAAAAAAGGAGCCAATTTCTGTAAAAATAAAATAAAAAAAACAAGAAGTGATATGTAAGTGGGTGCCAAGTTCAAATAAAATTCACTTACACTTACCTACTGAAGTATTATAGCATTGTTAAAATTGTTTAAAAAAATTATTGGTAGCATATTAATAATAAATCTAGAACTTGACAAGTTTTTGATAAATATTATGCCTATCATTTTCATGTCTTAATGAAATTATGATGATAATATTAATAACACTGTCATTGTAATAATTTTTAACATTGTTATTTTTATAAACAAATGACTCGTGTTAAAGATTTGATAAACAAATAAGCACACAGATACCCATACGCTTGTCCTTGGTCATCACTCTAGAGCATCCACCCGTTTCAGGAGCATCAGTACACTCAAATTAAGGCCTCCAAACATAAAATAACAAGTTTTGATATAATAATGTCATTAATAAAGATAAATGACTCATATAAAAACTTGCCAAGTTCTAGATTTATTATTAATATGCTATCAATATTTTTATTTTATTTTTAAACAATTTAAACAATTCTATAATTCTTCAGTAGGTAAGTTTGACTGAAGTTTACTTGAACTTGGCACCCACTTACATATCACTTCCTTTCTTGTTTTTTTTTTTTTTGTTTTTTTTTAACAGAATTTGGCTCCCTTTTTTCACAGTTATGTTTTTGTTAGATTTAGTATTCTAAGATATTTTTGTAGAATATAAATACATTCATATGAAGGTCAAAGCAAATACTGGATACATTGCCGTTTTTAGATGATAATTTCTAAAGTTACGTTTTTAGTTGCGTTATTCATCTTTTCCCTGAATATGAGGTGTATATAAAAATCTGCAGATAATATACAGAGGTGTACAAAATTATTCGAGTTTATCTCTGTCCTTTGGTGGAAATTTTTTAATAGGTATTTTCGACTGTGTTATGTGTTTTGTATATAAAGGAAATTTTATCAGACTATGCAGCGTACAGAGATACAGATCATGTGCAAGAATTCAATAAAGAATTTAAATACCTATCCGGCTATGGACGGTAAACGCTGAAATCTGATTTTCGAATGTATTATATGTTTTCTAAGTGGTTTACTTAAATGTCTTCTTTTATCATTTTAAACAGTGAAGTTCCGTTAGAATATTCTAGAAGTATTGGAAAGTGTTTCATAAGCTATGCTTGATGCATGATATTTCTTTATGTTTAAATAGTGCATTTACGATTCACAGAACAAATATCGATAAAATACAAATGAATTTCAAATTATTTTCAAGACAACGATTTGTATCGTTTCCATAAATTTTCATTAAAATGCGAATTAAAAAATTAGTATTTTTTCAAAAAGTAATTATGATAAAATATATACTTGTTTTGCATCTTTTACAGTGTAATTTGTCAAGAATTTCAAAATGTGATGGTATTCATTTCAAACAAGCAGCTGTAAATGATGGGTGAAAGATTATTATAGAGTTAAATAATAATCAGGACTCACTGAGATTTCCGCGTTTGCATTTTCTGGTGTCAGCTGCATTAGACAATTTAAAAGCCTACCACGAATTAGACGCATTTAAATATGCTCAACACAATTTACAGTAACTTCTTTACACTATTGAGCTGTTAATGTGAATGTCTTTCAGATTTTAATTTAATTCAAAGAATATATATATATATATATATATAATTATTCTGAAATTTAGTTTTAGCATTTAAATAATGCAATATTTTTAATGACATTTTTAATTTTTTTTTAATTTTATTCAATGCAGTATGATGGTTCATATACAGGGTGATTTTTTTTAAAGTTGTGAAAGTAAAACACTATAACAAAAGAACCATTGATCCAAATGACCTGAAATTTCACCAATATGCTCCCAAAGCAATGGGGATTTTTAGGCATGGTTAAAAAAAGTTAAAATTGCATCGACAGATGGCGCTGTAAGGTAGCAGAAACAAAGAATATCATCTGTGGGAGGAAAACAATGGACGGTACTTTGAGAAACCATCTTCCATAGACCCTCTGTCGTCATTGGACCTTTTCTTAAATTCTTAAGTGTCCTAAATCTCCTAAGAGCAATTGCTGCGCTGTCATTATTCTGATAATACAGTTTCACTAACAACGCACGGTTCGTCAATGGCGCAGTCATTGCGAGGATTTCCTTAGAATAATGAACACGAGGTGTGCGTACTTCACGTTTTTATCGCCAAAGTGCGTGTGCCGGGCGCAAGTTCGTCTCCCGACTTTACTGCATGTACAGCGCCATCTGTCGGTGCGATTTTAAGTTTTTTTTAACCACGCCAAAAAATTTCCCATTGCTTTGGGAGCATACTGGTGAAATTTTAGTTCATTTGGATCAGTGGTTCTTTCGTTATAGGGTTTTACTTTCACAACTTAAAAAAAAATCACCCTGTATAAGGCTAATTCTAAAAATATTCTATTATTATAGGCAAGAATTCCAAATAAAATAAACTAAACCTCTCTGTATGGGACTTTACTTAAAATTTCGTGTTTATTTTTATTAACTATTAGAAACCATTGTACTTTTGTCATGAACTTATAAGTTTCATTTAACCAATATTTGAAACACTTTATTTAAATAAAGTAGATTTGACCTAGAATCTAAAATTCATCATAATTATAATACTTTGTTTTCCTTTCTGATACTTATCTGCTCAAATATATAAAAATAAATGACTATGGTAGATACTTATGTAATACGTATTAACTGTAAAATTTTTGTCTCCGTCCGGAATCGAAATCCTAGTCCCTTGTCCTGAAAGACTGGATATATTTCTTTTGCTATTGGAGCATTAAACTGTAGCATAATATTTTTTTCAGGATCTCTCACCGATAATTACAATATATATTAATTAATATAAAATTTCGTATCTCTGTGTGTCCGTCTGTTGGCGATGGCTGGGCAAGTATAGCGCACGTTGAATATTTAGATAAGGATAGACGAAGGCAATTCCAATTGCACCCGAGGTTCAGATTTTTCATTGTTTGAAAATTCCCCAAGATATTAATTAAAAGCCAAAATGAATATCTATGTTGCAGTTTTCTCTGCCACAAAGGCATTTTTGAGTTTCATGAAGCAGAAAGAAGCGAGGTTAGTAAGTAGACCTCAGTAGACAGTTAGTAGACGTTATTGCTAATCGATTGGTACCAGTCATAATTTTATACTAGCAGATCCGCCCGGCTTTACCCGGTTCCGTCAAAAAGTAATACGAAACGCAAAATCACTCTAAAAATCGCTTCACGAAACCCTTCCTCTGGAAAAACTCTTCTTCTTTCGGAAATTAAATAGAGAGATTTACCCGAAGCGGAAGTAAATTTAATACCACCTCCTCAAATGTCTGGATCAATTGATTCAAAACGGGTCAGTTTTTGACAAAAAAAAAGTTGAAGTCTGATTTTTACAAAATTTGCATTTTCGGAGCCAGAAACATACACTGTGACGTTCGATTCAAATAATCCAATACTTTTCTTAATACTCGAGGATAATTGAAAATGAAACTTTTTCGTTTTATGGGATTATCAAATCAGTAACTTTCTTTTGCGGTTGCAATAACAACAGTTATTTTTGGCGCACGCGCAGGAAAATCTTTTAGTTCTACCGCCAGGGGATGCATTTTGTTCTAAACAAATTATATCACACTTGTACACACTGCCTACGATACCGTGTATAGCAGACGTGCTGGCACACTCTACAAAATCTTTTACTTCCAGTTTCTACCACTACGCATACTGTTCTAAATATACCTATTTCCGAACAAAACTCCGGAACTCGTTCCTGCTGCTTACGGCACCGTGTAGGAAAGCGTGTCGTGCACGCGCGAAAAATCTGTTAGTTCCACTTTCCACAGCAGGGAGTACCAAATCTATGTCTTAAATAATTAGCTATATCATAATTAGTTCATGTTAAGTTGAATGAACCGACTCCCGCTGAAATCGGAGCCACAGAACCCGAGAAAAAAATCACCCCCTGGATATTAATATTCATAAATGGTGGTAACCAATGGCTGAAAAAATGATACCGAAGTTTATTTAGTACCTGAGAGACCAAGAAGAATGTAAGAAAAGATTTCGTTTGAATCGGACCAAGATTAATTGCAAAATTACTTTGTCCACCGCCAGGGGGTGCACTCTGTTCTAAACAAAGCTCTTTCCGAACGAAACTCCGGCACGTGGCCCCACTGCTTATGACATTATGAGGTGTTCTGTACTCACGCAGAAAATCTTTTAGTTCCGCCTTCTACCGCCAGGTGGCGCGAAATCTATTTCTTAATTAGTTATCTATATATCAGTTAGTTCATTTTAAGTTGAATGAATAAATTGTCGTTGAAATCGTGCCCTTTTTATTGAAGCGGACATATTTTAAATGCAAAATTGTTTAGTTTCACTTCCCACCGCTAGGGGTGCACTCAGTTCTAAATAAAAAAATTTCCGATCGAAACTCCGGCACGTATTCCAGCTGCCTATGACACCGTATAGAAGGCGTGCTGCGCACGCGCTGCAAAATCTTTTAGTTACATTTTCTACCGCCAGGTGGCGCTAAATCTGTATCTTAATTAGTTATCTTTATATTAATTAGTTCATGTTAAGTTGAATGAACTCATTCTCATATCAATTGGACCCATAGAACGCGAGAAAATATCCCTCCCTGGTCATTAATGTTAAGAAATAGTGGTAACCAAGGGCTGAAAAAAATTATACCGAAGTTTATCTAGTATCTGGGGACCTGAGAAAAGGTTTCGTTTGAATCGGACTGATAATTAAATAGTTCTGATTTCGGAGGCAGGGAGGGAAGGAGAGAGTTTCAATCAGAGTATTAACGCGATATTTAAGCTACAACCTAACACTCACCTCCAAACCCCTACCCCCATCCCCAGAATTTAACCAACTACGTTACAAAATTAGGAATTATCATTAACTTTCTAAACGGAAACAAAATGATTTTTTTTTTTACATACAAAAACAGTAAGTTACCGTAGTTAATTTCGGAAATCAGATACATAAATGATGTATACATGAGAAAACTCTAAAAATCGCAAAAAACAAATCGCAAAAATTCACAACTCACAATTCACAACCGAATTTCAATCAGCTGACGACCTTTTCATCTGCTAATCACATATGCCCGGTTCACTTACAGCTTTGCCTACAATTCTAGCAGCTACCAATCACAACTGCCCTCCAATGGTGTTTGACTTGTAATGGGCGATTTGTGACGTCATTTGAAACAAAAAATGTAGCAAAACATGAAAAAAAATGTTTGAAAACGCATAAAAACGAAATTAAAAGAAAAAATCTAATAAAAAAATCGGGATAATAAATAATACGCCCTTCCCTTTTAAAATTATGATTTTTTATCTGTAAAGAATTATCAACTTTCTCCAAGCTAAAAAGAGTAAAAAAAAATAACGATTCTGAGCGTATCTGAGGCTGAAATGGAAGCAACCACCAAACCAATCAAGCATTCTGGGCAAAACTACTTAGTGTCGAAGGAAAAAAATCGCCAAAATGTCAAATATCGCTGTACGAATTTCGCATAAACTTTATTGAAAAAAGTATAAAATTTATTGTATAGGGCTAAAAGATTGGAATCGGACTCTGGTTACTAATGTGGGTAAATCGCAGCAAAACGTCAAAAAACACTAAAAATCGTATTTTTAAAATTATGATTCTTTATCTGTGAAGAATTGTCAACTTTCTCCAAGCTAAACTAGTCGTTGGGGGCCACCGTAATACTTACCCATCATGGATATGCATAATGTAAAATATTAAAATAAAAATGTGTAAACTACTTATAAAATGCATTGCAATTCAAATAAAATCGTGGCTTGATGACGTCACAAACTTTAAAGGCTCGATTACTGAATTGCTTGAAAGAGGTTTTTCCTTATAACTCCAAAAATAATAATCCTATTAACTAGCGGTTTATTGCATCTGATTAGGCGTCAAATTTCTAATTAAAATATATCTTTGAAGTGAAATTTGGATGAAATACAGGGTCATGAAAAATCGAAGAGTGTGGAAAACAGGATTCCAAATATCTCGGCAACTAATTATCCGATCGACTTCATGCTTTATTCAAAATTTATGTTTTTTTATTGTCTTTTATATTCATTTCTTAAAATATACAATTTCGAAAATTTTTATATACCTTTCATCAGAACGAATATTTCGAGAGTCCGAAAAAAATTGTTCCGGTTAATCGAGGTTATTGAAATGAAATAGGCTTCTTCCCATTATTACATACTAAGTACATACCAAATTGCAAGTCTCTTTCTCAATTTTTTCGGGAGATAGAGCGTTTACAGACACACACACACACAGACACACAGACACACAGACGGACGGCAAAAAAATTTTTCTAAAAATATGTTTTTCGGAATCTCCAGTGTCTGAAACGTGTAAATCCGTCAAAAAAAAAATTTCGATTTTCAAAACGATTACAAGACTTACCCTATACTACGTATAATGGGTAAGTAAAAGGGAAAAAAATGACGATTCTCAACGTATCTGAGGCTGAAATGGAAGCGCAACCACCGAACCAATCAAGCATTCTGGCAAAATGTCTTAGTGTCAAAGGAAAAAATTCGCCAAAAATTCAAAATCGCTGTACGAATTTCGCATAAATTTTATTGAAAAGAGGATAAAATTTACTATATTGGGCTAAGAGATTGGAACCGGATTCCCGTTACTAATGTGGAAAAATCGCAGCAAAACATGAAAAAACACTAAAAATTGCATTAAAAATTAAATAAAAAACCTATTCAAAAATTCCAAAATCTGGCTTCGAGGTGCAAAACTACATGCATAGAGGTACCTTCCCACCAAATTTTGTATCTCTGCGTGCAGCGGTCTCTTCAGAACACAACGGAGAAACACACAGACACAAACTTCCTCCTTTATTATAGTTGAAGATGATTATTTGAGATAGAGTTAATTGACGTATACTTTATTTCCACGATTGTACAAACAATAAAACATTCACATTGTAATTTAAATTATAATATGTGTTAATATATATTTTACATTACATATATGGTGTCCTTTTTTATAGCTGTCCAATACTAAATTCCTAAACTGTTAGCTTTAGATGAATTGTTCAAAAAACAAAATGGTTTGAAATGTTGATTTTCATCATATTAAAAACCATCTTTAGATAAGCAATCTATAGGTATATTGATGACATTTTAATTTTTGGGTATGATTTTTTAAGTGTAAGTGATTTACTATATCCTAATTGTTTAAAGTTAAATAGGGCAAACCACGATGATTATAGTGCAGATTTTATAAATATATCTTTTAATATTTCGGATAATTATTTAATTTTGGATTTATTTGACAAAGGAAACAGTTTAAATTTTTTTACCAGGAGCATGCCTCATTGGTACTCCAATATACACTACTGGCCATTAAAATTGCTACACCAAGAAGGCGACATGTTACAGACGTGAAATTTAAACGATAGGAAGAAGGTGCTGTGATATGCAAATGATTAGCCTTTTCAGCGCATTCAGACAAAGCAGGCGCCGGTAGCGACACCTACAATGTGTTTAAATGAGGAAATTTTTCAGCCGGTTTCTCATACACAAATTGCATTTGAACGTTGTTGTCTGATGAAAAGTTGTTGTGATGGCACGTGTAAGAAGGCGAAATGCGTACCAACACGTTTCTGACTTTGATAAAGGTCGAATTGTAGCCTACCGGGATTGCGGTTTATCGTATCGCAGTATTGCTGCTCGCATTGGTCGAAATCCAATGACTGTTCGCAGAATATGGATTATGGAATCTGTGGATTCAGGACGGTAATACGGAACACCGTGCGGCATCGCAACGGCCTCCTATCACTAGCAGCCGAGAAGACAGTCATGTCATCCGCATGGCCGTAATGGATCGTGCAGCCACGTAACGAGCCCTGAGTCCAGTATTGGGGTCGTTTGTAAAACAACAAGTGTCTGCACGAACAGTTCGACCACGTTTGCAGCATCATGGACTATCAGCTCGGAGACCATGGATGCGGCTTCTCTTGACGCTGCGTCACAGACAGTAGCGCCTTCAATGGTGTGATCAACGACGAACCTGATCGCACGAATGGCGAGACGTCATTTTTTCAGATGAACCCAGGTTCTGTTTACGGCATCATGATGGTGGCATACGTGTTTGGCGGCATCGTGGTGAACGCACATTGGCAGCGTGCATTCGTCATCGTCATACTGGCCCATCACCTGGCGTTATGGTATGGGGTGCCATTGGATACACGTTTCGGTCACTTCTTGTTCGCATTGATGTCACTTTAAACAGTGACGTTACATTTCTGGTGTGTTACGACCCGTGGCTCTACCCTTTATTCGAGCCCTGCGAAACCCTACGTTTCAGCAGGATAATGCCCGACCGCATGTTGCCGGTATTTTACGGACCTTCCTTGATACGGAAAATGTTCGGCTGCTGTTCTGGACAGCACGTTCTCCAGATCTCTCCCCGATAGAAAACGTCTGGTCAGTGGTTGCCGAGCGACTGGCTCGTCACCATACGCCAGTCACTACGGTTGATAAACTGTGGCATCATGTTGAAGCTGCATGGGCATCTGTACCTGTACATGCCATCCAATCTCTGTTTGACTCACTGCCCAGGCGTATAAGTGCTGTTATTACTGCCAGATGTGGTTGTTCTGGGTACTGATTTCTCAGGATCTATGCACCCAAATTTCTTGAAAATTCAATCATTTGTTAGTTCTAGTATAATATATTTGTCCAAAAAACATCATTTTGTTATCTGCATTTCTTACTGGTGCAGCAATTTTAATGGCCAGTAGTGTACATAAAAAAGTTTATATTAATATTGTCATTCATCAGTTAATTAGATTTAGTAAAATTTGTGGCAATAATTTCAATTTGAATAGGCAAATGTTTAAATGTTTAGCCAATTTATTTTATAATAACGATTATCCTGACAGTTTTTTTAAATACTATTTAAAGTTATTACTAAATGCTAATTGGCAACATTA